>CM048745.1:466864257-469686757 GCA_026315105.1 Locusta migratoria | reverse complement strand
GCATCATGGGGGGGGGGGGGATGGAGGCTTTTGCGGAGACACGACAGACCATTCCTTCTGTGGTCGGGACTGGGAACACCTGCTGCCCCTGCCCCCCTCTCCCCCCCTCGCCATGGAACTCTGTGGCTGGAATGAAGTTGCTATGGTGCAGAACTGGATTTTGCGCCAAGGCTGAAGCACGCCCAAAAGAGCTGACCGCCAGTTTCGAACTGGACTGCAGATGTTGGTAGGGAGGTTCATACACGTCAATAAATAATTATCCGTCAGGGTAGTAGGTAATTTAATGTTTAACGTCGTTATATACAGACACGAATATTTCTGTGTGGGTTCATTGCTCCGTTGCACCACAGAACGATCTCCCTCTGCTGCTTAGACTTGTACAGGTAGGTTGCGCATTCTGATCGTACGCATAAGCGTGTGTAGAAGAATGTCTGGTTATGCCAGGCTCCAAAGATGATGGGGGAGCTGTGATGGCCTCCTGTCCTCACATAGCTCTTGTCATAGTAGCTGCTGCACTCGTTATTTCTGCGACGATGAGACACGTCGAAATAGTTTTTCTTAAAGGCGTTTGTATGAAGAAAATGTCGGCATAGTGGTTTTTTCTGTCCCAAACTTTTGCTGCATAGTCTTGGTCCAGTTGGATCACTACATGGCCAAATATGGCGAGGTCGCAGGCGATGTTGTTGCTCAGGAATACCGCCTCCACTGGACTGAACCACAGCATATGAACGTGTGGCCAAAAGGGCGGGAATCTACCCAACACTCGCCCTGTGTTTGTCGTATCATTGGAGGTGGCAGTACAGCACCTTCTTTCACACTGAGATTTTCGCTGACTCTTGGTGGGCGGAGAGGGTTGCATCTCGCTTTCCAACCTCTTGTTCCGCTCCATCAGCTCGTCTATGAGCTTCTGTTGGCTGTAGATCATCTTCCTCAGTTCTTGTAAGGTGGCTATCTTGATCGAAAAACTGCGTCTAACACGACGGGAGTGACAAGAACAGTTCGTCTATTCTTGAAGTGCAGCTTTTTTATTCCTCTATTATTACAAAGTACTTCTGATAAGACATTGTTTATAAGCAATGTATATTTGTCCGCTGGCAATCACGTGAGTACCGGGCACGGATGGGCGCATGTTCGGACGATAGTGCCAAAGTTATTTCGCGCGCGTTGGTGGGGAGCTAACGCTAAGCTCAAACTACGCGGTGGACGTGACGCAGTAACCGAATCACACAATACGTCCTCACCGTAGCGTGGGTCTCGATTTGGTCATGGCTAAACGGAAATGGAGGCGCCCGTTAGCGGCTTCACGATTCGCGTCACAACGGCGAGAAGCCCACTATGTAGTAGGACCACGTGTTAGGCATTCGACAAAACAAAATTCCTGAAATTTCCGGACACAGCCGATGGTGGGATCGCACTACTCCTTCAGTGGACGCCACGCTGTTCGTCAGATATATCTGCTGACGCGCAATGTTTTTGCAATAGTCAGAAATCTTCGCAGCGGCGTGGCGTACACTGAAGGAGTAGTGTGATCCCACCATCAGCTGTGTCCGGAATTTTCTGGAATTTTGTTTTGCCGAATGCGGACCATGTGGTTCCAGTAGTTAGTGCGCTTCTCGCCGTTGTGCTCGCCTTCTGCTAGCTGTCTGTCGCTTGTTGGTCACGCGTTTCTGCTGTATGACAGTCAGGCCGCTACAGCAGTAATTGCCTGCATAAGTTGAAAATTTCACGACAAAACATTTCCTTGGTCTCACAATTGGCTATTGACAACGTGACATGATTGCCAGCCTTGAGTATCCTTTACCAACATTATCTCACAAAGTCGCAGGGATAGGAAGTAGAATTAAATGTCAATGTTGGTGGCTGATTAAATTATGTTTTGTAATTGTCTATTGTGTTGATAACTAGAATTGACCTTTCTACAGGAATGCTCGAAATCAATTAAATAGGTTTAATTCCAGTTGCGATGCCAAGTTTCTTTTTCGGTTTTATACAGGAAATTTGGTCAGTATCGACATCTAGAATTGAGCTATTTACAACAATACCAGTTGCCAATACCAGAGTTTTTCATTTTTATACAGCAATATTTGATTGATATCGACAACTAGAATTTGCCTACCAGTTTCTTCACGTATTCTTAAATTTCCTATTTTGTAATATTTATGGACTCTTCTGTCAGTTCTTGATGGAACATAGACATATTAATAACTGTATACACTATATGATTGTTACACAATAATATTTACTTGTGTTCTGAACTAGCTTTCGGTTTCTTAGGCCATCTTCAGACTACTTCATACTGCAAATTATCCACATCACACCACCTGCTGTGTTTCGAGTACAAAGATTTTATAAAGATAACTGTCAGTCATAGACTACGTAGCCCAAACAATTAAAACAAAACTATAAGTAAGACCTAACTATACATTAATTTTCAACAAATAGGTTGAAACGAACAATGGTTCAGTGAATACTAGTGAGTACAATTGTATATTAAATTAACTATATATATGTTCAAAAGTAGGAGGGGGTAAACAGGCGAGTGAGGAAGACATAAATATGAAATGTTGGTGGGAAACAATTTTTTATGTTTCCTCACGCACCTGTCACCCCATCCTACTTTTGTTTATATCATCATCATTATCCATCTCCAGTTTCCAGGGTGTGGCTAACAAGCGCTCTCCATCTCATCCAATCTTGATATACCATTTGGTCTTGGACATCATCCCAGTTAAAACCGTTCGTCTCTATGTCTGATTTAACTGCCTCTGTCCATCATCTCCTTGCCCTTGCTCTTGGTTTTCTTCCTCCCACTTCCATTCTGAAGTATGTTTTAGCTGTTCTTGTGCTATCCATTCTCATTACATGGTCATACCACAGCAGTCTTCGTTTCCCCAGGATGTTCACAATAGGGATCCTGATACCAGCTGTTAATTTGTGTACCTCATTTCTGATCTTCTCTCTCTTGGTACTTAGATTCATAGTCCTGATAAACCTCATTTCTGTTGCTTGGATTCTGCTGTAATCCTTTTTTTAACAATGTACAAGTTTCCATGCCGTATATAAGGATTGGTTTAAAGTTTAAAGTGAACTTTGCTGCTTGTGGTACTTTTTTGTCTCATAGTAGACTCCAAACTTGCATGTAGAAATTTGATGCTTTTTGTGTTCTATTAAGGATTTCTTGCCGGATCGTGTTGTCCTTCGAGAAAATACTTCCAAGGTACTGAAAGTGGGAAACTGATTTAATTTTTGTTCCCTCCAAGTAGATGTTTGAAATTGTTCATTCTCTGTCCATGGTCATCTCAACCGTCTTGGTCTTGCTGATTTCAGGTTAAATTCTTAAAATTTATTGTTCCAGACAGTCAGGCTCTTCTGCACTTCTTTTTCTGTTTCTCCCCATATTACAACATCATCTGCAAATACCAGTGATCTCGACTCATTTGCAGTTTCCTTAGTAGATTTTAGCATTCTGTCCATTACAATAATAAACAAAAGTGTTGATAGAGCACTTCCCTGCTGGACTCCCCTCTTCGTCTCAAACCATTGAAAGTGACCATTTCCTATTTGGACACTACTTTTGCAAGTTTGATACAGCATCTTTACTCTGTCAATCAGGAGAATGGGTACTTTTAGACCATCCAGGCATTTCCATATTTCATTGTGAGGGACACTATCATACGCTTTCTCAAGGTCTAAGAACACCATCACTAAGTTCTTTCCATGTTCCCAGTATTTCTCAGCCAAAATCCTTACTGCAAAGATGAGGTCTATAGTACTTCGCCCTTTCCTGAAACCATGCTGTTCTTTTTATAATAAGGTTTCAACTATCTTCCTAAGTTTGGTTTCTATATTTTTTCCAGCAGCTTTACGGTATGTGAAAGTAGGGATGATACCTCTCTAGTTTCCACACTTCTTTCGGTCTCCTTTTTTAAACAGTGGAATGATGATTCCTTTTGTCCAGTCGTCTGGAATTTTGTTGTTTGTCCAGATGACCGACAGGACTCTGTAGATCCATTGTAGACCAGGTGTTCCGACTGCCAGCATCATATCTGATCTTAGCTAATCAAACTCTGGAGACTTTCCGTTTCGCATATTTTTCAGAGCAGACTCAACTTCCAACCAAGTTAATGGTTGTAGAACCTCTAGTGTTTCTTCTTCTTTGTTCGTATATATAAGTTAATTTAATATACAATTGTACTTACTAGTATTCACTGAACCATTGTTTGTTTCAACCTATTTGTTGAAAATTAATGTATAGTTATGTCTTACTTGTAGTTTTGTTTTAATTGGTTGGGCATCTCTGTTTATAAAATACTTAAAGGCTACATTGTCTATGACTGACAGTTATCTTTGTAACATCTTTATACTGGAAACACAGCAGCTGGTGTGATGTGGATAATTTGCAGTATGAAGTTGTCTGAAGATGGCCTAAAGGTACGCTGACACTGGCCACAAAAACAGCGCCATAGCATGTGGCATTACAGCTTATATGGAAGTGGTGCCATTACAGCCATTTCCACTCGCTCCTGTCAGAATCCTGGTTCCATGGCTGCCAACATGGCGTCAGCTGAGATTTTTCGAACAGGCATTGGTGTTGTCATTTATGTTATTGTTAGAATTGCTATAAGACTACAATAAGAGGGAAATAAATTGTAAATGTTGTTGTTTGGAAATGTATTTTGCTTATAAACTACACTCATATATTAAAATATATTATAAATAATAAAAAAGTAAATTTCGATTGGGATCTGCTTATCAAGCTCTGTAAGAAGGTCTGATATTGCCGCAAGACACAACGTACATCGATACCCGGCGTGGCGGAGGGGATAGCGTCACCGACTGCGGTGGTGAAGGTTGCCGGTTCAATCACGCCCATCGGACAAAATTTATTTCTTTGTAATTAACAATTCCAGAAGTATCTACATCTTTCTTATGTTCACTTGTAAATTCTACTTGTTTCTTACGTTAACTGTACTTCAACGTTCTGGTAAATTCTGTCTGTGTATAAATAGCAGAGCACTCTGCCCAAGAGGCAGTCAGTGGTGTGTGTATGTTAAGTTCATAATAAACGTGCTTTCAGTATAAGTGCTGTGTTCAATTGCCTTCGAAGTCAAGCCTGCTTCCATTGCAACGCGACATTGTTTGGTGGAGGCGCTGGGTAACCTGTGCAACAGCTGCATCACCGTGGCTCCGATTAGGCAACGTTAAAGCCGTCGCTTACATGGACTGGACCCGGAATACAAGGGATTTACCGATTACATCCTTCCAAAAGTCCATATCATCAGAAGAACCATGGACACGAAACCGGCGGTAAGCCAGCAGCATATCAGACATCTGTCGGTGTTCTCTGGAGACGCTGGACAGGACCCCAAAAAGTGGCTAAAAGAGTTCGACCGAGTCGCCAAGGACAACAGGTGGGATCATACAATGTGCTTGGCAAACGTTTATTTCTACCAGGACGGAACAGCCCAGCAATGGTTTGAAAACAACAAAGCCAAGTTGAGTGACTGGGAGACGTTCCAGGAGAAACTAAAGAAGACGTTTGGAGACCACCAGCGAGAAATCCGCTCGGCGGAAGAACAACTGAAGAACTGGGCCCAACGACATGGTGAGCTGACACAATCGTACATACAGAAAGTTTTGGTCCTGTGTAACATAGTCAACCTGAACATGACTAAGGCAGACAAAATCACGCACCTGATGAAGGGAATCGCAGTAGATATGTACCAAGCTCTTTTGATAAAAGATGTCGCTACGACAGAAGAGTTCATCAAGTGGTGCCAGCATACTGAAGTGATGCAACAAAGGAGTGTTGTACAAAAGAAGTATGACAGACTCCCGAATGTGGTCCCTATGGCCATTGTGGAAGACCAGCATGACTTGCTTCTCTCATGCGGCATATTGTGAGAGAAGAATTACAACAATTTGTGGCAGCTGGGACTTATTAGACCGGGCGAGCATCAGATTATGGCTATGGATGTAATCCCTGTAAGTGACAGGGATCCGACGCCTGTGAGGAAGAGGTATTTCAGACATTAGCTCCTGTCTGCTCCACCAGTCGCACCTGAGGTGCATAATGGCGTCGCTCTGCTATGACCTATGCTGCAGCCGTCAAACAGGAGCACATGAACCGGCCGACGCGGCCGCAACCAACTCCCCCGGCAACTGTGACGCCCAACAGAAGAACAGACATCTGGAGGAAAGAAGACAACACACCACTGTGTTTCCACTGTGGGCGCCCTGGACATATCGAACGCCACTGCAGAGAGAGAAGGTGAGTATTCGACGATTATTTTGCCGCAAGAGGTCAGCCATCAGAGCAGTTCTATCTCAGGCAATCACCTGCTGATGAGTTCAGTCGACCTATGGGAAGAAGCCCATCGCCGTACCCTAGACGAGATCGATCCCCGACGCGCCGCAGCCGTTCACCATCGCCCTACAGAGGTACCAGCCGCTCCCCTAGCCGCCACGCTCAGTAAAACTAAGTGAGGCGACCATCTACAGAGGTGAGGCCGCCGCAGATGAAAATCCTCATAATCGACGACCAACCTGTCCGGGCACTTGTTGATTCAGGAGCGTCATTCTCTGTATTGTCGGATAATTACCGCCGCACACTAAAGAAGACAATTTTCTGTGATACGGGGGCAACTGTGTTGAAGGTCGCAAATGGAAGGTACGTCCAGCCAGCAGGAACTTGTGTCACAGGACCCAAGCCCTTTGAATTTGTCATAATAACAGAATGTAGTCACAATGTCATCCTCGGATGGGCCTTCCTTCAGGCATTCTAAGCTATCATTGTCTGTGGAAGATCTGAACTGCAAATTGAAGAAGCTGAAACGAAAGTGCTGCCGACACCTCAACATCCTACGTTGTCTCAGCCACACTGTTTGGGGATCTTCATGCCCAACGCTCCTGCAACTTTACAAGGCACTCATTCAGTCGCGCCTCGACTATGGCGGCATAGTCTACGATTCGGCCTCGCCTTCAGCACTGCAGGCAATGGACCCGATTTTACATTGTGGTGTCTGTTTGGCGACAGGGGCTTTTCGTACAAGCCCTGTGACAAACCTCCCGCTGCGGTTCCGTAGGAAACACCTGCTAGTTTCTTACATCCCCCGTGTTCAGGCCTCGCCCTTCCACCTGAACTGCCGGCTCCTTTTTCCAGACGCTGCACTACCTATCCCTCCACGACAGCCCAGGTCGGGTTACCCGATCTCGATCCGTGTTAGTATCCTTCTTTCGTCTCTCGCATCCTCTCCACTACTTCCCACTTTCCACTATTCCTTTCACACCCCTCCTTGGTCCATTCCTCGTTTGCAGCTCTGTCTGGACCTGTCCCATGCATCGAAGGCCTCTGTTTCTCCCATACATTCCCGTCACCAGTTTCTGCAAGTGCTCGAGTCGTTCGATGCCGCAGATGCCACTTACACAGATGGTTCCATAGTAGATGGCTGTGCTGGGTATGCGTTTCTACATGACAACCACGTGGAACAGCATTCTCTTCCCTGTGAGAGTAGCATCTTCTCCGCCGAGCTGGTCGCCATTCTCAGAGCTCTACAACATCTCAAAGCCTGCCCCAGGGGGTCATTCGTCATCTGTACTGTCTCCCTGAGTGGCTTACAAGCGATCGACCAGTGTTTCTCTCGACACCCAATAGTGCGGTCGATCCAGGCTACTGTTCACTCCCTATGCCAATCAGGCCGTTCTGTGGTCTTTGTGTGGACCCCGGGCCATGTTGGCATACCAGGGAACGAACATGTTGATCGATTGGCTAAGCAGGCCACTATGGGATCACCTCTCACTATTGGTGTCACGGAACGGGATGTTAAACTGGAGTTGCACCGGAAGGTGCGCGAGGCTTGGAGCACCGAGTGGGCTACCGCGAATGTACTGAACAAACTTCGGGCAGTGAAGCTGTCCACAGCTTTGTGGAAATCTTCACTGCGGCCGATCCGCCGAGAGTCAGTTGTCCTCTGTCGCCTCCGAATTGGACATACGTGGTTAACCCACGGCTATCTCCTTCAGCGCGAGGCTCCACCCATGTGTCGATGTGGTGCTGTGTTGACAGTGGGCCTTCTTTTGATGGACTGTCTGCTTTTAGCCGACTTGCGGCAATCTTTTAATATCCCAGACGCCAGACGTGCTATCATTAGCTTTAGGAGACGACGCCTCTATGGCTAACGCAGTTTTAAGTTTTATCCGCGCTGCTGGTTTTTATGACTCTATTTAGTGGTGGGTGCTGTAGCCTGAACTCTTAGGCCACCACCAATCCAGCACTTTTAAAGACTTTTACAACCCCTTACGTGAAATACGTGTGCGGTGTGGCTGGCGCATCCTGTTTTATCTTTGTGATCAGCCAGCCATCATACTCCACTATCTAGTTTTAGTTGAGTTCGCGACTTTGTTTTACCAATTCTGTGTGTCTTTGTTTTGAGTTATCAGTGGTTTGTCCATTGTCAACCTGTCCCTTATGTGCGTGATCATTTTTAGAGTTTTGTTTTATTTTTCGTTATTGACAGTGGACTCTGAGCTAGTAACAGGGGACTGATGATCTAGCTGTTTAGTCCCCTCAAAAAACCAACAACAACAATGTTTCGACGGGTACACATAATACAAAATTTTCTGGGAACTTATTTGCCATTGATAATGTGACGACCCCACCGTTGACGATGAGAAGAGTTGCAGTCACAAACACAGATGAGCGATTAAACTGTGAAGTGCTTGTTGATAGTAAAAAGTTCATCAGGCTCACCAAAGAAATCTACATACCAGCGGCTATCATAAGCATTACCGGAGGTCGAGGAGAGATTTGCATCACTCATGGTCATGAACAGTCGCAACTTATCCCCAAAGGAATGTGTATCAGGACAGCTGAAACAATCCAGGATGGTGAGCTCAACGTCATCAACGAAGACCCATGCTCTGCTGTTAGTACAGACAACACGCTGGAGGAAACAAACGTGAAACTGCCAATAGGGCCAGGACTGATCAAGGAACAATGCCAGCGGGTGTTAGCTGTACTACGTCAATTTTTGGGTGCATTCACACCCCAGCAGGGGAAAAGTCAGACGAAATGGCCCATGATAAGGCATTGTATCGATACTGGGGATCATCCACCAAGGTTCGTATAGAGTGTCGCCAGCTAAAAGACGGATAATTCGAGAGGAAGTGGAGAAGATGTTGCACAATGACATTATTCTACCTTCGGAGAGTCCTTGGTCGTCTCCAGTGGTACCTCTAAAGAAGAAAGATGGCACGTGCCAATTCTGTGTCGTCTATCGGCGGCTGAACAGAATCACAAAGAAAGAAGTCTACCTACTGCCGCGCATTTACGACACCTTAGACTGCTTGAAAGGAGCCACATACTTTTTAACTATGGATATGCAGACAGGTTACTGGCAAATCGAGGTTGACGAAGCTGACAGGGAGAAGACGGCTTTTATTACACCTGACAGCCTTTATGAATTCAAAGTAATGTCATTTGGATTATGTAATGCCACATTCGAACGCATGATGGACAACTTACTTCGATACCTTAAGTGGACGACGTGTCTTTGCTATTTAGATGACATTGTCGTTTTCTCGAAAACATTTGAAGAACATCTGAGTCGCCTGTCAACTGTGTTGAAGTGTGTTCAGGCTGCATAACTCCGCCTCAATCCAAAGAAGTGCCTCTTCGTCGCCAAAGAGATAAAAATCCTGGGGTACCTAGGCAATGGAGATGGTGTCCGTCCTGATCCAGATAAAGTAAGGGCAGTTACAGAATTTCCAACTCCTCAGCACATTCGTGATATGAGAAGTTTTCTCGGGCTGTGCTCACACTACCGACGTTTCATAAAAGGATTTTGTAACAAGGCACATCCATTACAAGAATTTCTGCAGAGAGACACCAAGTTTTACTGGGATCAGACGAAACAAAGAGCTTTCCGGGCACTTAAGGATGCTCTAACTTCCGCACAAGATCTAGCCTTGTACAACGAGACTGCGGAAACGGAACTTGACACAGACGCCAGTGGTTATGGGATTGGTGCGGCGCTTGTACAAGTTCAGGAATGTGTTGAAAAAGTGATAGCCTCTACATCAAGAATACTCTCAAAGTCCGAGATAAACTACTCTACAACTGAGAAAGAATGTCTTGCAGCTATCTGGGATATCAACAAGTTCCTGCCATATTTATTCGGCAAACCATTCACCGTCGTGACAGACCACCATTCTTTCTGTTGGCTGACTAGCTTGAAGGATCCATCTGGTCGACTAGCAAGATGGGCACCAAGACTCCGAGAATATGTCACAGTGGTTTTCAAGAACGGGCGCAAACACAAGGATGCCGACTGCCTTTCGAGGAATCCATTAGTGGAATACAACAGCATGGATGAAATTTCAGCCCTGACTGAATTAGGTAAGGTTACAGCTGAACAGAGGAAAGATCCAACACTATTAAAATGATAGAGGCCTTGGAGAATAGAGCACCGACCAGTGGAGAGTTTCAACTTATAAACGGAACATTGTATAAGAGCAATTCGATCCACTGGGCCCCAAATGGCTACTGGTCGTTCCAGCTCATCTCCAGCCAGCTGTTCTCAAATATTTCCATGTTGCTCCAATATCCGGTCATCTGGTATACGTGAAGACCCAAGTCAGAATCAGACACAGGTATTACTGTAAAGGTCTCTACCGATCTGTCAAGCACTATGTGAGTCATTGTGTGCCGCAATTATCTCCAGGGCATCTCGTACCGATTCCGCCGGCAGCAGCTCCATTCCACCGAGATGGGATCGATCTTTTAGGGAGTTCCCAAAGTCGACAACCGGTAACCGATAGATATTAGTCTGCACTGACTACCTCACACGCTATGCTGTCACCAAACCCGTGCTGACTGCAGAAGCTCCAGAGGTCGCAAAATTCCTTGTAGAAGACATTATTGTGAAGCATGGAGCACCATGTGTCATGATATCTGATCGTGGGAAAGTATTCCAGTCAAAACTAGTATCAGAGGTAATGTCACATTGCGACATTGTCCACAGAATGATAACTGCTTACCATCCTCAGACATATGGATTGGGATACAATACTGCCAGTCGTGACATTTGCTTACAATACCACAAGACAAGACACCACAGGCTTCACTCCGATTTTCCTGCTCCATGGCCGTGAAGCTAAGACGGCAATGGATACACTGTTCCCGTTCCAACAGGACGACACTCAGGATGACTATGTTAAACAGCTCATCACCAGGATCGAAAAGCAAGACAGCTGGCTGGCATACGGACACTGGACACCCAGGAGAAGGACCGTCAGCGGTATAACGACAAGCACCGACCTGTTCTGTACATCCCAGGATATCTGGTATGGATTTTTACCCCTGTGCGGAAGGATGGACTGTCAGAAAAGTTGTTGAAGCGATACTTTGGTCCGTATCGTGTCATACGCCGCCTTCAGACGTCACATACGAGGTTGAGGATTATGAGCCTTTGTCGAAATGCCAAAAACGAAGAGACATTGTTCACGTCATGCATATGAAGCCTTACTGAGATCTTAAACAGCAGGTAGGCCACAATGGCTTCTTGTTCAAGGACTCGAAGGACAGTAATGTTCCTGATGAAGCCACGACAGGAACGTCTGTCGTCGATAATCGTGGAGATGGGAAGGATTCTCTAGAACTGCCATACAGAGCACCCATGATAAGGTCAAGATCCAGGACATTGCAACTGGCTCCACAGGGAACATAACAGCAGGTCGCTGTTTTTCCAGGAGAGGAAGCAACGCTGCGAGACACCACGTAAACCGACTGCCAGCGTGGTGCAGGGGATAGCATCACTGTCTGCAGTGCTGAAGGTCGACGGTTCAATCCCGTCCACTGGCTAAATTTATTTCTTTGTAATTAACAATTCCAGAATGTTCTACATCTTTCTTGTGTTCACTTGTAAATTCTACTTGTTTCTTATATTAACTGTTCTTCTAATTTCTGGTAAATTCTGTCTGTGTATAAATAGCAGAGCACTCTGCCCGAAAGGCAGTTAGTGCTGCGTGTATGTTAAGTTCGCAATAAACCAGCTTTCAGTATAAGTGCTGTGTTCAGTTGACAACCTTGCCTTCGAAGTCAAGCCTGCTTCCATTTCAACGCGACACTGTTATACATTTCATTCCCTTAATTAACAGATTCATTCAATCAGAAATTGCAACATGAACCTTGTCACTTCCTTTCTAAAATCCATGTGGCAAGTGTTTATGAGAAATGAAAATGCCAATTCCAGAATCTGAATACACTGACAGCGCCACACTTATTTTCCGCATTTGTAGACTTAAATACTCTGCTGTGTACCAACAAATCTCCCTTCAGTAATTACTCAATAACACCTGTTCAGTCAGACACTAATAATAACCATACACTGTATAAGAACATCATAAATACGCCAATTAACTACAGTATGCTCATGAAAACTTTGTCCTGCATTCCGGTGTCTAACTATCACTGTTACCCAACAAAGCATACTTAAAAGCACATATTTTGGAAAGATCTTTAATTTGATGAGTAATTAAAATGCACATTGTTTGTAAAACGTAGACATAACTACACGAAAACACCAAATACGGTAATAGCCTTTATATAAACATGGTGACGGATTGTTTTGATTCTGAGAAATAGTGCCACAAAGTTCAAATGACCTGAAATATTTGTAAGTGAAACTAGCATTATCCGAGGCGAAAGTCAAATGCCGCCTTTTTTGTGCCCAGTGTCAAAGTACCTTAAGTTGGCGAAAGCTGGTTCACAACAAAAATAAATATTATTGTGGAACAAATATATAGTGTAAAGAGTTATTCCTATTTTGTATTAATTTTGCTATTTTCGTAGCATTTTTGCTAAATTTGTATGGCTTTCCGTTTTATATGTTTGATTTTGGTATGTCCCCAACCAAAATCTCCATTTTCCCTTGGTCCTTCAATTAGTTTCGATGAATATACTGATGTTTTCCACAGTGTGATTTTTTTTTTTTTTTTTTTTTTTTTTTTTTTTTTTTTTAGTTTCATAGCACTGTCAATGAACTTTAATGATTCTTGCGTTTTCTAATTCTGATTTTAGTAACTCCCCGAACTACCATTTTCCACAGTAGTCCTGTTAGACATGACATTATTACAATGGCACATTATAGTTTCCTGATAAAAAAAATTGCGATATTTTTCTATTTACTGATTATGCCCGTATTTTAGGATTTTGTCGGTAAAAAGATGGCGATATTTTAGCTATTTTTTGTTTAAAATTTGCCCATGGAAAAACCTGACAATCCTATGTTCCATGGGAATTTCGAGATTAGGCAATCAAGTCGATACACAACCTGTCACGACCCGGCATCAGGGGAACCACAAAGCAGGTTAGACAATGTTTCGTATGGCCCGATATGTGTGTTTGACAATGTATATCTTGTCAAAAGAACAAAATCACACGCCGTGTTAAGACACCCCATCAGTGATTTGATCGTGTGCATTTCGATATTGTTGGTGCACTAGTAGTCTCCGAAGACTACACAGTTACTACCTTATGATTGTGGGCAGATATTAGAAATAGCCAGAACCATTACAGACAGAAATGTGGAGACAGTGGAAAAAAGAAAAATTTCAGGGTCTGGATTGCACGGTTTGGCGTAACTTTGAAAACAGCTACAGAATAAGTACGTTATTTTTACATGTAAGTTAGCATGACAGTGCACAAATTGTTTGTTTCCATCTTACGTGTGTGACATGTTTGGGAGGGGACGTGATGCGCCTGTAAGAAATTCATGCGTGCTGAAATGGGCTAAACGTTTGTGTTTATGGGATTGTGGTTCCGCATATTATCTTTTGCAACGTAGGCACGTTGGCAACTCTGACTGGTCTGCCGCTGATGACGTCTGAGATGAAAAGATCAGAGATGTACATGACAGGAAACTTGTTTTTGTATTGTAAATACGATCTGAAGTGCTCAAGTTGATACATGTCAACATTGGGATATGAATAAAATAACATCGTTGTCAGTAAAATAATTGTACGTATTTACGCTACAGAAGCTTCATTTATTAAAGACATACAGTTAGTTTTGTTCGTATACAGATTTAATGTTTTGTTTTATTTGCTCTTTGCACGAGATGCCGACGATGAGTTGAAGGAGCGAAGTGTATTTTTGATTTGTTTATTTAGCTAGGTGCCATTAATTCTGAAGAAACTACTTCACTCGGTTGTCAGTGGTTTACTACAACAATTAAAATCAAACCATTTTTCGTAATGCCTGGCTTGTTTACTTTTCGTATAATTTCTCAGAACAATCAGGAAACTCCCCTTGTTTCAGTTTATTACACTTCAGTCGTAAGCATGAGAAGGATGGTACGTCTGAATAGATTCAATGGACTTTTGATGAATGGGATAGGTTTATTGCTATGATTTATTGTAGGAATATATGACATGCTACATTCATGCAGACTTGCTATATTAAAACATTCATTAACTGTAGTCGAAAAATAAAAAGGCAGCTTTGTGAATCGTGTGTCAATAAAATTGCCTGGAAGGGGGGAAAATCTGGCAGATTGACTTTTCTAGTGTTGTAAATCTTAGTATCAATTAGTTCTTTGCATTTATGAAGTAATGTATTATACAGTTACATACATTATCAAAATATGAAGCACTTCTTATAGCAACAAATTGTACAACTGTTTCCATGTTGTCCAGTAAGAAAACAATCACAACCGACAACTACAGTAAGACCTTTTGTTTCTCACTTTCAGCAAATCTTGGGAACTGTCTTTCAGTTTCTCATTTTCGGATAATATTTTGTGTGATAGTCAGTGATGATAGGATATTGAACAGTTGGATATCAAGTTATTAAAAATATTATTACTAATAATAATATGACATCCACTCTATAGAATTATAGAAAGTCAGAAGAGTAAAAGAAAAGTAAATAATGATTGGTATTATTTCTAAAATATACATACCTGTCTGTAATTTTCAGGGATTTAGTTAGAAGTTTCTACACAATATGTAGATGATTTAATGTGTCATCTTTGCCAGGTGTGGTAAATGATGATGTTAGGTTGACTTATTGAGATTCAATAAGACTTGAATTTTGCACATAGGCCTATGTTGATGCTATTCATACATTCCTCTTACGGAATTTCAATAGCTGTTAGTTGTTAGTGCCTTCCTATCACCTATGTGTATATAACATGTACACAGTCACCTCAGTTAGTTGCTATGTAGTGTATGTAAACGAGGAGATAGATTGAGAAATGTTTAAATGAACAGGAAGAGATGGAGGTAGAGGGGGAACAGAAGATGAACAGAGAGAGGGGAGGGGAGATGGACTCTCAGAAGACTGGAACTCCTCTTCCTCTGTCTGTACATTTCAACCTTTCTCAGTCCATCTCCTCCATTACTCTCTCTTTTTTCATATCCTCATTCCTCTCTACTCTACATCTAAATTATTCCGCTCCTGTCACCATCCAACCAGGAAAAGGAGACTTATAGAGCTCCCACTCTATACATTCCTCTTCTTCCTGCCCTACTTCTGTTATAAGCGATGCTATATGTAATTCACAATAACACTTCCTACATTATGTACTTATTGGCCCATCTCCTCCTTCCTCCTCTCTCTTTTCACCTTTCTCTACCCTATCACTGTTCACCTGCTTCTGTCACCTGTCCATAATTTCTTACCCCCACTCTTTGTCAGTCTCTTCCTCCCCCTTCTCTCAGACCATCTCCTTCCCTTCTCTCGGCTCATCTCCACCCCCTCTCTTGGCCCATCTTTGCCTCAGCCTATGTGCTCCTCCTCCTCTCCTTATGTTGATGAAGAATTACATATATCTGACAACTTTGACGGTGATATGTGAAATTGTGATGAAGTTTATTTCAAGGTGCCACCGACAAGCACAATAATGTGTCTTGTGGAATATAAAAACCGCAACGGAAACACACATGCATGTGATAACTATCTGATGATCAGTCAAACTGTGTTGTCATCTTTTGCCATGCACCATACGAGATATTACGCACTCTGTGGTCTTCCTTTTGTTTCAAAGGTAAAGTGTGCAAGATCATAATAAAACTGTAGGCTGGTGTCCAGTTCTACAATTAAATTATCCTCTGTCACACACCACATGGAATTATATATAGACAGAGATCGTCTTCTTATTTTGAAGTTCAAGTGTGCAAAATTTCATCAAAATTGGAAATAAACTACAGATTTTTATAAATTACAAATGGACATTCCTCTTTTTTCCTTCTTCATCTTTTCAAGGCAATAATGCACAGCACAGCGGAATAAAATGAAATAGGAGAAATATTTAAAAAGTATGGTTATGTCTTATGTAAATTTTGGAAAAATATGTAATGTAAAATAAATTGTTGAATGAAGGAAACATTTGAGATCAATTTTAATAATAATTTTGTGTGGGGCTCTGTGGCATGGTGAAATTCTTTTAAGTGGATACCACTTCAGCGACTTGACTGTCTCTAAAATACCTCAGTTATCCAACCAGGAAAGGGGACCTGTAGTTATATGTGGAATCCAGACCAAATGTCATTGCTGGCGATTCCTCATTGTTGAGAGGTGAATGCTAGATTTTAAAATCACAGTGAAGGAATCAATACTGAGTGTGTTTTGAGCCTCTGACCTTTCAGTCCGGACCCATGAACCACAGACATTGCCAAGGTGGGGTGGCTTGTGTGCCTCAACGATACAGATGGCTGTACTGTAGATGCAACCACAGTGGAGAGGTATCTGTGGAGAGGCAGACAAACATGTGGTTTCCTTTTCAGTAGTTACAGGGGCAACAGTCTGGATGATTGACTGAGCTGGCCTTGTAACATCAGCTAATGTGGCTTTGCCACACAGTTACTGCGAACAGCTGAAAGCAAAGGGAAACTACAGCCGTTACTTTTACGGAGGACATGCAGCTCTACTGTATGAACATATGATGATGGCATCCTCTCGGGTAAAATATTCCGGAGGTAAAATAGTCCCCCATTAGAATCTCTGGGCGGGGACTACTCAAGAGGATGTGATCATCAGGAAAGACAACACTGGCATTCTACAGATCGGTGTGTGGAATGTTAGATCCCATAATTGGGTAGGGAAGTTAGAAAATTTAAAAAGAGAAATGGATAGGTTTGAAGTTAGATATAGTGGGGATTAGTGAAGTTCTGTGGAAAAAGGAACAGGATATCTGGTCAGGTGAGTACAGGATTAGAAATATAAAATCAGTTGGGGGGTATTACAGGAGTAGGTCTGATAATCAAAAAGAAAATAAGAATGCAGGTAAACTACTATGAGCAACACAGTGATAGTAGTCAAGATATATACGAAGCCAACACTGACCACAGTAGTACAGGTTTATATGCCAACTAGCTCTGCCAATGGTGAAGAGGGTGAAGAAATATATGAGGTGGTAAAGGAAATTAAGTGAGAGGAAAAATAATTTTTATGGGTGACTGGAATTCGGTAGTGGGACAAGGAAGGGAAGGGAAGATAGTAGGTGAATATGGTTTGGGCAAAAGGAATGAAAGAGAAAGCCTCCTGGTAGAATTTTGCATGGAACATAATTTAGTTACAACAAACACCTGCTTTAAGAAACACAAAAGAAGGTTGTATACGTGGAAGAGACCAGGAGACACCGGGAGATACCAGATAGATTTTATAGTGGTAAGACAGATTTTGGAACCAGGTTTTAAACTGTAAGACATACCCAGGGGCAGGTATAAACTCTGACCATAACTTATTGGTCATGAATTGTAGGCTTGAGAATTTCAGAGGGAGCTTTGAGCAACAATTGACAGAAAGGGGGAAAATAAAACAGTAGAGGAGGAGTAGGTAGCAATGAGAGATGAAATAGTGAAGACAGCAGTTGACAAAATAGGTAGGGAGGCAAGACCTATAAAAAGTCCTTGGATATCACTGGACATACTAAATTTAATTGATGAAAGGAGAAAATATAGAAATGCAATAAATGAAACAGGTAAAATGGTGTACAGACGACTAAGAAATGAGATTGATAGGAAGTGCAAAATGGCTAAGCAGGAGTGGCTAGAAGACAAATGCAAGGATGTAGAAGAATGTAGAAATAAGGGGAAAATAGATACAGCCTTCATGAAAATAAAAGAGGTATCTGGATATAAGAAAAACAGCTCTATGAATATCAACAGCACAGATGGAAAACCAGTTTTCAGCAAACGAGAGAAATGTGGAAGGAGTATATAGAGAGACAAGGCCCCTAGTGTAGATGACATTCCCTCAGAGCTACTGAAGTCTCTTGGAGAAGCATCCATGACAAAACTGTTTCACCTGGTAAGATGTACGAGACAGGCAAAGTACCCTCAGACTGTAATAATCCCCATTCCAAAGAAAGCAGGTGCAGACAGGTGTGAAAACTAAAGAACCATCAGTTTAATAAGTCATGGTTGCAAACTATTAACACAAATTATTTACAGAAGGATGGGAAAGCTGGTAGAAGCTGACCTCGGGGAAGATACATTTTGGCTCTGGATAAATGTAGGAACACAGGAGGCACTAATCACTTTACGGCTTATCATAGAAGATAGATTAAGGAAAGGCAAACCTACATTTCTAGCTTTTGTAGATTTGGAGAAGGCTTCTGACAATGTTGATTGGAAAAAACTCTTTCAAGTTCTGAAGCAAGCTGGAGTAAAATATAGGGAGCGAAAGGTTATTTACAACTTGTACAAAAATCAGACAGCGGTTGTCATAGTTGAAGGGCATGAAAGGCGTGCAGTGGTTGGGAAGGGAGTAAGACTGTTTTGTAGCCTTTCTCTAATGTTATTTAATTCGTACATGGAGCAAGCTATAAAGGAAAGCACGGAGAAATTTGGAGGAGGAATTAAAGTTCAGGGTGAAGAAATAAAAACCTTGCGTTTTGCCAATGACATTGTAATTCTGTCAGAGACAGCAAAAGGACCTGGAAGAGCAGTTGATCGGAATGGACAGTGTGCTGAAAGAGCAAAACAAGGGTAATGGAGTGCAGTCTAATAAAATCAGATGCTGCTGAAGGAATTAGATTAGGTAACAAAACAATACAGGAGGTATATGAGTTTTGTTACTTGGGCAGTAAAATAACAAAATATGGGCACAGTACGGAGGTTATAAAATGCAGAATGGCAATGGGTAGAAAAGCATTCTTGAAAAAGAGGAATCTGTTAACATTGAATATTGATTTAAGCCTAAGGAAGTCCTTTCTGAAGGCATATGTGTGTAGTGTTGCCTTGTATAGGAGTGAAACATGGACGATAAACAGTGCAGACAGGAAGAGGATAGAGGCTTTTGAAATGTGGTGTTACAGAAGAATGTTGAAGGTTAGGTGGGTGGATCGCATAACAATGAGGAGGTACTGAACAGAATTGGGGAGAAAAGGAATTTCTGGCTTTCCTTGACTAAAAGAAGGGATCGATTGGTAGGACACATTCTTAGACATCAAGGAATCATGAATTTAGCATTTGGAGGGAAGTGTCTGTGGTAAAAACCACAGAGGAAGACCAAGAGATCGATACAGTAAGCACATTTTGACAGATGTAGGTTGCCGTTCTTATGTGGAGTTGAAGAGGCTTGCTATGGAGAGCTGCATCAAACCAGTCTCCGGACTGAC
This sequence comes from Locusta migratoria, assembly GCA_026315105.1. Taxonomy (NCBI): domain Eukaryota; kingdom Metazoa; phylum Arthropoda; class Insecta; order Orthoptera; family Acrididae; genus Locusta; species Locusta migratoria. Next base: position 469,667,135 of record CM048745.1, on the reverse strand, counting down.
GACCACAACAACAAAAATTACCTTTCAGTTCACTGATGAGCACTTTACTGCAGGCATGGGTACAAAGTTGAAACTTAGCGTTATTTCTTGGTTACTTACCTAATGTACATAACATTATTTAATTTGTTATAAAGATATGTTGAGGTCATTAATTGAAACCATGAGGTGCACTGGAAGGAACATGAAGATGTCTAATGCAGCTCTGTACAAAATATTAGCAACATAGATATTTCATGGACTATGGCTATGTGACCTGGAAGAACCAGATTGCAAATACAAATATTGTGGTTTTGATTCCTGCTCAGTGCTAGGATTTTTATCTGTTACTTTTCTCACCTCTGTCAATGGTATTGATGTGAAAAATAATGAGTTGCACCATGATTCAAAATTCATGTTAAACTCTAGGTCTCCATATGGCTGACTGCATATAAGGTCGCAGGAAAGCATGAGCATACGACCTCCATGTTTGTGCACACTAAATACTGAATAATTACATAAATTTGTATTAACAAAATTGAAGTAGTGAAGTAATTTTACTCTGTTAACAACAGGTTACAAATTGTACTTACTTTTATTTCATAGTGCTCTAGTTTGTTTTTATTGTTGTTACTAGATTAAAACATCACTGTGGAATTGATCTCTCAGAAGAGTAAAGTCTACTTCATTGAATTCTCAGTGAAAATGGCAAACACAGTTAGCAGAACGGCCCACTTATATAAAATGACAGTAAAACTTATTGGTAACCAACAACTATAACTTTTCTGCAACATTGAGATAAAAGTGAGTGAACAATTGATTTTTTAAATTGTACAGTAACTACTAAGATCTCCTCTAATTGTTTTGTTATGATTATGTCTGCTTGTGTGAAATTCCAAACTTTACTGATATCTTGCGGTGATCAGCAGGATTGTGATAGTTGAAGTCTCAACAACAACAATGTAGAAGTCAAAGTGCTAATATCACTGTAGTAGGCATCCCAAGTCCTGTGACTATAAAATCAGGGGGCTGACAGTACTCAGAAAATGAAAGTGGAGCAGTGAGGCAACAAGTATTGTTTTAGGTTAGGCAGATAATGTAGTGGGTAAAACTCCAGAATAGCTGATACATCCGTAGCAGTGAATGTTGGTAACAGTGATGAAGTGGCAGGAATGAAGATGACGAATTGCCAATGAGATTATAGGCAGCGACAACATTTTACTGTTCATATTAAGTAACCAATTGTAGCTAATTTTGAGGAAGCTAATGAAATTTTGGATGGCGTTGAATGTTTTGTTATCAGAGTAAACAACAGTAATTTTAAAGTAACCTGAAGGAATTAATGTAAGACGTATTACAAAACTACATGGAGAGGAAGTCGCTACATTTGTGTAACATTTAATTATATAAATCTGACTAAAATTCTTCAATTGAGAATGAATGAAATTTCTTAGTGAATAAGTTGGACGAATGTACATTTATGTAAAAGAATCAATTATGTAGTGAATAATTATCTGTATCTAGTAGGAGATACTGTTTTCAAAGACATTCTATACATGTTTGTAGCGACATTGTGTTTCTGCATGTTTTTTTTAAATCAGGGACAATCGTGGAACAAAGTGACGACATATTTCATATATTCAGATATTCCGTGAAAACAACTCTGCAAATATGATTGGCTACTGGATTCTATCACCCGATTGGCTAACAAAATTCCCGGGAAAAACTGCTGTTGCCAACATTGGTTGAGCCTGAGCTATGGATGTATCGGCTATTCTGGAGTTAAGCCATCTAGTGAATCACATGATACAATGGAAAGTGCATATGGTAGTCAGTGCTTATCAAATGTATTTCAATTATATGCTATATTTATTGGACACACAAGAGCTTTGAAGCTTCCACCAAGTTTCACAGAAGATAGTCCTAATATACAAAAAATCAATGTGTTGGCATAATTGAAGACTGCGATACAATCTGCTGGCTTTGACCAATAACGTCATATCTGAGTCTCACAAGATACACAACGTACCTGCTAGCAAATGTATGGGATAATATTGTAATATTCTACTTATATAGTGTAGATAATAAATAATCTGTTCTGCTTGTGAACGAACTATCGTCTTTAACTCAGATGTAACATCATTGGTCAAAGCCAACAGGTTGTATAGTGGGCGTCAGTTGACCCGATGTGTTTCTGCATAACTCACCAAGGAGCTATCAGAACTATTGGAAAACTTCTCTGAAGTGAAGTCATTGCATAGTGATGAGGACAGATAAAGATGTGGTGTCGCACAAGTCCAAAGTGCGCGCCACCTACTTTCGCCGCGCGCCGCCATGCACGCATAGCGTGGTGTTCTTACGACGTCAGCCATGAGCGCTCTCTGCTACAACTCCGCTCATGGCCACCACTGAACAATATCGTGCACTTGGGACTGAGATAGGAACCAGTTAACACTTCGGAATCAGATAGGCACCAGTGAAGACTTGGCTATCGGACAGGCACTAGGCAGGCCTCTAGCTCAACTATGTATCAACATTCTGCAGTACAGAGCTATGTAAAAGTTAAGTATCGTATAAATTCTGTGCAATATATATCTCGTTCTAATTTACTCTAGTGTTTCTAGTTTCTGCTGTCCCACTGGCTGGTCACCTCCTACTTGCACAAGCATGCGTCCTTTATTCCTGTGTCGGTCTCGTTCTACTTGGCCACCGACACCTATGACGGAAACGAGACACAAAAGCGACGACGAGGCTGGGACACAAAAAAAGATAGTGGTAGTATCACATACACTGAATTACACACACAAAAAAGAGGGGGGGGGGGGCAGTGCATTTCTATAGCTGTCCAGTATGTCAAAAGGTTTCTTACATGATTATGGTTGCGTAATGGAAATTGATAAACTGAATGGTGAATGGTAGTTGTAGCTAATTGCGTGGGACATTTGACTAAACTTTATTATGGGCCATTCTCCATGTCACAGTGCAGATGTTGGCAGTGCCCCTGCTACTGTGGCAGTCAGTTGCCATCTGGAAAATATGCTATTTGAAGAACTTGTTGTGATGACAGACTGATTTGTGGCATAGCCTGAGGTTGGGAGACAACAATTTGATTGTGATTTGGCAAAGCCACAATATGTGAAATCGCAGTTTGTGGTAAAGCCTATTATGTGTATATCCAAAAATTTGTTCTATTTGTGGTAAATCATATTATGTGTATATCCAAAAATTTGTTCTATAACATCGCTGCTCCCCTCGGGGGCTCAGTATTAATTTGCTGAGTTCGGGCTTAGTGAACCCGGGGTCCTGAGCCGTGGGTTGTGTCGCGCCAACAGTCTGCTACACTGTAAGCTCTGTGCGTGCTTCAACGACCATCGTTAGGCATGGTGGCGGAACGTTGTACGTTTCAGACCTCGGTCATCTTGGTTTAATTGCCCGGGTCGCAAGCATGGTAAAAGAAAAGAAAAAAACCCTCAATCTTAAGATGTGCTACGTGCCGAGGAGATGAATGGCTGTTGAGGTTGAACAGTCACTAGCGAGCAACCTCTGAGGAACCTGCTGCACCTCAGTTGTATAAGGCTTACCCAGGTAAGCAGGCCTCTGCCTGGGTGGACATATAGTTCCCTAGCTGCTCGTGGGACGGAAATGAAACATGCCATTAATAGTTTGGGCGCCGTTTCTAAGCATGGAAGAGCCCTGGCCACCCCTTGGGAGGAACAATGGGCTAAAGACAGGGATGAGTCTTACTCTCCTAAGTATCTTGTTTGCAGTAGAACGTATGGGGAAACCTTCATGTCAACGAAACCACTTTTCTTTGTAGAAACCTTGAAGAGAAGTTTTTTGAAGTCTCGGATATGTCCAAGATGAGTGGTTTGGTACTGATCGAAACAGAGTCATCCGCCCAATCGAAAGCATTGCTTGCTCGTGATAAGCTGGGTGACGTTCCGGTCAGTATAACACCCCACAAATCACTAAACATGATCGAGGGTCTTATCTATCACAGGGACCTTCTTTTACAGTTGGATGAAGAACTATGCGCCAACCTAGAGCGAAAGGGTGTCTACTTTGTCCGGCGCATGCATAGGGGTCCGAAGGATAATAGGGTAGCCACTGGTGCTTTCATCTTGGTCTTTGACAGCGATACATTGCCCGAAAAGGTCAAGGTCATGATCTACCGGTGTGACATAAAGCCTTATATCCCTCCCCCTACACTGCGTTTTAAATACTGGAAATTCGGACATGTGTCCTCCATATGTATCTCCAGCCCCACATGTAGGGAATGTGGACGTCTATCACATCTGGATGCTCCGTGTACTCCTCCACCTATCTGTGTCAACTATGGGCATCAACATCCACCCTTTCTCTGCAAAGAGCAGAATATTATGGAAATCAAGACCCTGGATTGGCTGAAATATACGGAGGCACGTAAAAAATATGATGACTTCACCCAGTTTCTATGACAACGTCTTTTGCTGCAGTTAATTCGTCGCCACCTCTTCTGATACCTACCGTGCAACAACCTTCTGTGGGCCCAAAGGGCCATCAAAGTTCATCTGCCTCCGTCAAGGTCGGGGGCACTCCTCTCACTGCCCCCCCGCCCACTACCACCTGAGGGGGCAACTCCACCCCCACAATCGGGGACACCAGTCCCCACCTCCCAGCCAGAGAAGAAGCAGACACCTCCGGCTCCCCTCGCTCGGATTGGGTCCCTTAGGGCACTCCATTCTGAGGCTTCTATTAGTGATGCAGCGGATCCCAGCCAATGGCTGAAGGATCCAGAACATGTTGGTAGAAGGGCTTCCTGCTCTTCTCCTATCCCTGATGCCACTATAGAGAAGCCCTACCAGCTCTGCCAACCTAAGGGCCAGCGAGAGGGACGGAAAAAGAAGACCAAAGGCTCTTCGGTGGCTCTAAAGCCACCGGCTATCTATTGTTCTACATCGGACGATGAGGTGCAGATCCTCACATCACGTGAGGACCTCACACTCCGCAGAATGAATGATCCTGGATTCTGTAGGTTCCAAATCTGCTGCAGCAGATGAACCTATGGAATAATATTCTTTATATCTTGCATCATGGCTTTTAAAGTCATGCACCATCAAATTATCCAGTGGAATTGTGGCAGTTTTTTCCACCACCTGGCTGAGCTGCACCAGCTAATGTGCCAACTCCCTTTGCTCTACATAGTGTTACAGGAAATGTGGTTTCCTGTTCAGAGGACCCCTGCCCTAGGTGGCTACTGGGGCTATTTCAAAAATCGTCCCTTCTGTGACAGGGTCTCAGGAGGTGTGTGTGTGCCTTTATGTCCTTGCCACTGTCCCCAGTGCAGCTGTGCCCCTCACCACAAATCTCGAGGCAGTGGCTGTTAGGATTAGTGTAAGGCAGGAAATAACGATCTGTTCCCTCTACCTTCCTCCAGATGAGGTTATTTGTCTTGCTGACCTTGGTGCCTTGATCGCTCAACTTCCCCCACCATTTCTCCTTTTGGGGGATTTTATTGCCCTCCACCCCATGTAGGGTGGGACTCAGACCTCGGCTTTTGGCAGGGATGTGGAAATGCTCCTGACACAGTGGAACCTTTGCCTTCTCAGTATTGGTGCTCCGACGCACTTCAGCGTAGCTCTTGGCACATACTCAGCCATCGACCTGTCTATCTGTAGCCCGAGTCTTCTCCCTCATCTGAACTGAAATGTCCATGATGATTTCTGTGGCAGCGAGCATTTTCCCATCTTTCTGTCACTCCCAGAGACTCAAGCTGCAAACCGGCTACCTCATTGGTCACTCCATAGGGCTGACTGGCCGACATATGCTTCGGTTTCAGTGGTTATGACTCCACTTCCAGCTGGCATTGAAGTGGCTGTCCAGCAAGTCATGAAGGCCATAGTTTCCGCCGATGAGAAAACTGTCCCAACCGCATTTACGTCACTTAGATGTAAGTTGGTCCCTTGGTGGACACAGAACATCACTTAGACCATTCGGGAGCGTCGGCGCTTGCTTCAGAGACACCGGCGACACCCTTCTCTAGAGAACTTAATCGCCTTTAAACGGCTCCGTGCGCAAGCTCGGCGATTGATTCGGCAGAGTAAGAAGGATTTCTGGGAGAGGTTTGTAGCCTCTGTCTCTCTCGTGCCTCCCTTTCTTGGGTCTGGACTTAAGTACAGCACCTCTTCGGATATCGCCCACTGACAGGAATCCCATCGCTCACCATTCAGGGTGCACTCTGCACTGATCCACAAGCCATAGCCGAGTACATGACAGATCACTGCAACTGAAACATACAGTGCAGACTTCCGCACCTTCAAAGAGAGGGGTGGTGCAATAGTCAGTGGCTGTGGCAGAGTTGTCGAGAACTTACTATCCCAACTCGACCTCTGTCTTTTAAACACCGGAGCCCCCACACATTTCAGTGTGGTGCATGGTACTTTCTTGGCTATTGACCTGTCAGTTTGCAGCCCTGGCCTCTTACCATCTGTCCATTGGAGGACACATGATGATTTGTGTGGTAGTGCTCATTTTCCTGTCTTTCTATCACTACCCCATCATCACTGCCCTGCATGGCCTCCCAGGTGGGCAAACTGGGATGACTTCATTCCTACTGCCACTATTGGACCTCTGCCAGATGACACTATCGACGCGATGGTTGAGAGTGTCACCCAAAAGATTTTATCTACTGCATAGCATGCAATCCTCCGTTCATCTGGGTGCCCCCGGCAAAAGACAGTGCCTTGGTGGTGGTCAGAAGTTGTGGAAGCCATCTGCAATCATAGCCGTGCTCTTCAGCGCCACAAGTGCTACCCGTCGCTAGACAATCTAATCGTGTTCAAGAGACTCCGAGCTCGTGCTCGCTAGGTAATACAGAGGCGCAAATGGGAATGTTGGGACAGGTACGTCTCAACCATAGGGTTGCATACCAGCCCTTCCCAAGTCTGGACAAAGATGTGGCACATGTATGGCTACCAGGCCCAGACAGCAATTTCTGGGATCTCTCTACATGGAGCTGTCTGTATGGATCAAGGCGCCATTTCTGAGGCCTTTTCTGATCATTACACCCATGCTGCTGCATCCCAGAATTATCAGCCCACCTTCCATATATTAAAACAGTGGATGGAACGCAAAAAGCTCTCATTTATCTCACGCCACGCTCAAGTATATAACACTCCATTTAGTGAGTTGGAGCTCCTCAGTGCCCTTGCCCACTGCCCTGACACCGCCCCTGGGCCGGACAGAGTTCACAAACAGATGTTAAAACATCTGTCTGATTTCCCCAAGCGACATGTCCTCGCATTGTTTAATTGCATCTAGAATGATGGTGTCTTCCCATCACAGTGGCGAGAAAGCACCATCATCCCAGTGCTTAAGCCGGGTAAAGATCTGCTAGATGTGGACAGCTATTGGCCCATCAGCCTTACAAACGTTCTCTGCAAACTGCTAGAATGCCTGGTGAGCCGGCGGTTGTATTGGCTCCTTGAATCTCGGGGCCTGCTAGCTGCATGCCCAGGTGGTTTCCACACGGGGCGCTCAACCTTGGATAGCTTGGTCTGTCTTGAATCTGCTATCCGGACGTAATTTTCTCGATGACACCATGTGGTAGCCGTATTTTTTGACTTGTCAAAGGTGTACAACATGACCTGGTGACTCCACATTTTAACCCCATTACATGATGGGGTCTCTGGGGCTCACTTCCACTTTTTATCCAAAAGTTTTTAGCTGTCCGTACCTTTCATGTTCAAGTTGGTGCACCCTGTAGCATCCCTCATGTCCAGGAGAACGGGGTCCCTTAGGGCTCAGTTTTAAGCATTCCACTGTTTTTAGTGGCCATTAACAGCTTAGCAACAGCAGTTGGATCATCGGTATCCCCTTCATTATGTGCTGACGACTTCTGCATATATTTTAGCTTGTCTACCAAGTATGTTGCAGATAGACAGCTACAGGGAGCCATATGAAAGGTGTAGATGTGGGCTCTCTCCCAGGGGTTCCAGTTTTCTGCCGCCAAAATGTGCGTTATGCACTTCTGTCGACAACTGCCAGTCCACCCGCACCCAGAGTTGTACCTTGACGACCAACTGCTTAATGTAGTTGAAACTCACCATTTTCTAGCACTGGTATTTGATGATCAGCTCACATGGCAGCCACGCATTTGCCATTGAAACAGAAGTGCTGGCACCACCTCAATGCCCCCACTGCCTTAGCAATATCACTTGGGATGCAGAGCAGAATACCCTGCTGCTATGCTACAAAGTTCTTGTCCTGTGCCAACTTGATTATGGGAGCATAGCATATGGTTCCGCATCTCCCTTGGTGCTGCAGATGCTGGATCCCATCTGCCACTGTGGAGTTCGACTCAACTGGGGCTTTCCGAACTAGCCCTGTGTACAGTCTCCTTGTGGAACCTGAGGTTCCTCCACTACGGATCAGGTGGCAACAACTGCTGGCCAAGTACACCATTAATGTCCGTGGTTTGCCAGGGCATCTGAACCACCATCTACTTTTTCTGAATTCAACGCTCCATATTCCTGAACGGCGCCTGACATCAGGTATGACTATTGGTGTCCGTGTCAGATCACTTCTTAGTGGCTTGGAGTCTTACCCGCTACCATCTCTGTTCAACTTCCAGTCACGTACATCACCATTGTGTATACCTTGGCCTCTTATTGGAATTGTCACTGTACTCCAAACAATCTCTGTCCCTCCTGTGACTCTTCGCTACCAATTTCTGTCAATTCTTGATGGATACTGGGGCTCTACAGTGATCTACATGGATGATTTGATGGCGGAAGGTTGTGTTGGCTTCGCTTATGTGCACGGAGGACATAACGAACAGCATTCCCTACCAGAAGGCTGCAGTGTGTTCACTGCTGAGTTGTAAACCATCCTTTGTACACTCGAGTATATTCCTGTCTGCCCTGGGGAGTCCTTCCTCATCTGCAATGAGTCTGAGCGGTTTAAAGGCCCTCGATCAATGCTTCCCTTGCCATCCAAGAGTCTCTCTATGCCGTTGATTGACGTGGACGGTCAGTAGTCTTTCTCTGGACTCCAGGACCTGTTGGGATTAATGGAAATGAGCTCGCTGATAGTTTATCAAAGGATGCTATCAATAAACCTACACTGCATCTAGGTATCCCAGCTAATGACCTCCATTTGAAGTTACACAGTCGAGTTCTTGGGCTGTGTAATACAGACCGGCGTTCCCTGCAAACACCTAACAAGTTATGGGCGATAAAGGCCTTTCTTTTGCTGCTGCAAGGCAGATTTTTTAATCTCCCTGACTCTCTAAACTTTGTTTTAGGCGACAATGCCGCTGTGGCTGATTCTGTTTTAAATTTGATTCATATCAGTGGATTATACAATTCCATCTGATGTTTCTTGTCTGTGATTTCTCTATTTGTTCTGCAACTGCTTAATTTTTTTAGGCTGGTGATTTTAATGTGTTACAGAGTGGCTGGACATTCTTTTATATCTGTGAACTCGCAGCATAGTCACTCTGGTATTTTCTTTTAAATCTCTCTTCTTTCTTCCCCTTTTATTTGATTCTTGTATTTCTTACATTTCCCATCTATGTCTTGCTGCAATTTAACACTTTATGTCCCATTTTAGCAATATTTTATTTCATCTCTGTGACTGGAAAAAAAGGAGTGACGACCATAGTAATTTGGTCCCTTTAAAACCCCAATCCAACAACAACCTAATAAAGTAACCCAAGGCCAAAGGAAGCAAATGTAAAGTTTCACTCTCGGGTGAAAACTAAGTAAATGGTCAGACCGTGTTGACATCATCCCATCTGATGCTTCATCTGACTCAGCTCTAGAGCCCATACCAAGCGATGTGGCACAGTGGTAACACAATGGACTTGCATTCTGGAGGATGGTGATTTAAATTCACCTCTGGCCATCCAGATTCAGATTTCTTTGATTTCTCCAAATTACCCCTTTGAAAGGGGATGGCTGATTTTCTTCCCCATCCTTACCTAAAATGTCGATGGGATGTTTAACTTTAAGCTTCCTTTCTTCCTTAATTAACTCCACCACCTATTCATCCTGTGGTGATTTTAATGCACACAGTGTGCTTTGGAGCTTTGTAAATTGCTGCCCCAGGGGTAGGGTACTGTAGAGGCTTCTTTTAGCTTCTATTGCACACTTTCTGTGTACAGCTCAAAGCACTGCACTGCACTGCACTGCAACAGGGTCATTTTCAATATCAGTATCTCAGTTTGCCCAGACTGCTGAATGGGAAGTAACTGATGACCTGCATGGAAGTGATCATTTTCCGATATGGATTCACATGCCAGACAGAGTTACCTGAAAGAAAACTCCAAAAGCGAGTGTAGTAGATAATACTCTTCAGCATGCAGCTGACTTGCTGAACTTGAACATCTTGACAGTGTTCAGGAGTGGGTGGACTGTATTTTCCAACTGATCCACCAAGTCACTGAAGCATCAATTTTGCGTTCTTCAGACTAGCTGAAAAGGTAGTCTATTTATGGGTGGAGTTATGATGTTGCCCTTGTTAAGGATAAGGAGTGTGGCTCTGTGTAGGTTTCAGTGCCGGGCATCTACAGAGAACTTCATAGCTTTTTGGGTGATGAGGACAAAATGTCACAGGATTATAAGAGAGAGTAGGAAGAGATTGAGGCACCTTTCCCTGAACATCATTAATTGTTTCACAAAAATGTACCACTGTATGGGAGACATTCAGGAGGATCACAGAGATGATTAGGAAATTCCAGTGGCAGAAACTGGAAAAGAGACATTCTGTTTCGTAGTATGGGCTTCTGTCAAAGTTCCAAGAGAGTATGTTTCTTGAAGAGTCAACCATGTATTGCTTCATCCTGTGTACATCTCGCGAAGCAACCACAAGAATAAGATCAGCGAAATTAGAGCTCTCACAGAGGCGCACTGGCAATCATTTTTCACATGCACCATACATGACTGGAATATCAGGAAGTGATAATGGTATCCATAGTACTCTTCGCCACTTCGTGAGGTGTCTTTTAGAGTATGGATGTAGACATAGATATCTGAGAGGAGGAGGAAGGCACCCAGTAGAGTCTGTAATGGGAAATGGCACTCTGCAAACTAGCTCACATAATATTGTCCAGACCATGGTGGTGTATTTTGCCACACTCACTGACATTCCCAGTCATTATTTGGCATTCCAGCACCACAGAGTGGCTGTTGAGAGGGAATGTTTGGATGTCAGGTTCACCACTGATGAAATCTAGAACTACCTCTTTTCCACATTAAAACTTGATTTTCTGTAATCTGCAGCTCATGACTCATGCCCTGGTCGTGATAGGATACATTATGCTAAGGCACCTTGCAGAGCAAAGGAAAGAAATCTTCCTTCCTTAGTTGCTTTCTGTGTGGAGCTATCACTCCACCTTTTGAGGATCTGGTTTTATTGGAGGCAGCCATACAACAGGCTCTTCCGTGCTGGCATTATGTCTGGGTTTTCCTGAATGGCTTCCCATTTTTGTCTTGTATTTCTTTTCTACACACAATTTTAGATATCTAGTTGTTGGTGTTCTTTCTCATTAAAGATTTTAAACTGAAGTAGAGGCAGTGAATTGAAATTTACATAGTGGCCAGGATTTGAACTTAGGACCTCCTGCTTACTAGGCAGACGCCATAGCCACTATGCCACTGAGACTTAATAGATACAGCACCTGGTCTTAAAGTGTGTCCCCCTCCACTACATAAATTTCAACTCGGCCTCATTTTCCCTTATAAATACAAATCATAGAAGGAGGTCCTGAGTTTGAATCCTGGACACAACATAAATTTTAATTCATTGCCTCTACTTTAGTTTAATATCTATAATAGCTATTGAGACAAAATATGTCTTTTGACATTGTTTATTTGGTATTTCTTTCTTATTGTTCTGAGCAGGAAAACGGTGTCCTACAGGGTGGTATATTAAATGTGACTGTGTTTGCCATAACCAAAAACAGTGTTAAATTATTGGTTAAATGTCCTGTCCACTGTTCTTTGTTTGTTGATCACTTCTGTATTTGCTCTTCTTGAAGCTTTGCAAAGACAATACATCAGTTGCAACAAGCTTTTTGACAGATGAAAGGGTGGAGAGGAGTGGTTTCAAATTGTCAACCAATAAGTCTGTATGTGTTTTTTTTAACCATTCTAATTCTGTTGTAAACAAACTTGAATGATGAGAAGCACTGTTCTGAACTTCAAAGACATGATGAGGTTTCTAGGTCTAGAATTTGTATAGCAACTTACACGGTTGCCACCTTAAGGCCCTGAAATTATGATGCCGCAAATAACAGAGTATTTTAAAATGCCTTAACCACAATTAGTGGGGCGCAAACATGAATTATTTATTTATCATGTTCTCTAGGACCATATTGAGGAGCAAGCCTCCATGGTAATAGGATGAGTCAGTACATCAGATTGTAACAAAGGAGTTGCTGTGGTCTTCAGTCTGCAGACTGGTTTGATGCAGCTCTCCACACTACCCTGTCCAGTGCAAGGCTCTTTATCTGAGAATACGTTCGGCAACCTACATCCTTTTGAATCTGCTTACTGTATTCGTCCCTCAGTCTCACACTACAATTTTTACCCCACACACTTCCTTCTAATGCTAAGTTGACAATTCCTTGATGTCTCAGAATGTGTCCCACCAACCTATCCCTTCTCTTAGTCAGAATATGCCAGAACTCCTTTTCTCCCCAGTTCGGTTAAGTACCTCCTCATTAGTTACGTGATCTACCTATGTAATTTTCATTATTCATCTGTAGACCATATTTCAAAAGCTTCTGTCATCTTTTTGTGTGAACTTATCACCTACGTTTCATTCCCAAAAAATGCTACATTCCAGACAAATGCTTTCAGAAAGGACTTCCTAACATTTGAATTAATATTGGATGTTTACAAGTTTCACCTCTTTAGAAACACTTCCCATAGGCATTCTGTGTTTTATATCTTCTCTACTTCTGCCATCAGAAGTTTCTTTGGTACCCAAATAACAAAACACATCTACTACTTTTATTGTCTCGTTGCCTAATCTAATTTCTTCAGCATCACCTGATTTTCTGACATTACATTTCATTACCTTCGTTTTACTCTTGTTAATGTTCATCTTATATCTTCCTTTCAAGACACTCTCCATTCCATTCAATAGCTCTTCCAGATCATTTGCAGCCTCTCACAAAATCACTATGTCATCAGCAAACCCCAAAGTTTTTATTTCTTTTCCCTGAACTTAAATTCCCTCTCCAAATTTCTCCTTGCATTCATTCACTGCTTGCTCAACGTACAGATTGAACAACATTGGGGAAAGGCTACAACCCTGTCTTACTCCCTTTCCAACCTCTGCTTCCCTTTCTTGCCGTTTGACTCTAATAATTGCTGTCTGGTTTTTGTATAGGTTGAATATAACTCTTTGCTCCCATATTTTACCCCTGATACCTTCAGAATTTGAAAGATTGTATTCCAGTACAAGGGAGTAGTAATTGATAAAGTGAAATGTATTGCAATTGTAAGCATGTGACAGGTCTAAGCATAAATAAAGAGAAGCAACAACTTAATACAGAAATTAGCTTAATTTCTTTAATCCTCCAGAAATTCCTTGACAGAATGGAAAGAGTGAGCCATTAGGAACTTTTCAGTTTAACTTTGAAAGTGTGTGGATTACTACTAAGTTCTATGGATTCTTGCTGCAGCTTATTAACAATGGGTGCAATATAATACTTTACAGCTTTCTGCACAAGGGTCAAGGAGGTTTGATCCAAATGCAGATACAATTTCTGTCTAGCATTAACTGAATGGAAGCTGTTAACTCTTGGGAATAACCAAATATTATTAACAACAAATGACATTAAAGGAAATGTGTATTGAGAAGCCAATATTACAATTCCCATGCTACTAAAGAGGGGTCAACAAGAGGTATGCAAGTTTTCCCCACATATTGCTCAAACTGTCTGTTTCTGCACAATTAATACTTTTTTTTGAATTGGAGGAGTTACCAAAGAGGGAGAGAGAGAGAGAGAGAGAACACATACATCATAAGCTAATGAAATTACACAAAGTAGATTATTTTTCAGTTGAACTATCACTTATTTCAGAAACAGTTCTAATGGTAAACAATGCAGCCTTTAGGTTTTGAACAATATCTTGAACATGAGCTTTCACTTTCAACGGTGGGTTACTATCTATCTAAATGCCTAGAAATTTGAATTGTTTCTTAGACATTGTAAAAAAAACTGAGTCTTAATGTGATTTAGCATCAATTTATTTCCTATAAGCCACGTACTTATTTCTTTAACTGCATTATTTGATACTGCATCAATATTGCTAACAACATCCTTCACTATTAAGCTAGTGTCGTCGGCTAACAGCAGTATATTAGAACTATCTATTATACTTGAAAGCATTTCATTTATACACTGATGAAGACAATTAGAAGATCAGTTGAGATATCTAGGTTCTATGGAGTGGAGGCAACAGCATTATGCTAACCAAGATAGAGCTAATAACAGAAAGTTGCTGCAGAGTGTGTTGGTGTTGACTTGTGTTTACCCTACCAAACAAATTACACAAGCAGTTGGGTTTAGGTAGTAATCAGGTAGTGCAATGCAACAACTATGTGACTTACCCGAAGCTATGGTATGGAGAACCATAGGAAGGTTGGAAGTAGGGTAGACACAGAGGGAGGTGGCTGCAGCTATTGGAGTGTCCAAAGTGTAATTTCCAGGATTTGGATGCGATTTCAGACAACAGGAAGCATTAAAAGAGGGCAAGGCTAAGGTCATCCACAGGTAACATCAGAGATGTCCATTATTTTTAGTTAACAGCACATCAAGAGAGGATGCTGAATGCAACTCAGCTGCAACACACCCTCCGTCCAGCAACAGGATGCACAATATCAACACAGACAGTCCGAAATCAACTTCAGGAATGTGGCCTCTAGACATGGAGGTGTATGGTGTGTGTCCCATTAAAATCACAGAAACAGATTGGAGGAAAATCAGGATTGAAGTCATAATCAATGGCACCGGGTTCTGTTCACAGATGAGTCATGATTTTATATTCAGCCAGACAATTGTCGTTCCCTCATCTGGAAAGAATGTGGAACTTGGAACAATCCTTCTTATGTGCAGGAAACATCACCATATCATGGAGGGTGGACGAATGGTGTGGGCAGGAGTTGTTATTGGTGGATGTGCTGACTTCTATGTCATTCAGAATGGTTCTTTGACTGCTGACAGGTATAGAGAGAAGATACTTCAACGTTTTGTTGTGCCGTAGGAAATAGGAGATGGGTTCCTTCTGGTGATTGATAACACTTGTCCACAAAGAGCATCACTGGGGACAATATGGTTAAAACTGAGGGAATTGAGCAAATGGAGTGGTCAACTTGTTCGCCAGACTTAAACCCGATGTCTGGGATGCACTTGAAAGACTCATTGCCACCAGACCACCACCTCCCACAATGGTTGCAGAGCTGGATATTACACTCTTGGAAGAATGCCCAAATATCACTTAAATTGAAATCTAGCACAAAATTCAATGTCAGAATCTTATGACAGTTTTCACAACGAAACACTGTCATGTAATTTGCAGGAAAATCCTAAGAAATTCTGGTCATACGTAAAGTATACTAGCAGCAAAACACTGTCAATACCTCCACTATTTGATAGCAATGGTGATGCTATTGATGACAGTTGTGCTAAAGCAGAATTGATAAACAAAGCTTTTTGAAATTCCTTCACGAAAGAAGAAGAAGAAGAAGAAGCAAATACCCATAATTTGAATCAAGAATAACTGCAAGGATGTGCATTTTTGAACTAGATATCCCTTAACAAAAGTAAGTCTCCCTGTCCCGATTGTATGTCAATTAAGTTCCTTTAAGATTTAGCTGATGCAGTTGTCCCATACCCAGCTGTCATATACAACCATTCGCCATTGAAAGATCCGTACCCAATATTCAAGAAAGGCACTAGGAGTGATCCGCAAAATTTCAGGTCTATATCATTATGTTGGTTTGCAATAGGATTTTAGAACATATACTTTCCTCAAACATTTTAATTACCTCAAAGACCTATTGACTCATAGTCAACACGGATTCAGAAAGTATTGTTTTTGTGAAACACTGCCAGCTGTTTACTCACATGATTTAATGAGTGCTATCGACAAGGGCTCTCAAATCGATTCCATATTTCTAGACTTCTCGAAGGCCTTTGACACTGTACCTCGCAAGCATCTACTAATCAATTTATTTGCATGTTGAATATCATCACAGTTGTGTGATTGGATTTGTGATTTATTTTTAGGAAGGAGACAGTACATTATAACTGGTGGAAAGTCATTGAGTAAAACAGAAGTGATATTTGGTGTTCCCCAGGGTAGTGTAATAGGACCACTACTGTTCATTTCCTTTATGAACAATTTAGGACACAATGTGAACAACTCTCTCAGACTGTTCATAGATGATGCTGTCATTTATCGGTTATTAAAGTCACCAGAAGATCAAAAGCAACTGCAACATGATTTAGATATGCAAAAATTGGCAATTAACCCTTAATAATGATAAATGTGAGGCCATCCATGTGACCACTAAAATAAATTGGTTAAACTTCATTTACATGATAAACCAGTGAAATTTACAGGCCGTAAATTCAATTAAATACCTAAGAATTACAATTATGAACAACTTAAATTGGAATGAACACACAGAAAATATTGTAGGGATGGTGAACTAAAGGCTATGGTTCATAGGCAGAACACCTAGAAGATGCAACAGTTGTACTAAAGAAACAACAGGAGGATTGCAACAATCAGATACTTGACTTCAACAACCACAGTTACCATTTGTCACTACCAACCATTTCTCCTCCCCCAACTTAATCAACGTTTGCCAAAACACAGAGATGATGTGCTTCAGGGGAATAGTGCAGTGTATCACATACATCTTGTTCTCTGCAGACCTCCTTGGCAGCCTGATCAATTTGCTCATTTCCCCAAATCCCCAGATACATTGACACTTTCAGCATTATGACACTTGTTTGCTCTGCCACTGGAAAAAGTGCATTTAATCTTGTGTAAGAGATGTCAACTTCTTGGCTGGGTAAAGGCTCTGGAACAATTGTAGTGCACTAACAATATTGGAGCAGCTGAGAAACCATTGCCTCTAACACACCACATCTCGTCTAGTGCCTTCAGAATCATGTAAAGTGAGGCTCTAAAGATGGTAACATCATTGGAATGATGAATCCTGATGACACACTACAGAACAGCAAAGGTAGTTCCCCTGATTGGAGTGATCTCGGTACACCACAGTAATGACTATCTAAAATAGTAAAAAACAAATACTGAAATTTAAGTTCAGGAGTGACCATTAGACACCTCTGAATCAGGCACTATTCATTTACACAAGATTTCTTACTTCAGTGACTAGAGCCACAATTCTGTGATGCCTATTTTGTGCATATCACTGTATGCCATATTTTAATACAGTGCATCTTGTATCTTTTTGAGGGAGCAGAACAAAATCTTGGTGGGGCTCTGCTGTCAATTTTAGCTAATGACGAAATGAGTGTTATTGAAATTTTAAAGTTGTGTGAAGTGTCTGGACTCTGGTCTAAGCTTTTAGACTGGAGGCTTTAATGTGTTGCAAAGTGGCTGGCTCATCCTGTATATTCCTGTGAGCAGTCAGCTGTAGTCATCTGCTATGTAATTTAAGAATTCCATCTCTCCTTTTAATCAAAATTTTAATCTTAGTATGAAATATTCTTTTCGTGTTTCAGTTCAGCTGCATACCAGGTTTGCTTCATTTTTATTTCTTTTTATCTCTGTTCTGCTTTCTACTCCTGTTTAGTGTATTTTACTGATACACTTCTTTGAATACTCTTAACTAAGTAGTAAAGACCCTAACAATGGAAAACCGATTGGAATGACAATAACAGAAGATAAATAACAACTCACCATAAAGATGCTTGCTGAACCACTGATAGGCACGTAAAATACACAATTACATTCACTTTTTGTGCCTATCAGCAGCCCTGTGAGCGTTTTTACGGTGGGTTGTTATCTATCCTCTATTATTGGTAAAGACCTTACTATCAAGTGCCCACATCACCATATAATAATCTTGTTAGCCAAATAAATGTTATCATAGTAACCTGCTTATAATTATCAAAGTATTGTCATACTTAATACAATGTACTGTGTTCTGCCTCCAGTAACCACAAACATGACTGACCCTTCAAGTGAGGATGATGGTATCTTGAGAGAGTGGGCACCGTTGGAAGATTTACTACAGCAGATACCCCTGAAAGCTCAACGAGGCTTGTTCACACATGAGCTAAGCCTAACTTGTGTGGATATTTTGCCTGAGTACATAGCAGTTGGTACTAATCTTGGCTTAGTATACTGGTATGGTCGGCGTAACCGTGATTTGCAGAGGTTGCGTTGTGAGGTAAGGATAGAGTATACTTTCTTTAATTGATGTTCTTGCATTATTTTACAATGTGATTCCACCCGTCAGCTTTGACCCATGACATCATCAACATGTCAGAAAACCCGTAGTCCAGTCACAGCCAACTGCAAATAATTAATGTTTCAATTGATTACTGTTTTTAATGAAATCATGGGACTCGTTAAAATTTTACTGATAATATGGGAGAAGCATTCCATAATGCAGCATCGTTGCTTGTTCACTTGAAACAATTTAAGCTGTACTCTAAGGTTCCTGCTTAACCACATCCTTTAAAATTGTGACATATTCATAAAAAATATTGAAGTACTTTTGTCAGTCAGAATAGGAATCTACAGTCAAGCTTGTCAATAGTACTTTGCCTATTACACAGCAAGCCGATGCCATGGGTCCAAGCCAAGGGGTGGAATCGCGTCCTATAAATGACCTGATGTTCTTATGGGATGATACTGATATTCTTCATTTACATTAATTTTGGTATGTTGTTTGAAGTGCTGATTTATTGTAGTAAATTACATTTCATGCCAACTGGTCTAGTCTTCTCACCTTAAAATTGTCGTTACTTCTAATCTTTAACACATACAGTTGAACACTGTAGGTATTATGCAGTTGTCATTAAACTTGTGAATGGCTACTGAGTGGGGTCACATGGGCTCAAACAGCCACAGGTGGCTGTGGCAGTGCTATGATTACTCACACAAACACACGTGGGACCTCTGTGAGCACTGATGCACACTACAATTGGTGGGATCATTAACTGCCATTTGACTGAAATAATTGTTTATTTCCACAATCTGGTTTTGGTCTTAGACTGTAATCAAGCACATTGGGATTTATTTCCATCTGCTTGCATTACTGAACCTCCTGATACCACTGTTGCATAATGATAGGTATCAGTGTAATTAGTCTATTACTATTTTCTTTTCCAAAACTTTTTTTTTATAATGTAACTAGATGAAGTCATTTTCTATTATTTGATGCCAGTGAAGTTTGTTCAATTAGTAAATATTAATTAATTCGTGCCAGAAGTATATTGTGAAAGTTCATATAGAATGCTAAGTAGTATTTCTGTTACAACTAAGTAAATTCTTTTCCTCTTATATTAAAGTAGGTAAGTTTTTCCCTCATTAGTTTCTGTATAATTACCATTAATTATGAAGAAATTGTTTGAAAACGTATTTAAATGTATTTGGACTTGAAATACTATTCATTTAACTGAAATGTGTATATCAATTTACTCTGTATTATTTATGCTAACTTTTTCTATATCCAGTTGTATGTAACTGTTTACTTTTCAATTATAATTAAGTTAATGTACATAATTAACAATACGAGATTTCCAGTGGCATTGTTTAGATAATATAAATAGGATGCACTCGCGGCATGTATCAGAGTATTGTTTTGGCAGTTGTCAGACGTACAAACTGTGTCAATTGACAGTATTATTTATTGTTTCGGCCGCAATCTGATGCATAAGTCATGTCAGTTTGAACTTTAAATTTGACTAATTATGGAGACAAGAAAAGCAGCTGTATAAATATAAAGAACTCAGATGGAAAACCAGTTGTCAGCAAAGGAGGAAAACCTGAAAGGTGGAAAGAATACATAGAGGGGCTCTACAAAGGAAATTAACTTAGAGGTAATGTTGTTGGAAGGGAAGAAGATATAGATGAAATAGGAGATACTATACTGAGAGAAGAATTTGACAGAGCCCTGAAAGACCTGAATCAAAACAAAAACCCCTGGTGTGGACGATATTCCCTCAGAACTACTGAAGTCTCTGGGAGAGCCAGCCAAGACAAAACTATTCCACCTGGTGCGTAAGATGTATTCGTCGGGGAAAATACCCTCAGACTTTAAGAAAAATGTAGTAATCCGCATTCCAAAGAAAGCAGGTGGAGACAGGTGAGAAAATTACAGAACCATCAGTTTAATAAGTCATGATTGCAAAATTTTAACACAAATTATTTACAGAAGGATGGAAAAGCTGGTAGAAGCCAACCTTTGGGGAAGACCAGTTTGGATGCAGGAGAAATGTAGGAACACGGGAGGCAATTCTCACTTTACGGCTTGTCCTAGAAGATAGATGAAGGAAAGGCAAACCTATATTTCTAGCTTTTGTAGATTTGGAGAAAGCTTTTGACAATGTTGATTGGAATACACCCTTTCAAATTCTGAAGCAAGCAGGAGTAAAATATAGGGAACAGAAGGTTATTTACAACTTGTACAAAAACCAGACAGCAGTTATCAGAGTTGAAGGGCATGAAACAGATGCAGAGGTTGGGAAGGGTATAAGGCAGGGTTGTAGCCTTTCCCCAATTTTATTCAGTTTGTACATTGAGCACGTAGGCTATAAAGGAAAGAAAGGAGAAATTTGGAGAAGGAATTAAAGTTCAGGGTGAAGAAATAAAAACCTTGCGTTTTGCTGATGAAATTGTAATTCTGTCAGAGACAGCAAAATACATGGAGGAGCAATTGAACACAATGGACAGCGTGTTGAAAGGAGCGTATAAAATGAACATTAACAAGAACAAAACAAGGGTAATGGAATAAAGTCTTACAAAATCAGGTGATGCTGAAGGAATTAAATTAGGTAATGAATCAATAAAGGTGGTAAATGAGTTTTGTTACTTGGGCAGTAAAATAACATATGATGGTTGCAGTACAGAGGATATAAAACGCAGAATGACGATAGGAAGAAAAGCGTTTTTGAAAAAGAGTAATTTATTAACATCAAATATTAATTTAAGCATAAGGATGTCATTTCTGAAGGCATTTGTGTGGAGTGTTGCCTTGTATGGGAGTGAAACAGGGATGATAAACAGTGCAGAAAGGAAGAGGATAGAGGTTTTTGAAAGTGGTGTTACAGAAGAATGCTGAAGATTAGGTGGGTGGATTGCATAACTAATGAGGAGGTACTGAACAGATTTAGGGAGAAAAGGAATTTCTGGCATACTGTGACTAAAAAAAGGGATCGATTGGTAGGACACATTCTTAGACATCAAGGAATCGTGAATTTAGCATTGAAGGGAAGTGTGGGGTAAAAATCACAGAGAGAGACCAAGAGATGAATGTAGTAAGCAGATTCAAATGGATGAAGGTTGCTATTCGTATGAGGAGATGAAGAGGCTTGCTCAGGATAGAGTAGGGTGGAGAGCTGCATCAAACCAGTTCCTGGACTGAAGACCACAACAATAATGTATATGTTAACACAACTTTTTATGGATCATAATTCCTAACTTACATTTTCCTACAGCTTTTTCAAGTCTTACTACTTACTGTTTACAGAACACTGCTGCTTCGGTAACATGTGTGAAAGTAATATCAACAGTTGATTATATGGTGGCCGCAGGCAATGACCAGGGAAGTGTAACAGTATTCCAGATTCCAAAGAGCCCTCCAGATAATTTACCTGAAAGTATGAAACCTAAAAGAAACAAACAAGTAAGGCTGGAGTGTGTTTATGCATTATACTAAACAGTTGCCCGGTGAATTTGTGATCAACATGTTTTTATGATTTTGTTTACTCTTCCAGGTTGAGAGGTATACAATCAGTGGCCTCCATACATCAGCTGTTACTGCCATTGAGTGGAGCATGAATGGTATGAAGCTTTTTAGTGGAGACAAAAATGGTCTTGTTGTTTTAACAGAAATAGATTTTTACATGGTGAGTGATAATATAATTTGATCTTTTAGGGAATGATCTTCATGATAAGAATGATATTACACTAAACATAATTTAGAGGTGTAATAAGTCTTTCATGAAAAGAATGATTTGGCCATTTTGAATCTTCTTCTTTTCTTTAATGGAATTACCTTAAAGAATTCAATAATATTTTGGAAAGGATAGGTTGCTATTCACCACAGAGATGCCCGATGAGCTGCAGAAAGACACACATACAAAATAAACAAAAAATAAAGCTTTCGGCTGTTAAGCCTTCATCTCCCACATACAATGCACAAACACACACACACCCACCCACCCACACACACACACACACAAACCCAACTGCTGCCTCCAGCTTTTCGGAATTTACTAACTTCCAACCTGGCCTCACCATCATTTCCTAAATCCTTCAAGGTGGATACCAACCTTGTCCCCGCAGAAAGAAGTGCCATCCAATCCACCACCTAAAAACCATTCCTGACCTTATGATCCTTTCTGCGGACAATGACTCTACCACTGTGGTTTTAGACTGCAAGAGGGTCTCAGCCAACTGTAAGATTCTTCCACATAAACGCCCTGCCACAATGATCCCATCTCAAAAATCGAACAAGATCTCCAGTCCCTCCTCAAATCCTTAGGCCCATCCCAGGACTTCTCCCCATAATCTGTCTCTCTCCTCACCCCTCCTACACCCCGTACTCCCACCTTCTACATGCTCCATGCTGTTGTTGTTGTTGTGATCTTCAGTCCACAGACTGGTTTGATGCAGCTCTCCATGCTACCCTGTTCTGTGCAAGTCTCTTCATCTGAGAATATGTTCAGCAACCTACATCCTTTTGAATCTGCTCCCTGTATTCGTACCTCAGTCTCCCTCTACAATTTTTACCCCACACATCCTTCTAATCCTAAGTTCACAATTTCTTGATGTCTCAGAATGTGTCCTACCAATCTGTCTCTTCTCTTAGTCAGGATATGCCAGAAACTCCTTTTTTTCCCGATTCGGTTAAGCACCTCCTCATTAGTTACGTGTTCCATCCATCTAATTTTCATCATTCGTCTGTAGCACCGCATTTAAAAAGCTTCTATCATCTTTTTATCTGAACTCCTAATTGTCCATGTTTCACTCCCATACAAAGCTACACTCCAGACAAATGCTTTCAGAAAGGACTTCCTAACATTTAAATTAATAATGGATGTTAACAAGTTTCGCTTCTTTAGAAATGCTTTTCTTCCCAAAGTCCTTCTGCATTTTATATCTTCTTTACTTCGGCCATCAGAAGTTATCTTGCTACCCAAATAACAAAATTTATCTACTACCTATATTGTCTCATTACCTAATCTAATTCCTTCAGCATCGCCTGATTTTCTGACATTGCATTCCATTACCTTTGTTTTACTCTTGTTAATGTTCAACTTCTATCTTCCTTTCAAGACACTTTCCATTCCATTCAATTGCTCTTCCAGATCTTTTGCGGTCTCTGACAGAATTACTATGTCATCGGCAAACTGCAATGTTTTTATTTCTTCTTCCTGCACTTTAATGCCCTCTCCAAATTTCTCCTTTCATTCCTTCACTGCCTGCTCAATGTACAGATTGAACAACATTGGGGAAGGGCTACAACCCTGTCTTACTCCCTTCCCAACCTCTGCGTCCCTTTTTTGCTGTTTGACTCTAATAACCGCTGTCTGGTTTTTGTATAGGTTGAATATAATTCTTTGCTTCCTATATTTTACCCCTGCTACCTTCAGAATTTGGAAGAGTGTATTCCAGTCGACATTGTCAAAAGCTTTCTCCAAATCGACAAATGCTATAAACGTAGGTTTCCCTTTCCTTAGCCTATCTTCTAAGATAAGTCGTAATGTGAGTATTGCCTCCCGGGTTCCTACATTTCTCCTAAATCCAAACTGATCTTGACCATGGTCAGATTCCACAAGTTTTTCCATTCTTCTGTAAATATCAATTTAATACAAATAAACAATGCTTGAGATGGATTTTCGTCTCAAATTCGTCAAAGACAATAATGATAAATCTGAAGCATAGAATTAAAATTTGTGATGCGGCTGGGAATTGAACCTGGTCCTCCATGCTTACTAGGCAGACGTCTTAACCATTAGACCACTACACCACCAACGATTAAGACGCCTCAGAATAGTCTAAGTACGATTTCCCTCCACGTCACAAACTTTAATTCAGCTTCTGTGTTCCAAAGATAATTGTCACTAATGCCAAGGCTCTCCATGCAGCGGAATAGCACCTCAGCAATGGACATACTGGAACAATTCTGTTAAGGTGATATAAATATCAATTTAATACAAATAAACAATCCTTGATACGGATTTTCGTCTCGAATTTGTCAAAGACAATAATGATCAATTGATGAAAATTCTCCTCAGAGATGATAAATATTGTTGAAACGAGATAGAATGGCTGGCCAGTACTTACCTTTGTGCTGTACCTCCGATAGTTACACAAATGAAGAAACAGAAAAAAGGGGACAAAAAGGACAAGCTTTCGGAACACAGTTCCTTCATCAGGTGGGAGAGAAGGGAAGAAGAAAGGAGTGGGAACGGAAGGGAAAGGTAATTTACGACCTAGGTTATGAAGGTGGTATTTCGGGAGTGTGGACGTCAGAGATACTGCCTGTATGTACTGAGCCAAGCCAGAGAGGAAATATATAACCAAAGAGGAAACTCATTGGCGTTGAAGTATTTGTTGTCTACACACCCAAACCAGGGAAGGACAAACATCTTCCTTCCAGTTATCGCCCCATTTCCCATACCAGCTGTGTCTGTAAGGTAATGGAGTGCATGGTTAATGCTCGACTGGTTTGGATATTCGAGTCCCAACGCCTCCTCACTAATGTCCAATGTGGGTTTCGAAGGCATCACTCTGCTATTGATCACCTCGTTACCTTGTTGATCTTTGTTATGAATAACGTTTTGCAAAAGCGTCAGGCGGTGGCTGTGTTCTTCGATTTGTAGAAGGCTTACGACATTTGTTGGTAGGCGGGCATTCTCCGCACCATGTATACATGGAGTCTTCGCAGCCTTCTCCCCCTCTTTATTCGTGCCTTTTTGAAAGATTTAATGTTCAGGGTACAAGTGGGCTCTGTTTTGTCAGACACCATTCGCCAGGAGAATTGGGTGCCACAGGGCTCCATCTTGAGTGTAGCACTTTTTGTCATTGCAATCAACCTAATTATGAATTGCCTCCCAGCTGATGTTTCTGGCTCCCTGTTTGTGGACAACTTCATGATCTATTGCAGTGCTCAGAGAACGTGTCTCCTGGAGCGTCATCTTCGGCATTGCTTTGACAAGTCTTTATTCCGGGAGTGTTGCAAGTCGTCTGTTTCTCCCATGAGAAAACGGTCTGCATCAGCTTCTGGAGGTACAGAGAGTTTCTTCCACCATCTCTCCATCTCAGCCTCGTTGTTCTCCCATTTGTGGAGACGATGACATTTTTAGGGCTAACATTGGATGGGAAAATTAGCTGGAGTCCAAATGTGTTTTCTCTGGCTACCCGCTTTACTCGTGCCCTCATTGGTAAATCATGGAGTGCAGATCGTACCGGTCTGCTTCACCTCTATCGGTCTACTGTCAGATCCAAGCTGGATTACGGGAGTTTCATGTACTCTTCTGCACGGCCGTACATTTTACTTCGCCTAAACTCGATCCACCATCGGGGGTTACACTTGGCAATAGGAGCCTTTTACACTAGCCCTGTTGACAGCCTCTGTGCCGAAGCTACCAAATTACCTTTAACCTATCGCCACAACATATTGCTGTGTCGGTACGCATGCCATCTGCTGTTGATGCCCCACCACCCTTCCTATCCATCATTCTGTAATAACTCCCTCGAAGGCCAACATTGGTGGTCCGCAACCGCTCTGCTCCCTCCTGGAGTCTGCTTTTGTCGCTTGCTTCGGCAGCTCGATTTTACCCTCCCTTCCAAATTTCAAATAGGTGAGAACCCAGTGCCACCTTGGCTTCAGGCTCAAGTTCGCGTTCTCCTCGAACTCACCTTACTCCTGAAGGAGAGTACTTCAGTTGCTGTTTACTACTTGAGTTTTCTTGAACTTTGTGGGCAGCTCGATAATTCTGTCTTCATATATACAGATGACTCTAAGACCAATGAAGGTGTCGGATGTGCGTTTGTCGTCGGGGATGATGGTTTTCAGTACAGGCTTCATGACCACTGCTCAAATTTTACAGCTGAGCTTTTTGTCCTCTATCAGGCTGTACTATATTTCTGTTGACACCATTATCCTTCCTATGTCATCTGCTCTGAGTCCCTCAGTGCCATCCAGAGTCTTGAGACCCCTTTTTGGCCCATCCAGTTTTGCACCAAATCAACCGCTCCCTTCAATTATTAGCTGCCGACGGCCTTGCTGTCACCTCTTGTGGGTACCTGGCCACGCAGGCGTGCCTGCTGATACCACGGCCAAGGCTGCAACTCTCCTACCTTGGACACCTACATACTGTGTCCAATTGAATGATATTTGAAGGGCTCTTTCGTGTCGTCTTATATCATCGTGGCATAATGTGTGGTCCTCGCTTACAAATAACAAGCTTTGAACCATTAAACCACTCCTGGTGACTTGGAAGACCTCCTTATGCCGCTCATGAGGAGAAGAGGTCATCTTGGCCTGGTTGCGGATCTGCTGACTGGTGACCTCGCACCATTATGTTCCTGTGGTCACCCGCTGCTGGTGCACCATGTTTTATTGTCTTGTCCAAATTTTCCTCCTGTTAGGATAGCACTGAATCTACCAGATACACTGGAAGAAATTTTAGCTGATGATGCAAGAGCTGCTGCTCGAGTCTTGAATTTTATCAACTTGAGCAATTTGTCAAAGGACATTTAGCTCTTCCTTTTGTTGAATTTCGCCTATGTTTTTAGCTGTTTTCATATAGGCTTATTATCCTTCAGTATATCTCAGTTTTGATTTGGGCCCTAATGACCTCAGCAGTTGTGCACCCTAAAACCACAAAGGAAAAAAAAAAAAAAAAAAAAAAAAAAAAAAAAAAGGAGGCCTCTGTGAGTACATATCTACAAATTGGTGATCGTCTTTACAGTTATTTTCTACCTTTCCTCACAATACTGATCAATGGAGCATGTATACTCGTGAAATAGCCCATATTTCACCATGAAAAGGATGAATCCATCTCTCAAAATTTCATGTCTCTATTCCAAATTGTCATTAGAAATGATATAAATATTTACCCTCAAAGAATATCATGTAAATGTGAATATTTCTGCCTACATCTGTAAATTTTTTTATATAAATTTCAGTTTCATATTAGGCAGCAAGCTGAAATTTCAGATGCATCTACAGGCTTAAATAAAGCCACTATTCCAGACTCAAAGTGAGTGTGAACAGTGTTGGTCTTAAGTGATCAGAAAACAGAACAAAAAGTGTGATAGTAACATATTTTATTGTGTTTACTGGATTATTTTTAACAACTGTAGGTGGAAATAGTGATTACATTATGCCTGTGGGCATATAAAACTGCTGGATACCTGAAATAGGCTCATAATAAGCACAATCTGGAACCCTTCAAGTACCAAGTGTTGCTACATGGTTTAGGGATCCAGAGCCAATCTCTGTGTTATTCCGCATTTAAATAGTAAAGTGAGATTTCAGCTAGTAAAGAATATTTTTCCTAGTAATAACACAGACTGTTCCCCATTTCCTCCAACAATAGGATTTTCTTGTGTGTATTTGAATGTTATATTTGTTTGCATCATTGAGGTCATTTCCATGTCAAATATGGCTTCAGCATTTTATTAAGTAATACAGTGGATCTTGTAGTAAATATGGCTCACTGTTTTCGACATGAGAACATAATGATGTAGGGAAAGGCACAGTGTAATAGAAAAGTTATCTCAAATTTTGAAAAATGTGTTTGTCAGGGAGATTGTTTTATTTTATGTATTTTTCTTTAAGGAACCCTTAACAGCCACACAAAGCTCAGAGCCTCATCGAAGTTTTGCAAGCGATATAGTTCAAAGATGTTCAAATGTTCATAAATCTATCAGACTGAACTACTGGGTTGTCCATAGCTTACAAAGTACTTAAACTAAGGTAAACTAAGGACAACACAAACACCCATGCTTGAGGGGGTTTCGAACCCTCGATGGTGAACGGCTGCATGCAATGCGTCGATATAGTTACGTATAATATTGAGTATG
Source organism: Locusta migratoria (assembly GCA_026315105.1). Taxonomy (NCBI): domain Eukaryota; kingdom Metazoa; phylum Arthropoda; class Insecta; order Orthoptera; family Acrididae; genus Locusta; species Locusta migratoria. Next base: position 469,638,855 of record CM048745.1, on the reverse strand, counting down.
AATGTAAACTGCTACTGTGGGATTAGATTAGATTAGTACTTGTTCCATAGATCATGAATACGACACTTTGTAATGATATGGAAAGTGTCAGGTTAATGAAAGGTGTCTTTACAAATTATTACTTTGTACTAAATATTACATGACACAATATTTATTGTTTTCTTTCTCACATTTACTAATTTATATCTAAAATTCATCTATAGTGTAGAAGGAGTTGCCATGCAGAAATTCTTTTAATTTATTTTTAAATGCTTGTTGGCTATCTGTCAGGCTTTTGATGCTGTTTGGTAGGTGAGCAAAGACTTTTGTGGCAGCATAATTCACCCCTTTCTGTGCCAAATCTAGATTTAACCTTGAATAGTGAAGATCATTCTTTTTCCTAGTGTTGTAGTTATGTACACTGCTATTGCTTTTGCATTCGGTGGGATTGGTAATAACAACTTTCATAAGTGAATATATATACTGTGAAGATCCCTAGCTCTTTAAATAAGTGTCTGCAGGATGATCTTAGATGGGCTACAGCAATTATTATGATTACACGCTTTTGTGCAATGATTACTTTTGTACTCAATGATGAATTACCCCAGAAATGATGCCATATGAAAGGAGAGAATGAAAATAGGCATAGTAAGCTAATTTACTGAGATGTATGTCACTAAAAATTGCAATTACCCTAATAGCTTAAGTATCTGAACTAAAATGTTTCAGCAGATCTTCAATGTGTTTTTTCCAGTTCAACCCCTCATCAATGCATACACCTAAAATGTTTGAATATTCTACCTTTGCTACCGATTTCTGATCAAAGTCTATAGTTATTAATGGTGTCATTCCATTTACTGTATGGAACTGTATGTACTGTGTTTTATCAAAATTTAATGACAGTCCATTTGCTGAGAACCACTTAATGATTTTCTGAAATATGTCGTTTACAATTTCTTGTTAGTTCTTCTCTGACAGGTGTGATAACTATACTTGTATCACCAGCAAAAAGTACCAGCTCTGCATCTTCATGGGTATAGAATGGCAAATCATTAATATATATTAAGAACAGCAAAGGGCCCAAGACCAAACCTTGTGACACCCCATTTTTCATTGTCCCCAGTTTGAGGAATCAGCTGTTTTTTGCATATTATATGAATTACTTATGTCAACTTTTTGCACTCTTCCTGTTAATTATGATTTAAACCATTTGTACATTGTCCCATTCATACCACAATACTTTAGTTTATGTAGAAGAATTCCATGATTTACACAATCAAAAGTCTTGGAGAGATCACAAAAAATCCCAACGGGTGATGTCCGGCTATTCAGAGCATTAAATATTTCATTGGTGAAAGTATATATGGCATTTTCTGTTGAAAAGCCTTACTGAAGACCAAACTGACATTTTGTTAGAACTTTATTTTTACCTATGTGTGAAACTAGTCTAGAATACATCATTACTTTTTCAAGAATTTTGGATAAGGCTGTCAGAAGTGAGATTGGGCGGTAGTTGTTGACATCAGACGTATCCCCTTTTTTGTGCAGTGGTTTAACAATAGCATATTTCAGTCTATCAGGAAAAACACCCTGCTTCAGAGAACTATTACCAATGTGGCTAAGAATACTACTTATTTCTTGAGAACAAGCTTTTATTACCCTGCTGGAAATACCATCAATTCCATGTGACCTTTTACTCTTGAGAGATTTTATTATTTTCTTAATTTCAGGAGGAGAGGTGGGTGGAATTTCAATTGTATCAAATTGTGTGGGTATGGCCTGTTCCATTAACTGCCTAGCTTCTTCTAATGAACATTTAGATCCTATTTTCTCCGCAACATTTAAAAAATAATTATTAAAAATGTTTTCAACTTCTGGCTTGTTAGTAGTAAACTTTTCATTCAGTTTGATGGTAATGCTGTCTCCCTGTGCTCTTGGTTTCCTGGTCTCCCTGGTAATAATATTCCAAATTCTTTTAATTTTGTTATCAGAGGTACTAATCTCAGCCATGATGCACATACTTCTGGACTTTTTAATAACTTTTCTTAATGTAGCACAGTAGTATTTATAATATTTGACTATTTCTGGCTCATTACGGTAATCTTTCGTGCAGTTAGATACAGTTTCCTTTTACGGTTAGAAAATATTGCTTTAGTAAGCTATGGTTTCTTGTCATTATATTTAACTATTTTCGTGGGGAAACAATTTTCAAATACTCTTACAAATGTATCATGAAATAAGTTGTATTTTAAATTAGCATCAGCTTCCTTATTCACCTCATCACAGTCTAACTGCTGAAGATTTTCCCTGAAATTTCTAATTGTTGAATCGCCGGCCGCGATGGCCGAGGAGACTGAGGCGCTCCAGTCACGGTCTGCACGGCCACTACGGTCGGGGGTTCGAATCCCCCCTCGGGCATGGATATTTGTGCCGTCTTTAATATAAGGTAGTTCATAAGTAGTTTGTAAGTTTAGGGACTGATGACTCCGTAGTTAAGTCCCATAAGCTGTACAAACATTTAAAAAAATTTCTAATTGTTGAATCGTTAACTGAATGCACAATTTTGGAGGGCTTTTTTTAATTACAGAGAGGAACTATGTCATTTACTGTAACTAGCTGTGCACAATGATCGGAAAGACCATTTTCAACAGGACAAGCATTTATGTTTTTAAACTTATCTTGGTCTATAAAAAAATTATCTACCAATGTGATGCTGTCCTTTACTGCCCGAGTAGGAAAATCAATTACAGATGACAAATTGAAAGAACCGAGTAAGACTTCCAGGTCATTCTTCCTATTACATTCCTTTAGTGAGTCAGCATTGAAATCCCCACAAATAATTATTTGTTTTCCCTTTTCTGACAGATAGCACAACAAGGCATCCAAATTTTTCATAAATAACTGTAAGTTTCCTGAAGGTGACATATATACTGTTACAATTATAAAAGAAGGACCTTTTTTCCATTTAAGCTCATAGGAACATGCTTCTATATGTTGCTCTACACAAAACTTTTGTGTTTCCAAACTTTTTACCCTTTAATAACTTTTGACATAGATGGCAACTCCTCCTCTCACCTTATTCTCTCTATTCACACGTGCTGCTAGTTTGTAACTGCTTATGTTTACTTTTTCCATATCTGTCACAATGTGATGCTCAGATAGGCATAGCATATTTATTACATTCTCTCATTCAATGTCATCTAAACAAACCAGTAGCTCATCTGCTTTGTTGTTTAATCCCCCAATATTTTGGTGAAAGATAGTAACATTATTTTTTCCTTTACTTTTGTGAGACTCAACTTTATTCTTTAATCCCCCAATATTTTGGTGAAATATGGTAATATTATGTTTTACTTTACTTTTGTCAGATTCATGTGAGTTTTGAGTATCTTTAGCACATGCCTGCCTGAGCTTCCCATTGGACCCTGGTCTTAGCCTAAAAAAGAGGTACATTCATGAATTGTAGTGTCCCTCCTTAAGGTTTTTGCTATTAACCCAGCCAGTTTACCCTTCTCTTTCCTATTGAGGTGTAGGCCATGCCCACCTATTTATAGCCTTAACATGAACCAAACCAATGTCTGACAGCGGGGCCGCCCTACGCAACTGATCTAACTCCATATTGATCCTCCTGACAGAGCGGTTCAACTGGGGCTGATCATGTCGCATGAAAGCAAGCACCAGACCAACATTTGTGAGGGGTGTTGCAGAGGCTATTTTTACCAGGTCACACTGAATACTGTAGCCCTGATCCCTATTGATACTGTTTCCCACTACACCCACTACCACAACATGATCTTGTTTAGTGAAATCTTTGCACAGGCAACCTAAATCCTCTACTACCTGGCTAAGACATGCACTGGGCTTGAAAAAGTTTGTGATCTGGTACCTGTCGCCTATTTTTTCCTGCAAAATCTGGCCCACACCTCTTCCATGGCTGCTACCTAGCAACAGAACTGTCTTTCTACTTTCTACTTTTTTTTTTTTTTTTTAAACTGTTAGTTTCCTGATGGAGTTCTGTTGCATCTTGACAACTCCTACTTCTACTGGAGCCTCTTCCTTACTCAACTGTGATAGCGGGGGAAATCTATTGGTTGTGCCAATTGCAAAACTGTCAGACACTGTTCTCTTTCTCTGACCCCTATTTCCAGCTATCACTTTCCACCTCTGGTTACCCTCCTACACCCCTTAACCTCAGCAGTTCCTCCCTCGCTCAATCAAAATCAGCCTGAAGGGTTCTAATATTCCCTTCCTGTTCTGCTATTTTCCTATCTCTTGAGCAAACCCTGCAAAAGAAGGGAAGAGTCTCATTTGTTTCCCCAACTCCCACACCGCTACATCCCCAATGAAACCACCTGTCACAACAACTGCATGAAACCCCTAAACTAACTTTCCTAAAAGTGTAATGCCTATTGAGGTACAATGGAACAGGCATGAAGAACTACATTTACATTGACAAAAATTGTATTATTTAACTGCTTCAACTAACTAAAAGTGATAAACAAAATAAGTATTTTAAATTTTGGAAAGTGTTTTTACTGTATTCATTGAACATTAGATATTAGTCAGATTTAAGGCATTCATACTTCAATTTGGTTTTTCCTAAGCAATCAGTTTTTTTTAATTGTTGCTAAAATGTGTACTTCTATGTCATTCATAATCCAGGCTGTTGTGTTGTGGTCAGGTGGAATTGTCGAAAACCAACAAAAAGAAATTAATTGAATCACTACACAATAGCCTAAAATATTTTAATAAAACTGTTACTTCACTTTTTTATGACAGATATGCTCTACCATCTGTATGTAGGTATATAAAATGTGTTTGGAGATTTGGTCACCCTATGGAGAATATCACTTCATAGTCACCATCATCATCCTTCTTGCTGATCACTGATCACTTTACCAATTTAGTAACTTTTACATTGCATAAACTCTTTCACTCTATAATTTGTTAATATTTTTGTAATTGTTACAGCATTTAAGCAAATCTGTTGAACTATTGAATGAGAAGTATGAAATCGTGCAGCTCAGCTACAGTCAACAATTACTGCTCGTTTCAACATTGTATCGCAGCATCCTCTGCCACCGTGATGACCGTTGGAAAGTGATACAAGTTGGACAAAAAGAAAGGAAAATGTAATTGTGCTTATTATTACTTTGATTTTTTTTTAATGCTTCATTCACATGATATTTAGATAAAAAATATTCTGGCATACTGTCTAATTTAGTGTTTCTTATTGCTGTGTTGCAAGAGATGATAGATTTAAAGTTACATCTTTCACACATTAGTATTTTGTCCATTTCCAGCAATATTTTTAGATATTGATAAAAAATTACAGTACCCTCCAGGAGACTCACGGTTCTTTTGTGGTTACATGCGTGTCAAGCATGGGGCCACGAGCTATGCAGTCTTGCTTCCTTCTTTCCTCCCTGGACTGCACTTCCTTTCTCTTCCCCTCCTTTCCTATCCCCATTCCTTCCCCTCCCCACTGGGGGACTGATGACCTAAGCAGTTGGTCACCCTGACCCAAACAAAAAAAACAACAACCAACCAAAAAACCAGTAATAACTTGCGCAATTGAAATATTTATTACCATTTTTTTTTTTTTTGCATTTAGTATCCTTTTTCAGATGTCTTTGAGTCCTCTGTGACTCATACACCTTTGGAAAAGGACAATAAATGGCCAAAAAGTCAAGAAATAAATATTTCAGTTGTGCAACTGATTGCTGTTTAATTTTTTTCATTAACAATCTTTCAAATAATGGAAAGTCTAGGTTGGAATTCAACACCATAATAAGGATAGTTTACAACTCACTGCAAAGAAGTACAATGAGCTGCAACAGGCACATAAAAATACATACATACATACAACACTTTGGCCTTCAGAAAAGAGAGCATTCCCACACTCACTCAGGCACACTGCACAGACACGCAATCATCGTCTCCGACTGCCACACTCTGCATCACATTCTGTGGTCACCCCTCCCCTTCTCTCTCCTCCTATCCTCTCACTGCAGAGTGTGATTTGAAGTGCAGCAGCTGGAGGTGATGGTTGTGTGGCTGTGAAGTCCCTTCTCTAAGGAACCCCTTAATCTTTTAGTTTTTGATTGGTTTTCTCTTATTTTATTATGATAATCATACCTTCCTATGTAGGTGGATGCTAACAAAATATGATCACATTCAGAAGAGAAAGTTGTAAAAGAAATTTTGCAAATAGATCTCTCCACAACGAATAATGCCTTTCTTTTAATGATTTCCACCCTAACTTGTACATCATGTCTGTGACAGTAACTCCCCTATACACTCGTGTATCATTTGTGTGATACTATCTTCACTATATAATGATAATAAAAATCATCTATCCTTCTCTGAACTTTCTCTAAATAGCTCATTGGTCCCATCTTGTGTGGATCCCACAATGTGCAGCAATGCTTAGAAATAGGACACACAAGTATAATGTAGACAGTTTATTTAGCAGAACTGTTGCATCTTCTAAACATTCTGCCCATGAAATGTAGACTTTGATTTGCCTTTCCTACAATATTCTCTGTGTGTTCTTTCCAATTTAAGTTATTCGTAATTGTTATTCCTCCCATAAACCACAGACATTGCCGAAGTGGGGTGGCTTGCATGCCTCAATGTTACAGATAGCCATACCGTAGGTGCAACCACAGCAGAGGACAAAATAGGTAGGAAGGCAAGACCTCCAAAAAATATTTGGATATCACAGGACATAACTAAATTTATTCAATGAAAGAAGAAAATATAAAAATGCAGTAAATGAAACAGGCAAAATGGAGTACAGGCGACTAAGAAATGAGATTGACAGGAAGTACAAAATGCCTAAGCAGGAATGGCTAGAAGGCAAATGCAAGGATATAGCGGAATGTATAAATAGGGGAAAAATAGATACGGCTTACAGGAAAATGAAAGAGATATTTGGAGATAAGAAAAACAGCTCTATGAGTATCAAGAACACAGATGGAAAACCAGTTCTCAGCAAAGAGAGGAAAACTGAAAGGTGGAAATTGTATATAGAGAGGCTCTACGAAGGAAATGAACTTAGATGTAATATTGTAGGAAGGGGAGAAGATGTAGATGAGGATGAAGTAGGAGATACTATATGGAGAGATGAATTTGGCAGAGCACTTAAAGACTTAAGTCGAAAAAAGGCCCTTGGAGTAAGTGACATTCCCTCAAAAATACTGAAGTCTCTGGGAGAGCCAACCATGACAGAACTATTTTACCTGGTGTGTAAGATGTATGAGACATGGAAAATACCCTCAGACTTTAAGAAATATGTAATAATCTCCATTCAAAAGAGAGCAGGCCCAGCAGATGCGAAAACTAAAGAACCATCAGTTTAATAAGTCATGGTTGCAAACTATTAACACAAATTATTTACAGAAGGATGGAAAAGCTCGTAGAAGACGATCTTGGGCAAGATCAGTTTGAATTCAGGAGAAATGTAGGAACACGGAAGGCAATACTCACTTTACGGCTTATCCTAGAAGATGGATTAAGGAAAGGCAAACCTACATTTCTAGCTTTTGTAGATTCGGAGAAGGCTTTTGACAATGTTGATTGGAATAAACTCTTTCAAGTTCTGAAGCAAGCAGGAGTAAAGTGTAAGGGTATTTACAACTTGTACAAAAACCAGACACAGTTGTCAGATTTGAAGGGCGTGAAAGGCATGCAGTGGTTGGGAAGAGGGTAAGACAGGGTTGTAGCCTTTCGCCAATGTTGTTCAATTTGTACATTTAGTAAGCTATAAAGTAAAGCAAGGAGAAATTTGGAGAAGGAATTAAAGTTCAGGGTTAAGAATTAAAAACATTGTGTTTTGCCGATGACATAGTAATTCTATGGAGAGCTGCATCATACCAGTCTCCAGACTGAAGACCACAACAACAAAAGGTATTTGGTTAAATTGACATTCTGTAGATTTGACTGATTTATCATATAACTGAAGTTTAATGGATTTCTTTTAGTGGTCATATGGATGTCCTCACATTAATCATTATTAAGGGTCAATTGCCAGTTTTTGCATCATGCAGATCTCTCAATCACTTTGCAGTTATTTTTGATCTCCTGGTGTCTTTACTAACCACTAAATGACAGCATCATCAGTAAACAAAGAGAGCTACTCACATTGTCTCCTAAATTGTTTATAAAAATAAGGCTGGAGTGGCCAGACATGATGGTTGTGTGTATATAGTTGTCTGAGTGATTGTGTGAACGATTGTGTTTCTTTTTCTGATGAAGGCCATGGCTGCAAATTTAAGTTGTGTGAATGTGATTATCTATTTTTGTGACTGTGAGCCTCTTTACAGTGAACTGTTTTCTTATAGTGAAACGCTGAACACTTTCCTTGTGGAGAGAGGAAAAAAAAATGTGCCGGTCTAAATTGTTTTGGTATTGCACCATATTTCCAAGAAGTTTCATTTAAATACTGAGATTCTGTAGACGAGTCTTCCTTATTACTTGGTAAACTTTAAAGACTTCCACCCAGATAGATATTTTAGTTAGGTTTTGGAATGCAGACTGAGGGTCATACAAGATACTTCACAATGATTGTAAAACTAAAATTAATAAATAGAGTTAAGTGTAAAAAACAGGAATGTTTCTGATCCTTCTGTAGTTAGCAATATATTTAATGCTTACATTATAAATACTATTGAAAGTGATACTTGCATGAAACAGAAAAATAAAATGGACTCTTGCAAGCTACCAACAGTAACCATCAAGGACATAACACAACTAATTGACAGCGTAAAAAACAAAAAATCATCAGGCTGGGATGAATTTTGTCCTTTCCTACTGAAACAATGTAAGAGTGAGTTAGCGACGCCATTAGTCCATCTTGTAAACTGTATAGTAGAAGAAGGTGTATTTCCGCAGATTTTGAAACTTGCTATTGTTATACCTTTGTATAAAAATGGGAAAGAAAGCAACCACAGAACTACAGGCTAGTTGCCTTAACCTCAGTATTTGGTATGCTAATAGAAAAAAAATCATGCTCCAGGTCTTAATCGACCTCTATAACACGAATAACATGACAGGACAGGTGACTTCCAATATGGATTTAGATGTGGTTTAGAGTACCACATCTGCAGCAGTACAGTTGCTCCTCTGTCTGATGGAGAAAATAAATGAGGGCCACAAAACTGCAGGAGTGTTTGTAGATCTCTCTAAAGTGTTTGAAAGAGTCCATGGTGCTCTCTTAAACAAACTTGCAGATAATGGTGTCAGAAAGAAGCTGATGCTGTTAATAGAATCTTACCTAAAAACATAGGCAGCAGCGTACCAAACTTGTCTATGATAATGGAGAGGTAATAAAAAAAACACAAGATCAAAGGTAAGAAATATAAAACTTAGTGTGCCACAAGGCTCCATGGCTGTTCCCTTTAGTTGTAGTTATGTCTGGCCCTCAAAAGTGAAGAAGTTGTGGTTAGGATATTAAGGAAAGAGGTTTTAGGTGGGGAAGTGGGTGGTCAGCGTGAAAGGAAATACTCCATCGCATTGAGGCCCTGAGCATGTGGGATTTTTGTGTATACATGGGAATCAGGATGGCCCCCTTGTATGCAAACTTATTCATGGGACAGCCTTCCTGGATACCTGGATACCCAAAGTTTGGTACAGATTCATTGATGACATCTTCATGATCTGGACTCACAGTCAAGAAGAACTCCAGAATTTCCTCTTCAACCTCAACTCCTTTGGTCCCATCAAATTCACCTGGTCCTATTCTAAATCCCATGCCACTTTCCTCGATGTCGACCTCCTTCTGTCCAACGGCCAACTTCACACATCTGTCCACATCAAATCTACCAATAAACAACAGTACCTGCATTATGACAGCTGCCATCCATTCCACATCAAACGTTCCCTTCCCTACTGCTTAGGTATTTGTGGCAAACGAGTCTGCTCCAGTCCCGAATCTCTGAACCAGTACACCAATAATCTAATAACAGCTTTCACTTCCCACATCTATCCTCCTGATCTGGTACAGAAGCAAATTGCCAGAGCCACTTTCTCATCCCCCCAAATTCAGAACTTTCAACAGAAAAACCCCTGAAGTGCCCCTCTTGTCACCGGATACTTTCCGGGACTGGAGCAGACTCTGAATGTGGGTCTCTAGCAAGGATACAACTTCCTTAAATCCTGTCCTGAAATGAGATCCATCCTTCATGACATCCTTCCCACTTCACCAAGAGTGTCTTTCCGCCACCCACCTAGTCCATCCCTGTGAAATCCCCAAACCACCTTCCCTACTTTCTGGCTCCTACCCTTGTAACCGCCCTCGTTGTAAAACCTGCCCTATGCACCCTTCCACCACTACTTACTCCAGTTCCGTAATCTGGAAGGTGTACACCCTCAAGGGCAGAGCCACTTGTGATAGTACCCACTGTGAAGTGTTCTATGGGGGAATGACCATTCGCATGTCCATTCGCATGAACGGTCACAGGCAGACAGCGTTTGTTGGTAATGAGGATTACCCTGTGGCTAAACATGTCTTGGTGCATGTCCAGCACATCTTGGTACGATGTTACACCGTCCGGGTTATCTGGCTACTTCCCACCGACATCAGTCTTTCAGAACTCCGGAGATGGGAACTTGCCCTTCAGCATATTCTCTCTTCCCTTTGCCCACCTGGTATCAACCTCCACTAAATTCAAATTCCCACCCACCATCTTGAACATCTTTGCCTCGATTCTCTGGACAGAGCCTCTACCTCAATTGGTATCTCTGTCCAACTTCTTTGCTTTGTACAGTATGTCTGCCTAGGTGTGCTTGCGTTTGTGTATATGCGTGGGTGTGTGTGTATTTGTGTACCCTCTTTTTTTTTCCCCAAGGTAAGTCTTTCCTGTCCCGGGATTGGAATGACTCCTTACCCACTCTCTTAAAACCCTCATCATTTCCTTTTCCCTCTTCTTCCCTTCTGCCTGAAGAAGCAGCTAGGCTGCGAAAGCTAGCGTTTGTGTGTGTGTGTGAATTAATTAATTTATTTGTGCTACTATCACTACCTGTGCTCCTTCGCCAGGTAAGTAATCTTCGTCTATTTTTTAAATAATTTTTTAGTGTTTATAATTTTTCTAATGATATAATGTCTGCATTTCACTAACATTCATACATTTGGATTACTTTTATACATTATTATATGATAGAAAGTATTACAAATTTGGAAAAACTTATTTTAACTACTTTAATTCATTTATTAAAGACCAAACTATAATGAAGGATACTGTTGGTGAGTTTGTAAAGCTTGTTCCACTGAAGCGGCCAGAGATGGTGGTTGTGTATGCTTGAGTTATGTCTGAGTTATTGTGGTCTGAGTTATTGTGTGAATGTATTTGTATCTTTTTCTGATGAAGGCTATGGTCAAAAATTGAAGTTGTGTAAATGTAACTGTCTATTCAATGTGTCTGTCTGTGACTCAGTGATCATCTTGCTGAGTTGCTATCTATGCTCTGTTATTGATGTTCCAACCTTATCCCTATGATCAATTATCTATACATACCAGTCGAATTTGCACAGAGTATGGTTCTTTTTAATTTTTGGTTACAGATTTAAGACCTTTTAAGTCCATATTCAAATCCCCCAAGTAAGCCATTAGTTCTTTTATGTGGGTTAGCAGCCTCTATGTGTGAAGTGTAAACTCACGATAGAACCATGTGGCAAGTGATCATAATGTAGAACTGACTTGAAAATGGACTGAAAGTTCCAAAACAGGGTATCAAACTTTTAAAAAATCCATGCTCTGTGCAACTTTGACTTGGTTTACCTGCTGTGTGAATCTCACGCTTTTGACGATAGCCTCCATCATCATCGTCTCAGGAGAAACTAACTGTCTTCACGGCTTCTGACTGGTCAGCAATCTGATTGGTCGGCTGCTACGTACTGCTGTCGCAGGTGATGTCAACGTCTGTGCTGGTGGTGTCACCACTTTTGTAGAATCTTAAACACTGCGATGAATGTGCTCATTTCCATGCATTACTGAGAATGTTTCCACTGTCACGTTTAAAGTACTTCTTGCTCATTCTTATTTCCATAGCCTCTTTAAAAACAGACTCCCAGTATGTGGCAGCCTGGGACAAAACTTTTGTTTCATTAAACAGTATTTTATGTCTGTTTGTGAGGCTGTGCTCAGCAACTGCCAATTTCTCCAGTTCTCTGTTTTTAATATCACTTTTGTGTCCAGCACAGTGATTAGAAATGGTATAAATGGTCTGACCTATGTAATTGCTTCCACACTCACTGAGGATATTATAAATCCCAAGAATCCTGATGCCAAGACTGTCCTTAACAGGGCGAAGCATCTCCTTAATTTTCTAAGGATGACGGTTTATACACTGTCTATCCAGCATTCTTCCTATTTTGCCAGATATTGGGCCACAGAAAGGAAGAAATATAATTGGTGATTCATCCTGTCAGTGTTTTCCATTTTCATGTTTCTGTTTCTTGAAGAACGCTGCCTTTTCATCACATGAACCATTGCCATTCTGCTGGAACACTTGATTAAGGAGGTTAATTTTGGACTCAGAAACAGTTTCAGCTCTGTATACCAACTTGTTCAAAACAGCTCTCTTCGGAACTGGATGAAGGAATGTGTGTATTGAGATATAGATCAGTACGCATTGGCGTACGGTACACAGAGTGGTCGAGATGTCTGTCCGATTTTTGTTGTACTATAACATTGAAGAATGGCAGCCTACCTTCCTTCTCAGTCTCGACAGTGAACCAGGTGTTCGGATGTATGCTGTTCATGTGTTCCAGGAATTTTTTGAGAGCTTCTGTGCTGTGTGGCCAACTTGTCGTTAACATGGACAAATGGGAGCCAAATTTAATACACACTCTTCAAAAATCTCCATAAAAAAACTTGGCCATTGCTGAGACAACGCAGAACCTATCACCATACTGTCCGTCATTTCATAAAATTTACTACCATAAAAGAAGTAACTGTCCATTATCATATGCCAGAACAACATTATTGTTTCAAGAGGAAAAATCTCTGCCAGCAGTTTCTGTGTCTCCTCCACAGAAACTCTTGTGAAAAGCAAGACCACATCCAGGCTGATTAGAATATCACTTGGGTCAATCATAATCTGTTTGATTTTCCTTGATGAACATCTGAGAATTTTTGCTGTGATGTTCACATCAGCCAACTATTATTCTTGTGGATCTTTGGTAGTCCATATAACCTGGGAGGTCTAGGAGCACAGACGCTGAGATTTTCTGTTATGTCTTCTGGCAGACCAGAATTCTTCAGCAGCTCCATAGTTTTTGTGCTGTATGATAAAGTTGGGTCCCATTTTATACATTTGTACATGCTGTACTCCATCAGTGATGCCACTTTGCTATGATATTTGGTAGTATTAAGAATGCTGACCTATCAGAAGCCGTCCATGGGCTATATAAGACTAACACAGCAACAGTGAAGACAATCAGTTGCTTCTGATGATGTCAATGGAGGCTATCATTGAAATCTCAAGGTCTTATCCCAAACTGACACAGCAGGTAAACCGAGAAAATTTTACTTATGAGTGCTGTCACAAAAAACTTTGTTTTCACAATCAAGTTGCTGCCTACATCGACCAGTCTGATGGAAATAATTTATTCCTATTAAGTTGTTGCTGTTGAATTTTCTTAAATGATACTATATTGAAGTTATCATTTATTTGTACATGTTTATTTTATTTTACTGATTATTCCTTCAGTTCTTGGTGGAACAACACTATTCTGAATTAAAATTCACAATTTTGTGTCTTGTGGAACATACGTAAAACTGTGAAGTTTGATTCAGTATGTTTTATTTTATTCTCGATCACATTATACCACTTAGTGAGACTAATGTCAGTTAATAAAGGTGCTTAAAAATTCTTAATTTTTGTTTTGTAAATTCAATATGAACCCTGTTGTTATTTTAGGCTTGGTCATCTAGGTGCAACATTATGTCCAGGCACAGGCAGGCCTCAGGACTTGATAATTTATGCCAGTCGACCTGGTCTTCGTATTTGGCTTGCAGACAGAAGTGGTGTAGTTCAGCAGACTCTCATATACAAAGTAAGTCTCAATCTTTTTTGTTAGAAACATAATTTATTGATTCTCATATTAGTATTTGCATTTTGTAATTTTACATTTACTAAAAGATATTAATGTCAGCTGCACTGAAATAGCCATCTGCACTGGGGTGCCATGCTGTGGTGTGAATGGCCGTTCGCCTTGGAGGCTCGAGTCCTCCCTTGGGCGTGTGTGTGTGTGTGTGTGTGTGTGTGTGTGTGTGTGTGTTGTCCTTTAGTTTAAGTTAGTTTGTAAGCCTAAGGACTAATAACCAAGTAGTCCCATAGATTTACAAACATTTGAACATTTCTGATAATTTCATAGAGAAAAAAGTATTTTCATAATGTGACTACAGTTAAATAAAAGTTTTCAGTTTTTTAAAAACTATACTTCTAGGTGCGGACAAACAGTGCATTACAAAAATGATAACATCCGTAATTACTGGTTTATTTGTTTGAGTAATGGAAATGTTAAGGCTGTCATTTCCTAGTATAGGTCGTAACACCGCCTCTGAAATTGTGGCCCAGTGTCGCATAATCAGGACTTGACAACATTATGGGCTGAGCTCTGCTAATTAGTGTTTGATGAAATGAAAAGGAGAAAGTCTGCTAAGCTACTTATAAGAGGTAAATTGGGATGGAAAAGAGAAATTATTTGGTTTGTAAGAGGGCTGGAACTTAGTGGCAACTATTTATTTACTACTGATACAAAAGCGTTACATGTTTGCACCTTGTTACTGTCCTGCAAAGTAGTCACCAGCATTCTGCAGAACGTGTTGCCAGCAATGTGGAAGGCGTAGTATACCATTAGCTGAGCCTGTTCTGTTGATGGTGGGAATGGAGCGGTCTACTGCCTGTCGAATCTCTGGAACAGCTCTGAAGTGAATTCCATGAAGTGGTTCCTTCACATTCAGAATCAAATAAAAGTCAAAAGGAATTAAGTCCAGGGAGTATGGTGGAAGGTACAGTACTTCCCAGTCCCATTAACTGAACAGAGCAGCCACAGGTTGCACTGTATGTGCCCACGTATTGTCATGCAAAATTATGGATGGGTTGTACAGAAAGTGTTGCTGCTTTTTTTTCGCAAAGCTTAAGTCCTTGTGGCTTTAATTTGATTCTGAAGATGACGGGACCACTTCGTGGCATTCACTTCAGAACTGTTCTAGAGATTTGACAGGCACAAGATTGCTCCATTCACACCATCAAGGGAACAGGCTCTGCTAACAGTATTCTATGCCTTCCACATTGCTGGCAATGGATTCTATACAATGCTGGTGACTACTTTGAAGGACAGGAACAGGTGCAAACACGTAACACTTTTGTATCTATTGTGAATAAATAGTTGCCACTATTTATGCTTCAACCCTCATAGAAAGGATGAAAACACTTCCTGATATGTTTTAAGAATATTTTATTCTTCTGTAATTAATCTCTAAATGGAGAGAAGTCTTAGAATGGCTTTCTATGTTTACACATTTGTGTTTACACTACACTATTTTATATCCTTACCCTTTCAACAACTCCCAGTACCTTTTCACATTATGCTGCTTGCACTTCATTGTGATAATGGGCAATCAGCTACTCAGACCAGCATAAAATGCAATTGCAAGCCAGAGCTCATTCTTTACTAAGATATTCTGACTCATAGAATAATACTAACTATCCCTTACTGTGCCTCATGCAATTAGACACTTTATTCAGCTAGGAGACAAGTGATAATAGATTCTGAAGCACTAATTTAAAATCTGAACCAATGCCAGGATTTGAACCTGAGTCTCCTGCTTATTATGCATTCACATTCTCCATTACACCACCCTCGCACTCTAGGCTAAATCTGTTTTAGGTTCATGTAATTATTCGATCTAGAAGGCAAGAGTAAGGCAACACTTGTTCATCTCTATATTGTGACACACAGAAAAATTCTATATTACTAATTGTTACTTCTGAAGACAATACTTTTTTTTACTCACAATCAGAAAATTCAAGGATTCTGATTGAAAATCAACTGTCTTACCTTCAAATGCAATTTTGTAATTTATTTGCATGAAACGTGTATATACATCCACAACAATTGTTATTATACTGGATGACAGTATAAAATATAAGTTTATTATTTTAACATAATAATGGAAAGTCCAGGTTGGAATAAATAATATAGTGAGGACAGTTACAACTCACCGCAAAGACGTGGCGACGAGATGCGATAGGCACATACAAAAGACACACACATACAACACATTCAGCTATCGGCCATGGCCTTCCTCAGAAATAGAGCACTCACGCAATCACACAGGCACACAACACAGTCATACAACCATCACCTCCGACTGCCACACTTCGAATCACGCTCTCCCGTCCCCGATTCGCTGCAGAGCGTGATTCGAAGTGTGGCAGTCGGAGGTGATGGTTGTATGACTGTGTTGTGTGCCTGTGTGATTGCGTGAGTGCTCTATTTCTGAGGAAGGCCATGGCCGATAGCTGAATGTGTTGTATGTGTGTGTCTTTTGTATGTGCCTGTCGCATCTCGCCGCCACGTCTTTGCAGTGAGTTGTAACTGTCCTCACTATATTATTTATTTTAACATAACATTTTTTTACAGTGGGAAAATATATTTATTACTATGGTAAACTGTATAAGTACTGTTCAATGAGACATGATTTTAATTGTTTTTGAACATTTCTCCAGTTAATAGCTTCATTTATTTTGGTAGGGCAATAAAATGTTTCACCTGTTTAGTGTATTCACTGTTTGCAGTTTTCTTCAGTCTCCTACTTAAAATGTTGAAATCTTGTACCTGTCTCATATTATGATGATGAATTTCAGTAATATTGCAATGTGTATATGTCTTGTCTTCTACAGTTATTAAAATTGAATAAATGGTCATAATTTTAAAATCTAAAAACAAACTTCTTGCAAGAAGTTCCAGAATATTTTTTGCCCATTATTCTCAGTGCTCATTTTTGAAGCTTGAACATTCTATCTACATGGGTTTTGGAGGCACCACTCCATAATAATAATAATAATAAGCTGTACACTGTGTGTGTGTGGGGGGGGGGGGGGCATGCGCGCGCATGCACATTCATTTTTTAAATTTTATTTTATTTTCCTCCACTCACTCACCTCCCCACTCCATCCCTAAACTACATCTTGTTCCTCCCATCTAATATGTAAATACTCTGGAAGGCTGTGCTGTGTATCCATCTCCACCACCGTGATGCAACCTTCCTATACCCCCTCTCCTCCCCTCCTCTCTTTCCACACTGCAGAGCTTGATTCGAAGTGCGGCAGCCGGAGATGACAGTTGTGTGACTGTGTTGTGTGCCTGTGTGATTATGTGAATGTTCCTATTCCTGAAGAAAGTCCTGGCTGGTAGCTGAAAGTGTTGTATGTGCACCAATACCTAAGAAAGCAAGTCCAGACAAATGTAAATATTACAGAACTATCAGTTTAATAAGTCATGGATGCAAAATAGTAACACAAACTATTTACAGGTGAATGGAAAAACTGGTGGAATCTGACCATGGGGGAGATCATTTGTACTTAGGAGAAATGTAGGAAGACATTAGGTAATTCTTACATCATGACTTGTCTTAGAAGATAGATTAAGGAAAGGAAAACCTATGTTTACAGCATTTGTGGATCTGGAGAGAGCTTTTGACAGTGTGGACTAGAATATACTTCTTCAGATTCTGAAGGTAGCTAGGGTTAAGAGTTGTACTAAAACTAGACAGCAGTTATTAGAGTCGAAGGGTAAGAAAGGCTGCTGAGGTTGGGAAGGGAGTAAGACAGGGTTGTAGCCTTTTCCCAATGTTGTTCAATTTGTACATTGAGCAAGCTGTGAAGGAATGCAAGGAGAAATTTGGAGAGGGAATTAGAGTCCAGGAAGTGGGAATGACATAGTAGTTCTGTCAGGCAAAGGACCCGGAAGAGCAATAAAATGGTATTGGCAGTTTTGAAAGGAGGGTATAAGATTAACATTAACAAGAGTAAAACTAGGGTAATGGAATGTAGTGTCAGGAAATCAGGTGATGCGTAGGAATTAGATTAGTAATGAGACAATAAAAGTAGAAGATGAGTTTTTATATTTGGGTAGCAAAATAACTTCTGATGGCCAGAGTAAAGAAGATATAAAATGCAGAATCACTATGGGAAGAAAAGCTTTTCTGAAGAAGCAAAATTTGTTGTCATAAACTATTAGTTTAAATGTTATGAAGTCCTTTCTGGAATCATTTGTGTGGAGTGTAGCATTGTTTGTGAGTGAAGCATGGACGAAAGGAGTTAAGGCAAAAAGATGATAGAAGCTTTTGAAATATAATGCTTTAGACGAATGATGAAGATTAGATGGGTAGACCATGAATTAATGAGGTGGTCCTCAACAGAATTGGGGTGAAAAGGAGTCTCTGGCATATCCGACTAAGAGAAGGGATAGGCTGGTCAGACACATTTTGAGACTTCAAGGAATCATCAACTTAGTATTAGAAGGAAGTGTGTGGGATAAAAGCATAGAGGGACACTGAGGGATGAATACAGTAAGCAGATTCAAAAGGATGGAGGTTGATGTTCGTATTCTCGGATGAAGAGGCTTGCACAGAAGAGTTGCCACTATGTCACCACTTTTTCCTAAATTGTGAAACCCAATTCATACCTTCCAACTCTCCCAATTTAGGCGGGAGTCTTCCAATGTTTCACTTTTTCTCCCACCTCACATTTTTGCCGATATTTTTCCTGATTTTTAGCTTCCACTCTGAAACCTAAGATTCGTTTAAAAAACCCACAATTTTTTTGGTTAATTGTCTAAAATCCTTTAATCATTTATCAATATACAAATTGAAATTCATAGAAATTACAGGAGTCATGCGCACCTTGTATATCGATTATTTCTGCTCTTTCTCGCTCATTTGCAGGTACACACGTACTGTTCTGGTGTTTTGTTCATTTTGAATGTGATCTTTTGTCATTGTTTGGTAAATGAAATTGTGTGAGTGTTATTTTGATCGGTATAAACATTTCATGTGGATAGGTAGAGCAGTGTCAATTTAATATGCAAATTGTGGAGAGCCATCTATTTGTGTAAACAGCTATCATTGAATTTCGATTCAGTAGTATGTCTTCCAGTAAGGCAGAAAAAAATCTCTCTCTCTCTCTCTCTCTCTCTCTCTCTCTCTCTCTCTCTCTTTTGAAAGGTCCGTTATTTGTGTTTAGTACGATTTGTCGATCTGCTATTTCCATGTCACATGATGGAAATAGCTATGTATCGAAACACGTGCAAACAAAGAAGTGCATCTACAGAGAAAATAAGTGTTTGAGTAACAAAACCCAACTGAAAATTTCTGATAAAAGTGAAAGTGATTGTGTGTCACTTGGCGAGTGCTTATTTACATTGCTTATTTTAGAGCAAAATTTACCAATTAAATGCAATGACCAAGCATGTCACTTGTTCCATAAAATGTTCCCAGATAGCAGTATAGCACAAAAATACACCTGTCCACTTTAATGTTTGAATAAGATGTAATAAACATTTGGGCTACTTCCATTATTTGTCTTTTGTAGCCATTATATGGCGTTACAGGATCGTAGGAAAAGGCAACAATCAGGTTCATATTAATATGAGATGCAGTTTTTGATAGTACATATCTCCTGATCTTTTGCAGAATCTCCTGAAGTTTTAATCTCAATCTCTTGACTTTTATGTTTGGAAGGTTGGCAAGTATGCCAATTTCTGTAGATGAGCTTGTATATACAATAAAATCCAAAATGTACCTGCTCTGAATGTCACACAGTACAAATGTCTTTATCCAAAATCTACTTTGCTTGGATGGAATATATTGCTTAAAAGATAATCATTCTTTGAACAGCAAGAGACTTTCATATATAGAAAGCTTGTGATGTGGACAAAATAAATTGCAAAAGTCTCATGAACTTTGTCAACAATCATCCTAATTTTAAACGGACTGTCACATCTGGTACTTCCAGAGTTGTCATTGAAGTGTAGCATTCTCAAAGCAGAAAAAAATGGTCTCGCCACATAATTTCACTGAGAACTGGTGTGTTCATAAGTGTATCTCTGGACCAATAATCACTTAAGTTGCACCATTAAAAGGCAAATAGCAACAAAACATTACACTTCCTGAGAGCCAGTGTCTTTCTACCACTTTGACAGTCGAGAATTCACAGAGTCTGTATTATTTTCTCTGGTGTAAACGTAAAATGGATTTGTTTTGTCTGTAATAAATTGCAACATTTCTTCAGATATTTATATCACAAAAAATGGAAGAATGGTTGAGTCAGTATCTAAGTTGACATTCGTGTCCTGCACTCGAGTCTTCAAAGTCATGATGTAGTGGCTGGAAATCAGTTCCTTTCCAGTCAAATGTGTCACTAAAGTGAGCTCCTTACCAAACCCTTTCACTGTCACTTTCTCATTCCTCGGTTTTTGAGGAACTGCCGATTGTACGTCTTACTCTACCCTCTGACGTAGAGGACTGAGGAGTACAGCTTCAAGATTCTGTTGAAGACTCATCACAGCTAGAGGATTCACACTCACTGTCACTCCTAGTGTGCATATCCAGGATCTCTTTATCTGTGCAACCATGGTGACATGGCATTTATGCTGCAGAAAACAACAAAAATAATGAAAACATGGCAACTAAAACTGAATTATCCAAAAATGGATCACAGCAACAAACGTATAAGTAATCTTGAACTATACAGCCAGAACACTGAACAGATACTGGAAGTGAATGCGGAAAGACAGCCCTGCATGTTAACATGTTAGTAGTGCTCGGAAAGCTGTGATTTAGTGTGCCTAAACTCGTCCTTAGCAGTGATGGGGCCAGCGGCACCAGACGTGTCTGCACATCTTTAGCGCTGTAGGTTAGGGCGACCAGACAGCCCGTATTTTATGGGATTCTCCGTTATTTGGCTTCAATGTCCCTTTGCTCGACAAAACAAATATGGGACACATTTTTGTCCCGTTTTCAGTTAATTGTCCCGTATTTTTGAAACGTCGTATTTCTAAGTAAAATGTGTCATAATAAAAGGGGGCACTCCATATGTGATCTTAGCCAAAGGATAAAGAAAAGTACACTCTTTGATTAAAGCACAGTCTATGAGGAACGATTCATGATGTTCTTTGTTTGGTACTATGTAATCGTTTCACATGGCGAGCAGTTGTTCATTTGTTATTGCTTCAGGACATACATTTAGATTTGTTGTTTTTAGCAAATTAGCAGTCATCAGTTGGGTTACTTTTTCACATAAATACCAAAATGAATGTGTATTTTTTCCGAACTTACAACAGTGACAAATTATTTTCATTTTGAATAGATGTACTTTTACTGTTGCCAGTGAAGGACGGATTGATGTTGTGCAACATGGCATAGAGCACAACTTCCTTATGAAGTATGATTTCTTTTGTTGAAAAACGTTGAGAATTCTGTCATCATAAATGATAAATTAAGTGTCTTGTTGCTGAAGATGACTTCCTCACTTTCCATGCAACAAAACGTACTGTTCCCTCAAGTCAATTGTGTGCACCAAACAATGATAAAAATGTATATGAAGCAGTAAAGCATGAATTTAGAAATACTGCCATAGAGAAATATATGTCTGTCAGCTTAATTCATGTCGTGATATCTGCTGCAAGAATTTGCACCTCATAATTACCTTTGCACAGCATCTTACCTGATGCCATAGCTTTATGGACTGATGAAAACAAGAGGCTTAGCATTGAAAGTGTTAAGGACATATAATTATAACTAACTCTCATGTTAATTTTCACAAAACTGTGTGTCAAATTATCATACTCCTGAATGAAATGCTTTGCTCTTAAAAATATGCTTGAGAGGGTTACAAATAAGTAACCTATGTACATAATAATTGCTGTCACCCATAATGAAATATGTTGTTATATAAAAAATGACATACAGTGTTTTTCATGTGACAGCAATAAAATATTTATGGTATTACTAACGCAACATATTTTTATGCCTTTTTTTAGCTGTGAGTCTTAGAAAAATGATATGGGGATCTAACAAACAGTAGTATGGACCAAATATTTGAACTCAGATCTATTTTACTGATACTGTACTTACGAAACATTTCACAAAATGAGGCTTAATTTTAACTTCTAATTTGTGTCCCATATTTTGATTTTGGAAATCTGGTCACCCTACTTTAGGGTAAACAAATGGCCGCATGTAAACACATCCACAGCACTAGGAGAATGGTGAGGCAGGACGAGTTAACACGTACCCAGCAGTCGAGGGGGTTAATGCCTGGAATGACCACTTAAAATAAAAAGAAATTAAATTTATATAAGTTATCGAAGCCAGAAGTCTTAGAATGTTAAATTGTGAATAACTTATCTTCTCTGCCCATTTAAGGAAGCAAATCATCTTAATAAGAATATAGTAAGAACAGTTTACAACTCACTGCAAAGACGTCGTGACAGGCACATACAAAAGACACACACATTCAACACTTTCTGCTATCGGCCATGGCCTTCTTCAGAAAATAGAACACTCACGCAATCACACAGGCTCACAACACAGTCATACAACCATCACCTCCGGGTGCCGCACTCCGAATCACGCTCTTCAGTGAATCGGGGAGGAGACGGTAAGGTAGGGGAGGGGAGAGGAGAGGGCATAGGAAGGTTACATCACGGTGGTGGGAATGGGTTAGATGGGAATAACGAGATGCAGCTTTGGAATGGAGTGGGGAGGTAGGTGAGAGGTGAAAATAAAATAAAATAAAATAAACACAATAAAATAAAGTAAAATAAATAAATATACAAAATGCATGCACACTGCAAGTACACAAGACTTGTGTACTTGCAGTGTGCCCGCACTTTGTATATTTATTTATTTTACTTTATTTTATTTTGTTTATTTTATTTTATTTCCTCCCCTCACCCGCCTCTCCACTCCATTCCTAAGCTGCATCATGTTATTCCCATCTAACACATTCCCACCACCGTTACATAACCTTGCTATCCCCTCTCTTCTCCCCTCCCTTCCCCTCCCCTCCCTTCCCCACCCCGCCCGTCCCCGATTCACTGCAGAGTGTGATTCGAAGTGCAGCAGCCGGAGGTGATGGTTGTATGACTGTGTTGTGAGCCTGTGTGATTGCGTGAGTGTTCTATTTTCTGAAGAAGTCCATGGCCGATAGCAGAAAGTGTTGAATGTGTGTGTCTTTTGTATGTGCCTGTCGCAGCTTGTCGCTGTGCCTTTGCGGTGAGTTGTAAACTGTCCTTACTATATTATTAATTCCAACCTAGATTTTCCATTATTATATCATCTTATTAAGAACTACACTCCCTGCTCTGTTGATTATTTATCTCTTTCGTATGCGACATGTAAAAGCATTACTGGTACAGTAGTTTATTTTAGGTAGATACAGGAAAATCTGAATGCCCCTCATGAAATGTGTGTACAAATAATACATTTGCAAAACTTACGCACCTTTCGGCTAATCAATCTATGTAATTAAGCATCACTCACAGTTGCCATTTTTCAGTGACCTGACATTGCATTGTGAAAAATGAAAAGCTTATACCCTCCAATCAGATATAATTACTGAAGTTTTGGCTGAAAAATAAATCGTTGTAAGAGAATCCATCAACTAATCCCCTGCCATTGGATGGGCAACATATTAGAAAAATGTAAAGTGTTGGACGTCACTCTAGCTTTTGAAATTTCTACCTTCTGTGCGCTTGCGCTCTCTCTCTCTCTCTCTCTCTCTCTCTCTCATGTGTGCGTGGCGTGCGCGTGTGCGTATGTGTGTGTGTGTGTGTGTGTGTGTGTGTGTGTGTGTGCGTGCGCGTGCCCCCGTGTGTAGACCTAACCTTCTATATTGTATCAATGTCCTTAAGATATTGTTACAGCATTGGTTAAATATTTTAAATATTTTATTTACTACTAATATTTTTCATTTATTGTTTTCATGATGTTTTGTCAGCTGCTTTTATTTTAACTTACACTGTTTTAGGATGCCCTTGCTGACCATCACCCAGAAGTGCCACTTATTAACCCCTTACCTGAACGATTGAGGACTGTTCGTGGAGATCCTCAGTTTGGGCCTGTCAGGCAGTTTCATGCGAATCTACTTGTTACATATAGTCCAGACTCCATATACATTCTTGACCCATCTAATATCTCTGTTGTTGGAACTGTGTCAGGCCTTCGAGGTGTACTCGATGTGTCTGTTTCAAGAGATGAGATTTTTGTGCTTGAAGGCGGTCGAAGTTTAATTCGTTTGGCATACGGACCAGAAGCACCACCAGCTGCATCAGAGTTGCAAGGTTAGTAAACATATGGAAAATATAGTACATTGGTTCTCTTTGAAAATATTAACTTTCAGTTTTAAAATGTTATACAAAATGTCTTAATATACACAAGATGTCTTAAAATGTTTTAAAATATACAAAATGTCTTGAAATGTTATACAAAAGAATTTAAATCAGAAATTCGGTATATAGATAGGTTAAAAAAATTTTTTTTCACTGAAAGGTAGATCAACATAAGAAATTCTTTATTAAAAATCAGGGTTGCAACAAGTTCTGGAAATCAAGGAAGATGGAGAATATCAGGGAATTTCAATATATTAGGAAAATGACTATGAAATTTGGAACAGAGTCTAGAAAATCAACAGATGGAATTATTTGTTTACAGAAATGCCAAGCATTAGAACTGATAGAGGGATCTCCTCTCACAAAACAGTTTTGGCTCATCTTCAGTTATTAATTTTAAATGATTGTGTAACTATTTTAATATTTGAGAAACTGAGAATTGCTCGGCAGGGAAAAGTCATTGCAAATATCTTAGTGATATGTTCTTATTTTTGGAACTTTAGTTTTATGTTACACAGTATATTTCTTTTATGTTTCTTGTCTGATCTGACACTTTATCTCACTTGTAAGGGAGGAGGAGCAAAATTTTACAGATAATTCAAAGTGCAAGTTCACTTGTTAATAAACACAAAAATCCTGTACCTAACAATGCTGCCTGACAAAGCAGCTAGGCTGCGAAAGCTAGTATTTGTGTGTGTGTGTGTGTGTGTGTGTGTGTGTGTGTGTGTGTGTTTATTTGTTACTATCACTGCCTGTGCTCCTTCACCTGGTAAGTAGACTTCATCTATTTGTTTTAACAATGCTTTTATTTACACAACTTATCTGAAGAGGGGCAGCAGCCTTTTCAGTAGTTGCTGGGTATCACTGTGGATAATTGACTGATTTGGACTTGTAACATCAGCTAACATGACATTGCAATACATTTACTGTGAACAGTTGAAATCAAAGAGGAATGACAGTTGTTACTTTTCCCATGGACAGCCAGCTCTACTGTATGAATACAGTGAAACCTCTTTATAATGTCCTTCCATATAATGTTTCCATCTGTTGTGTCCATTTTTTTCCTCAAAAAAAGTTATTGTTATTATTATTATTATTATTATTTTCGGTCTCAACTAAAATCCCATATAAATAATGTTAAATTTTCCTCTTTACTGTGTTCCCTCTTACTACTACTTTCACCATGTAATGTTCATATTTTTGGAACCCTAATCAATTATTTCCCTCTTTATAATGTTTATTCGAGTGTATCTAGACATGTCATTTTCCATACTGTAGATTCACAGTTTGCACTGGCTCTTGAAACCCATGGTTGACATGTTTCACATATCAGCAACAGAGCCTGAGTCACATAACATGTGACACACATCTTGCCTGCTGCCTGCTGTTTCTTGGCACCACTTCAATTGGTGTTTTGCGTCCGTATCATGCTGAATGAGCAAAGCAGCAAACTGTTCATGTCTGTCTAGAGAAAGCAATGACAGATATTGTGCAGTGGATTGGAGGAAAAGGAAAGTCACAGTATAAAGATTTTTGAAGCTTTCATCGAACATTGAACATGAGTGAAAAGCAAAAGATGATTTCTCTTCAAGAAAAAGTTTTGATTGTTGAAAAGTAGAAGCATCTCCCAGTGTGAGTTGGGAGGAGCTAGCTAAGGAATTTGAACTGACTTACTCGACACTATGATGAATAACAGATTGTTGATAATAGGAGCTGTTGAGAAATGTGGAAATTCAAAGCATATGTGTATGAAACCATCATCTTATGATGAAATGGAGAATATTTTAATAACTTTGTTTCAGTATGCATGTTCTGCCAATGCTGCTATAAAGAGAACTACTGTATTGTGAAGTAGAAGGGGCTTCAAATATCATTGCAGTTAGGGACTGAAAATATCAAGGCATCAAACAGTTGTATTGCTAAATTTAGACAGCGACATGCTGTTGTGTAAAAAGTGGAATGTAGGGAAAGTAAAAGTGTGTATGAAGCCACTGTAGCTCAGTGATGCAGACTTACCCTAATCTGATAATTGACTGTGAACTACATGACATTTATAACATAGATCAAGCCAGAATATTCTTCAATTTAATGCTGGACAAGACTAACATTTTGTGGGGGGAAATTGCCATAGAGGTAAGAACAAGAAAGAACACCTTGCCGTTTTCTAGTGACTAGTGAAATATTTTTCAATTGTCTTTGAGAATTTGATGACAAAATGGAGATTGCTGCATGAAAATTGCTGCTGTTTGTAAATAATTTCTGTCACATTCCCCAAATGTTTTTTTTCTGAGAAATGTTAGAGAGATTATGCTGCTACTGAATTGCACAATCTGTCCTCATCCTTTGCACTCAGGGATAATACATGCCCCTTAAGGTTAAATATAGGATGCCACTTGTAAAAAAGGCCTTGAATGTAATGGACCAAAGAAGCCCTGGAAGCCATCATAGCTCACAACTGAAGCCAAATATTTTACAGACAATGGGGGAAGTGAGCACTGAAACCAATAAAAATTGTTTTATGAAAGCAGGATTCTATGAGATTGGCATGGTGGCTCCTTTGGGAGATATTGGAAGTGGATTACAGGAGTTTCATGAATTAGTAGGCAATTATTCTGCAACTTTTGAGGACTTTGTGGTTGTAGGTGACAATGTGGCAACGACAGGAGTGCAAAGTGTTGAGGAGTTGACTGCAGACAGTGGCTTGGAGAAAGGTAGTGAAGTGCCAGTGACATGGAATATGACCCTGAGCCCTCATATATTAAGCCAGCTGAAGCCTTTGAAACATTTAGAAGATTTATGATGGCCCATAAACTTGAGGACAGAACAATAGTTCCACTTGTTCATTTGGAGCAAGAAATGTTGCAGTACAGTCTAGGAGCAAACAAGCAAACATCCTTGCTTGGCTATTTAACAAAATCATATGTTATGATTTTCAAATTACATAAATTCTTAGATTTTTATGCACATAAAGAAAAAATCATGTCAGCTGAGGCAGAGATGACAGTGTGGAATAAGGGGGAGCCCTGCCAGAGTAATCTGTGGTTATGCAAAGCTACTGTGCCAGGGTGGTGTGGTGAGCGTAATGACGAGCAGAAGACCTGAGTTCTAATCCTACTCGTGTGACATATTCTTAAGTAATGCTTCAGTTTTCATACGTAAAGTCAATTAGTTGATCAAATACTGCCGCGAGTGTTCTGACAGTATGCATGGCGCAGTGGTTAGCATCACAGATTTCTGTGCTTCTGGTCCCCAGTTCAAATCCTGCCAAAGGCAGAAAAATTTATTTCTTCATATTTTTTTATTTCTAGAATGTTCTATATGTTTCTTGTGTTTGATGTACTTGTAATTTCTATAAAATTCCACATATGTATAAATAGTAGAGCACTTCAAGCAGGAATCAGTCTGTACTGAGTGTATGCTTCTATTAGCAGTAAAAGTGTTGTGCTCTATTAATGAGCAGCCTTCGACTTCTGGACCATCTGCAGTTTTCAACATGACACTTTCTGGTGGAAGCGCCAAGTACCCTGCAATACATCTGCATCATCGTGGCTCCGATTAGGCAGCATAAGAGCCGTTGCTTACATGGACAAGAAATGGAATACAGAGGGTATACTGGCTACCTTTGTCCGAAGGTCCATGTCATCAAAAGACGCCAGTAAGCCAGCTGCACATCAGACGCATCAGACACCCATCAGTGTTCTCAGGAGACGCTGGAAAGAACGCGAATAAATGGCTGAAAGGATTCGACAGGGTTGCCTATTATAATAGGTGGGATCACAATATTTGCTTGGAAAATGTATATTCCTACATGGACAGGATGGCCCAGCAGTGGTTTGAAAATAATGAATACAAGCTTGATAGCTGAGAAAAATTCCACTCAGAACTTAAGAAGACTTTTGGAGACCACCAGCGGCAAGTCAGTTTATCGGAAAAGCAATTGAAGAACAGGACCCAATGGCATGGTGAGTCAACACAGTCGTATATATAGATTGTTTTGGCCTATGTCATGTAGTTAACCCGGATATGAAGGAGGCTGATAAAGTTTCACACCTGATGAAGGGCATTGCAGAAGACATGTTAAAAGACGTTTCAATGACACAAGAGTTTATCCAATGGTGCCAGAAAATTGAAGATATGCAACGGAGGAGGGTTGGACGAAAGAAGTACAACAGACTCCCAAATATACTCCCTATGGCCATTGTAGAAGACCAGTATGACTTTGATTCTCTCATACGACAAATTGCGAGAGAAGAATTACAACACTTTATGGCAGCCAGGACTGTTGGGCCAAGCGAGCACCAGATTATGGCCATGGACGTCAGTCCTGTATGTCATGAGGGAGCCGACACTACTGAGGAAGAGGTATTTGAAACATTAGCTCCTGTCATCTTCACCAGCACCTGACATGAAGAATGGCCTCGACCTACTATGACCTATTCAGAAGCTTCTAAACAGCAGTTTAGGAACCAACCGACGTGACCAGAGAAGAGAAGTATTTGACAATTATTATGCTGCAAAATGCTAAACATTGCAGCAGTCCTTTCAGTGACAATGAACTGCAAGTGATTACTTTTTACCTATGGGAAGAAGCATGTTGCTGTGTTCTTGATGTTGTCACTCTCCGACACACTACCACAGTTCACCATCATCTTACAGAGTGACCAGCCACTCGCCTAGTCAGCATGTTCAGGAAAACTAGGTGAGACGACCATCTAGGGAAGTGAGGCCTCTGCAGATGAAAATCCTCCATGGGCGACAGTCACTAAGATCTCGGGAAAGCTCATTAATGTTGTCATCGATGGCCAACCTTCCGGACTCTAGTCGATTCAGGAGCTTTCTTTTCTGTATTGTCACATACTAAAGAAGATAATGTTCTATGATAAAAGAGCGACTGTGCTGAGGTTGCAAATGGAAAACATATCCGGCTAGCAGGAATATGTGTCGAGGAATCACTATCAACAACAGAACACGCCTTTTGAATTTGTCATTCTCGGATGGGACTTTCTTCAGGCATCCCAGGCTGTCATTGACTATGGAAGATCTGAGCTACAAATTGAGGAATCTGTTCCGATGAGTATACATAACATGTACTTCCCTGGGAGGTTGTTTGCTGTCAAGAATGTTGAGATCCCACCATTAACAATGAGAAGAGTTCCAGTCAGCAGCCAAGATGACCAGTTGGACTGTGAAGTGCTTGCCGATAGGAAAAAACTAATTAATATAACAGAGTAAATGTACATACCAGCGGCTATCATAAGCAGTGCAGGTGGTCGAGGAGAACTTTGGATCACTAATTTTCACGAGCAATCGCTACTCATTGCTAAAGAAATGTATGTTGGAACAGCTGAATCAGTTCAGCACAGTGAGCTCAATGTCATCGACAAAGTCTCATGCTCTGCTGTTACTGTTGACAACGCACTAGAGGAAATGACTCTGGAATTGCATATTGGGGCAGGTCTGACCCAGGAGCAATGCCAGAAGGTGTTTACCATACTACATCAATTTCAGGTGTATTCCAGGCCAGGCAGGAGAAGAGCCAGATGAAACAGCTCATGATAAAAATAAATAAACTGAATTAATACTGGGGATCATTCAAAAATTAGCCAGTGTTCGTTCAGAATGTCACCAGCTGAAAGACGAATAATTTGGGAAGAATTGGAGAAGATGTTGCATGATGACATTATTCAACCTTCAGAGAGTCCCCGGTCATTTTCGGTGGTCCTCGTGAAGGAGGAGGATGGCACGTGGCGATTCTATGTCGACTTTCGACAGCTGAACAAAATCACAAAGAAAGATATCTACCTATTGCCGCGTGCTGATGACACCTTAGACTGCTTGAAAGGAACTACATACTTCTCAACCATGGACATACAGACAGGTTACTGGAAAATTGAGGTTGATGAAGCTGACAGGGAGAAGACTGCTTTTATTACACCTGATGGCCTCTATGAATTCAAAGTCATGCTGTTCGGACTGTGTAATGCACTGGCCACATTGGAAGGCATGATGGACAACTTGCTTCGAAACCTTTGTTATCTAGATGACATTGTCTTTTTCTCAAGGACATTTATGGAACATCTAAACCGTCTGTCAACTGTCTTGAAGTGTGTTCAGACAGCAGGACTCCGCCTCAACCCAAAGATGTGCCTCTTTGTCGCCAAAGAGAGAAAAATACTAGTAAACAGAGATGGTCTCTATCCTGATCCAGAAGCAAGACAGATGGCTTGCATATGGATTCTGGGCACCCAGAAGAAGGACCGTCAGTGGTAAACTACAAGCACTGATCTGTTGTATAAAGCCCAGGAAATCTGGTATGGATTTTACCCCTGTACAGAAAGTTGGGCTATCGGAAAAGTTACTGAAATGATACTTTTGTTCGTATCGTGTCATACGCCGCCTGTCAGAAATCACAAAGCAAGTTGAGGATTATGAGCCATCCTCAAAATGACAAAAATGAAGAGACATTGTGCATGTCCTCCATATGAAGCCTTACCACGATTCCAAAGAACATATAGACAGAAATGGTCTCTTGTTCAAGGAGTCAGAAGACAGTTGTGATAGTGATGAAGCCACAATAGGAGGGTCTGGTGCCGGTCATCGTCTCCGTAAGAAAGGTGTGAAGGCAGAATGGAAGGATTCTCCAGACCTGCCATACAGAGTACTTATGACAAGATCCAGGACACTGCAGTTGGTTCCAAAGGGAACGTAACAGCGGGTCGATGTTCTTTTAGAAATGGGAGCAATGGCGCGAGTGTTCCGAAAGAACATGTGACACAGTAGTTAGCATTTCAGATCACTCTGCTTGCAGTCTCCAGTTCAAATCCTGCCACAGACAGAATTTTTTTTATTTACTATATCTAGAATGTTCTGCGTGTTCCTTACGTTCGATATACTTGTAAGTTCCACAAAATTCTACCTAAGTATAAATAGTGGAGAACTCCAAGCAGGGGTCAGTCTGTACTGAGCGTACGCTTGTGTTAGCAATAAAAGTGTTCTATGTGTAAAGTGTTGTGCTCTATTAACGACCAGCCTTCGAATTCCAGACCACCTGCAGTTTTCAACGTGACAATATGATTACTTTTTTTTACAGATTTCAAAATTTACATTCCTCCTCCCATTTCACCACACCTCTTCCTAAGCCCTCCAGCTATTCTGAACACTACTTTTTGTGTATCTATATTATAATAATTTCATTTATGATATAAAATATATTCTTTTTCTAGTCCTACATTACAAGAATCAAAGCTATTCACCGAATGTGTATCTGTCTTAATTCTTAGGTAACATGTACTGTCGTGTTTAAATTGTTTAGCTTTTTACCTGACTTTGATAGGGTAAAAATTTGATTGCTGGGTATTTGTATAATATTTGAAGTTCTTTTTGTGATGAAAAAATTTTAATTTTTGTATGATTCTTTGTGTGTTAGGATACAGGCAGGAAAATCACCAGGATCCCACATTTATGTCTATACCAGTCTCACTGACAGACAACACTGTGACATTGACATTGCGTGGATTCACTTCAAAATTCAAAGGAAGCGCAATTGTTCCAGCTATACCATTCAATAAATTTGGATTATTCAACAGATTTGATGCAAGTAATGTGCCTGTTGAACATGAAGATATAAACCCCATTGTTACAGCAGATGAGGCCATGGAACTTCCTCCTATCATTGCTATGTCACCTGATGACTTGGTAAGAATGTACCTTTATCTGAAAGTGAATTTCTGTTAAAGTTAGGAAGAAACAAATTTCTCTTGTTTTGGATGTATAATGTAAAGAGCATATTATTTTTGACACTTAAAAAATCAACTCTGCTTACAAGGCTAACAAGTTGCAAAAGTACATACCGTGACTCTTACAGACACCAGTTATACAAAAATTATCACTAATTCAATACAGACACAAATGTAAACCAGACAATGAGCCCAAGGTGCAAATATTCCCACTATCATCAGCAACAGAAAAATAAGGGACCAAGTAAAAATACCTTTAGCAGCTATATCAATCAAAACTTATTTTATTTGATGACCCTTGTATGAAAGCTAAGGACTGTGAAGTAGGTCTCATAGATTTTCATTGAGTCTAACATCTTGTAATTATTTCATATTATCTCTTTAAATGGCATTTTTATGAGATTTACATATTTAAATATCAACAAGTAAAGTCATTCTTCGACTTCATTATTTTTTCCAGGCAGTTGGTTTTGTCATCTTGTTAAAGAAGTGTTGACTGCTTTCATTATAGCAGTACAGTACTAGGGACAATAATTTATAGTAAATTGACTAATTTATACAGCTGTAAATTGACAGCATTATTTTGTAATGCTGTTTATTCTTTTAAGTTATTTTAGCAATAGCTTGTGACTAGTTACATAAGAATGATAAAGAAAATGCGTGCTAGTGATGTTTGTCTAGAATCTCACTTACATAGGTCTGATTAAATTGGAATGATTTTTAGCAACTTTGCTTTACATTAAAAAATAGACTTAATATAATATTAAAACCTGCAATAATGTTTTCAACAAAAAAAGTGCAGATGAATATTTTAATAGCATGTTACTGCAGTTACAGCTGCTTCTGATTATAACATTACAATTCTATAGAAGAGGGAAACAGGGATTTTTATTGTCAAAGTGTATTAGACATCTTGTGGCTTGTAATTTATATCCCAGTAGTGTTTGTTAAATTTCACATATAATTCTGGTGCTTCCATTTTTAGGTGGAACTCAATGTGGAGAAGAGACCATTACATTCTGAAAGTTCAAAAATTGATGAAAATAAAATTTACAAGGAATATTTCAACAGAGCTCAAAGAGGAACCCTGAATAATCACAGAGGGTCAAATGTCTCATTAGATAGCTCAAGAGCTGAGATACTAGAGAAAATTGGGGAACAGCAATTTGAAGACATCCTTTTCAAACCAAAACATGGAAAAAACAAATCAAGGAAAGTGGCTAAAAATAAGCATCTTTCAGGTAACTTTTTTTTTATTTAGTTTATGTAGATTTCATTTAATATTGCAGTAGCACACCACATGACCTATGTGAAAACAGTGGCTAGTCATCCTGGGTCCTCCAAATGTCAGTCTTCCTTGCGGCATAATCAGGTTACTCTGGCTACCTTGGCCTTGACCAACTTTTTTGATGGAAAAACTGGATTGCAAGAGTTTGGAGTCAGCATTTGTTTAATTTCCTTCCTTATTATCTCTTGAAGTGTCTTAGCTTATGGCTTGACTTACACTCTCAGTACCTTTTGAAGGTCTTATCCAACTATTTGATGAATGAAGTCTTCAGGATCAGTTTTTTCCTCCATCACAGAAATCGATATGATGCTCAGAAGCTGATCAAACTTGTTATATCCAATTTCTTTTTGTTGCATTGTCTGACTGTACTGGCACCATTCTCATTTTATGAATTCACCTGCTGTCTAAATTCCCATCATGAATAGTGCCTGCTACATGTCCTCAGTAACATATTTCAAAGGTGTGCAACTTACTCTTCCTCCTCCATCGAAGTTTTGAATATTTTACACATCCCCAAGACATCTTGAATGTATGATTTTCTTGTCTCTTCTTGACACTGTGCTGTGCACTTCATTTTTTCTTTGGTTGACATTGCTGTCATCGTGCATCTCCAAGTATTTGTGCAGTTCCATCTAGAATACCTCCCACCAGCTTGTTAGCTTGTCCTCACTGTTTTCATACCATTGCTTGGTGGTCCCCTCCACACAGAAATAGACATTTGCAAAGTGTACTGTCTCATCTCATTTGTTAAATTTATTGATACTCTCCTGTCCCTTTAACCAATTTTTGGCTCATGTCTATTTCCAGAAAACACTGGAGGATGGCGCAAATGTTGGCAAACCATTGGTGTCATGTTAGTCATCCTTTCTTCTTCAGTCTTCAATGTCTTCTACTCAGCAGAGTATATTTCAAACTCTGGTTTCTCACTGTGTAAGTGACAGCCACTGTGCTGATAAAGATGTGATGTCATGTGAATTCATAGGACTTAGTGATATGTAACAGATAAGACCTACATCAATATTCAGTCACAGTTACCACCCTATTTTCTGAATTAAATATTCAAACTTGAGACTGTAATGTTCTTGATACACCAGTGAAAATATAAACAAAGATCCATGAGACCTATGTGATTATACAGTGAATAATCTAAAAATATTCAAAAGGAAATAAGCAATATGAAATAGCCCATCAATTGGTAGGAAATTAAATTACCAAATAGTTTAATGTAAATCTGGAAATATGTAAGAGCACATGGCTGACCAGACAGACGTCATGAATTTCAACTCAAAATCCAATTTAAAGTGATGTAAAGATCATCATATGTGAACATGTAAGCTTTTAGTAGTAATAAGTTTTTGATAGAATAATGTAATAAGTCATTAAAGACAAAGCCACTATTTAGATAAACTCAGAGTATGCATTATTATTTCTAATCATTTATGTTAGAGAAATGTTAAGAACAGTTTCTTATAATTTTTTTCAAGTTATTATGATAATGTAATATTAATTGTTACTTTTTATATTTAAGTATATTTCCACCAATTAGAAACATTTAAGAACGTTTTTGAAGCTTGTTTTATAGAATATCAGATGTCATTAAAGTTGCGAAAACCAAATGTAAATTTAATAATTTCCTGGTTTTCATAACTTTAATAATGCAGAGCACTGTTTAGAATTGCATATAAAGGCGACTTGCAGTGGCCATAGGAGCAGAGTTTTTAATCACATGTTGAGGCAGTCACTATGACCTTCACCAAATTGATTTTAACTTTTTGAAAGTGATTATTGTACAGTTATTATTTTGCCAGTTTATTTAACATGTTGTATTAAACCACTGATTCAAACTTACGTGGTGTTGGTGTGCATAATTTGAAACCGTTAGCTTACATATTATTTATGTCCAGCTGCTCATATTCGATGTGATCCAGTGGCTGCTGCATTATTGTGATTCTGGATTTTCAGTTACCAGAAGTTACGCCAAACCCTGAGATGAAAAGGTAATGCTTTAAATGCACCATACAGAACATTGTGGAGAACTGTAAACCTTTGTGGCCTAAAACCAAGTCAAGTGGTTACATCACAGTAGCTAGCTGATTAGTGAACACTGGTTTGAAATCAAGGATCTGTAAAACACAAATAAGGGTACAGTAAGAACTGACTCCTGCTAGAGTTCTCAGGTTTACCCTGTATATATACACTCACAGAAACTTCTGGAACATTTTTCCTCGATTTACCTAGATGGTACAAGAACCACAAATTCAAATTCAAATATACAGAGAGTGTGGGCTTGAACCCAGGACTATCCACTTCTGTGTCCAACACTTTCTTCATTACACCACACTGCTATTGTCTTTCAGCACTTCATTTGCGACAATATGGTTTCCTTTGTCCAATGTTTTCAGAATAGCATTTGTAAATTGAACTATTGCTCATACTGTGCTTTTGACAGTACTGAACCCAACTTTTTTTTTTCCAAAGATTGTACTTGTTTAAATAACCAATGAGCTTGAGGGATGAAATAGGAGATGAAAATTTTTATGAAAGTATTTTATTATATATTTAAAAATTTTTAAAGCTAAACTGTGCAGATAATACAGTTTGCATTAATGAAATAGTAAACACTTGGTATACATACAGAAAAAATGTGCCACATACTTTGCCCAACAGTCATTCTGCTAACTGCAAAGAAACAAAGCTCCAGGTACTTAAACTCATTAACAAAGGCATGAAACTTGATCTTCTTGAATAACTGAAATCTCCATCAGCCCAAATATAGCATATGACTACCTACTCAGTGGAGCAGAGCGAATTGAGGACCAGGGGCTTTCTTCAGAATTTGAAGACTAGGACAAACAGATTGTCAGTCAACCAATGCTCCCATAGCCCTGCTTCATGCTCCTCTTTACATCCAACTACATTCATGTCAATGTCAAAAACACGGCACACAATCAATTCCATAACATGTAATTAAATATTGAAGCCTTTTACTTTTAAATCTTAAATTTATAAGCTACTCATGTACATATTATTACTCAGCTTCATTAAAAAGGATGTAACATTTCTAACATTCCAGGTCCTATCAATTTAGGATTAGAAATAAGACAGCTGTCTATTTGAAGATATGTGTGTGCCTATTTAGTGTAAAGTACATGCACACATAAACAGCTGTGATTTCTACAAATATTTTAATTGTGATTTATACATTCAAATTAAATTGCATTCTGATCAAAATATTTGCACACACATACTGCATTCTTAGCAGACAAAAAAACAATAATTCCTAGAAGCAAACTGTGCTTTTCTTTGTCTGACTTTTTAACAAGTAAAACTTGAACATCTCATACTGTATTATGGCAAAGTTTTGTGAAAACCCATGTATGAAAAATGAGTAATTTGAAAACAACTGGAAATGAAAATGGAAGCTGTTAGAAGGATACTAACCACCATGTCACCTGCACTCTCAAATAAAGTACAAAATCAATTTGAAATGCAACTCGCCCTGTAAACATTATCCATGGTGATAAAGCATTTTCCATCACCTCATAAAAAAACCAGCACCCAGTGTTATGCTAAGGATATAATGATGTACTAAAAATATGGTGCTTTAAAAACTGGTTCATGGCATAATCAGTATATTTCAAAGAGTGACTAGTTGTAACTTTTATCTATTTCTGTGTCATAGGTTATAAAACATGCATAATGGATGAGCTTATTCAGATGCTAGGTAGTTTTTTTAAGAAATGAAATACCTATTTTGTAAAATTTATTTTTTGAATTGTAATTACATCTGACTTTTTTAGGGCATTTATTATTTTAGTGCAATGAAACAGTTATAAGGTCCATAATTTATAATCAGCATTTCCATTTTCAGGACTGGAATCTGGATCTGACTCAATGAGCACAAGTACGAACAGCATCCGTTCAGTTAATTCTGACAGTGAAGAGGCTGGCAGCAGTGAGCAAGTCAGTGGTAGTACTGACTGTGCCAGTACACCAACCAGGTGTATTGACCCCAGTTCCTCTGAAGAAACTCTTGTCAGACTCAGTGATTGTGTAGTAAGTGAAAAATCAGAAGCTATGAATGCAAATGGTTTTAACACTGACAGTAGTAGGAAGCCTGAGGAGCTCACTTTAAGCCGTAATTCAGAAGACATAAACTCCATAATACCCCACATTAAGCCCGACTTGAGAAGCCCTGATTCAATAGAGCGAGATGTGGCAGACAAAGAAAAACGCCTTGCAAAATTTCTTAACTTGGACGCATTATACAAGGATGCCTCTGCTAATCATGAAGTGCCTGTTGCGAATGGTGAAGGTTTTGAGTGTGTGTCAAATGAACAGTCAAGCAAGAATTTAGAAAGTTCTGACTCACAAGAAGACACCTGTCATGATGCGATTACAGACCATAAGTGCCCTACAAATACTTCAACTAAAGACTGTGAATATCCTAATTCAACAGAAGCTTCGGATGAAAAACTTTCATCTTACAATAGTGTACTCAGTTATGGACCACCTTCAGGCAGCAGTGCACCAGCTAGTGTTCACACTTCACTCGATACTTATTCTCCTGCCCAACAAAGTGATACCATAGTAACTGAAATGTCACCAATTGAGCGTGGGGACAAGTGGGTTCAGTTCAAAACTCCATGTCCTATTACCTCACTATCTGTCTGTTCTCATTATGTTTGTTGTACTGATTCAAGAGATTTTGTATTCTTCAGCAGTTTTAGTCGCTTGGGCCTTAAGTGGCAGAAACTTGATAATAAAGCTAGACAAGTTGTAATGTCACAGAATGGAGACCTGGTGTGGAAACTGTACAAAACCACAGCTTATGCTCTTAAGCAGCCATCCTATAAAGGCCCTTTTGGAACACAGTGGTTAGAAGCTGCCAAAGATGTGCAGTGTATAGCAGTGAGTGAATCAGCAGCGTGGACAGTCTCACTTGATGGCAGAGTGTACATCCATAAATATGTAACAAGAGAAAGGCCTTTTAGTGTGCCAGAGCAGGTTCCTTGTGTGTACATGGCAACTCGTATATGTTGTTTCAGAGAAAGAGTCTGGATTCTTACCACAACAGGGGATGTTCTTTGGAGATCTCATATTAGTGAGAAGACCCCTGAAGGAAGAAAATGGAATAAAGTTGAAGTTAATAATGTTGTAGATATAGCTCTTGGGTGTCATGAGACTGGTTGGCTAATAGACTCAAAAAATACAATACTATTTTCAGATGATTACACTGAGCCGAAACCTTCTTGGTGGCAGGTTAGTGGTAGCTGTCTTGATAATGAAATTCATCAGTGTCATATGATGATAATTCATAATGATGGTGCATTTTCT
The DNA here is from genome assembly GCA_026315105.1 of Locusta migratoria. Classification (NCBI taxonomy): domain Eukaryota; kingdom Metazoa; phylum Arthropoda; class Insecta; order Orthoptera; family Acrididae; genus Locusta; species Locusta migratoria. The sequence goes on along the minus strand of CM048745.1, from coordinate 469,600,110 downwards.
CTGCAATAGGTTTTAGTGACTGATTATGTTTTCCAAGAGACAACACCACTGGAACAATTTCGAAACAAATTGGCTGATAATTACCTTTGCAATCTCCGACCTCAGTCTACTGTAATTGTGGCTTGTGGTGAAGATACATTATGGATATCAGAAAAGATGGCAACTTATGTGTATATGAACAAGACAGAATTCACAGGTATATTGTTTCTGGTTCTTTTTATATGCTTGAATTTCACACTGCTTTGAAAATTGTTGTTGTCCCAGCTAGGACAAAGCCATGTGTGAGTGAAGAAAACACATTATGACTGAGTGAGGTGGTGCATGGTTAGCACACTGTACTCATATTTGGGAGGCTCAAATACACCTCATACCATGCAGATTTAGGTCATCCATGATTTTCCTAAATCACCAGACAAATGCCAGGATTGTTCCTTTGAAAGGCTATGGCAGATTTCATTTCTATCTTTTACAAAATAATCCAAGCTTGTGCTTCGTTTTTAGTGACCACACTGAGGATGGGATGTTAAAGCGTAATTTTTATGTGTATGTGTAAGTTTATTTGCTAGATAAAGAGGGAACTACAGTTAACAGAGGGACATATGTAGTTATGTTTTGAAAATAATCTTCATAAGATAATGTTTTTCAAGTTGGTTGCCAGGGAACGGGTATGTAGAGACAGTTGGATGTCTTGTGAAAAGTCACAGACACAGTAAAGTCTTCAGTTCATCTATAATGAGCAGGCTGTGTTGGTGTCAAAATTAGATGGTCAGGACCTCGGTTACTGAAGTGCTGTGTCAAGCCGCAGGTTGGAGGCCAGCACAAAGCAATTGACAGGCTGTGCAGTTCAATGAAAGTAGTGTACAGCACTTGATCTTTATACTATGGATGATAGGAAAATTATACAACCCATCCCAGTGCTGCATAAATAAAATGGGTTGGAAGCGTTGTCAGGATGGAAGGCGGAGCGGTGAAGGCTTATGGGCGCCCTAGGAAAGTGTGGCTGGACGGCAAATAAAAGATAGAATTCAAGTTAATATTTGGTATATTCTGAAATATGGGATACATATCGGGACTCACCCTGGGTACAGATGTAATGAATGAATGCCAGTCTAAACGGAATAGAAAACGGAAAAGGTAATGGTTACGGTTCACACAGTTGGTGGCTGATAACGAACAGCCACTAGGCGGGAGCAGATGGCATGCAGCCGTTCGCCCCGCACAGACGCCGAGCCTCTGGAGTGCGTCTGTTCTGTACGAGAACTCAAACTGAAGAGAGCGAAGGAACTCATGCTCGCACCACGGAGACCTCCAGCAGTAGCACACGTGATCAAACGTGGGTGTCTGCTATTGGCTCCACGGTAGCATGGAAATGTCAGTAGTTACAGCATGAGTGCCAGAAGGGTGGCGTGATTTTAGAATCAGCATTCAATACTGGTTCTGTCCGGCTCTGTCCTGCAAGGTGGACAGCCTTGGTCACGTTGTCAAGGCGTATGTCGCGGTTAAGGCGAAGTTTTGAAATAGATTTTTTTGAATTTTTTCCCTAACCTGTTTTAAGACTGGCTGGTCATCCTGTACATTCCCTCCCCCTTCCCTAGAAGTGGTGACTCACAAAGTTTACATGGACACCAGACACTCCTGGGAAGAACGGGTTTGCCGAAAGGGGACATAGTAACTAAGGGAGGATTGTGCTACAATTCCAACTCATTTAGTGTGAATGTTAGGGGACTTACATGTAGTCGCATTTGGTTTTCAGGTAAAGAACAAAATTAGTAAATGTCATAACTCTTCAGAAATTTGTAGAACAATGAATTGAATAATGTGAAATTTCAAACCATTTAATAGTTGAATGTACCGTTACATTTAAAATTAAAACTAGTTTCACATATTACGTGTCATTACTAAATTCGGTGAAATCAAAGTGTTGACACTGGCCGAACTTAATCAGCACGGGTCTTGCAATGGTTACAGATGCTCCTAGAAATGTGTACATGTTTGTGTTGTTTGGCAAATATTAATCTCGTTGTTACACAGTGGAACAAATCTAAAAAAAATCAAACAAGGAATTATATAATTATAAGAGGATTAATGCATCTGGGTAACAACCATATTGAATCAGAATAATGCACAAAATTGAAATAAGTTTTCCTTCACTGAATCATGGGGTAAAATAGAGTAAAATAAGGGACTCAATGGAATCAATCCAATGGAAACTGACAAATACACACCATTTTAAAATGCTTATACTCGGACAATGGCTATGCTTTCCATAGATTAACAAGGACTTGATAATTCAGTATAAATATAAAGTAGATTGTTAATTCTAATAGCAGAAAAGAATTAAAATTCATTGTAAAGCCATAAAAAGAGGTAATATTTGCTTTAACTTAATTAATTGATCAACTATGTTTAAGTAACAACCTTTTCTAAAACCAGTAACATCACTCATTACGCAAAATGTTGTGGAAGTGACAAATTTCACTAATGCAATGTGTGGGATTAAAAGTTTTTTTCAATACAGGGATATAACTTATATGAAGTAAGGAAGTAAAATAGGGAAATACAAAACAGGTTTTATGTACCTTAGGGCTCAGAAAAATACACAAGTTCTAAAAATATAAATTGGCACATAATACTTAATTATTCTCTTTGAAATATTGCAAGTTACTTAAAGAGGGAACATTCCTTCCATATGGGTCCTGTAGGAAAAATATACAATAACATTACCACTATGTCAAAGTCGTATTGTGGCCTCACTGTAGCCTCAACGAAAGTGATTATTACACAGTCGACCTCAACTGTTGCTAACACCAAACTAAATATCGGTGTCTTAATGGTGTACAAAATACAGCAAAAACTAAATTACTTGATACACTGACAAGTACAGGAAAAAGGACATTCTTAAAAATAGTTATAATGATTTCTTGGATAAAAGTTAAGGTTTTTTCTCCAACATTTAACAAACGTCTACAATCATTAGGCAGAAGAGTTAATAGTGCTTATCAAAAAATAAACGAATTCATAAGGCGTATCACTTGTGAGTGTCAATTGGTATTATTCCATGAAGAGATACTTCTCGCATAAATGCAGCTTAAGCAGCACGGGAACTGTTTGTAAACAAATACATCTGTCAGACGCGCACGTGGTGCGTAGCGCGGTAGGAGAGGTGATAATCAGAAAAGTATAATGGCTGCCTGAGGTAGGGGGGGGGGGAGGCAAGTCTGGGCTACAAGCACGGCGTGAGGGGGGAGAGGCGGGGGACTCGAGGTAGGCAGGTGGCGTGTGGAAGGGGAGAGTGTGGTGGAGCGGCTACAGCTGATTGCAACAGCCTTGAAAGAGACGGCTGGTCTAATGTCAGGTGAAGGTGTATCAGGACGCGTCTTAACAATGTAAGGAAATGAATTCTGGCGGCAATTTGTGAACGTGCACTTAAAAGAAAATGGTAGCACAATAACATCAGCTACAAACAGCGGTTAAAATAAATAACGTATCAGAGACTTGGAAATGAATTTCATTCAGATGGATGGAAAGGATGTTAAATTCAGTTCGATTGGTAATTGATATAGATCAGGCAGTTAAAGTACACATTTTAAAATTTCAACGATGTCTCAAGGCTTCTATGCGTCGAATTTCAGCAGCACAAGGTTCCAAAACGTTGGCCATTCGTTTTGAGAATCCGTCATCTGCATAAATATCGTAACATAGAAGCTCTAGGATGACGAAATTGCTGATACAGTCTCTAGGTTTCGGTTGAATTGACACTAGTGAAAGCCAGAAAACAGGATGCGGATTAAAATTTTATGAAGAAAGATTGGAGGGAACAAGTCGGGTCGGTTGATTTTAAGAATTAAAAAGCGCGCAATTAATTTTTAATTCTTATAATCACTAACTCCAGACTTTTACAGGCTCTAAAAGGTCTCAAAGAAATGAAGGTAGCACAGGAAAGGCAGACCACACCCGAATCACTCTTAACAATTGGAAATGTAAATGATAAATAGTGGTTCGCTGACAATGGAAGCAAAGAGCATAAACTCCAGAAGTCTGCACATTATGTATTTGGTAACGAAACATAATACTTCACAATGGCGAATAAGAAGGGATAAATAGTTAATGGTAGCGAAATGTTAACTCTTTCTCATTTAATGACAGTATACTTAAAATTCTCAAGGATACTTAAGATACTTTAAAAATATAAGTGTGAACAAGAGAGACATACGTCTGAAAAACCTTACTCACTTATACATCTTACGAAAATCTATATTATGAGTGACTGGAACACATTTTAATTGATACTTCGTGGTTAATAATGTGGTGCTTTAAAAGAGAACCAGATTTACTATCGTCTGGGTTACTCATCATTGCAAAATAGCACTCGATCTCGCTACACGGAATAAGGACAATATATCATTACTATTAGCACATTATATCACATTATAAGTACCTCTCTTGGAATACTGGATACAAATTATTTACACATCAACTTAGGCTGTCTCTGGCCGTTACAACGGGAAATAACTTCTCATAATTCTGATGTGTATGTTTCACGTGCATTTATTGCCAAGGTACACAGGAAACATGATGAACCCTGTTATGGAAGTTTCAGAATCGGACAATGAAAAGGCGTGTATGACATAAATCAGGAGATATATAGAAGCAGAATGGCAGCAACAGAAATAAGGAAAAAGTAGTTTTTCTTGGTCTTCTCGCTATGTGCAACATTTTTCTTATTTATACTCCTCTTACGGATATTACGCTCACAGGTGGTACTCTTGACTCACCATGTGGCAACTACCTATAGGCTCCATTACATCGGCTAAAACATTACTCAACTTTAGCTGCCCTCTGGAGGGTAACAGCTTGAAAGGCTTTTTACTTGCACGTCACTTAGGGTGCAGTAAGGATTTGGGTATATCTCTAAGGCTATCTTATCACATCTCAACCAGGCTTCTCCCCGTTAAAACATTTTTGAATCTACAAGTTTCACATTTCGTGCCCTGAAGCACACTGTGGTCACATGCTTTGTCAACCAGTTTGCGAAACTACCACTTTTATGGAAAAATAAGCTCATACAGAGAGAAATACGCAGGAGGAAAAAGAGAAACATACAGAGAGTAGAGGAGGGAGGAGCGAAAGTTTAAGTCTCGCGTTTACAATGTAGCTTATCGACACAGTGATCTAACGGTTCAGACGCTAATCGTGTGTACGACTGTTTGTGCAGCTGCGGACATCAGTCTAAACTCGTCAAAAAATCTGGTAGAATCAACCACGATTGAAAACTTTTTGTTTGCGGTTTTCCTTTTAAGACCTCAACGCTGGTATTGCGTCGGTGTTTGATCTTAAAACAAAAACACACATCCTAAAAGATTGAGAATTTCACACTTCTCCCTTGTACCAATGATTTTTCAATTTCTGCTAGACGCGGCTTGGAGGGGGTAATGCCTTGCAGAATGCCGGCAGAAGACATGGGGCGGCGCCTTATCCGCACAGCACTTACGGACGAGCGGTGTCGGTAGGCGACCTATGTGGGCGGCGGCAGCGGCAGCGGCAGGTGGGCCGTGCCAACCGGAGTACGACACTTTACATGCCTTCGGTGGGCCGGAACAGTAGCACTAACGCGGTGAGTAACTTTTTACGCCTCGTGCGCGCAGGTGATCTGCGCACGTGGAGCAGTGCACGGCGAAGTCGGCGGTCAACTGCGGCGGTCTTGCGTAACGCACATAGCGCACACGTGCGCTGCGGCAGGCAGGCGTGCGGCATTGAGCTTCGCACTCGGCACGGAATGTGCAGATGCGGCGGCGGCTAGGATGTCATGGCGACTGTGCCGTAGCTCGGCGGGATAGTGGCTGTCTACCAGCCACACAACATAATGTGAACCAAAATTTTGCGGCCACCCTAAGGGCCGAAAGGTGGGTTATCGATCGCACATCGGACGCCAAATTGTACAGCACTTGATCTTTATACTACGGATGATAGGAAAATTATACAACCCATCCCAGTGCTGCATAAATAAAATGGGTTGGAAGCGTTGTCAGGATGGAAGGCGGAGCGGTGAAGGCTTATGGGAAAAGTGTGGCTGGACGGCAAATAAAAGATAGAATTCAAGTTAATATTTGATATATTCTGAAATACGGGATACATATCGGGACTCGCCCTGGGTACGGATGTAATGAATGAATGCCAGTCGAAACGGAATAGAAAACGGAAAAGGTAATGGTTACGGTTCACACAGTTGGTGGCTGATACCGAACAGCCACTAGGCGGGAGCGGATGGCATGCAGCCGTTCGCCCCGCACAGACGCCGAGCCTCTGGAGTGCGTCTGTTCTGTACGAGAACTCAAACTGAAGAGAGCGAAGGAACTCATGCTCGCACCATGGAGACCTCCAGCAGTAGCACACATGATCAAACGTGGGTGTCTGCTATTGGCTCCACGGTAGCATGGAAATGTCAGTAGTTTTAGCATGAGCGCCAGAAGGGTGGCGTGATTTTAGAATCAGCATTCAATACTGGTTCTGTCCGGCTCTGTCCTGCAAGGTGGACAGCCTTGGTCACGTTGTCAAGGCGTATGTCGCGGTGGAAGAACACTTGTAAAACTTAGGCGAAGTTTTGAAATAGATTTTTTTGAATTTTTTCCCTAACCTGTTTTAAGACTGGCTGGTCATCCTGTACAGTAGCACTGAGTGCAGAGGTTTTAACGATCTTCATGTTAATGTAGGATCATCATCAAATATATTACTCAGCTTTTTCGAATTCCAGGAGTATAACAGTAAAAATGCAACACACACTAATTTCATCTTCATAAAATGTATTAATAAAAATATACTACTGACATTGCAGACTGCAGATTCCACTCTAGACTGATTGCAGACTTCAGCCTTCATACCCACTAAGTAATCGACTGACTCCCTGGTGCACAGTGCCTACTATACATAAGTTTGCTAGCAATGTGCCTTTAATTACTCACTGTATTTTACACACAAATAATTAAAATTTTAAAATTAACAAAGGAGTGAATTATATGATACATGCATCGATTACAGAAACTTTAGATACACATTTTAAAGTGATTAATAGATATTAAATCTGCTGAATACATCCAAAATTACAATATGTAGGCTAGATTAATAATTATTATTCATTGTGATATTTGCTAGGTATTTAACTAATACATTGAGTTCTGAACATCATTAATGATACAGTTAGATTTCCATAACATTGCATATTTGTCCTGAACTTTAATTAATTTCCATTTACCCAATCATTGGAATAACAGTGTTTTAATACAATGGATTCAGTGGATACAGTGGATATTCTATTGTTGAAAATAATAGAAGTACAGATTTCTTGAACAGAAGTATTAATTATATTCTTTTTTTAACTTTACAAATCACATATAATTGTCAGGAATGTCCAAAATTCAAGTGGAAAATTATGGATGGAAGTATTGCAGGTCACGCTATAAGCACTGTGTCGAAAGAAAGGTAGATACCAAAAGAATCAGGGTATGGCGTGTTTGGTTAGAGTTTTGTATCGAGTAGTAGCATAGAGCCTTACTCTAGCCATTACATTACAAGGTGAACAAGAGTACACTCATTGTGAGCTGAACATCTGTGGTCTGCAGATGCAAGCCTGCAGTACCAGTGTGTGTGTGTGTGTGTGTGTGTGTGTGTGTGTGTGTATGGGTATATGACAGCAAGTCAGGCCCAGGTACAGACTTTGACCCCTTACATCGTGAGCCAGCAGGTGGCCCTCATGCTAGAAGATTGCAGTTCATCATCTGATGTCAATCTGGTGTAGGCACAGACCATAGCTCTGCAACTAGTGAGGCTAGTATTTAATAGCAGCAGGCTGGATTACCCACATGTGATTGATAACCGCTGGCAGTAGCAGACACTGAATGGGTGAAATGGTCAGTATTTGTTGTTTCTCAACCTATCCTGTTTTGAAAGGCTGTCATCCTTCATCATGTAAGCAACAGGTCATCACTGAACAGTCCAGCTCGTGTACTTCACAATTTTCCAGCCCTGGTGTCTGCTTAAAACAAGTAAGCAGTTGCTTGTCGAGAATGGTGACATATTAATTCCCAGTTTTATTATCAGTGAGGTTAATGATAGAAACAGTTGGATACCATGTTATGGATGCCCAATCCATGACAGGTCTCCCTCAAGCTTGACTGTAGGAAACTAGCTTGCTATATTGTTAGCTCTTTTTTTTTTTTTTTTTTCAATTAAACCTAGCTGTTTGTAAGAAGCAATGTAAATTATGATGTAGCTGACCATACCACATAGCTCTAGTCATCAGGTGTCATATATAATATAAATACACGAATATTATAGAGGAATAAGTTCCTAACAGGAAAAATATATGTAAAAAAAATAGATGAAGTCTACTTACCAGGCGAAGGAGCACAGGCAGTGATAGTAACAAATAAACACTCACACACACACACACACACACACACACACACACACACACACACACATATACAAACGCTAGCTTTCACAGCCTAGCTGCTTCGTCAGGCAGAAGGGAAGGAGAGGGAAAAGGAAATGATGAGGGTTTTAAGGGAGTGGGTAAGGAGTCATTCCAATCATGGGACAGGAAAGACTTACCTTGGGGGAAAAAAAGGTGGGTAAACAAATGCACACACACCCACACATTCACACAGACACAAGTACACCTAGGCAGACATACTGTAGAAAGCAGAGAAGTTAAGAAGTTAGACAGAGATACCACTTGAGGCAGAGGCTCTGTCCAGAGAACCGAGGCAAAGATGTTAAGATGGTGGGTGGGAATTCGAATTTAGCAGAGGTTGAGACCAGGTGGGCAACGGGAAGAGAGAATATACTGAAGGGCTAGTTCCCATCTCCGGAGTTCTTAAGGATTGGTGTTGGTGGGAAGTATCCAGATAACCTGGACGGTGTAACACTGTGCCAAGATGTGCTGGCTGTGCCCCAAGGCGTGTTTAGCCACACGGTGATCCTCATTACCAACAAACAGTGTCTGCCTGTGACCATTCATGCAAATGGACAGTTTGTTGCTAGTAATTCCCACATAGAATGCTTCACAGTGCAGATATGTCAGTTGGTAAATCACGTGGGTGCTGTCGCAAGTGGCTCTGCCCTTGATCCTGTACACCCTCCGGGTTACGGGACTGGAGTAAGTGGTGGTGGAAGGGTGCATAGGGCAGGTTTTACAACGGGGGCGGTTACAAGGGTAGGAGCCAGAAGGTAGGGAAGGTGGTTTGGGGATTTCATAGGGATGGGCTAGGAGGTTACGGAGGTTAGGTGGGCGGCGGAAGGACACTCTCGGTGGACTGGGGAGGCTGTCATGAAGGATGGATCTCATTTTGGGGCAGGATTTAAGGAAGTTGTATCCTTGCTGGAGAGCGACATTCAGAGTCCACTCCAGTCCCTGAAAGTATCCGGTGACAAGAAGGCACTTCTGGGGTTCTGTTGAAGGTTCTGAATTTGGGGGGATTAGGAAGAGGCTCTGGCAATTTGCTTCTGTACCAGATCAGGAGGATAGCTGCGCGATGTGAAAGCTGTTATCAGGTTATTGGTGTATTGGTTCAGGGATTCAGGACTGGAGCAGACTCGTTTGCCATGAAGACCTAAGCTGTAGGGAAGGGAACGTTTGATGTAGAATGGATGGCAGCTGTCATAATGCAGGTACTGTTGTTTATTGGTAGGTTTGATGTGGACAGATGTGTGTAGTTGGCCGTTGGATAGATGGAGGTCGACATCAAGGAAAGTGGCATGGGATTTGGAATAGGGCCAGGTGAATTTGATGGGACCAAAGGAGTTGAGGTTGGAGTCTGTGAGTCCAGATCATGAAGATGTCATCAATGAATCTATACCAAACTTTGGGTTGACAGGCTTGGGTGTACAGGAAGGCTTCCTCTAAGCATCCCATAAATAAGTTTGTGTACGAGGGGGCCATCCTGTCCCCCATGGCTGTTCCCTTTAGTTGTTGGTATGTCCGGCCGTCAAAAGTGGAGTTGTGGGTTAGGATGAAGCTGGCTAGGGTATTAAGGAAAGGGGTCTTAGGTAGGGAAGTGGGTGGTCGGCGTGAAAGGGAATATTCCATCGCAGCGAGGCCCTAGGCATGTGGGATATTTGTGTATAAGGAAGTGGCATCAGTGGTTACAAGGTTGATTTCTGGAGGTAACAGGCTGGGTAAGGATTTCAGACAATCAAGAAAGTGGTTGGTGTCTTTTATGAAGGATGGGAGACTGCACATAATGGGTTGAAGGTGTTGGTCTATGTAGGCAGAGATTCGTTCTGTTGGGGCTTGGTAACTGGCCACAATGGGGCGGCCGGGATGATTGGGTTTGTGAATCTTCCGAAGTAGGTAGAAAGTGGGGGTGCGGGGTATTGGTGGGGTCATGAGGTTAATGGAGTCAGGTGAAAGGTTTTGTAGGGGGCCTAAGGTTTTGAGGCTTCCTTGAAGCTCTGCCTGGACATCAGGAATGGGATCGCTTTGAAAAACTTTGTAGGTAGTGTTGTTTGAAAGCTGACGCAGTCCCTTGTCGGCAGGGAGAATGATGATGGAATGGTCAGCCTTCAGATCACGGATAGCTCGGGATTCAGCTGTGGTAATGTTAGGAATAGGATTAAGGTTTCTCAGGAAAGACTGGGAGGCAAGGTTGGAAGTAAGGAATTCCTGGAAGGTTTGAAGAGGGTGATTTTGAGGAAGAGCAGGTGGGTCTCTCTGTGATGGAGGACGGAACTGTTCCAGGCAGGATTCAATTTGAATGATGTCTTGGGGAGTTGGATCATTAGGAGTAGGATTATTTTTCTTCGTGGCAAAGTGATATCTCCAGCAAAGATTATGAGTATAGGATCAGTGGAATACTTCATGATTGTGAAACACTTTTGTTATTGTAGCTTACTTCTTTCACATTGTCTGGTGTTAGCATCCTCTCAGTTTCATTCATTTTGAGTGTTTTCCTGTTGATTTTCTGTTTGATATGTGCAGTGAACAGGACAAACATTTGGGGCAAATGATTTATGAAGTCCTTGACGAGTTTTCAGATGGTGAAATAGGGCTGTCTGATGATGAATTGTATTATATGTTGTCTGAAAGTAGTGATAAGTCAAGAAATTTTCAGCAAGGAAGGCTGGTGAATTGGACACCTCATGTTAGTGTACTGAATGTAATGTCGGGTTGTGATCGCCCCCTGCTTCAAAGTATATCACACTGTTGCCCACTATGAATACTAAATTGTGCACTGAACTTACCCTTATTGTTATTCTTCTTCATTTCAAATGTTTTGTAAATACTTTTAGAAGATAATACGTTTCATTGTATAAAACAGTATTATGTTCTTTTTCGTTTTTTTTCTGGCAATAAAAATCACTGATTTGAAAATTCATTGGTGCTTTCAAAATTTAACATATTATTGAGCCCAAAGTTTGAGTACTTAATGTGAAAAGTCCAATAAACATAAAGATGTTTTGGAATTCTAATAACAGTGAGCTGTACAGTAGCACAGCCGCAGGTGACAGCAAGTACAAACTACATCAGCACTGTAAGTGATAATGAGGTTTTTTTCCTTATTTTGTGTATGCTGTCATTACCAAGGATACTGCTGCTTATGAAACATTAAATAGTGCAGCCATTTTCATCACATATGTTCCCACTGAGAGCACACCATTGAGCTGGCCTCATTGGAAGTATGAGAAATCATGCACATCACTGATAAGTTATGTTGACTGTTCCTGAACAAAACATATATTATTGTGTAAGGTAACATTTGAGACTTTGTAAGTCAGTTGTGCACTATGGCACATTTTATGCAATGGTGCTAACCTGCAACGAGATGTAGTACCTAATGGTCAAATTATTTTGTCCACCCCCTCTTTTAAAACATGTAATGTTCACTTTCTGTGCATTAAATGTGACAGAAGCTCTCTTTTTTTTATGCCATTATTTCCTATCAATGAGTGAATGGTTTATTTACTAATTCTTGTGTTTAGATCTCCCAGCAAGATAACATGATAAGTGTTGTTAATTTTATTCAGATACTTCTGTAATTCTTTGTAATACTGTTACGTTTATACCTTTGTTTCTTACTCTGGTGTATAGGTTGTTGTAACTGTGATTTCTTTCTCAAATTCCAGTTTCACTGTGATGATTCCTTCATTTATCAATGCATATTGCTGCATGTTGTTTTACCATATTGATTAACACACTAATAGTGCAATCTCATCATCATTAGATAATGATAGTTGTCAGGGCCCTATTTAACCATCCAGGCACCCTGGGCGAGTCACCCTCTTGGTGCCCTTTATACATAAACTGCGAACCTGGCAAGTGCCTTGCAACAAGGTATTTCACTGTTTTTTAGAAATTGTCTTAAATGGTTAATTATGTCAACTAATGCACATAATATGTTTTTCTCATGAATTTGAGTATTTTATACATACAGTATAAAGGGCGATGTTTACAATAAAGTCAGTAAAATGTGAATTGAATGTGATGTAAATCTTAAGTCTAAAGATCAAATTAGTGAGTACTAACTAGGACAATGCTTACATTGACATCAGAGGTGGCTTAGATCCATACATTCATAATTCTCTCTCAAATGGCTCGTTAGTGGACTCACATTACTGCCACATTTTTACTTCCATTATTGTGTACTTTCAACTGTGTAAGACTGTGCCATGCTTTTTGATACACCCTGTATATAATGAAATTAAATGCAAATAATATGAAAGCCCACTAAGACACACTATTTGAGATATGTGTTTCCTGTAAAGGCACAGTTCAGCTTAATGCTCTCGCTGTCAGATCATTCACTGCAGCAGTGATATGTTGTTTGGGCATTCATATTATGGAAAAATATATACAGCATAGTCCAGCACTGTACAAATACATCTACAAAAACTTCAGAAAAATTGTTTTCACAAGTTCCAAACTAGACAAGTATGAGTAAAATGTGGTTGAAACATGCTCTTAGATACCAAATAAGATAGTGATTGCTTTGTGCATTTATTCTTGTGAGGATAATTTTGGATTGTATTCATACATTGTTATTTATCATGGTCTGCAAGTGCAAATGTTTAAAGGTTTATTATGTACAGATTAGTGAGCTAATGTTGTCATATGTACTACTATTCAGCCACAAAAACATAACCCATGCACCCGACTCCAACTGACAGTTACTGACATGTGTTCAAACTGTAGCACTAGCGAGACACACATTCTAACAAACATTGTGTGGCACTGTATTATTAAAGTATGTTAGGGGAGTATTCTCCATGAATGCAGTGTGTGCACTGCATGATCTATTAATTGCTGTAGATAAGTCATGAAGTCACAAATATTCATATTAATTAAATCATAAAGTAATGCCTATTTCATTTGGACTGACAGTTACAGAGTTACATTTTGTGGTGGATGAAAGATGGTGTGGTTGCGTGAGCACTCCCTTGTTGGAGTTCTTGAAACAAATAAGAGTGGCGCTGTGGTAGTCTTGACTCTTGGTTGGCTGCTTGCGACTTCAGACAAAGCTCGTGTGAAGCGTGAATGGCTGCAGCCAGTGGGAAGGTTGCATTCATCACGCATTCATAAGATTAACAATAGATGATGAATGAAACAGAATAATATTTTAGTTTCACAAAATGGATGATTGTTAATTGTAATATTATAGCAGTGGTATTTATTTTATTATTTATTTACTTGCGTTGATATACGCGGTGCCTCTGGGCTTCGGAGCCCTGAGTAGATTATGTAACATTAAGAATAGCATGTACATTAGCTTTGATAGTATTAAACGAATCAATAAAAATAAATGACTATATTTTTCTTAAAGGTCATCAGTGGAATGGAGTCAATTTGAGATTATTGTATCCAGCTATTAAATGGCAGATGGTGAGTGCTGAAGGCATACATGAGGATAAAGGTCAATTGTGGCTGTTCTCACGGGATGGCAATCTTTATTGCTCATCACCAAATTTGCATAACTTGCAGGTATGTTTATTTGTTGTAAAACGTTTTTATTGTCCATAAAGTACAATGAATGAATTTACTCACAGTTTGTTTTCAGTTTCATCCACACAGCTACAGTCATTTAAATTACTTTGAGCAAATTGGCATTAATATTTTATATATTTGATTGTTTGTACTCTATTGTGCTGTATGACTATTTTTTAATATTATGCCAATTTCTCTCAACAAAACGGACAAAAATATTTTCCCTGTAAGTGAAAAATGTATAGCACAAAAAGTAAGAACAATGGGTTAACATTCTTTGCATATCAAGGACAGAATACTAACATCTAATGCTTGCAGTAGTTATTAAAGCCCGTACTCTTCATATATCAGCTAAGCTTCTAAAGAAATCGGTCAGAATTATGTAGAGGCAGTTGATTACTGGTGTACATTGAGAGCTCCTTTACTTATTTGTTATGGTTGTGTCTTTAAGAATTAGTAATAGATAATACTTCACAGAGTAACTTCTTCAGCAAGTCTGGAGATCTCTCTCACTGTTATGCACAAATGTTTGCCTTCACCAAGTACGTTACTTCTCATTGAGTTTCAAGCTTTGAATGAGATCACTTATTGGTCTTTTTTATGTATGTTTGTGAAAAAGTTTGATTTTGTAATGTAAATAATGTGACTGCTGAAGTGGGAAATCCTGGTAATCCAATTAGCAGCTGATGTTTTCTGTTATCCTTGTGGAATGTTGTAGCACCATCAAACTTTTTAAAAATGTGATCAGATTATTAGGAGCTAAAGAAGTGACACAATTTTTCTCTTTATGCAGAAAATTTTGCATAATTTTGTCTTGCACTGGAAAGTACCAGATGCACCTAATTTAAGTACATTGTGGACTCTCATCTCTACCCAAGCAGGTATATTGCACTTGCTTAGATATATGAGGCATATCATAATGGATATCGGCATTTTAAGTTCTGTAGAATGTATTATGGTGACATTATCATTACAAATTATTCACCAAATGAATGAGCAACTGAAAAAAATTTTCCTACAAGTTTCCATGTGCATGGACATACTCTAGTTTCTCCATGTGCTGATAGCTAAGGTGGCAACTGGCGACCAGAAAGCTTTTTGTGTGTTACAGTTTGCAAAGACTGAATGTGTTATTAAACTTGCAACATGCATTATGTATTATAATGGAACAGGGCAGACTAGGTCCCCTTTATAATCTCGGAATTGCCTCCTTCAGTTGTAGACAAGGCATTTGCAGTTACTATTTACAATTCAGTGTTCCATATAGATCTTTTTTTATGCACCTTTAATAGTAATGTGTCCTCTAAAATAGGCCCCTCATGAGGCTCAGCATGTGTTTTCTGGGTATGGGCTTGGCAAACCCAGGGTACCTGAACTGGGGACTGCACCGTGGCAACAGTCCTCCATACCCTAAGCTCTGTGTGTGCCTCAACAACCACCATATACCACAAGAGTGGAACGTTGTGTGCTACAGATCCAGGGGTCTTGGCTTAAGTGCCTGAGTCACGAGGATGGTCAAAACATCCATTATAAAAAAAGAAACCTTAATCTTAAGGTGTGCTGTGTGCCGAAGAATTGCATTGCTGCCGGCCGCGGTGGCCGAGGAGACTAAGGCGCTTCAGTCACGGTCTGCACGGCCACTACGGTCGGGGGTTCGAATCCCCCCTCGGGCATGGATATTTGTGCCGTCCTAGTTCGTAAGTAGTTCATAAGTAGTTTGTAAGTTTAGGGACTGATGACCCCGTAGTTAAGTCCCATTAAAAAAAAAAAAAAAAAAAAAAAAAAAAAATTGCATTGCTGTTGAGGTGGAACAGTTGCTAACAGGAAACCTCTGGGAAATCTGCTACACCTCAGTTGTGTCAGGATTACTCAGGCAAGCGGGGCTCTACCTGGTTGGACTTCTACTTCCCTAGCTACGCAAGGGACCAAGATGAAATGAGTCAAGGCTAATGCTGGTAGTTGAATGGCCACTGGCATCTCAAAGCGTAAAAGAACAGATTTCAGTGGCAAGAAACATAACCCCACAGTAGTTCCTTCCCTGGCCACACCATGGGAGGAATATAATGCTCACAATCGAGGAGAGATGTATGCTCCATGATTTCTGGTATGTTCACAAACAGATTATGAATAATTTCTGTCAACAAACCCTCTCTTTTCTTCATAGAAAACCTAGAAGACAAGTTTGGAGAGGTGGAATGTTGAGAATGAGATTTGTTTCAGTCCTGATAATGACATTATCCGCGGCCAGTCATGAGCATTGTTCGCCTGTGACAAGCTGAGTGATGTTCCAGTTAGCATCACACCCCACAAAATCTTAAATACGTTCCAGGTCTTAAGTTCCGTAAGGTCCTCTTGTTGCAGTCTGATGACAAATTGTGTGCCAATGTAGAGCAGTGAGGAGAGTGTTTTATTTGGCATGTTTATAAGGGGCAAAAGGACAAAAGGGTCTTTATCTTAGCCTTTGAGCATCATTTGTTGCCTGATAAGGTCAAGGTAATGATTTATTGGTGCAATGTTAATCCTTACAAACCTTCTCCTATGCGCTGCTTTAAATTCTGGAGGTTTAGGCATATGTTCTCCTGATGTCATGCCATCCCCGCCTGTCAGGTAGATGGACTTGCGTCCTATCTAAATGACCCTTGTGCCCATCCTCCAGCCTGTGTTAACTATAGCCAACACCACCCGCCTTACTCACCTGATTGCATAGTTCTCCATAAAGAATGAAAAATTATGGAATACAAAACCCTGGAAAGCTACCCAGTGAGTATGGTAACTTCTTACACAACAGATGTGTCGACATCACCATCACTGGTGACAATATTCCCTCCTGTACAACCATTTCAACCATCTACACTCCTGGACATGTATTCGGGAGGGCGGTGGTTCAAATCCACCCCCGGCCATCCAGATTTAGGTTTTCCATCATTTCCCTAAATCATTGCGGGCAAATGCCTGGATGGTTCCTTTCAAAGGGCATGGCCGATTTCCTTCCCCGTCCTTACCCAAGACTCCGAGCGTTAGCTCCGCCTCTAATGACGAAGCTGTCGAAGGGATGTTAAACCCTAAGCTTCCTCCATCTACACCTACCCTCTTGAGGGGAGCAACAACCCCCCACCACTTAGCCAGAGAAGCAACAGCTTCCTCCGGCTCCTCTCACAAGGAAGGAATCCCTCAGACCCCTTCCTTCACTGGTTCCTTTCACTGGCAAAGTGGATACAAGTGAGTGGCTGAAAGAGACAACTGCTGTTGATAAGGCCCCCCTGATCTTCATTGGTCCCTGATGTAAATTCAGAAAACCCCTCCTAGCCTATGAAATTGCAAGACAAGCCAGGGAAGGAAAAGAAAAAAAAGCAAGTGCGAATTAAGATTCTGAGGATGCGGTGCAGATACTAGCATTCCCTGAGGACTTAGAACTCACTGAAACCTCAGAAACAATGGACCATTAATGATACTGGCACCCAAGCAGTAGTATAAGATGGTCTTGAGTTATGAATAGTACACAGGAAACCTGGATTCATATCCAGTGGGTCCTTGCCCTCCACGACTGTCGAGCCTACTACAAAAAACTTTCAGCCTCTAACAAGGTTTCTGGAGTTGTCTGTTTATGTATCTTTTCCACTGTCCCCAGTGCCCCTGTGCCTCACTACACAGCTCTTGAGGCAATGGCTTTCAGAAATCGGGGCAATACAAGATATCACCATCTGCTCTGTCTCCGTCTCTCCGGATGAGATTGTCTCTCCCACTAACCTCACAGTCTTGGTCACCCAACTTCCCCTGCTGTTTCTCATTTAGGGGGAAGTGTTATCATGCCCACCACCCTTTGTGGGGTAGAATCCAGACCTCAGACCACCATAAGGATGTTTAAACATTCTTGGTACAACAGGACATTTGCCTCCTCAACACCGGTGTTACCATACAGTTTAGCTTAGCACATGGCACATACTGTCCAGTCACTAGTTGATCATTCCGGGGCAGTAATAGAAGAAAGCAAACGGAAAGCTGAAGTTCTAAATTTAACCTTTAAGAAATCTTTCACGCAGGAGGACCGCACAAATATACCATCATTTGATCAACGTACTAATTCCGAAATGGGGGACATAGCAATAGGTATTTCCGGTGTAGAGAAGCAGCTGAGAGAGCTAAATACGAAAAAGTCTGCTGGTCCGGATGGAATACCAGTTCGGTTTTACAAAGACTATTCTGCGGCATTGGCCCCCTACTTAGCTTGCATTTACAGCGAATCTTTAACTCAGCGCAAAGTTCCTAGTGATTGGAAAAAAGCGCAGGTGACTCCCGTGTATAAGAAAGGAAAGAGAACTGACCCATACAATTACAGGCCAATATCGTTGACATCGGTTTCATGTAGAATTTTGGAGCATATTCTCAGTTCGAATATAGTAAATTTCCTTGAAACGGAAAAGCTTCTTTCCATGTATCAGCACGGGTTTAGGAAAAATCGTTCATGTGAAACTCAGCTTGCCCTTTTCTCACATGACATCTTGCGAGCCATGGACGAAGGGCAACAGGCGGATTGTGTTTTTCTCGACTTCAAAAAGGCGTTCGACACGGTGCCACACTGCAGACTCCTAACGAAAATGCGAGCTTATGGAATAGGTTCTCAGATTTGTGACTGGCTGGAAGACTTCCTAAGTAATAGAACGCAGTACGTTGTTCTCGACGGCGAGTGTTCATCAGAGACGAGTGTATCGTCAGGCGTGCCCCAGGGGAGTGTGATAGGACCGCTATTATTTTCTATCTATATAAATGATCTGATGGACAGAGTAAGTTGTAATTTGCGGCTGTTTGCTGATGATGCTGTGGTGTATGGGAGGGTGTCGTCTGTAACTGACTGTAATAGCATACAGGTTGACTTAGACAAAATCTCTAGTTGGTGCGAAGAATGGCAGCTAGCTCTCAATGTAGAAAAATGTAAGGTGATGCGCATGAGTAGAAAAAACAATCCTATAATTTTCGAATACAGCATCAGTAGTGAGCTTCTTGATGCGGTCGCGTCGTTCAAATATCTAGGCGTAACATTGCAGAGCGATATGAAATGGAACGAGCATGTAAGGACAGTTGTGAGTAAGGCAGACAGCCGACTTCGGTTTATTGGGAGAATTTTGGGAAGATGTACTTCACCTGTAAAAGAGACCGCGTATAAAACGCTTGTACGACCACGTCTTGAGTATTGCTCAAGTATTTGGGACCCGCAGCAGATCGGTTTGAAAGAAGACATAGAGGCGGTTCAGAGGCGAGCAGCGAGATTTGTTACCGGTAGGTTCGACCAATGCGCGAGTGTCACGGAAATGCTCCGGCAACTCAATTGGGGATCGCTGGAAGAAAGACGACGCTCTTTTCGTGAATTTCTGTTAAGTAAATTTAGAGGGCCGGAATTTGAAGCTGAGTGTAGTACGATCTTGCTGCCGCCTACTTACATTTCGCGTAAAGATCACAAAGACAAGATAAGAGAAATTAGGGCTCGTACGGAGGCATATAGGCATTCTTTTTTTCCTCGTTCAATTTGGGAGTGGAATAGGAAAGGAAATGCCTGGTAGTGGTGCGGTGTACCCTCCGCCACGCGCCTTACGGTGAATTGCGGAGTATGTATGTAGATATGTAGATGTAGATGTACTTAGCCACTGAAATGACTCTCTGTAGCCTGAGCTTTTTCTCACATCTTAGTTGGAGGGTGTACAATGATATTTGTGTAGCAACCACTTACCTTTCCTTCTGCCTCTGCTTAAGTTTCAGCCTGCAGACTAATTGCACCAATGGTCTCTCCGCAGGGCAGACTGGCTGAAAGTTGATATGGTGGTTCACAAGGTCAGGTCACTGTGGCCATTGTTTCCACTGCTGAGGCAACTGTTCCTTATTCCCCTGACTTGTTCAAGCATAATTCAATTTTTTGCTGGGCACCAGAAATCGCTGAGGCCACCCGAGAACGTTGGCGGGGACTTCAGTGCCACTGGCAACACCCTTCCTTAGAGCATCTGCTTCGTTTAAGAAATCTCTGCAGCCAAGCTTGGTGACTGATCTAGCAGAGCACGTAAGACTGTTAAGAGAAATATGTTGCCATCATCAGCTCCCATGCCAGTCTTTTTAGGTTGTGGTCACGAGGTACGTGCCATTTTGGCTTTCGCCCACCAGTGGGGATTCATTGTCTCCTGCACTGACCCCAGCACTATTGCTGAGCACATGGCAAGGCATTATACACTTATTTATGTAACTGCAGCCTACAGTGCGGATTACTGTACCTGCATAAGTTGAGCGGAAGCAGTTCTTGTTTTGCATGTGCTTCAAGGAAACATACAGTGCTCTGTTGAGTGGGAGTTCAAAAGTGCCCTTGCTGCATGCCCCAATACCTTTCCAGGCCCAGAGTGCCCATAGCCAATTTCTTTGCACCACTCAGCAGACTTTGAATCTCACTGCTCACCCTGTTCAATCGTCTCAGGGTAGAGGGTATTTTTATGTCCGAATTGTGGGACAGAAGATCCACTGGTGTTTGATAGTTACCACCCTGTCAGTCTCACCAACATTTTGTGCAATATTCTCGCACATTAAGTGGAATGGCACCTCAAAGTTCAGGATCTTCAGGCCCCACAGCAGAGGGCATTCTGTCAGGTACGCTCTACTGTTGACAATTTCCTGTCACTCGAGTCGGCTTCTGTACTGCTTTCAATTGGTGTGAATATCTTGTTTCTGTCTTTTGATTTACGGAAGGCATATGATGCCACCTGGCACCATCATATCCTAGGTACTCTGTATGAATGGGCCTTATGGGGTGCATTTCCAATCTTTATCCAGAACTTTGTCTCACTTTGCTACTCTAGGGATAGGGTTGGTACCTCTCTCAGCACTTTCCATGTTCAAGATAACGGTGTCTCACAGGGTTCCATCCTTAGTGTTCCCCTATTTTTAGTTGCAATTAAAGGGCCTGCTGCAGAGTAGGGTCACTGATTTCTTCCTCCTTATTTTCTGATCACTTCTGTAAGTATTTTAGTTCTTTTAGCATCAGTGTCATTGAACTGCAACTTCAGGGAGCCATCCAAAAGGCCCAGTGTTGGGCCTTTCCCCAGGGTTTTCCTGTTCTTAGCATTGGAAACACGAGTAATGCACTTTTGCCGCCATTGGGTAGTTCAGCTGAACTCGGAGGTATACCTGGCTAATGAACTGCTTCGTGTTGAGGAGATGCATTGGTTCCTAGGCATGCTCTTCGATGTCTAGCTCACTTGGGTACTCCACCTTTGTTTGAAACAACAAAAATGCTGGCGATATCGGAAAACATTCTTTGCTGCCTCAGCGACACCATTTGAGGAGCCGCAGTATAAACTGTTCTTTAGCTCTACAAGGCCCTCATCAATTTGTACCTTGACTATTAGAGCTTTGTGTATGATTCAGCTGCACCTTCAGCATTGTGGGTGCTGGACTCAGTTCTCTATAGCAGTGACTATTTAGCCATAGGGGCTTTTCACGTGAATCCAGTGACCCCCCCCCCCCCACCCACCTGTTCATTGAAGCTGGGATCCCTCTCCTGTGGTTTTGCCAGAAACAACTGCTAGCTTCATGCATTGCTCATATTTGTGCCTCAGCCCACAACCCAAATTGCAGGATTTTTTTCAAGCTTCTGCACTCCACTCCCTTCCAAAACGGCCAAAACATATGTTCGTTTCCTTTTTTCTTCAATTGAGGTGCATCCCATTCCTCCCACTTTCCATTACTCTTTCCACACCCCTCCTAAGTCCATTCATCACTTGCAGCTTTGTTTGGATATGCCATTTCTCAGGTCCACATACAAATATCCATCGACTGTTCCTGGTACATCTCTATTCTTTCCATGGTGCACCACCGGTTCCATGGTAGATGGCCTTGCTGTATATGCCCATGTACATGGTGACTGCAGCGAACAGCATTTCTTGTTTCATGGGAGTAGTATTTTTACATGGAGTTAGTCACTATTTCCTGTTCTGTTTAACACCTCTGAGACTGCCCCGGGAAGTCTTTTGTCTTTTGTAGTGACTCCCTGAGTGGCTTGCAAGCCCTTGACCATTGTTTTCCCCAACATCCTTTGGTGTGCTTAGTCCATGATTCTGTAATCACCCTTGTCTAGTCTGGCCATCAGTGGCTTTCATTTTGAACCTGGGCCACATTGGCATTCAGGGAATCAACATGACTTTCGGTTGGCTTAGCTGGCTGCCACCTCACGACCTCTAGAGATCGGTTTCCCGAAAGGAGATTTCTGATTGGAGTTGAATTGCAAGATCCTTTGGGTCTAAAGTTCCGAAGGGCCTGAACAAATTCCGTGTGATCAAGCTCTCTATGGCAGCAGGTAAGTCCTTTACTGAAGGCCTCTCGTAGGGACTCAATTGTCCTCTGTCGTCTGCGTATTGGCCATACCTGGTTAATGCACGGCCACCTTCTTCATCGAGAGGACCCACCAAATTGTCACTGTGGTGCTATATTGACAGTGGTTCACATCCTGTTGGACTGTCCCATTTAACCCCCCTCACAGCAATCCTTTAATCTTCATTGATGATGCCTCTATGGTTGATTGTGTTCTAAATTTTATTCGTGTAGGAAGTATTTATCATTCTATTTAGTGGTGGGAACCTTTGCGTGATCTCTCGTGCAATTTTTAGCTGTTCTTCACTTTTTTGTAGTCTGTCCTGCTTCAGACTGTAGATTTTATATATGTGCAGTGTGGCTGGGTCTTCCTTTATTATCCTTGTGACCAGCCAGTTCTTTCTCGTCAATGTAGTGTATGTCACCACTGTATACATCTTGGAGGTCCCTTCCACACACCCCCCCCCTTTCCCTCCTCCTGTCTACTGAGCATTAAATGGTCTTTGTTCAGTATCTTACACTGCTATCTTTGAATAGGAACAGGGGACTGATGACCATGCTGTCGCTGTTTATTCCCCTTAAAAAAAAGCCAACAACAAAATCTTCTACTACAACTTTAAAATAGGCAAATATAAAATCAGTTTTTCTTTCATCTACCAGTGAAGCAGTGGCCTTGGTAAGAACTTTTAAAAATGACTTACAACCAAGAGAAGTGTGTGTTTATAAGATTTCCTGTGAGTATGGTTCTGCGATTTTAGGCCAGATGATATGAGCTGTACAGGAATGCTCTCAGAACATGAAAGACATAACTGTCTTCTGCAATCATCAAAATCAGCAGTATCAGAACTATGGACACTCAATTGAATATAATAAAACAAAAATTTTAGCTCTAGTTTGTAGTTATTGGGATTCAGTAATAAAAGAATCGGTGGAAATACATCTTGTTGACAATCTTATAAATGAAGAGGATAAACATTGGAAAACCATGATTAATAATATCCAGGTCCCAGAGGAATCATCATTAGAAGACTGTTTCTCTCCCACCACTGAGGAGGCCACATACAATTTGGCTGGATTGTGCATGTCACCACGTAACACATGCACAAAATGACACCATAATTTTGCCATGCGCTAGAACAAGTAGAAATACTGTAACTGCACCTAAGCCCTTCAGTAATTTTTTACTAACCTGAAGATGGCCTGACGTCTCTGGGCCAAAATATCGTGTCAGAATGAAGATGGTGTCCGGCTGCACTCCCGAAAAT
Organism: Locusta migratoria; assembly: GCA_026315105.1. Classification (NCBI taxonomy): domain Eukaryota; kingdom Metazoa; phylum Arthropoda; class Insecta; order Orthoptera; family Acrididae; genus Locusta; species Locusta migratoria. The sequence goes on along the minus strand of CM048745.1, from coordinate 469,576,530 downwards.
TGTTGGGGGAGGGGGGGGGGGGTGTGGAATGAACCATAGAACTTTATTAGGCAGCAAGATGGTGAATTGCCTCACTGATGACATGCCTTTGTACACAATTAGTTAAACAATGTTGTTCCTGACTGCTGGATTGGCTGCAAAAGCTGGATTACACAGCTTGGTTTACATGACCTCTATGTTCACCAAATCTGATGCCTTGCAATTTTAAATTTTGGGGGTTTGTAAACAATCGGGTGTGTATGCCTCAGATAAAAGAAAGTTATTAAGCTGTCATGGACAATGCATATAGCATCCATGTAAACCTGTCTAATTATCAAATGCAATTTAAATAATAATACTTTTCAACAAGAACTCTTTTTATAACTGATAAAATGTTTAGATTATCCTCTATCACAGCAAATGTGTGTAAAAGTATGGCTGGGTGATGGAAGCTATTGCATCCTTAATGCTTCTGTAAAGATCACGAAAAGGTTATTTACAGGAAAATCGTACATAATGTCTTTCGCATAACACCGAAAGTAATAAATCTGAAAATTGTTGTAGCTTCTTAGTTGGTCCATCATGTCCTATTTGTCACTGTCGAAACATTTGGTCTTGGACATCATAAATGTATCAACATCACTGTGGTGGTCCATCATTCTGTTAAAAGTTCACACTTGGCTGAATAGGAAGAAGTTTTGAGACAGTGAGCTGCTGAAGCCCATCCAGATAAATGGTTCCTGTTGCTCTTAGTCTGATGATGAAAAACGGTCCAACCATGCTGTCTCATTAGTGCACATCATAGACATACCTTTCTTCTGTCTCTGGCATGTTTATGGAAAAACGATATTTTCTTAACCACAGATGTGGATATTGTGCCATCAAACCTTCTCAGATAATTGGCAGGTTTCTTTGCCAGAGAAAATATTTTGTAGATAGTTGAGGTTTTGCCTAATCTGGTTCAGCATCTCAGTTATAAAATTATGGTGAAGGACAAGTAGTGCACAATTTGAGTTTTGTGTGTATGCGAAGTTGTTCATGCTGCACTCTATGAGCAAAGGATGTTAAGCTTGTGACATTTGATGAACTGAAATACACTGGTCAAAACCAATAGGGGATCATTTGAAATATCTAGGTTCTGAAGTATTGTCTTCAGTAGAATGAACTAACAACCAAGAATGTTGCTGCAGAGGGGTTTGGTGTTAACTTGTGTTCACTCTACCAAGCGAATTAGGCCTAAACTAGCAGTTGAGTTCAGATAGTGTAGTGAGCAGGTAGTGCAATGCAACAACAACAACGTGACTTACCTGAAGCTACGGCCTGAAGAACCATAGGAAGGTTGGAAGTGGGACAGACACAGAGAGGTGGCTGCAGCTATTGGAATGTCCCAAAGTGTAATTTCCAGGACTTGCATATGATTCCAGACAACAGGCAAAGCCAAGGTTGTTCATGGGAAACATCAGCAAGAGATAATAGTTATCTCCGGTTAACAGCATGTCGAGACAAGAGGCTGAATGCTACTAAGCTGAAACACGTCCTCCAGGCAGCAGCAGGACACGCAATATAAACACACAGTCCAAAATCATCTTCAGGAATGTGGCCTTTATGCACAGAGGACTATGGTGTGTCTGCCATTAAAACTATGACACAATTTAGTTCACAGAAACTGGGCTGAGGAATATCAGGATTGGAGTTGTAACGAATAGTGCTGGGTTCTGTTCACAGATGAGTCAAGATTTTGTGTTCATCCAGACAATCAAAGTTCCCTCATCAGGAGAGAATATGGAACTTCGGACAATCCTGCTTATGTGCAGGAAACCTCACCATATCTTAGTGGTGGACAAATGTTGTTGGCAGGAGTTAGTATAGGCACACATATGGACCTCTATGTTATTCAGAATGGTGATTTGACTGTTCAGAGGTATATACACGAGATCTTTTGACATTTTGTTGTGCCCTACACTGGTGCCGTACAAGATGAGTTCCTTCTGGTGGACAATAATGCTCATACCCACAGAGCTGCACTAGTGGACATGTTTAAAGCTGAAGGAATTGAATTAATTGAGTGTCCTGCTTGTTCAAAGGAATTACACCTGATTGAACATGTCTAGGATGCACTTTCCAGGTTCATTGCACCCAGACCAGCATGTCCTACAATGGTTGCAGACCTGGATATTACACTCATGGAAGAATGGTCAATTCCCTCAAAAGCTGATTGATGACCTCATACTTTCTGCGTCATGTGAGTGTGCAACTGTACTGGCCATATGATGTTTTCACACACCATTTTAGAGGGTAACGAGAAATACTTTTTCACTATTACAGTAGCCCAATGGTGCCTCAGTCTAAATAAACACCATGTAAACCTGAAGTAAAGTTGAGACAGCAAAATATCATACTGTATCACAGACAAATTACAATTGTAACCAATATCTGAATAAAATAAATTACCATATGTATAGTGTGAATGATATCTGAACTTATCCTCTAATTGTTATGAGAAGTGTAGCTGAGCTTCTTTGGAAGGTCTCTTTGTTTTCCTCTAAATTTCTTCAATGCGTGGTTTCTGTGATACCCTGACTGCTTACACTCTCATTGGCTAGGGACTTGGTATATTTGGTGGTTCCCATGAAATTTAAATTGGAAATTTATTTAGGCAGCAGTGAGTGTTTCTGTTTTTGCATATTCCACCACATGTTGGGCTTTCTCGTAATTCATAGTTATTCCTACCTTTGGCAGCAGGCCATGTTCACATGTTATCTGTCTGTTCCCAGCTTGTGTGGTGACCCCCATATCTAAAAATTGGGCAAGGAAGCCACTTGATAAATATGATGAAATTTTAATATCTGATAGCCCCAGCATTCTACTGATGCATGCTTCATTATCTTATGAACTGTCTGTGCTGGGATCACCATCAATATTCTGATGATGCTCACTATAGACAAAAAGCATTATTAGCATTTTGATATAATAAAAACGTTATTCTGAAAACTGACATTGAGTGGAATAATTTTTATTTACAAAATGAATTGTTTAGAAAAAATGAATATTATAGTGTAGGATTTAGTAAAATTTTAGAATTGAAACATGTGTTATGTAATTTAACCCAGTTATATCACAGTTTTACACTGTTTCTTTTGGAAAAAAATTACAGAAATTTACAAAGTCACCCTCTTTCCCCCAAGTGAGATTTGGTAAGATTTGGGTCAACCCCCTTCACCCCTTCAAACACCTCCCATAATTAATGGTCACACCCTATGATCCTGTTGAGGGTGGAATGCCATTGCAATCCTTCAACCTTGAGAGTTGGTTTTCACCTTCCCAACATCTGCCCATCTCCTCCTTAACCCATCTCTGCCCTCCTCCACTTCCATGGTTGCAGAAGAGATAACATTTTGCTGTCATGCAAAACTGTACCTGGAAAGGTGGTGGTGTAAGAGGCAAGGTGTAGACAGTAGTAAGCCAAAACCCATTTGTATAGTTACCCCTTTACAGTTCTCTTGTGGAAGACTCATTCATTTTTAAAGGCTTGTATCAATTTCTAGACTGCTTCTCCATGAATAAATGATGAAGGATAAACTACATTGACTCAGTGATTCTTTTGAACTGTAGAAGATTATGTTCACTGAGAAATGATGTATCACATGGCTTGCTGGCATGCCCTGCTATACCAAATTTTTCTGTGAAGGAATCAGCAAAACCAAGAACCGAAATAGGACAGCATGAATGCAGCACTTACTGCACACAAGCAGTTTCCATGCCCCATCAGTGGCTCAGCATTAATTTGCTGAGTACGGGCTTGGTGAACCCGGGGTCCTGAGCTGTGAACAGTGTTGTGTCAACAATCCACCACACCATAAGCTCTGTGCGTGCTTCAGTGACCATCATTCGGCGCGATGGTGGAACTTTGTACATTTCAGAGCTCGGGAATCTTGGCTTAATCGCCCGGGTCATGAGGATGGTACAAACCTATAGTGTTACCTGCCGAGGAGATGTGTCGCTGTTGAGGTTGAACAGTCGCTAATGAGCAATCTCTGGGGAACCTGCCACACCTCAGTTGTATAAGGCTTACCCAGGCAAGTGGTGCTCTGCCTGGGTAAACTTTTATTTCCCTAGCTGCTCATGGGAACACCATGAAAAGAGTACGAAAGTTTGGCAGATGTACAACCACCATCTCCAAGTGTGGTAGAGATGATATCAACACTACACAATATGACCACCAAACATTCCCTTCCCTGTAGGAACATAGGGCTACAAATCAAGGTGAGGCTTATGCCCTGAAGTATTTGGTCTGCACTCTCAACAAAGCCAGTGTTCTTTGTGGAACATTTGGACAAGAAGTTTGGAGAGGTCGAGGGCATGTGGAAAATGAGATCTGGTCAGTTCTAATAACGACGTCATCCCCAACGCATCATGGGCTTTGCTACCTTTGACAAACTGGGTGATGTTTCTGTTTTTGTCATGCCACATAAGAGCTTAAATATGGTCCAGGGTAACATTTTCCACAAGGATCTTCTGCTGCAATTGAACCACAAATTGTGAGCTAACTTTGAGCGGCGAGGTGTGCATTTGATCTGCACATCTATAGGGGTCCAAAGGACAACAAGGTAGCCGCCGATGCCTTCATCTTGGCTTTCGAGGGTGATTCATTACCCGAGAAAGTCAAGACAATGATCTGCTGGTGCAAGGTAAAGCCCTATGTTCCTCCCCCTATGTGCTGCTTCAAGTGCTGGAGGTTTGGACATATGTCCTCCTGATGTGGTGCCAACCCAACATGTTGGGAATGCGGGCGTGCATCCCATACGAATGCCCCTTGTACCCCACCTCCAGTGTGCGTCAGTTGCAACCAGCAACATCCTCCTTGTTCTCCCAACTGCTCTGTTCACAAAGAACGAAAGATCATGGAGTACAAGACCCTGGACCACCTGACATACCCAGAGGCTCGGTGTAAATATAGGAAGCTCCACCCAGTGATCATGATGACACCATATGCCACTGTTGCTTCATTATCGATCCCTCCAGCAATCAGATCTCAACTGTACCACAAATGCCAGCAGGTGCCCATGCCCAATCAACTACACCTGCCCCCTTGACAGCTGGGGGCGCTACTTCTAAGCTTGCTCCCACACTCTTCACGTTGGGAGCAATTACCACCCCCATCACAGGGACGTCGGTCCCCACCACCACAGCTGGAGAAACACCAGCCTTCTCCAGTTCCTCTCACTCAGAAGGGGTCCCTCGGGACACTCCCTTCTGAGGCTACTCTCCATGGCAAAGAGGATCCCAGCAAATTGCTGAAGGATCTCTCAGTTGCTGATCGAAGAGCCTCCTGCTCTTCATCGGCCCTTGCAGCCCCTTCCAAGAAGACCCCCCCACCTGGCCCTTAACACTGAAGAGCCAGTGAGAGGGCAAGAAAAAGACCAGATAGAAAAAGGATACTTCACTGGCTTACACCCACATCCTGTGCTTCATAGGATGAAGTCAAGATGCTCACATCCCCTGCGGGTCTCGAACTCACGGAATCACCAGAATCCATGGCTCTAGATTCTGTAGATCATGAAAAGATGGCAGCAGATGTTGCTATGGAATGGTCTGCTTCCTCTGTCTATTTTCTTTTATGGCCTTACAGCATGGAGGAATAATCATTCTCCAGTGGAATTGTAGTGGCTTCTTTAATTACCTGGCTGAGCTGTGACAATTACTGTGCCTCTACCCTGCATTTTGTATAGCCCTACAAGAAACATGGTTTCCTGCACAGCAGACCCCTGCCCTCCATGGCCACCAGGGCTACTACCACAACCCGTCCATATATGACAGGGTGTCGGGCAGTGTCTGTCTGTACATCCTGGACACTGTCCCCAATGACCCGGTGCCACTCCACACCACTCTCAAGGCATTGGCAGTGGCAGGGGCAGTCAGAATCCGGGCAATGCAGGAAATAACTGTCTGCAGTATATACCTTTCCCTGGATGAGGTTGTCTCTCTCGACAACTGTACTGCTCTGGTCTCCCAGGTTCCCCCACCCTTCCTCCTTTTGCGGGCCTTTAATGCCCACCACCCATTGTGGGGTGGAACACAGACCACAGGCTGTGGTAGGGATGTTCAGACACTTTTGGCACAAGACCTTTGCCTTCTGAATACTGGTGCCCCCACACGCATGGCATGGAGCACATATTTGGCCATTGACCTCTCTGTCTGCAGCCCAAGCCTTCGACCTCACCTCTGATGGCGGATGCATGACGACTTGTGTGGCAGTGACCACTTTCCTATCTTTGTGTCACTCCTGCAATACCAACCTGCAGACCGCTTGCCTCGATGGTGCCTCTGAAGGTCTGAGTGGCCGGCTTATGCCTTAGCTGCTGTAATCGATGTGCCACTACTGGCTGACGTGAATAATGCAGTTCAACAGGTGACTGGCAGTATTATCTCAGCCGCAGTTCCACAAACCACCGGTACCCCTAGGTGCATGTCTGTGCCTTGGTGGACACTGGAGATCGCCGAGGCTATATGGAAATGTCAGTGAGTGCTCCAGCACCACCAACGTCACCCTTCCATGCAGAACCTGGTAGCCTTTAAACGGCTCTGTACGCGTGCTCGAGAGTAAGCAGGGCTACTGCGAGCGGTGTGTAGCCACTATCGGGTATGGACGTAAGTACGGTGCGTCTGTGGATACCGCCCACCGACAGGAATCCCATCCCTCACCATCCAGGCTATGCTCTGCACGCTCCCAACAGTTATTGCTGAGGACATGGCAGAGCACTATGCACATTGCTTCGTGACTGCCATATACCGTCACGACTTCTGCTCCCTCAAAGAGTGGGCTGAGCAGAAACAGTTCTCCTTCCGTACTCGTTGCTGAGAATTCCACAATGACCCGTTTAGTGAGTGGGAGTTCCGAACTGCCCTTGCTGTGTGCCCTGATACCATTCCAGTACCGGACAGGATTCACAGCCAGTTCCTCCGACACCTTTCACCAGATTTTCAATGCCAAATTCTCGCCCTGTTTAAGCATCTATGGGCAGAGGGGGTTTTCCCGTCACAATGGCGGGAAAGCACTATCATTCCAGTGTTGAAATCTGGTGCGGATCCTCTGGTGGCTCGAACGTATGGTGGGTCATTGTGTCCATTCCCTTCTCTCCTCACTTGATTTACTCCCTCTCCCTCCTCCTTTCCACTACTCTCCCCATACCCCGCCTTGGACAATTCCTCACTTGGAGGTATGGTTGGACTTGTTCTGGGATTCAAAAGTCTCCATTGCACCATTGATTCTCCGTTGCTAGTTCCAAGCACTGCTTGAAACATTTTGCAGCGCAAACATTATTTACAAGGATGGTTCTTTGGTCGATGGCCATGCTGGATATGCTATTATCTGTGGTGACCATATCCAACAGCGATCATTACCTTGTGGAAGTAGCATCTTCACCGCAGAGCTAATCGCTATTTTAAGAGCTCTTTAATACCTCAGAGCTCGCCCCAGGGGGTCGTTTGTCATCTTTCATCTGTAGCGACTTCCTGAATGGCTTACAGGCTCTTGGCCAGTTTCTTCCCAAGCAACATTTGGTGCGCTCAGTTCAAGGTGCTGTCTTCACCCTTGGCAAGTCGGCTCATTCTGTTGCCTTTGTCTGGACGCCAGGTCATGTAGGCATACCAGGTAATGAACACGTCGATCAGTTGGCCAAGTAGGCCAGCACTTCACAGTCCCTGGATATTGGCCTCCCAGAAACAGACCACCAATACCAGTTAAACTGCAAGGTTCTTGGGGTTTGGAGTTCGGAATGGGCAAACTCAGCCGAAATGAACGAGCTCCATGTTGTCAAGCCCTCCACTGCTGCATGGAAGACTTCACTGAGGACTTCTCGCAGGAAGTTGGTTGTCCTTTGTCAGCTCCATATTGGCCATACTTGGCTGACATACGGTCACCTTCTTCGTCGCGAGGACCCTCCTCAGTGTCAATGTGCTGTGCCTTTGACAGTCACCCACATCTTATTGGAATGCCCCAGTTTAGCTGTAGAACAGCTGTTCTGACGTTCTGTAGCTTGTTTTAGATGACAATGCCTCCATGGTTGATTCCTATTTAAATTTTATCTGTGAGTGTGGATTGTACCAATCCAATCTTGAATGAGGTAGGTGTTTTTAATGTGTACCAGAGTGGCTGGATGTTCCAATTATATTTTTGTGATCACCCAGCAAAAGTACTCTTGTATTGTTTCAGTCCTTTTATTCCCTTCTTTGTTTTCTTTTTCTTGTATCCTTTCTTCATTTTTACTTGTCAGTTTTAAATTTTGACAGGTTAATGCATATACTTTGGGAAGATTAACACACTGTTTTACCTCTTTGACTGGAACAAGGGACTGATAACCGTTGCAGTTTAGTCCCTTCCAAAATCCATCGACAACAACAGTTTCCATGTCGTGGGTAACAATGATGTAGCAACGTTCATAAGAGTCTTCCATCAGTGTGGTAGTGCAACAACTTGCTGATCACTGTCACTTGAGGTTTCATAAATTTATGTAGTAGATTTTCAAATTTACGTACATTTGGTTTACTATTTTTATGATAGTGTTTGTCCTGAAAATTAAAATTCTCAATTATTTTAAATGAGTATGAAAATAAGCTTTGTTTATGATTTAATTCCTTTTCCAACAATATAATGAAGACAGTTTGCAACTCAAGGTAACGACGAACTGCAACAGACACATATAAAAAGACACACATATAACACTTAAGCTATCTGCCATGCCCTTCTGCAGAATGAAGAGTCATCTTAAGAAGTCCATTGCTGATAGGTAAAGTGTTGTTATGTGTATGTCTTTTTTACGTGCCTGCCACAGCCTGTCATTATGTCTTTGTGGTGAGTTGTAAACTGTCCTTATTATATTGTTGAATTCCAACTTGGAGTTTCCATTGGTAGATTTTAACTCCTTTTGCACAACTTGCTGTGGCCTTGTGGCCCTCAAATTTCTTGAATATGTTTTGCTGCCCAGTGAAATGTTTACCTATAAAAGTAAAATCACTCAGAAATATTGATCTTCCTTACTTACTAAAAGATTCTGCCACTTTTATGCAGAGCCTTGATTACAATAGAAAACCCATGATGGATAAAAACCGTATGAATCAGGATGGATCGCAACTAACCGCAGAGAGAACAGAATAACACACAGGCAATTTAATTGGTTGTTTGTTGGCTGTTGTTATGCTGTCAAATCTTTGCCAGATCAAGAATCTCTCTCTCTCTCTCTCTCTCTCTCTCTCTCTCTCTCTCTCTCTCTCTCTCTCTCTCTCTCTCTCTCCACCCCACAACCCTCACGTAGTCTCTCCCTCTCTCTTCACCCTCTAGGTACCATCCATTCTGCCACTCCCCCTCTCTATCACAAACACATCTATCCGTTCACAATGGTCACACACATGGCCAAGGTTGCTTACTTCTCTGGTTACTGATCACCCACTGGGGTTGTTGGCAGTTGTAGTGAGGACACAGAAGAGGGTTAGTGTGAAGAAAGGGGTTGGGAGATTACTAGCGCTGTGGTGGTGTTTGTTTGATTGTGTGGGGATTGGATGTTTGGCTGCTACGTACAACATCAGAAAACTACATTGGAGAGCTGGGAGGGGGGGGGGGGATGACTTTGTAGATGTATTGAGGGAATCAAGGTACGTGTGCAGCTGGAGTGCCTACAAGGAAGGAGATGGAAGCAGATGGAGAACAGAGACTAACTGCGGTTGAGACTATGGGGTTTGTGAGTACAATGGCTAAATCACATAGGTAGTTCCTACCTACAGTTTAGAAAAGATGGTGATGGGAAGAATTGAGATGGCATGGATTCTGAAGCAGTAATTGAAGTCAAGTGCACTGTATTTTGTACCTTTGTCGGCCGCAGTGGCCGAGGAGACTGAGGCGCTCCAGTCACGGTCTGCACGACCACTACGGTCGGGGGTTCGAATCCCCCCCTCGGGCATGGATGTTTGTGCCGTCCTTAGTCTTAGCTAGTTCATAAGTAGTTTGTAAGCTTAGGGGCTGATGACCCCGTAGTTAAGTCCCATAAGTTCTACAAACATTTGAACATTTGAACATTTTGTACCTTTCTTAGCAATTAGGTGATCCATCTGTAGTTGGTACTGCATATTGCAGACACACATTCTATCAGTGCTCATGCCCACTAAAAATACTGTACAGTGGGTGCAACTAAAGGGGTCAGTTACATGGCTGTGTTCACAGTTGACAGGACCTATGGTGGGGTAGGAAATTCTTATGACTGGACTGGATAGATAATAGTTGGGGGATGTGTGGGAAAGGCGTGCCTATAGTTCCTTTACAGGGACAGGAGACAGAAGAAAAGGTATTGGGTGCAGGGATGGTATATGGCCAACATTGCTGTTGTGCAAATTGGGAGGGTTGGTGGGATAACACTCTGCAAGTAGTTGTAAGGATATTTCTCATTTCAGTGCAAGACAAGAAGTAGTGAAAACCCTGGCACAGAACATAGTTCATTTGCTCCAGTCCTGAATGGTTCTGAGTCACAAGGGAGGTGCTCCTTTGTGACCAGTAATTGGATGTGGGCAATGGTAGGTGTAAACATCCCACTATCTTGAACACAGTGTGAAATATTATTTTCCTTTTTGTATGTTGCTTCTTCTTGAACAACACAGCAAATTGTTACTACCTTGTTTGTTCATTTTTAATTGACAACATATTTTAATATCTGCATGCTACAGCTTGCAATGTCCTGGATTTTTTTATTTTTCAATTAATTTTTTTATTATTTATTTATTTATTTATTTGTAGCACAGTAAAATGTCGCATTGTAATTAAAAAAATATACTTAAATTTTTCTGCCAAGATTTTGATTTAATGTACCTCAATTTTTTATAGTCATTTATTTAACCTATTTATTTACTGGAACTAAGAATAATAGCCACTAATTTAGAAATTATTTTAAACAGGTACTAACTTGGCTGTGTTTCAAATATCATCTTATGTAAACCAACTAGTGAAACCTTTACAATAATTAACTTGTAATAGAATATACTGAGTTCACAAATGTTCATACGCCGCATGATACGCAAATAAATTACACAAACATTTCTTGTAAAAGAACAACTTTGGAATAACTACGGATTCTGTGAGAAATTTAAACATTTCTCTTCTTTTTATTGAGGTTTCAGTTAAAGTCACTATAACAATTTATTTTATCTTATTGACTAGTTTAAGACTTTTTTTGCCCATTATCAGACCAAAAAAAAAAAAAAAAAAAAAACAACATAGAAGAGTTACAGTGCTACATATGGTAAAAAAGGTATCAGCAAAATTGCCAGAGGTGAAAGAAGTGAAAAGTGGCAGATAAAAATCCTAAGACTTAGCAGGTATCAAATTCGTGACTTTTGGATTCAGCGTCTCTTCTACCAAACCACACAGTGTTTCATAGAAACATAAAATAATAAAATACTAATAAGGAAAGTTTACAATTCACCCCAAAGATGTAGCAACGAGCTGAGACAGGCACATACAAAAGACACACACATACAACACTTTCAGCTATCGGCCATGGTCTTCTTCAGAAAATAGAACATTCATGCAATCACATTGGCACACAACACAGTCATAAAACCATCACCTCCGGCTGCTGCACTTTGAATCACGCTCTGCATCGTGAGTTGTAAACTGTCCTTATTCCTATATTATTATGCTACTGGCCATTAAAATTGCTACACCAAGAAGAATTGCAGATGACAAATATGTTATACTAGAACTGACAAGTCATATTTTTGCGCAGTTTGGATACATAGATCCTGAGAAATCGGTACCCAGAACAACCACCTCTGGCTGTAATAACGGCCTTGATATGGCTGGGCATTGAGTCAAACAGAGCTTGGATGGCGTGTACGGGTACAGGTGCCCATGCAGCTTCAACACAATACCACAGTTCATCAAGAGTACTGACTGGCGTATTGTGACGAGCCAGTTGCTCGGCCACCATTGACCAGACATTTTCAATTGGTGAGAGATCTGGAGAATGTGCTGGCCAGGGCAGCGGTTGATCATTTTCCGTATCCAGAAAGGCCCGTACAGGACCTGCAAAATGTGGTCTTGCATTATCCTGCTGAAATGTAGCGTTTCTCAGGGATCGAATGAAGGGTAGAGCCATGGGTCATAACACATCTGAAATGTAACGGCCACTCTTCAAAGTGCCGTCGATGCGAACAAGAGGTGACCGAGATGTGTAAGCAATGGCACCCATACCATCACGCCGAGTGATACGCTATTATGGGGACAACGAATAGCTACACACTTCCATCACGCCAGGTGATACACCAGTATGGCGAAGACGAATACACGCTTCCAATGTGTGTTCACCGCGATGTCGCCGAACATGGATGCGACCATCATGATGATGTAAACAGAACCTGGATTCATTCGAAAAAATGCCGTTTTGCCATTCGTGCACTCAGGTTCGTTGTTGCGTACACTATCGCAGGCACTCCTGTCTGTGATGTAACGTCAAGGGTAACAGCAGCCATGGTCTCCAAGCTGATAGTCCATGCTCCTGCACATGTCGTCGAACTGTTCGTCCAGATGGTTGTTGTCTTTCAAACGTCTCCATCTGTTGACTCAGGGATCGAGACGTGGCTGCACGATCCGTTACAGCCATGCGGATAAGATGCCTGTCATCTCAACTGCTAGTGATACGAGGCTGTAAGGATCCAGCATGGCATTCCGTATTGCCCTCCTGAACCCACTGATTCCATATTCTGTGCACAGTCATTGGATCATGACCAATGCGAGCAGAAATGTCGCATTACGATAAACCGCAATCGCGATAGGCTACAATCTGACCTTAATCAAAGTCGGAAATGTGGTGATACGCATTTCTTCTCCTTACATGAGGCATCACAACAACATTTCACCAGGCAACACTGATCAAATGCTGTTTGTGTATGAGAAATCAGTTAGAAACTTTCCTCATGTCAGCACGTTGTAGGTTTCGCCACTGGCGCCAACCTTGTGTGAATGCTCTAAAATGCTAATCATTTGCATATCACTGCATCTTCTTCCTGTTGGTTAAATTTTGCATCTGTAGAACTTCATCTTTGGGGTGTAGTAAATTTAATGGCCAGGAGTGTAATTCCAACCTGGACTTTCCATTATTAAACAGAAAATGATATACCAATAAAGCAGACTTGCATAGACTGTTTCACTGTGCGCTTTATGATTCAAAGGGGCATTGTAACAGGTTGTTTTTCACTGGCTGTATGAGAAAATGTATGAGAAATGTCCAATTAGTTACCAAGAATAAAATAATTTGTAGTTGTGTGACTTTTACTGATATTTAAATAAAAATAATTGCAACTGTATGATGATTTGTGGGTACTACTCATAGTAATGAATGCCTATTGAGAACACATTTTGTCAATGACTAACTCTGAATAACTTTGATTTATATATAAATTACATAGCTATTTTAATTATAAAATGCCCCTGGCTAACCAAACTAAGTTTGGATAAGATTGTTAGCTATACTTAAATATTCTTCATTAAAGTTAAAATTACATTTTTATGATTCTGTTACATTGACACGTGTATGCTATAGTTAACAGTTTGTGCCATATGTATTACTCACTCAAAAGCTCAGTAATTTTTGTTTATTTCTTGTGTCCCTCTCCCCACATTTTTAATCAGTGACTCCTACCATTGTTTCTTTAAAAGGATGTCAGCTAGTGTTAAGTAATTGCATTATTCAACAAATCTTAGGGCAATCTATAACCGCAAAACCAACAGTGAAATCTTTACTGTTACGCTATACTCAATAGATTAAAAATAATAATAATAATAATAATAAATTAATTATTAGGTTTACCTCTAGTGCTTGGAAACCATTTATCAATGGCACTGTGTTACATCGTTTTGGATCGTGGATCACGTCTTCAATTGCAGCTTTCTCCAGTTTCTGGACTTGTGATTTCTTGTGAGTCTTTAGCAACAATCCTTTCATCTATGTTACATGACTTTTGCATGTGGAAGTTCTTCTTCTCACTCTCTGAAGTTTTCAAAATCACCTTTAGGCCCATCATCAAGTTTTCTTCATTCCCTCAGAAGTGTTTTTATTATCACATTATCACTGACTTGCCCCCATTAATAAATGTGTGTCTCGTGTCTACTGCCTACACTGCAAATGTTCCATTTTAGTGTCATGTATGTGTCACTAATCCATTCTGATCCTGTTGTTGAACTGGACTGGTAACATTTGGGTAAAAGGAATGTAAAAGAATAACAATTCACAAGGGTGCATTGTCAATTAATAAAATGACCTTTGTAGGCAGATCTTCTTTAGTTATAAAGTATTCAACTTTCAGTGAAACTGATAAACTGATCACCCCATGAATTTGCAAAGAATTCACAGTATTAAAAAAAAAAAAAAAAAAAAAAAAAAAAAAGAAGAAGAAGAAGAAGAAGATTTCTCTGCCATTTGACTGTTTTCATGTTCTTTTATTTCACTATATAGATTTTGGCCTAGGCCATTTTCAAGTGCTACAGTATGAGTTTTTTTCATATTGTAGCACTTGAAAATGGCCTAAGGCCAAAATTTAGATAGTGAAAGAAAAGAACACTGAAACAGTCAAATAGTGCAGAAATCTTTTAAAAATTAAACACAACTGTGGATGCTCAAGAAGAAAAAAATATAAAAACTTATGGGCTCTATACATATTTAAAAATAAATAAATAAAAGCTGGTTGCACATTTTGGACAACATACTTTGAGGCTGTAATTTGTTTAACATCTCAGTAACTTGATAGTTATTCATTCTGCTTTTTAAATTTTGGGTTCTTGGGCAGGTGTTTTTTCATGCGCTTACATAGCCAATTATACTATCACTGTATTTTGAATTAATTTTCTTTACTAAAGTCACCAGAACTCACCATGTTGACAACATTAATACAAAATACAGTGGCAATGTGAGTGCAAGGAAAAATATAATAATGGAAAGTCCAGGTTGGAATAAATAATATAGTGAGGACAGTTTACTACTCACCGCAAAGACGTGGCGACGAGCTGCGACAGGCACATACAAAAGACACACACATACAACACATTCAGCTATCGGCCATGGCCTTCTTCAGAAATAGAGCACTCACGCAATCACACAGGCACACAACACAGTCATACAACCATCACCTCCGACTGCCACACTTCGATTCGAAGTGTGGCAGTCGGAGGTGATGGTTGTATGACTGTGTTGTGTGCCTGTGTGATTGCGTGAGTGCTCTATTTCTGAAGAAGGCCATGGCCGATAGCTGAATGTGTTGTATGTGTGTGTCTTTTGTATGTGCCTGTCGCAGCTCGTCGCCACGTCTTTGCGGTGAGTGCAAGGAAAAACACACAAGTGGGCAACATAAAAATGTAAGCAATGTCACTACTTTATTTTATTCAGAATAAAGTAAAACCATAGCATGAGAACTGATCATGATAGAGTTCAGCAAAATAAATAATAATAATAATAATAATAATAATAAACAAACACATAAAAATGTAAAACAAAAAATATATTGTTACAGTTGACCACTGAAGATGCTTTAAAATAAAGTTTAACACGGCTGGTCTGAATTGACTAATTTTTACTGTTGTAAAAGACAGTAATTTAAAGCTATACAAATTGTGTAACTGCAACTGCGGAGGAGGTGGCCAAAAACTTAGAAGAAATATGTACCTATTTCATTATTACATTAGTAACATGGAAGTCATCAATGAATTGCAAGAATTAATAATTTCTATCATCTTTCCGCAGTTTTCTGTTCTGAAGGATGTAATAGAGAGTGTTTGTGAGCATACTGTAAATGTTAAGAATGAACTGATATTTGCAATCTTTTTCTCTTACCGATAGCCTGTGGACTTGCCAAGTACCTCTCAAGTGGTGTGCCTCGCTGCCACACTGCGTGCAGCTTGGCTGCTTACTGCTCAAGGAGAAATCTTTATTCGACAGGGTCTCAGTGACACTTGTCACAATGGCTACAATTGGAAAAAACTGGATTTATCACAAATAGGTGAGATATTTTCATGGTTTTGTTAATTTTGAACATAATGTTGGTAAAGGCATCCAGCTGCAGAAAATAGCCATAGATAATAACTTGTTTGTCAGTGTTAATTATATTTTTAGAATATACTGGAGTACTTACTAAAATGTTAATGCTGGCATAATGTATGCTGTTGTTAGGACCAAGTGGGCTTCTGATTTTTTGGGTTTCAAATTCCCATATGATGAGCCAGTGTAACTGTTACATGCTTTCCCTCCATTTGAAGTATTTAAATTTTATTACTTTGGTTGCTTTTCATTACAATAAAAATGTGTGCAAAACTGAGTTATTTCTATGTGATATTCTGTTGCAATAATCATTGGTTTTAATCCGATTTACACCTTTTAATCACATTAGGAAATGGCGCATTAGGCACAAGGTATGGGATGTAGAATGTGACCAATTCTATATAGTTATGTAACAGTATATTTTATTGTCATATTTTGGGTATAGTGAAATTAGAATGTTTATTAAAATATGTCTGAAAGTATCACACTATTTTTTGTGTGCTTATTTTTCCCCAAATTTATGAACGGAAAACTGTGTGGATTACTCGAATTTAGGTTGGTATTCCATCTGCAACAACGAAAAACACTAGGCGAGTATTATTCCACTTTAAAAAACAGATACCTTTAGGTCAATATTACAAGATATTTTTGATCAAATCTTTGACAAAGAAAGTTTATCAAATATTCGTACTATTTCTTAGACATAAATCTTACACTATCAAAACTGCATATAACAATGGAAAATCTGTTAGGAATATCAATAATGGAGGATAGGTAACAACTTACCGTAAAGAGGCTCGTTAAGCTGCTGACAGACACAATCACATTCATACAACTTAAATTTTTGGTCATTCCCTTCGCCAGAAAAGGAAACACATACATTTACGCAATCAGTCAGACAACTACACACACACACATCTATTATGTCCGGCCAATCTAGCAACACAAGCTAGACTGTGGTGGAGGTGGGGATTGGAGGGGGAAGGATGCTGGGTAAAGGTGGGGATGGAAAGTTCCGCATTGCATGATAGATTTTGAAGGCCCTGATGGACGGGAATTTGGATTGCAGCAATGAATACAGTGAAGTGAAGGGGTGGAAAAGGATAAAAGGGAGTGTATAGGAGTGTGGGGATTTGAAATGATTAGAATGATAGCGAAAAATAAAAACAGGGAAAAGAAGGAAAAATAAAGGTAGGAAAAAATAAAGATAGGGGAAAAGGAAAAAAAATAAAGTTAGGAAAAATAGAAAAAAAAAGTTATAAATTAATAAATTAGGGGATATTGTAAGTGGTGATAAACATTCGTAAGGAAGACATGGATATGGAATAATGGCTTGGGAAGGAAGAGGCGGATGGGGGGGGGGGGGTGTTAGGCATAGGGTGCAGGAATGGGAATTTATCTTAGGTTGAGGCCAGGATGGTTGCAGGACCGTAGAATGTGTTGAAGGGACAACTTCCATCTGCGCAGTTCAGAAGAGCTGGTGGCGGAGGGGATGATCCAGATGGCTCTGGTAGTGAAGCAGCCATTGAAATCCAGACTGCTGTGCTCAGCTGTATGCTATGCCACGCGATGGTCTATCTTGTTTTTATCTTAGTTTGGCAGTAGCCCTTTATTCTGACAGCTGGTTTGTCATCATACCAATATAAAAATGCTGTGCAATGATTGCAGCAGAGTTGGTATATCACATGGCTGCTTTCACAGGTGGCCCGACCTCTGATGGGGTTGGATGAGCCTGTGATGGGCTTATCCTACCCCATCTGAGGTCAGGCCACCTTTGAAAGCAGCCATGTGATACATCAACTTTGCTGCAATCATTGCACAGCATTTTATATAATATTTTCCCTAACTTTATTTTTTCCTTTTCTTCCTAACTTTATTTTTCCTTTTCTACCTAACTTTATTTTTCCTTTTTTCCCTGATTTTATTTTTTCTTATTAGTCTTATCATTTCAAATCCACCCACTCTCTCCCCACACTACTCTACATGTCCCTTTTATCCTTTTCCACCCCCTTGCCTTCACTGTATTCATTGTCACAATTCACCTATCGGAGCCTTCAAAATCCATCATGCAATGCGGAACTTTTCATCCCCACCTTTATCCAGCATCCTTCCCCCTCCACTCCCCACCACATTCACAGTCTACCTTATGTTGCTGAAATGGCTTGAAATGATAGTTGTGTGTGTGTAGTTGTCTGAGTGATTGCATGAATGTATGTTTCTTTTTCTGCCGAAGGCCATGGTAAAAAAAATTTAAGTTGTGTAATGTGATTATCTATTTTGATGTCTGTCAGCAGCTTAGTGAGCCTCTTTACAGTGAGTTGTTACCTATCCTCCACTATTGATAAAACTGCATATAATTCATTTGCAATGACAGTGACACAACGATGCTATCCCTCAGAGCAGTTACATTTTGCATTGCAGTGACCAGAAGACAAGCAACTTTTATAATTAAATATACAGCAAGGCACTACATTTGATGATATTTCTTTGATGAAATATACCTGTATGTCAAAGTTCCCTATTACATGATCAAATATCTTTTATGTAAAAAGATATATGACTGTGTAATACCCATGGAGGTGAGAATAAATGAAGGCACTCTGATGCCACAGCTGTGAAGCCAAGGGTAGCCATCTTGATCCGACCAAAACATTGCTGTATTTACCTTGTTTGCATATATTTGTTGCTTGCTTTTGGAATGATTTGCACTGTTATGGTGACTTGTGTGATGTTTATGTGTATGAATCATTTTGATTGTGATGCGAAATCAAAGGAAATACCATTTCATGTGTAAACTGCGTCGCTAACATGTGATTTTACCACTTTTATTTTGAACGAACCTATACAACATCTTTACTTGTAATGTAGTGTATTTTTCTCTTATGATTTTTGATTTCCTAAAGATGAAAGTTATTTCCCCCCTTAACATACTACTTACGAATGAATAAGGAATAAAATATAAATTGGATTTTTATTAAGTCAATGATTTTGAAAGTAAAACCTAGTTTCAATATTAATGAACTTTGAAACTTTTAACACAGAGAAAAGTTATTGTCACTGTGCTTGTAAATCTGGTGTTGGTTCACTCAATCGAATTATTTTATCTAAAGAAAGACACCAGATTTGTAATTCGTAATATTGTAGTAACTGTTTTTAAACAGAATAATTTTTGTTTTGTTTTTCGAGATTTTATTTTAAACAAAACCTTGAAACAACCAGTTTGAGAACATTATATGCATATATGATCCTGTTAGTGACTGTAAACATACTGCCAGTGTTTTGGTCGGAGTGTCATGGTGGCCATGGCTTCAAAGCGTAGTACGGCTGGGATACATAGTGCCATCTCCCTTAATTCTTACCTCCATCATAATACCAGTATCATCTCCATTTATTTATTAACTGTTCAGATTCTATAAGCATTCATTTCAGTGTGTGTTACTGTGAGTACATTTTCACAGTAATAGATTACAAATGAAATATTTTTCATTTTGAATGAGAACATTTAGTAGATAAAATACGAGAATTTTATGGGGTTGGTACGAGATTCGCACGCTCCAGTGCGGTGTCAATTGTTTTGATATTTACATGTCATTTTGAAATTTACCAGACGTGACAACCCAAGAAGGTTGCCCTCACATGCTTGTTCAAAGCTGAGCGATGGTATCCTCATCTACACAAATCCGTGTGTGTATTTTGCTTTTTAATTTTTTCATTGTCAAAATTTGGAGGTGCACGGATTACTTGAGTTTATACGGTATAGTTACAATTAACTGCAGGGAAAAGGAGCTTAAGAATTACCGTATACACTTGGTATATTCAACATTTAGAATCTAGTAACAAGTTTTATGTCCTTGTAAATGTAAATGTTTGTAAGATTTTTTTTTTCCCCCGTACCAAATCCACATCTACAAGGGCAATTAGGGATCTGTGGAAGGTATGTTAACACGTCTGATATCATGTTGTAAGTTTTTATTGCGTATTTTGTTTTCTGACACGTTCTACATACAAGAGGGTTTCATCAGTCTGGATAAACTGAAATGAAAAGTACATCTACTCTCTTTCTATGGAAAGATCCCAGAATGACTCTCCAATTAATGATCACAGTGTCCACATAGTACCAGGGACAGAAATCTGACTGAAACAAGATGTCAATCAGTAGTCACAAAACTCTAAACTTAGACTGGAGCATATATCACAAATAAAATACACAAATATTGTTGAAACGAGATAGAATGGCTGGCCAGTACTTACCTCTGTGCTGTACCGCCGATAATAACACAAATGATGAAACAGAAAAAGAGGGGACAAAAAGGACAAGCTTTTGGAACACAGTTCCTTCATCAGGTGGGAGAGAAGGGAAGAAGAAAGGATGGGAATGGAAGGGAAAGGTAATTCACGACCTAGGTCATGAAGGTGGTGTTTCGGGAGTGTGGACGTCAAAGGCAGTATCTCTGACGTCCACACTCCCGAAACTCCACCTTCATGACCTAGGTCGTGAATTACCTTTCCCTTCCATTCCGTTTCCATCCTTTCTTCTTCCTTTCTCTCCCACCTGATGAAGGAACTGTGTTCTGAAAGCTTGTCCTTTTTTGTCCCCCTTTTTACTGTTTCATCATTTGTGTTACTATCGGCGGTATAGCACAAAGGTAAGTACTGGCCAGCCATTCTATCTCGTTTCAACAATATTTATCATCACGTGGATATGTGTGTGTGTGTGTGTGTGTGTGTGTGTGTTTGTTTACCTTCCTTTTTTTCCCCCTGAGGTAAGTCCTTCCACTCCTGGGATTGGAATGACTCCTTTTCTACTTCCTTAAAACCAGTATCCTTCCCTTTCTCCTCTCCTTCCTTCCTCTTTTCCTGAAGAAGCGACCAACGGTTGCAAAAGCTTGTATGTGTGTGTGATTCTATTTGTGTCTGGCGATGAGCCTGTCCTTTGGGTAAGTCATCTGTTTTCTATTTTTTACATCCATACAATTCCAGCAATATGAATAATTATGTGATATACGGAGTACATATCCATTATGTTACAGCACTCATACCTTCCTCCCACAAGAACTTGCTTCCACAGGAAACTCTGCCATCTGGCAGCTTCTTTTTGGGTGTGTGTCATTGAGTAGCTATTACTTCTTAGCCTTTACCAACTCTCTTTTCTTCCTAAGGAAGCATGGATAGATCCAAAAGCTAGGATAATTTTGTGTGGTATTGCGTGTATTTGTTGTACCAATAATATGATATCATTATTTTATAGGTTTTTTGAAATGAATGTACCTGTTGATTGAATAATAATTAAGAATAATTAAGAATTGCTTAATATGTATTTCTTCATAAGTTTATTATGTTTCTGATTATTTATAGTAATGACTTGTGACCTAATCAGCATATTATATTGGTGTATTACAATAATGGGAAGTGGAAAGGTAGGTACTCATCATATAATCGAGGAATTACAGAATTAGGGGAGCTATCTGTTTTATCAGCAATTGTATCTCATTTATCATATTTATGATACACTTTTGTTATATGTAGTAATCATTTTCTTTCATGTATGAAATTTGTAGTAAAGGATTTATTAAATTCTAATCATGAGAAATAAGGACACCAGAATTTTTTAATCTCATTTGTCCATGCCCCAGCCATTAACTCCTTCTATAACTATTTGAGAATATCTTTTGTTCTGACGAAATATGAAAATTTTCAAAACATCCAGTTTCCTAATCTTTCTCTGCATTATATACATAAATAAAATTCATTTAAATGTTTTGAAAACTTGAACTGTACAAATATTGTGGTTTTAAATTATATATTTTGAACAATAATCAAATTCTTGATGCATTTGAAGGTTGACTTTTCCAAACCTAATGTAATGGTAGTTATTTCCTGTTACTTTTGTGTTTGATTGAAAACATGTGTCTAATGTTTCAGTCACTTATCATTAAAGATATTCATTTAGTTTTTGTTTTATCTTCATGAATATGATATTACTGTATTCCTTTTTATAAAACTGATTTTGAATATTTCAGATAATGTTCGGTTCACTCATCTGTCTTGTGGGCGAGATGTTACCTGGGCATGTGATGCTCAAGGAGATATTTATATGGCATTTGGAATTCCTCAGTCGGTGTCATGTTCCACATTCTCTCCTGCATGGATACCAACAGATGAAAAAACTCATACCAAGATTCATTTTGTCAAAGTGAGCATTTCATGATTTCAACTTACTTATTTTATACTTTTTCCTATCTGAGATATTGAAAAATTTACTTGTAGCATCAGTTATTTTGACAAGGTTAAAACTTTGTAAAATCATACCACAAAATGAGGACCATCTGTTTGACATTTTGCACACCATACATACAATTCTCCACAATAACTGGGCAGACCATAATGCTCCCTCTGCTCCAATTTCCCTATACAATGCCACCTACAGAAAGAAAATGAGGATATAGAGAAGATAATTCGGTATGTAAAGCATGATCAAAATCAAATAAACATGGGCTGGGGGATGAGATATGGCTATAGATGGTTTGTGGGTGAGGATATGGGTGTGGCAGTAGAAAACAAATACTATGTTGTAGCATCACCAGAGAAGACAGACTTGGAAAAGACGTGGAGACATGGCAATGTTTGCACTTGCTTGCATGTTAGTCAGATATCCCAAAATCAGATACTGGATTGTAAAGCATACCCAGGACTCAGATCGCTATTATTATAAAGAGTAGTCTGAAGTTTAAGAGAGTTATCGAAAAGAACAAGTGTGGAAGGAAATGGGCCACCAAAGATACATATACAAAAATAAGCTATGAATTTGTTCAAACAGCTCTTGAGACTGCTATTACTCCTAACAGATACTAACATCATACTCATTAACTTCAGCCACAGACATGACCTGTCTGAATATTCACTTATAAACAAACAAATCCACAGAATAAATAATAAACTCTAAAGCACTTGCAAAATATTCAACAGTGTCACATTAATATATGCCAGCTCATTTGATAGAGCATGTTTCACCAGACATGGACTTCATTTGAATAGCAAAGGAAAATGCATTTCAGGAAAGTTGATATGTGATGGAATAAAATGTAAGTCCCAAAAAAACAGTGAGAGAGCTAGGGCAGTATGAGCCAGCTTAATCAAGTTAATCAACAACATCAGACACTTTGGCAAATTGCAGCAACAGTGCAACAGCCAGGACTGCAGATACAGCCAAAACAGCAGCCAAGGGGATGGGTGTGCTGCCACTTGTTTGTCTTCCAGAAGCAGGAAAGTGAGTAACTGCAGTAAAATTTTTTATGGACTGTCATGTCCCAACCACTGCCGCCAAAATTGTAAATAAAGAAGCAGAAAATTCTTTGCCTATCCTCACAGACAAAAGTATTTTAATTATCCACTAAATGTGCAATCAATCAGCAATAAAATAGATGTATTCCAGAACTCAAATTCATGCTAGGTTTTTTGTGTAAATGAACAGTGGTTAACACCTGCTGAGACTGCCCTATACATCCCTGAAGGATTTGAACCAACAAGTAAATACTGTAGAGCAACAGTAAACATGGTGGAGTTACCATTTTTGCAAACAAACCTGTGACACTGAATATGTGGCACAAATCATTGATAAGTTTTGCAAGGAGCAACTTTTTGAAATTGTTCCAGTATTATTTCCTAAAGTTACTGCTTATCTCTCTTTATCGCCACCCAAGCTCAGATGTTAACCAGTTCATGTTTCAACTGGAGACTCTAAATAAATACCTGCTGACAAAATACAGACACCGCAAGATGACACGCATTGGTGATATTAACACTGACATCTTACACAAAACACCGTCAGACATTTCCAAAACCTACTAAGATCCAGTAATTTGTACTGTGTGAATGACGAGACAACCCAATTAGATGCATACCTGCATAACATAATCACTAATTTGATGAAAGATGAATATAAATATGGAGTGATAGGTCCAGTAGTATCTGACTACTGGGGCCTGTGGCTGATGGCCCAATGTGACAACTACTCTATTTAGTGACAAAAGAATATTAAGAGTGTCAGACTTTTATATCCATACAACATTACACAGCTGAGACAAAAGCTATCAGAAACTTAAGTGGGACAGAATATATAACTGTGTCAACAATCAAATGCTTTTAACTTATTTATCAACACAACACAAGCCTAGTCCAAAGCTGTTGTACACAAGTAACCAAAAAGGTGAAAACAGATGGTGCATAAAAAAGAACAATAACTGGTTCACACGTGAACTACATAACCTAAGAAACACTCTTGTTGCCCTACATAAAATTTCCAAAAGTGGTAATCCAGAATTGAAGCTGAGATACAAAGAAACTAGGAAGAAGTACAGGACCAAAATACAGATTGCAAAGCAGAAAGCCAATGATGCATTCATTAATAATTCCAGCAACAAATGCAGAGCTGCCTGGAAGGCAATAAACACAAAAGCAGGGGAAAAAAGACCAGAAATTCCAATATTGTCAGAACTTTAAATTAATGTTTTCTAAACAGCACTAACGGTGAAGCTCGAACTACTTTCATTACGGATTATACAACTTCTGGTATGTGTCCAAATAACTTAACCTTTAAGTGGAAACAGGTCACCTGCCAAACTGTATACAAAATGGTCACAAATCTACATAGCTCTTACAGTGAAGATCTGTACGGGGTCTCAAACACCATACTAAAACAAATTATTGACTATATTGTTGCCCCTCTTACCTTTCTGTTCAGTAAAACCTTAAAACTGGGATATTTCTGAAGGTCCTGAAAGCTTCTATTGTTTCCCCAATTTATAAGAAAGGGGATAAAAGCAGACCTGAAAGTTACTATCCAATATCCCTCATACCAATCATATCAAAAGTAATTGAACATTGTATTAAGCAGCAGTTTTGCAACTATTTTGATGATCACAAGCTGATTTCTTCTTTGATCTTTGGTTTTAGGTCAGGTTTGTCAGCAGTAAATGCAATAGAAACTCTTGTCACAAACTTACTTGATGGTTTTGAGAACAACTCCTTCACCTGCACTGTACTACTTGATCTGTGCAAAGCATTTGGTACCGTTCCACACAAAATATTAATAAAGAAGTTAACAATATTTTTGAGAAGGATAAGTTGCTTGCTCACAACAGAGATGTCCGATGAGCTGCGGAAAGGCACAAATAACAGAATATAACATTAAAGCTTTCAGCAGTTTAGGCCTTCGTCCGTTAGAGACACAAACATACACATACTCATACTCAGACAGACATGACTGCTGTCTCCAACTGCTGTGGCTGATCTGTGGTGCCCAGTGAAATATTATAACTATTTGAATACTTCATAATGTTTGTCAGGATTGTGAGAGAAAATCTTATGTCGATACTAATGTGGGCAGTCTCACTTTACTGTAAACTGCAGAATAAAGGAGTTCTCCACCACCTTGTTTCATGAGGAATATTGGAGCTGTAAAACATAAGCTTCCAGTTGTGTTTATAATAGAACCAATATATAGCTGGAATTAACAACCTATAATAGGACAGTTTATGACTCACTGGAAAGACGTGACAATGAGGTGGGACAAGAACACAAAAAAGACACACACATACAACACTTTCAGCTATCGGCCATGGCCTTCTTGAAAAATAGGAACATTCACGCATTCTGCCTTAGATGACGGTTGTGTGACTGTTGTGTGCCTGTGTGATTGCGTGAATGTTCCTATTTTTGCAGGAGGCCAAAACCAAAAGCGGAAAGTGTTGTATGCGTGTGACTTTTTTTTGTTCTTGTCGCAGCTCGTCGTCATGTCTCTGCGGTGAGTCATAAACTGTCCTATTATATGTTGTTAATTCCACCTTGGACTTTCCATTATTAATATATAGGTGGTAAATACATATCTCTAGAGGTGAGTCTTAATCTGCAGAATCCTTTCCTTCTTTCTTTTTATTTTCTCCCATGGCTTAAACTGGCCACTATATATACTTTATTACAAAATACTGAACAATCCATTAACAGTTTTTAAATAAAACAACAATTACAATAGTTACATGCATAACAGTTAACATTATAACAAGATAAAGTTAAATAAGCTTCATAATTTAGTGAGGTACTGTATATGGTTCAGTATTTTAGCATTAATTAACAGTTTTGTGAGTAATAATGATACATCTAAGCATCCTAATTGTGCATCAATTAGGGAATATATAAAGTTCCTACCTCATCTGTTGAACCAAGGTGGACCTTTCCCATCTCTCATAATTTTACTTGACCCATACTTATCTAAAGCGTATTGTATGGTGCACTCAAACTTTGTCCATAGTTGCTCAACACTATCATTATTGGAGAAGAAAGTCAAGTTCTATGAAATCTGCCCCTTTCTACTTTTGCTAAATAAGAAGATCTTTTTACCATTCTTATAATGGAAAGTCCAGGTTGAAATTAATAATGTAGTAATAAGAACAGTTTACAACTCACCCCGAAGACGTGGCAACGAGCTGCGACAGGCACATACAAAAGACACACACGTGCAACACTTTCAGCTATCGGCCATGGCCTTCTTCAGAAAATAGAACATTCATGCAATCACACAGGCACACAACAGTCATACTGCAGCTACCGCACTTCGAATCACGCTCTGTGGTGTGTAAATTGCTGAGGGGAGGGGATAGGAAGGTCGTGTCATGGTGGTGGGGATGGGTACAGCATGGCTTAGATGGGAATAATGAGATGCACTCCATTCCTAAACTGCATCTCATTATTCCCATCTAGGCCATGCTGTACCCATCCCCACCACCATGATGCAACCTTCCTATCCCCTCTCCCCTCCCCTCCCCGATTTACACACCGCAGAGCGTGATTCGAAGTGCGGCATCCGGAGGTGATGGTTGTGTGACTGTGTTGTGTGCCTTTGTGATTTTGTGTATGTTCTATTTTCTGAAGAAGGCCATGGCCGAAATCTGAAAGTGTTGTATGTGTGTCTTTTGTGCAGTATGTGTCTATCGCACCTTGTTGCCACGTCTTTGCGGTGAGTTGTAAACTGTCCTTATTACTATATTATTATTTCTACCATTCTTGACATTTCATTTTACAGCTGTGTTTATTGATGCTGTAATAGCCTTATGATCACTGATTCCTTGATCTATGCTAACTGAATCAAGAAGTACAGGTCTATTTGTCACCAGCAGGTCTCATATGTTATCTCCACAAGTTGGCCCTCTATTTAACTGCTCGAGGTAATTGGAACAATAATTCTTGGTTCTCTGTCCCTGCCACTTATCTTAAACATGTTTGTCTCCCAGTCTATATCCGGTAAGTTAAAATCTCCACCTAAAGTTTTATGACATGACTAGGAAACATATGGGAAATATTTTACAAGTATTCCAGCAGACATTCCACCACTACCACAGCCGAGTCGTGTGGTCTATAAAAACTTCCAGTGACCATCTTTGAGCCACTTTCCACACTGACTTTAGCCCAAATTATTTCACATTCTGATTGTGTACTAATTTTACTCGATACATTCATATTCTTTATTACTATAAACACACCTCCCCCTCGAGTGTTCAGCCTACTGCTGCAATAACGAATACCGTAGTTCCAAATGTTTTACATTGACATGCTGTAATAGTTACACATTAAGTTATTGTAATCGTGGATGATTGTATTATAGTAAGTTGTTACAATACAGATGAATGTTTGGTTTTTATTTCCTATCAATTTTTCTTTATTTTTGTTTTCTGTGTAAGGTTTATGTTGGACCAGTAGCAGATATGGTGTGGGCAATTGATATCAGAAGAAAAGTGTACATTAGAAAAGACATACTACCAGATTTTCCACTTGGTAGTGGTTGGGTGCTGGTCTCCGGAATTGATGCTGTTGCTCTCAGTATCAGGTAGCATATCTCTTTTGCATGCTTTTTAATGTATTTTGTATAGTAGTAATATTTAATGGACCGTATTCTTGAATTAGGTATTTTGATTTGTCAGTTCTATATTTGTGTATGTTTATGTCTTGATTTATTGTGGTACATAATGACCAAAGCTGATTGTGCTCTTGGTAAATGTTAACTTAGTAATAGCAAGATGTGTGACTACTGTATCTACTCGAATAATCCGCGCACATTTTTCCCGAATTTATGAACGAAAAACAGGGATGCGCGGATTACTTGAATTTAGGTTGGTATCACTCCATCTGCAACAACAAAACACACCAGGCGGGGATTAATCTGCTTTAAAAAACATCCCTTTAGGCCAGTATTACACGATAATATTTTCAATCAAATCTTTGACAAAGAAATATTATCAAATATTCGTAATATTTCTTAGACGTAAATCTCCTTCGTGGTGTCAAAAAGAGCTATTATTGTCGTCATATTTCAAGACAGCGGATAATAATAACTTTTTATTGTGCGCTGCCTTAGCCGGTCACAAATGTAGTGGTGTAGCGTATCTTTCTGGCAGCTTCTTTGCTAGCACAGCCTGCGCGTACGTAGTTGCATTGTTGATGTAAGAATGAGTAGTTTATGGTACCATCTTTCTCTGAGTATAAAGTACATTATCTACTTAAGTTAGGTATTCGTTTAGTAGCGCGTCGTCAGCGGACCGGTTCACACCTTGGCGCGAGCGGACGCTCTTTGTACGCTCTTGCTGGTGTTACTAGGCGGCTTTGCTGACTGCCATCCCGCCTGGGATTGCCGTCGTCTACGTTGCCTCGTCGGCGTTCAGTGCTTTTCAGCGCTAATCTTTTCGCTCTTTGTCTCTGTGTGAGGATCCTCAGCAGGACTCTGAGTCATAGTGAACCTGTGTACATGCTTTCTGGTTGGTGAAACCCGACTTTAAAAAAGGAAGCAAATTATTGTCGTCTCAAAAAAGAGCAAATTGTCATCCCAGGTACAGCCATGTCAGAGAATTTATACAGGAAGTCTCGCATTGCCGAGATTAGAAGGGGGACGATGTCTGGTCAAGAAGGGCCTCCCGTATGACCACGGCCTCTGTCCCCCCCCCCCCCTCCCCACCGCCACCACCAGTAAGCTCGAAGCTTAACCCCGAGGCAAGGCGAGAGGCAAAACTTGCCCGAGAACCCATTGTGTGGGAGAGACTCTTACCTTACCGTAAGAAAGGAACCCGTTATCGCTCCGAATCAGAGAGGAGGAGCAAGTGCCTGACAGCTGATAAGCTGAGGGAGTGTTTGTCTGACGATGAACTTAGTTCAGCAAGTCACAGAGTGACTAGACCGTCGATACCCGCGCTCGCGCCTGAACCACATGAGGCCAACACGCAGAATCATCTGTAAATGGTTTCCACCCACCCGCCGCCTCAGGATGTGGAGACAGCCTCGACAGTGGTCGCTCCAGGGAACATGATGTCCTCTGAGCAGCACTGTCCTTTGGCAGGAGTGACTTCCACAGTCACCGACGTGAGGATTGTCTTCCTGCTCGCCCCTCTGCCAGACGGTACAGAGTCGGTGCCCGCTACCACGGTCACGCCAGGCACGCGGGAAACTGCCCCTGCAATCATCGCCGCTGACGCCGCGACCGTCGACCGTCACCTGGCCTAGCCGACCGACACCAGCTGCTGCTGCACCGGATGTGTCCAGTGCTCCAGCAGAAGAGCACGCTGGCCAGGGGAAAGATCAACACTCCCAGCTCAGGGAGAGGCGATGGAGGTTGTGCGAAACTCCAGGAAACGTCCTGCCGAGTCCATGGATGACGCCGCTTCCCCCTCGGCAAATTCGAGCCACCCCAGGATGCAGAAGAAGAGGTCGCGACGGAAGAAAGCAACGTCACCACGAAAGCTGGACAATGACAGGTTCATCGCTCCGCCGCAGCGGTACACCGACAATATCCACGAAAACCGGCAGGTCGAGCCGAAAGAACTATCGACGCAGAACACCTTCGGAGCACTGCCAGACATGACGGATGCGGAAAGGGTGGGGACGACACCCGCGGCGAATAATCTGTCCCGACCACTGCCGATCACGGTTTTGTGGGAAGGGAGCTACCAGATTTTCCGTGAGAAAATCAAGGCGGTGATCAAACCACAATTCATGAAGACCAGGAGCTCCAACTAGTACATCATCCAGGCCGAGACCCGCAAGGACTACGACAGGGTGATGCCACTGAGCAATGGGGGTGCTACACACACAATGCTGAAAGGCTGAAACAGCTAAAGGTTGTCTTTCACCACCTTCCTCTGAAGATGGACCCGAAGTATCTGAGGGATCTACTCAAGGAGGAAAGATTCATCACCAGGCATGTGAGCATCATGAAGTTGCTGAGGACGTGCCGCGAGATGCCCCTGTTCTCCGTTATCCTAGTGGATAACGCAGACAACAGGAAGATCTTCCAGCTGGGTAAGATCGCCGACATTCCCATCAAGGTGGAGCCGATTCGCGCTACAAGCAGACGGGCACAGTGCTTCTCTTGCCAGGGTCTTGACCACGTGGCAAGGTATTGCACAATGCCAACCTGCTGCTCGAAGTGCGCCAGAAACCACCCATCCCGGGAATGCCAGAAGGAGGAGGAGGACCCGCCACTGTGCAGCAACTGCAACGAGGGACATGTCGCAGGCTACAGGGGCTGCTGCACCTTCAAGAAGGGGAGATGCACGAATTGTGTAGTCCCAGGCCGCAGCGTCATCGATGCCGCCAGAGGAAGAAGACCCGCTGCCACTGCCCAGCCGACGCAGCCAGCCACGGAGGACAGCCGCCCGGACTGGTAAGCGCCCGCGGAAGTGGACGTCGGGATGTCCCGGCGCCCGCGGCGGTGGCCGCGAGTCACGAGTCAACAGGCACCTCGCCATGGACGGCCGCAAGGGATCAATGCTGCTGTCGCCTCCTCAGGCAAGCCAATGCCCACGCATGCCGTGCGGGCTGCGTGCCATCAGGGGACACCTGCTCACGCACGACCCACCGTCCAGCCGCAGCCAGCCGCCGCCACAGTGACACAGCCAGCCATCTTTCCCACCGCCGCAGCCCCTATGAGTGACGCACCGTCATCCGCTGAGCTCAACTCACTTCTGCAATCACTGAGCCAGCTTCTGGAAAAGCTCCCGATCCTCGTGGAGGCAGTAACGGCGGCTCTCCAGGCCAACACCTTGAATTCCAGCAGCCATCATGGATAATCACCACATCCACGGACTGACCATCTGCATGTTCAATGCAAGGAGTCTCCATCCTCAGCAAGGTGAATTTCACCTGCTCCTACAGGAAGAGGTGGTCGACATCTGTCTTGTACAGGAGACCTTCCTCAAACATGGGGTGGACATGCGAGCGGCAAATTACTGCTGCTACCGAGACACCAGGCCCACCCAAGGGGGTGGCACGGCCATTTACATCAAGAAGTCGCTGCGGCATCCAGAGACACCCACACTGGAAACAACGGGAGTGGCCGTTGACACTACCACCAGAAGGATTCTTTTCGTGTTGGTATACCAGCCGCCCGGTAGACCCCTCGAGGGAGCGGACTTTGAAACCCTGCTGTCATTGGAAGGGTGGATTTTCATTGCGGGTGATTTCAATGCGAAACACCCTGAGTGGAACTCTCACCTCACCGATGTAAATGGGCACCGACTTTTTCGAATCGTACACCGTAGTGGCGCCATCAGCCTGAGGCCTTTTGACCCCACGCATTTTCCGGACCGAGGAGAACCTGACATGCTCAACATTGCCCTCTTGAAGGGTATTGGACGCTTCACAACTGCGGAGATGCGCAACGTCTTGAACTCAGACCATGTACTGCTCATCTTTGAACTGGACATGACCGGTTCATCCCTCCGAGAGCAGTGTCCCAGCTACAAGAAACTGAATGCAGAGCGCTACCAAGAGGAAGTGCTTGCCGCACTTGAAGAGGCGCCGAACCCCGCGGACGTCAGAGCTGACGCGACTTTGTTGTTTCTTTCCAGGACGATCCTGCAAGCAGCAGAAGCAGCAACTCCGAGACCGCTGCGTCAACTGCGAGATTTTTCGCGACAGCTCCCACGCCACATCATGGCAGCCATCACCGAGAAAAATCGACTGTTTCGCGAATGGCAGCCTACTCACCAACCAGACACGAAGCGCCGACTGAACCGCATGAGGCGGGAAATCAAGGTTGCAGTTAAACACCACCAGAACCAGGACTGGGCAGACCTCGTGTCAATGCTCAATCCAGACGACGGCAGTGCCTGGAGGGTCGTTAAAGCTTTCCTTCGCCGCCGTCAACGTATACTGCCCCTCTTGGCCAGGAACGAATACGCCAGTGACCCAGATGCCAAGGCCAGTGCGCTGACTGATGCATTCGCTGCAAATTTCACGCGAGTGGAAGATGTCATTGACGAGGAGCATATTCGCAGAATCAATGAGCAACTGCCAATATTCCTCACCGCCAGGGAAGAAGATGAAGTTATTGACCCAATAACAGAAAACAAGGTTGCAACACAGCTTCATTTGTTGAACCAAAGGAAGGCGGGAGGTAGCGACGGTATCACTAACCACCTACTGACGAACCTCCCTCAGGAAACTCATTGGCTTCTAGCGGACGTCTTTAATGAGGTCCTCTGCTCGGGTGTCTTCCCCAATGCATGGAAACATGCAGAGGTGATGGCAATCCCGAAAATAGGCAAAGATCCACGTGAAGTGACCAGCTATCGGCCCACAAGCCTGCTGCCATCCCTCTCGAAAGTGTTCGAAAAATTGTATGTGACAAGAATGCTGGAATAAGTCACGCGAGAGATCATCATACTGGACGAGCAGTTTGGTTTCCGAGCCGGTCATTCTACCACGTACCAGCTACTAAGGCTGGTTGAGCCGGCAATGCGGGCACTGGAAACAAGGGAATTCCTTGGTGCAGTGTTTCTTAATGTCTCCCGTGCCTTCGACTCCGTCTGGCATGACGGACTAGTGTACAAACTCTTTGTTCACGGTCTTCTGATGTCTCATGGGAGACTGCTGCAGTCTTACCTGTCTGAACGGACTTTCCACTTAAGGGCAGAAGACAGTACATCCACGGAAAGGCGGATATGTGTGGGAGTGCCGCAGGGGTCGGTCATCGGCCCCCTACTGTACTCCCTGTACACTGCTGATGCACCGTGTGTCGCAAGTGTTGAATTGGTGCTATACATCAACGACACAGTGCTTTTTACCTGCAGCATGAATGCACTCACAATGCGATGTCGACTCCAAGTCGCCTGCGACGCCCTGGGTGCATGGGTCACCAAGTGGCGGGTGAAATTCAATGCCGCAAAAAGGCAGTCGTCTTCACTAGATGTAAATTGCCCGATGCGCTACCGCCGATCGAGATCCTGGGGGCTCCCATCCCTTGGAGCACAACGGCGAAATACCTAGGGATAACCTTAGACCATAGGCTCACCTGGAAAGATCACGTCAGTGATGTAAGACAGAGGGCCACAGGACGCTTACGCATTATTTACCCACTGCTCAACCCGCAGTCACAGCTACCGTCGCAACACGGGATCACGCTGTACCTGTCACTGGTCCGTCCAGTGCTTGAGTATGCGTCTCCAGTCTTTGGAAACGCCGCTGATGTCCACATCCAACTGCTGCAGACCATCCAGAACTGCGCCCTGACGACTGCCCTGCATCTTCCAACGCGCTATCCAACCGACCTGCTTCACGAAGAAGCCGGCATTCTACAACTCCCGGAGGGATTTCGCGTCATCGCCAGGAGAGTGAAATGAGCTTCGTTGGTCCACATCACATTATTCAACCAATCGTCATCTTCCGCCATCTTTTGAAACGCCCACACCACAAATACCCTCTGCTTCACTAAATTGTCAGACAACAGTTCACGATGCTGATGGATTTTGTAAGGATAGAATCGGATGGTCCGCCTAAGTTCCAACCAAACAGTAGTCTATTGAATGCCGGTGCGATTGCACGAGCGCTGACTTCCCCATGCATAGACGAACCCGCTGCAGTCTCCATTTCTTCCTGAACTGTCTCAGTAGCATTATGCCTTGTGCTCGGTCGGTCTATCATCTAAACAACCGCAGCTTCGAAATCATTCTCGCCACAACTGCATTTGTCAACGGATCTTTACTGTTCGAATCCCCTTCCTATGGCGATAGGATCGTAACGCTGAACTAGCACATTCCCCATTCTGATAATACAGGTTCACTAAAAGTGACTTTTCAGGTAACATCAACATGCTGCGACTGTTGGTGCATCTGATTTTCTCTCTCATTACTGCTCCTTTTATACACGATTTTCATGTGCAGTCACATGTTTTGCTGTCCAGCGTCATCTGTTGGACATTTTTTCAACTTTTTTTTTGTTCTAATAAAACCCCATGCCATTCCAAGCATGTGTGTCAATTTTTACCTCTCTATCGACATCATTCCGTGATTTATTAAGTTTTCAAATTTATACTGACTTTTTGATCACTCGGTATTTGATTTTACTTCACTAACTACTTTATTTCCTCTGGTCAGTTATATGCAATTTGTATTAGTCGATACTAGGCGTGTTAAAGTCACTCTCTATGGCTGCAGTTTGATGAGAGTATGTTCATGCTATTGAATTTAGTATGATTTGAATTATTCCCTTACTGTTATCTGAATTTGGCAGTCTTTAGGACTTGTAGTTATTTCATATTTTCGGAAATATCGTGTGAGTCAGTGATATTAGAAAAAAGGCCAGGTGGCACTAATCAGTTTTATTGATGGCTGTTTTTTTTTATTCTAGTTTGGATCATCTTCAAATCTTTCAAGTTGACAAGTGGAGATCAACAGGAGCTGAGCTACCTGTCACTGTGACAGTTCCTACTCATCTCCACATGTCAACACTGAAGTAAGATTTGAACATGATCCAAATTAGAAAAAAATCTGGCCATGAATAAAAATGGATGGTGTGACCCAGACTGTTTTCCTAGTATCATTCGGATTACTAATCAAAGACCACCATTTCCCTGGCTGCCTTTACATGTTGGTAGACTTTGTCACATTGGGCTTTTGTAGGTATATTGTTTCTTCTTGATACTATAGGATATTAATAAAGCACACACCTTTTCTGGGTGATTCTGCCATGATTGTGTAAATTGTGATAGTAAATCTGTGTAGATTTGTTAATATATATCTTTACTTATGTCATTTCACTTACTGCCATCATATCAAAAATATAGAATGTAATATAATTCAGTGTGAGATCTGATTTTGTAGCTGAGGATGACTGTGGAAAAAGCTGCATATAAGTAAAGAAATATATGAAGCAAACTGACCATCTTCGTTCACAAAACATGTTGCAGGAAATGTTCCAAGTATGAGTTTTTCTAAACATGTCTTTCAGATATGTGTGCATGTGATTGTAATTAGAAGATTTTAATTCTCTGCACTCCACTTGAAACTAAAAAATATTGGATAATTAAGAGTAGGACTCGCCCACCAAGGATCTTGTAGAAATTTGTCATTTAATGTTGTTACCAAACATATCAAAAATTTATCAACTGATCTTCTATAGATTTTTACATGAAGCTCTCATAAACACTCAGACAGACATTAGGCATTATATATTTATAGTACATGTAGGCTAATATATAACTAACATATTGGTAGCTAGAATCTTGAAAAGTTATTGACTGATTTACTTTCAAATTAACACACAAAGGAATTAATGTTGCTAGCTTCCAGTGGGCATTGAAATAAATAAATGGGGAAAGATCAAAATTTGTGCCCAGCTTGGATTTGAACCCAGTTCCTCATCCTTACTAGGCAGTTACACTGACCACAATGCCACTGGGGACACAGCGATCATCACGGCCACATGGGCTACCCTTGCGTGCCTCCCATCAGATGCCAATTCTCAACTTGTCCGCTAACTACTAATATAGTGTCTCTATTGTCATTATTCAGAATTTTGATTAAAGCAATAAATTTTAAATCAGTTTGAATCCTGGGGGTGGGGGGGTGTAACATAAATTACTGCACAGGGCTGTCGCATGCCCTAAATATGACCCTGACTATACATGTAAACTTTCAGATGTTTGTTTACACAGTATTCTCATACATATTGTTATGCACATTATATGTTGTTGTTGTTGTTGTTGTTGTGGTCTTCAGTCCAGAGACTGGTTTGATGCAGCTCTCCACCCTACTCTATCCTGAGCAAGCCTTTTCATCTCCTCATAAGAACGACAACCCACATCCACTTGAATCTGCTTACTATACGCGTCTCTTGGTCTCCCTCTGCGATTTGTACCCCACACACTTCCCTCCAACGCTAATTTCACAATTCCTTGATGTCTAAGAATGTGTCCTACCAACCTATCCCTTCTTTTAGTCAAGCTATGCCAGAAATTTCTTTTCTCCCCAATTCGGTTCAGTACCTCCTCATTAGTTACGCGATCCACCCACCTAATCTTCAGCATTCTTCTGTAGCACCACATTTCAAAAGCCTCTATCCTCTTTCTGTCCACACTGCTTATCGACCATGTTTCACTCCCATACAAGGCAACACTCCATACAAATGCCTTCAGAAAGGACTTCCTTAGGCTTAAATCGATATTCGATGTTAACAAATTTCTCTTTTTCAAAAACGCCTTTCTACCCATTGCCATTCTGCATTTTATATCCTCTGTA
Source organism: Locusta migratoria (assembly GCA_026315105.1). NCBI lineage: Eukaryota > Metazoa > Arthropoda > Insecta > Orthoptera > Acrididae > Locusta > Locusta migratoria. The sequence continues at coordinate 469,539,926 of CM048745.1, read as the reverse complement.
CTGCGCCCATTACATGTTATTTTACTGGCCAAGTAACAAAACTCATCTACCTCCTTTATTGTTTCGTTACCTAATCTAATTCCTTCAGCATCACCTGATTTTCTTACACTGCACTCCATTACCCTAGTTTTACTCTTGTTAATGTTCATCTTATATGCACCTTTCAGCACACTGTCCATTCCGTTCAATTGCTCTTCCAGGTCCTTTGCTGTATCTGACAGAATTACTATGTCGTCGGCAAAACGCAATGTTTTTAATTCTTCGCCCTGAACTTTAATTCCTTCTCCAAATTTCTCCTTGCTTTCCTTTATAGCTTGCTCAATGTACAAATTGAACAACATTGGGGAAAGGCTACAACCCTGTCTTACTCCCTTTCCAACCACTGCATCCCTTTCATGCCCTTCAACTCTGACAACCGCTGTCTGGTTTTTGTACAAGTTGTAAATAACCTTACGCTCCCTATATTTTACTCCTGCTTGCTTCAGAACTTGAAAGAGTTTATTCCAATCAACATTGTCAAAAGCCTTCTCCAAATCTACAAAAGCTAGAAATGTTGGTTTGTCTTTTCTTAATCTATCTTCTAGGATAAGCCGTAAAGTGAGTATTGCCTCCCGTGTTCCTACATTTCTCCGGAACCCAAACTGATCTTCCCCGAGGTTGGCTTCTACCAGCTTTTCCATCCTTCTGTATATAATTCGTGTTAAGCACATTATATATACATAAAGAAAAGTGTTATATCACCTTGGTTCCAAGGTCTCCTGAACATCGATGTTGAACATTTATTGCATCAAGAACACCATTAAAAACTTAAATTCGTAGTATTTTTGTTCCAAATATTTAAGTTTTTAATATGTCTTCTTTCCTCCAAGTACCGACGGAATATTCCATAAACAAGAACACTATTTCTTAAATTGCCCATAGATGTTACTCATCCCACACAAAGTTGTAAACAGACATGTATGAACATTGTGAATGCGATTGAGTGGGTAAGATGGCCTATCGGATCCAGTCATAACATCAGGAAGGAAGTGCACTTCTTGTGTTGACTATGGTTCTGCCATGCCTGGAAGGTCAATGCTGAATTTTTTTAGTATCCATATTGTTACATTGTGCCAGGAAGGACTCTTATCAAGGGAAGTTTCAGAATGTCTTGGAGTGAACCAAAATTAGGTGGTTTGGATGTGGTCGAGGTACAAAGCTACATGAACTGTTGATGACTTGCTTCTCTCTGGCCTCTGAATTGCTACCACATTAGTTGATGACTGCTAATTACAGATTTCAGTTTGAAGGAACCTTGAGAGGAATGCCACCTTTCTGAATAATGATTTTCATGCAGCCATGGGATGTTGTGTTTTGATTCAAACTGTGGCTCCCTGCTCTTTTTGGGTGGCATTATGTGTGGTCACCGTAGGCCACTGGTGATTGTATATGGCAGTCAAATGGCTTCACAGTACAGGGATGACATCCTCTGATAGTGCAACCATATTGGTAGCATTTTGGTGAGGGATTCATTTTAATGGACAATAATTATCATGCTCATCTTGTGGTTGCATTCCTTTATGATAACAGCATAGCAAGAGTAGAATGGTCATCCTTGGAATGTACTGAGAAAGTCTGTTGTTAGGCGAGAAGAACCACCAAACAATCTGGGAGATCTACACTGAATTGACATTGATTAGTTAGACAACCTGGACCAATAGTTGCTTGATGATCTAGTGACAGTATGCTATGATGCATCAATGCAAGAGGATGTGTTACTGCGTGTCCTGGACCAATAGTTGCTTGATGATCTAGTGACAGTATGCTATGATGCATCAATGCAAGAGGATGTATTACTGGGTGTTAGGGGTACTGATGTGTGCTGTAATCAGGAACACAAGTTCAAAATGTCCAGTTTATTGTAGTACAACTTTTTAATGTATGTTTTCTTGAGCAAAAAAGAGAAATGAACTATTGTTTTTGTATATTTCTATTCCATTTTTATGTAAAGGGTCATGAATCCCGTGGTGCTGCAATACTTTGTTTGATGAGTCTATGAACACAAATGCAATACACTAATAAATATTTGGGGAAAATGCCCTATTCGAGATCGGCACTCAATTTCTCATCCACATTCAAGACAAAAGTTTATTTAGCAGAAACGGAAAGGATGAATTTTGAAAACACACACATGAAAATGACAAAATGGTAACAATGACACATCATGAAGCACATAGCAATGGACAAAGGAACATTTACCATCCCACAATACCATACTAGCAATTGTACCTCACTGATTTGACTGCTGGACATCAAAATCACACCCAACACCGAGCAATGGTTCAAATCCTCATTGGGTTCCTATTTTATTTTTTAGACGTCTCTCTCTCCCATTGTGACTGTCTTCATCCCTATCTCACAATCTTCTGTAATGCTACTGTATTTGCCACTTTAATTGTCTCTCTGCCATTGTGTAGATCCCATTCTTTTTCTCTTAAATTGCCACTGTCTCTTTCTTGCTCTTATTCTGCTATTTGTTTCTTCAGTTACCAATGTCTCCTCTCCAATTGTTCTTGATTTGTTGGGCTAATAAACCCTAGACCAACAAACTTTAACATATGGGTATAGAGGGTGGAAGAATGTTAACAATTTTTCCCTACCAAGTTTGCCAATCTGGAATCCAGACTCTCAAAGCGTATGTATGGTTTCTATTCATCTCTGTTTCTTATTCTACTGTTTCCTCTCCCTCCTGCTCCATCACTACTATCTCCATGCATTTATCTGTTTTACTGTCACTGTCTCCTTCCCACCGTGACTGCTCTCCCTTTCTCTCCAAATGGGACTGTCTCCTCTTTCTCCCACCGTCACTTTCTGCTGTTCTCTTTCAATGTGGAAAAGTGTGAATATGTTCTCATGCCTTAATTCTTCATGATAAAGCAATTCCTGTCAGAGGTGTGTGGTTTTTTGAAGATATTTGCCATTTTTGTTCTGTGACAGCAGCATTTTTCAGCTGGTTTCCATCTTTTCCTTATTACAGTAGGGTGTGCTACTTTATCTCTTACAAATTCCATAAATATGTTTTTGACTCTTTCTTTATATACATTTATATACAGGGAATGACAAATCACAAAAATAAGCATTCATTTATTGAGAGATGATAACAGACTGTGCAATGTGTAAAATCAAATTTTCTCACAGAATAGTTTTCTTAAAATGTAATGATAAGTATTTAGTCCACTTGGACAGAAGTGGAAACACCTTGCAGGTTCACTGTGAAATATGTAAACAGTATCTTGAGAATGCAATGAGAAATTGTTGTGTTCTCAATTTAAAATCAGATTTCAATATTTGCTCTGAATTTCATACGCCATTAGCTATGCACCAAAATCAACCATATGAAAGGTCTACACAATGTGTTTTTGCCTCTGAAGACTCATATATGTTGCAATACTTTACATAATTTTTGCTGCACAGTAACTGTAACAAATATGAAATCAACCCTTCAACATTTGCCTCCGTAGTCCAGTGGGCAGCATCCTAGATTGCCACACAGGGGGCCCAGGTTCAATTCCCGATCTGATCAGAGATTTTCTCCACTCAGGGACTGGGTGTTGTGTTGTCCTCATCATCATTTCATCACCGATGCACAAGTCGCCTAAGTGGCATCACCTAAAGACTTGCACCAGGCAGGCCAAACACAATCCTATCTGGGGTCTAACGGCCAAAATTGCCAGGTGATCATGATCATCATCATCATCATCAACCCTTCATTGAGGGAATATATTAAATAGTAATATGTGATGGAAAAATCAAATTGTTTTGCTAAGTAGATTTTCTCAAATCGAATAGTAAGTTTCATAGAACCAGATTGCTATCTCTCACCATAATTGCTCTTTTGGTACGCAACAATGTTGTTCTTTTTTTCTTTTTTTTTTTTTTTTTTTTTTTTCATTTGAGTATTTTGATAACAGTTAAAAGTTTCCAAAAATGGCAGAATGGCCACTCTAGAAAATATTGTAAAAATATAAACCATTTGTTATGGACATTTTGTTTATGTAGGAGGCGAGGTACTGGTGGAAGTAAAGTTGTGAGGACGGACCGTGAGTCATGTTGGGATAGCTCAGTGGTAGAGTGCTTGCCCACGAAAGGCAAAGGTCCCAGGTTCGAGTCCCGGTTCTGGCACACAAATTTAATCTGCCAGGAAGTTTCATTTTGTTTATGTATTTATGGACTCCACCCCGATGAACCACAGACTTGCCAAGGAGGGGTGGCTTGTGTGCCTCAGCAATACAAATAGCTCAAATAGCTGTACCATAGGTGCAACCATAGCAGAGGGGTATCTGTGGAGAGGCCAGACAAATGTGTGGTTCCTGAAGAGGGACAGTAGCCTTTTCAGTAGTTACAGCGGCAACAATCTGGATGATTGACTGAGCTGGCCTTGTAACATCAGCTAATGTGACTTTGCCACACAGTTACTGCGAACAGCTGAAAGCAAGGGGAAACTGCAGCTGTTACTTTTGCCGAGGACATGCAGTTCCATTGTATGAATATATGATGATGGCATCCTCTCAGGTAAAATATTCTGGAGGTAAAATAGTCCCCCATTCAGAGCTCCGGGCAGGGACTACTCAGGAGGATGTCGTCATCATGAAAGACAGCACTGGCATTCTACGGATCGGAATGTGGAATGTTAGATCCCTTAATTGGATAGGGAAGTTAGAAAATTTAAAAAGAGAAATGGATAGGTTGAAGTTAGATATAGTAGGAAGCAGTGAAGTTTGGTGGAAAGAGCAAAAGGATTTCTAGTCAGGTTGAATACAGAATTATAAATACAAAATCAGTTGGGGGTCTTATAATGAATAAGAAAATAGGAATGCGAGTAAACTAATATGAGCAGAGCAGTGATCGCATTATCGTAGTCAACACCGACCACAGTAGTATAGGTTTATTTTGTCACATTGAAATGGAAGCAGGCTTGACTTCAAAGGCAGGGTTGTAGACTGAACCAGCACTTACACTGAAAGCAGGTTTATTGCGAACTGAAACGAACATGCAGCACTGACTGCCTCTTGGGCAGAGTGCTCTGCTATTTATATACAGACAGAATGTACCAGAAATTAGAAGAATAGTTAACATAAGAAACAAGTAGAAATTACAAGTGAACATAAGAAACATGTAGAACATTCTGGAAATGTTAATTACAAAGAAATAAATTTTTACTGATGGACGGGATTGAACCGGCGACCTTCAGCACCGCAGTCTTTGACACTATCCCTTGTGCCACGCCAGCAGTCACGGCAATATGCCAACTAGCTCTGCCGCTGATAAGGAGATCGAAGAAATGTATGAGGAGGTGAAGGAAATTATTCAGACAATTAAGGGAGAGAAAAAGTTCATTGTTATGGGAAACTTGAATTTGTTAGTAGGACAAGGAAGGGAAGGGAAGATAGTAGGTGAATATGGACTGGGCAAAAGGAATGAAAGAGGGAGACACCTGATAAAATTTTGCGCAGAACATACTTTAGTTATAACAAACACCTGGTTCAAAAATCACAAAGGAAGGTTGTATTCATGGAAGAGACCAGGAGACACCGGAATGTACCAGATAGATTTCATAATGGTAAGACATTGATTTTGGAACCAGTTTTTAAACTCTTAAGACATACGCAGGGGCACATATAAACTCTGACCATATCTTATTGGTCATGAATTGTAGGTTGAAACTGAAAAAAACTGCAGAAAGGTAGAAAAATGAGGCAATGGGACCTGGATAAATTGAAGTAAACTGAAGTTCTAGAGAATTTCAGAAGGAGCTTTAGGCAACAATTGACAGTAACGGGGGGAAATAAAACAATAGAAGAGCAATGGGTAGCATTGAGAGATGAAATAGTGAGAGCAGCAGAGGACAAAATAGGTGGGAAAGCAAGACCTACAAAAATCCTTGGATACCACAGGAAATACTAAATTTAATTGATGAGAGGTGAAAATATAAAAATGCAGTAAATGAAACAGGAAAAAGAGTACAGACGACTAAGAGATGAGATTGTCAGGAAGTCAAAATAGCTAAGTAGGAGTGGCTAGAAGGCAAATGCATGTCAGTAGAAGAAAGTTTAAATAGGAGAAAAATAGATACTGCCTACAGGAAAATAAAAGAGACATATGGAGACTAGAAAAGCAAATGTATGAATATAAAGGACTCAGATGGAAACCAGTTCTCAGCGAAGAATGGAAAGCTGAAAAGTGGAAAGAGTACATATAGGGGCTCTAAAAAAGGAAATGAACTTCGAGACAATATTGTAGGAAGGGAAAAGAAAGTAGATGAAGATGAAATAGGAGATACTATACTGAAAGAAGAATTTGACAGAGCACTTAAAGGCTCAAGTTAAAACAAGGTCCCTGGAGTAAGTGACATTCCCTCAGAAATACTGAAGTCTCTGGGAGAGCCAACCATGAACTATTTTACCTGGTGTGTAAGATGTATGAGACATGGGAAATACCCTCAGACTTTAAGAAATGTGTAATAATCCCCACTCAAAAGAGAGCAGGTGCAGACAGATGTGAAAATTACAGAACCATTATTTTTATTCCATCATCTTTCGGGAGTGCACCCGGGACAGCGACAATTCTTTGTCCGATATTTCGGCTGCAAACCTTACAGCCATCTTCAAGGCGAGTCCAAGACTGAGTTCTCAGCGTCTGTGCGTGCCTATTTATACGGTAAATCACATGATGCAAAGCTACTGAGGATTAGAGTGCGCATGCTCGAAGATATCACATTCGTAACTGCTGTGCTAGTCATAGATAAATATATACTTCAAAGATAACCTGTGAGCAGTGAGTGCAGACATAAACAAAGCTGTTATGTATCCACAGTGCTTACAAATGAATAATTAATCATTAAAAGTGGTAAAATCAATCAGAATAGAAGACACAGACATTCTTTCAGAACGAAGGCGTGATATAAGTGGCTTCCTTGCATTTTCAAGATGAAATCCGTCGTCACGATTTAGCAGGTGGTCCGCCAGTTGTATGTGTACAGCTTCCTTTACAACTGAGTTCCAGAAAGTAGAAGCTGTGGTTAAAATCTTTACTCCTTTGTAATTCATGGAATTCATGTAACTCATGTTTGCAAAACTTTGTGTACTTTTGGAAGGCCACATAATCTGGGGGGTACCGAACTGCGGCTCTTCAATTTGTTTTGCAAACGTCCAGTTCAGAAGAAATTGAAAATCTCAAACCAAGCTTGGAGCACATGTTTCAAGTGTTGACTTTTCGACCAATAGTTGGTAACATAGGTGCACCAACATATTCAGCGGCAAAATATCTAGCCTCATTGTTGAGACCACATGTGGGGAAATGTGAACATCATATCCGTGCTCGTCGGATTTCATCAGTAGCTTAAAAAACCTGAAACTCAACAGCACTGATTTATTAGTTAGTTTTGACGTTGTCTCGTTGTTCACCAAAGTACCCTTGGCTGACTCTTTATCTCTCCTTAGCAACATGTTTGAGGATGATATAACAGCTTTATTTAAGCATGCACTAACCTCCACTTACTTTTTATTTCATGAACAATACTTTTAACTGATTGACGGTGTCGCTATGGGGAGTCCTCTGTCTCCCCTAGTGACTAATTTGTTTATGGAGGATTTTGAAGAAAAATCCCTCAATTCAGCAACATTAAGACCGACGGTCTTCTGGAGATATGTGGATGACACATTCATAGTGTGGCCCCATGGAGAGGATAAACTGACAGAATTTTTAGACCATCTTAACTCCATTCATGAAAACATCAAGTTCACTATGGAGCGGGAGAAGAATGGCTGTTTACTGTTCCTGGATGTTCTGGTTCGACACAAAGAGGATGGATTCCTAGGTCATTGCGTATATCGCAAGCCCACCCATACAGATCTTTATTTGCAGGCGTCCAGCTGCCACCATCCTTCGCAAACTGAGTGTACTGAAATCCTTGGTTCACAGGGCTCAGGTAGTGTCTGATGCTGAGAGCCTACAGGATGAACTCCTGCACCTGGAGGCGTTTTTCAAGAAAAATGGCTATTCGCAACATCAGATTAAGAAAGCCTTGCAAATAAAAACACCAGATAAATCACAGGAGAAAGATGAAGAGGAAAGGGATGTGAAATCTACAGCCTTTCTCCCATATGTGGGTAATGTGTGTTCAAAAATAACCAGAATCATGAAGAAACATAAAGTGGATGTGATCTTTCACCCACCAGCTAAGACCTCAGCTCTTCTGCGATCTGTCAAAGATGATCTGTTATTGCGAAAAGTGGGGGTTTATGAAATCCCTTGTGAGTGTGGAAAAAGTTATATAGGTCAAACCAAGTGCACTGTGCAGGAACGATGCATTGAGCACCAAAGGTATACACGCCTTCTTCAGTCCAACAAGTCTGCAGTAGCCGAACATTGTATTTCTACTGGCCATTCCATGGATTACAAAGGAGTAAAGATTTTAACCACAGCTTGTACTTTCTGGGACTCAATTGTAAAGGAAGCTGTACACATACAACTGGCAGACCACCTGCTAAATCGTGACGACAGATTTCATCTTGACAATGCATGGAAGCCACTTATATCATGCCTTCGTTCTGAAAGAGTGTCTGTGTCTTCTATTCCGATTAATGTTACCACTTTTAATGATTAATTATTCATTTGTAAGCACTGTGGATATGTAACAGCTCTGTTTATGTTTGCACTCGCTGCTCACAGGTTATCTTTGAAGTATATATTTATCTATGACTAGCGCAGCAGTTACGAATGTGATATCTTCGAGCATGCGCAGTCTAATCCTCAGTAGCTTTGCATCACGTGATTTACCATATAAATAGGCACGCGCAGACGCTGAGAACTCAGTCTTGGACTTGCCTTGAAGATGGCTGTAAGGTTTGCAGCCGAAATATCGGACGAAGAATTGTCGCTGTCCCGGGTGCACTCCCGAAAGATGGTGGAATATTATGTCCACCGGGAAAACTTCAAGAATCATACAGAACCATTAGTTTAATAAGTCATCGTTGCAAAATTCTAATGCAAATTATTTAAAGAAGGATGGAAAAGCTGGTAGAAGACGACATTGGGGAAGATCAGGTTGGATTCAGGAGAAATGTGGGAACACGGGAGGCAATACTCGCTTTACAGCTTATCTTAGAAGATAGATTAAGGAAAGGCAAACCTACATTTCTTCATTTTGTAGATTTGGAAAAAGCTTTTGACAATGTTGATTGGAATACACTCTTTCAAATTTTGAAACAAGCAGGAGTAAAATATGTGGAATGGAAGGTTATTTACATCTTGTACAAAAACCAGACAGCGGATTTTAAAGTTGAAGGGTATGAAAGGGATGCTGTGGTTGGGAAGGCAGTAAGACAGGGTTGTATCCTTTCTCCATTGTTATTCAATTTGTACATTGAGTAAGTTATAAAGGAAAGCAAGGAGAAATTCGGACAGGGAATTAAAGATCAGGGGGAAGAAATAAAAACATTGCATTTTGCTGATGACATTGTAATTCTGTCAGAGACAGCAAAGGACCATGAAGAGCAGTTGAATGAAATGGAGAGTGTGTTGAAAGGTGCATATAAGGTGAACATTAACAAGAGCAAAACAAGGGTAATGGAGTGCAGTCTAAAAAGAAATTGGTGATTCTGAAGGAATTAGATTAGGTAATGAAACAATAAAGGTAGTAGATGAGTTTTGTTACTTGGGCAGTAAAATAACACATGATGGTTGCAGTACAGAAGATATAAAATGCAGAATGACAATGGGAAGAAACACATTTTTGAAAAATTTGTGAACACTGAATATTAATTGAAATGTAAGAAAGTCCTTTTCGAAGGCATTTTTGTGGAGTGTTGCTTTGTATAGGAGTGAATCGTGGATGACAGTGTGGACTAGAAGAGGATAGAGGCTTGGTAGGGCACATTCTTAGACATCAAGGAATCGTTAATTTAGCATTGGAGGGAAGTGTGTGGGGTAAAAACAGCAGAGGAAGACCAAGATGGATACAGTAAGCAGATTCAGACAGATGTAGGTTGGCAGTCTTATGTAGGGTTAAACAGGCTTGCTCAGGATAGTTTATTGTGGGGAGCTTCATCAAACCAGTCTCCGGACTGAAGACCATAACGACAACGACAGGTCTATGTTGTGTACGAGGGATGGCCTCTCCTACAGTCTTCATACATTGTGCAGCTACCTTTGAAGAAACAAAGATGTTGTCTGGCTTGTACCCTCTTTTCCACCTGCCACTGTTAAATGAAGGTGGGAGCTTTGGATCATGGATCAGATGTACCTTGTGAGCCTAAGCCCATGTTTCTAGACTCGTTCCATTTGTGTCGGAATCTGGATATCCCCATGATGTGTAGTTGAAGTCACCTATGACAAAGCTCACGTCCTGATCATTGAGGTTAGCTGGTGTTTTGATGCTAAAATTGGCATCAGGTGGTTTGTAGACTGATGTAACACAGAAAAACGGAGTTTGCACTGTGAGGAGTTCGATGTTGTTGTCTGCAGTCAGTGAAGCTGATGTGATATTCACATCAGGTCTGGCAAAAATGGTGCTGCCGTATTTATTGTGAGTCCTTTCCAGTATTAATTCCATACCAGCAATTCTTGGACGGTTTTTAGTACTTCCCCTGTGTGTTTCCTGGACTAACAGAATGTTGCATGAATATTTTTGGCATAAGTTTGCTACTAAAACTTCCTTCTCTCAAGAAAATCCCTCGATGTTAATGGAAATAAAAACAAATGGTCTTGAGAAAAACCTGTTGGAATGCTGTCCATTTGTATGGAGGCCGGTTGTGAAAGGATCTGCCGTCAGCGCGCTTCGTAGCATCTTCTGACGTTGCCCAGGATACACCTGATTGCTGTTCATTTCTTGTTCTTCTATTACTGCAATTTTCTTACCCCAAATGACCATCATACAGTAAAGGCTGAGGAATCTACAGCTGATTGCACTACCATGGAGAATAAAAAAGAAATAATCTGATCATAAAGTCAACATTGTATCAAACAGTTGCAATCATACTATGTAAATTTTTTATTAAAGTGCAAAGTGCCTGTTGAGACTTGTCTTGGTCACATTGATCGATTGTCAGTTAGTGATTTTCCTGATCACTATCACAAGAGATTTTATGGAAGAACAATTTAAAGCTTTTTTTCCCAATGGTATCTGTACTCCACCCTGTGAAGCAATAAAAGAAAGAAAGAATCCACTCACGATTAGTTATATGTAAGAGACGTCAACAAACAACTTTTTATTGTTAGTTTTAGAGTATTGTAGCTAGACCAGAATTCTAGCTGCAGCACCTGGAGATTGCACTCATGTGATTGTTAGTTGTTTGAGAGGAGCTTTGACCAAAAGCTAAGTTGTGTGATTGTGTTTTTGTTATGCCTGTTTGTGACTCACTGTGTCATCTTTGTGGTGAGTAGCAGTCTATGATTTTCATAATACTGTTAACTATTCTGTGTGTATTATAGTTACTTAGTGCTAGTACAGACACCACTTTGTGTTGAATTGTCTTACATTTTTTCAAAAAGTCCCAGCTCTCCAAAACTTAGTACTTTATATGATGGTATATGTATATAATCACAGATGCCACAATGACTTCCTCATCAACTTCCTTCACACTTTTTACATGCCATAGTTATTCAGTTATACACTAAAAGTTACTAATAATTTTTATCAATAAAATAATGATCTTGTGGTTAGAAATACACTGCCTAACTTAAACTGAAGCACCAAGAAGAGCCAACTTCAGCATTACTAATGTAGCTTAGATAAGAAATGGAAATTTTTTATTGTTAATGACTAAGTTAAGATGACTGCATCCTTTATCGTCAGCATTTACATATAAGCCTTGTTTGAAATTGGCTAACACTATTACTCAAAAATAAAAATAAAAACATTGTAAAAAATGTGACTCTGGCAGAAAATTTAAATAAAGAAAAACAAATCTAAAAAAAAGTTGGCGGTCCTGCCGTAACTTCTTTCTGTTTTAATAATGTGTGATAGTGCACAATATATTATTCAAACAATATGGTAAACATCTAATGTTTTATACAACTAAGCAAGTAGCAGCTTTTTTCCAAAGTAGCTAACTTCCTATGAATGGTGTTAACATAAACTTAAGATGAGTCACTATAAATAATTTATAGCAGTTTAACAAGAGGTAAATATTGAGTGTCCAACAGCTGCTTCACTTTGTTAATGTATAGCTGTTTAGATTCATTACTCATCATTAAACTGTGCTCTCACATTGGATCAATGAAAGCTATGCCAACCGGTTGGCTGATATAAAAAATTGGATTACGGTTGCTGTCAATCAGCCATGTTCAAAGTTGTAAATAAATTAATTCTACTTTAATGTCTCATTCTTCTTGAACATTTTAATTACTCAAATATTTCAGAAAAATAGCCTCATAAGAAACTGTACAATATATTTTTACACCTTTCCGCTTACTTTTCGAGGTACATATTTCATAGTGGTCTATGTTAATCTGTAGAAAATTCTTTATTTTAAAGATACATTTTATGTGTAAGTACTAAGATGATTAAATTGCAATAACATTTCAGGTTTTTGTTTGTAATGTTTTATTGACACTGTGCTACAGTCATTGTTGATATTTTTTTAAATTCACTTATCTTAAGAAAAAGATCATTGGTGCTACTTCCATTGCTTAAACTCATGGAATGGCATTTCCAATATACTCTCAAGTATCTTCAGCTTAGAGATGTGACTTTTAAAATTCATCAGTTTAGAAAGTTGTACCTTATTGTTTAGAAGTAGTTAAATAATAAAACAGGTATTTACAATTTAATTATAATTCTTCCTTGTTGGTGTCAGTGGTACTGCTGTCTGGGCATTGGATCCAGGAGGCAATGTGTACAGGCGGTATGGCATATCACCTACTAATAATGTTGGTGATTACTGGAAAAGAATCCCTGGAGCAGTGAGCTCACTTACAGGTTAGATATTTTTACAACCATTTCAATTAATGAATGAATACATTTTAGTCATATAGAGGTATTTTGTATTTGTCTTAATTGTATTTTCTGATTCACGTGCTATAATTTATTGTACATATCTTTTCCCACAGACTTGTGCTTATTAGCTAAATCAATTTTCTAAAATTTACTAAATTTTCTTTACCTTGCATATAACGCTTACATTTGTTCAGCTGAATACCTCCTTCACTGTTTAAAATTTGGATGGACATTGTCATTTTGATCAGAGTTCAGTTCTTATGATATAAAACTCATTTATTGATAGAATATATTCATTGCACTACTAGTAATGCCATTTCTTGTAAAATTATATGTAAATAGAATATTTGGTTAGTATGTACCTCCAGGAGACAAAATTCTTGAGCTAAGGGATCAGAGTGCTTAGATAATAATGTTTAGAGCACAGGGTGTGACGAACCTCATTTTTCACTTCCTTCCCTTGGTACATCGGGCGAAAGATAGGAATGAGTTATACTCTCCAAAGTATCTTGTATGTAGCAGAACAGATGGGGAAAGTTTCATGACGACAAAACCTCTTTTCTTTGTAGAAAATTTGGAGGATAAGTATGGCGAAGTCGCGGGAATGTCAAAGACGAGAAGTGGTTCAGTGCTGATAGAAGCTGCGTCATCCGCTCAGTCGAAAGTGTTGCTTGCTTGCTTGCGACAAGCTGGGTAACGTCCCTGTAAGCATAACACCCCACAAATCACTGAACATGGTCCAGGGTCTGATTTACCACAGAGACCTCCTGCAGTCTGATGACAAGTTACGCACCAACTTGGAACAACGGGGCGTCCACTTCGTCCGGCGTGTGTATAGGGGTTCGAAGGATTGTAAGGTTGCCACCGGTGCTTTCATCTTGGCCTTTGAGAGTGATACATTGCCCGAAAAGGTCAAGGTCATGATTTACAGGTGTGACAGAAAGCCTTACATTCCTCCCCCTATGCGATGCTTCAAATGTTGGAAATTTGGGCATGTCATCCCGCTGCACCTCTAGCCCCACATGTAGGGAATGCGGGCATCCATCCCATCCAGACACTCCGTGTACTCCCCTGCCAATCTGTGTCAACTGTGGGCAGCATCATCCACCCTGTTCATCAGACTGTACCATTCTCCACAGAGAATGTAAAATAATGGAAATTAAGATACTGGACAGACTGAAATACACCGAGGCAAGGAAAAAATATGAAAGAATTTACCCCGTACCGCAGACAACTTCCTATGCGACAGTTACATCGTCGCCAGCGACCCTGGCGACGATAGCATCAACAGTGCAACCATTTTCTGTGGGCCCTAAGAGCCATCAAACTCATTCTGCCTCCTCGAAGGTTGGGGGCTTTCATTCATTGCCCCATCAATACCATTGGTGGGAGCAACTTCACCCCCAACATTGGGGACACAAGTCCCCATTCCCCTGCCAGAGAAGCAGCAGCCTTCCCCGGCCCCTCTCGCTAGGGAGAAGTTCGTTTGGACGCTCCCTTCTTCGGTTTCAAAGAGTAGACCGGAGGACCCAAGGCTTTCACTGGGAGACATCACGCCACTGGTGGAAGGGCTTCCCGATCCTCATTGGCTCCTGAAACTTCAGAGAAGCCCTCCCAGCGGTCTAAACAGAAAGAACAGTGGGAAGAGATGCAAAGGAAAAAGGGATACAAGAAAAAATCTCTTCCGACGGCACTCCCGCTGTCGGTCTCTCAAGCTTCCGATTTTGAGGATAGGTGTGGAGATGCTAACGTCCCCTGAAGACCCAGCACCCCCCGACCTCCCAGAATCGATGGATGTAGATGCCACAAGTACTAAGGCACCGACAACAGATGATACTGAGGCGTAAACTCAATGTCCGTGACACTCATGGCATCCCAGTATGCCAACAGCAATATCCTCTAGCTGGATTGCGTCATCTATTGTGCCAATTCCCTGTGTTGTGTGTAGCCCCAGTACGCCAACAGCAATATCCTATAGCTGAATTGTGTCATCTATTGTGCCAATTCCCTGTGTTGTGTGTAGCCCTCCAGGAAACTTGGTTTCCTGTTCAGCGGACCCCTGCGCTTCGTGGTTACTGGGGCTATTATAAAAATTGTGCAGCCTTTGACAAGGTTTCCGCAGGTGTTTGCATCTTTGTTTTCGCCAATGTCCCCAGTGCACCAGTGCCACTACACACTGCAATCGAGGCAGCGGCTGTGAGGATGCGGGCAGGACAGGAGATCACTATCTGTTCTCTTTACCTTCCTCCAGACAAGGCAGTGTCTTATGCGGAACTAGCTGCCTTGGTTGCTCAACTTCCCCCACCGTACCTTCTGTCTCGGGGACTTTAATCCCTAAGTGGAACTAAGATTACAGCCTGTGGTAGAGACGTGGAGTACCTTCTGGCGCAGCTAAATATTGGCCTGCTTAACAAAGGAGCTGCCACCCACTTCAGCTTGGCCCATGGCACCTACTCAGCCACAGATCTGTCGAATTGCAGTCCCAGCCTACTTCCATCCCTTTCTTGGAGGGTCCATGACGACCTTTGTGTAAGCGACCACCTCCCTATCATCCTGTCGTTCCCACAGTCATCACCTGCAGGCTGCCTGCCCTGATGGTCACTCCGTCGGGCAAACTGGCCAGCTTACACCTCGGCTGTTACAGTAACTTCTCCAATCCCAGATGACATTGATGTCACTAGGGCCATTGTTTTCGCTGCTGAAGGTACAGTTCCGAAATCCTCTGGTTTGCTCCGTCGTAAGTCGGTGCCCTGATGGACACTGGAAATTGCTGAGGCCATCAGGGAGTGTCGTCAAGTGCTCCAGTGCCACCATCCTTCATTGGAACATCTGATTGCTTTCAAACGGCTCCATGCCCAAGTTCGTCGACTGATAAAACAAAGCAAGCGAGATAGCTGGGAGAGGTATGTAGCCACTATTGGCTCTCGGGCCTCCACAACTGAGGTGTGGAAGCAGATTAGGTGCCTTTTTGGGCATCATCCACTGGCAGGAATCTCCAGTCTCCACATTTGGCGTACCCTGTCCACAGACCCAGCTGCTATTGTGCTGTACATGGCAGAATATTAGGCTGGTAGCTCAGCATCTGCAACTTACAGTGCAGACTTTTGCGCCCTCAAGGAACGTGTTGAACAGGACCAGACAGTGTTCACAGCTAGTTCGTTCATCACCTCCCTGCGGCTTTTCAACAACGACTTCTCACCCTGTACAACCATCTCTGGGTGAAGGGTGCTTTCCCATCCCAATGGCAGGATAGCATCATTATCCCGATGATGAAACCAGCTGCTGATCCGCAGGTGGCTGAGAGCTACTGCCCAATAAGCCTCACCAATGTTCTGTGCAAGATCTTTGAACGTATGGTGAGCCGGCGGCTCATGTGGATTCTCGAAGACCGGGGACTCCTCGCCCCCCAACAAGGCGCCTTCCGCCATGGCCACACTGCTTTCACCAGGCGTGAGATCATGGTAGCGGTCTTCTTCGATCTTCCCAAGGCGTACAACACCACCTGGTGCCACCATATACTGGCTACACTGTATGACTGGGGCTTACGTGGTCCCCTACCGACATTCATAAAGAATCCCTCTCACTCTGTACTTTCCGAGTCAGGGTCGGTACCTCTCTCAGTAATCATCACATCCAAGAGAACGGTGTCCTCCAGGGCTCCATTCTCGGTGTATCTCTATTTTTAGTTGCCACTAACGGCCTTACGGCAGCTGTGGGGTCATCGGTCTGTTCATCCTTGTTTGCTGATGACTTCTGTCTATATTACAGTTCTGCTAACATTTGTGTCATTGAAAGGCGCCTGCAAGGAGCCATTCAAAAGGCACAATCATGGGCCTCAGTGCACGGCTTCACATTCTCAGCATCCAAAACCCGAATGATGCACTTTTGTTGTCGTCGGGTCGTTCATCCTGACCCATAACTCTACCTTGCTGACGAACAGCTTCATGTCGCAGAAACACATCGGTTTCTCGGAATGCTGTTCGACAACTGACTGACTTGGGGACCACACCTCCGTCAGTTGAAGCGAAAATGCTGGCGGCATCTAAATATACTGCGCTGTCTTGGCGACACTGCCTGGGGAGCTGGCCATCAAACTCTGATGCACCTCTTTAAGGCCCTAATATTATCAGGCTTGGATTATGGGAGCCAGGTGTATGACTCTGTGTCACCTTCAGCATTGCGGAGATTGGATCCCATTCTCCACAATGGTGTTCGTCTTGCAATGGGGGCTTTCCGCACCAGCCCTGTGCCCAGCCTCCTCGCTGAAGCTGGCATCCCTCCCCTGGGGTTTCGCTGGCAACAGTTATTGGCTTCATATGCCGCCCACATTCATGCTATGCCTCGTCATCCCAATCACAGTCTTTTATTTCCAAACACTGCCCTTCCCTCTCCAGAACGTCGACCCATATCAGGTCTTCCAATCGAAGCTTGGGTACATACTCTCCTTTCCTCACCTCTACCTCCCGCATTCTCCTGCCAATCTCATATCCCTCCTTGGTCCAACCCTCGCCTACAGCTTCACCTGCAATTGTCCTGCGATCCAAAGGCGTCGGTTTCACCACATACAATTCATCAACAGTTTCTGGACATCCTTGGTACGTTCCGTGATGCAGAAGTCATATACACTGATGGCTCCCAGGTAGAAGGCAGACCACATTGAACAACGCTTCCTGGCTGTTCCGTCTTTGCTGCGGAACTGATCACTTTACTTCGTGCTCTAGACCACCTCCGTACATGCCCCAGGAAGTCATATGTCATCTGCAGTGACTCCCTGAGTGGCTTGCAGCCCTCAACCAATGTTTCCCCAAACACCATCTGGTGTGGTTCATCCAAGAGTCTGTGTTCACTCTTGGCATGTCTGGCCGTTCGGTGGCTTTCATCTGGACCCCGGGCCACTTAGGCATTCCAGGTAATGAATGAGCTGATCAGTTGGCCAAGCAGGCCATCGGTTCCCAGCTTCTGGATATTGGTACCCCGGAAATGGACATCCGCTTGGGTCTGCACTGCAAGATGTCCATGGCCTGGAACTCAGAATGCTTGACATTGAGTGTGCCCAACAAGCTCTGTATGATCAAGTCTTCAACAGCAGCTTGGAAGACTTCTCTTAGGCCTTCTCGAAGGGACTCGGTCATCCTCTGTCACCTGCGTATAGGCCATACATGGCTCTCGCACAGCCACCTCTTACGTCGAGAGGACCCGAGAGGACAGCCAACTTCGGTTTATTGGAAGTATTTTGGGCAACTCAATTGGGGATCGCTGGAAGAAAGATGACGTTCTTTTCGTGAATTTCTGTTAAGTAAATTTAGAGGGCCGGAATTTGAAGCTGAGTGTTGTACGATCTTGCTGCCACCGACTTACATTTCGCGTAAAGATCACAAAGACAAGATAAGAGAAATTAGGGCTCATACAGAGGCATATAGGCATTCTTTTTTTCCTCGTTCAATTTGGGAGTGGAATAGGAAAGGAAATACCTAGTAGTGGTACAGTGTACCCTCCGCCATGCACCTTACGTTGAATTGCGGAGTATGTATGTAGATGTAGGAACTGCCGTTGTGGCGCTATGTTGACTGTGGTCCACATCTCAGAGGAATGTCCACTTTTAGCTGTTTTGCGGCAGTCATTTAACCTGCCTTCTGCGCTCCCTTTGCTTTTAGCTGATGACGCCCCTATGGTTGACAGTGTTTTAGGTTTTATTCGTGCAGCTGGATTTTATCATATGATTTAATGGTGGGTGCCCACCACTTAAACAGTTTTAATCTTCTGTTCCATTTGTCTTGCCAGTCCTATTTCCAACTAACAGCTTTATTGTGTACAGGATGGCTGGCTCATCCACTGCTATCCTAGTGGCCAGCCAGCCGTTCTCTTCTGCTGTGATTCTTTAGCACAGTTGACTGTTTGGTCTACTGCTTTGTGGTGTCTCTTCTCCTTTTATTATGTCATTTTAAGTGCACACCACCTTTCTGTACTCCTTGTGTACTGGCTGTGGAATGTTTCGTCTCCAACTGCAAATCACATTATGTGATCTCTTTGCTGGGAACAGGGGACTGATAACCCAGCTGTTTAGTCCCCTTAAAAAAACAAACAACAACAATCTTTGTAGCTTTGTTCATATTGGTTGGCAGTCAACATTTATCATAAAGATATTGTGTTTGCTGTAAAATGTATGCAGTTATCAATAATATTTATTGCTAAGATATTATTTTTCCCCTTTCAGCAGACTTTATTGCTATTTTGAGGAATTCATTTGTTTTCTCCAAGGGAAAAAGAACCATTTGTGTAGCAGGTTGATGTTTGGATCAAAGAACACACACAACAGAAAATGGTGTTCTTACAAAACTTTAAAATTTAACTCTTATTGTGATAGAAGTATATGTTGCCACTTGGAAGTACACTCCTGTGGCCATTCCGATTAACTTTTGACTGTGTTTTTTTTTTTTAATTAATATAAATTCTGGGTTCCACTTATATGAACAGATTTTCCAGATACATAGCTTTACAGGGTTTTTAAGTAAGACCACTATGATTGTTTTAGAAGAATTTTTTTATTTGAAATATCTCATTATCTAATATTTTTTTTCATGAATAGTGTACACTTTTAGAGGAACAAATGCCAGGGTTACAAATAATAAAGTGGGACTTTGTAAAGATTCCATTTTTTTAAAAGCAAACAATATTTTGTAAAGGACAGATTATTACTCATCACACAGACATCTCGATGAGTTCCAGAAAGGCACCTTTAAGAAACTCCTCTTGTTCTCAGGTTTAACTCCCTCTCCCTCTCCTTCCTCTTCTCGTCGTTGGGTGTAGCAATCTATCATCAAAATAATGTTATCATTCATGGACTTTCCATTGTTTAATGTGAACAATTGGATAATAATAAATAAAAAATTCGTAATAGATCAGCAGTGACATATTTCCCATCATTTCGGAAATGAGAAATAGAATGTGAGAGTGCCAATATGCCTTGAAGTGAACATGTTGCCAATTTTTGTAAGTAAAGTGAAAGTGTCTCTTCTCAGGTATGACCAGACAATTGTGTATGAATAAGGGAGGAAAGAGGGGGGCAGGAGGGACAGGCCCCCCCCCCCCCACACTTGTAACTTTAGAGGAGCAAGACAAAGTTTGCCCCCCCCCCCTTTCCCAGTATTTTTGATGGCAGTCATTTTTGCCTTTGACTGAAGCATCCTGTAAATGATGATGATGATGATGATAATAAATTTCAGAGTGGCCTGGTGCAAGTCTTTCAACTGGACAGCACTATGGTGACTTGTGTGTCCCTAACTTACCCCATTCATCTCTCTGGGGAAAGGGGACCTACAGTTTAATGTGGAATTCAAACCATATGTCATTACTGGTGACTCCTGAGATTGTCGGTTGCTGATGGCTGGGTTAAAAAAACAGACTGATCCGTTTGGGTTTTAAATACACGACTCTTCAGTTTCTAGTGTTGTGCCTTATCCTGGACAACCATGCCCAACATGACAGTGGCCTGGTGAATGAGTAACTGAATAAACAATGCCATTAAAACAAAAGATTAAACACTTCAGGATTCAAAATATCATTTATAAATATATTCAGCAATATTTTTATCAGTAGCTTTCTTCATATTGAATTGATATAGATTTTAAATTTGCTGGCAGGTATTGCCATTAATATATCTGTGTTCTCTTCCTCGTTAGAATGTATTGTTACAAATATATTTGTTGTAAAAAAACTTAAGAAATTTAGAAAATAATTCATAAATTGCTGCACATACCTTAGTCTTTTTTTTTCTTTAATTATATCTGGTACATCTATTTTCAAGCACCATGATTCCACCAAACATCAGTTTTCTCAAGACATTTTTTATGTAATGACTATAGTTTTTTGAGAAGCTACACTACCTAGCTATATTCATTCTTATTAATTCTAAACCTCTTCAAAAATAGAATCACCAGAAAATCACAAAATCTGGCTTTGACTTATAATATAAATCTGTAAAAATGATTGATTTTATGTTAAGGTTGTAAATGTTCTGTATGTGAAAACCTGGAGTGGAAGATATTAATACAGTTGAATTTGCAGCTTCTGTGAATGATGACCTCTGGGCCATTGAGAAGAAAGGGTCTCTCTTGAGGCACCGACCCAAAACTGTAAAACTGTCATCACAGCCACAAGAATCAAAGAGTCAGGACTCGCAAGTGGCACCAGATGAGGACTGGGAAGTTATATGACAAAAAAAGAATGGCACACACAATGCCATAACACAATAATACCAAACTTTCCTGATGGAAATGACTTTTGAAGCTGCATCAGCTGGATATTTATATGTTCACATATTGTGTATGTTTGATTTCTGTAGAGTTCTATATTGGAATATAAATTGTGTTATCTTTTAATTTCCTTTACTTTTTGTAAACTTGTGTATCGCTATTCCTTCTGTAAAACCATGTGATATTTGTCAAGTCTGTGCTATCTTTACATTGACATTATAAAGAAGGCTGATTTCAGATTTTCATGATGATGACTTTATTCTACAGCATTTAATTTCTTATTCAAGTCTTCTTTCTTCTGTATCTGAACATATTGTTCAGATTATATTAGGGATGAAACTGTTTCTTACAGAATTACTATTTTCTTTAAGCAGTGTTGTATATATTTTCTGTCCAACTTGTCTATAATAAATTTTGAGCCAAAGACGTACAATATGTGGCAGTTTGTTTTAAAATGTTGTGAAGTGTTATATTTTTAACAGTTAATTAAACATTTTATGAGTAAAATATTTCAAAATATATAAGCTATGCCACCTGTACTCTAGAATACACAATGAAGATGATAACAGGTATTTTTTTAAATAAATATTTGTGATGGAATCAATTTTCATCAGAAGCCAACTTAATAACTGTGATGCAAAATAAAATGATCAATGCATGTAATTAACTGTTACTATTATCTAAATGTTAAGTGTGTGTGTTGTAATTATATTGAACTAGTACTGTATGTACACTTTTTTAGAAAAGTTTTTAATTATTTTTCATAGTGTTGCCACAAACTTTTGCATGTCACATGTTTCACTGAATAAACCTCCAATTTCTTTTTGTGGTTGTAGTTGAAATTACCAGTTATATATAGTTACATAACAAAAGCATCAGCATGCTGAAAGTTCGTACAAAAGGAAACATTTTATATTCAAGTATGTAGAATTGTGTACCAGAACTAACTTTGTGTAACATTCTCATAACAAACTCAGTAAGTGTTATATGCCAGATGAAAATTTTTGTATGAACTATTCTTGAAATTGTGTGTGTGTGTGTGTGTGTGTGTGTGTGTGTGTGTGTGTGTGTGTGTGATTTTTGTCCAGTTTTTTTTTTTCTGTTGTTAATGATAGTTAGGTAACAGTTTGGAAAAGAAATCCTTGCCAATCACTAGAAATCTTTAAGTAGTGTGTTAGACTTTGCATTAAGTGAATTTGAATTTGTAAACTCCCAGTAATCTTAATTTTCACCACTGTCATACTTGCATTTATAAATGTCTGTGCACTGCACATTACACATTTGGTACTTTATTTTGCTTTACTTCCATAATCTCCAAATTTTGCTGTAAATTGTTTTATCCTAACTTATTACTCCAAGGAATGCCTTATTTTTTCATTATATGAAACAGCCATTCCTAATGGAAATAAGTATTACAGATGTATTAACATATGGTTTGAGCCATTTCTTACCTTAGGAGGTTCTCTTCTATGATGAAAAGTATGGAATACTATGATGATTCATTTAATTCAATTTTTTTACTTATATTTTTACAGTACAACATTCATGACATCACCCTTGAATAAAATCCTTGGATATTACTATCTACTTTCATCAGTGTATACTTGCATTATTGTATTTAAAGCTACTACATAGAATGACATTCTGAAAGATAAATGTGGTCTCTGCCTGTGCTGTAATCAGTTTAGTTTCTCTAGTGAGTGGCAAAGTATTCTTATGTAAAATACCAAGTCATTACATGTAGTGAATATTTATTTATCATAATATTTATTTGTGCTATGTGGAGACACTCAGATGATTGCTCCAAATCCTCTTTGCATATGAAGTTTGGTTTTTATTGTGTTTACCATACATATCATTTTTATTTTCTACAGATTAATTCTAAAACATTTAGTTATACCAATGACAGCAATAGTTTTATATTTTACTTTCCTATAATTAGTACACAATGATTTGTGCTAGTTTTAGGGTTTCTAATTGTGTAGTCCTGGAATGTCAGAATGTATTTGTCAGAATGTTTATGGTTGGCAAAAGAAATGATTTATTAAAACTGAGTATACTTTGATGATGTCAAGTTATAGATGTATTTGACTCAATACATAGACTAAATGACATTCAAAATACTCTCAATTAACAAATCTAGTTCCCTCTGAAAGCTTAAAAATAAAATATAAATTCTTTCTGAAATGGAACAGAATTTTCTACTTGTCAATTGCTAAAACAGAAACAATAAAAAGGAGTTACAAACTGTTAAAAAATATGTTCACAATTTTAGACAATTTCATTGCCAAATAAAAAAAAAAAAAAAATCACCAGTATGTGATCTGATGTACATGTACTGGGCAGAACAGATAGTCACTGAAAGCCGTAAATCAGCAACAAAACTATGCTGTAAAGAAATCTGAAAATCAAATTCATTTACAATCAAGGCTACAGTTTCAGTCTTATTACCTTTTTACAGTGAGCTACATTAACAATACAACTACCACAAGGCCACTACTAATCACAGCAGAACTTTTACATCTGGCACCATGGAAATCTGCCAGCCACAGCAGAATCTCACAGTTACCTGCCCTAGCTAGACACTGTGTGTGTATGTGTGTGTGCACGCATATGTGTGAGCATGTGCACGTTCAGCAGTTGACATGTTAATTTACTGTTAAATTTGAGAGGAATGTAAATGTAAAAGTGGAATAAGCTGGAGAACAAAGAGATAAAAAACCAACACTTCCATGCGTTTACCTAGTATTTGCTTAGGGTTGGTGCTATTATTTAATCTGTCTTCAGCAATACTCTGTGAAGAGTTCTGACACCACAGGGTTAAATTTTATTTCATGTTTCTAGAGCCATCTTTCCATGTGGGACTCATACACAGACTGACAAGACTGTTTTCTGTCCTTGATGAATGTAATTAATTCTTGAGCATTCGTAATGTACTGAATGATCTTATTATGGCTGGGTAAACCAGTTGGGTTTCTATAACTAGTTCACCAAGATCAATTTACTTCAGTTCACTTTGTGCAAAATATTTTTGGTTTCCGATACTGAACAACAGTCGAGTCTTCCAACAAAACCACTTAAGTTGTAGTAACTACTAGAAGGTTCTGGTTTTCTCAAAAAGTCATGATACAAGTTTTGAAACATTATGTAAGTGTGCAATGTAAGCAATGATTATGCAGCTAAATTATTCTGGGAAAAAGTTGCTCTAGAGATGAAATTGAAGAATGTAAGTAGGGAGTCATTGAAGATCTCTTCTAAAACTCCCTTTTTTCAGTGGATTTGCAAGATGTATCTGCTGATTTGTGATCTTTGGCATTGTAAAATCAGTCTCAAGATCATAGGTGATTAAATCTTGCTCTGAACTTAAAAATTTCACAATGTTTCCTGCAAGATACAGTTAGTCTTTTGGCACAATTTTCCACACTGAAACATATCCACACTTCTGGATGACAGAGGATTTACTATTGATTGGGTAAGTGCAGAATATTGTTCTGAATGGCACACAAACAATAAATTCAAAATTCGTAGTTGCACAGTGCAACTGGAAAGCAATTTCATGATTTCCCTGGTAATGCTCTTCAACTGTAAAAAATCTCATGACTACCTGGATGTAATTCTGTTTGAAAATACAGTAGAACCTCGTTTTTACGCTTTTCAAGGGACTTAAGTAAATTGGTGTAAAATGCAGGAAATAATGTTTTAAGTGGTAAAAAATGCTTACTGCATGAGCCTTGCATTTTCGTAGTTTATTTGTGATATACGTACATAATAGGCATCTAAATACTCGCCAGGAAGTTTATTATACAATAAAGGTTAATCAAATTTTTACTATTTTAAGCGCCAGGTAAAACATAATTTTACGGGCAGTAGAATTTTTTGACGTAATTTCATTCATTATAATCGAGGATGCCGCTATTTTAAGCGCCAGGCAGAACTGGTAATTTTATGGGAAGTAGAAATTTGACGTAATTCCATTCATCATATCGAGGACGCCGCTATTTTAAGCGCCAGGCAAAACTGTTAATCTTACGGAAAGTAGAAATTTCGACGTAATTTCGTTCATTATAATCGAGGACGCCGCTATTTTAAGCACCAAACAGAATAGGTAATTTTATGGGAAGTAGAAATTTTTGACGTAATTTCGTTCATTATAATCGAGGACGCCGCTATTTTAAGCGCCAGGCAAAACTGTTAATCTTACGGAAAGTAGAAATTTCGACGTAATTTCATTCATTATAATCGAGGACGCCGCTATTTTACGCGCCAAACAGAATTGGTAATTTTATGGGAAGTAGAAATTTTTGACGTAATTTCATTCATTATAATCGAGGACGCCGCTGCTAGGCTATGTAACACATCTTCAAAATTACCTGAAACACTTCGATATTGTTTGGACGCTGCTGCCAGGCTATGTAACACATCCCCAAAATTACTGCCTTTTTCCGGAATTATTATTTACGTAGTAAAACTCAAAGTTCCGTTATTTTTGTATTTTTAGATGTTTCACACGACGATATTAGAGAATTTATTCGCGTTTTCGAGTACAAAAATATGCATAAGTATTTTTGTGACGTTTGCATAGGATCGGCACCTCTCACTATTATCGCTTTTTTGAGGCTGTGGGTATTATGATACCCAACTTTGACAGATATCGTTCTTTATTAATTAGAAATATGTATCACAAAAACAATGCAACTCTTTATTCTCGCGCCAACAAAGCAACTGGTTCTGATTGTTTGAGTAGATGCCAGCCGCTTTGGCAAAGAAGCTAGCGGAAAGAGGAACTGCACCGCCACAAATCAGCGTTATTCTCACGCCAAGCGCTATGGCAAAGAAGCTGGTTGAAAGAGGAACTACATCGCCACAAATCGGCTTGTCGTAAGTCATCAACGAAAGGCGAAATATACGTTTGAAGAAATGCAAAGTGTCAATAAACTCGACTGCAAATAATTTTTAAGCGCTATACTTTATGGGGAAAGTCATGCTAGCGTCAATTTATGTACATTACGTCATTTTTCTTCACGAAAATTCTTCCGAAAAGCGTAAAATGCGGGAAAAATGTAAATATGTTAACGCAAAAACGAGGGCGAATTAACATTGTAAACATAGGAAATTTGATGGGACCGACAAAAAAATGGTGTAAATGGCGGGAAAACGTAAAAACCGAGAATGTAAAAACGAGGTTTTACTGTACTATTTTTTGAGGAAATACATTCTGGAAAACATCAGCTGTTTATTATTTTTCAATCATCTACTTGTTTCGGTTATAAACCATCTTCACTGAAGATAACTACACAGACTGATCAAACAGGTGCATTATATGCCTCCTTATGCATACTGGCATGCATGTCACACAGCCTGGCATTGCTTTTATGTTTTTAATCAAGACTTGATGCCTAGTGACGTCTTATTAATTTTTATTGTGTGACATACATGCCAGTATGCATAAGGACGCATATAATGCACCTGTTTCATCAGTCTGTGTAGTTCTCTTCCGTGAAGATGGTTTATAACCGATACCGGTAGAAGACTGAAAAATAATAAACAGCTGATGGTTTACAGAATGCATTTCCTCAAATATCTTATGGCTGTTGAACCACATCTCAATAAAAATTTGCACTATAATTTTGTATTTCTGGGGTCATCTGGTTACAGAACATTCATACATATTTTAAATAGGCATGGGTCGAACCCCAATTTTACTGAATCTTTAATAAAACGTGCTGAATTCCGAACCCGAATTGAATCTTCCGAATCTTGAATCCAAATAATCTGTCAACTCAAGTACATGTATTTAAAAAGAATTATTACTCTATCACAGCCAGTGATGAAGATAAAGTCCTCTAGGGTGGATCCCAGATGACAAAATTACAGTAAAATTTAAGAAATTAAAATTTCATTTAGATTTTTATTTTAAATCTTAAGTATTGTTTAATACCTTCCCCCCCCCCCCCCCTCCTTTAAAAGAAATCTGTATGTACATTTTGAGATACATGTTGTTTAGATGTTCTAAAAGATAAGAAGAAACTTTCTTCACTCTATTATAAACTGTTCCATTTTGATGAAATAATAATAATAATAATAATTGCATAATGAAGTCCTAGAAAGGAAAGGATTACTTTTTTTTTTTTTTTTTCAAATGGGACGAATGAAAAATAAAACCTGAAAAGACGAGTAGATATTTTGGAGGTTGGAAAAGTAGATTCTTAAAAAATAGGATGTGTAAATGTTAAATAATGTTATAGTGACATATCAGCCATTTCATCAGTGACGGACAGAACATTCAGACACAGAGAAATCCACGTTTATTCAACGTTTGTGTATTTGATATTGCCATGAAGACATTTTAAAACTGAAGAGTATTTAACGCGCCGAATGCGCACTCCGGAGGGTTAAATAACATTTAAGATCACGTAACTTGTCTGCACAGAATTTATATTCATAGAAGATTTAAAAATCAGTTTGAATAATACAAATCTAAACATTAATGTGATATGTATATTCTACCGCGTTCAGTGTTGTCTTCCGAATTTGTTAGGCGGACATAATTTAAATGTGGTAACAGCTAACACAGAAGATTACGCCATGTAATGTATACATTTGTATTATTCTTATGGATAAAAGAGTGTGGAATTCACAAATCACGATTCCTTGGAACAATCCGCTTGCCTCTAATAGAAAAACATGTATGTTGTAGCACGAAAGCCATGGTTGTAGCGCCAGGCATATTGACACAACACAGGCTTGCCAGTCAGCTTTACTTAGTAGCTTTTAACTAAGACTTCAAATGTACGGCTATTGTAGCAACACTAAACACTTATTGGTACTAAATAAGAATGGAAATAACTTTGAAATTAATTGCGAAAACATAAAACTATTTCATAAGACTTATAATACAATTTTTACGAAATGTTTATAATAGCAATTAGGTACCCGTATGGTAATTCTGAATCACTATCACTTGATTCCTTGTTATTCAGTTATCGAGCATTTTTAAATGCCTGTTCCGCAATCTGATTTGGATTCCACTTCCATGTATAATTATTCCATTGGCACACTTGCATAATTTACACGACCCGTTGGTGTCAGTTGTCTGTCACTTTTTGAGAGGCAGTCGGTGTAAAGTGTGTAAGCTTGACCTTCGATTTATTGAAACAGATGTCAAGTGATTGCTGAATTGATGTTATCGTACCTGGATGGCACACAATTAGAACTTTTTCTTTTCTTTTCTTTTTTTTTTTTTTTTTTTTTCCACATAATAAATTTGTTATTGAAATCCTAGTGCTTCGTTACGGTTCACATACCCCATCACTTCACAAAATTCAACGAAACAATACGTGAAATCAGAATGAAGCAACTCATGCAAGTATCCTAAAGCCTTATGTATTTTTGGTATTTACGCAAAGAAATTTATTTTTGTTGCTACTAAACCACTCAACTGTGTAAATTTCCTAGAGGTTTCACTTGAAGAAATTCAATGTGAGGTCATTTTGTCTTATGATGTCGCATCTTTCGGCAGATCTATTGAAAATAAAATAAATAATGCAAATGAAAATGCACTGTTATGTAAAGTAACTGAAGGTTTCCATGTAAAACTTTGCATTCGGGATTCGGAAGTATTGGCCATTATGCATCAAATCTCGAATCCGAAGCCAGTGTGCTGGATTCGGTGAATAATGGATTCGGCCGAACCACTTGGACACAACCCTAATTTTAACAAAGGGACACTCAAAAGAAATCTATTGTCCCTTTTATTGTGATAACTACATTTTGTATTAACAGTATTTGGTTTAAGTCATGAACAGTTAACTTCAAAACAGAGCAGTGAAAAAACAGAGTTAAAATTGTATA
Source organism: Locusta migratoria (assembly GCA_026315105.1). NCBI lineage: Eukaryota > Metazoa > Arthropoda > Insecta > Orthoptera > Acrididae > Locusta > Locusta migratoria. Next base: position 469,510,847 of record CM048745.1, on the reverse strand, counting down.
ATAATGGAAAGTCCAGGTTGGAATAAATAATATAGCAAGGACAGTTTACAACTCACTGCAAAGATGTGGCAACGAGCTGCGACAGGCACATACAAAAGACACACACATACAACACTTTCAGCTATTGGCCATTTTTAAAATATTTCTGTGGCATGATTTTCTGAACATTATTTATTCTTTCCTGCCATAATCGAACGTTCATCATACCCTTGTTCTATGCAGTTTTTGGAATCCAGCCTCTGTTAACAATAATAGTCAATGTTAAGAGACTATAGATTTTGCATTCATGGCATTAAATGCCACAAAATTAAGGAACTCTTCACCATCCAACATCTTTTCCTCATCGAAAAATGCAACACAAATGGGAAGTTCCACTTTTTCTGACATGCCACAACTCTCATCAGCCAAGATAATGTATTACTGTTAGTTTCATCAACAACCATTCAGTATTCAACCTTATTCATTAATTTTGCTTTGTAATATTAACATGATTAGATATACTCAACTTAAAAAAATGGTTGCTGATCAAAAGTAAATAGATGTTTAATTTAGATGAGTTCACTTCAACCAATATTTCTTGCAGATATTCATAAGTAGGTACAATATCCACCAACCTAATTTCTTGTAAATAATCCAGTCTTAACCAAACAAAAGAAAAAAAGACTAAAAAGTGATGTTCTTAATGAAAACATTATAGGAATTATATTACTATAAGAATGCATGTTCCTTCCATGGTGATAAAAAGAATATTCTTATATCCAGTTTCACATAACCACCTATGGCAATTTAATTTAAGTCACTGAATAGGTATATCACAATTGCTCATGGTCAATTTGTAGATGCACTTAAAAATTAGTTATAATCAAGGGAAAAAACTAGCATTTGGTCATAAACTGTTTGATTTTTATCATCCAGCAAATCAATTTCAATTACATAGTGATCAACCTCAGTGCTTAAACTAGAGAAAAATACCAACACTAAGCCCTGTGGATTCATGAGAACATGTAGTAACAAACATTTCTGTTAGTCATAAACAACATACTGTATTCTTAGCTGACAGATGCAATTCTACCGATCCAACTGCTTACTCCACCTGCACGTCTTGCATTGTACACCACTAGTGCCTTCTTCATTTGATGCTACTGAATATTTGTTGCATGAATAAAAACAACAATTTATACAGAAATCTATGTAAACTAAAATACCCCCCAAAAAATTAGATTTTAACACGTTACATGTTGCACATGGAAGGGAGCCGGCTCATCGGAATGTCAACAATACATCATCATCAATGGATTATTTCATGTAGTTATTTTGAATACTGTGCATTACCATGTAAATTCCTTTATATGAGTGTTGATAAATCAATTATTTTTATTTTTTATTATTCATTTATTTATTTACAAATAGTAAGCAAATGTATAGCTTCTGGTTGGGTTGAGGGATGGGGCAAAGGCTCCACCTTGTCACAGGATGGGTATGCCCATGCCCATGATCCAGTGCCAGCTGTTGTCGCTGCCTCGTGGCCCAGAATGCTAAGTATCATAATTTAATTGTGTGAAATTTTGTTGCCAGTTAATTTCTTAATTTTCATTAGTGCTTCTGTATTTAAGAGGTTTCTTCTCACCTACTTGGCAGATTTTGTTTGTGCTATTGTTTTAAGAGTTAATTCTCATGTATTTTGATAAATACCATGTGTATAGTTTTCATCTGCTGCAAGCTACGTGATTTAAGTGTCATATTATCACTTCCTTATTTCGTTTTCTGCTTTAAGAAAGCTTATATTCCTGCGCGTTTGATAACAGAGTATTCCATAGATTTTCTTGTTTATTTTGAAAACTGACGGACTCAGTTTCATTGTTTTGTCAGCGTAGTTACCACTAACCACAGTTCAGTCAGCTGCCTTTATAAAAGTACTAGGCTAGTTAAAATTTGATTATTTAGTTTCCTACTTTCTACAATTAATTGTATCAATAGGATGTGTGCCTGCCGTGTGCAGATGCAGGAGTAGTTGGTCGCAGTTTGCGAACCGCTGAGCATGCTGTTGGCTATGGTCAGCTGTCTTCAGGCTACTGTCTTGGGGTGCAGCGGTGGTGGGGAGTCTGGTGCGTCAAGTGGGACACCTCAGGTGTTTCATGCTTCACCCTCTGTCCCTGCTATCGAGGAACCTTCAGGTGTATCGGATGTGGTTGAGCTACCCTCTACACTAGGGGAGTGGCGGGTTAAACGGCGTTCGCGTTGCTCAAGATGGAAGGCCAATGTGGAGGCTGGCCATCCGTCTACCCCCATTCATCCTGTGAGTGGACGTGTGGCCACTCCTTCAGCAGGTTCCGGGCAGGTGCACAGGGGAGGGGATTATTAGTTATTGAGAGCTCCAATGTTAGGTGCGTGATGGAGCCTCTTAGACAGACAGCATCGAGATCCGGAAAGAGGTCCAACATGCACTCGGTGTGTCTGCCAGGGGGCCTCATCCGATATATGGAGGCAACCTTGCCGGCGGCTATCGAGGGTGTGTGGTTCAGTTGACTGCAAGTAATGGCTCATGTCAGCACCAATGACGCTTGTCGCTTGGTTTCTAAGGACATCCTCAGTTCCTACAGGTGGCTGGCAGAATTTGTGAAGGCTGCTGTCCTCCCACGCGGGGTGCAATCAGAGCTGTCGACATGTAGCATTGTTCCCAGGGTTGATCAGGGTCCTTTGGTTTGGAGCCGACTGGAGGGTCTGAACTAGAAGATTCGTTGACTCTTTGACAGTCATGGCTGCAGATTTCTGGATCTGCGTTATTGGGTGGGGAATTGTAGGACACCCCTAGATAGATCAGGGGTGCACTACACTAAGGAAGCGGCTACTCGGGTAGCATAGTACTTGTGGAGTGCACATGGAGGTTTTTTAGGCTAGGTGCTAACTCTGATGAGCACTCACCTGTCAACATTCAGACAGCGAATTCAGGCTGTGTTCGTCTCAAAAATTCGACTATCAAAATATTTGCCGCAAACTTTTAAAGGATTTAAAACTAAGTTCCCGAATTTGCTGCACTGCATGGAAATTATTGTGCTCAAATAGTTTTAGGCACCTAAAGCTGACTAAATCATGATGTGGGAAGTTCAGAAATATTTAGCGAGCCGTGGAATGTATATCAGAAAGATAGATCGGATACAACTGGAGGAGGAGGGTTCATCGCTGTGGACAAAGATATTGTTTCTACTGAGATTGAGGTTGAAAGTAATTGTGAAGTTATCTGGGCATGTATAACAGGTCTAAAAGAAGTAAAGTTAATAGTTGGGTGATTTTACCACCCCCCCCCCCCCCAGTCCTGCTGCAGCAGTCTTAGAGTCATTCAAAGAAAGTCTACACCAGATAGTGCGTAGGTATCCGGGCCATGTAATATTAGTCGGAGGAGACTGCAACCATAAGAGTATAGATTGGGACTTCTCTAGTTACATTTCAGGCGGTACAGACAAGCAGTCTTGCGAGCTACTTTTGGACACATTCTCCAAAAACTGTCTTGAGCAGTTAACCAGTAACCCACACGCAATGGATATATTCTTATCGCTACGAACAGGCCTGACCTCATTGACGATGTCTGTGTAGAGAAAGAAATTAGTGATCATGGTATCATCATAGTGTCAGTGGTGACCAAAGTTAATAAACCAATCAAGAAGGCTAGGAGTGTGTTTTTGTTGGGAAGAGGTGCTAAGCAATTGTTAGGATCACACATAGAAAAGGAATGGGCATCATTTAGTTCTGGCACTCTGGATGTAGAGGAATTGTGGACTAAATTTAAGTGCTTTTTACATAAGGGTTTAGAGAAATATGTGCCTGTAAAATCGATTAAGGATGGAAAAGATCCACCATGGTATAATAATAATGTTAGAATGCTACTGAGAAAGCAAAGACTGTTACACTCTCAGTTCTAAAAAGAACAAGCAAATGATGACAGGCAAAAGTTAGTAGAGATTCATATGTCTATAAAAAGATTGATGCATGAAGCATACAATAATTACCACAGCCACACCTTATCAAAAGATCTTTCCGAGAACCCGAAAAAATTCTGGTCCCCTGTAAAATCGATAAGTGGGTCAAAGCCCACTATCCAGTCACTCGTTGATCATTCTGGGGCAGTAATAGAAGAAAGCAAACGGAAAGCTGAAGTTCTAAATTTAACCTGTAAGAAATCTTTCAAGCAGGAGGACCGCACACATGGACCATCATTTGATCAATGTACCAATTCTGAAATGGAGGACATAGTAATAAGTATTTCAGGTGTAGAGAAGCAGCTGAGAGAGCTAAATACGAAAAAGTCTGCTGGTCTGGATGGAATACCAGTTCGGTTTTCAAAGAATATTCTGTGACATTGGCCCCTTACTTAGCTTGGATTTATCGTTAATCTTTAATTCAGCGCAAAGTTCCTAGTGATTAAAAAAAAGCGCAGGTGACTCCCATTTATAAGAAAGGAAAGATAACTGACCCACATAATTACAGGCCAATATCGTTGACATCAGACGGATGTATTTTATTATATTTAATATTATTCTTAGTAACATTCTACTTTGATGTGGTAGACTGCCACTTAAATTTTTCATGTTCAAAATGTTCAAATGTTTGTAGATCTATTGGACCAAACTGCATGGTCATCAGTCCGTAGCTTACAAACTACTTAAACTAAGGTAAACTAAGCTAAGGACAACACACACACACACACACACGCACACACACACACACACACGCACACACACACACACACACACATGCCCCAGGAAGGACTCGAGCCTCCGTCAGCGAGCAACCATGCGCTGCGTAGCAAGCCGCTTTAGACCGCTCGGCTACTCCACCGCGGCAAAAAAAAAAAAAAAAAATTTTCATGGCCAACTAAAATAGTAGGTATGCAGCAGATAATTTATATATAAACAATTATATGTATTTGTGAACAAGAACTGAATATATTTACATACAAAGCCATGGTAAATTAAATATTAATTGTGTAACTATATTTCGATGGCGGCAGTATAGGGAACAGTCAGACACCACGCTTAATGACTATCTGAGCCAAGAACTTCAGTCTCAACTGATTTTTAGTATTGTTAAATGTAAACAACATTTGCAGGGAGGTGGTCAAAGCATTTAATTCTGTGATACTCAAATGTATAATATTTTTTGAAGGGAAATTATATTTTAAAGATGAGGCATTAGGATGCGCAGAAGGATACAATTTTGTGACCAGAGGGAGCTCTCTTTCGAATGCTTCGGAAGGGATTCATAACTTGGACATGGTGGTGAAAGGTTGTGATGCTGGGCGGTCTTTAGCCGCGTTACTAACTTGTGATTTGGAGATATAGGCATGTGTGGACTTAGAAAATTTACGGGACTGTGACTGCAGAACTTAGTCTCTGGTGAAAAGTGATAAACTATGCACGGTTGTAGGGCTGTGGAACTGTAATAATTCAGCAATCATGTACTCATGTGATTACAAACTGTGTTTTATAACAAATACTCTAATTGCGGATTAATTTGGAACTTTTACTCTCGAATGCATGTGGTACTTATGGTGCCTCTCATGAACAGTAGTTGGGGAAATATTTAGTTATTTAACAATGTATAAAGTAGAACCACCTCCGCATTTTCATGTCCAGAAAGAGAAATAAACTCTATTTATAAAGAATTACTTTGTGAGTGAACCAGTTCTTCATCTTAGAATCCATTTTGTTGGTCATTCAGAGGTTTAATTTATGTTTGTTAAATATATTTTCACGTCATCATATGCAGATTGATAGACTGGCTAAACTACAGATTAATTATTGATCTTGTTTAAACATATTGGGTAGCTGTTTAGGGCATAGAAGCTGACATACATAACTCACCCCTATGAACAGACACGGCGAGCCATAAACTTTTACTACCCTGAGTTACGTATTGTTCAAGTCGTATTGGTGACAAGGTCACAACGTCATCACGACAGTCAGTGTATTAATAAGTATAGTAATACATATTCTGATATTTTTTTATTTACTGTATGTTCTGATTAATTCTTTTTAACAGCTCAACATTAAAAATTAAATATTAAGAATGCATTCACCTTGCCTGCAAAGTTAAAAGCTGTATGCAGAGTATTCTGCCGCTGCAAATATACTTATATTTGAACTTAGCTTTGGACAATCTATTTTTGTAAGAATATCACTTCTTTCATATTCCATTTCACCCTTTGACCACTTCCAGTTCATACAGGATTTCTGCATTGCAGTAACAGCACCTTTCTCAGTAATTTTTACCACTTTCTCAGGATAAATTTCATCTAAATAGACAACAAGCATGTAATCCTTGTGTCTCGATTTTTGTTGCACATTTCTTGAAGCCTCTTGAATTTCTTCAGGATTTGGAGAATCATTTCCACTTGATAATGCCCCCATAGTCTTCTCTGAGTCTGCATACACAATATGTTCCTGTTCACTCTCACTACCTCCATTGTCTTCAGGGTGCAGCAAATGTTTTCTTCCACAATTTGAGATAGATGGCTGACAGTTAATGATGTCACTGGAACATATGCTTTGACCTACAGGTACCTCAAACTACTTATGTCTCTTTATTTGCCTATGACCAGTAATTTCTTTTCTTTTCCAATTCCACTGCAAAAGTCTTTCCCACAACATTTGCGAATCAAAATTAAAATCACCGTTCATTTGGTTCTTTAGCAATCTTTCCAGAACCTTATACCTATTAAGGGGGAATATCTCTGTTTTTGGGAAGCCAATAATAAGCTTAGGTTTTCTGCTCTGTAGTCAATTGATCAATTTCTTTATTAATACTGTTTTTATTTATTAACTGTCTTTATTAACTTTATAACACTGTCTTTATTAACTTATTAATACAATTCATATTTTGGAATTGTGGTGAATTCATGATGCAGTTTGATTCCACTCGCCCAACATTTTTTCTGCACTGGCCCTTCACTGATTGGATATTAGCAACTTTGAGAGGCTGGAGTAAATGAGTCACATTTGTTGGCAATGCTATAAATTTAATATTAAACTGCTCACACAGTTGCTTCATTTGTATGTTTATGTGGGAGCTAAGATTTTCTCCAATGAGTACCTTAATTCCCATGTGCTTCTTTAATATAAATAGAATCAAGGAGGTCAATCCATCTTCGATGATTTGGTGTTAACTAACCACATTTTCTTCTGTTGTACCAACAGCCATCTAGGCGACAAATCATCTCTGACTTGACATACAATGGTGGTAATGTACTGATAACATTTCCACATACCATAAAAGAAGTATTTGCTTTTGAAACATTTCGTATTTGGTCAGGGTATTTTGTGCTCCTCCTTATGATGCTTTTCTGGGTTCCTGGATTGTCAACCAGATTCATCTCATTGAAGTTACAAATATTGGAATCAGGTGTGCCCTTTAAATTTGATTCTAAATGGGTCGAAAATTTACATGTACGTATCTTCATCAGTAGCAGCTTGAGCGTGATAATTTTTTGCTCTTCTTGCTGAAAATGATTTCCTGTGTGATTTCAGAAAGGATGACGTCCACTTTGTTCCCAGAAAATTGTCTTTAAAACTAGGAATAATTTTACCAGTGCTGTTGGGGTAGGCTTTCACAGTGCCTCTCAGGCTGGAAGATATTAGTGGGAAACCAAAAGTTGACAAGGCTACTGCATGGGCCACAAACTGCTTTTCTTCGTCATCTGAGATTGCTATTTTCCCCACTTATCTTTGCAGAAGTTTTCCCTTTAATCCAAAACTAAATGGTATTTCTCTGGGTCCCACAACAGTAAATGCATCAGTATGTATCAGTAAATCAAAGCAATTATAAAAGGCAGTTCTCATACATATATTTAATTAAAAAAATCACAAGACTACCTCTCTTGAGCTTCCCTAAGTGACAATTTCTTTGATTTCAAATTCTCAGTTGCTTCCAAAATTATTGTTCTGTATTGATATGAGACAGCAACCTAGCATTTTTTTCTATTTAGAAACCATGATTATTTCTCTTAAGATTATAACACAAGTATGAAGTATGAAAACAATGTGGCACAGACTGGAGTGAAATTTCGCCCCACCAATCTTCAATTACATACCAAAAAAAAAAAAAAAAAAAAAAAAAAACACTATCTTGGTACAATGGAAGCAGATAGCCGTACCATATGTGCAACCACAGCAGAGGGGTATGTCTGGAGAGGCCAGACAAACGTGTGGTTCCTGAAGAAGGGCAGCAGCTTTTTCAGTAGTTACAGGGGCAACAATCTGGATGATTGACTGAGCTGGCCTTGTAACATCAGCTAACATGGCTTTTCCATGCAGTCACTGCGAACTACTGAAAGCAAGGGGAAACTACAGCCGTTACTTTTCCCGAGGACATGTAGCTCTACTGTATGAACATATAATGATGGCGTCTTCTCGGGTGAAATATTCCGGAGGTAAAAGAGTCCCCCATTCGGATCTCCAGACGGCGACTACTCAGGAGGATGTTGTCATCAAGAAAAAAAAAAACAGGCATTCTACGGGTCAGAGCGTGAAATGTTCTAACCCTTAATCGTGTAGAGAAGCTAGAAAATTTGAAAAGAGAAATGGATAGGAATGGATAGGTTAAAGTTAGATATGGTAGGGATTAGTGAAGTTTGGTGGCACGATGAACAGGATTTCTGGTCAGGTGAGTACAGGGTCTGTTGGTGGTAACGCAGGAGTAGGTCTGACAATGAATAAGAAAATAGGAATGCGGGTAAGTTACTATGAACAGCATAGTGAACGTATTATTGTAGCTAAGATAGACATGAAGCCAACACCGACTACAGTAGTGCAAGTTTATATGCCAACTAGCACGCCGATGATGAGCAAATCAAAAAAATGTATGAGGAGATAAAAGAAATCATTCAGAAAGTTAAGGGAGATGAAAACTTGATTGTGATGGGGGACTGGAACTCGGCAGTAGGAAAGGGAAGAGAAGGAAATGTAGTAGGTGAATATGGGCTGGGAAAAAGGAATGAAAGAGGAGATCGCTTGGTAGAATTTTGCGCAGAGCACAATTTAATGATTACCAACACATGGTTCAAACATCATGAAAGAAGGCTGTATACGTGGAAGAGTCCAAGAGACACTGGAATGTACCAGATTGACTTTATAATGGTTAGGAACAGATTTAGAAACCAGGTTTTAAACTGTAAGACATAACCAGTGGTGGATATAGACTCTCTGACCATAACTTATTGGTTATGAAATGCAGATTAAAACTTAAGAGACTACAGAAAGGTAGAAACGTTAGGAGATGGAATCTGGACAAATTGAAGGAACCAGAGGTGATTGAGAGTTTCAGAGGTAGCATTAGACAAGGATTGGCTGAAATGGGGGAAAGTAATACAGTAGATGAAGAATGGGTAGCTCTGAGAGATAGGGTAGTGAAGGCAGCAGAGGATCATATAGGCAGAAGGACAAGACCTAATAGAAATCCCTGGATAACACAGGATATACTGAACTTAATCGATGAGAGGAGAAAATATAAAAATTCAGTAAGTGAAACAGGAAAATGGAGTATAAACGTCTGAAAAACGAGGACAGTTTACAACTCATCGCAAAGACGTGGCGATGAGCTGCGACAGGCACAAACAAAAAACACACATATACAATACATTCAGCTATCGGCCATGGCCTTCTTCAGAAAATAGAACACTCAGGCAATCACACAGGCACACAACACAGTCATACAACCATCACCTCCGACTGCCGCACTTCGAATCACGCTCGAAGTGCGGCAGTCGGAGGTGATGGTTGTATGACTGTGTTGTGTGCCTGTGTGATTGCGTGAGTGTTATATTTTCTGAAGAAGGCCATGGCCGATAGCTGAATGTATTGTATGTGTGTGTCGCAGCTCGTCGCCACGTCTTTGCGGTGAGTTGTAAACTGTCCTCACTATATTATTAATTCCAACCTGGACTTTCCATTATTATATTACGTCTGAAAAATGAGATTGACAGGAAGTGCAGACTGGCTAAGCAGGAGTGGCTATAGGACAAATACAGGACTGTAGAAGACTGCATAAATAGGGGAAAGATAGATACCACCTACAGGAAAATAAAAGAGATATATGGAGACAAGAAAAGCAGCTGCATGAATATCAAGAACTCTGACGGAAAACCAGTACTAACCAAAGAGGGGAAGGAATATATAGAGGTCTATACAAAGGAAATAAACTTGAAGGCAGTATTCTAGAAATTGAAGACAAAGTGGAGGAATATGAGATCGGAGATATGATACTATGAGAAGAATTTGACAGAGCGCTGAAGGATTTGAGTCGAAGCAAGGCCCCTAGAGTAGATGATATTCCATCTGAACTGCTGATATCGTTAGGAGAGCCAGTCATGAAAAAATTGTTCCACCTGCTATGCAAGATGTATGAGGCAGGGGAAATACCTTCCGACTTCAAGAAGAATATTGTAATTCCAATTCCAAAGAAAGCAAGTACAGACAAGTGTGAAAATTACAGAACTATCAGTTTAATAAGTCATGGGTGCAAAATACTAACACGAATTATATACAGACGAATGGAAAAACTTGTGGAATCTGACCTCAGGGAAGATTGGTTTGGATTTAGGAGAAATGTAGGAACATGGGAGGTAATACTCACTTTACAACTTATCTTAGAAGATAGGCTAAGGAAAGGCAAACCTATATTTTTAGCATTTGTAGATTTGGAGAAAGCTTTTGAGAATGTTGACTGGAATATACTCTTCCAAATTCTGAAGGTATCAGGGGTAAAATATAGGGAGCGAGGAGTTATATTCAACCTATACAAGAACCACACAGCGATTATTAGAGTCGAAGGGCAAGAAAGGGACGCAGAGGTTGGGAAGGGAGTAAAGTAGGGTTGTAGGCTTTCCCCAGTGTTGTTCAATCTATACATCGAGCAAGCAGTGAAAGAATGAAAGGAGAAATTAAAATTCAGGGCGAAGAAATAAAAAGTCTGCAGTTTGCCCACGACATACTAATTTTGTCAGACTTCAAAGGATCTGGAAGAGCAATTGAATGGAATGGACAGTGTCTTGAAAGGAAGATATAAGATGAACATTACCAAGAGTAAAACGAGGGTAATGGAATGTAATGTCAGTAAATCAAGTGATGCTGAAGAAATCAGATTAGGCAATGAGACAATAAAAGTAGTAGATGTGTTTCGTTATTTGGGTACCAAAAAAACTTCTGATGGCCGAAGTAGAGAAAATATAGAACACAGAATGGCTATGGGAAGGAAGAAAAGCATTTTAAAGAAGCGGAACTTGTTAACATCCAATATCAATTCAAATGTTAGTAAGTCCTTTCTGAAAGCATTTGTCTGAAGTGTAGCATTGTATGGGATTGAAACGTGGACGACAAGGAGTTCAGACAAAAAGATGATAGAAGCATTCGAAATAATGAAAATGATGAAAATTAGATGGGTAGATCACGTAACAAATGAGGAGGTGCTTAACCGAATTGGGGAGAAAAGGAATTTCTGGCATATCCTGACTAAGAGAAGGGATAGATTGGTGGGACACATTCTGAGACATTATGGAATCGTCAACTTAGCATTAGAAGGAAGTGTGTGGGGTAAAAATCGTAGAGGGAGACCGAGGGACGAATACAGTAAGCAGATTAAAAAGGATGTAGGTTGCCGAATGTATTCTCAGATGAAAATGCTTGCAGAGGACAGGGTAGCGTGGAGATTTGCATCAAACCAGTCTGCGGACTGAAGACCACAACAACAACAGTGATCATACTCACTTAATGGCAGAGAATGATACTTAAAACTGTCTCCTTACCTATTTTTCGGTACCTCTAATCATTTTAGATGGAAGTTTCGTGTTTCATGCCAAAACGATGAGTGTAAAAAAAAAAAAAAAAAAAAAAAAAAAAAAAAAAGTCTGTAAGGCCGGTATTACACGGGCATATTTATCAAAAATTTACATCATATATTTCCATCATAAAAATTTGGTAGTGTAATAGAATATCTCTGCTTTCGTCAAATGAAAATATGATCATAGGTTTGTTCAAAGAGCTACCGGTACAGGGCTGTAGCTGCTAAGCAGGCAGTACCGCACATGCGCGGTACCTAGGAGCGGTATTACACGACGATCCGCCGCGAAAGGTATAGGTCTAGCATGACAGCCATCTAGAGGCGAAATGCGTAGAACCTCCGCGGAACCATGATTATTCAGACACTTTATCCGCGCGCTGGAATAGAGACCAGTTGAGTCCTGTGAGTGTGAAGTGTTAATCCGCGCATACGCGGTAGGCAGCGCTAACGCGCGCATGCGCAGAAGCGGATATTGCAAGAAGCTTTCTGCTTGCTATTTGTGTAAGACATTTCAGACTTACGTGTTGTGGTTTTTGCCCGTTTTTTCTGTTTGTAGATTTTCATAAATGCAGTAATTCAACAAGAAAAATGTGTTTTCCAGCAGACCTTTACACTAGGTGTTTATTAAAGGGCGTTTTTACATTGGTTGCTTCATACTTATAGAAATGAAATGGAACAGAGAGCCGTTTAGTCATTATTTAGGCGTACAGGGAGGAAAGTTGTTTGTATAACCCACACGATCCCTTTATCATAAGTTATGTCAGCAATCGTTTACTCCTGAATGATGTACTTACAACTTTACAAACGGCAGTTCTTCAAAACAGGTCACGTCCTTCCTCACGAAGTTCCAAATTTGTTGCGGATTTCCAGGACTCACTTCTTTTATTAGCTGTGCGCTCTACCTTCCTTCTTTCCGGCTACAGTCTGGTTTTCGTCGTTGTTGTGCCGTAATCTGAAGATTTACTGACACAGCTAAAAAAAAAAAAAAAAAAAAAAAAGTGTCCTATGTGCGAAATGCTGTATACATGTAAATTTCGACAGACATATAGATTTTCAACCTTAGTGTCGTAATATAAAACTGTCGCGCGGTCTGAGGCTCCATGACACGAACTGCGCAGCCGCTCCCGCCGAAGTTAAAAGAATCCTCCTCCACCCATTTGTGTGCATGTTGTCATTGGCATAAGTTAATTTAAGTAGTGTGTAAGTCTAGAGACCAATAACCTAAGTAATTTGGCCCAAACAAAACCTTTAATATAAAAAGAAAGTGCTGAGTCTGTAATTCAAAGCAGTTGTGACTCAATTCTGTACTAACTACGTAAGACAAAAAGAAATAATAAAAAATGACAACTTCACATTAAATAGGAATCGTAAGCTCACAGAAATAATTTAAATGAATGACGTTTCAGAAAATCACCGCTTCCCTCGGGTTCTTGTGTGGTACTGGTATGAATGAACGATTAGATGAGCTCTGTTTTCTTCGCGTTTCATGCGCGTTGTTGCTATCTAATGGTACGGCCACAGTGAACGGCTCCCCGCTAGCTGCTCGGCCGCTCGCAGCGGTCGGACCGCGCGCGCTGCAACGGCGCGATGGCAGCTGGTGGCGGCCACAGTGCGCACCCTACCGCGCGCTGGCTAAGCCCAATACATGACCAAAATTACTTTTCGATTTTCTTGCTGAAAAAAAAAATACTACATGTGCATGAAACAAAGCTACATCGCACTCCGGTGTCAGTTTTGCGATCAAAATTCTCCTTCTGCTGTAAAAAAAAATAAAAACCACCTTTCCCGGTTTTGTGCGTTTTCCTTGACGTAGGATACTTCTCACTCGATTCTGAGGAAACTAATTGTCGTACCTCACTGAGTTTTGCACATCTTGCAGGCTAACATAACAGCTTCATAACGGAGTGTCTGTTTTTCCGGTATTCGCCATAGTTATTACGATACTTAATTTCCAGTTAACCTATCGCACAACATTTGAAGCTTTTGCAGTGAAAAATATAGTAGCTGACTAATTTTCGTTTGGTTAACTTTAGGCTATATATTACTGCGTACGAAATGTAGCCAACATTGTGAAACTGTTTTTAAACCTGAATAGAAAGCGATACATCGCTCCAGTATAGCGAACAGGGTGTTGAAATTTGAGGGCGCTAGCGCCGCGCGCTCTCCTTCGGCGCGCCATGTGCACAACTACTGAGCCTCTAGCCTGCAGCTCAGTCGGTCAACCTTCGTAATAAAGCACATGCCCGAGCCAACAGAAAATGATTTTAAAAAATAGCAAAGTTTATCTGGGACAGATGCCAGTTTTCTAACTAGTTTTAAAATATTGAAATATTGGTGGCATACAAGTTCTGATAAAAAAAAAAAAGGACAGTAAATCTAGTTCTATGTTTTAATAGGCCATCGTCGTAGACAAAAAATGGCCTTAGGTCCAAAAAAATTGCAGGAAGCGGAATTTTTGGTATGTTGTTAGGGCATATTAGAGTAGTATTAAACCAAGTTTGCAGCTTCGAAATCCTTTAGCTTAACTTTTAAGAGCGAAAAAACCTCGACATTTTCGGACTTTTTTCTGGTTTTGGCTTATAACTCGTAAAGGGTGGTGGTTTTTTGGCGAAAAGTCACTCACACCTTTATTAATGTAGATAAAATATTCTAAAATTTAAGCCCAACCGCAGCTCTGTAAGTCCAATAGTTCCTGAGATATTGAACTTCAAAAATTGACTTATTTCTCCAAAAAGTTCAAATTTCCGATTTTAGTCGTCTTTCGGTTAGAATATTATCTCTAATGATCATCCCACGGGGAAAGTCATACAAAACAAAGCTATAGAGCAGTTATTTAGCTTTAATCTAAGTACAGAACGAAGTCAATAGGCCCAATAGATTTATAGTTATCGTTAAAAAACAAAAAGTTGGAAAAATCGGATTATTCAATAAACTGACCCAGATGAAAATTTCGAGGTTTTTTGGCTCTTAAAAGTTAAGCTAAAGGATTTCGAAGCTGCAAACTTGGTTTAATACTACTCTAATATGTCCTAACAACATACCGAAAATTCAGCTTCCTGCAATTTTTTTGGTCCTAAACATACCGGGCGACTGGCCTATAAAGTTACAAATATCGGATTGCTAGCTGTCACTGACGGAAAATTACAAGTTCATAATGGGGACTGTAGGGGTCTAAGGAAAAGAGAATGCTAGTGTTTGTGTTGAATGCCCCTTCCGACGTGCAATAGAAACGGAAAGACTAAAATTACCAGAAGAATTTAAGACAGGATCCAATAGCATGCGTCTAAATGTTATCCAAGGCGCTGCAGCATTTTTCCTCTGAGTCAATATTTAATTAGACTTTCTCAACAAAAAAACAACAGCGGGGGGACATTAAAGATGTTTTCAGCGGCACTGTTAAGTTGGAATATGCTGTTCGTAAGTGCAGCTTAAGTGCATCTTCTTTCTAGTTGAGTTTAATGCAAGTAAATCAGTGGTGCTATAAATGCTGTTGTAACTTGGCACCATCCACGGATGATGATGATGAAAAAAAAAAAAAGTTCTGATCGCAAATTGCTTAAAATGCCAAAACTGGACGCACTAGTTGCTGGCATGGGGTAGTAACTGTTAGATCACGACAGGGAAAAAGTTGCAACTGCTGTCCTATAACCTCAATATACATACAAAGTAAATATATAAGGCTTTCTATAGTCCATGGTGTGGCTGATACAGCAACCAGTCAAATTTTAATTTCAAGTAAAAACAGTCTTGGTTGCAAAGTGGTTTTATTAATTACCAATGACGCGTTTCGCCCTCGCAGCAGGGTATTATCACATTATCTGCTTGACAAACGTTACGCAAATTGCTATAACAGCCCCTGTTTCACTACTTTAAATATTGTAGTAATTCTTGTGTAACATTTGTCATGCATGTAAGATGATGGCCTGCTGTGAGGGCAGAACGCGTCATTAGTAATTAATAACACCACTTTGCAACCAAGACTGTTTTTACTTGAAATTACCCTGTAACTGACAGTGTACCGTCTGTCACAGTGTATGTATTTTGAGATTATAGTAGGACAGCAGTTACAATTATTTCACTGTCAAGGTTCCTAATCACATACCGACATTTTATACTGTTCACGAACAAAAAAAATTTTGATAAGGTAAATTGACATGGAATGGCAGCAAAGTAATTAAGAATGAAGTAGCCTCGTGTTAGTGGCTCACAAAAAGCCAATTTCACGTGAAATCTTTAGCAAAGAAGTAACCATTTCATATTCTGAGCTAAATAACCTATCTACACGTAAATTATCTTGAATGTCTAGTTGTTTTCTATATTAAAAATTAAATGTTCAAATGTTTGTAGAGCTTATGGGACTTAACTAAACTTACAAACTACTTATGAACTAGCTAATACTATGGACGGCACAAATATCCATGCCCGAGGGGGGATTCGAACCCCCGACCGTAGTGGCCGTGCAGACCGTGACTGGAGCGCCTCAGTCCCCTCGGCCACCGCGGCCGGCACTATATTAAAGTACTGGTATTCTTGCACCAATATGAACAACAAGATGCAATTAAAGACATTGCAAAACCGGTTCTGCGAGTCTACAAAAGTTCAATAAAATTCAGCTACAGTGATTTAACGGCCTTTCATTCAACACTTTTGAGATAAACGCGTCTTTATCAGCTCCCATTAAACACGACGCGCAGCGCACAGCGTTGAAACCTCGGAACCCACGAGCGGAGAGCGGCACAAGAAACATGAATTCTTTCTTGCACGCGCCTGTGAAAGCGATGTGAGCGAGCTGAGGCTGCCGCGCGGGTGCACTATGGCCACCCCAATGGGATCACCCACTGGGTTTTCCAACCGCCTCCCTGCCGCCGAGGAGCAGGAAGCGTGGAGTGGCTCACTATGGCCGTACCCGGATTCGCGCGAAGGGATATCCGCCGTGCATAGTGTAATAGGTTTACGTGAAGCAGTACGTCGTTCCAGATAAATACACTTGTGAAGCTGCTGCATAGGCGTACGCGTCAGGTGTATCGTGTAATACGACCTTTAAGCGTAGTTTGGTCCCATAGGATTACAAACATTTGAACATTCGGAGTTTCTTTGCATTTGGTGTGTATTATGGTACATCTTGCTGTTTAGTATCTTCGATGATAGGTGTTTGGATAACGTATCGCAGCTTGTGTGTGTGTGGTGGTGGGGGGGGGGGGGGAGGGGTGCTATTTCCTACGTTAGCTATAGAAATTTTTCGACTAGTGATTGACAATTTTCTCTCTCTCTCTCTCTCTCTCGTATATGGTTTTCGAGTATTGTTGTTAGAATCCTACTGTTATAGTATTTGGGGTCATGGTGTAAAAAACATCAAATTATAGTTGAAACTGTAGCCCGTGTGAAGTGGTCCTCGGGTCTATAAGAACACTCTAAGACCTGCCTTCGAAGTAGAAGGAGAATGTGTTGGTATAGCTGAAGTTATTCATTTGCCACGATGTTAGAAGCTGCGCGATAAATAGTTTGTCGGGACTTAATTAACTTTGGCAATGAGTAGGCTAATGATTGTCAGAGTCAGTACTGTAACTTTTTCCCAAATTCTTTATGGAATTGTAACTGAATATGGTTCTACAAGAGATTTTACGAGTATTGATATTCGTTGCACTATGTTTTGAACTATTTTGAGCTAATGATTATTTTGCAGTCTGTGATTTTGAAATCAACTTAGTGTTTAAGAACCACTGACGGTTATAAAACTGAATACAAATCAAGCACGAAAACAGTAAGGCAGTATATGAAACTACGGAAAAAGAAGCAACATAAAAACTGAACACTCCAAGAACATGATATGCCACATAAAGGAAACAGCTACAGCAAATGTGTCGTGGTTCTGTGGTCATGTTGTTGGATTAGCGCCTACAAAACACTGGATTCATATGCCGGGGCAGTGGCGACGCGTCCTATGTGTGAACACCCGCAAAAGAAAAGAAAAAAAATCGCTCGTCGTGAGAAAAAAGGAAGTAAATATATAGATAAAATGAACAATGTTTTTAAACTACCATTCTTCGTTTCGTTCTTCCATCATATCATTTTGTATGCACATTCAAAGTATTTTTATCGCATGAGAAACGTTTACATCGCAGTCAGCACGTATACATTTTTTTTTCTTTTTTTAATGGGACTATGTGACTGAAGTTCCATCGTCAGGGGCGATTTAGACTTCACAGGATTACAAGGGTTGGTAGGATACAATTTAATTATTTTCTTCATTATAATTACAATTATTATAAATGTATTAAACTTTAGGAGTGTGCTTACCTCCTGTTAGTGTCGTTAATTACAATTTATTGTACAAGAGACCTTGGCACTCTGTATCTGAGCCAAGGCAAGGGCATAGTTTTACCCAAAGTCCTTATTTGGTGGGTCAAGTCCTGTATCATGTCGATCTTGCGGTGCAGATTCGTCGATCTTGCGGTGCAGATTCGTCGATCGTCTTCGGATCGTCTCTTGGATGGGTTCTATGTGTAATACATCATGGAGTTCGGTGATACGAGTAAACCTGCTGGCACGAATTATCCACCTTAATACTATGTTTTGGATGATTTGGATACATCGTATTTGTGTGACAGTTGCAAGCCTCCAAACGGTGCTGCCGTACAAGATCTACAATAGTACCATAGCTTTATACAGTCTCACTTTTGCTGGTATACTTAGCTCCGTGCTGTAGAAGAACGGGAACAGGCTTTTAGCATTGCCAAAGGCTTTATTCCGTAGTGATTTGACATATTTGTGCACACAGAGCTGCTTGTACAGTATGACACTGAGGTACCGAACCGCATTCCCCCTTGGAATGTCTTCGTTGTTGAGTTTCAGCGCCCCAGGCCTCCGCGGCCGTTTTTTACTGAATTAGATCGCTGTTGGTTTTTGGCACCACTCCGCTATCACGTCCAGTGGTCGCTACAGCCTGGTGATATTCGTTTAGACTCTTCTTCCTGTTGTGATGAAGGCAATATCATCAGCAAACTGGGCCAGCTCAACATCTTCCACCGTTGGTATATCGTTCAAATAGGTGTTGAATAGTATAGGCGATAGGACTGCCCCTTGAGGTAGTCCGGCAACCGCAGGTCCTGTTTCTGATGACTGTCCTTCCACTTGTACCACCATCTTCCTATCACTCAGGAAGCTGCAGATGAGTTTTACATAGCAATCGGGGATGGAAGTCTGCTCGTGAAGTTTCCGGAGAAGTTGTTCTCTCCAAACTTTATTGTACGCCTTTTCCTCATCTAAAAAAACGGCAGCAGTTGATTTGGTCACATTGAAGTTCCATGTAATGTGTTTAGTTGTGACGATCTTCGTATCCTTTTGTGGTTTAGGTATAGGCACTATTTTTGCTATGTTCCATGCAGACGGGAAGTACTTCTTGAGGAGGCATCCATTGTTTATTCTAGTCAATAGCACCATGGGATTCCGAGGCAAGTTCTTCAGTTTTCAGTTGGAGGTTGGAGATCTTGTCCACTCCTGGAGATTTGTTGGGGTGGAGTTTCTTTATGATTGACCTCACTTTGCTTGGTGTTGTCAGCCGTGGTTGAGTCTGATCCAGTGTTGTGAGAAAGCGTTCCACCACTCGGTTGGTGATACCTTCCTGGTCCCTCTGTGCTGCGTTGCGATGTTCCCTCAGCAAGGTTGTTTGCTGTTCAAAGGCTGAAACGAAAGTTTACGGCGGGGCATTAAAAAACAACAAACAAACAGGGAGGGAAGGTCAGTGCATAGTTGACAAAGTTCCTAAAACACCTCCCCTCTTTCATGCCTTCCTTCGGCGATGTTACCAACGCACTTCGTGCCAGTGCCCTGGATTGTAAACGGGGCAGCACTGCACACGAGGTGCCGTGTCGATATGCAACTTCAGTGCACGTCTAAAATCTCTCTTTTACTAACCTTGTGTCTTCTGTCGTAGTTGATGTCCCATTGCGCAGGTGAAGCACACAGGTCGCGCATCCATTGTACCTGAAGTGATGCTTAAAGAAGTGTTGAAATGAGGCTAGGAAGTACTGCACTACGATTAACTTTAGCTTTTGTAGGATGCCAGTGCTTGTTTTTATTGAAGAAATGACATTGTATATCCAAGCACAAATATACAGACTGAGTAATATTAAATATATAAACAATACATAACGTATAAACTGTCCCTGGCTCGCACTGAACTGACATGAATGTGCAAGGTATCGCGGTCGGCGCTCGACTGACTGCCGCCGCACCTCGCTGCGCGCCACAAGCCACCGATTTGGCGCCAAGCGGAACTTCTAGACTACCCTTGTTCAACTTGTTACAAAATATGTAAATAATTAAATCTTTGAATTAACCGGAGTATAGCTTAGCACAAAAGCATTACAGAAAGTATACAGATAATTTTTAATAGACATAGGAAAGTTAAATATTAATAAAAGAAGCTTAAAGTTTTGGCGGACAACTAGTATAGGCGGGAACCAATCAGATCTCAACTTGCAATAGGGGCGGAGCTTTCCCATGGGATACAAGCTCATCTACTGTCTCTCTCTCTCTCTCGCCATTTGTATTACGTAACACAGTTCTCCAACCAAGAAAATTTCTTTAACACCTAATATATTGATATGCGAAATAAACGGCTCCATGTCAACCCCCTCACAAGTTTCGGCCATCATAAGGGAGTCTGACGTAAGTCCCTGCGGTGTTTGTAAGAGCCGTCGTAGTGTTGGTTCTGCCCGTATATTGCGGACCAGCCGCCATTCTTCTTTTGTCTGTAGGAGAAAGAATGACATTTTGTTCTCCCCCATTTCCATACCCCATTCTACCAGTCGCCTCCACAGTTGTCTCTGAAGCCTGTAACATCGCCGCCGGTATTCTGGGTTCCTGGTTCGCTGCCACAGTTTGCACATTCTATTCTTCTGCTCTCTTAGTTCTTCCAGTAAGAGTGGGAGTGGCTTGTTGACTTGTTGCTCGTCGACTATTGTAAAGGAAGACATTTGGTGAGCTTTCCTTATCTTCCGTGTCAGGTGGTCCACCGCACAGTTGCTTTGTTCTGGAGTCCTTAGTGGTAGAGTAAGGATCACGTTATTATTCAGAAATCGTCGGAATTGCGGCCAGTTGTTTTCCTGGTGTATCTTCTGTTGAGGCAGTTGATAATTTGCGGAAGTGTTGTTAAGAGTGGGTCATGGTTCGAAGTAAGGTCATTGATGGTAGCTGGTCGAGGATCAAACTTCAGCCCTTGCGTAATAATTATGTCCAGGACATCCGGTTGATGGTGCCGATTAAACGGTGTAGGTGTAGGATCCAACGGTTCCCACACTCTTAAGTCCAGGTCTCGTTAGAGTTGGTGTAGTTGCACTCCTCTTGGATTGATGACACTTCAGTTCCATGTTGTGTGTTTTGCATTCCAGTCGCCTCCAATAAGGGTTCTTCCTTGTGGCACTAGAACGTTGACTAGATCTTGTCTGATGAACTGCGCTTCTGGCCAGAGGTATGTCGCCACCAGTGTGATTTTCTCTATTTCTGTCCACTTCGCAACTGCCGTGGCTTCCAACTCTTGTAACTGTGATAAGTCGACCTCCCTGTGTGTGATGGTTTGGCGGAGGAATATGGTGATACCACCCCCATGTTACCATGTTACGTACGCGAAACGTCTCGTTCAGTCTGAGATGTGTTTCTGACAACAGAACAATGTTCACCTAATGCCGTGAGATGAAATCTTGTAGTTCCAGTTTCACATTCTTCACGCCAGTAGCATTCCATATAGAGATGCGCAGGTGCTTCGCGTGTGGCGCCATCTCTTTGCAAAAGTCTGTCCCTTCAATAGTTTGTCCTTGGCTGCTAGCATCCGTTTTCCCGTGGTGATCAACTTGGAAAGGAAGTTCTGTCTGCTTAAAAAATTTTAAGACAGTCGTCACCTCCGTTATGGCAGCATCAGCGTCCGTGTCCTTGGGTGGGTTAGTTGTTTGCCTCCTGGTGTCCCGTTGTCCTTGCAGTGTGGATGCGAAGGTCCATCCTTCCTGGATCATAGGTGGTTTTTTCCTTTCCTGTGATGTCAACGACAGAGGCAATTGTGCTGCTTGTTTGATGGAGTCAGCCACCACCAGTTTCACGTCGTTTGCACTTGGGGCTCTTAGGTCGAGTCGTATTGGATGCTGTGGGATGATATCTGCCAAGCATCTTCTGGAATTCAGAGCAGTCCTTCCATGAGGCGGCATGGCCGCCCTCACAGTTGGCACACATAGGTGGCAAACCCTGAGGTAACGTGCAGTCAGTACTGGGGTGTAAATCCCTACACTTGACGCATCTAGCTGGAAGCCAATAATTGGTGGTATGCTTCCAGTGTTGACACTTCGTACATTGGGAGGGCTCGTTTCTTGAGTGATAGTCTTCCACTCTAACCTTCGTGGACAGTACATAACTTACTGCATAGATGGTGTAGGCTTTATCTCCGCGAGGTAGGGTAACGGCGTAGACTGGTAGTGGGTGTAGCTTTTCTTGTTTTTTTTGCACTTAAACTGGTGAACTGCACTGATGGTGAATCCCTGTTCTTCTAGGTCCTGCTTCACTTCTTCAGCAGTTACTGAAGGTGGTAAATCTTTTACCACAACTTTCAGTTCCTTGTTGTCAACAGCAATGCCGAGGTGGACACAACGGTTCCCGTCAGATCACCGAAGTTAACCACCGTCGGCCGTGGCCAGCACTTGGATGGGTAACCGTCCGGGTGCGCCACGTGCTGTTGACAATTTTCCCTTTGCCTTACAGCAGAGGGGAAAGGAGGGGTGGTGGTTCAAAGTCCCTGATCACCACTCTTTGCACCAATGTCCTGGATTAAATTCCAAACCTCTCCGCAGTATCTCATGGAGTGAGGGAAGGGGTACTGTCGTGGTGTTCCGTCCGTCGGGTGGGGACGTTAAGCTCGGCGGCCCATTTGGTGCTTTTCGAGAGGAGTAGGCTGTGTGCCGGCACCGGGTTTCACCCTCTCCCTTCTCCCATCATCTCCAACACGAATACGACACTTCAGTACACACGCACCCATTACAGTCCCTTACACTTAACATAAACACTTCAGCACATAGTTCTCATACTTCGCGGAGAAAAGGTGCCTGCGAGCGCGGAGGACAGGAAAAACCTTTCCAATTAGGCGGCTGAACCTGCCCTTTGGGACCTCCCAGCAATTCATGCCCTACGGCTTTAAATTTAGTTCCTTCCGAGAGTGCCGGAAATTAGCAGAGGGTGAATTTAGGTCGACTATCGAGTTTTGCGGACGAATTCTGTCACTTGACGCCATGATCACAACATATTCGTAAATAAGCAGACTACGATTTGTGACATGAATCAATATGAATTTTGTTTCAAATCGTTTCTCTCTCAGTTCATCTGTAAGGTTCATACCTAATCACAAACACGTAAATCGCTATTTATTATGAAATAAACAGCCAACTTTTTATTTTAAGGGAATGCCAGGTATTTGTCATCAATTAGTTTTAAATTCATATTTATGGTTCCAGTCTTTATTACTGTAAATTTTAATGCTGCATGATATTTGAACGAAAGGAATGCGGAATCATACCAGTATGTTGACCACGAAATAGATTTTACTTTCCTGTGTTGTCTCGTTTCTATTGACTGATGCAGTACATTTTCGATTTGTTTGTGCTCAATTATGGAACTTGACAACCTGTTATATGAAATTAAATGTTTGGTAATGTGACGATAACTTATTTCTCAGATGTGTCTGACAATTTAAAATTTTTATGTGGTACATAAAAATGGATTTTTCGACTGAAATCATAATTGCGAATCACAAATATTGGATGACAATCTAATGTCCAAAAGAAAAAAAATTGTATTTGGCGGTTGTTCCTACAAATGAAAATCATCATGCAGTTACCTATTAGCTACAAGGAAGAATCTAAATATCAATGGTACTACTTTCAGTCACAGTAATTCAGGCTGTTTCCTTACCTTTCTGGCCAATTACACACTCGGAAACAGGCACATCTTCATTTATGAACAACAACCAACCGTTTGTGACAAGGCAGAAATTGAATCAAACTGATAGGTTACGTATTTTAGCCGCAGTAATTTTAGCTATCTTTTTAGGTTCCTACCTTAATACAGACTCGGAAACCGCCACACAATCTGAAATAGACAGCCAGTGACGTCTTTGTGATAAGGCAGAATGTAAATATCATTTGTACTCGTTTCAGTCGCACAAATTTAAGCTAAACTATTAAGTTCCTGCGTAACTCAAATGTTTGTATAGCTTATGGGACTTAACTACGGGGTCATCAGTCCCTAAACTTACAAACTACTTATCAACTAGCTTATCCTAAGGACGGCACAAATATCCATGCCCGAGGGGGGATTCGAACCCCCGACCGTAGTGGCCGTGTAGACCGTGACTGGAGCGCCTCAGTCCCCTCGGTCACCGCGGCCGGCACCTGCGTAACTACTCTCGGATATCGCAAAGTATTAGGAAAATAACTGCCTAATAACAGACTTGTACATTTAGATTATCGTCCCGGAGTCGGTTACGAACGTAAAAAGGAGAAAAATTTCAGTTCTCACAGGACTCGAACGAAAAAATTTCCAAGTGATAGATTACGTGTTAATGCCCCTAAAGACTAGAATTAACTGCTGACATTTACCGCTCATATTCTTATTCATATGATTCCTGCTTTGAGTTTCAGTATTATTGCATCATTAACTGATATTCGTTCTTCGCCGCGGTGGAGTAGCCGAGCGGTCTCAAGCGTCTCGCTGCGGAGCGCGCGGTTGCTCGCCGTGGAGGTTCGAGTCCTCCCTGGGGCCTGGGTGAGTGTGTTCAAATGTTCAAATGTCTGTAAATCTATCGGACCAAACTACGTGGTCATCAGTCCGTAGCTTACAAACTACTTAAACCTAGGTAAACTAACCTACGGACAACACACACACCCATGCCCCAGGGAGGTCTCGAACCTCCACAGCGAGCAACCGCGCGCTCCGCAGCGAGATGCTTTCGACCGCTCGGCTACTCCACCGCGCGTGTGTTGTCCTTACATTAGTTTACCTAGGTTTAAGTAGTTTGTAAGTTACGGACTGATGACCACGTAGTTTGGTCCAATAGATTTACAAACATTTGATTTTTGAATATATTTGTTCTTCATTGACATTTAATGAAGCGTCTATGATACATCTTCAATGTACTATCGCCTTAAAATGGTATATTGTCATGATTTGCATTTCAACATGTCGCCTGCAAAGCAGAGACCACAGGCGCTGTTGCACAATAGATATGTTATGACAGAGAAGCCGGCACTCTCGATATTTAGCGTCTACTGGGTTAAGGCTCCGCCTGCAACACACAAACCCGAAGTTACTCACTAAACTCCGTTCACCGAAACGAGACGTACTGTAAACACGACAAAGCACGTGACCAAAGCGCCGTCGAGGGGTGTACAAGGCAGGGGCTCCAAGTCAGCGTGGCCGTCTCAGTTGCGGCGTGAGCTCGTTACTGCGTGCTGTACAACGGCGATTTCAGGATCTCTCATCTTTAAAGACGCTTGAAAGACTATTGGTTGATTATTATAGTAATGTATAATCATCTTAAAACAATGCGGAAGTGTAACTGAAAATATTACTCCTCTGACCACTTAAAAACACAATGCATAAAGCAGGAGGCGGCGTTATCCTTGAACCATTGAATGGTCGAGAGATGAAGGAAGATGCATTTACTGTTTGGACGAGACGTGGATGAACACAGGATATGCCCGAAGTCACGTCTGGTTAAATGACACTATTAAGTCCTCAAAACAAGCGTTTCTATCCCGATTATCTACCTTAAGCAAGGGCCCATCAGGTAAAGGGAAACGACTATCTCACACACTGGCAGCAAAGCAGGGTTCGTTGAAGGATGTTTGTGGACTTTAGAATCCAGCAAAAATTGGAGATTATCATGAGGATATGTGAGTAGAAACCTTCGAGAAGTGGTTTCAAGGTATTTTTCCTCGGCTTCAGGAAACCGTAATTGATAACGCGCCGTAGCATTCTCGTAGAAAAAGTTCCCAATGCGAATTACAATAAGCACGAAATATCAGAGTGGCTAAAATCTAAAAACATTGACGGTATGTTGAAGAAAGAACTTTTAGATATAATTAAAAATCACAGAACAGCGCACAACGAATAAGTGATAGATAATTTGGCGAAGAATGCAGGGCAAACTGTTCTTAGCATTCCTACGTACCACTGTGAATTAAACACCATGGAGTTAGTGTGGGCTAGAATCAAAGGCTACGTTGCAGCGGAAAATATAACATACAAAATTCCGAAAGTTGAACTACAAGAAGAAGCAGCAATAATAGTGACTGCAGAAGATTGGAACAAGTGCGTCTTCCGTGTCGTAGAAAAAAGCTGAAAGACAAATGTGGAAATTATAGAGGAGAGAGGAGCGGTTTCTTATAAGCCTCCATCAGAACAGATCACGTTCGACATAGTGAATCTTGTTTCGCCGTCCTTTAACATTATTACTGGTATTGTTATTAAAAATTGTGTTAGTGGAGCGTTTTGTTAGTAACTTGTATGAAAATAAAACTGCTTCCACAGAATGAACTCAGTTTAATCGTTCTGTTAACATTATTGTAACTCGCTTTGAATCCTCAATGCTGTCTGCGTGTTTTTTTCTGTTTATTTCGTTACATTGTTGCCCAGGTTTCTCACGGTCTGCTGTGACGTCAGCTCAGCAGCCAGCAGACTCCGCCAGGTGCAGAGCGTGCGCCAAGGATTTTCCACACCCCTACGTATCACGTAAAACCCGAATGCTTTTGCGGGAAATGAGCGTAGTCGCTCACGTGACACTGTTTGCGTTTTGTCCCAGCTCTCGGTGAACAGACTATAGTCAAGACAGCATCGAGCCCGTGAAGCAGCATGCAATTCTTTCTTTCTTTTACTTTGTCCATGTTTATTCATATGCAAGATCGGCTCTTTGTTAAATCCGGATTTGGCGTATGTTAATATTTACGGGGTGGCCGGATGCCTTTCCTGTCGCCACCCCATGCCCCTTGGGAGGAAATGCGAACCCCAAATATCTGCGTTTAGTGTTATATGTGTGAAAGTGTAAAGTGTTACGAAATGTTTGTGAATCGTGTAACTGACGCGGGACTAGGGGACCAGCTCTGTATTCACCTACGGGGTCGTGGAAAACCGCCTAAAAACCACATCCAGGCTGGTCGGCACTCATTCGTTAATCAGCCAAGCGGTCTCGAACTGGGGCCGGTACGCCTCCCCGTCTTAGAAAGCGGTGTGTTGGACTGCACGGCTAAGCGAGAGCGTCATGTATCAGTACGTAGTACCCCAGTATAAATCCTGCCTTCCATAAGACCTATTCTCCTGCTCCAACTCCATGAGGGACAGCTCAGCCCATTATACCTGCGGCAGCGTCGACTCCAGGCTAGGGATGGCGGTTATTGCTGAAACAATCGGTTTTCGGTTATACCGGTTCTTTTCATCTCCAGTTTAACCGCACTGTAAAAACTGCTCAAGATAACCGGTTTTTTAAGTAACCGGTTTTCGTTTTTTTATTGTAATTATTTCCAGTATTCGACCGAGATATATTTTGCGACCGAAACAGAAACCGTAATCGAATTTTCGGTTCTTCTAGTTTTAGCACAAACCGCAACTTACGAAATTTAGTTAAAATTTAGGTAAATTTACGTTATACGAGAAATCACTAGTCCTATACATATTATAAATGCGAAAGTTTCTATGTTTGTTACCGCATCACGCTAAAACTACAGCACTGATTTAGATGAAATTTCATATAGAGATTTCTTATGTCTTGGATTAGGACATAGGCTACTTTTCAAAATGTTTATTACAAGTTATTTAATTGAAATATATCCATAGAAATACGTAACGGTTGTAAGACGCTTCTAATATAACAGCAGAAGAGCATTATAGGGCATGTCGTGTTTAGCCGAACCTTGTTATGCGCCGACTCGAAAATCATCTCTCGTGTCATGGCAGCCAGACTAAAGCGCACACTTCCAGAGATCATAGGACCGGAACAGACGTGTAGCGTACCTAAGGAAAGGATTATAGATGGACTTTGTCTGTTAAGGGATACAACATTCTACGCATGGAAAAATCAGCAACAAACGGTTGGGCTTCTGAACATCGATTTCGAGAGAGCCTTTGATAACGTCAGTCACCAATACCTAAGGACAGTTCTACGGCATTTCCAATTTCCGCAGGCAACGATAGACTTACTGTTACCGACAAGATACCAAATGTTTGCCAAAGTTCAAATCAACGGGAACTTTACGGAAAAGTTCCCAATCCAACGTTCTGTTAGACAGGGTTGCCCTTTGGCTATGATTTTGTTCGTCATATCCTTGGAGCCACTAATCCGCACAGTTAGCACCTCCCTATCAGGGTTGCAGGTTGGTGCCCAACGGTTTACCTTGAATGCCTATGCTGATGATGTTACCATTACAATTACAGAACCCCAAGATACTGTAAAAGTGGCAGCAATACTAAACGACTATAAAAATGCAGCAGGGGCAACCATTAACCACAGGAAAACACATCTCCTGTGGCTCAATGAAGGTGCCCAACCCTTCGCACATACTTTCACTGAATCTGTTGAAATGGAAGTGCTAGGACTAAAGCTCCGAAAGGATGTAAATGAGCTCCTTTCCAATAATTCAAAAATCATAGTGGACAAAATACGGGGAGCTCTTATTGCAAATAGTACGAGGCAACTGAACATCATACAGAGGATCGAATGTGTAAATACACTGGCTCTCTCTAAAATGTGGTATGTTGCACAAATCATCCCTATCGACAGACAATGTATTGCACAAATAAAGAAGTACATAGGTTGGTTTGTGTGGAAAGGTAAACTATTCCGGGTGGCCAGGGATCAGTTGACACAACCATTTGCTGAAGGAGGCTTATCTTTAACTGATTGTGAGGCAAAATGTTCAGCCCTGATTGTGAAAAATCTCATACATACCCTAAAATTACCGGCTAGTCAGTCAGATTTGCTAAAGGCTGGGTGGGGTATCGTAACAGGCAATACAGGTGACAGAAGGCTACCGGCAAATCTACTGCGTACATTGCAGACAGCAACATGTGTTTTAGGGAAATCTCCAAACGTAACGTTCTATACGACAAAGAAAATACTCGAGACCATTGGTGTAAAAGCTCCATATCCTCCAGCAATCCAAAAGAAACACAAAGACTTAAATTGGAAACATGTCTGGTCCAATTTTGCAGATAAATCGATATGTTCAACGTTGCGCTCATCAGCTTACATGTTTATAAATGATTTAATCCCGACTGCTGGCCGTCGCCACAGAATAAAGCTCACCGGTCACCCGTATTGCCAGCACTGCGGATTGGTCGATACTGCCATCCACCGTGTAGTAGGCTGCTCCAAAATAGCGGATCTGTGGAAATGGATCAAGTTTAAATCGGCAGGATTGCTGTCTCTGAGTGTCAACGACATCAACACGAAGAAACTGGTGTACATGGATGTAAAGGCTTTCCCAGTGTCCAAGACCAGAACTCTAACTTGGTTCATATATTCGTTCATCAACTACGCCCTTGCGGGAGGTGGATCTGTGAGCGACTTTCGACAATACATCCTCCGTGCAAGAAGAGAAATCCTCAACGATCCATGGAAAAGAGAAAAATTTGCACCGTTCATTCACTTTTTGTAAGAAAACAACTTGTTTCACAAAATTATAACTATTTGTAAACACATTTAGTAAATAAAGTTTTTGTTAAAAAAAAAAAAAAAAAAAAAAAAAGCGGGGGTTAACGCGTCATGTAATAGACTTCGGTTATTTTGGGCAATGGTTCGGGTCCTGCTATAGTGAAATATTTTTTCTTTTTATTGTTATCTTTTTTACTTTCGAATATACAAAAAGATTCTTGAATACTGCCAAAACGGCTTAACTGATATATAATTACCATACACAAGAAATCTGAATGTTGGCGTTTATGCCGCATTCATTTTCATTTGTTGTAACAAATGAAGGAAGTATGTATATAAATTGAAGACTTTAAATAAAGTACCATGGCAAGAAAAAATATTGACGTTTTGTGTAAAATGGGATCTAGATACCAAGCCCTATTTTGTGTACAAAGCGCGAACTGCAACGTATAAATGGCGTACGTAATCTGAAACGAAAGTACGAAGTGCACTCAACAGATGGCAGGCGGTACGCTGCAGTTAAGATATGAAACGTTATAGATGCTCGAACATTGTGATGTTATCGTAATTCTTTAAAATCGTATTCTCTTTGGATTTCAATGAATAATAGTTTCTTTGGTGATTTCGATTATTTATAGCATTCGAATGTTTGCATTTAGTTCTTTTGTTGGTTCGCTTTGCATTTGTAGGATCTCAACAGTTCCTTTCTCCGTTAGATGTCTTTTTTATCTCTTTACTTTTATCCGTTAGGTTTGTTGTTTATTTCGTTACATTTCTCCGTTAGGTTTGCTATTTATTTTGTTCCTTTACTTGGCATTTGTTTTCGATTACTCTATTGTTGTTATTATAGTTACTTACTGTCAGGGGTGCCATCTCACAAGTTGGAGCTGAAGGTGGTTATGCCTGTTTTATTGATGCGTAACTTGGATGCACCACGATTATGCAATGGCACCAGGTTACGCATCACGGACCTGAAAAGGCATATCGTGCAGGCCACCATCATCACCGGTGGAGCCAAGAGAGAGACTGTATTAATACCACGAACCAGGAACCGGTTACAGTTTCCATTGAAAGTGGCCTTCTCGATTACTATAAACAAGAGTCAAGGACAAACATTAAAAGTGGCAGGTATTCATCTGGCCACCCCATGTTTCTCGCATGGACAGCTCTACGTAGGCTGCTCCCGTGTATCGAGAGCTAGAAATCTCTACGTATACTCGGAGAACAAGAAGTCTCGAAATGTCGTTTACAGGGACTATTGCAATAGATTTTTGGCTCGCCATCCGTTCCAAGACAATTATATATTCCGTGCTAACAATGTCGCAAACAGTCGTGTAGTTTTTTTCTTCCAATAATTTTCGGGTGTGCAGCCGGATCCCATTGACATTCTGCAACGATATTTCGGCCCAGAGACGTCCGGCCATCCTCAGGTGAGTAGGCAACTACTGAAGAGCGCAGGTACGTTCGCGGTATTTATACCGAGTATTGCGCATGCGAGATACGCTGGAGTCTTACTGCGCATGTGTTAGATGGTGACACGGCGGAGCTGTGTGTGCTGCCCTCGGTGGTGAAAGTGAACATTCATCTAATCATTGAGAATCGAATGATTCCGTCGATTCCGCTGTGCCTCAATAGCTTTAAGAACAGGGTTCCAATTTTTATCCAGCTGAAAGCCGTTGTCACGATTTATCAAATTGTCAGCAAGGCGAAATAAGCCGAAGTAAAAACATTGCGTTTTGCTGATGACATTGTAATTCTGCCAGAGACAGCAAAGGACCTGGAAGAGCAGATGAATGGAATGGACAGTGTGTTGAAGAGAGCGTATAAAATGAACATTAATAAGAGCAAAACAAAAATAATGGAATGCGGTCTTAGAAAATCAGGTGATGCTGAAGGAATTAGATTAGGTAACGAAACAATGAAGGTGGTAGATGAGTTTTGTTCAAATGTTCAAATGTTTGTAAAGTCTATGGGACTTAACTACGAGGCTATCAGTCCCTAAACTTACAAACTACTTATGAACTACTTACGAACTAGGACGGCACAAATATCCATGCCCGAGGGGGGATTCGAACCCCCGACAGTAGTGACCGTGCAGACCGTGACTGGAGCGCCTCAGTCTCCTCGGCCACTGAGTTTTGTTACTTGGGTAGTAAAATAACATGCGATGGTCGCAATACAGAGGATATAAAACGCAGAATGGCAATGGGAAGAAAAGCATTTCTGAAAAAGAGAAATTTGCTAACATCGAACATTAATTTAAGTGTAAGGAAGTCTTTTCTGAAGGCATTTGTGTGGAGTGTTGCCTTGTACGGGAGTGAAACATGGACGATAAGCAGTGCGGACAGGAAGAGAATAGAGGCTTTTGAAATATGGTGCTACAGAAGAATGCTGAAGATTAGGTAGGTAGATACTAATGAAGAGGTACTTAACAGAATTGGTGAGAAAAGGAATTTTTGGCATACCCTGACTAAAAGAAGGGATCGTTTGGTAGGACACATTCTTAGACATCGAGGAATCGTAAATTTAGCATTGGAGGGAAGTGTGTGGGGTAAAAATCGCAGAGGGAGACCAAGAGACGCGTATAGTAAGCAGATTCAAGTGGATGTGGGTTGTCGTTCTTATGAGGAGATGAAAAGGCTTGCTCAGGATAGAGTAGGGTGGAGAGCTGCATCAAACCAGTCTCCGGACTGAAGACCATAACAACAACATACACAATATATATATAAGTTACAGTCTGTGAATGAACTTCAATCACTGCTGCAGAAGTATTTCGAAAAATAAAGTCACAGTTCCGACTAACAGTATGATTGCTGTCAGTGTAAATTTACGCAAATTGAACTAGGAAAGCTGTGTACAACATGATCAAAGAATGTTCAAATGGGTGAGAGTTCTTATGAGACCTAACTGCTTAGGTTATCGGTCCCTAGACTTAAAACTACTTAATCTAACTTAAACTAACTTACGCTAAGGACAACATACACACCCATGACCGAGGGAGGAGGGAGGACTCGAACCTCCGACTGGAGCAGCCGCGCAGTCCGTAATATGGAGACTCAGACCGCACGGCTACCTCGCGAGGCACCACATGGTCAATGTTACCTAAACCCATATTGGTTATTAAAAAAGCCCCTCGCTTTCAAGGAATCACATTAATAAAACTTGTTGGCATAACAATATGATAATACATGAAAAGTTATTATTCCAAGCTTATATAATAGGTATATGAATCGAATTTACCTTCTCTTCCAAGAAACATTTTGCATGATTTCTCCTTAAATGACACAGCATGTTTGTAGTACCTCCACCCGTTTCAGCTTTTTAAAGCAAATGGAGCATTGTACCTCACTGCTACCGTACTTCGTGAAGTACTTCCACACTCGGGATGGTGCAATTTAAGACACAATCGATGTCTGGCGACGACAGCAAGGAACTGCCGCATGACCAGACGGAGGCAAGTCTCGTCCACTGCCGATTCACGCGCGTCGTGTAATAGGCCACGCCACACGGCAACAGCTGCATCTATGCCTCAACAGCTGCACCAGTTCTTAAGTTCTTGTGCCACGCGTTTGTTGTGCGTTTCTGACTGCCGGGATTGTTCTTAAATTATCACTGATCGCTTTTCTTAGTTACTGCGATGACCTAATATTTCACAGCAGTGGAAATTTTAGGAATAGCCCTAATATTAGGGTCTACTAGTTTTAATGTTTTAAAATTATCCATAAAAAACACATTTTAAGCCACTACTACAGGAAGTAGTCGTACCGGTTTCTTTACCCGCTTCTTAGCAATAACTAAAAAAACCGGTTACAACCGACATCAAATAAATACCGAAAAATACCGGTTATTCAAAACTAAAATACCGGTATCGGTTTTAACCGGTCGGTTTTTCCCATCACTACTCCAGGCCTGATGTGGCACCTCGTAACACGTTTGCCAGTGACGTCATAGGGGGTTCCAGACTGCCTGAAACCCCCTGACCAGAAATAGTTGACGGAGATACGCTAGGTAACACTGCTCTACAGAGGACATTTGTCTCCATGCTTCTCCCAGCGTTCTTTCTTCTCGGGTAGGCCATTCTGCCACCCAATTACTGAAGTAGTAATAGCAGTTGTACGGAAATAACTTTCTTTGCTTCACAAATTTCCTAACACAAGAATTTAGATCATTGTCTGTTAGCCACACAGAGTTTATAAGAATCAACAACTTAGGTAAGACGGTCACTGAGTTCCTTAAACCGTCAAAGCTATTCTTCACTATTCCCACGACGTCAGTCGAAGCAGAAAAGGTGCTTTTCTACTTTGAAGTAAATAAAATTACTCTTACGCAGCTCTGTGCTACAGGAAAGATTGTCAGATTTAGCGATGCTTTCCACTGAAAAAGAACTTATGACGGAGATCGCAGACTTTAATTGACGGGTGAATCAGAAATGTACATCGATAGAAAAAAACAGTAGGGCAAATTTTCAGTACATATAAGGCAAAAATAAGTGTAGTCATAAGTTATAATGTATAATATGTCTCTCATTTCCAGTCTTATAACTGACTTATGGATTTCATTTCGAGAAGGCATGTACCTCATTACGTAAAAATTGCTGATAAATTGTAGATGAACTATGCCACAAATATTATTATCTCACTGAAAATTTCTAACTTTTTACAGGATCGTAAACTGGATTTGTAAAAATTGATTTTTTGAGTTTCATACACCACGAATTCGATGGATGTTTATAACATGACGAATTTCAAGAAGCTAAGCGTTGAGATGAAGAATTTTCTCCCATGTAAGTGTTTCATATAAAAGCGTGGGCGCAACATCCAGCTTTAGGTACCACCGTCCGCCACTACTTTCCGAACTTTTTCGTCTCTCTTTTGCTCCAACTGCTACTATCTCCTCTATTTTCTTATAGCCAATGTTTCTGACTTCCAACATCTCGCTTTGCCTCCCTCTACTGTTATCTTCAAGCACATGCCCTTCTCCTATACTGTCACTTCCCTGTTCCATCATATCTAGCTCCTCTTTCTCTTCCTCTTGCACTATCTCTCTGCTACTCACTTTCAACACTCCCCCCCTCCCCACCCACAAAAAAGCGCGATTATGTTCGCATGCCAACATGTTTTGTGAGAATGTCGGAATGAGGATTGGTTCCACGCTTTTCTGTCAGAGAACATATTCGGCTTTTTGTGCTCCGACAGAAATATTTTTCAGCCGGTTCCCGTCCTTTTCGTTACAGCAGAATATCCTACTTGTTGTTGTAGTTGTAGTCTTCAGTACAGAGACTGGTTTGATGCAGCTCTCCGCCCTACTCTATCCTGAGCGAGCCTCTTCATCCCTGAGCGAGACTCTTCATCTCCACATAAGAACGGAACCTACATCTGTTTGAATCTGCTTACTGTATCCATCTCTTGGCCTCCCTCTGCGATTTTTACTCAAACACTTCCCTATAACGCTAAATCCACGAATCCTTGATGACTAAGAATGTGTCCTACCAATCGATCCCTTCTTTTAGTCAAGGTATGCCAGAAAGTCCTTTTCTCCCCAAATCTGTTCAGTACCTCCTCATTAGTCACGCGATCCACTCACCTAATCTTCACCATTCTTCTGTAGCATCACATTTCAAAAGCCTCTATCCTCTTCCTGTCCACAATGTTTATCGTCCATGTTTCACTCCCGTACAAGGCAACATTCCACACAAATGCCTTCAGAAAGGACTTCCTTAGGCTTAAATTAATATTCGAAGTTAACAAATTTCTCTTTTTCAAAAAACGCTTTCCTTCCCACTGCCATTCTGCATTTTATATCCTCAGTACTGCGACCATCGTGTGTTATTTTCCTGCCCAAGTAACAAAACTCATCTGCCACCGTTATTGTTTCGTTACCTAATCCAATTCCTTCAGCATCACTTGATTTTCTTAGACTGCACTCCATTACCCTTGTTTTACTCTATTTAAGATTCATCTTATACTAGCTTAAACCCGCGGCTCCGCTCGCGTGTTGGTTGATTATTTATCAGGAACGTAAGTAGTGTAGATCCAATCAAGGGTAAAAATGCACTTGTTTCGAAGAATCCGATCACGGAATTCAACAATAATGATTGTAATGATATCACACATCGATCACTTGATGTAATGCGCGAAACGTTAAATCGATTTTTTTTAAAGAGATGAATTAAAAGAAATTTCTTTTTTACTGCTTCATTTATTTATTCTTATATTTCCTTATTCGTACGCTTATCCTTACAGAGAAAGAGCTGAAGACATTGTAGCACACATAGACCAAATATATGGTCTGTGGTATCACGTTTCGCTGTATGTAACCTTCTAGTTGTAGAGTCGCAAACGTCATCGCTGGCCTTCAGTCCGATTTTTTAAATAATTTGATGAATTCCAACCACTATATCTTCCACCCCCTTATAGCTATCGGCATGGAACTGGTATGATGTACAACGGGAGACTGCGGACAACAATTACACACAGACCATTCGTTTGCGTTATGTAGTTTTCGCTGCAGAGCGAAATATTAACACACACACACGTAGAATTTTATATACACCGATAACTTTCCATCCCAATATATTCCACCCTTTTATCATTATCAACCCTCAAGCAACAATGCAACCAATAAAACAATTTTCAAAGAGTAAATATAATTTTCAAAGAGTAATTCTTGTTTCGCATTTCGCGTTATGTTCTTCAGATTGCTAAATATCTATCAGATGGCTATAAAACCATGGCTAAAACCTTCATTTCTTCCCTGCGTCTTGTCGTTCGGACGTGATAAGCGTACACCGAACAGACATTCACATTAATATATATCGTTGCAGTTAGCCGGAACACACAACGTTTCATATGTTAACTGCAGCGTGCCGCGTGCCATCTGTTGAGTGCATTTACTACTACTTTCGTTGCAGTTTATGTACGCTATTTATACGTGTCAGTTCGCGCTTTGTACACAAAATAGGGTTGGTATCTGGATCCCATTCTACACAAAACGTCAATGTTTTTTCTTGCCATGATACTTAGAGCATATTTTATTTAAAGTCTTCAATTTATATACATACTTCCTTCATTTGTTACAACAAATGAAAATGAATGCGGCATAAACACATTCAGATTTCTTGTGTATGTAATTCTATGTCAGTTAAGCCGTTTTGGCACTATCCCAGAATCTTTTTGTATATTCGAAAGTAAAAAAGATAACAATAACAAAGAAAAAAAAATTCACTATAGCAGGACACGAACCATTGCCCAAAAAAACTGAAGTTTAAAAAATGACGCGTTAACCCTCGCGGCTAAACATGACATACCCTACACCGCACTTCTGCTGTTATATTAGAAGCTTCTTACAACCGTTACGTATTTCTATGGACATATTTCAAATAAATAACTTGTAATAAACATTTTGAAAAGTAGCCAATGTCCTAATCCAAGACATAAGAAATATCTATATGAAATTTCATCTAAAGCAGTGCTGTAGTTTTAGCGTGATGCGGTAACAAACATACAAACTATCACATTTATAATATGTACTGGATGCACCTTCCAACACACTGTCCATTCCGTTCATTTGCTCCTTCAGGTCCTTAGTTGTCTTTGACAGAATTACAGTGCCCTCGGCAAAACGCAATGTTTTTATTTCTTCACTCTGAACTTTAATTCCTTCTCTAAATTTCTCCTTGCTTTCTTTTACAGCTTGCTCGATGTACAAATTGAATAACATTGGAGAAAGGCTACAACCCTGTCTTACTCACTTTCCAACCACTGCATCCCTTTCATGCCCTCCAACCCCATTAACCTCCGTCTGGTGTTTGTACAAGTTGTAAATAACCTTCCGTTCCCTATAGTTTACTCCTGATTGCTTCAGACTTTGAAAGAGTCTATTCCAATCAACATTGTCAAAAGCTTTCTCCAAATCTACAAAAGCTAGAAATGTAGGTTTGCCTTTCCGTATCATCTAAGATAAGCTGAAATGTATTGCCTCCCGTGTTCCTACATTTCTCCAGAACCCAGACTGGTCTTCCCCGAGGTCGGCTTCTACTATTTTCTCGCTGGCCGCAGTGGCCGAGGGGACTGCGGCACGCCAGTCACGGTCTGCACGGCCGCTACGGTCGTGGGTTCGAATCCCCCCTCGGGCATGGATATTTGTGCCGTCCATAGTATTAACTAGTTCATAAGTTGTTTGTAAGTTTAGGGACTGATGACCCCGTAGTTAAGTCCCATAAGCTATACAAACATTTGAACATTTTTGATACTAGTTTCTCCATCCTTCTATAAATAATTCGCGTTAGTATTTTGCAACCATGTTCTGTAATGGTTCTGTAATTTTCACATCTGTCTGCGCCTGTTCTCTTTGGAATGCGGATTATTACATTTTTCTTAAAGTCTGAGGGTATTTCCCCTGTCACATACGCACCAGGTTAAATAGTTTTGAGTGCCTCGCTCTCCAAAATTCAAATGTCCAAATGTTTGTAGAGCTTATGGGACTTAACTACGGGGTCATCAGTCCCTAAACTTTCAAACTACTTATGAACTAGCTAATACTAAGGACGGCACAAATATCGATACCCGAGGGGGGGGGGGATTCGAACTCCCGTCTTTAAGAAGACGTTGTAACCTTTGTGATACTGGTTCTACATACGGCAAAGAGAAGTATTTTTTCGAATCATTACGCTCGTTACTTGTGGTGCCAAGGGTGGTAATTCTGCTATTAGTTTTTTCTTTGAAGACATCGTCTACTGTATTTGGTTAAAATGCGTGTTTGTTCTGTTTCGTGAACATGCCGTGAAATACGTAACAACGAATTGTACAATGGTCTTCTGAAGCATATGCACGTAAACTGGGAGGATACTGTAATAATGAATATTCTGAACAATGTTGTGATAGTGGTAGTTTCGTATATAAAGAAAGTCCTAGATTGCTGTGGCAAGTGTATACATTGCAACAAACTACCTTTTTTTTTTTTTTTTTTTTTTCCTAAGCAATTATTCTCTATTTATGGAATATATTGAAAGTCATTAATTAGAATCAATGCACCTACTAAATGTTTGTCTTTAACATGGTTACTATGGACGCTTTTAATATTAATGGTATTACCTTTCCTGTAATTCAGATATGACTCCGTTCATGTTACTTTGTTCTGCGGTAAAATAAAGAGCACATATTATATTTCAGACCTTGATTACGTTCTCTTTTGCAGCTAAAATGGCAAACGGAATAAGCGTGGTAATACTGAATTCCACATAAATCTAGTACTTAATATATATACATATAAAGTTAGTACTATAATTACGTCATTCACAACAGTCATTGTAAAGTATCTCCACAGTTTATGTACATGTTTACAATTCGTTGGTATGTATTTCTTGGCAGGTTCTCGAAACAGAACAAATGTACTTTTTAGAGAAGGTACTGTTGTGGTGTCGCACAAGTACAAAGTGCGCGCCACCTACTTTCGCCGCGCGCCGCCATGCATGCACCGTGCGGCGTTCTTCCGACGACAGCCACGAGCGCCCTCTGCTGGAACCCCGCTCGTGGCCACCACGGAAAGACTTCGCACTTCGGACTGAGATAGCAACGAGTTAGGACCTTCGTAATCCGATAGGCACGAGTGAAGACTTTGCTATTGTACAGGCACTAGGCAGGCCTCTAACAACTATGTATCAACATTCTGCAGTACTATGTAAAAGTTAAGTATTGTTACATTCTGTGCAAAATATATCTCTTTCTAATTTACTCTAGTGTTTGTAGTTTCTGGCTGCTCCCCTCCGTACCTGCACCGGCGTGCTGTCTTGTTACTGTGTCGGTCTCGTTCCACTCGGCCACCGACACCTACGACGAGGCTGGGACACAAAAGCGGCGACGAAGTTGGGACACAAAAGTGGCGACGAGGATGGGACACAAAAGCGGCGACGAAGTTGGGCCACAAAAGTGGCGACGAGGCTGGGACACAAAAGTGGCGACGAGGAGTGATAGAACCTTGGACCAGCCCGCTTGCAGCAGCCAGACAGCAGCAGTCGGAGCACGCAGAAATTGCTCCCGCCCACCCACCCTTAATATAAGAATTTTGGGGAAAGTTATTTTGTTACGTGTTTTGTGGACTTTTTTGTTGCAGAGCGAGCCCTCCTTTCATATTGCATTTGTGTTTTGTTATAATTTCCTTGTATGCGCGGCGCCTAATCGGTCAGCATGGCCACTACCCCGAACCCAAACTTAATGGAAATTATTCAGTTACAGACGGCGCAAATAACGCAACTCCTCCAAGCGGTGTCCCAGCTCACAGCGCAGGCAGCTAACCAACAACAACAGCCGCCGCTTCAGCAGCCCACACCTGCCGCTGCACCTCTTCCTACGTTTCGCCAGTACAACGAACGTGAGGAAGAATGGAGTGACTACTTCGCGCAGTTTCAAGAACTCGTCGCGGCTCATCAAATTACAGGTCAGACTGTTAAGCATCTTTTATTGTCCGTGGTGGGCCCCAAAACTTTTGTGTTACTGCAGAAACTGTTTCCGCAAGCATCTCCTCGTGATGTAGACTTTGAACAAATAGTAGAGGCACTAAATGCTCATTATGAGAGAAAAGTTCTCGTAGCTGCGGCACGGTACCGATTTTTCAGACTTAAAAAATTACCGCAGCAGTCACACCAAGAGTGGATTACGGAATTGAAGGGCTTAACCCGCCAATGTAAATTTACTTGCTCTTGTGGACTTTCGTATAGTGACGTTATGTTGAGGGATGCAATTACGCAGAACATTCAGGACCCCAGAATTAGAGCAGCAATTCTAAAACAGTCTGACCCCTCCTTAGACAGTGTACTGCAGCTTATAGAAGCGCATGATACTTTTGACTTAGCTGATGTAGAAATGCAAAGCCATAGTGTAAATTCAGTGCGCCGCAACGGACGCTTTCCTAGCCGTAGTTCTCAGTATAGCACTAGTGATTCTTATTTTTCTACCGGCCGTGCTGAACAGACAGTGAACAGTAGCCAGAGTAAAAGTGCGACGCAAAGGTCGCCCCGTAGTGTTAGACACAGTAATTTGCATAACGGGCGCCAACGCTCATTTCAGAAAAATGTTCGTAAGTCTTGCCCCCAGTGTGTGTCTCGCCACAAGCGTGCTCATTGCCCTAGTCGCAACGCAACCTGTTATCAATGTGGCAAATCGGGACATGTGCAGTCTGTGTGTATGCAAATTAAAAACTCAAAGAACAGTAACGTTAGAAACGGTGCTTCGCAAAGTGCGAGAACAGTTCATTCTGTAAATGTTATACACGCTGTGGACTTGAACAGTGCTTCTCTTGATTCTAAAATGCAAGACAATATTTCTGTGCCTACGGCAAAACTATGTCGTGCGCCACGCCGCAAGCGCCGACGAGCGCGTAAAACAGTGCAACGGAAACGGGTTCGGGACAAGCAAAATGACTATGAACAGTGCATTCCTGTAGTGAAAATAGTGCCTTCTGCAACTGCTCCTTGTGATAGTGCCCAGTACTGTGTAGCTAGTGACAGTAGCCTTGTTGTAGATACTGAAAGTAATTTTAGTGCAGTAGCCTCGCATTGCGCGGACGCCGATCCGGCGGTAGTGCCATCTAGTGACAGTGTTGTTAATCCCCTGCGTGCCGAGTCTGCGCCGCTTCCTTCACTACGCGGCCCGCGCATAAGCAGCAAACAAACCGTAGTAGACGTTGCCCACATTCGCGCACCTGTCGTGCGCCAGAAGCACAAACTTTTTGTAAATCTCTCCATAGAAAATAAGACTGTGCAATTTCAGCTTGATACTGGTTCCGCTGTGACATTAATTAATAAAGACACTTATGAACTGCTGGGTTCGCCAAAATTGTCGCCGTGTCAACAAGTGCTCACAGCATATACCGGTCAAAATATTCCCGTGCTAGGAACGTGTAGCCTGCCTGCCTCTTTTCAAGGTGTAACAAAAACAGTTGCTTTTGTAGTTTTTCAGGCCAAATCGACACAGAACATTTTTGGACTAGATGCTTTTGACTTGTTTGGTTTATCAATTCAAAGAAATGTGCTTCAAATTTCGTCAATAGTGCCTCAGGATAAAATCAATGCATTGTGTGACAAATATAGTGACTTGTTTTCGCCGGAACTAGGTTGTGCAAAAGACTTCGTGGCACATGTAACTTTAAAAGAATCTGCAGTTCCAAAATTTCGTAAAGCTAGACCAGTGCCTATCGCAATGCGTGATACAGTTGCCGAAGAACTTAAACGTTGGCAAGATAGTGGGGTGATTTCTCCTGTTTCTGCGAGTCAGTGGGCCTTGCCTATAGTAATTATACCCAAGCCGTCAGGAAAACTTCGTCTCTGTGCGGACTTCAAATCAACAGTAAACAGTCAAACAATTGTAGACACTTATCCCCTGCCCAGACCTGACGAACTAATGGACAAATTAGGACAGTCTCGTTTCTTTTCTAAGATTGATTTAGCAGAGGCATACTTACAGATTCCACTTGATGACGAGTCAAAAAAGTTTTTCGTCATTAATACTCACATGGGCCTTTTTCAATTTCAACGCCTACCCTTTGGCAGTTCTTCCGCTCCCGCTATTTTTCAGCGTATTTTGGAACAGCTGACAGTTTCTGTACCGTGTTGCTCGAATTACTTAGATGACATTGTGGTATCCGGACGTACAGTTGAAGAACATTTAGCAAACCTGGAGTGTCTTTTCAAAGTTTTGACTGCAGCAGGTCTACGTTGTAATAAAGCAAAGTGTTCGTTTTTTCAAACTGAAAT
Organism: Locusta migratoria; assembly: GCA_026315105.1. Taxonomy (NCBI): domain Eukaryota; kingdom Metazoa; phylum Arthropoda; class Insecta; order Orthoptera; family Acrididae; genus Locusta; species Locusta migratoria. Next base: position 469,468,590 of record CM048745.1, on the reverse strand, counting down.
AGAGTACCTAGGCCATGTGATTAATGCCCAAGGAATTCATCCCTTACAGTCACATCTTAGAGCAATCAAAGACTTGCCTCCTCCTAAGAATGTGCATGAATTGCAAGCAGTGATGGGAAAGCTTAACTATTATTTCAGGTTTATTCCCAATGCCCCTCAGATTGCAGCTCCACTGCATCACTTACGTAGGAAGAATGTTCCTTTTGTATGGTCCAAAGATTGTCAGGTTGCCTTTGACAAACTAAAGTCTGCACTACTCAGTGATGCATGTTTGATTCCCTTTGACCCACAGAAGCCTGTAGTGTTAGCAGTTGACGCCTCGTCGTACGGTGTGGGTGCAGTTCTGTCACATCGTATTGGATGTCACGATCGTCCTATTGCCTTTGCATCCAAGCTACTGACGCCAACGCAACAGACTTACAGTCAGATAGAAAAGGAGGCCTTAGCAATCATTTACGGCGTCACAAAGTTTCATCATTATCTGTATGGCAGAAAATTCTATTTGTTGACAGACCACAAGCCTCTCACGTCGTTGTTCTCACCCACAAAGCCGATTCCGCCACGAACGGCACAAAAGCTTCAGAGATGGTCCTTGATATTGTCAAATTATCAGTATGAGATTTTGTACCGACGTACCACTAAACATGCCAACGCGGACACACTTTCCCGACTTCCGGTTGGCCAGGATGTATCATTTGATTCTTCAGAAATGGCATGTTGTCAGATAGACTCCAGAGATGCTTCCGCTGTCGCAGACTTTCCTTTAAACTCTCGTCGGGTTGCACAGGAAACAGCTGCGGATGCAGACTTAAGTGTGGTAGCACGTTTTGTTCGCTTTGGTTGGCCTGCCAGAGCCAAAGACATTGATCGGCCTCTGGTTCGACGTTATTTTGCACAACGTCATGCATTATCTTTAAGTCAGGGTGTACTGTTGTTGCATACCGACAACGACCAAGCAAGAGTGATTGTTCCTCGTTCCCTGCAACGAGAAGTGTTACGCCTCCTGCATCAAGGACATTGGGGTATTGTTAGGACAAAGCAACTGGCCAGACGTCATTGTACCTGGGTTGGTATGGACGCTCAGATAGAGAACATGACGTCACAGTGTACTGTTTGTGCGGAGCATCAGGCGGCTCCTCCGCAACGTTTTTCAGACTGGCCACGCCCCAAGGGACCATGGCAACGTTTACACATTGACTTTGCCGGACCTTTCTGGAATACGCGATGGTTAATTGTTGTAGACGCTTTCAGCAAGTTTCCTTTTGTGATTGCCATGAACTCAACGACAGCTTCTAGTACAATCAGTGCCTTAACATCAGTGTTTTGCATCGAAGGCTTGCCTGAAACTATCGTTAGTGACAATGGACCTCAGTTTGTTAGTGCGGAATTTCAACAGTTTTGTCGCGTGAATGGCATTCAGCATATCACCACCGCACCTTTTCACCCTCAGTCCAATGGTGAAGCAGAACGTTTCGTTCGAACATTCAAGTCTCACATGGAGAAGATGAAAGGTCAGCACTCCAGGCAGCAAGCTCTTCAAATTTTCCTGTCTACGTATCGGTGCATGCCACGTGACGGCCCGTCTCCTGCCGAGCTGCTACACGGCCGCCGTCACCGCACTCTCCTTCACCTGCTGCAGCCTCCCACGCACCGAGTCGGTTCGTATGGCGCTACGCGTTTTCAGGTTTCTACGCCGGTGCTGTACAGGGTGTTTGCTGGCAACAAGAAGACATGGATGCCGGGCATCATTCAGCGCGTGCTTGGTAGCAATATGTATGTTGTACGTTCTTCCACAGGGTCGGAGCTGCGGCGCCACGCAAACCAATTGCGCCTGCACAGGCCGCGCGATCCTGTCTCCGGTTTCTTGATTCCAGACCCAGTTCACCGCCAGGGAGCACAGCCACATCGTTCGTTCCCGGACTACGAGATCCCTATGGACGTCGACACACCTCCGACGCAGTCGTCGCCGCCGCTGTCGCCGCCGCAGATGACAGCGTCACCGAGAGGGACTCCGGGACCGTGCGGGCCCCCCCAGCTTGGGCCACGCACCTCAGAAGAAGATGACCTGCTCCCTCTGGGCGGGGGCGGGCGCCCTTCCCCAGGTTTCGGCGGGTTCCCTGGAGGATCTCAAGGCAGATGCCGGGGCGCGGACGGCGTCTCGATCCCGGCCTCCGCTACGACGCCCGTCCCACCAGTAACGCCCCCGCCCAGGCCCTCCACCCAGTGCCGTCGCCGTGGCCCTCAGCCCTACGCAACGACGGCGCGGCGGTTTGGGGGGGAGGGGTGTGGTGTCGCACAAGTACAAAGTGCGCGCCACCTACTTTCGCCGCGCGCCGCCATGCATGCACGGCGCGGCGTTCTTCCGACGACAGCCACGAGCGCCCTCTGCTGGAACCCCGCTCGTGGCCACCACGGAAAGACTTCGCACTTCGGACTGAGATAGCAACGAGTTAGGACCTTCGTAATCCGATAGGCACGAGTGAAGACTTTGCTATTGTACAGGCACTAGGCAGGCCTCTAACAACTATGTATCAACATTCTGCAGTACTATGTAAAAGTTAAGTATTGTTACATTCTGTGCAAAATATATCTCTTTCTAATTTACTCTAGTGTTTGTAGTTTCTGGCTGCTCCCCTCCGTACCTGCACCGGCGTGCTGTCTTGTTACTGTGTCGGTCTCGTTCCACTCGGCCACCGACACCTACGACGAGGCTGGGACACAAAAGCGGCGACGAAGTTGGGACACAAAAACTGTTACCTTTTAACAACTCGGAATATTGCAGAATATAGTTGTGTTCAGTTAACAAGTGTGTGCAAAAACCTTTTAGGAAACAAGAGGGAAAAATTGTCAGTGGTGGATACTAATTCTTCAGGGAGATCGATGCTACGCGCTCGTTTGTTAATGTTCGTTCTGGGTTGTTCGTTGAGAATTTTACTCAGTTTTTTATTACATATGGCGTTGAACCAACACCGTCTGAAGAGAAGGCCTGTGCATAGTCGTGCCACGTCACGTCATGCAGAATGGATCGGGATCGCGTAGCTCACTGGCTGGCTGATAGGGCACGGCCCACCGCCTCACTGCGGCCAGCTACGCGATCTCGACCTACTCTGTGTGTCATGACGTGGCACTGAAGCTCACAGGCCTTCTCTTCAGACAGTGTTAGTTGAACAGTCTTTCTTTTTCTCTCTCTTCATTGATTCTACGGTTCGATCGGTACTTTGTGGACGTTGGTTTGTTTTGTTCTATTTTGATCGCTTCGTCGATCACTCAGTTTTCTAGTTACAGAGGGCGTCGACCTACCATTTCGGCAACCCTCTGACCGAGCGTGCTGAGCCACCGCGCCCTAGCAAGTTTCGAACCACCGCCTAACATGTTCGAACGTCACAAACTAATTCGTCCTCCATTACACTACGGCGAACAGCTGCGAGAGTAATCCGTAATTCTCATACCATCGATGGCAGGTGTTAACTAACTAAAGTTACATTTATAATTCATTGTCCTAAGAAGGACCTTTTTTTCAGTGCGCCATTGCTTTGAAATGAGAACGCTTGAGTTATAATAAGAAAACCATCAAGTAGAGGAAGAAAAATGGTGTATGCCAAAGAGATTTTCGGGTGTGGGATATCACGTGACTGATTTACGAACGCCAAATGTTCGCTGTGTTCCATCCAGGCTATAGTCACTCGTCCGAACGCCAAATATACGCTACGTTCGTTTCGGGCTATAGTCATTCGTAACCAGTACAGGCAAAGAAAATAAACTTTGAACTACCAAGGCAAGACAGGTGATAATATTTTAAGGGAAAAATATAATGAAAATGTGGGAGAGATATTAAAATGATAGTCTAAAGAAGTAAAGGTTCAAAAATGAGTATGTTTGTTAAAGCTAAACTCAAATATCATATAAATTTGGCTGTTTGTTAAAATATGGTCAGAAAGAATATTATGTGTTGGGTGAATAGATATTATCACAATAGTAGAGTCGTGGCATATTCACTGTAAATACTGATGTAAGTAGTTTATCGTAGCTTTTAAGTGTAATCATCAAATACAAAATGTCTACATATGGTGTATATGTAACTGTGTTCTTGTGTTGTGTGTGTCAGATTATCAACAAAACTGTAAGTAAATACAACACTACAATAATCCAGAAACTATAATGATAAAACATAATACTAAAATAGCTATATCTTCCTGAATGGGTTAAAATGTCCAACCATAACCTCACTGGCACCCACAACACAAAACAAAACAATAACGCGTCGTGGTAATAAAAATGTTAGTAAAACGTGACTGCTGCAGCATTAATTATTCAAACAAAAAAAATCGAAAAATTGTATGAGGAGATAAAAGAAATCATTCATAAAGTTAAGGGACAGGAAAACTTGATTCTGATGGGGGACTGGAACTCGGTTGTAGGAAAGGGAAGAGAAGGAAATATAGTAGGTGAAAAAGGAATGAAAGAGGAGATCGCTTGTAGAATTTTGCACAGAGCACAATTTAATGAAAGAAGGCTCGTATACGTGGAAGAGACCAGGAGACACTGGAAGGTACCAGGTTTACTTTATAATGGTAAGGAATAGATTTAGAAACTAGATTCTAAACTGTAAGACTAACCTCTCTTGAGCTTCCCTAAGTGACAATTTCTTTGATTTCAAATTTTCAGTTGCTTCCAAAATTATTGTTCTGTATTAATATGAGACAGGTACCTAACGTTCTTTTCTATTTAGAAACCATGATTATTTCTCCTAAGATTATAACACAAATATGAAGTATGAAAACAATGTGCCACAGACTGGAGTGAAATTTCGCCCCACCAATCTTCGATATTATACAAAAAAAAAAAAAAAAAAAAAAAAAAAAAAAAAAAAAACCACTATCTTGGTACAATGAAATTTAAGGAGGATAGTGATCTTACCCACCCCCATGAACCACAGACATTGCCGAGGTGGGGTGGCTTGCGTGTCTCAACGATGCAGATAGCCGTACCATAGGTGCAACCACAGTGGAGGGGTATTTGTAGAGAGGCCAGACAAACGTGTGGCTCCTGAAGAGGGGCAGCAGCCTTTTCAGTAGTTACAGGGGCAACAGTCTGGAAGATTGACTGAGCTGGCCTTGTAACATCAGCTAACATAGCTTTGCCATGCAGTTACTACGAACGGCTGAAAGCAAGGGGAAACTACAGTCGTTACGTCTCCCGAAGACATGCAGCTCTACTGTATGACTATATGATGATGGTGTCTTCTGGGGTAAATTATTCCGGAGGTAAAATAGTCCCTCATTAGGATCACCGGCCGGATACTACTCAGGAGGATGTATCAAGAAAAACAAAACAGGCATTCTACGGGTCAGAGCATGGAATGTTCTAACCCTTAATCGTGTAGGCAAGTTAGATATGGTAGGGATTAGTAAAGTTCGGTGGCATGATGAACAGGATTTCTGGTCAAGTGAGTACAGGGTTATAAATACAAACTCAGTTGGTGGTAACGCAGGAGTAGGTCTGATAATGAATAAGAAAATAGGAATGTGGGTAAGTTACTATGAACAGCATAGTGAACGCATTATCGTAGCAAAGATAGACACGAAGCCAACACCGACTACAGTAGTGCAAGTTTATATGCCAACTAGCACGACCGATTATGGGGATATCGAAGAAATGTATGAGGAGATGAAAGAAATTATTCAGAAAGTTAAGGGAGACGACAACTTGATTGTGATGGGGGTCTGGAACTCGATAGTAGGAAAGGGAAGAGAAGGAAATATAGTAGGTGAATATGGGCTGGGAAAAAGGAATGAAAGAGGAGATCGCTTGGGTGAATTTTGCGCAGAGCACAATTTAATGATTACCAACACTTGGTTCAAACATCATGAATGAAGGCTGTATACGTGGAAGAGTCCAGGAGACACTGGAAGGTACCAGATTGACTTTATAATGGTAAGGAACAGATTTAGAAACCAGGTTTTAAACTGTAAGACAGACCCAAGGGCAGATATAGACTCTGACCATAACTTATTGCTTATGAACTGCAGATTAAAACTTAAGAGACTACAGAAAGATAGAAAGGTTAGGAGATGGAACCTGCACAAATTGAAGGAACCAAAAAAGATCGAGAGTTTCAGAGGGAGCATTAGACAAGGATTGGCTGAAACGGAAGAAAGTAATGGAGTAGAAGAAGAATGGGTAGCTCTGAGAGATAGGGTAGTTATCCCTGGATAACACAGGACATACTAAACTTAGTTGATGAGAGGAGAAAATATAAAAATTCAGCAAGTGAAACAGGAAAAAGGGTGTACAAACATCTGAAAAATGAGATTGACAGGAAGTGCAGACTGGCTAAGCAGGAGTGTCTAGAGGACAAATGCAGAACCGTAGAAGAATGCATAACTACGGGAAAGAGAGATACCGCCTACAGGGAAAAAAAGAGATATTTGGAGACAAGAAAAGCAGCTGTATGAATGTCAAGAACTCAGACGGAAAACCAGTGCTAAGCAAAGAGGGGAAAGCTGAACTGTGGAAGAAATATAAAGAGGGCCTATACAAAGGAAATAAACTTGAAGGCAGTATTCTAGAAATGGAAGACGAAGTGGAGGAAGATGAAATAGAAGATATGATACTACGAGAAGAATTTGACAGCGCGCTGAAGGATTTGAGTCGAAACAAGGCCCCTGGAGTAGATGATATTCCGTCTGAACTGCTGATATCGTTAGGAGAGCCAGTCGCGAAAAAATTTTATAATCTGGTTTGCAAGATGTATGAGACAGGGGAAATACCCTCCGACTTCAAGATGAATATTGTAATTCCAATTCCAAAGAAAGCAAGTGCAGACAAGTTTGAAAATTACAGAACTATCAGTCTAATAAGTCATGGGTGCAAAATACTAACACGAATAATTTACCGACGAATGGAAAAACTTGTGGAATCCGATCTCGGGGAAGATCAGTTTGGATTTAGGAGAAATGTAGGAACACGGGAGGCAATACTCACATTACAACTTATCTTAGAAGATAGGCAAAGGAAAGGGAAATCTACGTTTTTAGCGTTTGTAGATTTGGAGAAAGCTTTTGACAATGTCGACTGGAATACACTCTTCCAAATTCTGAAGGTATCAGGGGTAAAATATAGGGAGCGAAGAGTTAAATTCTACCTATACAAAAACCAGACAGCGGTTATTATAGTCGAGGGGCAAGAGAGGGATGCAGGGGTTGGGAAGGGAGTAAGAGAGGGTTATAGCCTTTCCCCAATGTTGTTCAATCTGTACATTGAGCAGGCAGTGAAGGAATGGAAGGAGAAATTTGAAGAGGGCATTAAAAGTGCAGGGAGAAGAAATAAAAACATTGTGGTTTGCTGATGACATAGTAATTCTGTCAGAGACCGCAAAAGATCTGAAAAAACAATTGAATGGAATGGATAGTGTCTTGAAAGGAAGATATAAGATGAACATTAAAGAAGAGTAAAACGAAGGTAATGGAATGCAATGACAGAAATCAGGCGATGCTGAAGGAATTATATTAGGTAATGAGACAATAAAAGTAGTAGATGAATTTTGTTATGTGGGTAGCAAGATAACTTCTGATGGCCGAAGTAAAGAAGATATAAAATGCAGAATATCTTTGGGAAGAAAATCGTTTCTATATAAGCGAAACTTGTTAACAGCCAATATTAATTTAAATGTTAGGAAGTTCTTTCTGAAAGCATTTGTCTGGAGTGTAGCATTGTATGGGAGTGACACGTGGACGATAAGGAGTTCAGACAAAAATATGATAGAAATGTGGTGCTACAGACGAATGATGAAAATTAGATGGGCAGATCACTTAACTAATGAGGAGGTGCTTAACCGAATCGGGGAGAAAAGGAATTTCTGGCATATCCTGACTAAGAGAAGGGATAGATTGGTTGGACACATTCTGAGACATCAAGGAATTGTCAACTTAGCATTAGAAGGAAGCGTGTGGGGTAAAAATCGTAGAGGGAGACCGAGGGACGAATTAGTAAGCAGATTCAAAAGGATGTAGGTTGCCGAACGTCTTCTCAGATGAAGAGACTTGCACAGGACAGGGTAGCGTGGAGAGCTGCATCAAGCCAATCTGCGGACTGAAGACCACAACAACAACAACAACAGTAGAATCGTAATCGTATCACTATAATTTTTAATTATTTACATTATTATTTTGCGGGAAATGTTTGCGAAAAAGTATAACACTATAAATCTAAAGCGGGCCCTAAAAGACGTCAGTGCGATTTTTTAATTGGTGTTTCGCTGCATTTACTTCTTAGTTCATCAATGGTGATACTTATTTTCTACAGACTTTGTACATAGATAATGTGAAATGCTGATGATAAGTTATGGATATACCTATCATCCAGACTACAAAGTTTTTCGATGCAGACTCGATTTACGTCAATATGTAACGGGTATAACGTGTTATCTGCAGAATTTTTCGTCAGAGACAAGACTTAATGGCAATATGTGACGGGTATACTCGTGTAGTGTAAAATCTTTGACACGGACACAGTGCACGACGATCTGTGACTAGTACAAGTAAATTAAGGAAGAAAAAAAAGGAAGAAAATCCGTCACTGACAAAAATTTACGTTGGTTTGTGACTTTTATAAATGTTATCGGTGAGTAAACCGTGACTAGAAATAGAGATTAGTGACCTCCGGACCAAGAACCCTTGCTGTAAGTTCGCTACGTTAGTTAAAACCATAACTACACGTCAGACCGGATACTACGTACGTACTCGACATGCATATGTACGGTAACTTGGACTCTACGGCTCTCCATAACGGAAAGTATTATGGAAAATACTTCCAAGGCTTACACTTTAGGACGTATCGTAAAAATTTGGACGAATTTCTATGATTAGAAGTGTAGATTTGCCAATCCACACAATTTGTTCTTTTGATATATATATAGGGTGTTTCACTAAGTGCGTTTGTCTCTGTAACTTATAAAATAATAGGTGATGGGAAATTTTAATGCGGTAGGTCAACACAAGAAATGTTACACTTTCTGCGGAGCTATGAACATAGTTTATTGTATCATTTTCCAAAGAGTTACACCACAAAGATATAATTTGTAAACGGAACAATAGTTTTTTCTATCCTGTATTGAATTCGTTTAAACCAGCTGCGTCCAAATCAATTTAAACTACATTCCTATCACTGTTAGTTTGGGAGCTACAACCCTTCAAAGTTCCGGGGGCGGAGGGTACGATAGCGTAGCTGACTGGCCGAGTGGCTATCCCCTGGGGCACGGCCCACTGTCTCATGACCACCAGCCGGTAAGCTACGCTGTCGTAGCCTCCGCCCCATAAACTTTGAAGGGTTGTAGCTCCCAAACTAACAGTGATAAGAATGTAAATTGATTTGGACGCAGCTGGTTTCAACGAATCCAATGCACGAAAGAAAAAACTATTGTTCCATTAAAAAATTATATCTTTGTGCTGTAACTCTTTGGAAAAATGATACAATAAACTATGTTCATAGCTCCGCAGAAAGTGTAACGTTTCTTGTGTTGACCTTCCAAATTAAAATTTTCTGTCACCTATTATTTTATAAGTTACAGATGCAAACCCACTTAGTGAAACACCCTTTATATATATGTTTACTAGCGTATGCTGATAACGAAGACAGATTTTCGAAAATGAGAAACCGATTTTCTAGAAAAACATTCTACAACTTACACTATAACATTTGAGTCATTTGCTACTTCCCGAGATACGATTCCTCAGAAATCGCATTTTCGTATGCGGCGTTTTCGTATTGCTACCACGTGCTATCGTGCACGGACCGCTGTGTCAGGAGCCGCAAAAGATATCATTCTACTCTCAACTTTAAATAAAATTTCTGTAGCTTATCTACATATCATTCGCAGCCATGTATAACCTATAATCAACCATACGAGAAGTCTATGCAATGTTTTTTTTTAACCTCTGCAAATTCTTCAAAATATGTTGGAATACTTCACTACACTGGATGCTGTGTATTAACTGTGATGAATAACGGAAATGGAAATCACCTCTTCATCGAGCGAAGATTTCAATCTCTGAGGGCTATTTTATACTAGCGCTGAAATCGCGGCTTTGACATCGCTGTGTTAACGTCGGGTGACTGGAGCAATGGTACTACAATAGAACTATATGAGCGTTTTCAACGTCGCTGTTCCGACGTTAGCTTGGCGCTGAGCGCTAGCAACGCGGCGTCAGTACCCTGCCAGATAAGAAACGCGCAAACACTGAGCTTGTCATCGTAGCCTCCAAAGTAAAGCGGCGTACTGCAACCGTGCAACGAGAGCGCGAGTGAGCGCCGTATATATGGGCAAACAGAGGGCGCCGCTGTCAGTCACGTGACGTAGGCTGTGCTATAGTCTCTGATATTGCCAACCTTCTCGATTGAAATTGATCGATTGTTATACTGTTGCTGCAATGTTAACATCCAGATCTTATCAAGTTTAACACCTTCCAGTTTTTGTTAAAATATTGCGTCGTTAAAAAATCTCAATGGTCTCTCTGTACATACGCGCATAATAATGCGACGTCTTTGCTAAATTTTATTTCGTGATCACCTTCATGTTCCGCCACAGGCGATTTATCAATATGTCCGAGGCAGCAGTTCCTTTTATGTTCGCTCAGACGAATGTTGACGCTTCATTTTGTTGTGCCTATATAAACTTGTCTGCAACTGCAGGGAATTTTATAGACATCTGGTGTAGCCAGGGGATGTCGCTTACATTTGCGGATTTTGTATCAATCGAACTGTTATCTGTCGTAAGTGAATGTCTTCCATTCCGTGAAACTTATATATGAAATTGAGAAGCGTCTGTTATTTATGAAGTCGGATCAAAAGGACTACAGCGACAAACCGTTGAAGGCGAAGATCTGGAACCACAGTCTAACATATACAGTCACGACACTCCCTCAGATCTTTGTTATACGCTGCGATAGCAGCGCTCCAAACGGCCGTCAAGCTACGTTTCTGAATACGATAGTTATGAGTGCGAATACTATCGTTTATATTGACTTCAGCATACTTTTTACATTAGGGAACGTATGTAGTGCATTATAAATTGGTATAATTTAAAAATAGCTCCCCATTTGTCTTTCTTAGGTTTCATAAGATCCCTGATAAGGTACGAATCGGTACATTACAGGACAGTTAATTTAGAATTATCCTTTAACATACAGGCTTTAAATGAGTAATTTCATTTTCTATTAAAAATAAAAATGCGTAGGAAACACCAGGAGACATGCCCTGTAGCAGAGAGACGTCAATTTCTACGCAGGGACGTTAAGTATTCTTCATTAGAATTCCAGTAAAATCGGTGAGCTTGGAACATAGGAAACGTATATAGACTGCAATAAATACGGCATTTAACATACCAAATCCACCATCACATATGTTAGACTGTGGCTGGAACCATAGACCAAAGATAACATAGACTGCGTGTTCCCTATCTCTGCTGTGTTGTGGTTTGAAACCAACATCTAACATTGCCCCGAGTCACGTGACAGATTTTATCATTATAAGCAACAGTTTCTCTTATTTAGCGTTGAAATCAAGCGTTGATTTTAACAATAAAGTGACTTCTCGTATTTCTATTACACACCTAGTAGTAAAGGTATGTATTTTCCTCTTGTTATTAATATTAACGAAGTCATGAGTAATTGACGTGTTTACATGTGCCAGGTAAAAGTACCGTATTGTCAGTTATTTTTAGAAGCAACAGAATTACATATCCTCGGTGTTTGTGTTACGCTATGAATATTTTACATTATGCTACTTATGAATGTGATTATCGATGGGAATATACTTCAAGCTGCTGTTGAGCAAGTCTATATGTCAGCAAGTAAGTCCGGTGAAAATATATTTCCAATAATGTTATACAAAGCTAAACATTCATACAAACTATTCACTATACCTATAAAGTCACTTCTTGCCGAGTGCATCGATGATGTTTCCTCACTACCCAATTTAATGTAAACAGCCAGTACTTTGGTTGTTTTACGTTTTGGCATTACGGTCTGTGGCAAAAATAAATAATAAATAAACGGTTGTATTTTGTTAAACTCGGATATTACGGATGCAAACACATTTAATTTCTTATAAGAACACAACGAAACATTTCACATTTATTGTTGAGAAATCTTACGGAAATTCATGCTCCTTTCAAATTGACATTTGATCTTCTGTGTAAAATACAAACTAAAAGACTCACAGTGCACCACCAACAGTCTTTCGTGTAACCTCTCTTTCTATTGCTTGTTAAAAGGCTTCCAATTCATTTCATCTAGGCACATTTAAAAACTGTAGCTATCGCATTAATTCTTGCAATTGCGGAGAACTATCGCCAATTGTACTACTAAGGATGTAATAAGAATACGCCAAGACGTTTTATTGTTCAAATCTATACTTAATTTCCACTACAAAGGATAAGAACTGCAACTCTCAGCTATTTTCGCATTACTCGTAATGATGAATGCGGTTTCCTGCCCCGAGTCACGTGTCTTAGATGTTTGTTTCAGTATAATGACGTCATGCCCAGTCTATGTTATCTTTGCTCTATGGCTGGAACGAAGTCTGCAAATCCGTGCACCCAAATTGGCACGTGATGAGTTGAAAGCTACTGATAAGGATAAATCAGGTATGTAACAACTATACAAAAACGTATAGCCAGTAACACAACGGAAAAATATTGTTTCTTTGTTGAAACACTCAGAATCAGAATTTGGCGGGCATTTAAAAAAGAATGTTTACCACCCACCGCCGTAACGCAGTTAAGATAATTAGTTAACTCTCAATAGCCATGCGCTTCTTCAAGCCGCATTTCCTCTCTTGGCGTTGGCATGTCATGGGGACGAAGAACATCCCAAATGACCTCGCATGTTTAACGGAATAGTTTTTCTTGACACATGAAAGTGAAACTCAAAATTTACCAATCATTCCCGAGGTCACATATCTGAAACACACTGACAAGTGATTTACTTCTGCAGTAATTTACTTATACACCATTTCATTTCAGGTAAAGAAATAACAAAGAAGTGGTAATCACTACGAAGTAATTTCATAAATAATTTCCGCTTATTGAACAAAAATGCTAATCGGAATTACTACAAAGAAAATGAAAAAGAACGTACTTTGACAAGCTATTGTTCTGGATTCCACTCGAAAAGGTTGTGGAACTAATGTTTCCAACTCAGTACAAAGAAACTATTATTTTATCAACTGTATCTGAGATAAAAATACTTAGTCATGCGTAAATTCATTTACATCGATGTAATAACCCATCTCTCTGTAGGTTCTCTACATTTTTCATCTCTGTGCCGTTCTTCCTTAAATGTTCACAAATGGCATTAACCAGTTCGTCAAAAGAAGCAACCGACACTCGATAATAACGAAAGCATTTTTTCTTCGTACATTAGTTGTACCTATCCGCTTCCCTTTTTAAATTTTCTGACCTCCCTACTCGATTAAGGGATCTAACATTCCACCCTGCGAGCCGTAGACTGCCAGTATTGTTTTTCCTGATGACGATATCCTCATGAGTAGTCCCCGCCTGGAGATCGAAAGGGGGACTATTTCACCTACGGGATAGTTTACCCGACAGAGCTGCATATCCGCGGAAAAAGTAATGATTGTAGTTTCATTTTGCTTTCAGCAGTTCGCTGTAATTATATGGAAAAGCCACAGCGTTGATGTTACAAAGCCGGCTCAGTCAATCATCCAGATTGTTGCCCCTGCAACTACTGAAAAGGCTGCTACTTCCCTTCAGAAACCTCTCTACTGATACAACCTCCGCTGTGGTTGCACTTACGGTACGTATATCTGTATCGTTGGGTCACGCAAGACACCCCACCTCGGCAGTGTCTGAGGTTTAGGGGCTAGAAGTACATACATTATAAAATCGCACATGCTTGTTTGCTGCAGCGGTGGAGTAGCCGAGCGGTCTTTCTTCTAGCATGCCAGGCTGTTATAAAAAAGCTGAGCCAAGAACACTTCGAACATCAACGAACAAAAACGATCAGCGTCTGCAATGAACAGAACCACCGATAGAAAAAAAAAAAAAAAAAAAAAAAAAAAAAAAAAAAAAAAAAAAAAAAGGTGGTCTAAAGCGTCTCCCTGCGGAGCGCGCGGATGCTCGCCGTGGAGGTTCGAGTCCTCCCTGGGGCATGGGTGTGTGTGTGTTGTCCTTAGGTTAGTTTATCTAGGTTTAAGTAGTTTGTAAGCTACGGACTGATGACCACGCAGTTTGGTCCGATAGATTTACAAACATTTTTTGCTTGTTTGCTGTTAAATTTGCGACGAAATAAACATTATATGAATCGTTATTAGACTCCATATACTTTTCGAAGGTCATTCGATATTGCAACAATGTAGTTATAGTTCATAATGTAATGTAAGGGATAGTGGACTTTATCAAATGTGGAAACTATTATAAAAATGTAAGGAAGGTCTTTCTGAAGCATTTGGAAAAATATTTAGAAATTTTCTATAACATATACAAATAAAATCAGTTCACAAATGGTTTGGTATTACTCTAATGTTAGGAATGCCTAATAAATTGTTAGATTCCTATTTTTACGATTCTATTTTGTGTTAGTTATACCCTTATTCCCAATGCATGCTTCTTTGTTTTGGTGCATGTGGTGTTGCACAAGTACAAAGTGCGCGCCACCTACTTTCGCCGCGCGCCGCCATGCACGCACGGCGCGGCGTTCTTACGACGACAGCCACGAGCGCCCTCTGCTGCAACTCCGCTCGTGGCCACCACTGAACGACATCGTTCACTTGGGACTGAGATAGCAACCAGTTAGGACCTTCGTAATCAGATAGGCACCAGTGAAGACTTGGCTATCAGTTAGGCACTAGGCAGGACTCTAGCTCAACTATGTATCAACATTCTGCAGTACTATGTAAAAGTTAAGTATTGTATAAATTCTGTGAAATATATATCTCGTTCTAATTTACTCTAGTGTTTCTAGTTTCTGGCTGCTCCTCTCCGTACCTGCACCAGCGTGCTATCTTTATTCCTGTGTCGGTCTCATTCCACTCGCCCACCGACACCTACGACGGAAACGAGACACAATAGCGGCGACGAGGCTGGGACACAAAAGTGCAGGCCTCTATTTTCTGTATAGTACTTTTGTAGACATTTTAATACACACGTTTAACCTTACTAAAAACAACTGAAAACATTGTCACTACTGAAGTATTCAGATTCGAAAAAACAAAAGATGTTATTCTGAAACCTACTCTATCCATTATTGTTACAACTGCACCTTAACACACTACACTCCATAAAAATCACTGAATTAAATGATAAACGGGCTGGAAAGCGACGGCAAATGTCACGTGACGTGCTTGGTTTGTATTGTCGAGATGAGTTCTGGTTATTTCAGCAGACTGTTTCATCCAACGAATCCACCTTCAATGAGAATAACCATGTCGTCACCGAATTTATTTCTGATTTCTTATCACTCTCATTTCCTTCATTGCTTCTTCGATGTATGCAATGAACAATACGGGAAAAATAATATATCCCTGTCTTATACTATTTTTAAACCGACAACTTCGGTCTTGGTCTTCCAGTCTTCTTATACCCTTTGGATTCTTGTAGATAGTATATATTACTCATATTTAGCTATTTCTTACTCCCATTTTTCTCAGAATTTCGAACATCTTACAGTATTTTACATTGTCTAACGCTTTTTATAGGTCGACAAAGCCTATGAACGAATGTTTTCTTCATCCTCACTTTCATTATTAGGTGCAAAGTCAGGACTGCCACTCTTGCGTCTTTACCTCAGCCAAACTGATTTAGCAGATCCTCAGATTTCTTTTCCGTTCTTATGCACAATATTCTCGTCAGAATCTTGGATACATGAGCTGTTAAGCTGATGGAGCTGTAGTTATCACACATATCTGCGTTTGCTATCTTCGGAATTGTGTGGATGATATTTTTCCGAAAGTCTGATGATACGTCGCCAATCTTATAGATTTTACTCACCATCTTGAGTATTCGTTTGGTTGTTACTGCTTCCAGTGATCTTATAAATTCCGATGGAATGTCATCTGTGTCTTCTAGCTTGTTTAATTTCAAGTCTTTAGTAAGTCTGACTAATACTGGACGCCCTAGGTCTTCCGTATCAATACCAGTTTCTTCTTCTAGCAGGTCGTCACACAAACTTCCCCTTAATGTACTCTTCCTGCTACCCAGTTTCTCGTCTACGTTCAGCAGTGGAATTCCTGTTACACTCTAAGTTGCCACCCTTGCCTTCAATTTTGTCGAAAGTTATATTCACTCTCCTCCATGCTGAGTCAGTCCTATTACTAAAACGATCAATCCGTTTACGATTTCTTCACATTTTTTTTCCTCCGCCTGTTTCGCCTTCTCTGTGCTTCGCATTTATTTAATTTCGAAGTGACTTACATTTCTGTATTCCAGAATTTCCTGAACATTTTGTACCCTGAACATTTTTGTACGTGCTTCTTTTGTCTGATAATTGAACTATTCTTCTGTTACCCAAGGTTTCTTCGCAGTTACTTTTCTTGTATCTATGTTTGTCATTCCAACATTTGTGTTTTCCCTTTTCAGAAATGTCTACTCCTGTTTAACTAAACTACCTGCTCGCTATACATCATTGTTGAATCCACATCCATAGCAAAGTGCCACACGCGTCTCATCATTCCTCAGTACTTTGGTATACGATTTTCTTCCACACTGGTTCTTTCGGAAGATTCTCTAAAACTTCATCATTAAAATTGTGATCTGAATCGATATGGGCTACTGGGTACGCTTTACAATCTAATATCAGATTTTGGAATCTCTGACTACAATGGAATCCAATGGCTGCCTTCCATGTCTCTAGATCTTTTCCAAGAATATTTTATACTCTCGTTATGCTTGAATAGACTATTAGATTTTACAATATGAAATTTATTCAAAATTAAAGTGTTGGTGGGGTTTTCGGGTTGATCTGTTCTTTGCGGTAGTCGTAGTGTGATTGTTCTATGTTGATCGTATTTGGCTCAGTTTTTTTAATTATTATTAGAATGAGCATCCATGCTTCTCTGCGGCAGCGCCCGGCAAACCACGGATATAACTGGTACAGGATGGCGTTAAGTCGTCTTATTCCGTTCTGTACTCGCTGACAGTCTGACGACCAAAACACCTAAAGCTGCCTATCACTTTCTTCTTGTCTGTCACGACCAACGATCGCCGAACAGTACCACGCGGTCCACGGCCCATAGACTTTTATTTTATTGTTGTTTTTTATACCTAAGGGACCAAACTGCTAAGGTCGTCGGTCCCCGTAATCACACGCTACTTAAAGTAACTTATGCTAAGGACAACACATGCACCCACGCCCGTGGGAGAACTCGAACCTCTGGCAGGAGCGGCCGCGCTATCCGTGAGATGACGCCTCAAGCCGATGGATTGCGAACCGCTGTTAAAGATCATTACTTATCCACTGGACAGAAACGCGACAAGACTAAAATGCCGAACAAATTACGTCGTTGCCTAACATGTACCAACATAACGAGAATTCATTAACATCAACAAGGTGTGAAGTTTCTAATTTTTCTGAGACAGGTTTCAAATGGACGTCCTCCACATCGCTCTGTTCTGGGCATCCTCCTTCATTTGCCTGTAGTTCCTTCCTTTCTTCCGATCAGTCAGCATTCCAAATCTTCTCCTTCCTCTCCTTCCTTCTTTTCCCTCTATTATTCTTAGCAGCAGACAATTTCTAAGTAATATGTGCCCCAACCAAGGTGTATTTCTCTTCTGGATTGTCCTAATGAAGGTCTTTTCCTCTCATATCCTGCTCAACACCTCATTTTTCATTCTGTCGGTCCATTTCACTTTTTCCATTCTTCTCCATAGCCACATTTTAAAACTTTCTAACTATTTTTGTTCTTTCTGTCTGATTGTCCACGTTTCAGATTCATATGACACCACGCTCCACACAAAACATTTGGCGAACCTCTTACTTAGAGTAATGGGAATACTTTTCGTTGTTAGCAAATCTTTTACTTTCCTGAAAGCTTTCTTTCCCATAGAGATTCTTCGTCTTACTTCCTCTGTGCAACTTCCACTGAATGTTATCATGATTCACAAATACTGAAACGATTGCAACTGTTCCAATACTCTTCCCTCTAATGGTATTTTGATTGTATCGTCTTCTTTTCCAAGTTTCATGACTTTGGTCTTGTCAATGTTTAATCTCATTCCAAAACCTTTACCCACCCTTACAATATTTTCCATAATTTCCTGAAGCGATTCTTCTGTTTCTGCTAATACTATCATATCATCTGCATTATTTATAGTTTTTATTTTTTCTCCTCGCACTATAAGTCCTGTTTCTTCTTCCAAGGCCTCATCAATTAGCTTTTCAGCATATATATTGAAAAGTACTGGTGACGTAAAACAACCCTGTCTCACACCTCTTCCGATACTGACTTCTTCAGTTTCATCTACATCTACTCGAACTACCACATTCTGACCAACATAAAGTTGTTTTATTAGTCTTCTCTCCTTCCAATCTATACCAGCATCTCTGAAAATCTTCAACAACATATTCCAGTTAACTCTGTCAAACGCCTTTTCCTAGTCAACAAAACAGACATATATTCCTCTGTTCACTTCTGAAAATCTCTCTGTCAACATCCTAAGACACCCAATTGCATCTCTGGTTCCTCTTCGTTTTCTAAATCCGAACTGATCTTATCCTATATTCTCCTCTATTTTCTCATCTATTCTTCTTAGCACTAGTCTGGTCACAGCTTTCGTAACATTACATATAAAACGAATTATCATATAATCTTTACATTGATTGGCATTACATTTCTTTGGTAATGAAAACATTATAGTTTTTACGATTTCTTTAGGCCAGATATTTTGTTGACCAGATTTGTAAGTCTGATTATAGCAGCCTTCCCTAATGCCCTCAGTGCTTCTGCCGGTATTTGATGACAGCCCGGCGCTTTCCTTCCTTTAAGATCCTGGATTGCCTTCTCCACCTCCCATTGTTCTTTTAGAGGTCCCCAGTTATTTTCATCACATTGTTGTTTTTCCTCTAGTACTAGTCCTTCTTGATCAGCTACAGAATTGTATAGATCTTCTATGTATGTCTTCCAAACAACTTTGTTTAGTATTCCTTGCTTGCTCATTTTTCGCGGTTCTTTCATTGTTATAGCCTTTGCAGCCCTATACATTTCGTCTATTTTTCCTTGTCTTTCCAAATATTCTATTTTCTAATTGTTCTCGTATTTCTTTCGTTTGCCATGCTGAAAGAGCCGTAAGGACGTCCTGTAAGTTGGTCTCTGATAGTCGCAGTAAGTCGGTCGAAACAGCTACATGTGCTTGCTGTCACCAAATTCAGTGGCGGCGCTAGGTGTCGGCGACCGCCGACGGCCTCGCGCCTGTGGGGCCTCGCAAAACATTGTTAATTTTTTTTCTTTTTTATATTTGTTGACTGCGCTTTTCAACTGCTAGGGTATGTAGCGACAACCTACATCTAACTTACACTAGCTTAAATAAAAGACGAACACAAGATCCGTCCGTACCCAAGGGTGGGATTCGTCCCCCGACGAGAGCGATCTCGCTCACCGTGGTATGACGCTTTAGTGCGCTTTTTTTCTCTATGTGTAGCTCTTGTCTTTGCGGACGCTGATCGTGTTTGTTCGTTTTGGTTCTACGTGTTCTTTGAGCCCGGCCGGCAGCTTTTATAGTTGTCGGTATTTATTTCCCTATGAGTGAAGCAGCGATGCAATTTTTAGTTAAATACTTCCAAAACAACTTCTTCAGTACATTTTAGAAAACAATTTGGAAGAAGTATATCCAACTGTTTATATAACAATCATAATCATGCTCACAGTTCCAATTAGTACAGCTTCGGCCGAGAGAAGCATCCCAAAGTTGAAATTGATTAAGACTTACTCGAGAAGCACAATGAGCCCAGAAAGACTATCTGCGTTGTCAGTACTATCAATTGAAGCCAAAATAGCGCGTAGTATTAATTAAGATGTTATCTTTAAAAAATACAGTGAGGCGAAAAGACGAAAAGTTTCTCTATTTTAATTTGTGTTTGTTTATTGCAAGTTTTGTGATTGCAATACTAGTAGTATATTATTTATTTATTTAGCCTGATCAGATTAGGGCCATCTGGCCCTCTCTTACATCGGACCAGGGTTTTACACATACAGTATTTCTTTACATGTGAGTTACCTATAACATAATAATAACATAATTTATACAGGTAGATTACATGTAAAAGGATGTAAATAAAAGGTACTGACTTAACTCTAATAGGATTAATACTAGCAGTACCACTGAGACACCTTCTGCTGCTGCTGCTGTAATAATAGAAGTAGCAACATTGATATTAGCAGATACAAGATGTACTTTTGAATATATCGAGACTGGTTAAGGAATGGCGAATTCTGACAGAAGCTGTACCTGGCGTGAGCAATGGCAGTCGGAGAATATCTGGGAGGAGGAATGGATGTGACGTACCTGGACCGTAGTGTAATAAAGAATGGCGTAATTATTGCTTTAGTACATAATCCATAACTGTCGTTTGAAGCTGGCAGTGTTATTCAGTTCTCTGATATACTGAGGTAGATTGTTCCAGAGCCTGGTTCCTGCTACTGAAAAGGATTTTGAGAAACCGGATGAGTGATGGATAGGGACAGAAAGGGTTTTGCTCTGACAGGAACGAGTAGTTCTGTTATGTTGATCAGATAAGAGTGTTAAGGTCGAGGAAAGATATGAGGGACAGTGTACGTTGATAAGAGAGTAGAGGAAACAGAGTGTATGAAAATCTCTGCGCTTGTCAGTACGGAGCCAGGATAGTTGCTTATAAGATGGTGAAATGTGATCAACGAGACGGATGTTACATATATATCGAATGCAGGCATTCGTGATTAGTTCCAGACGTCGTGAGCTTTTTCAAGAAAGACCTTGCAAGATAACATCACTGTAATCAATAATTGGAATTACAAGTGTTTGTATAAGTTTCTTTTTAAGATCTAGAGGAAAAACTTCTTATAACTCTGTAGGGCATGAAGAGATGCTGATGCCTTCCTACACGCGGCGGCTGTGTGCTCAGCCCAATCTAGTTTGTCGTCTATTATCACTCCCAGACTTTTTGCCGAGGGCGAAAAATAGATAGGTGTGTCATTTAATATTAATGATGGTTATACTAATAACATTTTACTGTAATGATTATTGATGTATAATTCAGCTCATTTAATTTAACATTTTCCTCCTTACTGAAAAAATGGGGGCCTCGCAAAGACGAGTTCGCCGACGCCCAGGTTTCGTCTAGCGCCACACTGTCACCAATCTAGTAACGCAATTTGTATGTATCTATCTAACGGGTTAACATTGCAGTTTACACCAGAAACGTTTTGCAGCTGAAAGCTAGCCTGTGTGGTGATTCCAATGCAAGGTAAGAAAAGCAACACAACCGTACCTGCGTTATTAATACAATGTTACGTATATACTGCATTGCGGAGGTAATTTCAACGCAAGGTAAGGAAAGCAACACATCGTAGCCTGCTCTGCAGGCCGGCCCAAGAGATTTTGCCGCCCCGTGCAAAAATGTCAAGCGCCTCCCAGACACACGCACACACACACACAAACACACACACACACACACATTTTTCGACTGTGTCAGCTTTATTCAAATATGACGTCTTATTTTCACATATTACACTCATGCGTCTCTTTCTAGTGACTATTTCTTTAAGATCATAGCAGCGTCAGTGTTACAGAATACAATAAATATCAGGGGGGCTGTAATACACAGTTTTCATTACTAGAAATCAGTATAAGAGTTTTCTGTATAAGAGTTTTGTTTATGCTTATAGCACACTTGTTTTCTTAAATTAATGTTAATTAAACGGAACAGTGCCGAAGTCGATCGCAAGAATACGCCTCACCCTTCTACCGCTTCTCACAATCCAGTGACGTCACGCGGAAGCACCCGAACGCTGCCGAACAGACTGGCTCACGCTTCTACGTAGTAACCTTGCACGTTTATTTTGCTTGTAGGATGACGCATATCACTGTTGACTGTATCAGTGACTATCAGTCTGTAACAATTCGTATTTCCAACTTATTTTCACATTTCTACAGTTATGCTCGACACTTCCACTTTTCATTGTCTTGTTTAATCTAAGCTATTGGACCTACATAGAAAGTCAGGATTAGATTAGATTCATACTTGTTCCATGGATCATGAATACGAGACTTCGTAATGATGTGGAACGTGTCAGTCAAATGAAATGTGTCTATACATAATATTACATAACACTCAATATTTGAATTTTTTTTTGTTTTCTTTTTGTTTTCTTTTTTATTATTATTTTTTTTAATTTTTTTCCTAAAGTACTAACTTTTATCTAGAAATTCATCTAATGTGTAGAAGGAATTGCCATTCAGAAATTCTCTTAATTTATTTTTAAATGCTAGTTGGCTATCTGTCAGAATTTTGATACTACTTGGTAAGTGACCAAAGACTTTTGTGGCAGAATAATTACCCCTTTCTGTGACAGAGTTAAATGTAACCTTGAATAGTGTAGGTCACCCTTTCTCCTGGTGTTGTAGCTATGCACACTGCTGCCACATTTGAATTCATTTGGATTGTTAATAACAAATTTCATAAGTGAATATATATATTGTGAAGACAAGACCTACAAAAATCCTTGGATATCACAGGAAATACTGAATTTAATTGATGCAAGAAGAAAATATGAAAATGCAGTAAATGAAACAGGCAAAATGGAGTACAGACGACTAAGAAACGAGATTGACAGGAAGTGCAAAATGGCTAAGCAGGAGTGGCTAGAAGCCAAATGCAAATCTGTAGAAGTATGTATAAGAAGGGGAAAAGTAAATACCGCCTACAGGAAAATAAAAGACACATTTGGGGACAAGAAAAGCAAGTCTACGAATATCAAGAACTCAGGTGGGAAACCAGTTCTCAGCAAAGAAGGAAAAGCTGAAAGGTGGGAAGAGCACATAGAGCAGCTCTACAAAGAAAATGAACTTAGAGACGATGTTGTAGGAAGGGAAGAGGAAGTAGATCAAGATGAAATAGGAGGTACTATACTGAGAGATGAATTTGGGAGAGCCCTGAAAGACCTAGGTCGGAACAAGCCCCAGGAATAGATGACATACCCTCAGAGCTACTAAAGTCTCTGGGAGAGCCAGCCATGACAAAACTGTTTGAACTGGTGTGTAGGATGTATGAGACAAGCGAAATACCCTCAGACTAAGAAAAATGTAATAATCCCCATTCCAAAGAAATCAGGCGCAGACAAGTGTGAAAATTATAGAATCATCAGTTTGATAAGTCATGGTTGCAAAATTTTAACACGAATTATCTACAGGAGAATGGAAAAGCTGGTAGAAGCTGACCTCGGGGAAGATCAGTTTGGATTCAGGAGGAACGTAGGAACCCGGGAGGCAATACTCACTTTACGTCTTATCTTAGAAAATAGTTTAAGGAAAGGCAAACCTACATTTTTAGCTTTTGTAGATTTGACCTGAATACACTCTTTCAAATTCTGAAGTCAGTAGGGGTAAAATACAGGGAAAGGAGAGTTATTTACAACTTGTACAAAAGCCAGACCGCAGTTATTAGACTCGAAGGGCATGAAAGGGAAGCATCAGTTGGGAAGGGAGTAAGACAGGGTTGTAGCCTTTCACCGATGTTATTCAATTTGTACATAGAGCAGGCGGTGAAGGAAAGCAAGGAAAAATTCGGAATAGGGATTAAAGTTCAGGGGGAAGAAATAAAAACATTGCGTTTTACTGATGACATTGTAATTCTGTCAGAGACAGCAAAGGACCTGGAAGAGCAGTTGAATGGAATGGACAGTGTGTTGAAGAGAGCGTATAAAATGAACATTAACAAGAGCAAAACAAAAATAATGGAATGCGGTCTTAGAAAATGAGGTGATGCTGAAGGAATTAGATTAGGTAATAAAACAATGAAGGTGGTAGATGAGTTACTTGGGTAATAGAATAACATATGATGGTCGCAGTACAGAGGATATAAAATTCGGAACGGGAGAAAAGCATTTTTGAAAAAGAGAAATTTGCTAACATCGAATATTAATTTAAGTGTAAGGAAGTCTTTTCTGAAGGCATTTGTGTGGAGTGTTGCCTTGTACGGTAGTGAAACACGGACGATAAGCAGTGCGGACAGGAAGAGAATAGAGGCTTTTGAAATGTGGTGCTACAGAAGAATGCTCAACATTAGGTGGGTAGATCGCATAACTGATGAAGAGGTACTCAACAGAATTGTTGAGAAAAGGAATTTTTGGCATACCCTGACTAAAAGAAGGGATCGCTTGGTAGGACACATTCTTAGACATCGAGGAATCGTAAATTTAGCATTGGAGGGAAGTGTGTGGCGTAAAAATCGCAGAGGGAGACCAAGAGACGCGTATAGTAAGCAGATTCAAGTGGATGTGGGTTGCCGTTCTTATGAGGAGATGAAAAGGCTTGCGTAACTAGGACTTGGCTTTGGGGGGGGGGGGGGGGAGGGGGGGATAGATCTGCTTGACGAGAAAAATTTTAGTCAGTTTCCAGACAGACTATATCTACTACTACCGTTGAAGAAACTAATTGACTCCCATCCAATGAAAGCTTATGGTAAAACACCCCAATTTTCCAATATACGTTATACGATTTCTTTCTCCTTTTTTTTTTTTTTTTTTTTTTTTTTTTTTTTTTTTTTTTTTTGCGCGGGGTTGGGTTCTGGGGGAGAGTGTTCTATCCCCCTAATCCGCCCCCCCCCCATAGTTACGCCACTGCTCAGGATAGGGTAGGGTGGAGAGCTGCATCAAACCAGTCTCCGGATTGAGGACCATAACAACAACAACATATTGTGAAGCTACTGTGAAGATTCCTAGATCCTTAAATAATTGTCTGCAGGAATTTGCCGCCCCCAAAAGTCTGCCGCCCTGGGCGACGGCACGGTTCGCCCCTCCCTAGAGCCGGCCCTGCTGCTCTGTTAATACTTTACTATCCATATCATTGTGAAGGTAATGTCGACGCGAGGATAAGAAAGTAACAAATTGTTGTGGATCGCCGGCGACCTTAGCAGAGGCGGCAGACAGCAGTAGTGGTGTCCGGCGGCAGGGACTGTACGCGCCGCCCACCGACCGGTTCCCTGCTCCGCCGCGCCGCCCCAGGAATGCCAAGATGGCGGCCAGTGCGAGCTCCCCAGCCGAGCAGCGAGGCTGCGCCGCGCCAGTGCAGCGTCCGCGCCCGTCGGTGGCGCTCCTATGCAGTGCAGTGTTGTGCCGGTGCGTGCTCTGCTGCATCAGTGTCCCGTGTGTGTGTGTGTGTTTGTGTGTTCTGCTTCTCGAGTGCCGATTAGCCTGTCGAGTTGAGCGTGTGATCCATTCGCAGGCAGCGGTACGGCTCCGTGCCCTACCGCTGTCACGCGGGGTGCCCCGCATCTGCTAGCGAAGCAGAGTGACCCTTACTTTTGGTGGCGTGTTGTGTGATAATGTGTCTGTGTCACTCGTGCACCTTCTGCTTTTTGTGCCGATCCCGGGAAATCATTTCACAGTACTTTACTACGCGCGCTGCCTTGCCGTGGTGATTCCGACGCAAGGTAAGGAAAGCAACCCGATCGTAGCCAGCGCTGTTAATATTAGGCCTATACTATGCACTGCATTGCGGAGGAGATTTCAACGCAAGGTAAGGAAAGCAACATAATCGTGTGACGGTAAAATGCAATCGTAATTACACTGTGCGTATCCGGCCTCTCAAATGACAACGCAACCAGCAAAATTGTTGACACAACATTTTGGAAACGTCTTTAAACATTCATAAGAACAAACGAAGAAATAACTTTTGTTGTTTCGTTAATTATTCCATTTTTTAGCCGTCATGAAATCATCACAGCTCCTGTTGAACAATGGGATTATCTTCTACAAATGATCAACAGTTGTAACGAACAGAAATGATTTGTGCATGTGTAATTAAATTTTGCACAGGGTTTACACACTATTTCATAATTAACCATTTACCACTCACTTTAATTATCATTTATTTTCGGTACTTTTTCGAAGACTTTACATTCAGCTGTGAATATATGTTTTATGTCTACAAAAATACTGTGCGTAACGCATTGTGAATGTGTTGTGTACTATTTAGAAAGTACCACCATGATAAATTTGTAACCTGCAAAATTTCGGAAATCTGCACCGCAACGTTTTCCTCTTCTGAAGCTAGTTTTATGACTAACGATACCTACCGGGAAAAACGTTAGTGAACAGGGTTATATCACATTTATTAGGTAATCGCTACTAGAATGATGACATACATAAAGAATTAAGTAAATTATCAGTAAATTAACTAAGTTAGTGGCTTGTTTATTATTAAATACAGACTAACCTCTGGCTCTCATACATATGTGAGAATTACATGTATGCAGAACTGCTATGTGGATATAGCATGGCAAGCAACTAAAAATGAAGATTATATTAAAATAAATCAAATAGTTCTTAAGGATAAATACTTCAGCTCAAACGTTTTCCTTATGCTCCGCAACATGTGACTGGATTACATTGCGTAAGAATACGTCAGTGTTTTGATCTGTAAAATGTCTTGAGCGTTGTAGTTAGCAGGAATATAATATCAAACTTTCTGCGAATTTGCGAATGTGATGACAAAAAGTTACTTATTCAACACTACGGAACTCTCTTGTTATAAATTTATCCATAAAAGAAAACCACATATTGTGGTTATTTCGTCCCAAAACTTTTCGAATGCAAAGTGAGGAAAAAGTTATAATCTGTCCTTACTGGTGTAGTTTAGATTAATTAGCGCAAGAGGCAACAATATTAGAAAGGTTTGCTTAAAGAATTATTCGTATTTTAATGTGGTGCAGCGAACACAGTTTAAAAATAAAATTACTGCACTGCAAAACTCGCGTAACTTCGTGGTTATAAGATATTGTGGTAATATGCCTCGCACAGATAGTACTCGAAAAATTAAGGAGCTGTTGCGGTCCATGATCAAGATGGACCGTTGGAAATAATTGTCGAAATTGAACCTCTTTAGCCTCGTAGTTATTCGAGAATTTGAGATGTTCAGTGAGGAATGTTTTGACGATGCTGTGTTACCGTCAATAGCTTTAAATTTATGGCAGTCCAAACCAATATACATTGCAAATTTTTCTATCATATTAATATGACAACAATGATTACTTATTAGCATTTTGTTTAAAAAATATGGGTAGCAGAAGGAAGAAATTTCGGTCAGCTAATAATAACAATGAATTATGGCATATTGGTGTTTAATACGTTCTGTTGAAAGTAATTCCTAGAATTGCTTCACATCAGAAATTACACTGCTTACCTTACCAAAGCTTATGGCTTACTTACTTTCTGGCACATTATTTAGCTTATCGCTATGGACCTATGGGACTTCTCAGTTCTGGTTGAAATAAATCATCATTTCACACAGAGGTTGCATTTTGCACAATTACTGGCGCTGGCTAATGTAAATTGCCATTGTAAAGTGATTTTGTAGTCGTGTTTGATGGTTTTTGATTGGTGCCTAAATGAAGCACCTACTCCCTTAGCCATGTACGAAACTACTTACTTTCTGATATGTTTGTATAAAGAGTCGTATTTCGACATAGACAATTGCTCTAGGCCAGTGATTCCCAAAGTGGTCTATATAGACCCCCAGAGGTTAATTTCTACCTGCAAGGGGTCCACGTCAACGGGAAAATAATTTGGGGTCTATTTGTTGTAAATGGGGGTAAATGTAGAGTCGCAACCGAAATTCAGAATTATTCTCATAATGCTGAAGATCGATTCTTTGTATGTCACTGTTCACTTCATTGGCAAAGCGAGAGAGTGGAGAAATTCGATATTTTCGGTTTCCTGCTGCAGGCCCGTAGTCTTTTTTTTTTTTTTTTGGGGGGGGGGGGCGGTGTGGAGATCAGTTCAAATGTATGTATAGTCTATGGGACTTAATACGGGGTCATCAGTCCCTAAACTTACAAACTACTTATGAACTACTTACGAGCTAGGACGGCACAAATATCCATGCCCGAGGGGGTATTCGAACCCCCGACCGTAGCGGCCGTGCAGACCGTGACTGGAGCGCCTTAGTCCCCTCGGCCACCGCGGCCGGCGTGGAGATCAGACATTTGACGTATGTATTCTAACTTGTAAAGGTTTACAACATACGTAAATCTAAAGGTGCACATGTATTTTGATAGATGTACCGTAATATCACATCATTTTATTAAATGCATATCTCCAAAGAGGAACTTGAGCAAACGTTTCAATTATCAGCTGCATTGTTATTTTCATTGCTCCTTCTCCGAGGAGTGGGATGAGTATCGGACGTTGCTCATGAAGCGCCAGCAAATGTTTCGTCATTCACCAAGGGATATATTAACGTATTGGCGACTGACTGGGCTTCTTCCGTTTTTCTGCATTTTGTGTAACAGTTCCTACTGCACAGAATTTGAGTCGTTTATTAAGTTTGAAAGTACGGCAAAAGTAACATAGGTGGATGACCCTTCTTTTTATACTCCCAATGGTCTTAGGATAAAGCGCTCGGCTCTCTCGACGACGTGAAGAGTCGCCAGAAACTGTTGCCAATTTTTCCCATCTCTCCCATTAAAAGCCTGTAGGTATCAGTTTTGTTAAAGTGAATAAATAAATTATGATGTTTAACATCTTTCCTTTTTTTGTTGTTTTTCACTTCACCCTTTTACAGTTAAATTTATCAAAGTTAGTAGCACGAATCGCATGCCGAAACACATTATATGTTTAGAATTCGTAAAAAAAAAAAAAAAAAAAAAAAAAAAAAAAAAAAAAAAAAAAAAAAAAAAAAAAAATTAATTACGTGAAAGGCAGGGGGTCCACACAGGGCAGAAAATGTTGGCAAGGAATCTACAAGACAAAAACGTTTGGGAACCCCTGCTCTAGGCCATTCTCCACGATTTATTATCCATCCGATAAATTTTATTTACCGTCAAATCTAAAGTACATGTATCACTTGTTTGAAATATTCTACGTCTAACATTCATCGTGAATATGGATCACATAATTAACTGAATTTCACTAAATGGTAAGGAACTGCACAAAGTAAACAATGTAGCGTTTCTAGATAGAGTATTCTCACCCGAACAAATTACAACCATTTCATACTAACAATCTATGAAAGGAGGTGTCCGATATTTTCTTAAGTGCTGCGAAATTTATGCAAGTCCAAGAAAATGCCACAGGCACCTAAAACAGGATACCTGTTGAAATTAAAGGATGAAGCTAAAATGAAGTTAGAGTAACGGGGTAATAGCGAACTGAGTAAAATCATGAGTGTGAAAGCTACTTACTTATACTAAAGCAAGGGAGTACAGCTGGAGAGAGATTTCTATAACAGAAGATTTCCTGACACCAAATATTCACTTGGAAGTGATTGGAAAATCTTTGAAAGAGCATGTACATACTTCGGGACACGAAATTGAAACAGAGACTTTAGGAAAACGGAAGAACAAGAATTTGGAGCATTTTAAATGTGGTACTACAGATTACGTCAAAAATGAAATGAAGAGGCAATGCATGGCGAGCCTCTGCAACTCCCAGGAATAGTGGAGTAGTGGAGCGAAACATATTAAATATTGGTGGACGTACGTAGTAGATATGAAAAGATAAGCGTAGACATAGAACACCGTCAGAAAGAGAGGCGAATCACGAAAACACGAGACTGCACTGATTTCTGTGTGAAAAAGTCTGATCCTCCGATCACTTTATTAATAATGTAGCTAAAATTGACATGGAATTACTGAAAGGAAACAGAGATCTATGTGCGAGTAGCAACAAATCGCCATCCGTGAATGCTTTTAAACGCTGCGTATCTGGTAATAAATTGTAAATTGTGCTAGGGTAATAATATGTTCGCAGTTTTATTCGTAGGTAACATCCCATTGTGGGTGTGACGCTATGGACAATCGTGGACCGTCTGCTACAAGAGATGTTCAAACACAGTATTCTTCTGCGGATGACATTAGCTACTAATTTCTGTGTATAGATCAAGCTCGTTCAGAAGCGTGGGTCGGTTCCAATTCAAACAACAGCCCGCAATCCTGAACATTATCACTGGGTTTGTAAACACACACTAAGGTCAATGACATAATGAGAAATAGAAGAGATGTATTCCATTTCAAAGAATGTTATAGTCAGAAGTGTAAAACAACATAATTTTTGTAACTGGTATCTTCCTTCATGATGACTATTACTCATCAAGTACATGGAAGGTTTATAAACGGCCCAGACTAAAATGTTTGACATCGGGTTTTTGTTGTTTTATTCTTCGTACAGTAGTTAGTTTATAAGCTTCAGAAGGAACACCGTAAACAACGTCGTTGAGAATGTTGGTGACTTACAAATTTTGGATTTTTTAATTTAATTCATAATTATCACAAGTTACCCAGAATTCAGAGACTGAAAGTTTTTAACGCCGCACATAGTAGCATACGTTAGTATACGAATTCCGAAGTCAGTGTAGATTATAACATATACTTTAAAGTACTTCAAGAGTATTCCTCATAATGAGACATTTAAATTTTGAGACATTTAAATTTACCAACGGTGTTGATGGGGAGGGGGGGGGGCTAACTTGGGGAAACCTATTAACAGTCTTAGTGCCAGCCATGGGCGTGGCCTCCTTCGCACTGCCGAGGGCAACGTAATATTTCGTGCATGACATTGCAAGCGTTAAAGGTGAAACATGGGAACTTTTAA
Organism: Locusta migratoria; assembly: GCA_026315105.1. Classification (NCBI taxonomy): domain Eukaryota; kingdom Metazoa; phylum Arthropoda; class Insecta; order Orthoptera; family Acrididae; genus Locusta; species Locusta migratoria. The sequence goes on along the minus strand of CM048745.1, from coordinate 469,437,795 downwards.
AATTGCAACAAAGGTGAAAACGATAAATTTAAAGCACAGTCGTTACAGCTACATGGATGTTGTGAAATGAGAAAAACATGCAATGTCTTTGATAAATTACATTCCAAAGTTGTAAACTGTACTCTGTTCTTGTAAATAAATAAATTAAATATGTCTGAGATAATAAATCAGTTGAAATTCATTCTCTCTGGTTATGTTCTGATAAGGATGCTGCAAAAAAATTCTGAAAGGGAACAGTTTGTTTCTCACCACCACAGGCTAGACGTTGTGACGTCACTGTAGGTCGTAGATACTCGATTCATGTTCTGCAATAGTGTGAAGCTGTAAAACTTGAATTTATTTTTACTTAAGAGAGAGAGTCACGCAATTGAGTATCTCTGTCTGAACGGATAATCCACTACCCAATCTGGAATTGCTAGATATTCTGTGTCTAATGTAACAAATATTTTACGATCAATTTAGATAAAGTCCTGTGTGTATAATCTGCAGGTTCTTAATTCCAGATGAGGCAGTCCCATAGGCTACCTTTGTACTTAACAGAAATTGCCTGTGCAATTGATTAAATAACTGTAGACAAATGCAGAACTTACTTTGAGTTGAAACATTGAGCGTTCGTCATACATCCAATAATTCCATAACCAAATATGAATATCCTCGTCCATAATTAGAATACTACAACATACCAGCAAAGAACAACCACTCCTCTTCCTAGCCGTTACATAGAGATTTTATATGTTTTGAAAAATACATTAAATTTGTGATTAATGATCAGATTTTTGATACTCAATAGTATCAAAAATCTGATCATTAATCACAAATTTAATGTATTTTTCAAAACATATAAAATCTCTATGTAACGGCTAGGAAGAGGAGTGGTTGTTCTTTGCTGGTATGTTGTAGTATTCTAATTATGGACGAGGATATTCATATTTGGTTATGGAATTATTGGATGTATGACGAACGCTCAATGTTTCAACTCAAAGTAAGTTCCGCATTTGTCTACAGCTATTTAATCAATTGCACAGGCAATTTCTGTTAAGTACAAAGGTAGCCTATGGGACTGCCTCATCTGGAATTAAGAACCTGCAGATTATACACACAGGACTTTATCTAAATTGATCGTAAAATATTTGTTACATTAGACACAGAATATCTAGCAATTCCAGATTGGGTAGTGGATTATCCGTTCAGACAGAGATACTCAATTGCGTGACTCTCTCTCTTAAGTAAAAACATAACAAAATCTTTTATTGATAGTTACATGATTAACAAATGTACCTATGTGAAGCGTAGTACTGACAGGTAGCTTACATTGTACGGACCTCGATAGGCTGACCGGGTACCGACCAGCCGCCGTGTCATCCTACGGTGCAGTATTGAGGGGACCGTGTTCAGCCCCCTACGCCCCCAGCCGTTGTGTCGTTTTTCGTGACCGGAGCCGCTGTTTTTTCATTCAAATAGATCCTTAGCTCGCCATAAGGGCTGCGTGCACCTCGCTTACCAACAGCGCTCGACAGACCCGGATGGTGACCCATCCAAGTCCAAATGTTCAAATGCTTGTAAACCAATTGGACCAAACTGCTATGGTCATCAGTCCCTAGGCATACAATCCACTTAAACTAAGTTTAACTAACCTAAGGACAACACACATACACACACACAAACACACACACGCCCCAGGGATGACTCGAACTTCCGACGGCGAGCAACCGCGCGCTCTACAGCAAGTCGCTTTATGCCTAGTTTACACGACGATCGAAAGTTCACAAGAAAGATAACTGTCTGCTACAGCGCTTCAAGCGTACTAACTCTGTACTAATGAGGAGCGATCATACAAACTTGGTTGCGTTAATACGATGAACGTCCGTCTACAAGTCTGATGCAGTGCCTGTGCGAAAATACGGGCTTATTACTGTTTGTATACGTGGTTTGTTCACGTTTAGGTGTATGTCATAGCTGATAATATTCTACTTAAGAAGCGTACGCAGTCGGCGGTTGCAGGATCTGTGGCAATGTTCGTTAGAACACTACAATGAAGAAGAAATAGAAGTTGGATGTGTCCTTGGTTGAAAGGAAGAGACGAATAATGACATGTGTACTGCATGCAGATAATGAAGTAACTCATACCAGAGGACCTCAATGAATTTAGATTTTTTTTAGTTTTTTTTTTTTTTTTTTTTTTTTTTACGAATAATAAGTGCTGAGTGTTTTACCATTCGTCCAAGGACAATAATACGGCGATGTGTGTGAGAGAGAGAAATTAGCTAGATCGAGAGAGATAGAGAGTATTTCGCCAAGCTGAAGAAGGTACGAATTACTTTTTACACTTGAATTATATTTTCAGCTTTGTTAAAGTTATGCGTCAGTTACTTCCTGCAATTGTTATTTTTTTGCAGGTTCGCTATAACATTGCGGTTTCTGGCACAGGAGAATCTATCGAAAGTCCAGCGTTTGCACAAAGAATTTCTGTACTGACTCTTACAAATATTGCTGTTGAAGTCTGCACAGCAATTTCAATTTCCGATCCATAATGGGACCACGGTCAACTAAATTTTGCTTTGCTTTTACCATCACACTTTCGAGATTATATGCAAATGATTTTTTGACATGCTGAAAATTATAGAATTTTGAAAATATGAAGTTGATCAACAAGACGTATTCAAAATTCATTTAAATCTACACTTTTCTGTTATTTTCTTCATAAATAATAGTGATTGTACCTTCTTACAATAGAGAGTATTTTGTGCAACGACCCTGTATGTCTCAATCGAAAGCGGAATTCCTTCTCTGATCCACTCCACTGATGCACGGCATATCATTCCAACAAAGCAAGCAATTTCGGTGGGGACGCGGCTATGTACATAAACATGAAAACTACACAACGAATTCACTTCCTCGCATGCGCACCCACTTCGCCACTGGCAAATTTAGAACCTGCCCTAAAGCGTACTAGTTAGTACGAAACGCCGGCCGCGGTGGCCGAGGGGACTGAGACGCTCCAGTCACGGTCTGCACGGCCACTACGGTCGGGGGTTCGAATCCCCCCTCGGGCATGGATATTTGTGCCGTCCTTAGTCTTAGCTAGTTCATAAGTAGTTTGTAAGTTTAGGGACTGATGACCCCGTAGTTAAGTCCCATAAGCTTAACAAACATTTGAACATTTGAAGTACGAAACGCCGTCTAGTAGTTCCGCGTTTACGTCGCTAGATGGCGCGCAACGTGATCTGTTCATTACTAGCGCGATCATCGTGTAATCTGGGCCTTAGAGCGTTCGGCCACTCCACTGTGTCCGCATCCAAGTGCTAGCCAAGCCCGACAGCGTTTGATTCCAATGGTCAAGAGGGAATCGTTGTACTCACTTCCGCACGGTTGTTGGCATATTGTACAGCTACGGACTAGAAAAGCACTCATCACAAAGTTGGCTAATCGGTGTCCAAAAAGCATGTAGTCGCATACATCGTAGTACGAATAATTCAAGTTTAACAAGGTGAAATTTAGTGACGGTACGTCGAGAGAAGTATGATTTTATTATCTTCGGCACTACAGCCTCCAAAACTGTTGCCCATTAATCTTACTGTGATAAACGTAACCATATTGTACTGAGTCTTCTTGGGATTAAAAGCTGATAAAATAAACGTAAGGAGGTGCAGCAACGTTTACCACCATTGATACACCTGAAACGCTACACGGGAGTGTAGCGAACTTCACATCGCAAATAGAGACCTGAACATTATTACTAGGGGACTGATAACCTAGCCGTTTACCCCTCCCCCCCCCCTTTAAAACAACAACAACAACAACATGATTACTGAAGCGTACGTTAAGTGCACATTATAGCGGACTCCTGTTCAAGACTGATTCTATTTGTGTGAAAACACCTAAAGCTTTTTTAATGAAACAAACTTTATTAATGTATGGAACAGTTGGGTTCGTTGGGACGATCTGGAATTAATTTATAATGATTTCCAGACAAAATATTTATTTAATTTGATGGCCGGTTTCAATGCTATTTAGACACCATCTTTTGATATCCATCATTTATCCTAACAGAAAGTGTTGACAGTGTGTTTCACGTAGTACCGAATTACATTTGTCTTATAATAATAACTAAAAATTACACATGCATGAATCGACATGAATGTATAGCACAAAATAATACATTGTCCAAAGTCGTGGTAAATAACCATTTCATTTTTATCGTACATAGTTCATCACCAGCTGTATGGTGCATAGAAGCATTAATTAAATATTGATCTTGGCTGAAAACCATTATAATACGTTACAAACATTCGACATGTTTATTCTTGATGTCTACAAATTTATTTCTCAAAACAGTCAACACAATTGTCCCGACGAGAGACCACGTTGTTGATACCGTACTGTAGAATACGACGCGCGTCAAGAAATATAAGTTTATCTTTTTTTTTTTTTTTTTTTTTTTTTTTTTTTTTTTTTTTTTTTTTTTAAGAAAACGATGTAGTAACATGACAAACTGTATTGGCAGCAGGTACAGCAATATTTGAGGTATTTTTCCACATAGTCACCAAAAGAACTGAGACACTAGATGAGTTTTTGTTCTCCAGTGTCGTACCAGTCTGATGACTGTGATAGCGCGTGACAGTCGTCTTCAGCTTCTTAGCGTTGTCAGAACGCTGGCCAGAAGACAGGGGTTTCTTGAGGTGCAAGGAAAGATGGAACTCTCTGGGAGCAACATCACGACTGCATGATCCACATCTACATAAATACTCTGCAGTGCATGGCAGAGGGTTCATTGAACTGCTTTTATGTTGTTTTTCTACAGTTCCATTCTCTAATAGCTCGCGGGAAAAAGGAACACCTAAATCTTTCCGTTTTCGGTCTGATTCCTTTCTCTCTCTCTCTCTCTCTCTCTTTTATGATCATTCTGACCATATCTCATTGGTCCTGGACTGTAGGCTGAAACTGAAAAAAGTGCAGAAAGGTAGGAAAATAAGGAGATGGGACCTGGAAAAGTTATTGAAGGAGCCTGAAGTTCTAGAGAATTTCAGAGGGAGCTTTAGGCAACAATTGACAGAAACTGGTGGAAATAAAACAGTAGAAGAGAAATGGATAGCATTGAAAGATGAAATAGTGAAGGCAGCAGATGAAAAAGTAGGTAAAAAGGTAATACCTACAAAAAATCTTTGGATATCACAGGAAATACTAAATTTAATTGATGAAAGGAGAAAATACAAAAATGTAGTAAATGAAATGGGAAAAATGGAATACAGACGACTAAGAAATGAGATTGATAGGAAGTGCAAAATAGCTAAGCAGGAGTGGCTAGAAGGCAAATGCAAGTCTGTAGAAGAATGTATAAATAGGGGAAAATAGATACAGCCTACCGGAAAATAAAAGAAACATTTGGCGATAAGAAAAACAGCTCTATGAATATCAAGGACAGTGATGGAAAACCAGTTCTCAGCAAAGAAGGGAAAGCTGAAAGTTGGAAAGAGTATATAGAGGGGCTCTACAAAGAAAATGAACTTCGAGACAATATTGTAGGAAGCGAGGAGGAAGTAGATGAAGATGAAACAGAAGATACTATACTGAGTGAAGAATATGACAGGGCACTTAAAGACTTAAGTCGAAACAAGGATACTGGAGTGGACGACATTCCCTCAGAACTACTGAAGTCTCTGAGAGAGCCAGCCATGAAAAACCTATTTCTCCTGGTCCGTAAGATATATGACACAGGGGAAATACCCTAAAACTTTAAGAAAACATGCAATAATCCCCATTCTAAAGAAAGCAGGCGCAGACAGGTGTGAAAATTTCAGAACGATCAGTTTAATAAGTTATGGTTGCAAAGTTTTAACACGAATTATTTACAGAAGGATGGAAAAGCTAGTAGAAGCAGATCTCGGGAAGATCAGTTTGGATTCAGGAGAAATGTAAGAACACGGAAGGCAATACCCACTTTACAACTTTTCTTAAAAGATAGATTAAGGAAAGGCAAACCTACATTTCTAGATTTTGTAGATTTGGAGAGAGCTTTTGACAATGTTGATTGGAAAAAACTGTTTCAAATTCTGAAATCAGCCGGAACGCAAGGTTATTTACAACTTGTACAAAACCAGATAGCAACTATCAGAGCTGAAGGGAATGAAATGGGGGCAGAGGTTGGGAAGGCAGTAAGACAAGGTTGTAGCCTTTCTCCAATGCTATTCAGTTTGTACATTGAGCAAGCTATAAAGGAAAGCAAGGAGAAATTTGGAGAAAGAATTAAAGTTCAGGGTGAAGAAATAAAAACCTTGCGTTTTGCCGATGACATTGCGATTCTGTCAGAGACAGCAAAAGACCAGTTGAACGGAATGGACCTTGTGTTGAAAAGGTGCATGTAACGTGAACATTAAGAAGAGGAAAACGAGGATAATGGAGTAAAGTCCAAGAAAATCAGGCGATGCTGAAGGAATTAGATTAGATAACGAAGCAGTAAAGGTGGTAGACGAGTTTTGTTGCTTGGGCAGTAAAATAACATATGATGGTCGCAGTGCAGATGATATAAAAATCAGAATGGCAATGGGAAGCGTTTTTGAAAAAGAGAAATTTAACATCGAAGGCATTTGTGTGGAGTGTTGCATTGTATGGGAGTGAAACATGGACGATAACCACTGCGAACAGTTAGAGGATAGAGGCTTTTGAAATGTGGTGCTACGGATGAATGCTGAAGCTTAGGTGGATGGATCGCGTAACTAATGAGGAGGTACTGCACAGAATTGGGGAGAAAAGGAATTTCTGGCATATCTTGACTAAAGGAAGGGATCGCTTGATAGGACACATTCTTAGACATCAAGGAATCGTGAATTTAGCGTTAGAGGGAAGTGTGTGGGGTAAAAATCGCATAGCGAGACCAAGAGACGAGTACAGTACAGCAGATTCAAACGGATGTAGGTTGCCGTTGTTATGAGGAGATGAGGCTTGTTCATTCTCTGGACTGAAGACCACAACAACATCAATGTCTTCCTATGTCGGTAGGTGTTAACAAAATATGTTCGCATTCGGATGAGAAAGTTGTGGTGAAAGAAATTTCGCAAATAGATCTCGTCGCAACGAGTAACGCGTTTTAATTATTTCCACCCCAACTCGTGCATCATTCTCGTGACACTCTCCTCCCTATATCGCGATAATACAAAACTAGCTGCCCTTCTCGGAACTTTCTCTAAGTCGTTTGTCAGTCCCATTTGGTAGGGATCCTACAATGCGTAACAATACTCCATAACAGGACGCACAAGTCTGGGTAGGAAGTTTCTTTATTAGAACTGTGTTTTGTCAACGAAACGTAGTCTTTGGTTGGCTCTCCCTACGATGAAACAGCTTCCAGTCGAACTTCTGCGAAACGGATGGTGTGCACCGACCCGTATGGGCACGAACATTGGCACGCAGCAGCACAACACCTACGGCGAGCATTGCGCGCCTCTTGTTCTGAGTGGCACGTCCGCTGGCCAGCTTTTGGCAACGAGAAGTATGTGGGAAGGCGGAGTGTCACACTCTTATTCCATTCGCAGGTGGCAGACCTCTACGACCCAGGAGTACAACCACAGTCTAATATATACAGTCGCGACAGTCACTGCTGTGAAAGTTGTTACCAACTGACAGTTGCAACGACACTAGCGCTCCTAGCGGTGGGTAAGCCGCCGAAAGAGTGATGTTTGCTTATAATTATTTGTGTACGTAATTAACGAAATAGTTAATATAATTTTTGTGTTACAAGCATTAGCAATATATCAAGAGACATACTTAATATGGAAATTAATATAGAAACAGTCGAACTTACTGATTCAGTGGTATAACGAAGAACTTCGTCATGAACCAATACTTACGAATATGTGTATATTTGCAGCTTATTCCGCTGAAAGTAAGTAGAATATAAACATAATAGAAAGATATATTTCTATTTTGGTCTGTTCTTACTATGACAAAGAGATTTTTGATACGTATCATTGTTGAATGGGGTCTAATGTTTCGCACATTTTTAGGCTTCTCTCGTCTTTATTATAAGCGTATATTCTTTTGAGTGTGATTACTTTTGCTTAAGAAGACAATGTCTTGAAGATGCTTGCCGTTTGTGGTTCAGTTGACGCAACAGTTGTGGTATTGGGTTCTACTTTGTTGAATACGGGTTGATTGCTTTTTCAGTTTTCTTGTCACGTTTCTGGTGCTTTCCTTCAGCGACAGTTGTGGTGGCTGATTTGGTACGTTAAATACCGTAGTTATTGCATTCTACATTCGTTTCCTACGTTCCACCCTCACCGATTTCACTGGAATTAGAGTGGAGAAACGTTAACGTCCTTCAGAAGAAAAAACACGTCTTTCTCCCAAAGGGCGGGTATTCGGTGTTTACTAGCCATTTTTCTATTTTTAATAGTAAATTAAATTATCCAGTATAACCCCGTTGGTTACAATATAACATGAAATATACTGCGCCGCAATGTACCGTTTCCAACCTTGTCAGGGATCTTAGAAAGCCTAAGAAACACAAATGTGGAGCTATTTTTAAGTTATTACCAGTTTTATGACACTACATACGTTCCCTAATGTAAAAAATGTGTTAAAGTCAATATAAACGATACTATTCGCACTCATCCACTATCGTATCCATAAAAGTAGCTTGCCCTCCGCTTGGAGCGCTGCTGTCGCAGTGTATAACAAAAATCTGCGGGAGTGTCGTGACTGTATATGTTAGACTGTGGTACAACAGTTGATCGCAAGATAAAGTGTCTCAGTTCCTTTTAGTGACTGTGTCGAAAAATAGCTCAAATTTTGCTATACCTGTGCCCAGTAATATTTTTCATGTAACTCTGCTGTCTCTTTATTTATTTATTTATTTATTTATTTTTTAAATAGGGACACTTTCTGGGTGTGCATCGTATTTGACGTTCTTGACGGAGCGACACTCTCACCTCTATGGGTTATGAGGCCCGCCTCTTATGCAAAACACTGTTTTTCCTTGTTTCAGTTCCTCTGTGCCATCATCAGCGGGTTTCTTAGTTATTTTAAGCTGTGAAAATGAACACATTTCAGTACTAACTTACGTATAATAATTAGGCCTGAATTCGAATATCTTAGTTTGGATTATTACCTTAGTTTTACATCATGTCGTACCATTTCTACAACATATGATATTGGTAGCGTTGTCATCTGCAAATATAATTCTTTGAGTTTGCACGTTACATTGTATGTGAAAACGTAAGTTTGGTGTGTAGTTAAGTTTCTTGCATCAGCCCCTATTGTTTGTTACTTACAGTTAAAATCAAACTTTGTAAATCTATGGGAATAAACTACTGTAATCATCAGTGCGTAGGCTTTGCTTAAACTAACTTGAACCAACATAAGGACAACACACACACACCCAAGCCCAAGAGAGGACTCTAACTTCCGACGGGAGCACCATCGCACTCCCTGACGTTGCGCTTAAAACCGCTCGCCTGTTCACGCGCGGCACTTATAGTTGGTTTTGTCATTCTGTGTGTGGCTCACAGAAACCCAAAATTTTTTTCTTCCAAACTCGCAAAGTCAAAATGATGAAAATCTCACGTCAGTTTGAAGCGTTTCATTAGTATAGAAATAAGTTCTCGTTTGTGGTTCTTAAGTTCCGGAAAAATAAAATCGGAAGAGGCCCAGTCGGGACTGTATCGATGATTATATATGACAGTGAACGCAAGGTGTCTGATTGTTGCAGGTGTGGCAGCACTCATTTATAGTCATACTGAAGGAGAGGATACCACATGTGTGAACGGAATCTTCGGATTCGTGCTTCCAGTTTTTCACTCTCATGCCCCGGCGAAGATTCGTTACACAAGGCCATGTTACACGCTGCAATTGGGAGTCCTCTAGCGATAGAGGATTGCAACTTGCGTCAGCGAAGCGGGAAAGTTGACATAGTAATATCCGCGGCAGTTAACCAATATTGAGTATAAAATTGAAAGACATACAGAGGTACTACATTTCAGCACGCTTTCTGATAAACCATCCAAAATTAAAATTTATGGTGCTATTGAAAGTAGTTTATTTTTAATGGCATATCCATATTACTCAAAATGTACCTGAGGCTGCTGTAAAAATGTATGATTAATATAAAACGTAAAATATACGAAGACAAGTACGGCATTTGTCTGAATTATCACGGCCAAAGGATGTGACTGAAATGATCTTTGTATTACAGATAATGTATGACAGATTACCCAAAAAAGGGGTTTTGTTTTTTAAAAGCTGTAGTTTTACATGAACCACAGACATTGCCGAGGTGGGGTGGCTTGCGTGCCTCAACGATACAGATAGCCGTACCGTAGGTGCAACCACAGCGGAGGGGTATCTGTGGAGAGGCCAGACAAACGTGTGGTTCCTGAAGAGGGGCAGCAGCCTTTTCAGTAGTTACAGGGGCAACAGTCTGGATGATTGACTGAGCTGGCCTTGTAACATCAGCTAATGTGGCTTTGCCACACAGCTACTGCGAACGGCTGAAAGCAAGGGGAAACTACAGCCGTTATTTTTCCCGAGGACATGCAGCTCTACTGTATGAACATATGATGATGGCATCCTCTCGGGTAAAATATTCCGGAGGTAAAATAGTCCCCCATTCGGATCTCCGGGCGGGGACTACTCAGGAGGATGTGATCATCAGGAAAGACAATACTGGCATTCTACGGGTCGGAGCGTGGAATGTTAGATCCCTTAATCGAGTAGGAAAATTAGAAAATTTAAAAAGGGAAATGGATAGGTTGAAGTTAGATATAGTGGGGATTAGTGAAGTTCGGTGGCAGGATGAACAGGATTTCTGGTCAGGTGAGTACAGGATTATAAATACAAAATCAGTCGGGGGTATCACAGGAGTAGGATTGATAATGAATAAGAAAATAGGAATGCGGGTAAACTACTATGACCAGCACAGCGATCGCATTATCATTGTCAAGATAGATACGAAGCCAACACCGACAACAGTAGTACAGGTTTATATGCCAACTAGCTCTGCCGATGATGAGGAGATCGAAGAAATATATGAGGAGCTAAAGGAAATTATTCAGACAATTAAGGGAGAGGAAAACTTAATTGTTATGGGAGACTGGAATTCGGTAGTAGGACAAGGAAGGGAAGGGAAGATAGTGGGTGAATATGGTCTGGGCAAAAGGAATGAAAGAGGAAGCCGCCTGGTAGAATTTTGCACAGAACATAATTTAGTTATAACAAACACCTGGTTTAAGAATCACAAAAGAAGGTTGTATACGTGGAAGAGACCAGGAGACACCGGGAGATACCAGATAGATTTTATAATGGTAAGACATAGATTTCGGAACCAGGTTTTGAAGTGTAGGACATACCCAGGCGCAGACATAGACTCTGACCATAACTTGTTGGTTATGAACTGTAGGCTGAAACTGAAGAAACTACAGAAAGGTAGGAAAATAAGGAGATGGGACCTAGATAAATTGAAGGAACCTGAAGTTCTTAAGAATTTCAGAGGGAGCTTCAGGCAACAATTGACAGAAACAGGGGAAAATAAAACAGTTGAGGAGGAATGGGTAAAATTGAGAGATGAAATAGTGAAGGCAGCAGAGGACAAAATAGGTAGGAAGGCAAGACCTACAAAGAATCCTTGGATATCACAGGAGATACTAAATTTAATCGATGAAAGGAGAAAATATAAAAATGCAGTAAATGAAACAGGCAAAATGGAGTACAGACGACTAAGAAATGAGATTGACAGGAAGTGCAAAATGGCTAAGCAGCAATGGCTAGAAGGCAAATGCAAGGATGTAGAAGAATGTATAAATAGGGGAAAAATAGATACAGCCTACCGGAAAATAAAAGAAACATTTGGCGATAAGAAAAACAGCTCTATGAATATCAAGGACAGTGATGGAAAACCAGTTCTCAGCAAAGAAGGGAAAGCTGAAAGGTGGAAAGAGTATATAGAGGGGCTCTACAAAGGAAACGAACTTCGAGACACTATTGTAGGAAGGGAAGAGGATGTAGATGATGATGAAATAGGAGATACTATACCGAGAGATGAATTTGACAGAGCACTGAAAGATCTAAGTCGAAACAAGGCCCCTGGAATAGATGATATCCCGTCAGAGCTACTGAAGTCTCTGGGAGAACCAGCCATGACAAAATTCACATTGTGTGTAAGATGTATGAGACAGGTGAAGTACCCTCAGACTTTAAGAAAAATGTTATAATCCCCATTCCAAAGAAAGCAGGTGTAGACAGGTGTGAAAATTACAGAACCATCAGTTTAATAAGTCATGGTTGCAAAATATTAACACGAATTATATACAGAAGGATGGAAAAGCTGGTAGAAGCCGACCTTGGGGAAGATCAGTTTGGGTTCAGGAGAAATGTAGGAACACGGGAGGCAATACTCACTTTACGCCTTATCCTAGAAGAGAGATTAAGAAAAGGCAAACCAACATTTCTAGCTTTTGTAGATTTGGAGAAGGCTTTTGACAATGTTGATTGGAATAAACTCTTTCAAGTTCTGAAGCAAGCAGGAGTAAAATATAGGGAGCGTAAGGTTATTTACAACTTGTACAAAAACCAGACAGCGGTTGTCAGAGTTGAAGGGCATGAAAGGGATGCAGTGGTTGGAAAGGGAGTAAGACAGGGTTGTAGCCTTTCCCCAATGTTGTTCAATTTGTACATTGAGCAAGCTATAAAGGAAAGCAAGGAGAAATTTGGAGAAGGAATTAAAGTTCAGGGTGAAGAATTAAAAACATTGCGTTTTGCCGACGACATAGTAATTCTGTCAGATACAGCAAAGGACCTGGAAGAGCAATTGAACGGAATGGATAGTGTGCTGAAAGGTGCATATAAGATGAACATTAACAAGAGTAAAACTAGAGTAATGGAGTGTGGTGTAAGAAAATCAGGTGATGCTGAAGGAATTAGATTAGGTAACGAAACAATAAAGGAGGTAGATGAGTTTTGTTACTTGGGCAGTAAAATAACAAATGATGGTCGCAGCACAGATGATATAAAATGCAGAATGGCAATGGGTAGAAAGGCGTTTTTGAAAAAGAGAAATTTGTTAACATCGAATATTGATTTAAGCCTAAGGAAGTCCTTTCTGAAGGCATTTGTATGGAGTGTTGCCTTGTATGGGAGTGAAACATGGACGATAAGCAGTGTGGACAGAAAGAGGATAGAGGCTTTTGAAATGTGGTGCTACAGAAGAATGCTGAAGATTAGGTGGGTGGATCGCGTAACTAATGAGGAGGTACTGAACCGAATTGAGGAGAAAAGAAATTTCTGGCATACCTTGACTAAAAGAAGGGATAGATTGGTAGGACACATTCTTAGACATCAAGGAATTGTGAATTTAGCGTTGGAGGGAAGTGTGTGGGGTAAAAATCGCAGAGGGAGACCAAGAGACGCGTATAGTAAGCAGATTCAAGTGGATGTGGGTTGTCGTTCTTATGAGGAGATGAAAAGGCTTGCTCAGGATAGAGTAGGGTGGAGAGCTGCATCAAACCAGTCTCTGGACTGAAGACCACAACTAACTAACAGTTTTACAAATTAGAACAAACAATTGTATCCCCTTCAAAGTACTCTCCATTGCAAGTAACACATTTGTCCACCGGTACTTCCACCGCTCGAAACATTTTTTACTAATACTTTACTAATGACTGACAGCTCGTCCCTCATTTTTTCTTGACTTTTTCACTGTCGCAAAATGTTTGTCCTGCCTCTCTTCATGCGTGGAAACAACAAAGAGTCGCATGCAGAGAACGGTCTCCGTCTGTCTCAAATTCGCTGAACCGTGCTCCAAGGTAACCAACTAATTTCTGACAGTTGATCAATTGTCTGATGGTTTTTGAGCACAAGTTCTCCATTTTTTTCTATATTTTCGACGATTCGGCCAGCTGATGGAGGACCGGAACGAAGATTGTTGCCAATCAACACGTCGCCGTTTTTAAATTGAGCAAACCAGTCGTACACTTGAGTTTTTACCGTAGCGTCATCTTAAGACACGAAAACAAATCGTCGCTAATTAAAAGCAATTCCTGCAGATTCGCAGAATAAGCCGGGTCGACTATTCAGGCTGCACCGAATTGACAAGGAGTTGCGTTGTGCACATCTGCCAAGCTCCGGCCAATGCAATGTTATTCACGTGATCGTGATGACAAAGGTGTACTTAATCGCCGACATTAGCTTGTAAATACTATGGGTTGCTACCGTATCTTCCACAGCTTCTAACTGTTCGTCCATGAAATGAAAGAGGTGCTGGATATTTTTTTCTGAAATATCTGTCCATATGTAGTGTTTCATTGAAGATCGTGTCAAAAAAAATGTGACTAACTGCAATATATCTCACATATCCAGTCGATATCTTCCCTTATAGTGAGGTGCAGTCGAGGTGGAGTAGCCGAGCGGCCTAGGCGCCTCGCTGCGGTGCGCGCGGTTGTTCGCCGTCGGCGTTTCGAGTCCTCCCTCGGGCTTGGGTGTGTATATTTTCCTTAGATTAGTTTAAGTCGTTTGTAGGCCTAGGGACTAATAAGCAAAGCAGTTAATCCCCATAGATTTACAAACTTTGAGGTGCGGGGCAACTTTTTCTAATCCACACATCACTATCGTGACAATATAAGCATTACTCAAAACTTCAGATTCGTCAACCTATCTAAACCATTAAATATTAAAATAAGCAATTAGAATGGCGGTACAAACATACCTTAAGAACAGCGGGAACTGCTGAACTCACTCCACTATCTCAAAACAAACACCGAGAATTTGTTTTGTCTGTCAAGGGGTTCTTAACAACATTTAAGTCAGTATAACAACTCCATAGGCAATGCACCTAATTGTTGTTTCACAGGTGAAAGTAAGTTTTTACCCATCTTACATGGATTCAATAGAAATCTACTTATATATTTCACCTAAAAGTTCATAATCTGGTTTAATCAGAATTACTGCATAATTATTTCAAACAAAACGACTGTTAAATAAAATATATTACAAAAATAGTTATAATACTCAGTGTGACCATAGATTTATAATTCAATCACAGCTTTTCACATAAAAACCCTTGATTCTGTCTGGGTACTGTATCAGTTTGTTTATAAGTAATTTTATGTGTGTTACCTCAAATACTTAGTATAATGAAATCATTGTAAAGAAAATTTATTACAGCAATATTCACAATCAGTCACAACCTTGATTCTGCGTAGGTACTGTATCTAATTTTTTATACTTAATTTTATATGTTTTGCCTCAATTAGTTAGTAAAATGCCCTACTATCAATATTGTAAATAATTAAATTCCTAAATTTCGATGTTTACGTTAATATTACTGAAAAAGGAAAGACAAGTTTTATCTTTACCCATCTGGATGTATAACTCTGGTCTCTGAGCATAGAACTGCAGCGTGCCTGCACATGCATATGTTTTGTACACGATTTCGCATTGCCCGCCATGTTTAAATTTGGCAAACGATTTTCCATCAGTCATTACATGAGAAATAACTGCTTGCTTAACTTTTGATTTGAAATTCTTATCAATCTGTGGTTAATAGGCTAATATGGGAGCGGAATTGAAACGCATTTTCTTTTCGTTTTCTTGCAATACTTCATAGCGGCCATATTTAAATTTGGTAAGAGACGAAATGTTAACATCCATGGTTGTCATGCTAAGACAGCTGAAGTTCAACAATCAAGACCCACTTGCTTAGCTTCTCTATAACCTAACACTTTCATCACTATGACATCTTTGCAAACAGTGTTTATATTTCCTATGTGATGCTGGGCCACGCTTTGTGATTGCTTATAGTGTGTGTTACTGTAAATTATAGCATTGTGTTGTTTGAAACATTTAACAACGTTAACAGCACTCATACAGTACACGTTCAAAAACATAATATATCTTATACAAGACGTTTTTGTCACAGAAAAGGACACAACACGTAAATTGTCGCCACTCTTAGTGTGTTTTTAATTGTAAATGTGTTGATAGAAACGAACATAAGGAAACCGAACATAAACTTCAGCAAATAACAGACAAAATATTTCTGTCTATCCTAGAGCTGCGAAACTATAACGGACACAAAACGAGGCTCTAGCTGGAAAAGCATATAAACCATCTGAAGACGGATTTGTAAGAAAATCCGAAACTGATCATGGTCTATATAAAAAATAATAAATAAATAAATAAAATAAAATAAAAATAAAAATAAAAAACTTTTATACCATACTTGTGGATGGTCGCTGTTTTTAATTACAAACATAATAATTTTTACCATTAAAGCATTACTTAAAAAATGAGATTTTTCCATTCGTTGTAAAGTCCTAGAGAAAAAATTTGATAGAACTTGTTCTTTAGGAAATTTAACGTCCTTTAATTTTGTACTGAGAAGCCACGGTTTTCGAGTTAGTAGTGATATTTAAATAACCCTCCATCCCCAAGATCACACTCTAGAGGTGGGGAATTTTAGTATGACATTCCCAACACCACAATAAACAATTGCGGCGTCACGATTTTTTCTACTAATGACGGTTTTTTGGTCATGTGGTCATTAGAGACAGTTAAGGTGGAACAATCACTTCAAGTAAATGGTTTGCATGAAAGAAAGTACTAAAAGCTCTCAAGAGTACCCAGAATATTTATTTAGGGCAGTGGGGTAGGTTGAGCTCATAGAATTATTATGTCACCTTGCCCTCTGCAAGTTTTCTAGTTCAAAGGAAGGTACCGTATCATCTACTATTATACGAAATCCGATTTTCGAGACCGACAAGTCTGAAAGCTCAGTGTCTCTCTTTTTTCCGTTTAGTACCCGGGAGAATGTTACCGAGATGCTCAACAGAGTCTACAGTAAGGACACTCGCATCACACAAATGTTTATAGTCCTGTTCTGGCAGCGTACGTTCCGGGAAGAGTCAGGCGATACATTACTGCCTCCTACATGCAATTCTATAAAAAGCCACGGCGATAAAATCAGAGATTAGAGCTCATGTAAATGCTTATTGACGATCGTTCTACCCACGGAGTATTCGCGAACAGAAAACGGCGCAAATGACAGTGACAGCCACGGCCAGATGTTTTGCAGGTTATAAACTTATTCAATATTTTATTTTATAAGTCCTCAGTAAATAAAATTCTTACGGGACACAAGAGTTCCACCGTTATGACGGCCTTATCACATGCTGTCTATTGCATTTTTGTGGTGCGAGGATAGGACAAGTTTCTGCAGATCAGGACACTGATGTGCGTACAGCAGATTTTTTTGGTCGATATCCAAGCAGAGGGTTTCTGGGGTTTATTTGCAGTTTCTTTCTCTCCAACTTCTCTGCAATTGCGTCTTTTACAAATGTCTTGTTTTGATAAATGTCGGTGAGGGACAGCAGACAAGTAGCCATAACGTTCCATTCCTCCTATGTGCAAATCCGCGAAAATGCTGCTGCGTATTCTGCTGCAGAGGGGCACAGTGCCAGCCCGTATCAAGGAAGCACGTCTGGTTTTGCGCGCCGTGCGGCGCTACATTTACATCTACATACATACTCCGCAATCCACCATAAGGTGCGTGGCGAAGGGTACCCTGTACCACTAATAGGCATTTTACTTTCCCATTACACTCCCAAATAGAACGAGGCAAAAAGAATGCCTATATGCCTCCGTACGAGCCATAGTTTCTGTTATCTTGTCTTCGCGATCACTACGCGAAATGTAAGTAGGCGGCAGCAAGATCGTACTACACTCATCTTCAAATTCCGGCCCTCTAAATTTCCTCAACAGAAATTCACGAAAAGAACGTCGTCTTTCCTCCAGAGATCCCCAATTGAGTTGCCGGAGCATTTCCGTGACGCTCGAACTAACGTGGTCGAACTTACCAGTAACAAACCTAGCTGCTCGCTCTGAACTGCTTTTATGTCTTCCTTTAAACTGATATGCTGCGGGTCCCACACACTTGAGTAATACTCAAGACATGGTCGTACAAGCGTTTTATACGCGGTCTCCTTTACAGGTGAAGTACATCTTCCCAAAATTCTCCCAATAAAGCGAAGTCGGCTGTCCGTCTTACTCACAACTGTCCTTACATGTTCGTTCCATTTCATATCGCTCTGCAATGTTACGCCTAGATATTTGAACGACGCGACAACGTCAAGAAGCTCACTACTGATGCTGTATTCGAACATTATAGGATTCTTTTTCCTACTCATGCCCATCACCTTACACTTTTACACATTGAGAGCTAGCTGCCATTCTTCGCAACAACTAGAAATTTTGTCTAAGTCATCCTGTATGCTATTACAGTCAGTTACAGACGACACCCTCCCATTCACCACACCATCATCAGCAAACAGCCGCAAATTACAAGTTACTCTGTCCATCAGATCATTTATATAGATAGAAAATAATAGCGGTCTCATCACACTCCCCTGGGGCAACGCCTGACTCGCGAGTCGCTTCTTATGCTTCCATCCAACAGAACTTATTTTAGCCTCACTTGTATGCTATAGAAGAACCAACGACCTGTGTGCTGTCTTCTGCGCTGGGGACACAACTATAGAAGACAACAGGTTAGTCAGAACTCTATGCTTTCCATAAAGACTTGGACAGCAACTACGGCACCTCGTGCGTACTGTAGGGCGGTACAAACGCACACTGCTACGCAACAGCATCCGCAAGGATGTGGAGGTTTTAGGGGACTTGTGGGAGGAAGCAGTACTAACTTCTCCGTTCGCAAATAAAACCCTAGAAAGCTTGTAAGGGCTGTGCCCAATCGGACAGTGTGAGCTCTTGTGAGTACCCACGTTGTGGTGGGGCAGAATCTCCCTCTGAGAGCAGCCCAGGCGTTTCGCATGATGGACTTTTTACTTGGGCCACGGTGGGTCTAATAGTTCACACCACTGTTAATGCTTTTTCTGTGCTCGACGAATTAGACCGAGTGTCGGACCTCGCAAGCCGGTAAAACCGGTTAGTATAATCACGACTGCTGAGGGCACAGCTCTTAATTTTTTTTAGGGAAATTGACGACACTACATCTTCGTTTCTAGATGTCTCACTAGGTTATCCCAGAAGCGGCACGTGCAGATTTTAAGGGGTTGAAACACTTGTGAGAAGGCGCGTTTGTGACGAGTCAGACTTGATAGAAGACCCAGGCGAACAGGAAGAAATGTAGTCTACACCCTACAGGAACACCAGGAATCTGTACTACCGGAATTAAAGTAACACCGCTAACTCTTATTTACGCGACAGACTTTATAATATAAATGTTCAAATGTTTGTAAATCTATCGGACCAAACTGCGTGGTCATCAGTCCGTAGCTTACAAACTACTTAAACCTAGGTAAACTAACCTAAGGACAACACACACACCCATGTTCCAGGGAGGACTCGAACCTCCACGGCGAGCAGCCGCGCGCTCCGTAGCGAGACGCTTTAGACCGCTCGGCTACTCCACCGCGGCGCTTTATATTTTTTGGTCAGCTTAGTGTTCTGAGTGCTAGGAAGTGAAACAACAATTGAAAACATTGACATCTATTTGCAAGCGAAAATATATAGAATACATAAATACATCAAACAACTTTTGTAATGGAATAAATAGAGCTTGTTCACTTTATCAACTATGTTTCCCCCCTACATAGTTAATAACGTCATAAACAAATTAGATTTTCTCCAATAACACCATAAACAACTTAAATTTTCTCCTTTATCGGTGCTGAATGTTTTCCATTTAATGCGTTATTTAATTAAACTTTCCTTATCAACTTATATATTCACCACTTGCGTCAGTTTTTTCTTTTACTGTATTTAATACCTGAACCATTTTTCCGTTTCACTTTTGGAATAACACTCAATGGAAAAATATCCAGGTAGTCATGAAACTTTAGGAATTTACTGCTAAAACGAAGCATAATAATAAAAAAAAATAATAAAAATAAAGACAACACGTATTTACGTGTAATCGCCCACTATAATATGAGTGAGCGTGAAGAAAATAGGTTAACTTACGTTGTTACCAGACGACCGTCCCATCCAAACTTTCTTCCCTAGAAACCTTGAGATAACGGTGACGGGCAGCGTGAATGTCACTATTAGAAATACACTGTGCAACGTTCTAACGGAGCGTGACGTACAGTGTGAATTGGCGTACAATCGGACTACAAAAATAGTTTGAGAAGAATGGAGAGCAGCAAAAACAAATAAATAAAAAGTGAATTATCGCCCGGCTGTACTGACTCGTCTCGCAGCTCCCGTTGGGAGTTACAAATTCTATTGAACACCTCTATTTATCTCGCCGTGTCACTCACGGTTTTATCCGTGTTTCCTTTTCTGTTTTTTACTCCTCCTCTCCTGTTCTAAATACAGACCCAGCGCAACTGTAGTATAAGCAACAGCTAACCATATCACCGCCATCTTGAAGCAACTTTGACAAAATATTGAATGATAGTGTAATACGCCCTGTGGCGTTACATTCAATATATTTGTCAAAGATAGGTCCAATATTTCATCCAATTTTTCCGTCCAATTCTTTGTCCACTAATTGGATAGTGTGATACAGGCCTAAGGAATATTTTTGCCCGGACGTGTCTTCTATAGACCTTGAACAAGACGCGACGCTAGCGCCAAGCATTGCCGTGACGTAACAGACGAGTATTTACTTTCCGAATCGCCCTTGTAGAAGTGCCCCTACAGGTAACACTATTATTTGAAGATCAAAGCGTATCAAGTGAGCAACTGGAATGAGTATGTTCAAAATACTTACCACTATCTGTCGCAGGGCCGGCGCTAGCCCAAGTGCCGCCCCGTGCAAGCTGCTAAATTGCCGCCTCTTCCCCCTTTCTTTTCTTTTTACAAAACGTTTGTGGAATTTTATTTAAACAAATCTGTAGGAAATGTCAGCCATCAATCGCAATTTTTATTTTTACTTTTGAGATCTACCTAGCTTTCAACCACTGCCTCAAAGCTTTTCATATGTGCTTACATATAAACTGTCATGTTGACAGTTACGTTCAGCATGACGGTATAGATGTAACAGTAACTCAAAGCACTGAGAATAGCCACACTGTGCCCGAAAACTATGTAGATCTGGAAAATAAAAACAAAAATTACTACTGTTTGGTGACATTCTCTACAGATTTGCACAAAACAGTCGCAGGGCACCAACTCAAAACTGAAGTCAAACCTGATTGAAGAAATCTAGCCAATTTTAATAAGCCTTGTGAATTTACAAAAATGTTCAAATATGTGTGAAATCTTATGGGCCTTAGCTCCTAAGGTCATCAGTCCCTAAGCTTACACACTTCTCAACCTAAATTTTCCTAAGGACAAACACACACACACACACACACACACACATATACATGCATGCCCGAGGGAGGACTCGAACCTCCGCCGGGACCAGCCGCACAGTCCATCACTGTAGCGCCTTAGACCGCTCGGCTAATCCCGCGCGGCATGAACTTATAGTTAACGTAAAAAGACATTTTTCAGTGGTTGTGAACAGATAATGTATTCAATGAAAAAACAATATACAGTAAATAAATGTTGGCGAGTTGTATTGTCAAACAATAGTGCCTGTCAGAGTTTAACTGTTGTTCATGCAGGCGGAGACAGGAATTTCATGGCTGAAAAATTAGTTGTAAGTAAACGCACGGCGCGTAACAGACAGGCAGCGCTCCACTCATAAGAATACTGGCGTGTACGGTCAGGTCAGTCAGGGTGGCAGTAATATCGGATTGAGCAGGGTACTAGTAACGTATCACGTAACTCACCACAACCGGAAGTGACTTGCCGAAGTAGGTTTTATTCACCATTGAGCCCAGTGCTTTTGGCGCGTACTTGTTCTCGAACTTACATAAATAAATGAACCGAAAAAGTGAAGAATGGATTCAAAGAAAACATTGGAAGACTTGAAGGAAATTCTGAAAACACGTAAGATTAACAACTTTTCCAAGTTCAATGTGCATCAGAAACCAAAACCATTTTGAGATGTTTAGCGTACCTTAAGTATTGGACCGTATCAAGGCTATATACTGTTTCGTTTAGTGCACTACTGGGAAATGTTACTTAGTGTGAGTTAAGTCCAAGGAGGTTAGTCCCTGTTTGAATGTGTTGGAAAATTGTTTGCCGTTTTGTAGGGAATGCAGTTTGCTATCTAAGGACGAAGTGAGAAATTGCGTAGCCTGTGGCGAAGAACAGTGTGAGAGACTAAGGGTTGTGATTACCCCTTCGAGTTGTCATGTTGCAGGTGCAGGAAGAGAAGAAGAGTAATTTACTGGTCGGACAAGGTTAAATACAAGAACCTGTTAACCATAGAGCAGGAACAGCGTTAATTAATTACTTCATGGTTACCGCAACAATGTATTCCCGTCTTTCTATAAGATTCGGTTTTCATATAATATTAGCTGAACCCTTTAGAATTACAGGAACACTTTTTGGTGCTGACCAAGAAGTAAATAATTGATGCTGTTACTGCTCCGTGGTTGACAGGTTCTTGTATACAGGGTGTTATAAAAAGGTACGGCCAAACTTTCAGGAAACATTCCACACACACAAAGAAAGAAAATACGTTATGTGGATATGTTTCCGGAAACGCATACTTTCCATGTTAGAGCTCATTTTATTACTTCTCTTCAAATCACATTAATCATGCAATGGAAACTCACAGCAACAGAACGTATCAGCGTGACTTCAAACACTTTGTTACAGGAAATGTTCAAAATGTCCTCCGTTAGCGAGGATACATGTATCCACCCTCCGTCGCATGGAATCCCTGATGCATTGATGCAGCCCTGGAGAATGGCGTATTGTATCACAGCCGTCCACAATACGAGCACGAAGAGTCTCTACATTTGGTACCGGGGTTGCGTAGACAAGAGCTTTCAAATGCCCCCATAAATGAAAGTCAAGAGGGTTGAGGTCAGGAAAGCGTGGAGGCCATGGAATTGGTCCGCCTCTACCAATCCATCGGTCACCGAATCTGTTGTTGAGAAGCATACGAACACGTCGACTGAAATGTGCAGGTGCTCCATCGTGCATGAACATGTTGTGTCGTCCTTGTAAAGGCACATGTTCTAGCAGCACAGGTAGAGTATCCCGTATGAAATCATGATAACGTGTTCCAGTGAGCGTAGGTGGAAGAACATGAGGCCCAATCAAGACATCACCTACAATACTTGCCCAAAGGTTCAGAGAAAATCTGTGTTGATGACGTGATTGCACAATTGCGTGCGGATTCTCGTCACCCCACACATGTTGATTGTGAAAATTTACAATTTGATCACGTTGGAATGAAATTTACATTTAAAGAGAAATACTAAAATGAGCTCTAACATGGAAACTAAGCGTTTTCGGACACATGTCCAAATAACATATTTTCTTTCTTTGTGTGTGAGGAATATTTCCTGAAAGTTTGGCCGTAACGTTTTGTAACATCCTGTATACCTTTTTCGCGGAAATGAGCTGTACATATACACCTGTATTTAGACGAAGTGCTGGCTTCACTTTTTCGCCTGCAGGTTGTCTCCCCATATTTTCGTATAAACGCCGATGCTTCCATTCAATGATATGCAGCTAACTTCCGGTTTCGATGTGTCACGTGTTATATTTGTACCCTGCTCAATCCGATATTCCTTCGACCGTACGTTAGACTGCTCCCCCCTCTCTGTTCCTCCGGCGTTAAGCACGACGGTGCTGCCACAGTAGCGAGGAAGAAAGTCGTCGTCCTCCCCTTGTTCATCAGGGGCGGTCGGCAGGTAGTCGAGGCGACGTGCCACAGTTGCCAAAGCCGCTCCCTCCGAGGTTTGCTTTCGAATAGGGTTACCGGACGTCCTCTTTTACCCGGACATGTCCTCTTTTTTTGGACCCTTACAGTCGTCCGGCCGGGTTTTTAACAAAATGGGGAAATGTCCTCTTTTTTGCGTTGTGCAACTGCTTCAACTTGAAAGTGCGTAAATACAATTTTCTGAACTGTCACAATCACTAACTCTAGAGAATTTAACCGTTCTTGAAACAATGCGATATTTTTAATATTCTCATTTCTGTGCCGCCGCTGCTCTGAGGAACATCGGAACAATTGAAATAATTGGCTTGGCAATTGTCACGGAATCCGAGGTTCGAGGCGGCCAATTAAAAACATACCTCTGGAACAATGCAAGACAGTAGAATACAAATAGTATAATATGAAACTCTCACCTTCCCCCTCCTTTCTCTAGTCGGAGCGTTGTGTGACACCCAAAAATAAGACTTCAGTCTGTCGTGTTGGGACTCGGCGGTTCTGTGTGTTGTATGTCAACCACACTTATGACTTTAAGATCAAAAGCTAGTGCAATGTTCGTTATACATAAGTTACAACCTTGTTCAAAACTTCATACAAATAAAGTCAGATGCCACAGTCACCATTGCCGTTTCACCATTCGCCTGTTTAGGACCATGAGACGTAACTACATAAACAGTGTATTGAAAAAATCGATTTAAACTGAGTAATTTTTAATAATTAATTGCGAGACTTTGTACCGTAAATAAAAAGTTTATTTTATTTATTGCTTTTTTCACCTAGGCCTTACATATTCCATTCACTGTCTAGAAGGCCGGCCGCGGTGGCCGAGGGGACTGAGGCGCTTCAGTCGCGGTCTGCACGGCCACTACGGTCGGGGGTTCGAATCCCCCCTCGGGCATGGATATTTGTGCCGTCCTAGTTCGTAAGTAGTTCATAAATAGTTTGTAAGCTTAGGGACTGATGACTCCGTAGTTAAGTCCCATAAGCTTTACAAACATTTGAAACAACTGTCTAGAATCTAGATGTTAATCATGCATATTGTTACGTCGGTCTGATCCGAAGTGGGAGCATAGCTATATCAAGGAACTCTTACATAGTGTTTACAGTTACTTTATTAATGACGATTTTACAGTCAACAGTACTATGGTATCCGTAAATGAAGCATCATAAAAAATTTCAGGTGAAAACAGGGGTGATGGGCAAGGTATCTTATAAGTTGGGGAAAAATGCTCAGCACTTAAGACGATAATTACAAGTGATGAAGTGATGAAATATTAGGGCTTCACTGTTATGTAATTCGTTCTACGGACCTCAACATTTCATGCTTCTTAATATGTAAGAAGATGAAGAAATTTCGTAAGATGTATTACAAACAAGACTCTGAAAATACAGTAGACACTTTACTAGTACTTGAATTGTCAATACCAGAGAGAGAGAGAGAGAGAGAGAGAGAGAGTTCTTTCATGAATCTAGAAATGTCCTCTTTTCTGGACATGGATATCTGGTAACTCCAGTTTCGAATCCTCTCTTGGGCATTAATGTTGAGTTTGTCCTACAAAAAAAACACGGGGTGGGGGCAGATTTGGTGCCTCTCGGAAAGTGCCTTGCGCTGGCCCTGATCTGGCGTATTCAGTGCAACAGGTAACTCGTGGGCAGATCGCAAGCAAGCAGCAGTGGCGTAGCTATGTAGGGCTGGGCGGGGCAGTGCCCCGGGGCCCCTCGGCCTTCGTGAGCTGCCTCTGGACTCTCCCGCCCTCACGTCTATTACAACTCCCTCCCCTCCCACCATGTTTGCAATAGTACCCGCAATGGGCCACCACGTGGTGGAGCAAAACTTCCTAATGAGGCCTTCACACGACGCCATTCGGTAGCGCAGCTAAGGCCGTGGCCTGCGTCTGCTACACATTCTAGCGACAGCGCCACGCGACGAAAGACGGCCACACGTCTTGCTACGGGAGTGTCTTGCATGAGCGCCGACTGTGGCGCTGCCTGTTGCTTCGTGTCGCGCGCTACAACGAGCGACGTTTGAGATTCAAGCCTGTTTGAATCTTGTCGCTGTCGCACGCGCTACAAAATGTCGAGTTTCGTTGAGAACTGACTGCTTTTAGAGGTTATTAAGTTGTCGCAAGAATTCTGCGAGCTAATAATCCCCGAAGTTTATGAAACTGCAACAGAAAATAAAATTGAAGTTGCGTATATAATGATTTTGCTGTGGTTAACTAGCTTGTAATTTTCCTTTTGGCTTTTATAGACGACTGAAGTTCAATTTTTAAATTGTTTCTAACACATCAGCCTTCTGTATTTTTATTCTGAGTGATAGTTTCTTCAAATCACGTTCATCGTGGTGTAAATGAATTTCTCGCATTTGTGTGCTTTGTGCACTTGCAGTAACAACAAAGTTATTCCTGAGAGAGAGAGAGAGAGAGAGAGAGAGAGAGAGAGAGAGAGAGAGAGATAACTCTGGGATGTCAAAGGAGATGCGTGTAAATTACGTTTCTGAGTAAAATGTCCGGATATAATGTTTCAGTAGCAATTTAATGTGTTTGGTAGGTGTACAGTTGGGTACGTGTGTTTGCAATAAAGATGAACTAGGGGTAAAAAAATTTTAAAAAATAATTTGTGGTGCTTTCTAAAGTTAATACATAGAACCTTGCACAAATAAAAGGTGAAAGGGTTGTAATTGCAGTAATTTAAATATAAGATGGAACGGGAATCTAACCAGCGACCGCAAAAATTACTTACATTACGAAATAGCAGCCTAGGTCGCCACCCCTACGCTACGCCGACCGATGACGGAAATTTACGGGCTAAGTGACTTACTATCGTCTTTGAATAAGTCATATTTCGAACGTATTCAGTTGTTGATGGTTTGTAATCACAAAAACTCATTGAGAACATAGTCGAAAGTAGCTGTACTCGTCGTTGTACTTTCGAAGAATTTGGCCGGTGATATTCATAGTCTGTTTTCGCATTTGAAGTTCCGAATGAAATAGTACACGAACATTCCTCGCTTTGTAAATGTAATGCACAGCATTCCTTTTACGCCTTACTTCCTACCTAAAGTTAATAAAACTTTATTGCCTTACTCTACAGCTATCATTATTCTACGCATGACAAACTTTAGAAACAGCTGATCGGTTGTAGCGGCCATCTTGAAGAGAGGAGTTGTCGCGCTCACGTCGGACACCCGGCCATGTCGCCGAGTGTCGCCGCTTGTAGCAGCAGTGTCGCGTCGCTGGATGTCGCGTGAAGCTGTCGCTACAATGTGTAGCCCACGCAGGCCGCGGCGTAACCGGCCAAGCCGCCAGTCGCTGTGCACGTAGCAGCAGTGGTAGCGGCAGCATCAAAGCTGCTCACACTCACAGCAACAGCTCGGCGCAATGTTAAGGATCGCCCCCCCAAATACTGTATAAACATCTTATCGGTAAATAGAAGTGTACAGTACGATTATCTGTATAAACCGGTTTTTCGAACATCCATGTCTCCCAATTACTTTGGATAATCGACGTTCAACTGTATATAATATTTTAGTTGAATGAAGGATTTTCGACTTTACCCTGACCAACAAACCTCAAAGGCACGAAGTGAAATCCAAAATTATTCCCAGCTCAGGATATAACCATAACAAGGTCTTTTGCTTGTCCGCTAAGACGTGTATCGTGTTACTATTAGCGTGTTGTCGGTTGAAGTCGGAGTTGCGAAATAACAGTCTATGGCTCAGAATGACTAGCAGTGTGTGACCACATTTGAATATGAAATCTCTATAGTGTATTGTTACAGAACAGTATTGTCATACTAACTCCTGTTTGTGTAGTGAATACCCCGAAGGGAGTGCTCCTTAATCATAAATACAAAATAAAGTGCTCTGACCAATTGCACTCTGAAATTCGAGCAAGAAGAAGAGAAAATATGGATAGTGGATAGGTGGATTGTATTACTGATCGGCGCGTCATCAGTGAAGCTTCTGCCTGCAACTTCATGCGCCTAGTATGGAGCAACTTCCAAAACTATCTCATGTCGTTTTATCTGTTTGTCCTACCCAGCTCGAACTCTATTCCTCTGCAAAATTTCATCCAAATCCACCCATCAATCTTTGCTTGAAAGCGTAAGACACAAACTTACACAGTTATATTAGAGCGTACGATTAAATATTAGCTGGTGCATCGTACGCAGTACTTAGTAGTATTTAGGTTTGCTTTTAAGTCTTCTAGTGGACGGTAAGGAGCTGATGATGAAATAGTTTTGTATCTGTAGAGTTTTAGTTTTAAGAGGGCCCCAATGTCATTTTTTGCCCCGGGGCCCTTGGTGATACAGCTACGCCACTGGCAAGCACCCAAGAGGCGGGGCAACGTTCTTCTGTAAACAAGTCAGTTCAG
The DNA here is from genome assembly GCA_026315105.1 of Locusta migratoria. Taxonomy (NCBI): domain Eukaryota; kingdom Metazoa; phylum Arthropoda; class Insecta; order Orthoptera; family Acrididae; genus Locusta; species Locusta migratoria. The sequence continues at coordinate 469,409,691 of CM048745.1, read as the reverse complement.
ACCGCGCCGTGAGACTACACACCACATCGCAAGCGACTGTTCAGCGCGGCCGCAAATAAATATTCTTTATTTTATAATTTCAGCTCCACTCAGGCGCCCGCCTACTGCAGACAGCACAAAATTAAACTGGTGAGCGGGCTGTTTGGCCTTTGTGTTAGTTCCTAATAGAGCCGTGTAATTGCGGAGCGGCGCTGCGGTCTGGCTCGGCACGTCGCGGGTAATGGCTCTCTCACCGGCCAGCGCTTCTTGTAGCGCCGCCACGGAGGGGAGCCCCGCGCTCACCAACCGGTTTGCTTAATGCACTTCCCTTGCTTCATACGTCTACCTGCTCTCATTTATAAAAAGGTTCAGAATTTGCGGCTGCATTGTCGTTTCTCACTGTCTGTTAATCAGTTCTTCGACTCTAGAGGTATCATTTAACACGCCGGAGCGTTAAGAAGGAATACCTGCGTTGAAATCTTCATGGCCGACTTCTTCCTCGACCTCTCTTCTTCCCCAGCCACATTACGTCTGCCTTCTTTCAATTGCCAAAGGATGATGTCTATCGCCGTTTGCCGGCTCAACCTCCACAATAATAAACGAACAAACAAACAATTACATAAGCTGGAAGCTTGGCTCTGCAAATGGATACTAAGAGTAAAAAAGGTAAAGCAGTCAACAATCCGAAGATTGGTTTGAACACCACAGTGCTTTACTAGGCATGGTCCTGTTTGGAGGTGGTATGCCGTTGCCTTCCTCAGACCTTCGAACTGACTTACCCAGCCAGTTATAGGGGGACCTACAGTTTAACGTGGGTTCCGAACCACGGTGCTACTCGGTATTTTCCACATGAGCAATACTGCCAGAGGTGCAAGAAGTGGAAAGTGACAGATAAAAATCCCAGCAATAAATACCACAAAAAGTCAACTAATTCTTTTCCGACACAAATTTTTTTTTTCAGCTTAAAGCTCAATGTCATTGTCCGCTAGTATACTATACTAGTATATAGTATATATAGTATGGTATACTAGCGGGCGATGTAAATATCCACACAACCTCAGTATCCGACTCTCGGGACGAGACATAACTCCACAAGCTAGTGTCAAATACCTCCGAATTTATCGGATAAACTGATAGAAATGCCGGCCGCGGTGGCCGAGGAGGCTGATGCGCTTCAGTCAAGGTCTACACGGCCACTACGGTCGGGGGTTCGAATCCCCCCTCGGGCATGGATATTTTTGCCGTCTTTAGTATAAGTTTAGTATAAGTAGTTTGTAAGTTTAGGGACTGATGACCCCGTAGTTAAGTCCCATAAGCTTAACAAACATTTGAACATTTTTTTTAAAAACTGACAGAAAAATACTTCAGAAAAGATTTTTAAAAAGCCGAGAAAAATTTCAATCCAGTGAGGCTCATGACATATATAACAAAATGTGTTCAACTTCCAGTTGCTCTCTAAACACACAAAATTTCCGAACTGCCAGTACGAGAATGTGGATCGCAAACTTGCCTTATGTCAGCAACACAAAATAGATGAATTACTTCTACAGATCGAAAAATGTTACGCATCATTGTACATCTACGACATGAGTTTCTCACTTATCCACTACATGACACCCTTAGTACAAAGAACATACTAATGAGACAGGGTACAATGTGCTAACTTTGGACTCAAGAGACTGATCTATAATGGAGCAACAAAACATCTGCTAAAATATAACCCCACAACAGTTAACTGTCCTGTCTACATCATACTGGAAGCCACCTCTGAATTACTCCAATATATACTTCTAGAAAACATTACCGAAACCGTTTGTACACCGAAACTATACAAAGGCCTCTGAATTGTTTATGTTTGTAAAACATGTGGAAAGCGAGTGTTGTGTTATGTGTGCATCCTTTGAGCACTAAAATGCTTGTAAAATCACATACCATCAATCAGAAATGTGAACCAACTGTAAGTAGCTGTTTAGAATACAATTTAAACTTGCAAATATTGAAATTTAGTGCCAATGAAAAAGCTCACACATAACAACTTTCTATCTCACCACAGCCAAACGTGTTCCACAATGTTATAAGCAACATCTAAAACATGTACACCGCCTGATGATGAACTGCCAGGCAGTTCGAAACCGGCTGTGGTAATAAATACATACGAAAGGTGACTGGTTGCTGTTATTTTCTGATTTCTATACAAAGGCATTTGGGCTGATCACTGTAGCACAACAGTGAGAATACAATGATTCTTACAAAATTTTGTATAAAAGAAGAAGAATCGTATAGCGTCTGATTACAACATTAGTGGTGAAAATCTAACGCAACGTCAGTCATCACATCGTAACAGAAGCAACTTAAAAATGTGACAATCCAACAAAGATGAGATTACTTGACGATAATTTTAGAAACTTAATAAAAAGCACATGTGGCAAGATAAAGGGCGTTTCAGTAAAGATGTTACAAACTTTTAGAATGAGTACATCTAGGTGATGGGAAAATCACTTAGTAAAGCATGGTCGGAATGCTTTCCTGGCAGGTCAGAATCGACCAAAACCAAAGAAAGCTAGGACACCAACAGGTTGAGGAAACACATAACACTTAATACATATTGGTTCCAAGAAAAAAGAACAGAAAAAGATAACGATTCAGTTGAACTGTTCAAGACTACAGGGCTAATAAAGTACATTAGTACACACAGTGAATCAACGAATGCAAGTACTGTTGAAATAAATGAATTTAAAAATCTACCAACAATAAAATGCAAAATCATAATGCTATGGCAGTCAAATGTGAATATTCGACAACAGCTATTATACTTAAGGATGACTAAATACTAAAAACACTTAAATTCTTTAAATGACATGAAGTCTAGGATGACCTTCTTAGAAATTCCAGGCTATAATAAGAAAATCCTCAGCAACAGTAACTTCCTTTTCAATCTTAATGGAAATACAGGACCTTATTGTAGATGCAACAGGCCTTAGACTCGGAGTACAGCCAAAATTTTGTAAGATTAACGCACCAGCTAGATACATTGGAAACTCGATTAACAGACCAGCCTACTATTAATGAAATAAATGAGTTACAGGTTGAAAATACACGTTCGAAATTCTTATTACATAAAGAACATATGTAAACTTATTAACAGTACTGTACTATCTCAAGCTCTTATCCATAAACATTGTACACTTGTACAACAGTGTACGTGTAGATGAAACAGTTGAGATAATAAGAAAGAATAACAACAATAATTAAGCAATTCGCTGCTATGTCATATTTATTTCATTACGACAGTCCCGTTTCGGCTTAAACTGCCATTATCAAGTGATCTGCAGTACAAAGTGGGTGGCATTTAGGTTGAACAAATTATTATGTTGTAGTATAGACCTAATATTACATTAGGCAGCTTAATGTTCACTTACGTATGTGTGTAGATGGTTCGACACTTGTGCGTCCTATTTTGGGGTATTGCTACGCATTGTGGGATCCCCACCAAGTGGGAAAAATGTTCAAATGTTTGTATAGTCTATGGGACTTAACTACGGGGTCATCAGTCCCTAAACTTACAAACTACTTATGAACTACTTACGAACTAGGACGGCACAAATATCCATGCCCGAGGGGGGATTCGAACCCCCGACCGTAGTGGCCGTGCAGACCGTGACTGGAGCGCCTTAGTCCCCTCGGCCACCGCGGCCGGCACCAAGTGGGACTGACAGACGATTTAGAGAAAGTTCAGAGAAGGGCAGCTCGTTTGGTACTATCGCGAAATAGGGGAGAGAATGTCACAGAAATAATGCACGAGATGGAGTGGAAATCATTAAAAGAAAGTGTTATTTATTGCGACGAGATCTATTTGGGAAATATCTTTCTCTAACTGTCTCTTCCAAATGCGAACATATTTTGTTAGCAGCCACCTACATATGAAGACAAGACCATGAAAAAAAAAGAGAGAGAGAGAAATCATTTTTCCCGCGAGCTATTAGGGATTGGAACCGTAGAGAAACACTATAAGAGCCGTCTGCTATGCATTTCAATGTGGCTTGCAGAGTATTTATGTAGATGAAGGTGACATACAAATCCAAGGCGTCTGGGTTTTAACTGTCAAAATTTGTTGGTAATTTTCAACCTGGTTTGGCATTTTGACTGTTGTAGCCACTATGTAGTATGTTTACAAAGCATGTAAACGTCATATTTATGTTATTAGGATTTCTGTAATCTTTGTAAACATACGACGACATCATGGTTATAACAGTGAAAATACCAAGTCAAGATTAAAATTACAAACAAATTTTGACAGTTAATATACAGACGCCTTAGATGTCCTATGTTTGGCAGACCGTCTAGACAAATAATTAAGCGAATGTTAAGGTATATAATGTAATATTAGGCTTATACTACAACATAATAATTTATTCAACCAAAATCGACTTACTTTGTACCGCACGTCACTTGAAAATGGTAGTTTAAGGCGAAACGGGACCGTAATGGTAAAATAAATACCATTACATAGCAGCGAATTGGTTAATTATTGTTATTACGTCATTTCCTGACCGTTACTATGCTGCGGGACCTATAGAATAAGAATGTATTTCAAAGCAAGACACTGTGCAGAACAGAAGTAATAGATCTTATAGATGTACTTCATATAGTACTTTCTCATAAGTAATTCTGTTTCAAAAACAAAATTTACAAACAAGATCTAGAGGTAGCATTGGGAAGCCCAATTAGAGGACTAATAGAAATATTTATATATCAACAATACAGATAATAAGAGAATGTCGTACTCAAAGTAAAACTCTGTAACAGTTATTTAGAGACCCTCATTCTGTTTGATGGCATACATTATGATTTAACAAACTTTTTTTTTTCAATTCAGTAGTCAGCATGAAAATATCCATGAGGACGAGGGAGGGGGCGCAATGGTAACACACTGGACTGGCATGCGGAAGGGCAGTGGTCAAATCCACAACCGGCCATTCAGATTTAGGTTTTCCGTGATTTCCCTGAATCACTCCAGGCAATTTTTTTGGATGGCACTTTTGAAAGGGAACGGCCGATCCTTTCCCCATCCTCATCCAAATATCCATGCGGGAGGTCCGTCTCTAAAGAACACATTGTCGACGGGACGTTAAAGCCTAATCATCCTTCCTTCGTTCGTCCCTTACCTTTGAGCACGAAGAGACCACCACCATACCTTTTCTTTACAAGAAAATATCGAAACTGAATCTTTACAGAAAACCAACTGGTCCTAACCACTATTGTTAAGCGATAGTTTCCCAGACAACGAGTCCCCAACAAAATAAACCAATCCCCAAACAACATCTCACTCACGCTGTGGGGAACCAGACTTTACTTGACTGACACTGCTAGATATCTGGGCGTCATACTTGACAAATATCTCAACCATGGAGAACACATAAAACAGATATTGACTAAAGGCAGACAGCGACAAAACCTAATGGGGAGAGTCCAGGGACAAAACGTCCATTAACACATTTGTAAGGCCATTATTTGAATACGCCGCAGCTCCCCTAGCAGGCATGATTCAAACGCAAGCTGAAAAGCTATACGAAACGTAGAGACGCATCATACGCAGTCTTTTAAGACTACCACCAACCCCACCCAGAGTAGAAGCCTACCAAGAAGCAAAAATCACCTCCCTGCAAAACAGACTTTCCTCACTCCGTGCAAGATACGGTCGCAGAGTACTCACAACACGCCCAGACCTAACACCAATCTTCACAACACACCCCAGACCAAAATACAAATACACCTACTCCCCAAGAACAATTATACATAACACACTTTCACAACACCAGGACATAATACTAAATCACGAACAAGCAGCACAGATACACATCATAGCAAACGACACACCAACACCTCCACACGTACAGGCGCTGGATCTGGACCATACCCTAACTCCAGAACAACAAAGGAAGCTCCCAATCCTATCCCACAACACATACTTCACCCAAACTCATCCAAAATCCAAACTCTCTCTCTCTCTCTCTCTCTCTCTCTCTCTCTCATATATATATGTGTGTGTGTGTTTATTTCTATTATATCTTTTATATAAAGATAAAGCAGTCAACAATCCGAAGATTCGTTTGAACACCACAGTGCTTTACTAGGCATGGTCCTGTTTGGAGGTGGTATGCCGTTGCCTTCCTTCGACCTTCGAACTGACTTACCAGCCAGTTATAGGGGGACCTACAGTTTAACGTGGGTTCCGAACCACGGATCTTTTATGTACACCTTATTATGTAATCATATTAATCAGGCAAATGTGTATACAGATTCAACACTGTAATACCTCAATAGTCTGACAAGAAGAAGTAACAGAAAATTGTAGCAAAGTTGCAACAATATTACGTAACACCTCTACACCATAAAACCTAACTCTAAATCACCTCTAGCTCTATGTTACAGAATAAAACACAGCAGCACAAATATTGTAATAAAAAAGTGCTCTAGGCCATTGAAAGATTGTAAATTGTTAAACCAAAATACTACTCATTCTAAAACTGTATTGTTAAATTAAGTAGATGTAAGATACTGTACAACAAAGTATATAATGAAAAATGTAAGGGACGCTGAAATGTAAAATGAAGTAGATGTATGACTAGTTTTAAGGTATTGTTCAATAAAGTTTAAGATGAAATAAAATGTGTTAAGCTAAGACCCTATAAGAGCAGAAGCTCTATAGCGGCCCGCCTGTCACCCTTCAGGGACAGGAATAGGGGGGGAGAAAAAAAAAAAAACCGCACTGACGTGGTTTACGGCCCACTTTAGATTTGTAGTTTTATATGTTTTTGCAAACATTTTGGACCAAAATAATAATCTAAATAATAATTAATTAATTAATAAGTGTGTCTGAAACTCTTTACGAAAAAAAAGTTAAGTAGTGGGGGGTTTCGAACCACCTATCCTTCGCGTCACAGTCCAGCACCTTGCCCACTACGCTACGGCTATAAATCAAATCATGAGTTCTTTAATCTCATACCATTCATGGCCGTTGTTAACTATAAGTTCATATGGAATTTTTAGACATTACATTATCATTTATCGTACGAACAACGATGTGTTTTTGTTAATTCCTCAATGTGCCGATGCTTTGAAATGACAACGTGTAAGTTACAATAAGAAAATCATCAAATACGCGAGGAAAGTCACATCTCCGAACGGCTGGTTTTCGTTAATTGAATGGAAGGTGTCAAATATCCGTTATTTTTGCAAATATGTCTCCAACGATACGAGATATGAAAAAAAAAAAAAACATAAAGGAGCTAAGTTGTAGAGAATTTTATCCTCTACCAATTAGGTTATTCAATTTTCGTGTCAGATGAACGGTTCGTTTGCAATTACAATTATATTACAAACGGCTTTTTTGGTATTACTGCCGTATTTTTTGTCCGAAAAATTTGAAAAAGGGAGATTCTGGTCTCTGGCGGCCTACAATCGTGTCTGTAAAATTTGGTGCTGACCGGTTGAACGGTTCGTCAAAAAACAGGGAACACGTTACGGACAGACAGACAGACGGACAGACAGACATACATCCCAAAATCGCCGTTATTTTTGCAAATATCTTTGAAACGCTACAAGATATGAAAAAAAAACAACATAAGAGAGCAAAGTTGTAGAGAATGTTCTCCTCTACAAATTGGGTTATTCAATATTCGTGTCAGATGAATAGTTAAACCGTTATTTTCATTTAAATTTTGAGCTGTCAAAAGACGATCGCAAAGGCCCACTTTTAGTTTACTACCGTAACCTAAAGTGGGCCAAAACAGGCAACGAGAGAGGGAGGGGTTTAAAAGGTAAGTTCTGCATAAATATTGACAGTAAACCAGAGGAGAAAACAAGACTCTTACTAAGCTTGAGACAATGCTCTGGACTAACCCGGACTTGGCGTAAGACGTGCAGATCGGCAGGCCACGGAAATTAAGTGCAAGCACGATAAACAGAAGCACGGACTCCGCTGGGAATCGATCAGTAATGCGCTCAGCGGGTAGACCTTGAAAGGCGCTGCAGCGCCACAGAAAACCGCTTCCAGCTTGGACGCCGTGGTGTCCGCGCCGATCCGCTCACAGACAACGGCACCCACAGTAACGAGGCCTGTGCACTACCTGCCAGGAATTTCATAACAGCAGCAAAGACCTGCAGCACTTGTGGTGGGTTTTTAAAGTCATTTACGTTATGCCTTGTTTGAATTTGTATTGGTAGCAGATAAAAATAAACTGTTTGTTGAAATAACTTAACGACGTTGGTTTCCGGCCATTCATATTATATATTATGAGAGCTACACCTCAGTTTTCAACTGCGAATCACATAAATATCATTAACTGACCTGGCCTTTTTTTTTTTTTTTTTTTTTTTTTTTTTTTTTTGCAGACCGCTTTTACAGTTATTTATTTATACACTTTACTTTTAAGGTGTTTAAGCACAGGTCGCAATTTTTCTTTTATTACTTTACTCTGCCTCATACATGTATAGTGTCAAAAAATGTTTTATAGTATACGAGGTTGATTCCAAAAAAAACTTTTATAATGAGACATTTTTATAAATTTTAGAAGGATTCTTTGTTTCTACAACGTCTGCCTCTCTTTGGCCCTTTACCGCACATGCAGGGTCGTCACTGTGTTAAACGCGGATTTGGTTTGTGTTAATATTTACAGGGTGAACGGATGCCCTTCCTGACACCACCTCATGCCCCCCAGGAGGAAATGTGTACTAGAGGTCAGAAACGGGCCGAGTATGAGCCCGGTCTTGCGGGTTGCATACACTACAAACGCCTCCCTTCAACCCCCCTATAATTGCGCGAGTACAAGCGGGCCTAGGTGCGCTGGCGCAGCCGCCCCATCGTACTCGCGGGCTCACACAGCAGCCACCAGACGTGAGCTCCGCGGGTTCTCTGACGCCATATCCATACTCGCTGTCTCCGTGAGCTCGGCGACCATGTGTTTGTAATTCATACAAATCTACAGTGTTATTCCCATCTTGATGAAATGTTGTATACTTGATCTTCAAAATAACAGGAATATCACTGCCTACACAATATTCCATGTGGAGCATGGCGAAGGCTACTTTACTCACAGAATTCGACAAAATCAACAGTTTTCTTACGATTCTGTTGAAATTTTACACGCTTGATCTTCATATCAAGTACTCATCAGTTTCTTTCTGCAATGTGTCGAGACCACTTCATACCATTGTACTGAAATCATTTCCATACATTCATGCTATACTCTCAACTCATTCAATAAATTTAATAATTCTTTCAGCTCACTACAATGTTCTTGCAGATCAAAGGAAACATTTATCACTCCATATTAAGAAAACAATTCGCAGAAGATTTTACATATATTGTAGGCCTAAATTTATTTTCATTACTGTGTAGCATCGAATTAAGTGAAGTATTACACGAAAATTAAGAATGTGCTTTGGTAAAAACACATTGCATAGAGTTTTTGGTACAGTCGATTTTTGATCAAAAGTTGCTGTGTTTTGAAATGTAGACAATATTCTGACTTTTCATTTGAAACCGAGCAGAACGATAAATGTTAATTTATTTCCGAGGCACTGGTGCTCCCATTTCCATCCCTGCGCATCGGGAATCATGTGGTCATATCAATCGCCAAATTTCATACTCATTTTAGTGACGAAGTATTGCTTTATTTATTACTGCATTAAAAATATCACCAAATAAATGTATTAGAGTGAATGGAAAATCTGGAAGATGTCAAACTACTACGAAGACAAGTGATGCTGATTTTACATCGGAATGACTAACAGGCGTTTTCAGGAGTATAATATGGAATTATATAGGACGCCATTGACTTACATGAACGTATTTTACAAGATTCAAAAAATGTTCAAATGTTTGTAAATCTATCGGACTAAACTGCGTGGTCAGTCCGTAACTTACAAACTACTTAAACTAAACTAAACTAAGGGCAACACACACACACACACACACACACACTTGCCCCAGGGAGGACTCGAACCTCCGACGACGATATTTTGCAAGAGACTACTGCAAATGAGCCGGCCGCGGTGGCCGAGGGGACTGAGGCGCTCCAGTCACGGTCTGCACGGCCACTACGGTCGGGAGTTCGAATCCCCCCTCGGGCATGGATATTTGTGCCGTCCTTAGTAGTAGCTAGTTCATAAGTAGTTTGTAAGTTTAGGGACTGATGACCCCGTAGTCGAGTCCCATAAGCTATACAAACATTTGAACTACTGCAAATGAACCGGAATTGGCGGTATCTTTGAGGCATGGTAGACGTTGAAATCTCACAATTGTGTGTGTTTTAACCAAACGAAAGCCTTATTTCATTTATTAATAAAGAATGACCTAGGTTTCGAACCATAAGCTCATCTTCCAGTAAGTAACTAATACAAAAAATGACAACCAAGAAAAGATAAACGTACCATCTCCCGAAGATATGGAATGTTGACTTGAGCTTTAAAATTTATCTTTGAGATTCTAACCACATTACGTATGGGTTCAAAAATTCTTTAGCATTAATTACAATAACTAACACAATTCTGACAAAATTATCTAGATTTTTACTAGTTTCTTAGGAACAAAATGATTGGTTTTATTTATTTAAGAAGCCATAAAATGTTGCATCCATTTATCTACTACACTGTCGACGACGTCCTACTACGAAATTAAAATTTTCTGCGTTGGTTGTTGATTATATGATGTTACAATATTTCACTAAACGAAACTGTACATATGTAAGTGCGCAGTAAGTGAAAAGTATAATGCACAAATGAAAAGAGAACTTAAATGTTGAAAAACGAATCACTAGTCAATGACAAACACTTTCAGTCGTAAGGCAATATTGTTGGGACAGCCAATAATCTATGGACTCGGTGGTCACTTCTGCCGAGGGTTTAAGTCCTCCCGCAGGTATGTGTGTGTGTGTGTGTGTGTGTGTGTGTGTGTGTGTGTGTTGTCCTTAGTGTAAGTTGGTTTAAGTAGTTTGTAAGTCTATGGACTGATTACTATAGCAGTAGGGTCCAATAATTTTATACACATTGTAACATTTTGAATAACAAACAATAGTGGCACTTTGGATACAGAGCGTACGGCAGAGTGCTCGCCCGCTCCCCGCCTCTCCTCCCCTCTCTGTGCCTCACACTCGGCTGCAGCTACACTACACGCAGCCCAGCGCTGTTCAGGTGCAGTGCAGGTCGCATCAGCGTCGCGCCCCCTACCCTCCACTGCCAGTCTGCGCGGCCCCATTAGACTGCGCTGTGCCGCCCGTCTCACTTTGCCTCCGAGTCAGCCACTGTGCTGCTTGGTTGCGCACGTGGGACGTAGAACGAAACATTTCCATCACACTCCTTAGCGACGGATACTAAAGCGTGTGCTGTCACAGTATTACCCCTTCAACTTATAATGGCCATTTCAGCTGAAGGTGCTGCGAACTGTTGACTTATTCTGTCATTTATTTCGTATGGCGTACGGACTTTATAATTACGCTCATTGGTACAGATACAACAGATAGTACAACTGTATATTCTGTTAACTCACTCTTGAACAGAAAAGCAATCGAAATGAATATTAAAAATATAAATGTATTGTTTTACGATAAAACAAAGCAGCAGCATGTTTGCAAAGAAAAAACATTACAGTCGTTTTTAATATAATCTTCTGAAGGAAAAATATGTGAACTGAAAAAAAAAAAAAAACTAATTTTACGATGGAATAACTGGAGCGAATGCATAATAAATTTTCTATAAATATATTTTTCTACAGAAAATTGTACGAAATTAAAATAAAATTATTTTGCAACGTAATAATTTGGTTTTGCGGGTAGCTGATAAAAATACATTTGCTGTTAGTACTAAAATCTAAGAAATTAAAATATTGAGGTACAGGTACTTAAACTAAAAGGAAGATGTCCCCGCTGGAAGGATAGACGCTGATGTAGATTTGTCATTCACCCTGCTGAGCCTTAGTTTGTGTAGTAGATGAAAACTGAAAATTATTTAAGTTTTCCTTATAAATGTACTTTTTGACGAGGTATATTTGCGCGATAGCTATCCATTTCAGCGGACACTCAGATTACGGAGCCGCTCTGTGACAATAGCGTGAGTGTACAATGCTGCGGCCGCAGTGGCCGAGCAGTCTGCGGCGTGCCAGTCACGGTCTGCACGGTCGCCAAGGCGTGGATGTTTGAGCCGTCTATACAAGCTAGTTCATAAGTAGTTTGTAAGTTTAGGGACTGATGACCCCGTGGTTAAGTCCCATAAGCTCTACAAACATTTGAACATTTTTGTAGACTGCGGGGCCACGTGCCTCGATCGTGTACTGCCGAGTGTTGTCGGACGCGTTCGGCCCTCTCTGGCCGTGAACAAAGTTTGGTTCAGCGCGAACTCCTCGTAGAGCGCTGCTCGACAGACAATCGGGCCACGGCCTAGGCTAACGTAGCAGACTGTTGCGCACCTCCCAAACGGCGCAACGGCTCACTCTGTTTGGATGGGAGAAAAATCATCTGATGTAGATTTATTAAAACCAAATGCAAATTAACATTCAAAAATACAGCAAATCGGTTGCAAAGCTACAGGTTGATTACTTGACCATGGTATCGGCTTCAACTGAGGAAGCCTTCATCACAAGCAAAAATTTGTAGTTACCCATAAATAAAATCAAACTTATTATAAAGGAAGAATTATAAATACCATGTTTTAAGATTTGAACAAAGAAAATTGACTTACGTGATATGGACAATAGTTCTTGAGCAACAGAGCTCAAGTTCAAGTTACAAATGTAAAGTTACATGCGTTACGATTAAAAAGCAGAACATACGTCATTTGACTAAAGCGCAAAGCTATTGGCCGCGTGTGTGGTGGCATCTAACTGACAGGAAAATACGACGTCGATACCGTGACGTGGACACGATACATCGCGCCGTCTGGTATTAAATAGTAGTAATTTAAATACAAATGAAAATAACTGACAACTGGTATTAAAATGGACAAAGACGATAAAAACAAATTGAAAAATTGCAACATTGTGATAATGTATAATATAAAGAAAAGGGGGGGGGGGGAAGAGAAAACAATATCTGAGACTACAGTACAGGAGACAGTGTGTGAACATTTCATATTAAGTGATTCTAACAATAAGTAAGGACTTTACGGCATCAAAAAAGTTTTTATCGTGTAATTGCAATTCCTCATTAAGAATGAAATGGTCATTACGGGAAAAGTGTTTGAAAATTTCCAACTGTTCAAGCATATCAAGTCTGAAACCTTTCTTTTCTGTGTGAAAGATACCGACGTCATGAACCTCTTTAGGTTTGTGGCCTGTAATTAAAATATGGTGGGCAAAGGACGAATTATGTATGTTTGTACCTTTTTCCCCTAAAAATGCTCTTTATATGTGATAGAAAAGGCTCCTCCGTCCTATATAATAGGCTAGGCAGATATCACAGGTGATTTTATAAATGCCTGAGTTTTGGATAAGGCGAATGGCTTGATTTATGGATAAGCTTATTTTTCAGACAGTTATTAGTAGAAAATACTATATTGCAGTCGTATTTGTTTTTAAGAAGACGTAACCTGTGTGATACTGGTCCTACATACGACAAAGAAAAGTATTTTTTTGAATGATTATGCTCGTTACTTGTAGTGCCGAGGGTGGTAATTCTGCTATTAATTTTTTCTTTGAAGACATCGTCTACTATATTTGGTTCATAGCCATTATTAATTGCAATAATTTTAATGAGGTTCAGTTCGGCTTGTATGTTTTCAGAGGATAAAGGGGTAGAAATTGCTATATGAACAGCAGAGTGAAATAATGCTTGTTTTTTGTGAGATCGTGGGTGCGTAGAACAGACTGGTACTATTTGGTCAGAATAGGAACCTTTACGAAAAACATTGAAAGATATTTTGCCAGCATCTTTTGTCAAAGTAAAATTGGAAAAATGTAAATGTTTGTTTGCATAAAATCCGTTATTCTCAGAAAGTTCTTTACTGAATGCTTAGAAATTTTGACACAACGTTGCACTCTGCAACATGTAGGTATTTAGATATCTACTTCTATAATATATGATACACGATCTATATGTAAATTTTTGTAACGTTTCCCCATTACAAAATGAATATAAAGTCATACGTGACGTATATTTAAATATTAGATGTATAAAAGCAATCGACGTTAAATAAAATTTTCAAGGAATTCGGTCAAGAACTATCGGAGATTTGCAGCTAGAAACATATACAAATTTTCCGTGTAAGTACAAACGTTAATGATGATTTGTTCAACATCTAAAATCTCCGAAAGCTCTTCAAAGATTGAGTTGAAATTATTACGCAATGTTATATTTGAATAAAGGAGAGTTTTTATATATTGTACATCTTTATTTAATATATTAGCGATTTTTGTAACAATGTATCCCTTAATGAAATTAATATAAATTCATGTAAGACGTATATTTAAAAATACATAGAAACACGCGCATAGATAATTTTGGTGGTCACCCATATCTAGCTTTGTTTTCTAGACTTCCTTGTTCCCTGTAATTTTTTTTTTTTTTGCTCCTTCTAACGATGTCCCCTACTTTTCTACGTGAAAAGCCGCTTTTACTGAACTCAATAATATGTTTCCTCGCTACGACAGGTATTTCGGTTCTCTTTGAATCCATGTTACGCGACCGAATAATGTATTGCAATACACGTCTATTGTATCAGCATGCACTGTGTTCACTGCAAGTCTCTCTCTCAAATAACAACAGGAGTATGTTGAGGTCTGTTCCGCAGCAAACAAAAACTGTTGCGTCTAGCCGCGGTGGAGTATCCGAGCGGTCTAAAGCGTCTCGCTGCGGATCGCGCGGTTGCTCGCCGTGGAGGTTCGAGTCCTCCCTGGGGCATGGGTGTGTGTGTTTGTTGTTAGGTTAGTTTACCTAGGTTTAAGTAGTTTGTAAGCTACGGACTGATGACCACGCAGTTTGGTCCGATAGATTTACAAACATTTGTTGCGTCTATCACGGTTGCAGCGCACGATACCGGCTGAAGACCTCGGTTTATGTTACCGTGGACATGGACGCAGGCAAAGAGTGGCACGTCTGCCTGTGTGCATCCAGATTGTACGCAACATGCTACAAAATGGGGGTGTATGTATACTTTAGTGTGCGACTGTAGCTAAGGCTCCTGTAAGTACGAGCTAACGCATCCGCCATTTTAATTCTCGTGGCTCGTAAGTTAAACACACTGCGGTGCTATAGGATTTGCGTCACGGCTCTTTAGCACGCCATTACGTCAATACTGACAAGACAAGAGTACTTAGAGAAGGAACAGAATTATTTATTTATTTCATGGTCAACATATTCTATACGATTAGGTTTTCAAATAGCATTCAAAGGTTGTTACCAACACCGGTACCGTGTGCCTCTACGATCATAAACTTTAGATCCTGTATACTAATATTCTTTTTACTTTTAGTGTTTGTAATACTTCTGAAACTTTCTCAGTAACATAATAGAAGTACTTTCAGCAATTTGAGTACAAAAATCCGATGTGGAGAATTTGTCACAGCAGAGAACAAACACTTATTGCAAGACGGCAAACAAACCTCGCATATTGTCAGTCATTATTCAAATAGAAGCCAAGATGGCTTAAAATTTTTATCTACATGACCAGTTTCGGCAGAATTAAACGTAGTACGCGATTTTTATCACAGAAACATATGTGTCTTGCTCTTTTTTCTGTATTTGGACAGAAGCAGCAATAAGTAAAGAAAACGCGAGATTTTTGTGTCTAATCCACATATCGATGTAAACAAGAGCGGAATGCAAGCTCATAGTAGCACGATCTATAGCTCTATGCTGGGCACTTGCAAAATATTTCACTAAACTTACATAAAACAACACTGTTCGTTTAAGCAGCGTGCTGTGTTTAGCATTCGCTGGAATGAAAATGGCGGATTCGCCAGCCTGTGTTTTTAGGAGCTCGAACTGTAGGCTGTCACTCCTTGACATCCCTCTCTGTGAGGGAGTGTACTGGGGAGTTTGTGGCCACTTGGCCTTTACTCCTCTGTGTATTGTGTGATGTTTGTGTGTCTATTACTGTTTTTAAATGTCTGTGAATTGTGTTGGAGGTTCTGTGTGACTAGTGCTTGCTCTGGTTGGGCGTGAGTTTGGTTTGGTTGGGTAGGATTGCAATTTGGGATGGGTGTTAGGATATTCCTCTTTGATCTACGGTTCAAAGATGGTCAAGGGACGCTTATGCTTGTCGCGGGACATGTCATACTGACCTAAGGAACGGATAAGCTCGTTTCCAGATCTGGAGGAACTTTCGTAGAAAGCCCTTGCTAGATCTTGGAAACGCTCTCTTAGGAAAGGAACTCCAGCAGCAACGTGTAGGTCGTCCGTAGGAAACCCATGGGGAAGGTGAAGAGCCCTCTTGAGGCAGCGGTTCTGTAGAACCTGCAGCTTGTCCAGGAGTTTACTGGCTGCGTATGCCCAGGCTGGGCAGGAGTACTCCATTTGGGGACGGATTAAGGAGAGGTAGGTGTTAACTCTAACGGAAGGGGATACGGAGCTGTTGTAGTTTAGGATGGGATACAGGTCGGACATTATGGCGCAGACTTTCCTGTAAACCTCGTCTACATGGGGTTTCCACGCATCCCGCCCGACCGACACATTCATATGCCCTGCTGCTTCATAGCGCGCAGCTAGTCCCGTATTCCTACCACAAGTCCGAACCTTGGAATTTGTGGCACTTGTGAGAAGACGAAATGTATAGACTCTCAGGTAAAGGCACAGGCTGCCTCGCAAGTCACTACACTGGCCTTTCCGCCGTAGCTGCAGCTGCTTGGTTTAAATGGCCGCTCTGCTTGGTGGTGTGACTCGGTAGCACAGAGGAAGAGTGCCAGACTGTCAATCTTAAAGGTCGCGGGTTCGATCCCCGCCAGGTCGTAAGATTTCTGCCTGTCACTTTTCACTTCTTTCTCCTCTGGCAATGTTTGTGATGTGAAAAACATCGAGTAGCTCCGTGGTTCGGAATCCACGTTAAACTGTACGTCCCCGTATAAATGACTGTGTAAGTCAGATCGGAGGAAGGCAACAGCATACCACCTCCGAACAGGACCGTGCCTAGTAAAGCACTGTAGTGGTGTTCAAACCAAACTTCGGATTGTTGACTGCTTTACTTACTTACTTCACGTACCTTGTATGTGGGAAATGTTTACTTCTATAGTGATATAAAAGTTGTTAAAGTTTTTTCATTGCAAGGCTGTTAGGAAAAGAAGTACAGCTTGATGAATATTCAATAATTCGAAAATAAAAGTAAACGAAAAAACAATTAAACATTAGCCCTGCCAAAAGAATACCAGTATATGACAAAAATAAAAATTGGTCCAGGGTAACGCCCAGGTACTTGGCCGTTTTGCGCCAGGGGAGTTGGGATCCTTGGGGGTGGAGGAGGTGGAAGGGGGGGGGGGGATTTTGAAGAGGACCGCGTTTCCCGAGCTTTGTGAACAGCATGGCCTGAGTTGTTTCGGCGTTGATAGTGATTTGCCAGCGCCGGGCCCACGTGTCTGTGTTGTCTAAAACCCATTGTAACCTACGTACGACCAGGCCCTTGTTGGGGTTTCTAGTAAAGAAGGCTGTGTCGTCAGCGTACTGTGCAGTGTGCACCAGGGGTACAGTAGGGCTATCTGCAGTGTACAAGCTGTACAAAACAGGTCCCAGGACCGATCCCTGTGGCACCCCAGCACGAATACGCCTTTTGGTGGAGGTGGATGTTTCGACTTTGACAGAGAAAGTCCTATAGCTTTGGATAATCTTTACTATACTCGAACTGTAGCGGTGACGTAGAAATGTTAGGTGGGGAGCGCGGCAGCGGTCAGTGCTGAGTTTTTATTTACTAAGCCTGTGGTGGTGAGAGCGCGGCCGCAGACAGAAGGCGGTGGCTGCCCCCCCCCCCCCGCCCCGCGTGCTCGGACAGCGGGGTGCAGCCAGCAGCCAGCAGCTGCCGCGATGACAAGTGCCGGCCGTTGCGGTCAGCCGTCCGCGGACGCCGGGCCAAGGTGCAGGGCTCGACGACGCGCGTCCGCCAGCCGCCAGCCGCGCCCCACACGCCTGCCGTGACTCGTGTAGCTGTTCTGTTCCTTCGCCCAGCGTTACTTACGTCCAGGGGTGCCTCCTACTGTCCAGCCGGACTTCCTTTCTCCCGGAGAAGTGCAGCAGCTGTACGTGGTGCCAACGCAGCTAGTCGATGGACATCCCTGCAGGACTATTCAGCGGCTGCCTCTATTGTCGTCCGTAAATGGGAAAGGGTTCCGGTGCAGGATGTTGTGTACGAAGTGATCTCTCGATCGCCCCACATAATTATTCCATGGGAGTCGCGTCAGTCTAGCCGGAATCAGTGGCGTAACTAGGACTTGGTTTCGGGGGGGGGGGGGGGGGGATAGATCTGCTTGATGAGCAAAATTTTAATCAGTTTCCAGACAGAATACCATATACCACTCCCGTTGAAGATTAATTCACTCGCATCCAATGTAATCTTATGGTAAAACACCCCGAGTTTCCAAACTTTACCTTTACCAGATTGCTGTCATACATTTTTTTTTTAAGGGTTCTGGGAGGGGGGTTCTATCCCCCTCATCCCCCCCCCCCCCATAGTAACGCCACTGGCCGGAATACAGTAGACCCTCTCTAATCCGACTTTGGATGGTCCGTCACTCCAGTTAGTCCGACCATGTTCAGGCTGGAGCCTGTACCGTCTTGTCGCTGAGTGGACGTCTGTCGGGCCATTGTTGCGGAGTCTATCGCTGTACATATTGTTGTACTGTACGTCATTGTGCAGTTTTATCCTTCGTTGGGATTGAAAAATGTCGTTGTTTGCTTTATTCCGTGTTCCCTACAGTACTTATTACATTCATTCTGTGTACAGTCGTCTGTTTTTCAGCATGCCTGGATTCAAACGTAAACATGTAACTCTTTCACTAAATGGAAAATTAGCAGTGCTACAAAGACTCGACAAAGGAGAACCGCTCTGAAAAAATTGCAAAGAAACTAAATGTAGTTGTTACGACAATTAAGAATTGGAGGAAGAATCGGAAAGACATTGAATCCTATACAGTTGCAATTGATGGTGAAACACTCTGAAGAATCGCAAAAATTAAAAAACCCTAAACTTGAACTGATGATAACGCACTGTGGATGTGGTTTTGTTAAGAAAGAAGGAAAGGAACTGCAATAGCCAGGACAATTTTCAAAGAAAAAGCGATAGTTTCGCAAAAAAAAAAAAAAAAAAAAAAAAAAAAAAAAAAAAAAAAAAAAAAAAAAATTTACACTGGATGCATAGTTTTAGTCTGTCAACAATGATTTTTCTTTTATTTGTCGAAAGCAAGAAACGACGCATAAGTGATTAACAAGTAGTCGTAAAAGGCACTGGAGAATAATGAGTGAAAACTGAGGGTCTCAGACTTGAGTGTGTGATTATACCGCTTCCCAGACTGCGAACGTTTTATAGTTATCCGCAGAGTGCGTAAGTTCAAATACGTGTATTCGCCAGTGCGGTGCATAAAACGCACATTCCTCGGAAGAGTCTCTCGATTTGTATTCCACAGAAAAAAGAAACGGGAGGAGTGAGCAGGCATTGCTGGTCCGTGGCGCTACTCAAGGAAAGGCGAGGCGAGGCGAGAAGTGGACGTGATAGGGCACTGGTTTATTGACGGCCGGCATTCATATTACATCACATTCAATTAGGCGCAGATGCCGAGCAAATAGCCGTCTGCCGCCGTTAACACTCGGAATAATAGCTCGTCTATCCTGTATCAGGTCGCTGACTCGTCCTCAGGATTCTTGTGGATGTCAGGCATCCCGGAACCGGTCTGTAAGCAGCAGCACATATTTTAACGTTTTAATTAGTAGCGCCGCCTTAGGGTTCCATAGATTTCTCTTCAGAAGCCACTGACTCGGCGCAGTTAACTACATTAGTTCGCAAAGATGAATTACTCCTGTACACATTGTTCCGGCGCTATTTTAAAATTTAATTACTGTTAAATACTTTCGAATTTATAAATACGTCACGAGAGCGTAAGTAACGATTCATTCCGTTCAAAAGTGTACAAATCACACGAATACATTCTGCAAATATAATCTTCTAACGAACGTCAAACCAGAACAGAGCTGTTTCCTGTAGGGCGCCTATATATAGACGGGCATGCGCATCAACTTCTGCTTCCGCAGCCATTTTTGCTCCAAGCGGCGATAGCGTGAGCTTCTCAAAGACGGAGTTCTTTGCTGTTATTGTTTTGAAATATCACTTGCTTCACTTCTAACACATATATCAAGAAGTAAAGGCCGCGGTGGAGTAGCCGAGCGGTCTAAAGCGTCTCGCTGCGGAGCGCGCGGTTGCTCGCCGTGGAGGTTCGAGTCCACCCTGGGGCATGGGTGTGTCTGTTTGTCCTTAGGTTAGTTTACCTAGGTTTAAGTAGTTTGTAAGCTACGGACTGATGACCACGCAGTTTGGTCCAATAGATTTACAAACATTTGATTTTTTTTAAGAAGTAAAAAAGATTTTGATTAAAAATTAATCTGGTCATAATAAGTTATTTTAATACAGCTTGAAAAATCGTTGAATATATTTCTGGAAATTTGCCCATCTGGTTGTGTATCCGGCACAAGTTTTTTTTTTTTTTTTTTTTTTTTTTTTTTTTTTTTTTTTTTGCATACGCCGAATAATTTTTATTAGATACCATTTGTACTTCCATAGCTTCGCGATAACTCTACTATTTGAATGTGCTGTCATAAATTTTATCGGAAAACAGTCCCAATGTATGTGCTTTTTTTACGGAATATTTTTCAAAATTCATATAAAACGTTTTCAATTCACAAGCTATGAAAGTTCATTACCATGATAAACTAGGCTACAGTAAAATATTTGTGGATAAGAGAGGAATGAATTACTGGAAGTTGTCGGTATTGCTGTGAAATTCAGTCGTTTCCAAACATTCGCTCCATTTTTTCAAATTGGCAGCGTTCAAAATTATACTAAAAATTAGTTTTTTTATCAACAACGTAGATGTTTAAAAAGGTTTTCAGTTACGACTTATGGGGAAAATGCCAGAACACGTACAGCTGCCCACACTGCTGAAACCAATGTTGCCAACCCAGCCGATTTTCGGCTGATTATGGCAGATTTGTGTGTTTTAAAGCCGGAAAATATTCTTGTCAGCCGACAGCCGAAAATCTGGCAGATTTTGGGTATTGCTTCTTTTAATTTAAAAAATAAAATAAAAATACGGAAATTGTTTCTGAAAGGCTA
The DNA here is from genome assembly GCA_026315105.1 of Locusta migratoria. Taxonomy (NCBI): domain Eukaryota; kingdom Metazoa; phylum Arthropoda; class Insecta; order Orthoptera; family Acrididae; genus Locusta; species Locusta migratoria. The sequence goes on along the minus strand of CM048745.1, from coordinate 469,388,418 downwards.
CAATTTATATAGACTGCAGAACTGATCCGGACCAGCAATTCTGCACAACTGTACTTTTTGCTCCTCTTCTCTAACACAAGTCGTAATAACATTAGAGATAATTGAACGTTACTTGCTTTTGAACTCTCTTCTTTTTGCACTCTGTGATATCTGACAATGTGCGAGGTGTATGCATCATCGGCCTTAAATTACTACTGTAACTCCTAATTGCTGGAGTTTAACTTTGACTTACAATGAGAGGCAAAAGCACAGGGGAGTGGAGAAAGTCCGCTAATCACCGATCCCCCCCCCCCCCCCGTCCAAACTGGCAAGCTCGGGAATCAGTTTATAGAGAGACTGTACACGTAAGTGCTACCACGTACGAAAGACATGTTCTGCGCATTGACATGAAGTTCGCATAGCAATAGGATGGGAGACGCGATATTCCATTCCATTTTGACGATTCGTGCCGACCTACGGCGTCTAAAAAGGTCTGTCACAATTTTCGATTTGAAGATGCAGTCCTTAGAAACACAGGTAAGATGCAAAATAATTGAATATCTAAATGATTTTATAAATGTTTAAGGTTTTCTACATTATCATGCTTTTCATGCTTTCAATAATAATAATAATAATAATAATAATAAAAGAAAGAAATGTTGTTTGTTTTTGGGTACCATCCAAGCCTACTGAAAGAGTAGTGGCGTTAGCAGTGAGACCCAGCTTCTTCAACATTAAACCAGGTCGAGGTAGAAGAGGTGGATGACCTTCAGATACCTGTTTTCCCCATGGAGTGAAATGTTCCGTTTATTTTCTGGCTGATTCTGATAGATTTTGAAAGTAGATTTAGCCGAAATCCATGTGATCGAGTTAGCAACACTGGCTGAAACGCCCCAGAAGCTCAAGTCTGTAGTAATGGCTCATCTTCCGTATAGTCCTGATCTTGCCCCTTCTGAGTGATGTGGTCCACTCATAGAGGCAATAAGAGGCTGTCGATTCACCTCGGACCAAGAAATGAAGGACGCGGTTCATGCGTGGCTCGCTTCCGAAATTTCTTTTCTGACGATATCAGGAAGCTCGTGCAACAATGGACTAAATGCACTGAAAAGCAGGGAGACTCTATTGAAAAATAAAGTTAACGTCAGTGTCCCATTTGTATTGCAATAAAAGTTATAGCTACACTGAATAAAGAAAAGTGTGAAGTAATACGCATGAACACTAAAAGAAATCCGCTGAACTTCAATTACGCGATAAATCAGTCAAACCTTAAGGTAGTAAATTCTACCAAATACCTAGGAGTTACAATTACGAACAACTTTGACTGGAGAGAACACATAGAAAATATTGTGGGGAAGGCAAATCATAGGTTACGTTTCATTGGCAGAACGCTTCGAAGATGCACCAGCTCCACCAAAGAGACTGCCTACATCATACTTGTGCGTCCTCTCCTGGAGTACTGTTGCCCCTTGTGGGACCCTCACCAGGTGGGACTGACGGAAGATATTGAGAAGGTTCAGAGAAGGGCAGCTCGTTTTGTTTTATCACGTTACGGGGGGGAAAGCGTCACGGAAATGTTGCACGAATTGGGGGTGGAAATCATTAAAAGAAAGACGTTATTCATTGCGGCGTGATCTGTTTGCGAAGTTTCAATCACCGACTTTTAGTTCTGAATGTGAAAATATTTTGCTAGCACCCCACCTAATTAGGGAGACATGACCATCACAATAAAATAAGAGAAATCAGATCGAAAACGGAACGATTTAGGTGTTCTTTCTTAGCCGGCCGCGGTGGCCGATAGGACTGAGGCGCTTCAGTCACGGTCTGCACGGCCACTACGGTCGGGGTTTGTATAGTCTATGGGACTTAACTATGGGGTCATCAGTCCCTAAACTTACAAACTACTTATGAACTAACTGAGACTAAAGACGGCACAAATATCCATGCCCGAGGGGGGATTCGAACCCCCGACCGTAGTGGCCGTGCAGACCGTGACTGAAGTGCCTTAGTCCCTTCGGCCACCGCAGCCGGCATGGATATTTGTGCCGTCCTTGGTATAAGCTAGTTGATAAGTAGTTTGTAAGTTTAGGGACTGATGACTCCGTAGTTAAGTCCCATAAGCTTAACAAACTTTTTTTGTTCTTTCTTCCCGCGCGCTATTAGAGAATGGAACGACAGAGAAAAGTTATGAAAGTGGTTAATGAACCTTCTGCCAGGCACTTAAATGTAATTTGCAGAGTATCTATGTAGATGTAGAATTTTTGACTTAACCTCGTTCTAGCCCCGGAGTTCGCTTGCTGCTCCATCTTTTTCAGGCACGGGTCCTGTAGCAAGGAACTTCTAAGAATGACTTAAAATGAATTGGATGGTTATCCCTTCTTAGACACCACGCCACCTAAAATCTTCTTTCGCCCTCTGCTCTAAATCTTCCCCAAGAGAGACGTAAGTCCAGGGAAACGATGCGATTCGTTCCGCAACCAAATTCCGCGCCCGCGTCCCGTTATCTCGGTATGTCTTGACTATCGATGTAAGACAGGACGTTAAACTATCACCTCCGCGGACGGCTGCGTGACGTTAAGGTGCGCTGAAGTCGGGGAAAATATTACACTGGCCGCCGCGCGCGCCGTCATTGGAGCGAAACTTGCCCCACCGAGTGGCGAGTTCTTGCTTTCCGCGAGGCCTTTCGAAATATAGGGGCGAGCCGCCGACAATTGCGGCATAACTCTTCCGAGATGCAAATCTCCTGAACGTGTTTTCTTTCGTTCGACGCCGGAATGCGAGTTGGGCCTGGTTTAGGAGGGGAACTCGGCGGTGTACCGCGGCGGTTAGTGTGTCAATTAAAAGGCGACGGCGGGATGAAGACGTCCTGCGAGTGGCTGCGGCAGTAAAGTGCGGCGCTTAACGACGCCATCCCCTCCCCTCCCACAAACACACACAAAACAACCGGCCACGCGGCTCTCTCCTTTGCCTCGTTTCCCGGCGCGACGTATCGCCACAGTCACATTTACACGGGAGGTTATTTCACACTCGCTCCGTAGCTACTCCGTCCCGTCCCACACCTTACTGCCGTCCGAGAAACACACAAACGCACGCACGCACACACACACACAAGGAGCGTTCGCATTCCTCTGCTCGCTCACAGGAGAACAAAGCTTCTGCGCCTGATATGAATCTGCAAGTGGAAGGGGGGAAGATGTCGCTTCTAACCGGCATCCGGCCATCCGGATTAGATTTTTTCATGATCCCCAAAAATCACTTTAAAAGAGCGATGTCTGTTTCTTACTTGAAGACCAGTGATACGTCGAGGAAAGTGCCTTGGAAGGGTTGAAACCTGTGCTTTTTTCAGAAATGTGGACATTTTTGTTCAAAAAAAGTTCAAATGTTTGTATAGCTGACTACGGGGTCATCAGTCCCTAAACTTACAAACTACTTATCAACTAGCTTACACGAAGGACGGCACAAATATCCATGCCCGAGGGGGGATTCGAACCCCCGACCGTAGTGGCCTTGCAGACCGTGACTGGCGCGCCGCAGTCCCCTCGGCCACCGCGGCCGGCTTATTTTTTTGGTTTCACCTCACGGTAGTGACAACTTTTATCAGAATACCTAAATTCACCCCTCCCCTCCCTAGGGGCCTCAAGGTTCTTTCGTGAATACGTGGGTAGCGAGCATAGGGCTCCGAGCTAATGCAATCTTTCTTCCTCATTTCTTCTCTAGATTGCATTCCTTTCCTTTCCCCTCCTTTCCTATCTTCACTCCTTCCCCTCCCTACCGGAGACTCATGATCTTAGCAGTTTGGTCCCCCCTGTTCCAAACAAAGAAACTTAATTCAATCCACCCGAATATTCTACAAAATACATATTATCAACAAAAATGTTCAAATGTTTGTAAATCTATCGGACCAAACTGCGTGGTCACCAGTCCGTAGCTTACAAACTACTTAAACCTAGATAAACTAATCTAAGGACAAACACACACATCGATGCCCCAGGGAGGACTCGAACCTCCGCAGCGAGACGCTGTAGACCCCTCGGCTACTCCACCGCGGCAATTATCAACCATCAGCTGTTTATTGTAGTTATAACTTCCACCGGTTTCAGTTCTAAACCATCTTCAGGTAAGTAAGCTAAACAGACTGATTAAGTGGATACATTATCTACTATCCTATCCATGGTAACATGCAAGTTAATCAACAAAAATTCGTATCATGTCCTTTGACATCAAGTCTTCATGTAAACATTCAAGACATCTTACGATTTTTTATTGATTGACTTATATGTTACCATGGATAGAATAGTAGATAATGTATCCACTTAATCAGTCTGATTAGCTTAATCCTGCGAAGACTGTTTACTACCGAAACCGGCCAATTGTTGATAATATGCATTTCCTAAACTATCTTATGGCTCACGCCTATCATCTCAGTAAAAATTTGAGCACCCGAATATTCGTTTCTCCATGGAGGTGGAAAAAATTGTGCCTTTCCTTCCTTTGTGTGTTGGTCAAGAGAAAGGTGGATGGTCCATTCGGACATGCTGTTTAGAGGAAGCCAGCTCACAATGACTTGTAACTGCTGGCTGATAGCTGTCAATGTCCGGCTCAGCGTGAATAGGTTCTTCACACCTCGGTGAAGAGAGCTCAAGTCATTTGAGATCCATCTGGAAGTCACTTTTCGTCAGAATGGTTAAACGAGCGTTGCGCTATCGACAACTGTGCAATGGGTGGGGCATGATAGATCCGAGGAGATACACAAGTTTATGGCTTTCTTGTCTATGGCTTAACGCCCCGTCGACACCTTGGTCATTAGAGGCGGAGCTCACACTCGATTTGCTTGCGAAGACAGGGCGGCCATTCCCGCCAGAAGTTCGAGTCCTCCATCGGGCAGGGGTGTGTCCTTAGTAGAAGTAAGGAGTAGTATGTAACTCTATGGAATGATAACCATAGCAGTTTGGCCCAATTGTTTAACAAACATTTGAACATTTGATTTCAGGGGGGAAATCGGCCATGCCCTTTCAAAGGAACCATCCCGGCATTTGCCTGATTTAGGGAGATCATGGTAAACCTAAATCTGCATGGCCGTTCTTCCGAAAGCGAGTCCAGTGTGTTACCACTGCGTTACCTCGCTCGGTTCTGTACCAGGATTGGCCGTTATTTTGCTGAAATGTGATGTCAAATGTGTTTTCTGACCACCATCTTGATTTGCTTAAGGCGGGTACCTGTACTTTTTTTTTTTTTTTTAGATATGTGGACGATATTGTTGTTGTTTCACCCGTGCAGCCGTGGCATGACATACATTGGCCAGACTACGAGAACAGTGAAGGACCGCTGTTTGTAATCACATACGTTTACAACAGCCTAGCAATTGCAGAACATTGTGTTGGAATACAACACGATGAACCTGGTATGCAATTCCAACTATTGGAATTTTATTATTAAGATGAAATTAAACTAGGAATTAACCTTATAAACAGAGATGGATTGTGCTTAAATTCTGCGTGGAATCCTTCTTTCTCTTATCAAAAAACGAGGAACCGATTTAATGTCGCCGCACCTGTTGATCGTTGATATTTACTATTGGTACTTCTTTGTTTTATCATCTTTGGATAAGTGATGGCGCTGTTTCTTACTTGTTCGTTGTGTAGCATCTTTACAATTTTCATTGAAAACTGAATTTTAAATGTCCATTCACATGGCATCCTCTCTCCAGTTGCCTTTAAAATGGTTGGGTGCGTTCCAGCTGAAATATTCGCCGACGTCGATTCCATCAACCGGCTGCATACCCGAAAGTTTTTCGAATGTCTATTCTTTTTTCCACCTTTTAACAAAACAATCCTGATTTAGGTTTTCCATGCTTTTCCTAAATCGTTCCACTAAAATACCGGGATTGTCCTTTTCATAGGGCACGGCCGATTTCCTTCCCCATCCTTGACAAGAAGAAAAAAAAAACAACCGATCGTGTTCCCTAAAAATGTTGAAGTGTTTGTAAACATAAGCGAGCAAATTACTGAGGTCATCACTCCCTAGACTTACGAACTACTTTAACTTAGGACTTATGATAAGGACAAAACACACACACACACACACACACACACACACACACACACACACACACACAAAACCATGCCCGATGGAGGACTCGAACGTTCGATGGGAGTGGCCACGTACTCGGAGACATGATGCCTCAGACCGCGCGGCGTACCGTCACTAACGGCCGCGTCGACAACGGGATGTTAAACCCTAATCTTTCTCCTTAATCCATCAAGTCAGGAAATATGAACAGGCACCAAAAGTTTTATTTGGTACCTTAAGGTACTTTATCACTAATTTTAACTGATTAGTGGATAATATCGGAATACATGTGGATTTTTTGTATTACATTTTCATTTTCAGGTAATTTCCCTTCCTACGTGATGATTTGTGCTTTGGCGGCTGAGTGTCAGAATACAGATACAATTTCTGAGGTGCAACTCTCAGTAATCGGTCCTATACCATCAGATCAAAAGTTGAACTTTTCTTTAGGTCCCAATAACCTATGAGTGTGTCTCCATTTTTCTGAAGTGTTACTTCCGTCAGAAGCATATCAAGCATATTGTTGTTATGGCATTGTTCAGTTTGTTTGAGATAACAATTCTCTTTAATGTAATGATCCAAAATCAGGAGACTGCACAGACCTTTCATAAAAATAAATTGTAAATATGAGGGTAGCATTTCCTGTTCCGTAGATAGCTTCTGAACAGTCGGCAAATACGATGTTTCAAACAATTGACTGATTGTGTAAGTTTCAAAGACAGAAGTTCGAGCAAGATGACGACAGTTCATGTGTATACAAGTTGCTGAGTTGTGTCTCTCTAGTACAGTTTGAGTCATTAAATGAATTTCTGTGACTGCCAGAGTCTATGGGATATTTATCTGCGGAGGAGATGTTGCCTAACGTGTGGTTGACCTGCGATGTTCAATACGGTTGCTGCTGAACAGTTATTATTCTAGGAGTCCTGCGTGTCAGTGAAGGGCACAATCCTAACAAAGTCCGGGTCTTTGTGATCTGTTTTAGATTACCTGTATAAAATAGACTCGGTTCCCCTTAAATGTGAAATTTGTTCGAGCTGCTGGTCAATCGCTCGACATTTCAGAACTTCGCGTGTATTTTGAATATAACCTCCTGCGTTGTCTGCCATAATTCATCGCCATAGACCTGATGAGGTATGAGGCAAAGGGTTTTGCGTATTGCTAAATAGTCAAAGCTCAGAATTATTCTTTATAGCGTTCGTTCGCATGGACGCTTTGTGAATTTCAAAGGGAGTTGCTGGTCAACTTGGTGATCCATGAAGTTGTAATTGCAATGTCGAGAGACATCAGTGTCGTGCAGATGTGGTATAAATTCGTGTCTTACAGCCTCGCGCCGTTCGGGCGAGGCAATTTGCAGGAAAAACAGGCGCTGTATTAGGTGTGGCGCGCCGTTACCGCGTCAGCATCTCATTCTGAATGCGGCAGAACAGCACCGCGCCACACGAGCTGAGGAAGTGCCGCACTCAGACAGCCACGTGTCTGCTAAGAAATTTCTCCACTGTCTCATAAGAGAAGTTACATACACCACATAACAGTTCGTTAGGCAGTCGGAGGAAAACTGTGAAGCTATAGTCGTTTTAACTGAGATAAGGCGTTACAAAGAGAAATACTACGGCCCGTACTTAATAGCAATGATAACTAACCTTTATCACTGAAGCTACAACACTATATTAAAAAAAAAAAAAAAAAAAAAAAAAAAAAAAAAAAAAAAAAAAAAAAAAAAAAAAAAAAACATATTTCAAAAATTTCCATGACATACCTTGTGAAATGTAATCCACTGTAGTATATAATCATCCAAATAATTATTATTATAACATAGGAAGATAAATTTAAATTAATTGACTGATTCCACAGAATTAATATTTCGTTGAGGGTTCATAATTTGGCCCTTTTTCCGTCTTATTATCTATCAAGATGGAAGACACGTATATCGCACGGTTTTCAAATGTTCAAATGTTTGTATAGTCTATGGGACTTAACTACGGGTTCATCAATCCCTAAACTTACAAACTACTTATGAACTACTTACGAACTAGGACGGTACAAATATCCATGCCCGAGGGGGGATTCGAACCCCCGACCGTAGTGGCCGTGCAGACCGTGACTGGAGCGCCTCAGTCCCCTCGGCCACCGCGGTCGGCCCTTACCTTACACTGAAAAATTTGTCATATATTCTTCACAAATTATCGCATTGTGTCATGATAGGCATTTGGATGTACAACTTCTGGTGAAAATTCTTTGCTTTCAGATTTATTTCTTTATTTTTACTGCCGCGTGGGAATGGCCATGCGAAAGTGCCTTGCTGCGGTGTGCGCGTCTGCTCCCCGTCGGAGGTTCGAGTCCTCCCTTGGGCATGATTATGTGTGTTGTCTTAGCATAAGTTAGTTTATGTAGTTTGTGAATCTAGTGACTGATGACCGCCGCAGATTGAGTCCATAGCTTTACAAACATTTCAACATTTTTAGTTACTATGTCTACTTACATTCTTACAGTGTACTGTTTACGTTAAGAAGTAGTCTTTGATTAAAGCATTTTAGCTACCTATGTTAGTGGAGACGTGTTCTCTGCTCTCTTATAAAAACCGACTTTACTTACCTTTGCAACTACCACCCGTGTTTCGATATCTTACCGAAGTTATTTTATCCATTATTTTTGGTTACAGAACACCGCAACTATTTTCATTATAATACTGTAATAAATAAATATTACAACCAGCCACAAGATTTTTATAAATCAATTATTTCACCATTACTAGTGGCGGGCATGAGCTATCATCAGACGGTACCTATGTTAGTGATGATGTGTTCTCTGCTCTCTTTTAAAAACCGACTTTACTTACCTTTGCAACCACCATGTTTGATTTCAGGTTTAAATTGGTGTCGTAAAATAACAAAGTTATGTGAATCCACAGGTTACAAGGATAAACATAATTAAGAAATTTTGTAATGCAATAACCTACCACAGCATATATATATGCTTATATAATCGTATAGAGTGATGGGATTATTGCCGGCCGCGGTGGCCGAGGGGACTGAGGCGCTCCAGTCACGGTCTGCACGGCCACTACGCTCGGGAGTTCGAATCCCCCCTCGGGCATGGATATTTGTGCCGTCCTTAGTATAAGGTAGTTGAAAAGTAGTTTGTAAGTTTAGGGACTGATGACCCCGTAGTAACAAACATTTGAACAGTTTTGATGGGATTACTTTTTAGTGCCGACCGTGAAATAAATAATTAATGCTGATCCTGTTCTATGGTTGACAGGTTCTCGATGCACACTTGTCGGGTCAATAAATTAACTGTAATCGTCACCGAAAAAAATCATAACAAATCATTCAAAAAAAGAACACGGCTGCCGTACTTCACATGTAAAATTAAGCCAAACCTTGAAATTTGCAGAGGGTGTTCATCTTACACCAAATGTTCAAAATGTTTGTATAGCTTATGGGACTTAACTGCGGGGTAATTAGTCCCTAAACTTACAAACTACTTAATACTAAGGACGGCACAAATATCCATGCCCGAGGGGGGATTCGAACCCCCGACCGTAGTGGCCGTGCAGACCGTAACTGGAGCGCCTCAGTGCCTTCGGCCACTGCGGCTGGCCATCTTACACCATTGGCGTCGTTTAAGAAGCGATTTTTCGATATTCCGTCCCTAAGGGTGTGAAATAGGGGATGAAAAGATTTTTGAAAATACACCGTCACCAAGTCAATTTTGAAGCTAAACATAAATTGGTATATGGGTTCTTGGCTAGAATTAAAACAATTAAAATAAAATAAATTTAAAAGCGTTTCTCGGCTTTTTCTGTAAATCAGCCATCAAGGGGAGTGGAATAGGGGATGAAAATATTTTTGAAAACTGCTCCTATTAAGCCAGTTTTGAAGCCTGAACTACAAAAGTTGGTATTTGAAATCTTGGTTACAATTAAAAAAGTACGTATGTATCTCCTCTCCCCCTCTTCGTCATTGCCTACCCTTCCTGTATCTCGTCTTAGAACTCTAACTTAGAACCATGTTTAGTGTTATGATCTAAATCTTATATCTCCGAAAGTTCCTGACCGAATTGTTTGAAATATTGACACAATGTACTATTGGAATACGCCCATGTTTTTACGGATCTAGTTTTTTAAAATATATGTCAGAGATGAATTTATGTAATTTTTAAAATTTAGAAAAGTTGTTACCAAAAATCTTAAAAGTGTCATAAATAGGTTATGTGTAATATATTAAATAAAGAGGTATTTAAAAACCTTCCTGTGTTACAGTGTAACGTTGTGGCAAATTTGGAGCTCAATGGGTGAAGAACTTTTGAGATTTTGAAACACACACAAACGAACCCAACATTTTTGTGTACAGAGATGTATATATAATAAAGAAGGTTTAACTTATCAGGCGAAAAGGCACCGGTTCGTTGATACACACACAAATAAAAATATACACACACACAAACTCAGCTTCCGCAACCGTTGGTTGCTTCATCAGAAAAGAGGAAGGAAAGGGAAAAAGGAAGGGATGCAGGTTTTAAGGAAGGGGAAAAGGAGTCACTCCAATCCCGGGAGTGGAAAGACTCGACTTAGGGGAAAAAGAACAGGTACGCACACCCTCCCAGGTAGACATGTGCAAAATGCTAAGAGGTTGGACAGACATGCCAGTCGAGGCAGAGGCTGTGTCCAGAGATTAGAGGCAAAGATGTTGTAGAATGGTGGGCGGGAATTTGAATTTAGCGGAGGTTGAGACCAGGAGGGCAACGGGAAGAGAGAATAAGCTGAAGGGCAAGTTCCCATAGCCGGAGTTCTGAAAGGCTGGCGTAGAAGGGAAATATCCAGATAACCCGGACGGTGTAACACTGTGCCAAGACGTGCTGGCCGTGCACCAAGGCATGCTTAGCCACAGGGTGATCCTCATTACAAACAAACACAGTGTCCATTCATGCGAATGTACAGTTTGTTGCTGGTCATTCCCACACAGAAGGCTTCAAAGTGCAGGCATGTCAGTTGGTAAATCACGTGGGTGTTTTCGCAAGTGCCCTGCCCTTAATCGTGTACAACTTCCGGGTTACAGGACTGGAATAAGTGGTGGTGGGAGGGTGCATAGGACAGGTTTTACGCCGGGCGCGGGTACATGGTTAGGAGCCAGGGGGTAGGGGATTTCGTAGGGATGTTTCCCTCTATAATATATACATTAATTAGACTAGTTCTTTAAGTAAGTAGGTAAAACAATCAACCTAAACATCTAACGTTAAAAATATTGCAATGGATCATGTTGTAAATTATTAATAATAAATGGTCATACCTTTTTACTACGTTTGAAACTTTCTCCTTTTGTAGGCAAACTTGTGACGCACAAGCAACAACCTTTTTGTGCTTTACTTTAGTTAGCTGCATACAAAGTTTTGTTAGTTTGTCTCCTTTTATTGCTGTTACTAGTATTTACTTCTTTTCTATTTAATTAGTTCACAGTCGTCGCTTATTACATTTGAGCCACGGTGGAGAGACCGAGCGCTCTAAGGCGCCTCGCTGCGGAGCGCGCGTTTGCTCGCCGTCGGAGGTTCGAGTCCTCCCTGGGACATGGGTGTGTTTGGGGGCGGGGGGAGGAGGAGAAAGCTAAGGGCTTAACGTCCCGTCGATAGCGTGGTCATTAGAGACGGAGCTCACGCTCGGATTTTGTGAGAAGGTATGGGGAAAAACCATCGCGGTATTTGCCTGGAGTGATTTAGGGAAATCACGGAAAACCTAAATCTGGATGGCCGAAGGTGGATTTGAACCACACTGTCGTCCCGAATGCAAGTTCAGTGTGTTACCACTGCGCCACCTCGCTCGGTCATTGGTGTGTGTTCTTAGGTTAGTTTAAGTCGTTTGTAAGTCTAGGGACTGATTACCATAGCAGTTTGGTGCAATAGATTTACATACATTTGAATATTTAAAGACAGGACGGAAAGAGATTCTAGCCGCGATGGAATGGCTGAGCGCTCTAAGGCGCCTTGTTGCGGAGCGCCTGGTTGCTCCCCATCGGACAGTTCGAGTCCTCCCTCGAACATGGGTGTGTGTTTATGTTGTGCTTAGGTTTGTGTAAGTAGTTTGTAAGTCTAGGGACTGATAACTTCGGTGGTTAAGTCCCATAGATTTACAAAAATTGGTTTATTACACGTGTCAGAGAGGGCACAGTTTGTAGTAATCGATGGTGAGGGATGGACTAAAACAGAGGTGATATCTGGCGTTCCACAGGGTAGTGTTATTGGTCCTCTGCTGTTCGATGTAGGGGGAAATCTAAGTAGCCCTTTTAGGTTGTTTGCAGATGACGCCGTCATTTACCGTGTGAAGTCATACACATGAGTACGAAAAGAAATCCATTAAACTTTGTTTACAAGATAAATAAATCAAAAGTGAAGGCCGTTAACTCCACAAAATACCTGGTAATTAGTATTACTTCAGACAAACTGGAAAGAACGCGTAGATAATGCCGTGGGAAAGGCAAAGCAGAGACTGCGTTTTATTGGTAGAACCTTAAAAGATGCAACAGAACTACTAAAGAACCTGCATACACTACGCTTGTCCGTCCATTTTTCGAGTATTGCTGCCCAGTGTGGGATCCTTATGAGGTGGCTTTGACGGAGGACATCGAAAGAGTCCAAAGAAGGGCAGCTCGTTTCGTATTGTCACGATACAGGGGAGACAGCATTACGGAGATGATACAGGATCAGGGATAGGAATCTTACAACAACGGCGCTTATCGTTGCTGCGTGGGCTACTTACGAAACTCCAATCGCCAACATTCTCCTCCGAATGCAAAAATATATTGTCGGTTATTTACATAGTTAGAAATGATCATCAGAATAAAATACGAGAAATCAGAGCTCGAACGGAGAGATTCAGGTGTTCTTTCTTCCCGCGCGGTATTCGAGAATGGAATGGGAGATAAATAGTATACTTAAATGTGATTTGCAGAGTACCCCATGTAGATGTACGTGTTCGTGCGCTAAAGACCCAATGTCGGCATCGATCACAACAGCGTAGTTCTGAGCTGCCTTTGTGGTCACCGCTGCGGCCGCGGCTCCGATCTCATTCTTTGCAGTTTTAGCGGCGCAGGAGTGCGATGGGAGCGGCTGGGGGGGTGGGGTGGGGAGTGATCTCAGATTCCGCGAAGTGCCGTGGCGGATCGATGTCCCGGACTCTGCCCTCACGGCTGGCCTGTGGCCTGCGCTCATACAAAAAACATTTCAAGAGGCGCTAAATGACGGAGGCGCAGCTCGGTCGAGGGGAGTGGAGGCTGAATGCAAATGGCGAAGCCGGAAGTGGGGCGGCGCCGGCCACACCGCGGCAGAGCAGAGGCTGTACTGAGGCGCGGGTCACGCCGGTCGTGACGGCCGGGGCGGCTAGTGGCTGGTGGGCGGCGGGCGGCGGGCGCTCCGCCCACCCACTGACTCTATCTGACGCGACCGCCACTCTGACCGCCTGCTCTCTCGCCCGTGTACAGTCGGCACCCCCTACAGAAGAAAGCCTGCGCACGGTGTCACAACATGGCGGCGGGGAGAGGCTTACAGTCCGCTGAGGACCAATAACACTACCCTGTGGAACGCCCGATATCAGCTCTGTTTTAATCGATGCCTTACCATCGATTACTACAAACTGACACGTGTAATACACCAATGTTTGCAAATCTATGGGACTTAACTACCGAAGTTATCAGTCCCTACGCTTACAAACTACTTACACAAACCGAAGCACAACATAAACACACACCCGAGGGAGGACTCGAACCCTCCAACGAGGAGCAACCGCGCGCTCCGCAACAAGGCGCCTTGGAGCACTCAGTCATTCCGCCGCGGCAAGAATCTCTTTCCGTCCTTTCTTTAAATATTCAAATGTTTGTAAACATTAGCTGTGCACGCTGTTTATAGTGCATTCTTTCGTTCAGAAGTGTATTTATTACGTAAATTGGTGTTGTGCACGGTGTGATCGCTACGCTGGACGATTTGTGTGTCTGAGAACAACGTGTGATCTCTTTTTTACTGACAAAATAATGCCGTTTCGCTGTTCTGTGCCGAAATGTAGAGGAAATTACGACTGTGGCCCAAAGGTTACCGTCTTTAAACGTCCGAAGAAGAATAAGCTAATGGAGTTGGTTACGTAAATAAAATGAAAGCCGCGTTGGAGTAGCCGAGCGATCTAAAGCACCTCGCTGCGGAGCGCGCGGTTGCTCACCGTGGAGTTAGAGTCCTCCCTGGGGCATGGGTATGTGTATGTGTGTTGTCCGTAGGTTAGTTTACCTAGGTTCAAGTAGTTTGTAAGCTACGGACTGATGACCACGCAGTTTGGTCCGATAAATCTACAAACATTTGAACATTTGAATATAATGAAACGCAATATCCAACAGTAAACAGTCATGACTTAAAACTTTTATAAGGTTAAACAAAAACGAAAACTTACTCATTAACTTGGAGAAGGACCCAAGTTATACTGGCAATTCTTTGTATCTATTTCTTCTTCTCCGGACGTTTAAAGACGGTAACTTTTGGGCCACAGTCGTAATTTCCTCTACATGTCGGCACAGAACAGCGAAACGGCATTATTTTGTCAGTAAAAAAGAGATCACACGTTGTTCTCAGACACACAAATCGTCCAGCGTAGCGATCTCACCGTACACAACACCAATTTACGTAATAAATACACTCCTGAACGAAAGAATGCACTATAAACAGCGTGCCTTGCCAATGTTTACAGTGTCAGCGGACTCCAAGCCTCTCAACGCCGCCATGTTGTGATGTCGTGCGCAGGCTTTCTTCTATAGGGGGTGCTGGTACAGTCCGTCGACGTTCCGGCCAGCAGAGGCTTTCTCGCAGCGTTCCACGTTCGCTCTCTCCTGTTCGACACGTTGGCACAGCGATACACAACGCCGTTACGTATACTTATGAGGACTTACAGTGAAGCGGCCAGTGAAATGATTTCACCACGGCTGCCATCAGGCGTTGAATAATCGACGGCGACAAACGGACTGTGTGCCTGGATCTTGTTGGTGGCTTGCCAGGAGAATCCGTGGTGTTGTGCGAAACCGCGGTGCCCCTGTGCAGGGAGTGGCTAGCGCACCAGCAGATCCGGGTTCGAATCCCGGGCCACACACACATTTTCATCGTTCGCGGCCTGATAGCAGCTGACTTTCGTTCGCTGCTAAAACCACAGAGTAACATATATATTTGTCTGTGCTAAAACCCAACTCTCCACAGTCCTGCTCACCAACGTGCGCCCTCTCGCTTTAGAAGGGCCAAGAGCGC
Source organism: Locusta migratoria (assembly GCA_026315105.1). Lineage (NCBI taxonomy): Eukaryota > Metazoa > Arthropoda > Insecta > Orthoptera > Acrididae > Locusta > Locusta migratoria. The sequence goes on along the minus strand of CM048745.1, from coordinate 469,373,109 downwards.
TCTCTAAGACAAAAGACGCGGGGAATTTAAACGCCACCGAGCCGTGACACGGCTCAGATATGGTGTAAATTGATACAGTCGAGTGGTGTTAAATTTCGCGGAAATACGCAAAACCCTTTGCCTCATACCTCATCAGGTCGATGGCGATGAATTATGGTAGACAACGCAAGAGGTTATATTCAAAATACAAGTGAAGTTCTGAAATGTCGAGCGATTGACAGCAGCTCGAACAAATTTCCCATTCATGGGGAATCGAGACTATTTTATACAGGTAATCTAAAACAGATCACAAAGACCCAGACTTTGTTAGGAATGGTGCCCTTCACTGACACACAGGACGCCTAGAATATTACCTGTTCAGCAGCAACCGTATTGAAAATCGCAGGTCAACCACATGTTCGGCAACATCTCCTCCGCAGATAAATATCCCATAAACTCTGGCAATCTCAGACATTCATTTACTGACTCAAACTATGCTAAAGACTCAACACAGCAACTTGATTTCGTAGAGTGAACTGTCATTATCTTGCTCGAACTTCTGTCTAAAACTTACACAATCAGTAACTGGTTTGAAACATCGTATTTGCCGACTGTTCAGAGACTGAACAGGAGATGCTACCCTCATATTTACGATTTATTTTTATGGGAGGTCTGTGCAGTCTCCTGATTTTGGGTCATTACATTAAATAGAATTGTTATCTCAAACAAACTGAACAATGCCATTACAACAATATGCTTGATGTGCTTCTGACGGAAGTGACACTGAAGGAAAATGGAGATAAACTCGTAGGTTATTGGGACCTAAAGAAAAGGAGTTCAACTTTTGGTACAGGACCGATTACTGAGAGTTGCACCTCGGAAATTGTATCTGTATTCTGACACGCATTTAGCCGCCAAAGCACAAACCATTACGTAGGAAGAGGAGTTACCTGAAAATGAAACTGTAATAGAAAAAATTCACATATATTCCGATATTATCCACTAACCCTTAAAATTAGTGATAAAGTACCTTAAGGTATCATATATATCTTTTGGTGGCTATTCATCTTTCTTGGCTTGATGGGTTAAGGAGGAAGATTAGGGTTCGACGCGGCCATTAGAGACGGATATTTTCACTTTACATACCGTACCACGAACCGTTTCTATAAAAAAGTAAAACGTATTATTCGCTTGTGCAAGTATTGAATGACTTATTTACAAATATCTTTGTACTAATTTCATTTCAGCGCTCTGTGAAACAGCTAGAGAAACCAACCAGTACACTTTAGATTTACTCATGTGTTTAGTGTTTTACTGGAGAATTCCCGCTGCTGATGCAACTTATAGTTAATTCTTCTGGCGTTGCGTCATTAGTATAGTGACGCCTTTGAGCCGGGCCGTGGACGTGCGATTTTACAAAAGTCGTTTACTGTTCCGCTAACGGCCTAATGGTGGCCAGTGGCAGGGGTGAGCGCTCAGAGAGAACGCCGTATTCGCTGGCCGCTCGGCCAAACCGGTTCGTGCTTCCTGTTGTTTCGCGGCGCGGCGCCATGAGAACAGAATGCGTCGCGCAGCCATTCCTAGAACCAGCGCGCGCTTCTTATTCTGTCAGGCTCGGATAACATCTTCGTTAACAAATTTCAGCGCCGCGAGATACGCGTCGTTACGACTAGTTTATGGGAAACAGCTTCGACTCCAGAAAAGATTTGGGCGCGAAGCAGAAAATGTTACGGTTAATAATGAGCCGCCTAAATTTTCATATGGCACACTGAAGAGGTATTTTAGGAACGGGCAAGGCAGTCTGTCGAGTGTAGGAGTGAAAAATCATTCCAGAAGAACGATGTTTCAGTGCTGCCGCAAGGTACTATCCGAGATCCGTTAAAAGATCTCTGTCGATAACACGTTTTCTCCACATCACTGGCCATCCCGCAACTGTGTTTCATACGTACTACTACAACATTAGTTTGCGATTCCACGAGTGAACGATGACCCAAGTTGAACGAATCTGAAAACTTAGTCATAAAGGTGGAGGCGAAATAAAGATAATTATGTAGTCTAGGTAGCCATCATTTCCGATAAACCACGGCTGCGTTCTTTGTAGAAGACTCAGCGTTTCATATTGGATGGGCAGTGAAAACTCTTTGTGCTACCATGGCGCTGGGACCGATCTGTTTATTTTAAATAGGAACTATTCAATATCTCTACACTTTATATTAGCCTCACACATCCGGTTTCGACAGACTTAGCGTCAACATCGGCACTTCACAATTTAATATATATGTTGTGCAATATATATATGCCAAGATCGCAGTTCAATACTCAAGATTACCGATTTCGACAAAACGTGGTACTCATCATCGGATCTGCAACTGTTAATCATTATTGTTGTACTTCGACTGTTATACAATGGTATTAAATTACAGTGAAAAATATATACACAAGCAGAACATACCTTCCTTACCTCTACATTTCAAAATGCAACACTTTCCCATACATCACTAACAATTCAACCGTGCAGTCCCGCTGGGTCTGATTTACAATAATTTCGCCTCTGCTCGATACTTATAAGATCTATAACGTCATGATTTAAAATAACGTACCTCAGCTTGTCACTTTTAAAATCTGTTGCACTACACATTTATGACTTGTTCACACTTGTATGATTTGTATGCACAGCGAGTGTTTAGAGGCTGAGCATGTGCATGTAACGACAATCAAAGAAGTTGTTATACTAATATCGATATTTAACAAACTACGTCTATTTAACAAACTACATCTACTTGAACTAAGCGAACGACAATACGAGGGAGGACTCGATCCTCTGACGGCGAGCCATCTCAAGACGCCTTAGAGCGCTCGGCCGCTTCACCTTGGCTACACTTTTACAACAAAATTTCTATTCATAAGTTATATGTATGTAATGTTATAACTCTCACAACAGTTGTAACCTTCTAATTGTACAGTTGCTGATTATAATTGCAAATATGATGTCATACTTTGATTGATGTATTAAAGTGAAAGTATCATAGTATAGTAATATATGATTGCTTAACATCTATGCTGAGATGTAGTCTCATTAGAAAACTCTGTACTCCGAGTAAATAATATACATTGTCATACAGAAATGTGAAAAGAGAGAGTATAACTGATGTAAAAGTTATAACATTACGTACAATAGGGGACGAGAATATTACCCGGCCAGAATAATTTAAAGTCCAAGAACAGAGCATTGTACGTGTCCTAGTTACGAAGTGCCAGTGTTACCAACTCTAGCGGTCTTCGGAGCTTCAACATAATCTTCATCGTCAAACATAATAGTTAGGATACAGTATGTGTCGAGACTCATAGCAGCTAACTCACGTATAATTTATTTTGTAAAACGTTATTCGAGCACGTTGAAGCGGTTGAGGTATAAGAACTCCACGTGGGTAGATTTACTACAACGAACCGCTTCTTACATATGTTTCGTTGCCTGAGTGAATACGCTGACGGTTTGCGAACACAAGGGGCGCTAATACGGGTACCAGTGCAATAATCTGTGTTTTTTTCAACTGTGCAGATAATATTTATTAACATTAATTCCCTACGAATTGTGCAATTATAAGCTTTTCTAGAGTCCACACTTCCACGAGCAGAATTTTAAAGTGGATGGACGTAGTTGTAATTACTTCGACTGCAACATGGTGAATCTGTAGTGTTAAGCTAAGAATATGTATCAGCAGATAGGCATAATTATCTAAGTCCTTACGCGCGGTTTACACGAGTTAGTCGCTGTGCCTTCCATTATCTGTTGTTTCCAGTTTAATATCCATTCTTCAACTCCAGTAGGACTATTCGACCGTAACACTAACGAGAAAGGACAGGTAGCTCATTGATGAAGTGTCTGCCTTCTTCGTTAAGTGGTGTGCATTGGATTGGATGCCACCAAAGTCTTTATTTTTTAAATTTTCCCTTTTTTTTTATCGCGGTGCAAATGTTTCTTACTTTTGTTATCAAATTATATTGGTTTTACTTTTTACAGTATTGTCTTTAATGACAATTTGTCAATTTGACAACTAAAAATAATCTTCCTTGGAGGGTAATATATATTTGACCACCCATAACAAAAAATAAACATCCTTGGAGGGTGTTATTCATCTACCTTTCACAAAAATAAAAATAATCTTCCTTTGAGGAAGATATTGGTATGATCTCCCATTAAAAAGGAAAATAATACAATGTAGACTATGTATATCTTCAGTATTTTGTCCACATGCCATTGGCATCAAGAACAGCCCGGATCCTTCTAGGCATAGAATCTACAAGTCTACGGAAAAAGGCCTCATATCCATGGCAATTATCTCCCTGAAGAATAAACCAAATCCTACAAGGCATTCAAAGTTCTTCGAGGAGGGTCGAGCCAATTATCCCGTACGTTCTTTGTGGGATTGAGATCAGGTGACTTTGGAGGCCATGGTAGGCCCTGAATAATGTTATCTCTGCCGCGGCGGATCGGCCGAGCGCATTGAGGCGCTATGCTAAGATGCGCGAGGCCGTTCCCCGTCGGGGGTTCGAATCCCCCTTAGGGCATGGATGTTTATGCTGTCTTTAGTATTAGGTAGTTCATAAGTAGTTTGTAAGTTTAGGGACTGATGACCCCGCAGTTAGGTCCCTTAAGCTTAACAAACAGATGAACATTTTTGTTTCAGAAGTAAGTACGCAAGATTTCCACACACCTAAACATCCCTAAGTCCACTGTTGCTGATATGATGGTGAAGTGGAAGCGTAAAGGCCGACCTCATCTGCTGACTGATTGAGACAGCCGATGGTGTAATAGGCAGTTATTCCAGACCATCACACAGGTTTTCCACACTGGGTCAGGATCCACTCCAAGTACTGTGACAGGCGGGAGGTGAGAAAACTGGGATATCATGGTCGAACGGCTGCCCATAAGCCACACATCACGCAGGTCAATTCCAAACGACGCCTAAACACTGAAGAGTGGAAAAACGCAGTGTGGAGTCACGAATCACAGTATAGAATGTGTCGATCCGATGGCAGAGTGCGGTTGTGACGAATTCCGGGGATCGTCATTTGTCAGCGTGTGTAGTGCCAACAGTATAATTGGAGGCGGTGGTGTTATGGTGTGCTTGTGTTTTTTATGGAGGGGCTTGCACCCCTTTTTGTTTTGCGTGGCACTATCACAGCACAGGCCTACATTGATGATGTAAGTACCTTCTTGCTTTCCAGTGTTGAAGAGCAATTCAGGGATGGCGATTGCGTCTTTCAACAGGATCGTCCACCTGATCATAATGCACGGACTGTGGCGGAATGGTCACACGATAATAACATCTCTGTCATGGACTGGCCTGCTCAGAGGCCCGAAAATGTTCAAATATTTGTTAAGCTTAAGGGACTTATCTGCGAGGTCATCAGTACATAAACTTACAAACTACTTATGAACTACCTTATACTAAAGACGACACAAACATCCATGCCCGAGGGGTATTCTAACCCCCTATGCCTAGTGCATAGTAGCACAGCGCCTCAATGCGCTCGGCTCAGAGTCCTGACTTGAATCCTATAGAACACCTTTGGGATGTTTTGGAACGCTAACTTCGTGCTAGGTCTCAGCGACCTACATCGATACCTCTCTCAAGTATAGCACTCCGTGATGAATGGGCTACCATTCCCCAAGCTGTCATCAAGGCTTAGGATGGACCAACACCGTATCGAAGTTCAGCATTACCGATGGAGGGTGCCACGAACTTTTAAGTCATTTTCAGCCAGGTGTCCGGATACTTTGCAAAATTTTACTTCATTTCATGATGCATGGTAACTGTGACAATTATGAAAATGACATCTACCCTTTCTCATGCAAATATATCTAACTCTAAGAAATTCATTTTTCCCCTTTGTTCACATAGCGTATGTCCGGAAATGTCCAGTTACGATATGAGTACTTCCTTCGTCTCTCACACTGTAAAACAGTTAAATTTCTACTGAACTTTATTTGCTCTCTGGAACGAGATGCTTAAGACTAAAAGAAGGAAGAAATCTAATAAACTTCGTACTTTAAGAGCTATGAGCAACTCTTCATTTTCGACTAGATATATCTTGGGTCCACAGTGTTACAGACGACGTAGATTGACATAATTTTAATTGGTTAGTCCAGAACACTTGTGCCGAAAGATATAATTAGTGCAAAAATAAATAAGTGTTCTGAACTAACCGATTACAATTATGTCAATCTTCATTTTCGTTTCCGTAAACATGTCTCTTTCGTCAAATGCTCATAGGCCTTCAGGTATACGTTTTACAGTATATGTTCACTAGACATTTTTCTTGTTACAGTCCATACTGCCTGCTCCTAAAATATGGAAAAGAAAGAGCTTGCAGTAGATGACACGTGTTTCACAGTGACAAAGATAAAGACGTGCTCGTCACTGGCTGACACTCCGGGACGTGGGTTTATTGACAAAATATTATATAATCTCACTCCCTTCTTCAAGTCCTTGAAGTTTATAACAGTAATTTGAACACCATGTATACTTTGCAAACCATAGAGAATTGAATAGTTGGATTCATTCCTAATTTATTCACAATGTATCATGGCAGGCAGAACTGTTTGTATGCCTCTGTAGGTGCAGTTGTTTCGGCGCCCTTCGACCGCAGCCTTGAGCTGTGCAGCTGAGGTTAACAGCCTGAACCTGGGGACAAAGTGTTACCAAATCCGTTTGCATCCGTATACAACAGTCACAGTGCCTATCCATTACAATAACCAGAAAAAGGAACGACTAAATAGGCGCGATGTAAACTAGGGTGTGTAACTACAGTAAGAAAAGACCACTAGTTCTGATACTGCATTGCACTAGACGCTCTTTACACAATCTGAACCCAACTGCTTGTGTAATTCGTTTGGTGGAGTAAACACAAATCATCACCATCCCCTTCTGCAACCTCAGCAACTTTCTGTTATTACTACTATCTCAGCTGCCATAATGCTAATGACTCCACTCCGTAGAACCGACAGAAAGACGTCGAACCATTTTAGTTCTTTCTAACGATCACAGTACTCCGAAGTTGGATAGCTCAATAGATCCCCTAATTGTTTTGACCGGCGCGTACACAGTATAAGTGCCGTTTGCAGTTCTATTAAGAGTGCGCGTTATTAAAGGGTCGCTAGTCGATGGCGTATTTGGACGCAGCTGCTAAATTCGCTCCGTGTAAACAGGGATAGCGAACAAAGTCGCTGCTCTGAAACGCGAGCGTCTAAAGTTGAAGGGTGGACTACTTTAGACGCTGGTCGCTGGCGTTTTTGGTCGCCCCGTGTCATATACGGGAGCGTATAAAGTAGCCACCAGTCGAGTCAAAATGTCGAAGGAAATTGTAAATGCTGGCGTTGTGTTTCTCGCAACAGTTTTAAAAGAACAATTAATGAACTAAAAGCGAAACGGAAAAATAGAAAAGAATAAAAAAAATGGATTAGAATGTGGATTGCGAGGAGGGATAAATATGGTGCTTCTGCAAATCTTTTGCGTGAATTATGGTCTGAAGGTCCTTCTGCCTACAGAAATATAATGAGGATCACATAACAAAATTTTGATAGATTACTGTAAATGGTAAAGGATAAAATAAGGAGACAGAATACCATCATGAAGATGGCGATCTCGCCAAGAATAAAATTTAAATAATCGTTATTTTTAATGTCCCATAATACTGGAAAACTTTCAGAAACTTGATTACAATTCCACTTCATATTTTGTTTTGGTGGGACACATAACTTTTAATATCTTTATTTACGTCAATCAGCACAAAATTTCTCGTCGTTTTGACGACCGGTTTCGGTCAGGATGACCATTTTCAAGTCTACAGAAAATCAGAAACATAAGGATACATTTAGTATTAGACAACCTTAGAAAACATAAATAATGCATTAACTTATAGTCATCAATACATGTAATATAGCCATATGGCATCATCACAGCATAAGTGGTTCTTCATTAAGGAATGTAACAACAGGTATGATGTATATTATTTTCAAAGACGTTTTATATATATTGATGATTGTAATGCCTTATTTATGTTTTATAAGGTAGTCTGTTACTAAATGTGTCCTCCAGTTATGATTTGCTGTAGACTTGAAAATGGTCATCACTGACCAAAACCGGTCGTCAAAACGACGAGAAGTTTTGTGACGATGTACGTAAATAAAGGTATTAAAAGTAATTACAAAATGGATCACTGATATAAATTCGCGACAATGTCGCACCTTAGGAAACAGAACTGTTTGGTATCACCTAACCTCCAAAACAATATGTCAATGCTACATCGTGTTCCAATTGATTTTACGAAGAAACTAGCGTCTGAAGTCACTGCGTGTCATTGCGTCAGCGTATTCATTCTCTATTCGCCCATACACCGAGCGACAACAGACGCCAGCGACTAGCGACCAAATACGCTCCGTGTAATATACCCTTAAGATGTCCATTCACTGAACAGCCCTCCCGAAATCATATCTTGGCTACGCGTATGCCACGCTGTAGCATCGCCGTTGGATGGGTCGTTACAGCAGGCTGCGGGTCGTCCGTTGGCGCGGCGGATGGACGGCTTTTCAAGGCAGGCGCGCCAGGATAGGAAACTCGCTGCCCTATAGCAGGCGGCCCAAGCCACCTGGCAAGTGTACTCTGCTGTGGCAGGCGTGCAGGTGTGGCACGACGGAGTATTACGCGATCATATAGACACCATTTCTCATACATAATTTTCTAAAAATTGAGCGTTTAGATAGTTGAAATTGAAAAGGGCCTATACGAAGGAAATAAACTTGACGGCAGTATTCTAGAAATGGAAGACGAAGTGGAGGAAGATGAGATAGGAGATATGATACTGCGAGAAGAATTTGACAGCGCTGAAGAATTTGAGTCGAAACAAGGCCCATGGAGTAGATGATATTCCGTCTGGACTGCTGATGTCGTTAGGAGAGCCAGTCATGAAAAAATTGTTCCACCTGGTATGCAAGATGTATGAGGCAGGGGAAATACCCTCCGACTTCAAGAAGAATATTGTAATTCCAATTCCAAAGAAAGCAAGTGCAGACAAGTGTGAAAATTACAGAACTATCAGTTTAATAAGTCATGGGTGCAAAACACTAACACGAATTATTTCCAGACGAATGGAAAAACTTGTGGAATATGACCTTGGGGAAGATCAGTTTGGATTTAGGAGAAATGTAGGAACACGGGAGGCAATACTCATATTACGACTTATCTTAGGAGATAGGCTAAGGAAAGGCAAACCTACATTTTTAGCATTTGTAGATTTGGAGAAAGCTTTTGAGAATGTCAACTGGAATACACTCTTCCAAATTCTGAAGGTAGCAGGGGTAAAATATATGGAGCGAAGAGTTATATTCAACCTGTACACAAATCAGAAAGCGGTTATTAGAGACGAAGGGCAAGAAAGGGACTCAGAGGTTGGGAAGGGGGTAAGACAGGGTTGTAGCCCCAATGTTGTTCAATTTATACATTGAGCAAGCAGTGAAAGAATGGAAGGAGAAGAAATTTGGAGAGGGAATTAAAGTTCAGGGAGAAGAAATAAAAAGTTTGCGGTTTGCCGACGACATCGTAATTTTGTCAGAGACTGCAAAGTATCTGGAAGAGCATTTGAATGAAATGGACAGTGTCTAGAAAGGAAGATATAAGGTAAACATTAACTAGAGTAAAAGGAGGGTAATGGAATGTAATATCAGAAAATCAGGTGATGCTGAAGGAATTAGATTAGGTAATGAGGCAATAAAAGTTGTAGATGAGTTTTGTTATTTGGGTAGCAAAATAACTTCTGATGGCCGAAGTAAAGAAGATATAAAATGCAGAATGGCTATGGGAAGAAAGGCATTTCTAAAGAAGGGAAACTTGTTAACATCCTAATTAACTTAAATGATAGGAAGTCCTTTCTGAAAGCATTTGTCTGGAGTGTAGCATTGTATGGGAGTGAAACGTGGACGATAAGGAGTTCAGACAAAAAGATGATAGAAGCTTTTGAAATGTGGTGCTACAGACGAATGATGAAAATTAGATGGGTAGATCACGTAAGAAACCGAATTGGGGAGAAAGGGAGTTTGTGGCATATCCTGACTAAGAGAAGGGATAGATTGGTGGGACACATTCTGAGACATCAAGGAATCGTCGACTTAGCATTAGAAGGAAGTGTGTGGGGTAAAAATCGTAGAGGGAGACCGAAGGACGAATATATTAAGCAGATTCAAAAGGATGTGGGTTGCCGAACGTATTCTCAGATGAAGGTACTTGCACAGGACGGGGTAGCTGCATCAAACCAGTCTGCGGACTGAAGACCACAACAACAACATTGAGTTCAGTAGTACTGCTCTCGCTCAGTAAGTCCTTTTCCTAGTGGTAAAACGTATGCTTGAAATCTGAAAGGTCGTGTCGCGTGACCGAATCGTGGTCGGACCTCGAAAACTATGAATACCTTTAATCTAGGTTTCATTTCTGACGATGTGAGGATTTGTCAGGAACTTGGTTCTGAAACCACGTTGAACTGTATGTTCACTTTCTTTGATTGGATAAATGGGTTAAATATGCAAGTTACTGAAGTTGCTTCCAATCGAAAGACTGCAGTCGGTAATTGAGCCGCACGAAATTATTACTATAATCAAATACATATTCGTAACAATATAGTCCTGCCACACTTCCATTTTTTGTGTAAGTCAGTAACTTAGCAGCTACCTGTGAAGTCTCGAATGTATTTGTCCTTTGAAAATGGTGAAACAGTCATACACCCAATTGTATGCAAAGGTTTATTTGGAAGCCTTTACCTCTTAAGTTTTTCATATGCTTCACTGTCCCATATAAAAAAAAAAGCTACTTAGTATTAATCAAATTAGTTGGCCTGCGGGTAATACTGATCATTTGATACATTTCTAATTTATCTTCCCACATGTTTCCTTCCTTCTACAACAGCATCATTCTATGACTTAATGGAAAGCATATAAGCCAACACTTCGAGTAGTGGAAAGAACACTTTTAAATACAGTCATTTATTTTTTTTCATTCATCCTGTACGTACCATTTGAATAGTATTTCAGGTTCCATCGAGGACGTTAAGGAACGAATTGTTTACGTTATCCAGAGCGCAGTTCTGAGGCGTAAGATTCAGACAAGGTGTTTCCGTAAAAGAGTGCAAAAATTTAACAGGTAATAGAGAATAACCCACTGAACAATTTGAGGCAGGGAACCTGGTGTCTTATAAGCCGGCTTGCCTACCCTTTGTTTCGCATTACTGTTCTCCAGCTTATTTACAACTAAGATGTGTACAAGTTTACTCGTACTGAGCTGATTATTTAAATGTATATTCTTTATTCCCTGCAAGGAAATGAGGAGGACAAGACAAGCCTGATTGCTAGGAAGTAATGGTGCATATTTCGTTTACGTTCCCATAAGGTGGCTCTGTTGCATCGTATTTACATTGTCCCCTGACAGAAAGTGCTATGAATCAACGACAGCCGCATCCATTATTCACTGCCAATCTGAAAAGTACAGTACAGTACAATGGAGCGGTACCGGTACATTTTCGCAGAACTCACTGATATGCATCTTGTCTGACTCCATGGCCTGAGAGGTCAACCGTGGGGATATCTAAATTCACTGGTGTATGGCACCCCAGGGATGCGGAGATGGAATTAGGTGCCTGGCGTCTGTGATGCGATTCGAAAAACACCAGGGATATTTGTCAGAATGCGTTGGAATCTTGATCGCCGATGTCATGGTTGCATTGAGGTTGATGGCCAACAGTTTTAGCGCTTTTTGTAATATACAGCGCAGTTGGCACGAGGTATGTCCATAAAAGTTCCATACACATACAGAAAAAATAGTTATTGTACAAAAATCTACAACTGTTAAACTACTTTTCTGCATAGCATGGCACAAGTTTTTGCCGCCTGTGTATTCAGCCATGTGGTAACGTGTTCTTTCAGCTCGTCATCATCGCTGAAGTGTTGACCACCAAGGACAGATTTTAGGTGTAAGAAAAGACGAAAGTCGCTAGGAGCGAGGTCCGGGCTGTACGGAGGATGATCAAACACGTCCCTGTGAAATTCCCGTAAGAGTTGTTTGGTCACTTTCGCCGTGAGATGTCGGGCATTGTGGAAAAAAAGCAGCACCTTTTAGCAGTAATCCTCGGCGCTTATTCTGTATTGCGCGGTGCAATTTCTTGATGGTCTCACAGTAACCATGTGCAATGACTGGCCTCGTGGTTAGAAGTCAATCAGCAAAATTCCTTTTTTGTCCCAAAAACAGGTGCACATGACTTTTCGAAGTGTCAAGATTTGTCATTGGGGATGATGTGTGCCTCCATCCTATTGATTGCCGTTTTGTTTCATGGTTGTGGTTTGATACCCAATTGCCGGCCGCGGTGGCCGAGGGGACTGAGGCGCTCCAGTCACGGTCTGCACGGCCACTACGGTCGGGGGTTCGAATCCCCCCTCGGGCATGGATATTTGTGCCGTCCTAGTTCGTAAGTAGTTCATAAGTAGTTTGTAAGTTTAGGGACTGATGACCCCGTAGTTAAGTCCCTTAAGCTATACAAACATTTGAACATTAGATACCCAATTTTCATCCCCCTTGATTATCCGAGAAAGAAAACCATCGCCTTCTTCATTATAGCGTCTCAAAAACTGAAGTACACTGCACATCCGTTGTCTTTTGTGTTATTCAGTAAGAATTTTGGGCACCCAATGAGAGCAAAATTTTAGAAATTTCAGCTTTTCAGTAATAATTTCATGACTTGGTGATCGTGGCATCTGCGCATCTTCCATATAGGGAAAAAAGTGTAAACTTACGGCTGTACTTAATCTTCTCTTCATCTGTGTGAACCAGTTCATCAGTAAGCACAGACGAGCGTCCACTTCGTTCTCCTGCACTTGATCACATTCTCCATTGAACAGTCTGGCCCATCTTCTAACCATTGAATCACTCATAGCATTTTGTCCGTAAACATAGCAGATTTATCGATGAATTTCCTTTGGTTTAACTTTCTTTGCATTTAGAAAATGAATCACTGATCTGATTTCAAACGCTGCGGCATTTTCAATTACGGCTGACATATGGAAGCACTACAAAGCTCACGTTGATAGCAGCGATCTCAAAATGGCATAAGCCTACATTAGTCCAGGAACTTTATGCAAAAATCAGGCCTGAATAGGAAAAAAATAGGGGAGAGATGAAACCTCTTGCAATAGACTCAGTTAGATGGCCTAGTTAACATACTAAAAGTCACAGAAGCTCCAGGTTGTGCAAACGCGGTTATGACATCAGTATGGCGATCTAAGACACTGTAGAGTAATCTTAGAACAACTATAAATTCTCAGAGGATTTACATAAAAAGGCCCTTTTCATGCCCAATTACAGATGAAGAGCTGAAAAACGTTTATATAGCAAGATCACATGTATGTACATAACATTTCTTCTGAGTTATACTAACAAAAACGGAAAAATATCTTAGGTCGGCCATATTGATGACGTCATAACCGTGATTCCACAACCCGGCGTTTCAAAGACTTTTAGTATGTTAACTAGACAGCAAACTGAGACTATTGCAAAAGGTTTCATCTCTCCCCTAATTTTTTCCTATTCAATGGATGAAGATCCTGGACTACATGTCTTCTCCTCGAGTCAGAGTAACTGCCGCGCATGCTCGGAACTGCGATCGTAGCGCTGCCGTGGATGGAAACTGAAACGGAACTTACTTTGTGACGACCCTCGTACATTCATTGTGTCAGTGATGGCACTTGCAGTTAACTGTAGTTAATGGAAATGAAAACATACACATCAATGTGATTTTATTACTACTATTCCCTTAGGCTGGCTTCTCCGCGGCCAGGTTGTACAATACGTGAATGCAGCATACTCTACATACAGTTAAATTTTTGCACACTCTTACCGAAACACCCTCAATAAGAAGGTATAGGTGGTCTTCAATCAAAATGCACATAAGATGTTTCAATTGGTGACAGCTAAGAGAGGCGGCAATGCGTCCTTTTTCGTGAAAAAAGACGGAGTTCAGAGCCTGGCAATCTTGATTTAGTATTCCGTGCTTTCGGATTGTTTCACTATGCACCGGTGTGTCCTGTGGTCTGAAACATTCTGGAAGATTAATACTTCTATCTTCTGGGAATCGCAGTGCCACAAGCTACGTAGGTGAAAGTCTGAGAAGTTCAAAAGGCAAGAGAGAGACAGAGACAGAGAGAGAGAGAGAGAGAGAGAGAGAGAGAGAGAGAGCTACTGGCGGATGCGAGACTGTGAAGGAGGGCCTCTTGGCACGCGCCTCAATGACGCGGCAGCAGCGAAGCCTATCAGGAAGCAAGAATCATCTCCCTCCAATCCCGACTCTCCATCCTCAGAGCTAGATATGGTCGGTGAATCCTCAATTCCCGCCCAGACATGACACAAATTATCACACAAAACCCAAGAACCACAAACAAACCTAAATTTAAGTACACATATCCCCCTCGCACCATTCTACAGAACACTATTAACACCTGAAACTTCCTGGCAGATTAAAATTGTGTGCCGGAACCGGGACTCGAACCTGGGACCTTAGCCTTTCGCGGGGCAAGAGCACTATTGTAGGAGGTGGGGTACTGGCAGAAGTAAAGTTGTGAGGCGGCATCGTGAGTCGTGTCGGGATAGCACAGTTGGTAGTGCGCTTGCCCGCGAAAGGCAAAGGTCCCAGGTTCGAGTCCCGGTTCCGGCACACAATTTTAATCTGCCAGGAAGTTTCATATTAGCGCACACTCCACTGCAGAGTGAAAGTTTCATTCTGACTATTAACACCTTTCCAGATACAGTACACAATCACGAATACTCAAATCAACTACTAACGCTCACACAAGGACATCACACACCACAACATCTTCTGGCACTGGATCCTGCCCCAACCTAAACCTCACTCCATATCCACACCCAAAGTACGATATATATATATATATATATATATATATATATATATATATATATATAAAAGTGTAAACAAGATTAAGATTATCAAGTATCATCACTACAAACTATGTAACCATTGTGACTGATAAGCAGTTGTACTCAAATATTACAATCTGTAACAACAAAAAAACCCTTTGCAAATTAAATGTTACTTGAAAAATAACTGAAAAGAATTATGTATGTAAAATGATTTATATTGTTAGTATGTAAGTTTAGTCATAAGTTAATGTAGAAAGAAAAGTAACTAAAAGGAAATGTGTACATAAAAATTATTTATATTGTTAGTATGTAAGTTTAATTATAAGTTAACTAGCTTAAACCCGCGGCTCCGCTCGCGTGTTGGTACATTATGATAGATGAGCTATCTTTGAGACATTGTAGCACGCATAGACCAAAGATATGGTCTATGGCATCACGTTTCGCTGTATGTAACCTCCTTGCTATAGAGTCGCAAACGTCATCGCTGGCCTTCCGTCGGAATTTTTTTTTATAATTTGACGACATTCAACCACCATATCTTCCACCCGCTTATAGCTATCAGCATGCAACTGTTATGGTGTACAACGGGAGAATTCGGACAACAATTACAGACAATTCGTTTGCGTTCTGTAGTTTTCGCTGCAGAGCGAAATATTAACACACACACACACACACACACACACACGTAGAATTTTATATACACCGATAACTTTCCATCCCAATATACTCAACCCTTTTATCATTATCAACCCTCAAGCAACAATGGAACCAATAAAACCATTTTGAAAGAGTAATTATAATTTTCAAAGAGTAATTATTCTTCCATATTTCGCGTTATATTCTTCAAATTACTAAATATCTACCAGATCGCTATAAAACCGCGCCTAAAACCTTCCTCAGGTATTAATTAGTAACTGTACAAATATTTAATTCTCTCCGTCTCGTCGTTCGGACGTATTAAGCGTACACCGAGCAGACATTCACATTAATATATATATAGATGAATAGCTATCCGATCGCCATAAAACCGTGCCTAAAGCCTTCCGGGGTAGACATTAGTAACTGTACAAATGTTTAGCCCTTTATGTCTTGTGGTTCAGACGTGATAAACGAACACCGAACACACAATCACATTTATAGATATAGATGAAGAAATAAAATTGTTAACGCTTTCATGATGAAGTTACTTGAAATTTCGCTTATTCAAATGTTCAGATGTTTGTTAACCTATTGAACCAAACTGGTATGGTCATCTCTTCCTAGACTTACAAACTACTATACCCTTTCAGTCCCACATTATGAAATCAGCTGTGGAAAAATTAAAATTCTGTGTTTTCTGTATTAATACAGCACAGTAAACATCTAAATACGTGTATTAATATTTTTGGCCTAACTGTTGATTTTTTATGTCATGTATTTCATGCGCAACACAGACGTTTCTGCCAAGGTATTTTATTACTCAGACTTTATTTTATTGATAGTTAATACTGCCAGATCAATAATGCTAGCATAATCTTCACCACAGCACCAAAGACGAGACACTTCACTGCTGGAATAAAATAAAATAACCACACTGAAGCTCACACTATCAGCCACGTACTGATGGCAACGCAACACAACTTCCAAAATGGACAGATTAATGCCTCAGAAGTGGCTACACGCCGTACCAAGCGGCAAAATGTCGTACTAGAAGCATGTTGTTTAACAACAAAAATACGACTTTAAAGACTGATACACAAAATATGGTATAAATCAGCTTTTAATACGTTATTTCCAGGAACAACATTGGGAATGAGAGGGTTAAACCAACTTACACTAAAGATGTCACACACACACACACACACACACACACACACACATATATATATATATATATACGCGCTCGCGCCTAGGAAAGACACGAATGTCCGGCAGGAACGGTCCCCCAGCCCGTAGCATGATGCCTTAGACTACGCGGCTTTCGCGCATTACTGTGAAAATTAGTTTACCGCTTTTAGAATGGATACTGTGGAGGCCATTATTTTGTGCTTTATTGTAATAGTCTGTCTTGAGCAAAACACTGATTTTCTTTTCTTTTCTTTTAAAAAGAAATCAGTATTTTGCTCGAGGCTGACCAGTACAATAAAAAACAAAATATTTGTAAAGGAAACACGAATTATAAGAGCTTCAACATTAATACGAATAGGCCTTGTTTATAGTTACGTCACTATTTTAAGTGTGACGTACCGGTATATGTCGTGCTGGGTACTCTGAGGAATAAATTGAAGGAACTACTTATTTTTACTAGAAAATATGATCTGTAACAAGAAAAAATAAGTACCAGTATTAGGTGAAACAAATGCACTTATTTATTGTGATTTTTCAAAACATGTTTAAATACATAGTAGTACTTTGTAGTATCTAATGAAATTAGTTCTTATCTCTCAATATGTACATTGTCTGCATCGCCTCCTGTGCTCCTGACTGGTAAGTGTTTTACAACTGCGTAACTAGTCCACATTGTAAGAAAATCCACAGGCTCTTTTTGTGATGAATGCTTGCCTTCCCCTTCTTTGTATGTGTCTGCCAGTTGAAAGCTGCTTCACAAGAGCAGTTACAGTTTTTACGTGGTGATACTGTGTAGTACCGCAAAGAAAACAAAGTTAGAAACATGTTGCCACTACCTGAGTTACGTACCAATTCCATATCTTTCTCTGTACCGGTCGAACAGGTCTACAGAAGGAAATCTTTACTTAATATACATAAAAATTGACGTGTTTGTGACTATATTTCACTCAGCAGCCAAAACTACACACCGCAAACGAACAGTGTTTCTACGTGGTAGCAGGTATCAGTCTCACATTGTGCACTATGGCGGTACAGGGTTGATAACGATAAGGGGGTGAAAGATATGCGAATTGAAAGTTACCGACTTATATAAAATTCTACGTGTGGGTGTCAATATTTTGCTCTTCAGAAAAAACTGCATAACGGAGACGAACGATCTCTCTGTGTTGTTGTAGTACAAAGTCTCCCGTTGTACACCATAGCAGTACCGTGTGGATAGCTATAAGAGGGTGGAAGACAGAGTATTTGAAAATCGTCAGCTTATATTAAACTTGCATTGAAGACCTACGATGACTTTTGACACTACAATAGCAAAGAGGTTATATACAGCGAAATGTGATGCACATTCTTCAGTTTTTTTTTTTTTTTTTTTGCCATAAGAGTACGAATAAAGACAAATAAGTGCATATTGCAGTTTGAAAAGTTAAAAGAAAGATGCCAAAGCTTAAGAAAGAAATTTCGCGTTCTCGATCCGTTTCTAAAAGACAGTGAATCTACAGATGATAGGAACTTGAAATTTGTAGACGTTGTTTATCTTACACTGCAGCGTGTAGGAAATAGCGATTTTTCGATATTCCCATCCATAAGGGGGTGAAATTGGGGATGACCGATTTTTTGACAATTCGTTGCTATTAATGCAATTTTGAAGCAAGAAATACAAAACTTCGGCTTTAGATTTTTGATTGAAATTTTAAAAACACGTGTTTCGATATTTATTGGAAATTCAACCATTTGGTGGGTGAAATAAAGGAAAATATTTTAAGGGTGTTACTAAGAATATTTTGATGCAAGTAATGCGAAAATTTGGATTTGGACCAATAGTTAAAAAAAAATATCGGGATGTTTTGAATCCTGCAATCAATGGTGCAATAAGGGGTGGCAATTAGCATCAAAATTCTTCATTAGGAAAGCATTTTTAAAGCTAAATCTGTGAAAATTTATATTTAGATGTCCTCCCCTGGAGTACTGTTACCCAATGTGGGACCCTCACCAGGTGGGATTGACGGAAGACATTGAGAAGGTTCAGGCAGCTCGTTTTGTTTTATCACATTACAGGGGGAAAATCATCACGGAAATGTTGAACGATTTCAGGTGGAAATCATTAAAAGAAGGTACTGAATACCAAATGTTGCCACAATCTCTATTTTATTGTCTGGATTAATAGTTTCGGTAATACACAGTTACCATCGTCGGATCATCTGTAGAAGAGGTGGATGTTTACAAAGTAATTTTAACATAGTTAAAACACTTGACAGAATTAAAGATGTTTTAAAATACAGTACCTGTTTCAGACAACATTTTTATCAATTAGCGAAAGCACTTGTATTGTTCCATCAAGGGCGACCACAAGAAGATCGTAATAGGCTGCCACATTAATGTAGCTAGTGATGCTTGTATGCATAGATGCCCGTTCAAAATCACAACCATAACTGTTAGTGGTATGTTTACTTGGTACACATGGGCTAATTCAGCACCAGGTAGTCCTGTGGCATCAAGGCAAAGATAAAGGGTGCAAGATGTAACTAGTAGGTACATCGAACAGCGTGTACAAATTGCAATACCTATATCAGTCCTAAGACCTGCAACCTAATTACATAGTGGTGCTTTGACAATTTGTATCAGGTACATTAAAATGCATTATGTACTATAATAATAATACAACAAAATCATATAACAGAGTAAGAGATACAATGTGACGTTTCAATTCGTGCATAAAGTACAGTACATTTTTATTTATTAATTTATTGAACTATTTACGAAAAACTAGAATTGTCATCTATTAAGTTTTGATAAACCTTTAGGAAAATTTTTTCACTTGTAAATTATCGTTACCTTAAAATTTTGGTAACATCTTGAATTTTAATAGCAATCATAAGACGTCAGGTGCGGACTCGTTTGTTTACATGAACTGACAGTTCAAAGGTCATTGTATCACCTAGCGGCCGTGTAGCGAAATACGCACCACTTACCTTTAAATAATTAATTTATTACATGAATTGTAATCGTTTTTTTACCAACTTTTGTAACCAGTTATAGTATTTGTTAACCACTAAATCGAACTGTATATAGTTCTTCAAAATTTGTAGTCAATTTGTTTGAAACAGAATTTTTAAACGTCACGTGACGTGACGTATTCGCGACTTGGGCGCCAAAATCTGTGTATTTAAACATTCCGCTACTGACGGCAAGCTGCAGTTGATGGCAGTTCTAAGCTTTAGACCAGGTGTATACAGTGCTGTAGTGTGATGGAAGACTCAATAAAATTCCGTTCTCATCTAACAACGTCTTTACTTTAGTAGAAGAACCTTGGAGAATATGTTGCTATTAACTTGATCAACAACTTTTTTAAGTTTGATTCGTTGTGTGGTTTGCAGTGCTTTAGTAAAAAGCAGCCCTAGCGACGACCTAAGCCCCATTCACACAGGCCACGCAACGTCCCAAAAAATATATTGGGATATGGAAGGTTTACGTGAAACTAGTCATCCAGACAATAAAACAGCAATCTTTGCAACATTTGGTACTAATTACTCAAGATTCCCCCTTAAAACACGATAAAATTAATAAAGATACTGGTTTCTGTAATTGTGCATCAGGCTCGTTCCTTTTTGAATGCCCCTTATAGTACCATCCAGAGTCACAATCTAATCAGTCGGCACTAATGGAATGCCTGGGCATCAAGCAAACGGAACTTTAACAGATCGCAGTCACTCAACGTCTGGGTTAAATTGTCGAGTATACAGGGTGTTACAGAAAGGTACGGCCAAGCTTTCAGGAAACATTTCTCACACACAAAGAAAGATAATATGTTATGTGGACATGTGTCCGGAAACGCTTACTTTCCATGTTAGAGCTCATTTTATTACTTCTCTTCAGATCACATTAATCATGGAATGGAAACACACAGCAACAGAACGTACCAGCGTGACTTCAAACACTTTGTTACAGGAAATGTTCAAAACGTCCCCCGTTAGCGAGGATACATGCATCCACCCTCCGCAGCCCTGGAGAATGGCGTATTGTATCACAGCCGTCCACAATACGAACACGAAGAGTCTCTACATTTGGTACCGGGGTTGCGTATACAAGAGCTTTCAAATGCCCCCGAAAACGAAGTCAAGAGGGTTGAGGTCAGGAGAGCGTAGAGGCCACGGAATTGGTCCTCCTCTACCAATCCATCGGTCACCGAATCTGTTGTTGAGAAGCGAACAAACACGTCGACTACAATGTGCAGGAGCTCCATCGTGCATGAACCACATATTGTGTCATACTTGTAAAGGTACATGTTCTAGCAGCACAGGTAGAGTATCCCGTATGAAATCATGATAACGTGCTCCATTGAGCGTAGGTGGAAGAACATGAGGCCCAATGAAGACATCACCAATAATTTCTGCCTAGACGTTCACAGAAAATCTGTGTTGATGACGTGATTGCACAATTGCGTAACGAATCAATTGGATATTTTGACTATTGTCTGCACGAATTATTTCAATTTACATTTAAAGAGAAATACTAAAATGAGCTCTAACATGGAAATTAAGCGTTTCTGGACACATGGCCACATAACATATTTTCTTTCTTTGTGTGTGAGGAATGTTTCCTGAAAGTTTGGCCGTACCTTTTTGTAACACCCTGTATATATGTATATTTCTATTATATCTTTTATGAACACCTTATTATGTAATAATATTAATCAAGCAAATGTGTATACAAATTCAACACTGTAATACCTCAATATTCTAGTCAACCCACACATGTTGATTGTGAATTTAAAAAAAAAGTTTGTAGAGCTTATGGGACTTAACTACGGGGTCATCAGTCCCTAAACTTACAAACTACCGCGGCCGGCTGATTGTGAATATTTACAATTTGATTACGTTGGAATGAAATTTACATTTAAAGAGAAATACTAAAATGAGCTATAACATGGGAATTAAGCGACATATGTCCACATACCATATTTTCTTTCTTTGTGTGTGAGGAATTTTTTCTGAGAGTTTGGCCGCACGTTTTTGTAACACCCTGTATATGAAAGGAAGGAAGTGGGTGCACATTTGCCCTGCTGATCACAAAACGGCTAATTCCGGAATATCGTGTTGGTTACAGAACAAGACTTCAGTCAGTTTCCGATTGTATCGTTTTGAGTTGAGTCAGTGCGCTGGAATTAATGATGTCTACGCGACTGGAGGAGTTGAACGCTGCTTTGTGCGTGTCCCAGTGTGTACTCTGGCTCGCGCTCTAATGAGAGCCGGACAGCCAAATTACACAGCGCCTCCCATACCCGCCCAATCCAGCAACGGCCCGCGGCCATCCAGATGGGCCGTGTAAATTATTGCGTCGTCGGCCGCATTCGTTATTAGCGCTTTTTCATATCTGGTCCGCATCCGCGCCTTCTATTTGGTCTACACGATTTATCGTGACCATCTCTCTGCGAGAAGCTACCAAAGACATCCGCTGAAATGCCCCCCACACACAGACACACAAACACACACATACACACACCAAACGACGATACCACCGAGCACGTGTTATCTGCTGGCGATGAACGATAACGAACATTATGTCTGTTGCTGTGTGGAACACGATGTTCATTTCGACTTATGAACTTTGCGGAGCCTACATAAGCATAGGAATAATTGCTCGACAAAACGAAGTCTCGCCCGGAAGCCGCTAATAATACGTATGCGATTAGCAGCAACTACCAGGCCGTTCACCGGCGGTGCTGTCGTGTTCAGGAAAGTGCGCTCCCTGAGGGACCGTGAAGAATCGCTCGAACCGACTTCATTTGCATTTGGTGCAATGAATGGCTGGTATCCTTAAATGTGAGATATGCATGAAACAAAGACTACTTGTTGACCCGTGCAAATAATTCGCACTCTATCCTGATCAGTCACATATAGGTATGATAGTAATGGAGAAAAGGCAGGTGCAAGTACACATGTATAAAAGGTAATAAACTTTGATTAGTAGTAACTAATATTAGTCTCATTGTAAGAAAATTTATATAATTAAATAGAATATGATTAATTCTGAAACACATAAAAAAGAGATATTGACTTTTCATGTTTATTAAATTTTTTGTAAACTTGTTTATTTTACAAAACTTATTCGAAAAGAATGTTAGTAGTCATAATGTCATCATCGTTTACTTTTTGGCTGTATGTGTCTTTAGCACAAACAAATATCACTGAATGAGCGAACTCGTAAAAAAGCCACTGTAGCTGTCCATACAAAAAGACAGATTCTGGTAATTATAATTCTGCCCTTTGTAGGGTATTACTTTGTGCTTTTTTATGGTCATGGCAAAAGCTACTTCTATTGGGAAATGTCTTCTTATGATTTCGAAAGGCATGAGTGGGTCAGGTGTGAGGTTAAAGCGAGGTATTAGTATTTATCAGTCAATGAATTTAGCGGTGATGACGTACTCGCCTAAATGAGTCACCACTAGTCTTGGCCCATCAATTAATCCATAAGTAGCGTTAAGATTTCTAATTAACATACTTATAGCATTAAGAGTTCAAGAATTCTACGGGATACAACTGAAGGTCGTTTGGACGAAAATCAGAACATCGACGTGTATAACCGAAATCGTGCTTGCATCAAAGAAGGTCTTTGGATTGCATAAAAAATTAAAACACTGCAAGAGCTATTGTTCATGTTAGTTAAACAAATTGTCAATAGATGGCACCTTCTACGTTACTTTTATATCGCCCGCGCAAACTAAGTTGATATGCAGCGCGTGGCTGATGGGAGCAACCGTAAATACATGTCCCATTTTCCTTCTTTCGCCGGGTATGAACTTAGATTGTACAAACAATACATTAAAAAAAAGTTTTCTTTTGTGAAAACAATAACTATCTGTGTATTTTTCGTCATTAGTGGAGAACGAAACCTTGAAAATGATACCTCAATCATTCATTTTGGTAAGTAATACGGGAGATATGGCGTACCCACAAAAAACACCGATGAAAAATAATATATATGATGATGTACATGGTATCATAATGAGTAATCGAGAACAAGCTGGAGAACTTCACATGAAGCGTTTCGGGAAAATGTAAAGAAGTTATTTTTTGTGACATAATCGCTGTTCAATACTTTATTCTAGATTACCGGTTTCGACAAAACTTTGTTGTCATCTTCAGACCTAAAACTCTACATTTTAAAATAAACAACTCTTAAGAAATCATTAACAACTGCATAGTTCAGTGGTGTTGTCTCCTGATTTACCGTAAATTCTCTTCTGTTCCTTACTTATAAGATTTATACGTCATATAAACGAGTTGTGTCATTATTTAAAATAATGGACCTCAATTCGTCACTTTTAAAATCTGTCACACCACACATTTTCCACTTGTTCACACTTGAAAGTAGAGCAACTTATAAAGGCTGAGCATGTATATAATGAGATCGAGTGTGAACAAGTGCAAAATGTGTTGTGTGACAGATTTGAAAAATGACGAACTGGGGTCCAGTATTTTAAATAATGACACAACTTGTTTATATAATGTTATAAATCTTATGAATGACGAGCGGATGCAAATTCTTGTAAATCAAGTGCAGTTGTTAACGATTTAGGGATCACGTATCGTGCGTATTAGTTGGTCGCCATCCCGATTCACAGACACGTTCCAAGTCATCGCCTGCAAGTCGGGGCGTAGGCATATCTATAAACGCTTAAAAATACTGCTGTCGAAGCTCAGAAGAAAGGGAAATACATTCGTCTTTATAAGACTCCGACAAAAAATTGGGGACCAGCTGCCACACGCGTTGAGTCATTATTTAAAAAAATGCACCTTCCTTCCTAAAAATTTCGGAAAGCACCATATTCGCTCTCTTTTACCACAGAAGTTGCTAAATCCTTTTAGTCAATAATGAAGTTTTCATAAGCAGCGTTTCCCTTTCACTGCCTCCTTTTTCTACCATTCGCATTTTCTCTCACATTGTCTTCATCCATACCTCTCGATCTTCCTTACCACAGCCACTTTTACTTTCTCTAACCACTGATTGTGTATTCCCTGTCTTTTTCTCTAAAATTTCCACTCTCTCTCTCTGTCTCTCTTTCCCATAGTCTGCCGTCTGTCTCTTCAGTCACCATTCTCTCCTCTTTACACATGTCTTGCGAATGGGATGATCGGGCTTGTAAACTCTTGACCGAGAAATTTGAACACGTGGGTAGAGGCGTTGAGGAAAAGTGGGCAAAATTGTTCTTGTTGACATTTGCCGATCTGGTTGATACAGATCCCCAAAAGTTATGTATCGTCGACGCTCTTCTCTCTTTGTCATTCCACTATTTCCCCCTTCTTTTTCTACCACCGCCAACTCCTCAGTCCATTTATATTTTGTCTGCCACTGCTCACATTACTGGGTACTATTTACGTCGAAAAACGATGAATGCATTGACCATTAATTTAAAAGTGGCGTGATTATGTTAATCCTTGTTTCTTCTGACTGTCTTACTCAAACTAGTTGGCTACATGCACTTTGGAATACTAATATGACAGCGAATGCAAAAGGCTGGCTTCAGTAACTTCAATGATACTGCGTACAATATTGCCAGTCTAGTTAATGCACAGACATACATTACTAGACTGGCAAACTTGCCTCTGTGAATGAAGTTTGATGCCGCCATCTTGCCTCAACTAACGTCAAAAAGTTTCCGCACGGTACTACTACGATCTTCTGACACGATATAATGTGGTAAGCTTTACTAGTTGGTTTGAACATGATTCGCATTTGAGCTAACACTTCCGCATTTTCGAATCGTGTTATGAGAAGAACATGTTATGTACGGTTAAACATTAACGTTAACTATCTAGGCAAAGACTTTCTACCATGTTGTTGTGTTGCCAACATAATCATGAGAGGTCGACGGGATGATAGGTAAAAATTTACCGTTACGTACAGTTAAAGCAGAAGTAGTTACCTGCAAAACATTAACAAGAATAAAGCTATGTATTATCCACGACAAATAGCACATTTATAACGGTCATACTATTGGAAGAAAAACCGAAGTTGATCGAAACTGGAAACAGATTAATGAAAACAGGAAACGCGACTCATTAGTGTGTGCGTCAAAGCAGACTATAGACCACTACTACTGAAAGAAAATCCGAAGTTGAATGAAACTGGTAACACATTAATAATAACAGCAAATCAATGCAACTCATTACTGTATGTGTTGAAGCTTCAGCCGTATACAAAACACGGAATTCATACATGTCAAAACTCTAAGAACAGCATAGTTACGTCAGTTCATCCGTATTTTTACAACTGTTTTCTGTAATAACGCAAACGACTGCTCGCACGTTGTAGTATAGAAATATGGCGGCGAGACTTCACTGACACCAATGATACTGTATACGGCATTGCCAGTCTAGTAATGTCACAGACATACATTACTAGACTGGAAAACTAGCCTCTGTGACTGAAGCCTTACCTCACGTCATAAAGTTTCTGTACGGAATTAGTATGAACTTCTGACACAATATGACGTTGTAAGCCATATTAGTTGGTTTGAACAGGATTTGCATTTGAGCCAATACTTAGGCAATGAATTAACACATACATTGTCGAATCTTGTTAATGAGAAGAACGTGTTACGCACGGTTAAATTTTACTTAACGCCCTGGCGCCCTCGCGTGTTACGTTCTCAGTCATGTTACGTTGGCATTATCCTACCGCGTGACAACGCAAATGTTTGACATGAAATCTTCGTTTTATCAGAGCAGTTTCTTTTACTGAGTGAACGAGGGTACATACAAGAACCTGACAACCATAGAGCAGGAACAGCATTATTTATTTACTTCATCGTCTGTACGAAACACTAATCAAGTCACTCAATGCGGACTTCTGAGAATATTAACATCTTGGCAAAAACTTTCTTCCGTTTCGTTGATGTTGCCAACATAATCATGCGAGACCGCTAGGATGGTAGGTAAAATTTTACCGTCACATACAGTGAAAGGAGAAGTAGGTATCTGAATAGCACAAAGAAGAATAAAGATATATATTATTGACGGCAAACAGCACATTTATCACGGTCATACTATTGAAAGAAAAGCCAAAGTTGACCGTAACTGACAACCGATTAATAAAGGAAACGCGACTCATTAGTGTATACGTCAAAGCAGACTATAGACTTCCTTAGGGCTCTCAAAATGAATGATACGTGTTATCTACGATAAACAACACTTTTATAATTACCATACTACTGAAGGAAAATCCGAAATGGACTGAAATTAGAAACAGATTAATAATAATAGCAAATCGATGCAACTCATTACTGTATGTGACAATTTTACTCCAGCTGAAAAAATTACAGCCATATACAACACACCGCATTCCCATATGTCAAAACACCAAAGACAGCGTAGTTATGTCAGTTCATCTGTATTTTACGAAATTATTCTCTAATAACACACGCAACTGCTCTCGCGTTTATAGTTTAGAAATA
Organism: Locusta migratoria; assembly: GCA_026315105.1. Lineage (NCBI taxonomy): Eukaryota > Metazoa > Arthropoda > Insecta > Orthoptera > Acrididae > Locusta > Locusta migratoria. The sequence continues at coordinate 469,345,878 of CM048745.1, read as the reverse complement.
TGGCAGCGAGACTTCACTGACACCAATGATACAGTATACGGCATTGCCAGTCTAGTAATATATGTCTGTGAGTAATGTATATCTGTAAGTTAATGTAAGTCTGTGCCCACAGATGATGTTACAAAACCAGAGAGCAACTTACAAAACCAGAGATTGCATTATAAAACCAGAGGTTACATTAGAATACCTGAGATTAAATTATCAACGCCATAGGGCGGTCAGTATCGAACATCAACGGAAATAGACGCTTTGACTGCGTAGCAGGCCTTTCGGTATGAGGCAAAAAGTTATAAGACGGTTATTTTGAAGGTATGTAACTACAAGTACCTCTGTTGATTGAGTCGTGTTATAGAAAAACAATAGCTGTCATCATTCTTTATGTATAAAAGTATAAATTTGTGGTGGGCAGTCAGTGGTCATGCTAATTTGGCTGATCTCTGTATGTATTACCCTGAAGTAGTTCTGGCTATTCGTAATGATTACATGTAACAGTTGCAAATATCTAAATTGCGGCGTTCTTAGTTTGAATAAAATGGCCGTTTAACTTGAGAGCACAATGTGAGAGGGGAGGTGTAATGCCCCTGGCTGGTCAGGGAGTTTCAGAGCGCTGAGATGTTCTGGAGCGCGCAGAGGCCGACCATTACGTGTTATTACAGAGGCTGGCCGGCCGTCGTGTCATCAGCGCCAATAAAATGATGCCCCGTGACAGCCACGCAACCGGCCCTGCGGCTGTCGTCCTAATGTTTTTATTTCGAATGTTTTCTGGAGCTACGATGTTTACTGTCTACACAGCAGTTTTAAAAGCAGCTATAATGTGAAAACTTACTGTAAAACGTACGCCACGCTATACTCAATTCACCATAAAAATAAACCTGATGTTTTCTTCCACGTTTGCTGGAATCTCATTTGCTTCCGTTTCACGTGGAGCGGAAGCCAAGCTTTGTTGAGTACAGTCAAGTGTAATAATAATAATAATAATAATAATAATGATACATTTTATGTTGTCCATTACACGCACTTCGACTCAGCGATAGTACGGCAAATTTAACGTAGACATCGCTGGCAAGGAAGCTCCTCCAAATAAACGACAGCAAAGAATTATCATATTCAGTCGCTGCTGTAAAAGTCGTTACCAACTGACAGTTGCAACGACACTAGCGCTCCTAGCGGTAGGAATGCCGCCGAAGGAGTCATGTTTGTTTATAATTATTTTTGAACGTAATTAACTAAACAGTTACTATAATTTCTGCGTTACAAGCATCAGTAAAAAATCAAGAGACATACATAATCGGAAAATTAATGTAAAAACAGCCGAATTTCACAGAATCTGTGGTATAAAAAACAACTTTGTCTTGAAGAAATACTTACAAATATGTGTTCATTTGCAACTTATTCCGCTGAACGCAAGTAAAATATAAACATAAGACAAACATAAATTTCTATTATGGTCCGTTCTTACTATCACAGGCAAATTTTTTACGCTTTTACACTTCATTCGTATTTTTATATACTTTTGAGTGTAGTTATTTTAACTTAAAAAGCCAATGGTTTGAAAATTCTTGACGATTGTAGTTCAGCTGAAGCAACAATTGTGGAATTCGTTACTTCTTTGTTGGGAAAGGGAAAACGGACTGATTCTTTTCCCGTTTTATTGCCACGTCTATGACTATTTTTCTTCGTTTACAGCTGTAGTGGCTGATTACGTGCGTTAAAAACTGTAGTTATTGCAGTATATACAGGTTTCCTACGTTCCATAATCACCGGTTGTAATGGAATTGTCGTGAAGAAACCTTAACGTTCTTGAGTAGAAAGCGACGTCTTTCTGGCAAAATGCACATATTCTTGTGTTTCATATCCAACTTTTATTTTTAGTAGAAGATTATTGGTTATAAACCTGAAAGCCACAAGGTCATTGTAAATAAACTGCCCTGTAATGTTCTGTTTCATATCTTGTCAGGGGCCTTAAGAAAGAAGCTTAGGGTTTAACGTCCCCTCGACAGCTTGGTCATTAGAGACGGAGCTAACGCTCGGAGGTTTTGTGTAAGGATGTGGAAGGAAACCGGCCGTGCCCTTTGAAGTAACTATCCCGACATTTGCCTGGAGTGATTTAGGGAATTTAGGGGAAACCTAAATCTGGATGGCCGGAGGTGAATTTGATCCACCATCCTTCCGAATGCGAGTCCAGTGTGTAACCACAGCGCCACATCGCTCGGTGTCAGGGACTTTAGTAAACCTAATAAAGACGAAAGTGGAGCTATTATTACCTATCTAAATGGCTCTCCGCACACTCCCCAATGTAAAAAGTATGTGAATATAAACGATACTATTCGCACTCGTCCAATATCGTATTCAGAAATGTAGCAAGCGGCCGCTTGGAGCGCTGGCGTCGCAGTATATAACAATAGTCGAATGGAGTGTCGTAACTGTATTTGTTAGATTATGGCTAATATCTTCAAAGGGACGAGTAGAGGACCATCATAGCTCCGAATGTTTCTAAACATAAGGAAATAATATAATCCGAATCCTGAAAAAACTGCGTTGGGGACCACCCGGAAAATAATATGCTGTCGTTATTAGCTAAACAGAGGATGGTTTTCTACATGAGCTATGAGTGAAGCAAAAGCGTGATATAAGAATTTCACGCTATAATTAAGCATTGAAGCAACTGAATTAACCACTCTCCTCTTGATAATTCCTTTAAACACCTTCCATATCAGATTCCGTAGCATAAATTGCAGTGCTGGAACTGTAATCAGCTACATTGGCAACGAGGCTATAAACATAAGAATCAAATAAGCCACGTTTTAACAGTGTTCCACATGCATGTTTCGCTACAACTACAGCCATTCAAACACTACGTATTAAAAGCGCGACGGTCACAATGTTCAAATGTTTGTAAAGCTATGGAACCTAAATGCAGTGGTCATCGGGCCCTAAACTTACAAACTACCTAAACTACCTTTTACTAAGGACAACAAACATGCCCCAGGGAGGACTCGAACCTCCGGGAGATACAACCACGCTGTCCCTGACATGGCGCTGTTATTTCCGCGCGGCAGTAGCGAATTTTGTTGACGTAAAATCATTTCTCATTATTTTTTAGATCTACATAATGAATATTTGTGATTTTTCCCGTACAGAAAAGACCTTTGAAAATCGTCAATGATCATGAAAGTTACTCAAATGACGATCCCTTGATGACAGAATGTACCCTACCAGTCTATCCGTTTTTCAGTCAAGAGATGCCAGAAACTTCTTTTTTCCCCATTTCAGTGAATCCTCATTAGTTATGCGATCTACCCAATTAATTTGTAGCACCACATTTCAAACGCTTCTACGCTCCCTTCTTATCGTCCACGTGTCACTCCCGTACATGGCAGCACTCGACACAAATGCTTTCATAAAAGATGATACCATAGCGTACCAAAACCGGTCAAGTATTATTGCAAGTTTGGCATTGTGTAATCTTATTTTAAGGACGTTTGCAATCAGTTAGTGCTGTGGGATGATTTGCTGACGCTTGGAACCAGTAACGTATGAATAAACCCCGCCATTATTTAAAAAATGTTCAAATGTTTGTATAGCTTATGGGACTTAACTACGAGGTCATCAGTCCCTAAACTTACAAACTACTTATGAATTAGCTAACACTAAGGACGGCACAAATATACATGCCCGAGGGGGGATTCGAACCCCCGACCGTAGTGGCCGTGCAGACCGTGACTGACGCGCCTCAATCCCCTCGGCCACCGCGGCCGGCACATTATTTAATATACAGTACAGGACACAGAGGGTAACTGCGGTGGTCTAGGCAGCGTTTCAACTTTTTTTTTCCTTTGATGCACACTGAAGTACGTTTCGCGCTTTCGTAAAACCGCCTGAATTTTTTCCCCTAGATGAAAAGCTGAAATAATTGCAAACAATTTACTTAAAAAAATTACTACCAACCTTGTGGCGACGGCTGTTATATGTGCAACTGCGGTCGTTTTCAAGTTGTACACATGGAGTTCCCTACAGGTCACCCTTGCGGTAGGAGCTGCACTGTAGCGGAAAGGAGAGGAACAGAGAGGGGGAATGAGGCTTGCATTGGGAGAAGTTGTAGGACCGACGGGGAGGAACTTTCAGATTGGGCTAAGAGGCAGAAGGTTCAGTAGGTTGCTTCCTGTACTGAGAAATGGCATTCCGACTGCTGTGAAACTTATCATCCGGTTTTAAAAAACATCTTGCTCAATACAAAAATTTCTCCCATATGACAGGTTAATATCTTTGACTGTAGAAAGACAGATTTTATTTTCGTTGTTCTTCGCAGCTACTGTGCAACAACAAAGTACGTATTGCACGAAATCTTAAATAGTTTGCGGAAATGAGAAGTGTAGTTCTGTTATATTTGGCTTATGTCGGGCTTAGCTGATACGCAGCAGCGCAACAATTATTAACTAACTGTTCGTTGGTTCTTGGTAGAATATTTGATTCCTGTCGAATGAAACAGAACACAATTGTGTAATATTCTACATCTTCTGTTATTTTACGATCAGGTTTCCGCCAGTCACGCCGTGATGAGGTACTGCTGACATGTGTTTCATTCAAAAATCTGCCTTTGTTCTTGGGATATTGCTTTTCATAACTGTCAACCAGACCCACAGACGGTCCAGTTTCAGTTCAAGCAACTTCGCGTCCGTTGTGAAATACTTATCATTACATTTAAAGAAAAGCATTTGGTGAGAAAATATGATGTTTGCACCTCGTATATCTGACAAATTTGCTCTATAAATGAATGAATTTAATTCGTTATTTGTCACTTCCTGTACAAAAAGCATCAAATCTTTACTTACCTACAGAATTCCTCGTATAAGGAGCAGGCTCTACTATTGCAGGAAAAAGAAAGGAGCCAGCTGAAAGTCACTCACAGTAACGTTGCGAGCCTGTTGCCTTCGATCTCATTCCGACTTACTCGCCAAAAAGTTTGGCATGCGGACGTATCTGCCGTGTCTGCACTTTTTAATGATGAGAGAGAGTAGTAGAGAGTGACCGTGGAAGAGGGGGAGACAAAAATGCCAGCGAGAGAGAGAGGGGGAGAATAAACTATCACGCTCGAGAGAGAGAGAGAATGATACTAAAAGAGAACGATAGATTAATGTAATACTAGCAGTGAGAGAGAGAGAGAGAGAGAGAGAGACATGCGCACAGTGGTAGTGAGAAGGAGATGTTTGAGTATGAAGACTTCACTACAAAGACAGACTGGATAAAAGGGTTTAGCAAGTTCAGTGTTAAAAGAAAGGAAATATGTTCGCAAACCAAAATTATTGGTAAGGAAGGCGCAAAGAGGACTGAAGCACAAGATATTGTAGTGTTGTTACATGGCCACTTCTCAGCCGGTTCTGCGATCAAGACTGTTATTACAATAAAAAAATGTTCAAATGTCTGTAAATCTATCGGACCAAACTGTGTGGTCAGCAGTCCGTAGCTTACAAACTACTTAAATTAAAGTAAACTAACCTAAGGACAACACACACACACACCCATGTCCCAGGGAGGACTGGAACCTCCGACGGCGAGCAACCGCGCGCTCCGCAGCGAGGCGCCTTACACCGCTCGGCTACTCCACCGCGGCATTATTACAATGCAAATATCGTCAAGATCGCTATTTTTCCCAAGGAAAATGTTATCCGAATTAATGAACTTGGTACCATCTGATGGAATTATTGCTTATGTACAGCCTTAGTTGTGCTCGGAATCTCAGCTGATCCTGGAGTACGTATAAATAGTCTGACGTATAAAAGGCTATACCAATGCACCACTCTAATCTGACTAGAAGACGGTACAAAAGGAGAAAGAACATACCTTGTAGCCAAGATTGCTATATTGTTCATTTATTCTGGATTATCGGTTTGGCAAGCAATATTGTCATCATCTAATCTCCTTTTTCTTTTTCTGTGTTTGCATTCACTGAAAATAGGATACGCTCTGTACAAGTATTTTCCATAAAAAAAGTGTGCATGGCCAAAGTTTGTCACTCTCTTTATGGAAAATTCTTGTATACACTCTATCCTATTTTAGTGAATGTATGAAAAAAGAAAAAGAAAAGAGAGAGAGAGAGAGGATCTGATGATGGTAACATTGCTTGTCGAAACAGGCAATCCAGAATAAATGAACAATATAGCGAGCGATCTTGGCTACAAAATGCGTTCTTTCTTCTGTTGAATTTTTAGATGCCTGTCGGTCTGACATAAGGTCATAATACAAAAAAGGTACCATAACGTACGGAAAACGGTCTTCGGCATAAATAAAAATATTATTCTAATTTGAGCAAAGTATCGTTTTGTTTCAGGTGAAGTAAGATCGCCCCTGGCGAAACATCTTACATATCCTTGGTTTCGGCATAAATTTCAGCAATTAGATATTTATGAGTACTGGTATACGTAGGCGCTTCAACTACTGGTCTGTATTGCACCAGCAGGCCCTCGACGAGAAAATTCAGCTCGGCAGTAGCTTCCAGTAGCACATCGACTTGAATCGAAATAACGCCCATGACAGAAACACTTTAAACGACGCCTCATTGGATCGACATTAACGAATGCGAGACTTTCTTGTTTCATTTCATGACGTCCTCACTTCATTTGTACATCTTCGCGAAACCTTTTTTAGCATCTGTACGATTATCAACTCCATACCACCTCTGCGTACTTTGTGTCATTTTGTGGTTCCTGCTGCAGAATAAGTTCCCTTAAATATGTTGACACAGTTCCCGTTTTGACATTACCCTACATAAATCAGCCTCTTATTTAAATTTATCTCATTAAATTTCGAAGCAGCTGCGATGTCTGTGGGCGCAACAAGATCATAACGATTTCTTAGCGGACCAGAACGACGAGCAAATTCTTGCCGTGGTATGTGTTGCTCGGCTGGCTATAAAAGTCTCTGCGTTTCTTTATTTTATTTGGCCGCGTAGCGGGCTTGGGCAGTAATAGTAATCTGTTTCACCTGACTCGGATATGGATACTGGACACGTCTTCCCAACCCACGCTGCGGCGTGCGGAGAATAATTCTTTACAATAAAATGGAAATATCCCAAGCGTGGAGTTTCTGGAACTAACATATAGCATGTAAGATGAACAAAAAAGTAGGTCCATATTCCAGCGCAGTTCTTTCTTTCGATTTAGCTATATATTTTGACAGTTGGACGTGGCGGACACACACGACCTCTTTGTAGTGTACACTTACTTTAGTTGTTGCTTAAATCGGCGTCGTTGACACCAAAGAATTATTGCCACCTTAACGCAGAATACGCCACACAAATTTATGTTTTTATTATTATTTTATTTATTTACACGTGAGTTACAGGGATCGGTTCTCTTGTCTTGCATAAGACAGGCAGAAATAATTTCCGAGCCAGGATGTGCTTCTTTCAAGCTGTTCGAAAACGCCCCAAGACTAGGAAGAGATCTATGTTAAAAGAATGAAGTTTTCACTCTTCAACGGTGTGTGCACTGATATGAAACCCCCTGCCAGATTAAAATTGTATGCCGGCACCGGGATTCGAACCTGAGATGTTTGCCTTTCGCGGGCAAGCGCTCTACCCTTTGGAAAGTAGGAGACGGGGTACTGAGAGAAATAGTTGTAATGACGGAGCGTGAAGCTTGTCGGGATAGCCCAGAAGGCAGAGCGCTTGCCGCGGAAGCCAAAGGTCCCAGCTTCGAATCCCAGTTCCGGCATAGAATTTTATTTTGCAAGGAACTTCCGGATATTTGTTCTATCTCAATATGTGAAGATACTCTCCAGGAATTTTAATAGGGCTGAAGGATAGGTTGTAGCTAAATCAAAAAATCATTCCTCTCATTTTCCTATCTGGTAAATGCAGAAGACAGTGTGTTACGCTGCAACAACGCGGAAATGAAATGTATACGATTACTAGGTCAAAACTGTGCTCCGAACTGGCAACTAAAATTTTGATGAAGTAGAGAAGCGACATGCATTGTGGGATCTTCAGAGTGATGAATATTGTAATAAAACTGCCAGAAACAAAGCTTGGCAAAAGTTGCTGGATATATTTGGAAAAGATGACGATAGGTTAAAGTTAGTGTTTATGGAACAAAAACGAATTTACACAGAATCATAGTTTTGTCTCTTGTGTGCTTCAGAACTTGAAATTCTCAAATAGTCAAAGAATTTTTCTCCGTACATTACCGCCGCGGCGGAGTGTCCAGTGGCATTGAGGCGCTATGCTCTGATGCGAGAGGCTATTCCTCGTAGGGGGTTCGAATCCTCCCTCGGGCATGGATGTTTGTTGCCTTTAGTATAAATTAGTTTATAAGTAGTTGGCAAGTTTAGCGTTTGATGACCCCGCAGTTAAGTCCCATAAGCTTAACAAACATTTCAACTATATATCTTCGACGACATTACAGAGTTCAAATTAATGAAATAAATCGCAATTTGCGATCAGTTACGGCTTCACTGTAGGGTTTAGATGAATACCGAAGTGCGGCGAATGAATATTTTTGCCCGGTCGGGAATCGAACCCGGGATCTCCTGCTTACTAGGCAGACGCGATGACCACTCCGCCACCGAGGACACAGTGACCAACCCGACTGCAGAGGACTCTCCCATGCACGTCTCCCGCCACAGCCAAATCTGAAGGCTGAACGCTGTAATGTCGTCGAAGATATATAATTGTGTACAAGCCAAGGCTGGGCTCCTGACGACAATTAATTGTGTCTCGATACCTCATGGTCTGTTCTCCCTGAGGGGTAATACAGCATTGTGGCTGCGAGCATTACAGAACGGGCTGTGGTTATAGGAATGAGACAGCGTGTCGAATGGAGATTTGGGTGTGGCGGAAGACGTGCAGGGAAGAGTTCTCTGCAGTGGGGTCGGTCACTGTGTCCTCGGTGGTGGCGTGGTCAACGCGTCTGCTTAGTAAGCAGGAGAGCCCGGGTTCGAATCCCGGCCGGCCACAAATTTTCATTCGCCGCACTTCGGTATTTCATCTAAACCTAGTACAATGAAGCCATGACTGATCGCAAATTGCGATTTGTTTCATAAACATTTCAACATTTGCAACGTTGCGATTTGGCCATGTAGGAACCGATCACTTAGTATAGGGTGCACTCAGTACTGCATTTTTCTTACTCTCGCTCTTTCTTTTAAGCAACCAGAGTAAACACAATATTTGTATTTCGACTTCCATTTTGAGACTGTGTCAATTCCCGCTACACACTGCGAACGACAACCTCTTACTAACAGCGCCGTCATTTTGCGGTTCAAACCGCGATATTCCCGCTTGTCTGAAGTGGCCTAAGAAGACGAGATCACATTCGGGGTTTTGGATAAAGATTGGGGAAGAAAATTTGCCGTGCCTTGTCAAAGATACCACCCAGACATTTGCCGGGAGTGATTCAGAGAAATCACGGAAAACCTAAATACAGATGGTCAGAAATGGATTTGAACCAACGCCCTCCCGAATATTAGTCCAATGTGTTGCCATTGTACCACCTTGCTCGTCTTATGTATAACAGTTCGTTTTAAGCGAGAAACAGCCGAACACTCAAGGGCGGAAGCGATAATAATGAGCGCGCAAGTGCATATACTGCAGCTTCCAACGTACACGGCGAATTATCTTCCAAATATTCTCCTGAACGTCGGGTTCGAAAGCATTTGAACGCATTTTGTATTCACTGCTCCTGTCTCCGAACCCAAACACTGCTCGTGTCTAAGCCACTGCGCCGTTTTTGGAACGAGAACTGAAATTTATGAGCTGCCCTGGGACAAGTCTGCGAGTCCGCAGCAGGGAGATCTGTTCCAGCAAATTGTATTCGCCGCTTCCTGACGCGTATCCGAGTGTCGCTGCGTACGTAAGCGACAGCAGGCATTTTGTCTAACAGCTTGCCATTTATAAAATGATTCATTTACAAAATACTTCTGGATACATATTGCATGTCTTTGCTCACTGTTAATCTTTTTCCATTAAGATGTTGGCATCAATTAATGACCGGCGTGGCAACACATCGCGTGCTCGGTTATGAAACGTGTTATTCGAAATTTAAATTCATCGTGTTCGTATGCTTGCAACTGGTTCAGGTAATTATCCACGGAAAACAATTTTTGCGGCGTGCCAACTAGTTTCTGTTTCCATTTAATTACCAGTGAAGCAAAAAAGCAAACCTCAAGCACTGGCTTGCAACCTGGATCAAACAGCAAATGCGAGTGCTCGTTTCCGTTTCGCGTTTGTTTGTAATGGTCACCTCCAAAGAGCTTATTTTCTCGCATTAATGACATAGCAGCGTTACGGGCAGAAACACTCTTTGAATGAATCAACAAACTTCACTAAAAAGTGTTTGACCACTGAATTTACAGTTACTCTTATGTGCTCTTGCTTGATTAGTTTCGTGTTTCAGTCTGACAAGACGTCGGACTTGAAGGTCAAAGCTACGAGAATGGAACGTTAAATACTGTAGTATTTTTGCATGCATGTAAACTGTTACATTTCGAAAATTCGGATGAATTGTGTTAAACATTTGATATTGTATGGTCGAATTCATCGTTACAAATTTTGTCGGTCGTCTTACATCGACAAGACAGTTTCTTGTGAGGCATTGTGTGTTGCACAGAAATATTTGGTTCGACAGTTAGATCTAGAAGCTAATGTCTGAAGCCTGACCATGGAAAGTTATACTGAAGATGGCAGGAACAGAACATGCTCGTTAAAGTGGAAAAGCAATGTATACAAGAAAGGGGCTGCTTTCTATGACCACATATAAAGCTTGAGACCCAAGCGCCGGCCGCGGTGGCCGAGGGGACTGAGGCGCTCCAGTCACGGTCTGCACGGCCACTACGGTCGGGGGTTCGAATCCCCCCTTGGGCATGGATATTTGTGCCGTCCTAGTTCGTGAGTAGTTCATAAGTAGTTTGTAAGTTTAGGGACTGATGACCCCGTAGTTAAGTCCCATAAACTATACAAACATTTGAACATTTGAGACCCAAGAGACTTGTCAGTAGAATCTTCAACCACTTTTTAAGCAAGAAAATCAGGCAATCATAATTGTCTGTTGTCAGAACTGTTGTTTACTCCGTGCGTTTATCCATACTTCGCGACAGTAGGAAACTACGTAGAACAAATCAACATCTGGAAGAAAATTTGAGGCTAGAATAATACGTTAACTGATAAAAATTGTGGCTTACAAAACGTTATAATGACAATACTGAGAAACGTTCAATACAAAGGATGAAGCCCTAGTATTGTGGTATGCAACTGATAAAGTTCAGGAAAAAAAAAAAAAAAAAAAAAAAAAAAAAAAAAACGAGGCGCCAAGATGGAGTGGCCGAGCGCTCTAAGGCACCTTGTTGCGGAGTACGCAGTTGATCGCCGCCGGAGGTTCGAATCCTCCTTGGGGCGTGTGCGTGCGTGTGTGTGTGTGTGTGTTCTCCTTTGGTTAGTTTAAGTATTTGAAAGTCTAGGGACTAATGGCCATAGCAGTTTGGTTCAATAGCTGTACAAACATTTGAACATTTTGAAATATTGTGTTGTTGCCTGGAAGTCTCCTGGGTTAGTGTAATGCTTACGGAGTAGGCTTTCACGGCCGGTTTTAACTTTACTTAAAACTTCAAGACTGTAGGCCGCGTACAAAACAAATTTCCCGGAAAAGAAAAGAAAAAATCCTGAACATTACAACGTGACCATACAGGAAACAGGGAAACAGATATTCAAATTCAAATGTTTGTAAATCTATGAGACGTAACTACTCTGGTCACCAGTTCCTAAGCTTACAAACTACCTAAACTAACTTATGAAAGGACAGCAAATACACCCAAGCCCGAGGGAGGACTCGAACCTCCGACGGCGAGCAGCGGCGCGCTCCGCAGCTAGGCGCCTTAGAGCGCTCGGCCACTCCACCGCGGCGGAAACATGATTCACGTGATCTGCTCAGGAGGCAAGAGGATACAGTTGCATTTGTATCTCTCACGCATTAAATACTTTGTGACATCTTGTAATTAATTTTCTCTATATTCAATAGGCAGCAGCACAGAGTGGGAGTCGTATCCCTTTCTTTCAGCAATTTGACGTGCTTTTCCATGCTGTAGATTTATTTATCTCATTTTCTAGAAAATATTGCCCGTACTTAACTACGGGGTCATCAGTCCCTAAACTTACAAACTAGTTATAAACTACCTTATACTAAAGACGGCACAAATATCCATGCCCGAGGGGGATTGGAACCCCCGACCGTAGTGGCCGTGCAGACCGTGATTGGAGCGCCTCAGTCCCCTCGTTCACCGCGGCCGGTGTTAAAATGAACAATTTGTTGTCACCAAAGCAGTACTCTTTGAAAATCGAATTATATAGAGTGACGGACTTCCTATTTTTTTGTGCTAACTGTAAACTAAATGATTACTGCTGTATCCTTGTGCGGTCAATAAATCAGTTATCCTTGTGTAACAGTGCACTCGAAATTAGCGGCATATTTGGGGAAACTAATTAATACTGTTCCTCTCCATGGTTGACAGGTTCTTGATGTACCCTTGTCCGATCGATAAATCAGTAATCCTCTTGTAATAGAGTACTTAGAATTCGCGGCATAATATACACTTCACTCCATCAATCAGTAACGATCAGTTACTGGAAAAACATATCTAGCAAGTGAAGCATGATGCCAAATATTTATTTTAAAGTTTTCCAAAATTGTAACATGTCACATTAATGAACTGGTTAACCTCTGCTGGCCGGACTCCTGGAATCAGCCCCTCCCAGATCCAAATCCTTGTTACGACCACAGACAAGACGGGAAACCTCCGTAAGAGCCCGGTTCTACGCTCAGGGGTGCGAGGAGGGAGGGTTTCCAGCAGTTCCGTAAGATGTCCCATGATGGGGCTGCGGTCAGAAGCAGCTCTTTAAACTGGCCAGAGCAGGCGGGTGGGCCGCGGTGGTCGAGGGAACTGAGGCGCTTCAGTCACGGTCTGCTCAGCCACTACGGCCGGCGGTTCGAATCCCCCCTCGGGCATGGATATTTGTCCCCTTCCTCCCCGCACCCCGGAGCGTAGGACCGGGCCCTTACGGAGGTTTACCGTCTGTATATATTTGTCTGTGGCGTAGGACAGTGGTTTAGGGGGGGGGGGGCTTATCCTCTGTATATGTTACTCTGTGCTACGACCCTGGTATAGGGGCATTAATGAGGTGGTAGGGAGATAGTAGGGAAAACGTAGTTACATCTTTTTGTGAGACTGTAGGTATTTTCTCTCTCTGCCATCTGGCAACACTGGCGGTGACAAACGATTCATATCGGCAAACGGCGCCACTCAATCCGGGTCGGTCACTAAGCCTATTTCTAGCTCATAGTTGTGGGCAGTTAGCGCCATCAAAGGATTGTCACCGCCTCCCGTGGTGATGCACGCTATCTGCAGCCTAGAGAACGTGCTGGGTAGTGGCAGCACCTTGTAACGGATTACTATGGCCGACACGGTTGCCGAAGCAATCAGCCGGCTCCTTTGTGGCGGCGGCGCTGCAGACGCAGACGCAGAATCGCATAAAAGAGCGCAGGCGCGGCGTGCATGACGCAGCGAGACGCGCCAGCCCGGCCTGCGCTCGCCCACAGACAAAGATATATTGATGCTGCATGCTGCTCTGTGGCCTGCCAGGGAGGGATGAGCACGCCCACATGCTATTTCTTTTTTTTTGTCTCAGCCCTAACACCCAGAAACCTTCCGCTAGAAACGCAGGGGTAGGAGAAGCGTCTAAAGCAGGGGTGACCAACCTTCCAGCTTACCCGGGCCGCAATGAAAAAAAAAGACGAGGACTTAACAAATGCCGTAACTTTCCACAACTATATGCCACTTTTGACATATTTTCATAGATGTCAACTATTACGGATTGTCCGTAATTGTTACGGATTTATCGTCATATTTACGGAGTTACGGGAAGTTCATGAAAAATTACGGAAACTAGACATTGTACGATCCGATGTGTTTTAAGAAAATCGGAGTAGTTACTATCTACATTTTGGTAATAGCCGATAAAAGTTTTATATAAATAATTTATTTCATTCCCGAGTACGTAGCAAAGCTGTAGGAAATGTTAAAGATAACACTTCCGTTGGAACAAATCTGGATCAACTCCCGCCTATAATCACCTACACACCTATCAAATGCACGCTCACACACCCAAGATCTATGTAAATTCTATGGTCTATAATGAGTATAATGTCTTTGGTTCAAGCTTAACAGCCCACGTGTTTTACCGGGTGGCGGAAGTTAGCCAGTTCGTTTCCGAAGAGAAAAGCTTTTACTGGCTTTTCTCGCGGGTACAAATTTTCAGAGCAGTCTTGTGCAGCTATAATGAAATATGAGTGATGAGCCATTTGTGACACCTCTGTTCAGTGATTTCATTCGTCGTTTAAAATCCAAAACCATTTTGTGTATCCTTAGCTGCTAAGGATTTTATATTTAAAAAATGCAAGGAATTTCATCCTTTTCTGTTCCTTCGGCAACTGTTAACTTTCCGTAGAGACAGGTAATTGAAACTTAGAGGAACATTTCTAAGCCACTCACGGTATTTACAAAAAATGTGTTAGGTTCTTCCACCTAACCTCTGTCTTTTGAAACACAATAGTTTTTATACGGTTCGTGCCAGATATTTAGGAATACAGTGTTAGACTTAAATTTTTAAAATATTCTTGGGACATGGCCGTAACTCCAGGTCCTCTTTGGTCTTGCGCATCATTACGGACAGCCAATTGTAAAGGTTGGCAGTTATGTATTTTAATGCATAACGTGAAGTCAACGGAGGATCAAAAGCAACTGAAAAGCGATTTAGACTGCTGCTTAGGCGAGCGGCGCTGCTAGGTATAATTTACAACCGATCACTCAGTGAAAGATCCGTACCCAAAGACTGGAAAGTTGCCCAAGTTACTCCAATATTCAAGAAAGGCAATAGGAGTGATCCCCAAAATTACAGGCCTATCTCATTGACGTCGATTTGCAGTAGGATTTTGGAACATATACTTTGTTCGAATATTATGAACTACCTCGAAGAGAACGACCTATTAACCAATAGTCAACACGGATTCAGAAAGTATCGCTCTTGCGAAACACAGCTTGCCGTTTATTCACATGAAGTGTTAAGTGCCATCGACAAGGGATCTCAAATCGATTCCATATTTCTGGATTTCCGGAAGGCTTTTGATACTGTACTCCACAAGCGGCTTCTTATGAAATTGCGTGCTTATGGAATATCTCCCCAACTGTGCGGTTGGATTCACGATTTCCTATCAGAAAGAACACAGTTCGTTGTAATTGACGGTAAGTCATCGAGTAAAACAGAAGTGATATCTGGCGTTCCACAGGGAAGCGTTATAGGTCCCCTACTCTTCCTCGTGTTTATAAACGATTTAGGAGACAATCTGAATAGCTCCCTTAGATTGTTCGCAGATGATGCTGTCGTTTATCGGTTAGTAAAGTCAACAGCGGATCAAAAGCAACTGCAAAGCGATTTAGACAAAATTTCTACATGGTGCGAAAATTGGCAATTGACACTAAATAAAGAAAAGTGTGAAGTAATACACATGACCACTAAAAGAAATCCGCTGAACTTCAATTACGCGATAAATCAGTCAAACCTTAAGGTCGTAGATTCTACCAAATACCTAGGAGTTGCAATTACGAACAACTTTGACTGGAGAGAACACATAGAAAATATTGTGGGGAAGGCGAACCAAAGGTTACGTTTCATTGGCAGAATGCTTCGAAGATGCACCAGCTCCACCAAAGAGACTGCCTACATCACACTTGTGCGTCCTCTCCTGGAGTACTGTTGCCCCTTGTGTGACCCTCACCAGGTGGGACTGACGGAAGACATTGAGAAGGTTCAGAGAAGGGCAGCTCGTTTTGTTTTATCACGTTACGCGGGGGAAAGCGTCATGGAAATGTTGCACGAATTGGGGTGGAAATCATTAAGAGAAAGACGTTATTCATTGCTGCGTGATCTGTTTGAGAAGTTTCTATCACCGACTTTTAGTTCTGAATGTGAAAATATTTTACTAGCATCCACCTACTTAGGGAGACATGACCATCTCAATTAAATAAGAGAAATCAGATCGAAAACGGAACGATTTAGGTGTTCTTTCTTCCCGCGCGCGCTATTAGAGAATGGAACGGTAGAGAGAAGTTATGAAAGTGGTTAATGAACCCTCTGCCAGGCACTTGAATGTGATTTGCAGAGTATCTATGTAGATGTAGATAACCTTATTATACGACGTACGTCCAGAAAGTAAGTTCCGTTTGGTTATATAAAACAAACGTGTACAGATACAGAAAAAATATATATTGTACAAAAATCTACAACTGTTAAACTACTTTTCTACATAGCTGCCGAAATTTTGTAGGCACTTGTCATAGCGTGGCACAAGTTTCTGTATGCCTTCTTCATATAAGGTTGCCGCCTGTGTATTCAGCCATGTGGTAGCATGTTCTTTCAGCTCGTCATCGTTTAAGTGTTGACAGGATAAATTTTAGGTGTAAGAAGAGGATTTCCATCAAAGGTGGCGTTTGTTTCCATGATAGTGCCCGACCTCATGTGGCGAATGTGACCAAACAACTCTTACGGGAATTTCACTGGGACGTGTTTGATCATCATCCGTACAGCCCAGGCCTCGCTTCTTGCCACTTTCACCTCTTCTTACAACTAAAATTCTGTCCTTGGTGGTCAACATTTCAACGATGATGACAAGCTGAAAGAACATGCTACCACATGGCTGAATACACAGGCGGTAACCTTCTATGAAGAAGGCATACAGAAACTTGTGCCAAGCAACCGCGCGCTCCGCAGCGAGACGCCTTAGACCGCTCGGCTACTCCACCACGGCTTTCCATGACAACTTACTTTCTATCGGCGCCGGCCGCGGTGGCCGAGGGGACTGAGGCGCTCCAGTCACGGTCTGCACGGCCACTACGGTCGGGGGTTCGAATCCCCCCTCGGGCATGGTTATTTGTGCCGTCCTTAGTATAAGGTAGTTGATAAGTAGTTTGTAAGTTTCGGGACTGATGACCCCGTAGTTAAGTCCCATAAGCTTAACAAACATTTGAACATTTGAACTTTCTATCTGAACACCCAGAAAAAATGCATACAGTGAGGACTCGAGCTACAAATTATCCACTTACTTATTGTTGTTGTGGTCTTCCGTCCGCAGATTCGTTTGATGCAGCTCTCCATGCTACCGTGTCCTGTGCAAGTCTCTCCCGTATGAGAATAATTTCAGAAACCTACATCCTTTTGAATCTGCTTACTGTATTCGTTCCTCAGTCTCCCTCTACGATGTTTACCCCACACACTTCCTTCTAATGCCAAGTTGACGATTCCTTGATGTCTCAGAATGTGTCCCGCCAACCTATCCCTTCTATTAGTCAGGATATGCCAGAAACTCCTTTTCTCCCCAATTCGGTTAAGCACCTCCTCATTAGTTACGTGATCTTCGCATCTAATTTTCATCATTCGTCTGTGGCACCAGATTTCAAAAGCTTCTATCACCTTTTTGTCTGAACTCCTTATCGTCCACGTCACACTCCCATACAATGCTACACTCCAGAAAAATGCTTTCAGAAAGGACTTCCTAACATTTAAATTAATATTGGATGTCAACAAATTTCGCTTCTTCAGAAACGCTTTTCTTCCCAAAGCCATTCTGCATTTTATATATTCTTTACTTCGGCCGTAAGAAGTTATCTTGCTACCCAAATAACAAAACTGATCTACTAGTTTCATTGTATCATTAACTAATCTAATTCCTTCAGCATCGCCTGACTTTCTGTCGCTACATTTCATTATCCTTGTTTTACTCTTGTTGATGTTCATCTTATACCCCATTTCAAGATACTGTCCATTGTATTCAATTGGTCTTCCAGATCCTTTGAGGTGTCTGACAGAATTACTATGTCATCGGCAAACCGCGAAGTTTTATATTTCTTCTCTCAGAACTTTAATTACCTCTACAAATTTATCCTTAGTTTCCTTCACTGCTTGCTCAATGTACAGATTGAACAACGTTGGGGAAAGGCTACAACCCTGTCTTATTCCCTTCCCAACCTCTGCGTCCCTTTCATGCCCTTCGACTCTAATAACCGCTGTCTGTTTTTTGTATAAGTTGAATATAACTCTTCGCTCCCTATATTTTACCCCTGATACCTTCAGTATTTGAAAGAGTTTATTGCAGTCGGCATTGTCAAAAGCTTTCTCCAAATATACAAATGCTAAAAACGTAGGTTTGCCTTTCCTTAATCTATCTTCTAAGATAAGTCGTAATGTATTACCTCCCGTGTTCCACATATTTATATAAACTGAACTCTCATATCATCAACACAAACTATTGGTGCAGCATCAAAAGAGAATGGTTCAAGCAAGTAAATCCACACTCAAACCTCGGAGTGCAGTCGTGCATTGTCCTGTTGAAATGTGGCTGTCAGGAAGTTCAGGAGGACATCAGGCTACAACACTTCAGAGGCGTGATGTTGCCTGTGTACCAGACAGGTGAGAGAATGGAGTCCAATATTACCCCAAACCGCAATACCACACCAGTATAACAATGCTATACGGCACAGTTAGTCTCTCACAACGATGTCCGCAATCTGACCATCAAGGTGATACAGACAATCGAATCGTGATTCGTAGATAAAAAAAAAGGGGGGTATCGTTTCCATGTTAGCCGCTAATCCTACATCTCACCATTGCCGAGACAAACGCCAGTGTGTTGAGTGAGTGATGAACACAGTAACGCAGACTTTTGTCCGCTCCGTTGCAAATGACGTCGGATGGTACACGAGGGTCCTGTTTGTGGCGCCACAGCTGGAATTTGTTGTGACACGGCTCGTGATGTGGAAGAGCGATCCATCACTGCCGCGGCCTCAGTGTGCCTGTCATCGTGTGTAGCGAGGTGCGCACCATCGGTCTCGTCAGTTGGTCGTTCTCTCTTGCATCCCTGCATTACAGTCGCTCGGTTACGTCGTATAAGATCACCAGTTTCTCAGAAGCATAACCCGCAAGAACTTTAAGCAACTATTTTTCCTCGGCCTAAAATCTGAAGCATGCTTTATTGAGTGGAAATGTTTGTCAAGCTTATGGGACTTAGGTGTGGGGTCATCAGTCCCTAAACTTACACACTAGTTATGAACTACCTTATACTAAAGACAACACAAACATCCATGCCCGAGGGAGGATTCGAACCTCCGACGCGGGTATTGAGTAGAACTGCGGTGTAACAAAAACAGTCGCGACACTCACTGCTGTGAAAAGTTGTTACCAACTGACACCTGCAACGACACTAGCGCTCCTAGTGGTGGGCAAGCTGCCTTAAGATAAATGTTTCTTTATAATTACTTTTCTACATAATTAACCAAAAAGTTTCTGCAATTTTTGCGTACTAAGCATTAGTAAAATATGGAGAGACATAAACAATCGTGAAACAAATGTAAAAACAGCCGAATTTCACTATTTTACTGATACAAACAACTTATTCATGAGGCAATATTTACGAATGTGTGTATATTTTCAGATTATTCAGCTGAAAGTAATGGAATATAAACGTAGGAGAAACATAAATTCCTGTTACAGTCTGTTATTACATGACTGACACATTTTTTTATGTGTCATAGTTCGGCATGAAGTCTGATCAACATTCTTATACTTAACTCATCTTTCGTCTGGAAGATACTTATCGTTCTTCGATCAGGCGTAGTAACAATGGCGAAATGGTTTCTGCTTTTTTGGGGAACTGCTTTATTTTTTCTTTCGATGTTTGATTGACATGTTTTTTGGGTTTTTCCTTCAGGTACAGCTGTGGTGGATGATGTGATACATAAAATAATGGAGGTATTGAATTCCACATAATTTTCTTAGGTTCAACACTTACTGATTTGTCAGGATTGAAGAAGCCTTCACGTTTCTGAATAGAAAACCGACGTCTTTCTGCATAAGGTCAGCTTTTCTGTTGTTTACTAGCCTTTTTTCTTAATATAAAATGAAATTCTTCATTAAAAATTTCAAGACACTCTTAAACTGTCCTGCAAAGTACCGTTTCATACCGTCCAATGGTTTTTACGAAACCTAATAAAAGACAAACATGGAGTTATTTTGTAGTTATTACCCATTTTATGGCACAACATACCTCCCCTATTGTAAAAAAATTGTGTTAAAAACATTTTTAAACGATACACTTCACAAATCTCATATCGTATTCTGAAATGCAGCCTGCCGGCCGCTTGGAGCGCTGCTGTCGTGGCGTATAACAAAAATTAGTGGAAATGTCGTGACTGTATATGTTAGACTGTGGTAGAACGCTGTGCTGCACAGTTTGCGTATTGTGAAATGGTAAAGGCGCAAGGCGTCTGCATTAAATGTTTGTAAACTTATGGGACCTAACTACGGTGGTCATCGGTCGCTAAACTGACAAACTACTTAAACTAACTTATCCTAAGAACTACACAAACACCCATGACCGAGGGAGGATTCGAACCTCCGACGTGGAACGGTCGCGCGCGCCGTAGCAGGGCTCCTCAGTGCGCACGGCCATTCCACCGCGGCAGTAATGATATTCTTGGTGCTGTTATCAATCATAGAATTTTCGCACAACGCATTGTGTACGGGGATAAAGCGGCTTCTCATGTTAGTGGTGAGGTAAATGAACACAATATTCGAATTTTGAGCCTACGGAACCGACATTTAGTCACTGAACGTGTACGACATTCGCCAAAAGTCAATGTGTTTTGTGCGATTTCCCGATCATCTATGGACGACCCATTATTCTTTGATGGACACACGATTAGCGGTCAGCAGTATCTTGATTTGTTACAAAACTGTTTCCGAGGCTGCACGAAGACCATTTATCAACACGATGGGAGATCCCCTCACTGTAGTCGCCAAGTGCGTGAATACCTGAATGGAACTCTACCCAACCGTTGGATTGGTCGTTAGGGAGCGGCGACTTGGTATGTCCCAGCTGGGCCCCACGGTCACCGGATTTTACACCCTGATCGTCAAAGACAACATTTACGTACCAGCACTGCCAAAGAAAATGGAAAAGCTGAAGAACCGTATCCGTACTGCCATTACATCAGTGACCAAGGACATGCTTGCCCGAGTATGGGAGGAATTTTATTACTGATATGGTACTGTTCGCGTCGCTGGTGGAGGACATATTGAACATCTGTAATATGGACTTGTGATGTTTGTAAATATGTGTATAAAGCTTCATATTCGTATGTCTTACAGTTTATTAAATATATGCATTCTAAAGGCGTATATTCTTTTTGAAACACACTGTACTGAAATAAATGGATGCACCATCACCAGGATCACTGGATACGTCGGGTTAAAAAAAATATTAATACACTACCGCGAGGGTCATTGGATACGATACCTCCTATAAATTACTGATAAGAGTAAAAGTAATACTGATACCGAGATGAAAGCACTCGACACCAAAAAGCATCGATAATTTTCCAATTGTCAAGCCGAAGATAGCAAAGGAGAAACAAGAGCTATGATGACACCTTTCGGGTTGCAGTAGTAGTCTTCACGCTACGTAGTTTATTGTTCAATTGCGTGAAACGGCCTCGGGTCGCCAAATAAAAGCCCCGAAGTATACTTGCGACTTGTTATTTTAATAACTAGACAGTATCCGCGCATAATGTAAACAATATAACAGGCGTCCTACAATCGGGTGAACTAACAGGCTTTAAATTTACGCACTTCTTTCCTTAATTACAGGACAGTGATATTTCATCCACCACATTAAACTGTCTCAAATATAATTAGAAATAATTTAGTTTTTAACCAGCGCCATAAAACTCTCGTTTTAATTTCCGGCCGGAGAGAGTATTAAGTTTAATGGTGAGTAAACCTACTGTCCGAAGATTATAAAGGTTTTTCTTCGCGGCTTATAGCTGGTATAAAAGTGTAAATCAGTTGAACGTAGTTTTAAAAGGTGATCGAGCGTATTTATAGCAAATTCCGCATCTCACTCCCATCCTCCTACTATGTTCATAATCTAATATATAAATCAGTGTGTCCGTATATTTGTATCTGTTGCATACAAATCTACAGTTTTGTTCCAATCCTTATGAAATTTTGTACACGTAAGATTCAATCCATGAGGACGATCGCCGTAAGTGTAAGAATCACATACAATATATAGTTCACGAGATATGACGCCGTAAACAATGTGATGCGCGAAAAACTGCTGCATTTTGCGACAATGTTGCTCATTTTCTCCTAAATCACTGGACCAATTTCAACCAAATTTGGTACACATGTTCCATAGGTGAGATAACAATTGCTGTACGAGTACGAACCACATACGACGCATGGTTCAGGATATATAACGTCGTAAACAATAGGAATCGCAGAAAACTTTATAAATATGCTATATGAGAATAAGAGACTTAACGACTTGCAACAAACTTTAAACATAATTTCAAACCTTTATTAAACTTTTTCTCGCAGACATCCATAGCAAAATGATGAAAGAAAAAAAGTTTCTCGCTTACTACTTTTCCGCTGTTTATGGAGTAAACTACGGCATTCGGTATGACGTTACAATTTATAATTTGTATACTACAAATAGTAGCCGCAGGAAATACAAATACAAATACACACATATAGTTGAATGTACGATCTAAATTGCATCACAGTACGACACATAATCCATGAGATATGAGCACATATATAGTAACGTTCCGCAGTTCATGGACAAAAAACTACGGCATTCATATGACGTTACAATTTGTAATTCATACACTACAAACTGTAGCCGCAGGAAATTTTACAGACAGTATACACACATATACTTGAGTGTGCCTTCTAAATTGTATGACAGTACGAGACGTAGTTCACGAGATATGGGCACATAAACAATAACGTTCGTGGAAAACTGTCCCATCACGCACCAAGTTTTAATGTATTACTTCTTTACCACTAATTGTATTCCCAAGAGTTTTTACATACAGCCCTTATACAAATGAATATACACCCGAAAAATGGCAGGAATAAATAAATAAATACCCGGGCAACGCCGGGTTTTCAACTAGTGTTTACTTAAGTGTAACTGTAACTGACTGTAATAGCATACAGGATGACTTAGACAAAATTTCTAGTTGGTGCGAAGAATGGCAGGTAGCTCTCAATGTAGAAAAATGTAAGGAGGTGCGCATGAGTAGAAAAAACAATCCCATATTGTTCGAATTCAGCATTAGTAGTGAGCTTCTTGATGCTGTCGCATCGTTTAAATACCTAGGCGTAACATTGCACAGCGAAATGAAATGGAACGAGCATGTAAGGACAGTTGTGAGTAAGGCGGACAACCGACTTCGGTTTATTGGGAGAATTTTGGGAAGATGTACTTCACCTGTAAAGGAGACCGCGTATAAAACGCTTGTACGACCACGTCTTGAGTATTGCTCAAATGTCTGGGACCCGCAGCAGATGAGTTTGAAGGAAGACATAGAGGCAGTTCAGAGAGGAGCAGCTAGCTTTGTTACCGGTAGGTTCGACCAATGCGCGAGTGTCACGGAAATGCTCCGGCAACTCAATTGGGGATCGCTGGAAGAAAGACGACGTTCTTTTCGTGAATTTCTGTTAAGTAAATTTAGAGGGACGGAATTTGAAGCTTGAGTGTAGTACGATCTTGCTGCCGCCTACATACATTTCGCGTAAAGATCACAAAGACAAGAGATATAAGGGTTCGTACACAGGCATATGTTTCAAATGTTCAAATGTTTCTATAGCTTAAGGGACTTAACTACGGGCTCATCAGTCCCTAAACTTATGAACTAGCTACAACTAAGGACGGCACAAATATCCATGCCCGAGGGGGGATTCGAACCCCCGATCGTAGTGGCCGTGCAGACCGTGACTGGAGCGCCTCAGTCTCCTCGGCCACCGCGGCCGGCACACAGGCATATAGGCATTCTTTTTTCCCCCGTTCTGTTTGGGAGTGGAATATGGAAGGAAGTGGCTAGTAGTGGTACAGTGTACCCTCCGCCACGCACCTTACGGTGAATTGCGGAGTATGTACGTAGACGTAGGTGTAGAAGTGTTAAACGCGCGTGTAGTGGCTGGAACGTTAGTTTTGTCAGAAGTTGGCGCCGCGGTGTTAGTCGTTGGTTAGCGATGCCCCAATTAGTCGCAGCCGTGTCGGAGGGCGCGGCGGCTGTCGCCCGTGGCGTCGCTAATTTGTGACGCGGCGCGGCGCCGATACAAACGAGCCGTACAAGCCGGCCGCCGTGTTCCTCCTAATGCGGCGCCGTCTGTCATTCACTGCGTGTCACGCCGACCTAACAACAGGTCGCGCATTCATTTCAGCAGGAAACGAATTCCTAACGTGCCAGCTGTCAGTGGTACTTCAAGCTGCTCTATCTCTCTGTCTGTCTGTGAATCTGTAAATGTGTCGGACCAAACTACGTGGTCATCAGTCCGTAGCTTACAAACTACTTAAACCTAGGTAAACTAACCTACGGACAAACACACACACACACCCATGCCCCATGCTCCACGGCGAGCAACCGCGCGCTCCGCAGCGAGACGCTTTAGACCGCTCGGCTACTCCACCGCGGCTCTCTCTCTCTCTCTCTCTCTCTCTCTCTCTCTCTCTCTCTCTCCCTCCCCCCTCCGGCGACAGTCGAATATGGTTCTTTATTCTGTTAAGAAAACCTTTCAGATGTTGCCAAATAGGCGTGACACGTGATGCAAATTATAGTGGGGTTTGTAGAGTACATTGCAGTGTTGCTATCACTGGGTTGAAGAAGAAAGTTTACACATTAATTGTTCTTCTTCTTTCTTTCCCTTCAGCCCTTCTCCCGCACATGCAGGGTCGGCTTTGCTTATTGGGATTTGGCGTGTGTTAATATTTACGGGGTGGCCGGATGCCCTTCCTGCCGCCACCCCATGCCCCCCGGCAGGAATCTTTTACCCCAAATGTCTGTGTATAAGTGTGATACGTGTGAATGTGTGAAGTGTTATGAAATGTTTGCGAATCGTGTTACTGAGGCGGGACTTGGGGACCAGCCCGGTATTCACCTAGGGGAGATGTGGAAAACCGCCTAAAAGCCACATCCCGGCTGGCCGGCACCACAGACAAAAAAATATGTTTTACTGTGTGCCGGCTCTCTGACCCCGGGCGGATTCGAACCGGGGCCGGTATGCCTGCCCGTCTCGGAAAGCGGTGCATTAGACCACACGGCTAACCCAGCGGGTCGAGGTTTACACATTAATGTCCTGTCTATATTGTGGTCAAGCTCAGAGGAAAAACCTTGCAGTACTGCAGCACACTTATGACACTCTCTATGGCAAACTATCTTACCGTGGCGCTCATCCATGGCCACCAACGCGGATTACGGCACTGATATTGCGACTCCGTTACCGATTTTCCCAAATCATGTTGAGGGACTCTCTCTTTCCATTAAGAACTATTGTAGTTGGTCGCTTTATGTTTACTTCTTGTTACCTGCAAATTCTTATGAAGAAGGTGAACCCCCCTCCTGCTTGGGGTTCTGAAGTGACCTTTCATTTCGTCCGCCATCCTATTTTTTTCTCTCGTTTTCACTGTGCACTGCTTCCACTATAGGAATATGATCTTGTTTTACTTTCTTGAGGATGGAATCACTAAACAAAGGATTTGGGTCTTCTCCCTTCGTATGAGTGGTAGATTCTCCCTTGGTCATGCGTTCTATTATGTTCCCAGCAAGGGGTCATTTAGTTTCATAGAACCTTCTGTTGGTCTTTAATTGTAAAAATAAAATGTAAAACAATATAACTCGAAAAAAATAAAAGACTTGAGTAACTCGGGCGCAAAATTTTCGCTGTCCCGGTCTTTAATAAAAAAAAAAAAAATAAATTAAAAAATAGAAATAAAAATAAAAAAAGCGCCGCGACTTGCTGCGTTTTAAATACAGGAGTGGATATTCGGGGACATGCAAATGTCCGAAGAATTGATTGACACTTTTTTTAAGGTAAGTAACTCGGGTTCATAATTAAACAAAACAAAAACATAATTTTTAAAAAGTACCTTGGAATAATATCTCTCCATCGTGGCCGCTAAAATGAAGACCCGTAATAATATCATTCAGATGCTTGCTCGTATCTCCTAGGGTTACAGGAGAAAAACCCTACGATCAACGTCTTTGACACTGTCATACTCTGTCGCTGAATACTGTTGTCCAACTTGGATGAACAGTGTTCACTCTAGGAAGTTAGATGTGCAACTCAAATAGAATGCGACTTATCACAGGTTCCATACGTAGCACTCAAACTGCATGGCTACCCGTTTTAAATAGCATCCAACGCCTCCAGCTCTACGATGATCAGATGCTGTCCTGAAAATCTGGAGAAAGATTCAAAAGAACCCCCAGCTACTCGTAATCAGCGATAAATTAATAACAGAACATCAGCGTTTGAAGTCAAGAAAACCAGCTTTGTGAGCAGCACAACACTTTGAAGTCTCCATAATCAACGAAGCATGGAAAAGTCAATAGGAAGAATCGTCAATGTTCAACAATCATCTGGTTGAAAGCCCTTCCATGCGAGTTCCAGACGCCAGTGGAGAATCATCAATCGCATCCGAACGTGACAAGGGAACTGCGGGCATCTACAGCACAAAATGGGGCTGAGCAACATCTCCCGATTGTGACTGTGGAGCTGTCCTGCATACAATAAATCTTTAATGCTTTGAGGCCTGTTGGTAAGAATATCTCATTTCTCACTTCAAAGTTGGGACTCCTCGAAGTCCATTTTGGGTGTTTTTTGGAAAACGTATTAATAATATGTGTACATGCACTCTGAAACTTTAACAATCTTTCACCTCTGTCATTCCTTTCATCTATTCCATATTTGCCAACAACTGAATCACCTCATTTATATGTTTTCAGTTTGGCATTAAAGTTTCCAATTATGAATTTATAAAAACAATCGCTGCCTTTCTCACAAGCCTCTTTCAGACGTTCATATAAAGATTCTATCTCTTCGTCTGAGTGAGTAGACTTTAGTGCATCATATGCTTGAACTATTTGGATCTTATACCTATCGGATCTTTTTGGGACCAATCGCGCAATTCAACTTGAATTTCCTTGTAATACTGTTATCTTGTCAACAATGGTTTTTAGTATTGCAATTGGTTCGTCACAGTAACAGATTTCCTGCATTCCGGTGAAGGCAGTTTTCACCGCTACGGCGTACTTCACTTAGCCCAACGAAGCTCCAGTTAATGCTGTGTGAACACTAAACCAGAACACTAAATATGGCTGTTATCCTCGTACATTCTATATACAGTTAACGTAATTATTACAATAATTCCAGTTCTGTTAACATTCTGATAATTTCAAGTAATACTATGTTCAGGTTTAATTGAAATAATTATACACAACAAGGCCGGGAACAACTGAGGTAACCAGACGTTGTTGAAAGTATCAGAAAAAGCAGTGGGGAACATTTGATTAAAATAGAGATACGGCTACAACAGGAAACGAGTGGGTAGCTTTGAGAATGGTTTAGGGAAATCACCGAAAACCTTTTTGGACGAGGATTTGAAAATACCCACTCACAACTGCTTAATTTCGGCCTGAACTTGCAGTGTTTGACGGATTTACAACAGTAAAGTGTATTAAATCCCTAACTAATTATAACTTACCGGTATAGTTTGACGGATTTATAACAGTAAAGCCTATTTAATCGCAACGTTACTATAATTTGCATGTTATCAGAGACCGTTATCAAAAATCAAATTATTTTTTTCTGTTGTGGGGGAAGGAATTTGTATGGTTCAGTATTAAAATTTTAAGAAGTAAGGACTGCAATTCACGAATTCGCATTTTAACTTTACGTCGCTTCCTTTCTGTTAAATCGTAATTGAATCGTCAGAGAAGAGTTAAGTGATTGTCGGACTTCTTTCTGGGTACTTAATTCTGAGTAGTGGAAAGTTTTTGCCTCCTAGTGGCGGTAAATTTAACTGCTAAATAAGCTCGCACAGGTTTATTAAGTTTGCCGTTTCTGCTTTCGCCACCACTTCAAACGGCAGGATTGTTTGTAAAGGAAGGGTAATTGCTTCCCACAGTTTTTGTCCCTCTTCACTCCGAAATGGAACTTTTACGAGCACGAGCAATTCCGTGACGTCAGCCCCCACTAGCCCATCATCATCATTTACTGTCGCAGCCATTCTTCTTCGTGATTACATTTCTTTATTTCCTGTGAGTTCTGACATATTGCCTGTCACAAATAATCAAGAGTAGAGGAAAATGTGTGGATGTCTCTAACTGTGTATTCTCTGTTCACACTTCAAGTATAGCGTTTAATTGTATAGATTTCATCAGTCGACAGTGACACAGCCGCTGTAGAGTGGCCGAGCGTTCTAAGGCGCCTTGCTGCGGAGCGCGCCGCTGCTCACCGTCGGAGGTTCGAGTCCTCCCTCGGGCATGGGTGTGCGTGTGTGTCGTCCTTAGTGTAAGTTTGATCCCATAGGTTTACATACAGTCAGGATCGTGTATTACACAGTGCACATTCACGTGTGGAGGCCACGAGAGCTGCTCACTAGTTAATTATTGTATCAGTAATGCAGTGGTGGAAAGGGCAGTAAGACAGTGTTTAGCCTTACGCCAATGTTGTTCAGTCTGTATATTGAGCAAGCTGTGAATGCAAGCAAAGAAAAATTAGATAACGGAATTAAAGTTTAGGGAGAGAAGACACCAAAACCTAGCGGTTCGACGATGACAGTGTAATTATTTCAGAGACGGCAAAGGATCTGGAAAAACAATGGAAGGATTTGGTATGGACTGTCTTGAAAGAAGCGTATAAGAGGAACATTAACAAGACCGAAACATGGCTAATGGAATGTCATATAAGAAAATCAGGCGATTCTGAAACAGTTGGATTAGGTAAGGACTCAATAAAGGTGATTAGATTTGTTACTTGGGCAGTAAAATAACACTGTGGTCGCAGTACAGAAGGTACAAAATGTCGAATGACAATGGCAAGGAAATCATTTCTGAAGAAGATACATTTGTTGATACTGGATATTAATTTAAGTGTTAGGAAGCCTTTCTGAAGGCATTTGTCTGGACTGTAATCTTGTATGGATGATAAGTAGTTTAGAGAAAAAGATTTTTGAAGCTTCTAAAATGTGGTCTTCCAGAGGAATTCTGAAGATTGGGTGGGTATATCGCGTAAGTAATGAGGAGGTACTGAAAAGAAATGGTGACAAAAGAAATTTCTGGCATACCTTGATTAAATAAAAGGTTGCTCAAATTTCCGCTACCAGTCATGAAAGTTCAAAAATGTTCAAATGTTTGTTAAGCTTATGGGACTGCGGGGTCATCAGTCCCTAAACTTACAAACTACTTATGAACTAACTTATACTATAGGCAACACAAATATCCAAGCCCAAGGAAGGATTTGAACCCCCGACGGGGAACGGCCTCGCGCATCGGAGCATAACGTCTAAATGCGCTCGGCTACACCGCCGCGGCGCTACAGCTCACAAATACGATTTAGGTATTAAAATAGTTATTAGCGACATGTTTCGATGCTGTGCATATGATCAGGCTATAGGTATACAAAATATACTAATAAAGGTATACATTAAATTGACAATATCTTTGTGTTTGTGGCAGTGAACCTGTGAAAACAGAAAGGTGACCTATCTAAGGTTATGTCTCTTTATGGGATGAGATACAAACTGTTCATAAAGGTGTTTGTTTCATCACTATTCTTCGTTTGACTGAATGCGTAGCACTCATATTTCTGGGCTTGCTAGCTCCACAACACAGCACTTTTCGACACAAGGCTGACATACTGAACAAGATAGCGGTCAAAACAAAGTTAGTATCGATTAGTTGATATTTGCCGTCAAGAGTCACTTCAAATATCTTCTGCTGTTCTTACTATCATCTAATTCAATAGTTTACATGGAACACATCTTCCGGAAGACGAAAACCGAGTTCCGTAAACTGTTTTTCGCTGTCGAGTTCACATGTTACAGCCTGAATCGGATTTCGTAGCCCACTCAATATGGCGGCTGAAAAACAGCTGATTTAGTTGATGATTTAGTGACCACAATCGCTGTTTTTCTTTACTTAAATACACCGACACATGCTCACTCTAATATTTATACTTTTATTTCACGTTAGAAAATGTCACTCTGTCGATATGTGTTGAGAGTTCTTAACAAGAAAACACAATATGACAGGCCAAGAATGCCTCAAAAATAGTTGTGTTTACATGGGCACGAAAATTGATTGTGCAACTGAAAAACTGCTTTACAGAAGTGGATTTCGAGAACCGATATTGGAGTGTTTACATGTCCAACCAAAAGCGGAATTGGGAAATTGGTTTACGAAATCCGGTTTTGGGAGCCTATGTAAACGGGGGGATTGACGAGATGTACATCTTTAATATAAATGCACTTGTCTTAGTAAACACAAATATGCCACAATACACAATGCGCCATTAAGAAAAAAATGGGCACTGGACAGTATGTACTTTATTACTGTAAATGCTAGTTTAAAGTAAGGAAGTGAAGTTACGGAAGAAATAGGAATCCTTGAACTCTGTCATTTCATTCAGGATTCCATTATTCTCGTTTTTGATGTGGATAAAGATTTCCATTTCCTCCAAGATATCTATTTTCCAGCTCGTTTCCAGAATATGCAAGAGACCCGAAAACTCGGTCTAATGTTGACCGAAGATTAGCCGAGTCTGTGAAAATACCAGGCAGTGTCGGACTAAGGCTGTTGGAGGCCCGGGGCGGCGGCGAATCAAAATGAGGGCCCCCCGTCCACTTGCAAATACATGTATTACTATGAAACAGAATTTTCTTTTTTTTTTTTTTTTTTTTTTAGATCTGGAGGCCCCCACAGGACGAGAGGTACGGGCCAATCTAAAAAGGATAACTTCGGAGATTTGGAGGCCCCAGCACACCAGGTGCCAAGGGCAGACCCGAACTGTTGTGTGATATACAGGGTGTTTCACTAAGTGTGTTTGCCTCTGTAACTTATAAAATAATAAGTGACGGGAAATTTTAATGCGGTATGTCAACACAAGAAGTGTTACACTTTTTGCGGAGCTATGAACATAATTTATTGTATAATTTTCCAAAGAGTTACAGTACAAAGATATAATTTTTTAGTGGCCATTAGAGGGGTACTGGAACTGGGCAACTTCCGCTCGCAGTTAGCAGGACGGCCGACCAAAGGCGTGCCTGGCTCTCGCTGAACTCGACAGTCCTGTGAATGACACCAGCTCGCTAGCCTCCGTGTAGAATCGCATACTGTTTCGTTTTGTACTTCAGTTTAGTCATGGAAGCGAATAATACGGCAGAAAGTCACGATTTGCAACCTGTTATTAATGTTCGTGGTAATACTCATTTGATCTGTGACGGTTGTAAATTCAAACCTTACAGAAGAGTTGTAGCAACGGAAGAACGTGGATGCCTTATTAGCATCAGTTAACTACGGCCATCAATAATATGAGATTAAAGAACGTAACGTCGGAATCCGCCACTACTTATTTTTTCCCCAAAGGGGTTTCAGACACTCTTATTAATTAATTTTTTATTAATTACATTATTATATTGGTACAAAATGTTTGCAAAAACTTATAAAACACGTCAGTGCGATTTTTTTATTTTATTTTGTGACATTACATGTTCATTGTAGCCATTGTAGTGTGATATACCGGGTGTTTCACTAAGGTGTTTGCCTCTGTAACTTATAAAATAATAGGTGACGGGAAATTTTAATGCGGTATGTCAACACAAGAAATGTTACACTTTCTGCGGAGCTATAAACATAGTTTACTGAATCATTTCCCAAAGAGTTACAGCACAAAGATATAATTTTTTAAATGGAACAATAGTTTTTTCTGTCGTGCATTGGATTCGTTGAAACCAGCTGCGTCCAAATCAATTTAAACTACATTCCTATCACTGTTAGTTTGGGAGCTACATCCCTACAAAGTTTCAGGGGAAGATACCACACAAGCTACGCATAATGCAATGCGCCTTCTAAATGTGGTGCGGCCGAGTTGTAACGTCGCCGGTGTCACAGTGTCGATGCGCTGTTAGACTGTCGACTGTCGCCGCACAAGACAGTTGGAGCCACACAAACAACCGGGGCTCAATATACCACAGTTACTGACATAGGATGACGATGGCATACACGAACAACGAGTTCGTTCACATATTGCTGATGCTCAGCGAGTGCCGACACGATGCCACTGAAGCAGCCACGGCGTATGCCGTGAGCTATCCTAGGCGAAGAGCCCCGGCAGCCATTACGTTCTTACTTGCCGAACAACGACTTCGGGAAACAGGCAGCTTGGTAATGAGCCGCAGTAACAGAGGAAAGACCTGCAAGAAGTGAGGAGACGGAGGTGTTTGTGTTAGCTGCACTACACCACGATCCTCATGTCAGCTTACGAGCCGTTGCTGCAGTCGCTGGTGTCAGTCTCACATCTGTGTGGCGTATAGTACACGGCCACAGGTTTCACCCGTACCGCCTGTCACTGACCCAGGAGCTGCATTGGAACGATTTCCGTGCAAGAGTGACATTCTGCGTAATTTCACGCTGGAGTCTTTACAAAGTGTTATGTTCTCTGATGAATCCACGTTCACAAATTATGGTGCAGTGAATCGCCATAACATGCACTACTGGGCCGCAGACAATCATCAGTGGGTACGACTTGTCGACAGTCAACGTAGGTGGTCTATTAACGTGTGGTGTGGAATCCTTGGGGTGAAATCATCGGTTCACACTACTTCCCAGGTACACTGACAAGTAAGTTATATCGCGCTTTTATAGCCGACAGTTTGGGTGGTCTCCTTGAACATGTGTGTCTACACACGAGAGTCCATATGTGGATGCAGCACGATGGTCGCCCAGCCTATTCTGCGCGTGCTGTTGTGGAAGAACTAAACAACAGGTTTGCAGGAAGATGGTTGGGGCGCCATGGTCCTCATTCATGGCCCGCAAGGTCGCCCGATTTAATACCAGTAGATTTATTTTTGTGGGGATATCTAAAGGATCGTGTTTATGTCACTGAGCCAACATCCCCAGATGATCTAAAACGGCGCATCGAGGACGCATGTCGCTCCGTCACACCGGCGATGTTACATCTCGTCCGCAGATCCTTTCGACGGTGCATTGCATTACGCATTGAGGAACATGGATAAACATTTGAACATCTCATGTAAATCAACTTCCCACCGCCATAACATCCATCACCCACCACACAGCCATGTATTTTGTACAGCGTGTGGTATCTGCCGATGAAACTTTGAAGGGTTGTAGCTCCCAAACTAACAGTGATAGGAATATAGTTTAAATTGATTTGGACGCAGCTGGTTTCAACGATTCCAATGCACGATAGAATAAACTATTGTTCCATTTAAAAAAAATTATCTTTGTGCTGTAACTCTTTGAAAAATGATACAATAAACCATGTTCATAGCTCCGCAGAAAGTGTATCATTTCTTGTGTTGACCTACCGCACTAAAATTTCCCGTCACCTATTATTTTATAAGTTACACAGGCAAACATACTTAGTGAAACGCCCTGTATGCTCAATTGTGTTTCCGTCTTCCGGGAGGTATGCGAGATGTGAAGGCAGTGTCGGTCAGCCTGGGTACCCGCGCGCTGCGGCCTGGGTGAGCGCTGGGACGGCTGCGGCTGCGGCGTCTGCCGGCCGCGGCGTTCCCGTTATGTGAGGCGGCGCCGGGGACCGACCGCGTTTCTCAGCCCGGAATCCGGAATCGCCACCGGCTGTGTGGGCGCTGTCTCCGCTCCTCTCCACTAATGGCTCCACTTACCACACTCACATAATACCTATCGGCAAGCCACCAACTTTCGCCACACTTCGACTCATCTGAATTCTCCGTCACGTAGCCTAGCTGATTTTTTTAACTGTTTTTCCCTGAAGTAAGCAAAAGAATGACGCTGCGTTGTACTATTTAGCTGCCCAGAAGAAGATTTCCAACAACTGTTCTCAGTGAAATGAAGAATGCGTTCATCCGATTTATTGATCGTTATGCACATAGATGTGACCAGAATGATGTTTTCACTCTGCAGCGGAGCGTACCTCATATGAAACTTTCAGGCAGTTACAACTGTGTGCCGAAGCTGGATTCGAAGCCGGGGCCTGTACCGACTGAGCGATCCCATGGGCCGCCCTTACAGGTTTACAGCTGCCAGTACACCGCCTCCTACCGACCAAACCTCACAGGAATGACCGATAGTCCTGCAAGCCTCACGGAACTTATCTGAAACGTAGAAGGGGAGCAATTGTGTGAAAAGCTATGAGGGCCTGAGTAGGTCGGTAGACCGCTTGCCCGTGAAAATCAAGGGTCCAGCGTTCTGACCCGGTCCGTCACATACTTTTAAACTGTCACGAAGTCTCACAATTGATGCGCATTATATTTTTATTGAAATGCAGCAGTCATACTCTTCATATATAAAAGGTAAAGCAGTCAACAATCCAAGCATCGGTTTGAACACTACAGTGCTCTATTATACATGGTACTGTTTGGAAGTGGTATGCCGTTGTCTTTCACCGACCTTCGAACTGACTTACCCAGCCAGTTATAGAGGGATCTACAGTTTAACGTGGGTTCCGAACCACGCTGCTACTCCATATTTTTCACATCAGCAACACTGCCCCCTACGACCTGGGGGGGGAGAATCGAACCCGCGACCTTTGGTTCCAAACTCTGGCACTCTACCACTGTGCTACCGACCCACACATATTCGGATACGTTTCGGACTTCCACTCTTATTCCTTTGGCATAATACATATTACAGTCTGCCGAAAGTAAGTTTTAAACATCGAAAACTATTTCGATAATGCAGCTGGCCTACACAGAATGAACTATTGTGTTAACATACTATAATTATCGATTTGAATATTTCCGATATGTGTGACGATTTTGTACTCTTCTTGTTGCTCTTTCAAATTTTGCGTTTATAAAAGTGGTGAAACACTTCTTCAATTGTACCTTACACAAAAAGGAGCACAGCATTCTCCATGTTGCCGACTGACATCGGAGAAAAAATGTCTATGGTCAAAGTTACATATTTTGAAACTATTATTTTTCGCTTCTGTGTGACTAAAAACTGTAAATCTTTCAGCAGAAATTTACGAGTGCTTTGTATGCTTATTCAGTTGAGTAACCTCTTTATTCAGTATTATGAAATTAATGTGCTGTATATAAAGTAATTAATATTATATATTTTAATCACAGTTAGTGACATTTACAAACTATAAGGCAGGCAATAAACATTGTATTACGTTTTTCCATGACTCTATGTAGTGTGTAGTTGCATCAGCAAATTATGGAAATGGCTTCGAACAAAATTTTAGATCATGTAAGCTAGTAGTTTTGCCTTCATTGTAAAAAAAAAGTTCCACGGAAACTGTGGATAAACTACAATACTAATTATTTATATAGAATAGAATGTACTAAATTATTCTTTATAATATTCAATTCATTTGAATTAAACAGTCGCAACTAAACTAATTACATAACCGCACATAGCCATCATAGATTCATACTAAACAATTTTAAACTTTTTAGTCTTTCGGAACGTTAGAATAGTACTTTCAGAACCTAGAAGTAAAATATAAAACGAAGATTTCAGTTAACAGCGCCGGCCGCGGTGGCCGAGGGGACTGAGGCGCTTCAGTCACGGTCTGCAGGCCATTACGTTCGGGGGTTCGAATCCCCCCTCCGGCATGGATATTTGTGCCGTCCTAGTTCGTAAGTAGTTCATAAGTAGTTTGTAAGCTAAGGGACTGATGACCCCGTAGTTAAGTCCCATAAGATTTACAAACATTTGAACATTTCAGTTAACAGCAGGTCGGTTGTTACTCTGTTTTTGTGCAACAAAAAACTGAGAAACTATTTGTCAAATCTACAAACTCTAAAGTCAGAATAACAGACTGAGTAGAAAGTATCTACACTAACAAGTAATATATCGCAGAGAAACAGTTCGCGAAACGTAGTACCTAAACGAAATTGTTAATTTGCACATGACAAACGCAGCGTTCAGATTTCCTTAGATGTTTTAACTACGTGATTTGACGAAAATTAAATACGTATTTACATTAACTGAAGACGAGTGAAAGGCGGAAAAGCGTATTTCTGTCAAAAAAAAAAAAAAAAAAAAAAAAAAAAAAAATTATTAAAAGTGGCTGGTTACTCTATGTTTTAACATAATGGGTAACGAAATTATACAACTGTAACTGTAGCATGGAATGGAAATGATACGTGGGTAAATTATTTGAAACATAGTGCCCGATAAATAATAAAATATAAGCTGTAGGCATTGGTAAGGGAATAAATAGTCTATTGAAAACCCATTAACAAGAGTATCAGGTTGGCGGTACAATTGTTAAGGCAGCTACGATGAAAGCAGCAGTGGGACATTCTGCGGACGTATGAAGTACTTAATCCATGTTATTGTGCGCGATGAATGTCCAAAGTGATTTGTTTCGGGGATGTTAGTCGAACGAGTTGGACCCACAAAGTAATGCAAGGTTCATTACTCATGAGAAGAGCTTCAAACGTCCCTGAATACGTTAAGTATGTCAGTCACTCAGCACAGTGTAGACTTCTCTGCTGTTAGTGTGATCACAGTACACTCTCCTTTCCGTCTGCCCTACAATCAATTGTTGTGCATTCCTAAATGTGATGGCGCGGCGTCGAGATTTATGTTTCCTGTTATGTAAATTATTTTAAGTGATTTGCAGAGTGTTCCCTTTAAACAGATGGCGGAATTTTCTTGTCCTGTCTTCGACAGCTTTAGTAAGGTTTACATGTCTATATGAACAGAATATCAGAGCTTCCTACTATCTCTGGCACCGGACTGCTTCACATATGTGGTGGATTCATGTGTTTCAGCGATGTTGCAGGTGCTGTGATCTTATCACAATGCAGATCATGGTGTTCTGTTCGTGGTACCAGACATTTGTGATGGAGTATGATACACTGATACACCTTCAACATCTGGAAGGAGACCACTGTATGCTGACGGTGTGTCACGTAGAGAAACCGGTCGGCGGGTAAGATGCAACTTGGACAACCACATGGCGAGACAGTGGCAGTGTGTCTGGTTCCCGCCGAGTGAGAAGCTCATCCTGATTAGTAATGCTGAAATGAGAGAGCGGCTGTTTGTGCGGGAACGAAGGACGTGCCACTAGTCGTCCATCCAAAAAGCGTGTGTTGGTAACCGATGAGGGGTTCACATTACATCGCTTTGTCAGTCACCTGATTCGGATCTGTCAACAAATTGTACGCAGCAAGTAGCGAAGTCAGCGTTCCGAACGCTCTCATCTGTCAATGTTTCTGCTGTCGCCAGGTTACACTCCTCCTTGTTACGGCCCAGCAGGAGTAGCGTCTGCGTCAAGCTCTTGACTAGTAAGAGAGAGAGAGAGAGAGTAGGGAGAGAGAGGAGGGACAATAATGTCAAGGAGAAGAAGGGCAGGAAGTATTCAAAAAGAAACTGCGCAGTATGCAAGTGCTTGAAGACAAATGCGTAAAACACTGTACCTTCATGTGAAGCACTCTTTTATTCAAGCGAAGACATTTTTCTGTTATTAGTTTCTTTTCTATGACTACACTCTCGAATAATTAGTATGTATGTATGTGTAGTATTCTTTTGCTTCTCATGTTTTTCATTCCATCACCATTCTTGTAACTAGAAATGTTGTTGTCACAATGTTAACGGAACTGACATCATTGTAATACGTTAACTGTATATAAAATAGTTTTAATGTACTAGTTATCGTCGTTCGCACAGCCTTAAGTGAATTGGCAAGAGAATCTCTAGGAACGCTTGGTTAAACATTATACAGGGACTGAAGACCCTATATATATGAATCTGTTTCTGTGGGTTAGTCTCGCTAATACTCAAACTGACTTAACCAATTTGTATATATTTTGTTCGCTTTAATACAAAAATGATTTAGGGGAAAAAACAGGTAAACCCAAAGGGGTAGCAGAAAAATTGATAAAAATCGAACTTAGTAATTTTGAATTACTACTGATAGAGGTGGCAGCACTGCGTGCCACATAGAACTCTAGCGGCAACAGAGAGAGTTAGGACCGTTACTGATGGTTAGTACAAGAATAGTGTGTAATCATTCTTTTTATCCATTTATGTTGAAGCTGATTCATCAGCAGGTGAGTGAGACATCTGCTGATGGTTCGAGTGGAGAAATTTGTGTTTTCTCTGATCAGCATCACTTTGCATTTTTCTACATTTAGAGCTAGCTGCCATTCCTCACACCAATTAGAAATGTTGTCTAAGTAACGTTGCATCTTGCTTCAGTCACTGAGGTCGGCACCCTGTCGAACAACACAGCATCATCAGCCGCATATATGTATGTAGATATTGCCCTTTCTTGGGGCATTCCTGAAGACACGGCGTACTGGGTTCCATTATTTACATATCAGTGAACCTATTCCATATGCTCGTACCTACTTTAGAAGTCTGCAGTACGGCATCGCGGCAGCATAGTACCTTCCCCCATAGTGTTTTTGAACACGAAAACCATAGGAAAGTGGAAAAGCATATTTTAGAAGCCAATTAGGAACTTAAGGTTTGTTTGGCCTTCCATACGGAGCTGATGACTGGATGACAGGCAACACGCTTGGCATACGAGCGCGGCAGAGTGCCTACTTACTGCCACCGCTCTTGGGCATGATCAGCCTACATAGGAAGACATGATCATCAAAATAAAATAATAGAAATCAGATCGAAAACGTAAAGATTTAGGTGTTCAAGCGAGCTATTAGAGAATGGAACCGTAGAGTGGTTTAGGAGGAAATGTACAATATTGTCGTGTGATGTAGCAGTTTCTCTCCCGTCTCATTGTTTCATGACGGCATATCTTGTGAACTGTCTGTCGTACTACGATGAAATTTCGAACGTACGTCCAGTGGTATGTGTGTATACTGTCTGTAACATTTCTCGTGAATACAATTACGAGAGTAGGAATGATAAATTGTAACGTCTTTCCAAATGCCGTAATTTTACTGCATGAACGCCGAAAAAGTAGTAAGTGACAAATTTTTTCCTTTCATCATTTTGCTGGGATTGTCAGCGAGAAAAGTTTCCTGAATGTTTGAAATTATATTTAAAGTTCGTTGCAAATCGCTAAAGCATGCTCCTCAAATTGTGGGCTGATAAAGTCACATTATCACTTGCCGAAACACGGGGAACTTTTCATTGTTTATTACTTCATATCTCCTGAATTATCGGCCCTATCGCAAAATCCTTTCTTAACTACATTCCTGCGACATTTCAGCTTCATAGGTGAAGTAGTTTTCGAGATTTCGTGTTTAATCAGTGAGTGAGTGAATGAGTGTACTTTCGCTTGTATATAAATAGAGATTTCTCGTAAATAAGCGGCCCATAAAATGTCATAAATTTGCTCCACACTGCAACATAATAGCGTATCTTGAATTATTTCTACTGTTACAGTGCCTCATATCAGTACGACACTTACAAGCAGACCTAGCTCGTATATGCTTAAAAAAAGTATCTGATTCTCCTTTCAAGTAGTTTTTCTTGCGCGCGCGGATCAGTACTGCACTAAAGCTAGTTTGGAAACATGGCTCCGTGGCTCCGGGGTAAAGTGTTTGACTACAAATTCTAAGGTCGTAGATCATATCTAGGATTTTCAATGGTTTCACGTCACTTCTTCCACACGACATTTTTCACATATTGTTAATAATGTCGTGTTGCATCGTGTCTCAGAATCTACGTAGGTCCTCTTATACATCAAAGTTCGGAATGTCTTGTGCAAACAAGACCACGCCTTACAGTAGCATTGTCGTGTTCAAACTAATTACCTTCCAACACACAGAAAAGTACGTAAACAACGTCACTTACGTATAATGTTCAAGTTTTGCTAGTATCATAATACGTAACTAAACAGTGGCTTGCCGGCCGAAATGGACGAGCGGTCTACGGTGCGCCATCACGGTCTGCACGGCCGCTACGGTCGGGGGTTGGAATCCTCCCTCGGGCACGGGTGTTTGTGTTGTCCTTAGCATAAGTTAGTTTAAGGTAGTCAAGTAATTAATATGTAAGTCTAGCGACTGATAACGACGCTGTTTGGTCGCAGAAGACTTCACTCACATTTGAATATTTGAAACAGCGGCGTCTAAATACCACGTGATTAGCCCGATGTTGAGAGCGTGCGCAGTGGGCTGTGCTCGCTCCAAAGATATTATTTTATACTCTATGACTTCACCAGAGCAATATACAGGAGTTTTTAATGGTGTATCCAGTGGAAAATGAAACAGTTCAAATGGCGAAAGCCATGTCACGCAGTCGACCCACAGCGAAATAGTGGGCCGGCAAAGGCTGCGTGGTGCCGGTGTTGTTCCTCTGCTCGCAGGTGTCAGTTTTTCAGAGGTGCGTTATTAATGGAGGCGGCCGCGAGCGTACAAAACAGGTCAGCGCAGGGGAGGCGTCAAGCGGCCGGCTGGACGCCGCGATGTGGCAACGCTGCAGCGGGCGCAGGTGTCCTTGCGGGGCGTGACCGCAGAGTCCCGCGTTCGAGGCAGGCGCGCCGCCGGGCCCTGACCGTGCCGTGCCGTACCGGACACCGCCGCCAACTGGCCCAACTTACGCCCTCATTGGCGTTAGCAATCTGCCAAAACTACAGCTCCTAAGTTGTGGTACCGCGCATAAATGACGTAAATGCCAGGGGGAGAAACACGAATGAATGTGCAAGAGAGACGCTATACTGTATCTACTTGTCGTTTCATAATCAACTATTAAACTAACAAGGGAAAGTTCCCTTCGTTTCCCTGTCAGAATTTAGTGGTAAGTTGGAGCAGTGCGTACATCAAAAACTGAAGTTTTACGGAACTGTGAATAAAGAAGCAAAATAGAAACAGTGAACCATCCAACATGTGCAACGTAGAGCAACTGCTGAGAGCAATGTCGTTGTGGTTCTGTGCTCCACAAATTATGAACAGTCCGTTTGGACACTGATATATCTAAGATATTAAGATGATGGAGAGAGGATTGAATTAAAATTTGTGTTAAGCCTGGGATTCGAACCAAGGACCTACAACTTACAAGACAAGTACTATAACCACTAAGCCACAGTGATCTAATGGATATGGCGATTGCTCAGACTATGTTAAGACACATCTACCTTTACAATGGCTTCAAATCTGCCTCACGTTCCCCTACATAAATAAGGAGTCTCTCCAATAGCGGAATAACACCCCAGCAATGAACGTCAATGGCAACGATCCCATACATGAGAGTTGCAACTTAAACAGTGGCAACTATTTATTCGCAACCGATACAAAAGCGTTACATGTTTGCTCTCCAAAGTAATCACCAGCGTTGTGCAGAACCTGTTGCCAGCGATGTGGAAGAGCCTGTTCTGTTGATGGTATGAATGGAGCGATCTACTGCCAGTAGAATCACTGGAACGGTTCTGAAGCGAATGGCACGAAGAGGATCATCTGTGGAATCAAATCAAAGTCATAAGGACTAATTCCGGAGAGTGGTACATTACCTCCTGACCCAAACATCCAGATCAATTTACAGTTATTACTAATCTTATATGAGAAACAGAAGAATAAGCAATTCCGTCTACCGAACACAGCAGCCACAGCTTGCGCTGTACGCGCACGCGCATTGTCGTGCAAAGTGATGGGTGGGTTGCGCAGAAAGTGTTGCCGCTTCTTTTGAAAAGCTGGTCGCAGGTGATGCACCAAATACATTAAATCTTGACCAATTCCGGTGTTCGTGTTTCGAAAACATTGTGAGACCATTACGTTAGACCGCTCGCTTACAAGTGACTGTGTTTCCCTCGATTGTGCGCACGCTGGTGACGTGGGACGGGCGAGGAGGTAAGGTAGGTACGTCAACAACGTGTGCTATCAGCGACAATAGTAGATTCCATTGTATAGTGTGTCCACAGCAGTGTTGCCATTATTTAAGTTCCAACCTTAGTGTTAATATATATATCACCTTTTCCAGAGGAACAAGACAAGATCAATGGAAATGGATAAAATCGACGCTGCGTGGGAGTACCCGAGCGGTCTGGAGCACCATGTTACGCATCGCACGGCCTCCCGCGTCAGAGGTTCGAGTCCTCACTCGGCCATGGATGTTTATGTTGTCATTAGATTAGTTGGTTTAAGAAGTATGTAAGTCTAGGCACTGGTTATTCCTCGTTTTGGAACAACTCACTAAGCCCTTCAGCATTTCGTATCTTGCCGATGCGCTGGAGTCAATAATTCAAACTAATTTCTAGTAAAATTAGTTATACCCAACTTTTCCACACTCCATATAACTAATCCTTTTTCGGCTATCGGAATTACAAGAAATTAAATTATGAGCTGGCTCCAAAAGCTTTAATCTTGTATGATACACTGTAGCTATCACTGCAAAGTTGAAACTAGCGGATTAAAACTGTGTGCCGGACCGGTATTGTAACCCAGCACCTCCGCCTTTCGCGGACAAGCGCTCAGCCGGTGCGCGCTTCGCGGCCGGTCGTCACAGCTTTAGTTCCGCCAGCTGAGGACGGCCCGTGAAGCGAGCACGGGGAGGCCACAACTCAACGGTCCACAAGGAATTGATATACTCGAGGAATAAAAATAAATAGATAGATAAATAAAAAATAAATCGATAGGGCGTTTACCTGTGTAAGGCAAAGGTCTTTCGTTCGAATCCCTGTTCGGTACACT
This sequence comes from Locusta migratoria, assembly GCA_026315105.1. Classification (NCBI taxonomy): domain Eukaryota; kingdom Metazoa; phylum Arthropoda; class Insecta; order Orthoptera; family Acrididae; genus Locusta; species Locusta migratoria. The sequence goes on along the minus strand of CM048745.1, from coordinate 469,303,150 downwards.
GTTTTAATCTGCTAGGAAGTTTCATATCAGCGCACATTCCGCAGCAGAGTGAAAATATTCTGGATTGCAAAATTGTTTTCATTATTATAAATGTTCAAATGTTTGTAAAGTCTATGGGACTTAACTACGGGGTCATCAGTCCCTAAACTTACAAACTACTTATGAACTACTTACGAACTAAGACGGCACAAATATCCATGCCCGAGGGGGGATTCGAACCCCCGACCGTAGTGGCCGTGCGGATCATTATTATAAATATGTTCCTCGGTGACTTCACGGAGTATCTAGAAGTTGTGACGATCTTTCTTATCTGTTACAACGGTACTGTCACAACCCAAACACAAGTTCTAATAGATATAATGTTTTAAATTTCATCACGTGCTCTGCTAATGTAGGCAGAAGTAATGTGTTGATCAGTTTCTTTACAGTATTCGTGTTGTCCTGAAACTATTTAATTTGGCATCTTTGGTTTTTCGTAGTAAATTGAAGTGCCCTGCTGCATGTTTGACTATCTTTTGATATTTGTTAAAAAAAAAAAAACACTCAAATGCATCGGTATAAAAAATAAAAACAGGTAATACATTGTGGTGTTAACATCCTAGCCGAGCCAAACTTAGGACTGGCTGATGCGTCGCACTCTTATGTATAATGGCAGGTCCTAGAGATTTCCAAAACAAAGTTGGTACAATAACATTCCTGAATTACGTTTCTGTAATTATGTGTCTTTCACAAATAAGATTAATCAGCACAAACAGCAGACAATTTTACAATTATTTAAAGATCGGATAAAATTATATACAAGACTTATATGCAAAATAAATTGTTAATAATTAAACAGCCATATAGTTTGGTGACAAACTGGTTATTCAGACTGTTTAAGATACATTACATAACTTCAGGAAATGTTAGTAATTAGATTCTTATAGTTAATATAGTAACTTCATCATGTTAAGAGACAAGAATGCTATCATTATTACAATATTTTTGTGAACTACAATTAAACGAATGTAATTTGGCAGAGAATGTTTAAGACGGTGTGACAAAGTACTTTCGTAACATTATTTAAATTAAAAAGTAATGATGTGGTGTTAAAAGACTTTTAGTTGTGAACAATACGATTCGAAATGCTTAATCCATTGATATTTCCAAAAATAATCTGGTTAATTACTGTATTATTATCTATATTTGCGGCAAATTTCGACGGAAAATGAAGCGTTGAAAAATAAAGTACTGTCTTAGTACGTATGGTATACTGAAAATTACATGTAGTCTATGGATATAGAAAATAACTACACATTTGTGGGCCTTCTACTTTTACGTACAAAGACGTACAGGGTATCGAATAGTTCATTAATTAAGTCAAATGGATTGCCTGGGGCTAAATTAATCCTTCAGTTCAGTTCCCTTTATAATCCTTGTGCGAATTTGGAGTCTGAATTCTTTGTTGTGAACGGTACTCCATAGTAAAACAGAAATAATTTGCATAATAGTACGGTAGCACGCTGTGTGGCCTGGCGAAAAAAAAAAAAAAAAAAAAAAAAAGCAATTCGTTTCCGGTTTGTAGCCCGCGCTCTTTAATGAGTCCCGGTGTTATGTTGGGACATGCTCATACAGGCCGGTGTAGTCACGGGTGTCCACACCTCGGTACAGCGGCGGTTTGCAGAGGACTCCAGTCGAAGCGTTAACAAGGCCGGGTCACCGGGTGAACACTCCCCTGCCCGCCTCAGCAAACACCTCCGCCAGGCTCCGTACGCTAACGACCACCGCGGGCGCTCCTTATTATGGACACTCCTATGTTGTGCCAGCAGCGTCACACACTTGCTGAGCAATGTTTATGCGCCAGTTAGCGCTGTGACGTCAGAGCGAAAGTGGCGATGCTCTCCGATGTGGGACTGGTGTTTGCGGAGTTCAAGCACACATTATGCACAACGCACGAAACGAGTCATGGAAGCATTCATACTCCAATGCGGGAGGGAATCTTTATTAGCAATCTAGACTCGGAAGCCACAAATAGCAATTACAAATTAAGCGTTTAATTAACTGAGCAGATGTGCTGTTTTCTGTGTATGCCTCTACTGTAACTACTACCGCAAACACTATAAACCGGCATATGGAATGCCGGCATAAATGTCAGAGTGGGTGGAATGCAATCCAGTACGTTGTCTTCGATGGCGAGTGTTCATCAGAGTCTAGGGTATCGTCAGGGGTGCCCCAGGGAAGTGTGATAGAACCGCTATTATTGTCTATCTACCGGGTGATCAAAAAGTCAGTATAAATTTGAAAACTTAATAAATCACGGAACAATCTAGATAGAGAGGTAAAAATTGACATACATGCTTGGAATGACATGTTGTTTTATTAGAACGCGTGAAAGATCTCTTGCTCGCGTCTTTTGGTGATGCTCGTGTGCTCAGCCGCCACTTTCGTCATGCTTGCCCTCCCAGGTCCCCAGACCTCAGTCCGTGCGATTATTGGCTTTGGGGTTACCTGAAGTCGCAAGTGTATCCTGATCGATCGACATCTGTAGGGATGCTGAAAGACATCTGACGCCAATTCCTCACAATAACTTCGGACACCCTTTACAGTGCTGTTCACATTATTCCTCGACTACAGCTATTGTTAAGGAAAGATGGTGAACATATTGAGCATTTCCTGTAAAGAACGTCGTCTTTGCTTTGTCTTAATTTTTTATGCTAATTATTGCTTTTCTGATCAGATGAAGCGCCATATATCGTACAATTTTGGAACTTTTTTTCTGCTTCTAATAAAACCCCAAGTCATTCCAATCATGTGTGTCATGTTTACTTCTCTATCTACATTATTCCGTGATTTATTAAGTTTTCGAATTTGTACTGACTTTTTGATCACCCGGTATATAACTGCCTGACGGACAGAGTGAATTGGATTCTGCGGCTGCTTGCTAGTGATGCTGTGGTGTACAGGAAGGTGTCGTCAAATTGAATGACTGTAGTAGGTTGCAGCATGACTTGAACCAAATTTCTAGGTGGTGTGAGGAATGGCAACTAGCGCTAAAATGTAAGAAATGTAGAAAAATGTAAGGTGATTAAGTTGAATACGAGAAACAGTCCCGTAATGTTCGAATACACCAGCGTGCTGCTTGACAGCCGCATGAATTAAATATCTAGGCGTAACGTTGCACAGCTATATGAATTGGAACATGCATATATGGACAGTCGTGGGAAAGGCGGATGGTCGACTTAATTGCGAAAATTTTGGGAAGAGATAAAAGCGGTTAGGTTTGTTACTGATAGGTTCGATCAGTGGGCGAGTGTTACTGAGATGCTTCGGGTACTCAAGAGAGTCCCTGGAGGGAAGGCGACATTCTTTTCGAGAAGCACTGTTGAAGAAATTTAGTTGGCAGGAATTTGAGGCGGTCTGCGGAACGATTCTACTGCCGCCAATCTACATTTCGTGTGAAGACTTCAAGGATAAGATTAGAGAGATTGGAACAGGGTGAGATTAAAATAGATGAAAACGACATATGCAGTCTGGCATTTGCAAACTACTTAGTTGTGATGGCAGATTTCAATGAAAGTTTGCAGTCCGATATTGAGGAGCTAGATCAGATGTGTTATGGTATGAAGATCAGCATCTGCAGAACTAATGTCTGTGAGAAAGACATTGAAACAAATTGAGTGCCAAATATGGGGAACAAAGTTAGAACAGGTGGACAGCCTGAAGTACTTGTATTTTATCACACTATGGCAGCATAGAGAAAGAACTAGGATAAAGGTGTAGCAAAGCTATTGCAGTGAATGATCAGCTACGATGCAAGAAATAAGTCAGTACCAAGAATAATTTAGCGGTGCACCGCTCTTTTGACTAACTTTGTTGTATTGGAGTGAAAGCCGGGTGGATACATGATACCTTATTAATAAGCAAGTAGCAAGGATGTTTGCAGTCACTAATATATGGGAACAATAGCAGGAGGGTGGTCATAATGATGAAATAGAAAAATTGTGGGAATGAACACCACAGATGAAGGTTAGAGCGAACAGGCTGAGATGGTGAGGCCATGTTACACGCATGGGAGAAGCAAGGTTACCTAAGAGACTCATGGGTTCAGCAGTAGAGGGTAAGAGGAGTCGAGGTACACCAAGGAGAAATTACTTGGATTCAGTCAGAAATGAGTTTGAAGTAAAAGGTTTCACACCAGACAAGGCTTCAGTGTTAGTACTGAATAGGGGATGATGGAGGAATTTTAATAGGGGGACTATGCTTTACACTGAAGGCTGAAAGGCATAATATATAATGATGATGATGATGACGACTTAGTGCCCCCCCCCCTCCAGTTCTTGTGTAGGGTCCATGCCCAGTCCTTCCCCGAGACGACCGTGCAAGGTGGCGAAATGGTAGCACACTGGACTCACATTCGGAAGGATGGTGCTTGAAATCCACCTCCGGCCATCCAGATTTAGGTTTTCCGTGATTTCCCTAAATCACTCCAGGCAAATGCCGGGATGGTTCCTTTGAAAGGACACGGCCGATTTCCTTCCATATCCTTACCCAAACATCCGAGCGTAAGCTCCGTCCGTAATGACCACGCTGTCGATGTGACGTTAAACTCCAAGCTTCCTTCCTTCCTTTTTTCCCCGAGACGGCTGCGCGTGTTTTTACAGAAGCTGCTGGTTCTCGTGCGAGGACCGCGTTGACACCTGACCCCTGCTGCGTGGGTGGCAGGTAGGCAGGAGGCGTGGTGTGTCGTGTCGCGTGGTGTCGCGGTGTGGTGTGTGTTACGGCCGTGCGCGCGCACCCGCGTGGAAAGGCGGCAGGTCCCACTACACTACACTACACTACACGCCGGAGAACGCGCCGCCGTGCGTGCCACACGGTCGCGGTGGCGGGAGGCTCCATGCCGAGTCCCACGCTCGCTGCCGCCGGCAGGCATGTAGCGGACCGTGAAATTACACGCGGGACGCATTCTGGCCGTGCCTGGCAAACGCAGGCGCCTGCGTCCCCGTCAGCCGCTGTGCTGTGCTCGCCGACCACCCGGAACCCGCAGCGCCAGTAGACGACGGCACCCGTCTCATTTTTTCTAGGAGGGGGGGAGGGGGTGGAAGGAAGGAAGGAAGCTTGGTGTTTAACGTCCCGTCGACAGCGTGGTCATTAGAGACGGAGCTTACGCTCGGATGTTTTGGTAAGTATGTGGAAGGAAATCGGCCGTGCCCTTTGAAAGAAACCATCCCAGCATATGCCTGGAGCGATTTAGGGAAATCACGGAAAACCTAAATCTGGATGGCCGGAGGTGGATTTGAACCACCATACTCCCGAATGCGAGAGGGGGTGGCAAGACCTGGAGGTATGGACTTTTGTAATACGAGGGGTATTGAAAACGTAGGCTTCCGCGGCCGTTGTCACTATCAATGGAATTCTTCCGGGTAGGCCACTATTGAGGCGGTCTTCATCAGGGTCTGTGTGAGACACAGCCCCTGATGATGGCCGCCTGCAACAGTGGCTGAAACGTCGTTAGAGTTTATTAAATGATGACGCGGTCTCATACCCGGAAGAATTCCATTGATACGAGGGTTATTCCTGTGATGAGGCTCGAAACTTTAAAACAACCAAACCGGTTAAAATTTCAATGTGCCTCTTTTGCATAACGTAGTAACATCTAGGACGCGAAGCATTAGTCGTATTCAACGCTGCGCCCTCAGAAGGTTCGAGGTCAGATACTCATCGAATTCTTCTAGGAAGGAAGACCATTAACAGTGTACTGTGAGACACTCCGTAGCCTACACATCAAGAGTTAACGGCTTGAGCTGCTCACGGAGGGAGCGATTCTGCTCCATTATTATAACGCGCGTCCTCACGTCGCTAGGGTCACGCAAAGTGTACTGGCCAAATTCAAGTGGGATCAGCTTGAGCATTCGCCCGGCATTCCAGATATGTCGCCCTGTAATATCCATCAGTTTGGTCCGCAGAAGGAAACAAAAACAAACGGAAGAGCTTCAATTCGGACGACGAACTGCAGTATAAGATTGGCTCATGGGAATCATGGGAACAGTTTTGCTTAGGCGGCTGGTCATTACTTTTGAATAAAGGCTTCAATTATACCTACAACGTCGTTTCGAACCTTCCTATTCGAACACCTCTCGTATTGTCGCAAATGAAGAGATAGACGACGAAAAACGTGGGGAGTAGCGGATGAAGTGTACTGGGTTCGAAACCCACCAGTTAAACATTTTAATTAGAATACTTATACAGTTCTGGTATCTTTTGGTGTATTGAGAAATAATGTTCCAGAAGTTAGTGTGCGTCTATACTGTGTATATGTATGCTGTTCTCTTGTACCTGCGCCGGCCGCGGTGGCCGAGGAGACTGAGGCGCTCCAGTCACGGTCTGCACGGCCACTACTGTCGGGGGTTCGAATCCCCCCTCGGGCATGGATATTTGTGCCGTCCTTAGTATAAGGTAGTTCATAAGTAGTTTGTAAGTTTAGGGACTGATGACCCCGTAGTTAAGTCCCATAGACTATACAAACATTTGAACATTTTTCTTGTACCTGCGTGATAACTGCTAAATAAACCATCGCGGAAATTAAAGCAGTGTCTGATACCGCTACGAGACAATCACGGGATTTTAGTAGCCAAAAGGTAGTTCCACTTCTGTCCTTGTTAAAAATTTGGACCTGTTTCTAAAATAATAATTCTCAAATAAATTTTAAGGAGAAATTCCCTGTCTATATTTTTGCCTCTCCCTGAGGTTTAGGGGACCCCTCCCCCTCACGCAAGGGCGTGCTGAAAAATAACTCGTCCACTTTCTCACTTCTCTGACGAAACTGCATAAATTCTACGACAATAATCTAGACATACTGAATTCGTGTTGCAAATTACAGCAAACATCAGAACCCAGAATGCACGGCAGCACGTCCTCTTCCACTGATGCACGCCTACACTCTACTCAACGGTGATTAAGCATAGATTTAGTTGCAGGCTTCCTCGGCGAATCTCGATTATTAAATCTCCGGTTGACAGCTGAGTCAGTGCTTCGTTCTCGAGAACGTTTCGGCAAGTTTCTTTCTTCCCGTCTTCGGGCAAAAATAGCAATACATAAACTTTCCGAATCGTTTGGGTATCGGACAACGTTGGCCCGACTGTCAACCGCAGAAGATATAATGAAGCACAAGTCTCTCAGATTCGTTAGTGCGTCGTCTCGTCCAAAAGCATTCCTTTTCAGCATATCCCAGGCATGTTCAATAGGTTTCATGTCTGGAGAACATGCTGACCATTCGAATAATCTTGCAAAGTCGTTATAGCACAGCGTCAAATTCATAACATGGAAACGATGAGCGCGAGAATTGTCGTCCATTAAGACGAATTTCTCGGCGAATACTGCCGTTAAGGTTGCACTAAACGTAGGAGGATATCTCTATCGTACAACCGTTTGATTCGCTTGTAAGGCACAAGTAGGGTACGGTAAATCACATCATGCCACCCTAAACACCACGCAATCTTTCCTTGCTGGACGGTGTTTCCGAGACGTCTCTGACGATTGGTTGAAGGCAGATGGGAGTCTCGTCTGTGAATATCACTTGATGCCAATTCCGACGGGTCCATTCAGCGTCCTGTTGGGGCCTTATATACCGCGCTGCATGGTGAATTGGTATCAAAACCATGAACGTCGCGAATGAAGCTGCATGTCTTGCATCCTATTACGTACAGTTTGAGTCGCACACGACGTCTTGTGGTTGCATTATTCAGCATCGCGATGTTCCTCTAAGGGTTTCTTCGAGCTGAAATCCATAACTAGCGGTCATCATGTGCTGTGGGCGGCAGAGCGAGACAGTACAACGATAGTTCCTGTATGTCTGTACTTCCGACGAACATCGCTTTGCTTGAAACTTCCAATAACTCGTCTTCTACTTTCCAGACATTCTGGAAACATCTCTTAGGCTGTGGCTAAGCCATGTCTCCACCACATCCTTTCTTCCAGGATGTTATTCCTGCAAGGTTCGCAGGTGAACTTCAGTGAAGTTTGGAAAGTGTCAGGACGGACTGTGAAGCTTGCCGGGATAGCTCAGTCGGAAGAGCGCTTGCCCGCGAAAGGCAAAGATCCCAGGTTCGAGTCCCGGTTTCGGCACACAATTTTAATCTGCCAGAAACTTTCATATCAGCGCATACTCCGCTGCGAAGAGAAAGTTTCAATCTCGATCGCTTTGGCTCACTTGCAAACGTCTCGAAACTTCCCTTGATATGAGTCCCTCCTGATGCAAATTAACAATGCGGATACGATGAAACTTCGGAACTGACTTTCTAAGCACTGCAGAATTACAGTCAATACAAGCAGTATATTTCCTTCCCGGTGTTGCGATTGGAAATGATTGGCCATATTACCCAATCCGCCACATTTGCACTGGTCTTGCGTATATGTTTACATGCTTCTGAAAGCTGAGTGGCACCTATAGACAACCAGACTGTATTCTTGGTGCAACGTCAGTGTTGGAACCGAGGCGCGCGCAACCCAGATGAAGACCACAGGAACATTGGCCGAAACGTCGGGTATTAAAGTAAAAGCCTTCTTATATCATGACGCGGTACAACATCCAGAAAACTTTTATGTTATCTGATTCTGGCGGCGGAAGCCTACGCAATTATAACACTTTTTTATTTGTGTACAGAGGGGATTCACGACGTTGGGATCACACAATCCCTGTCGATCCGTCTCCTCTCTACACACTTCCATGGTGTAGAGCTGAATTTGCTTGTATATCTGTCGATGACTGTTGAATGAAGATAACACGCTGCATTCGCCATACCGAAAAATCTTCAGAGATACGCAGTTGTAATATAGTTAATTAGATGCATAAGATTAATGCCACTCGCTACTCACCTGATGCCAGCGATGTTTCGTAAAAGAGTACACCTGCAGCTCCGTCAGTCAGCAAGTCTCATTCCTCTATGCCAGCAAACACCTGCGTGTAAGTGATGGGCGGTGATGACTCGCCTGTCCAGTTGGCTTCATATTTTTCGGAGTAGAGCTGTTTGTTTTGGAACGTCTAGTAAAAACATGCGAATGGGTGGAGGATTAACGGCGCTGGAGGGCGAGCCGTAGTCTGCGTGTGGAACATCACCGTCATACTCGTTTTCTTCATCCCGAAAAGTCGGCTGTTGCAAAACATTCTCTTAATGAGGGACACAAGATATTATATAATGAGACAGAAATGATTGCTCCTGCCTCCCGCTACTGGAAAGTTTTCTTAAAGAATTAATGGAAATTCGTATGTCTGACGATATTATTAACCTTCCGATAGGCGCGCCTTCTGTCAGCCAAGAAGGTTGATATTTATTTCGAAGATAACTCTTGATGATAAACCTTAAAAGACACAAAACGTGTATCTTAATAGAGAAGGCTAACACAAAGATGTAGATTTCTGACTTTCCCACTTTCCAAGAAAAGGATACAAAACTTGTCACCTCGTATCTGACACATACGCGAGCCTGTCGGAAGGTTAATAGGGACAAGGGTTTCCCTTTAAGTAAAAAGTAAAACTTGGAACCCAATTTCTGATATTAAACACGACGGTCTTCATTTCGACTTACAGTTTCTTTTAACTTTTGTTTCAACCTCTTGTTTTTTTTATTATTTTCTCCGACGGTGCGGTACTAGTTTCATTGCCCCTAGAAGGCGTCTACTTTGGTTTCGCGCACGCGCGGTGGGCCGTCAGCGGTGTATAAAGGGGCCGCCGACACGTACAAATTTCCGCCAGTATATTGGAAAAAGGAAATGGTCAGACGTGCGGAAGTGAAGAAGAACAAACGAGAAAACGGGAAAAATACAGAGAAGAGTGGAAGATGGTAACCGCGGCTCCAGCAGTTGAGGATAGCCTTGAGAAGAAAGCAAGCAAGGTGGCTATCCACCAGAAGTTCCAGCCAGGGTTTTGGAGGTTTTCCATAAATTCTAGAGCTGTCCCAACATCCTCCTCTACTCACAATTGGGAATCAATAAAATCCCCTTTCCCCCACATCACAAATAAATTGTGTGAAAACAGAACGAAATTCCCAAAACAATGGCTGAAAAGAGTAAGAAGCAGCTCTAAACCGGTCCGCCTCCTCCGTAAGTGGATGGAATATTCATACAGGGTGTTTCACTAAGTGTTTGCCTCTGTAACTTATAAAATAATAGGTGACAGGAAATTTTAATGCGGTAGGTCAACACAAGAAATGTTACACTTTCTGCGGAGCTATGAACATAGTTTATTGTATCATTTTCCAAAGAGTTACAGCAGAAAGATATAATGTTTGAAATGGGACAATATTTTTTTCTATCGTGCATTGGATTCGTTGAAACCAGCTGCGTCCAAATCAATTTAAACTACATTCCTATCACTGTTAGTTTGGGAACTACAACCCTTCAAAGTTTAGGGGGCGGAGGCTACGACATCGTAGCTAACTGGCTGGTGGTCATGAGACAGTGGACCGTGCCCCAGGGGATAGCCACTCGGCCAGTCAGCTACGCTATCGTAGCCTCCGCCCCCGGAACTTTGAAGGGTTGTAGCTCCCAAACTAACAGAGATAGGAATGTAGTTTAAATTGATTTGGACGCAGCTGATTTAAACGAAACCAATACACGATAGGAAAAACTATTGTTCCATTTAAAAAATTATATCTTTGCGGTGTAAGTCTTTGGAAAATGATACAATAAACTATGTTCATAGCTCCACAGAAAGAGTAACATTTCTTGTGTTGAACCTACCGCATTAAAATTTCCCGTCACCTATTATTTTATAAGTTATAGAGGCAAACACAGTGAAACACCCTGTATATATATCCTAATCTCAGTTTTCGGCGAGTCTGTGCATTCGGTGTACTCACAGCCAGTTGGTCTGTCGAAAGATTGTGTCAAGCCCACGATGTTATCCGGCAGGAGGTACGAGAAGAATATTATCAACTTCATTGCTGTTGCCAGCTTTCAAGGACGAAGTGCAAAATTGTTCAGACTAAAACACGTATATGGGGCTGTTATATAGACCCAACGAAATTGCATTACACGGCTGTTACAGTAGGTGCATAAGGGTGTTGCAACCAGATAACTATCAGGAATCTGCTAATATTGCTGTAATGTATAATTACAGTAATGCGGCCGGCAGCTCAACTCACTGCCGCTGGCTGCGTGGCGAGTTCATCCTATTACGCAATACCACCAACACACGCCACATGTACTCCGAGATTACATGTTGTTTGTAGAGCTTATGGAACTTAACTACGGGGCCACCAGTCCTTAAACTTACAAACTACTTATGAACTCGCTTATACTAAAGACGAACAAACACCCATGCCCGAGGGGGGGGGGGATTCGAACCCCCAACCGTAGCGGCCGTGCAAACCGTGACTGGCACGCCGCAGACCTCTCGGCCACCGCTGCCGGCACCGAGGTTACAACTTACGGCCCAGCATCACATGCACTGCCGGAAAAAGTACACACCTACAATAGCGAGACGATTTTGATCCGATGACGGCAGATGTTACCTGCGGGATAGTAGATGTACTGTGACATAGGTGAGGTTTTTCAAAATGCGTTGGATTTTTTAAGAAAATTTTGCTTTTTATATTTTAGAGCAGTTAAAATTTGTATTCAACGTTGACTGAGCCGTCGAGTCGCTGAACATTTACTGGCGTCAGTACAGCAGATGGACAGCTGTCCGCATGTCTCCGCCTCCCGGTTTGTACTCAGCAGCGTCCGGCGCGCCCCGCGTTTCGCTGACCGAGAATACACGCCACTCACTGTTGAATGGGGCAAGCCACAGACTATCAGCGTTCGCGCGGGGGCACTGTACCGGCACGGTTTTCGCTCTTGGCGCTGGCTACACGTGCGAAAAACTCCCTGCGGTATTACGGTCCTCTAGGGGCACAGGTAATCAGCAAACGCGCGTCAATGCGTCATTAAAACTGTAACCGTCATTTGTGTAACAAAATTGTGATTTTCGCTATGTACATTAACACCGGCATTTCCCTACTATGTTAATAGTATGTGATCTTTGCATGACCGCGATAAATTTTAATGGGTAGGATTTAGCCATATTTTAGACGTGAAACGTTTTTTAATTAATTTAACCCAGTTATCTCGTGGTTGCAATGAGAGGTCAACTCACTTTCGTCTGTTTCTTTTAAACTTTTCAAGATTTCGGCTGGAATGTCATCTACACCACACGCTTTGTTGTTTTTAAGTTCTCCCAGTGCCTTTTATACTTCAGAACGTAAGATGGTATCTCCCTTTTCATCTTCGTTTCTGATTCTTCCTTCTCAATCGGTAGAACAGAAGGTCTTTGATCCACTTCATAGAGTGTATCGATGCATTATTGGCGAAAGTGAGCTAACCTCCCTTTGCAACCACATCTATGACAAAGGGGAGTGGCCAGAAGACTTTCTCGTAAGTATAATAGTTCCAATCCCAAAGACTAATAATGCTAAAAAGTGTGAAAATCACAGGATAATCAGCCTAATATTGCAAGCAGCAAAGGTACTTCTTCGAGCTCTGAATAGGAGGCTTTATGGAACACTAGAAGTACTTGGAGAGGAACAATACGGTTTCAGAAGGGGAAAGGGAACGCGAGATGCAATTTGACTCCTAAGAACCATCGGCGGCGAAAGATATATTGAAAAAGGTAAAGAAGTGTATTCTATCTTCATAGATATCGAAAATGAATTTGATAGAGTGCAGTGCTGGCTGCAATGGCCGAGCGGTCTGCGGCGCGCCAGTCGCAGTCTGCACGGCCACTACGGTCGGGGGTTCGTATCCCCCTTCGGGCATGGATGTTTGTGTCGTCCTTAGTGTAAGTTTTTAAGTTTAGGGACTGATGACCCCGCAGTTAAGTCCCTTAAGGTTAACAAATATTTTTGAGAGTGCAGTGGGATAAGTTATTAGACCTCTTGAAAAGGAAGAGTGTAAAGTGGAAGGAAAGAAGATTAACTGCAAATCTGTACCAGAAACAGAAGGCACGAGTACAAATAGGTAATGGGATCTCTGAAGACAGCAAGATTGGGAGAGGTATCAGACAAGGGTGTTGTCTCTCTCCAATTTTATTTAACATTTATCTGGGAGAAGTACTGGAAGGCTGTTTAGATGGGACAAAAGGCGTAAGGATAGGTGGGAGGAAAATTGATTGTATAACATTTGTAGAAAATAAAGATACACTGACTTAAATGCTAAATGATCTGAGTGAAGCCGGTACAGCATATGGCATGAAAATTAATAAAAAGAAAACGAAAAACATGGTCATAGGTTTAAAAGAAAAGTGAAAACGAAGTCGGAGTCAGAAGTGATAGAATAGGTGACAGCATTCAAGTAGGCTATTTGGGAAGTTGTATTAACGAAGATGTGAATTGCCAACAAGACATCAAAGTGAGAATAGCTCTGGCGAAAGAAGCGTTACAGAAGCAGACTCCTACCCAGTGATTTAAACAAAGAATTAAGGAAGAGACTGGTTAAGTGTCTAATACGGAGTGTGGCCTTGTATGGAGCAGAAACGTGGACATTGAGAAAGCAAGATGAGAAGAAAATGGAAGCTTGTGAAATGTGAATATGGCGTATGATGAAGAAGAACAGGTGGCTCGATAAAGTCAGAAATGAAGAAGTACTGAATAGAGTTGGAGAGGAAGGGATGATGTTGCTGACGATAAAGAATAGGAAACTGAACTGGCTAGGCCACAGTTTAAGATGAGATTGCCTTCTGGTAGAGGCAATTGACGGTTGCGTTCAGGGAAGGAGAGGGAGAGGCAGAAGAAGGTACCAGATGCTGGATGACATCAGCAAGCCACTAGGAGGGTACCAAAGAACGAAGATGATCTCAAAAGACAGAGAAGCATGGAGGCCTATGCAGTCTAAACTTGCCGTACGGCAGATAACCAAATGATGATGATGATGATGAGTTATCTCGTTGTTTTACACTCTTTCTCGCGGGGAAAAAATTGCATGAGATTTGCCGAGACCCACCCCCCTTCTCGCCCACGTGAGATCTGGTGAGATTTAGGGTCGATCCCCCCCATCCCCCCACGTAAAGACGTCACGTAATTAATGAACGTCCACGTACCTACCAAAGCGTCACCTGTGCTTAGCCTTTAATAGGGAATGTTTAGAGCCATCAGGCGACCGCGTCAGACAACGAGACACTTGCCGAGCACTGACTAGGGATAGGAAAAACCGACAGGTTAAAACCGATACGGTATTTTAGTTTTGAATAACCCGTTTTTGGTATTTATTTGGTGTCGGTTGTAACCGGTTTTTTTAGTTATTTGCCAAGAACCGGGTAAAACACCGGTACGACTACTTCCTGTAGTAGTGCTTCAAAATGTGTTTTTGTAAATAATTAAAAAAAATTAAAACTAGTAGATCCTAGTATTTAGAGCTATTCCTAAAATTTCCACTGCTGCGAAATATTAGGTCATCGCAGTAAATAAGAAAAGCGATCAGTGATAATGTAAGAAAAATCCTGGCAGTCAGAAACGCGCAACAAACTTACGAACTGGTGCGGCTATTGAGGCATCGATGCACCTGCTGCCGTGTGGCGTGGCCTATTAGACGACGCGCGTGCACGGCCGTGTACAAGACTTGCCTCCGTCTGGTCAAGAGGCAGTTCCTTGCTGTCGTCGCCAGACATCGGTTGGCACCATCCCAAGTGTGCAAGTACTTCACGAAGTACGGTAGTAGTGAGGTACAAAGCTCCATTTGCTTTAAAAAGCTGAAAAGGGGTGGAGGTACTATAAATATGCTGTGTCATTTGAGAAGAAAGCATCCAAAATGTTTCTTAGAAGAGAAGGTAAATTCGATTCATATACCTATTATGTAAGCTTGGAATAATAACTTTTCATGTATTATCATATTGTTATGCCAACAAGTTTTATTAATGTGATTCCTTGAAAGCGAGGGGCTTTTTTAATAACCAATATGGGTTTAGGTAACATTGATCATGTGGTGCCTCGGTAGGTAGCCGTGCAGTCTGAGGCTCCATGTTACGGACTGCGCGGCTGCTCCAGTCGGAGTTTCGAGTCCTCCCTCGGTGATGGGTGTGTATGTTGTCCTTAGCGTAAGTTAGTCTAAGTAGTTTTTAAGTCTAGGGACCGATGACCTAAGCAGTTACGTCTCATAAGAACAAACACCCATTTGGACATTCTTTGATCGTGTGGTACATAGTTTTGCTAGTTCAATTTGCGTAAATTTACACTGACAACAATCATACTGTTAGTCGGAACTGTGACTTTATTTTTCGGAATACTTCTGCAGCACTAATTGAAGTTCATTTACTGACTGTTACTTTATGTGTATATAACGAGATATTCGTATGCGCTGGCTCAGAAGTCCAACTTAACGGAGTTGTTGGCTCAATATTCACAACTGCCGGATGGCTATACTAGGCCAGTAAATCTGTATGTTTCATATATCGTCTTCTACGGACTCCTGACTAGGCTTACACACTCTCAAGAAGGCATAGTATTGGGAGGGGATCTTGCAAAATATGGAAAGACTAGTGATTTGTCGTATAAATTTACCTAAATTTTAACTAAATTTCGTAATATAGGACCGTAATATAGGACTTTACTGTTAAACATAACACCCAGAAGATGGCCGCTTGCAATAGCGGCCGAAACGTTGGTGAAATACTTGATATATTGACGATGCGGTCCAATACCCAGAAGAGTTTTATTAACAATGACAACGGCCGCGGAAGCCTTCGTTTACAAATTTCGTAAGTTTCGGTTTCGGCCGAAACTAGAAGAACCGAAAATTAGATTACGGTTTCTGTTTTGGCCGCAAAATATGTTTCGGTCGAACTCTACTGGAAATAATATCAATAAAAAACCGAAAACCGGTTATTTAAAAAACCGTTTATCTTGAGCAGTTTTTACAGTGCGGTTAAACTGGAGATGAAAAAAAAAAACGGTAAAACCGAAAACCGGTTGTTTCACCAATAACCGCCATCCCTAGCACTGACCGCCTGGAACACTGAGCCGTGTCGGTCATCGCCGAGCGATGTGGTGAGCCCTTGTGGCCGGTGAGTGTCGAGCGTCATAGACAGGGCTGTCTGTCTGCCGGTGTGTCGCGCCACAGAGGGAGACGGAGAGGTGTGACGGGCGCCGCCGGCCGCGGTCCCGTTATGCTATGCGCCGCGTGGGAAGCGGCCTTGCCTCGCCTCAGCCTCAGCTCAGCGTCCAGCTATGCACCTCACCTCACTGCTGCTGCTGGGGGAGCACGGCACACCCACTGACGGGCCTGTGCCGAGGTGGCGCAGCGCTCATACATCGCACTCGCATTCGGGACGACGATGTTTCCCCGTATCCGACCATCTAGACTTCTTAGCTTCTCCGTGATTTATCTACATCATTGGTTCCCAATCTTTTTTGTATTGGGACCACAATCTTCATGGAAAAAAGTTACGACGTATATACATGTGTGTGTGTGTGTGTGTGTGTGTGTGAGAGAGAGAGAGAGAGAGAGAGAGAGAGAGAGAGAGAGAGCATTTATAGCCACGGCTATAAACCTCGAAATTCCGGCGCTCTCGTGCTGTCAGTGGCAGCACCGGGAATGAGAAACGCGAGAACATTGCGGCGGGAACTTCAAACTAAGGCGCATTCAAGGCTCGCTAATATCTTAATATTAATAAAAATATAATACATCTTGAAACTTTCACTCTGCAGCGGAGTGTGCGCTGATATGAAACTTCCTGGCAGACTAAAATTGTGTGCCGGAACCGGGACTCGAACCTGGGACCTTTCCCTTTCGCGGACAAGCACACTACCGACTGTGCTATCCCGACACGACTCACGATGCCGCCTCACAACTTTACTTCTGCCAGTACCTCACCTCCTATGTTCCAAACTTCACAGAATTTCTCCTACGCACATTTCAAGACTACCACTCCTGGGCCGGCCGCAGTGGCCGAGGGGACTGCGGCGCTTCATTCACGGTCTGCAAGGCCACTACGGTCAGGACTTCGAATCCCCCCTCGGGCATGCATATTTGTGCCGTACTTAGTGTTAGCTAGTTCATAAGTACGGTTGTTTATAAGTTTAGGGACTGATGACCCCGTAGTTAAGTCCCATAAGCTATACAAACATTTTTGTTGTTGAACAACAACAACCACTCCTGGAAGAAAGGATATGTGGAGAGTAAAAGTTTCAGTCTGGAAACATCCCTTAGGCTGTGACTAAGTCATGTCTCCACCATATCCTTTCTTCCAGGAGTGCTAGTCTTGCAGGGCCACAATACAGGAGTGACCAGAATCCTCACTGGACAGAAGTTTCAAAGGCAGTGGTGTGGCGTGGAATATGGGATACCTATGTAATTGGACCTTTTCGTTTACTAGCTGCAAATACTGCAATAAGTGTTGTTTCCCCTCAGTTGTGACAGAAGACGGCTGCTTTTCCTCTACTTTCAACACGACGGGGCTGCACAACACTACGGAGCTGTTGTTCGTCAGCGGTTACGCGATCAATTAGCAGGTCAATGGATTGGCCAACGGAGTTCCGTGGAAGGACTACCCGTATCACCTGATACCACACCAATTGAATTTTCCGTTTGGCGGCCATTAAAAGCAAATAGCATATGCAGAGATAATCGCCTTGGCATACCGTCCAGGAAATTGTAGTAAAAAGTATAAAAAACCGGGCAAGTGCGAGTAGCTTTCGTGAGCTGACGGTTCCATATAAAACGGAATGAAAGATGCTGCTATCAGAGCAGAACAAAACGCGAATATGTCGTGGTCATAGGAGAACAATTAGCTTCTCGACTTACCTGCCTGCTTCTATGTATCCCTGACTGCCAATGGCATCAGAAGTGCCATAGAGTTGACCTTATACCAGTGGCATGTTATAAATAAAGACACTATGTGTCATCTTACTTTGACACTAGGTATATCACAAGATATATGACATCAAACAACTTGGTGTCGTAGTATATGGACATGAAGTTGCCTACAAATCTGAATGGGCAGATTGCGGGACAGGATCTTGACGTAACTGGATTTTTGCCCACACTAGCGCAGCTCTTCGAGTTGCAAACAGCGTTTCTGTATCACACAGACCTACAGCCAAAGGACAACTAGCGCGTCTACGCTTTTCATTATAGAACAACCAAGTACGCTTCCCCAACCACCATATCTCGCGCGCCATACGTTCTCGACCTTTCCGCTTATGCTGTAACGAATACAATATTTACTTTCTTGATTAAGTAGACAATGTCTATAGAATTGACCATAAATTTATTAACAGTGATCACCGGTTTCAACTCATTTCAGTTGACAAACACGAAAACTGTTTCGAGAAATGAGTTGAAATCGGTCATCACTGTTAATAAATTTGCGGTCAAGGCTATAGATTGCCCGGCCGCAGTGGCCGAGCGGTCTGCGGCGCGCCAGTCAGTCGGCACGGCCTCTCTGGTCGGGGGTTCGAATCCCCCCTCGGGCATGGATGTTTGTGTCGTCTTTAATATAAGATAGTTTTTAAGTTTAGGGACTGATGACCCCGCAGTTAAGTCCCTTAAGCTTAACAAACATTTGAACAATAGATATGATTTACTTAATCAAAAATATTTAGACTGCCTCCCTGACAACATGTCAAATAACACAATATTTACTCCTAACTTCCCCAGATATTCCTCATCGCCTTTTACCCACAATAATTACAAAGTTTAACATAAATAATTCCCAGAGGTAAAGCTTATTTTCCAGTGGCTACAATGTAAGTTTACAATATCATAAGAATTAGTATTTACATAATATGAAGTTGTCTGATACTTTCCTTTCGTCAGGGCTTTTTCTGTAACACATGTACAATTTCACCGTAAATATGACTCATTATCTGTGTAGTTGTACCTTGCTTCAGTTTGTTGTCCAAAAAAAGATAGTTACTTGTGGAATAAGGTAGACTGTAAGTCAAATCGACATCAAATCGGATTCAGAAATACCATGAATCATTTTCATTCTTGTATTAGCGCTGTTAAATGCAATGTATGTCATTTCATTTAACAGCAATAAAAAAAACTCTGAGATTCGTTTTTTTATTCCGGTAATAGATCCCAACTTGATACCTGTGCTATTAGATTTTTATTACTGTCTAAATCCGTTCTTGAAATTCATTGGATAACACAGTGCTTGCAAACTGAAAGGTGAATGGATCGGAATCGAGACGTGCTTCGAATTCCGCTAAACTTAACGTTCATTTTCACCCGTAGTTCAAAGACCTCGACTAGATGAAAAACTCTCACCAGGCCATTGAGCCACATGGAAATGTGTAATTATTGGTGTTAAGTGTTGGTTTTTTAACATTTGTAAAATATTTGTAATGAAACAATGTAACATTGGGTAAAAAGTAATTTATAATTTATTGTTCCGTATTTAGACTCTCCATAACTTTCTTCATTTTCTTTATTGTTGCAGGTACCACTGCTTTCTGCATCACCTTCAATTGTCCCCCTGACTAGCAGCTGTCTCTGATCTCTGATGGTTTGACTCCCGCGCAAGAAACGATTGTAGGTATGGTATTAATTCGTTCAACATACACTTGTATGCATCAGATTCGCCAGCTTATCACGGCTTTTTGCCAAAATTGTTAAAAATAAATAACTGCTGTTATTGTTTAACGTTGTAACGTCAGCGAGCAATGGGCACTGGCTAAACGAATACATAAACTATCTATGTACGACTGTTATTTAAGTTCGTTTCCAGTGTAACTGCCAGTTTTCATTTTATGGAACGACTTGTATATGTTTGAAACACTGCTGTTCATTCATTATACATTTTGAACGTTTCCTAATAAATGTTTCTCAGATTTTTTGCCGCGTCAGACTTTTTTTCTGACTCTTCAATAGCTCCCAAAATAAATTAAAAAAATCTTTTTAATAGGTCGTAAGTAGCTACCGCTCGATTCTGAACGACACAGAAACGAGTTTTTATGCAACATCTAAGAAAATCAATATTGTTACTGACGATCGTTCACCTTAGAGATGATACGAAACTTCGTGACATCTCCTTGAGATTATTCATCTTCAGATAAGTTCTAAGTTTCATGGCAATTCGGGCAACTGCAAACGAAAGTACACGAGCTATTGGCATCACAGTTCTGTCTGATGACATAGCACAGGGAGTCTTTGAAATATTGAGGTTACAAAAAATTCTGACACGGCGAGAAAAACAAACATTCATCCGAGTAAAATGTTATCTTTCGTACGACTCACCAACGCAGTTTCTTGGGCATTTTTTGCGACGCCTTCGAAGACACAGATGTAAAAAACTGCTCACAATTCGTTTAAATATTCTCTGTCACTGGTACTAACTTAAGGAGAGAGTCCTTTGATGAACGACATTGTGGCCATTTGGACAAGAATTTTGTGAGCAGTATTCTTCAAGAATGACAAACTTTCCAGCCTTCCAGTGAATTCGAGGCTGCCGTCCGCTTCCCATACAATTGTTTTTAACTGGCCATTGCACTTCAATTGTTCTAGACGTATAAACGTCGATATAGGAAGAATGCGTTTGATTCAAGTGATTACTTGCCGAGGGTATAATCAAACGCCCGTCGGCTATTTCTCCCATTTACGCACATGGCGTTACTTTTGATTACACTGGACGTTCGCTGTCAATTCTTCGCCAAGCATCTAGAATTTGGCGGTTGCTCGTTCTAATGAAGCGACCTTCACGTATACGACTGCCTTGCACGAGAACAGTCTCGGAGAGTTCCTGACATTATCCAATATTAAATGTGTATCTGCAGCACTCCATTAGCAATATTTACAGCTTTATCCTTTTGTAAGTGTTTTAGTATTATATTATTAGCATCACAAGAATTTCCAATATAACGTTAAAGGAATTTTCCACCATTGCTCGGAAGAGCATGGTGATATTAAATAGGAAACAATTTCTCATGTGCTATAAAATTGGTTTTATTTGGTCATGAAGTAGGTTTCGGCTACTTACGCCATCTTCAGGTACACCTGGATATTTTTTTTAATGACCTTATCAGAAATTTCACTAGCTTATGGAATGAACAGTCTTCCAACAAACTGATTGGTCTGCTGAAGGCATATTGCAGTCCGTTGTGAAACATGTATCACGTACTATGACGATTTACCGATGTCATTTCCTTTGAAACATGAACTAGGCTGAAAGGGAAATGAGAAAAATATTGTTTCGGAAGTAAGGCACAAAAAAGAATTTTTAGCCTTTTGCGAAAATATTTACCCTCTATAAAAATAATGTACAGCATAGTTTGTATATGTAATCTACGTGAAATAATAATTTAATAAGCGACTGTTACACTCCAGAAAGATTCCTGTGTGTCAGCTAATATTTGTGTGTGTGTGTGTTTCGCTTGTAGGCGCCATTAACGTCACCTGACTGCCGTAAAATACAGCCCAAGTCGCCAGAGAAGAACGGGTTGTTTTCTCAACGCGGTCTCCGTCCAAACCTGCTCGCTGCCCCGGCGCAAATTGTAGGCTTTTGTAAACAAATTGTGAGCTCAGACTTGATCTTCTGGTACTCCAGTGTTTCATCAACCCTGATGGACATCTGTAACAGGAGGAACTAGTAACTAGTCGAAAATGAAAAAAATGAACGCGCTCAACATATGATACGGAAAACAGTATTTTTACAAAGATCACTAGATTAAGTTCGATAAGTTGTTCGTTCCATAGATCCATGTTGAGGAGGTCCTCGTGGATTTGGGAAATGTCAAAAATATATTCTTCTTACAAGCTGATTATATAATAATACTAATAGTATGTATACAGATATATACATCCATTTGAGTATATTTAAAAATTCGTTAATGGAATTGGCCAGTAATAAAGCTTTCAGGCTCCTCTTATACTGATCTTTTTTGTAGTGGACTGTGAATTGAGTACGAGCCATCGGTCCCGTAGAATAGTTATTTCACTTACTGAGTAGTCTACTTTTCGAAAATCCTATTAGGCAGGAGTTACTGTTGATACGACGAAGTAGAGGAGCACAGGTTATGCTTGTTCATATATAGTATATACAATTAGGCTGGTGCACTAGTTCTTAGCGTTTTTCCAAACGTAATTTTCAACATGAAGATCGAAAAGTTTTATAAGTTTTAAGGCAGGGTTTTAAAGCCTTGGTAATGGTCGCTCTGTGACCATTCTCAATGCTTTAGAACAGTGCCTTAAAACTCTGGGTATGCTATGAGAAGTAAATATTTGCGACTAATTGCTGCTCATCATTCACATGTTTTTCCCAAAAATTAATAAACATAACAGAAATACATAACAAAGTCTGACGCGCCTCAATGTCGATTAATGCTTTTGAACGATGTTTATTGTACCCCGAATGTCTTGCTGAACAGTGAGATGACGAACGTCAAAACGACCGACCTTAACCCTTTAATGCATGACTTTTAATTTGAAGCTATAAAATCTACCACGATTAACGTATAATACATTTACACTGACAAGAGAAAAACATCGAAAACAAATCCTTAAAATTATTATGCACTACTAGCGACAAATAGTTAATAGCGGGTCAGCTACATAGTGCTTCCATGTAGTAAATGCCACTATTATGCCTCTCATCTTTCCAGAAAGTACCTCACAATGCAACAGTAGTAGGTTAACTCAATGCAGCTAACTGTTGAATTGATTCAGTAGCACTCTGGAATTTATAATTTGTAGGACGAGCTACTAGCTAATTTGTAGGACGAGATACTAGCATATGTAACACCATGTATACAAGCAGCTACAAATGAATTTGTGGTAAAACGTTGATCTGTTTGAGAGATAATGGAAAAAAATAGGGTATGTAGTTGATCAGCTACACTATGCACTAAAGGGTTAAAATGGAAAAATCATTTTATTAATGAGCGCTGTACAAAGGTATTATGTCCGCACACGGCGCAGATATGTCTTGTATGTCTTGCTATCACTCCTCCACTGAACTCAGGGAGAAGAATTCTCAGTGAATAACCAGGGAATAAAGCCGCATTGGTCTTTTTTTTTCTTTTTTTTCCATTAAATAGCAAATCAATTTCAGCCACTTACTGACTCTCCTTAGTGCTAGAAATGGATGAAAAACAACACACGGTCACAGCAATATACAAACGTTTATCACAATGAGTACACAATTTTTTATGGTTAATTACATACCGCCAATGTCTCTGAAGGTCTAGACTAAACATTGTAGCTGACAGTATTTGTGACTTCAAGATTATACAATAATAAACAATTTTACACTTCGCGATCATTTTGGTGGCAGTCACACTTCAGACCGAACTAACTTCTTAGTTGCATCGGCTGTGTAAGCAGGGGCTCAACTAGATTACAGGTCAGTCCACCATATGAAATGTACAATGGGCGGCTTTATTTGCCCTTCTATACGAGGGGTAGTAGTACAGAAATGTTAGCTTCCTATGTTTCAAGACAACTCTAAAAAAACTGATTGCAGGACGATTTCTTTACAATTATTATCGACCGCAAATCAATAATTTGATCTTTGCCGTCTACGTCTCTACATAGTTGACCTGTAAAATATAAAAAAATTAAACTTGAAATTTTCACCTTCTCGTTGTGTAAGTACAATTATACCAGTAAGATCACGAGCTAGCTCTCGACAATCGAACATCTATGGGACATGTTGAGGTGGGCAGTTTTCCCTTCCTCAAGACATGGAACAACCACTGCCGAAGGCACTAAATGCCTGAGACGATGTATTCTATACTGTCACTCACTACCTTTATTATTGTATGCTTGCAACAATAGCAGTATATTTTAAGTTGTGCCAAATCAGACATATTTTGCATTAAAATAAGCAGAATTATATTTTCTCTCAGTAGCGGAGTGTGCGTGTTTGTCCTTAGTTTAGTTTACGTAGTTTATAAGCCTAGGGACACAACCAGAGTAGTTAAGTCCCATATATTTACAAACATTTGATTTAGAGAGAGAGGGAGGGGATAGAAGTTTCAACATATGAACACCCAAAGTACTTCCATTCTCCAAAGTAAGGAAGAATTGGATGAACTGCGCAGTGAAAGGAATAGTGTACTTTGCTCACAATATTAATTTACATTTTAAGAATAAATATATGAGTATGATCCAAACAAGAATAATGTTACTTAACGTTAAAATGGAGTTGGTCATAGTAGAAAAAGCTAGCATGCACGAGGTGGCAGGAAAGTTTCACAATAACTTTAACAGGAACACAGAACGATTTATTAAAAATATATACATTGATACGAAGTTGATGAAGTTATTTCTGAAATATTGTATGACTATTCCTTTAATTGGAAGTCAAACTTGAAAAATTTGAAAACCAAAAAAACAAGACAGCATGCTTGGAACTCTGTGCAATAGAAGTACATTAAAAAGTAAGTAGTGAGAAAGGGAGAGAGAGAGAGAGAGAGAGAGAGAGAGCGAGGAATAGGAAAACTAATTGATGATGTACCACAGAAAGGTACGAAATAATTTTATGGAAGGCATTTGCGAGATAAAGAAACGTACTATTAATATTTGTGAAACATAAAATCTTGTTGTTTGAATTGTTTTCGGTTTGATTAATCCCAAGTGTATAATGACTTCCTTTCTCAGTGTCAACAAACACTGACAAGTCGGCGTCACCTGTAAGCAAGTAGTGAACGGATGATCTTGGATTAAGTAATGGGAAGTTCTATGGGAACTAGTTTCAGGAGACAGTAACATTAGTGGTAAGTTAACAAAGACTACTGTACTCGACAATGGAGGGACTACAACACGGGAGAAACTGTATGGTCAGAAACAGTACCCGTATGTAACGCAGATGTCCGATTATGTCTGATAGGCCTGTCACGTTTTCAGATACTAACATTTGCACAAAGTATTTGGAACGAGACGTCGATATGGAACGAAGCTGGGAGTGAAGAATGGAAAAGAAATGTTTCAATATTTTTACAGCTTCATTTTAATGTTCTGCAAAAGTAGTAGGAATACATACTATATATATTTAAAACTAGTGATGCAGTAGTTTAATGTATGAATTATTGCCTGTTGAAGGATGCAGTGATGTCTCATTCAGCGGGGTTCTTACTGAAGGAGGAACCTTGGGCAACGCATCAGTTTGCTACCAAATAAAATTTGCTTGACATTACTAATGTTGACTGCAAAGACGCTGCAGTTGCTTGGTGTTCTATCCAATGTAAGCGACGTAAGTTACACACGTTCGTATAGAATGTGACGCCATCCGGAGCACCAAGTCTCGCCTATTCGTACTTCACGCAAAAAGCGAAGTTTTACACTTGTTAGCGCCAGAATGTCTTTTATTTCTTACGTTAAAAGCAAACAGGTTATTAATAAATCAGTGCTTACAAAATTAGGAAATTCAATCGGAGATACTCAAATCCTACATCTTATGTTTGTTTTCCATTTTGCGAGATTAAATGGTCTTTATTTTCAAAGCTGTCACTTGAGTGTAGTCACTGCCTGTCGTTTTTGTGTTTCAAATAACCTTGTTACAAATATGTTTTACGACCCATTTGCCGTATTTCTTCGTCGCTTGAGGTGCGTCTGCGAGAGATGTAAATTAAAAAGGCAATTATCCCAGTTAGTCCCTTCAAACGGCAACCCACAAGACTCATTTTTACGGGGCTTTTAAACGACGTAAGTGAGGCTGCGTCAACTCGAACCCTGTGTTTTGTTGTAGCAGCTCTGCGAAGAGTGGGTTGAATACTGTGTTTTGTGGTGGGAAACCCGAAGAGGTTGCCCGAGTGACTTTGCTGTACTGCATGACTTGCTGTTCTCTACAAATGTCATGGTGGCAGCCATGAGCGAACCCTGCACGACAAAATTCCCAGCTATTGGCGTCAACTGAGCCAAAGCCTCAGAAAAATCTGTGGACGCAGGCACTATGCCTCATAGAAGGTGCCAGCGAACATTCTGTGGAAACAGAAGTACTGTGCAAAATATATGCCCAAATCATGGATTTATAAAAAGTAATTTAAATTACAAAAATACGATAGTTCTCCGATGTTATTCAATTTGTACATTGGGTAGGCGGTGAAGGAAAGCAAGGAAAAATTTGGAATAGGGATTAAAGATCAGGGGGAAGAAGTAGGGTAATGGAGTGCAGTGTAAGAAAATCAGGTGATGCTGAAGGAATTCGATTAGGTAACGAAACAATGAAGGTGGTAGATGAGTTTTGTTACTTGGGTAGTAAAATAACATGCGATGGTCGCAGTACAGAGGATATAAAATGCAGAATGGCAATGGGAAAAAAGGCATTTTTGAAAAAGAGAAATTTGCTAACATCGAATATTGATTTAAATGTAAGGAAGTCTTTTCTTAAGACATTTGTGTGGAGTGTTGCCTTGTACGGGAGTGAAACATGGACGATAACCAGTGCGGACAGGAAGAGAATAGAGGCTTTTGAAATGTGGTGCTACAGAAGAATGCTGAAGATTAGGTGGGTGGATCGCATAACTAATGAAGAGGTACTGAACAGAATTGGTGAGAAACGGAATTTTTGGCATACCCTGACCAAAAGAAGGGATCGCTTGGTAGGACACATTCTTAGACATCGAGGAATCGTAAATTTAGCATTGGAGGGAAGTGTGTGGGGTAAAAATCGCAGAGGGAGACCAAGAGACGCGTATAGTAAGCAGAATCAAGTGGATGTGGGTTGCCGTTCTTATGAGGGGATGAAAAGGCTTGCTCAGGATAGAATAGGGTGGAGAGCTGCATCAAACCAGTCTCCGGACTGAAGACTATAACAACAATAACAACAACAACGATAGTTCAAAAAGAACTAAATTTGTGTCGTACATGGAAGTGCTACAACTGTTCCATACTTTGCAGTTTTTAATTTCTGTATAGAATCTTTGCATGGATGTTAGTATGATATGATACCGTTCGCCTGCTTTGTTTGTTTTTTATTGGCGTCTTGCAGCAAGTTTTTGGTTAAAGGATTAACAACATTTCAGAACTACAATGCTGTCTGATTCTAAGAATAACGTCAATCGTTCATAATAACTAAATCCACGCATTTCACTTACTATTGTTTTAAATTAATTGTTTATAATAATAATAATTTTCATGGTTCTTAAAATTACATATAACTTACAAAATTAATTGTTCATTTCACACCAGTCATTTAATGAAAGACCAGATTAGGTGTCCAGTACCTGCACTGCGCTAAAGTAAAAGTTCGTCTGCAAAGAGTGGGAATTTACATCTAATTTACCGTTCTTTCTGCCTCTGTCGCTGAATTTTGAATTTTTTTTATTTTTATAATATTTTAAAACTACTGCTACTTCTTAAAGGCAGATAAATGTGCCTCATTCATCTCGTTGATAACTTAGTCGTTTTAGATTGAATATCAAGTTAAATTAGGAAAATAAGTGTCTTTTTGCGGGTCCAATAGCTAATGGTTCATCGAAAAGCATAGGTGACATAAGGCGGAATCGGATTAGGCCGTAAGTTTCCATTCCCTCTGCGGACCGTATGAGGAAGGAAGAAACAATGTTCTGACAAGGAAAACTTCGAAGTAGAACGGTCGGAAGCACGTAAAACCATGCTTATAACAACAGTCGATGGTAACAGTGATCTGTATGTTTTCCGAGTAAGATGTTGCCTTCTACCACTACTGACATTTCAGTAGAGAGAAAGAAAGCAACAAGATATCAATACTGTAGGAGGCAAACTATGCATAATTCATTTTGAGTGTATCATTACGTCACCAGTACACAGTACCAAAAAGCACCTGCTTAAACTAATTAAAATAGCACAAAAACACATGCCGGGGAAGCACTTAAAGCTGTTTTTAGGAAAAGGCCTATAAAATCGTTGATAACCTCCAAGAGGGACGTCCCTTAACATAAAAGATCCCACCGCCTCCCCTCGTCTGTGGTAATTGAAAGAGTGAACTTTAATGATGAAATAACGATCTTGTAGATCTTCCACTTTGTTCAAATATCGTATCTGCACTTGGAGAACATAATATATGCCTGGTCTAAGGCGTCAGTCTGCGTACTGGGCTGCCGTCCCCGCCGGAGGTTCGAATCCTCTCTCAGGCATGGGTGTGTGTGAGTGTGTTGCCTTTGGTGTAAGTTTTTAAGTCCAGGGACTGATGGCCATAGCAGTTTCGTGCAACAGGTTTACAAATATTTGAACATTTTTGAACTAATATATAAGCACATTGAAATATAATTAACTATAATAAAATAAAACAAAAATTTTGGTTACGATCGGGAATTATTGTGTGTGTGTGTGTGTGTGTGTGTGTTTGTGGATGGTCTGCTGGACTGTTTGTGTGCTGATGCAACAGTGTCTACCTGGATTGGTGAATGTAAAAACTGATCAGAATGTCTGTAATTCAAGTGCGAGAAAATATTATAGTTGCAGCCTGGTATCGATGATTGCAATGAGTATGGTCCTGTTATTCGCTTAGCTATCCAGAACACGAGTCTGGTTAAACAATTAATAACAAGTCCGGTTGTAGCTCAAGATCCGATTCGTTTATCAGACAGACAAATAGTTTA
This sequence comes from Locusta migratoria, assembly GCA_026315105.1. NCBI lineage: Eukaryota > Metazoa > Arthropoda > Insecta > Orthoptera > Acrididae > Locusta > Locusta migratoria. The sequence continues at coordinate 469,274,687 of CM048745.1, read as the reverse complement.
TTAATTAAATAAAATGCTGACCAATGTTTGACACAAATTTGATGCCGAAAATAAATGTGATCATGGGTGACCTGACAATTTCTAACAGCGAGTGATAGCGGCAGAATAACATGCTAGGATATGGTACAGTGAAAACGCTTAAGTTGACAATTATCTATCCGATAATTAATTAGAGAACAAAGTTTAGATCACTAATGTAACACAGACTGAGCATGACTTCTGTTGTGACCTTAGTAGTGATTGTTATACGTAACTTCACGTGCTGTGAACAAGATCTACCTCATTAACAAACAAAATGTTGTATTGTCAAAATAGTTCATTACCTAAGTTGCGTGCAAACCAAATAATACCCAGTGTGAATGATCTCATGCGTAAAATGACTGACAATGTATAACAGAAGCTGACAGAAACACAAGAAACTTGCACAATGTATCATAGTGTAGAAACGTCTAAGTCGCTAATTGTGCAACTGCCTCATACCTGATAAACAAGTTGATTACGATTTCCTGTAATGAAAATGCAAGACCATAACAAACTGGGGTACTAAAAGTATGTGCAAAATGTTTAACAGACACATAAATAAATTTAAATTCTCTCACCTCTTTTCTGTAGACAGCAGCTTGGACACTTGCAGCACATTAATGATGAAATATAAATAAAGTTGAAACTTGTATCTATCCTACCGTTACTGTTAAAACTCACAGCCTAAAACAGCTTGCTAATAATGCTGGGTGTAAGTTATTATTATTAATTATAATTATTACTTTTCAAACACCATCACAATTACAATAAAAAATTCATACCAAAATGAATGTTACCAACAATACCAACTACTCCACTCTCTCAGCCTACCACCTCTATGGACTCCTTCTGTCTACTTCCACTCTCAAACTCCTCCTGCCTACCAATTGCCTCCTCCAACTCACAGTTCACAGCATCAACCTTTCTTAACAGAGAATGACAATTACGCGTAGTGTAGTGTTGCCACCTGTCAATATCAGGTGTGTAGGATGTGTGTGTTTTGAACTCCTATAAGCAAGAGTTTTTTGGCACTGTTTCAAATTCAAATGTTCAAATGTTTGTTAAGCTTAAGGGACTTAACTACGGGGTCATCAGTCCCTAAACTTACAAACTACTTATGAACTACCTACAACTAAGGACGGCACAAATATCCATGCCCGAGGGGGGATTCGAACCCCCGACCGTAGTGGCCGTGCAGACCGTGACTGAAGCGCCTCAGTCCCCTCGGCCACCGCGGCCGGCTTGGCACTGTTTATTGAGACTGTAATGATACACTGAACTCAGTGAATTATGTATAATTTCCTTCCTATAGCATTCTTATTAAAATGCAGTGATTTGCATGGATCTCAAGTGTTATTCTAAGGACGGTTTTTACGGGTTCCAGCGTTCGATGTCAAACGTATTCCTTGTGATAGTGAAAAGCATTCTTTATTAGGAGAAACTCCAAGAGGCAAGAATAAGGAAGGTTAGTGAACAATGCTTATTATAAGCACCGTCCCGGCAGTGGTCTAATTTATTGAAGCATTTAAAAGGGGAAAGCCAAACGGGGATTTGATCTCTTGCGTGTTTGAACAGCTGCGCCACATCGCTTCTTGCAGTGTAATGGAACCCTTCCGCTATGCAGCCAATAACACACGAGGAATACCGCTTGCAGCTGTAAGTTTATTGCTTGAAACTGACTAGAGCTTCCACATAAATGTTTCCACGGCCATTAAACAGCAATAATCATTTCGCAGGAGTTTACGAGTGAAGACAAGGAGCAGTATAATTCGAAACGTTGAATCGTTTGGTGGACTAGGTTGTCCGCCATATGCACCTGCCGTAACAAGTGTATTGCTCTGTCATTTGGCTGTAGCCGGTAACTAGTTGTTCGAATGTTTGTAGAGCTTATGGGACTTAACTACGGGGTCATCAGTCTCTAAACGTACAAACTACTTATGAACTAGCTAATACTAAGGACGGCACAAATATCCATGCCCGTGGGGGGATTCGAACCCCCGACCGTAGTGGCCTTGCAGACCGTGACTGACGCGCCGCAGAACGCTCGGCCACCGTGGCCGGCTAACTAGTTGTGATTGGGGACTGTGGAACAGTGTGTGATCGCCTTTATAAGCACAATACAATTCCGAGTAATGGCCGCCTCTGCCAGCTGATAGGTTTGCTTTGGTCTCCTTTCTCGTTTTAAGAACTGGAACAACTAGAACACATTTATGGCGCCACTTCTCTGGATCGCAGTTTGGTTCATCTGTTGTATTGTTATTTGAAGCTCTCTACATTTTACATTTTACCATTTGACATGAACGCTGGGGAGTGGCTAAAGGGCAGTCTCCACAAGAATTTTTGCAGATAATATCATAGTCACCTGAAGATGCGTCTTTAACGACGCGAAACCGGCAGTGACTTCTTTATTAACACATTTACGATGGCGAGCACTAATGGGAACGTCCAGAGCAGTACATTAACCATATCTACAGTACAAGCTTTTTTCGTAGAAAAAAAATCAAAACTTTATTTAGACAAACCATTAATTCCGAAGTAAGTAGTAAACTTCACATTGTATGAATCAGTGGGAACCGAGAAAGCGAGATCAACGTAAAAATGTTGAGAAATTTTTACAATGAGAGTACGGTTGCAAAGAGTTCCATTGTTTCGCTTTGTCTAGAAAACCCGTATTTGTCATCTGTAAGTTTTTCAGTTGCCTTCAACATTTCAGCGAAGTTTCGGTTAGAAGGGTTATGTAAACTTTGAACTTCGTCGTATCGTCACAGTTGTGCGATTTGTCATTAAGTAGAAGTGATATCTGGCGTTCCCCAGGGAAGTGTATAGGACCCCTACAGTTCCTTACTTTTATAAACGATTTAGGAGACAATCTGAGTAGCTCTTTTAGCTGTTCGCGGATATTCATTTGTCGGTTAGTAAGGTCACCAAAAGATAATGAGCAACTGCAAAATGATTTAGATATCAGTATGGTGCAAAATTGGCAATTCACCCTTAATAAGTGTAAGGTCATTAATATGACTACTAAAAGATATCCGTTGAAATTCAGTCACACGAGACTCAGTCAAACCTACAGGTTGTCAATTGTAATAAATAACTAGGAGTAACAATTACGTACAACTGAAATTGCAAAGAACACATAGAAAATATTATAGGGAAGGCGAACCAAAGGGTACGTTTCATTGGCAGAACAGTCAGAAGATGCAACAGTTCTACTAAACAAAATGCCTACACCACACTTGTGCGTCCTATTTGCAGTATAGTTGCGCATTGTGGGATCCACACCAAGTGGGACTGACACTAAGTTCCAACCCTCGTATTATTATTATTACTAGCTTAAACCCGTGGCTCCGTTTGCGTGTTGGTAGATCAAATCACACGTAAAAATGCACTCGTTTCGAAGAATCCAATCACGAAATTCAACAATAATGATTGTAATAATATCACAGATAGATCACTTGATGTAATGCGCGAAACGTGAAATCGATTTTTTTAAAGAGATGTATTAAAAGAAATTTCTTTTTTACTGCTTTATTTATTTATTCTTATATTTCCTTATACGTACTTATCCTTACAGAGAAAGAGCTGAAGACATTGTAGCACGCATAGACCAAAGATATGGTCTGTGGCATCACGTTTCGCTGTATGTAATCTCCTTGCTACAGAGTCGTAAACGTCATCGCTGGCCTTCAGTCCCAATTTTTTAATAATTTGACGACTTTCAACCATCATATCTTCCACCCCGTTATAGCTATCGGCATGGAACTGCTATGGTGTACAACGGCAGAATTCGGACAACAATTACACACAGACCTTTCGTTTGCGTCCTGTAGTTTTCGGTGCAGAGCGAAATATTAACAAACACACACGTAGAATTTTATATTCACCGATAACTTTCCATCCCAATATACTCCACCCTTTTATCATTATCAACCCTTAAGCAACAATGCAACCAATAAAACCATTTTCAAAGAGTAAATATAATTTTCAAAGAGTAATTATTGTTCCGCATTTCGCGTTATATTCTTCAAATTAATAAATATCTATCAGATCGCTATAAAACCGTGCCTAAAACCTTCCTCATGTATAAATTGGTAACTGTACAAACATTTAAGTCTCTGCGTCTTGTCGTTCGGACGTGATAACCGTACACCGAACAGACATTCACATTAGTATATATAGATAAATAGCTATCCGATCACCATAAAACCGTGCCTAAAGCCTTCCCCGGGTAGACATTAGTAACTGTACAAATTTTTAGCTGATTATGTCTTGTGGTTCAGACGTGATAAACGTACACCGAACAGACATTCACATTTATAGATATAGATTATTAGAGAAAGGATCCAGCCGTCTCACGGAACGCGTTGGGGCACCGAGCCACGGGAGATGCAGTAAATATCACTGTTAATCGTTTTGTAATATGTTTTAAAATTTGATTCCTCTCGAAACTCCTAAGTAGCATTCTAGAAAATAAGAATGCAGAGTGTGGTATTCTTAGACTACCCCAGTCATCAACCGGCGTGTTTAGCCGTGTGCCCCGAGCAAAACACTTTGATATGCAAAAATCGGCCGCTGCCGCGGTGGGCCGTGCCTTATAAATGCAGGAGAGAAATAACGGCGGCAAAATGGCCGTGTAATCGCCTGCGTGATTGGCCATCGGGTGCGGCGCCACTCATCAGCATGCCGGCCGCCGACGGCGACGACGCTAAACATCGCAGCAGCGGCAGCAGCAGGGGGCAACGGTCGCCCTGCCGGCAGGGAGCTGTGCCAGCACCCCTATAGAAGAAAGCCCGCGCTCGACGTCACAACATGGCGGCGGTGACAGGCTTACAGTCCTCTGAAAGATTGTAAACATTAGCTGTGCACGCTGTTTATAGTGCATTCTTTCGTTCAGGAGTGAATGTATTGCGTAAATTGGTGTTGTCAAATGTTCAAATGTTTGTATAGCTTGTGGGACTTGACTACGGCGTCATCAGTCCCTAAACTTACTTACTTATGAACTAGCTAACACTAAGGACGGCACAAATATCCATGCCCGAGGGAAGATTCGAAACCCCGACCGTAATGGCCGTGCGGACCGTGACTGGAGCGCCTCAGTTCCCTCGGCCACCGCGGCCGGAGGTGTTGTGTACGGTGTAATCGCTACGCTGCACGATTTGTGTGTGTGAGAACAACGTGAGATCTCTTTTTTACTGACAAAATGCCGTTTCGCTGTTCTGTGCCGAAGTGTAGAGGAAATTACGACTGTGGCCCAAAAGTTACCGTCTTTAAACGTCCGGAGAAGAAGAAATGGATATCAAGAATACCTAGGATAACTTGGCTCCTTCTTCATGATAATGAGTAAGTTTTCGTTTTTGTTTAACCTTATAAAAGAGTTTTAAGTCATGACTGTTTACCGTTGGATATTGCGATTCATTTTATTTACGCAACTACCCCCATTAGTTTATTCTTCTCCGGACGTGTAAAGACGGTAATTTTGGGCCACAGTCGTAATTTCCTCTACATTTCGGCACAGAACAGCGAAACGGCACTTTGTCGGTAAAAAAACGATTACACGTTGTTCTCACACACACAAATCGTCCAGCATAGCGATCACACCGTACATAATACCAATCTACCTAATAAATACACTCCTGAACGAAAGAATGCACTATAAACAGCGTGCACTGCTAATGTTTACAATCTTTCAGAGGACTCTAAGCCTCTCACCGCCGCCATTTTGTGACGTCTTGCGCAGGCTTTCTTTTATAGGGGGTGCTGGCTGTGCACGTCACTGGAGGGAGGGAGCAGACGGAGAAATGTGGTCGGGCCAGACGATTCACCGGAATGAACGAAGCAACAGTAGCAACTATCAGTGTAGCCAGAGGGAGGGTTTTGTGTGGTCTAGCCCCTCCCGAAATGTCGCGAACACTGGCATCATTCTCTATCAGGATAAAGCTCATGTACATTTTGTCGACACTGGGAAGCCATTACACATGCTTCATATAGCCCCGTTTTCTCCCCATGCGATTGCCATATTTTTTAGAGTCCTGAAGATAGACATTCCTGAACATTGGTATGTTTGGGAGGAAGAAGTGCATACTTGATCCTGTAGCTAACTGCAAACATTGAGGAATTGGCTGTCTTGTTTCACAGTGGGTTAAATGTATTGACAGTTATAGTGATTGCTACTAAAATAATGGCAAAGTATTCATTGAAAATTAAAAAAAAAAAAAAAACAAATTTTATTGTAGTAATTATTTTAAGTTCATCAGTCGACATTTCTGCTCTATGTTGTCTTTAATCTTCGTTTTTTACGATAGCGAACGGATTTTTAAGGTTTTCTATTGCAAGCTCCTTAAAACTGATATGTCAGATGTTTCTACGTCGTTTTCCTCAGTCCACGTAACACGTATTACAGGCACTCACAGGATTATCATGTCCTAAAGTCTCTACTGACAAAGTTTAGTTCGTTCCCGAAGAGAACAGGAAAACGAAGCGTCTTCAGTTAATGGGTACTCAACGGTTTTTGTCACTTTCTTCTCGCTGCTTTTGCCGTTCAAATTGTGCACCATAATTTTATCACGTTTTCTGATGTCATAAGTGGTAGCACACCCAACACCATAAAATGAAGTTAATCGTTAATTTTTTAATAACTTCGCAGGTTTCGACCAATGACAATGTCTCGTGTTTACGTTTTCAACTATGTCCTCCTTCTGATATATTGTAGGAAGAAACGAAATACACAAAGGGTATACTAATTCAGTTTCACACTTTTCGCAATTACCAAAACTTGGCGGCTGACTTCGTATTGTTTACTAAACTGTTCACTTATAGTAGACATGCACTGATCTCAGCTCGCTGTGTCGGACTACTGGGCCTGTTGGACTGGCAAAGTGTCGCATTGTAGAGACTCTGCTGTATCTGTACAGTTATTTTTTGCTATTGACAGCATTCACGCACGGCAAAATTTGAGTTAGGAACGTCTTCTCTGATAATGTATCGGAAGATATTGAAAGCTTAACCCACTGCCTTTCTCATTGACATCCGTCTTTCGTTCAGTATTTGCCTTTCTTCATGATATGATTTGCCTTGTTCCTATTTTGTAGAATACGTACTAATTTTGTTTCTATACCACTTTAGTATACAGTCCTTTGGAATGAAATATAATATACGAGGGTGAGTCTGTAAATAAGTCGCAAACTGAGGTAGACACGCCAGTCCTGCGTTTTCAAGCCTGCAAATTGCTTTACTTTTCAGCTGACTCCACCTGTAAATTTAAACTCTCGCCCCCATCGTTCGAGAAGGCTTTAAAAGACCTGAGCTTGGAATTTTGTGGCAGCTTTGTATGATGTAAGTGACGCTCTTGCGCTGTAACTTTATTTGGTTCCTTAAACTGCTGCAACTGCAACCCACAAGACGGATGTGTCGTGATGGTAGAGAAATACCCCTACACAGCGCGCAGTACTGTCGTGTTGTTTGTATAGTCTATGGGACTTAACTACGTGGTCATCAGTCCCTAAACTTGCAAACTACTTATGAACTAACTAAGACTAAGGACGCCACAAATATCCATGCCCGAGGGGGGATTCGAACCCCCGACCGTAGTGGCCGTGCAGACCGTGACTGGAGCGCCTCAGTCCCCTCGACCACCGCGGCCGGCTGTAGTACTGTCGTGTCTACCTCAGTTTGCGACTTACTGACTCAGCCTCGTATATTATATTTCATTCCAAAAAACGGTATACTAAAGTGGTATAGAAACAAAGTAAACCTCTTAATAATGTACGTATACACCAAATTAGGAAAAAGCAAATCATATCACGAACAAAGACAAACACGGAACGAAACACGTTATTACAATATCCATTCATTGAAAACCACTCCTGAAATCATATCCTTACTACGCCTATTGGTGTTCCCACGACCCTATCGATAATGGTATAGTAGTATTTGCTTGCCTTACAATACGCAATAGTAGACTGTGCTGTGAGTTGTAGTTTGCACAAGAACTATTCATTGTATGAATCTGAGGTGGAAAGGAGAGTCTACAAACAAGACGACAGTATCCGCGAAGGAGAGCTAATAACGTATCTCTCTTTAGTGGGCACTTATTTAGGTCCTTATAGATTCATGTTAAATTATCTTATAAGGTAGATTAAAGAAAGGGGAGCTCACTTTTTTAGTATTTGTGAATCTGGAGACACGTTTTAGAATGTTGACTGGAATATAATTTTTCAGATTCTGAAGGTAGCTGGGGTAAAATATAGGGAGCGAAGCGCTATATTAAACTTGTACAAAAATCAGACAGCAGTTATTCGAGTCGAAGGGCATGGAAGGATCGTAGTGCTTAGGAAGGGAGTAAGATAGAGTTGTAGCCTTTCCCCAATGTTGTTCAATCTGTACATTGAACAAGCTGTGAATGAATGTAAGGAGAAGTTTGGAGAGGGAATTAAAAGTCCAGGGAGAGAGAATAAAAGCCTTGTGGTTTGCCGGTGACATAGAAATTCTGTCAGAGACAGCAAAGGACCTGGAAGAGCAAATATAAGATGCACATTAGCAAGAATAAAACGAGGGTAATGGAATGTGTCAGAAAATCAGGCGATGCTGACGGAATTAGATTAGGTAACGAGACAATAATAGTAGTCGATGAGTTTTTCTATTTGGGCACCATGATAACGTCTGACGGCCGCAGTAAAGAAGATATAAAATGCAGAATGGCTATGGGAAGAAAAGCGTTTATGAAGAAGCGAACCTTGTCGACATTCAATATTAATTGTCGGCCGCGGTGGCCGAGGTGACTGAGGCGCTCCAGTCACGGTCATCACGGCCACTACGGTCGGGGGTTCGAATCCCCCCTCGGGCAAGGATATTTGTGCCGTCCTAGTTCGTAAGTAGTTTGTAAGTTTAGGGACTGATGACCCCGTAGTTAAGTCCCATATGCTTAACAAAAAAAAAAAAAAAAAAAAAAAAAAAAAAAAACCGATATTAATTTAAACGTTAGGAAGTCCTTTCTGAAACAATTTGTCTGGAGTGTAGCATTGTATGGGAGTGAAACGTGGACGATAAGAGTTCAGAGAAATTGATGATAGAAATTTTCGAAATGTGGTGCAACAGGTGAATGATGAAGATTAGATGGGTAGATCACGTAACTAAGAAAGAGGTGCTCAGCAGAAATGGGGGAGAAAGCAAGTTTCTGGCATATCCTGACTACGAGAAGGGATAGGTTGGTAGGACACATTGTGAGACATCAAGGAATCGTGAACTTAGCATTAGAAGGAAGTGTGTGGGGTAAAAATCGTAGAGGGAGGCCGAGGGACGAATAGAGTAATCAGATTCAAAAAGATGTAGATTGCCGTACATATTCTTAGCTGAAGAGGCTTGCACTGGACTGGGTAGCGAACCAGTTTGCGGACTGAAGACCACCACCACAACAACAGATTCGTATCCACGCATCGGAAGATAAGAGCTTCCGCAGTAGTGAAGACGTGACGTAAGACCGCGCTGGCGGCAGTGCGTGTTCAGAGTGGCGATGGCGGCCGGCAGCTTTCTCCTTGCTAGGCAGCAGCAGCAGGCAGCTGGCGGTGGGCGCGCGCCCTCCCTGCCGCTTCAGGAGCGAAAGTCGTAACCCACATACTGACGGCTGCTGCGCCAAAGGCCACATCCGAGGAGCCGTTGTTGCATCTAGACATTACAAGAAATAGCTTTATACATTTTAACATTCCACTACATGGTGGTTGTCGACGCAACAACTGTGGTGAATGAATCAAATAATCAGCAGTCTTTATTTTTATGGATATAGTAAAAACGAAATTTATACAGAGACTGCTGATCATTTGAGGCTACATAGTAATTTTTAGTGGCTCCCAGTGCATTACACTTAGCTAGCGGAAAACTCTGCGATTCTCAGGCATTTATTTCTTACAGTCCTCTAGTAGTCTGTGTCCCATCCTTTATCCTCATTTCTCCTTCTCAGCCATCTCCTTTCCTCTTTCTGATATTAACGATGGTGAACATAATAACATGCCCCACATTAAAGAGTTTAGAAAACATTGTTTCATATTAGAAAGACAGCGAACTGGTATATAATTAAAAATTAGCGAAAAGTTTTTACAATTTATTTTGAATGAAGATAACCGGTTTCTATATACGCTGAGATCATCATCGGATCGAAATCGTCTCATCGTTAATGCCAACATGACTGATATTTTTGAATATCCCAAAAAAATTCAAATGTTTGTAGATCTATCGGACCAAACTGCGTGGTCATCGGTCCGTAGCTTACAAACTACTTAAACCTAGGTAAACTAACCTAAGGACAACACACACACCCATGCCCCAGGGAGGACTCCAACCTCCACGGCGAGCAACCGCGCGCTCCGCAGCGAGACGCTTTAGACCGCTCGGCTACTCCACCGCGGCTGAATATCTCACATTATTTACTCCACTCTTCTCTTTCCCCCTCTCTCTGTTCACCTGCTTTCTCCCCCTTCTCCATTTTCTCCTCTCCCTTGTCCATTATTTCCTCCCCCCCTCCCCCCCGCGCCATATGCTATCCCCCTCTTCCCTCTCTGTTAGTATCCTCTTCTCCATATCTCTACCTCCCCCCCCTCTCTGTGTGTGTGTGTGTGTGTGTGATTGTTTGTTTGTTTTTGTGTTTGTGTGTGTGCGTTGCGTCTCGCACGCCATACTCTGTGGAAGATTGCATTGGCTATATCTACCAACTTTAAAGGTCGGTGGGACTGTTATTGCACAGGTTGCAGAGTATGAAAACCTTCACCACGAAAAGATACTTCTGCCGACTTTTATGGACGTCACTTCTCAAGTACCGTCTGACAGGCACCATATTAAATTTTATTTTTTTGCCAAAAAATAGTCTTGTTGCACAAATACAGTATTTTTTCCTTTTTCATACGTGACGCGTTTCGCATCATCAGACGTTCTGGGGGAAATTACAAACTTATTGAAAACAATATACAATTGAACTAATAAAATACCGTTGAAAACTGTGTCTTAGCAAGTTTGTCTCACATATGGATTACTTTTAAATATACTTTTTAAACAAGATTGTAATTTCCCCACAACGCCTGATGATGCCTAGAACAGGCGAAATGCGTGAGAAGGGAAAAATATTGTATTTGTGGAACCAAGACTGATCATTACGGTTGGTGTACCAGTGCCATGTAAGTATGGAGTGGAGTGATTGCAGGTTCGAAATTTTTTGTAGAAAGTCATCTTCCTCTTGTTTTCAAAGTCACGCGTGGAAAATTTGTTCAAGATTGTAACAAAACCGTAGATAATTATGTATGAATTACAAACAATAGAAACACGGCACCCTCTAACAACCTACTAGCAACATTTAATTTGCATTAAAACTATTGAGGTCATCAATAGAGCTAAAAACTATCCTAGCTTTCAAGTTGCACCAAATTACCTAGCCTGTAGCATTTCATTAAGATCAGTTGAGAAGTTTCGGAGTTTGTCGCAGACAAACACCGGGACATTATGTAAAAATTAACGGCCTACGTGTTTTCTGGCGAACAGGGACAATAATTTATTTCTGCTTGTGATGTTGTTTACAGTCATAACATTCTCTTGAATACTACTAAGGAAACCACTGAACATCTAAGATGTTAGGAATTTTAATGTCAGGGGTTTGTTAACGGCTTACTCCACTGATCAAAATATTTGTATGACACTAATTTTGGATATATATCGAAGCAACGTGTGATATACGATCTTGTCTGTTCTACTAAAGTGATCTCATAATCCTGTAACGTTTCAACCAACTATAGTAGCATTGTCAAATGTTCAAATGTTTGTATAGTCTATGGGACTTAAATACGGGGTCATCAGTCCCTAAACTTACAAACTACTTATGAACTACTTACGAACTAGGACGGCACAAATATCCATGCCCGAGGGGGGATTCGAATCCCCGACCGTAGTGGCCGTACAGACCGTGACTGGAGCGCCTCAGTCCCCTCGGCCACCGCGGCCGGCTAGCATTGTCTCCTCGCTTATTTTGAACCTCACACGTGTACCGTGGCGTACGTCAATGTCATTATTTTTGTGCAGTTATTTTATATGCATAGTCTTTTACTCGTGGCTTCGCTCGAGTTTATGTCCTTACGTTCGTGTCGAAGACCACCGAAAGTACTGTAATCTCATAACTGTGTTCTTACGTTATGATCAGGATAATCAAGATAAAAAGAAACTTTCAATTTTACGTGTTTGCATATAATGACCGTAAATTCTGTCCTTAACAAGATGAAAATAAAGATATTATTAAATAAGAAAATAAACTCTTTTTGTTACACCCTGAGTAAGCCGCTGACTGGAGAAGCTATACTTTATACAACGTGTAAATTATACAGGATTCAAATATCATGGAAATCGGTTCGGCGGTTTGAAAACGTTGACGTCTTGTGTACCAAGCATTGTACTACGAGCAATATATCAAGCATTAAAAGTATTTTAATAAATGTGATTCTAAACGTCAAAGAATAAATAGCTTTTCCAAGGAGTCTTCAAGCGTCTCAGAAGCTGTAAGAGACGTTGATGCTCAGCTGTTCCATATTTTGAGTTATAGACTTAAAATCAACAACTATCCATATTTTGAGTTATAGACTTAAAATCAACAACTATGTTCTTCTTCAGCGTTCAAGATACCTCCATACCCAATTTAACCAAAACCGGTTAAGTGGTAGTAAAATTATATTAGTATGGAGGTATGGGTGATGTGATTCTGAAGGTTATCCTCGTACTCATTACTTTCGACCAGCCGTACCAGACAAATGCGTTTTAGTTTAATGCGTTCGACGTTACGTGATGCTTGAGAATCATTTACATATACATGAATATGCAGATGCATTCTCTTTAACATTCCTTGCCATTTAGAGTAGATTAGTTTGCTAAGTAGTATGCTGGCTGATGGGGAAGCCATTCTAGTGCAACCAGGTTAGTCTCGAGGGCCGGCCGCGGTGGCCGAGGGGACTGAGGCGCTCCAGTCACGGTCTGCACGGCCACTACGGTCGGAGGTTCGAATCCCCCCTCGGGCATGGGTATTTGTGCCGTCCTTAGTCTTAGCTAGTTCATAAGTAGTTTGTAAGTTTAGGGACTGATGACCCCGTAGTTAAGTCCCATAGACTTTACAAACATTTGAACATTTTAGTCTCGAGGAAATTCCTAATGAAGTAAGGAAGTATTCGAAAGGATTTCTTCAATCTGTGGGATTTAACTACTCTGGTCATCAGTCTCTATGCTTACAAACTACCTAAACTAACTTATGACAAGGACAACGATAGATCCATGCCCGAGGGAGGACTCGAACCTCCGACGGCGAGCAGCGTCGTGCTCCGAGCTAGGCGTCCTGGAACGGTCGGCCACTGCACCGCGCCTATACAAAGCCTCTCAGACTGTGTTTGCAGGCAACGGCACTTCGCGGTCGTACAAAGAGTGAAATTATTAGAAGCAGCTCCTGTCGATGAAAGACACAGCTTGATAAAAAGATCGGTTATGAACAATTACTCCACCACTTGTAGGCCGAGGAAAAGTTGTAATGCATTGATATATTTTAACGAAAGTTTAATAATTTTTCATAATTTAACAGCATTAATTCTCCCCATTTTAGTCCTAAACCTATAAATAACAACTGTCATATCTGAAAACGAACTGAGATACTTCCTGATGCACAAGACTAAAATCTTAGCTCCCACACGCTTTCGCAACTACGTCTTTCTATTTTTGCAACTGATGATGACGTAACATCTGGAAATCGTTTTCTTAGAAACAAATACTGTAGAATATTACACGATTGTCTTGTGTGTTTCATTCACAATGAAAAGATGTGTACGAAAATAATTGTCGATGATAACTAATATTGTACTTACAGTTTACATTCACGACAATAGTTCCAAGTTCACATTTTCGCAAGATTATGCAGCGATGCAAAAATTCTGTAAAATCCTGGAGTCGTTTGTATCAAATCAGGTAGCATCACCTCCTATGAGGTATTCATCTCTGCTGTAGTCTACTCGCTTCTCGTCATCTCTCATAGGAAGTATCGTTCAAACCATAATGAGCAAGCGCAAGATCCGTATTTGAAAGTATTGGCAGCAAACATTTACTGGTGACATAAAATGTCGTGTGGAACAACTTACGCTGTTTACAAAAAGTTCGCCGAAGCTAGAAATCTATTAATATTCGCCGATGCTCGGAAGACTAGCAACCTGAATGACACAGATGCTACCTACTTCCTATCTACTCTAGAAAGTTGATGAAGTGATTTTTAAGAATAACACCTTCAAAATTAACCTCTTTAAACGGAGTAACGTACTTTAGACGTGAATCAAGACCTTTAAATTTGCTGGATGGGTCTGCACCGCACTGTCGTTATTAGTGTAACAACGGCAATTGTTTTCCTTATCCACGACATGAAACAAAAATAACAACGCTATATTTGGGTTTAGCGTTCTGTTCACGTAGATGTTGTAAATGCTGAAGTTTTTCTATCGAAGATGAAGCTTCCCCCTCAGAAAATCAAATGTTTGTTAAGCTTATGGGACTTAACTACGGGGTCATCAGTCCCTAAACTTACAAACTACTTATGAACTACTTACGAACTAGGACGGCACAAATATCCATGCCCGAGGGTGGATTCGAACCCCCGACCGTAGTGGCCGTGCTGACCGTGACTGGAGCGCCTCAGTCACCTCGGCCACCGCGGTCGGCTTTTCCCCTCAGACAGAAAGTTACACTCATCTGGTGATCTGCTGTCCTTAGGCCTTAAAGGCGTCGGACTTTTTCTCTTGGCAGGTATTTCGTCGCCTTATTGAAGATTGATTAATTGAAAGGAGGACAGTGGGAAAGTTACAGAACAAATAGGCAGAAGTGTGGTAAAATCTGTATTCATAAAGACATGATGAAATTGAGGTAGCCCTGTTGCATGTTTAACATTGTGTCACAAATAAGAATATTTTGCCACGAAATCACCTTGCTGTAGGACAAGGAATTACTAACAATAGCACCACATTTTATACAGATACATTTGCAGTCCCTAGAGAGAGCGGAGGGTGGTTGAAACAGAGAGAATGTTGCTAGCAATGAAGTCGTAATACTATAACCAGAGCAGGGGCCAAACGGCCAAGCTTACCTCACTATAAAATGAGTGTTAGGTGTACCGGATGCTTCCATTCGCCCATAATTGTAACAGACTCGGACGGTCCTCAAAGTCACACTTTATTAATACGGTGGTAACTTCGACCCTAGACTGTCCGCGAGGTGGATACTTCGAAGCTCTGCAACCGAATGGCTGTGCGTTGCTGTTCACCTAGCACGGCACCGCGGTGTGCTTCCGCTGTTCAGAAACCTTACAGGTAGTGAAGAGGAACCGTTGGGGAAGCTTAGCCCTTGCGGGTGGCACTGTGTCTCGGACACTCAGGTTGGGACACCTGTTTGGAGCGCGGCTCAAATATGGCATGCCTCCGCCACGGCGTGGCGTCCGCTTGCTTTTAAATTTAACGGCTGCGGGAAATTCTCCATTTTGAGCAATTTTTACAATAACCCAACGAGTAATGTAGAAATTTCTCTGTCCCTTCCATTCGATTGACCTCTAAGTAAGCAATCATTCTGTGATGCTACCTGGTTGGTGAAACTTAATAAACCTTCCTAAACTAATTTATTTAATTGTGCTACTTTTTAATTAAGGACCCGTGCGGTCTGTTATTGGTATCCAGGAGTTCGTAGTTTTACTGCAACTCGAATCTGTGTTCGGAATAACATGATTAATTTTATTTTGCTCTGTTTCTTGGTTATGGCACAGCCGTTGCGGCCTCCATTGTGTGCCCTCAAAACGTCCGTGCGTTACAGTGTCATTAGAAATCTTTAATGGTGATCACTGAAGGAGATTGTATATATTTTTTCAAGAGATCACTGCGTTGGAAACAACGGGAAACCTGAATGTGGATCGTAAGGGGGTTCTGACGTCGCTGCTCTGATACCACCGCGGCACATCGTTCACTCTCACGGTCGGAGTCGCGCTGACATGCAACCTGCAGCCGGACTTAGTCGATGTTGTGGAACCAGTTTCCTGCCTGCGTCTATCACAGGCGAGACTTGCTTGACTACACACGGGGCCTATAAAGAAAAACTTTAAAAATATGAACTACCGTAATACTGCATCCTACTTTGCTTAATATGTTTACAAGGGAAATATTACGTCATAACTCTTGCTTATGGTCGTTCACCTGCATATACTCGGTGTTTCAAAGTGTTTGCAGCAAACACTTAACGGTGATAGATCATGTCATGTTATTGACGAAGGTTTCGCTACCCAGTGATGCTAGGCGTACACTCGTGTTGATTACGCACTTGAGCTGCAACTGTTCGCAGGCACACGGTGGCACGTCTGCGACTTACGTATTGCCTGTATTCCAGTCGTCTGCTCCATTTAAATGGCTATGTCCAGCAAATTTAAAGATCTTGGTTCACGTTTAAAGTACGTTCCTTCGTTTAAAGAGGTTAATTTTGAAGGTTTTATTGTTAAAAATTACTTTATCAACTTTCTGGAGTAGATAGGAAGTATGTAGCACCTGTGTCATTCAGGCTACTAGTTCGCTGAAATTTAGTCTTCCAAGCATCGGCGAATATTAATAGATGTCTAGCTTCGGCGAACTTTTTGTAAACAGCGTAAGATGTTCCACACATTTTATGTCACCAGTAAACGTTTTATGCAAATACTTTGAAATACGGATCTTGCGCTTGCTGATTATGGTTTGAACGATACTTTCTATGAAAGACAGCGAGAAGCGAGTATACTACACCAGCGATGAATACCCCATAGGACGTGATGCTACCTGATTTGATACAATTTTACAGAATTTTTGTATCGCTGCATGATCTTGCGAGAATATGAACATGGAACTATTGTCGTGAATGTAAACCGTAACTACAATATTAGTTATCATCGACAATTATTTTCGTACACATCTTTTCATTGTGAATGAAACACACAAGACAATCGTGTAATATTCTACAGTATTTGTTTCTAAGAAAACGATTTCCAGATGTTATGACATTATCAGTTGCAAAAATAGAAAGACGTAGTTGTGAAAGTTCGTGGGAGCTAAGATTTTAGTTCAAAATGTTCAAATGTTTGTAAAGTCTATGGGACTTAACTACGGTGTCATCAGTCCCTAAACTTACAAACTACTTATGAACTACTTACGAACTAGGACGGCACAAATATCCATGCCCGAGGGGGGATTCGAACCCCCGACCGTAGTGGCCGTGCAGAGCGAGACTGGAGCGCCTTAGTCTCCTCGGCCACCGCGGCCGGCTAAGATTTTAGTCTTGTGCATTAGGAAGTATCTCAGTTCGTTTTCGAAGATGACTTGTTACTTATAAGTTTAGGACTAAAATGTGGAGAATTTAAGCTGTTAAATTATGTAAAATTATTAAACTTTGGTTAAAATATATCAATGCAACATAACTTTTCCTCGGTACGTTTACTTACTGAAACTCTCCCTTTTATACATTCTTTACGATATTTTTTACTTCACCCTTTGCATCATCACCGACTATATAAATATATTCTTGCAAGTTGACTCCATAATGGAGATTGTGCCAGACCATCACAGTATTCACATAAAAAACAAGAAAATTTCCCTCTTAGTAGTAAGATATGAAGTATTTATTTAAAAAAAAATTTACATATAGATTTCGTTCCCATGAAGAAACATAATCAGTGCAGATTGCAGGTCATGATGACTCATGTATTGCGCATAAAATAATTAATGGTCATATCAATAAAATAACTAAAAAAGGCTTCCAGTACACGTTACAAGATTTTAATGTTAGAGCACTAGTGGTATGAGGGTTTTTGCACTTCACTCTTTGGGTGTACTTAAGAGAGTACACAAATTTCGAGAGCAGATCGCTAAGCTGATAGGTGAACAAGCCAAAGAACTCGTTAGACATTGTAAAATGTTCCGGACAAATTTCGGCTATACGCCATTATGGCGGAAAGAGTCTGAAATTTAAAATAGATTTTTACTTGAACGGACAGAGATCGAAAATTACATATCTATTGATGCAATCCTACGATATTTGTTAGTCAGAAGTATGCTGCCTACATATTCCAGTGTAAGTAAAGAAACACGGTTATCAGTTGTGCAGCGTTTAATTGCACGAAAAACTGCAGGTAAGGAACCAACAATAGTTTTCATATGTACGAATATGTTTATATGTTTTATTTTAGCGACTTTGACATGTCACTTAGGGTTCGGTAACTGAATTTTAATTTTGTCTTCTAATAGTAGCTGATATTGTTGACAGTATTGGTGAGCGTTTGTGATAAAACATGCTACTGAATACATTATACTTCAAACATTTGGAGCAGTAAATCCTGAAATGCTACAATTCGCACTGATACTTACGTAATAAGTTGTAAACAAGAGTAATTGGCAATATTTTGAAGTACATGAAAAAATCGTTAGTTTATGCCTGTTTAATGTTTGGTAATAAATGCAAGTGATGTCTTGTAGATAAATACTTAAATGATACATTGTGACAGATGTAAGAAAGATGTACCTCCATAACGGCCGCCTTTCAAATTTCCTACAACCACTTAACAAACTTACCATTGACGGATTTCTGTCCCTGGTTACCAATAAAGTTTTTCATGTTTTGTTATTGAACCCTGCCGAATATTCTGGTTGCCATATCGTCAGAATATATTTAGAAACAATGAAACGCCCAGATGTACACGGAAGTAAACTTTTTGGCAAATTAAAACTTTGCATGCTGAGCTTTTCCTTTCATGTGTAATGTTTTTGTTGACAGAGATATCCGGGTACGACTCACGACTCGTCGGATTCGTGAGAACTGCTTTCGAAGCGGCATCTGTAAGAAGTCATGAGACAGTAGAATAGTTCGTGACTCCAGCGAGGTGCTAAAAATTGCACCTGAAACACGAGAAATTCTGTAGAACCCAGTGACAACCCACTCAAGTTGAGCTGCTTTCCTACAGAGACCGATAAATGGAGGAACTATATCACACGGCAACGTAAGACCAGTCAAATCTTGAAGCGATGAAGCTTTTAGTTGTCAATCACGAATAGAAAAAGACCTACTCAAACGCTCAGTACTGGCCACTCCGTACACGCCTGTTTGACTACTGCTGTAATAGACTGCACACAAAAAATTACCTGCCAGTGTGTGTTTGTAAGAAAGTTTTCCCTTACGCAATGGTTTATCAAAAAACGTACATGTTGTCATTTGATTATCATCAGTCTTGGATATGAGGGTCTGTTAAGCTGGTGACAATGTATCTTCATCTAATTTTTTCCACAGGACACTACTCTCAATATGATGATTGATCTGGAGGAGGCTGAAAATCCAACTGAAACTCTTTGTCACTGATTTATAATCACTGTATGTTTTAATTTCAATAAAATACAGTACGACTTATCTTAGAAGATAGGCTAAGGAAAGGCAAACCTACATTTTTAGCATTTGTAGATTTGGAGAAAGCCTTTGACAATGTTGACTGGAATACACTCTTCCAAATTCTGAAGGTAGCAGGGGTAAAATATAGGGAGCGAAGAGTTATATTCAACCTGTAAAAAAAAAAACAGACAGCGGTTATTAGAGTCGAAGGGCAAGAAAGGGAAGCAGAGGCTGGGAAGGGAGTAAGACAGGGTTGTAGCCTTTCCCCAATGTTGTTCAATCTATACATTGAGCAAGCAGTGAAAGAAAGGAAGGAGAAATTTGGAGAGTTGCTCAATCTATACATTGAGCAAGCAGTGAAAGAAAGGAAGGAGAAATTTGGAGAGGGAATTAAAGTTCACGAAGAAGAAATAAAAAGTTTGCGGTTTGCCGACGACATAGTAATTTTGTCAGAGACTGCAAAAGATCTGGAAGAGCAGTTAAATGGAATGGACAGTGTCTTGAAAGGAAGATATAAGATGAACATTAACAAGAGTAAATCGAAGGTAATGGAATGTAATGTCAGAAAATCAGGTGATGCTGAAAGAATTAGATTAGGTAATGAGGCAGTAAAAGTAGTAGATGAATTTTGTTATTTGGGTAGCAAAATAACTTCTGATGACAGAAGTAGAGAAGATATAAAATGCAGAATGGCTATGGGAAGGAAAGCATTTCTAAAGAAGCGAAACTTGTTAACATCCAATATTAATTTAAATGTTAGGAAGTCCTTTCTGAAATCATTTGTCTGGAGTATGGGAGTGAAACAAGGACGATAAGCAGTTCAGACAAAAAGATGATAGAAGCGTTCGAAATATGGTGCTACAGACGAATGATGAAAATTAGATGCGTAGATCACGTAATAAATGAGGAGGTACTTAACCGAATTGGAGAGAAAAGGAGTTTCTGGCATATCCTGACTAAAAGAAGGGATAGCTTGGTGGGACACATTCTGAGACATCAAGGAATCGTCAACTTAGCATTAAAAGGAAGTGTGTGGGGTAAAAATTGTAGGGGGAGACCAAGGGACGAATACAGTAAACAGGTTCAAAAGGAGGTAGGTTGCCGAACGTATTCTCAGATGCGTGGGTAGCATCTGAGGTAGTGTGGAGAGCTGCATCAAACCAGTCTGCGGACTGAAGACCACAACAACAACATTGCTACTGTTCCATCATCATTTACAAAGGTGCAAATTTGAGTTCTTTTGTGAATATCGCCACCATGTTTATGGGTTGTAGTTGATGAATACGCAGTGGAATTTTATGTCTCGATCTTGTTCAAATGTTCAAATGTTTGTTAAGCTTAAGGGACTTAACTACGGTGTCATCAGTCCCTAAACTTACAAACTACTTATGAACTACCTACAACTAAGGACGGCACAAATATCCATGCCCGAGGGGGGGATTCGAACCCCCGACCGTAGTGACCGTGCAGACCGTGACAGAAGCGCCTCAGTCCCCTCGGCCACCGCGGCCGGCTCGCGCTTGTTCTGCATGAAAAATGCGGGCCCCCACTTCAAGCCATAGAATTGGGCAAATAAAAATACTAAGAGCTTAAACACAATGGCCAGAACAAAGGAGCAAACCTGTGTTCCAAACAGAGAGCTGAGCAACAATGATGTATGCTGATCTGTCGGATCTTCTAGCATAAACGAGCCAGGAATGTAAATGTAGGAGTCACTCCTATACTGTAAGTTATAGGCGTACTTTCCCTGTCAGCTGATTTATTAAGGGAGCATTAAACGACACGGAGATAAATACCGCGTTGTAGTGCCCCGTTCTCGTCGGGCTTTCATAACTACTTGTTCGAGCGGGGCTGCTAGGAGAGAACTCGACACTGCTGCGGAGTTATTGCCGCGTTCACAAGGGCGCGGGCGTAAACAGTGTTTCACGTAGAAAGCGGATAAGCACAGTGTTAAAGGGACGAATCGAATCTCCACAGTCAAAAAGATTTCTCAGTGGTAAGTGAGACATCTCTGTTATTTGAAGGATGATTCGAAATGTTACCCGAGCTTAGTTTATTCCAAAGTGTGACGTTACTAGGTGGGATATGACATGAACAGTAGACATCTGATAACAAAATTTGGAGTAACCTGTGAGTTTTAGGTACGGACTCTCCTCACGAACACTGCCGAAAATGTAAATTAGTAAACCTTTTTTTTATAATTATCTAGTTAAATCAAGATTTACGAGGTTCGTCCACAAAGTAAGTTCCGTTTCTATTTCTATCCGCGGCAGCGCTACGATCACACCTCCAAAAGTCAAGTGCAACGTTTTTTGGTATTGAAAAGGCATTCAGCTGATTGAGGCCAAAAAATCAATGCATTCGGTTACTGCGAGACCACTAAGAAATTGCGTCGCGCAATCAGAATAAGCGATGAGGATTACTGTCTAAAGGTGTTGAATTTTTTTCCACGATAATGCCCGACCTCAAACGGCGAATGTGATCAAACAACTCTTAGGGAATTTCACTGGAACGTGTTTGATCAAGCTCTTTACAGCCAGGACCTCGCTCCTGGCGACTTTCACCTCTTCTTACACCTTAATTCTGCCCGCGGTTGTCAAAACGTCAACGATGATGACAAGCTGAAGGAACCTGTTAGCACACGAAGAAGACATTCAAAAACTTTTGACACGCTATGACAATATTTGATATATTGACGATGCGGTCCAATACCCAGAAGAGTTTTATCAACAATGACAACGGCCCCGGAAGTCTTCGTTTACATCAATACATATTTTTTCTGTATATAAAGACGTTTGTTTTATATGAACAAACGGATCTTACTTTGTCGATATACCTCATATTGTTGACACAGTGCACATGGAGTACATGAAATGATCACATTTAGAGATGAAAAACGGTACTGGGACCGAGGTGTAGAGCCATGCTGAAACACCCATATTAGTAAATGGCGTAACCTCGACGGCAATTCTGTTGGTGATTATGGCAGTCATTCGATCATACAGGTGGCGAATACTGCCCGTGGATTAATTATTTGACACCTGCTAGACTAGTCACGTACTTCTGCAGCAGTGACACACTGGCGAATCACGCGTGTCAGCAGTCGTCCCGGGAAGTTCCTGCACGTCTTGCAGAGCACGCTGTGTGGGCAAGCATTATCCTATTAGCACAACACATCACCTTCCTGTTACAATAACGGCAAAAGAATGTGTCTTACAACACTATGTAGGCCTACATCAGCGTTCTCTCCAGAAGCACCAAAGTGCACGAGTTGTAGCTTATCAACTCCTAGGGTGGGGCCAGCATGTCTTGGACGAATGTAATGTACCACACAGCACTCACTAGGTCCGCGTCGTACACCCAAAAGACTGTATGTTGCGTGCAGGCGGAATCTGCTTTCATCGCTGAAGACCACGGCCCTCCATCCAAGTCACGCTCAGGCGGTACCAGCCGGACCGTGCACGTAGAAGATGCGGCGTCAGTGGAACACCGGCCCTCGCTCCACAACACTTTTCTTCGCTTACCTTCTGCTCATTGCGCGCGGTCTCCTTAGAAATAGCCTCCTCCAGAACGCCGTATACACTTTCGCAAACAGTCTTGGTACGCCTCTTGCTGGAACGCAGCGCCGTCTGCAAATCTATATCTTTGTTCTGCCAACTGGGATTTCAACTTCGGGCAAATGCTCTACCGGATGAGCTATCCCGGCACGCTTCACAGCTCTTTACTTCCACCACTACCTCGCCTCCTACTTTCCCAACGTCACAGTTCTCCTGCGAATCTTGCAAGACTAGCACTCCTGGATAAAAGGATATGATGAAGACATGGCTTAGCCGCAGGCTAGGGGTCGTTTCCAGAATTTTCACTCTGCAGCGGGGTGTGCGCTGATATGAAACTTCCTGGCGGATCAAAACTGTTTGGCGGAACTGGGATTAGAACCTTGGGCCTTTGCCTTGCGCGGCCAATTCACACTCTGCTGCAGAATGAAAATATTATTCCGCAAACGGTTATTTCCTTTTGTGCCATAGGCACGGATCAACTTGCATGAATGTGAGGATCCGTCATCGTAATGTAAGAGCCATAAATTACCTCACCACATTTCAGACCGTTGCCGAATGAAAATATTATTCCGCAAACAGTTACTTCCTTTTGTGCCGTAGGCACGAATAAACTCTGATGAACGTGAGGATGCGTTATAGTGATGTAAGAGCTATGAATTACCTTCCCATATTTCAGACCGTTGCCATTTTACGCAGCGTCGCAACACGTCCAGATAGTGTCATAGATTAACAATCTACGAATGGACGAACAATTTCATTGTAGGATTCCTGGATCATTTCATGTACATACATGTAAAAATGTGTTATCACCACCTGACCCTTTACATAAAATGGAATAGAGAAATGCAAAAACAACATTTAAATTCTCTTTATTCCTCATGAAAACACAAATTGTCAATTTTTCCCTGCCTACTTTTACTAAAACTCGCGGTTTTTTTCAAACTAATTCCCCTATAACACATCAATATCTATAATTAAGAAAATAAATAAATAACAGATCTTCCACAAGCACTATATCTGTAGTCTGAAGCCATCTGGCGGCACCAGTTTAGAAAAGGAAAATGATAAATGTGTGTGTTTTATTTTTACTTTTTGTAGATGTTTGTGAGTTCTATAAGTTTTACGATGTTCACTGGCCTAGCTCATACAGTTTAGGCTTCAGAACTGACTAAAGCGGTAAACGATTCTACGTTATGATTCTTAATCTAGTTTTTTCATATATTCGTAGTGACATTAAATATACTCTAATATTATCCCAGGATTCTAAAGAAGAAATTAAAAGAAACCGCATGACGATACGTTCGGTATTCTTGAAGTTATAAAAGGTTAAAGGGAGAGACAGAGGAAAAGTGTGTTTCTATTTTATATAACAGTATGAAATGTGTAATTATTTATGGCAAAAATAGATTGTCTAAAAGGAACGCCTTAAAATTTATGAAAAAGGAGTTAACAGTAGTGTGTTGGATGGATGTCGCGCTCTCAGCCGGCGTTACTTCCCTGACATTGTAAGTTCAAAATGTTCAAATGTTTGTATAACTTATGGGACTTGACTACGGGGTCATCAGTCCCGAAACTTACAAACTAGCTCATACTAAGGACGGCACAAATACCCATGCCCGAGGGGGGGATTCGAATCCGCGACCGTAGTGGCCGTGCAGACCGTGACTGGCGCGCCTCAGTCCCCTCGGCGCCGGCCGCGGTGGCCGAGGAGACTGAGGCGCTTCAGTCACGGTCTGCACGGCCACTTTGGTCGGGGGTTCGAATCCCCCATCGGGCATGGGTATTTGTGCCGTCCTTAGGATCAGCTAGTTCATAAGTAGTTTGTAAATTTAGGGACTGATGATCCCGTAGTTAAGTCCCATAAGCTTAACAAACATTTGAACATTTTTAGTCCCCTCGGCCACCGCGGCCGGCTACATTGTAAGGCCTCCCTCTGTTACCCTGTGTTCGCTGTACAGTGTCCGAAATGCAAGTTCGATGGCATGCAGGAGGTGAGTGTCCCAGAAAGGCGGCTGCGCAGGTTTGGAGCCAAACAGAAGAGTGCGCTGAGCGGCCTTGTCCCGGCAGACGCGGCCCCGCCCAGGTTGCGCAACGGCGCGCATCAGCTAGACCCCCCCTACCTCATACGTCGTAGCGACCTCCAGCACTGTGCACTCTGCCAGCGTTATGCAGTCGCAGCAGGCTGCCAACCTCGAGGCGGCAACAAGAGGCCACCAGCAGCTGCGTGCCGGCTCCACAGCGCACGTAAAGCGGTCGTTAACAAAACTCGTAACAGGGCAACCGTACAAGAAATGGCACCTCCCCTAATCTGACGAGTGGGTGCAATAGTCAGTTTACAACAGTTCAACCCCAGGCCTTTATAGAAATAAATTAAAAGACAACTGCCTAAGAGCATTTAGTAAGCCCTGTTGCTTTGATTGGATGTCAGCAATTATTCTTCGTGTCAGTGCTTCTGTGAGGTATTCAAAACCGTTGGATAGTCTAATCTGTTTCCGCTGTGTGTTCCAAATCCCTGTTATCTGCTTTGCGAGGGTACCTCGCAAGTTAATGTTAATACCTGTTCCGTTAGCTGCTTAAATGCCCCTGCTCCACCTGTAACTATTCCTGTCTTTCCTGTGTCACCAGGATGTAATCGAGAGTCCTGCAGACTAGAAAGACCTTCAATGGTCGCTGCTTTTAGTGCATTACGCAATTTACCATACCAAATAATTGAATCAATTAGCTTGAAACCCGCACCTCCCATTACGAATGCTGAAAGGCTACTCTCCGTGACCTCTTTTCAGATAAATATTAGTAAGGACTAAGAATTAAAAAAAAAATGTTATTCACCCCCGAAATCGGAAACAAACCCCGAGACATATGTGGCTAGTAACAATACAGAAGTTGTCGCTAGTTACAGAATATGTTATTAGCACGAAGATGGGGGAACAAAATATAGCATGTAGGGTGACGCGAACCTTCTTCCCCTTATTACAGAACGTACAGGGTGTCTCACGAAAGACGCCTGCCAAGCGTCCGCGGATCGCGCGGTACGGCTCCCGGCCGCCGCCACCGCATCCACCGGCCACGGCAGCGCCCGATTCCGGACTCCATTGTGCCGCGGGCGCATACACTAAGTTAGTCTAAAAAACATTACCACCTGAGTAACCTAAGCTTACCTTTACTTACAGTAGATGTTCAAAATGATGTCCCTCTATGGAAAGAGCGGCCTAACATCTCTTGAACACATTTGCGAACACTCGACGAATTTCGGCTGCCAAAATCTGGGAAATGACTAGTCGAATCCTGTCTTCCAACATTTCGAGTGTATGGGGATTGCTTTCATACACAACATTTTTAACATTCCCCAAAGATAAAAGTCACATGGATTTAGATCTGGAGAACGAGGAGGCCAGACAACTATCCTATCATCAAAAACACTTTGTATTGCTGCCATAGAAGCATTGGCAATGTGTGGTCTTGCATTGTCCTGCATGAAATAACCGTGCAGATTTTCGTTCGGTGAAAGTTCTTGAAAAAAAAGGATGCACGATATTGTTCACATACCTGCCAGAATTTATTGTTTCGTGAAAAAAGATTCGACTGCTCATTTCCCACATTTCGGCAGCCGAAATTCGTCGAGTATTCCCAGATGTGATCAATAGATGTCAGGCCACTCTTTCCATAGAGGGACATCATTTTGAACATCTACTGTAAATAAAGGTAAGCTTGGGTTACTCAGATGGCATTGTTTTATAGACTTCAATTCAGTGTATGCGCCCGCGGTACAATAGAGTCCGAGAATCGGGCGCTGCCG
Source organism: Locusta migratoria (assembly GCA_026315105.1). Taxonomy (NCBI): domain Eukaryota; kingdom Metazoa; phylum Arthropoda; class Insecta; order Orthoptera; family Acrididae; genus Locusta; species Locusta migratoria. Next base: position 469,247,888 of record CM048745.1, on the reverse strand, counting down.
TGATCGGCGGATGAGGTGGCGGCGGCCGGGAGCCGTACCGCGCGATCTGCGGACGCCCGGCAGGCGTCTTTCGTGAGACACCCTGTATATATTTCAGCCACGGGCACAATGTGATTATTATTCATCTTAGGATCATATGAGAGCTTTCTTTTACAGCTGATTAGTTGACATTTAGTTGTAACAAATTTGACCAAATATGACGCTTCTCATAAATCCCCAGTGCATGAAAAACAAATGAGAAAAGCGGATGCTCCCTTCCCTTCACAAAAGATTTGTGCATATGCAAGGAGAGGAGCAGGAACAGTTACGTTGTCTTGTCTACGGGCCAACGACACGGGCTAAGAGTGTGAACCTCAGCAGTGTCTGGCAAACACTATGGCTAGTATACTTGCTGTCTGCACGATTTAATTCTCAAGTGGAGAAAAAAAATTGGAAAATGCAAATATAATCTCATAAGAGAATGAAAGGAAGAAAGATCCTTAAATACGAGGGTTGGAACAAATAGTGGCAACACTGCAATGTGGACACTATGCAATGGTATCTACTATTGTGGCTGATAGCACACGTTGTTGACATACCTACCTCACCTCCGAGCAACTGAACTCGCACGTCCATCACCGGCGTGCACACACTCGAGGGAAACACAGTCACTCGTTGAGCGAGCGGTCATACGTGACGGTGTCACGATGTTTTCGAAACAGGAGCAACGGAGTTGGATCAAGATTGAATGTGTCAAAGGTCTTACGTCACGACAGTGGCATCAAGGTCTTAAAGAGGTGTCAGAGTCCCAGTATAATCAAAGTTATCATCATTCTGGTTCCATCCACCATACTTCTCGGACATAAGTCCTTGTGACTGATTTTATTTCGAAGATGAAGGAATCACTTCGTGACATTCGCTTCAGAACTGTTCCAGTGATTCGACAGGCAGTAGACCGCTCCATTCGCACCATCAAAATAGGCTCTGCTAACGGTGTACTACGCCTCCCACATCGCTGGGTTCTACACAACGCTGGTGCCTACTTTGCAGGACAGTATCGGTTGTGAATAAATAGCTACCACTATTTAAGTTCCAACCCTTGTATACAGGGTGGTGTCTTAAGGAACGAAATGAGCATAGAAACCCATGCCCGGAAACATCATCCAATGACACTACAGAGCGTCGAAGTTGCTGAAGGGGATGTCTAGCGGCAGGAGCTGCTGCCTGTAACTTGGACTCTCCGTAGCGTCGTTGAATCACGTTTCCGGGCTTAGGTTTCCATGCTAATTTTATTTCTCAAGACGCCTAATACATCCCTTACAAAATTGTTGGTGTAGTAGTGTAATTCTGAAACACACTGACGTATGGGACACACACCCATCTCAATCTTCGACGTCTTTTTACTGCCGGAAATATGTGCAGGACGAAATTTTGTGAGAGACATTTTTTATTGCTAGCATGTGAGAAATCCCACTGCGAAACCCGGGTGCACGAATTTAGATTCACCCTGTATAACTCGATTTTCGAGCTTGTGTGAATCAGTGAAGATAAAGGACGCACCCCCACTGAAGTCTTCGATAAGAAAAAAAAGTGATATAAATCGCTTCTTCAGTTAACAATATACTTCTTGGACTGTTGCTACCATCATTCTAATTAATGGAATGATTTTGCAGTAAGTTAAATTTGTACTTATTTAACGAGAAACAAATATTTTATAAAGTACTTACAAAAATATTTTTGTTATATTTAATTAACAAATATGTGAAGTCTATTTAAATTTTTTTTTCTTTTTGGTAAGCTTAATGAGTATAAAAAAAGAATACTTTTTAATCAAGTAGGAGGAAGCACGGATTAAAATTAGAATTTTAGTTTCAATATTTACAGAAAAAATTGCAACTGAATATCTTAAGCATAGAGAATTTACGTGTGCCCTCGAATAACCAATCGGCTATTAGCATACGTATGGAAACTAATTTTCTGAAGTTGAAAATTTGACGATGACGTCTGAAGAGTTGTGAGATATCTTTATGATGAAAACAGGAACTTAAAAAATTCCATATAATGAATTTGTATATTTAAATCAAATTAAAATATATCTGACAAACGTCTGATTTCACTACAAACGTTTGTGACAGCTCCAAGGTTACGTTTATGATTCACATTTGGGGAGTGCAAAACAGGCAAAGTATTCTACTAACGACTGTTAGCTATTTTCAATTATTTGATTATTCTCTAGTGCATATAGGATCGAATTCTCGTAACAAAAAATGCATGCCGTACACAACTACGCTTCACATGATCTCAGAATTTTTTTACAGAAACCAACCACATGGAACTGTTCGTTGTTCAGCCACAAGTGTGTAGTACCACTTAAAAACATGATGCGACCACACCCAGTGAGCTTAACAGGTACTCATTAAATCTAATGTACCAAACTGCAATGATCATCAGCCCCTAGACTTAAAATAATTAAACTAACTCAAAGTAACGTAAGGGCAGCACGCACACCTGTGTCCCAGGGAGGACCCGAAACTCTGACGGAGAGTAAACGCGCGCTCTGTGCCTTAGTGCGCTCAGCCACTTCACCGCGGTGTGAATGATACCGCCCTCACCTTATTCTGTTGATGTGGAACCATGTCCTACGCAGAAGGTAGAAATTTCGTTGAGCATGGCCTGCGAGCGAATGACAGAGCAATACGTTAAAAAGTTGTTCCAGACGTAATTGAAGGTAAAATTATTCCCTGAGATGTTCACAGCAGAATGTCTGTGTCAGTTTTATGTAAATGTTGGATAATATTTGCAAGATTTTCATGTACTCTCTCAAAGCTCATTTGTATCTGCGTAATTCACTCGAAGTACAAGTAGACAATGGGTGGAACATGTTCTTGCAAGATGTAATGCATACTGATAAAGTGACTTGCTGTTCACTGGATATATGTGAACACTGTTTCTCCATACATCAAACTGCCGAGACATCCAGAGACAATGGATTTCTGTATCATTCGGTGTTTTATAGTCTGTAAACTCAAGGTTCTGGGCAGAAATAGTATGCAGCAAGAGAATGTACTATATATAACGTGGGAGCTATTTCTTAGTCTGGCAAGCTGAACCAAGGACGTAAGACGGCCTATCATTGTAACTGGTTATTCTGGTATGGTAATAGTGTAAAGTTAGTGGTTATTATGCCCTCTCTTATATTACGACATTAACAGTTGCCATAAACTGTTATGATGCATTGCACCAAATATTTTCATTCTGCTGTTCTTTTTCAAAAATGGTTACCGTTACATTCAATACTGAGCAATATCTGGCAGTTTTAGAATTGTGCGTCAATAATGTTACTTAACTCACTTATTATTTGTATAATTTGACCTCACTCACTTCTGTTCACTCACAACGTCAGCTCCACTCCCAATTACCATGCTTGGTGACTCTCTCTCCACGGCAAATCTGCTCGGATTACATAGGTTGCTTGCGACCTTTCGTCATGTGATGGTATCCATTTATTACAAAATTTCACTTAATTTTGTGATGAATACGTTTGTCATTTCCCGTCAATAAACTGTTGCATGTACCGAGCGTTGGGTTTAGTGTTGTATCTTACATAAACGTGGTGGTCGGAAACTTCGAGGACTTGGGAGTGAGAATATAATATTTTGGTAAGGAAACACCCCCCTCCGGATTTGATATTCAGTAACGCTAAGGACACTTTTCTGAAAGTGTAAACCAAATCTCTCTTTTCTGCACGCTCTTTGCATTCCATATTTTGGAAAGAGGTAGTAAGGGCAAAAACAGTAACAAGTCTAACAACACTTGCATGAACAGCCTTCAGCTTCTATTCTGTAAACACGTCAAGTACTCACAGCTCTAGAGGTACGATTTTTAGAGCCCATGTTCATTACATCCTGTATTCTAGTTTTGGTCCATATTCCCTCCTTACAAAGTAAGGAAAGGAAGAGCTCGCGGTATGAAACTGTTTCGCGCTGTCAAAGAAGTACTCATGGCGTTAGTGAGTGACATTTCTGTGCACGGAAGAAAGAAGGAAAGAAGGCTCTTTTAGGACCTCGTCGACATCGTAGTTATTAGAGACGGACGAAACGCTCTGATTGTTTCTGTTATGGTGGAAGGAAATTGGCCGTGCACTTTGACATGAACCAACACTGAAATTCACACACACACACACACACACACACACATATATATATATATATATATATATATATATATATATATAATGTGTGTGTGAATTTTCATATATATATATCGCAAATTAGAAAAAAAGGTCCTCCTGGTTGTGGCTGGGAAGCGTCCACGGGTGGCCGAGTGGTTAAAATGACCGCTTGCGAATACCTGGATACCTGGGTTCAGTCCCAGTCCGGCACAAATTTTCATGTGTTACAAATCGATTATTCATCTTAATAAGAGCAGCAAATGTCAGAAAATTTCGCAAATTGCGATATCTTTGTGTGTGTGTGTGTGTGTGTGTGTGTGTGTGTGTGTGTGAAGGAGAGAGTAAGAGAGAATATTTACCAGTTCTGCGAACCACTGCCAACGTCTGTTCCTCTGGAACAGACAGTAAGTGTTCAAATGTTTGTAAAGCTTATGGGACTTAACTGCAAGGTCATCAGTCCCTATACTTACAAACTTCTTATGAACTAACTTATACTAAAGACAGCACAAACATCCATGCCCGAGGGGGCATTCGAACCTCCGACGGGCAACGGCCTCGCGCATCGTAGCATAGCGCCTCAATGCGCTCGGCCGATCCGCCGCGGCGAGAATTAACTATCAGGAGCTCGTGGGAGTATAAGGAAACCGGTATATATGGCGATTTTTACTGTTCACTTGAATGGATGGAAGGATGGCATGACTTCGCCTGAAGATGGTACTACTGTAATACAAAATTCGGTTGCATAAATAAAACAATGTACAACTGTCACCCCACCGACCCCACACCTACAGTGTTGTGGAGCACTATGCTTTATTGGCGGTTACTCGCAGCACACATCTGAAGGCTGCCCCAGGCAATACCAGAACCAATACCGGCGAAAGTCGTATTAATGAGTTGACGACCTACTCTATGGTACAATCACATCAGACAAGGTAAATCACGGAATATAAATTATTTCAATTGCCACTCAGTTAAACATTGTAACAAATTTTTTTAACGGTCAGTATTCCAGCAGCTCAAGGGATTATATTAATATTGTCTCTGTAAGATATGCTATGGCTGCATTTTAATCTAAACACTCTCTATTACAGAGTGGGTAAAATATTAGAACCATACATTATTACAATTCCTAATTACCAATTTCAGTATTGTTTTGTAGCTAAATTTTTTAAAAATATTTTCAGGTATATATTTTAAGTTCTGGTTTATTTTCCTTTTTGTCACATATATGAAAATGCCCTAATCGGGTGAAATGTTTCATTTAAATAAAAATGTTTGCACAAGACATTTTATTCAAAAATATAAATTTACGGCTGTTGCTCAACAAATAATTACTTTGAATTAAAATTAATAAAGGTCTCGACATTTTCCTGGAATGGTTCAGGGAAGTCACGGAAAAACTACATCAGAATGACCAGAGACTGGGTTGAACTGCCGTCCTCGCGGATGCGATCTCAGTGTGTCACCAATGCGCCACATCGCTAGGTTCCGGACATGCGTTCCTCATCAAAATATTATGTAATCACTCCCCTGAAACTTTACAACGGGAATTTCGGAACACCCTGTATAATGTTTGTCACTGAAGAGAGCCGAGGTGGAGTGACCCAGCGTTCTGTGGAGCGCGCCGCTGATCGCCGTCGGAGGTTCGAGTCCTCCATCGAGCATGAGTGTGTTTGTTGTCTTTAGCATTTTTTTTTTTTTTTTTTTTTTTTTTTTTTTTTTTTTTTTTTTTTTTGCCCACCTTAGGTTACGGTAGTAACACTAAAAGTGGGACTTTGCGATCGTCTTTTGACAGCTCGAAATTTAAATGAAAATAACGGCTTAACTATTCATCTGACGCGAAAATTGAATAACAAAATTTGTAGAGGAGAAAATTCTCGCCGGCCGCGGTGGCCGAGGGGACTAAGGCGCTCCAGTCCCTGTCTGCACAGCCACTACGGTCGGGTGTTCGAATCCCCCCTCGGGCATGGATATTTGTGCCGTCCTTAATCTTAGCTAGTTCATAAGTAGTTTGTAAGCTTAGGGACTGATGACCCCGTAGTTAAGTCCCATAAGTTCTACAAACATTCGAACATTTTGAAAAAATTCTCTACAACTTTGCTCTCTTATGTTTTTTTCATATCTCGTAGCGTTTCAAAAATATTTGCTAAAATAACGGCGATTTTGGGATGTATGTCTGTCTGTCTGTCCGTAACGTGTTCCCTGTTTTTAAGTCGTACCGTTCATCCGATCAGACATGATTGTTAGCTACCAGAGACCAGAACCTCCCTTTTTCAAATTTTTCGGACAAAAAATACGGTAGTAATACCAAAAAAAGTCGTTTGTAATATAATTGTAATTGCAAACGAACCGTTCATCTGACACGAAAATTGAATAACCTAATTATTAGAGGAGAAAATTCTGTACAACTTAGCTTCCTTGTGGGTTTTTTTTTTTCCTCCATATTTCGTATCGTTTGAGGCATATTTGTAAAAATAACGGAGATTTGAAACCCTCCATCGAATTAACGAAAACCAGCCGTTCGGAATGAACTCTCTCTGGCAAAAGCCATCTTGCGTTGCGTATTTGATGATTTTCTTACTGTAACTTACACGTTTTTGTCATTTCAAAGCAATGGCGCACTGGAGAATTAACAAAAACACGTCGTTCTTCGTACGATAAATGATAATCTAGTGTCTACAAATGCCATATTAGTATCAGTTAACAACGGCCATCAATAGTATGAGATTAAAGTACACCTCTTTTTTTTTTATTTATAGGCATAGCGTAGTGGGCAAGGCATTTGATTATGACGCTAAAGGTCGGTGGTTCGGAACCTGCCACTGCCAATTTTTTTTTTCCTAAAAGGGTTTCAGACACTCTTATCAATTAATTTTTTATTATTTACATTATTATTTTGGTTCAAAATGTTTACAAAAAAATTACAAGTCTAAAGTGGGCCGTAAAACACGTCAGTGCGATTTTTTTCACTAAAGAGGAAGGTAACATCGGAAGATTCCAGGAATGCCGTCCCTATACAAAACAAGTTTCAAGGCGAATACTGTGCGACATCAGTATTTTCACTGAAATCGTGACAATCGTAATTGTTTTCAAGCATAAGTGCCCCTCTTCTCTCTCCCTTTGGCTGGAAAAAGAATGCATTGTCTCCTTAAGTGATACCGCCTCGCCATGTAGTTGCTTCCGTATACTTCTTCAGTCGCCGACTTTTCGAGTTTTATGGGACATGCCACAGCTTGCAGGGAAGGACGTGGGGCAGCAAGAACCGGGGCCAGGTAACGACCGCGGAAACGGCAGCGCGCCTCGCGCCTCGCGCTCCGGTCACGACCACGTGGTCGTGCAGGTGATCTGTTACGCTGTCCCCCAGCACGGTTTTCTTGCGTTCGAAAATTATTTAGAGCGCCGGCCGGCCGGTTCGGTGTAGTGGAATATATTCTCTGTTGGAAGCGGGGCGGGCGGCTGTTTGTCTCTCGCCAGCCGCGGCGCTCCAACGGGTTCGGCAGCAGAGGTTTCTCCGCGTTGTAGTTCTCGCCCGCACCATTACTTGTGCACCGGAGGTGGGGCCGAAAGTGGCCGTCTAACTCTGTTACTTTTACTCGCAAACGAGTTCCCCGTACAACTTGCTCCGAGAGGACTTCCTTCGTACAAATTCGTGCCAGTTGGCTGTCGTCACTGGCGAAAAATATGAGAACGACCGAGGTTATCGAATTCTTACATTTGGCGTTGCAAATAAATTGACAGTGAAATGATAAATGTTCCATAATTTTCAATAGAAGTTGCACAGAATGTTTATTTCTTTTCGATTACCGCAGTCCATTTTATTATGTTACCAGCTTAAACCCGCGGCTCCGCCCGCGTGTTGGTTGATTATGACAGATAAGCTATCTTTCAGTAGTGTGCTATGAGAAAGGTTTTGGATGAAATGAAATACAATACCTTCTTTAGAAACAAACATATTTAATCAACATTATCAGGAAAATAAGTAGTGTAGATCAAATCACAACTAAAAATGCACTCGTTTCGAAGAATCCAATCACGAAATTCAACAATAATGATTGTAATAATATCATAGATCGATCACTTAATGTAATGCTCAAAACTTCAAATTGATTTTTTAAAGAGATGTATTAAAAGAAATTTCTTTTTTATTGCTTTATTTATTTATTCTTATATTTCCTTATTCGTATACTTATCCTTACAGAGAAAGAGTTGAAGACATTGCAGCACGCATAGATCAAAGATATGGTCTGTGGCACCACGTTTCTCTGCATGTAACCTCCTTGCTACAGAGTCGCAATGTCATCGCTGGCCTTCAGTCCGATTTTCTTTTTTTTATATAATTTGACGACTTTCAACAACCATATCTTCCATCCCCTTATAGCTATCGGTATGGAACTGCTGTGGTGTACAACGGGAGACTTCGAACAACAATTACACACAGACCATTCGTTTGCGTTCTGTAGTTTTAGCTGCAGAGAGAAATATTAACACACACACACGTAGAATTTTATGTACACCGATAACATTCCATCCGAATATACTCCACCCTTTTATCATTACCAACCCTCAAGCAACAATTAACCAATAAAACCATTTTCAAAGAGCAAATATAATTTTCAAAGAGAAATTATTGTTCCGCATTTCACGTTATATTCTTCAAATTACTAAATATCTATCAGATCGCTATTAAGACTCTGCGTCTTGTCGTTCGGACAAGACATTCACATTAATATATGTATATAGCTATCCGATCGGCATAAAACCGTGCTTAAAGCCTTCCCCGGGTAGACATTAGTAACTGTACAATTTTTAGCTCTTTATGCCTTGTGGTTCAGACGTGATAAACGTACACCGAACAGACATTCACATTTATAGATATAGATTGTATGACTTACTTGGTTGATTTGAAAACGAACTATGAATTTCGAAACCGATAATCAAAAGAAATAAACCTTCATTACAACTTTGACTGATAATTATTGAAAATTGGTGAAATACTGAAGTTGCTGGAAATAAGTTGACAAGAAATGGTTACTGCTCCAGTTTCGGGGCCGGCCGAGGTGGCCGAGCGTTCTACGGCGCGCCAGTCACAGTCTGCACGACCACTACGGTCCGGGGTTCGAATCCACTCTCGGGCATGGATATTTGTGCCGTCCTTAGTATTAGCTAGTTCATAAGTAATTTGTAAGTTTAGGGACTGATGACCCCGTAGTTAAGTCCCATAAGCTCTACAAACATATGAACATTTGATTTTTCCACATTCGGGGTTTAATGCCTCTTGAGATCATCTGCCATTAATGTTTCTCTAAACTGCTTGTCGTAAAGCACCAGACAGTTTCTTTGAAAACCATTAGACCTATTCCCCTCCCCAGACTGCCTAAATCTGTGTCTGTAATAACCAAATGGCCAACCGAAGTGGCCGAGCGGTCTGCGGCGCACCAGTCACAGTCAGCACGGCCGCTGCTGTCGGGTGTTCGAACCCCCTCTCGGGCATGAATGTTTGTGCTGTCTTCAGTATTAGCTAGTTCATAAGTAGTTTGTAAGTTTAGGGACTAATGACCCCGTAGTTAAGTCCCATAAGTTCTACAAACATTTGAACATTTAAGTACCATAAGCTCTACAGACATTTGAACAATTTTAATAATCAAATGTTCAAATGTTAGTAACCTGTGGGACTTAACTACTGAGTTATCAGTCCCTCGGCTACAAAGAACTTGAATTAACATGAGGACAACGCACAAACCCATGCCCGAGGGAGAACTCTAACCTCCGATGGGGAACAACCGTGCGCTCAGCAGCAAGGCGTCTTAGAGCGCTCGGCCATTCCACCGCAGCTGTAATAACCTCGATTAACATTAGCTTTTTTCCTCCCCTATTACATTCACTCTGGTCGTAGCTATTTGCAAACCATACCACAGTGGATGAAGGCCGTTGGCGACTGCTTCCTTAACTTGTCACTGACTGTACAGGAAGAATATTAAATCTCTAACGATAATTTGATAAGGTGGGTAGTGTCTAGTTACATATTCACGGTGTAGCTGAATATATGGCAAAGCTCTGTAGATTCTATAGAGGACATGATATGAGAGAACATATTGGAACATACTGTAATACAGACGTCTATGTGCCGTACCACTGACTCGTTCCCGTATTCCAGGCGTCTGTGGTATCTGCTGACGCAGCAATTCCACGTTATCAATAGGTGTGGCATTTACAATTTCCTACAGATGATTCAAGAGCTAGAAGTCTTGAGGTTGGGAGAACGAGCAAGCCCCGGTGTCGGTTCTGACGCCCTGTCTACTTGTCTGGGAGTCGGTGAAGTAAAATTGCTCTAGCAGCACGAGAAAAATGAGACAGTGCTCCCTCATGCATGAACCACAAGCGCTGAATAAAAACCAGTGGAACGTCTTCCAACAATCTATGACCAACCTGTGTTATGTGTTCTACAACAAATGCCTGTACCACGGTAACGAAAGCAAATAAACCATATGTTTGCAGGACATGTTTTGCTTGTTGTCCGGTCCTCTATCGAACCCCCTGAGCTATATAATGCTACTGTCTCTCTGAGTCACTTTGGTTTAAGGAAATTTTTTAAGTCCTAGACTTTGCCAAGAATCGAGAAAAAATGGGAAACTGTTTAAAAAAAGGCCTATAAGTGATAGCTGACTACAATTTGGTAGATAATTTTATTATTAAGATCATAAATAAGTCGGCTAGTAGCACTATAAAAATGAGGAATAAAGTTACCTCATTGCTCAAGTAGATACTGCTTCTTCAAGATTCTGCCGGCGATTGTACTGTAAATTTAATTCCCTTCAATTGGTAAATTCTTCCTAGAGTGGCCAGAACCAGTTATTAGTATTTTTCATTCTCAATCGAACCTTATAGAATGTTAGAGGTCAATTCTTAACGATTGTAATCTTTAAAAAAAAATATTTTCATGAAAACTTATGGACATCGGAAAGAAATTAAATTGCAGCAGGAAGGAATGATTACAGGTTCTACCCGTATTGTAAATGAGAAGAAGGGAATTGCTGCTATTATTCACGACCATAATGGTGTCCGATTCACCATAAGACGCCAATATTGGAAAGGATGTGACTGTAGAAAAATTAATAATCATTTCAAAGGTAGTTTTAAGTGGTTTGGTACCCACGAGCTTTTGGCTGAAATCTCCTGTGCCACTGTCAAGAGCTGACGCCTTTATGTAGCTGCGCCACTTCCTGTGTCGTCACCGGTGCTCGCGGCTTCGCCGTATGTGGTAATGTTTTGGTCGCGTGCCTGCCGCACCCGCTTTGACCTGCCGATGGTCGCGTCCCAAGACGTGTTTAGTTGCACGCCGCCCTCTACATGAAGAGTATGCATTCATATACCCGATGATTTTGTAACTCGGTGACATCGTCTGACTAACACACGTTCTGCAACAGTGTCTCCCGACTGACCTGTTGTGGTGGACACCTTCTTTACTTACTATATTCCCCGCCCACGGACAAATGTAGACGGTGGGGTGGGGGGGGGGCTATGGGGTTCAGCATTCTTCATCCACCCTGCCCTTGCTGCGCCTTCCCCCCCCCCCCCCCCCCCCCCCCATAAACGCACGTCAGCCATTCAGGAGGACCATGGTTCAAATCACACCTTCGGCCAACCATATTTAGACTGACAATAAAATTCTTCGAGTTTTTGGTCGCATTATCAATATATAAAATCCGACGTTTCAGCCTTTGTCTAGGTATTTGGCTGACTGCCAAACACCTTGACGAAGACCACTTGCAACAGTGGCCGAAACGTCGGATTTTATATATTGACAATGCTGCCAAAAACCCCGAAAAATTTTAATGACAGTAAAAACAGTCGCGGAAGCGATCGTTTACATACACAGACTATTCACGATTTCCTTAAATCACTCTAGTAAAATTCTTTTGAAAGGGCACGGCCAATTTTCTTCCCCCGTCCTCGCCCAAACGATGCAAACATGAGCTCCGTCCGTCTCTAACGATGACGCTATTGACGTGACGATAAGCTCTAATCTCCCTCACTTTCCCAAATTCCCAGAACCTGTTTTCTAAAAGAGAAAAAGGAGGTAGAATCCTCTTAAAATGAATTTCGAGACCACTTCTTATAAAACAATTTGGAGGCTGCACGGTGACAAAATTTCTTTGGGGTCTACCCCCTCCCCTCTACCCGACCAAATCCTAGATTCGCCACTGATGCCGACTCCTTCTTTCGCGACATTTAACGGACAATTTCATAATACATAGGGGTTTCAGGATACAATTAGTGTAGCTGTAATCATGGGTATGCAAGATGCATACGGTAAGGACAACTTTTAGTGACTCCCATATAATGTTAGCTCTATCGAAAAATTCTAGTTAGCACAGAAGTATGTTTTTTATCCACCACAAGAAAAGTATGCAAAGGTGCCGTTGCGACAGCAGCTCTGCGGCTGAACGCCACTAACACTGGAGCCGCCGCGTGTAGTTGAGTGATATCTGCGGCAGCGTCGGAAGAGGAATCGAGTGTTGATAGCGGCGCAGGGAACACGACAGCCTGCCGATGTTCCTGCGTGCGGAGAGCGGGCCGCGCGTCACGAGAGAGCGAGCCTCGCCATTCCTCTCACGCAACTGCCCCCCCCCCTCCCACTCCCTGCCACCCCTCTGCAGCCATTACGTTCTCTGCAGTCGCCTTTCGTGCGGCCATCCACCCGTCTTGCGGCTCTTACCAAACATTTATGCAAGACAAGTGACTGCCAACAACTACTACTACAACCTCTGACAAAGTTTCATGACTAGTCCTTGTTACACCCCATAGCATTAGAATCACCATATTCCAACATTTTCCATCGTTACGTAATTTTAATTACTTGTTTAGAGGCAGAAATTTCTCATTTTTCAAAATTTTTAGTAAATTAGATCAGAGTAATTCAGAATAACAGTATGCAGTGTAAGATTACCGTCCAATAGAAGTACTCGTAATTAACAGCATTTGGTAATTAAACAGTATGAAGTTCACTGCAAACATTGACCATGCCAATGCTCTAAATGTTACACAATTTTAATCTTATTAATTATGGTAGCAATTTATGTACACAGTTGGATGACAACATTTATAGTTAGGCCATAGGTAGAAATTCTCCACGTTGAGATTTGCTGTGTGCTTGTAGCTGACGGGAGGCCAGCGAGCAGGCCGACGTTGGTGGCTTGTTCCAGCTTAGGATTTTCCAGTTCGTTTCCGGTGAGGGGAGAGAGGGACAATGGCGAGTGCCCCAGGCACAGTGCAGTGCACAGCGTGAAATAAAATATTCTAATACTACTGGCATCTGAAGTAATACGATGCAGTTAGGAACCTTTAAGGCCCTCATTACAAAATAGCCTGTCGATAAAGAAAAAAATACATTAGCTGATATAGACACATCTAACGTAATATGTTTAATTGACAATGAAAAGTAATAAATTACCAATGAATACAAGACAGTTACACAACTAGCACGGCAATGTTTGTTTATAAAAATAATGTATTAATTATTTCTCATTTTATTTTCAATTAATCTTGTGTATTTTATCTTGAAGTATTCAGTTAAATCACTTATCTGTGATATAAGAAATTGCACTATTATGATAAATACTACAAAGGATGTTTATACCAATATAAAACCTAAAAGACATTTATTTAATGTGTAGTGTAATTATTTTGATTTTAAGTAAAGTTTTAGAAATGTATTGGCTGAGCGCTGTACATTGGCAAATCGGTTAGAACAGCTCACGTGGGGAAGTTGATGACGTAGGGGAAAAAAACCCCGGCAGTTGAGCTTATGGCTCGCGCGCGCGCGAGGGCAGGAAGTGACGACTCCGGAGCACGTGGGGAGCTGGCCGGGCGGCGTCGTTCTAATCAGTCGGCATGTGGACCTCGAGGTGGAGGTTATAGATTTGTGTGTGGCATTCGCCACGTGTGGTTGCTTGTCGTAGACTGCACCAAGTTGAATCGAGTGCTACTGTGTGTTTGTGAATATTTAGCCTGTGGAACAAGGTGTGCATCGCATTAAATTAAAGTGACTGTGATTTGTTAATGTAACACGTGTTGTCGCATAGGCATGAACATAAACGGTGTTTGAGACAGCCACATGGTGTGAAAACAATTTGCGACAAATATTCGTTTTGTCTGGGAGCTCACGAGCTATAACTTTATTTGATAAATGTGTCGACGTACAGACGTATCAGCCATAAGGATCTAATATTGTGCAATAAACAACATAAAGTGAACTTTCACGTGTTTCAAAAATAGTAGTTAGTACACCCCTTTCTCTCATGAACTTGATTTTATTATGAATTTGTTATGTTAATCATATGCAGGGAAGGAAAGCTGCAAATGTGTGATATCATCCCCTAGAAAACGAGTCAAACAGTCGCAATCACAGTTCCAGTGTTTTTGCATGTTCAGGAATTTGGTTCGCAGCTGGTGGTTGTGAGTTTTAAAAATTAAACTTTCTCAACTTTGAACTCTCACCCTGGCCTTACTCTCGCAGCAGGGACTATGTAGGCCAAAACACCTCGTATATCAAAGACTATTTGTCATGTTGCTATTATAAGTAGTACCCACAGTTGAATTTCTTTCTTTCTCTACGTTACTTAGGGAGATGCTTGTCTACTGCTGGTCGACGCAGAGGATACCGTGCTCTCGGGTGCGGTTCCTTTAGAGGAATGCTTGCCCACTGTTGGTCGAGCTGATCTCTACAAGTTTACGAGAGTAACTCGGGCGTCCGATCCTAGATTGTCGTGAGTGCACTCGTGCTCTCCCGATAATCCATTTGAAGTCTTGGGGAAATGTCCCAGAGATAAATTGGTTCCAATCCCCCAGTTCCGACCAAGGTTTTCGGGAGGTTTTCCTTGGTTGTAAGGTGTATGCCGGAACTGGTAAGCCACTCCCACTTATTCCCAATTGGGATCCTAATTCTAATGTTTGTACAACTTATGGGACTTAACTACGGGGTCATCAGTCCCTAAGCTTACAAACTACTTATGAACTAGCTAAGACTAAAGACGGCACAAATATCCATGCCCGAGGGGGGATTCGAACCCCCGACCGTAGTGGCCGTGCTGACCGTGACTGGAGCGCCTTAGTCACCTCGGCCACCGCGGCCGGCCAATTGGGATCCCCCCTTTGCCCCACTATCAGCATGTCTGATAATTGGTTGAATAGAACCGCGACTCTTTATGGACCGGATTTCAAACCGCAGAATGAAAAGAATAAGTGTTACTAGATCTCGATGTGTAAACTCTCTATGTGGTAGCTCTCCGTGATTAATTTCAAAGTATCATACGCAGCTTATTTCCAAGATAGGAAGGAACCCAAGAAAAAGTATTCATTTATTAATATAAACTTCCATATCGTGATCATACGTGAATGCGTACATTATCTTTGGACTTTGATCGGGGTAGGCTACGACGGAAGAATTAGAAACTTCTGCCTCCCGTAATAAACTGATTAATATTCGTGATTTTGGAATTTGAACTTATTGTCAAGTTTAATGAAATAACTTTAAAAAAAAAAAAACATATCTGGAGGAGTTAAAGTTCGTAAGCAATGTAACAGGATCCAGAGACTTTAATATAAATGAGACTTTGACGAAAATAATTACGCATTGTGAAGTCATAAAGTGTTTTCTGTGAAAGTGATTTTTTTGTGAATATTAAATTCAAAATAGGGAATCTGTGATACTTAAATACGTCTTAAGCAATTATTCAAGTATTTAGTTCCCTAATATTGTCCAAGAAGATTCTAAAAGTGAACATATATCTGTGAAATTCCTAATGAATCAGTTAATATGCGAAAGAAAATATCTAACAGTTTCGATTAGAAGAAACTTCTAATGAAATTTTTTCTAAAGAATAATTAGATAGAAAGGAATCAGGTACAAATGATATCTTCTGTGACGGGCTTCAAACTGTCTGAACTACCGAGACTCAATGATTCAATTTTTTCGGTTTATTAAATATCAGCCCCTGAGAAACGGAATTTCATGCTCAAACATTATAAAAAGTCTTTAATTTCAATTGATACGCAGAACCAATATTTACAGTACGAAAAATTCAACAAAGATATAAATTTTATTAATTACGAAGAAGTACAAGGTTTACCAACTTAAATTTCATACTGAGGTGACAAAATTTTGAACCTATCCATCCACTACAACTGTGAAAGTCAAGCCGAATCTACAGCTTACAAGTCAAAAGCCAAAACCAAAATACAAGACAACCAACGTGAAGCTGCTCTAAGGGTCACATACTATAACGTAACGTAGGTGAACTGCAAACTACAGTTACCTTACTGTCTTTCGAAATAGTCACCTCCCATAACTATGCAGCCCTGAGCTGTGCGATAAAAGCCGTGCAAACACTGCACAAAGTCTTCCTTTGGGATGGGTTCAAAGGCCTCGTCACCCTTCGTTGGATGTCACGAATATCGTCAAATCACTTTCCTTTCAAAGCGAGTTTGAGTCGAAGGAATAAGCAGTCTCGATGATGAGACCTGTCGTGTATGGTGGATGTTTGAGTTCCAATATCCCCCCCCCCCTTTTTTTTCTTCTTTTTTTTCAGTAACTGTTTGACGATATTGGCTTTGTGTGGGCGAGCGCTGTCGTGATCAGAAAAACAGGAACCTTGCTGTTCGTATTTTCATCTTTGACTTTATTGCTGTTACTTTGACAGCTGCTGTCACATGTGTGTATTAACACACGTTTATTCAGGAACTGTGAGATATTAAATAAACCGATGTAAACGGCCATTTCAAGAGTTTTCTTGGATATCTGTAATGACATAGAACCTGAAGATGGTATTATGATAATACCGAAACCGGTAGTTCAATAAAACAACAAACTTTACGGCTGATGGTAAATACATTTATTATTTTGATTTAAGATATTGTTTGAAATATCGTGAAGTTGAAAATTCAACAGTAAATAGCTTTCCCAAACAGCAATTATTGTTCCATATTTCACGCTATATTCTCCAAACAAAGAAATATTTTGAAGCGATCGCTACCAAACATCACAGTATCAACCGCTTACATCAAAATTGTTGCAGCTTTCTTGGTGTACATAGGGAACATACATACATAGATATACACATCGATTTATATACGAGGGATGGAACTTAAATAGTGGCAACACTGCTGTTGGAGACACTATGCAATGGAATCTTAGTATTGTCACTGATAGTTGAGATCCCTACCTTGCCTCCGAAAACGCACTCGCCCGGCCCACGTCACCGGTGTGCACACACAGTCACTTGTGAGCGAGCGGTCTAAAGTAACGGTGTTCGAAACAGGAACAACGGAATTCGGTCAAGATTGCATGTGCCAGAGTTGTTACAGCACGACAGCGTCATCAAGGTCTTCAAGAGGCGTGCAGGGAATCGGCATAGCCGTTCACAACAGTGGTACGTTGGGTAAAAGCCTTCAACGGAGGTCGGCAAAATGTGGCAGACAGGCATCGGGCAGGACGTCCTAGCGTCTCTGAAGAAGAAGTGCGTACTGTTGCCGCGTTAGTGGACAGTGATCGACGCCAGACGATTCGTGAGCTCGCCCACGAAACCGGATTAGCGAATACGACTGTGCTTCGCATCCTGAACGCCTGGGCTGGGACTGAGAAGTACTGTACCATCCACCATACTGCCCGGACTCAAGTATTTCTGACTTTGATTTCATTCCGTAGTTCGTTTCAGAACTGTTCCCGAGATTCGACAGGCAGTAGACCGCTCCATTCTCACCATCAATAGGACTCTGCTAACGGCATATTACGCCTTGCACACCGCTGGCAACGGGTTCTACATAACACTGGTGACTACTGTCAAGGACAGTAACAGGTGCAAACATGTGACGCTTTTGTGTTGGATGTAAGTAAATAGTCGCCAGTATTTGCGTTCCAACCCTCGTACATATAATTCTCGTATTTTTAACTTTTGGTTTTGAAAGTTTGCTCCAGGTCCGACTAAAACTTTAGATTAGGAAAACACCAGAAATCGTTATATTTGAGCTTTTTGTAAAGACCTTGGATGTGCGTCGGCATATTGCGCTATATACAACTGTGAGTGCATTGAATACCTGTCCTGCCAATCTGTGTGCTAAAACCCTTTGGTTGATAAAAACTGATACTCATCAGTAATTTGTTTGTTGCACAACGATCTCAATGCCGTGTTTCAGAATCCAACAGCATGACGGAAAGAATGTATAACTTTTGCATTGTTTTTTTTTTTATTTTTTATTATTTTTTTTTAACATTTACTTTGGCAACAGAATCTGAACCATATTGATCTCTATCAGTCATCTGAACTTAGTCATTGGTAATTTAATTTAGCTGACTGTGCACAAGGAAACACTCGTTTTGTCATGCACTTAATTCCTTACAAAATAGCAACTAACTTGACTACCATTAATACTCTGTAAATTAATTTTCTTTATAGTGCCTACCACGTGCAATGTAGCACAATCACACACGTACGAAACAATGTAGCATTAACCATTTTATAAAAATTCTATGAACGGGAAAATGCAATACTACTCGCCACTAAAAAAAATACAATCTACAATTTTTGACATTATTATTATTATTATTTAAATCTTCCTTTACACACTAGTTTAACAATGCCTACAACGTCTCTACAATTTCAAAACTGACTAATATTATAAATACCTTTTAATACCTGCCGGCCGCGGTGGCCGAGGAGACTGAGGCGCTTCAGTCACGGTCTGCACGGCCACTACGGTCGGGGATTCGAATCCTCCCTCGGGCATGGATATTTGTGCCGTCTTTACTATAAGGTCGTTCATAAGTAGTTTGTAAGTTTAGGGACTGATAACCCCGTAGTTAAGTCCCATAAGATTAACAAACATTTGAACATTTTTTTAATACCTCCACCTCTGCAAGTTTCTTACATAAACAGGAAAATCTCATATCTTCATCACAAAGAAAGATGCTGAATAATACTGCCTCCACTGCTTGGTAGGGCAGCCTACTCATTGAAGACATGTTACCACAGCGATTCTCTGCACACAACTGATACTCACAACTATACTATACTGCTCTCTCTCTCTCTCTCTCTCTCTCTCTCTCTCTCTCTCTCTCTCTCTACCCCCCCTCTCTGACCAGCGATAATGTATACCATCCAAAGATATGACGTTTACTCAGGTTACAATCACTTTGGCAGACAGTAAAAATTGTTCATCCAGTATATGAAAAGCAATTTATAAACAACCTAGAGAGAGAGAGAGAGATAATAACCTTTCAGTATGTACAGTAGAAAATTCACGGCTGT
The DNA here is from genome assembly GCA_026315105.1 of Locusta migratoria. NCBI lineage: Eukaryota > Metazoa > Arthropoda > Insecta > Orthoptera > Acrididae > Locusta > Locusta migratoria. The sequence continues at coordinate 469,228,436 of CM048745.1, read as the reverse complement.
GTCAGTGGCCACGCCGCCGCTGGCACGAGTCGCCAGCGCTGGCCGCTCTGTATGCAGTTGGCGCGGCATCGCGTCACGCGCGCCTCCGCTGTGAATAGACAGTCCCGCGACTGCGCCGTTCACCCAGCAAGCCTCCCACTGTCCATTTGTTCAGCCACTGCACCAGCGTGGCCATAAGGAATATGATTTAACCAAGAGAAGACTGCATTAAAAAATCTTTACTGCAGGTTTCCCGAATAAAGATAAGACATCAATCTTACTCATTAATTTAACGGCTGCATATGATACGGTCTGGAGGCCAGGCGTTATACTGAAACTCCTGCATGTCATACGAAGCCTAAAAATTAGTGATCTCATCTTTGACATGCCCAGCAACCCGTGCTTCCAAGTAATAAATGTACCTCGTACTTAACCTCTCACAGTTCTGCGATGGCTTCATATTAGCTACGTTGCTAAATTTCAGGCAACATTTTTTATTCGCCTTATGTCCGTAAGTAAACATTTACAGACCTATGTTTGCATGAATTTTTTTCTTTAGTTTTACTTGTAGGATAACATATTATAATATTTGCATCTCTTCATATCTGTATACAAGGTGTCCCATTGATCTTGACCAACCTAAATAATTGTTCAGATTCAAATTACAAAATGTTTCACGCAAATGTTCTTTAGCCGTCAGGGGGACATTAGTCAGCATGATTGCCTTCTTTGTAGCTTTGTTTTGTACAAAGATGTGAACAGCGGTATGACTTTTTCAAATGGCACTCAGTATTTTTTATTCGGTAATTCATTTCCTCTCCTAAAGACCTATTCAAAAATGTATCACAGTGTGCCACTCACTGAAACATAACGTTAGTAATTACGAACACACCACTGACGAAAACGCTCCCAGCGCTTTGTGCAGGTACTCGTGGTAATGGAAGACATCCAAGTGCTGGCGTTGACAGAGGACGAATGTAAACATAAGTAGACTGCACACCCATCATTCCATCAAGCATAGTCAGTTGTGTGAGTAGAATGTACACCAACGAAGAGAAGGAATGAGGAATGTAAGTTAGTAGAACAGTAATAATGTTTTCTTATGTATAATACGGGTGCATTTAAACACTGTTTTTTATTTTTTTTATTTTTTTATTTTTTTATTTTATTTTTTTTTTTTTTTTGTTTGATAAAGGTAGGCGATATGCTACGCAGGCAGAAGAACTGTATAGAGAGGGATATCCGGACAAGAACACACCTTCCCGACGGATGTTTCTCGTCTTGTTGCGACGCCTTAGGAAACGGAAAGTTTCAATCAACGACAACGCGATCGTCGTAGCACTAACACAGACGAAGCTCCTGAACTTACTGTTCTCGCTTCCGTTGCTATGAATCCACATGTGAGCGCATGACAGCTTGAACACGTGATTGGCATTCCTAAAACCAGTGTACAACGTATTCTTACAAGTCACCGGTTCCATCGTTACCATGTACACCTACATCAAGAATTGCTTGGTATTGATTTCCAGAATCGTGTACAGTTCTGTCAGTGGACACAGCAGCAAATCCTCGGCAACCCGGGCTTCTTCTCCAATGTTCTATTTACCGATGAATGTTGCTTCTGAAACAAAGGTCAAGTCAATAAAAGGAACATGTATTATTGGTCCAGCGACTATCCACGATGGCGTCTGGTGTGGGATGCTTGGTACTATAATTATTGGCCCTTATTTCATAAATGGTAGTCTAAACGGCACAATGTATGCCAACTTCCTACTCTTCTGAATGAAGTGCCTGTAAGAACCAGAATGTGCCATCAACAAGATGAATGCCCAGCACATAATGCCTTGAGCGCACGTCGTGTTCTGAACCGAAAGTATCCTGCCAGATGGATGGGTCGAGGAGGAACAGTTTCTTGGCCTGACAGGTCTCCTGATTTAAATTCTCTGGACTTTGTTCTTTGGGGATGCATTAAAGTGTCTATCGCAATATTCCAACATCTCCTGAGGGCACACTGGAACGTATAGTGCTTGTTTGTAATAACCAGTAAATAACTCTTTCATTTAACTAGAGCACCAGTGTATCGGTGCCCTGGGTCATCACTTTGAGCACCTTTCAACGTTCTACTACTGGGCGACGGTACAGGAGAGTCAAAGTGAATTTTGTGTTCTGTCTTTACTCGGTTTTCATTTGTTTTCTGACAACTCCAGAAAGTGGTCGAGTTTGAGATCCCAGGCTCAAAGTCAATGTTGTGTAATTAATTTATAACGTTGTCTTTCAGTGAATGGTACATTGTGATACGTTTTTGAATGGATTTAGGAGAGGAAATGATTTAAGAATAAAAAATACAAGATGCCATTTAAAAAGTCATACCGATGTTCATATCTTTCTCAAAAAGCTACAAAGAAGGCAGTCATGTATATTAATGTACCCATGACGGCTAAAGAACATGTGCTTTGAACATATTGTAATTTGCATATGGCCAAACAGTTATTTAGGGTTGTCAAGATAAATGACACATCCTGTATATAAAAACATTGAATCATAATTAATTATCACGGTTCATGATTATTGGCATTGGTGTCATTATTTCCGAACTTGGTCCCCCATATATTTTAATGTAATTTCTTTCATGTGTCCTACAAGAAGAAAAAAAAATCAGAAAATAAAAATCACGCTGGAGTGTTTTCCGGCCGCTTTTGCAAATATTTCGAACACAAAAATAATAAAACTATTTTATCTTATTTAAACTTTTATTATTTTTGTCCTAATATTAAAAAAAAAAAAAAAACACCTTAAAACTACAGGAAAATCTTAAGCGTGACGTTTATATCAACCCAGTGCGATTTAAAAACTTTTTTACAACTAATGTCGGCATAAAAGTAAGCTAACATCAGATCAAAATGTTTAATCGCCAGATAAGAAGAAGGTGATTTTGTCATAAAGAAAGTCTACTCTCGTGCAAGACTGAAATCGTAGTTTTGTACGAACACACAGCTTACTAACCAACGCTCGTAGGAGACTCACTATAGACAGTTATCCATACAAATGATTTTCCATTTTTGCCGAGTAGTTCTGCATAGACTTCGTATATTGTTCAAGTCTGTCTCTCTTTGAGGCTTTCTGTTGCTCAGTGCAAATTCCGCAGGCTAGTGCACCTGTAAATCAGCTTACAGCATGTAGTTGGTTTCGATCCAGCGACCTTGGGGAGGCGGCCAAGTCCTGCTCGAGTCTTACATCAGGTTTGGAGAAGTTCCAGTCGTGGTGCTGCGGTGGCGGACTGCAGGCCTTCTACATACCAGGGGACGATCCCTGGTATGGTACCACTCTCATCATCCCATCCAATACTTTCAGCCAAAATTGTGACATAATGTGCATTTTCCAGAGCCTCCTCTAATGATGAAAATTGAATCTCTCTATTGTTGAATGACAAGAAAATTTCTTCAAGTAATGGCATGGGGCAACGCGGCAGGTGTGTCATTGTTTGTTTTTCACCACATTGGCTGGTCTCCTGCGTATCCCCACTGGAACAGTTTATCCCTCGATCTTCCCATTCGACACCTATTTAGGCTCTTTCTGACTCTCCATTCCACTTGAGATCCAGCCGGAAGTTTTTCTCTAATGTTCCAACATTGCAAGCAGCATTTATCCAATTTCTGTTTCCACATCGTTTCCCTGGTTATAGATTGACTTTCGTTTAGTGAATGTTGAAATTTAATGAAGTCTTTCCTCGACTTTAATCTTGCCACCAGTGACTGATGTCCGAACAGGGTATGTGTTCTATCCTCGCACTGTCTGCTTGTTTCAGCCATCGCCAACGTTTGCCTTCTGATCTGTGAGGGAGCTGTTCCAGAACATATACAAAGGATATCACGGTTTGTAGACTTCAGATATCCCGTAATTAATCGACATGAATCGTTCAGTGCTGCATCTAGCTTGTGGGCGTGCGACGATCTTCTCCATACGGGGCATGCACATTCAGCTAGTGCAAAATACAAAGCCAGGGATTATGAACGTACAATTTCAGGATTTGCTCCCAAGTGTAAGTTGGTAAGATTGCGGATTATACCGTTCCGTGTGTTGATTTTCGCTCTAGTTTTTTCTACATGTTTGTTGTAGGACAGTGTTCGATCTAACGTGACTCCGAGATAAAAAAAAAAAAAAAAAAAAAAAAAATAAATAAAATAAAAAAAAAAAAAATAAAAAAAAAAACTGAGTTTGGGCAATTGTTAAGTTCAACATGTATAGAGGCAAAACATGTTTTAGTTCAAACACCAGGCGAAATAATATACCATGTTTGTGCCAAAAAACTTTTGTAATACGACAAGGAAATTTTACGAGGCGCGTCCAGAAAGTAAGTTCCGTTTGGTAATAAAATGAAATTGTACACAGATACAGAAGAAATTTTTATTGCACAAAATTCTACAACTCTTAAACTACTTTTCCACATAACTGTCGAAATTTTGCAGGCATTTGTCATAGCGTGGCACCAGGTTTTGTATACCTTCTTCATAGAAATCTGCCGCCTGTGTCTTCAACCAGTTGGAAACAGTTTCTTTCAGCTCGTCATTGGTGAAGTGATGACCGCCGAGGAAAGACTTGAGATGTAAGATCAGATGAAAGTTGCTAGGAGCGAGGTCAGGCCTGTACGGAGGATGGTCAAATACGTCCCAACCAAATCCCTGTAGGAGGTTTTCCGTCACAGTCATCGTGAAATTTGGGGGAAGTCCATAGCGAGAGCACTAATTGTAAACCCCTGGTTTTCTTGGATCTTGTCATCAATCGCGTGAACCAGTTTTTCTGTAACCAAAGGTGGACGCCCACTTCTTCATCGTGCACATCACTACGCCCGCCATTGAACTGTCGGACCCATATTCTCAACCATCGAATCACTCATCGCATTTGGTCCGTAAACATCGCAAATTTGCCGATAAATTTCACTTGGTTTCACTCTCCTCGCATTCAGAATCCGAATCACCGACCTGATTTCACAGGCGGCGGGATTTTCAATCAACGCCGACATTTCAAACAAGCACAACAAAGCGTACGTAACTGACAGCGATCTCGAAATGGCGCAAGTTCTTCTCCTTCACATTGTCTACAGCGCATGTGCGGAACTGCAATCGCAGCGCTGCAGCGGAGATAAATTGAAACGGAACTTACTTTCTGGACGAGCCTCGTATCAATTTTACATTATGACGAGAGATGCCGTGTTTGTACAAGGTCTCTAACGGTTCTACTTGTGACAGGAAAATATCGTAATATCGTTGAACCGGTAACTCCAATAATAATAAAAAAAAAAAAACTGACCTTGGCTTAAACACCTTAAAAGCATGGCAATATAATAAAAAAAAATACTTCAGTTGTTTGAATAAGAATTGTTGAACATGAGTGATGTTGCTCTCAGTTGTGAAACTGTGGTAGGGTGAAAGGGCCTGCTCTCGCGTAGTGTAACGCTGACCCAGGAGAATAGCATTCGCTACTATCAAAACGATCAGTTAAAGTCGCCGCGCGAGCTAGCCGGGCGTTAAATTGAAATATCAGGCTGCGATTCAGATGGCAGCGAATATGAACGGCCGCCCACTTCCGGCGGTCGCAGTTGTGCAGCCATTCACAGCGCTTGGTGGGGTGGGGGAGGGGCTGTGTCCGTTGATCAGGCGGCGAGTGACGGCATTGTGCGGGCCGCATTGTTTGTTTTAGGCGCGCTGGCGGGGGAGGCATTGTTCAGTGTCCGCCATTGTCTCGCCGTCGCGTCGCCGCCAGCGATGCGGACCGCCGCGCCACTTTTTGACTTCGGCCAACACACCACACCTCTGCACTGCCGGCCCCTGGGAATGCGGCGGGGTGCTCACGTACTCTGACGTCCAGTGGGGGACACCATCTGGTTTATAACAGTTATCTTAATGAACAAATTTGTACTATTTCTTAATTTCAATGAAACTCCAGCTCCAGTTGCATTTATTGGTGCTTTATTTAAGCCCACACTACCGGTTTCGGCCTCTATGTTAGGCCATTTTCAAATGTGACCGACCTGCATATAATGTGTAACAATACGTTTACAAGAATTACATGGTACAAGACAGAATGTTATGTATGTAAAAAGGTACTGTATAAAAGCAGAAGAAAACTTATGTTATGCCATAGAGAAAGCAACGTCAAGTGATTACAACAATACAACTCAGAGAATTTATACTTTTGTTGCCCAATGGCGACATGAGAAAAATGGGCGTGTCGTATTTAACATTCCAAAACATTATAATCGGCATGTTCTGATGTGTTCTGATATAAACATTACATCATTGCAAGCATGAAATTCTAAACATTAGTTGATAAAATATAAAGGTCAATAGTAAAATATTATAAATGTCAGTTAGGATACAAAACGGAACATATAGCGGCCAATGAGGCTATGTGAAAAGTGGGCGTGTCATCAATTTAAAATTTTGATACAAGAAGTATAATTTAGCTTAAGGCCAATTGTATTCAATTTAGTTTACATTAAAGTTGGATGTATTGTTTAAATAAGGTACAAAAATTTGTACTATTGTGCCGCGGTGGAGTAGCCGAGCGGTCTAAAGCGTCTCGCTGCGGAGCGCGCGGTTGCTCGCCGTGTAGGTTCGAGTCCTCCCTGGGGCATGGGTGTATGTGTTTGTCCTTAGGTTAGTAGTGAGCTTGTTGATGCGGTCGCGTCGTTCAAATATCTAGGTGTAACATTGCAGAGCGATATGAAATGGAACGAGCATGTAAGGACAGTTGTGAGTAAGGCGGACAGCCGACTTCGGTTTATTGGGAGAATTTTGGGAAGATGTACTTCACCTGTAAAGGAGACCGCGTATAAAACGCTTGTACGACCACGTCTTGAGTATTGCTCAAGTGTTTGGGACCCGCAGCAGATCAGTTTAAAGGAAGACATAGAGGCGGTTCAGAGGCGAGCAGCTAGATTTGTTACCGGTAGGTTCGACGAATGCGCGAGTGTCACGGAAATGCTCCGGCAACTCAATTGGGGATCGCCGGAGGAAAGACGACGTTCTTTTCGTGAAGTTCTGTTGAGGAAATTTAGAGGGCCGGAATTTGAAGCTGAGTGTAGTACGATCTTGCTGCCGCCTACTTACATTTCGCGTAAAAATCACAAATACAAGATAAGAGAAATTAGAGCTCGTACGGAGGCATATGGGCATTCTTTTTTCCCTCGTTCCATTTGGGAGTGAAATAGGAAAGGAAATGCCTGGTAGTGGTACAGTGTACCCTCCGCCACGAACCTTACGGTGAATTGCGGAGTATGTATGTATAAGTAGTTTACCTAGGTTTAAGTAGTTTGTAAGCTACGGACTGATGACTGCGCAGTTTGGTCCGATAGATTTACAAACATTTGAACATTTGATTTGTACAACTGTAGCCACTGTCAATGATAGTATGGCGGCCCTTGGGAATGCGGCGTGGGTGCTCACGTACTTTGAGAAACAGTAGGGGGCAGCATCTGGTTCATAACAGTAATCATAACGAACAAATCTGTACAAATGTAGCCACTGCCAATAACAGTATGTATAACTTGTCTGACGAATAAAGGAATGTTATGTGGAATTATGTTATTTTGAACATAATTACGTACAGCTGAGAACAAGAAGGAGGTCATGTGTAAGCTTCCTTTATTGTGTGTTTCATCAGCCATCTTAATCTATATCTATAAATGTGAATGTCTGTTCGGTGTACGTTTATCACGTCTCAACCACAAGACATAAAGAGCTAAAAATTTCTACAGTTACTAATGTATACCAGGGGAAGGTTTTAGGCACGGTTTTATGGCGATCGGATAGCTATTTATCTATATGTATTAATGTGAATGTCTGTTCGGTGTACACTTATCACGTTGGAACGACAAGACGCAGAGACTTAAATATTTGTACAGTTTCTAATTTTATACCTGAAGAAGATTTTAGATACGGTTTTATAGCGATCTGATAGATCTTTAGTAATTTGAAGAATATAACGCGAAATGCGGAACAATAATTACACTTTGAAAATGGTTTTATTGGTTGCTTTGTTTCTTGAGGGTTGATAATGATAAAAGGATGGAGTATATTGGGATGGAAAGTTATTGGTGTATATAAAATTATCCGTGTTTGTGTGTTAATATTTCCCTCTGCAGGGAAAACTACAGACACAAACGAATGGTCTATGTGTAATTGTTGTCCGAAATCTCCCGTTATACATCATAGTAGTTCCATGTCGACAGCTATAAGGGGGTGGAAGATATGGTGGTTGAAAGTCGTCAAATTATAAAAAAATTCGGACTGAAGGCCAGCGATGACGTCTGCGACTCTATAGTAAGGAGGTTACATACAGCGAAACGTGATGCCACAGCCCATATCTTTCGTCTATGCGTGCTACAATGTCTTCAGCTCTTTCTCTGTAAGGATAAGCATACGAATAAGGAAATATAAGAATAAATAAATAAAGCAGTAAGAAAAAAAAATTCTTTTAATACATCTCTTTAAAAAAATCGATTTTACGTTTCGAGCATTATATATCATAATCAACCATAACGCGAGCGGTGCCGCGGGTTTAAGCTAGTATATATAAAAATTGAGGTGTTTGTGCCTATATTTCACTCTGCAGCCGAAACTACACATCGCAAACGAATAGTGTTTTTATGTGGCAGTAGGTATCAGTCTCCTACTATGCACTAAGGTGGTAGAGGGTTGATAACGATAAGGGAATGGAAGATATGACAGTTGAAAGTCATCGAATTATGTAAAATTCTAGGTTTGGGTGTCAATATTTTGCTCTTCAGCAAAAACTATACAATGGAGGTGAACGATCTCTCTGTGTTGTTTAGTACTAAGTATCCCGTTGTACACCATAGCAGTTCCGTGTCGATAGCTACAAGAGGGTGGAAGATAGCTTATATAAAATTCGTATTGAAGACCAGCGATGGCTTTTGACACTATAATAGCAAAGAGGTTATATACAGTGAAACGTGATGCATGTTCTGCAGTTCTTTTCCTGCAACAAGCGTACAAATAAAGAAAAATAAGTGTATATTGCAGTTAGAAAAGTAAAACTACCAAGAAAGATGCCAAAGCTTAAGGAATAAATTTCGCGTTCTCGACCCGTTTGTAAAAGACAACGGCGCTGTACAGTGAATCTATAGATGATAGAAACTTGAAATTTGTAGACGTTGTTTATCTTACACTGTAGGCATTAGCAATTTTTTGATATTCCCTCCCATAAGGGGCTGAAATAGGGGATGAACAGTTTTTTGAAAATACATTGCTATTCATGCAATTTTGAAGCAATAAATACAAAACTTCGGATTTAGATTTTTGATTCGAATTTTAAAAACACGTGTTTCGATATTTTTTGGAAATTAAACCATTAAGCGGGTGAAATAAGGCAGGACAGGACACTGTTGCCAAAACAACTGCTAAATTTAAACGAACACAAAATCTCCAGGATTGGCGATCCTACACTGAAGCTCGAAATTTAGCGAGGACTTCAATGTGAGATGCCTTACAATACTTTCCTCAAAGAAACTCTTTCTAGAAATTTGACTGAGAAACCAAAGACATTTTGGTCATAAGTCAAATACATTAGAGGCAAACACAAACAATACCCTCTCTACGTGAAATAAATGGCGATCACGCCGATGATAGCGCAACTAAAGAATAGTTACTGAAGACAGCTTTCCGAAACTCATTCACCAAAGAAGACGTAACCAATATTCCGGAATTTCGAATTACAGAGGCCAGAATGAGTAACGTTGAATTAGATATCATCGGAGTAGTGAAGCAACTTAAATCACTTAAAGAGAACAAGTCTTCTGGTCCGGACTGTATACCCATTATATTTCTATCTGATTATGCTGAAGCGATAGCTCCTAACAGCCATATACAACCGCTCTCTGAAAGAAAGATCTGTACCAAAAGACTGGAAAGTTGCACAGGTCACACCTATATTCAAGAAAGGTAGTAGGAGTAACCCACTAAACTACAGACCTATTTCATTGACGTCAGTTTGCAGCAGGGTTTTGTAACATATCCTGTATGCAAATATTATGAATTATCTCGAACAGAATGATCTCTTGACCCAAGGTCAACACGGGTTTAGAAAATATCGTTCAAATGTTTGTTAAGCTTAAGGGACTTAACTACGGGGTCATCAGTCCCTAAACTTACAAACTACTTATGAACTACCTACAACTAAGGACGACACAAATATCCATGCCCGAGGGGGGATTCGAACTCCCGACCGTAGTGGCCGTGCAGACCGTGACTGGAGCGCCTCAGTCCCTTCGGGCACCGCGGCCGGCGAAAATATCGGGCCGGAGAAAATATCGTTCATGCGAAACACAACTATCTTTTTACTCACACGAAGTGATGAGTGCTATCGACTTGGGTTCTCAAACTGATTTCGTATTTCTTGATTTCCAGAAGGCTTTTGACACCTTACCGCACAAACGGCTTTTAATGAAATTGCGTGGTTATGATATATCGCCCCAAATGTGTTACTGGATATTTCCTGTCAGAGAGGACACAGTTTGTATTAATCTTTGGTAAAGATATCGACTAAAACAGAGGTTATACCCATCGTTCCACAGGATAGTGTTATTGGTGTTCTGTTGTTCCTTATTTACATAAACGATTTGGGAGAAAATCTAAGCAGCTCTCTTAGGTCATTTACCGTCTAGTAAAATCATCTGAAGATCAAAACCAACTGCAGAACGATCTAAATATAATATCAATATGGTGCGAAAATTGGCAATTGACTCTAAATAATGAGAAGTGTGAAGTCGTGCACATGAGTACGAAGAGATATCCGTTAACCTTTTTTTACGAGATAAATCAATCAAAAGTGAAGGCGGTAAACTCAACTAAATACCTAGGAATTACTATTACATAAGACTTAAATCGGAAAGAACACGTAGATAATGTTCTGGGCAAGGCGAACCAGAGACCGCGTTTTATTGTCAGAACCCTTAAAAGATGGAACAGAACTACTAAAGAAACTGCATACACTACGCTTGTCTGTCCTTTTTTGTAGTATAGCTGCCCAGTGTGGGATCCTTATCAGGTGGATTTGACGGAGGACATCGAAAGAGTCCAAAGAAGGGCAGCTCTTTTTGTATTGTTACGATACAAGGAAGACAGCCTTACGGAAATGATACAGGATCTGGAATGGTAATCATTACAACAACGGCGCTTATCGCTGCGGCGTGGGCTACTTGCGAAACTGCAATCGCCAACATTCTCCTCCGAAAGCGAAAATATATTGTTGACTTCCACGTATATAGGTAGAAATGATCATCAGAATAAAATACGAGAAATCAGAGCTCGAACGGAGAGATTCAGGAGTACTTTCTTCCCGCACGCTATTCGAGTATGGAATGGGTGATAAAGAGTATAATGGTGATTAGCAGAGTATCCGATGTAGATGTAAATGTTGAATGGGACCAAGGTTAACCGTAAATTGACGTGAGGAATGTTAATTGTCGTTGAGACGCGGTACAAAGGAATTCCTTGAATTGGTCGGACACTGTATTCACTTTGCAATAGGCTCGTGCGGCATGCCTGGCTGGAGGGCGTGTGACGCTGAGGCGCCGTCTGCAGCGTGGCGTGACCCGAGGACGCGATTGGGCGCGCAGCGGGGAGGCAGTCTGGGCGGACGCCGCGGCCCCTGGCGCCTCTCGCTGGAGGTCCAGCTGCCCAGCCTCCACCAGTGTGGGCGCAGCGCGCAAAACAAAACAAAATGTTTCTAAATCTATCGCACTCAACTGCTTGGTTATTAGTCCGTAGCTTACAAACTACTTAAACCAGGCACGGCCAAACACCGCCCAGCGGGCGCCCTCGCCGCTCGCCGTGTCCGCGCTGCTGCCCAGCGTACTGTGCGCAGCGGCGTGACTTCACGTTAGGGGAAGCAAGCAACGGCGGGCTTGGCCACCGAACATACTGCTGCGAAGCAGACGATTCGAGATCGGGTAGAAACTTTCCCTGGCACACGCCATATAGCTTCGTGTATTGCTTGATTTTATTATTATAACTCAACGTTGTTATTTTACAGCAATAGCGCACTGAAGAATTATCAAAAACGCAGCGTTCTTAGTATGATTAATTATAATCTGGTGTCCAGAAATGCCACGTTAGCAATTAACTTTTGTCTTCTATAACAAGGGGGATTCGTGACCTGAAACGTGGCTGTCTGCCGTAGCGTAATGGACAGAGTTTTAGCTTTTGAAATAAATACACATTGGCGGTGGTTTGCGACCCGCCACTAACAATTTTTTTCCCTTGCTTTTCTTCCATCTTTCTTTATTAATTAAATAAAGCTATGTTTTGTGATATTTAGCGTTGTCCTTAAACGTCCGTTTCTTCAATTTGTGAACATGCCATTAAATACGTACCAACGAATTGCAGTCATGCGCAGCACATAAACTGAGGAGATACTGTGATAGTGAATATTGTAAACAACGTGCTGATACTAGTATTCTTATATATAGATTAAGTATTAGATTTCTGTGGTAACCGTTTATTAATGATACTAAAATGTATACATTGAAACAAATTGCCTTGGTTTTTTCTTTCTTTCTTTTTTTATCTATACAATATGTTGAAAGTCACCAATTAGAATCAATCCGTCTACGAAAATCATTTTCTTTGACATCGTTTCTATGGACGTTTTTAATGTAGATTTACCCTTTCCTGTCGTAAAGGTAGGATTATGTTAATTTTCCTTCATTCTATGCCAAAATAAAGTGCAAACATTCTGTTTGAAACTGTGACAGCGTTCCCTTTTATAGCTAAAATAACAACAGAATAAGTGTGCTAATACTAAATTCCACATAACTTTAGTACTTAATCTACATGCGAAATTACTGGTACGTATTTCATGGCATGTTCCCGAAACAGAACAAACGCACATTTAAACAAAACGCTGAATATCACAGAACATGTTTTATTTAATTAATAAGAGTGCCCGAAAAACACTTAGGACGCAAGGTGAAAGCAAACAAAAAGAAAAAAACTATGTTGTTTATGATAAATCGCGAACCACTGCCCGACGTGGATTTACTTAATACACCAACGCGCTACCAACTACGCTACGGCAAACAGCCAGGTAGAGTGTCACAAATCCCCCTTGTTATAGAAGACAAAACTTAATTGCTAACGTGGCATTTCTGGACACCAGATTATAGTTAATCATACTAAGAACAATGTGGTTTTGATAATTCTTCAGTGCGCTATTGCTGTAAAATAACAACGCGTGAGTTATAATAATAAAATCATGCAATACACGAAGCAATATGGCGTATGCCAGGGAAACGTTCTACCCAGTCTCGAATCGTCTGCTTAGTAGCAGTTCGGTAACCTTCGGTAGTGTTCGGTGGCCAAGCCCATCGTTGCTTCCTTCCCCTAACGTCAAGTGTGGCGTGTGGGACACTAGGGACACACGGTCGCGGCCGGGGCGGGGACTACAATGTACACCGCCCGCCGAGCGGAAATGTTGGCCATGTCTGACTTAAACTAAGGTAAACAAGCCTGAGGACAAATAAACCCACGAAACCACCGCGGCACCACAATTACACTGAGGTGACAGAACCCATGGAAAAGCGGTATTTATTTACAGATCACGCAGGAGGACCGTGCAAACATACCTTGATGGTCGCAGCGACTCCCAAATGTAGGACGTAGTTATAGGCATAGCTGGTGTAGAGAAACAGCTGAGAGAGTTGAAAACAAACAAGTCGCTAGCTCCAGATTGGGCATCTGTCCGCTTTGACGAAGAGTGCTCAGCGGCATTGGCCCCTTACTTACCTTGCAACCATTACACTGAGGTGACAGAAGTCATTGGATAGCAACAAGTTAGACGACCAATATCACAGGTGGAGCATGCAAGCATACCTTAATTTGATAATCGCACTACTTTCATATGGAGGACATAGGCACAGCCGGTGTAGAGAAGCAGCTGACAGAGTTGAAAACTAACAAGTCACCAGATCCAGATGGGGTACCAATCCGATTTTACAAAGAGTATTGGCACTGGCATTGGCCCCTTATCCAGCGAAAAGTTCCAAGCGACTGAAAAAACGCTCTGGTTCAAAAAATGTTCAAATGTTTGTTAAGCTTATGGGACTTAACTACGGGGTTATCAGTCCCTAAACTTACAAACTACTTATCAACTAGCTTATCCTAAGGACGGCACAAATATCCATGTCCGAGGGGGGATTCGAACCCCCGACCGTAGTGGCCGTGCAGACCGTGACTGAAGCGCCTCAGTCCCCTCGGCCACCGCGGTCGGCAAAACGCTCTGGTGACTCCCGTGTATGATATAATTTCATATATAATTTCCGGCCAAATCCATTACCATTAGTTCGCTGTTGTAATATTGAACATACTCTCTTAACATAGTAAATTTCCTTGAGACACAAAAGCTTCTGTCCATGCATCAGCACGGCTTTAGGAAGCATCGATCGTGCGAAACCCAGGTTGCCTTTTTCTCTCATGACACCTTGCAAGCTATGGATGAAGGGCAACAGAGACACTGCATATTTCTCAATGTTCGAAAGGCGTTCGACAAGTGCCACACCGCAGACTGATAACAAAAGTACGAGCATACGGAATAGGTAGACAAATGTGTGAGTTGCTTGAATACTACTTATGTAATAGAACCCAGTACGTTGTTCTTGATGGCGAGTGTTGATCAGAGACTAGGGGATAGTCTGGAGTGCCCCAGGGAAGTGTGATATTATTTTCTTCCTATATAAATGATCTGACGGACAGCGTGAGTTAAAATCTTTGGCTGTTTGCTGATGATGCTGTAGAGGAAGGTGTAGTCATTGAATGATTATAATATGATGCAGGATGACTTGGACCAATTTTCTACGTGGAATGAGGAACAGCAGCTAACTCTAAATGTAGATAAATATAAGGAGATGCATCGTGTAATGTTCTGATACAGTATTCGTCGTGTGCTACTCGACAGAGGCACGTCAATTAAATATCTAGGCGTAACGCTATACAGCTATTCGAACTGGAACGAGGTTATAAGGACAGTCGTGGGGAAGGCGAATAGTCGACTTAGGTTTTTTGGGAGAAACTTGGGAAGATGTGATTCGTATGTAAAGGAGACCGCATGTAAAACGCTTGTACGACTTCTTCTTCAGTATTGCTCAAGTGTTTGGTGTTTCCACTAGATCGGTTTAAAGGCAGATATAGAAGCAACTCAGAAGCGGGCGGCTAGGTTTGTTACTGGTGGGTTAGATCAATGCGCGAGCGTTACTGAGATGCTTCGGTAACTGAAATGAGATTCGTTTACGGAATGCGGCATTATTTCCGAGAAACACTGTTGACGAAATTTTAGAGGACCAGAATTGACTACAGAAAGATTCTACTGCTGCAAACCTACATATCGCGTAAAGACCACAAAGATCAGAGAGATTAGGGCTCGTACGGGCGCATACAAGCATTCCTTTTTTCCTCGTTCTATATGGGAGTGGATGAGGAAAATCAGTAACTAATAATGATACCTGGTACCGTCTACCACTCACATTTCGCTGGATTGCGGAGTTTGTGTGTAGATGTAGAAGGCGGCTATCGCGTACGTATAAATGGGAATTGGCAGAGTTGTAATTTCAGATATTTAAGCATTACTAATAGGGACGCTCTTGTTACAATATACAGGCCACAGGTGCCTGCCAATATGCCTGTGCCTCATGAAAGCATGTCACGACTCAAATTTGTACTTAGCTCATGCACGTCAAATTTCTAACGTGATCATGGTCGCGCGAGAATTAATAGAACACGGAAAGGAAGTTCTAGTTAGATGCATCCTTTTAGGTAAGCTTTTGGAATTCATTTTTCCGAGATCCACGGTGTCAAGAAGGTGCCGTTTTTGTTGTTGTTGTTTTAGTCTTCAGTTCGGAGACTGGTTTGATGCAACTTCCACACTACTTTATCACAAGCATAAGAAAATGTTCAATTTTTTGTAATCATGTGGGAATAAACTTCTAGTCAGCTGTCCGTAGACTTACAAACTACTTATATTAACGACAACACACACCCAGATGGCCGAGGTAGGACTCGAACCTCCGACTGGAGCGGCCGCGGCTTCAATAACATGTCGCCACAGAACGCACAGCCTTTCATGCGGGGCTCCGCTAAGAACGGAAACACACAGAGTTTTGAACCCGGCTTACCGTATTCGTCTGTCGGTCTCCCTCTGCATTTTCCCCTACACAATGTTCAAATCGACGACTCCTTGATGTTCATACTGTCTCCTACCAATAAAACCTTTCTTTTAACGATGATATGTCAGACATTTCTTTTTTGCCAAATGTTCATTACCTCATTATCTATCCATCTAATCTTCAGCATTCTCCTGTAAAACCACATTTCAACAGCTTCTATCATTTTTCAATCTGGATTCCTTGTCGTCCACATTTCAGTCCAGTACAAGGCTACATTTCAAACAAATGCCTTCAAAAAACATTAACACTTAAAGTAATACCTGATTGCAACTCGACTTAAATCAATTTAAAAAAATGAAAGATCAATGTATTAAAACAGTCTAGGGTGTTAACACGACCTCTACTCCAAGGAAAAGAACAGGGGAAGCTGCTTGTGGAGGAAAGCGCGCTGCCTCACAGCGAGAAACATAATTCTCAGAGCCAGCAAGAATGTTCAGATGTTCTATCTGTTGAACTAAACGGCAGTGGCCATTAGTTCCTAAACTTACACTAAGAACAACACACATATACACTTATGCCCGAGGGCGGATTCTAATCTCCGGCGGGAACGGTCGCCCAGTCCGTAGCGTGGTGGCTTAGACCACACGGCCATTCAGCGCGGCTGTTTCATGGAAATTGTGTGAACAATTGATTTTATCATTAACAGGTCTAATATTTGGAATATATTAAAGTGAGATTAACCAGAATGAAACAGCTGTGAGTACTACCCTTAATTTCAGGTAACACAAAGTAAGAAAATAAAGTTGATGTAGGAAACTAAACAGCTGTGATTATTAAAAAATAAATAAATAAAAATAAAACTAGATTATAAATCTGTGTAGAATTTCTTAAAGTATGCTATGAAGCTATAATAGGAACATGAGTTATTTACACGGCCTCGATGAATAAATTCTGTAGCAGAAGTGGAGAATACGGAAACTGTGTCTTATCATCAGTACCATCTTTGGGGAAGTGGATATCTTTATGAATTACCATTACTTGAAGGAAGTTAATCTTCGTCACTTTCTGGATATAATACTTGGATGCAGGACTTCATGTTTCCCGTTGTAAATGTGGCCTTTTTTCAGCAGATGGCCTGCAGGTACTAAGTTCTCATTTCCTAAGTACTTGCGTATTGCCTTTGTCTGAAGAACCAATGTAAAATTCCCCACAATTGCACAATTACATTTTGTATATAGTGTTGTATAGATAAATCAATATTTTAATTTTTATTTATTTATTTATTTTTTTGCCTTGCTGGAGTGGCCGAGCTTTCTAAGATGCCTTGCTGCGGAGCGCGCGGTTGTTCGTCGTTGGAGATTCGAGTCCTCCCTATGGCATGGTTATGTGTGTTGTCCTTAGGTTAGTTTAAGTAGTTTGTGTTACACACATTTAAACATTTAAAAAAAGTCTTATATAAGTTTACTGCCATATTTAATGGGGTCGTGAGGTGTTGAATTAAGAACAGAAGAGAAGGAATCTCTCCCTCTCTCTTTCTCTCTGTTTTACTTGGAGTCTATCAAAGTATGATGGTAGCCATTTTTTAATCCTGTTCGTCAATTTGAGAATTGTCATTACTTATGGAAACCTACTGTATCTCTGTACCTGACGATGGACAGCCGAAAACCTCTTCGTTAAAGAATAAATATTTTAGAGTATCACACTATTATCTGGTGTGTGTTTCATTCAAAATAAAATAGTAAATTTCAGCCGGTGTTGAAGTACCGTTAAAAACTGTAGAGTATCGTAGGAAGGAATATTATTACATTTAAATAAGACCAGGATTTTGAGTTAGGAGAGTGATTAGTCAAGAATAGGGCAAAAAGTCAGAAGCAGTACAGATGTCAAAAACCGCGGTTGTAGGGCTGGCTGGGTCTTTGGAGAACTGCCCTTGCTTGTGGCCACATACTGAAGACCGACTAACACCCGCAACATTGGTACGCTGGTGCATGTGCATCAGCCATGGCGAATATACCAGGAAAATTCCCTGCTGCGCGTTTATTGTGCCTCGCTTTCAGCTCGAGGGCAGTCAGTAAAAACTTTAAACGCAGGAGACTGCAACGGTAGGCGGCTTGCCTGCAGTTGCCGACGAGAACCTGCCGTATTATTATTCTGTTACGATCATTACAAGGTTCCGCGTTTAGCGCCATAATGAAAACAAAAATGTACAATTGCAGCCAACGAGATTGCCTTTCTTCAGCGAATTCCGGAATATCTGTTGAGGCTATACAGGAATCATGTGGCAAATTAATTATTATTATAGGACTTAACGTCTGTGGTTATCAGTCCCTAAGAATGCAAACTACTTAAACTAACTTAAATCTAAAGATAACACAAACAACCATGCACGAAGGAGAACTCGAACCTCCAACGGCGAGCACCCACGTGCTCTGCAGCATAGCGCTTTAGACCGCTCGGCCACTCCACCGCGGCTTGCCCTTCAACGTTCAGTCTGGAGCATAGTAAACCTTATAAGATTTATCCATGGTCCTCATTTTAGTGACATTAATCAAATGTTCAAATGTTTGTATAGTCTATGGGACTTAACTATGGGGTCATCAGTCCCTAAACTTACAAACTACTTATGAACTAACTTTGACTAAGGATGGCACAAATATCCATGCCCGAGGGGGGATTCGAACCCCCAACCGTAGTGGCCGTGCAGACCATGACTGAAGCGCCTCAGTCCCCTCGACCACCGCGGCCGGCTGATATTAATCCCTCGCCTGTTGTTAAGCTTGTTCCTTCAAAATCATTCTTGGCCGAATCCAAACACTTTGTCCTTCGTCTACCCTGTTCGACCCCTCCTATCCACTACTGACCACTATTGCTTCTGCCATGAAACTTCCTGGCAGACTAAAATTGTGCCGGAACCAGGACTCGAAGCTGGGACCTTTGCCATTCGCGGGCAAGCGCTCTACTGGCTGAGCTATTCCGACACGACTCACGATGCCGCCTCACACCTTTACTTCCGCCAGTACCTCGCCTCCCACTTTCCAAACTTCACAGAAGGTCTCCTGCGAACCTTGCAGGACTAGCACTCCTGGAAGAAAGGATATGGTGGAGACATGGCTTAGCCACAGGCTAAGAGATGTTTCCAGAC
This sequence comes from Locusta migratoria, assembly GCA_026315105.1. Lineage (NCBI taxonomy): Eukaryota > Metazoa > Arthropoda > Insecta > Orthoptera > Acrididae > Locusta > Locusta migratoria. The sequence continues at coordinate 469,209,138 of CM048745.1, read as the reverse complement.
TAAAACTTTCACTCTGCAGCGGAGTGTGCGCTGATATGAAACTTCCTGGCAGATTAAAATTGTGTGCCGGAACCTGGACTCGAACCTGGGACCTTTGCCTTTCGCAGGCAAGCTTCTGCCATGCTTGCAACGTAATCCCCACCATCTCAGCCTGTACGTTCAACTGCTTCATCTATGGTGTTCATTTATAGTTTTTCTTGATTCCTTCATTATGGACACCCTCCTGTCATTGTTCCCATCTAATAGTACCTGCAATTATCCTTGCAACTTTCATACCTGCAACCTCAAACTTGTCTATAAGGAACCCTGTATCCAACCAGCTTTCATCCACACAACAAAGTTGGTCGAAAGATTGAACTGTGCACTGCTAACTTAGTCTTGGCACTGACTTCCTTCTTGCAGAAGAGAGAAGATCGCAATTGAACACTTATGACATTACCGTTGCTACAAATTTCACTATGTTGCCATCCTGTGAGAAAATACGTGACAACTACTTGAAACTGTCCATCTGTTCCAACTTTGTTCCTCCTATTTGGCACTCAACCTATTTAAATATCTTTCCAACACACGTTATATTGGTTATGGGGATGCTGATCTCCATACCATAACCCTTACAACTCTGTTCTAGCTCTTAAATATTATATTCCAACATTTCACTCGAATTTGCTATCACCACAATGTCGTCCGCATATACGAGACTTTATTTTGTTTTAACCTATTTTGATCTCACCTTACCAGACTATCATTTTCAATGAATTAATGATATAAAAATAATATTTGTAATTGAAGTTGCAATAAGTTGCTACGAGAAAAGTCCTTCATTTGCAGTGACTAGTTTCAGACAATAACTCCATTATCAAACCATGATCCTTGTGCTGTTCGGGAAGAAATACCGGTAATATATTATAGATGAATATGTTGATTGAATGTTGAATTGTCTGTAAGGCTGTAGGACTAAACTACTGTGGTCATCAGTCCCTAGACTTACAAACTACTGAAACTAACTTATGGTTAAGGACAACACATACACCCACGTCCAAGGAAGGACTGAAACCTCCGACTGGGAGCAGAAGCGCACTCGGCAGCAAGGCGCCTTGGAGCGCACGGCCGCTCTCGCGCTAAGATAAATATGTTCCTTACATTTTTCGTCAAGAAGCGTCGGTAATATACTGCACTGATGATGTGTCTGTTATTATTACCGGCTGTTGCTGTTTGTAAATGTAATGGTAGTTTTAAGTTTCTCTACTTAGCTGGAGACCACTGTTTGATAATGAACGCCTTGAAACTAATGTTCTCTTTGCAGCTCCTAAAGAAATACAATTTTTTTGATAACTTGATAGTTGTAAAGCCCATGACGGCGGTTGGTACAACAACTGCATCCTTCTCAGCAATACGGTGAATGTTTATGAAGTTCATAAAGTGACTCTCCCTATAAAATTCTCTATGCGCAATGAATTTGATAGTGCTTCTAAGGTCATCTGTCTCATTATGTACTGATTGCTCAAAGCCGCTCTTTTCCTGGCTTACAATGAATATCTTGTATATTTTAGAACAGAATTATGTTTTGCAAAGTTCTGTAATCCTTCCGCTAACCTTTTCATGAAACGCTTTCTGATTTAATAATAGACGATAGTACACATGTATACGAATAATCGTAACAAAACTGCGCAGATGACAGAAGAAAAATTGAAAATGATATTCAGTCGTGATGAATAAATAATCTCAGGTGAGAGAAGATTTCAAAACGACGACTTCATAGTTGTGTTTCAATATTCGTAGCAGCTGCGGTGGAGTAGCCGAGCGGTCTAAAGCACCTCGCTGCGGAGCGCGCGGTTGCTCGCCGTGGAGGTTCGAGTCCTCCCTGGGGCATGTTGTGTTTGTCCGTAGGTTAGTTTACCTAGGTGTAAGTAGTTTGTAAGCTACGGACTGATGACCACGCAGTTTGGTCCGATAGATTTACAAACATTTGAATTTGAAATATTCGTAGCAGCTCGTCAAAGAGGTTTCCATATAACACTCTGTTCTCTGGTATCCCACCAGAAACTACTGTCGAAGTTTGCTCTTTTATGTGTCTTACATAGTGGGTGAAAGAGACTATCTCCCAATAAAATGAATTGAAACAATTGAGATCCAGTGAGAAGTCAGTGTTGGTTAAAATCCCCTAAATAATCTAAAGCAGTAACTCAAGATTATGATAAGAGAAGGCCATAGTAAGTTTCATATCATGAAAGTCTACACCTCTGAAAATCTTAGTGTGACGGAAGAACGAAGAAAGAAGACTTAATTGAAAGAGGTACAGTGTTAGCTCGGTTGGAGAAATCGGTCACTACCATTTTTAATAAGCTGCTGAGAGATTTACGAAGACAACAGGTCATCAGAATCACAGTTGTACTCTGTAAATACGAGTCCTCAGCCTTAACCTGTGACCCATACCACTCTGACAGCATGAAGAATACTCTTTCGTTCTCCCCTTGATACACAACAATAACAGAGCCCCCCCTGGATCTTTCAAACATGACTGCCAACACTATTCTCGGATGCTACCTACGTAACGGTTCTCTTCTCTCTCTCTCTCTCTCTCTCTCTCTCTCTCTCTCTCTCTCTCTCTTAGTGCATCTGCCACCTCCCCTGAATCTGCAATTGAAAACCTTATATACGAACGTGTTGGCGAGTCGGTATGTTTGTGCGTTGTCGTGTTTTCGTTGTACCCTCCGGTGACATATGTTTAGATTTGATTAGTTGACAGTAGTACTTTATTACTTGTATGATAAACGGGAAGTCATCTGTTGTGCGACCTGTCACGCCAGACTTGAAAACTAATCTCACCGCTTATAATTTTTTATTTGATTTATGTTGATTTACACATGTGGTATGAACTCCTGAGACTTCCTTGCACTGTGTTACACTATTGCACGTTGCCAGTAACACCTACAGGCATTTGTAATTATCTCCTGTTCACATCCAACACAATAATTTGGAACCTACAGTATGCGATGTTATAACGCGCCTGATAGCCGCGCGTTTTAAGGCTCCGATTTCTGGGACGGGAAGGCATGCCAGTCGAGTTAGAATCTGCCTGGCGGGTTAATGATTTAAGTCATTGTGCCGGCAAGAGTAGAAGTGGTTTTTAGACGGTTTTTTTGCCACCCATTAAGTGTATAGCAGCTTGGTAGCCAAGCAACACATCAGTTCAAATGATTGTAGAGCTTATGGGACTTAATTACGGGGTCGTCAGTCCCTAAAGTTACTAACTACTTATGAACTAGTTTACACTAAAGACGACACAAACATCCATGCCCGTGGGGGGATTTGAACCCCCGACGGGGAACGGCCTCGCGCATCGTAGCATAACGCCTCAATACGCTCGGCCGTTCAGCCGCTGCGAACACATCAGTTACACGATTTGCATGTACAAATTGTAAACGGTATAAGCTGCCAAAAATTATACAACCGGTACATCTCGGTGAGCTTGACGAAACAAACTGGGGAAATTGTGTTGTTCTTTATGTTCGTATTCCGAAAAACTAGTCGTTGGGTGATTTTAATACAGTTGTGTCTGTAACACTGTTTATAATAATAATAATAATAATAATGTAGCAAGTATTAAGTAGGGCAAATTTTCAGACAATATTTGTTGGTGTCTGCATTATACTCTTGTGAGACCTAGTGACCATTTGGATGTACTTGACAACACTTAGCACTTATGCTTTTACGCGTGTCGACTTTGGTAATTTTCGAAGTCAAAACTTCGTTAAAAAATTCCTCATTTAACATAATTTGTCGTAGACATACGTCATTATACATAAAACAGATGTTTACAATACATATCCCCAGAAATGTTCAAATGTTTGTATAGCTTATGGGACTTAACTACGGGGTTATCAGTCCCTAAACTTACAAACTACTTATGCACTAACTACTACTAAGGACGGCACAAATATCCATGCCCGAGGGGGGATTCGAACCCCCGACCGTAGTGGCCGTGCAGACGGTGACTGGAGGGCCTCAGTCCCCTCGGCCACTGCGGCCGGCTCCCCAGAAATGTAAATGTTTATAAATCTAAGGGACGTAACTACTGTATTATCAGTATTTAGGCTTACAAACTACTTAACTCTTTATATTAAGCCGCGGTGGAGTAGCCGTGCGGTCTAAACCGCCTCACTGTGGATCCCGCGGTTGTTCGCCGTCGGAGGTTCGAGTCCTCCCTGGGGCATGGGTGTATGTGTGTGTCCTTAGATTAGTTTACCTTAGTTTAAGTAGTTTGTAAACTACGGACTGATGATCACGCAGTTTGGTCCGATAGATTTACAAACTTTTGAACATTTTCTTTATATTAAGGACAAAACACACAAACACATGCCCGAGGGAGGACTCGAACCTCCACGGCGAGCAACCGCGCGCTCCGCAATGAGACTTTTTAGACCGCTCGGCTACTCCACCGCGGCACCAGGTAGTGACAATAAACAAAACTTTCAGTCAAATGGCGGTCAGCTCTTTTAAAAAAACGTTCTGATATGATGACCAAACCGTTATTTTCATTAACTGCTACCTACTCTGGAGCAAACTGAGGCACATGAATTAATCCAGGCAATAATTTATTTAGCAAATGGAGAAGGGACAAGGGAGAATGGCTTAACCGTAAACGGAGGCGACGACCCTTTCGAAAGGATTACCCAGCAAGGCAATACGTTATAAAACTCCAACGATTAGGTCAGCTGTATGTCGCGATGAAGGAAATTAACAACAAAGCTATTTAATGCTGACAACAAAGATCAGCAGGGAACAACATAAAATTATGCTAATAAAAATAAATATAAAACATGGTATACCAATTAAGAAGTTACTCAATGTCTTAAAACTTTTGGTGGCCTGTAAAACAATCACGATAATTTTGACGTGCCGAGAACGACGGTGGATCTGACCAGGAAGCTACAGTTTTCTGAGGTAGTGAAGGTGAAACAACTTGGCCGTGTGAAAGTGCACGGAACGCAGACAGCCACAGCCGGCACTGGACAGCACAAAGCAGCGGGCACCACTGCGAGGCGGTGAGCTCAGGCGCGCTGCGTAAACAGGGGAACGTGTCGCCGAGGCCGCGACGTGGCGAGGGAGGTGGAGGTGTGCTCTGCTCGCCCGTGCCCTGGCCAACGAGCAGGCGCTGGCCAAACAAAGCCAGTCCCACCAACTCCCCCACAATAAACGCTAACACTCTAGTCGCATGCACTCACTAAGTATAATTGTCATAAAAACACTTAAGTTTCAGTTCAGATTTTAACTCGTCCTTAGCAGAGAAATGCGTTTGTCAATGTTTCGTTATCAGTTAATCTGCCGTTAAAGGACCTCAAACTGGCCGTTACGTTAATGATTAAAATTCTGCTCGTTACACGGCTAACGACCAGTTAAGTGAGAATGTGTATGAAACTGGCAGCCGGCCGCGGAGGCCGAGGAGACTGAGGCGCTTCAGTCACTGTCTGCACGGCCACTACGGTCGGGGGTTCGAATCCCCCCTCGGGCATGGATATTTGTGCCGTCCTAGTTCGTAAGTAGTTCATAAGTAGTTTGTAAGTTTAGGGACTGATGACCCCATAGTTAAGTCCCATAAGCTTTAAAAACATTTGAATTTCGAAAATGGCAGGATTCCAAAGCGCTAAAATACCGCAATATATTCACGTGAAAAAGACCGATTTATCGAACAAAATAACAGAAACACTACATGTATGAAAAACTAGTGTGGAAAGCAGCTTTATTGGAAAATGTATCATTATATTTCTCGCCCTATCCATGTCTGCAGCGATTAGATGAGTTTCATATATTGTAGATACGAAACATAACCGTTAAATCATAGTTGCGATATCAAAATACAAACTTACGGGTAACGACTAGTTAAGTGAGAATCGGTATGATGAAAATGGCTGGAATACGATTTGGTTGACAATTACGACGATGTCAATATTTTGGACGATCTAGAGGTTATTGCCCCTATATGGCATCATAGACGTATTTATCTTCGTCCAAATCATTTTGAATGCTGGGATGATGCAGAATTAGTTGCTCCGGCAACTCAATTGGGGATCGCTGAAAGAAAGACGACGTTCTTTTCGTCAATTTCTGTTAAGTAAATTTAGAGGGCCGGAATTTGAAGCTGAGTGAAGTACGATCTTGCTGCCGCCTACTTACATTTCGCGTAAAGATCACAAAGACAAGATAAGAGAAATTAGGGCTCGTACGGAGGCATATAGGCATTCTTTTTTTTCCTCGTTCAATTTGGGAGTGGAATAGGAAAGGAAATGCCTAGTAGTGGTACAGTGTACCCTCCGCCACGCACCTTACGGTGAATTGCGGAGTATGTATGTAGATGTAGATGTAGTTACGCGATTTCGTCTTCGAAAAGATACTTTGGAAACGCTGCATGAAAAACTCCACGACCATCTCAAGAGTCCAACAGATATTTACGTATTTTGTAAGTTATCTGTCGTGATAGAAAACAGAATACATTATTTATGTCTGTAAACTTATTAATTCAGTATTTACGTATGCTTGTTGCGCCTTGTGTAAGGCCTAAAATAAGATTCCTTCCTCCAATCTACAGGAACAGTGCACTTCGACTATGTGCAACTTACTGCTTGCACTCAGGTACTACGCACTTGGCAGTATATTATCGTACTAGGCCCTAAGCACTTTTGCTTTCCTATATGTTCTATGGACAGCATTTAATTCATTTGCCACGATGTCGCTTCCTTTTCCTTCTATGTCGTAGCGTCAGTTTTTTTTATTTCAATGTGTCAATTTCTCTATTAAGGACACATGACTGTCGCACTAACTTCTTGTAAAATTCGAGCTTCTTTCACGTTTGTTTACCATAGCGCCAAATAACAACTGTCTGCTAACCTCTTCCCTAATAGTCAAATATGTGGAAGCTGTTTATTCAGACAGCACTTTAATTTGTTTCTATTGCCAACATAGTCAAAATATACCGTACCTTCTCGTTTTATCCAGGTTAGCAAACCAGAGGTGTATCTGGCAATGACAAACGCAGTGCACTTATTATACCAAAGGTAGCATCAGCTCTACGAGTTATATCAGTACTGAACTCCAATTGATGTACGTGAAATTATAAGCTAATAAAAATGAGATCCATTAATCAGACGGTGAGCCTAAGTCAGAAATAAACTAAGACAATAATAATAATATTAAAAAAATTGGTAGTAAGACAGCCCTCGGTCGCAGAGTTAAAATGTATTTATACCAGATTTCGGCAGATTTCTGCCTTCATCAGAAATTATAAAAATTGTCTGTAACATAAGTAACCAAATTTTTGAAAAGTGTTCTTTCTAAATAAAATGAAACAGATTGAAGTACATAATGGAAGCAGTACTTACATGTCACATGATAAAATAACATTTGAATAAGCGATAAAGCGTAAGTGACATTTGTTATAAAATAAACTGACAGGCTAGCAATTAAGGGCTGCTCACGTGAATGAAGTGGATATTAACATTTCAAAGGTGGAATATTTTCAGGAAGTGTCGCAGTGGATACTAAATACCCATTGATGTCTATACTGCTTTGGTGGAGTGGCCGAGCGTTCTAAGGCGCCTCGCTGCGGAGCGCGCGGTTGCTCGCCGACGGAGATGTGTCTTGTCATTAGCGACTGATGACATTAGAAGTTTGGTCCAATACCTTTATAAACATTTGAATATCTATATACTACCTTTCAGCTGTCTGAGCGTGCCAGTCATAGATGCTCATATTTCTTCACAGATTTAAATATGGCTGCTATAAAATATTACAAGTAAACGTGGAGAAAAAACGTTCAGATTCCGATTGTATATCACCCTATCACATCGCAGATTGACACAAATTACAAACGAAGAGGTAAGTATGCAATTCTTTACACATAATAACTGACGGAACTTTGTTTGCCAAAGTAAAACATGGCGGGCAATGCGAAATCGTGTGCAGAACATATGAATGTGGAGGCACGCTGCAGTTGTATCACAGTCTAACAAATACAGTCACGACACTTCCGCGGATTTTTGTTATACACTGCGACGGCAGCGCTCCAAGCGGAGGGCAAGCTACTTTTATGAATACGATAGTGGATGAGTGCGAATAGTATCGTTTATATCGATTTTAACACTTTTTTTACATTAGAGAACGTATGTAGTATCATAAAATAGATAATAACTTAAAAATAGCTCCACCTTTGTCTTCCTTACGTCTCCTAAGATCACTGACAAGGTTGGAAACGGTCCATTACGGCACAGATTTCTTACTGTTATCTTGTAACCCACAGGGTTATACTAAATAATTTAAATTATTATTAAAATAGAAAAATGGCTAGGAAACACCGAATACCCGCCCTTTGGCAGAAAGACGTGTTTTTTCTTCTGAAGAACGTTAACGTTTCTCCACTCTAATTCCAGTGAAATCGGTGAGCGTGGAACGTAGGAAACGAATGTAGTATGCAATAACTACGGTATTTAACATACCAAATCAGTCACCACAACTGTCGCTGAAGGAAAACATCAGAAACGTGACAAGAAAACTGAAAAAGCAACCAAACTGTATTCAACAAAGAAGAACCCAATTCCACAATTGTTGCTACAGCTGAACCACAAACGGCAAGAATCTTCAAGACAATGTCTTCTTAAGCTAAAGTAATCACACGCAAAAGAATATGCGCTTATAATAAAGACGAGTGAAGCCTAAACATCTGCGAATTATTAGACCCCATACCACAACGATATGTGTCAAAAAAACTCTTTGTCATAGTAAGAACACACCAAAATAGAAATTTATGTTTCTATTATGTTTATATTCTACTTACTTTCAGCGGAATAAGCTGCAAATATACACATATTCGTAAGTATTGGTTCATGACGAAGTTCTTCGTTATACCACTGAATCAGTAAGTTCGACTGTTTTTACATTACTTTCCGTGTTATGTATGCCTCTTGATATATTACTGATGCTTGTAACACAAAAATTATATTAACTATTTCATTAATTACGCACACAAATAATTACAAACAAACATCACTCTTTCGGTGGCTTACCCACCGCTAGGAGCGCTAGTGTCGTTGCAGCTGTCAGTTGGTAACAACTTTTACAGCAGTGAGTGACGCGACTGTATATGTTAGACTGTGGTTGTATGCTCAGGCAGCAGAGTTACACATCCAGCTTTTATACAGATCACTGTAAATACCTTAGCGCGACTTTAAATAGCCAGGATTAGACTTCGATATCGCTGATCGATAACTATGGTTTCCCATTAACGATTATGCTAGATTTGAGAACAATATTTTTCCATGACTGTGAAAGTAATTTTGCTTAAATGACTTGTTTTGGGAACAACAGGACGTGGACTGTAAATATCAGAGTTAAAAACATAAAATCAGTACTACAAAAAAATACCAAGTGTGAGAAAAATATTTAAAGCGTTCATGGTGCTGGTTGATATTAAGTAAAGAGACTTTCATATAGAATGTTTTAAGAATGTTTACAGAGTATAATGTGAAATGGTATGTTAATCATTCCTAAAAGTGAGAAATTCAGATGTATTATCATAGTCCTCACTGCCAGATTAAATTTTAAGCGCTACGATAGACAAGTCCGAAACTTTTTTTTTTTTTTTTTTTTACTACTACTATGGACCTCAATGAAGTGAAATTTTGAAACAGACACCTATGAACAGTTTGGTACATCTGAGGTACCAGTCATGTTTACGACAAATTTGTAGAATATTGGGAAATAGTAGGAGGCTGAGGTTTTTTTATGCCACATCCCTGCCAACCAATTAAGTACAACGTTTCATGTTCAGCATGCATTTAGTTTTGCATTTAAAATAATGGTCTTTCTAGTCAGCCCAGTTTGAAAAGTTTTCTAGAACAGTTTTTTGCATAATAAGGTCAAAATACAGATTTTTTTTTCTTTTTGTAAAATGTTCAACTTCGCAGTTAATTAATTCAGTATTGGAATGCGATACCTAAACTAAACTGTTTGAGAACGTTGTATTGTTAGATTACACATGCTAAAAGAGTCCTGAGGTGCTGTGACAGCGGTCAGTGCTAGAACCTGAGGACTTTCAGCTCCTGCGCCGCTCTACGACACCTTGGAGGAAAAAATCCTGAAGATGGCCCAAAATTGGGTTGAATCCGGTTGGTAATAAAAAACCGATATTTTTTATATTTTAAATTATCATAAGAGCGCTGTTTATCCCAAGGAAACAAAATCTTTCAAAAAGTATTTGAAGAAATAATAATAATAATACGCTCAGTATCCAACTTCAAAAACCGAACGCCACCGTAGCCTAATTGGTTAAGGCGACCGCTGGCCCGAACCGGGTAACACTGGGTCCAAACCCGGTCCAGCACAAATTTTCAACTTCGCCCAGGGGCGCCGACTCCTTGGGTGCTCCAGGGCTCCTGCACCCCCGAAGAATTTTTTGGGGGTGCTGAGCACCCACATAAAATTTAGATGGAAAATAAAATGGTATAAATTAAAAAAAGTCGGGAAAAATCAAACCTACCTTATGACGCAAGTGGCAATGCCAAACGTTACCGTAGCGAGAGACGATATTTCATACGTGAAAGAAATGATCAGTTTTGTACGCGGGTCCCCAAGCGAGTAGTAATGAGTGTCCGTGTTTTAGCCACTATGCTAGCTTTATTCGGTCCTTTTGACCTTTCAGGTGTACGTATTTATGAACATTCAGTTGTGTTCTTTTAGGAATTTAGCTTGAAGAATCTGATGCTGATGCTAAAGTTAATCGTTTTTCATTATCTTTGTAACTTCCCTTGTTATTAAAATTATAGATTCAGTTAAAATTTGTAATGCTTTTCTCTCAGTCTTAAGAAAACCTTGGATTATATTATTACTGTCAGAGATGTCATGAAGTTATCTCGAAGTAATGAAAGTTTCGATGAAGTATATAGCTCTTGCTTGGAACTGACCAAAAAAAAAAAAAAAATTGATGTCGGACTTCGAAATCTCTAAATATTTCAAAGATTTCATTAAACTTGGTGTTCTACCCAACGCGTTTGTCAGGAAGAATAGCTTCGCACAAAAAGTGTTAGATTATTGTACAGTGTAAAATTATTTTATTGGACGTGTAGAAGTTTTGGGGTGTTACTTATATCGAAATATCCACTTCGGCCGATTAGATTGCTTTGTTGTAGTGTGCTAATGCAGCCATGCTTTCCTTTTCTTCCTCCTCTATCTTCTTTCTATCTTTAAAAGGCCAGACAACTGCCTATTTATCTTTATCAAGTATTGCTCATTCAAAAATGCATGAAATTGATTTTTAGGAGGGTTGGTTTCGAATATTTGTGAACCGTGATATAGAGCACCCACACTGATTTTCAAAAGTCGGCGCCTCTGACTTCGCCACTGAATTTATTCCACCGCCCTGCAACGGTCGAGATGTTTCGATATTTCGAATTCATATCTCTGAAGGGGTGCGGTGGGTTTTTCCCTCGTTAGCTCTTATCGTGGGGTGTGGCGGGTAAGAGTGTCGGCCACAGGAGCCGTTCCGCCACCGCTTGGCTCGGTACACTGCCCTTCTATAGCTGCACGCTTCACGCCTCTCGCCTCTCCCAGTAACACACACCTCACGCCTGCTGCGCACGCCCTCAAAACACGAGTACCCAAGCTGCAAGAGGTTTTAAAAACTCCTGGTTTGTTCAAGACCAATCTCTAGAGAAACAAGTCAATTTCCCAACCTCAAACAGAAGGTTTTTAAGTAAGCTGTCAACTCTATTTACTTGTTTCGTAAAACTCTTTGCACATTACTTCTTCAACACTTTTTCAATTAAGTACAACTGCTTTCGAAGAGGAAAAAAGTTGAAATGATCCAATTTCCATGCCAATGGAGTATGAAATGAAATTATATATATATTTTGACGACGTTACAGCGTTCATATTTAATGAAATAAATCGCAATTTGCGATCAGTCGGCTGTGATTATAGGAAATAAACAGCGTGGGGAATGGAGATTTCGGAGTGGCGGGAAACGTACAGGGAAGAGTCCTCTGCAGTGGGGTTGGTCACTGTGTCCTCGGTGGCGGAGTGGTCAACGCGTCTGCCTAGTAAGCGACACTACCGTCAGTTTTTTTTTTTTTTTTTTTTTTTTCCCTCAACATTTTATATCTTATATGTTTTACGGCGCCGGGCGCCCGGTCAGGGGGCTAAATGTCCTCTGAAATAAAAAAGCTGAGCCAAAATCACGTCGAACACGAACGAACAAACACGATAAGCGGCCGCAATAAACAGGACTACCCATAGAGAGAACAAAAAAGTAAGCAGGAGAGCCCGGGTTCGAATCCCGGCCAGGCACAAATTTTCATTCGCCGCATTTTAGTATTCCATCTAAACCTAGTGCAGTGAATCCGCAACTGATCGCAAATTGCGATTTATTTCATTAAAAATGAAATGATCGTCTGGCATTTTTGGCAGGGAGATCCCGCGTGGGTTTGTTCGGCTGTCTAGTGCAAGTCTTGACTCCACTTCGGCGACTTGCATGTCGATGATGATGAAAACGATGATGAGGACAAACACAACACCCAGTCCCCTGCCGAAAATCGAACCCGGGTACCCTACGTGGTAGCCAGCGACACTACCGTCTTTTTTTTTTTCCCACAATTTCTTATACATTCTACGGTATTTAGTGAACATCAGTTATGACATCTTAGGACACACATAAGATACTTTACACAGGTACTCTTAATGATATACACAATCCCAAAAACATGTTGATTTATTCACAATTCGCAGTTCAATTCTTAAATAAGTTAACATTAACTTTGTCTTAGCATCTAGGTTTTTGATAACACTTTCAGTTTCTTGTAGCCATCAATAAAACTGATATTAAATAAGTCCATGTATGTATATTAACCTAGGACGACTACAGGGATATCCTAAAAACAATACAAGTCCATACCAGGCGCAAAAGACCACATTTCCGTGGAGCAGGCTGAATGCTACACCACGATAATGCTGGGCCGCATATTGCCAATGTTATTACTGAACATGTTGCAAAAATCGTGCATACTTTACCTTCCCTATAGTCTGGATTTAGCTCCATGTGACTTTTTCCTATTCCCTAACTGGAAGAAACAGTTTCGTGGGTGGCATTATCCATCATCAGAAGCAGTGGTGAAGGCGGAGCCGATTATGAAGGAACTCTTAAAATATTAAACGCTGGGGCAAGTGTATCGCTGCACTAATGTTTCTTATTTCGGTGGCTATTGCCACCTCTCAAAGTAATCGACACTTTGTTTTTCGAACACCCTGCACATGCATTGCCTGTTCTTTCGGATATCTTATGTTAATCTTAATATATATGAAAATGAAGGTTTTTGTGTCTATATTTCACTCTGCAGCAAAAACTACACATCGCAAACGAATAGTGTTTGTTTATGGTAATAGGCGTCAGTCTCCCATTTTGCACTATGGTGGTAGAGGGCTGGTAACGATAAGGGGGTGGAAGATATGGGAGTTGAAAGTTACCGACTTATATAAAAATCTACGTGTGGGTGTCAATATTTTGCTCTTCAGCAAAAACTACACAATGGAGACGAACGATCTCTATGTGTTGCTGTAATACAAAGTCTCCCGTTGTACACCAAAGCCGTTCCGTATTGATAGCTGCAAGAGGGTGGAAGATATAGTGGTTGAAATTCGTCAGCATATATAAAATTCCGACGGAAGACCTGCGATGAGTTTTGACACTATAATAGCAAATATGTTATATAAAGCGAAACGTGATGCACATTCTTCAGTTGTTTTTCTGTAACAAGCGTACGAATAATGAAAAATACGTAAGTGCACATTGCAGTTTGAAAAGTAAAACTACAAAGAAAGATGCCAAAGCGTAAGAAAGAAATTTTGCGTTATCGATCCGTTTCTAAAAGACAGAAACTTGAAATTTGTAGAAGTTCTTTATCTTACACTGTAGGCATCAGCGATTATTCGATATTCCCATGCCTAAGGGGGTGAAATGGAGGATGAACGGTTTTTTGAAAATACGTCGCTATAACGGCAATTTTGCAGCAAGAAATACAAACCTCGCATTTAGATTATCGATTAAAATTATAAAAATACTTGTTTCAATATTTTTGGAAATTCAACCATTAAGCGGGTGCAATAACGGAAAATCTTTTAAGGGTGCTACTAAGAGTATTTCGATGCTAGAAATGAGAAAATTTGGTTATAATAAAAAAAAAGTGTATTTCGGGTTGTTTTGAATTCTGCCATCAATTGTGTGGCAAGTTGTATGAAAATACTTGATTAGGAAAGCATTTTTAAAGCTAAATCTATAAAAATTTGTATTGAAAAGTAGAAACGACCAATGCAGACCATCCAGTCTACACGTGCGAAGGAGCGGGAATTAAGCTAGTGTATATACAGGGTGTTACAAGAAGGTACGGCCAAATTTTCAGGAAACATTCCTCACACACAAAGAAAGATATGATACGTGGACATGTATCCGGAAACGCTTAATTGCCATGTTAGAGCTCATTTGATTACTTCTCTTCAAATCACATTAATCATGGAATGGAAACCCAAAGCAACAGAACGTATCAGCGTGACTTCAAACACTTTGTTGCAGGAAATGTTGAAAATGTCCTCCGTTAGCGAGGATACATGCATCCACCCTCCGTCGCATGGAATCCCTGATGCGCTGATGCACCCTGGAGAATGGCGTATTGTATCACAACCGTCCACATTACGAGCATGAAGAGTCTCTACATTTGGTACCGGGGTTGCGTAGAGCTTTCAAATGTCCCCATAAATAAAAGTCAAGAGGGTTGAGGTCAGGATAGCGTGGAGGCCATGGAATTGGTCCGTCTCTACCAATCCATCGGTCACCGAATCTGTTGAGAAGCGTACCAACACGTAGACTGAAATGTGCAGGAGCTCCATCGTGCATGTATCGAGGAAGTACAGTACATACTAACGAAACAATTGGGTATATTGACAATTGTCTGCACGAATTATTTCAATTTACATTTAAAGAGAAATACTGAAATGAGCTCTAACATGGAAATTAAGCGTTCCGGACACATGGCCACGTAACATATTTTCTTTCTTTGTGTGTGAGTAATGTTTCCTGAAAGTTTTGCCGCACCTTTTTGTAACACCCTGTATAATTAAGGCGAAGACGGTCAGTGATCGTTTCTTCAGTGCGTACCTACGCCATGTTCGAACTCTTAGGGGACTCGGATAAATGGTCGCGCAGTGGCCTGCGCGAGTTTCTGATAAGTACGAGATCCGAGTACTAATCCCAACATGGCCCAAATTTTTAACATTCCCATTTCATTTAATCAGTGCATTATGGCAGCAATACTAAATTCGCAAGTTTATTGAAACAACGTTAGCTGGTGAATGGTGCAGCTCAAATGAAAAATTGAAGTTCTTTAGTTACTGTCGAAATGTGCAACATCTATAATAGATGCGCAATGACATATTAAAATTACTAATGTTACGCGTTTCAGATATTCTGCTACTGAGGGTCCATCATCATCATCATGTGCGCAATAATCGACAGTCAAAAATTGGCCTAACTTACTACAAATTTTTTGGTATTTTATGGCCACGATTCCCGATTATAATTCCGTCAATATGTCACGAAAGCTCGACCGAGGTGGTGTTCATGAGTTCGTCACCTGTGCTGAGACGCTGAGACCGTGTTTCACCGGTGGAAAAAAATGTTCAAATATTTGTTAAGCTTATGGGACTTAACTACGGGGTCATCAGTCCCTAAGCTTACAAACTACTTATGAACTAGCTAACACTAAGGACGGCACAAATATCCATGCCCGAGGGGGGATTCAAACCCCCGACCGTAGTGGCCGTGCAGACCGTGACTGGAGCGCCTCAGTCCCCTCGGCCACCGCGGCCGGCACACCGGTGGAGCCAGGCGGGCAGCGCGCACAGCGAGCGAGGTGCCACGCCGCCCCTTCGTGAAAGCCCCTGCCCCCCCTGTTTTTTCCCGCCGCTACTCATTTCTCGAAGGCAGAGATCTTCCCATTTACAGGGGGCCGCGCCGTGAAATGGTAGCCGGCAGATAGCAGCGCTTTTTGCCGCAACTAATCGGCCGCGTAGCGTGACCGGACGGCTGCTAATGGGGATTTACTGGCGCGCTTTGGCTCGCCGCTGCGTCTCCGATGGCGGCGCGCCGATACTGTCCAAATTGTGGGGGGCGGTGATGTACGCCAATTAATTAGGAACCGATTTCACTTCTTCCAGGAGGCGGCCAGTAACTACTGCCATAAAGCGGGCGTTCCAAAGCGCCCAGCCAGAAAACGCAGTAACAGCATTCACTCAATTTCCCATATAAAGTTCACATTCTTTTTCACGGTGCTTATCACTCTATTACTGAATCCGATTTTCCCTAATTTAGTAAACTTTATTTATTTCAATGGCCAGTCGCCACGGAAAGGAAGTAGGTCCGTGAATCATGTAAACTTTGTAGTGGTATTTAACCGTTTACTGGCCTTAGTACCCGGCTTTGCCCACCTATTTTTCCCCCAATCTTCTGCTATCTCATCTCTCTGTCTAGGTCCGCCTCCCTTTTTTCTTCCCCTTCCTTTTTCTATCCTCCTTCCCTCCGTCTTTCTTTCCTCCCTCTTTTTATTCTCCTTTCCCTCCCTCTTTCTATCTTTTTATCCATCTACTTCTCTGTGTGGGCCCCTGCTCCTCCCCATCTACTTCCTCCTCGTATCCCTTCCATTTATTATTCTATCATTTCCTGTCCCGCCCTGCAAAGTATGTTACGAATAAAATTACCGGATGAAGGGTAATAAAATAAAATCGTCATGGCAGATGTTGACGCTCGACTGCATGCATAGTGTGTAGTAAGAGAATTTTTTTTCGCCATCATTTTGTGGATAGTATCAGCGTCACGAGGCAATGGCCGTGCGGTCTGAAGTGCCATGTCACGGATTGCGCGGCCGTTTCACCCGGAAGTTCTCCTTCGGGCATGAGTGTATCTGTGTGTGTGTGTGTGTGTGTGTGTGTGTGTGTGTTGTCCTTAGCATAAGATAGTGTTAAGTATACGTAGGCTTCCGCGGCCATTGTCACTTCTTCAGGATATTAGACCGCATCGTCATCGTATAAAACCAACCGACGTTTCGGCCACTATTACAAGTCGCCTTCTTCAGTCAGACGAATACCCTGAAGAAGGCGACTTGCAATAGTGGCCGAAACGTTGGTTGGTTTTACACGATGACGAGGTGGTCTAAGACCCTGAAGAACTTTATTGATAAAGTAATTTGAAAGGCTACGGATCGATGACGTCAGTAGTTTAGTCCCTCATGTTATAAACATTTGAACATTTGGTTTGGAGATAGCGAGTAAAAGTTTGTAGGAAGCAGTTAAGTGCTGTAATTTCAAGTGACACGAGAGTGAATATATTTGGAATAAAGGTTCTTGCGTTTTGTAACAATTTTAAGTTTAATGAATATTGTCCATTTTATTACCATAAATAAAGTGTGACCTTGAAGCAAACCACATTGATGCCGTAAAAAAGCCGAGAAGCGATTCTTGGTGTTCGAGCACCCTGGGCTCTTGCGTGAGGCTCCCGCGGCGGAATAGCCGTTTGCTTTGAGGCGCCATGCTGCGGCGCGCCCGGCCGTTCCCCGTCGGGGGTTCGAATCTCCCCTCGAGCATGGATGTTCGTGCTGTCTTTAGTATTAGCTAGTTCATAGGTAGTTTGTTAGTTTAGGAACTGATGATCCCGCAGTTAAGTCCAATAATGTTAACAAACATTTGAACATTTTGAACCCCTAGACATCTCTGTGAGCCGCGAAGCATGATTTGCGCATGCGCTACACTGTATCGTGTAGGCTTGGTGACATCGATGCACGGACAGGCGGTCTCGTACCCTTAGTTTTGCTGGGAACGAGCCGCGCTAAAATTCTGAGTTCTGAGGCAGGAAGTGATAAGCGCCGCCGGTTAGACATGGATGAATGAAGTTTGCGTATTTGAGCGCCTTGGGCTACAAGACAAACACACAGTTTCTAATTGAATACTTATCTTATTGCGTTAAATTTTACGTAAGATTTCATCTCTCACTGAGTGAAATGTGAAGACTTTCAAATTTTTGAAGACAGTTGATTATTCGAAATTAATTTTCTCTTCGTCCTGGAAACCGTTAGATATGATTAAAAGAGCGACGTCAGCTATGGTATATACCGCACTAGAAGGCACAAAAACAACAAAAGTAACTGCAAAATGATTTAGATATCTGCAAGGTGCAAAAAATGGCAACTGACCTTTAATAATGAGAATTGTGAACTCATCAATATAACCACTAAAAGAAACCCGTTAAATTTCGTTTACGTGATAAATCAGTCGAAACTATAGGCCGTAAATTCAACTAAATACCTAGGAGTAACAATTACAAATAACTTAAATTAGAAAGAACACAGACAACATATTGTATGGAAAGCGAACCGAAGACTACGTTCCGTTGGCAGGATACTTAGAAGCTGCAACAGTTAACTAAAGAAACTAGTTACACCATACTTATGCTTCCTGTTTTGGAGTATTGTTGCGCATTGTGGGATCCCCACCAAGTGGCACTGACAGACGATTTGCCCGGTGACGGGCAATGATCCTATCGTTAGTGGGGAGGGGTGGGCAAGTTTGAAGCCCTTACTCTTACGGGAATTAGTTAAACTACGAGTTTGAGTACTATGGGCAAGGCGAAGCTGGGAATTTGTATCTGACGGGAGGCGTGCATAGGTAGTCCTTGCAGGTGCGGTGATCACTGTGTCCCCAGTGGTGTAGGGGTCAGCCCAAATGCCTAGAAAGCAGGAGACCCGGGTTCGAATCCCGGCTGGGTACACATTTTCAGCTTTGCCCAATCGCAGTTGATGTCATATATTCTGTGAATATTAGATTTAGAGAAAGTTCAGAGAAGGGCAGCTCTTTTGTATTATCGCGATATAGGGGTGAGTGTCACGGAAACACGGAAATGATGCACCACTAGGGGTGGAAATCATTAAAACAAAGGCGTTATTCGCACCGACGAGATCAATTTGCAAAATTTCATTCACTAACTTTCTCTTCCGAATGCGAACATATTTTGTTCGCAACCACTTACACAGGAATATATGATAATGAAAATAAAGTAAGCTAAATCAGATCGAAAACGGAAAGATTTAGGTGTCTCTTTTACCTGCGAGCTATTAGAGAATGGAACGGTAGAGAAAGTGGTTCGATGAACCCCTTGCCTTGCACTTCAATGTGACTTGCAGTGTATTTATGTAGATATAGATACATTTTCGGCGGACTACGCCACCACCTACAGGGCTTTTATAGATATGGGTGGTTGATTCTGCCTAGTACGTAATGTCATTCGAAATATAATTGGCATCGAGCGTACAATCTCGAGGAATGCAGTCCCGCTATCTTGAACAACAGATGGTGTGATGGTTTCACAGCTAACTGCTGACGGCGCTCATACGTCCACCATGCATGCAACAGCCTTTATAGGTCTCCCGGGATAGCCTTTTAGTGACGTAGATACTCCGAATAGTTCCTCTATCGATTCGGTTGTCAAGGAGGTTACAGATATCGCAGATTAACAGGAGCAGAGGGAAAAACCAATTTTTGCAATGGTTTCTCACGTCTATTTTATGACCTATAGTTAAGATGTAGTAATCTGTATGCATGTACCGCAACCAGTGATGATGTTTAGAAATATTCTCTTACCTTAATTTATTAGCGACGTGTTTCGATCGACTAGTGGTAATTTCAGATAAAGCGTGGCAATATACAGGGTGTTACAAAAAGTTACGGCCAAACTTTCAGGAAACGTTCCTCACACACAAAGAAAGAAAATATGTTATGTTAACATGTGTCCGGAAACGCTTAATTTCCATGTTAGAGCTCATTTTATTACTTCTCTTCAACTCACATTAATCATGGAATGGAAACACACAGCAACAGAACGCACCAGCGTGACTTCAAACACTTTGTTACAGGAAATGTTCAAAATGTCCTCCGTTAGCGAGGATACATGCATCCACCCTCCGTCGTACGGAATCCGTGATGCGCTGATGCAGCCCTGGAGAATGGCGTATTGTAGCACAGCCGTCCACAATACGAGCACGAAGAGTCTTTGCATTTGGTACCGGAGTTGCGTAGACAAGAGCTTTCAAATGCCCCCATAAATGAAAGTCAAGAGGGTTGAGGTCAGGAGAGCGTGGAGGCCATGGAATTGGTCCGCCTGCAACAAATCCATCGGTCACCGAATCTGTTGTTGAGCAGCGTACGAACACGTCGACTGAAATGTGCAGGGCTCCTTCGTGCATGAACCACATGTTGTGTCGTACTTGTAAAGGCACATGTTCTAGCAGCACAGGTAGAGTATCGCGTATGAAATCATGATAACGTGCTCCAGTGAGCGTAGGTGGAAGAACATGAGGCCAAATCAAGACATCACCAACAGTTCCTGGCAAAACGTTCACAGAAAATCTGTGTTGAAAGCGTGATTGCACAATTGCGTGCGTATTTTCGTCAGCCCACACATGTTCATTGTGAAAATTTACAATTTGATCACGTTGGAATGAAGCCTCATCCGTTGCATGTCAACACAAGCACGGAAGTAAATATTACCTTCCTTCAATTGGGCCAACTGGCGGTGAATCGAGGGCGTACAGTACATACTAACGAAACAATAGGGTATTTTGACAATTGTCTGCACGAATTATTTCAATTTACATTTAAAGAGAAATACTAAAATGAGCTCTAACAGGGAAATTAAGCGTTTCTTTCTTTGTATGTGAGGAATGCTTCCTGAAAGTTTGGCCGTACCTTTTTGTAACACCCTGTAATTGCTGTTCGAAACAATCTGCCCTCAAGTGTAAGACTCTGTTATCGTATAAGGTGATAAAATCGTAATTCAGATGGGATTTTTTTTGTATTTTCCACTGATTTAGTTGCTACCAAAGAAGCGCTCGGGTGCCTCGATGCAGCTGGGAAGTGTGACTGCAGGAGTCTGTGTTGGTTTTTTTTACGATCGCCGGCAGGACGGCAGAGCCTGGCAGCGAGGAAGCGGCAGCGGCGTGACCAGTGTGCTGAGAGGCCGCGGCGAGACAACGACCGCCGCTCCTCTGTGAATCACGCCGAAGACGACCGGACGCTCACAAAGGAACAGGAAGGCGCAGCCGGCAGCCGGCGAGCTTCCTACCTACTACTGTACTATAAGACAACAGTTATAATAATACAACGTAATATCATTGAGACTTAATGGAGAACTCTGGCGACAAAGACTGAAAATATTTCAACTTCGTCGGAAACCGAATAAAAACGCTGAATATTGATACAGGCAACCCCCGACGTGTTGAGGCAACTGAGGCTGAACGGAAAACTACGAGGAACGCTCGGAAAGTAATGCCTACAACGAGGGTTGTTGTGTTGTTGTTGTTGTGGTCTTCAGTCCGCAGACTGGTTTGATACAGCTCTCCACAATACCCTATCCTGAGCAAGCCTCTTCATCTCCACCTACATCTGTCTGAATCTGCTTACTGTATCCATCTCTTGGTCTTCCTCTGCGGTTTTTACCACCACACACTTCCCTGCAACGCTAAATTCACAATTCCTTGATGTCTAAGAATATGTCCTACCAATCGATCCCTTCTTTTAGTCAACGTATGCCAGAAATTCCTTTTCTCCCCAATTCTGTTCAGTACCTTCTCACTAGTTACGCGATCCACCCACCTAATCTTCAATATTCTTCTGTAGCACCACATTTCAAAAGCCTCAATCCTCTTCCTGTCTGCACTGTTTATCGTCCATGTTTCACTCCCGTACAAGGCAACACTCCCCACAAATGCCTCCAGAAAGGACTTAGGCTTAGATCAATATTCGATGTTAACAAATTTCTATTTTTCAAGAATGCTTTTCCACCCATTGCCACTTTGCATTGTATATCCTCTGTACTACTACCATCATTTGTTATTTTAATGCCCAAGTAACAAAACTCTTCTACCACCTTTATTGTTTCGTTACCTAATCTAAGTCCTTCAGCATCGCCTGATTTTCTTAGACTGCACTCCATTACCCTAGTTTTGCTCTTGTTAATCTTCATCTTTTAGCACATTGTCCATTCCGTTCAACTGCTTTTCCAGGTCCTTTGTTGTATCTGACAATTACTATGTCGTCGGGAAAACGCAATGTTTTTAATTCTTCACCCTGAACTTTAATTCCTCCTCCAAATTTCTCCTTGCTTTCCTTTATAGCTTGCTCAATGCACAAATTAAATAACATTGGAGAAAGGCTACAACCCTGTCTTACTCCCTTCCCAACCACTGCATCCCTTTCATGCCCTTCAACTCTGACAACTGTTGTCTGGTTTTTATACAAGTTGTAAATAACCTTACGCTCCCTATATTTTACTCCTGCTTGCTTCAGAACTTGGAAAGAGTTTATTCCAATCAACATAGTCAAAAGCCCTACAAGGGTTGGAACTTAAATAGTGGGAACACTGCTGTGGAGACACTATGCAGTGGAATCTCTATTATTGTCATTGTTGACATACCTACCATATCTCCGAGCCCGTCCTGCGTCACCGGAGTGCGCACAATCGAGGGAAACACACTAACATGCCAGCGAGCGGTCTAACGTAACAGTTTCCCTGTTTTCGAAACAGGAGCAACGGCACTGAATCAATATTGACCGTAATTTTTTTTTTTTTTTTTTTTTTTTTTTTTTTTTTTTTTTTTTTTTTTTTTTTTAGCATCATGTGCGGCCAGCTTTGCAAAAGAAGAGGCAACACTATCAGCGCAACTAAAGCGTATAGCGTATTTGGCCGTTAGTCGCTGGCGTCTGTTGTCGCTCGGCGTATGGGCGAAATGGGCGAATAGCGAATGAATACGCTGACGCAATGACACGCAGCGGCTTCAGACGCTAGCGTCTTCTTAAAAATCAAATTTTCAATGATTGGGGTATTCGAAAACAGTATTCAAGTGTTTTGAACCTATCACTTGATTCCAAATAACGCAGTGTAACTTTCAGTTTTGTTCTTGGCGAGATCGCCATCCTCATGACGGTATTTTGTTTCCTTATTTTTATCTTCTACCATTTCCAGTAATGTATCAAAATTGCCTGATGTCATCCTCATTATATTTCTGTAGGCAGAAGGATCTTAACACGATAATTCTCTCAAAAGATTTGCAGAAGCACTATATTTATCATTCCTCGCAATCCCACCTTCTTATCCATTTTATTTTTTCCTACTTTTCCGTTGCTACATTAATTGTTTCTTAAGACTTTTGCGAAAAACACAACGCCAGTATTTATCAGTTATTTCGACATTTTGACACGACTGGTGGGTACTTTATACGCTCCTGTATATGACACGGGGCGACCAAAAACGCCAGCGACCAGCGTCTAAAGTAGGCCACCCTTCAACTTTAGACACTCGCGTTTCGGAGCAGTCACTTTGTACGCTGTCCTTGTTTACACATAGCAAATTTAGCAGCTGCGTCCAAATACGCCAGCGACTAGCAACCAATACGGTGTAATATACCCTTAACCCATCATTTGGCACGACAATGCGTGGACGCATACAGCGCAAGCTGGAACTGCTCTGTTCGGTCTATGGGGCTGGGAAGTACTGTACCGTCCACCATAATACCCAGATTTAAGTCCTTGTCACTTCGATTTGATTCCGAAGATAAAGGGGCATTCGCTTCAGAACTGTTCCAGAGATTCGACAGGTAGTAGACCGCCCCATTAGCACCAGAAACAGAACAGGCTCTGCTAACGGTGTACTATGCCTTCCACATAGCTGGCAACGGGTTCTACACAACGCTCGTGACTACTTTGACGGACAGTAGCAGTTACAAACATGTAACGCTTTTGTATCGGTTGTGAATAAATGGCTGCCACTATTTAAGTTCCAACCCTCGTATTTTTTTGGTGGCGACTTTGGATGATCGCACCAGATGTCGTTGTAGTGGTGCTAATGCGTGAACCTTCCGTTGTTCCGTGGTTGCAGTGCCAGCAGACGATTGCTCCAATATGGAGTCAGATTTGAACGCGCTTATAAAACCGATGTTTGATTCAGTTCTTCACTGCTGGAGAAATTGCGCCGATTAAACTGCATCGACGCTTGCTGAAGTTGTATGGAGGCGAAGCAATTGACGCGAGCATTGTGAGGCGATGTGTGCGGCATTTTCAAGATGGCGAAAAGAGCGTGCATGACAAGCCACGCACCGGTCGATTTAGCACAGCTGTCATCCCTCGCAATGAAGAGCGTCTTGATCAACTCGTCCGTGCTGATCGTATTGTGTGTAAACCTGAAAGTAGGATGTAATGCTTTGGAAATAATGTTCGAACATCTTGATTATCGCAAAGTCTGTGCGAGATGCCGCACGCGTATCTTTACAGAAGAATAAAAAGCTCATGGAATGAAAATCTGTCGTGACCTGATAGGCCAACGTGAAGTCAAAGGTATCAATTTTTTGACAGCATCGTCACTGGAGATGAGCCGGAATGCAAACGATAGTCGAGCGAATAGCGACACGCGAATTTTCCGTCAAAGAAGAAACTGAAGACAGTCGACTGCAGGCAGAGTGATATGGACAGTCTTCTGGGATAACCAGTAACACTAAGCTGGAAGAGCGAATTTCCAGGGTAAGACCAGAAAAGAACTTTCACCTGCTCCGCAAACTTCGACAGAAGCCCGTACCGAGCGACAGAGCGTCTCTCCTGCAGAGTCTTCCACTGGAGTTTATCGATCATCTCCGTAACGCTTTCACGATTACCAAATGATCCTGTAACGAAGCGCACTGCTCTCCGTTGGATCTTTTCTACTTTCTCTATCAACCCCACCTGGTACGGATCCCACACCGGTGAGCAGTTTTCAAGCTATGGGCGAACGAGTGTACTGTAACCCACTTCCTTTGTTTTCGGACTGCATTTCCTTAGGATTCTTCCAATGAATCTGACATCTGCTTTACCGACGATTGATTTTATATGGTCGTTCCATTTTAAATCACTCCTAAGCCTACTTCCAGATAATTTATGGAATTAACTGCTTCCAGTTGCTGACCTGCTATAGTATAGCTAAATGATATAGGATATTTCTTTCTATGTATTCGCAGCACATTAGACTTGTCTACATTGAGATTCAATTGCCATTCCAGGCAACATGCGTCAATTCGATGCAGATCCTCCTGCATTTCAATAGAATTTTCCATTGTTACAACCTCTCTGTGTACTACACCATCATCCGCAAAAAGCCTCAGTGAACTTTCGATGTTATCCGCAAGGTTATATATATATGTATCGTGAACAGTAACGGACCAACGACACTCCCCTGTGGCACACCTGACATCACTCTTACTTCGGAAGACTTATCTCCATTGAGAATGACATGCTTCATTATGTTATCTGGGAACTCCTCAACCCAATCAGACAGACCGTATGCTCTTACTTTGTTCATTACACGTCTGTAGGGAACTGTATCAAACGCCTTGCGGAAATCAAGGAACACAGCATCTAATTGAGAACCCGTGTCTACGGCCCTCTAAGTCTCGTGGACGAATAGCGCGAGCTGGGTTTCACACGATCGCCTATGACTGTAATGCTAGAGCGCTACCAATCAATTTTTGTTGTGTTTTAATTATTGGTACTTACCTGTAATAGCAATACTTCAAAGTTGATTTTGTCGGGATTTTTTTTACATTTGCGTGTAAAGGCTTTGGCTGATCGTTATTTAAGTTCTGAATTTCACGTACCATAAATATAAAGAAAATCTAAAATCCTTTACCCATCTGGTTTCTTAGTGTTACTACCCTAAAGGTCAGACCGTAGCATATATATCTATTCAGACAGCCAGGCAGCCCTGAGATCACTGGCACCTCCTGCAACGAGGTCTAAAATTGTTGCAGGATGTCACAGGGTTCTGGTGGAGCTAGGGGGAAGGAATAGAGTAAATCTATTGTGGGTCCCTGGCCACTCGGGGATCAGTGCAACGAACATGTCGACAGAGTAGCCAGGATGGGGGCAGAGACTGCATTTATTGGACAGGAACCTGTCCTGACAGTCACCAAGGCAATGATCAAATTGGAGCTACGTAACTGGCTCAAAAGACAGCACGTGGAATATTGCACCAAAGTCTATCAACAAAAACATGCCAAGGTAATGATGCCAAAGCCATGTTTTAAAAGAAGCTGTGCAATCCTGGGCCTGAACAGGAGAGAGATTAGACTCATGGTTGGATTGCTGACAGGCCATGGGAATTTCAGAAAACAAGCTACAAACAATGGGAATAACAGAAGAGGACCCTAAATGTAGGATCTGTGATGACGGTGATGAAACTGCATCACATCTAATCTGCTAATGCATTGCATTGGAGAGTAAAAGGCACAGAACATTTGGGACAACCAGACCTGTAGAAATTGTGTCTAATAAAGAACTGACAAAGGGACTCCTTGCACTGTTCAAAGGCATTGATTGGCTTTACTAGATAGACAGGGAGCGATACCGCACAATAAATTTAGTTTCTATATACATGTGGCGTCTGTTCCGAAAGAACAGACGTCACTTCTGATCCTGCAGTTGTTATTATTTAATATTCACAGAATATATGACATCAACTGCGATTGGGCAAAGCTGAAAATTTGTACACAGCCGGGATTCGAATCCGGGTCTCCTGCTTTCTAGGCAGATGCGCTGACCCCTACACCATTTTTTTTTTCAGCAAAGTAAATAAAGAAAAGATTTGCCCCTCTAGCGTGACGCATAATTTCAAACGTCATCAATGTGTGGAATATATCACACACTTCTCGACCTCTTAAGGGCACACAGAGTACAAAAAAGAATGACAGCCAACTTAAAAGCCATGGGAATAATAATTCTCAAATGAAAATAAAATAGACTTCTTATATTTCGTATGTCGTGTCGTCAATTTATCGTACTCATGGAGTGTTGTTCGCCGATAGTGAAATAACTAGAAACTTTTGGAACATATCTTTGTACTTTGGGGTTTTCAGTAATTTATGGTGCTCACTTGACAAGTAGTGCAAAACACCACTGGGGACACAGTGATCACCGCACCTGCAAGGACTACCTAAGCACGCCTCCCGTCAGATACAAATTTCCAGCTTCGCCCTGCCCACAGTACTCAAACTCTTAGTTATGAAACTAATTCCAGTAAGAGTAAGGGCTTCAAACTTGTCCACCCCTCCCCACTAACGATAGGATCAATGCCCGTCACCGGTATAATATATATAACTACGAGTTTGAGTACTGTGGGCAGGGCGATGCTGGGAATTTGTGTCTGACGGGAGGCGTGCTTAGGTAGTCCTTGGCGTGCTTAGGTAGTCCTTGCAGGTGGGGTGCTGACTGTGTCCCCAGTGGTGTAGGGGTCAGCGCAACTGCCTAGAAAGCAGAAGACCCGGGTTCGATTCCCGGCTGGGTACACATTTTCAGCTCTGCCCAATCGCAGTTGATGTCATATATTCTGTGAATATTAAACTTAGTTTCGGTGCGGGCAGTGGCGGGTTGGACCAAGACTGTTTTGGCTTCCCTGAGAAAATCAAATCAAATCAATCTAAATGTCGGTTACTAACCAAAATGTCGATCTTTATTGGCAGAAATCTTCTCCGTAAGAGCCGATCTGCCAACAGTAGGAAAAACGTAAATCGTAATAGCGTGGCGGTGACGCGTCGCTGCAGGCCATAGCCGCCTTCGCGCCGACACAGGGCGCATGCGCACGAACGCCAACTCACGTTCTCCGCACAAGCTCATTTCCAGAGATTACTTTTTCCGTGCTCGGCTTTCTGAACGATAATAAGCTCAGTTTGTGGAGGAATTTGGCAATAACGTCGTGGGAGACGGTTCTTCTGACAATAGTGAAAGGAAAAAGCTTAATTTCAATTTCAGCAGTGAGAGATAACTAGCCCCTTTTTGCCTCGTACTGGGAAGGCGGCCTGACTGATTTAAACCGACGCCCTCCAATCCGGAGCGAATTTTCCTTTCCGCGGCGGCGCGCTACAAAAACGGCTTATGGCGGGCAGCTGCTCTGGGTGCTGCTGATTGAAAACATTCTTTTTGTCGCGTCTCGTCGCCAACGCATGACAACATGCGTATAAATGTTTAGCGAGTCTTCTATGCAAACCGGAGTTAGTTTCCCGAAACTTCAACTTTTTCGATTTTCATTCATCTACACCTTTTTTTTTTTTTTTTTTTTTTTTTTTAGATTATTGGCAAGTGCCAGATAAAACTATAGGTTTCCTTCGCCTTGACACTTTCTCGCGATCACAGCACCTTTAAGGGGGGATGTTTATGAAAAACACACGCTATTTTAAAAACGCACCAAATCCACACTTTTAGTTTTGGAAATGAAATTTTGTATCACGCTTTAAATGAGAGTAACACATTTACATATAAAATCCTTTGATTATATATATATTCAACATTTCGCCCACTTTAGGTTACGGTAGTAACACTAAAAGTGGGCCTTTGCGATCGTCTTTTGACAGCTCGAAATTTAAATGAAAATAACGGCTTAACCATGCATCTGACACGAATATTGAATAACCGAATTTGTATAGGAGATAATTCTCTACAACTTTGCTCTGTCATGTTTTTTAATGTCTCGTAGCGTTTCAAAGATATTTGCAAAAATAATGGCGATTTTGAGACGTATATCTGTATGTCTGTCTGTCCGTCTGTCCGTTACGTGTTCCCTGTTTTTAAGACGAACCGTTCAACCGATCAGCACCAAATTTTACAGACATGATTGTAGGCCGCCAGAGACCAGAACCTCCTTTTCAAATTTTTCGGACAAAAAATACGGTAGTAATACCAAAAAAATCCGTTTGTAAAATAATTGTAATTGAAAACGAACCGTCCATCTGACACGAAAATTGAATAACCTAGTTGGTAGAGGAGAAAATTCTCTACAACTTAGCTCCCTTATTTTTTTTCATATCTCGTATCGTTTGAGACATATTTGCAAAATTAACGGAGATTTGACAACCTTCATTGAATTAACGAAAACCAGCCGTTTGGAGATGTCACGTGACATTCCTCGCCCAGAACTCTCTCTGGTATACGCCATCTTGTGTTGCGTATTTGATGATTTTCTTCTTGTAACTTACACGTTGTCTTTTCAAAGCAATGAAGCACTGAAGAATTAACAAAAACACATCGTTCTTCGAACGATAAATGATAATCTATTGTCTACAAATCCCAGATAAGCATCAGTTAACAACGGCCATCAATAGTATGAGATTAAAGGACTCATATCTTGGTTGAAAGCCATAGCGTAGTGGGAAAGGCGATAGAGTATGACGCTTAAGGTCTATGGTTCGGAACCCGCCGCTACTTAATTTTTTCCCCTAAAATGGTTTCAAACACTCTTATTAATTAATTATTTATTATTTTGGTCCAAAATGTTTCCAAAAACTTATAAAACTACAAATCTAAAGTGGGCCGTAAAACACGTCAGTGCGATTTTTTTAAATGAAATTTGAAACTTTTTTTTCAAAAAAATAATGTATGGTCCTTTTTCTCAGAAAATATTCAAGAGATTTCTACAAAAATTTCTGTGTTTCATCTCTTTATGTTGTAAGCATCTCTCATGAGGTTTTTGGAATAGGTCAAATAGGAGAATGTCATAATTTTTTAATTATAATTCCACAAGTACAATTTGAAATTCTTGCAAAATTTCAAGCACTTTGCCCCATATCTCAGCTTGCAATCAAAATTTGAAAATTAGCTCTTGAGACAACGTTTATTAGGTTTACAGAAATAGGTGTACAAAATTTCGTAAATCTAGCATTCATAGAATCTGTGGAAAAGGTACATAAACTTTAAAAAACAAACTTATCGTTACGTCACTTCTTCAGATGGCACCACATTTGTACTCTGGGTCGTCTTTCCCTTCTGGTTTCTTGTCTGTCTGCTTTCCTTTACCAGGTCTTCAACTGACTTTTCAGCTGAAGAGACGAGCTGTAAATCTATTTTTCTCACGATGTTTGAGTAAACTTTCTCTATCTAATACCTTCATCCTCTCGACGTTCCCATCATTAAATGCAAGAACTGCATAATAAGTTGCAATTGTGACAACTGTAGTAGATGCAAATGTGGTTTTAGGGCATCTTTTTGATATGAGTGAATTTAGAGATTCATTTGGATTCTGGCTTTTTGAGAACTGCAGGATCGTCCAGAAACCGAGATTCATCACTGTAGTATGTACCATTCACTAATTTTTCGCTTGGAGCTGCTAGGAGAATAATTCACATCTTCAGCTGATGTTCTTACTTCGGACGTAACCTCATTGCTGGTTTGTCGTTGTTTCTCAAGTCTTCTATTCACTAACTTATTCAAACGCAGTTTACTTCAGCAATCGTAAGATAGCCGACGATGCTATACTCCGTTCACCGAAACGAGAGACGGACTGTAAACACAGCGAGGCGCGTGACCAGGGATGGACAAAGTGGGAACGCTCGCTCAATTTCGCTGCATCCGTTTCAGGTCTAAGGTCGTTGTGTGCTTTGTTATATAGCAGTGCTATTAGAAGCCAAACATTTAAAATTCAGTATTTTCTCAGAAAAGTTTTCCCAAATGTGCATCTTCATTTACCACGGCAAGCACTTTGTCAAGTGTTGGCAATTATTACGGAAAACTTTTCTTCGTATCGCATTTCAGTTAGTCATCAAAATGTTCTGAAAGCTTCCGTCGTATTTCCTTTTTTCTCCTCGGAGGCTTAAAAGAGT
This sequence comes from Locusta migratoria, assembly GCA_026315105.1. Classification (NCBI taxonomy): domain Eukaryota; kingdom Metazoa; phylum Arthropoda; class Insecta; order Orthoptera; family Acrididae; genus Locusta; species Locusta migratoria. The sequence goes on along the minus strand of CM048745.1, from coordinate 469,178,395 downwards.
GTGTGACTTTATATTGACAGTTTTCATAACTATTTTCTGGACACAACAGCTGCGTTTTATACACACTAGGAACCATGGGTTTCACTAAAGAACTTTATTACTTCTTCTTTGAATGCTTCTTCGGTGGACTCAAATTGCAGGATGACATAATGAGGTTACTCTATGTGATACCAATGAGAGAGAAAAAGAGACACACAGGCTATGAATGCTGAATGTTACTGTAAATACTAATACTTACGTTATTATTTGGCAACTGGTCCTTTAAGATGAGATTGACAATAAACACCTGTTATCACTGCTATATACCAAAAAACAACGATCTTTCACCTGACACCGATGCAGCGCAATTGAGCGAGCGTCCCTGCTTTGTCCACCCCTGGTCACGCGCCTCAGTGTATGTACAGTACGTCTCTCGTTTCGGTGAACGGAGTATAGTCCCATCTGATAATCTAAAGCCGGCCGTGTGACACCTCAGAGATCCTGCAACGAAATCGTGAGCTCCATAAGGTGCAGATCTCATTGCGGTAAACGTGTTCCTAATGTAACAGTGCCAATCAGGTCTTGGCTCAAATAAAGGGTATTGTTTGCGCGGTTATATCGCGGAATTAGCGTCTCCTCTTGGCATTTTAAGAAAAAATATTTTTTGTTCGTTGATTAAGGATGATGTGTATTAATTTATCAACTAATTTCGCTGTGAATTGCATTACAGTGTATAACGTTTACTAGTTTATTAAGTAATTACATTTCAGTCTTTTTACTAAAGAAATTCCAATTTGCTGCAAACTTTAGATATTTTTATTAATTCACAACAGACTGTTTCGGCTCATTAATGCCATTTTCAAGTGACCTGCAGATATAGGTAATAATTTTTACATAGTTTTCGTAGTGGTAATTATAAATCTTATTCTTAAAGTAATAACAAAGGTGTTTTTACTTACGTCTAGATGGAATGACGTGCATATATCATCGAATCTGACTGTCTAATGCTGTTATAAAATTTTAAAATATTTTAAATTACGTTTGACAGTTCGATGATATATGTTTACATATTATCTTTTGATAGTGTAGTTGTAGTTGCGATCTCTGGTTGTTGCATTACGTTTATGTGCACAGATTTTGCAATTAATATATCGTATATAAACGTCGTAAAATCGGCGAAAAGTAGATGTTGTTGCTGTTGTGTAATGCTATGTGCAAACTTTTATCGTATTTCTAAAAATTTTTGGTGCTATAATTTCGTATTTTTCGCTTGTTGGTATAGCAGTATTATTATTTGTTTAAGTGGCTGTTTTATGTAATGACTTAGAGATTTTGATAAGGGCGATTTTTGGTTGATTAGTGGCTTCATAATTTTAAACTTTTTCTTTTATGAGAATTTCAGTAAAGTTTTTAATGTATTGTTGGTGTTTATTCTTTAAAAATAAGATTTATAATTACAACTACGAAAACTATGTAAAAATTATTACCTATATCTACAGGTCACTTGACAATGGCATTAATGCGCCGAAACAGTCTGTTGTGACTTAATAAAAATATCTAAACTTAGCAGCAAATTGGAATTTCTTTAGTAAAATGTCATTATATGACCTTTATTATGTTGCAGGCCCCAAAGAGCAAAAACATTTCAGTCTACCGATACTCAGCCGCGGTGGAGTAGCCGAGCGGTTTTAAAGCGTCTCGCTGCGGAGCGCGCGGTTGCTCGCCGTGGAGGTTCGAGTCCTCCCTGGGGCATGGGTGTGTGTGTTGTCCTTAGCTTAGTTTACCTAGGTTTAAGTAGTTTGTAAGCTAAGGACTGATGACCACGCAGTTTGGTCCGATAGATTTACAAACATTTGAACATTTGATCTACCGATACTCAGCTTTTCCACATTACGATGTATGGGGGTTCTGCTTGCTGCAAAATTATTCACCTGGGGCGTCGTGGTAGAAATAAATACTCGTAGGTACAATTTTTTACTTCTTCTTTAATTTCCAATCAAACTGCTTCTTATTCCTCCGAAAGATTACAACTTAATAACATACACAATGCAAACAGAACTTAGCTGATAGTACTTCCATTTTAAAACGCAGACCAACATAGATTTTAAAGCACTTTAGTAATGCCAAAACTCCAACTCCCCCACGCAAGGCGGTGAGGCAAATATATAACATTGACAATAATGACGTTACATTATACATTGTTCATAACAATTGAATATACTAATTTACAATTACCGAACATACGAATAAAACATTTCATGTACACAAAAATAATTACAGTATAAAATGATAACTATATATACCTACAACAATTTTTTAAGTCGTAATCTCAGATCTTGCTATTTGACAACAAAGTGCGATGTTAAATGTCAATTAATTAGCTAATGAGTACATCATACATGTTCCTAACATATATTGAACTATCAAATATCTTCGCAAATCACAAAATAGGTTCAAAATCTCACGTCAGTCAATATATACAAAGAATTACAATATTGAAATTTCGACTATTACATTAATTAACACAATTAGCTGGTCAACACAACTTGTTTCTGAGCCTAACATATATACAATGCTATTTATTTTCGTGACTTTTTGTTTTACATGTATTTTCTCTCCAGTTCTTGAAATAATGTACAATGACAATACTATTGTTTATAGAACTGTCTGGAAAGCATCTAAACGAATCTCTTAATTAATGAAATCTATCACTTGTTAACTAATCACAGTATCACTGAGACACTGTCCTACATTGATTCCTAGGCTGGCTATTTCGTTTGTAACTAACTTCACATGCAACATATATCACTATTAAACCACACGAGCCACGGTGGAGTAGCCGAGCGGTCTAAAGCGTCTCGCTGCGGAGCGCGCGGTTGCTCGCCGTGGAGGTTCGAGTCCTCCCTGGGGCATGGGTGTGTGTGTTGTCCTTAGGTTTGTTTACCAAGGTTTAAGTAGTTTGTAAGCTACGGACTTATGCCCACGCAGTTTGGTCCGATAGATTTACAAACATTTGAACATTTTTTGAAACCACACGATTCCGGGTTCGACGCAGACGGTATCGTACGATAACATTGAGATGAGAGGGCCAGCAGTAACATCACAAGTGACACCTGGAGTTCTCCAGAAACTTCTGTTCTCGGGCGCTTTCAGCAGCATTTTAGAAATTCTTCCAAAAGTTTGTGAAAGACGTGTGCTCAGGAGGAAGTTACGCCCTCGCCGCTTCGCGTTGCTGCTCAGTCGGCTGCGCTTTCGCCCCAGTTGCTGACAATGACAAATGAAGAGAAAGCCTCGACTGCCGGCGTGCCCTATTCACGGCTCGAATGCAGCGTGACGCCGCCCTCAAAGCGATCTTCCGACTGAATCGCCGACCAGGAAAAAACAGAACGAATTATCGGCCACGTACAAAGAACATTGGTGACCAGTGGAAAAAAAATACAAATTGAAAAGATTTGATCCTTTTCTTCGTGTAAAAGAAACGCACGATTCCATGGAACTATGCGCGCACCTTTTGCGAAAACATTATTTCCCCACGGTGACGTAATTTAGAACTTTTTCTAGCAGTCTCATTGAAAACGAAACAAGCTGACAATTCCGTAACAGTTCGTGAATGTTCTCGACAAGACAAGTCACAACGAATGAAAGCCATATAATGGGAAGGCAACCAGTCCTGTTCCTTCAGCTCACTGCGTGGATTACAAAAACCTTACTAAAGTGAACACATTGCAGATGCGAGTAGGATACAACAGTTTTTCTCGTTAACCGGCCGGTTGGCCGAATGTCTCATCTCCACTGCCACCTCTGCATTTCGATGTATATGTTTCAACAAATTATGTTGAAATGAAATGTTTGTTGAGCTTATGGACTCAACTACGTGGTCATCAGTCCCTAAACTTACAAACTACTTATGAACTAGCTAATACTAAGGACGGCACAAATCTCCATGCCCGAGGGGGAATTCGAACCCCCGACCGTAGTGGCCGTGCAGACCGTGACTGCCGCGCCGCAGTCTCCTCGGCCACCGCGGCCGGCACAAATTATGTATTGTGGACATGTATTGTATTATTATGTATTGTGAACATCCGCAGTTGTGACTTGAGTCATATTGAATGGAAACCGCTTCAGCTGTATGGTACTCGTTTATTTAACCAACTAGTTTCGTGGCATTAGAGCCACATCATCACGGTTATCTGTATACAAAGAAGAGCAAATGGCAGTAACAATCATGTTATGGTAATTTACTTTTGCGCTATAGGTAAGAAAACTGCAGGTAAAAAGTACTCACAAATTAAAATTGAAATTCTTCTGGGCTGTTTGCAGCTTCATGATGATATATTTCTCCAACGTTTCACAAATTATTTCATATTTTCTCAGTGTCTTTAGACGACCCAACATTCTCTTCTGTCTGTGTTAAAACTATAGCGCAGGTCCTGGTCCATAAAATGTTAAATAAACTCGATTGCCAGAATTGAAGTAATGTGGAAATTGTAGAAAGATATAAAAAAGCCAAGGTCGCTGAGCATTAGTTTTTATTTACGACGACCGGTTTCGCTGAACTATGTCAGCATCATCTGGTCAAATAAAATATTTTACAATGCCATACATAATCTTGTAATGTCAATCAGTTGTTATATAACAATTTACAGTGCATAGGTGCTCTATGTCATTATAATAAAACATAATTATCATAGTGAGTGAGGGACAGTTTGCTATTGTCACTCACTGTGATAATTATGTTTTATTATAATGACATAGTGCACCTGTGCACTGTAAATTGTTATGTAACAACTGATTGACATTACAAGATTATGTATGGCGTTGTAAAATATTTTATTTGACCAGATGATGCTGACATAGTTCAGCGAAACCGGTCGTCGTAAATAAAAATTGATGATCAGCGATCTTGGCTTTTTTTTATATCATTCTACAATATCATACTTGTATCGCCTCCTAGAACGAAAACCAACTCAATGTGGAAATGGTAAAATGAGAAAATTACGCATACATACCGGTGGCGGTGCGCTGGGGCAACACATGACTCAGAACTGGCCGTGCCTACGTCACACATAGAGGCCGCGGCTGTCAGTTGACTGGGGCACGCCCACCGCATCGTAGCGGTTGGACAGTCAACTAGCGGTCGCGGCCTGTAGGTGTGACGCAGGCACAGCCAGATGTGAGTCATTAAGTTCGTTCCAGCAGTTGCCAGACTGCCTGACGCGCATGCGCAACGCTGCAATTGTTTTCCAGCAGCGCCTTCTCCCGCTTCTGGCTACTTGCAGTGTTACTGTTTAGTGTTCCAGCAGCTGCCGCAAGCAGCCAGACGCTACACGTAAAAATATTTCTGGCGCGGTTAAGCTGCCAATTTGCGCATGCGCAGAAAGGGCTGAGTTAGAGTGAGGGGTAGCCACACGTGATACGTGTGTGTTTGTAGAGTGTTTTTCGATTATTTCGAAGTCACTGCAATCCCACTTGAGATCAGATATTTATCGTTAACACTTATTCGTTATTAGGAAGGAAATTTTTTAAATTATTCCTTTAAACTCACATTCGCCTGTAGCCAGAAACAGTTCAAAAAGCGTTCCAGCAGTGCAAGTATCAAAACAAGGGTTTTTACGTCATAGTAGCTGCGCATGCGCAGTAACACCTGTTTCTTAGCGCTCGCAAGTAGCCGTCTGGCAGCTGCTGGAACGAACCTCTTGTCTTCTAGGAGGTGTTGGCTGGGGCCAACCGTCGTTAACTACGTGTTGCTCGTGACAGAGCCGGATGTTAGAAGTGCGCATGCGCGAAAATCAAATTGAGTGCCGGCCGCAGTGGCCCAGTGGTCTGAGGCGCGTCAGTCACGGTCTGCACGGCCGCTGCGGTCGGGGGTTCGAATCCCACCTAGGACATGGATGTTTGTGTCGTCTTTAGCATAAGCTAGTTCATAAGTAGTTTGTAAGTTTAGGACTAATAACCCCGTAGTTAAGTTCAAAATCAAATGTTTGTTAAGCTTATGGGACTTAACTACGGGGTCATCAGTCCCTAAACTTACAAACTACTTACGAACTACCTTATACTAAGGACGGCACAAATATCCATGCCCGAGGGGGGATAAGAACCCCCAACCATAGTGGCCGTGCAGACCGTGACTGGAGCGTCTCAGTTCCCGCGGCCACCGCGGCCGGCGTAGTAGTTAAGTCCCATAAGTTCTACAAACATTTGAACTTTTTTTTTTTTTTTTTTTTTTTTTTTTTTTTTTTTTTTTTTCAAATTGAGCGGGAGGCGGTTACCGATTTGAAACAAGTATTGTAACAGAGAAGGTTGAGTTAAAAAATGTTCAAATGATTGTAGAGCTTATGGGACTTAACTACGGGATCATCAGTGCCTAAACTTACAAACTACTTATGAACTAGCTAATAGTAAAGACGGCACAAATATCCATGCCGGAGGGGGGATTCGAACCCCTGACCGTAGTGGCCGTGCAGAACGTGACTGGCGCGCGGCAGACCGCTCGGCCATTGCGGTCGGAGAAGGTTGAGTTACGTCTTTATATATCAGAGAAATTGTTTTTAACGATAGAATGAATTCACGTCTCTATTTTACATAGTTCAACAAGTGGCCGATTTTTTTAAAACAAGTTTTAGTCTAGCCATAAAATGATAGCCTATGACATACATCCATATGACATTTTTTTTTTTTTATTTAAATATTGCTTAAGTAAGCTCTGTATGGGTATCCTACACGAAGGAAAGGTGACTGATGACCTAGTTGTTTGGTCCCATCCACCCATCAACCAACCAACCAACCAACTTGAAGAATACATGTCTTATGTATTGTTATATATGCTTCAGCTGATTTTCGTTCCATGTCTTAAGGAAAGATAACATTTTATCAGAACACTCTAAGTTTAAAAGAACAAAAATGTTTGTTAATCTGTCGGACCAAACTGCGTGGTCATCAGTCCGTAGCTTACAAACTACTTAAAACTAGGTAAACTAACCTAAGGACAAACACATACACACACACACCCATGCCCCAGGGAGGACTCGAACCTCCACGGCGAGCAACCGCGTGCTCCGCAGCGAGACGCTTTAGACCGCTCGGCTACTCCACTGTGGCGTTTAAAAGAACATGTGTAAAGTTGTATGGCATTTCATTGATTTGCATACTGAAGTCACTTTTCGTATAGCTTCCTACTGTTACATTTAAAAAAAATGTATTGTGGAAAATGAATTTTATTCTGTTACGCTGTAGTACGTTTTGAATGTTCTGAGGGGGAAAGGGAATTGTTTAGATCTGAAGATGTCCCGATAGATCCTAAAAGGATTATCACATAAAAAATAAAGACGTGAAATTTTGTAACGATCTAGATTCAAGGATTTTTGTTCCTACTATTAAAAAACAATAACAATAAAAATAAGTTGATAGTAACTGCCATGATACAATTAGAGTTTATATGAACAAATTTTAAAAAAGTCTGTATAATTATTGCTGCTATTTTGACAGAAAAAAGAGATTGTAGGCATTCAGTGATGTGATGGTATATTTGTAATTGCCCTCTCCAGTGAATACAAAAATATTAACAAAGATATTTAGGATATAAATGAGATTTTTTTAAAGAAAAAAAACCGCAGTTGTATACCCATAACGCTTTTGGTCGCGTGCAGAAGAGTTCAGAAAGTGACGCCTTGTGTGCTGCAGGTGGCACAGGGAAGGAAGGAAGGGCACAGGGAGACCTCCTGCCTGCTGCGTGCAGCCTGCAGTGACTTTACGCGGCTGTAAATAACCGACAAGTACGCCGCGCCTACTGCAACACTCCAGGCGTCGCGCATTCCTTAGTAGCGCTCTGCTCTGTGTGTGTGTGTGTGTACTTGCATTAAGAGTTGGCGCATTTGTCAGCAGCTTTGAAAAATCTTCCCAGATGACTCCCACAGCATCCATAAAGTAGTAAAGCCGGCAATCTACTGGGTGTAGCGGCGGGCAGAACGGATATCGTATATTAGCACGTTCAGAGGGCAGCTCAGCCTCTCTCCTCACTTCGTGGCTCTGCAGAGCTGCGACACAAGCAATACACCAGATTCATAGCTGAACGGACTCTCGTACGAATGCAATTTCCTTTTTATTTATCATAGTTTCTTCAGCTTTTCCATTTCATGCCACCCTTATACCGTAAGCTCCGTCTCGCGATTTTACGCGCAGTTGGTTATTTCAAATAACTAAAAATTAAAAAGAATAAAGATTTAATGTCGGAACTGACTAACCTTGCGAATACGTCAAGTTATGTTTTGCAACTCTAACGGCACATGCGGCCCAGTGCCACATCGGGAGAAAACCACAAATTTTTTAATATCTTCCACTTCGCTAGGCCGTATGGTACAGCAACCAATGCAATATAATTTACGCAGGTAAGAGGCCAATCGTGTCACTTACCAACGGTCTGTTTCAAACGGCGGCGTCAATGTATTAATACATCACCTCAAGTTAAACTGCGCCTACCTCAGTGCTACTGCGGCTGTCGCTGCAACCTTATTTCAGGTAAATTTATCAATTTATCACAGCTTCCTTTTCCAGTTTTTCTTTTTTATTGCATTATCATGACGTGTATCAGATTTCGGCAATGAGCTAATTACAAAACGCAGTGCAGGGAGAATTGCAATTTGCAATTCTTTAAAATACCTGTAAAGTTCTTAATGTCGCGATCGTGCAGAACAGAACAACGTTTTAAGATCTCTGGTATTTTTTTTTTTTACTTTATTTTATTTTTTCATTTTTATTTTTTATTTTTTTATTTACATAGGTTTCTGACGGGTGCCCTGCACCCAGTGCTACCTTTACATAATAACGCTGCCATGCTTTGACGCGAAATACTTTCACAGATGGCCAATGTAAAGAAATATAATCAGGCCAGTAATAGTCTGTTTTCTTATTATCACTGTGCACGATAATATTAGGCGTGTAAAGTTTGCACAAGTTTATTTCCGACATTCTGATGATGCCCCAAAAATGGCGAAATGCGTTAACCCTTTCATTCCCACTGTTTTTCCTGAACAACAAAGTATTAAAAGCTGATTTATACCGTATTTTGTGTATCCTTTAAAGTCGGATGGATGTTGATCAACATGCTTCTACGTACCACATTTTGCCGCTTCGTACCACTTATTGCCACTTCGGAGGCAATAATTTTTCCGTCTTCAAGGTTGTGTTGCGTTGCCGTCTGTATGTGGCTGTGAGTGTGAGCGTCAGTGTGGTTCATGTTATTTTATTTCAGCAGTGAATTGTGTTTGGTGCTGTGGCGAAGATTATGCTAGCATTTTTGATCTGGCAGTGTTATTTATCAACAAAATAATGTCCCAAGTAATAAAAAACCTCGATACAAACGTCTGTGTTGCACATGAAATACGTGACATAAAAAAACAATAGTTATATAAGAATTTTAAAACACATATATAAATGTTTAGTGTACTGTATTAATACAGAAAACACTGAATTTTAATTTTTCCAAAGATAATTTCATAATGTGAAAATGAAAGGATTAAAAATAATTATTGTAACCATGACTGTGTTTCCTTAGAAACCAATTTTTGAGACGATACGAAATGCTAACTGAACTTACTTGGAGGAACTCACTCTTCTATTTTATGGAAAACATTTTACGCGATCGATTAACGAATTACGAAATTTGCCAGAGAAAGGAGTAAATAATTTACGACTATTGAGCATGCTCCTCCTCCGTTTCTTCCATCTACCTCTTTCACTTTGACCAATACTGTCGTAAATATGCTCAGAAATCTCTGATATGACTGTTGTATTGTACTAATAACTTTTTGTACGTCTTTTGTTCCAGCGGGGAGTGATATGGACAGCATAGTGGCGACATTCGAACGACAGAAGGGATCGCTGCCACCGTTCACGAATGCCTCATGTCTTTGGCGTCAAGAAAAAGCAGCCCTCGCCTGGCGGGGAGGCTGGGAAATCCCAGAGGTACGCGAGCCCTCTATTCTTAACCTAAACATTAATTTGTTCACGTACGTTTGGGCTAACCACTACTTGGCTGTTTGATCATATGCAAGGAAAATTCCGTCGGTACTTGGAGGAACATACATATTATCATCTTGAATAGGTTGTGTTTGTTCTGCAATATTTTTATTTATTTATTTTTTATAAACCGTCTTTCGGCTTGTTTTTTGCCGTCGTCAGATAATACTAAACAAATAGTCCACACAATAGCAGTGCGAGTACATAGTTGTGCAAAGGAGGTTTGACGAACACAATTTAACACTGTACTGAATAGGGCAGGTTTTACACTTTTAAACTCTGTATTAGGCTTGGCAACATCGCAGACCAACTCAATTTACGTCTGGAAACCTGCACTAAGAGTCCGATCGGTGGCTGTACTTGTATGCTATCATACGTGGCCATTTAGCTTTATTTTTTGTTTTATTTTTTGTCGGTACTTGGAGGAACATACATATTATCATCTTGAATAGGTTGTGTTTGTTCTGCAATATTTTTATTTATTTATTTTTTATAAACCGTCTTTCGGCTTGTTTTTTGCCGTCGTCAGATAATACTAAACAAATAGTCCACACAATAGCAGTGCGAGTACATAGTTGTGCAAAGGAGGTTTGACGAACACAATTTAACACTGTACTGAATAGGGCAGGTTTTACACTTTTAAACTCTGTATTAGGCTTGGCAACATCGCAGACCAACTCAATTTACGTCTGGAAACCTGCACTAAGAGTCCGATCGGTGGCTGTACTTGTATGCTATCATACGTGGCCATTTAGCTTTATTTTTTGTTTTATTTTTTGTCGGTACTTGGAGGAACATACATATTATCATCTTGAATAGGTTGTGTTTGTTCTGCAATATTTTTATTTATTTATTTTTTATAAACCGTCTTTCGGCTTGTTTTTTGCCGTCGTCAGATAATACTAAACAAATAGTCCACACAATAGCAGTGCGAGTACATAGTTGTGCAAAGGAGGTTTGACGAACACAATTTAACACTGTACTGAATAGGGCAGGTTTTACACTTTTAAACTCTGTATTAGGCTTGGCAACATCGCAGACCAACTCAATTTACGTCTGGAAACCTGCACTAAGAGTCCGATCGGTGGCTGTACTTGTATGCTATCATACGTGGCCATTTAGCTTTATTTTTTGTTTTAATGCAGCTTTGTTAAGAATAATTACTGCCATTTTTCTAAACTAATAGCCGTATAGCTAACATGACTCAGTGAAAGTTTACCATTGATGTTGCCTTAAATTAAATTGATTTTCATACATCCATTTGCATCAAATACGCGTTTACAATGACGAAGTCTCTTATCTGTGAAGCTGAATATTATTTCTCAACCAAAGATATCACTGAGCAGGAAGGAGTGCAAGGACATAAAACTCAGCTTTTTTCTAAGGGAACTACTTAATAACGAATTGAATGACCACAATTTTCAGATATTTAACCACAAACATTGGTCAAATTTTGCAATAACAAACAATGAGTCGAGATTCACACCTCTCGGTAATTAAAAAACAGCGAAAGTTAATACTTATCATGTGGTCTAAATGTGAGATCCTTGATAAACAAATGAAATTTCGTAATGGTCGAATGGTTTAGGATGGTGATATCAGTTAATTGAACTCGGGTGTCACTTCTGTGATGTTTTCTTCCCCACTTACAGGAAACCTTCCGTTTGGGACGATATTTCGCTTGTTACTAGTACAACGGTTGGAACTTAAATAGTAGCAACAAAGCTGTGGAGGCCATTATACCATGGAATCTACTATTGTCGCTGATAGCACACGTTGGTGACATACCTACCTTATCTACAAGCAAATGGACTTGCCCGTCCTAAGTCGCAGGCACACGCACAATCGAAACACAAGTCACTTGTGAGCGAGCGGTCCTACGTAACGGTGTTACTATGTTTTCCAAACAGGAACAATGGAGTTGGATCAAGATTGAATGTGGCAGAGGTCGTACAGCACGACAGTGTCATCAACGTCTTCAAGAGGCGTGCGGGGAATCGGCATTGCCGTACAGAACAATGGCACATTGGGTAGAAGCCCTCAACGAAGATCGGCAAACTGCAACAGACATGCATCGGGCAGGTCGTCCAAGCGTCTCTGAAGAAAAAGTGCATACTGTTGCCGCGTTAGTGGACAGTGATCGACGTCAGACGATTCGTGAGCTCGCCCACGAAATCGGATTATCGTACTTGACTGTGCTTCGCATCCTCAAGGAACGCCTGGGCAAGCGAAAAAATGCATCACGATTGGTTCCGCATGAATTGACAGATATTCAGAAATGGATGCGTTACGACACTGCTGAGACGCACTTGGAGCGCTAAGAGCGCGCTGGACAGGCTTTCTTACGCCGTATCGTAACACTGGATGAGACATGGGCCACATCGTACGAGCCAAAACTAAACGCCATTCCAGCATTATGGGTCGCCGCGAAAGTAACAAGTGCGTCAGAGTCCCAGTATGGTGAACGTTACAATCATTCTCGTGTATGACTGTGATGGCGTTATCCTAGCACATTACGTTCCTCCACGGCAGACCGTCAATGTACAGTATTACTGTCCGTTTGCCGGCCGCGGTGGCCGAGGAGACTGAGGCGCTCCAGTCACGGTCTGCACGGTCACTACGGTCGGGGGTTCAAATCCCCCTTCGGGCATGGATATTTGTGCCGTCTTTAGTATAAGGTAGTTGATAAGTAGTTTGTAAGTTTAGGGACTGATGACCCCGTAGTTAAGTCCCATAAGCTTAACAAACATTTGAATTTGAACTGTCCGTTTTTGGAACATCACTTGCGATCAGCTTTGCGAAAGAAGCGGCAACACATTTTGCGCAACCCATGCATCATTTTGCACAACACTGCGCGGACGCATATAGCTCAAGCTGTGGCTGCTCTGTTCGATCGATGAGACTGTACAATGTACTGTACAATCCACCATACTCCCGGACTTCTTGTGACTTTTATTTGATTCCGAATATGAAGGAACTACTTAGTGGCATTGTTCCAACCGTCGTGTACCTCAAGAGAATCTACTCATAGTAAACCACACTATCCAGAAACTTTCGGGGAAACGGACTCTGAAGTTTTAAGCGCAGCACGTATACACGTCATTTATGCTAGTGGATGAGGTGTGCCTAGTAGAATGGCGGAAGAACTGAGGCAGCCGCCGGGCGCGGTGGCTGAGCGGCCTCTGTAATACAGAGCTGAGCCAACACTCAGCGAGCACCCCACAACGAACATGCTTAATTGCCTTGCAGATAATTAGGGTTCGATCCTACTCGAGACATTTTATTTTTGTTATTTGTTTTAAAAATTTAACTATTGTAAGTAAAAATGAATGACATAAAATATTATCATTTGCCTCACAGAGAACTTTATTCATGAAATAACGTTTCAACCTAATTATGAATTATATTAGTCTATTTTCTTTTTAAAAAGTAGAATACTTCCTTATGCATTTTACAATTAATACAGATAGATTAAAGCGTTAAACGCTATTGTCGTTACAATTTTATTAAGAAAATTTGGCGATATTGTGAGCTGTGGAAAGATTATAAATATTAGTTATAGATTCGAAGAAGTAGAGTATAGCTGTTGCCCTATTGTATGTATACAAGCAGGCAGACACTCACAAATTTTGAAAACAAATTGAAAAATAAAACGTCTCCCGCAGCTAAGTTCGAGTCCTGATCATCTGCATGAAAATGCCTTTTTCTTTATATTGTTTTTTTTTATTTAATGTTATTTTTTGTCTTCTTTATTTATTGGAGTTTTTAATTTATTGGTCGCCTCGTCCCATTTACATTTAAATTAATGTTTATTTAAACAAATAAGGGGAAAGAGAAAAAGGTAGGAAAAACAATTAAACGAAGGAGCCCTACAAGAACAGAAAAGAATATCTGCGACCCCTTTGTAATAAAATTAATGACTCCGTCGCAGCTGCACTTCCTCACACGATTGATGATCGCTTTTGAGTAGCAGCATTGAGAAGGAAAATAAAATAAAATAAAAACGCGCGGTAGCCGCCATAAGTTAGTAGATGATCCACACATGTCTTCTAGAAATTGTCATTTGTCGGTTACGGTTGTAATTAGGCACGGTACTGCCTGAGCTGTTGGCCACATTACTACACAGTGTTCTTTAAATGGCATGTAACATTTATACAAGGTGAATCACTTAACACTTGCACCGCAACTATTGCGGAAACGGAAAGTGCGATTGATGTGCGGTTTTCACAGAATGGATTGGCAGTCAAGGACTCGTATTGTTAGCCAATAAACAATTTGTAAAAATACCTAGAAAGTGTATTTTTAATGCAAACATACAATTTTTCAAAAAACAAAAACAAAACAAAAACAAAAAACATGGTTGTTTCTGCCATGCACTGGAATTTTTTACACCATCTGTGTACAAAGAATTTTGAATGACATTTTTATCACGTTTAGTTTGGGAGCTACAACCATTCAAAGTTTCGGGGGTGAAGACTTCGACAGCGTAGCTGACTGGCTGGTGGTCATGAGACAGTGGACCGTTCCCCAGGGGCTAGCCATTCGGCCATTCAGCTACGCTATCGCAGCCTCCGCCCCCGAAACTTTGAAGGGTTATAGCTGCCAAACTAAACGTGATAACCAAGTCATTCAAAATTCTTCGTACATAGCTGGTGTCAAAAATTGCAGTGCATGATAGAAACAACCATTGTTCCATTTAAAAAACTATATGTTTGCATAAAAAATACACTTTGTAAGTAATATTACAAACTGTTTGTTGGCTAGAATACGAGCCTCTGACTACCAATCCATCCTGCAAAAACCGCACATCAATCGCACTTATCGTTTCCGCAATATTTGCGGTGCAAGTGTTAAATGATTCACCATGTATATGTGCTGCGCTTTAAACTTTAGAGCCCTTCTTCTCGAAATTTTCTGAACGATGCGCTTTAAAACTTCATATGCGTGGACATCCTTGACGTATCCTACTAATACGCGAAGTCTTATCTCAAACTGACTTTCTGAGACCTGAAGGCCTCCTTGTTGGAGCATCAGCTGTGGAAAACGTGCTGTCACACTGACCGTGCCCATACAGTATTTGGAGTTTGCGCCAAAAGTTGAGTAGAGACACTAATTTACATAGTTGATGACGAAATTCATGAAACATTTCTGCTTCTCACGCTTCGTCCAGAGCTGAGTCCTCTCTGATTTATATACTGTGTAAGCGCGCGTGGTCAAGTTTTCGCGTGATCTGCTGTGATAACATTTGTCAGCAAGTTAACAGCCGATTGCCATTAATCAAGAAATTTATATAGAAGTAATTGAAATATATAAGCATAGGAATAGTTTTAACAGGAAGGAGTAAACCATGAATCTTAGTGATATATGGACTCTGGCACTTCAGAATAGGTAGACATGTATGTGTACTTGACTAGTGGCGACCGATCACGCGAAAACTTGACCACGCCCGTTTCAGACGGTATTTATACCGCTCTCCAACGTCCGACGCGTCGATAGGCAAGACTCTCGCCATCAGGAGCACCTCAGAAGATATCCAGCGTAGCTCTGGACGAGGCGTCAGGAGCAGAAATGTTTGATGGATCATGGGAGATTCATCAGCAACCAAGGCTTCCGGTCGTGGAGGTCTTCAGTGTACCACTGACTTACAAGATTCTAATTACAGTAGTCGAATTGTAAGGAGCTGTCAAATTCGACAATTTATTCACGATATTAGGCAAATAAGTTTATATAGAAGATAAAGTCTCTTGTGCTAAAAACACATAATGAACTATACAGAACTTCCCAAGAGATGTCCCTGCAGGTACGGCATGCTTTTAACTAAGGATCGACAGAATATTCGATTTAGGCGAAAATATTGCTTTCCGTCGCATTTCGGTTTCGGCCGCAAATCAGCCGAATCTTCAGCTTGGTCGAAAGTAGCTTTCGTGAACTTTCTGGTCACGTTATGGATGGATTCGATCAACAAGAAAGCCTTACTTCATGTGACGGTGCGCCGTCTACCTACTAGGAGTCTTTACTCGCGCGTAAAAATTGTGTTTTCTTGTTAATCCACAATATAACCCAACCGTATCTTACAGTGATATACTGTGTTTGTAACAATTTAACTTCTACATCTACATACATACTCCGCAATCCACCGTAAGGTGCGTGGCGGAGGGTACACACTAGGCATTTCCTATCCTATTCCACTCCCAAATAGAACGAGGGAAAAAAAAGAATGTCTATATGCCTCTGTACGAGCTCTAATTTCTCTTACCTTACCTTTGCTACCGTTACGCAAAATGTAAGTAGGTGGCAGCAAGATCGTACTACACTCAGCTTCAAATTCCGGCCCTCTAAATTTCCTCGACAGAATTTCACGAAAAGAACGTCGTCTTTCCTCCAGCGATCCCCAATTGAGTTGCCGGAGCATTTCCGTGACACTCGCGCATTGGTCGAACCTACCAGTAACAAACCTAGCTGCTTGCCTCTGAACTGCTTCTATGTCTTCCTTCAAACTGATCTGCTACGGGTCCCAAACACTTGAGAAATACTCAAGACGTGGTCGTACAAGCGTTTTATACGCGGTCTCCTTCACAGATGAAGTACATCTTCCCAAAATTCTCCCAATAAACCGAAGTAGGCTGTCCGCCTTACTCACAACTGTCCTTACATGCTCGTTCCATTTCATATCGCTCTGCAATGTTACGCCTAGATATTTGATCGACGCGACAGCATCAAGAAGCTAACTACTAATGCTGTATTCTAATATTATGGGATTGTTTTTCCTACTCACCTTACATTTTACTACATTGAGGGCTAACTGCCATTCTTCGCACCAACTAGAAATTTTGTCTAAGACATCCTGTGAGCTATAACAGTCATTTAAAGACGACACCCTCCCATACACCACAGCATCATCAGCAAACAGCCGCAAATTACAAGTTACTCTGTTCATCAGATCATTTATATGGGTAGAAAATAATAGCGGTCCTATCACACTCCCCTGGGGAGCGCTTAAGGCAATAAGATATCACATTGTAATGCTGAAAAGTGATCTCCTTATCGTCCACGTCTCACTCCCATACAATGCTACACGCCAGACAAATGCTTTCAGAAAGGACTTCCTAACATTTAAATTAATATTGGATGTTAACAAGTTTCGCTTCTTTAGAAACGCTTCTCTCCCTATAGTCATTCTGCATTTTATATCTTCTTTACTTCGGCCATCAGAAGTTGTCTTCCTACCCAAATAACAAAATTCATGTACTACTTTAATTGGTTCATTACCTAATTTAATTCCTTCAGCATCACCTGATTTTCTGACATTCCATTCCATTACCCTCGTTTTACTCTTGTTAATGTTCATCTTATATCTTCCTTTCAAGACATTGTCCATTCCATTCAGTTGCTCTTCCGGATATTTTGCAGTGTCTGACAAAATTTACTATGTCATCGGCAAACCGCAAAGTTCTTATTTCTTCTCCCTGAACTTCAATTCCCTCTCCAAATTTCTCCTTGAATTCCTTCACTGCTTGCTCAATATACAGATTATACAGATTAAACAACACTGGGGAAAGGCTACAACCCTGTCTTACTCCCTTCCCAACCTCTGCGGCCCTTTCTTGCTCTTCGACTCTAATAACTGCTTTCTGGTTTTTGTATAGATTGAATATAACGCTTCGCTCCCTATATTTTACCCCTGATACGTTCAGAATTTGAAAGAGTGTATTCCAGCCGACATTGTCAAAAGCTTTCTCTAAATCTACAAATGCTAAGAATGTAGGTTTCCCTTTCCTAGTCTTCTAAGATTAGTCGTAATGTGAGTATTGCGAGCGTGAAGGTCGGGGTGAGAGTTTAAAATAGAGAAAGTTTAATTTTTAAAACTCACAACCACCAGATGCGAACCAAATTCCTAAACATGCAAAAACACTGGAACTGTGATTGCGACTGTTTGACTCGTTGTCTGGGGGATGATATCACACGTTCGCAGCTTTCCTTCCCTGCATATGCAAATTCATAATAAAATCAAGTTCATGAGAGAAAAGGGTGTACTAATTACTATTTTTGAAAACACGTAAAAGTTCACTTTATGTTGTTTATTTCACAATATTAGAACCCTGTGGCTGATACGTCTGTACGTCGACACATTTATCAAATAAAGTTATAGCTCGTGAGCCCCCAGACAAAATAAATATTTGTCGCGAATTGTTTTCACACCACGTGGCTGTCTCAAACACCGTTTATGTTCATGCCTATGCGACGACACGTGTTACATTAACAAATCACAGTCACTTTAATTTAATGCGATGCACACCTTGTCCCACAGGCTAAATATTCACAAACACACAGTAGCACTCGAGTCAACTTGGTGCAGTCTACGACGAGCGACCACAAGTGTCGATTGCCACACACAAATCTATAACCTCCACCTCGAGGTCCACATGCCGACTGATTAGAGCGACGCCGCCCGGCCAGCTACCCCATGTGCTCGCGTCTCCTCACTTCCTGCCCTCGCGCGCGCGCGCGGCAAAAGCCCAACTGCCGGGATTTTTTCCCCTACGTCATCAACTTCCCCATGTGAGCTGTTCTAACCGATTTGCCAACGTACAGCGCTCAGACAATACATTTCTAAAACCTTACTTAAAATCAAAATAATTACACTACACATTAAACAAATATTTTCTTACGTTTTTATATTAGTATAAACATCCTTTGTACTGTTTATCATAATCGTGCAATTTCTTATATCACAGATAACTGATTTAACTGAATATTTCAAGGTAAAATACAAAAGATTGATTGAAAATAAAATGAAAAATAGTTAATATATTATTTTTATAAACAAACATTGCCATGCTAGTTGTGTAACTGTCTGGTCTTCGTTGGTAATTTATTACTTTTCATTGTCAATTAAACATATTACGTCAGATGTGACTATATCAGCTAATGTATTGTTTATTTGTCAACAGGCTATTTTGTAATGAGGGCCTTAAAGGTTCCTAACTGCATCGTATTACTTCAAATGCCAGTAGTATTACAATATTTGTGCACTGCACTGTGCCTGACACTCGCCATTGTCCCTCTCTCCCCTCACCGGAAACGAACTGGAAAATCCTAAGCTGGAACAAGCCACCAACGTCGGACTGCTCGCTGGCCTCCCGTCAGCTCCAAGCACACAGCAAATCTCAACGTGGAGAATTTCTACCTATGGCCTAACTATAAATGTTGTCACCCAACTGTGTACATACATTGCTACCATAATTAATAAGGTTAAAATTGTGTAACATTTAGTGCATTGGCATGTCAATGTTTGCAGTGAACTTCATACTGTTTAATTATCAAATGCTATTAATTACCAATATTTCTATTGGGCCGTAATCTTACAGTATTGCCTCCCGTGTTCCTACATTTCTCCTACATCCAAACTGATCTTCCCCGAGTTCGGATTCCACAAGTTTTTCCAATCGTCTGTAAATAATTCGTGTTAGTATTTTGCAACCATGACTTATTAAACTGATACAGGGTGTCCAGAAAAGGGCTCGCTGATTTTAGTATTAAATATCTCGAAAACAAAGATCGATAGAGGAATGCAGTAAACGGTATGTTTATTGTGAAAGCTGTAAGAAGTTTATACAGCAGTTTGAAACAATAGTTACAAAAGCTGCTAACAGATGGAGCTATAATCGCCATACGTAATGCCTAGTATAAATAGTGATCTGAAGCCCAGAGCGATCAGTTCCACTATTGAAACGTGAAAGGAGGTTAGCGTACCGTAGGAAGAGATTAAAACCATGTACTCCATTGAACAACGCGTCAACGCGTTTTTTTCTGTTGCTAGAGTACCACAGGTTAGAAGAGAGTCCTACGGCAACAAGGCGAAATTTCAAGCACGATTTAATGTTCCAAAAGGACCCGATACGAAAACCATTCGTACGCACTTCGCAAAATTTCAACGAACAGGCAGCGTAACTGATGATCTAGTGGGGCATGTTGCCGCAAGCAAACTGCAGTTACGCCTGAAAATATCGCCACAGTTTCTGGAATTATTCAGCGAAATCCAATGTCATCCGTCCGTAGAATTGCATCTGAGACTGGTTGGAAGCGTTCCTGCACGCAGAAAATACTGAGAAAGAGCCTACACATGTTTCCATTTAAAATTCAAACGCACCAGGCCATACCCGTACGAGCTATGCAACAAAGGGTTGTCTTTGCTAATCAGATGCTCACAATGATTTATAGTGAACAATTTGATGTTGTCTGCATCTGGTTTACAGATAAAGCACACTTCCACCTGAATGGATACGTAAATAAGCAGAACTGGCGATTTTGGAGTTCCGAAAAGCCATATTGGTGTGAAGCGAAACCCCTGTATTCTCCTAAAGTTACTGTGTGGGCTGCAGTATGCAGCAGAGGCATTATTGGCCCTTTTTTCCATTCGAGATACGTTGCAATTTTGGAACAATTTGTCGCCACACAGCAAGCGTTAGAGGAACGACCAGGTACTGAATGGTTTATGCAAGATGGAGCCCGACCACATCGGACCGAACAAGTGTTTCGCTTTGTTGAGGAATACTTCGGGAATCGAGTCATTGCTTTGGAATATCCCAAATTTACTGGTGCAGGCATGGATTGGCCTCCATATTCGCCGGATTTGACTCCCTGTGACCTTTTTTTTTGTGTGGTTTTGTGGGGCACAGTGAAAGACATGGTCTACCCGAAGCAACCCGCCACGCTGGACGAGCTTGAATCGGCGATCTCTGTGGCATGTGAATCCATTTCGGTTGAGACACTACGAAATGTGATGGAGAATTTCATTCTTCGTTTGCGCCACCTCTGTAGTGCTAATGGTGAACATTTTGAAAACATTGTGATGTGATTGTTTCCAAAGAGTGTTTTCATACGATTATTTCACTTATGTATGCTGATATGAGCTGTACAGCGCCATCTGTTAGCAGCTTTTGTAACTATTATTTCAAACTTCTGTATAAACTTCTTACAGCTTTCACAATAAACACACCGTTTACTGCATTCCTGTATCGATCTTTGTTTTCGAGATATTTAATTTTGAAATCAGGGAGTCCTTTTCTGGACACCCTGTAGTTGGGGAGAAAAGGAATTACTGTCATACGTTGACTAAAAGAAGGGATCGATTGGTAGGACATATTCTTAGACATGAAGGAATCGTTGCCGGCCACGGTGACCGAGGGATCTGAGGCGCTACAGTCACGGTCTGCACGGCCACTACGGTCGAGGATTCGAATCACCCCTCGGGCATGGATATTTGTGCCGTCTTTAGTTGTAGGTAGTTCATAAGTAGTTTGAAAGTTTAGGGACTGATGACCTCGTAGTTAAGTCCCTTAAGCTTAACAAAAATTTGAAATTTTTTTTAAAAACTGCAGTGGAAGACTAAGAGGTGGATACAGTAAGTAGATTCAGACAGATGTAGGTTGCCGTACTCACGTGGAGCCGGTCGCTGTGGCTTAGCAGCCTGAAGCACGCGAGTCACGTTCTGCACGGCCCCTACGGTCGGGGGTTCGAATCCCTCTTCGGGCATGGATATTTGTGCCGTCCTTAGTTTTAGGTTGGAGGTTCGAGTTCCCCCTCGGGCATGGATGTTTGTGACGTCTTTAGTATAAGCTAGTTCGTAAGTATGAATAGCAGTGATTTTCCGTCTTTGCAACTACAATAAAAATGTGATTTTTTCACACCAGACGCGTTTCGTTTTATTGAATCTAAAACATCTTCAGTGGTCTGAAGATGTTTTACATTCAATAAAACGAAACGCGTCTGGTGTGAAAAAATTCCATTTTTATTGTAGCTGCAAAGACGGAAAATCACTGCGATTCAATTATGAAAGCAACTATGGACATTATGGCCACAAAAACGAAGAATAGTTCATAAGTAGTTTGTAAAAATAAAAAAAAATAAAAAAAGTTTGTATAGCTTATGGAACTTAACTACGGGGTCATCAGTCCCTAAACTTACAAACTACTTATGAACTAGCTAAGACTAAGGACGGCACAAATATCCATGCCCGAGGGGGGATTCGAACCCCCGATCGTAGTGGCCGTGCAGACCGTGACTGTACTTTGTAAGTTTAGTTAAGTAGCTAAGTCCCATAAGCTATACAAACATTTGAACATCTTATGTGGAGTTGAAGAGGCTTTCTCAGGACAGGGTATTGTGGAGTGCTGCATCAAACCAGTCTCCGGACTGAAGACCACAACAACAACAACAACGAGGGAAGAGTCGATTAGGCAGTTTGGTGTTGGTTGATCGGTGTCAGATGTGGGGTTGTTAAGTGGCGGTGAGGAGCGCGCTGCGGTGCCGTCGTTTAGGGAGGCAGAGTGCGGTCAACCGCAGCCACGGCCAGCTGCCGGCGGCGGGTCGGCGTTGCGCATGCGCTGTGTTCTTGCCGTGCTGTAGTTGTGTTCTTGCTGGGCAGCGCCGCGCCGTCACGCGCCTGGGTGCTGCCGCCTCTAACCACACAGACGCCAGCTTCTTGCCCTCCTGTAGCGGAACCGACTCGTACAGCCCCTTTTTCCATAACGCAGCTTTTCGCGGATCCAGCAGTTACCGTTACCTTATTTATAGCACCGCTCGTACAATAGAGCACCCGCGCACAACATCTTCCGTCTTCTTTCAGGCTGACGAGACTATATACATTACAGGGAATAAAAAAATAGTACCTCATAGAGATCTCCAATTAAATGTCGTATATGGACTACACGTTTCGATTTTCTAGTTATTTGAGCAAATTAGAAATTTCAACAGAATTTTTGTACACATAAGATACAAAGGATTTTGATAGTAGTAGAAATTCTTCTTGAAACACAGCCAAGTGAAATTGTCAGAATCAAATTTTCACACTGCAGCGCAGTGTGCGCTGATATGTAACTTACTGACAGATTAAAATAGTGCGCAGTACCCGGGATTCGAACCTGTGACCTTAGACTTTCGCAGGCAAGTGCTCTACCGTCTTAACTATCCCGACAGGCTTCACAGTCTAACTTTACTTCTGCCAGTACCTCGCCTCCTACTTTCCAAACTGCACAGCTCCTGCGAACCTTGCAGCACTCCTGGGATGAAGGATATGGTGGAGACATGGCTTGCCACAGCTTAAGGCAGAGGTGGGCACAGATCGGCTCAATGAGCAGCGCTCCTACTCAGGCCGGAAAAAGAGCAGCGTTCGCGCCCGGCCGGTAGTTATCCTAGTTGCCGCTAGAGGTCTGCACGCTTGCTGGCGCACGTCCTTCGCCCTTATCTTTATAAGATATTTCCTGGCTTCACTGCACGCACTGGACTTTTAGAGAAGAGTTTCCAGTATTATGTTTATAAGTTGCTCACTTATAAACATAATAGCATTTTTCAGGAGATACCACTAGCAGTGCAATCTGTTCATTCGAGTTGGATACTAAAGAGTTTGCACTATTATCTTTATAAGTTATTTTATAACACACTCAGCCAGGTGCATTTCTGCGGCTACGTTAGCGCGTTGGCTGCGCATAACGCCATCTAGTCTTTTCAGCAGGAACTACGTGACGGACGCCAGCTGTTCGCGCGGCTCGCTCATTGCCCACCTCTGGCCTAAGGGATGTTTCCAGAATCAGGAGTGCTAGTCCTGAAACGTTCGCAGGAGAACTGCGAAATTTGGGAAGTAGGAGGCGACGTACTGGCAGGGGCAGACCGTGAAGCGTGCCAGGATAGCTCAGATGGTAGAGTGCTTGAAAGCGAAAGACGAAGATCTCAGGTTCAAAACCCATTTCTGCCCCACAATTTTAATCTGCCAGGAAGATTCAAGTGTAATTTTGTTGTTCGCAAAAGCTTTCTTGAAAACTTATCTCGTTTTGCTTAGCAACTTTACAAAGAATGAAGAAGAAATTAATTCAGTACAACGCATACACAGAAAATCTGATTTTACGTTTTGAGGGAATATCAAACTTAGAGCGACATTCTCGTATTTACAGGATATTTGTTTCTTACTCGTAATTGGGCGACCTTTTAGTATACGCTGTTTTTACAGTTTCTGCATTGTTTGGTAATGACACAGCTATTCCGGTTACTGTACTGTTCATTCACGGTAAGTTGACGATTCGTGCGCTGGCAGCGATAGGAGGCGTGTACTATGCCGGGAGGGGGGGGGGGGGGGATGGAGGAGAACATCAGCGAGAAGGCCGCGTCGCAGTTCCATACTAGAACACTTCAACGCTGAAATTTTGCAAGTCCCGAAGCGACTCCACAGTCGCCCATTGTGACGACACGTCTTGTCTGTCAAACCAACGCCAAAATACTGAACTAACAAGCCAAAATGGCCGCCTTATGTACCCTCTGTGGTTTACTCTGAAGTCAAATCAGTAGCTTATTTTCACAAAATTACTAAAAATGTTCAAATGTTTGTAATTCTATGGGACCAAACAACTTTGGTCATCAGTCCCTAAACTTACAAACTACTTAAACTAAGTTAAACTAACCTAAGGACAGCACACATCCATGCCCGATGGAGGATTCGAACCTCCGACGCGGGAGGCCGCGCCATTCGTGACTTGGCGCTCCAGACCGCTCGGCTACTCCCGCATGGCTCAAAATTACCTCTTTTACATAAAATACAAATTAAATAAATACATGTAATTATAGTGTTCAACTAAAATGTTCCGCTGTTACAGAATATGGCATCAAAGACATTGTAAATATCTTAGTTTTTGCATTATCAAAAAATTAAACTTTTCTACCTTTGCTTTTTCAGTATTTAAACGTAGATTATTCACTGTACTATTGATCCTGTGGTTTCATTAACTATTTACTTTAGTTTACCGTACTGCCGCTAATAGTACAGTTATTATTGTTTATTTATTAAAAATCCAGCTTTTGTACCTGGAAACGATGTTACTGGTCTCAAATGTTCAAATGTTTGTAAACCTATCGGACTCAACTGCTGTGGTACTATGCCGTAGCTTAAAACTACTTACACTAAGGTAAACTAACCTAAGGACAAACACAAACACCACGCCCCAGGTGGGACTCGAACTCCCGAAGCGAACGGCCGCGCGCGTCGTAGCAAGACGCCCCAATGTGCACGGCTAATCTGCCGCGGCACACTGTCCCCTTACAGCATTCAGAGTGCGATATTCGTACATCTTTCATCCGCTGGTGAAGAATTCAATCATATGTAAGAAAAACTTCTCGGAAATAAATGACATGTAGATTTATTTGCTTCGACAATTGACTCACTTTTATTTATTTATTTATTGTGTGTGTGTGTTTATAAATTGACATTTTTCATTGCTAGCACTGCAACGAACCTGTTATTTTTCAACGTAATACAACTTATTAACAGTCTGCGGTGACTGTTTCAGCAACGGTTCTGAGAATGATTAAAAAAGGATTCAAACCAGGCAACTGTTAATAAATATCTGTGTGATCTAGACTGTCTCACGATTAATTTCAATTACTTGTAAAGATCGCTGTATCTCCCACAATATTTTCAAAAGTAACACAACTCGTTCCAATGCAATGTGTTCCTTCCGAGTCACGAAGGCGTTAATATGCGTGTCGTGTGTGTGTCATATAAAGATACGCACGCACACACACACACACACACACACACACACACACACACAGAGTGAGAGAGAGAGAGAGAGGTGTTATTGGAGCTTGACGCAATATACGGGACCACCTCGCAAATTGTTAAGCCCACGTATCCTTCAGCCCTCGCGTGCGTGCCGTCATAAGTACAGTTGCTTTGCATTTCCGCGCGTAGGCGGTCGCTGCTTTTAGTTCCTGCGCAACCGAGAAACCGACACTAATTGTACATTCAGCAGTAGCTGGCTTCTTGTTAGAGACCGCCTCTGAAACTGGATTACCGACGACGCGAAAACTTTATGCTAGTGCTGGGGCAATGATTTTAGTCAGGCAGCCCAATGCTTAAGCGCGTCGGAAATGTGTTGCCCGGTGAGATACAGCACAGTAGATTGCGCCGGGTGTTTCCCAGGGCGTGGTGCTCCAAGCTTTCACTCGCCAGCTGCACCGAAGGGCTGCAATATGAGGGCACAGCACGCTACACGTTCATCAATATCTTATTTGCCCCATGACTCTGGCACTGATTTATCCAAAGAGGTGAGCCGTAAGGAAACAAGCATCTTATTATTTTGTAATCAGGCCAACCATAGCTTAGAATCTTAGATAATGTTTGTTCACAAACTTTCAAAAATCATTCCAAATTAGCTTAATATTTGAAACAATTTATTATCTCATCATTAGCCAACGATTGCAGTCCCCCCCCCCTTAAGATGTTCAACCCTTCGGGATCATCTTCAGAATCTGATCAGATAATAGATTGTTCCAAATATTTGTGCAGTTGCTGACTCTCGCAATACAATTATGTCGATTAAAGTATCTTAATGATACTCCTGCCTCATTATATTATGATATTTTATTAGGTTCACACCTGTTTTCATACGGCCATGACTGCAGTCGGGTCTATATTAAAACAAGAGTTATTTTTAGATACATTAGTGTGCAAGACGAAATCATAATAGCTTCGTGCGAGAACCCGACGCAGGGTGTCCATTTTATCATAGCTCTTGCTCCTGTTACAGAAAGTTTCTCATGTATTCATTTCGGTTGGGGATCGTTCTCTTATGCCCTCCCCCCTTTCACTTTGGTTTTGCTCAACTATGGTCGTTATTGAATTTTATTGATAGTGACAACAGCCGCGGAAGCCTACGTTTGCATATGGTCGTTATAAGTTTGTTTTCCTTCGATGTTTGCCTTTAGAGGACGCTAATGAATGACTTTATCCATCGACTACATGTTTTTTGGAAGATGCTTTTGACCTGCACGAACGCCTTTATCATCAAATTTATTTATTTACCTGGAAAGGGATTACAACTAGAACTTTGGGGCTGCGTAAATTTATTATGACCCTATGGAATAATATGGGAGAAAAAACATACACATAAACTTGTAATTAGATTCCATTTTGTGCCAAATCAAATGTTTAAATGTTTGTATAGCTTATAGGACTTAACTACGGGGTCATCAGTCCCTAAACTTACAAACTACTTATCAACTAGCTAATCCTAAGGACGGCACAAATATCCATGCCCGAGGGGGGATTCGAACCCCCGACCATAGTGGCCATGCAGACCGTGACTCATTTTGTGTCAGCCCACCACAGAATTATAATGAAATAAAAGGTTTCAGCTTGGTGGGCGATGTGAGATGTTTATTTTATTTAAATTCAAAATATATCGATTTCGTCCCTATGATGGGACATCATCAGTGAGTGAAGAATTGCAAGTCAGGATAACCTATGTGCTCTGCTTAAAACATATTTTCGTCATGTCATAAAATACATTTAAAAGTTCTTGCCGGTACAAGCAGCTACCTCATTTTATACTTGTGACTTGTACCGGCAGGACCTTTTAAATGTATTTTATGACATGACGAAAAAATGTTTTAAGCAGAGCACATAGGTCATCATGACTTGCAATTCTGCATGCACTGATGATGTCCCATCATAGGGACGAAATCGATATGTTGTAAATTTTAATAAAATAAACATCTCACATCGCCTACCAAGCTGAAACCATTTATTTCATTATACACACAAACTGTTTTCCGCATTACGCAATATGATTTATCAGTAATAACCCTCTGTCAAAAGCTTCGGTGAATAGTCCTGTAACATTAACGTAGATGATCTACCAACTGCGCCGCTGAGCTCTGCGATACATGTCCTGGAAACTTTGCACGAAGCCCTCCTTTGGCATGGTGTTCAAAAGCCTCACATATTTCTTTGGATGTCAGGAATATCGTCAAATCTCCTTCATTTTAAAGCGAGTTTGACTGGCGGAATGGGAAGTCTGGAGGGAAAAAAAAAAAAGTTTTAGGAACTGTTTGACGATATTGGCTGTGTGTGGTCGAGCGTTGTCATGCAACTTGAACATCCACCATACTCACTGGATCTCAGTCCTCCAAACTTCTTCATAATCTCTCGATTCAAACTCGCTTTGAAAGGAAAGAGGTCAGCGGCGCATAGTTATAGGAGGTGACTATTTCAAAGGGCAGTAAGGCAACTGTAGTTCATAGTTCATGTACGTTGATGTTACAGGACTATTCACCGAACTTTGTCAGAGGACGTATAACTAAAAATAACTCTTGTGTGAATATAGAGCCATCTAAATATGCACTTATAGCGATACCAAAGTGATTTTAGACCTAATAAAGGACCTAATACAGCTAATGCGGAACGGATGAATTTGAATTTATGTTTTAAAAAATTTTAATAGCGTTTTAAGACAATTATCGCAGGGTTTTTCAAAATTTCTGAGCAAAAATAACAATCAGTTGATACCGTGTAATCTGCCCCTGCAATTGATAACCGCCTTAATTCGGTTAGTAAATGAGTCCACCAGGTTGTGTAGCCACGAGGCAGCCACGTGGAGATGACGATCTGATGCGACTCACCCGCTGTTCCTACACGTCCAACAGTTTTTCTATAGGCCTATTTTGCAAACCTATAGGCTACAGGAATGTTCAGAAAACAAGTTATACTATTGTCGTTTTGAAACATATGGGTATCACATCAAAAATCGCTGGCGAAAGTTTTTTTGTCTCGTGAGCTTATTTTATTAGCAGCATTGCAGAACATTTTTCAGTATCATAGGCTTCGTATGTGCGAGCAGAAACAAACACCAGTAATAAAATCATCTTGTGCAAACGTGTGACACACACTAACGCAAGGCAGGGGAGTGCCCTGAAATACCAAAATGAATAGACTAGTAAAATATAAAATATGAATAAATAGGGAGTACAGTAATAATACGTCTTTGGATCAGGGCCTCGCTTTTGTTTTGGAAAGGCTTTAGACGTTTCATGACAAGAATTTAGTTAGGTCTCAAAAACGCAAATGAAATAAGAGGCTTTGTTCATACAGATCACTAATGAGGCAGTGACTATTATGACGGATAGATTCATACCCATGAGATACGTATATATCTGTCTGCTTTTAAACATGACTTCACGCAATCGTGCCTAGAAAAAAATTCGCTAGCCTTCGCCTCTGACTGTAAGTCAGTATTGTCCCATTGTTATCAAATGAGCTTGATCATACAGTGCATTAATGGACGACTCTACGGTCAATGAGAAGATTTATACTTCCCAATTAGCCTAAGGGAAACAACATATGACCTCATTCGCCTTGCACGAACTGACAGAAGAAACTGATGACTCAGCAACATGGATCAGCTATAGTTATTCTCCTAAATTTCAGTAAAGCCTTCAATCTTGTCTGTGTAAAAATACTAGCAGCAAAATGAAAACTTCGTAGTCTCTGTTACGATCCGAAAATGTTACGAAACGTGTCGCACAGTGTACCAACAGTGCATTTCCAAGTGAATAATAATAATTTCGAGTGGACCAGTGGTCTGAAGCAAGTCTTTCAATTGGACGCCGCTTCGGCGACATGTATGTACGTAACCTAGCCCAGTTATCCAACCGGGGAAAGGGGACCTACAGTTTCACTTGGAATCCGTGCCACGTGTCGTTTCTGGCGATCTCCACATCGTTGACAGGTGAAGGCTGTATTAAAACGCAGACGGAAGAAGTCAGAGGTCTGACCAGGTTTCGAACCCGTAACCCTCAGTTGGCAGACGAGCGCCTGACCCCAAGACCACCAGGCCGCAAACAAATCTACTTCGACATGAGCTGACTTCCACTTACTTTTTATTCGATGGTCATTATTACGAACAAACTGATAGAGTTGCGATGGCATATCCTCCACACTTTCTTCCTATAATTTTTATGGAGATGACTTTCAGCTTTATCGAAACGTTGTAAAACGATAGATATAAATTCTAGTAAAGGAAATCGGTTTGTTTACGACTGAGCGAACAAGACTGTTATTAACTCACAAGCAAGTATTGAAGTTCCCCAGACATGAATTCGTAATAACACATATTGCTTCCACATAAAAATTTCCCTTCTCCGAAAACATAAATGGATAATGTACGTCCTATCTGCTTTTACTCGGCGAATTTCTTAAGTCGATTGCAGGGATTTCGTTTGAATGACTCTGATATTTTTGTGAGATTTGGGTTTCTCTCTTCATTCGTGTTCCTTTGTTAGAGTCGTTGCAGCTAACTGAGGTTAAGTTTGGTGTTGAGTTAACAAATCTA
Organism: Locusta migratoria; assembly: GCA_026315105.1. Taxonomy (NCBI): domain Eukaryota; kingdom Metazoa; phylum Arthropoda; class Insecta; order Orthoptera; family Acrididae; genus Locusta; species Locusta migratoria. Next base: position 469,148,243 of record CM048745.1, on the reverse strand, counting down.
CTTCGACATGAGCTGACATGGTCAGTATTACGAAAAAACTGATGGAGTTGCAATGGGACGCCCATTGTCACCTATTGTGACCAATTTGTTTATGGAGGATTTCGAGGATAGTGAGAGGCAGATAAAATGTGCTTTGCGCTATCAGCTTCCTGTGCAACGGGTGAGTGACGATAGTAACGAAGTGGCGCCCAAATCTATGGCCTTTTTGCCTTATGCAGGAAACATTTCCAACAGGATTGCTCGTATTTTGCGGAAATATGATGTGAAATGTGTTGTTTCGACCACCTTCTAAGATAAAGGCCCTGTTGGGATCCGTTAAGGATCATCTTGGTTTGCGTAAAGCTGGTGTCTATCGTATTCCTTGCAAGTGTGTCATGTCATATATTGGTCACACAATCAGGACCGTGGAAGACCGGCGTATTGAGCATAAACGTCACACATGCTAACAACAGCCAAACAAATCCGCTGTTGCAGAACACTGTCTTGGCACCGTTCATCCTATGGAAAACAACAACACAGAGATTCTGGCATGTACTTCTACCTATTGGGATAGTGTTATTAAGGAAGCTGTTGAAATTAAACTAGCAAGCTACCTTTTAAATAGAGACGGTGGTTTTTCTTTAAATTCTGCTTGTTATCCGGCTCCGTCTCTTGTCAAAAAAACAGAAGGACGAAATTAATGCTTCCTTACCTGTTGATTAACAGTCACCATCGGTATTTCTGATGTTGGTCATCCTTGGTTGTGTTGAGTGTGCGGCTATTTGTACTGTGTTTGTTATCTTCCTTGTTTGCCTTTTGCAAACCGAGGTATTAAATTCACTTGCACATTGCTTCCTTGAGTGCAGCTGTGTGTTCAGAATGGCAGGGTGTGCTCCTGTGGAAATATCGGCGGTGGTCGCCCGGTAGCATACCCGTAACTTGTTTGAAAATTGATTAAGCCGGGAAAAGTTACGGCTCCAAAAGCCCTAATTTGATCAGAGTAATGCTACTTGGCGCAAGATACATGGGACGTTTTGTTTTTGATGCCGTTCCAAAGTCCACGAGCTCTCGGTCCACAATGAATATTGAATAGGCAGGACTTGCCAGTGAAATCAGTCGGGACAGTGCCTGGTCACGATTGCCCCATAACCGAGACCACTGACTGACCAGCAGAAGCGTCGACGCTAACAGGCGCTCGACGGGGCGATAGAGAACAGCCAGATTAAATTAAGCGACGGCCGTGACGGAGGCTGGTCGATCAAATGAGTACACAGAAAGTTGACAGTAATGATAATGTAGAAACTGAAGATCAGTGGGAGCGCATACTTTTTTTTTTATAAACGACTACCTGCGCAACGAATCGTGACTCAGGCGGTAGCAGCTGATGACAGTATTCGAGACCGGCACAGCTCATATGAAGGAACTTGAAACGTCCCGATGACTCACTATGTTTCTATTCTAGCCATCAATCTTTTCACTGCTTCACTACTCACTTCTGTGTGTCTGATACAACAAACATTGTTGGTTAACTGTCTTACTTCCTCTTTATATTTGAAGTAGGGGGTTCGTGTGTTTGTACTGCATACAAATCTACAGTTTTTCCAATCTTGATGAAATTTTATACACTTGACCAACAAACTAATAGGTAGTTTACTGTGGATGTAAGGCTCATGTACACAGTTCCGGAGATATGATGTCATAAACAATTATATGTGTTTTTGTGAAAGTCCCTAAATCTTTAAATGTCTACAGGATGATCTTGGTTGGCCTCCAGAAATTATTTTAATTACACGCTTTTATGTAATGAATACTTTTTTTACTCAATGATGAGTTTCCCCAGAATATGATGCCATATGAAAGAAAATGAAAATAGGCATAGTAAGCTAATTTACTGAGATGTTTATCGATAAAATTATCAAAAACCCTAAAAGGCTAAGTTGCTGAGATCAAACTTTTCAATAGATCGTCAGTGTGTTGCTTCCAATTAAATTCCTCATCAAGGTACATCTAATCACTCGACTATCAGTGTAGGATATGGCTCCCCACACCATAATACCAGGTGTCCGCCCTTGGGACTCTGTCGCATCCACTCCACATTTTCGCATCCCCTGCACTCTCTTCCATTCGACCCTTCATAAGCGCCTCCCATGACACTATTGGAGGCGGGCGGAACGATTTTGGGTCGTGAGCAGACTCAAACGGCACACATGATCGTTCATCATTGTGATGTGAGCGATATTCCACACTCGCCTTTCTGCTCTAGTGATCGTCTAGAGAACATTTAACCGTGCACTGTACACTGAAACCATCATTTAACCCGTCTTACTACTACTCAAGCACCAACAAGGTGATATGCTCTCCCAAGTGGACTATGCAGATCCAGATATATCCCGTACCACCCAACGAGCTCTTCAAGGTGTACGTCATCTGCCCTGGCCAGCACGACCCCCAGATCCGTCCCCCTTTGGGCTTGTTTGGGACCGCATGAAACATGTTGGGGGTTTGCAAGAGCGGCACGAAATCTGGCCCAACTGGTGGAAATTGCATGGCAGTCCGTTGCACATAGCCACATTCGGAACCTCTATGATCGTTTCCATGAAAGAATTACAGCTTGCATTGCCGCAAAAGGAGGATATACACGGTAGTCGGTACTAACGCCAACGTTGCGCACTCCCTGGTATCTGCACTCACGTGCATACGGATCTGTGATTGTGTGTCGTATATATCCTCGTCGTCACAGGGGCGGATCCAAGACGGCCTGCTGGGGGAGCGGGGGGATGTAGGCTGTGAAAGAGTTAATATCATCAGCTGAACTCTGCCTAAGTAGAAAGACTCAAGTACCGGACACCCCTTCTTACCCCATGCCCAATCAAATAAAAGTCTCACAGTTTTGAAAACTCATTGTAGTGATAACATTGCCGACCGCGGTGGCCGAGGGGACTGAGGCGCTCCAGTCACGGTCTGCACGGCCACTACGGTCGGGGGTTCGAATCCCCCCCTCGGGCATGGATATTTGTGCCGTCATTAGTAGTAGCTAGTTCATAAGTAGTTTGTAAGTTTAGGGACTGAAGACTCCGTAGTTAAGTCCCATAAGCTCCATAACAGTTGAGTTGCCGTGATAACACCCTTGAATCCGCCTATGTATCCTTAAGAATGTGTCAATAAACTTTCCCTGTGCTGGGTCGACGAATTCATAGTGTTCTTTCATTTTCCAGGAGTGTATTTTCCAATGCCCCCTCGTATAGTTTTCACTTGAAGTGAAGCAGGATGTAGAGCGAAGCCACTGAGTCAGAAGACATCCGGCAGACGGGAGGCCGCGCAGGGTCTGGCGAAGCCTCTGGGTGTCGCGCTCCCAGGTGGTCTAACGGACACGGCGGACGGCGGAGCGCTGACCGCGACCGACGCGCCGTGCCGTGCCGTGGCGTGGCGTGCGCGCCGCCAGTGCTGTGGCACGCGTGGGCGGCGCGGCGCGTTCTGACCCCTCCCCTCCCCCCCCCCCACCCCTCCACCGCCCACGCAGAGTCAGGGGGCGGCGGCCGCGCTGCCTTCTCCTTTCCTCTGTCTGCCCGCGGCCCTCACCAGTTAACGACTCTCACGCACTCACGTATCTCACACCAGTCTTGTGCGTCCAAACTATCACAGGCCGTCGCCCGTGTGTTGATCGATGATTTGCCTTGAGTTGTCTCAATACTCGAGAACGAGAATAGGAGCTATTCGTAAAATTAAAAGCCTGTATTATTTACGTCGGTTTGCAGGAGGATTTTAGAACATACAGGGTGTTACAAAAAGGTACGGCCAAACTTTCAGGAAACATTGCTCACACACAAAGAAAGAAAATATATTATGTGGACATGTGTCAGGAAACGCTTAGTCACGATCTGCTCGGCCCCTACGGTCGGGGGTTCGAATCCCCCCTCGGGCATGGATATTTGTGCCGTCCTTAGTCTAAGTTAGTTCGTAAGTAGTTTGTAAGTTTAGGGACTGATAACCCCGTAGTTAAGTCCCATAAGCTATACAAACAATCGAATCGAAACAATCGGAAACGTTTAATTTTCATGTTAGAGCTAATTTTATTACTTCTCTTCAAATTAGATTAATCTTGGAATGGAAACACACAGCAACAGAACGTACCAGAGTGATTTCAAACACTTTGTTACAGGAAATGTTCAAAATGTCTTCCGTTAGCGGAGGATACATGCATCCACCCTCCGTCGTATGGCCGGCCGCGGTGGCCGAGGAGGCTAAGGCGCTCCAGTCACGGTCTGCACGGCCACTACGGTGGGGGGTTCGAATTCCCCCTCGGGCATGGATATTTGTGCCGTCCTAGTTCGTAAGTAGTTCATAAGTAGTTTGTAAGTTTAGCGACTGATGACCCCGTAGTTAAGTCCCATAGACTATACAAACATTTGAACATTCCGTCGTATGGAATCACTGATGCGCTGATGCAGCTCTGGAGAATGGCGTATTTTATCACAGCCGTCCACAATACGAGCACGTACCGGTATTGCGTAGACAAGAGCTTTCAAATGCCCGCATAAATGAAAGTCAAGAGATGTCGCCGTGAAGCGCTGCTACTGCGGGCAGCCAAGACGCCGTAAGTCTATATCCGTCTTCTCTGTTCATATTTCCGGGTCGCTTAGCTATTTCTATTGCTTCTTTGATTTTCCTCTGCAAAGTGAAGGGTTGTTTTGCCAGTGCAGTGACTTCCTGAAAACCTATTTGTTTGCCGCAATCTTCCTGGTGTTCAGCTACTGCCGACTTCGTATGCTGTCCCAGCCGAATGTACATCTCGTGCTCGGCTATCCTTGTGTTAATCGGCCGCCCAGTTTCTCCAATGTATACCTGGCCATATTCACAGCCGATTTCATAGACTCCGGCTGTGTGCAACTTATCAGTTTTGTCCTTCATTGAGCCTAGGACATCTCTTATTTTATTGTTGCTGCGAAATATAGGTTTGATGCCCTCTCGACGAAGAATTTTGCCCACTCGTTCGGTGACTACTTTTACTTATGGCAATAGGGCGATGGTTTGTTGATCCTTTTGCTCTTCCCCTTTTATTTCCATCATTAGATGTCATAATTTGCTCAATCATCCTCTTCCCATAATCGTTTGCTTCGAAGGTGGACCTGATGTTTTGTAATTCTGCCTTCAGGTGTTGTTCATCGCTAATCCGATGTTAGTGTGTGGAGCACGGACTTCTTTTGCGTAGGATGATGGTGGTAGATTGCGTGAAGGTACTTGCCTATGTTGATAGCTTTTCTATATACCCGATGGCCTAGTTTGCCCTATGGCTTCCGGTAAACCTCTACATCCAGGAAAGGGAGCACCCCATTCTTCTCAACCTCCATGGTGAACTGGATCTTGTTGTGCTGTTGATTGAGGTGTTGATGGAAATTCTGCAGCTCCTTTTCTCTATGATGCCAGATGACAAACGTGTCGTCTACATATCGCAGCCAGCAGTCTGGGCGTAGTGTTGCGGACTGGAGATCTGCTTCCTCGAATGCCTCCATGAAAATATCGGCTGCAACGGGCGAGAGAGGTGACCCATTGCAACTCCGTCCGTCTGTTCATAAAATTCCCCTTTCCAGCTGAAATAGGTGGTCGTTAAACAATGTTGCACCAGATCGCAAACGTCGGGTGGAACACGTTCCTCCACGATGTTCATGGTATCCGACACTGGTACATTTGTAAATAAGGACTTCACGTTGAAGCTGGCCATTAAATCCATGGTGGAGATTAGTTTTTCTTCTAAAAGCGCCACAAAATGGGTTGAGTCCTTAAGATTCCGTGTGGCCCACGAGATGTCTGAGCTCGGAACCAGTTCTTTTGCAAGTCGGTAAGTCGGTGAATCTATCCTGTAGACAATATGCCTTAGAGGAAAAGATTCCCGGCGGATCTTCGGAACCCCATAAATACTTGGCGCCTGTGGGACTTGCGGGTTCAGTCTTCTGGCCGTGTCGAAGTTCATTCTGGTTTTCTTAAGCAGTGCTTGCGTCTGTTTTATTATATTGGCCGTCGGATCCCCCTTGAGCTTCTATAGATGGGTTCACTTTGTAATTTTTCCATCCGGTTGTCGTAATCTGTAGTATTCATGACCACTGCGTCGTTCCCCTTGTCCGACTGCACCAGTACTAGGTCGGGGTTGTTCTTTAGCTCTATGATAACACGACGTTCTTCATTGCTGATGTTCTGCTTTGGTGGCTTTACATGCGCCAAGACTCGAGCTGTCTCTTGTCGTATCTTCTCTGCTTCTGCCTATGGAAGTCTTCGTTTACTGAGCACACATTTTTTATAACGGAGTGTATTAATGATGGCTGAGTGCGACGTCTGACTTTTCAGGGGCCACTCGACAGGTAAAAGAACCTGCTACACTAAGGAACTCTGAAAAATACGAAAAAAGATCTACACAATTTGTTTATACATTGGAACCTTTCTTAGTGAGCGTAATTCTCTTCTGAGTCTTGCCTGAAATGCAAAAGGGTCGTTAAGGAAAATATATTTGTCCATCGGAAAATAGGATAATGTGTAACGTTGCGAAAAATACACAAAAAACTGCGTCCAGCAATTTAAAAGAAAGCTGAAGCAAAAGAAAGGATATATATTTCCTCCGAGTTCGGCTTGACCGATGCAAGTCTTTCTAGATGACGGCAATTCGGCTACTTGCGTACCAATGAAGATGTAAACTCTACAATACCCGTGCCCGAGCGGAGAAAATCCTCGACGTGACGGGAATGTAGGCAGGCCGTGGTGCGTGGCAGCCCACTGTGGAGGCAGAGATATAAAGGCGGTTCCAGTCCAGCGGCCAGTGGCTGGGCTGTGAGCCGCCGCCATGCCGGCATTAGCTTCACTTCTCGGCGGGGCTCCGCCGGTGTCGCCTGCAGCGGCTAGGCCGCAGCCAGCGGTTAATTACGGAGGACTCCAGACCGGAACCAATCAGGAGGCAGGCCCGCTGCCACGGCCGCCAATCAGGGACGCCGCCGGTCTCCGGCGGAGACGCGCTGTTACTTCGCGTATCAGACGCCCTCCATAGGTGGCGCCTCCTTATAATAACTAAAACCCACGCTTCACCGTGGTCCATTTATAACGCACAGACTTTTTGATGGCAATCAATGCGAGGCCGTAACGGCTGTGCCATAAACAAGAAAAAGAGCAAAATAAAATTAATTATGTTATTGTTGTTGTGGTCTTCAGTCCGCAGACTGGTTTGATGGAGCTCTCCACGCTTACCTGTCTTGTGCAAGTCTCTTCATCTGAGAATACGTTCGGCATCCTACATCCTTTTGAATCTGCTCATCTCCCTCGCTCTTCCTCTACGATTTTTACCCCACACGCTTCCTTCTAATGCTAAGTTGACAATTCCTTGATGTCTCAGAATGTGTCCAACGAGTCTATCCCTTCTCTTAGTCAGGGTATGCCAGAAACTGCACCTCGTCATCAGTTACGTGATCTACCCATCTAAATTAACATGTTAACAAGTTTCCTTCTTTAGAAACGCTTTTCTTCCAATAGCCATCGGCCATCAGAAGTAATCTTGCTACCGAAATAACAGAATTCATCTACTACTTTTATTGTCTGATTACCTAATCTAATTCCTTTAGCATCGCCTGATTTTCTGACATTGCATTCCATTATTTTCGTTTTACTCTTGTTAATGTTCATCTTATATCTTCCTTTCGAGACACATAATAATTATTACGACCACAAATTCGAGTTACCAGTAAAATTACGAACTCCTGGATACCAATAACAGACCAGACGGGTCCTTAATTAAAAAGTAACAAAATTAAATCAATTAATTTAGGACAGTTTATTAATTTTCACAGCACGATTGCTTACTTAGGGGACAGTCGAATGAAAGGGACAGAGTAATTTCTACATTACCTGTTTGGTTAATGTAAAAATTACTCAAAATCTAGAACTTCCAGTTGTTTGTTAAACTTAAGGGACTTAACAGTGGGGTCATCAGTCCCTAAACTTACAAACTACTTTTGAACTACCTTATAGTAAAGACGACACAAACATCCATGCCCGAGGGGGGTTTCGAGCCCCGACCGTAGCGGCCGTGCAGACTGTGACTGCCGCGCCGCAGACCGCTCGGCCATTGCCATTTCCTGTAACCGTTAAGAGCAAGCTGAAGCCACGCCGTGGCGGAGGCATACCAGCTTTGTCCCGCGCTCCAAACAGGTGTCCCAACCTGAGTGTCCGAGACACAGTGCCGCCCGCAGGGGCTAAGCTTCCCCAACGGTCCAGCCGCCGTCCCGTTCCACCACGGATGATGGATTCAATAAGACCTGTAAGGTTGGCTACAGGGACTACTTTAGAACAGCGGAAGCACACCGCGGTGCCGTGTCCGGAGAACTGATACGCACCGCCATTCGTTTGTAGAGCTTTGAAGTATCCACCTCGCGGACAGTCTGTGGCGGAAGTTACCGCCGTATTAGGAAAGTGTGACTTTGAGGACCGTCCGCGTCTGTTACAATGATGGGCGAGTGGAAGCATCCGGTACACATACCACTCAGTTTATACTGAGGTAAGATTGGCCGCTTGGCCCCTGCTCTGATTATAGTATTACGACTACATGGCTAGCAACATTCTCTCTGATTCAACCACTCTCCGCTCTCAAGCGACTACAAATCTATCTCTATAAAATGTGCTTATTTCTTGACTATTGTTAGTAATTCCTTGCCCTACAACAAGGAGGTTTCGTGGCAAAATAGTCTTATTTGTGACAATATTAAACATGCAACAGAGATACCTCAAATTCGTCATATATTTAGGAATACAGATTTCACCAACTTCTGCTTATTTGTTCTGTAACTTTCCCACTGTGCACTTTTCAATTAATGAATCTTCGAAAGGCGACGAAACCCCTGCCAAGAGAAGAGTTCCGACGCCTTTACGGCCTCAGGACAGCAGATCAGCAGGTGAGTGTAACTTCCTGTCTGAGAGGAAAGGCGATAGGCAGCAACCCTTCTTGCTTCATCTTTGTTAGAAAAACTTCACCACTTACACAGTCTGGTTTGAGATTATGTGTGAAGTAAAAGAATTATTACGAACACAGACTCACTGAGAAAATACATGAGTCAAATCAAAACCTACTTTCTTAATGCTGTGGCTAGGTCAATAAAGAAACTTTCTCACAAAATCCGTGTTATTAAAGCAGTGGATTCACGTTTTCTGCATAAACATCAATATATTTAGGTTTTCCCGATTTTGCAACATGCAACTTGTATTTGCCTTTGAGGAAAACAATCGTACGTTCTCTCTCTCTCTCTCTCTCTCTCTCTCTCTCTCTGTCTCCATTCATCCGTCCAGTTCCTCTTCCTATATCTCCCTCATCTATTGTTACCCCATCACCCCATCTCTGTCCCTCTCCTCATCTCTCCTATATCTTCCATTTGTAGGGAAATGAAATCGAACGAGCGCTTTCTAAGAAATCATCCCGGCATTTGCCTGGAGCACTTTAAGGAAATCAGAGAAAACCTAAGTCTGGATGGGCGGACACAGTTTTGATGCACCGTCCTCCCGAATGTGAGTCCCACATGATGAGCAACCACTGCGCCTTCTCACTTCCTGTCTTCCGTCTCTCCTCCCTCGTCTAGGTCCATCTCCTCCTCCTCCATCGCGCCTATTGAAAATGAAGAAATTTGGAAATTTAAAAAAAAAAATTACGTCTCTTACTGACATTGTCAGGTAGGAGAAGGGCGATCTGTTTGAATTGTAAACAAAAAAACTTTGCAAAATCTGTACTAGTCAAGATCGCAGTTTGTTCACATGCTTTTACAGAGCAATGCTTTCTCCTCAATAGTTTTGTGTGGGAGATAACATAATGGCGGACTGCAGAGATAGGGTTCAACACTTCAGGAAATGTTTCGAGAAGTTCTGAAGATGGCCTCCAGATAAACCGAAAATAGTTATCACATTTCATAAATATTATTTCGATCTTGACTAAAAAAGATCATTTTATTTTAAAGTAATCGTATTTGAAATTCTACAGCTACATTTATATATTGAAGTGCCTAAAACAGGGTTGTCGAACCACTTTCATAATATTTTCCTACCGTTCCATTCTATAATAACAAGTGGCAAAAAGAAACGCCTAAATCAAAATGACACAAAGTTGGTAGGTCTCGATGCTTCGCAGGAGCATTTGCAGTATGATGTCTTCTATGAAGAAGATTTCTTTTGTGAAAGCTTAAACCATTCTTCAAGGAGCTGTTTCTCTAATGCCTAGGATTCGCTTCATGTAGCGAGACTTTATTTTTTCCAATGTTGTTGTTGACTGTCAGTTTGTCCGAGATTATGTGGATTCCATAAGTTGCTATTGGCGCTATGGCTGTTGGATATTGTAAATAGCTTTTATGGCTACTTTTGCTCTTTCTTTCAAATGGGTGTTGAATGAGGTCAGAATTGTTTATTTTATTTTCATTTTGAAAATCATCTGTACTAGCCATCACCTAATACACCAATGGGCCTAATTATGCTACTACTTGAGGTTTGAAAAGCTCTTCAATCTCCGTGTTTGCTTACAAATAAATTTGTTTTATTGGTAAGGTCCGCCTTGAGCTAACATTTGTGTTTGCTCAAGTCGGACCTTACCTATAAAACAAATTTATCTACTACTTTTTTGGTGAGTTGTTATGCCCATTTTTGTTGTGTTTTACATTTGATGTTAGTGTGACTACCATATACTTACATTTGACTAATGACTACGGGGAGGATGAGCTAATCTACTAATTCCTGCAGTGTCACAAGTGTGCCAATGTTGAGGCTGCCAAGCGAAACCCAACAGCCGTATCCCTGGCACTGGGCTGGCCTTATCTCACTGCAGGTGCAAAAAATGGTGTGCAAGTGCTTACTGTACTACTTAAAGTAACATATAACTAACTTAGTCTGCGTCTTCATTGTCAGTGTTGTTTGCAGACGCTCCAAGATTAGCTTGGTATCACTTAAAGTGGGAAATTTCATTACGATCTGATTAGAGTTGAGTGCGGACAAACACCGTAGCATATAATCGTATTCCTGTCTGAAACTGGAATCCGTTTTCCTGCTGTAGTAGTAATACCTTCGTAAGGACGCAGGTGTCTTCCTCATTCGAGAACCTCCCGCCTGTCAATTCAGACTCTACGCGCCAAACGGCGTACTGACAAGAAAATTACCGAGGACTCTAACGCAAACACAGGTCTCCCCGTTGCCTCCATGGCGGTGTATCAGTCTGCAGCCGTTATTTATGCTGGCTTATAGCGTGTTACGGATGCGATGTGCTCTGTCAAAGTCACGTGGCGGAGGCGGATAACATCGCTCGCCCTGAGGGGAAGTTGTGACGTGACTGGACGCGCCCGATAGAGGTCACCGCAGCCCATCCCGAGAGTCGCTCGCAGCCCCACCTGGACGGGGCACGCCTCAAGACTGGACGTTCACCTCCATCACTTGCCTCTTGAATGGCCCCACTTGAAACGTCACTCTCTGGTACGGCGTCAGTTCGACACAGCGTAACACAGACTCTTATTGCGGATCTCGGGAAGTGTCGACAACATACGAGGGGCGTTTGAAAAGTACGTGAAAAGTCCGAGAGATGGCACCCCAGCGCGTATCGAGGACATGGTTAATTAGTAGCATCTTTGGAAAAAGCGCACAGCCATATTGGTTTATTTCTTTGTGTTTGGCATTCTTGTGAATCAAGGAAGTCGAGCGATTGTCAAAGAATGGACCAAAAGAAGAATTCCGTGTGGTGATTAAACATTACATGAAAGGTAAAACGCCTCAGGAGACTAAAGAGAATCTTGATAAACATTATGGTGATTGTGCACTTTCGATTAAAACAGTTTGTAAGTGTTTTCAAAATTTTCGGAGTGGCCACATGGGCACAAGTGACGCTGAACATTCTGAACGCCCTGTGGAGGTTACGACTCCAGAAATCATTAAGAAAACCCAAGATATAGTCATGGATGACAGAAGAGTTAAGGTGCGTGAGATTGCTAGTGCTGTGGGCATCTAGAATGAAGGGGTGCAAATATTTTGCATAAATGAAACTTCCTTGCAGATTAAAATTGTGGGCCGTAACTGGGACTCGAACCTGGGACCTTTGTCTTTCACGGACAAGCCCTCTACCACTGAGCTATCCCGACACGACTCACGGTGCCGTCCCACAACTTCACTGCAGAGTGAAAGTTTCATTCTGGAAACATCCTAAGCCATGTGTCCACCATATCCTTTCTTCCAGGACTGCTAGTTTTGCAAGTTTCGCAGGAGAACTTCTCTGAAGTTTGGAAAGTAGGAGGCAAGGTACTGGCAGAATTGGAGTTGTGGGGCGGGACCGGGAGTCGTGTCGGGATAGCTCAGTGGTAGAGGGCTTGCCCGTGAAAGGCAAAGGTCCCAGGTTCGAGTACCGGTCCCGGCACACAATATTAATCTGCCAGGAAGTTTCATATCAGCTCACTCCTCTGCAGAGTGAAATTTTCATTCCGGATTTTGCATAAATATTTGGATATGAGATAGCTACCAGCAATATGGGTGCCGCGATTGCTCACGCTTGACCAAAAATGGAATCGTGTGAAGTGTTGCAAGGAAGGTTTGCAGCTGTTCACAAAAAATCCACGGGACTTTAAGAGTTGTATCGTTACTATGGATCAAACATGGATACATTACTATACTCCTGACACCAAAGAACAATCTAAACAATGGGTTACAATCTGCACCAAAAAAGGCGAAGATCGGTCCTTCGGCTGGAAAGGTTATGGCTACGGTCTTTTGGGATTCGCATGGAATAATCCTCATCGACTATCTGAAACAATTACAGGCGCATATTATACATCGTCATTAGACAGTTTTAAATACGAGCTGCAAGAAAAATGCCGGATATTGGCCCACAAAAGAAGTCCTTTTTCTATCAAGACACTACACCAGCACACTCCTCTGCATTTGTGGGCGCACCGGCCGCGGTGGCCGAGGGGACTGCGGCGCTTCAGTCTCGGTCTGCACGGCCACTACCGTCGGGGGTTCGAATCCCCTCTCGGGCATGGATATTTGTGCCGTCCTTAGTGTTAGCTAGTTCGTAAGTAGTTTGTAAGTTCAGGGACTTATGACCCCGTAGTTAAGTCCCATAAGCTCTACAAACATTTGAACATTTGTGGGCGCAATATAATTGGAAATAGGATTCCAACTCGCGGGACGATGATTTCATTCAAACGAGAAAGTGATTGCAGAAACTAATAGCTATTTTGCAGGCTTGGACAATTCTTATTATTCGGAAGGGATCAACAAATTAGAATGGCTTTGAACGAAGTGTATAAAACGAGACTATATCGAAAAATAAAACTAGTTTTCCCCAAACACGTTAGTGGTTTTTATTTTTGCACGGACTTTTTCAAACGCCGCTCGTACTATATTTGAATGGGTTAGGTGACCGTTTTTTGTAACTGTAAATGAGTCCACTTTAGACCAGACGCGTTTCGCATATTTTAAACCATCTTCAATGGTCAACTGTACAGGATTTTTTTTATTATTTATTTATTTATTTATTTATTTATTTTGTTTGGTTTATACTAATCATGAACAGTTATCATGCAATGGGGTAATTTAGTACTGAACTGTTAAGATTACTCACGTATTTTTATGTTGCCCTTTTCATGTATGTTTTGTAGCACATTGCCACATGCTGTCACTGTTTACAATTACACTTTTTTTTTATAAAAGTTTCTCAAAACTCGCCATTTCTGTAACTTAGAGGGCTGCTTTTGTGTTTTGTTTTTGTTTATCATCTGTATGTGTGTTATTTGCTTCCAAGTTCTGTGGTTTGCACTGTGAAATGTGTTCTTGTTTTGTTGCTATCAAAACAGGCGTATGCTAGCAGTATTGTCTGTGATGTTCTGACTGTATTGTGTGTGTGTTTATAAATATGATTTCAACTACCGAAGCTGTGTGTGTGTGTGTGTGTGTGTGTGTGTGTGTGTAGGGGATTTGTTGTTCTCTTACACGGTCTTATTATGTGATGAGTTTGAGGCTGAGGGAAGTTTTTCTTTGTCTACTATTTGCTTTATTAAATAGTGTTTGGTTGCTGATGTTGAATTGGTCATTTAATACTTGTTTTTTTCTGTTAATGCTTTTTGAATTTGGTAATTTTCTTGCAGCACTAGCAGATTTTTTTTTCTGATCGCTTCACGCACTGTTGCAATATGTGACGATGAACTAATGGCAGCGAGAGAAATAAAAGCTAAGATTTTACCACCTGCCATATTAAAACTGCATCGCCCCGCGGTCTGAAGCTCCATGTCACGGATTGCACAGTTGGGCCTCTGGATGTTTGAGTCCTCTCTGGGGCATGTGTGTGTTACTGATGTTGTCGTTAGTATTAGGTAGTTTACGTAGTGTTTAAGTCTAGGGACGCGCTCCCTCCCAATCACCTCCCACCCCGTCCTACACACACACACACACACACAGCCAACTCTCAGAACAAAGTACCATGAAGCAAAGCATGACGAAAATTACGATTCCTGGCAATTGGCAAAACTTTTAGAAACTACGAACTACTTTTGAAACGGCAAGCAAGCTAATAAGGGAAGGCGAAAGAGCCTCTACAAAAGTATGAAAAAGAAGATTTACTTGCTAAACGTGGGCGAAAACGACTGAAAGAAGCAGTGTTCTTCAGAGACGCGCACTTTCAGCAGTCTGCATGTCGGTTTTCCGACAGCATTACTCGGTGCAACACTGATAAAGGATATACACACGCAGTTAATCAACTTTTGAAAGATTTTCTTAGACGTTATGCAATGCACTTCACAAATTTTTGAGAAATTTTCTTGCACGTTATTTAAAGCAAGGTAATATCCACCGATATAAATAAATTATTATTAAATTTATTAAGTTTAATGTATTTTATTGTTATTAGAAATGTAGGCATACATTTTAGTCTAACAGTAATCGTGATGGCAAGTTATATTTTTGGGATTTGTATCGTGGATCCATATCGGGACTCGAATACAGACGCTAACCTTTCATGGGCTTTCAATGACGGAGCTATCCACGCATCATCGAGATTCGACTTTTCAGACCTTCAGTATCATCACTAGAGAGTCTTACCTACTTTGTTAACTTCTGCAGGAGGCCACAAGACTGTAGTGTTAGACATGGCATACTTGAAAGGACATAGTTGCCATGACCTAGGCTCAGTTCTACCGTCACATAGGACCTCCACCAGTCACTTTGCACAGTGGACTAAAATCTAGATTTAATCTAGCAAGAATACTGGTTCCACATTATACATAAAATATTGCGTACGAAATGTTTACTGGTCGACAAAAAAGTTTCAGGGTTATTATTATTATTATTTACTTTAGAAGTTATTTAGAAGTTATTAATCAAGTACAGCCGCGACGGAGTGGCCGAGCGCATTGAGGCGCTATGCTCCGAGGCGCGAGGCCGTTCGCCGTCGGGGGTTGGAATCCTCCCTCGGGCATGGATGTTTGTGTTGTCTTTAGTATAAGTTAGTTTATAAGTAGTTTGTAAGTTTAGGGACATGACCCCGCAGTTAACTAAATGTTCAAATGTTTGTTAAGCTTATGGGACTTAACTACGGGGTCATCAGTCCCTAAACTTACAAACTACTTATCAACTACCTTATACTAAGGACGGCACAAATATCCATGCCCGAGGGGGGATTCGAACCCCCGACCGTAGTGGCCGTGCAGACCGTGACTGGAGCGCCTCAGTTCCCTCGGCCACCGCGGCCGGCGCTCAGTTAACTCCCATAAGCTAAACAAACATTGAACATCAAGTGCAGTATTTAAAAAAAGCCGCACAATATTGATTTATTCACTTCCTCTACGCAAATCGCATCAACTGACTACAATACGCTTCAAAGATTAAGAGCGTTGTTGTTTTCAAATGATACACGCGACAGAAACTACTTAGCGGAGTTGCCAAGAACAATGGGGTTTTATGGCATTATGCAGTGCCTGTCCCGAATATAAAACACCTCGTTCGCTGCAGTTTCCTATTACGAATTTCATTAATAAATCCAATATCTCAGAGTCAGCAACCTCCTAATCTTCGAAGATCACGAAATGTCTGCAGGCAGCCTCTAACAGTGGCAGCCAGTAATAAAAATTATTCTATAACGAGGATCAGAGTCCGGTTCCACGTAATTATCTTGTTTTTACCATTACTATTCACACCGTAAAGCGCTTGTAATTTGCTACAACAAATGTCTCGGAGCTATACTTTATTGTCCTTTGTGAGAGCTGTCGTAATCCTAAAATGGACGCGTCTAGTTGGAGAATAGGCAGCTAGTCGCCATATGAAAGGAACTGGTTGCTGCGTGCTGAGACAGCACGGCGAGGATTCGCCCGCTAATGATGTGCTCCTGCAGTCGGTATGGATTTGAGAGACAAAACACGAGGCCTTTGTGTAGCGCCGCGCCTCGGCTCCCCTTGTTTATACACTCTGCGGCGAGCTGTCGCCGTCACCTCCTGCCTTCTGCGTGGAGCGTCGAGTCCGTCGATAGTCGACAACAGTCTTCGTGGGTAATAAAGCTTGCCGCAAGCGGGCAGCACGTACCAGAGTTGATGACGTCGGGACTCACAAAAGGGACAGGGTGGGACAAGGTACGGCGGCGGAAAAACGAGGCGCAGCCGCGGTTTGGAACTGTACCTGACAGGCCGCCGTTTCTGATTTGTTTTCACGGTGCTTTGATGAAAGTGCGTCGCGGAATAATAGTCGATTCAACTGGCTGCAAATGGCGCGGAAACTGCGTCTTACCGCGTACCGTTATTACGACAGATGATTTCGGTCACGTAATTTCGTGATATGTCACATACGTTGTACACCGGACGAGATCTACGTCGAAATTAAATCTGTTGCTCTACGAGATGTGTGTACGAAACGAACGTCTATCCGTATAACGATGCTTCGCGGCGAATAGACGGCCGTATGTTTCGTGCCGTTTTCTTGGTGTCTCCTGAAAGCTATTCATTTTCGAGACTGTTGATGGTATTTGTTCTCTTTCATAGTTTCCGTGGTGATCACCTTGCACACAATGCTTCCACAGAAAGTAACTTGATATAATCATTCATTCAGAAGCAGCTCGTAGAAATGAAGATGGTTGTAAAGCAACTGAAACTGGTTATCCGTTTGTTTTATATTGCGATGAAAGCAAACGTATAATGAAACATTGCAGACCGTCCAAAACATCTTATGTCTCTGTTATAATTATAGCATTCTTTTCATCGTGTTATTTAATGGTTTATTTTCGGATTTATGAAACACGGGTATCCTACCTGTGGAGTAGGCCCACACCACTACTACTGACGCAATTTCATTTATACATTGACCAGGGTTGAGGAAACCCCACCCCCCGACCCTTTTTTTCCAGCCCAGTAGGATAAATTGGGTTTTACTGGGTTCTTTTCGTACTTTAAAATTCTTGTGATGAAGCCAGGGTGACTCTATTGAGGATACGTGGACGTGCAAATTGGACAGTTAGGCTGATTCTTAAAGTGTGACTTAGTGTCATTTTAGGTTCAATTGGCACACTGTTTTCAGTTCTGAAAGTCATTGTTGCCTTTTCTCTCTTTGAATGTGAGAATCTGCCAATTTTATACCCAAATTTATGTCTAATACGAAAAGTGACAAATTTTCGAAACAATCTTACTATGTTAAAGCAACTCATTTGTCATTGAGTCAAAACTCAATCAATATTATGAAACATACATCTGGAAGTTCTGAGTCCAAACTCCTTTTCATTTTTTTTTCTTTACAGGTGCAAAAAGGCAGTTTGCCTCGTGATCTACTTTCAAAAAAAATGTTCAAATGTTTGTTAAGCTTATGGGACTTAACTACGGGGTCATCAGTCCCTAAACTTACAAACTACTTATTTACTATCTTATACTAAGGACGACACAAATATCCATGCCCGAGGGGGAATTCGAACCCCCGACCGTAGTGGCCGTGCAGATCGTGATCGGAGCGCCTCAGTCCCCTCGGCCACCGCGTCCGGCGTGATCTACTTTAATCTCGATACGTTAATTCTAAAAACGAAAGGAAGTGGCAATGTTAACTATTGGTGGTGATAAACAGTGGATTCCTTAGCCCAATATTACACTAACAAATTTTCTTTGACAAAGATCTTTGATGTGGCGCAAAACGGGGTATTACAATGTCACCAAATTCAAATGTTTGTATAGCTTATGTGACGTAACTACGGGGTCAGCAGTCCCTAAACTTACAAACTACTTATGAACTAGCTAACACTAAGGACGGTACAAATATCCATGCCCGAGGGGGGATTCGAACCCCCGACTGTAGTGGCCGTGCAGACCGTCGGCCACCGCGGCCGGAACAATGTCATCAAATATTACGTAAATGCCCTTACAAAACTTCTGACGACGATTAATTACTGTGCTGGTGAAGCTGTGGGTTTCAGGGTGAGCGAATACACCATTGTTACAGAAGCTTCAAATTGAGGATGTAAAAAAAGTCTTCTGAAAATTACTTGTCAATGGACGAGAGCTCAGGAAAATTTAGAAGCATGTTAATAAAATAAATTATTGTGCTTTATAGTTGCTTACAATATACATAATTCCTCTAAGTTTCAATATGTGTCATTAAATCTTGATATGTGTGTATAGATGGTTTTTTTGGGTTTATTGGTGGTTATATATATATTGGGGTCAGGTTAAATTAGAACAATCTTGACATTGACTGCTCTGTATTGTAAACATTAGAGAATTTCAGCTGTGCTATCTCTCTTGCACGTTTAATTACATCCTATGTAAGTTCTCGAAAGCGAAAATATAGCCATAGGCTTAAGAATCTTTACCTTGACGTACTTCATAGCTTACTTCTTTCGATTACTTTGCAATCCACTCGGAGAACAACCCTCGCAGTATGTGACATTTCCAATTTTTTTCCAAATATACTGTATCATATCCACACTGGAACCAGTTCCAAACTACGTGTGTGCAGCTTCGTTTATACTGAGCAGCCGCACCGCATGAACTGCTCGTCGGGAGGCCAGAAGGGACAGCGGCTGTAGCCAGAGGCTTGGCCGTGTCATTGTGCGCCGTGATTCAGCACTGAGTAGCCCGACTTCTCGGCAAGTGCCTGGCCTTTCTGCCTCCCCTCCAGGTACGACTGGATCCGTTCCCTGCCAGCCGAGAAGGGAAGCCTTTCAGTTGTGACTTTCCCTGCTGGCTGTAATGCTCCAGCGTCACATGACTGTTACGTGTCCTCATCTGCACTCTCTCTCTCTTAGATTTACTCAATCATAATTTGTTACAGATGCTACAGTCTAATTCCTTCTGCACCATGCAGCCTCAATTACAGTATATGTTTAAAATTATATCCATGTACCTCAATGCAAACGCACTCATGGTAAAACCGCAGTGGTTACCACGCTGCTTGTATACGTGGCTCCCTTATAACCATATCTGGAGTCAGCTCTGCATACACGATACTTTTGAAGTGGACCCATAGCCTGAAATCTCACACGTTGAGCTCCGATGAGCGAGCGGCCCATGCATCTGGACCTCCTCGTCCGATCCTTCGACCAGGGAAGACACGATTGAGAAGCGTCCGGTCGTTGACAGTAAAGTGGGTTGGAGCTCCATCGTGTAGAGCCCACATAAACATTCGAATCATCAGTGGCATTGTATGGGGAGCAGTCCCACCCTCTAGGGGGAAATCATGCACAGAGTGACTGTGGCTGCATGCTGCAAAATGAAGAAGTTCACTCTCAGGTCGACAGCGTTATCATTAGAGGCCGTGCATGGCACAGCGCGTAATAGACTGCAGTCTCTGTAACAAAGTATGATTAAAACGATCTCTAACTGGAAACCATGCATTTCCAGGCGTAAGTTCATTAGACCTTTTTTGTTTCTCATCCTTTCCCCGATCAATCCCAAGAGTTTGTACACGGTGAAAAAAGAATCTTAGTAAGCAAAAAAGGTGTCTTGGAGATCCTCAGCTACCTTGCAGTGGCAAAGGCTGTAATGGAGGCATGGTCTACTTTCTAGAAGAGTCGGCCAAATATTTCTTCTTCCATGTAAAAATAAATAAATAAAAATAATAACAGTCGTTCTTTCTACGATGCATACATATTTTGCGAAAAAAAAATTGATAATATTATTATCACTGTAACTCGTCAGCATACAGTAATTTAAGTCCATGAATGGCTACAAATCTGCGTGTAGCCGAACATAACCATTTCAAGTCAATTATCATCTCAGTTACACCTGAGGACGCAATGCATTGTTCAATTCAATTGTTTGTTAAGCTTATGGGACTTAACTACGGGGTCATCAGTCCCTAAACTTACAAACTACTTATGAACTACTTACGAACTAGGACGGCACAAATATCCATGCCCGAGGGGGGATTCGAACCCCCGACCGTAGTGGCCGTGCTGACCGTGACTGGAGCGCCTCAGTCACCTCGGCCACCGCGGCCGGCAAAATGCATTCAAAGTAAAAACACCTACACCATTATGGAGCCACCACAACTTCTTCATCACACACCGACCAAGGTGGCGCAGTGGTAACGCACTAGACTCTAATTTGGAAGGATGGTGGTTCAAATCCACCTCCAGCCAATCTGGATGATTTATGTTCTCCATGATTACCCTAACTCATTCCAGGTAAATGAGTATTTGGTTCCTTTCAAAGGACACGGCCGATTTCCTTCACCACCCTTAGCCAGAGCCGCGGCGGACGGGCCGAGCGCATTGAGGCGCTATGCTACGATACGTCAGGCCGTTCCCCATGGGGGTTCGAATCCCTCCCCCCCCCCCTTCTGGCATGGATGTTTGTGAAGTCTTTAGTATAAGGTAGTTCATAAGTATTTTGTAAGTTTAGGGACTGATGACCTCGCAGTCTCTTAAGCTTACCAAACATTTGAACATCCTTATCCAAAACTCCGAGCGTTAGCTCCGTCCCTAATGACCAAGCTGTCGACGGGACGTTAAACCCTAAGCTTCCTTCCTTGCTTTCTTCATCACACCATCATCGCTGAAGCTGCAGTTATCGCCGCCCGCGGTGGCCGAGGTGACTGAGGCGCTCCAGTCACGGTCAGCACGGCCACTACGGTCGGGGGTTCGAATCCCCCCTCGGGCATGGATATTTGTGCCGTCCTAGTTTGTAAGTAGTTCATAAGTAGTTTGTAAGTTTAGGGACTGATGACCCCGTAGTTAAGTCCCATAAGCTTTACAAACATTTGAACATTTTTTTTTTTTTTTGCTGCAGTTATCTACCAGGGTCGAACCTATATGGTAAATGTACAAAGTACAGTGGAGGCGCTGCTGGTGATTTTTATTTGCCGCGGTGGAGTAGCCGAGCGGTCTAAAGCGTCTCGCTGCGGAGCGCGCGGTTGCTCGCCGTGGAGGTTCGAGTCCTCCCTGGGGCATGGGTGTGAGTGTTTGTCCGTAGGTTAGTTTACCTAGGTTTAAGTAGTTTGTAAGCTACGGACTGATGACCACGCAGTTTGGTCCGATAGATTTACAAACATTTGAACATTTAATTTTTATTTTTTTTTTTATTTTTTTTTTTTTCGCCCTTAGCAAAGGAATTAGAGTTAGTCTGCTGCCATAGCATTCTTCCTACGTCTCACACTGACTTTTGCGCTCGTTTGACGCTGTGTTGCTTGTCAGCCAGCACCGACAACTCTACGCAAACGCCTCTGCTGTTGACTATCAAGTGCAGGTCGTCGGCCATGGCGTTGACGATGCTTGGATGAATGCCTGAAATTTTGTATTTTCAGCACGCTCCTCACACTGTGTATCTTTGAGAGTTAATTTCCTTAACGATATCATAAATGCAATTTCCCATGCCTCTGTCTCCAGCTATCATTCTCGATATAGAATTCCTGTCGCGCGGCCATAACGTTGAAAAGTATTCCACACGAATCGTCGGAGTACAAATGACAACTCGGCGGCCAACTTCTCGCCCTTCTCAGTGGCAGCGGTAGATGTCGGCGACCGCAGACGGATCAAAAGTTCAAATGTTTGTATAGCTTATGGGACTTAACTACGGGGTCATCAGTCCTTAAACTTACAAACTACTTATGAACTAGGACGGCACAAATATCCATGCCCGAGGGGGGATCCGAACCCCCGACCGTAGTGACCGTGCAGACCGTGATTGGAGCGCCGCAGTCCCCTCGGCCACCGCGGCCGGCGCCGCAGACGGGCTCCCACCTGTGGAGGCCTCTGAAAACGGTTGATCGAGTCGATAACATTTTAGCTATTTGGTTGTCCGCATTTATTTCCGTGTGAGTGCAGTAGTAATAGTAGTAAATTTGTCTGGATTTTGAAATTCCTTAACTTGGGTAATAGAGAACAAGGTTAGAACACAGGGAGACTCCCTTACGCTGAAAAAGTGAAGCCTGCCTCCGCCATATTGCTAAGTTTTGGAGGAGTGTTCGTATTGTAGAACGAATGTTTTATGTCACCCAAACAGGAATCGTCCGCCGGTTTTGACGTGATGTACAACGTGTTAAAAGTGCAAATCAGTCGTTAAAATTACGTTTCCAATTATATTATGATGAGTATTTATTACTATTTATTCAAGAAAGTATATTGTTCTGAAGTACATACGTTGCAGTGACTGTCAGTTCAATGCATTAAGGGTCCAGATTGGCTGGAGGTGGATTTGAACCACCATCCTTCCAAATTAGAGTCTAGTGCGTTACCACTGCGCCACCTTGGTCGGTGTGTGATGAAGAAGTTGTGGTGGCTCCATAATGGTGTAGGTGTTTTTACTTTGAATGCAAGGGTCGATTTAACGCATAGTTTTAACGGAGAAATAGCATTCCAAAACTGACCAAGATGGCGGACAGACTTCAACTGACGTATGTACTCGGCATAGATAACGCCATATTCCTTTGTCCTAACCTCCTTGATAGAGAAACATTTCATTGGGACTATGGTCGTTGCAGAAACAACGACCGTGCGGAACGGCTGCGTGGTCTAAGGCGTCATGCTACGGACTGGGCGTCCTTTCCCGCCGGAGGTTCGAGTCCTCCTTCGGGCACGTATGTATGTGTGTGTGTGTGTGTGTGTGTGTGTGTGTGTGTGTGTGTGTGTGTGTGTTTTCTCCTTATTGCAAGTTAGTTTAAGTAGTTTGTAAGTCTAGGCACGGTTCACCAATACAGTTTCGTCCAATAGGTTTACAAATATTTATTAAATGCAATTTCTAAGAAACTGAAAAGTAATGACCTAGATATCCAAAACTGTAGAGGAAATGGATATGATAATGGCCAAATATGTTTGGCATTAATTAAGGTCTCAGGACAAGAAAACTCAATATTAATCCTCGGGCATCTTAATGTAATAAGTATACCATTCTTGGAATTAGCTTTCGAAAGATGCAGCTAACTCTTCTACAACAGTTAAAAGTTTTTAGGCTTCATGAATAAAGTTTATGTGCTCATTACAAGGTCAAGCAAGCGTTGAAACCCTATAAAAAGCAAATTAAAATTGACATTTAAACCTATGTGTGAAACATGATGGCAAAAGAAAATCGGAAAAGTAAAAGCTACATTTTTCCTGTTTACTTTGACAATGCTATTAACTGAAGCGGAAATAGCGGTTTATATTAATTATGACGCAATCTTTAAAAAGTTCTGCGAGGCAAAAAGCTGAAAAGTTTGACTTGTGTTCGTTTGTTATAATTTTTGTCATTGTAGTAATACTTATAATTATACCATAGTAATTGTTGATTTAAAATTCAGCCTTTAACATTTTCTATCTGACTCAAAGAGGCCTCATAAAGATTTTTGTCAGTTTTCGTCTATCCCCGCCTCCTTGTGTACGCGTTGCTACCCCCATTTCCATCTGTGCATATCGCTGTCCGATTACTTATGTCTCCTCTGCCTGCATTGTGACGATGTGTATGGACCAAGAGTTCTTCTCCGGGCGCTTGTAATCAACAGTGCTTGTCTGCCAGAGGACGTGGGCACGCGGAGCGTGTGCGCATGCGCAGCTCTGAGAGTGTAATGGCGGCCGCGAGCTAATGGAGCGAGCTAATTGCAGCCGCACCTGCCTGCGCCTGCGCCTGCGTGCCGCGGCTCGGCTGCCCAGCGCTGCCAACACTCGCCATCACTCGCTGGTCGCTGACAACGGCCGCGCTGCAGGTCGATTGTCACATTGCTTAACGGAACGTCAAAGCAGACCTTATTGCATTTCAAATGGCGACGTCAACACAGCTTCTCGACGGAACGGAAATCGGCGTCAAGATGAAACTTTCTCAGAAAGCAAGTTGACGTTGTACGAGTTGGGAAAACGACGATAGAATGGGGATAGTGTGTCGACTGATAACATCGAATTAAACTCTTTTCGCCATTCTGACTTAAGCCCGTTTTAAACGATGAACGAAAGCGGACAAGAGGTTCGTTCCAGCAGCTGCCAGACTGCTTGACGCGTATGCGCAACGCTGAAATTGTGTTCGAGCAGCGCCTTCTTCTACTTGGAGTGTGGTTGTTTGGTGTTCCAGCAGTTGCCGCAAGCAGCCAGACGCTATCCGGAAAAAAATTTCTGGCGCGGTCAAGCTGCCAATTTACGCATGCGCAGAAAGGTCTGGGTTAGAATGGAGTGTAGCCATCGCGTGATACGTGCGTGTTTGTGGCGTGTTTTTCGATCATTTCGAAGTCACTGCAATCCCACTTGAGATCAGATATTTCTCGTTTACACTTATTCGTTATTAGGAAGGAAAGTATTTTAATTATTCCTTTAAACTCACCTTCGCCTACAGCCAGAAACAATGCAAAAAGCGTTCCAGTAGTGCAAATATAAAATAAGGGTTTTTACGTCATAGTAGCTGCGCATGCGCAGTAACACTTGTATCTTAGCGCTTGAAAGTAGCCGTCTGGCAACTGCTGGAGCGAACCTAAGATAGATAATAGTCTACTGAAGCACTCCTAGCGTACTAGTCACGAACTAATGCAGATCTTGCGGCAGTTTTAGATGATAAACAGAGAGGAAACGCTACTGGCAAATGTGTCGCGAGTCTCGGTTTTTGTTGTTTTGCAGGATTGTACATAGGTAGCACAATTTCTGAAATATGTTCAATACCGGTAAACTTAGCTATAGCGAAGGCTGCGTTTGCATTGGGTTTCGTTGCTAGAAGGCGGATACAACGCCGATGAAAAAAACAGGTGCTGGATGCGATCGTCGCTTCCGAGAAGAGAAGAGAAGAAGAAAACTGCGACGCACACAGAATGGTAATGAGAGAATTAATGCCGGAGGGTCCAAATTAAATCCGAAATTATATTTAATTTTTTCTTTGTGGCATGCTGAATCTACGTAAAGAAACATGATGCTGCTATAGTTTCAAGTTTTATCAACGAATATTTACGAGCTTCTGTGACTACGAGCGAAAATATACGTTTCTTATTATTCCCAACATAAAAAAGGGCTTGCTCTTCACTATATCTTTCAAAATGAGAAGTATAATAGCAGGTTTGTTCCATTCCATAACTAAAACACCAGTCGTCGTGATTTCACATTAAATAATTATGAAAGGTTTAAAAACTATCATAAACATATTTAGGAAAAATACAATAGAGTCACTTGCTCAGAAAGTTCTTTGCGACGATGAAAGTCAAAATGCACGTAACTACGAAGGAAAATGGTAGACCAGTGATCTCTATAGTAGATCACTGTGGTAGACTGACAGCAGCCGTGACTGCAGCAGACAGCTACTAGATCGCGCATGCGCAGTGAAGCTACCAGTACTGAATGTAGGCCGCTACATATTTCTTTATCGTTACGATTAGCGCGCGTCGATTCTAGCGCGATCATACTAGTTACCCCGTTCAAACGACTGACGGCGACCATTAACAAAACTTATCAGCAATCTATTACAAGTTCTTTCATCGTTTGAAAGGGGCTTTATGTTATGGTAGTGGATTTCGCACTACTATGTCTTCTTTGTTTTTATTTCATCACCATATTTGCAAATGTTTTGTGATGTCTTTGGTATTTTTTCCCATTGAGATGTCTTCCGCAAGATCGACCAGATATCTGTAAGAGATTAACGATTTAAGTTTCATGATATCGATGTTGAAGATGTGATGGACTGATATGAAGTGCGATTCTCTGGGTATGATGACAGAATATATTTTTAGTCATTAAGGAATTAGTTACATGTAACAGAGAGCTGTGAAGTGTACAGTTACTGTGAATGGAGACAGAAATAGTCGGAGGATCCCGAACAAAAGTGCTGTTCTGGGGTGATCATATTCGCATAATAAATCGTGGCTGTCCGAATCCCAAGTCAGTCCTGTTAGTGTACTGGCTGTTGTAACAAATCATCGTGACCATAGCATTAGAATCACGGTATTCCGATATTTATCCATCGTTACGTAATTTTAATAATTTGTTAAGAGGCAGAATTTTCCCATTTTTCAAAACTTTTAGTATATTCAAAATATATCAGCAGTTCAGAGTAATAGTACCCAGGGAATACTTAGGTCAAAACATCTCGTATATCAGAGATCATTTGTCAGATTGCTATTATAAATAGTACCCGCAGTTGAGTTACTCTCTCTATGTGCTCAGCTTTCTCTATGTGTGTAGCTTTCTATGTGATGAGCTCTCAGTGCTTAGCTAAACTACGCGGTTAAATTCCAAGATAGGAAAAACCCGAAAAAGTATTTAAACTTTGATATAAACTTTCATATCGTGATCATACGCGAAAGCGAACATTATATTTGGACTTTGATCGGGATAGGCTAGGACGGAAGAATTAGAAACTTCTGCCTCCCGTAATGAACTGATGAATATTCGTGAGATGAAATTTGAACTTATTGGCTAGTTTAATGTAATAACTTTTCAAAGACGGGTCTTGGAAAATTAAAATTCGTAATCAATGTATAGGATCCAGACAGATTAATACAATCAAGCTTTGACGAAAATAATCACGAATTGTGAACTTATAAAGTGTGTATTGTGAAAGTGTAGTGAATGCAACTATTGATTTCAAAATAGAGAATGTATGAACCTTAAAAAAGTCTTCAACAGTTATTCGAGTATTTAGTTCCATAATATTGACCCAGCATATTCTAAAAGTGAAAAATATGTCTGTGACGTTCATAAGAAATTAATTAATTTATTAATTAACAGTTTTTGTACCGCGGTGGAGTAGCCGAGTGGTCTAAAGCGTCTCGCTGCGGAGCGCGCGGTTGCCCGCCGTGGAGGTTCCAGTCCTCCCTGGAGCATGAGTGTGTGTGCTTGTCCTTAGGTTAGTTTACCTAGGTGTAAGTAGTTTGTAAGCTACGGACTGATGACCTTGCAGTTTGGTCCGATAGATTTACAGACATTTGAACATTCGAATACCCTCCTCCTCCTATAAGGAAAAAGGATGAAGCAAAAAAAAAAAAAAAAAAAAAAAAAAAAAAAAAAAAAAAAAAAACACCTTCTGATGGGCGTCAAATTCTCTGAACTGCCGGGACTCAATGATTCAAATTTTTATTCTTTGGTTTATTAAATATCAGCCCCTGAGAAACCGATTATTATGCTCAAACATTACAAAAAGTCTTTAAGTTTAAATGAAATCCAGAACCAATATTTACAGTGAAAAAATACCAGGTCTACCAACTTAATTTTCACACTGAGGTGACGAATAGAATTTTTAACCTATACATCCGATACAACTGTGAAACTCAAGACGTAATCTACAGCTTAAAAGTCGCAAGCTAAAGCCAAATATAAAACGAAGTCAATACAACGGTCGCCCCAGTCACAGTGTTTACTGTAACGCAGTGGGTTTCACACATTATCTAAATGAATCACCTAGCTCTCTGTGGAGCACGTAGTATAATAGTCCTAGGTTAGTGGTGTCGGACGCTCCCCTGTATTTAGCGCTGTTACTTCTGTAGACGCTCTAGACCCGCCTCCTGAGCAGCCGGCTACACAGCGGCAGCTGCGCGCCGCCGCCCCGCCAGCTGTGTCCTCAAACTGCTTTTTGCTACGTGGCTGCCGTCGCGCTGACACGCGCTGCCTCACCAACACACCTTTCACTCCTACTACTCTCCGTCTCTCGTCCAAGGGCTTTCGTCGTCTCTCTTGTTGTCCTTATTCTTATCAGTTGAAGACGTGGGGGCTCCAATATGGTAACCCCATGCAGTTTTTTGGGACAAGTACGAGAAATACCTTAGAATATCAAAGTAGGTGACAGTCTTTTCCTTACGGTTACCGCCTTGATCTTTTATCGTAGCGCAGTTTCAAAAGTTCAAATGTTTGTATAGCTTATTGGACTTAACTACGGGGTCGTCAGTCCCTAAACTTACAAACTACTTATGAACTACCTACAACTAAGGACGGCACAAATATCCATGCCGGAGGGGAGATTCGAACCCTCGACCGTAGTGGTCGTGCAGAACGTGACTGACGCGCCGCAGTCCTCTCGGCCACAGCGGCAGGCAGCGCAGTTTGTCTCCTACACAAATCAAATATATTATTACCGTGACAATGTTACGCTACTGATCATTAAAATTGCTACACCAAGAACAAATGCAGATGATAAACGGGTATTCATTGGACAAGTATATTATAATAGAACTGACATGCAATTTGGGTGCATACATCCTGAGAAATCAGTACCCAGAACAACCACCTCTGGCCGTAACAATGGCCTTGATACGCCTGGGCATTGAGTCAAACAGAGCTTGCATGGTGTGTACAGGTACAGATGCCCATGCAGCTTCAGTACGATACCACAGTTCATCAAGAGTAGTGACTGGCGTATTGTGATGGGCCAGTTGCTTACATGAAATTCGTTTGACGACAAAATGTGGACTTAGTGGTAGGCTGGACTAAAGATGTAGGAATCTTTTCATGGTAAATAAATCCGCCCCAGTTATATTACTGTGATCCTGTATTTGGACACGATCATGCTCGGCCGGATTCGGACTATAAATCCCATCTTCAAGGGCTGATGGAATACAATAGGATACGACCAGTCAACATGCTGAGATCCATTGGGCGGGGGTGGGGGCTAATATCTCATGAAAATTGAATTTTTGTCTTTATCAGACCACTTTATTCGTTCGTATATGGTAAAATCATATGACTTCGAAATGAGCAGATGACTTGAGTTTTCATTCGCATTTTATCAACGTACTTGGATTCTTCAGTTTCTTGCGGTGCACATGTTGATCGTTAAGTCCACGAGTATACTGCTCGTCCATAGAGTCCATCCGGTTCAATATATCTCCAATCAGAAATGTCGTCATAATAATTTTCTCTCCACAACGCCACGGCTTGTGTGTATGTGTATGATATTCCCCATCACGATTGATTGCTGAGTTCAGAAACAGCTAATGAAATATGACGAAAGCAGTCGTTTCATTATGTTTGTGCCCCAAGGGGGCTCACGGTTCTTCTATACGTGCGTGGCAATCACTGTTCCCCGAGCTAATGCAGTCATCCTTCCTTCTTTACTTCCCGGACTGCATTTATTTTGCTCCTCCCCTCCTTTCCTATCCTCACTCCTTCCCCTCCCCACCGGGGGACTGACAACCATAGCAGTTCAGTCCCCCTTTACCAACCAAACAACGAGAACCCCTTGTGAGCTAGTTGTCACATTCAAATGTTCAAATGTTTGTTATGCTTATGGGACTTAACTGCGAGGTCATTAGGCCCTAAACCTACAAACTACTTATGAATTACCTTATACTAAAGACAGCACAAATATCCATGCCCGAAGGGGGACTCGTACCTCCGACGGGGAACGACCTCGCGCATCGGAGAATATCGCCTCAATGCGCTCGGCCGCTCCGTCGCCGCATTTAGCACATCAAGGGTAGTGTGAATGTACACACAACCCATATGACTAAAATAATTAAACTAAGGAAACTGTATGTAATAAATGTACCGAACAGGATTGGTATTTTGGTTGTTAGATGCTTCTTCCCAAGTGATGCTGTACTGTTTATTGTATTCCGCGCAATATTACAAGCTGATGAGCAATTCGGTAATTGTTTTTCTCTGATTTTTTATCCTTGCTAACAGTCTAATTCAAACTAACTATAAATTAATTCGTAGTAAACAATTTTTATTGTAAGAGCAAAAACGCAGAAATAACAAAACAAGACACTTTTGGATATCATTCCTCTCAATAGAAAAAGAGATGCAGAAACTAATATTTAAATCCTACAGCATAAAACTGCCACAAAATCACCACAAGTATTATTCCAGACAGACTGAAAATAAAATAAACAACAGATGAAAAATTGGGTACATTTTTAATGGTCTGAAGTTATTTCGTCAATGATTTTTTTTTCTGTGACCAGATACACATTAAGCAGGATTATCCCACCCTCAGTTGACTACAGCCAGCAGTTTTATCGATTCTTGGAATTTTACATGTTATGATCGATGATCAGAGAGTATTAATTTATGGTGCAGACGAGGAACAGATAAGGTGCTATGGAACGCTCGGTGGCAAATTGAAGCTTTGCGTGGTTTAAGGCAATTCCTCAGGCCGCGGCGAAGACACGGAACAGGTTTGATTATAACGTATATGTGAACGGCACACGCGGGGTCAGGTTCCTGCAGCGATTTATCCCGTCCATAACCCAGGAGCTGGGCGTCGGCGGCGCAGCTCGGCCGTAAAAAACACGACGCCGCTAATGGAGGAAATCGGCTTTGTAATCCAGAGCGCGGCACTGGTCCACTGCTCTGCACCACTGCGCGTGAATGCTGGGGCTGCGCGATACAAATGAGCTTAGACAACTCACTTTCTCCTGCTTCTCGGTCACAAGTGTAATACACTGTTGACAAATGTAGCTTTCGCCGCTCAGGTGTGGTTCGATGTGCAAACATGTACTTTTTCTTTTTCCTTTCTCCCAGGAGAGCAAGGTGCTGTAGTACTTTAGGCACTGGTATCGTTATGACATTTTATTGCCATGGTGGAACTTCACAATCGCGTGAAGTCTTCCAAAGTAAGAGTGATGATGGTGTGCCACAGGGGAGTGTCGTGGGTCCGTTGCTGTTCAGGGTGTTACAAAAAGGCACGGGCAAACTTGCAGCAAACATTCCTCACACACAAAGAAAGAAAATATGTTATGTCGACATGTGTGCGGAGCTTAATTTCCATGTTAGAGCTCATTTTAGTATTTCTCTTTAAATGTAAATTGAAATAATTCGTGCAAACAATTGTCAAAACATCCAATTGTTTCGTTAGTATGTACTGTACTTCCTTGATTCACCGCCAGTTGGCCCAATTGAGGAAAGGTAATGTTGACTTGTGCTTGTAATGACATGCTCTACAGTACTAGCATCAAGAACATAAGTATATATCATCAACTGGTTAGTGTTCATCACGAACGTGGTTTTGCAGTCAGTGCATATTTACAAATGCGGAGTTGGCAGATACCCGTTTGATGTATCGATTAGCACGGGGCGATAGCCGTGGCGCGGTACGTTTGTATCGGGCGTCATGTTCTTCCACCTACGCTCACTGGAGCGCGTTATCATGATTTCATACGGGTTACTTTACCTGTGCTGCTAGATAGAACATGTGCCTTTACAAGTACGACACAACATGTGGTTCATGCACGATGGAGCTTCTGCACATTTCAGTCGACGTGTTCGCACGCTTCTCAACAACAGATTCGGTGACCGATGGATTGGTTCAAATGTTCAAATGTTTGTATGGTCTATGGGACTTAACTACGGGGTCATCAGTCCCTAAACTTACAAACTACTTATGAACTACTTACGAACTAGGACGGCACAAATATACATGCCCAAGGGGGAATTCGAACCCCCGACCGTAGTGGCCGTGTAGACCGTGACTGGAGCGCCTTAGTCTCCTCGGCCACCGCGGCCGGCCGATGGATTGCTAGAGGCGGACCAATTCCATGGCCTCCATGCTCTCCTGACCTCAACCCTCTTGACTTTCATTATGGGGGCATTTGAAAGTTCTTGTCTACGCAACCCCGGTACCAAATGTAGAGACTCTTCGTGCTCGTATTGTGGACGGTTGTGATACAATACGCCATTCTGCAGGACTGCATCAGCGCATCAGGGATTCCATGTGACGGAGGGTGGATGCATGTATCCTCGCTAACGGAGGACATTTTGAACATTTCCCGTAACAAAGTGTTTGAAGTCACGTTGGCACGTTCTGTTGCTGTGTTTCCATTACATGATTAATGTGATTTGAAGAGAAGTAATAAAATGAGCTCTGGAAATTCAGCGTTTCCGGACACATGTCCACATAACATTTTTTCCCCTTGTGTGTGAGGAATGTTTCCTGAAAGATTGGCCGTACCTTTTTGTAACACCCTGTATCTAAATGACCGTGCGAATAAGATCGGAAGTTCACTGAGGCTTTTTGCCGATGATGCTGTAGTATATAGAGAGGTTGTAACAATGGAAAATTGTATTGAAACGCAGGAGGATCTGCATCGAATTGACGCATGATGCAGGGAATGGCAATTTAATCTCAATGTAGACAAGTGTTATGTGCTGCGAATACATAGAAAGAAAGATCCTGTATCATGTAGCTACACTATAGCAGGTCAGCAACTGGAAGCAGTTAATTCCATAAATTATCTGGAAGTAGGCATTAGGAGTGATTTAAAATGAAACGACCATCGTTGGTAAAGCAGATGCCAAATTCATTGGAAGAATCCTAAGAAAACAAAGGAAGTAGGTTACAGTATACTGGTTAGCCCACAGCATGAATACTGCTCACCGGTGTGAGATCCGTACGAGGTGGGGTTGATAGATGAAGTAGAAAAGATCCAACGGAGAGCAGCGCGATTCGTTACAGGATCATTTCGTAATCGAGAAAGCGTTACGGAGATGACCGACAAACTCCAGTGGAAGACTCTGCAGGAGAGACGCTCTGTCGCTCGGTACGGGCTTCTGTCGAAGTTTCGAGAACATACCTTTACCGAGGAGTCTAGCAGTATATTGCTCTCGCCTACGTATATTTCGCGAAGAGATCGTGAGGATAAAATCAGAGAGATTAGAGCCCTCACATAGGCATACCGACAATCATTCTTTCCGCGAACAATACGTGACTGAAATAGGAGGCAGAACCGATAGTGGTACTCAAGGTACCCTCCGCCACACACCATCGGGTAGCTTGCGGAGTATGGATGTAGATGTAGAAATACTGCAATGATTTCATTTCCAACTAGTACTCAATATAATAATGTTGGGGGCCACTTTTGATCTTGCAGTTATTATCTATTCATATTCACGGAATGTCTGACGTTAACTACGAAAGCCGGGATTCGAGCTCGGGTCTCCTGCTTTCTAGGTAGTTAGTCTGATCCCTACAGCACTGAGGACACAGCGATCACCACAGCTACTCGGAGTACTTTTGCACGCCTCCCGTCAGATAAAAATCCCCAACTTTACCGTGACCAGTGTTACTCCAACACGCGGTTTTTTCTAACCGATTCCCGTAACAGTAAGGGCCTAGGAGTGCTTCCGCACTGAATATAGGTTCATTGCCCCGTCATCGGCATATTGTATAAGTTAAATATGAGGGTTGAAAAATAAATAGTGGCAACCATTTATTCACGACCGATACAAAAGCGCTACATGTTTGCCCCTGTTAATGTCGTTCAAAGTAGTCACCAGCGTTGTGTAAAGCCCGTTGCCAACGATGTTTATGTATGCCGTCAGCACAGCCTCTTCTGTTGATGGTGCGAATGGAGCGGTCTACTGCCTGTCGAATTTCTGCAACAGTTCTGAACCGAATCCCACGAAGTGATTCCTCCATCTTGGGAATCAAATTAAAGTCACAACAACTTAAGTCCGGAGAGTATGGTGGATGGGACAGTACTTCCCAGCAACAGATTGCGCCATATGCGCCCCCAACGTGCCACTCATCAGTACGGCAATGATGATTCCCCGCACGCCTCTTGAAGACGTTGATGACACTGTTGTGCTGTACGACCTCTGGCACATTCCTGTTGTTCCTGTTTCGAAAACATAGTGACACCGTTACGGCAGACCACTCGCTCACAAGTAACTGTAATTCCCTCGATTGTGCGCACGCCGGTGACGTGGGACAGGCGAATCCGTTTACTCGGTGGTAAGGCAGCTAGCTATCTCAACAACGTGTGCCATCAGCGACAAGAGTAGATCCCGTTGTATAGTGTCTCCGCAGCAGTGTTGACACTATATAAATTCCAACCCTCGTATATTTGGTATCTGTCCTTCCGCACATAGATAATAAGAACAAGTCGGGCAATGACCTTTTCATCAGTGTGGAGGTATTCCTAGGCCGTTAATCTTACGGGGAGCAGTTTGAAAAATCCGCGTGGTTGAGTAATAATGGTCAGGGATTGTTGAGAATTCGTCTCTGACGGGAAGCGAGCTAAAGTAATCCATGAAGTTGTGAAGATCTGTATCCCCAGTGGTGTAGGGATCAACGCAACTGCCTGGAAAGAGGAAACTTTGATGGGTTGTAGCTCCCACACTAACAGTGATAGGAATGTAGTTTAAGTTAATTTGGACGCAGCTGGTTTCAACGATTCCAATGCACGATAGAAAAAACTATTGTTCCATTAAAAAAATATATCTTTGTGCTGTAAATCTTTGGAAAATGATACAAGAAACTATGTTCTTAGCTCCGCAGAAAGTGTAACATTTCTTGTGTTGACCTACTGCATTAAAATTTCCCGTCACCTATTATTTTATAAGTTACAGAGGCAAACCACTTAGTGAAACACCCTGTGTATGTATATACTAGACGAATATTTAATAAAAAATGGGGGTACCTATTTAAAAAATGGAATTGATATCCGTTTGACCTATGGCAGCGCCATCTAGCGGGCCAACCATAGCGTCAACTGTTTTCCCTTTCAAGGTAGAAAAGTTTTGTTCTTTGTAATTTTTTTATGCTTATTTCTTGAGATATTTGGTCCGGTCTCTATCAATGAACCACCCTGTATACGTGTACTTCAAATGTCGCTTGAACTGACAAAGATGCTTTTGTCTAGACCAGCGTACCCCGCCGCCGTTCGCGGGTCGAACTATAGTCGAGCCGAAATACGATGATCCCTGGTTGCTCTGCGCATGCGCGCGACCGGCTCCGCTGTGCACTATTGCCAGTTCTACCACACAACAGCGACCATTAGCTGTACTGTCCTGCAGCGAACTATGGTACTTGGCAACACGGTTGCATACCGTTTCCGCGGCTGGGGCCGTCTGCCAGTCCAGTAGGCGGAGCCATGGATCATCGTGTTTCGGCCCGAGTATAGAGAAACAGACGCCCAGCGGTGGCTCCGGCCGGCAGCGCGCCGGTCGTCCTTGAGGCGGTGGCGCACATGGCACATGAGGCACGGGACGTGCGCACGGCGCGGCGATGGTATCGGCACGGAACTGAATGGGCGCCAGTGTTTCCTGCAGAATGGAACTCGCGTGCCCGTCGGGCCGGTTGGGCCGCCTCTGAAATACGAAACCTGCCACCGAGCACTGCCGCCGCAGCCGCCACGCGACCGCTCAATTAAAGGCAGCCGAGCCGCAGCCTGCCGGCCTCTGACGACAAGGGGCTCAACGCTCAACTTACATCTCAAAGCCCTGTTATAGTAAGAAAAAACGCGTTATGGTGAACTGGAGAGGAACTCTTTTCGCCCCAACGCTTCGCCGAGGAAACTTGTTTTCCTTTATCATGTCAATTATTCTGGGAGTAGTGAAGCAACTTAAATCACTTAACAAGAACAAGTCTTCTCGTCCGGACTGTATACCCATTAGATTTCTTATTGATTATGCTGAAGCGATAGCTCCTTACTTGACAGCCATATACAACCGCTCTCTCAAAGAAAGATATGTACCAAAGATTGCAAAGTTGCACAGGTCACACCTGGGAGGAGTCACCCATTAAACTACAGGCCTATTTCATTGACGTCAATTTGCAGCAGTGTTTTGGAACATATCCTGTATTCAAATATTCTGAATTATCTCGAACAGAACGACCTATTGCCCCAAGGGTAACGCGGAGTTAGAAAATATCGTTCATGCGATACACAACTAGCTCTTTACTCACACGAAGTCATGAGTGCTATCAACAAGGGTTCTCAAATTGATTCCGAACTTCTTGATTTCCAGAGGGCTTTTGGCACCGTATCTCACAAACGTATTTTAATCAAATTG
Organism: Locusta migratoria; assembly: GCA_026315105.1. NCBI lineage: Eukaryota > Metazoa > Arthropoda > Insecta > Orthoptera > Acrididae > Locusta > Locusta migratoria. Next base: position 469,112,155 of record CM048745.1, on the reverse strand, counting down.
CGTGGGTATGGTATACGCACCAAAATTGCGACTGGGTAGGAGATTTCCTGTCAGAGAAGACACAGCTTGTAGCAATCGATGGTAAGGCGTCGACTAAAACAGAGGTGATACCGGGCGTTCCACAGGGTAGTGTTATTGGTCCTCTGCTGTTCCTTTTTTATATAAACGATTTGGGAGAATATCGAAGTACCTCTCTTAGGTTGTTTGCAGATGAAGCCGTCGTTTACCGTCTAGTAAAATCATCTGAATATCAGAATCAACTGCAGAACGATCTAAATACGATATCACTATGTTGAAAAAATTGGCAATTGACTCTAAATAATGAGAAGTGTAAAGTCGTCTACATGAGTAAGAAAAGAAATCCGTTAAAGTTTGTTTACAAGATAAATCAGTCAAAAGTAAAAGCCGTAGAATCCACAAAATATCTAGGAATTACTAATACTTTTAAACTGGAAGGAACACGTAGTTAATGTCATGGGAAAGCCGAACCTGACACTGCATTTTATTTGCAGAACCCTTAAAAGATGCAACAGAACTAATAAAGAAACTGCGTACACTTACGCTTGTCCGTCCTTTTCTGGAGTATTGCTGCCCAGTGTGGGATCCTTATCAGGTGGGTTTGACGGAGGACATCGAAAGGGTCCAAGGAAGGGTAGCTCGTTTTGTATTGTCACGATACAGGGGAGACCGCGTTACGGAAATGATACAGGATCTGGGAGGGGAATCATTACAACAACGGCGTTTATCGCTGCGGCGTAGGTTACCTACGAAACTCCAATCGCCAATATTCTCCTCCGAATGCGAAAATATACCGTTGACTACCACTTACATAGGTAGAAATGATCATCAGAATAAAATATCAGAAAACAGAGCTCGAACGGAGAGATTCAAATGTTCTTTCTTCCCATGCGCTATGGAATGGAATGGGATATAAATAGTATAACGGTGGTTCGATGAACCCTCTGGGATTTGCAATCCCATGTAGAAGTAGATGGGCAAGGGCGTGTTGTTAGGATAAGTTAGTTTAAGTAGTTTGTAAGTTTAGGGACCGATGACCACTGCAGTTAGGTCCCATAACTTTTCAAGCATTTGAACATTTTTGGGTCAGTGGTAACACACGGCACTCGAATTCGGGAGGAGGGTGGTTCAAATCCACCCACGGATACACAGATTTGGGTGTTCCGTGATTTTCCCAATGCCGGGACAGTACCTTTGAAACGACACGATTGGTTTATTTCCTCATCCCTGACAAAATTTGTAACAGAAGGTGAACGAGCATCGCTTGTTTCAAAATTTCTTTATTGATGCCGGTTTTGACAAATCTGTGTTGCCATCTTCAAATTGTAACTGTAATATGTTACATAATACCATAATTAACTTAATTACATACCTTTTAATGTTTAAATATAGCTTAGTAATATTTTGTCACGTGTAAAAAGTAAATCTCTGGGACTTAACTGCTGAGGTTATCAGTGGTAGGCTTACAAGCTAAGCAATCATACAGTATCTCTGACTTCATCACATCACCCATCAACACCTCTTGGCCTAAGTCGTCAGTAACTTTCGCCTTCTGTTGCATTTTCCTGCCCTCCTCTGCCACCTGAAGGAGGAATACACTTCCGAAACCTACTACCCTATTTTTTCGTCTCCATTTCCGTTTTTGTGTGACTATAGGCGGTACAGAACTAAGGTAAGTACTGGCCAGCCAGTCTATCTCTTTTGTAGAATATTGTAGCATCTCAATAGAGAACGTCCACCAGCAAGCGAATAAATAGAGATTGTCACTTAAGCAGAAGACCCGGTTCGACTCACTGCATGGGAACAAATTTTCTACCGCCTCATAAAATTTCGGCCCACAAATAGCAGTTAAATCGCCTCTAAAATCCTTGACTGAAATTATTATTTCCTCCACATGCCTGTTTCTGACATACACATTATGCACACACCAGCGTCGTCTGTTTCACGTTGTCACCACGGGGTGTAGAGGACGTTCACAGACTGCGATGATTGTGGCGCCTCTTTTCGTACAGATGAACTAATCCACTGCCTTCCGAATCGTGTCCGCGTCTCATTTGATGATCGTTAACTCTGTTTCTGGTTTTTAATGTCCACGCCTTCGTCCACGTGTGAGCATTGCTCTTGTCAACGACGCATTACGTGTTCTACCAGTAACTGCCTCTGGATATCGGACATCTCGCTCCCCTCCATCAATGACAGGACACTGCCCCTCACTGAAATTAATTATCCCCTGTTGGCATTATCAAAATTGTGAAGTAAACAACATAAAACAAGTCACTATGTAAATATCTTTGTCTAGACTGGTGTAAGTCTGAAGATGTGATAATGTTCGTTAGAGATACTTTCAACATCGTTTTTAAAGTTTCTGGATTCCACACCAGTATACAAAAATGTCAACATCTGAAACTAAATACTAGAAGTAATTCTGTATCGGAACTGAGAAAAACCTCACTTATTAAGGCGATGAGTGGACACGTAAAATTTGGAGGTGGAAACAGCACTGGGGTGAAGCTTTGATGGATCTCAAATGTTGAAATGTGAGTGTAAACGTGACCAAACCGCTGAGGTAATCGGTCCCTAGGCTTACAAGCTGCCTAATCTGTCTGATGGGCACTGTCCGCGTAAATCACGTAACGGAAAAGTAAACGTTTGCAACAGAGACTATCTGATTCATTTACCACTGTTACAGCCGGCCGCGGTGGCCGAGGGGACTGAGGCGCTCCAGTCACGGTCTGCACGGCCACTACGGTCGGGGGTTCGAATGCCCCCCCTCGGGCATGGATATTTGTGCCGTCCTAGTTCGTAAGTAGTTGCTAAGTAGTTTGTAAGTTTAGGGACCGATGACCCCGTAGTTAAGTCCCATAAGAATAAAAAAGAAGAAAAAAAAATAAATTTATAAAATTGTAATTATTTTTGTAAATTATACCGTGTTAAGAAAAAGAAATAAATGTAAAAACTTACTGCTCCACAAACAACGGCTGAATGAAAGAATATCTAAGGACGCAAAACTGGCGGCTTAAATATCTGTCGACAACTCCGTTCAAAACCATTCGTGACGGTTCCGAGAGAGTAGCGCCGAGCACTAATGAATTGTTTCTGGAGAACTGAGAATCGTTAGCAGGCTGTTGCAGCAGGTGTGCTGTCTTCGAGCATTGTCGCTCGCTCACGCTGTCAACAATCAAATGGGCCAGCGCGCGGCAGATGCTTGTGATTTGCCAGCTGTACATTACATGATCGGCTACCTCATACTCCAAGCTGCTTCGATGTAGCTTCATGCTATAACTGGGAAACACGTAATTCAGGAAATAAATATAAAACCTCTGTTTTAAAAAATATCTGAGTACTTTTTATTGCGCTTCTAAAATGTAACTATTCTTTTTCGAACAAAAATGGGATAATCAGGCGTCAAGCAATTGCAGCATCAATATGGAGCATGCTGTTTATTGAATTTTCAGCCCCCCCCCCCCCCCCCCCCATTTGGTCTGGGTGCTGAGCACCCGCAAAAATTTTCTGGGGGTTGCGCCAGTAGCGGAGCACCCACGTAGACGGCCTGCTAACACCCGTTTCTCAGGGGGTTTAAACTTTTGTTCGTAACACCCGTCAATTCGGCGAGCGTTATTGCAAACCAACACTCTACCCGCGTACACTTGTACATCAGTTGTTCCTCAAAACGTCACAGCTCACTGACAATTTGAATGTAGCCTTCATTTTGACGGATGTTACTAAGTCAGGGTTAACTTAAAAAATGTTCATATGTTTGTAGAGTTTATGAAACTTAACTACGGGGCCATCAGTCCCTAAACTTATGAACTACTTACAACTAAGGACGGCATAAATATCCATGCCCGAGGGGGAATTCGAACCCCCGACCGTAGTGGCCGTGCAGACCGTGACTGGAGCGCCTCAGTCCCCTCGGCCACCGCGGCCGACAGGGTTAACTTACGCTAAGGACAACACACACACACACACACACACACACACACGCCCGAGGAAGAACTCCGACGGAAGCGATTGCGCGCCATTCGAAACAAGGCGCCTGAGACCACTCGGCAAGGTGATGGAATTCTTGAAAAATCAGATTAAATTCATTATTTATTTGAATACTGTGTTCGTGCGCTATTTTGGCGCATGTTGTGTGACACCCTGCAGCTTAGCTCGGTCCCACATAACGAGGTGTTTACCGGGAAAGGCGTCGTCAGCGCCCAGTACCCAGAGGTGTCGGCAGCTCTGCTCGCAGCCGGCACACTTCCTGGCTGGCCCAGCTGCGCAAACACGCCGTGCTTCAAATGCCGCCGCGCCGTGTTGTACAGCGGAGACCGACACTCAGATGCCGCTTGTGCCTGGCCTGCCAATAGAGTAGCGTTTCTTCTTATCTCTCATTACAGTACGCGTGTCCTAACAAGAACGCTGTCGTCCAGTGAAGCGATCTCTGCTTTGACTCGGCATTTGTTTTCTCAGCAAGATGTTGGTAAGGCGACCTGTGTCCGATCTTACTGGTCCGTCGTTTGAATCTCTCAGGTGAATATGCACTGTATTTTTCTGATTATCTTGTGACGATGTAGATGATATTGAAGAAAGGGATAAACTTGGCTCTGCCTTATAGCCTACATTGCAACCGTTGGTATAACGTTTCACGCGCACCGCCTCATAAGGGACCGATAAGAATCGAACCTTTTTCCGACACATATAAAAACACGCGTTTTTGATAGTACATCTATACTCACCCCATTTCATATGTTTGCATTTATTTAAGCTCGTTGAATATTATTTCTTAACTCACGACGACTGGATGATATACAAGGTATTACAAAAAGGTACGGCCAAATTTTCAGGAAACATTCCTCACAAACAAACAAAGAAAATAAGTTATGTGGACATGTGTGGACATGTGTCCGGAAACGATTAATTTCCATGTTAGAGCTCATTTTAGTATTTCGCTTTAAATGTAAATTGAAATAATTCGTGCAGACAATTGTCAAAATACTCAATTGTTTCGTTAGTATGTACTGTACTTCCTCGATTCACCGCCAGTTGGCCCAATTGAAGGAAAGTAATGTTGACTTCATTGCTTGTGTTGACATGCGACTCATTGCTCTACAGTACTAGCATCAAGCACATCAGTAAGTAGCATCAACTGATTAGTGTTCATCACGAACGTGGTTTTGAAGTCAGTGAAATGTTTACAAATTAGTTGTCAGATGTCCATTTGATGTATGGATTAGCACGGGGCAATAGCCATGGTGCGGTACGTTTGTATCGAGACAGATTTCCAGAACGACGGTGTCCCGACAGGAAGACGTTCGAAGCAATTGATCGGCGTCTTAGGAAGCACGGAACATTCCAGCCTATGACTGGCGACTGGGGAAGACCTAGAACGACGAGGACACTGCAATGGACGAGGCAATTCTTCGTGCAGTTGACGATAACCCTAATGTCAGCGTCAGAGAAGTTGCTGCTGTACAAGGTAACGTTCACCAGTCACTGTATGGAGAGTGCTACGGGAGAACCAATTGTTTCCGTACCATGTACAGCGTGTGCAGGCACTATCAGCAGCTGATTGGCCTCCACGGGTACACTTCTGCGAATGGTTTATCCATAGCCGCGCCACAGCTATTGCTACGTACTGATGTGCTTGATGCTAGTACTGTAGAGCAATGGGTCGCATGTCAACACAAGCACTGAAGTCAACATTACCTTCCTTCAATTGGGCCAACTGGCGGTGAATCGAGGAAGTACAGTACATACTAACGAAATAACTGGGTATTTTGAAATTAAGCGTTTCCGGACACATGTCCACATATTTTCTTTGTTTGTTTGTGAGGAATGTTTCCTGAAAGTTTGGACGTACCTTTTTGTAACACCATGTATGTTTAAATAAAATAACATAATGGCTGGACTAAGGCTGGGTGTGCGAGTGGGTACCTGTATGTGTGTGTGTGTGTGTGTGTGTACGCAACAGCTCATGTAGACTGGTACAGCAGTGTGAATATAAAAATTGATCTGAATGTCAGTGATTCGAGTAGGAATAAATATTGTGACTAATCAGCGTGGCAGCGATTGGTTTTATTTATGGCCCTGATAATGCGCTTAATTAAAAGAAGAACTCTTTGTCTGACTGGCAAGTCGGATTGTGGCTCAAAGTAGAATTCGTTAATTTGCCAGTCAAGTAGTTCATTAATGAAAGAGAGCAAAACAATGTTAAACACGAATGTGATACCGAATATAAATGTCATCATGGGTGGAATGACAGTTTCTAACAGTGACTGGTAGCATCAGAATACCATGTAGTGGCATAGCGCAGAGTGGAACGCTTAAGTGGGCGATTATGAAATTCGTTATCTCTAACATTTCATTTTGACAGTCTTTATCTAGAATAAATACATTAGAAATTGATAATTTTCAATACAAATATGAAATGAAGCAACATTGGCTATAAAAATCTTTTGCGTTTATTGTCGCAATTCGATTTCAGTTACTTAGTTTTTATTATTGTTTGTTAAACTTATAGGACTTAACTGCGGGGTCATCAGTCCCTAAACTTAGAAACTACTTATGAACTAACTTATACTAAATACAGCACGAAACCCCGACGGGGAACGGCCTCGCGCATCAGAGCATAGCGCCTCAATGCGCTTGGCCACTGTACTGGCCCGTGTCAATATCGGTGGTGAAGTTATAGAATTTTAGTTACGGCTATCTTGTACGACTCTTGCTGAAGCTTACACGCAAGGCAAGCGCAGGAAGCAACAGTTCCAGCACGTCCGAGCGGCCGCCTGCTCCCCCCTCCCCTGCCCCCCCTCACGCATTACATAGTGCTTGCCAGTGGCTTTACTGGCGCCAGTGACGTGCACCTACGCTGAAATGCTCACTTGAAATGCATGTTGCAAATTTCACCCGATTCCAGTGCTCCCTTCTCGGTGCTACCTATTGGATGAACAGCAGTTTTGCTCCGCTATTGCAGTCTCCGTCGCGTGTACTACAGACTCCAGAGCTATAAATAACAGTTAAAAATAACCCAAAAAATACAGCACCAGTTCGTAAAAACTCATCCGATGATTGATGACGCAATACAGCGTTGTTGAAAAAAAAAAGGGGGGGGGGGGGTAGGGAACCGATCGTAATGGTGTAGGTGTCCATATTAGCATGCCAAATTTCCGTGGCGCCCGGGAACCGCGTCACGACGACGATTTAACGTCGCGCTGAGCACGTATTTTACGCGCCTACCGGCTGGACGGCTTTTTATGTGAGCTGCAGGAGGAAGCACTAGGCCGTGGCAGGGCGGCATTAAGTAAACAGAAATTACGCGCCGTCTAGGCGGCAGCCGGCGCGCTTAATATTCGGGCCGCAGATTTACGGCGGGTCCCCGTGTTATGACGTCATTAGGGGCAGCGCGTGACGCGCCACGTCAGTCACCGCGCCGTTTACATACAAAGGCCGCGCCGCTACACCGCGTCACAGAGTAACAAGTCACATACAGAGAAGAAACCACTCCTACACCACTGTCCTACGCTGTCCAAGTAGTTCCGTAAGATGCTAGCAGGTGTCAGGCAGATCGCTGCCTTAGGGTGCCTCTCGCACGTCAGAGGGTAGCGTGGAGGGGAGGCTGAGGGGAGAGCTCGTGCCGCCTGCCACGAGGCAACGGCTGTGTCCGGCTTGGTGGTGTTTGAGGGGAGATGGTGGTGGGGACAGCCGCTACCTGCCGCCTGCTCTGGCCAGTTTAAAGGGCTGCTTCTGATCGCAGCGCCATCACGGGACATCTTACGGAACTGCTGGAAAAACTCCCTCCCCACTCCCTCCCCTTCCGGAGGTCTCCCGTCTGTATATATTTGTCTGTGACTGCGTGTACCGGCCGCCCAATTTGGAGGCGCCCCACTCAATTCGTCCACAGCGACAAGCAAGGCCCGCAGTAGCGTTGTGGCGTTCGCGGACCTGTGTTGTCACAGGGCGAGGATTCGCGCCGTTTCGAGTGGCGACTCCGACGTCCTCCGGTTACATAGTGACCAGTGTTGCCAGACGTAGCGAATTTTCCCAACACGCAGGTACTTAAAAAAAAAGCAGTCAACAATCCAACACAGGCCTAGCGGGTAATGTTGGCAACAGAACAGTTGTCAGCACGCGGGAATGAAGCCGACCAATTGTGTCAAAATTTGAAGTAGCCAATGATATTTTAGACGGCATAGTTGTTTTCTGTTCATGGTAAACAATATGAATTTGAAAACTTAATTTCAGACACATTAAAATTGATGCGAAATATGATGATATATCACTGCAATGGAGAGTCGGTTTGGAAATAGTCTTAGAAAATGTCGCCGGCCGCGGTGACCGAGCGCTCTGCGGCGCGCCAGTCACAGTCTGCACGGCCACTACGGTCGGGGGTTCGAATACCCCTCGGGCATGGATATTTGTACCGTCCTCAGTATTAGCTATTTCATAAGTACTTTGTAACTTTAGGGACTGATGACCCCGTAGTTAAGTCCCATAAACTCTACAAACATTTGAACATTTTTGAGAAAATGTCAGGACAAGAAAAATTCATTGTTTCCATGAACAAAAGACGCTTCATTACGTTGATTAAACTGTTATTTATTTACGTCAGGACGATATACTAGTTAGTACATGTAAATGAGAAGATGCAGATAAAAAAAAAAAAACGCTAAAACATTTGTGACAGACAACGTTAAACTATAATGGACCAAACGCTAGATATTCGTTCTCAACATAGCATTACTCTTTGAAAATCAAATCATGTAGACTGACGGACTTCCTTTTATTGTGCTGACTGTGAACTAAATAATTTCTGCTGTTCCTACTCTATGGTTGATAGTGTCTCGATGTATCCTTGTGCGGTCAGTAAATCAGTTGTACTAACGGTGCACTCCGAATTAGCAGCATATTTGGGGAAGCTAATTAATGCTGTTCCTCTCTATGGTTGACAGATTCTTGATGTACCCTGGTCCGATCGATAAATCAGTAATCGTCTTGTAACAGAGTACTTAGAATTCGCGGCACAATATGCACTTGACTCCATCTATCAGTAACGATCAGTCACTGGAAAAACATATCTAGCAAGTGTAGCACGATGCCAAATATTTATTTTAAAGTTTTTCAAAATTGTAACACGTCACATTAATCAACTGGTTAACCTCTGCTGGTCGGACTCCTGGATTCAGCCCCTCCCAGACCCAAATCCTGGCTGCGACCCTGATGTAGGGACATTAATGAGGTGGTAGGGAGAAAGTAGGGAAAACGTAGGTACATTTTTGTGAGACTGTAGGTATTTTCTCTCTCTGTCATCTGGCAACACTGATAGTGACCGAGGGACGCTAAAACAGGCGGGTTCTGTGCCCTGAAGTAGCGTCGCTTCACCGAGTCGCATGTGAGGGTGTCACGCATCCTTTTCACTTATTTTGGTGCGAGTGGGGCGCGGGAAGGAATGGAAAGCATTATACCGGGTGACCAGAAAGTTAGTATAAATTTAAAAACTTAGTAAGCCACAGAATAATGTAGATAGAGACGTAAAAATTGACACATATGCTTGGAATGACATGGGATTTTATTAAAAAGTTTAAAAAAATGTCTTATCAGAAAAGCAATAATTACCATAACAAATTAAGACAAAGCAAGATGATGTTCTTTACAGGAAATGCTCAATATGTTCACCATAATTCCGCAACAATAACTGTAGTCGAGGAATAATGTTGTGAACAGCTCTGTAAAGCATGTCCGGAGGTATGGTGAAGCATTGGCGTCGGATGTTGTCTTTCAGGATCCCTAGAGATGTCGGTCGATCACGATACACTTGCGATTTCAGGTAACCCCAAAACCAATAATCGCACGGTCTGAGGTCTGGGGACCTGGGAGGCCAAGAATGATGAAAGTGACGGCTGAGCAACGATCATCACCAAACGACGCGTGCAAGAGATCTTTCACGCATCTAACAATATGGGGTGGAGCGCCATCCTGCATAAAAATCGTACGTTCCAGCAGGTGTTTATCACCCAGGCTGTGGATGAAGCGATTCTGTAACGTATCGGCGTACCTCTCACCCGTCACAATACAGTTACAAAACCAGAATAACGTAGTTCCTCGAAGAAAAAAGGTTCGATAACGGTAGATGTGGTTCTAATAAAACCCCGTGTCATTCCACGCATGTGTGTCAATTATTACCTCTCTATCTACATTATTCCGTGATTTATTAAGTTTTCAAATTTATACTGACTTTTTGATCACCTGGTATTTATAGGATCTATCTTTAATGTCGACTATGAACTGCGGCTGGTGAAGTTATGTTGATTGACTGGAACTAACAGCCGAATTATATATATAGCTGAAATCCAACGTCACACGGGTACCTAATAAACCCACTCTCAAGTCAGGCAGTTTTTGCTTCCCTTTTTCTCTCTGCACAACTTCTCTTCCTACCTCTCCTACCCTTGTATTTGCCTATTTCCATCCTGCCCTTTCTCTGGCAACCTCCTCTGTCGAACTGCTTCTCCACCTCCTCACTCCATTACCTCCTCAAATGTTCAAAAGTTTATATAGCTTATGGGACTTAACTACGGGGTCATCAGTCCCTAGACTTACAAACTACTTATGAACTAACTAATACTAAGGACGACACAAATATCCATGCCCGAGGAGGGATTCGAACCCCCGACCGTAGCGGCCGTGCAGACTGTGACTAGCGCGCCGCAGAACGCTCGGCCACCGCGGCCCCATTGCCTCCTCCATCTGTGACAAAATTATTTCTTACTTTCATGGTGATAAATGAAATGGTGTCTAACTGCATTCCTCCATGCATCGTTTTGGCATATTAGGTAGTGCTGTTGCTCTTGTTTTGAAGGTTAAGTGTGCAATATTAATCAAGATCGGAATAAAACCGTAGATTTTGTCGAAGTTCAGAGACATAGAACCCTCTGCCATACACCATACAAAATTTTGCCTAGGCAGTGACATTCATCTTCTTCTGAAGATTATGTGAGCAAAGTTTGATTGCAATCAGATGAACGGCACAGCAGTGCATACAAATACGAACAAACATGATGCGTCCGTTTCCCACGCGTTTCAATGTGTATAACGACATATCGCATAAACAGCGACAAAGCTGTATAGTTTAAATTTTTATCAAGGCGACTTGAAACATCTGTCTGATTAGAAAGTGCATGTTATTAACCAACAGCTGTTTATTTTGCTTTTGTACGCCGACCGATTTCGATTTAAAACCATCATGACGGACTGTAAACTAAACAATCTGATTATGTGAATACATCAGCTAAAATCCTCACTAATTCTTACAGCAAGTGAAATAAATAACATCCATAAGTTATCACTTGTCATCAAGACTAGATGTCAAGTAGCATCTTCTGACCTCAGCAGTTCGAAGTTACAAAGGAATTCATGATCGGAAATGTCATCCATTGATGCTCTAAGGACTTATCCAACTTCGATATCTCTTTAGTGGAAACTCTTTCCTTGTCGGATTTTGGGAGGAGGCACTATGGACCAAAACAAGAAAAAATGGATATTAAAAATGGTTTCTGCAATGCATACCTTAAGAACTATGAGCGCTTGACTTCACTGTATCGAAGATGACGAAGGATTTACATATATTCCAGAGCTGATGTTTCCCAAGTTACTGAAAGCGAAGTTTGCGGCAGAGGAGATCTGTTCGCAGACTTGAAGTTGAATAATATTAGCGTTAATAAAGTCATTGGATAATATTTCTGGAAGTGTCTTCCCATGTAAAACATGGTCTACTAAATGTCCTCTACAACTCCTGGAAGTTCGTCGGCGTCTTTTAGAAATTGTCGTGTCTGAGTTTGCAACACACAAATTTATTTACACAAGACAGTCTCAAAAGTGCCGGTAACAAGTATCCGTCATCGCGGTATCATATTTGACAGGACAATGTAGGGGAATAAAAGATAAACGAAGTTCATACTGACGTCAAGAAAAGAAAAACTTTCTTCTGTCACGACACAGTAGCTTCGTGCAAAGTCCACAAAGTCTACGGAGACGAAATCCGCAGTTGCGCCAGAGTCCACGAGAAGCCCAGTGAAGATCCTTAGCATAAGTGTGAGGAAGTCATGAGGCGTAGCGTGGTTAAGTTAGTAATTGGCATAAGGAGGTGAAGAGATGCTTGAGCCAGCTGCCGGCTCCAGCCAATCCGGTGAGAGAGTATTTCCTGCAATGCTGTCTTGCAACGCTGTTTGCTTCTACTTGCACCTACAAAAAGTAGTGCGCATTAGAAATGTTTTTGTCATCCTTGGAGTATCTGGAAGTGGCTATCGTCTGCTAGGCTTCGTAGTTGGATGTGTGCCCCTTCGGTGTTGGCTGCCAGGAATACTTATCTCTAAAGTGGTTTGTCGGCCCAACTGGGCTATCCTGGAGCCAGCATAACAGAAACACTGTATATATACACCAGTATTGTTTTCATTCCAGTGAAAAGTAAGAAGCTCATAACATAATGCCCGCGGTTTCATCAGCCGACGACAATCAAGCAGAGACCGCGCAAGATAACTTGGATCCCCTTGTGCAGAAACGCAGTCTCGTTCTCTGCGATTGGGGAGTCTAGCCCTGTATTCTGAGTTTATTGCTGCCTACTGAGCAAAGTTCGTAACGAATGAAACGTTCTCCGCCTGCATAGCCTACGGTGAAGGAACGGAGGCTTGCACACGCTGCCTCTATTAAAATCTTTGACAAACTATTTTACAGAAATGCTGAAATGCACGGGGCTCTGTCGTCTTGAAATCGAATGTGGTGACGAATAGGCTTGGGAACGCCATTCAGCATGTCCAGCAGACCCTCTCGCTGGAATAAAAGATACATGCGACCGCCACAGCGATAAGCGCCGTTGTCGTAATGATTCCCATCCTAGATCCTGGATCATTTCCGTGACGATGTCTCCCCTGTATCGCGACAATACAAAACGAGCAGCCCTTCTCCGTCAAACCCACCTGATAAGGATCCCACACTGGGCAGTAATACTCTAAATGAGGACGGACAAGCGTAGTGTGTTAAGTTTGTTTAGTAGTTCTGTTCCATCTTTTAAGGGTTCTGCCAATAAAACGCAGTCTCTGGTTCGCCTTTCCCACGACATTATCTACTTGTACTTTCCAGTTTAAGTCTGAAGTAATAGTAATTTATAGGTATTTAGTGGAGATTACAGCCTTCACTTTAGATTGGTTTAACAAAGTTTTCCGTTTTTTTTTTTTTTTTTCTTTTTTTTTTTTTTTCCTCATGATGACTACTTCACACTTTTCATTATTTAGAGTCAATTAACAATTTTTACACCATAGTGATATCTTATTTAGATCGTTCTACAGTTAGTTTTGATCTTCACATGATTTTACTAGACGGTAAACGACGGCGTCATCTGCAAACAACCCAAGAGAGCTACTTAGATTTTCTCCCAAATCTGACAGGAAATATCCAGTAACACATTTGGGGCGATGTACAATAACCACGTAATTTGATTAAAAGCCGTTTGTGAGGTACGGTGTCAAAAACCTTCTGGAAATCAAGAAATACGGAATCGTTTTGAGAACTCGTGTTGATAGCACTCATCACTTCGTGTGAGTACAGAGCTAGTTGTGTTTCGCATGAACGATATTTTCTAAATACGTGTTGACCTTGGGTCAATAGATCCTTCTGTTCGAGATAATTCATGATATTTGAATACAGAATATGTTCCAAAACCCTGCTGCAAATTGACGTCAATGAAATAGGCCTTTTGATACAGATTCTTCTTTGGGAGAGTGGTTGTATATAGCTGTTAAGTAAGGAGCTATTGCTTCAGCATAATCAAATAGAAATGTAATGGGTATACAATCCGGATCAGTAGACTTGTGCTTGTTAAGTGATTTAAGTTCCTTCACTACTCTGAAGATATCTACTTCAACGTTACTCATTCTGGTCTCTGATTGTAATTCGAAATATGGGATATTGGTTTCGTCTTCTTTGGTGAATGAGTTTGTGGTTAGTAACTCTGCTTTAGTAGCGCTCTCATCGGCAGGATCGCCATTACTATCAAGTAGTGAGGGTATTGTTTGTGTTTTGCCCTAGTATATTTAAGATATGACCAAACTCTCTTTGGGTTTTCAGTCAAATTTCGAAAAAGAGTTTTGTTGTGAAAAGTATTGTAGGCATCTCGCATTGAAGTCCTCGCTAAATTTTGAGCTTCTGTGTTGGATCGCCAATCCTGGGGAGACATGTTGAAGTTGTCCGTCAGACTTTCGTGGCAAGAACCATGGCTAACTCCTGTTGCTGCTGCTGCTGCCTTAGCGCCTACCGATTGGAAGCGGTCAGCAACTTCCTTGATCTTGCGTTCCTATTGAACTGTTCGTGGCCGACAGTACGCACTTCATCTTCCAAACTGCCTCGACCTTGCACAAAACTGTCGGTGCCACCGTTTAGGTGCGTCTCAATGCGTCCTGACCGTACACCGGCTGCATCATTTCAGACGTTTCGGTAGCGGTTTTGCCTGTTGATCAAACTGTGACATGTCAAGGTCCAACTGATGTATTCAACTCACTGTGACAACAACGACCATGCGTCTGCTTCCAGTGCATGCTCTCAACTGTCTGTTGCAGGGACGAGAGACTAACTGACGTGCTACCTTACCACGGCGACACCCGTGCACCACAGGGTCGTCAGGCATTCAGTTTCAGAACTTACTGAGTTTGTGTATTCATTTGTCTCCTAGTGGTGTGAACGCTTATTCAAAAAGTGACAAACTATGAGATCATATTTGTAGTCATCCTCTTGGACAGTATTGTTGAAAACAGACAAAATCATACACTAACATTCGCCTTTTGCCATCTTATGATCGACATATTTAAGTGCACAATTGTTTCTAGCTTAAAAAGAAATCTGGGAATTGATGGGAAGAAAGTGATGATACGTGCCAATTACGGCGGGGTGAAAGAGAAAAAGGAGGTGGATATGGCATTATAGTTCGTGGAGTTCATTATTTGTAAATGAGTAAGTCCTTTTTTTCCCTTCTCTCTACGCTGTTACCTACGTGTTACTGAGACACTTCGGGCCATTGTGACAGAAAAATGCAGTGCTTGTGAGATGCGGTATTGCTTCTTACCTCGTCAGAGAATGAAGACGTTGATTTATTTTCATTAACCTGACAATTTCTTTCGTTGCTGTTATGCCTTGCCCAGAAGATTTTGTTTCTTGATGTGAGGCTAAAATGGTAGTATAACATGGCTATTATCAGTATTCTATAATGATTTATGTCGCACAAAATTTCGGAATGCCAGTGGCTTCGCTTCTTTCATTTATAAATCGCTGTTCCTATACAGAAAGTCACAACTATAGGATAGAAATCCATAAATATTTAGCAATTTTATTTTACAGTTTACGTGGTACAGGCACTCGATTCAGATAGGTGTTCACCGTCCTAGGCCTTTAGCTCGACTGACTGCAGCAGGAGTAAAACTACACCCCAGTCGCCAGATTTTGGCGCCAACGGAACGTTCTAGAGTGTTACGTCTGTCACCTTTCTATTAAACTAAAATTTAAATAACTATTCTCAACATCAGAAACATAGCTTAACAGCGGATAATTACATAATGCATACAGACATATTTAAATAAATTGCTGTATGTTAAATATTAATAAAATTGCTGGAGGGTTCTGGCGGACTGAAATTACAAGTAAGAGCCAATCAGATTATAAATGGAAATATGGACGGGATTTTCCCACGTGGCACCTATTCACCGGACCATATGCTCTGTGTTTTGCTCACACCAAATATTAATGCTGTTTCCCGCATAGTAAAAGGTATCTTCCAGAATAAAATATGAAAGAGCAAGCAAGTGGCTACAGATCATCCCCGTCACAGTAGCTTTAAACAACAGTATTAGCCCTAGAATTAAAGAACTTGGAAATTCGTTGAAAGCAATTATATCACATTGCTGATATAGAAATTTAATTTTCTAGTAAAAATTTCTCTTGTAATAGTTCTGTCAATAGATATGACTTGTGATTAACGAATGTTTCAGATATTCTGATTGAAGTACACTTTTACATCTACATACATACTCCGCAATCCACCGTAAGGTGCGTGGCGCAGGGGTACACTGTACACTACTAGGCATTTCCTTTCCTATTCCACTCCCAAATAGAACGAGGAAAAAAAAAAGAATGCCTATATGCCTCCGTACGAGCCCTAATTTCTCTTATCTTGTCTTTGTGATCACTACGCGAAATGTAAGTAGGCGGCAGGAAGATCGTACTACACTCAGCTTCAAATTCCGGCCCTCTAAATTTTCTCAACAGAAATTCACGAAAAGAACGTCGTCTTTCCTCCAGCTATCCCCAATTGAGTTGCCGGAGCATTTCCGTGACACTCGCGCATTGGCCGAACCTACCAGTAACAAACCTAGCTGCTCGCCTTCCATATCTTCCTTTAAACTGATCTGCTGAGGCACCCAAACACTTGAGCATTACTCAAGACGTGGTCGTACAAGCGTTTTATACGCGGTCTCCTTTACAGGTGAAGTACGTCTTCCCAATATTCTCCCAATAAAGCGAAGTCGACTGTCCGTCTTACTCACAACTGTCCTTACATGTTCGTTCCATTTCATACCGCTCTGCAATATTACGCCTAGATATTTGAACGACGCGCCAGCATCAAAAAGCTCACTACTAAAGCTGTATTCGAACATTATAGGATTGTTTTTTCTACTCATGCGCATCACTTTACATTTTTCTACATTGAGAGCTAGCTGCCATTCTTCGCACCAACTAGTAATTTTGTCTAAGGGCCGGTTTGTCAATGTCTCGTTAAGTTCCGGTTAAGATTTTAACTTGTCGTTAGCGGAGAACTACGTTTGTCAATGTTTCGTTATGAGTTAACCAGACGTTAAAAGACCTCTAACTGACCGTTAAGTTAACGAGTAGAATTCTGTTCGTTACACGGCTAACGACCAGTTAAGTGAGAATCCGTATGAAAATAGAAAGATTCCAAAGCGCTAAAATACCGCAATATATTCACGTGATAAGACCTATTTATCCAACAAAATTACAGAAGCACTACATGTATGAAACACTAGTGTGGAAAGCAGATTCATTGGAAATTTTATCGTTATATTTCTCGCCCCATCCATGTCAGTAGCGATTAGATGAGTTTTATATATTGCAGATACGCAACATAACCTTAAAATTATTGTTGCGATATCAAAATACAAACTTATGGGTAACGGCTAGTTCAGTGAGAATCGGTATGATGAAAATGGTTGGAATAAGAGATTTGGTTCACAATGAAGACGATGTCAATATTTTAGACGATCTAGAGGTCATTGCTCCTATAATGCGCCCTAGACGTATTTATGTTCACCCAAATCATTTTGAATGCTGAGATGATGCAGAACTTGTTACGCAATTTCGTCTTGGAAACAGTACATGAAAAACTCCATGACCATCTCAAGAGTTCAACAGATAGTTACGTATTTTGTAAGTTATCTGTCATAATAGAAAACAGAATACATTATTTATGCCTGCAAGCTTATTAATTCAGTAATTGGTTAAATTGTACCACGCTTCTCACCGGGCTGCAGTGGTTATGTTGGCATAAATGGTAATGACGGCATATCAGACGACCAATAAATGTTTTCTCGTGGCAATTTCAATTAAAACGAAAATTATTTTTTTCTGAACGGACAAGGGTATATACAAGAACCTGTCAACCATAGAGCAGGTACAGTATTAATTTTGCTGCGACTGAAACGAGCAGCAACAACATTTACTCTGCAGCTCGTGAAAAATATTAACACAATTCTACACTTCATTGTTTATCTGTTGCCAACATAAGCACTGGAGCCCGGCGAGAAGTATTTACTTATGCTTGTTGCGCCTAATATGAGGCCTAAAATGTGATTCCTTCCTCCGATCTACAGGAGCAGTATACTTCTGCCTATGTGCAAGCTTGCACTAAGATACTACACACTTGGCATTTTCCGTGGAAAGCACTGAATTCATTTGGCGCACGCGATTATGTCGCTTTTTTCTTCTCCTTCCATGTCGTGGCGTCCGTTCTTTTACATTCCAATGCACCCTAATACTTCTCTATTGAGGACAAAACACACTCGCACTAACTTCTTATAAAATTCGAGCTTCTTTCATGTTTGTTTTCCATAACGCCTATTAACAACTATCTGCTAACCTCTTCCCTGATAAGGGAAACAGCTGTTTATTCAGACGGCACTTTCATTTGTTTCTATTGCCAACGTAGTCGAAATAAATCGTACCTTCTCGTTTTCTCCAGGTTAGCAAACGAGAGGTGTATCTGGCAATGAGAAACGCTATGCACTTAACGAGCAATGTAACTGGACGTCAAAGGCATCTTCTCGTTTACTAACGAGAAGATTAACGAGAGATGGACGAACCGGTCCTGAGTCAACCTGTATGCTATTACTGTCAGTTAAAGCCGACACCCTCCCATACACCACAGCATCATCAGCAAACAGCCGCATATTACAACTTACTCTGTCCATCAGATCATTTATATAGATAGAAAATAATAGCGGTCCTATCACACTCCCCTGGGGCACGCTTGACGATCGTCTCTGATGAACACTCGCCGTCGAGAACAACGTACTGCGTTCTATTACTTAGGAAGTCTTCCAGCCAGTCACAAATTTGTGACCCTATTCCATAAGCTCGTATCTTCGTTGGTAGTCTGCAGTGTGGCACCGCGTCGAACACCTTTTTGAAGTCGAGAAAAACACAGTCGCCTGTTGCCCTTCATCCATGGCTCGCAAGAAGTCATGTGAGAAAAGGGCAAGCTGAGTTTCACATGAACGATGTTTCCTAAACCCGTGCTGATTCAAAGAAAGAAACTTTTCCGTTTCAAGGAAATTTACTATATTCAAACTGAGAATATGCTCCAAAATTCTACATGAAACTGATATCGACGATATTGGCCTGTAATTATGTGGGCCAGTTCTCTTTCCTTTCTTATAAACGGGAGTCACCTGCGCTTTTTCCCATTCACTAGGAACTTTGCGCTGAATGAAAGATTCGCGATTAGTAACAAGATGACCAGCTTATAACACATATGTGACCAGATGATGGTGACACAGTGCACCGAAACCGGTCGTCATTTAATAAACTATTAATGTGCGATCTTGGATTTTCATTTTGAAAACTAGTAAAAGGTACCTTCCGGAATAAAACGTGAAAAAGCAAGCAAATGGCTGCATATCAGCCCCGTCACAGTAGTTTTGAGTAACAGTATTAGTCCTAGGATTTCCGAACTTGAAAATTAGATGGTAGCAGTAAAATCACATTGCTGCAAACAGAATTTAATGTTCTAGTAAAAGTTTCTCTTTTAATAGTTCTGTCAATAGATATTACTTGAGAGTTTAACGAGTGTTTCATATCTTGTGATTGAAGTACACTTTTAAAGTGACTCATTCTATTTTTCTTGAACCTTGCGGTCGCTGCTCACAGCAAACAAATCACAGTGGTCCCTGGTGAGGTTGGCAGCCACAGCTCTACAACAGGCGGGGCGCCAGTCGCACGCTGCAACTGTCAGGTGCCCTTTAGTCTTGTGTAGTTCGCGAACGAACTAGCTCGAAAGAGCGCTCCCACAGGCGAACTACGCGAACTAGTTCGCACATCCCTCGCCTCTTAGTTCGTCCGCTCCTTTTGCGAAGACTGACGGGGAACAGCGAGAGGACTCGAGAGCGCGCAGAATCGCGTGAGTCACCGTCATTTCGAGCTAAGATGCATCCCAGCTGTAGTTTCATAGTTCACTGGCACAAATTTTCTTTTCTAAGGTATTCAGCAGTACTCTATATGCAAAGAAGTTGAATACCATTGTATCACCCATTCGTGTAAATAACTGATTTATTTGCTTAAGTATTTGATGTTTAATTGCCCAAAAATACGGGTAGTAGCACACGCTTGGGCAACACTGATCATTATATAAAAAAGCTGTCACAACAAAAGAAAGAGCTCTTTTAGTAGTGGTAGCAAAAGCCAGAAAGAGCGAACGAACTAAAGAGAGCGACCTACTTCGCGGCCGAGCTGCGAACTAAAATATGCGCGATCGGTCGCGAACTAAAATATGCATTATCGGTCGCGAACTATTATGCAAAACATGTCTCGCTTCTTGGTTCGTTGAATTCTTTTCCGAAGACCGACGGGCAATAGCGAGATGGCGCGCAGCAGAATTAAAAATCACGTGTTTGCCTTCTGCTGATGAGCCATTTCGAGGTTAGCGCCTGCCTGCTATATTAATAGTTCAGTGCTACAAAATTTCTGTTTTGAAGTTTTCTGCACTCTGCAATATCTGACTAATAAATTCTATAATGCCGAGATTATAGAGATAATTCTAACTTAAACGCGAGAAATTATCCACAAACTGTTTCTTTTGGTTTGCGTGTCATTGTTAGCGGCTCAAGCAGCAAGCGCATGAAGCAGCTAGGTGGGGGAACTTCTCCCTCCACCTGCATGCGCAGACCACGCCGCTCAGCCGTCACTGGGAGCGGACGAACTAAAAGAACGAACTAGTTCGCGGCAGAGCCGCGAACTAAAGTGAGCGCTCCCGATCGCGAACTATTATGCGCAAGACTAGTGCCCTCACTCTCCCACAACGCGCTGCACCAACGGTCGCCACCTCCGTCCAGCGAGCTCCTGACTCGCTCTTCGTCTGCCTGACGTAACCGGAGTGGGGCAGAAGTCGACCCTCGGCTGCCCTTCTCCGTATTGTTGAAGCAATCGTTAGCGGCTGTCGGAAATCAGCGCGCGCCGGAGTTTTCGGCTCACTTCCATATTTGTATGCAAATCCGTGATGCGTCGTCGGTAATTGATTCGGCAATTTGCAGGTCGTGCGGCGTGGCCATTACGCGCGAGGTGCTCGCCGGGCAAGCGGCGGGCACGACCTCGTTACTGCCGTCCATACCGGGGCACAGGCGCCGGGGACCCACCGCTCCACTGGCCAGGTTACACGCCGGGTACAGCACGAGTAACGAGCTCTAATCATCCAGTCAGCCCGCATTTTTGACTTTAAAGAATCTGCATCTTTTCATCCAAGTGGCCTTTGGCCTTTGCAGCTCCGTGTTCTGCGAAATACAAATTTTCGTTATCGCGACATACACGCTTTCGAGATGAGTGTTTCCTTTTCTGCAAGTCACGTTGTAATGTGTTCTACTTACCCTCCTGGGGAAATACGCCTAGTTCCCAAAAAGAGTCAAAAATACTTTCCGTTATATACAGGGCGAATCACCTAACACTTGCATCGCAAATATTGCGGAAACGGAAGGTGCGATTGATGTGCGGTTTTCACATAATTGATTGGTAGTCAGGGACTCTTATTTTTAACCAGATTGTAATATTACTTAGAAAGTGAATTTTTTATGCAAACACGCAGTTTTTTTTTAAATGGAACAAACGTGGAATGGAATTTTTGACGCCAGCTGTGTAGAAAGAAGTTTGAATGACATTTTTATCACGTTCAGTTTGGCAGCTACAACTGTTCAAAGTTTTGGGGACGGGGACTACGACAGCGTAGCTGACTGGCTAGTGGTCATGAGACAGTGAGCCGTGCCCCGGGGGCTAGCCATTCGGCCAGTCACCTACGCTATCACAACATCCGCCCCCGAAACTTTGAACGGTTGTAGCTGCCAAACGAAACGTGATAAAAATGTCATTCAAAATTCTATGCACACAGCTGGTGTCAAAACTTCAGTGAATAAGAGAAATCACCCTTGTTCCATTAAAAAACTGTATGTTTGCATAAAAATACACTTTGTAAGTAATATTACAATGTAGAATGAAACTTTCACTCTGCAGCGGAGTGTGCGCTGATATGAAACTTCCTGGCAGATTAAAATTGTGTGCCGGAACCGGGACTCGTACCCGGGACCTTTGCCTTTCGCGGGCAGAGCGCTTTCCCGCGAAAAACAAAGGTCCCAGGTTCGAGTCTCGGTTCCGGCACACAATTTTAATCTGCCAGGAAGTTTAATATTACAATCTAATTGTTGGCTAAAAATCCATTCTGTGAAAACCGTACATCAATCGCACTTTCCGTTTCCGCAATATTTGCGGTGCAAGTGTTAAGTGATTCACTTTGCAGATGGCGAATATTTCAAAACGCTATTACAGAATGGTACGGCAGAGTAATTTTATATACAGAATGGTACGGCAGAGAAATTTTACATAAGCGGTGCCACAAACCCTCTGCTTTGCACTTCAATGTGAGTTGCAGAATATTTATGCAGATGCAGGTTCAGATCCACGTGGCACTGTTTTTCTCATTGGAAATTTATTTAAATGTTTAGCGTAATATGTCTTGAATGGTTATAACTGCCACATAACTGACAGTAAGGCGTCTGTAATGGTACCTGTGCTGGCTTCAATAATAATAATAATAATAAGAGTATAATCAGAAACCATAAAAGTAGCTACTTACTCAAACGTTCAACCTGCATATTTGGCTGTACTAACAATACTGGCGCTGAACGAATAGAGATAATCTAACGATGCCTTCACCAGCTCGAGGTGTTTGAGTTGACGAACGCAACAGATCCAGGCCCACTTGATTTATGTGTTTACGTACCACGGCGTTAGGACTTCACGAAAGCTCCAACGTTTCTTACCGGCCACACGTCTCCAAGTGTGAAACACTTCTTATTAGCAACATGCCTCAATGTCGCATTGTACCTTCCAGAGGCAAACCCCGGTCTGCTCTATCAATAAACAAGGCAGGTAGACGGCACGCCATTCTAAAATAAGTATTTATACTCGAAGACGCCGTTTGGTTCAGTTAGTTCACCGCAGATGCGGTCATATGTTCGACCTCGCATTGGAATCCACAACGGCGAGTACAAGAGGGCACGGACTTGAGTAAGTCTGAGAGGGACGGGAGGCGAGCGCGGGTAGCCAAGTGGTTAAGGCGACCGCTGGCCCCAATGGAAGACGCGGGTTCCATTCACGGCACGGCTCACTTATTCACTTGAAATGTTCAAATGTTTGTAGAACTAGACTTAATTACGGGGTCATCAGTCCCTAAGCTTACAGACTACTTATGAACTAGCTAACACTAAGAACGGCACAAATATCCATGCCAGAGGGGGGATTCGAACCCCCGACCGTAGTGGACGTGCAGACCGTGACTGGAGCGCCTCAGTCCCCTCGGCCACCGCGGCCGGCTATTCACTTGTCGCCTTTGATTAATTTCTTAGCTCCATTGCAGGTAATGTCAATCCTTTCCTTCAAAATTCTTATTCCTTCCCCTCCTTAACAAATAATTTGCTTTTATTAACGTTGACGCAGGTTTCATTACCACTGTGGGTATCTTCTTCGGGAGAAACTATTAGCTAGAGTTTTTTTTCAAACACAGCTAATTAATTATTACTGTACTTCAAGCACCAGTTGTCAATAATAAAATATATATGTCAACACGACATGTTTCGGGACTACATTATCCCATTATCAAATTCTCTAAAACAAGGAAACGTAGAATAATAAGGGGACTGTATACAAACGACTGAACCACAAATATTCCAATGAAACTAGCCTCCTACCTACCATAAAACGTATCTGCTGTTAGGGAGCATCGTTAAACACTGTGTGTGTACATAGTAAAAAAAAAAAAAAAAAAAAATGCTCAGTACCACACGTTTCTCCGATGGCAGCAAGATGTGCACTAACGGACAGCTGATCCAACTTCAAAGATTGTCCATATGCTTAACCGCTGTCATTGGTGGCCAAAGATATTCTAGTCAAGATACCTAACATTTATTCATAAAATCGCTCACTAAATTAAAGGTTTTGTAACGGAACTACACTCTAAATTTTTCAGTGAAGTTAAAAGGAAGAAGTCGATATTTAATACATGCACACACATCAGTGTTTGTCAAGGAGGAGGTTGCTATGTGCCCAGTAATGGTTTTTAGATAGTTCTGTCTTTTCGTTGAGCATGCTGCTGGAATCCTCTCTCAACGCACAAAAGATGTTAATTTCTTCGAGATTTGACAATAACCAACCTTTGTGCTCATAGTGCATGACTTTCAAACTACCATTTATGGAGCCCAACGAATGTCGTTCAATTTTCAGGTGTTTTGCCACTGTAGATGAGCCATTCTCTCTATTACTGTCCTCTTTAAACCGCACCTTAAGATTCCTTCCCGTTTGTCCTATATACTTCATTTCACAATCATTACACTTTATTTGGTATACCCCCCTTTCCCCATCCAGTTCTCACTTGCATCAGTCTTATGCTTCAGCCTATGTTCTAATTTATTGTCTGTTCTAAAAGCAATTTCAACGTCTCTCTTTTTAAACAGTCTCGCCAGTTTGTAGGAGACGGGTCCCCAGAATGGTATAACCTAACCTTATATTTGTGCGAATTTTCTTCACGTAGTTGATTCTTAAGTGTTATCGTCTTTTCTAATCTGTCTATCAAACCCGCGTCATAATCATTTTATACGACTACCTGTCTAAGAGCCTTCATTTCAGCTTCCTTGTTTTCAGGGGTCAACGGAATTTTATTTACTCTATGAAGTGCACTTTTAAAAAAGGCTGTTTTGTGGCTACGTGGGTGACATGACTTTTTAATAATGACAGAGCCTGTAAATGTGGGTTTCCTATAAATGCCTAACTTGAGCTTATTATTGTTGTTCTCAATCTTCAAGTCAAGGTAATTTAAAATTCCTTGCTGTTCATATTCAACTGTGAATGCTATGCTCTTATGCATCTTGTTGAGATCATTAGCCAGGTCATTTATCTCTTCCTAGGAGCCTTGATATACTAAAAGTATATCGTCTACATACCTAGCATATATGTGGATTTTATCTTTCTGTTTAACGTTTTCCTTTAAAAAAAGCAGTTTCATACATGTTGAGAAAGATATCTGCCATTTGACCTGCCAATGCACAACCCATTGCTAAACCATATTCCTGTTTGTAAATTTTATTATTAAATTTAAAATAGTTAAATGATAGGGTGAATGTTAACAGTCCTATGAATTCACCGTGAAGTACAGTAATAATTGTGAAACAGTTGTGTGATGGCGTCTAAACAGATGACAGCTAATTAGATCTAACTCCTAAATATTAATATAAAGTGATCAAAATTCATAATACAAATAGTAACATTTTACTTACTTGGTTACAATATGTAAGCCGTGTTACAGAAATCACGAGCTACATTGCTCGAGTCGTGCATGTCACGAGCTAATGTCTTATTAAAATTTCTAACTTGAAGACCGCACGGGAATGGCCGCGTCGACTAACTTGATCACTTTATATTAACGGTGTAAAACCTGAGTCAAGGTTAATAAAAGAACTTGCGACTGACTGGCTGTCTAATAATTTGTAGCTACAGAAGTTAATGTTATCATTAACAAATTACTGTATGGTAACGAATTACAGTGATGATAATATTATCAATATCTTTCTCCCAATAGCGAATTTCTTTTAGCGTCACTGTATAAGGTATTGATGTTCTACCAAATGGTAACACATTGAACCCGGGTTTCGCCTTAACCACTCCAGGACCATCCCAAACTTCCATATGCCATACTGACTGCATATATGAGTCAACTGCACAAATTTTCATGTGTCATCATTTGGTAGAACATCCATACCTTATACAGTGACGCTATAAGAAATCGCTGTTGCGAGAAAAATATTGATAATATTATCATCACTGTAATTCGTCACCATACAGTAATTTAACAGATACCTAAACGAGGTAATGACAATAACAGCGTAGGTTAATGCCTCGTTGTTTTCTCCGTGGTGCGGGAATACAGATCACGCTGCGAGTGTTAAGGGATGAATGCAGTTGACTCATATGTGCAGTCAGTGTGGCATATGGAAGTTTGGGTCGGTCCTGGAGTCGTGTTCGGGTAGCCTAGTGGTTAAGGCGACCGCTTGCGAAAAGCGGGAAACCCGGGTTCGAGTCCCGGCCCGGCACAAATTTTCATGTGTCACCATTTGGTAGAACATCCCTACCTTATACAGTGACGCTAAAAGAAATTCGCTATTGCGAGAAAAATAATGATATTATCGTTTACAGTTGATACATGCGGTCTAACTCGCTTCTTGCCACAATGGAGAAATTTATGTGAGATATCCGCATTTTCATCAAATAAATGTTCAAATGTTTGTTAAGCTTATGGGACTTAACTACGGGCTTATCAGTCCCTAAACTTACAAACTACTTATCAACTAGCTTATACTAAGGAGGGGGGATTTGCCCGAGGGGGGATTTGAAGCCCCGACCGTAGTGGCCGTGCAGACCGTGACTGAAGCGCCTCAGTCCCCTCGGCCACCGCGGCCGGCGCATTTTCATCAGTTATCAGAGTTCCCGCCTGGTAGCACTTTTAAGGCTCTTTGACAAGCAGTAGTCCATGTCAAGCCATAACAACAGAATTTTCACCCGCAATCAGTCTACAAAACTCCACTACAGTGTCGCAATAAACTTTCTTTACATTGTTCAACTCACACATTATGGAACGAATCCACGCTGTCATCTTGTGAGTCACCTTACGGCAAGGGACTCGCCAGACGGTAGTCACGATTTCTTTTACATAACAACGGAAAACAGTGTTTCCTACGGTACAATAAGGAAGGAAGCTTCGCGTCTAACGTCCCGTCGACAGGTTGGTCATTGGAGCAGACGCTCAGAGTTTTGGGTACGGATGAGGAAGGAAAACGGCCGTGCCCTTTGAAAGGATAATTCCATCCCGGAATTTGCCAGGACTGATTTAAGGAAATCACGGAAAACCTAAATCTGGATGGCCGGAGGTGGATTTTAACAACCGTCCTCCCGATGGGCCACCTCGCTTACTGTTCTCCAAAGCTGTACGACGTACAAAGTGCGTCCATTACAAAGATCTTGTAAAAAGAACTGCACTTACGGAGGGTGTTGGAAGGGACGAATAATTTGAAAATTCAGATGAACGCCATTATAGTGGTAACTGGTAGCTAAAGTGGATTGTGCCTTATACAGACACATAGCGAACATTATATATTTTTGGTGCATACTTATGGAATTTGAGTCATAGCTTCTAGTATACGTGCACAAAAATGGTGAAGAGTTCTCCATCGTTCAATTCCAAAGACAAATTCGTGAAACAAACGAATGTTATGGCGATTCGTGTATATATTTAGTTTGATATTACGATAACTCCTAATACATTTTATGAAGGGGTAAATCAGCGAATTTATATTATGATTTAACAGCTATTTTTGACTGTCGAGTGCAACTGAAAATGAAAACGAGCTGCTACATTTGACTTTCATCCTAACGTAATTCACCTCAGTTTGATGTGAACAAGCAGTTAATCAAGTTTCTTGTGACTTATTAAAAATAATCGTTGAAGAGGGACTGATCGGTATATATTCATAAATTAAATGACCAACATGTAGGTGCATTCGTAAATTAACTGTTATGTGTGTGACATGATTCAAAACACGATGTATTGTAACGAATGGCGCGTGGTTTACCACCACCGCGATGGAATGGGCGCGCGTCCCGAGGCAACATGTCATGGATTGCACGGCCGCTCCCGTCGGAGGTTCGAGTCTTTCCTCGAGCATATATATATATATATATATATATATATATATATATATATATATATATATATATGTGTGTGTGTGTGTGTGTGTTTTATCCTTAGAGTAAGTTTAAGTAATTTGCAAATCTAGGAGCCGACGTCCTCTGCAGTTTGATCGTTTAGGTTTACAAACATATTCAACATTTGTAGTTTACAACCATAATGGCTGCCTTTCAAGTTGTCCGCTGTTCGCAGTAGGCCACTACGAGACTATGGGGCCTTGGTCCAGTGCCATCATATGTGCCGTTTCTCTTGCTATTATTATTTCTTTTAGCAATTATTACTTTCGTTGCTTTACAACTACATATTCTAAGAAGTCCATTTTCTTCGTTTCTTATCGCTTAAACGAAATAAATTATTTGGTAGTTGCAGCATACTTATTATCACAGCTTATTGTATTGTTTTCCGATCTCTGAACCAAGACATTTCCAGATTTCGTTACATTAATCAAACGTTATTTGCGAAACGAGGTACGGTAAGTCGAGCATTAATCCAATTAGCTCCGTGAACGGAACCTTTTGTGTGTAATTATATTTATTACTGTTTCTGTTGCACTTAGAAGAACAATGACTCGTTTGTCTGTGTCTTCACCAACGAGAGCTCAAAATATATTGTCAGCAATTAGCGGCCTCTCTGCTGTCTGCTTAACACGCCAATTACAGGCCAAGTCCTGATTGTTATGTAATACTCGCGCTGCAAGTCTTGAGAAACTACTGCTGTTTTTAACACTTTCGACAGCTTACTTTTATTTCTTTATGAGGCAATTTTCCATTATTTAGAGACTCTTTTCGCCTTCTTCAGTTTTTTGTAACATATTACTGCAGTTCGACCAGCTTAGCTTTCACCTAGGGACGATTTATACTCATCAGAAAAACCCTTGGAGAAAATGTATTGACACGAAAGGAGTATAGGTCGACAAACTGATACACTCTTGATCCACAAAGCGGTCTTCTGTTGCTAGTACGAGAAATATTTCCTTAACGTCGTATGTCATACTTCAAAAATCAAACTTTTGTTAAGTTATGGGCACCTAACTGTAGTGGTCATCGGTCACTAAACTTACAAATCCAGTCACGGTCAGCACGGCCACTACGGTCGAGGATTCTAATCCCCCCTCGGGCATGGATATTTGTGCCGTCCTTAGTTTTAGCTAGTTCATAAGTAGTAAACATTTGAATATCATCCTAAGAACAACACACGCGCCCATGCCCGAGAGAAGACTCGAACCTCCGACGTGGAACGGCCGCGTGCACCGTAGTAAGGTGTGTTAGTACGCACGGCTATTCCGCCGCCATACTTCGCTCTCCTTTAGGGAGGATTAAGGTGGGTCTAATATAAATATGAATCAGAAAAACAGGAGTTTGTGGTAAATACCTGGAATTAATAAAATAAAAGCCTCGGAAATGCTTAACTTCTAGTAACACCCGTGTGTGTGTGTGTGTGTGTGTGTGTGTGTGTGTCTGTGTGTGTGTGTGTGTTTTTGTGTGTGTGTGAGAGAGAGAGCCTTACTGACCAATCGCGCAGTTAGATTTATACTGTTGCGCTTTACGTAGCTGTGTTCGAATACTCTCCATCAAATTCTGTGTACTGCTTTCGTATGTTACCGTGTTGTTGACATCTTCGATCGGAAGACTGTATTTCTGGAGCGCTCCACGCTATCCCGCGCAATAACAAAGGCAGTCCACACGCAGTCCTCGTCTCCTTCGCTATCTGACCTCTAATACTGAAGTTAATATTCGTTGACGTCTCAGAAAATATATCAATGGAGCCCCTCTTTTAGTCAGAATGACAAAAATTTGTTCTCTCCCAAAATCTGTTTAGTATCGCTTCATTAATCACGATATTTACTAACTCATCTTCAGCATTTTATGTAGAACCAAATTTCAAAGCTTATGCCCTCTCCTTGTCCGCTAATCGTCCACATTTCACTTCCCATACAAAGCCTTCATAAAAGGCTGCTAAAGCCTTCATAAAATTCTTCATAACACTTAAACTGATTTTCGGTGTTAACAAATTTCCTTTCTTCAGAAATGTTTCCCTTCCTATCGCTATTCTGCATTTTATATATCTGATGTGGCCAACATAATTTACTGCCAAGAAAACAGGAATTGTATTGTTTCATTAATTCCCTCAGCATCGTCTGATTTTATTCGACTGCATTCCGCTAAACGTGTCTCGCTTTTGACAATGTTCATCTTTATACTCCTCTAATGATATTGTGTAACACACCGGACTCGCATTCGCGAGAACTAGTGTTCAAACCCGAGTCCGGCCATATTTAGTTTTTCCGTGATTTTTCCCTTAACCATCCAGGCAAATGCTACGATGGTTTCTTCTTCGTCATCCATAAGGTCAGTATTACACAATCAAATTACTGGACAAAGAATTGTTAAAAAAAAACGAAAGATCGGTCATATTCTTTGACAAAGAAATTGGAAGTAACGTTAAAGGGGGTATTAAACAGCCATCCAATATGTTCCTCCTTCAAAATGGCGGTGTTGCTTATACGACAGTTGCATTGTGTCTGCGGTTAGAAGGATGAAGGAAAGAAAACGAAACGTTCTTGGGTGAAACCATGTGTGTCACAGAGAGGTGAAAAATTGTTCAATAAAAAATTTACCGGAGCTGCGAGACGAGGATTTCCTGATGTCGCTTCTTATACAGCGTTTCACCTGCTTCATTGATTGTTGCTGGAGTGAGTTTGAGGAGTGTGGAAGTCAGAGGCAGTATCTCTGACTTCCACACTCCTGAAACACCACCTTCATGACCTAGGTCGTGAATTACCTTTCCCTTCCGTTCCCATACTTTCTTCTACCCTTCTCTCCCACCTGAGGAAGGAACTGTGTTCCGAAAGCTTGTCCTTTTTCGTCCCCTTTTTTTCTTTTTCATTTGTCTAACTATCGCCGGTACAGCACAATGGTAAGTACTGGACAGCCAATATATCTCTTTTGAAAAATAATTTATCATCTCTGAGGAGAAATTCCATCATTAATCGAATATTTTAGAAGTTCTTAGCTGTAACTGCAGAAACTGCATCGGATCGGGAGACCGAAATAGTTCACTTAATTCAGTTGATGAACCAGTTCCGAACTGGGCGAACTGAGTCCTATAGAAAAATCGAAATAGTTCACTCAGTTGGAGCCGTCACCTGGTCGTGAATCGATGATTCTCGATGTTGTCGAAGATCGTTCCTCTCGGTTGCCTTTATGATCTTATGGTGGACACATAAGTATTTTATTATTGTAAATTAAGATGTGCGGACAAATATGTCACCCATTTTATAATTCCGACATGGACTCAACTCCGAATATTTTATTGTTTTTATTATTATGACCATCACCTAAGGAAACCTCTAAGGCCAAAATCAGGTAGTGACAAAAAACAAATATTCCAGTCTAATGGCGGTCAGCTCTTTAAAAAAAATTTATATGACTGAGGATCTGACGGCTACAAAATAAATTCTCGTTTTGTTGAAGTATGTAGTTTGTTTGAAGTAGTTCACTGGACGACTACATAGTTCATTGAACTAGTTCAGTAAGAAGAAATATTCCGAAATGAACAGTTCCGTAAAAGAAACTACTTATCCCATCTCTAGCAGGACTCGAACCTGCAACAGGGAGCAGACACGCACTCCGCAGCAAGGAGCCTTAGCGCGCAAGGTCATTACCGCGCGGCGCATGAAACAGAAGACGAGCAGTTTCTTACATTTGATGAAAGAAAGACTTGATAAAAAGTTCCCATTACATTATGTCCAATATGTCTTTGTTGAATAATTTGCTAGTGTAATACCGACCTAATAAATTATCCGAGCGTGTGCGCCATCTTGACCTCGACGAGACTGTAAACCCTAATCAAGACACCGTTCATTCCATTCAATTGATATTCCAGATCCTTTGCTGTCTGCACAGAACTACAGTGTCATCGGTAAATCAGAAACTTTCATTGTGCAGCGGAGTGTGCGATGATATGATACATTCGTGGCGGATTAAAACTGTGTGCTGGAACTGGGATTCGAACCTGTGACGTTTGCCCTTCGCGATCAAGCGCACTACCGACTGAGCTACCTCGGCATACTTCACCGGTTCCGCACCAGTTTTAAGCCGCGAGAAACGTTACATATCAGCGCACACTCCGCTGCAAAGTATCATTCTATAAATTTCTCTTGGGCTGTGGCTAAGCCATGTCTCCAACATATCCTTTCTTCCAGGAGTGCGATTCCTGCAAGTTTCGCAGGAGAACTTCTGTGATGTTTCGAAAGTAGGAGGCGACGTACTGGCGCATTGTGCGATTGGATTCACGATTTCCTATCAGAAAGGACACAGTTCGTTGTAATTGACGGTAAGTCACCGAGTAAAACAGAAGTGATATCTGGCGTTCCACAGGGAAGCGTTATAGGTCCCTTATTCTTCCTTGTGTTTACAAAGGATTTAGGAGACAATCTGAATAGCTCCCTTAGACTGTTCGCGGATTATTCTGTCGTTTATCGGTTTGTGAAGTCAACAGAGAATCAAAAGCAACTGCAAAGCGATTTAGACAAAATTTCTGCATGGTGCGAAAATTGGCAATTGACACTAAATAAAGAAAAGTGTGAAGTAATACACATGACCACTAAAAGAAATCCGCTGAACTTTAATTACGCGATAAATCAGTCAAACCTTAAGGTCGTAAACTCTACCAAATACGTAGGAGTTACAATTATGAGCAATTTAGACTGGAGAGAACACACAGAAAATATTGTGGGGAAGGCGAACCAAAGGTTAAGTTTCATTGGCAGAACACTCCGAACATGCAACAGCTCCTCCAAAGAGACTGCCTACATCACACTTGTGCGTCCTCTCCTGGAGTACTGTTGCCCCTTGTGGGACTGACGGAAGACATTGAGAAGGTTCAGAGAAGGGCAGCTCGTTTTGTTTTATCACGTTACGGGGGGGGGGGGGGGGGGGAGAGTCACGGAAATGTTGCACGTATTGGGATGGAAATCATTAAAAGAAAGATGTTATTCATTGCGGCGTGATCTGTTTGCGAAGTTTCAATCACCGACTTTTACTTCTGAATGTGAAAATATTTTGCTAGCACCAACTTACTTAGGGAGAAATCAGAATGAAAACGATTTAGGTGTTCTTTCTTCCCGTGCGCTATTAGAGAATGGAACGGTAGAGAAAAGTTATGAAAGTGTTTAATGTACCCTCTGCCAGGCACTTAAATGTGATTTGCAGAGTATATATGTAGCCTCGGTTGCACAGTGGTTGAGTGCCAGACTGCAAATCCGAAGGTCCCGGGTTCGATCCCTGCCGGGTCCAGGGATTTTTATCTGTCACTTTGCACTTCTTTCAGCTCTGGTAGTATTGCTCATTTGAAAAAATACCGAGCAGCACCGTGGTTCGGAACCCACATTAAACTGTAGGTCCCTCTATATCTGGCTGGGTAAGTCAGTCAGAAGGTCGGAGGAAGGCAACAGCATACCACCTCCAAACAGGACCATGCCTAGTAAAGCACTGTGGTGTTCAAACCAATCTTCGGTTTGTTGACTGCTTTACCTTCAGAAGTATAGCTGTGGGTACGGACCGTGAAACGAGCCCGGATAGCTCAGTCGGTAGAGCCTTTGCCCGCGAAAGGCAAAATGTCTCAGGTTCGAATCCGGTTCCGACGAACAGTTTAAAGCCGCCAGGA
The DNA here is from genome assembly GCA_026315105.1 of Locusta migratoria. Taxonomy (NCBI): domain Eukaryota; kingdom Metazoa; phylum Arthropoda; class Insecta; order Orthoptera; family Acrididae; genus Locusta; species Locusta migratoria. The sequence continues at coordinate 469,078,881 of CM048745.1, read as the reverse complement.
AAGTTTCAAAAAGTTTGTAATCCTTTCCCTGAATTTACATTCCGTTTCCCAGTGTCGCCTTTTCCTTCACAGCACGCACAATGTCATAATCAGATAATGTTTACTGAGGCAGAATCCTAAATGGTGTGTAACCGATTTGTTGGCCAACGCAGAACCGGCAACAGCAGCAGGCTATTAAGGTATCCCGGACACGTCGGATATTCGGCGCTAAACCGCGGATTTATTTGGCGCTGTATCTCCCAATTACTGGCGGGACTGCGAGAAGAGGAGGCGGGCCGGTGCCTCAGAGGCCAAACCAGCTTTTGGAGGTACACAGGGCGGGCGCAGTGAGAGAGCGGCAACAGGTTGGGCAGACAGGCGGCCACAATGGCAGGCGCCGCGCCGGCCAGCACAGCTGCGACCAGCGGCAGGCGGCCTACAGATTTATGCCAAGGGACTGGTTTCTTCTTCTTCTTGCTCTCCACACACAAGCCGTCGGGAAGGGAGGGGAGGGGCGCGCGCCATACAGCACGGCACGGCTGCCTACCAGCTCCAGGCGCGGAGCAAGCCCTGCTCTCCGCAGCCGCGTCCTCCCCGTATAGGCGGATCCAGGGCGAGGGGTGGGGAAGAGGGGCGAAGGGTCGCTGCCACCCCCCCCCCCCCCGCCCAAAAGCCAGGCTTTTTTTTTTTTTTTTTTTTGCTATCACTGCACTTAGTCATCAAATCCTGTGAGGCACTTGTTTGATTGGGCGTGGGGTAAAAGGGGGTGTTTCTACTGAACCATAGTTTAGCTGATGATGGGAATTCTTTCTCCGTTCCCCCCCCCCCCCCCATCAGGCCGTCCTGGATCCGCACCTATAGTCGGGCCGCCGAAAGAACGACCGTGACAGTTCTCGCACGTGGGCCGCAGAGGGTGGGGGACACAGTCAACCACCAACCTGAGCTCTGGAATTCGTAAACGTTGCCAAGGTAACGGTGCCGCGTTGCCACCCTGCCACGCAAGGTCGCACGGGGTGGCATGCTTCAGTCGCTGCAAAGCATCTGTCGTGTGTTCATCGTTACCGGTTTTGTTCGTGCCGTGTTACGTGTCGTTAATTTCAGACGTGTGTCAGATGGCTTCTTCCTCTAACCGTAAGAAAGTCACTTCTGTGACCAATAGACTGGCTGTCGAAACTGATCTGATGATATTACTCGGTCTCTATACTATGACAGTCGAGGCAAAAAAAAGCTCTTCTTTTTATGTAAGAAGACAAATAATTTCACTGAAAGAGGCGATTTTACTACTTGTAAAGTGGTTGTCCTTATTTGTTTACCCTCTCGGCAGAATACCACAATACAGTGTCCGAGTAATAACAACGAGTTTGTGGAAAATGGCTATAGAAGATGAAATATATAAACAAAATTCTTCAACTAGCGCCCTTTGGCTGAAGACTAAATTATACATTATATTTAATGGAATACTGGAACATATGAAGCTTTACTTTAACTCTACACATATTTTTAAACCTTTCTTTTTAACTGCGAAAAGTGTTTTTCGTCACTTCGTGGTTGTTATCGTTCGTTCACACTTTAGTAGTACATAGCAAGGGTTCCAAAATATTCGGACGTGATATTCTTATGTCAACGACTGGCACGGCGTAACAACAAACAGCCGCGTAGCAGCATTGGCAACATAGCCGCTAGCTGTCAGAGTCGTTCTTTTGGCGGCTCGACTATAGAGACAAGGCCTCAGAACTGGCCGTGACCAGGCCGCGGCCGCCAGCTTACTGGCTGGCCGCTACGAGGCAGGGGGCGTGCCCCAGCGGCCAGCCATTCAGCTGGCGGCCGCGGCCTGGTCACGGCCAGTTCTGAGGCCTTGTCTCTAGACAGTGGTGCCCTGCCTCATCTTAGATCAGTGTTTGTGAGTCGTGCCCGGGTGGGGGGGGGGGCGTTGCCGTCACAGAAGGAAGTACTTCCACCACGAAACAACCAGCCAGCAGCATGCCTCAATAGTAGGGGTTCCGTAATGTAAAAACGTAGGCCTAATAAGAGTAAAAAGTATTTCATGTTAAAAATACGCGATTCCTTGTTAATCACACCAATTCGCAATTGAATAGAACGAAGAAAGTTTTATAATAAATACACCGTGTTAACAATGACCAAACGAAAGGCATGAAAACTGTTTTTAAGTACCAGCCGATACCTAAATTTACAAGCTACAGTAAGTAATATTGGGGAATTCGAGGCCGCAGTAGAGAGGCCGAGCCGGCCCCGGTGGCCGAGGGGACTGAGGCACTCCACCAGTCACGGTCTGCACGGCCACTGCGGTCGGGGGTTCGAATCCCCCCTCGGGCATGGATATTTGTGCCGTCCTTAGTCTTAGCTAGTTCATAAGTAGTTTGTAAGCTTAGGGACTGATGACCCCGTAGTTAAGTCCCATAAGTTCTATAAACATTTGAAGAGAGGCCGAGCGCTCTAAGGCGTTTTGATACGGAGTGCGCGGTTGCTCGCCGTCGGAGGTTCGAGTCCTCTCTCGAGCATGTGTATGTTTCTTTGTGTGTTTTGACCTTAGCTTCGTTTAAGTAGTTTGTAAGCCTGAGGGACTGATGACTGCAGAAGTTAAGTTCCACATATTTAGAAATATCTAAACATTTGAGAAATTTGAGTGTTCACTTATTGACTATATATGGGACCTAACTCAAAGAGCTTCTGAGCTTTACCTGCAATCCGAAACCTCGTTATGCAACGTGTATTTTTCTGTCGGAATTCATGTAATAACAGGAGAAGGTCCATTCATAAAAATGGACTAAAATAATTTACAAAACTGTATTTTTTATTGTTTTCCTTTACAAAAAAGTTGTGTCAACTGGAGAAAATTAAATTCGCTCGCTTTGAAATTACACACATAGTTGTGTTATGTCTCGGGGAGCTAATGGAGGTCGCAAAGACATTTTTCATTGGAACGGCGTCGCGTATTCAAAAAGGCTGGGAAACACTGCCGCAGACCAAACATAACACAACTACACGTGACGTCATTATTGTGAAACCACCAGTGGTGGTTCGTGACAATATACCATGATTGCAACATAAATAGTAGCAATTATTTGTTCATAACCGATACAAAAGCGATACATGTTTGCACCTGATACTGTCCTTCAAACTAGTCACCGCGTTGTGTACAACCCGTTGCCAGCGAAGTGCAAGGCGTAGTATACCATTAGCAGAGCTGTTCTGTTGATGGTGCAACTGGAGGGGTCTACTGCCTGTCGAATCTCTGGAACAGTTCTGAAGCGAATGCCACGAGGTCGTTCCTTCATCTTCGATATCAAATCAAAGTCACAAGGACTTACGTCCAGGGAGTATGGCGGATGGTCCAGTACTTCCCAGTGCCGTCGACCGAACACAGCAGCCACAGTTTGAGCGGTATGCGCTCGTGCATTGTTGTGCAAAATGACGGGTGGCTTGTGCACAAAGTGTCGCCACTTCTTTCGTGAAGTTGTGGAAAGTGCGTCAGAGCCACAGTAAGATGAAAGTTATGGTGATTCTCGTGTACGACTGTAACTGTGTTATCCTAACGAATTACGTTGCTGCAAGGCAGACTGTCAATGCACAGTATTACTGTTCGTTTTTGAAAAATCGCCTGCACCAACAATGGGCCGCCATCATTTTAGTTAAATTTCTATGTCAGGAATATTAATGTAGGCGTATATAAAGTATTTCGCATAGACTTAAATTAATTAATGTAATGATTTTTGGTGAAATTTTTTTTTTCCAATTACGAACTTTAAAGTCGCAGAATCTGGCCTGAGATTTGAGGTTTCTCTTTGCCTGAATATTTTCTCATGAATTTAATTACCATCAAATTATTATAACAGCAATAATGAAATTAATGCTTCTTTCGCTCTCCAAGGCCGAGATTTGACCTCATATTCCAAATTTTATTGCTAAATTTCTCATGTGAGATGTGTCGTTGCGTCTTTCTTGTGCGATCAAACCCGCAGCACGGTAGTGAAACATTTATTTTATCAAAATTTAGCACATACGTTTATCTTCTTCAAAAAATTCTGTAGAACATATTCAAAATTTGATTTAGAGAATGTCGGTTTGTTGCTTCATTACGATTCGTGACACAACAACGTTGACACACCACAGGCAGACGTCCAATGCGTAACACTGTTGTTTCATATGTGATTGGCGAACTTAGTCTGCCGAGCGGTCTAAGGCGCCTTGCTGCGGAGCGCGCGGTTGCTCGCCATCGGAGGTTCGAGTCCTACCTGGGGCATCGGCGTGTGTGTGTGTGTGTGTGTGTGTGTGTGTTGTGCTTAGTTTAAGTAGTTCGTAAGCTTAGGGATTAATAACCAAAGCAGTTAAGTCCCATAGATTTACAAACATTTGAACGTAGTCTACAAGCTGCCAGTGTAGATATGCCGCTAGCTTCGCTTATTCGCCAGTAATAAAATCATTCTCATTTTTACACGGAGGGTGCAGTTCGTGTAGACGAGCGCAAGCGAACAGACATGAAACTTGGAGCCACTGTGGTACCTCCTTCACTCGTGTAAAGGTTCTAAAAATCTGAAATGGAAAAGAAATGTGCTTTTGAAAAAATCTCACAAAAGATGGGAGACAAAGTTTAGAGCAATAACATGAAAGTTATAAAATGTTTATCACAATATAAAACGAGGAAGTGTGTTGGGCTGCTTAAAACCACATCATTTCGAACGGACTGTATACCTGTTCCGAACACAGCATAGCAAATAAAAAATAAATTATTTTCGTGCCAGTCACGATGAGTATCAACTGATGCTTGGCTTGAGTGACCAGATTACCAGCGGAAACATGGAAAGAGTACGCTACGCTGAGTAGCCCGAACGAGTTTCGGTGCAACAAGTTGGCGCAGTAAGCTGGACATACACGAAACTGCGTACGTAACATACACTTCCGTTGTGAAATTTTCGACGTTGACAGGTCTATAATCACAAGAAAAGAAAAACACAATGGAAGAATATTTTTAAATAGGTAACTGCATAAATAAGAAGACTGTAATATTTCCCACGCGACAGTTAGCTTTCATTTTCCATCATTCAAGTACAGGTTACAACAAGACCGATGTCTAAAGTATAGAATAACGTATCCCAAAGACTGTTATTATTACAAAGCTACTAAATGTGCAAGCATCCGTGTATTTGGAACAAGGAAGTTAGAATAAAGAGAGTTGGCGATATCTATGCTGAGGACAGGCATTGGTTCAAGCCAGGGGGGTCAAGCTTTTGTGCACAAGACAAGGATTTCTCGCTTATAATCCTCTTTACGTAAAGTCACTAAATTGATAGTCACATCGAAGTATTTACTTTAGATAAGACATACATTTCAACGACTAGAACTACTTTCCCACAAAGTACGACCAAAGTTTTGCGCACAAACAAATGTCGGAATGCGCATTTTGCTGGCTTCACTTTTTCAGTGTTCGGGCATCTCCAGAGATTCTAACCTCCTTGATAAGGAAGCCCAAAAACAATTGTATTCTTGCGACTTGTGAACATTATATTTTCAGGAGAAATTGTCTAAGTAACAGGAAACATGGACGGAATTTTAATAAATATAACTAAAATTAGCATGTAAGAAGATTTTAGAATTCTAGAGTGTCTGTAAACACGTATAAACTGTTATTTTGTTGAGATCTATTTTGTCATGAGACAATAACACTAGTGGAGACGAACCAGATAGGATATCGTAGTGTTTGTCCGGTGGACAGTACTGGAGTAAGGACGAAATAGAGTATGTTTTGCAATTTGTGATTTTATTTGACAGCACCACCTGCATGTAACCATTAACAACTGCTATAACGCTAACTCAAAATGTAGAAATGTTTGTAGAGCTACGGGGACATCAGTCCCTAAACTTACAAACTACTTATGAACTAGCTAATACTGAGGACGGTACAAATATCCATGCCCGAAGGCGGATTCGAACCCCCGACCGCAGTGGCCGTGCAGACTATGAATGACGCGCCGCAGAGCGCTCGGCCACCGTGGCCGGCTTAACGCTCTGTCATGCTCAAGGAAACAGAAAAAGTAACTATAAAGTTAAAAGATTTCATAGAAAAATTGACGCTTAATGCTAGGATCGGGAACTAAACTTTCGCACGACCAAAATTAGACACTAAGTAATAGATAAAAAAATTAAATAAATAAATAGAAATAAATAAATAAAGAAAGAGAAATGTATCCATCTGCTGCAAAGAGTAGTTGTGTAGGCCATGTAACGGACAAAAAGTGTGTGTTAAGGCAATCTGCACAGCTCTTGTGCTAGGCACATCAAAGCGCCAGCAGAGCTTGCTGGACTACTGCGAGTGACGAGTTCGCAGCCAACAGTACCCAGCACATGTCGGCCGTCATATTTTGCACTTCATGAAGTGGCCCTTCGTGTCCGTTCCGGCTTCACGGTTGCCTGCTGGGACGCTCTGGATCTCTTTTCGGTCGCATTGCATATCATCCCGTGCTACTCTGGGAAGTCTGGTGTTTTGCATTCTTTGAAAACGAGTGGTCCAGGTCTGTCTGTTACTTACTATCTTATTATTTACTGATTCTGTATTTAACCCCATCCTAATATCCTCATTTTATGTCCTACCCATTCTTGTACAAAGTTTAACACTCGTTAAAAATATCATTTCTGCCGACTGTATTTTGCTCAGATGGTTTAGTCGACACGCAGATTTTTCTGCCATAAATCAGTGTAGGCAACGCCATCACTTTTAAAACAAACATTTTAGTGTCTCTCCGAACGTTATTGTTAAAAGTTCTTTGGATTTTTTTTTCAGATACGCTTGAAACTTGCTACCTTTGTGCACAATGTCTTTGTTAGCAATGAAACTTATGTCACAACCGATATATTTAAAAGACGATACTTGTTCTGCAGTATTTTTTTCTATACCGATCTTTGATCTAGCTGGAACCTTTGTTGTAAAAGCTATTATTTCGTTTTCTTAAGGGGGTTAGGACGTCAAGCGGGCCACCTTGAAGCAAGGGAGGCACGACTGGACATTTTAATTTCCACTGTCTATACTTTCACAAATAAATTCTTAAAACTTTGTCAGTACAACCGTGACGGATTCAGGATTCACGCACATAACAGTGGGAGTTCTAAAACATAACAAAATAATTTTTATTTACGTGTGAAATTTTATTATTTTTACTATTACTATCGGCTGCATTTGTTGCTATCGGTATACTTTTCTTCGCAAGTAAGAGAGATTTTTCGATGCGTTTGACACAGCATACAAACCATGCTTACAGGTGTATAAAATTCTAGAATTTATTTAATTTATGAAAAACTGAATGAGCTGTTACAGTATAAAATTTATGTTTAGAAAAAACTAAAATTTTATAGTTAACAAAATTTATTTTCAACACAGTTTTTAATATATTTGCAAAATTCTAGAGTTTCATACACCTGTAACTACGGTTTGTGCAAAACTCATTGAAGAATCTCTCTTACTTATGAAGAAAAGTGTACCTGTAGCGACAAACGCAGCCAATATTTAGTGATAAAATTATGGAACTTCACTTGTAAGTGAAAATTATTTTGTTATGTTTTAGAACTCCAACTATTATGAGATTCAAACAGATTGAGTGCCAGATAGGAGGAACAAAGCTAGAACAGGTAGACAGTTTCAAGTACCTGGGATGTATTTTCTCACAGGATGGCAACATAGCGAAAGAACTGGAATCGAAGTGCAGCAAAGCTAATGCAGTGAGTGCTCAACTATGATCTACTCTCTTCTGCAAGAAGGAAGTAAGTACCAAGACTAAGTTAGCAGTCCATCGCTCTATCTTTCGACCAACTTTGTTGTATAGGAGTGAAAGTTGGGTGGATACGGGTTACCTTATTCATAAGGTAGAAGTTACAGATATGAAAGTATCAAGAATGATTGCAGGTACTAATAGATGGGAACAATGGCAGGAGAGTGTGCATAATGAGGAAATCAAAGAACAACTGGGAATGAACACCATAGATGAAGCAGTCAGAGCGAACAGACTGAGATGGTGGGGTGATGTTACACGCATGGGAGAAGCAAGGTTACCTAAGAGACTCATGAGCTCGGCAGCGGAGGGTAAGAGAAGTCGAGGTAGACCTAGAAGAAAGTGTTTAGATTCGGTGCAGAGTGATTTTGAAGTAAAAGGCATAACATCAGACGAGGCATCAATGTTAGCATTGAATAGGGGAGGAATTTTATTAGAGGTACTTTGCTCCAGACTGAACGCTGAAAGGCATAATCAGTCTCTAATTATTATTATTATTATTATTATTATTATTATTATTATTATTATTACGAGTGTGTGTGAATCCTGAATCCTTCCCGGTCATGCTGACAAAGTTTTATTATTATTATTTTTTTTTTTTTCTAAAAGTGTTGACAGTGGAAATTAAAATGTCTTGTCGTGGCTCTCCTGCGTCAAGTCCGCCCGCTTAACGTCCTAACCCCCTTAACTGGCTTTAATAATTATAAAATCTGTATAGTTGATTTAAGAGACAAATATATTAAAAGAGGATTTGAACAGACACAGCGTGATAATGCCTGGATCTGCTTGTAATTTCCATTTATTTAAAATGTTGACAATGTGAATATTAAAGAAAGAGTGGGGGGATAAGCTACACCCTTGTCGAGGTCCTATATTTGGTAAATTCCTTTAACGTTTTTTTAACGCCAGTGTCAATCATGAAAGCCGTATTTCTATACAGACTCCTTACTTACTAATACCCTTCTTCGAGAATGGAATGCGTTTTTCTCGCCACATTTGGATGGGGATTATACCGTGGAAATTTGCAATGCAAATAAAAGTTCCGCGACGCGCTAGTGAAAAGAAATGCTCTGGGTGTTTCTTTTTGAATGAGTCTGCCTTGTGTGTGTCCTCGCGTGTCGCGCAGCAGCGCGTCGTGTGTCGGCTCGCTTCCTTTTATAGGCGGCCGCGGCGGCTGGCATTCAAATCACAGCAACGGCCGGCCCACAGCAGCTCAGACGCCACCAGGCCCGTGTTCACGCCAGCGCCTCACACGCTGTCTGCTGGCGACTGCTGCTTCAGATCACTTCTGTGACTGCCGGGTCTCGATAGTGGCGTCCTAACAGCACAGGCAAATACAGGGTGTTTCACTAAGTGTGTTTGCCTCTGTAACTTATAAAATAATAGGTGACGGGAAATTTTAATGCGGTAGGTCAACACAAGAAATGTTACACTTTCTGCGGAGCTATGAACATAGTTTATTGTATCATTTTCCAAAGAGTTACACCACAAAGATATATTTTTTTTAAAAATGGAACAATAGTTTTTTTCTATCGTGCACTGGATTCGTCTAAACCAGCTGCGTCCAAATCAATTTAAACTACATTCCTATCGCTGTTAGTTTGGGAGCTACAACCCTTCCAAGTTTCGGGGGCAGATACGACAAACGCTGCGCATAATGCAATGCGCCGGTAAAAGTCTCGACCGGCGGCACGGCCTAATGTACTTACGTTACGTAGTGTGCTAGTGTTGGCAACAGTCGCTGTGGATATTGGGATGAATGGCGGCACACAATGCTTACACGATTGTGAAAATGAATGTATTAATATCGCGTTTCTCTGATTTTATTTCCGAATCACAGGATTGGAATGTTGAACATTGCACACGATAATACTACGCTTCTCCACATGCAATGTCTTTCTGTTCATATGTAACACTTAGGCATACGCATTTCAATTTACGTAACAACTATCTCTAAAATGACTTTTTAAATGTCATAATTTGATAGAACGAAAGCAACCATTTAATTTGTACTCTTCGATTCGTGCCTAACCACATCCGTTACAATCACGACATGTTCGTACAAATCATAACATTCGCTCACATCAATTGAAGCTGTACTCTTAGGTTCCTGTCTAATCACAACCTTGAAAATCACGACATTTACGTAAAAATAATATTTTTCGATGTACTCCTGTCCAGTCAGTAAAAGTAATTAGCCTCGTAAAAGGAAGGTTAAAACGCCAGTACTGTTTCGTACAGATCATATATTGCGAACCTAACGCTGCTACGGACGCACCGAGACGCTTCTCATGCCGCTGAGCGAGACTATAGCCCAATGCGCCTTCTAAATGTGGTGCAGCCGAGTTGTAACGTCGCCGGTGTCACGGAGCGAGAAGCTTCCTCGATGCGCTGTTAGACTGTCGCCGCACACGGCCGTATACCCGACAGTTGGAGCCACACAAACAACCGGAGCTCAATATACCACAGTTACGGACATCGAATGACGATGGCATACACGAACAACGAGTACGTTGACATGTTGCTGATGCTCAGCGAGTGCCGACACGATGCCACTAAAGCAGCCACGGCGTATGCCGTGAGATATCCTAGGCGAAGAGCCCCGGCAGCCATTACGTTCTTACGTGGCGAACGACGACTCCGGGAAACAGGCAGCTTGGTAATCCGCCGCAGTAATAGACGAACACCTGCAAGAGGTGAGGAGGCGGAGGTGTTTGTTTTAGCTGCACTGCACCACGATCCTCATGTCAGCTTACGAGCCTTTGCTGCAGTCGCTGGTGTCAGTCTCACATCTGTGTGGCGTATAGTACACGGCCACAGGTTTCACTCGTACCGCCTGTCACTGACCCAGGAGCTGCATGGGAACGATTTCCGTGCAAGAGTGACATTCTGCGTAATTTCACGCTGGAGTCTTTACAAAGTGTTATGTTCTCTGATGAGTCCACGTTCACAAATTATGGTGCAGTGAATCGCCATAACATGCACTACTGGGCCGCAGACAATCATCAGTGGGTACGACTTGTCGACAGTCAACGTAGGTGGTCTATTAACGTGTGGTGTGGAATCCTTGGGGTGAAATCATCGGTTCACACTACTTCCCAGGTACACTGACAAGTAAGTTATATTGCGCTTTTATAGCCGACAGTTTGGGTGGTCTCCTTGAACATGTGTGTCTACACACGAGAGTCCATATGTGGATGCAGCACGATGGTCTCCCAGTCCATTCTGCGTGTGCTGTTGTGGAAGAGCTAAACAACAGGTTTGCAGGAAGATGGTTGGGGCGCCATGGTCCTCATTCATGGCCCGCAAGGTCGCCCGATTTAAAACCAGTAGATTTCTTTTTGTGGGGATATCTAAAGGATCGTGTTTATGTCACTGAGCACACATCCCCAGATGACCTAAAACGGCGCATCGAGGACGCATGTCGCTCCGTCACACCGGCGATGTTACATCTCGTCCGCAGATCCTTTCGACGGCGCATTGCATTATTCATTGAGGAACATGGACACTACCATAACATCCATCACCCACCACACAGCCATGTATTATGTACAGCGTATGGTATCTGCCCCAGAAACTTTGAAGGGTTGTAGCTCCAAAACTAACAGTGTTAGGAATGTAGTTTAAATTGATTTGGACGCAGCTGGTTACAATGATTCCAAAGCACGATAGGAAAAAACTATTGTTCCATGTAAAAAAAAATTATATCTTTGTGGTGTAACTCTGCGGAAAATGTTACAATAAACTATGTTCATAGCTCCACAGAAAGTGTAACATTTCTTGTGTTGACCTAGCGCATTAAAATTTCCCGTCAGCTATTATTTTATAAGTTACGCACTTAATGAAAGACCCTGTAAATGTGCTAACAGATAAAATGGCGCCGGGGGAGGTCGCGGCGGTTTGCCCCCCACCCTCCGCCTCTAGATATGTTTTTGTTAACCCTGGGGCGGCAGCGCCAGTTATTATAACGTCAGCAGCAGCGCGGTGCAGATTTGCTACCACTGTGTATTCCGTGCTACAAACCTAGAATATAGCTGCTAAGAGATCGTAATGACAAAAATAATTTAATTTACAGGTAGAAATATCGCATTTGTTAATATATCGATTACCTTCGGTGTATAAATGTAACAAGTGTAACATTATTCCGAAAGTGGACAATAATCAAATATAATAGACTCAGCAGTACTATCCTCTTTCGTTATGTCCCTGTAGTTCCTGTCTCTTGAGTAAGTAGTGTCAGTTTTTTCTGTGTTATGTGGAACTCAGTACACATAATTACATCATCAATCATATTATCATCTGTCATGAATGAGAGAGCTCGTGTCTCTGACCGCACGCCCCTTGCGTTCCCTTTTCAACCAGGGAACATTTTCCTCACATGTTAGAACACGTCTAAGAGACCTGGAGATTAAATTATGTAGCAGAATAACACACATTTTCGTATTGTGTAAGGCTTAAAAAGTGTTAACTTGATATTGACGAAACTTGTAGCATTGCTAATCAGGAGAAACTAAATTTATATCCAGGCTGGCCGGCACTCCGACCCCTTTCGTTAATCCGAACCGGGGCCGGTACGCCTCTCCGTCTCGGAAAGCGGTGCGTTGGACCACACGGCTAACCGAGCGGGTATGTTCTTGGTGTTTATTAAAGAAAAATGAACAACGTGCAGTATATTTTAGAAACAAAAGTGTAACATAAAGATGATTCGTAGGCCGACGTCTCAGATCGAGTTGAAGCAAGCGCAAATAAGCTAAGGTAAGACATGCTGCAGTTCTTTTAACGAGGGGGAGGGGGAAGGCAAACCGGGGCGCTTTCCCCCGGCGTTACTCGTAGAGGTGTGCCAAATTGTCTCTTTGGACTGACAGCGAGGGGGGCGGTTGAGGTGGTGCCACCATCAAGAGCCGGCCGCGGTGGCCGGGAGGACTGCGGCGCGCCAGGCACGGTCTGCACGGCCACTACGGTCGGGGGTTCGAATCCCCCTTCGGGCATGGATGTTTGTGCCGTCCTTAGTATTAGCAAGTTCATAATTAGTTTGTAAGTTTAGGGACTGATGTTCAAATGCTCAAATGTTTGTAAATCTATCGGACCAAACTGCGTGGTCATCAAAACTACTTAAGGACAACACACACACCCATGCCCTAGGGAGGACTCGAACCTCTACGGCGAGCAACCGCGCGCTCCGCAGCGAGACGCTTTAGACCGCTCGGCTACTCCACCGCGGCAGAGACTGATGACCCGTAGTTAAGTCCCATAAGCTCTACAAATATTTGTACATTTGGACACTATCGAGATCAGGCACTCAAAGGAGTGAAACCGCAATCTGAATCACCAGTCGTCACTGTTGGCTATAATGAAGACAAGACGACTCCAGTGGGCAGGGCATGTTGCTCGAATGCGATACAAGCTGTAGCCGAAAACTGTAGTCAACACCAACTGGCAGTAGGCCCGTGGGAAGCCCGAGAACTCGATGGAGTGACTGCGTAGCCAAAGACCTTCAGAGAGCGGGACTGCTGGATACTGGAGGCAATCTCTCAAAGCACCTCACGGTCAATTGGGCCTGATCGTGTAAAATAAGTAAGTAATTCACACCAAACTCAGACACCTAGGTTAATCTCCTGCTGACCTGTCTCATTTTGGACGCGAAGCATTGAAATTAAAAACGTGTGTAATGGAAGCTGAAATAGTTGTCATGCAACTGGATAGACGACACGAGGAGAAGCTTGAAAAACACAAATATGTTAACTATAATACGAGCCGACCGCGGTGGCCGAGGGGACTGAGGCGCTCCAGTCACGGCCTACACGGCCACTACGGTCGGGGATTCGAATCCCCCTTCGGGCATGGATATTTGTGTCGTCCTTAGTATAAGGTAGTAAATAAGTAGTTTGTAAGTTTAGGGACTGATGGCCCCGTAGTTAAGTCCTATACGCTTAACAAACATTTGAACATTGAACTATAATACGATGTAGATGGAGACGCAGTGTTCCCGTAAGTCGTGTTGTCGCTGATCCTGGAAGCTATTTCAAATGTTCAAATGTTTGTTAAGCTTATGGGACTTAACTACGGGGTCATCAGTCCCTAAACTTACACACTACTTATGAACTACTTACGAACTAGGACAAATATCCATGCCCGAGGGGGGATTCGAACCCCCGACCGTGCTGACCGTGACTGGAGCGCCTCAGTCACCTCGGCCACCGCGGCCGGCTGGAAGCTATTTACGATAGGCTGTAGCGGTGACGGAATGGCGCAGTACAGAGCGGGCAGTGTCCTCATTATCCCGGAAACTCGTCCCGGCCAGTCTCCACTGCCTGCAATTAATCGGCGGCATTATGCGCGCTTCGCAACAAACTGCCGGCAGATCGATAAACGCAGTCCCGTGCTCGGGATAATGACGGGCCCGACATGCAAATGCCTCGCGAATAATGGCCGCCGTAACAGACGAGAGAGCCGACATTTAAGTCCTCTCAGTAATCACGAGGTATGCCGCATTAGCCCCCACTCCTCTGCGGAAGTGTTTGAACAGAAATCTGATACTCTTAATACAGTGTACAAAGCCAATGGTAGTGTACGATACCCGTAGAATGATACATTATTGTGTCACATAATCAATAACTTTATAACATGTTCCTGTTGATCCCTATAATACACTTTTTGTTTTAAAAGAAGGAAGGAAAGAACACTAGAGCTTAACGTCCCCCTCGATATCGAGGTCATTGGAGTACACGCTCGGGTTGTTAAGGTTCGGGAGAGAAATCGGCCGAGCCCTTTCAAAGAAACCATCTCGGCATTTGCCTGGAGGGATTTGGGGAATCACGGATTGTCGGAGGCGAGTCTGAATGCTTAGGAATGGAAGTCCAGTGTGATACCGAATAGCTGATAAAGATAATAGCGGAAACTCTTCGCTCAAACGAGCGACAGCGCTCCCCAGCACCTCCTAGCGGCGTGAGTTGTGGGAGTGAACGGCCGATTAAAATTGTGAAACTGTAAACACATCATTCGTCGGTTTACTGCATAGAAGTAGGAAACGGTTGAAAGGCAAGGCCGGATTTAGGGGGGGGAGGCACAGGGGTACGTGCCCCCCTTCCCAGACAGCTCGACGAAAAAGAGAGAGAGAGAGAGAGAGGAAGGGAGGGAGGGAAAGAATCTCAGCATTAGAATAATTAACTTTTAGTTAGGGGGAACAAGAAATTGTGAGGTTCAAAATCCCTGTAATTAACATAATGTAATCTGACTTTTTCTGTTATTCTTCCATTTAATTCCTTCTTGCTATTTTTTGTCAGTAATTTATGATAAAAATAAATAAAAGTTGTATATTGTATCGTGATTGCTTTGGAGTTAAATGAGTTATTGTGCGTGTTTTATTTCTATATAAAGTTAAAGGATTTAACTGTGGGGAAAAAACTGTGAATTTCGAGAGCTGTGTTCAGGCTGGCGCATTCAAGTATTTTAGGTAAACGGTTTATCTCTGTGGATTCTTTTCCTAGACAATGAGAGATAGTACAGTCTCCCATTATAAACAGTTTTATTTGAAGCTACAAGTTTCGATTTTTCTCTTATTGGAGCAAATTAGAAATTTCAACGACATTTTTCGGCACATCAGATACAAAAGGATTTTCATGGTAGTATAAATTTTTCTTGGAACACAGTCAAGTGTAATTTTCGCTCTGCAGCGTAGTTTGCGCCGATATGTAATATGCTGGCAGATTAAAATTTTCTGCTGGAAACGAGATTCGAACCTGCGACCTGTACCTTTCGCGGGTAAGGATACTACCATCTGAGCTATCAGGGCACGCTTCACAGTCCGTCCTCATAACTTTACTTCAGCCAGTAGCTCTCTCCTACTTTCCAAACTTCAAAGAAGTCCTCCTGCGAACCTTGCAGGACTAGCACTCCTGGAAGAAACGATGTGGTGGAGACATGGCTTCGCCACAACCTGAAGGATGTTTCCAGAATGAGGAGTGTTAGTCCTGCAAGGTTCACAGGAGAACTTCTGCGAAGTTTGGAAAGTAGGAGGCAAGGTACTGGCAGAAGTAAAGTTGTGTGGACGGACCGAGCCGCGGTGGAGTGGCCGAGCGGTCTAAGGTGCCTCGACACGGTTGCTCGCCGTCGGGGGTTAGAATCCCCGGCATGGGTGTTTGTGTTGTCCTTAGTTAGGTTTACCTTAGTTTAAATAGTTTGTAAGCTACGGATTATTGACCACGCAGTTGAGTCCGATAGATTAACAAACATTTGGACGGACCGTGAAGCGTGCCAGAATAGCTCAGATGGTAGAGCGCTTGCCCACGAAAGGCAGAGGTCTCAAGTTGGAATGCCGTTTCTGGTACACAATTTTAATCTACCAGAAGTTTCAAGAGTAATTTCGTTGCTCGCGCAAGCCTTCTTGAAAACTTGTCTCGTTTTGCGGAGCAACTTTACAAAGCACGAAGAAGAGACTGATTCAGTGCAACGCAAACACAAGAAATCTGATTTTACGTTTCGAGGGAATATCAAACTTGGTTCGATATTTTTACTGATTGTTTCTGACCCGTAATTGGGCGGCCTTTTAGGATACGCTGATTTTCCAACTTCTGCATTCTTTTGTAATGACTCAGCTGCTCCGGATACTATTCGTCCATGCTAAGATGACGATTCGTGCGGTGGGTGTTGGCAGTGGCAGAAGGCGTGTACCATGGCTGCCGAGGGGCGAGCATCAGTGAGCAGAAGGTAGCATCGCAGTATTTTTGTGATCATAGGCATTTGAAAATGACGCCATAGGGGGCAGAAGTTAATAGTGCATTGGTAGTCAGATAGAAGTATATTAAAAAGTTTCAGATAGGTTTGGATCTTATGTTCTACGAAAACAGGCGATAAGTTGCACAGAAAAAAACATGTTACATACGGTTAAATTTCTGTTTCGGTCCTCTGTAATGTGGGGTCTTACATGAGCTCAATTTTTTGGGCTTATGTTACAAGATTTCCGGGTTTGCTCGGAATTAAGATCGAATTAAGAAGTTAAGATTGAAGAAGCCATGTTACACCTGCAGACAGAGTTGACTGAACTTCAAACCTATGAAACAGCCTACCATAGTTGCCTGCAGAATGGACTGATGGAGTTTTATAAAAAATGTATCAAATCCGATCAGTGTCCCAAATTATACAAGTTGTCACTTCAACAGGTGTCCTTGTTCGGAAGCACATACCGGTATACCTGTAAGCAGCTTTCTTCACGAATGAAAAATGTTAAATCTAAAACGAGATCTTTGCTTACAGATGGCCTTCTGAGCGGAATTATCCGAATTTCTACATCAGACATATCTCCAAATGTCGACGAACTCGGCAGGCAGAAAATTAAAGAAAAGTTATTTGTTTGACTAGTTTTCGTTTTTTATGTATATATTTTTTCATTAATGTAAGTTTTCTTTGAAATTAACCATGTTCTGTTATAAATACATCCTACCTGCCTACCTCGAAAAACAGTGTTTCATTTCCACTGGTTTCGTAATTGTTTCCTTTGTAATTTTCTTTTGTTTTGCCCGCCACAGTGAAAAAAGTTGGTAATGTGGTCCGCGTCGATATTTAGTCGGACACCCCTGGCCTACTCTGAGTGACGCTAGGCCGGAGCGGGAATGTGCTGACACTTGCCTGGAGTGGAGGACGCTGCCGTTAGTAGACAGAAGTAGGACACCCCGGCCGGTCCGCCACACGTACTTCTGGGCCCATCTCGAGTCTGGTGTTTGCCCAGCGGTACTCATGAGTACGCCGGCCTCTCAACGACGCCTCGTTGCCCCTTCTCCACGTCGCATATTTAGTCCCGTAGACTTCTGTTTCCTAAATGTCAGTATCCAGCTACGCTTATATCGATATTTAGACTTGCATGTTCATGCTGCTTTCTTACGCAAAGAAGAGAACGAAAACACCTACTGGTACTGGCAGATTTCAACGTGGAATTACCGGAAAAGGCGTTGATCCTTTAGTGAAAAGGAAAATAAGTAATATTAATTTTATCTGTTTAATATTTAAATAAAATGGTATGTTTTTATAAGTGCGTAGTCTTCCGCGACCAGAGTCAGATGACGTGAACGTTTTCTGGGTGTTGTACCGCGTCATAATGTAAGATGGCTATTATTTTAATAACCGACGTTTCGGAGCACGTTACAGTCGCCTTCATCTGGGTACACTGACATGTGTTGGTTGTTAGCGTCACTATATGTTGTTATTGTTGTCAATCGTGACATTGCGTCTTAAATTTAAAATCATCGATGTTATTGGCGGAAGAGCGGAAACTTTATTGTGATAGGATACTGAGGTGGAAGGAGTGGGGATCAGCCGTTGTCTACTGCTTCCTACATAGCGAGACATGACTGTTGGTCGTCGGCGAATGAGGTGAGGGCTTCCGTTTCTTTCCTGCTGGCAGTCGCTTGCTGGTGACGCTCGCGTGTTGTGTTGACAGTGCGGCCTGTTTCGCTGTGATGGTTGTCAGCCAGGAAGAGGCAAGCCTGAGTCCACGTTATTAGGATGTTTTAAAAATTCGAGGCTTCCCTTATCTTGCGTTTAACCATCCCTGGTTGCTTAGCGACTATTCTGAGATCGTTAAATTGTGTCTTCTTGCTGCACATTTATTGTGGTGCCCTAATGGAATGTACCGTTAGCGTTTGCGGATGCGCGTTGTGGTGTGTTTTTGTTGTAGACTTTAGTCCGGTGATTGGTTTCATGGAGCTCTATCCTGAGCTTTAGCCTGAGCAAGCTTCTTCAAATCCTCATAAGAACGGTAACCCACATCTATTTGAACCTGCTTATTATATTCGTCTTTTGGACTCCCTCTGAGACTCTTAGCCCATACATTTCCTTACAACGCTAAATTCATGATACCTTGATATCTAATGATGTGTTGTACCAATGGATTCCTTCTTTTAGTCAAGGTGTGCCAGAAATTTCTTTCCTTCTCAATTCCATTCAGTACCTCCTCAGTAGTTACGCGATCTACCCACCTAATTTTCAGAATTCACCTGTAGCAAATGCCTTATATTCTCTTCCTGTCTGAACCCTTTATCGTTCGAATTCCACTACTGGACAAGGGAACACTCCATACTTAAATTGATATTCGATGTTAACAAATTTCTCTTTTTGAGAAACGCTTTTCTTGCCACTGCCATTTTGCATTTATATCATCTATGCTGCGATCATTGTATGTTACTCTGCAGCCTAAGTAACCAAACTCATCTATCACCTTCATTATTTCGTTTTCTAATTCAATTACTTTATATTCACCGGTTTTTCTGAGACTACATTCCATCACCCTTGTTTTGCCCTACTTAATCTTATACGTTCCTTTCAAGACACTTCCCATTCCGTTCAGTTGTTCTTCCAGGTCCTTTGCTGTCTGACAGAATTAGAAGGTCATCAGTAAAACGAAAATTGTTTATTTGTTCACCTCGAACTTTAATTCCTTCTCCAAATCTCTCCTTGCTTTCTTTCACAGCTTGATCAATGTACAGATTGAACAACACTGGGGAAAGGCAACAAACATGTCTTACTGCGTTCCCTTTCCTTTCATGCCCTTCGACTCTTACAACTGCTGTTTAGTTCCTGCGGATGTAGCCTTCATGGAGGATTTGCGCATGCGCGAGGTGCGCAGTGGCTCCATTGTGTTTGCTTCGGGAGCAATCGTGCGTAAACCCCATAGTTCGAGTAGCCAGGAGTTGGCGTCTCTGCCAGCTCCAGTGGTAAAAGTGGCGTTTCCACTCGCCCCTCCCTGCAGGGGGTTCAGACGAGAATCTGAACCTTAGCCACTCATGCGCATTTCATGGCATATATTAGGCGGCCCCGCTACGACTCGTATATGTGCTGTCTCCGCGACGTAAAACGTTTCTCACGCGACAAAAATACTTTGATTGTATTGATTATCGTTCTTATGAGGACTTACAAAAAATGTTTCAAATGTTTGTAAGGCTTATGGGACTTAACTACGGGGTCATCAGTCCCTAAACTTACAAACTACCTATGAACTACTTACGAACTAGGACGGCACAATATCCATGCCCGAGGGGGGATTCGAACCCCCGACCGTAGTGGCCGTGCTGACCGTGACTGGAGTGCCTCAGTCACCTCGGCCACCGCGGTATGAGGACTTAAAGAGGCTTGCTCCGTCTAAAGCTCAGGCTAGAGCTGCATGAAACCAGTCACCGGACTAAAGACTACAACAAAAAAACATACCACAATGCGCATCCGCAAACACTAACGGTACATTCCATTAGGCCACCACAATAACTGTGCAGTAGCAGAACACCAGCAAGATTGCAGCAAAAGGACAAAATTTAACGATGCCAGAATACTCGCTAAGCAACCAAGGATGGTTAAATGCAAGATAAGGGAAGCCATGGAATTTTTAAAACATTCTCCTCCTGGCTGCCAACCATCACAGCGAAATAGGCCGCACTGACAACACAACACGCGAGCGTCACCAACAAGCGACTGCCAGCAGGAGGGAAACGGAAGCCCTCACCTCATTCACCGATGGCCAGCAATCGTGTCTCGCTATCCAAGAAGCAATAGGCAACGGCTGATCCCCACTCTTTCCACCTCAGTATCGTAATAAAGTTTCCGCTCTTCCGCCAAAAAATCACCAATAACATCGATGATTTTAAATTTAAGACGTATTATCACGACTGACAATAAAAATATAGTGACGCTAACAACCAACTCACATCAGTGTACCCAGACGAAGGCAACTGTAACGAGCGCCGAAACGTCGGTTATTAAAGTAATAGCCATCTTACATCATGACGCGGTACAACACCGAGAAAACTTTTATGTAATCTGACTCTGGTCGCGGAAGACTACGCAGTTATAAAAACATGCAATTTTATTTAAATACTAAACATATCTATTATATATAATGATCTGATAGAAGAACGAAACGAAGAATGATAGTTAAAAAGCACTTTTCATTTTTATTTTTTTCCACGACGAGATTTTTTCCGGGGGTTTACTTAACCAGTGAACACGTAAGACGTGCCGCTGCTGCATTTAGGACTGAACTGTCAGCTAGAATCACAGAGTCAGAGCACTGTCACGTAACATTCCTGCCGCGCCCGCTAGACTGGTCCCGTGAGCGGCGCGGCCTCGCCCGGCTGGCACTCGCGCGCTCTGTCCTTGCCGAGGTCACGGCAAGCTCCGCCCGGTTGTCGAACCCACGCCCTCCTGCCTTCCGCCCGGGCTGGCGCGGCCACTACCTTCCATCTGACACCGGACGTGTCGGTCCAGTACAGATTTATTGTTTACTAGCTGCTACTCGGCGCGCTGCTGCCGCAGAAGAAATTATTGTGCAAACAACGTTTCAAATTTGAAAATGTTAGCTTGTTTAGTTACGTATAATACAAATAAATATTCATTTTATAGTCGATAATAAGTACATTTATTGAAATGTAAAGATACGTAAAGGGGAAATATAAATGACATTCATTTAATTTTGCACTTTATAAAAACATTTCGTCACAATCAGAACAAAATGAACGGCTTTCCAGAATGTGGCAAATAACGTGAAGATGGCTTCTTAGCCGAAATAAACTTATGCTGGAACTATAGCTAAGATTATACAATGTTGTAAATATATAATTTGTATTAATAAAATGTCTCTGGACATTTTTTATTTATTATTTATATCCCGCGAATTTCTTCCTCGGGCCGGATTGAAACAAATTTCTGGCCGTATCCGACTAGTCGCCCACCCATGCTCTAAGCCAAAATCATACAGATTAGTGGTTCGCCGTATGTGCATCTCTGCTTGTTCGTCGTCAGTTAGCTCGTGAACAGCTCAGAGCATTGCTGTCCTGTATCGTTACTGGTGAAGAAAAAAAGGATTCTTCATGATGAGGAGAGGAATGGTTGAGTCCAAACAAAGCAGAAACTTACCGTACAAAGACCTGCACTATTCGTGTGAAAGAACAGTGACGCTGTGGTCTACTACGAATTACTTCTAAATGTTCAAAATGTTCAAATGTTTGTTAAGCTTAAGGGACTTAACTACGGGATTATCAGTCCCTAAACTTACAAACTACTTGTGAACTAACTAAGACTAAGGACGGCACAAATATCCATGCCAGAGGGGGGTTTCGAACCCGCGACCACAGTGGCCGTGCAGACCGTGACCGGAGCGCCACCGCGGCCGGCGAATTTCTTCTCTGAGGTGTGATCATTACTGCTGATAGTCAGGGTGTTACAAAAAAATACGGCCAAACTTTCTGGAAACATTCCTCACACACAAACAAAGAAAATTTGTTCTGTGGACATGTGTCCGGAGACGCTTAATTCCGTGTTAGTTCTCTTCAAATCACATTAATCATGTAATGGAAACACACAGCAACTGAACGTACCAGCGTGACTTCAAACACTTTGTTACAGGAAATGTTCAAAATGTCCTCCGTTAGCGAGGATACATGCATCCACCCTCCGTCGTATGGAATCCCTGGTGCGCTGATGCAGCCCTGGAGAATGGCGTATTGTATCACAGCCGTCCACAATACGAGCACGAAGAGTCTCTACATTTGGTACCGGGGTTGCGCAGACAAGAGCTTTCAAATGTCCCCATAAATGAAAGTCAAGAGCGTTGAGGTCAGGAGAGCGTGGAGGCCATGGAATTGGTCCGCCTCTACCAATCCATCGTTCAACGAATCTGTTGTTGAGAAGCGTACGATCACGTCGACTGAAATGTGCAGGAGCCTCCGACGTGCATGAACCACGTGATGTGTCGTACTTGTAAAGGCACATGTTCTATCTAGCAGCACAGGTAAAGTATCCCGTATGAAATCATGATAACGTGCTCCAGTGAGCGTAGGTGGAAGAACATGAGGCCCAATCAAGACATCACCAACAATTCCTGCCGAAACGTTCACAGAAAATCTGTGTTGATGATGTGAATCGAGGAAGTACAGTACACACTAACGAAACAATTGGGTATTTTGACAATTGTCTGTACGAATTATTTCAATTTACATTTAAAGAGAAATACTAAAATGAGCTCTAACATGGAAATTAAGCGTAACACCCTGTTTATTGTCAGCAACTGTAACGTGCTGTAGACACAATCTAAAAACAGTGACCGGAAAGACTGTGTGAAAGAGATGCTAGTAATGCCCGCCCGCATTCCGCTAGACTGACAAAAGAAAAAAAAAAAAAAATAGAAAAAAAAAATAAAGAAAAATAAGAAAATATAAAAAAAATCGAAACCATCATATCACTCGAATTTTCGCCCACAGACTTTCACCTGTTCTGCTCTCAAACATCCTTCAATGAAAATGCGCTGCGAACATGGCTCGACTTCTTCGCCTCAAAACAATATGCAGTCGGAAACTTAGCCCAGCGTTTCAGACTGTTCTCAATAGTGAATGAGAATATATTAACGATAACTTGAAGTCTCTGTTATTTATATCCATTATGTTTTACAGAATCGCTACGAACGTAAGCAAGAAGCTAATATAAGCAGAATAAATTTGAGTGATGCACAGCCTCGTTTAACGCCCAGAATAGGTGAGACGTGGGAGTAGCGCGAACCGTCGCATCGCCAACTGTGAGCTGTGGCTCATCAGCGAGTGTCCTCGGCCACACAGCGGGCACCGGTTCCAGGATTGGCTGCGGTCTGCAGCTAATCAGCTTAGCGTCCGCGGCGCGACTGCCCTTGTCCGCTACGAGCGCCGGACCAATTGGACCGCTTTGGGAGCAGCAAGCCGGCGTCCCAGGCAGCGACCGACAATTCGGTAAACATTTCGCGGGAGAGTAAGCGTACACTCGTGTACCCACAAACGAATGCCATATCCGATTATAAGGATTACTGTCGTATTTAACCAAACGCATATTTCACAATCAGCTCGACTACAGGCAAAATGCATATAATAAACTGCTTCCTTTGTACCTTACCGGGTCGTAGCTCGTTTCTCTCGGTAGCGGCTGGCTGAAATTTCATGGGGCAGAACTAATCCACTACAAATAACGTAGGCAACACACAGAATTGCAGTTCTTTGACACTTTTAATGATCCATAAACGACCAGTTGTCCCCACTTGTTATTAGTGCCCAATTGTCCGTATGTATGGCCAGCGTATAATTCTCCAAACCCGATAAGTACATTCCACATGTCGACAATACAAATTTACACAGTTCATGTGTGGAAAACAAAAGTTCGAGCTGTACATCTCAATGTGGCACAAATATTAATAGTCCATACGTAATACCGGTAGAAACACTTTCCACACGAGTAACACTGACGAACTTTTACATAATTGTTCAAAATTTAAGTTCAAACTGGCGTGCATTGTGCCTCAGATCGCAGTCGAAACCATACTCTCAACTTGCGTGGATTGTGCCTCAGATAACGGACAAAACAATACTCACTTACATGCCGCGAACGCATCCTATTTATATCTTTCCAACAATGATACTGCAAATTACGTATTGTTAATTATGCACATTATATTAATTATAATGGAATATAAACAATGACATACAACTGACTATAGTAATAAATAGCGTAAATAATACTGAGTATATTGCTATATACTAATTGAGTTTCATTTACGTATTTAACGAAATAGATTGATCAACAATACTTTAATTAACGGTAATTATACAGAAACTAATGAGGGCAAAACTATCCTAACACAGTAATATCTACTTTAAAATTATGAGAAAAGAATTTACTTAGTTTTAACAGAAATACTAATTAGCATACTATCTGCACTTTAACGATATTCTTCTGGCATTAACTAAATATTTGCCAATCAAACAAACTTCTGCGACGCCAAATAATAGAGAATAATTCAGCTAGCTATAAAAAAGGATAACAAAAGTTTTCGAAAAGAAAATGATAATAGACTAATTACATTCATATCTGTTATTATGCAACAGTGGTATCGGGAATATACTATTGTCGCTGATAGCACAAGTTGTTCACATACCTACTTTACCTTCAAGCAAATGGACTCTCCCATCCCATGTCACCAGCGTGCGCACAATCAAGGGAAACACAATCACTTGTGATCAAGCGGTCTAGCGTAGCGGCGTCACTATTGGATCAATATTGAACGTGCCAGATGTGGTACAATACGACAGTGTCATCAAGTTCTTCAAGAGGCGTGCGGTGAATCGGCATTGCCGTTCAGAACAGTGGCGCGTTGTGTAAAAGCCCAACGCATTACGTTCCTCCACGGCACACCGTCAGTGCACAGTATTACTGTTCGTTTTTGGAGCTTCGCCTGCAACTAATTTTGCGAAAGAAGCGGCAACACATTCTGCGCAACCCACCCATCATTTTGCACGACAATGCGCCGGCGCATACAGCGCAAGCTGCCACTGCTCTTTTCGATCTGTGGGACTGGGAAGTACTGTAGCATCCACAATACTCCCTGGACGTAAGTGCTTGTGACTAATTTGATTCCGAAGATGAAAGAATCACTTCGTGGCATTTGCTTCAGAACTGTTCCAGACATTCGACAGGTAGTAGACCGCTCCATTCCCACCATCAACAGAACAGGCACTGATAACGGAATACTACGCCTTGCATATCGCTGGCAACGGGATCTACTCAAAGCTGGTGACTACTTTGAAGGACAGTAACAGGTGCAAACATGTAACGCTTTTGTATCGGTTATGAATAAATAGATGCCACTATTTAACTTCCAAACTTGTTGTAACAATCGCTGTGCATGTTGTTTCAACATGAAATCAAGCTTGATAAAAGAATTAACCGCCATTTGACTGATAATTTTATATTTATTATCACAACCAGGTTGCAGCCTTAGGCTATTCTCAAGTGATAAAAGTTATTATCATGACCACGACATAAGA
Organism: Locusta migratoria; assembly: GCA_026315105.1. Taxonomy (NCBI): domain Eukaryota; kingdom Metazoa; phylum Arthropoda; class Insecta; order Orthoptera; family Acrididae; genus Locusta; species Locusta migratoria. The sequence goes on along the minus strand of CM048745.1, from coordinate 469,053,305 downwards.
AAACCTTGTCTGACAACTTTGATCACTTGAGAATGGCCTAGGTCTGAAACCTGGTTATGATAATAAATATAAAATTATCAGTCAATGACAGTCAATTATTTAAAAAAAATTGGATGACAGACTCCAGACACATACAAAATCACAAACTTGATAAGTTAAGGATAAGACTTCTACCAATCCTGGAATGGGATTGTAAATTGTAAATTTGTGTAACTAAGGGACCACCGAGCGAGGTGGCGCAGTGGCAACACACTGGACTCGCATTCGGAAGGATGGTGGTTCCAATCCACCTCCGGCCATCCAGATTTGGGTTTTCCGTGATTTTCCTAAATCACTCCAGGCAAATGTCGGGATGGTTCCTTTGAAAGGGCACGGCCGATTTCCTTCCACATCCTTACGCAAATACTCCGAGCGTAAGCTCCGTCTCTAGTGACCACTCTGTCGACGCGACGTGAAGCTCCAAGTTTCCTTCCTTTCTAACTAAGGGACCAAACTTTCCAGGGGCACTGGTCTCTAGACTTACACACCTGTTTTGCTAAGCACAACACAGACAACCATGCCCGAGGGAGGACTCGACCCTCCGAAGATAGCAGCCCTGCAATCCGTGACATGGCGCCTGAGACCGCGCGCGCATTGCCGCTCCCCGAAAACCGATAACATGTCAGATTATTGCACGACAATGCACCGATGCTGCATAAACTTTAAGGTGGACGTTGCGTAATAACTGATTCTTTTAATTTTTAGGTAAGTCATCCTAGAAACCATCTAGTGAGAGAGGGTGCTATGTGTGACTTGGCATGTGTTGATGTTGCATTTGGCTTCAGTTTGTAACGACTTGTTTCCTCGTTCTAGGCCAGTTTATGACTTGTAAACCTTGCTTGTGGCTTATGTTTTCTATGGCGACAGTTTGTAAGAAGTAGATTTCGGCTTGGCTTTCACAGTTCGTAGAGAATGGATGGGTTCTAAATTTTGTCATCCAAGCATTAAATTTAGTTTGGTAGGTCTCGTACTTCTTTAGTAATGAATAATTGGATTTTAACACCGTAAGTATTGGTTCTATGCATCTATTGAAACTTAAAGCCTTCCTGCAATATTTGAACATGAAATTCTGTCACTCAAGGGCTGATATTTAACAAACTGATATTTGAATAATTAAGTGCAGATAGTTCAGACAATTTGAAGCCAGTCACAAAAGACATTATTTATGTCTGATCTTTTCCCATCAAATTGTTCCTTGAATTATTCTTTAGTAAGATTTTATTCAAAGTCTCTCCTAACCGAAACTGTTGAAATATTATCCACACAGATATTAATTGATTTCTTACGAAAGTTAAAGATATCATCACAGGATCATATTTATATTAGTCATGGACTATATCAAGGATGTAAATACTTGAAAAACTTTTTAAAGTTTCACTGATTTTATATTCTGAAATTGACAGAGTTACAATGAAATCACTTTCACAAAAAGAACGTCGAACGTTCACAATGAGTTACTATATTTCGTAAAAATTCTCATTACATGACAATCTCTGGATAGTATTACATTGTCTACTAACTTTAATTCTTCAAGATAAGATTCTTAATGTCAGCTACTTAAACTCGCAAAATAAGTTCAACTTGAAATATCACTAACAGGAATCAGTCTATTAACGGCAGGCAGAAATTTCTAATTCTTCCTTCCTAGCCTATAGCGATTAAAAGTCCAAAGATCTTGCAACGCAATAGCATATGATCTCGATTGTAATAAATAAATAATTTATCGGATCCCTTTCTATCTTCTAAACAAATTACAGAAACGTACTAATCACAGCGAGCTAGTTACAGAGGGATCTGAACTCAGAGGGAACTAAGCAAGCGCGCACACACATGCTCACACACACACCACACACACACACACACAGAGAGAGAGAGAGAGAGAGAGAGAGAGAGAGAGAGAGAGAGAGACCCAACTGTGGGTACTGTTTATAATAGAAATCTAACAAATGATCTCTGAAATACGAGGTGTTTTGACCTTCTTATTCCCTGGACATTACTATTCCTAACTATACAGATATAATTTGAATTTACTAAAATTTGGAAAAATGCGAAATCTCTGCCTCTTAAAAAACGAAAATTACGAAATGATGAAAAATTATGATTCTAATGATATGATCGCGATGTGGTGCTACATATGCCACATTACATGAACTATTGAGCTTTGTCCATTTTCAGTATTCTAGTGCCATCTTGCGTCTATCCTATTAACTAGAATCACTTGACATGACTCCCACTCTTTCTGGAGCAGTTGTAAGTTCCAGAAGGCGCCCTTGCGATTATTTTGAGTGACGGGAGGAGCTATGCCACTTACTGATGTCCGCTTTTTCAGTTGCAGACGTACCAACATAGAAGTGTTGCAGATTGTTTTGCCGGCCGCGGTGGCTGAGGGGACTAAGGCGCTCCAGTCACGGTCTGCACGGCCACTACGGTCGGGGGTTCGAATCCCTCCTCGGGCATGGATATTTGTGCCGTCCTAGTTCGTAAGTAGTTCATAAGTAGTTTGTAAGATTAGGGACTGATGACCCCGTAGTTAAGTCCCATAGACTGTACAAACATTTGAACATTTGAGCAGATTGTTTTATCAGTTATAAGGGAAGAACATATTGTTCAAAAAACGTACTTCTTGCTCCTACATACATCTTTTTTTAACTATTAAACATAATTTGCATCATGTCTCTATCTTGTAATGAACGTGTTGTATCATTCTTGTCTGTATGTAATGTACTGCTGGTTGGTTGGTAGCCCTGTTGTATAATAGTACGTCAAATACGGGTCCTTGTGTATCGGAGAATGTTGAAAGAAGTGGTAAAAACCGCAATCGTAATCCACACAAATGGAAGAGACTTGACGCCTGGGGGATAGCAACCACCGCTGCCCTGCTGCCCGGCTGGTTAGCTACTTGTAGACTTCCCTACGTGTCAGTGTGCATGAATAGCCAACCAGCGGAGATGTGGGGTAGCGATGGTTGCCTGTCAATTGTCAGATTATTTATAATTCGGGCACGAAATGGTTAAATTACGGTGCTTACAGTGCCATCTAGTGATACTATTTTTTTTCTTCTGCGATACGTTTTCCCCCTTTGCCAATAATATTCTGTTGCAATTTGCCAGCATTCTGATGGGTGGTGTTATTTTAACAGCGTTTTTACATAAGTGGGGACTATTGTTGAAAGACGAAAAAAAAGATGGATGAAAAACGTGTATAAGGAGCGCAAAAATATTCACTCGCGAAAATTTTAGAGAATTGAGGTTGAATGAAACGAAGTTTTTTATAACATATTGTCAACACTGCCCATAGACGGCAGAATATTTAGAGACAGCGCAATATATTTCAGAAGTTTTTAATGTTCTCAATACTAAACTTCCTGGGAGATTAAAATTGTGTGACGGAACTGGGACTCGAACCTGGGACCTTTGCCTTTCGCGCTCTACCAATTGAGCTTTCCCGACGCGACTGACGATGCCGCCCCACAACTTTACTTCCGCCAGTACCTCGCCTCCTACTTTCCAAACTTCTCAATATTATTTCGCCTCTTCTCAATGTCACCCCTAGACCGTCAATATTTTTGCGAAGCCGGGAAATATTGTCAATATTATTGACCTTGTAGGTGCCGCCTAATATTGATATTTTTCCTTTTGCGTAATTCGCATAACGAAAAAAGTGAACCCTTTATCGTGTAAATAATGCCTTAATACAACGCTTTAGAAAACTCAGTTTATCTTTATTTGCCGGCCGCGGTGGCCGAAGGGACTGAGGCGCGCCAGTCACGGTCTGCACGGCCACTACGGTCGGGGGTTCGAATCCCCTCTCGGGCATGGATATTTGTGCCGTCCTTAGTATAAGGTAGTAAATAAGTAGTTAGTAAGTTTAGGGACTGATGACCCCGTAGTTAAGACCCATAAGCTTAACAAACGTTTGAACATTTTTATCTTTATTTCACCTCAGAGTGGCATAGCCACCTCTCTCACTAGAACCTACAATTGTTAATTTTTAAGTCGTAGGCTATTTTACGCTAATTCCTTGTTTCTTGTGAGACTTGAGAATGGGATAAGGTTGGTTCCGGAACATGTCGTTTTGACAGTTTTATATAAGTGACATCTGGTGCGAGAACTGGCTAGATAATGGGATTACAGCCAACGTTGCAAAGGTGGCGCTGGAGGAGAAGCAGACGAGAGAATAAAATAGTGTAGCGCCATTTCTCTTCCTAATGATCGGTGCGGAAGTGAACACGGTTCGGCAAACATTATTATAAACATAACACCCAGAAGATGGCCGCTTGCAATAGCGGCCGAAACGTTGGTGAAATACTTGATATATTGACGATGCGGTCCAATACCCAGAAGAGTTTTATTAACAATGACAACGGCCGCGGAAGCCTTCGTTTACATTATTATAGGAGATTTATATGGCGGTGATGAATGTGACCGTCGAAGGCTTGTATTTATGCAGTGCCATGACAGGACGCGGACTTGAGACGGAGGAGTCGTGTTGTAGGGCGTCGTGTGGCAGACAGCGGAGAGCGGCCGCATTCCCCTTGTCACGTCGCGGCGGCCAGCGAGACGGGGCGGCCGAGGTCGTCGCCCACGCGCTGCCGCCATTAGCATACGCCGCCCAGCACCGCGCCACTGCCCTGGCCTGTCCTCTCCTGTACTGTCACCGGCCGCCGTGCTCCTCACGCCTCTACACTCGCTCCAAAACTATATCCTTACTCGTTGACAAATATACCAGGGGTACAGAGCACAAGTGGCAAAAATGTTCAAATGTTTGTAGAACTTATGGGACTTAACTACGGGGTCATCAGTCCCTAAACTTACAAACTACTTATCAACTACCTACAACTATGGACGGCCCAAATATCCATGCCCGAGGGGGGATTCGAACCCCCGACCGTAGTGGCCGTGCAGACCGTGAGTGGAGCGCCTCAGTCTCCTCGGCCACCGCGGCCGGCTGCACAAGTGGCCTACGATAAAACTTTTATCCATTATGTGTTGGAACCGGCGACTGTATCTTGAAATAGGTTTCAGAAATTACTACAACCAGTCGCGCTTTTTTCTTTCCAATTAAGATTCATTAAACCATGACCGGTTGCAAGCTGCCTAGCAGCTCATCATCAGATGGTATATATACATTTAGTGCAAATTACATTTCTATCTGTGGCAGGGCAGAAAACGAGAAAAGTAAACACTAATTGTGGTATGTTACACTGATTAATTACAATATAAGTTCGTCTTCAAGATGTTACTTACAGCATGGGCGATTGCTTTCCGGGTTTATCCCGGAAATCCGGGATTTTTTAATTATGTACCCGGATGGTAAAATTCTCGAATATCCGTCTCCAGATGGCTTATATTTTCTAAAACATGACCGGTTTCGGGACAGCTGCCCATCTTCAGATCAAATTTTGAAGTTACAGAGTAACCTGTCCTGCGTCGAACGAATGTTCGCAGTCGTCATTCGTTCATCACAGGACAGGTTACTCTGTAACTTCAAAAATTGATCTGAAGATGGGCAGCTGTCCCGAAACCGGTCATGTTTTAGAAAATATAAGCCATCTGGAGACGGATATTCAAGAATTTTATTCATATAACGATCGCAATAACTCCCTGGAGACTAATAAGTCTTGCTTTGATATACACGGATAGTTCCGGGTCTGCGTACAGACGCTTAGCCGTGTAATAAATTTCCCAGAAAATCTGTAATTTTCGATGCAGAAACGAATGTTTTTGGTTTTTTTGCTCTATGTATAGCCGCAGCGTGCGATCTATAGTGTATTCATCCACCGCTTGGTTTAACCTACGTGGGCGACAAAAGAGAGCGACAGCTACAAGCGACAACTCACAACCGAACGTACCGCTATGAGTCTGTCCTAAGTGGGCGACATCTGGAGAGCTACGCGCCAGACGCAAAGGAACCACTGGACAGACAGTTTGTACAAAACGTAATGAAAAGTTGGTCGTTTTACAGTCGACATTACACAAAGCCAAGTCATCAGATTCATCGAGGCCTAGTTCTAATGGAGAAAGTTCTACTCATGAGTTGCAGGATAAACCGTCCAGTTTTAAAATATATTGCTCTGCTGGCAAAACTAAACTCCACGCATGAATTAGTAGTATCTACAATTTCTTCTTCATCCTCTGAGCGAACTACTTTCATTGACGCACAGCCTTATCCAAACTTAGAAAATAATGGAAAACGAAAAAATATAGAATTTTCAGAAATAAAAGGAAACCAAATAAAAATTGGAAACTTTTTCAGAAAAAAATAATTTTCTTACAGCTTTCACCATGCTTCATTGTGAACACAATACTGTAAGTATCCCAACTAATCAACCTACTGATTATTTTTAATAAAAATTTCATTTGCTAAATTAAAATTTAAGACATTTTAGCTTGCTTGTAATTGTACTGTATAAATGAGTTTGAAAACATAGTAGGCCCAGCTGAAATTTTACGTTACTTGTGCATGTAAATGATAGTCAGAATTTCAGGGATTTTAATAAAGCATCATAATCACCTGTGTTATAGTAAGGAGTTTCACATTTAGTTTGTCCACGTTTGTTCCGCTTTTGGATAGCATTTCACAACACTGCTCTTCCATTAGCACACCACAACAACTCCCACGACTTTCAAGTGGTAAAATTGAAAAACACTGCACACACAGTACCACAGCGCAGCCACTACCACGTCTTTCAACTTGTAAACAAACCAGAGAGTATGTTTATACCGTCGCCTACACCACTCCCTACCAAAGTCCAAAATTATTTTTATAATTTTCGAATCAACGACTAACTTACAAAATTCATATGTCTTATATGCCACCTCAAACAACACATGTGACGCATGTAAACAGATGTTAATCATAAAATCAATACTCCTAGTATTAACTTAAATATCATTCTGAAATCATATTTTATACATATATTAACTTTGTAATACAACTTTTGTTCTTATTTAATCTAAATTGGCATTATATTTATATCCTATAATAAGATAACCTTTGTCAGTCTTTGGTTTCACATGATAACTCTTAGCTTGTGGTACAAACATACTCTTTGGTTTGTTTACAAGTTGAAAGACGTGGTAGTGGCTGTGCTATGGTAATGTGTGTGCGCCCTTACGCTAACATCTAAGTAATTGAGGAATTATAATAGATGAGATTCAGCCTCCCTCATGATTTCTTAATGTTAGATGATACTGGATATGTATTTGATTGCCGGCCGCGGTGGCCGAGGGGACTGAGGCGCTTCAGTCACGGTTTGCACGGCCACTGCGGTCGGGGGTTCGAATCCCCCCTCGGGCATGGATATTTTTGCCGTCCTTAGTTGTAGGTAGTTCATAAGTAGTTTGTAAGTTTAGGGACTGATGACCCCGTAGTTAACAAACATTTGAACATTTTGTATTTGATTATAGTCACCATCATATCAGTTCCCACTTTTATTACTCCAAGGAACCTTGAGATTAGTATCAATTCACCGTTATTACCATATATTAGATTACCAGACGACCTGGTGAACTTCGTATTACTTACCTCTTATCATCTAATATTAAGAAATCATGAGGGAGGCTGAATCTCATCTACCATGGTAGATTATAATATATATATATATATATATATATATATATATATATATATATATATATATATATATATATATATATATATATATTTCATACAAACCTCGTCCTGTCAAGCCGTACTCAAGTGATGTTCTTACAACCATCTGGCAATTTATTTTTATTCGTAGAAAGAAAAATCGCTTTCGGTTTTTTTTCTAAATTTTCCTACTTTCCGGACGCCTTTTTCAAATTTTTATTTGATGCAAACCTTCATCTTGGTTTCAACATGAAATGTACAAACTTTTATCGCACTTGGACGAACGGTATTGATAGCTCACTGGAAAAAGCTGTTTCAGTTTTTCCCGATTTTCTTCTTTTCCGGACAACTTTTCCATATTTTATAACCGTTTAAACTCTCCCTGGACTTACACAAATATTTCAAGACTAAAATTAGTCAAATCGGTTCAGTTTAGCGGTACTTAAAGAATGTTTTTTTATTCACTGAACGAATTTTTTTTATGTAATCTAGATCCACCCACTTCACACGTATCAGTCACTGGGGCTTCACGCGTATGGTATAAAGGTCTCACACCAAAAATTGAACACCTTCTCAACCTACAACTTCTGACAAAGTTCGGTGAATAGTCCTGTAACGTTAACGAACAAGAAGTATGAACTACAGACATCTTTCTGTCCTTCGAAATAGTCAACCTTCCATAACTGTGCACCGCTCAGCTTTGCGACACATGTCCTGGAAATTTTCCGCGAAGGAATATCGTCAAGTATCTTTCCTTTCAAAGCGAATTTGAATCCAAGGAATATGAAGCAGACTGAAGGATTAGTATCCGGCAAGTACGGTGGATGTTCAAGATTCACCACCCCCTTCTTTGCCAGGAACTGTTTGAGTATTTGCGCTATGTGTAGGCGAACGTTGTCGTGAAAAAAAAAATAAATAAATAAATAAATAAAATAAACAGAGACCTTAATGCGCGTACTGGGGTCGTCTTGCGAAGCTTCAGACAAAACTGTAATTCATCCTTTGTTCGCTCATTCTCCTGTTCTTATTTAAGAACCAACGCACTAAACAAGTACTTCGCCCACAGGTGTAACACGGAACACACACGATGCTCAGCTGAACGAAGTTGAGGGCAGCACCGGCCGATACACGGGTGCAGCGTTGTGATTCCCCTGTGTTGCGCAATCGACCATTCTGACTTCATTCAACGAACTTTACTGTCAGAGGTTGTACGATCAGGCCATGCACATGTGCTAATGCATCCGTTTCATCGATTATTGCTGTCTACATCTACATCTTCTTCTACAAGGGATACTCTGCAAATTACATTGAAGTGCCTGGCAGAGGGTTCATCCAACTACCGTTATACAATTTATCTCCCATTCCATTCTCGAAGCGCAGCGATAAGCGCCGTTGTCTAATGATTCCCATCCCAGATCCTGTATCATTTCCGTAACGCTGTCTCCCCTGTATCGTGACAGTACAAAACGAGCTGCCCTTCTTTGGACTTTTTCGATGTCCTCCGTCAAACCCACCTGATGAAGATCCAATACTGGGCAGCAATACTCCAAAAAAGAACGGATAAGCGTAGTGTATGCAATCTTTAGTAGTTCTGTTGCATCTTTTAAGGGTCCTGCCATTAAAACGCAGTCTCTGGTTCGCGTTTCCCACGACATTATCTACATGTTCTTTCCAGTTTAAGTCTGAAGTAATAGTAATTCCTAGGTATTTTGTGGAGTTTACGACCTTCACTTTTGATTGACTTATCTTCTAAACAAAGTTTAACGGATTTCTTTTCGTACTCATGTGGACGAGTTCACACTTCTCGTTATTTAGATTCAATTGCCAATTTTTACACAGTAGTGATATCTTATTCAGATGGCCATGCTATTGGTTTTGATCTTCAGATGTTTTTACTAGACGGTAAATGACGGCGTCATCTGTAAACGACCTAAGAGAGCTAATTATATTTTCTCCCAAATCGTTTATGTAAATAAGGATCAGCAGAGGTCCAATAACACTACCCTGTGGAACGCCCGATATCACCTCTGTTTTAGTCGATGCTTTACCATCGATTACTACGAACTGTGCCCTCTCTGACTGGAAATCACCTATCCAGTCGCAAATTTGGGACGATATACCATAACCACGCAATTTGATTAAAAACAGTTGTGAGGTACGGTGTCAAAAGCCTTTTGGAAATCAAGACATACGGAATCGATTTGCGAACCCTTGTCGATAGCACTTATCATTTCGTGTGAGTAAAGAGCTTGCTGTGTTTTGCATGAACGATATTTTCTAAAATCGTGTTGACCTTGGGTCAATAGATCATTCTGTTCGAGGTAATTCATAATATTTGAATACAGGATATGTTCCAAAACCCTGCTGCAAATTGACGTCAATGAAATAGAAGTGTATGGCATGTATCAGTCAGAAATTGGACTAGTTGTTTCGTCATTGCATGGCCTGAAGACGGTGAAATAATCGCCGAATCGTCGGGACTCACAAAGCAGCCGTTTGCCGCCTGTGGATTGAGTTCCTCGGCGAACGGCGACGGCTTGCGACGGGCAGACGGTACGCATCGCGCGTACCTGCCGGCCCACTTGCTGGGAGGCGTCAGAGCGTGGCCTGCTCACATCGCGTAGCGGACACCGGCCGCGGCTCCGCTGCCTTACGAGGACGGGACGCGCCAGAGGGTCAGCAAGTTACCATCAGAGGGCGAGCAGGCGCGACCGGCTAAGCGGCAACGAGCAATCAACTGGACTCCAGCGATATCACATATTTAACAGCTTAACAAACAACAGAAACTAAATTCTAACACGAAATAGAAATATTTAAACATTTCGGCCGTTCAGGGCGGTGAAAAAATTCAACGAGGAAGTTGAAAATTTGTGCTGGACCGAGATTCTCCGCTTTGGGACAGTGGTTACTTTAATCAATTAGGCTTTCCAGACACGCCTAAGTACTTTGTAAGTAAGAATCGGTAGTTCGATTTCCTTGGTCATGTGAGGAAACTTGTACGCCTTTGTCACGACACTGCTTTCGTCGCCGATGAAAGTTCCGTTGCAATACCTATTAGCTAAAGGCGATGTTATAGCGACAAAGCTGTTTCCTATGAGTGTGATTACTATGTAGTTGCATAGACCTGTATGTCTCCGTTTCTTGTCTATAGCAATCCTGTTCGCAAAACATTCGCTTCTTATTTTATAATTCTTGAGATTTCATTGTTTATCTACACTGTCTAGCTTTCTAGGATAAATATTCTATTCGTTTCCATGCTTCGGTATTGTATACATTTGTGACGCCTACACTTTCTTCGTCATAAATCACGCGTCCCGAGCAAACTCCGCTGAATTCCTGTCCTGTGTCACCCCTGAGTAGTTAACGAAGTCCAACGAGGACTAAGCTTGCCCCTCTGCTACTATTCACTGCCGCGAAAGACTAAGACAATGCCTCTCGCTTTGAGACGGAACTTTTCGGCACTATTGTCTTGGGTAGGCAGACGACCCGCTGACCTTACGACGTCCCACGCGCTAGGCAGTCGTGGCAGGATCCTAAATCACCGTGGCCAGCGCTGTGTGTTGGGCACGTAGGGTGCCGCCCAGGTGGCGAAACGCCGACAATGGCCTCCACGAAGGCACCGGCGACACGAACGCAAGCAAACAACCGGCCTGCTGTCTTGGGGCACTGCTGTGTCTGCGAACGACTCTGGTACGCAGAGGCGGGCTTCCTGTCAGAGAGGACACAGTTCGTAGTAATCGATGGTAAGGCATCAACGAAAACAGAGGTGATATCGGGCGTTCCACAGGGAAGTGTTATTGGTCCTCTGCTGTTCCTTATTTACATAAACGATTTAGGGGAATATCTAAGTAGCTCTCTTAGGTTGCTTGCAGATGACACCGTCATTTACCGTCGAGTAAAATCATCTGAAGATCAAAACCAACTGCAGAGCGATCTGAATAAGATATCACTAAAAAAGGTAAAGCAATCAACAACACCACAGTGCTTTACTAGGGATGGTCCTATTTGGAGGTGGTATGCCGTTGCCTTCCTCCGACTGACTTACCCAACCAGTTATAGGGGGACCTACAGTTTAACATGGGTTCCGAACCACGGTGCTACTCGGTATTTTTCTAATGGGCAATACTGCCAGAGGTGCAATAAGTGGAAAGTGACAGATAAAAATCCTAGGCCCTGGCGGGGATCGAACCCGCGACCTTTGGATTTGAAGTCTGGCACTGGTGTAAAAATTTGCAATTGACTCTAAATAACAAGAAGTGTGAAGTCGCCCACATGAGTACGAAAGGAAATCCGTTAAACTTTGTTTACAAGATAAATAAATCACACGTGATGGCCGTTAACTCCACAAAATACCTAGGAATTACTATTACTTCTGACTTAAATTGGAAAGAACACGTAGATAATGTCGTGGGCAAGGCGAACCAGAGACTGCGTTTTATTAGCAGAACCCTTAAAACATGCAACATAACTACAAAAAAAAACTGCATACACTACACTTGTCCGTCTTTTTTTATTTTTTTTTTTTTTTTTTTTTTTTTTTTTTTTTTTTTTTTTTTTTTTTTGAGTATTGCTGCCCAGTGTGGGATCCTTATCAGGTGGGTTTGACGGAGGACATCGAAAGAGTCCAAAGAAGGACAGCTCGTTTCGTATTGTCACGATACAGGGTAGACAGCGTTACGGAAATGATACAGGATCTGGGATGGGAATCATTACAACAACGGCGCTTATCGCTGCGGCGTGGGCTACTTGCGAAACTCCATCGCTTACATTCTCCTCCGAATGCGAAAATGTATTGTTGACTCCCACTTACATAGGTAGAAATGATCCATCAGAATAAAATACGAGAAATCAGAGCTCGAACGGAGAGATTCAGGAGTTCTTTCCTCCCGCGCGCTATTCGAGAATGGAATGAGTGATAAAGAGTATAATGGTGGTTCGATGAACCCTCTGCCAGGCACTTAAATGTGATTTGCAGAGTATCCCATGTAGATGTAGAACAGGATGTGCATCTGATATTTGTGTTTCCTTGAATCTCCGTTTCTTTCGTTACTACGGATGGCATGTATCGTTACAACGAGACGCGTGCGCTCGCCCAGGAATGCAAGTACGTAGTGCGAGCAGTAAGCAGAGAAAATGGTCAAAACACTGGACTCGTATTTGGAGTACCGGGCTTCATATTTCCAGCCGAGAATCCGTATTTTCGGTGGTTTTCCTAGAACCATTTAAGGCAATTCCTTGTAGATGGACGATTTCTCCTCCAGTCCTTCTCCTGGAATCGAGCGAGGTAGCGCAGTGGTAGCACACTGGACCCGCATTCGGAAGGATGGTGGTTCAAATCCACCTCCGGCCATCCCGATTTAGGTTTTCCGAGATTTCCCTAAATCACTCCAGGGAAATGCCCGGATGGTTCCTTTGAAAGGGCATGGCCGACTCCCTTCCACATCCTTATACAAAACTCCGAGCGTAAGTTCCGTCTCTAATGACCACGCTGTCGATGGGACGTTAAGCTTCCTTTCTCTTCCTCCTTCCTTCTCCTGGATGAGTTTTGTTTTCCATCAATAATTACTTCGTTACATGGGATATTAAACTCCAATTCTCCTGATCAAAATATCCACGGGTGTACTGCCGGTCTCTAGTGTCCAACGGGCACAATATTTCGGCGATCATACATGTCGCCATCATCAGGTGAACTGACGGACTGAGCTCCTGGAAACGCGCCGGCACGGAGATCCGCATGCTACGGCTGTTCGAAGGGAACTGGGTTCTAGCCCGGTAGCGGGCCATTTAAATACCCGCGGCCCGCGGAGCGACTCCTCCGCGGTCCGCGCCCCGCGCCGCGGCCGCGCAGTGGAATCGATTGCGCCGGCGTCTGAGAAGACGTCGGTGTGAGGGCTCTGTCCGCCGTGGTCGTCACTTCGTTACGTTTGCTAGATTTACTCTTAATTAACCCAATCGCTGGTTCCCAAGCTTGGCTAAGATTATAGCCAGAGTCACGGTTTATGAGGTCGTCACTTGTGCGAATTTCAATGGCCTCTCTAACGACGCAGTCCCAGTATCTCGACGTCTGTACCAGAATCCTAGTGTGTTCATACTCCATGGCGTGATTCTCCGACAAACAATGTTCAGCGACCGCCGACTTGCTCGGATACATCAATCTTGTGTGCCTCTGGTGTTCAACGCATCGATCCTCGACGGTACGCATCGTCTGTCCAATATATGACTTTCCACACTGACACGGAATCTGGTACACGCCCGCCTTCCTCAAACCGAGATCATCTTTAGCGCTCCCCACCAGTGCACGAATTTTATTCGGCGGACAAAAAACAGTTCCAACCTGGTGTTTTCTCAAAATGCGGGCGATCTTCCCTGAGAGTGCGCCGGTATATGGAACGAACGCAGTGCCTACATCCTCCCTTGCGTTTTCAGGATTCTCCTATTTTGTGTAGATTATGAGAGTGTTGTCCAAAGTTAGTTGGAGAGTCTTGTTCCAGAATAGCTATGGGTTTTGTTCATAGTGAATTAAAATAGGTGCTATTCATGTCAGTTTGTAGTTTAGTACTTTACGAAGAATTCTACTTTTTTAATAATAAGCAAATTGATACTGTACTGATTACAAGCTGGTTGATTTAAATCGCGATCCGAGACTACACGAAGTACAAATCGGTCCTTCACTCAGAGCAATCCGGCATTAGAACTGCGGTAGTCAGACTTTCCGTTGACTAAAATGGAGGCAGCTTCAGGGGATGAATTACTATTAACGTTGCTACGACGACTTGGGGTCATAGGACCTGGTCATCGGAAGGGTGAAGAGAGAATGGCAGGCAAAAAAATTTCAAATGTTTGTAAATCTGTCTGATCAACCTGCTACGTTTTTTCTAATTTTTTGTTTGTCCTTGTCTGCATAACATAAAGAATCTCGAGCACGGATTATAAGCGCTCTTGAGAAGAGCAGTCTTTTCCTCCATTCCGTTCGCTTACTACCCACCCTCTTTTCCTCTCCCTCCTCCTCCTCCATCTATCCAATCTCTGTCCACCTCCTCCTTCCCTTCCTTCTACCTTCCACCTGCCCCTCCTCTCGATTTCCTCTTTCCCTCGTCGTAATTGTTCAAAATTAAGAAATTAAAAAACAACAACATGATTAAATTTTGTGGTAACGGCGGCAAGTGCTCAAGAAATTATTTTAATTTTTCTCCATTTTAACACTCTCAAGACAATAGTGTGATTCCGATAGTAGGCTATCTAAAATTGCCAAATCCATGTCGATACAGAACATTATTTCAGCTCATGTTTGCAATAATACTGCAGAAATTAGTCCACAGGTACAACAGATTATAAAACGTTATTTCTCAGCAGCTCAGCGTAAATGTTCATAATTGTATTCCAGAAAACTTCTCCATTTCACAAGATATTACTAATGTCTGATAGAGACTATGCTTTTAACGTCACAAGCTTTAATTCAGCTTCTGTTTGTGACGTGAGGGAAATCGTGCTTAGACTATTCCGAGGCGCCTTAATCGCTAGTGATGCGGTGGTCTAGCGGTAAGACGTCTGCCTAGCAAGCATGGCGGTCCGGGTTGGATTCCCGGTCACATCACAAATTTTAATTGTTTAATGTCTTTGACATACTCGAGACGAAAATCCTTTTCAGGAATTATACATTTCTATTTACATTGATATTTATATCGTCAGGAAATGTTTTGGAATTGCATCCATTAAAAAATGCGGGAAAGTCGTCTGCGATGGTTCGGACGTGAACTGCCTGCAGATGACAAGTTAAAAGCAAAGGCAGCTTACTCAGTGGAAGTCTTTGGAAAGAGACCCAAGGGGACGACAAAGGCAGTGATAGGCCGATCCACTGCACAGCGACCTGAAAGCCGCAAATCTTCACCCAGGCATGGCCCATGAGCGAATAAAATTGAGACAGCGAATCCACTCAGCGGATCCTGCCACCAGGCGGGACAAACGCTAAAGGAGAAGAAGAAGAAGAAGAAGAAAGAATCTGCTGTCTGGTGAATGGCAGAGGGTAACTTGTAGTAGGCTTCGAGACCGTTTGATTACTCTAAAGTTGACAGGTATATGTAATTTTTCATAGCGGGAGGAAGGTGTAGAAGGAAGGAGATGTATCGAGCCAGTGGCAGGAGGAGATGGGGAGAGAAGTAGGCAACAGAAGGTGAACATAGGGAGATGAGGATGGAGGACGTGGACTAATGGAATATTCGAATAAGTACTTCATGTAGGAAATGTTACGGTAAACTGCACGTACTATTGTTTATATCAGAAGGAGGAGAGGTAGGGGATGAATGGAGGAGGAGGAGGAAGAAGATAGGAGAGGGACAAAGAGAGGAGGAAATAGATATAATATATTTACAGGGAGTGGGGTAAAGGTGATGGACAGAGATAGAGAAGGAGATTAGGGTGTGTTTCCAATCCCAATATACAGGGTGTTACAAAAAGGTACGGCCAAACTTTCAGGAAACATTCCTCACACACACAATATATATATTTGTGTGTGTGTGTGTCCGGTAACGCATAATTTCCATGTTAGAGGACTGTTTCCTGAAAGTTTGGCCGTACCTTTTTGCAACACGCTGTATATTAGCCATTACGAAGCAATGCCAGGTTCACTAGTTTGAATGTAAAAGAAAGTGCACGGAATGAATACTTTTGACAAAAATTCCTCCGGGCGGGAATGTCCGCACGATCTAAGTGGCCAAGTCACGGATTGCGCGACCGCTCCCGTCCGTGGTTCAAGTCCTCCCTCAGGCATGGGTGTGTGTTGATCTCTCAACATCTGAGCACACTTCCTACATCCTCAACCGATTAACGGACGAAATTTCTAACAAAGTCAGACTGGATTACACCAGACCAACTAACTGAGAGGTCATGATTGATTGAACTAGTCGTGGTTGGTGTGATTTGTCATTTGGTGAGTGATGAGCATAAAATGGTTTAAGATACTTTTGTAAAGACGACAAACGTTTGAAATAAACTTTTTTTTACATGTGTGCCTTAAAAGGTAAAAGAGTGATGTGATGTTTGCCTGAGTTCAAGAATGTTATGTAATGCTCAATCGGACACTGTTAAAAAAGTCAAAAACAGAAGTTACAATAATGAAAAAAGGTTTGAAAATAATTCCTAAAGACGAATTTCCGTTTCCTGTAAAATCAGCGCACGCAAATTGTCACGTTCCGAGCAGCAGCAGCTTTGATGTTTTGTCCTCATCAGATATACTCCAGTGTACATTTCCTACTTGCAAAATATATCCCTTAATTTTGTTTCTCCAACACGGTTATTTGTAATTTCTCCCAACTTATAATCTACGAATATTCGTGTGATAGCGAGTGGCTTCTCCAAATTACCATTCGCTGCGTGTAGGTGGAAGTTTTGTCTGGCGGGGTAATACTTTTGCACGCTCCATTAGCAGGACCGTAGGTGGCGCATAGTGTGGGAACAGGCGTGCAAAAGTTATGACGCTATTATTGCAGTTGAAAACCGAGACAGTAAAACCTCTGACTCACCACAAACGTGTGGCAAACCACCTCTGCTACAGCACGTTGTCTGGCTTTCGTTGACGACAGTAATTGTTTCCGGAATTAATATGCACTCACCCTTTCAAGTTCGAATAACGGCCTCCTTAAAAGAGCGCATTTAGACCAAGTATGTAACTGAAATAAGGGTGGATGAGGGAGAGCCGGCACCTAACCAGCGTCTGTTGCGTGTTCAGAGAAAGTGTCGGCGAGCGTTAAAGGAACTGTTCCTCAGCAAAGTGTTTTTAAGAGATCTTAATTCTTGTTTCCTTATGCACTTCGTCATGACTACATTTACAGAAAGTGACAGGAGCGTACAGTTTCACTCTATGTGCCATTTGGACCAGACGGAGAAAAGACTTGAAGTCTATTTTGATAATACTAGGTATGTCCACAAAGTAAGTTCCGTTTGGTTATACAAAAAAAACGTGTACAGATACAGAAAAAATATTTATTGTACAAAAATATACAACTATTAAACTACGTTTATACATAGCTTCCGAAATTTTGTAGGCATTTGTCATAGCGTCGCAGAAGTCTTTGTGTGCCTTCTTCGTAGAAGGTTGCCGCCTGTGTATTCAACCATGTGGTAACATGTTCTTTCAGCTCGTCATCATCGCTGAAGTGTTGACCACCATGGACAGGTTTTAGGTGTAAGAAGAAAGTCGCTAGGAGCGAGGCTGAACTAAGGATGATCAAACACGTCCAGCCGGCCGCGGTGGCCGAGGGGACTGAGGCGCTCCAGTCACGGTCTGCACAGCCACTACGGTCGGGGGTTCGAATCCCCCTCGGTCATGGATATTTGTGCCGTCCTTAGTCTTAGGTAGTTCATAAGTAGTTTGTAAGCTTAGGGACTGATGACCCCGTAGTTAAGTCCCATAAGTTCTACAAACATTTGAATCTGAAACACGTCCCAGTGAAATTCCCGTAAGAGTTGTTTGGTCACATTCGACTTGTGAGGTCGGGCGGTAACGTGATGGGGAAAAAAAAACTTCTTTCATCTCTTCTTATACCTAAAATCTGTCCTTGGTGGACAGAAGCTGATGAGTTGAAAGAACATGTTACCACATGGTTGAATACAGAGGCGCCAATCTTCTATGAAGAAGGCACACGAAAAGTTGTGCCTACAAAATTCTGAAGTTATGTAGAAAAGTAGTTGAACAGTTGTAGATTTTTATACAATAAATATTTTTTCTGTATCTGTACGCGTTTGGTTTATATAACCAAACGGAACTTACTTTATCGACACGCCTCGTATTAAATCGTGAAATAAAATTGAACACCGGTTTTTAATATTCTACAAGAAGTCTAATGAAACTACTGTAACTTGAAAGGTACTTTTGTCATAGATGTACATAAAATGGTGAGTGTACGTACACATTTTGTATCGATTTTACGCGTCCTTCTCTGACCATTCTAAATAAATCATAGTTCTTCCCCAATTTTACTTTTTTCTCGATTTCAGCGCCATCTGTCAATGGTTTAAAAAATGTTTCAGACAAAACCTCATAAGATTTTTTTAGAATCCGAATGTGCTTGCAATAAGATTTAAAATTTGCCCCACCCCCACCCAAGGGGGCGGGGGCCGGAAGCCACGTGTAGTATCATTTGAGGTCCCCCTCTGAGCTTACGAACTTGTCTTACCCAGTATTTTTACTCTATGTATAGTTTTCGAGATAATTTCATCCGAAACTTCAGATGGATCATCCTGTAGATTAGGTACTTCCTTGGAAACTCCGGATATCATTATTGTCTCGCTCGATGATGTGGCTATTGCAGCGAGGGAGTCATGACCTTGCTGTTTAGACCTATAACCGGCCCCTCCATAATCAGCCAACCTCTTACGTTGTCTGACGTGACGTGGACGTCAGACACCTTCTTACCCACTGTGGGTTTCAATCTCCTTCAACGAGTTTGCATAGAGGTAAAACTTGCCAGCGGAAAACCAACCAGCTTCGCTTTTTCCAAGAAATTCGCTCGCGGGCGGTGGGAGATGTGAAAAAGTGCCCGTTGTGGAAGTTGCTTAAGTCAGCAGATTTCACCATCGCTAGAATGCTTTCCCGTTCGCCTCTGTTCCGCTTATGTGCCGCGGGGCTCTGTCCGCGGTGGGCAGTGAGCAGTCACTTCGTTATTGAGCCTGGTGTAACGAAAATATTTAACCTTTTCCCACGAGCCAAACTCCGAGATTGGATATACTGTATAGCAGTGTAACGGAGCTGTAGACATTTCCTAGTAACGTGTTGAACGGTACATTCAGCAATCTGTCGCGCCAACCATTCAACGCTGAGGGATCGTTCATTATACTCGCGGTATCGAGAGAGAGAGAGAGAGAGAGAGAGAGAGAGAGAAGCCCGGAAGGCTCGGTTCAGAGAGTTGTAGCTGGCGTAAACAGGATGTGAGAGACCATTCAGTATTTATCAGCTAAGAAGAGTACTAAAACGACAAATTAATTCTGCGCAGTATTGTTCAAAATATATACCTTGGCGACAAGGACACAGGTTTTAAGGATTTGACCGCCATTTGACCGATTTATGTCTATTTTCACGATCTATATTTCGGCCTTAAGCCATTTTCAAGTGGTACGATTGAATTCATCGGACTTTGCTAAAATAAGTCTTTTTCGATATACTTACATTCTGAATATATTTCCACGATTCCCAAACTTTAATATATAATACCAACATCCACAATGACTTGTTATAACCAAGTCTGATTGATCAAATCGCTGAAATCTGCATCGTGAAAATTAACCACCATAAATGACGGTCAAATCCTTCAAAAATTCTACATGTGAGGCTCCAAATAAATCCAAAATCATGAAGACAAATATCACGTCTAACTATGACTGAAAATGGTTTTTTTATAATTACAACGATATACGAAGAAAGAAGATAAAGAAAAGATTTTCTAAATTCATTCGATTCGAGATTACAAAACTGTTATGACAGCTGTTCAAATGAAAAGGTACGAAACGCTTAACAACCATACTGGTTGGCATTTTAATGTGCCGTTTTGGGATAAAGTAGTGCGGCAGCTAGGGACGAGAAGCGTGCGTCGTCACCTCCCCCTAAAAAAATTCAAGGCTGTGCTCTCAGCCGGCCGCGGTGGCCGAGGGGACTGAGACGCTCCAGTCACGGTCTGCACGACCACCACGGTCGGGGGTTCGAACCCTCCCTCGGGCATGGATATTTGTGCCGTCCGTAGTATTAGTTCATAAGTAGTTTGTAAGCTTAGGGACTGATGACCCCGTAGTTAAGTCCCATAAGCTATACAAACATTTGATTTTTGCTGTACTCTCAGAAGACAAGGTGAAGCTCACCGTCTTTTTCGACTTCCGAGGTCCGATACTCATCAAATTCCTCAAGTACGGGAAACGTATTAACAGTGGCGCCAATCCAGTGGACGCAAGTCCATCAAGAGCAAACGGCTCACAGAGGGAATGATTCTGCTCCACGATAACGCGCGTCCCCACGTTTCCAAGATAGCACAAAGCGTACTGGCCCAGTTCAGCTTGAGCATTCGCCCTACAGCCCTTACATGTCGCCCTACAACTTCCATTTATTTTGTGCGCTAAGAAAAATATTTCAAAGGGAAGCGCTTCAACCGAAAGACACAGTAGAGGACTGTCATTTTTCACTGCCACAGGGGTTCTGGAGAACAGGGAATGCTTTGGCTCGTGATGATGATGATGATGATTTTGTGTGGCATTGTTGGTCGTTGGACTCCATCTGGGACCGTGTTCGGCCTGCCTAGTGCCAACTTGCACGTCGATGGTGATGAAATGATGATGGGGACGACACAACACCCAGTCTCATAGTGGAGAAAATCTCCAACCCGCCCGGGAATCGAACCCGGGCCCGCTATGCAGTCCACTGGACTACGGAGGCGGACCTTTTGCTCGTTAAACAGTGAGATGATTGTGCTCATGCGTCTGGTGATTACTTTGTGAATAAACACATAAGTTATACCTAGAGTGTCGTTTCGTATCTTTTCATTTGAACTCCCGTCGTACATGTTGTTCCGATTTGAAATGTGAAATGCCTGCAGAACCCATTAATAGTATTTGCAGTTTAAAAAGGGACTGTGCTGTTTTAACTTGGAAGACCAGAAAAACCGAAGCAGTGAAACTCATTTCTCGCCATCACCACGAATCGAATATTTAAATTTTTGTAAATTTTAGACACGAGTTATTAAATAACGCCGTTCATCTCGGTATAGATTGTTTGACGAGTTTTAAGTCTGGAGTGCAACTATGTAGTTATTATTTTCATTACAGAGGGCGAACGAATGTGTTTGAGCTACCATCCATCAACACAATAAAATCTCCAACAGTAATAATAAAATAACAGATGATGATAGAAGTGCTACAATTTCAGCCCTGGGTTCCGATCAGATGCAGAAAATAACATATGAAAGTAACAACGTTTAATGAAATCTCATTTTATGACGATCATATTTAAGTTGTTCTTTTGCAGTAACACAAGCCTACCGCAAAGCTACAACGCCAGACGTATCAGCGGTGGAAATCAAAATATCTTAGTAACAAAATCACTGAATTGCGCTGTCTACTGTCGTTATTTCGCTTCTCTCTCTCTCTCTCTCTCTCTCTGTCTATTCGTTTAATCGCTTCCGACCCTTCGTGACCCCATGAACCATAGCACGCCACTTTCCTGTGTCCTGTAATTCCTCCCGTAAACCTTCCAGGTTGGAACACGTTGCTTCTGTCATGCCATCCATTCACCTCATCCATAGCCGGCCTACATCCTTCGATCTTCCCCAGCATTCATGTTTTTTCCAGTGAAGCATGTCTTCGCATTATGTGTCCAAAACAGGTCAGCTTTTGTGTTAGTACTAGACCTTCCAGGGAGCAATCTGGTTTTATTTTCTCTAATATAGATCTGTTGGTTTTTTTATCGTCAATGGAATCCTAAGAATTTTTGTCCAGTACCACAATTCAAAGGAGTCAATTTTTCGCCGTTCAGTCTTTCTAATTGTCCCGGTCTCACATCCATAGAACTGGAAAAATCATAGCCTTCACAGTACGTATCTTTTTTTGTTGAAGTTATGTATCTGAATCTCATAATGTTTTCAAGATTTGACATCGCCTTTCAACCGAGCAACAAGCGTTCCCTGATTTCGTGGCTGCAATCGCCTTCATCAGAGACCTGGGAATCGAGATAATTGAACGTGGGTACTACCTCCACGGATTCTACTCCTATATCCCATGAATTAATAGGTGTAGTTGCCATAATTTTGGTTTTTTTACATTTAGCCTGAGACCGGCCTTTTCACTTTCGTTTTTTACCTCTAGAAAAGGAGTCTTTAACTCTTCTTCACTTTCATCCAGCAGTATGGTATCATCTGCATATCTGAGGTCGTTTACATTTATTCCAGCTGTTTTAATTCCTGTCTCTTCCTCATATATCCAGGCATTCCACATAACGTGCTGTGCAAACAGATTGAACGGATACAATATGCAGCCATTCTGTAAAAGTACCTTTGCCATTATTTTCCGCCGTTACTAAAAAAAAGAAGTTCTTAGTTTTTAACTTTGAATAGACACGACGAGCGAAAGAGAAAATGGACATAGTAATGGAGGAGAAGGAGGTCGTCAGAGAGAGAGAGGAGGGAGGAGGTCGTGGTCAGAATGAGGGGTGGACCGGGGGAGGGGAGGGGGGAACGGACTGAGTGTGCAGATGTGAATGGATTGGAGAGCATGTAGGAAACGACTGCTCTTCTCCAGGGCGATTAAACGTTATTTATTCCGCAGTATTCAAACATCTGATTTTTATGCAGAAAATGGACAAACGAAATTTATGTAAAATTCTTTCCTGAGATTAGATCTTTTGCATTCCTTTCGTTCCTCGTAGCTGGGTAGTGAAGCTGGGTATCGATTTGACTGGTGTATTCCTCGACGCGTCTATGTTTACAAAAATTCAATTTCTTATCTTCCCGAGCCACAATTGTGATCGGGTTAAAATAGTTCACAGTAGCTATATAAAAGCACTTTCTTTTACAAGGAGTCGGCATGGGTATCGGATTATAGAATTTTATTTTATATTGATGATACCTGAACTTCATATCTTGAATAACAATCAGACAGAACCATTACACGAAGCGAAATGTAGCGTGAGGAGGGCTATGCGAGAGGCGTTCAACGAGTTCGAAAGTAAAGTTCTGTGTACTGACTTGGCTGAAAATTCTAAGAAATTTTGGTCTTATGTCAAAGCGGTAGGTGGATCAAAACAAAATCTCCAGACACTCTGTGACGAAAATGGCAGTGATACAGAGGATGACACTCTAAAGGCTGAATTACTAAATGACTTTTTCCAAAGCTGTTTCACAGGGGAAGATTGCACTGTAGTTCCTTTTCTAGATTGCCACACAAATTACATAATTCTCAGAGGGATAGAAAAACAAAATCGCTCAATAGAGGAAAGGCCGCAGGATCAGATTGCATACCAGTTCGTTTTTACACAGAGTACGCGAAGGAACTTGCCCCCCTTCTCGCAGTGGTGTACCGTAGGTCTCTAGAATTTAGTGTTCCAAAAGACTGAAAAATGGCGCAGGTCATCCCCTTTTTTAAGAAGGGACGTCGAACAGATGTGCAGAACTATAGGCCTATATCTCTAACGTCGGTCAGTTGTCGAATTTTGGAACATGTATTATGTTCGAGTATAATTTCTGGAGACTAGAAATCTGCTCTGTAGGAATCAGCATGGGTTTCGAAAAGTAAATGTAGACAAGTGTAATGTGCTGCGAATACATAGAAAGAAAGACCCTGTATCATTTAACCACACTATAGCAGGTCAGCATAATTCCATAAATTATCTGGGAGTAGGCATTAGGAGTGATTTAAAATGGAACGACCAGATAAAATCAATCGTCGGTAAAGCAGATGCCAGACAGATTCATTGGAAGAGTCCTAAGGAAATGCAGTCCGAAAACAAAGGAAGTAGGTTACAGTACACCTGTTCGCCCACACCTTGAATACTGCTCACTGGTGTGGGATCCGTACCTGGTGGGGTTGATAGAGGAAGTAGAAAAGATCCAAAGGAGAGCAGCGCGCTTCGTTACAGGATCATTTGGTAACCGAGAAAGCGTTGGGAGATGATCGATAAACTTCTGTGGAAGACTCTGCCTGTCGCTTAGTGCGGGCTTTTGTGGAAGTTTCGAGAACATACCTTTACCGAGGATTCTAGCAGTATATTGATCCCTCCTACGTATATCTCGCGAAGAGATCATGAAGATAAAATCAGAGAGATTAGAGCCCACACAGACGCATACCGGCAACCTTTCTTTCCGCGAACAACACGTGACTGGAATAGGAGGCAGAACCGGTAGTGGTAATCAAGGTACCCTCCGCCATACATCATCGGGTGGCTTGCTGAGTATGTAGATATAGACGCAAATCTCTATTATTCTCGAGGAAATCAACTTTGAAGTACTGGAAGTACGCCTAAGTTCCAATCATTAACTAACTTGCAGCATCTGTCGGCATTCCTCAAGTTGTAGAGTTGTGGCCTTACAACCCTAGGGTCGGTGGTTCGAATCCTGTCGTAATAATTTTTTTAGTTTATTTCGTTGTGTTCGAAACACAGTTTTAATATCTTTATCGATGTTATATAGAAGGTCGTTCATAATGATGGTTTCAATCAAAGAAATTTGTTACATTTTTTTACAGTTTTGGCTTCACTATTAGTTGACGACGGTAGTTTGTGAAGAGCTACGACACTGTTTTTAGAAAGTCATCTCCATAGCTACTAACGGCTTTCCAAGCTAATACGTACTCAACCATCGTTTTACGTGTCGACAAGGTTTTCAGCTCGTCTACATACACATAAACAAAAACTGACACAACACGTGAAATTAAAGATCCCAAAACGTTTTGTACAATTGAATTAGAAAACGAAAAAAATATGTGTCCCAGATGGATTTGACTCTATGGTTGCCAGGACACAACGCTACCATCTGAGTTACCCTGACAGATGCTCCAACTGTTCTACTAACTGGTGCTTACAAAACTTCTCAAGAATTTTTGAGAGTTGCGTCGAATGGCTTTAACCGATAGTTATTTAAGTTCTGAACTTCACGTACCATAAATATAAAGAAATTCTGAAATCCGATACCCATGTGGTCTCTTTGAATGATTACGGACTCGTGTGCTCCTGACTTTTGCAGGGTTGAGAAGGGCTAGAGCCGTCCCACAGTCTTCCGGCTGCACGATAGCCTGTAGCACTAGCAGGAGGTGGATGGAGCGAGGCGGAGGCGGAGGCGGCGTGGCGTTCGGCGCTGCACGGCGGGCGGGTGCCCGCGCAGATGTCTGGGCTGGGCATGCGCAGTAGCGACCAGCCACGAGGATTTCCGCTCTGGCGCCCGCGATAACAGATGCGCCGCTTTCATTTTTTGCGCCGGCGTTGGTGATCGTGGCAGGATGCCGGGAAGCCACACAGCGCGCACGAAAAAGCGCTAAATAGCCCAGCTCTCTGCACCTCTTTGTCCACCGTGCCGCAAGAAATTCTCGTTGGACGTATTTCTTTGCTGCCCAAGTACAGCGATCAAAACGAGGGTAATATTGCAAGTCTACTAGAGCGTATATATATACTTGTGTATGTGTCCCAAAGGAAAGACGCCATTTTTTATCCTGCAGTTACGATCTATTCATATTTACAGTATGTATGAGATTAACTGCGAATGGCTGAAGTTGAAAATGTGTACCCAACCGAGATTCGAACCCGGGTCTCCTGATTTATAGGTAGTGGCGGTGACCCCTACACCACTTGGGACACAGTGATCACCACACCTGCAGGGAATTACTCAAGCACGCCTCGCTTTAGATACAAATTCTCAACTTTACCGTGCCCACTAGAACTTAAACTCGTAGTTTTCGTAAGCTGATTTCCGCACGAGTCAGGGCCTAGCTGTGCCTCTGCACTGAAGAAAGGATCATTGCCCGGTGTGTGTGTGTGTGTGTGTGTGTGTGTGTGTGTGTGTGTGTGTGTGTGGTTTTTGCCGCGGCAGAATAGCCGTGTGAACTAAGGCGCCTTGCTGTGATGTACGCAGCCGTTCGTCGGAGTTTCGAGTCATCCCTCGTGCATTGGTGTGTGTGTGTGTGTGTGTGTGTGTGTGTGTGTGTGTGTTGTTGTTGTTGTTGTTGTTAGGATAAGTTACTTTAAGTAGTTTGTAAGTTTTGGGACCGATGACCGCTGCAGTTAGGTACCATAACTTTACAAACATTCTCTCAGCGACGTAAAACGTTTCTTATGCGATAAAAGTACTTTGAATGTGCATATAAAATGATTTGATAGAAGAACGAAACGAAGGACGATAGTTTAAAAACACTTATTTTATTTATTTACTTTTTTTCACGACGAGCTTGTTTAGCGGGGATTCACTGAACCAGTGAACGTATAGGACTCGCCGCCACTGGATTAGACATTACCTGACATCGCAGGATGGAGCCGATGTGCATTGATTAATTATGTTCAGAACGAAAACGCCAAGATCGCAGTATGATTAATTAATTTACAGCGGACCGGTTTCGACGGGCCATGTCATCATCAACTGGTCGTATAAATTTTACAATGTGTTTTTAAGACAAGGAGGTTAAACAGAAAGACCAAAATTGCTCTTAGTCCAAATACAAAATACACAGAATGAAACTTTCACTCTGCAGCGGAGTGTGCGCTGATATGAAACTTCCTGGTGGATTAAATTGTGTGCCGAAACCGGGTCGCGAACCTGAGACCTTTGCCTTTCGCGGGCAAGCGCTCTACCGACTGAGCTATTCTGACACGACTCACGGTCCGTCCGTACAACTTAACCTACACCAGTAGCCCTCCTCCTACTTTCCAAACTTCACGGAAGTTCTCCTGCGAAACTTGCAAGACGTGTACTCCTGGAAGAAAGGATATGGTAGAGACATAGCTTAGCCACATCCCTTAGGCTGTGACTAAGCCATGTCTCCACCATATCCTTTCTTCCAGGAGTGCTGGTCTTGCAAGTTTCGCAGGAGAACTTCTGTAAATTTTGGAAAGTAGGAGGCGAGGTACTGGCAGAATTTAAGTTTGTGGCGGGATCGTGAGTCGTGTCGGGATAGCTCAGTCGGTAGAACGTTTGCCCGCGAAAGGCATAGGTCCCAGGTTCAAGTCCCGGTTCCGGCACACAATTTTAATCTGCCAGGGAGTTTCATAAAATACACTGCTTGTACGAGACTCAGATTTACAAACTTTTGAACATTTCCCCGGTCACTGAGTCGCAATTCATATATCCCTACCAGAAACCTGTATTGCCTTTAAAGTTGGCTACTGGTCCTGTAAAACACTTCCGCAGATACTCTCCAGTAAACAGATGACCTCAATAATTTAAATGTGAGTTAGGGAACGAAGCCATTTGTTAACTTTATTGCCGAAAGGCTACAGGTGTTAAGCAAAAATAAGCTAAATGGATTAAAGAAATAAATTCGTTCCCATTAAGATCAGATTCACGGGACGGCCAGTTTCACCAAGGGAACGACTTCTCGTGAGTTAGCGATGTAATTAATTGCAGAGTCATTACGGAGTGACTAGTCTCCAAAACTTTAACGAAGATCTTTTGCACCTACCAAATTTACTAATCGTGCTCAAGGGGAATTTCACAGTAGCCCGGATTCGGATGGCATATCTTAGCACCTGTTTGTGATGATACACACAGCCAGAGAAACCGTAAACCTGTTCCACAAATTTGGACGCCGGGCACAATAAATTCATGTCACCAAGCTATCTGGAACCTGTGGACACTTTATATAGGATTAAATTTACCGAGCGAGATAATTCTAAGTGATGGTTCTTCCTGCTGCACAGGTCGTGTCCCAGCTTGCCCAGGTTCAACCGACGACTGGCAATTCTGCTGCTTCGTGAGAGTGAATCAACTGTGCTTAATCTGTAAAGCAGGAAAGGGGTCATACCCTTCGACTTAGGTTTTAACGTTCTTGGGCTCTAGTTTACAACAACATTTAGAATCTTCTGATCCAGCATTGCTTCTTGTAGATGTTACTCGAGAATACACATTAACAGCAGCTGCCAGCATGCGTAATTTAGAAGTAAATATCCCTGGAGCATTAAAACAACTTAAATCACTTAACAAAAGTAAGTCTCTAGGTCTCGACTGTATACCAATTAGGCCCCTTTATTCTGATACACATACAACCACTCGCTCAGTGAAAGCTCCATACCCAAAGACTGGAAAGTTGCACAGGTCATTTCAATATTGAAGAGCGGCAACTGGAAAGATCCGCAAAATTACAGGCCTATATCATTGACGTCGGTCTCTAGCAGGATTTTAGACAAATACTTTCTTCAAATATAATGAACTACCTAGAAGAGAACGACCTATTCGCCCATAATCAACAGGGATTCAGAAAGAATATTTATTGTGAAACACAAGATGTGAGCCGGCCGCGGTGGCCGAGGAGACTGAGGCGCTCCAGTCTCGGTCTGCACGGCCACTACGGCCGGGGGTTCGAATCCCCCCCTCGGGCATGGATATTTGTGCCGTCGTTACTATAACGTAGTTGATAAGTAGTTTGTAAGTTTAGGGACTGATGACACCGTAGTTAAGTCCCATAAGCTTAACAAAGATTTGAATTTTTTTTAACAAGATGTGATGAGTGCTAACAACAAGGGATCTCGAATAGATTTCGTATTTCTAGGTTTCCGGAAGGCTTTTGATAGTACTTCACAATCGTCTTCTAATCACATTGCGTACTTATGGAATATCGCCACAGTCGTGTGACTGGTTCCGTGATTTCCTGTCAGAAAGTCATCGAGTAAGACAGAAGTGATATCTGGCGTTTCCCAAGGAAGTGTTGTAGGGTCCTTAGTGTTCCTAATTTTTATAAACGATTTAGGAGACAATCTGAGTAGCTGTTTTAGACTGTTCGCGGATGATGCAGTCATTTATCGGTTAGTAAAGTCACCAGAAGATGGAAATAAACTGCAAAATGATTTAGATAAGGTATTTGCATAGTGGAAACAATGGCAATTAATCCATCCATATGAGCACTAAAAGAAATCCGTTAAACTTAATTTTCGTAATAAATCAGTCAAATCTACAGGCCGTAAATTCAACTAAATACTTAGGAATTACAATAACTTAAATTACAAATAACACGTAGAAAATATTGTAGCGAAAGCGAACCACAGGCTATGTTTCATTAGCAGAACAATAAGAAGATTCGACAGTAATACTAAAGAAACTGCCTACACTACACTTGTGCGACCTAGTTTGGAGTATTGCTGCGCATTGTGGTATCTCGACGAAATGGGGTTGACGGAGGCTTTAGAGAACAGAGAAGGGCAGCTTGTTTTGTATGATCTCTACATAACGGAAAGAGTGTCACGGAAATGATACTCGAGTTGGTGTGAAAAACGTTCAAAGAATGGCGTTAGTCGTTGCGGCGAGATCTGTTTGCGAAATCTATTTCACCATCTTTCTCTTCCGACTGCGAACATATTTTGTTAGCACTCACCTACACAGGAAGACGTCATCATCATCACAATAAATTAAGAGAAATCATATCGACAACGGAAAAATTTTGAATGTAGGCTTTCACGGCCGGCGTCTTCATTAATTAAAACTTCCGGGCTCACCCTTGAAGGTGTCGCCCGCAGTAGGCAACGAAACGTCGGGAGTAACAAGTTTTATTGATGGACCACGGCAGACTAGCCCGGAAGTTTTAATTAATGGAAAATTTTTGGTGTTTTTTTTCCGCGAGCTATTAGAGAATGGAACTGCAGAGAAATATCGATGTGACGTGCGGATTATTTATGTAGAGCAGTGTTTTTCAACCCGTTGGGGAGGGGGGGAGGGATCGCAAATACTTGCTCGAGCGATGGGAGAGGAGGGGGGGGGGGGGCGGACGCCGTCACACGGGTAGTACTTGCAACAACCTGCCCAGTGCACCTCTGACTACAAAGCGTTCTATAACACAAAAATATAAGCATACTAAAAAAGAATCTATTTTTCGCTAAAATTATATAGTTGCTTGTTTAACATTAATTCTGTACTGAATAGAACGTAGATTTTTTAAAATTATTATTACTGTGTGTTATCGATGAATAAGCATGAAGTCTGAAAACTGTTTTCAGGAACCATACATTACATAAATGTACAAGATACAATAATTAATTCTAAGAAATTAATAGAACCTTCTTCTTTAAAAATTGTCTATGCAGTAGGAGCTTTCTTAATCAGCATAATTCGGTTCTGAATCTTGCCTAAGTTCGAAACACTCGTTTCACAAAATATACATTTCTGTCGCAAACCATTCAAAAATAATGTCTACCATTAAAGATAATTACTGATTAAAAACAGCGTCCAACAATTTACAAGAAAGCTACATCAACAGAAAGAACATTACATTCGTTGCCTTGAGATAAAGAACATAGTTTTGTTAGAGTTCTTCTAGAGCGGGGTTCAGGGGGATTGCCAGAATACTTTCAAATGGAAGGGTGTTGCCGGAATATTTTAATCGGAAGGGGGTCGCAAATTGGAAAAGGTTGAAAATTACTGCCACATGGCAACGCGATACGTTAGTGGAACACTAGATCCATCTCTTATATTTACATAAAATCTAATTACATCCTACACTTCATAACTGGCACAAGCAATAATATTCGAAGACGTCGTTAATCACCATTCACACAAACGACAAGAGAAACATAACCATTAATCTGTGCCCCTCCCCCATAAACAGTGAATACGTCGCACGTAATCAATCAGTAGAGAGCACTGCGTTTGCTTTACTTTCCTGTGACTACAGTATGTGTCAAATTATTAATTTTATTTTTCAAAAAAAAAAAAAAAAAAAAAAAAAAAAAAAAAAAATGTTCAAATGTTTGTAAATCTTATGGGACTCAACGACTCAACTACGGAGTCATCACTCCCTACACTTACAAACTTCTTATGAACTACCTACAACTAAGGACGGCACAAATATCCATGCCCGAGGGGGGATTCGAACCTCCGACCGCCGGCCGCGGTGGCGAGGGGACTGAGGCGCTCCAGTCACGGTCTCCACGGCCACTACGGTCGGGGGTTCGAATCCCCCCTCGGGCATGGATATTTGTGCCGTCCTAGTTCGTAAGTAGTTTGTAAGTTTAGGGACTGATGACCCCGTAGTTGAGTCCCATAAGATTTACAAACATTTAAACATTTGAACCCCCGAGCGTAGTGGCCGTGCAGACCGTGACTGAAGCGCCTCAGTCAAAATGTTCAAATGTTTGTAAAGCTTATGGGACTTAACTACGGGGTCATCAGTCCCTAAACTTACAAACTACTTATCAACTAGCTTATCCTAAGGACGGCACAAATATCCATGCCCGAAGGGGGATTCGAACCCCCGACCGTAGTGGCCGTGCAGACCGTGACTGGAGCGCCTCAGTCCCCTCGGCCACCGCGGTCGGCAATTTTATTTTTCCTGCTTGCGTTACACAGTTTACAGATGACATATGCTTAAAAGCTAGTAGTATTGTATCGGGATGTGATCTGATGACGGCTTCGTTTTAGCTAATGTTTTAGAGGACGTGTTTTAAATGAGTGTTTTAACGATACCCGTGTTCTGAACCTAATTTTCGTTTTCTTCTGTTCCAGGTGAGTAATCAGTGTTGAATGCCTCTGTACCATGCAAGTCTTACCTGGTGAGTTGTATTCAGTTGTCTTCTCGTTACGCAACGATTTTCAAAGCTTTACATCTCTAACAGTGCAGAAATCTGTACTAGATTTCTGAATATACAAGAGCTTCATGAACTACGTGTCGTGCTGTGATACAATTTCGAAGGTACATTCAGCTATATGCGTGTATATTGTCTGTAATATTTCCTGCGGCTACAGAGTTGTGTATAAATTATAAATTGTAACATCATACCGAATGCCACAGTTTTAGTCCATGAACAGCGGAAAAGTAGTAAGCGAGAAACCTTTTTTCCTTTCATCATTTTACTGTGGTTGTCAGCGAGAAAAAATATAATAAAGGTTTGAAATTATCTTTAAAGTTTGTTTCAAGTCGTTAAGTTCTGTCATTCTCATAAAGTGTCGTCATATCTCCTGAACCCTACAGAAATTGTTGCTTCATGATAAGGAATATGTATATCAAATTTGGTTCAAATCGGTCAATTGGTTGGGAGGAAATATGCAACGTTGTCGCGTGATGTAGCAGTTTTTCTCGCATCTCATTGTTTATGACATCATATCTCGTGAACTATATGTTGTACGTGATCCTTACATTTACGGCGACCGTCCTCATGGACTGAAGCTTACTTGTGTAAAATTACATGAAGATTAGAATAAAACTGTAGATTTGTTTGCAATACAAACAAACGAACACACGGACACACTGCTTTGTATATAAAGGTTCACATTCGGCTCTGAGATTATCCCATTTGTGAAAAGAAAAGTGGTAATGTTAGTATGTCTATACCTGTAGATTGAAGGGGATCCTTTTAGATCTCAGGGCAAGAGGTAAATAGTTATGCGTTGTGGGTAATTCAGAATCGCTATCCCTGGTTTCGAGGAGTTGTACAAGAGGCTAATATTGAGCATATCTGCCAATTTTTACTGTTTATCCGTAAAATTTACGGAAATTGCAGCATTTTACGGTTTTACGGATGGACTGTATTGTTTTACGACTTGGACGGCAAAAATTATAGCGTTAACATTTGATAATCATCCTACTTCCGTACAATCGATTGCTTTTGTGGATCGAAGGCAAGTCTGCGATGTTGGATAATAAGTTCTATGATACGATTGATGCTTTTAAGAATGTGATGTTTGTGTCGTCATTGGAACTGAATTTAAAATCGTGATAACAGTTCTTCTATGTGAATCTTAGGTTTCGACAGACTCTACACCGCAAACTCAAAGAAGTGATCATGAGTTGTTGTTGTTGTTGTTGGCATTCAGACATAAAACACAGTGATCGATTTCCAGTATACAGAAAAATTCCTGTTCAAATGTTTGGAACGTTGTGGGACCTAACTGCAGTGGTTCCAAGTGTTCAAATGTTTGTAAATCTATGGGACCCAACTGCTTGGTTATTAATCCCTAGCTTACAAACTACTTAAACTAAGGTCAACTATCCTAAGGACAACACATACATCTATGCCCAATGGGGGACTCGAACCCCCGACGGCGAACGGCCGCGCACACCGCAGCACGGCCTTTTCGCCCCGGCTGACTGCAGTGGTCCACTACGGTCGGGGGTTCGAATCTCTCCTCGGGCATGGATATTTTTGCCGTCCTAGTTCGTAAGTAGTTCATAAGTAGTTGTAAGTTTAGGGACTGATGACCCCGTAGTTAAGCCCCAAAGACTATACAAACATTTTTGAACTGCAGTGGTCATCGGTCACCTAACTTACAAACTAACTTATTGTAAGAACAACGCAAACACCCATGCCCGAGGGAGAACTTGAACCTCCGACGTGGAATGGTCACACGCACGTAGCAGGGCGCCTTAGCGCGCAAGGCTATTCCACCGCGGCAAATTTCTTTTCTTTTCATAAATGAGAAATATTTTTGTTTGTACAGCCTGTGACTACATCAACAAGGTTGCGCTCATGATTTGACAAAATTGAAGATACACAGTTTTCATCCATTCGTTTTTCCTTGGAAACGTTATGCAAGGAAGAGAATGAAACTACAGATGAGATGATGAATGAGCTTCAGAGGCAGTTCATAGCTCTCCACTTAGAGTGGTTGCAAATCAAGGTGCTGCAGATGTTTCCAGTTGGACACCAATACGAAAAATTCGTGGAACCGAAGGACTTTTCTAGAAATTCGGTTACACTTAAGTAGTGCTCTCTATTCTCACCACAGCCCATAGCAATGTAAAATGTGAACCTTCTGCCAACCTTGTGAAAAAAAAAAGAGAACAGACTTCAAATCATCCATGTCCAATTAATCTCCCGACTCTTTCTGTTATGGATAGCAATAGTTCTGGTACCTGTTAAGACAAAACATTTTCTTAAGACATCAAGCTACGAAGGTCACAACTATGACATCAAAGTCTAACTAGCATGTCATTTGCAGTATGTATTGTACCTTGCCTGTGTTACGTAATTTTTATTGTGTAAAGCCTTTTTCAACTGTCGCATATCTGCTTAATTTATCAAGAAAGTATTGTTATGTATGCTCCAAACCAATATTCACCACGCTCCAGCAATTTATAATGGATTTTTGAAAATGGCTACACGGTGAAAATCCAGATGGTGGTTTCATAAATTAACCAAAATGACGGTAATTTTATTTAAAAACTAGCAAACCCAGCAACGCTTCGCAGTAGCTTCTCCCTATGTCTGTCCCTTCCTTCCCCTTTCTTTGTCCACCTCCTCCTCCCCCTACCTTCACACCACTCCCTCTTACCCCACACATATCCTTCCCTTCCTCTCTGCGTCTATATCATCTCCCCTTTTTAAATCCATTTCATTCCCCCATACTATGTCTCCTCCTTCCCAGCTATCTGAGCTTATTGTTATTGCAATCGGGAAATTGATTGGGGATAGAAGTCAAAATGGTCAGGTAAATCAGTTGGAAGCGGGTTATTAGCTGCTCTATTTGTGAGGTTAGTATCTTCAATGGCCGCGTGTTTAATGTTTGGATTGTACAAACAGGTATGATTATAAGTGTAGGCATAAATACAACTTTCCTGTTGTTTACATGTTTACAGCACAGCTTAGCATATTTTTCTCGCAGCGAGCAGAGTAGAAATGTTTGTTATAACACATGTATATCTGCATAAGTTTTTTTCTTAAGTGTTTTTGAATTAAATACAAAGTTATTTTAGAATTTTCATATTTTAGTGATAGAAATTCCATGTGAAAAAAAAGTCAATTGAAATAATATAAGCAGGCCGCGGTGGCCGAGGGGACTGTGGCGCTCCAGTCACGGTCTGCACGGCCACTACGGTCGGGGATTCGAATCCCCCCTCGGGCATGGATATTTGTGCCGTCCTAGTTCGTAAGTAGTTTGTAAGTTTAGGGACTGATGACCCCGTAGTTAAATCCCATAGACTATACAAACATTTGAACATTTGAAATAGTATAAGTGGGATGGCAATACAACGTTTCGAAAGTCTTTGTGTTGCGTTCATTTCTTGTCTTGTTAGGAATCTAATTGTAACACGATTAACAACATTGTTACATACCGGTGAAATTTTACAATCCGCGACACATGCTTGGTATAGCTATGTTTGCAGCAGCTGTTGGATCGTGGGAGTGAAGCCGACCAATCGTGGCAAAGTTTGAGATAATGAAATTTTAAATGGCGACAATTTATTCCGAAGCCAACTGATGCATCCGCTGCGTAATAGACTACTGGATTGTATCTGACCCCAAACGTTTAATTATAATTGCCACGCGTGGCCGTCTGTTCTGTCGACGACCCAAACTGCAACTGGGAAAGTCGACTGTTCCCTTTGTTTCAGAATCATAACGGATCGCACTTGAGAATTTCTTTTCGATTTACCTCCAAGCCCTGTGTACGATCTTCGTCGATCTCTTTGACTACGATCACGTAGTAAGATTGCCTTGCCTTGCACGTATTCCTACCGATATTACGCCGACGCAATGGAGTCATTGTTCTAAAAAATAAACCACGATCTGTACTTAATTTGTTTGTAACATTCAAAAAATATAACGAAATAACATCAATACTATATTTGCAATGCTCCAAAGATATGATCACCACCGATAACATCATGGAGGTAAGAACAATACGGAGGGGCTTGTATAGAAAAAACGTTTCATGTTAAATATGACGGCCGCGGTGGCCGAGGAGACTGAGGCGCTTCAGTCACGGTCTGCACGGCCACTACGGTCGGGGGTTCGAATCCCCCCTCGGGCATGGATATTTGTGCCGTCTTTAGTATAAGGTAGTTCATAAGTAGTTTGTAAGTTTAGGGACTGATGACCCCGTACTTAAGTCCCATAAGCTTAACAAACATTTGAACATTGTTAAATCTGTCTGATAGTTTTAACCTTGTGTGCATAACGCCATCTACCTTTATTCTAACATCCTTGACGTATTTGTTCGTTCTGTTACAGCGTATTGTGTCTGCTAGGCGAGTAGCGAATGAATAATCTGATTGTTGGAGAATCGAGAAAATTATCCCAGCTGCAAGCGTACTTTCATTTTTTCTCAAATTCTGATATAATAGGCGGTCAAACGGGACAAAAAGAATCCTATGTCCGTCTCCTGCTTCTAAGCTACCTCCCCACCAATTTAGAGCCAATAGTGTAACTAACACGACTTTCTTTTATACGTCACTGTGGTTCCCACCAAGGAAAGATATTCTGTAGTGTAGAACACCTGTTCTTCCGAGGCCTGTGTACGTGCCTGGCGCACGGTCATCGATGCCTGTAAACGAGCCCGTCGCACACAAACACCGCTGCTTACAAACTTTACGATGCGGTCGCAGCCGGCAGAGGCACGCTGCCATTTGCCTCCGCATTGTGCAGACCACGTCCACCTGTCTGTTGTTGATGTAACGGCCGTCCCTCTCAGCACTTCGCCAATAGACTCGCGTCCTCAGCTGAGAGTATTGGCAACAGCAGTGAAACGGAAGCTCCCACATTGCCTGTGTGTGAGAACGCCTCTGCCGTCGTCGACAAGACTGCCCTCTTCATCACGCTGTTCCAACAGGCTGCTCCGCGAGCACGAGCGCTCACTATGGCGGCTCGGAACTGCGGTGGTGGGGCAAGCTGACGTCAAGCACTCTACTGCTCGGCGAGCATAAGTAAACAGACGCGCTCGTTTAGTTCTCCTCAATGTTTAATACTGAAGACAACAAAAATGTCTACTCGCGAAAGTCCAGTGTCTCGCTCTTTAAAAGAACTGCACCTCTTGTTAATATTCATCTCATGTTTGCAGCCAGATACCATCGTCAACTGAACACGATATTTCGGCAGACCAACTGGCTACCATCTTCAGGTGAGTGCGCTGATTACACTTACTCGCCGGAAACCGAGGCAGAACAGAAACAGCGGCCCCTTTATACACCGCTGACAACCCACCGCGCGTGCGCGAAACCAAAGTAGAGGCCCTCTAGGCGCAATAGAACTAGTGGTGCGCCGGTGGAGAAAATCAGCAAAACGATGGGTCGAAAACAAGACTAGTTAGCAGGTCGAAATAAGCAAAACGATGTTTCTTTTAACTAGTCATGCTTTCGACACATCGTTTTGTCGATTTTCTCCCCGGCGCGCTACTGGTTCTATTGCACCTAGAGGGCATCTACTTTGGTTTCGCGCACGCGCGGTGGGTTGTCAGCGGTGTATAAAGGGACCGCTGTTTCTGTTCTGCCTCGGTTTCCGGCGAGTGAGGGTAATCAGCGCACTCACCTGAAGATGGTCTGCCGAAATATCGTGTTAAGTTGACGACGGTATCCGACTGCAAACCCCAGATGAATATTATCAGTTATTACGCCGGGAAAGTCTACTCAACCACAAATGCACCTCTTCACTGACAGAGATGGACGTCCACAATATCTAGTGTGTCACAAAACTGTTGTTCGCGAAAAAATAAACTAATTAATTAATCAATTAATTAATTCAAAAATCAATTTATAGCATCAATACAATCATCTCACACTCCTATAATTTGTATGACGAAGCAAAATTGGATTCGTATTTTGTTTTACTGTCATCCTAAATTGAAAACCATAGTATTTGTGCCAGTTCTTGTGACCAGCTGTGGATCGTTCGTTATGCAACAAACTGTTGCCACCGTTTACGGTGTTTGGTGAACATTTAAGACAAGCGACGTTTGGTTCCTGTAGTTATTCGCTATTAAGGCTGTGTGTTACTCATTTGCATTGTGTGTAAACGAAAAGGTACTTTTTTCGAAGACAGAAATCATACTTACCAAGTTTACTGTGAAATTCATATTGCCTCATGTACGACTGACATGGCAAATCTGGAATCCGGTTCAGCGTTATCAAGCAGTCATAATCTGGCTTCTTCTCAGACTCTAGCAATAACTTATAGAATCAAACCGAGCGAGGTGGCGCAGTGGTAACCCACTGGACTCGCATTCGGAAGGATGGTGGTTCAAATCCACCTCCGGCCATCCAGATTTAGGTTTTCCGTGATTTTCCTAAATCACTCCAGGCAAATGCCGGGATGGTTCATTTCAAAGGGCACGGCCATCCCATGTCCTTACCCAAACATTCCGAGCGTAAGCTCCGTCTCTATAATGACCACGCTGTCGACGGGACGTTAAACTCAAAGCTTCCTTACTCCTAAAATCAATGACTTCTTCATTAAAAATAATGGTAAAATTCGTTATATACTTCATAAGACATACTCCTTACGTTGGTTCCATGTAACAGACATTTAAAAATGAGTAACGCTACCATAATTACGGTTTATTAATTTCCAGTCATGAAATAAAATCGTTTTACATTGATCACAATAACGAAAGACATAATATTATCCACAAAGATTGACCCGGTGTCACGTGTCACGCATTTTCACGGAGCAAAACGACAGACTCAGTTGCAGCTATTTTAGAAACAATCGTGCTTTTGTCAGGAATTGGTGACGTTACAGCCCATTCTGCTGCTTCACTTGCACATAGCGCACCGCAGCCGTGTGTCCCAACCTACGACAGCTCACGGTCGAGAAGCGGTGACCCGCGAGCAAATGAGCGCTCCCTAGCTCAATGGGCGAGACGCGAGCTCCAACAGCCTGATCTTCATTTTTGGGCTAAAATACTGCTACAGGCAAAGCAAGCCCCAGCTGGCTGCTGTTTCTTCACGTGTGTACTCTGTCACAGAAACACAGTCTCACATACCTTTAATCTCTACCCTCAAGGCCGGCCGCGGTGGCCGAGGGGACTGAGGCGCTCCAGTCATGGTCTGCACGGCCACTACGGTCGGGGGTTCGAATCCCCCCTCGGGCATGGATATTTGTGCCGCCCTTAGTCTTAGCTAGTTCATAAGTAGTTTGTAAGTTTAGGGACTGATGACCCCGTAGTTAAGTCCCATAAGTTCTACAAACATTTTCTACCCTCAAGTGAATGGTGGTGGGCTTTTGTAGCCTTTAGACCCCCAACTGGGGCCGTGTCGAACCTGCCTAGTGTAAGTCTTTACATAAAGCCGCGTCGGCGAGTGTCGTTCATGATGAAATGATGGCTACACGCACCCCCCTTTCTAGTTCCGAGGTAAATGTTATCATTTTCGTTCGATTTCAAATGGAATTGCCCGTAAAAGCCGCATGTGGAACGCACGCCGAACGTATCGGGTAGGACAGCGCAAAATACGTAGTTTGACGTAAGTAAACACAGTACGGCAGCAGCGAACTGACTCCAGTTGCTTTTCTAACAGCACATATAGGCAGCAACGCGGTAGTCACCATACTGGTTGTACACTAGATGACTAGAAGAGCGTGGGATGATAAGATGATTACCAAATTCAGTTGGTAAGTGGTGATGGTACGATTCGAGTGTGGTGGAGTTCCTAGGAAACCATCAATCCAAGTTGTCAACAATTCTATCTGTTGATGCCTTCGGTACAACTCATTCGACGATTGCGTGGGATTGATTATGTCGGTTACCCCGATATCATTTGTAGCCATTCATGGAACATCTTCACAATGTTGAACTTTGTTTGGATGACAGTATGCTATGTCACAAGGCCACAATAGTTCGCCATTGAAGAACATTCTGAACAGTTGCAGCGAATGATTTCGTCAACCAGAGAGCCTTAAATGACTCCTTTCGAATACTCATGAAACGTGATCGAGAGACTAGATCGACCGCAAAGTCTTGCATCGGATCTTGTTTTGTAGCTGTGAACGACTGCAGCATGGGCAGCTTATGGGACTTAACTACTGGGTCATCAGTCCCTAAACTTACAAACTACTTATGATCTAGCTAACACTGACGGTACAAATATCCATGCCCGAGGGGGGATTGGAACCCGCGACCGTAGTGGCCGTGCAGACCGTGACTGGCGCGCCGCAGACTTCACATCAGGAAATGTGTGACGCTCAAATGTCATTCCTGACCAGACCTGGAATGGAACCCGAGCCTCCCCTTCGTGGCTGCCCGCCAAGCTGTCCGCTGGGTGTCCATCCCTTGTCACGCATTTCCGAACGTCACACCTGCATTTTCCCCATTTTGCAATACAATAGTGTGACAAAACTGATGCGTTATTAATATACATACCTGCATATTGCGGTAGTATCGCATACACAGGGTATAAAAGAGCGTTGTCATTTTTATTCAGGTGAAAAGTTTCCGACCGGATTACGGCCGTACGAGGAGAATTAAAAAGACTTTAATCGCGGTATTTGTAGTTGGATCTAGATGCATAGGACATTCAGTTTCGGAAATCGTTAGGTAATTCAATATTGCGAGAGCCACAGAACACAGAGGGGGACGGGGCAGCTGCAATTACACAACGTATCAAAGGTCACACACGCTTAGCCTAATGCTGATAAAACTACGAACTGTATAAGGTAGATCAGATTTTAAAGGAACAACCGCCATAAGCGGCAGAACCAAACACAGCTAGAAAGGTTTTCACGTTTCCACAACTCTGGTGACACAAGTGAGCGCACAGTAGTTCTGACATCCACAAAATTTTACGTCACCTTCTTGTTGTGAAACTCCCAACTATTACTCAAGCAGCGACTGCCCTTAAAGCAGTTCAAGGCATCCAAGTTAACGTACAGAAATGTGGAGACGAACCGGCAATTGGTCACAATAAATCCAACACCGCCAGTCGCTCACTGCAGAACCAGTATACTGTATCAAACAGCTAATAGCAGGAAGTTATCTTCACGAGAACTTGTCACCGACCAGACATTTAACGTCGTAGACATTGCATCAATGCAAAAGAGCAGTCAGTTCCTTATCAACACGATGTTCACCGCCTCACATAGACTAGGGCTGGGCAAATGATACGTTCGAACATAATCGGCATTTCCCGATACAGCAGAGAGCTCGATACAGTATCGAATTGTTTCAACACTCAGATAATAAATGACTCGCGCTGCGTACCTGCAAACGATACGCGGGGAATTCCGAAGTTATCGGTCTATCGCTTTACTCAGAAATAATTTCATACGAAGTACAAGTACATGTAAAAGAAAAGAAGGGCGTAACTGTGAAGAAACTGTATTAAAAACTGGTATCACTGCAAGATGTGATCCATTGATAAAATATCGACTACTATAACAGAACTACTGCATCACATTACTGAAGGCTAACATTCAAAGGAAAAAAATGTGAATCCTTTATCAGTAGAAATTACATTTAATGTGATTATAAGAGGTTGCTAGTGACCATTCTATTCCCTGTTCTTACGGAACACTAACAGATAAAAATGTTGCCACCTTTTAATCACCTTGAAAACATTAAGAGATGAAACAGGGAAAACATTAGAAATTTAATACCCAATAATGGAAATAAGTCATATAAAAATAAACTGTAATTGCTACGTCGGAATAAACGGTACACGAGCTGCTGTGTACGTAGTATCGACAGGCGTCGCTAGATCGCAGCACTAGAATTAATCGCGATTGCTCTCGTTTACTTATAGCCTATATTCGTTACTGTTTTTACTTATTACCTCCACCCTAGGAGCTACTATAGTCGGAATTTCACACTTATTAATCCCCATATGACATTAATAATACCGTATCTTCGTTATAAATCGTATACTGCACAGCACAGGAAAGATTTCTGAATATCATCGTTTAAATTGTAGAGATAGTACTTACTGGCATTGCTAGATAGCGCCGTAATCGAATGTTCGAACATTTCCCGAGATTTCCAGAACTGTGACGTAAATTGTTCGAACAGTTCGAGTCATGTTCAAACCCAGCTCTAATATGCACACAGTACTAATGGCCCTACCAGACACGCCTCATTCTCCTCCAATCAACACTCCCCGTCAAAGAAGACGGACAGAGAGCACACACGTAAGGTACGTGGTAAGGAAAGTAGTGGCGCCAGTGCTACCATGTATCACTCAGTTTGAAGAGTGTGGCGACGATAGCAAATTGCATTATCTCTGACCAAGACCAACACGGTGGCACACGGCAAGCAGTTAGTGACCGATATGAGTGGCGTTTGCGTAGTCGTCAGTGCTAACAGGGAAGCAACACTGCGTCAAATAAACGCAAAAAAAGTGGAACGAAAGGATCAGAACATCGCGACACAATTTGACGTTAAAGTTCTACGGCGGCAGACGAATGATTGGAATTACTTTCCTAACAGCACGAAATTACCTGTAATGCCTCTTCCTGTCTCGTCATGATATCGATCAGACCCTACACAACTGGAAAATGGTGGCCTACTCAGATGAGCTCCGAGTTCAAAAATGGTCAAATGTTTGTAGAGCTTATGGGACTTAACTACAGGGTCATCAATCCCTAAACTTACAAACTACTTATGAACTAGCTAACACTAAGAACGGCACATCCATGCCCGAGGGGGGATTCGAACTCCCGACCGCAGCGGCCGTGTAGACCGTGACTGGCACGCCGCAGACCGCTCGGCCACTGCGTCCGGCCCTCCGAGTTGAAGAGCTGATGGTAGGGTTGGAGTGTGGTGCAGATACCACGAATCCATGGATCCAAATTGTCAACAAGTCACTGTGCCACCTAGCGATAGCTGTGGAGCGTATTCATATTGAAAGTACTTTGTCCTCTCGTACATCTGAACTGATTATGTTCGGCTACTTGCAGACCATTTGAGGCCATTCTTGTCCTTTCTTGTTCCCAAACAGCGATACAATTTTTATGGATGATAACGCATCATGTTACCTGGCCACAACTGTTCGCGACTGGTTTGAAGAACATAGAAAACAATTACAGGGAACGACTTCTATACAGATTTTCCAGACATGAACGAGATTCCAATCTCGCACCGGCAACAGTTTTGGAATTCAAATGTTCAAATATTCAAATGTTTTTAAAGTTATGGGATCTACTGAAACTAACTTATTCTAACAACACAAACAGCCATGCCCAGGGAGGACTCGAACCTCCGACGTCGAACGGCCGTATATATATATATATATATATATATATATATATATATATATATATATTTTTTATTTTTTTTTTTTTTTTTTTTTTTTTTAATGACCGGTATAAGTATCTCATGACTCAATATTCTTCCAGAGGACTTCCAAAGACTTGTTCATGTTTCGTCTAGCTATTGCATTTCACTAGCCAAAAGAATGTCGAGCACAACATGAGGAGGTATCCAATTACTTTTATCTTTATCAGTGTAACGCACTGTGACTACTATTTGATATTCACCACACTCTACGGACTGCAGTAAAAATATATATATATATATATATATATATATATATTTTTAATTTACGTCAAAAAGGACAAACTGAGAAACTCGTGATCGAATTAACCGCCGGTAAAAGGATTATTTGTCTAAATTAGACAGCATGATCTTAATATTGTGATATTAAACAGTCTCGTTTAGTTTCTCTCGCACTCGGGAGGACGGTGTTTCAAATCCACCTCCGGTCATGCATTTTGTGATTTCCTTAAATTGCACCAGGACACGGCCTATTTCCTTCCCCATCCTTACTCAAAAATCCGAGATCGAGCTCTATTGCTAATGAACAGGCTGTCGACGAGACGTTATACACTAATCTTCGTTCCTCCCTTTAGGTTGACAATAGAAGGAGAGGCTTAACTTTTTATTACTCCAAGTATTGACGATCTTGCTTCACGAGCTATAAACGAAGCCCGATATTTCTTCCGCGGCGCAGTATTTCCGCGATGCTTCAGTACAGACAGGCTGTGCAGTATGTAAACTGTGAACAAAATAAGTTATGGCGAGACGATAACGATGGTGCATCCAATAGAGCGGTTCGGTCGGAGGGAATTTTTCGTGCGGTCAGCCACGGCTTTACGAGGCGCGCGGGCCACGCCTGCTGCAGTCAGATACCGTGGGCGGGGCGCGCTGTTTTATGGCGGCGCAGGCGCAGCCGCAGCTGGCACTCCTCATACTCAAGGAACGTCGCGGTTTGTGGCCATTTTATCCTCCTTACTTCATGAGGATAACTGTCATGCTAATGAACAGGGGGCGAGAAGTCTAGCGCCCACCGTATGAAATCGACAGGAGCGACCATAAGAAGTGCCTGTTATAGTATCGGATTATCTGCGTATCTGTGGGCCTGGAGGAACAGTTCGAAAATTTTCAGTGAAACAAAATAATCGGAATCGTGAGCATAACGAAGAAAGACGACTAACGGATACGATGATCATCTTGTGATGGTGCAGCTCTTCTGTCTTCCGTGCTTGCAGTATTAGATATGTGGTTCATTCCGCCTTATGCAAGACACTTCTTTTGATTTAATACCTATACTAGTTCCGGCACTTATTGTGCCATCTTCCGTGGGTTTCTGATGTTTATCTATATCTATAAAAGTGAATGTCTGTTCGGTGTACGTTTATCACGTCTGAACCATAAGACACAAAAGAGCTAAAAATTTGTACAATTACTAATGTATACCCGGGGAAGGCTTTAGGCACGGTTTTATGGTGATCGAATAGCTATTTATCTATATATATTAATGTGAATGTCTGTTCGGTGCACGCTTATCACGTCCGCACGACAAGACGCAGAGACTTAAATATTTGTACAGTTACTAATTTATACCTGAGGATGGTTTTAGACACGGTTTTATAGCGATCTGAGAGATATTTAGTAATTTGAAGAATATAACGCGAAATGCGGAACAATAACTA
Organism: Locusta migratoria; assembly: GCA_026315105.1. Lineage (NCBI taxonomy): Eukaryota > Metazoa > Arthropoda > Insecta > Orthoptera > Acrididae > Locusta > Locusta migratoria. The sequence continues at coordinate 469,008,388 of CM048745.1, read as the reverse complement.
CTCTTTGAAAATATTTACTCTTTGAAAATATTTACTCTTTGAAAATGGTTTTATTGGTTGCATTGTTGCTTGAGGGTTGATAATGATAAAAGGGTGGAGTATATTGGGATGGAAAGTTATCGGTGTATATAAAATTCTACGTGTATATATGTGTGTGTGTGTGTGTGTGTGTGTGTGTGTGTGTGTGTTAATATTTCGCTCTGCAGCGAAAACTACAGAACGCAGACGAATGGTCTGTGTGTAATTGTTCTCCGAAGTCTCCCGTTGTACACCATAGCAGTTCCATGCCGATAGCTATAAGAAGGGGGGGGGGAGTTAAATGGTGGTTGAAAGTCGTCAAATTATTAAAAAAAACGGACAGAAGGCCAGCGATGACGTTTGCTACTCCACAGCAAGGAGGTTACATATAGCGAAACGTGATGCCATAGAACATATCTTTGGTCTATGCGTGCTACAATGTATTCAGCTCTTTAAGGATAAGCATACGAATAAGGAAATATAAGAATAAATAAATAAAGCAGTAGAAATAAATTTCTTTTAATACATCTCTTTAAAAAAATAGGATTGACATTTCGCCCATTACATCAAGTGATCGATCTGTGATATTATTACAATCATTATTGTTGAATATCGTGATTGGATTCTTCGAAACGATTCTCGAAGGAGAATGTTGGCTATTGGAGTTTCGTAAAGTAGTCCACGCCGCAGCGATAAGCGTCCGATCAAATGTCAGAACAGTCAAGTGCGTACTGTCGCGAGACAAGAGCCCGGTTAACGCTCCTGTATGAGCTGACGCATCCGCCATTTTCATTCCAGTAGCTCGTAAGTTGAACATACTGCGATGCTATTGGATTTGCGTGACGGCACTTTAGCACGACATTACGGGTCGTTCAGTTGCCAAAACCTATTCAAATCATTCCGGATGTGGCAACAGAATGTTTAGTTTCCCGAGAGATTCCGAAAGAAGAAAAAAATGGATCATTAAACCTCGGCGCAAAAACTAGGAAACCAGACCGAGCGCATGGTTAGGTATTGTAAGTAAATATTATTTATTATTATGACTTCAAGAAATATTTAATAGTAAAAATCGTCTGTGATATTCGAACGTAAGTTTTTGTTTAGCTCTTTTGAAATTCCTATCTCTTAACAGAGAAGCTGCCTGTAGGAGCAGCCGCAAAATATCATAAGACAGCAAATCATTGCAGAATAAACAGTTTTTAGAGCACAATATGTGTGTCTTATATTATTTGTTGAGAGTACACCACATCAACAAGTTTTGTAATGATATTGCAGAAATTGTTGAAGATATGTCCTTCTATTACATTACTGCGAGAAAGTATTACAAACACTAAAACGGAAAATATAAATATACTGGCGAAAAAGATTAGTTACGACTGTGGCAGCGTACTGTGCTGATACAAGCAATTACCGTTGAATGATATTTGTGGTATTTCGAAGATTTAGTGTTGTAGTATGCAATTTGAAAGAATAGTACCTGATGTTTTATAAAAAAAATTAACTCAATTCAATTTCTGATCAATAAATTCCAATATTGACGCTTATCTATTAGAGACTATAACATAATTGACACAAAATACTGCGTAAATTTTACTTACGGCTGCGGCGGTGTAGTGTGCTAATGTTGGCAACGAAATTTTTGTTTTACAAGGATTACTAAATTACTGACAAAGATACTGTTACATACAAAAACCTATCAAAGTTAGAGAAAAAACAGAATTATTTATTTCATAGTCCCCTTACTCTGCACGAATAGGTTTTCAAATAGTATTCAACGGTTGTTGCCAACATCGGCACCGCGTGCCTCTACGACCGTAAACTTTGGCTCCTGTATACTAATATACTTTTGTTTTAATGTTTGTAATAAATTCAGAAACATTCTCAAAAAGGTAATAGAAGTATATTCAGCAATGTGAGTACAAAATTCCGATGTGGTATATTTGTCACAGCTGACAACTAACACTTACTGGCAAGACGGCAAACAAACCTCACATATTGACAGTCATTATTCAAATACAAGCCAAGATCGCTGAAAACTTTAATTCTTTTGGCAGAATTAAACGCAGTACGCGATTTTTATCACAGAAATATATGTTTCTTGCGCTTTTTTCCTTTATTCGCGCAGCAAAGAAAAGCAGCAATAAGTCAAGAAAACGCGTGATTTTTTTATGTCTAATCCACATATCGATGTAAACAAGAGCGGATGCAAGCTCAAAGTGCACGATCTAGGGCTCTATGCCGGACACTTCTAAAATACGAGGTGCGTCCAGAAAGTAAGTTCCGTTTGGTTATATAAAACGAACGCGTACAGATACAGAAAAAATATTGATTGTACAAAAATCTGCAACTTTTAAACTACTTTTCTACATAGCTTCCGAAATTTTGTAGGCAATTGTCATAGCGTGGCACAAGGTTTTGTGTGCCTTTTTCATAGAATGTTGCCGCCTGTGTATTCAAGCATGTGGTAACATGTTCTTTCAGGTCGTCGTCATCGTTGAAGTGTTGTCCATCAAGGACAGATTTTAGGTGTAAGAAGAGGATTACTGTCAAAAGATTTTTTTTTTTATTTTTTTTTTTTTTTTTTCACGATGATGCCTGACCTCACACACCGAATGTGACCAAACAATTCTTACGGAAATTTCAATGGGATCTGTTTGATCATCCTCCATACAGCTCGGACCTCTCTCCTAGCGACTTTCATGTCTTCTTACACCTAAAATCTGTCCTTGGTGGTCAACACTTCAACGATGATAAAGAGCTGTTACCACATGGTTGAATACTTAGGCGGCAACCTTTTGTGAAGGATGCATGCAGAAAATTGAGGCACGCTATGACAAGTGCCTACAAAATTTCGGCAGTTATGTGGAAAAGTAGTTTAAGAGTTGTAGAATTTTGTGCAATAAAAATTTCTTCTGTATCTGTGTACAATTTCATTTTATTACCAAACGGAACTTAGTTTCTGGACTCGCCTCGTATTTCACTAAACTTAAAGAAAACAACACTGTTCGCATAAGCTACGTGTTGTGTTTAGCGTTCGCATGGAATGAAAATGCCCGTGTTTTTAGGAGGCGCGTCCGTTGGCCACCCCTGCGTGCTGCCGACGCGTGCCTTGCCGTGCCGTGGCGTGGCGCTGCGCCGGTTCCGCCGCTGCCGGCCCTCGGTTATTAAGCGGTCGCGGCCGTTACACAAAAAACATGGACACCTGGCACCCACCAGCCAAGCGCGCCACACGTCCCCTCCCCGACCAGCGCACCGTCACCGGCGGAACGTTTGATGAAACGCGCCGCTGCTCTACAAACGACCCACCGAGTAGTCCCAACGACGCACCCGCTATTCAAAACGCCTCACACTTAAATGACAAGTCACGGGACACCGGATGGAAAAGCTGGCAGAAGCCGACCTCGGGGAAGATCAGTTTGGGTTCAGGAGAAATGTAGGAGCACGGGAGGCAATACTCACTTTACGGCTTATCCTAGAAGGTACATTACAAAAGGCAAACCTACATTTCTAGCTTTTGTAGATTTGGAGAAGGCTTTTTACAATTTAATACAGATAAAGAATACCTGAGACGGATTTTCGTCTCGAATATCTCAAAATAATAATCTGAAGCATAGAATTAAAATTTGTGATGCGGCCGGGAATCGAACCAGGAGCTCCATGCTTAATAGGCAGACTTCTTACCGTTTTTTTCCCTTTTTTATTTTTATTTATTTATTTATTTATTTATTTTTAATGCTCTAGGGGTTGTTCTCTTCCTTGCGGACGTTGATCGTGTTTGTTCGTTCTTGTTCGATGAGTTCTTGGCTCAGCTTTTTTATTGCAGAGGGCGTAGAGCTCTCTGACCGGGTGCGCTGAAAAAAATGTTTAAATGTTTGTACAGCTTATGGAACTTAACTACGGGGTCATCAGTCCCTAAACTTACAAACTACTTATAAACTACTTACGGACTAGGACGGCACAAATATCCATGCCCGAGGGGGGATTCGAACCCCCGACCGTAGTAGCCGTGCAGACCGTGACTGGAGCGCCTCAGTCTCCTCGGCCACCGCGGCCGGCCGGGTGCGCTGAGCCACGGCGCCCGGAGACCGTTAGACCACCACACCACTAACGATTAACACCCCTCGGAATAGTCTAAGTACGATTTCTCTCCATCTCACAAATTTTAATTCGGATTCTGTGTTCCAAAGATAATTGCTTCAGATTTATCATTATTTGTCTTTGACATATTCGAGACGAAAATCCTTCTCAGGGATTGTTTATTTTTGTTAAATTGATATTTATATCGCCTTAACAGGATTGTTCCAATATGTCCATTGCCGACGGGCTATTCCGTTGCATTAAGAGCCTTGAAAGTAGTGGCAATTATCTGTGGACACAGAAGCTGAATTAAAGTTTGTGACGTGGAGGAAAATCGTACTTAAACTATTCCGAGGGGCGTAAATCGTTTGTGGTGTGGTGGTCTAACGGTAAGATGTCTGCCTAGTAAGCATCACAAATTTTTATTCTATGCTTCAGACTTAGCTTTTTACAACGTTGATTGGAATAAACTCTCTCAAGTTCTAAAGCAAGCAGGAGTAAAATATAAGGAGCATAAGGTTGTTTCCAACTTGTACAAAAACCAGACAGCGGTTATCAGAGTTGAAGGGCAGGAAAGGGATGTAGTGGTTGGGAAGGGAGTAAGACAGGGTTGTAACCTTTCTCCAATGTTATTCAATTTTTACACTGAACAAGCTATAAAGAAAAGCAAGGAGAAATTTGGAGAAGGAATTAAAATTCAGTGTGAATAATTAAAAACATTGCGTTTTGCCGGTGACATAGTAAGGACCTGGAATAGCAGTTGAACGGAGTGGACAGTGTGTTCAAAGGAGCATTTAAGATAAACATTAACGAGAGCAAAATGCAGAATGGCAATGGGTAGAAAAGTGTTCTTGTAAAAGAGAAATTTGTTGACATCGAATATTGATTTAAGCCTAAGGAAGTCCTTTCTGAAGGCATTTTTGTGGAGTGTTGCCTTGTATGGGAGTGAGACATGGACGATAAACACTGCGGACCGGAAGAGGTTGGAGGCTTTTGAAATATGGTGCTACAGAAGAATGCTGAAGATTAGGTGGGTGGATCGCGTAACTAATGAGGAGGTACTGAACAGAAATGGGGAGAAAAGGAATTCCTGGCATACCGTGACTAAAAGAAGGGATCGATTGGTAGGACACATTCTTAGACATCAAGGAATTGTGGATTTAGCGTTGGAGGGAAGTGTGTGGGGTAAAAACCGTAGAGGAAGATCAAGAGATGGATACAGTAAGGAGATTCGGACAGATGTAGGTTGCCGTTCTTATGTGGAGTTGAAGAGGCTTGCTCAGTATAGTGTATTGTGGAGAGCTGCATCAAACCTGTCTCCGGACTGAAGACTACAACAAAATTTTTTTAAAAGAGTGGCCGTGTCGCTTTGTTGGACGGGACACTCCACCTTGGGTAGTTTATTTGACGCCACGTCGATGATGATTAAATGATAAGGACAACATCCAGTCCCCTGTAGGGTACAGAACGCGAACTCTCCCCCGGGGAGTAGGTCAGTTGCCGGCCGCAGTGGCCGAGGGGACTGAGTCGCTCCAGTCACGGTCTGCACGGTCACTACGGTCGGGGGTTCGAATCCCCCCCTCGAGCATGGGTATTTGTGCCGTCCTAGTTCGTAAGCAGTTCATAAGTAGTTTGTAAGCTTAGGGACTGATGACCCCGTAGTTAAGTTGCTGGCGGATCACGGTCCTATTCACGCTGTGATATGCTAGTCGCGTCTCCAGTTACTTAACAAATAGTACAATGAGTGACTGTACGACTGTACTGTCTAGTAAAATCGCCTGAAGATCAAAAGCAACTGCACAACGATCTCAATAAGATATCACTATGGTGTAATAATTGGCAATTGACTGTAAATGATAAGTGTGAAGTCGTTCACATGAGTAAGAAAAGAAATACGTTAAACTTTGTTTACAAGATAAATCATCAAATGTGAAGGCCGTAAACTCCTCAAAATACCTAGGAATTACTATTACTTCAGTCATAAACTGGAAAGAACACGTAGATAATGTCGGGGAAAAGGCGAACCAGAGACTGCGTTTTATTGGCATAAGCCTTAAAAGATGCAACAGAACTACTGAAGAAACTGCATACTCTACGGTTGTCCGTCATTTTTGGGAGTATTGCTGCCCAGTGTGGGATCCTTATCAAATGGGTTTGACGGAGGACATCGAAAGAGTCCAAAGCAGGGCAGCTCGTTTCGTATTGTCACGATACAGGGGAAACAGCGCTACGGAAATGATGCAGGATCTGGGATGGGAATCATTACAACAACGGCGATTATCGCTGCGGCGTGGGCTACTTACGAAACTCCAATCGCCAACATTCTCCTCCGAATGCGAAAATATATTGTTGTTACATATGTAGAAATGATCATCAGAATAAAATACGAGAAATCAGAGCTAGAAACTGAGAGATTCAGTTGTTCTTTCTTTCCGCGCGCTATTCGAGAATGGAATGGGAGATAAATAGAATAATGGGGGTTCGATGAACCCTCTGCCAGGCAGTTAAATGTGATTTGCAGAGTATCCCGTATAGATGTAGATGTAGACTCGAGTCGCCGATCATATTCTATCAGGCATGACTCTGATGTCACATACTGCCGAGTCGCTTGCGAAATTGAAATGTAATTAAAATCATTTCCATTGGCCGAGGGTGACAAAAGCACCTTTTTTTCGTAGTCTGCTGCCTTTAGTACAATATCTGGTGACTCTAGTAGTGACGGTGGTATTATAATAGTTTTATTATTACCGCCAGTACTTGCAGATGGGTCCGAAAATTTGTGCTTGTGAATTTTTAATATCTAGTTTAATATGCGTGATATTAAAACGAAATAACATGGGGAACATGCACTAGGTAACTAAGATGCGAATACTTCACTTACGATTTTGTTGTGCTACAAACGATATGAACTGTTGTGTGATTATTTTAAACAACATCTACCTCCGCTATTATCTATTCCACGCGCTCCACGTTTTTCGTTTTAAATTGTACAAGTATTGTCATAGATGTTTAAAATACGCAAGCACAAATTTGTAGTACCAGTTTGGGGTTAGGAATTTGTTACGGATTAGGAGAAATTACACTTTTTAGTCGATTTTAAAAACATATTTAATTATTTTTTAAATAAAACCACCATTTTTTAATATTTGGTCTAGTGCGTGTAAATTTGTAAGTAGATTTCAAACATTAAGATGCGTTACCGCAGACATGTGGTAACTTTCAGGTTAACTTCAGTTTTCTTCTGTGAGTTAAACAGTTCATTGCCTTCTCCTGTCTAAGGTTTATCTCGCGAAAATACCGTGAAGTTAAAAACTCAACATAGAGTATACCGTTAAACATTTTTATCGGGGAACATTCGTGACAGGAACAAGGAAAGAGAAAAAAATGACAGTGCTACAAAAAGTACCCTCGGCCAAACACCAGGTAACAATTTCAACATGTTATGAGCTATTGAATGATTCACGTCTATAATTGATCGGGAAGCTTGCAAACATTTTCTACCTCCAATTTCAAATTAAACACTTTTTCGTACTTTGCACAACGAAATGGAACGAATGCAACTCCGCGACCAACGTGTCTCGTAGTGTCCGATTCGCGGCGACTCTGCGACACCGCTACTCAAGAATGCCCGTGTAAATGACGCCATTTAAAGACATATGCTGCGTCTCTTGGTCGCACAGTAGCTCAGTCGCTTGGCGACTAGAGTTCTAAGGCCATATTCACACGCGGATACTATAGTCCCAGAGAGATTCCGATACTGTGCGAGTGAGGGACGCAGCATATGTAGTTCAGTGGTGTTATTCAGGCGGGGAGACTTGAGTAGCGGCTTCGCAGAGTCGCCGCAACTCGGACCAACACCAGCTAGAGAGAAGGCCGCGGCGCTCTGGTGTGACGTCAGACAGAGCGCGCGCATAGCTGACTGGGTAGTCGCTGGGGCACGGCCCACTATGCCGAAGCAGCGGGCCAGTCAGCTATGCGCGCGCTCTGTCTGACGTCACACCAGAGCGCCGCGGCCTTCTCTCTAGCTGGTGGTGCTCGGATATCACACGACCCGACATGCTGGTCGCAGGCTCTCCCCAGTGGCGGCGCTAGGCGTCGGCGACGTCGGCAACCGCCGACGGCCTCGCGCCTGTGGGGGCCTCGCAAAACATCGTTAAAATTGTAGCTTTTTTTTATATTTGTTGTTTACCGGCGCTTTTCAACTGCTAGGTTATGTAGCGACGACCTGCATCTAACTTATACTAGCTTAACCCAAGAACGAACATCCGTACTCGAGGGTGAGATTCGACACCCGACGAGAGCGATCTCGCTCACCGTGGTATGACGCCTTAGTGCGCTCAGCCATTCCCGGGCCGCGGTGAAGTAGCCGAGCGTTCTAAAGCGTCTCGCTGCGTAGCGCGCGGTTGCTCGCCGTGGAGGTTCGAGTCCTCCCTGGGGCATGGGTGTGTGTGTTTGTCCTTAGGATAGTTACCTAGGTTTAAGTAGTTTGTAAGCTACGGACTGATGACCACGCAGTTTGGTCTGATAGATTTACAAACATTTTAATATGAGCCATTCCCGGTCGGCAGCTATTTAGTTATCCGTATTTATTTTCGTATGAGTGCAGCAATGATGCAATTTTTAGTTAAATACTTACAAAACAACTTCTTCAGTACATTTTAGAAAACAATTTAGAAGAAGTATATCCTAATCTTTATATAACAATCAGAATCATGCTCACAGTTCCAGTCAGTATAGCTTCAGCCGAGAGAAACTTCACAAAGTTAAAAGTGATTAAGAAGGAGAAAGGAAGCTTGGAGTTTAACGTACCGTCGATAGCGTGGTCATTAGAGACGGAGCTTACGCTCGGAGTATTTGGGTAAGGATGGGGAAGGAAATCGGCCGTGCCCTTTGAAAGGAACCATCCCGGCATATGCCTGGAGCGATTTAGGGAAATCACGGAAAACCTAAATCTGGATGGCCGGAGGTGGATTTGAACCACCATTCTTCCGAATGCGAGTCCAGTGCGTTACCACTGCGCCACCTCGCTCGGTAGTGATTAAGACTTACTTGAGAAGCGCAATGAGCCAAGAAAGACTATCTGCGTTGTCAATACTATCAACTGAAGCCGAAATAGCGGCTAGTATCAATTAAGATGTGATCTTAAAAGAATTCTGTGAGGCGAATAGCCGAAATGTTTCTATATTTTGTGTTTGTTTATTGTAATTCTTTCGATTCCAATAATACTTGTATATTATAGTATAATGATTATTGGTGTATAATTCATCTCATTTTATTTAACATTTTCCTCCTTACTAGAAAAATGAAAGGGGCCTCGCAAAGACGAGTTCGCCGACGCCCAGTTTTCGTCTAGCGCCGTCACTGGCTCTCCCAGTCTACCATTTGGTCCTGCAAGGCGCGAAAAAAGTTTAATTTGAACTGCAAGGTAGCAAATGACGTTTGCTAGCTTCCCGCTGAGTTATAGCCTTGAAACATTCAGTAGTTCAGAACATAGTGAAACCGTTTCTTATCTGGTGTGTGGCGGAGGGCACTTCTTGCACCACTGCTATTTCTCTCTTTCCCTGTTTCGAAAGTTTCGCTGTTAGAACGACTGATGGTCAACTCCATGTGAGCTCGCATCTCTCTATTTTTATTTATTTATTTTTTTTTTTTTATTTTTTTATTTTTTTTTTTTACCTTCATCGTCCTTTCACAAGATATACAAAGAAAAATTTCCGGGCTGTTATGCCGTGGTCTAGTGGATTTATTATTAAAACCCAACGTTTCGTCCCCGATTGCGGAGGACATTCTCAAGGGGGATCGTGGCACTTTTGGATGTCCGATTCACACCCTGGCTCGCTACTGACTGAAGCCAAATTCCGTTTACGAGGGCTCGCGAGCAGTTGTGTGACGTCAGATGTTTTTGACATGCGCGCGCAATTCGTCGTTGATTGCCGCCGTCCGTTGATATCGTCCCATGGCGGAAGACTGTTACATTTCTTCTTCAAAACCGGAATCCAGATGTCATTTAGTTTCACGCCCTCCTCCACCCTATCGAAATTATTGGGTGTTTTACAATTTCTATAGCCTCTCTGTACAGTCTTTCGTGGTATCCATTTGTGGTTGCTAAAACCTGAGTCTTATCAAATTGAATAAGGTGGTCCCCTGGTTGAAAAACATGTTCAGCAACAAGTGATCTGTCAATCTCTCCCCTTCTACAGTTCCCCTTGTGCTCATCTAGTCGTTTTTTGACTGTTCTTTTTGTGGTACCCACGTGTATGTCCCCACAGCTACACGGAATCATATAAATTCCTGCTTTTTCCAGCGGTTTGCGAGCATCCTTTGCCGATTTCAGATGATCATGTATCTTCCGAATAGGTTTGTAAATAACGGCAACATTCCGTTTCGTCAAAATTTTACCGATGCGGTCGGTGACGTCCTTAGTAAAAGGTAGGAAGACTTTAGATTTCACAGGAACCCTTTCATCGTTTTCAACTCTACGTGTCGGTCACTGCGCGCGAGCACTCGTAAACGGAATTGGGCTTCAGTCAGTAGCGAGCCAGGGTGTGAATCGGACATCCAAAAGTGCCACGATCCCCCTTGAGAATGTCCTCCGCAGTCGGGGACGAAACGTTGGGTTTTAATAATAAATCCACTAGACCACGGCATAACAGCCCGGAAATTTTTAGTAATTTTGACCATTTCGGCCGTGAAAGTTTACATTTTACAACACAGAAAATAGTTACTTAAATCTTTTTAGAAAAGAAGACTATTCCATACAAGTTCCTAACTCGATACATATAGACCTACAAATGTTCTTGTGATTTTTAAGTACCTTCCACAATACTTGTACAATTTAAAACGAAAAACGTGGGGGTGCATCGATAATAGGAAGTACATATTGCTCAGAGAAATCACATAATAGTTCATACCATTTGTAAATTGTAAGTGACTTTGGTGAACTATTTGTATCTCAGTTATCTAATGCATGTGCTCAACGTTATTTGTTTTAAATATTACAAATGTTTCCTAGCTGTTAAACATTATCAGGCACAAATTTTCGGCCTGCCTGCACATACTGGTGGCGATGAAACTATTATAATTTTGTCACTGCTACAGTCACTAGATATTGTACTACAGGCAGCACAGTACACAAAAAACGCGCTTGCGTCACCCTCAGCCAAACAAAATGATTTAATTTTATTTTACAACTCAAGTGACTTGGCAGTACTGGAGACGAGTCGTGCCTTTGTGAATGTGACCGGCTGCTCGAGTCGTACAGTCTCCCAGTCCCCTGGTTGTCAGATAACTGGAGGCGCGATTTGCGTATCCCAGTGTGTATAGGCCCTAAATGTTTGACACATCTTGATTAAACCCGTAACTTGCAAGCTTTTACTAGTATGTCACAGTCGAGATAGTGTAATGAATACAGACATGAGGTGGTAGATAATATCTGATGTGTTGGTGGTTCGCGTCCCAGTACATCCAAATGTTTTAGCCCCTCATCGTTCCGTTTTTAGTAGTTTCAGAGACTTCCTTATTAACTGAATCGTTACAGCGCGTGAAGCCCACTTTCAGTTGGCAATACAATCGTTTTTAAACCACTTCCAGTGTTAATTCACTCAATACGATAGTATGCAAAAAAGAAAAAAAAAATCTGCTGCTGAGGAAAACTGACTGAGCAAGTCAACGATTTTGTCATCTTACCTAGATCTGAGTCACCTATAGTCTTACAATACTTTATTGTATTTAGTACTGTTGTGAAACGAATTTTGTTGTGTATTTGATGAAATATTCAAATGTTTGTAAATCTATCGGACCAAACTTCGTGGCCATCAGTCCGTAGCTTACAAACTACTTAAACTAAGGTAAATTAACCTAAGGACAACACACACACACACACACACACACACACACACACACACACACACACACATGCCCCAGGGAGCACTCGAACCTTCGACGGCGAGCAACCGCGCGCTCCGCAGCGAGGTATTTGATGAACCTATCCCCCCACTAGGTTCATTATTACATTCCTGTTCATAAAGACAATTAATGAATGCTTCCTGGATTCATTTTAAACAAACATTCCTGAAACGTGATGCACTTCAGACGTTCCACTTCAAGGGAATATATGAAGAAGTTTCCAGTACGCCCTCTGTTTCCTGCAATAATTCACCATGTAACAGGAAGTCATTAGGAATGGCCACTCACGCAGTCGTCTGTTTCTCTCTGACTTTTTTTTCTCTCCGCTTCGTAAATAACATGTCAGCAGTTGTAGCGCACGATTCGTGTTCATTAATTTTATCACCGTGTAATTTATTATACCGCTAGATAAAACAACGCATTATATTTTATGAGTTTCTGTATTGTAGCAATCTGGAAATTGGTGAACGGTTTACAATTACAACCAAAAATATAACCACAAAACTTGCCACCCTCAGAAAGGAGCACCACTTTTTATAACTCAGATAAATAGTCGACTTTCCCTTAGACAGCTAATGTGAAATTGCCCAAATTGTCTTTTAGTCGTAATGTATACCCAGTGTTGGAGAGTAACGCGTTACTTGTATCGCCGTTACTAGTAACAGTTACGTTTCAAAGGTAACGGCCGGTAACGGCGTTACAATTTCAAAATGTCCAAATGTTTCTAGAGCTTATGGGACTTAACTACGGGGTCATCAGACCCTTAACTTACAAACTACTTATGAACTAGCTATTACTAAGGACGGCACAAATATCTATGCCCGATGGGGGATTCGAACCCCCGACCGTAGTGGCTGTGCGGACCGTGACTGGAGTGCCTCAGTCCCCTTGGACACTGCGGCCGGTAAATTTTTCATACTTCTAGGTGATGTACAGGGATGAAATTTTGGTGAGCTATACAACTCTATAAATGATTAAAAGTCACGAGAGGGTTTGGTCCTACGATGAAAATCATGGGGGATAGGGCTCTCGAAACACTCATATGGGTCAAATTTTTCCCACGTGGTACTTCTAGTGTTAAATGTGTCCCCCTATCCAAAGGTGAACATTGCTTTTAATCCATACCATTATTTTTCTTCTGGGCAAAAAGTTATTTAGAGTACTCAATACAAATGATACCCTGTTCATTGGAGATCTCTGAGCTGCATGCGACCGGTGGCAGGGTTCTGTGAACATAAGTACTCGCTACCGTCGTTCCAGGTGTTAATTCACCTGTGTGAATACGCGAAGTATGGCAGTAACGAGTCATCGGCGAAAATGCAGCTTATGGGGATGTGGAGAGGATCAGAAAGTAAAGACCGCGGCTGATCCAGATACATAAAATATCATGTATACTGTAGAGTGATAGTATTACAACAGTCACACGGTCGTTACGTCGCGTTGCGCTTGGGCACGTTACGCAGAGTGTACTAGCAATTGTGATGCATCGTAATGAGGAGAAGTTCCTTTCCGGTTATTACAAGGGCATTAAAATATGTAGGCCTACACGCAACGGCGACGTTTAAAAATGTGTGCCAGACTCGCGGCTTTCCCTCTTGACGCGACCGGTCGTGTTAGCCTCTTCGGTTATGCGGACATGGTTCCTGTCCTTATCAAACTCTAAGCTTGCAGCACCGTATTAGACATCCTAAATGCATTGCCGTGTTGCTGGCAGCTAGGCCTCTATTCCTGGAAGGTGTTGGACGATATTTGTACATCCACAAGACCTATACATTTATACTATGTAACGTGTATAACTTCGATTATTTTTATATGCGGTACCTTAATATGTATAGATATTAGTGTGTTGGTTCTTCATGTTGAACACTTGTCGACACGACAGACACAATCGTTGCAATCTGATTTTTTTTTTCTGTTGTGCCTTCCCTGTGCCACAAGTGAACGCCGCCTGACCATAGCGACTTGCGATGCAGGGGAGTGACCTCCAGTCTCATTATAGCGAGGGTGCCGCACCGCTTTACCCCTGACCTCGGGCAGTATAGGCGTCCTAGCGCTACACATACGCAGAGGTATTACCTAAACCGAAAAACGTACCACTTTTAGTAGCTATATTTAAAAGTCTCTAGATGATTACACACTTTTATATAACGTTCTTCGGTACACTGTCCCGAGTACTGCTAGAAATATTTGCACTGCTACATACTCTTTCGGACATGCAAGGTTATCCAATATGACTAAAAGGCAATTTGTGCAGTTTCATAAGTAGGTGACGAAGGCAAAGCTGGCTTTTTACCTGGCTATTTATTGCATTACTAGCAGTAGCAAAAATTACCAATATTATTCGTATAATATAATAATTAAACTAAAGAATAAACCTTTAGGATTAAAAAACCCAATAATTAAGGTTATTAACAATTCGGTAATTGAAACCTCGTAGCAGATTAAAATTCTGTGCCGAAACCGGGACTTGAATCTGGAAGCTATACCTTTCGCGGACAAGCGGTCTACCGACTGAGCTATCCCGACACGACTCACGATGCCGCCTCACAACTTCACTTCCGCCAGTACCTCGCCTCCTACTTTCCAAACTTCACAGAAGCTCTCCTGCGAAACATGCCAAGTCTAGCACTCCTGGAAGAAAGGATATGGTGGAGACATGGCTTAGCCACAGCCTAAGGGATGTTTCCAGAATGAAACTTACATCAGCGCACACTCCGCTGCAGAGTGAAAGTTTCATTCTGGAATTCATTAATTGATTTACCAGCACCCATAAATATTTCACTATGCTGAAATTTTTTGGATGTAAATCGTGCGCCTCAGTTGCACAGTGGTAGAGTGCCAGATTACAAATCCAAGACCAGCCGCGGTGGCCGAGGGGACTAAGGCGCTCCAGTCACGTTCTGCACGGCCACTACCGTCGGGGGTTCGAATCCCCCCTCGGGCATGGATATTTGTGCCGTCCTAGTTAGTAAGTAGTTCATAAGTAGTTTGTAAGTTTAGGGACTGATGACCCCGTAGTTAAGTCCCATAGACTATACAAACATTTGAACATTTTACAAATCCAAAGGTGGCGGGTTCGATCCCCGCCAGATCCTCGGATTTTTATCTGTCACTTTCCACTTCTTTCGCCTCTGGCAGCATTGCTCATGTGAAAAATACCGAGTCGCACCGTGGTTCGGAACCCACGTTAAACTGTAGGTCCCCGTATAACTGGCTGGGTAAATCTGTTTGAAGGTCGGAGGAAGTTAACGGCATACCACCTCCAAACAGGACTTTGCCTAGTAAAGCACTGTGGTGTTCACAAACCAATTTTCGGATTGTTGACTGCTTTACCTTAATGTTAAATCTTCCACTAATTTCCAGATTCCTTCAATGCCGAAACTGAAATTGGTCGACCTTCCGTAACGCTCAAAAGAAAAAAGGACAACTGTAGTTTTCTACCCAAACAAAATTGTTCAGTCCGCTAGCATATAGCCTGGGCAAATTTCTGAGACGACGCTCCATGAACTACGCCGCAGGTCAGACGTCCGCAGCGCTCTAAACCGTTGGCTACGTGCTGGGGCCGCAGCGCCGCCTGCGAGTGTCGAACCCAGTACCGGCGTAGAGGCAGCGCTTACGGCTGGCTCGTAAAAAACGTGCGCTGGCGCTGGCTCTGGCGCTTAACGACCCGAGCAGCTCTTTGCCGAGCCGGCCGTAACTCCACGGCAGCGCCGGACAATTACTCCGCCAACAGCCGCCCTCGCCCTGCACCACACAGGCCCTACCCGGCCAGTTCCCGACGGCGTGTGTTTCCCTGCTCTGCTCCACATTTTTACGAGGCTCTCCATCCTTGCACCGCAGCGCCGTTAATGGCAAAAATGCGCACTTACACTTGAATTGTCTTCACCATTTTCAGCTTGTTTTATTCGAGGCTAACAAGGAGAACACATGGCTATCGGATTTTAGAATTTCCTTTTATGTGTGGCACGTGAATTTAAATAACAATCATCTAAAGCCATTCGAAGCAACTTGTGAAAATCGACTTTCAAGTTCTGCAAAAAGTAAACATAACTACCAATAAGTAAAACAAAATTATTTCCAGTCCATGCTGTACAGCAATAAGTGAGAATAATATTCCTTCAGTAAAAAATCAATAAAAACATAAGTTCACTGATACATCGCATCTTCACAAAAAAATTACTGTGATATTCGAGCATTTATATAGTAACGTGTGTTTTCTCATTATATATATATATATATATATATATATATATATATATTAGATGAAGTAGTTAGAGCGAACAGACTGAGATGGTGGGGTCATGTTACACGCATGGGAGAAGCAAGGTTACCTAAGAGACTCATGAGCTCGTCAGTGGAGGGTAAAAATGTTCAAATGTTTGTAGAGCTTATGGGACTTAACTAAGGGATCATCAGTCCCTAAACTTACAAACTACTTATGAACTAGCTAGCCGGCCGCGGTGGCCGAGGAGTTCGAGGCGTTCCAGTCATGGTCTGCACGGCCACGGTCGGGGGTTCCAATCCCCCCTCGGGCATGGGTATTTGTGCCGTCCTTAGTCTTAGCTAGTTCATAA
This sequence comes from Locusta migratoria, assembly GCA_026315105.1. Classification (NCBI taxonomy): domain Eukaryota; kingdom Metazoa; phylum Arthropoda; class Insecta; order Orthoptera; family Acrididae; genus Locusta; species Locusta migratoria. Next base: position 468,991,814 of record CM048745.1, on the reverse strand, counting down.
GTAGTTTGTAAACTTAGGGACTGATGACCCCGTCGTTAAGTGCCATAAGTTCTACAAACATTTGAACATTTTTATCTACTAGCTAAGACTACAGACGGCACAGTGGCCGTCCGTAGTGGCCGTGCAGACCGTGACTGGAGCGCCTCAGTCCCCTCGGCCACCGCGACCGACAGTGGAGGGTAAGAGGAGTAGAGGCAGACCAAGAAGAAAGTACTTAGATTCGGTGCAGAATGATTTCGAAGTGAAAGGCATAACATCAGACGAGGCATCAATGTTAGCATTGAATAGGGGATCATGGAGGAATTTTATTAGAGGTACTATGCTCTAGACTGAACGCTGAAAGGCATAATCAGTCTCTAATGATGGTGATATATATATATTAAATATGGTGTATTAGTAAGGCCTTATGACGTTATTATCAAATAAAGTGTATCCCTGGACTTTACAGTCTTTAGCACAAAATAAATATTGCTCCAATACTGAAGTGTTGTTTTTTGTGGTGCTTCTGTTCATTCTGCCCAAACCGGTTGTCCTGACTTTGTAACCGTCTTGGATTGTTTTATTCTTTAATTAACGACAGATTATAATGCGCTCTCCGTGATGTTACACCGTAAGTTAGTTTGCGCTGTTTAGGAATGTGGATTTCCTTATAGCCCTCAATAGAAGCTGCGGTCCCTGACGACACAAGAGAAGCCCATGTTATGAATTTTCCTGTCGTTTCTAGTTACTGAGGAGCTACTTGGTAGAGAAGTAGCGGCTCCGGTCAGGAAGACTGACATAACGGCCGGGAGTGCGGGCCGCTGACCACGCCCCCCTCCATACCGCATCCGGTGGCGCCTTGGGGCAGAGGATGACACGGCGGTCGGTCAGTACCCAGTGGTCCCCCTGAGGCCTGTCAGACGGAGTTTAGTTAATTTGCTACTGCACAAGATACTAACAAAGTTATACTTAAGTGGCAAATTACGCCCTGGAGAGCGATCGAAAATTTATATAAAACACACTTACTTCAGCCAAGATCGCTAGGATTTTTTTTTAACGGTTTCGATGAGCTGTCATCATCTTCAGATTTTTTTTTTTTCATGTTCTCCTATTCTCACTTTGGGACTCACATAAAATAGTGACTTGTGAATGTATAATATAAGACAAAGAACGTTGTCAAACGATTAAAGTTCGCATCACCAAAGAGGATCGTCATCTGCATTGCACACTTAAAAGTTGTGTGCGTTCTTGCCACAAGTATCCTGGGGCTGAGTCAGTCTCCTTGTTACTTGTGGCAAGAACACACACAACTTTTAAGTGTGTAATGCAGACGACGACGCTCTTTGGTGATGCGAATTTTAACCGTTTGACAACGTTCTTTTTCTTATATTACACATTCACAAGTAACTATTTATTGGAAAATAGAAGAACATTGTAAAACAAAATTCTGAAGATAATAACATAGCTCATGGAAACCGGTAAAAAAAAGGGGCAGCAAAAAAACTAACGATCTTGGCTGAAGTAAGTGTGTTTTATATACTAAAAAAGTGCAGTTCTTCCTGAACTCTTTGGTGCCTACTCCATATTTGTAAAATGAATAATTTGCCTTATTGAGCTACTTGAAGGAAATATACAACTCAACAGCTGTTCTGCGCCGGACATGACACCAGTGGCGGACTAGGGGGGGGGGGGGGGGGGCGGAGGGAGCGGACCGCGCCGGACCTCTAGTCTTGGTGGAGACTCCAAATACCTCGCAAGCAATATATATATATATACTGACCCGTTGACCCGTGCCTCTCGTCCTATGGGGGCCTCCAGATATCAAAAGTCACTGTTTGATAGTAATATATTTCCTAGCGGCCGGGGAGGGGGGGGGGGGGCTCGTTTTGTTTCTCCGCCGCCTCGGGCCTCCAACAGCCTTAGTCAGCCACTGCATGACACTCTGAGAACTTACACAAGAAGAAGGGCATGTAGCGAGAATAGACTTTCTGCTCAGAGCAGATGCTTCGTATTTGTTATTCATATGAAACAGTGTGCCCAGAAAAGGTGCTTTGGCTCTGAGAATCCTCTCCGGAGCACGTGCTCTTTGTCATTCATACGGTCCAGTGACGCCTTGAGCCGGTAGAGAGTGCCGAAGAGTTCGCTGTCTACAAGCCTTATCTGGATTTTATCTGAACTTGTGGACGAAGTTCCACAAGCTGTTCGCAGACGAATGTGGTTTCAGCATGATGGAGACACAGTGAGCTTCAGTCTAAACGTCAGGAACCACCTGGACGCTGCCTACGACCAGCAGTGGGTACGGTGGGACGGACCAGTTCCCTGGACACCCCGTTCACCTGACTTAACCCGCGTGGATTCCTTCCTATGGGGTCATATTAAAAACCTGGAGTCACGTCACATCTGAAGAAGATCTAGTTGCCTGTGTGTGTGCAGCTGCTGGACATGTGGTCGACATGCCTAACACCTTTTGTAATGTACGCCGATCCGTGCATAGTCGCTGTGAATCCTGTACCGCTCTTTCGAGCACCTCTTGTAAACTATCATAAAATAAATGTTTAGTCTTTACTTTCCTTTTCAGATTCCTTTCTTTCTTTCTCCTGTACCACTCTTTCCTATATGAAATCTGCCGCGGTGGAGTAGCCGAGCGGTCTAAAGCGTCTCGCTGCGGAGCGCACGGTTGCTCGCCGTTGAGGTTCGAGTCCTCCCTGGGGCATGGGTGTGTGTGTTAGTCCTTAGGTTAGTTTACGTAGGTTTAAGTAGTTTGTAAACTACGGACTGATGACCACGCAGTTTGGTCCGATAGATTTACAAACATTTGAACTTATGAAATCTGCTTATTTCGGTCCCCTCAACCAACCGTTTCATTTTTGACATACATTTTAGGACCACCATGTGTACGGTAAAGGTGCCGCTGCGGAGTGGCCAAGCGCATTGAGGCGCTATGCTGCGATTCGCGTGGCCGTTCCCCGTCGGGGATTCGAATCCCCCCTCGAACATGGATGTTTGTGACGTCTTTAGTAAGTCTGACGCGGCAGTTTTTAAAAGCATTTCAGTGTTTATGACATATGTCCTGAAGTATGTGTGGTACAGTGATATAAATTTGACGACACATTTGGTGATGAATATCGATACTATACGCAAAATATGTTGCGAAGACAGTCAGCAGTAATCAAGTAAAACACGACAGTTTTTCGGTATCTACAGCGAAACTGTTCTGAGCGACCGACTTTTTTAGTTTCATCATTTTGTGGTGTGGGGAGTCAGTTACAAAATTCTTCATAAACGTCCGAAATTACATGCAAACTTTGTTGCAGGTCCCTAACTACTCCCATTTCCAATAATTGACGTATAAATCTGGATATTCTCACACGATGGCCTCTCATTATTTATGACGTCATGTCTCCTGAGCTATGTGTCGTGCTCTTTTGTCTTTGAGTCAGGAACCTTTGTGGGCGTACGGTGAAAAGTTTGCCAAAGTTTCATTGCAAGCGAATGAATGGTTTGTGAACACATAGAGGACATACAGACAAACATTCATTTTTATATATACAGATGGTCCTCTTTCGAGGTTGTATGCCGCTGCCTTTCTCCGACCTTTGAAATGACTTGTCCAGCCAGCTATACCTGGACCTACAGTTTAACGGGGATTCCGAATACCGTGCAGCTCCGTAGTTTCTCATCAGCAACATTGCCAGAGAAGTGAAAAGTGACATTTAATATTTTTTAACGATTTTGTATACCAGGCAACCGGTTGCGTAATTTTTAGGTTTTTGACCTAGTTTTCGTTGCCACTAAGAACAACATCAGAAGAATAAAAAGAGTTACATAAAACACATGACGTCAAAAATATTACGAGCATTCTGGATTTTTCCGTTTTCTTGCCATATCTGTGAAGTTTTCCTTCAGCTACAGTTGTGGTGGCTGATTTGGTATGTTAAATACTGTAGTTACTGCATTCTACATTCGTTTCCTACGTTCCACCGCCACAGGTTTTACTGGAACTGTAGTCAAGAAACGTTAACATTCTTGAGTTCAAAAGTGACGTCTTTTCGCCAAAGGTCAGATCTTCTGGTGTTTTCTAGCCAAATTTCTCTTTTGAATAGTAAATGAAATTATTCAGTTAAAGCCTTTAGGTTACAAGATAATTGTAAACAAACTGTGCTTGAATGTACCGTTTCGTACTTTGTCAGGCATCTTAGGAAACTTAGACAAATGTTGAGCTATTTTTAAGTTATTACCTATTTTATGACACTACATACCTTCCCTAATGTAAAAAGTATGTTGAAATCAATATAAACGACACTATTCGTACACATCCAATACTGTATTTAGAAATGCCTCGCATGGCGGTGATAAATTTATCTTGAGGTTTGAAAAACTCTTCAATCTCCCTGTTTGCTTACAAAATAAATTTGCTTCATAGGTAAGGTCCGCCTTGAACAAACACAAATGTTTTTTGGTTTCTCCCATACATGTTTCGCTGGCGTAGCAGCATCATCAGTGGGAATTTGCGCTGTTTTCCCGTTGTGAAGAGGCACTGTGTCACTTTCAGTGACACAGTGCCTGTTCACAATGCGAAAACAGCGCAAATTCGCAAAATGACAAACTGTCAAATTCTCAGTGACGTTTTGTGAATTGAAGAACCGCAAACACAACTGCATGTGGTATTAAGACAATATGAATTAAACATCACACTGATGATGCTGCAACGCCAGCGAAACATGCATGGGGGAAACCAAAAAACATTTGTGTTTGCTCAAGGTGGACCTTACCTATAAAGCAAATGTATATTGTATTAAGAAATGTAGCTTGCCGACCGCTTGGAGCGCTTCGGTCGCAGTGTTAAAAAAATCTGTTGGTCTGTCGTGACTGTGTATGTTAAACTGAGGTTGTACTGAGAGCTGCGGAGCACTAAAATTCTTTCCGGTGTTGCGCAATCAGTAGTGAAGCTGGTGTGGCTCACTGCTGAGGCTTCGTCTATCCGTCGTGCAGTATGATCGTGTATAGTGGTAAGCAACGTGCGTCACGACGAGGAAGGAGATGACGGAGCAGGGCTTTCCCACAGGGCCAGCGGTCCTCGGATGGGGGGGGGGGGGGGATGCGCGTGTCCGCGCCACAAGAAGGCCGTGGCGCGTGTATTGGCCGCGGTGTAAACAGAGCCGCGGCCGCGGCGGAATGCGACGCCAGCGCCCGGTCCGGCAGCGGCTGCCACCGGCGTTACGCTCCATTAGTGGCCGCAGCCCGCAGCGCGGTTACCCGCAGCGCTACACGACGGCGACACGAGGGCCGCGGTCGGGTTTCGCGAGGAGCCTACCCAGGCGGCGCTGCGACACCCGACCGCACAGGAAGCCGCTCTCCGCCCTCGCGACCGGTTTCTGATTTACTGGCCGTCTTCCGGTTACTCGGTTCCTTCCGCACTTCTATAGATTTATTACACTTATGTGACTTCGTTCCTGGTGTCACTTTGTAGGCTGTCGCTTCCTGGCCACCCACGTTTGCTAGACCTGTTGGCTCCTGCAGTTGGCGGTGCCAGTATCTGACTGCAGCCGAAGAAAGTTTTCGCCGCACGGAATGGTCTAAAGCAGTATTTTTCAACCATTTTGGATGTGCGACCTCCTTTCAAGTAAGTATTTTGTGGTGACCCCCTCCTCTGCCTCCCTGAACCGCAAAACGAGTGTGGTGTGTCGTTTGAAAAGCGATAAAATTAATTCGCTTTCTTGTAAGAAACAAAAGTACAGTAGGTTGTGGAAATAAAATGCGCTACCAGTCACAATTATTAGTTGGTTATTAAAACATTACCGGTATCAGGCTTGTGCCCATCTTCAGGTGTTTACGTTCAGTGTTGTTGACTGTTTAAAGAAAACGTTATATATAAGTTTAGAATAATGCAGCATTATGTTGCTGTTACTGCATTATTGTCAACTGATATCCATGAGAAATGTTCGAACACGAATTGGATACACTTCTTATATGTGAGTACACTTATGGCCTTAACACAAATCACCACATACCATACTTGTTTTATGTATATGTATATCTATATGATACTTGTGTATGTATATATGTATGATAAGCACAATGCAATTTACGTTTTCTTTAAACAGTCAACAACACTGAACGTAAACACCTGAAGATGGGCACAAGCCTGAAACCGGTAATGTTTTAATAAACCACCAATAATTGTGACTGGTAGCGGATTTTATTTCCACAACCTATAAGGAACAGTCACGGAGTTCTTCAACATCCATAATGGATAAAATTCACTAAAAGTACAGTATTGTATGTTATATAATGAATTTATTTATTTTTCGGATTGGAACAGATTATCCTGATTCCATATGAATTGCAACAGAAAAATATTTCTTGCATATCGAGTATTACACATTGCAGGCAAGACGCAGTATCGAATTATCCTCGCTAAGCATGGTCCTACTGTAGACTCAATTTGTAATGAAGGAGATTTTCAAAAAATGTTCAAATGTTTGTATAGTCTATGGGACTTAACTACGGGGTCATCAGTCCCTAAACTTACAAACTACTCATGAACTAGCTAATCCTAAGGACGGCACAAATATCCATGCCCGAGGGGGGATTCGAGCCCCCGACCGTAGTGGTCGTGCAGACCGTGACTGGAGCGCCTCAGTCTCCTCGGCCACCGCGGCCGGCGAAGGAGATTTTTTTTCGAATTTCTGAAAATTATTGACTACGTCTTGTTTATTTGAGAATCGATTGGCTTCTGAAAACAATTTTCTGCCTTTTCATTTCTTCATTATTAACACGGTGTATTTATTAAGGAAAGCAAGGAACTACGCTACATAATGTCAGTATGAGCAACGCTTTGCGAACCACCAGGGCAATCGCAGAGACTTGCTAGGGGTGTCGCCGTCACGGGAAGAAGTGCTTGGACCACTGAACAACCAGCCCACTGCACCTCTGAATACAAAGCGTTCCGTAATCCAAAATATACGACTAATAAAAGAGAAATTTACTTTTTGCAAAAATTTCATGGTTCCTTGTTTAACATTAGTTCTGAATTGAACAGAACGTAGATTTTTTGTATTACAGTGTGTTATCGATGCATAAGCGCAAAGTCTGAAAACTGTTTTCAGGAACCATTCGTTAGATAAATGTACAAGATACAATAATTAATTCTAAGATATCAATCAGCATAATTCGGTTCTCAATCTTGTCTAAGTTCGAAAACACGCGCTATGTAAAATATACATTTCTGTCGGAAACCATGTAAAAATGTTTCCATTCCGAAAAATAAAAAATACACATTAAAAACAGCGTCCAACAATTTAAAAGAAAGCTGTATCATCAGAACGAACATTACAGTCGTTGCCTTTGAAATAACGAACATAGTTCGTGTTGGAGGGGGTTTCATGGAGGGGGAGGGGTGCCAGAATATTTTTAATTGGAAGGGGTTCGCCGGAATATTTTAGTCGGAAAGGGGGTCGTGTATTGGAAAAGGTTGAAAATCACTGGTCTAAAGCGTCTTGCTACTGGCTGCGCGGCCATTCCCACCGGAGGTTAACATCCTGCCTCGGGCACGAATGTGTGTGTGTTCTACTTAGTGTGAGGTAGTTTAAATACAGTGGTCAAAACAATTAGGGGATCAGTTGCGATATCTCGGTTCTGAAATACTGTCATCGGCAGAATGAACTAAAAATGGTATGACGTCTTTTTGTCGGTTCTACGGAGTGGAGTCAACAGAATTACCGCAACCGAGATAGTGGTAATAACAGAAAATTGCTACAGAGGGGTTGCTGATGACTCGTGTTTACAAAAAATGTTCAAATGTTTGTTAAGCTTAAGGAACTTCACTGCGGGGTCATCCGCCCCTAAACTTACAAACTACTTATGAACTAGCTTATACTAAAGACAACACAAACATCCATGCCCGAGGAGGGGATTCGAACCCCCCCGACGGGGGACGGCCTCGCACATCGTAGCATAGCGCCCCAATGCGCTCGGCCGTTCCGCCACGGTTTATGGATTTCTACCATGGCGAATCATCAAGGGGTGGAAGCTCCACCATCTTCAGTTTTATTCAAATTTTAGCAGGTTGTTGTTAAAGGTTTAAAGGATTTTATACAAAACGCTAGATCAAAATCTAATGTGGTTGAGCCTGCAGGGTTCCTTTTGTGGAAGGGTGTGATGCATCACGCGTGTGTCTGACGAAATTTTGGCCAAGTTCGCACGCACTTTCATTGCTCTGCATCTAAGGTACTTCATATTTTTCCCAGATAATTTAAAAATAACATTACAGTGGATAAAGATTAAGTAGTTCTTTTTAATTTTTTTCAAAGTCTGTCGTAATTATCGTGACCAAAAATTTAAAGTCAACTTGGGAAATCCCTTATTAATCGGTCAAGGTTTTTAAAACCTTGTTATTCTGCCATTTTGTATGTTTTCTGCCTGGTACGCCAGTGTAATAATGACAAAATTGTATCTTCTGTAGTTCCTGAGATAATGGTTCAGAAAGTTGTCTCCAAAAATAATCAGAACACCAAATTTCATCAATTTTCTCAGGCAAATATGTTCATGTAGGCTACCTCTGATTTTAATTTAAAATGCACCATTAGAAAAACAGCCTTTTCTCTGCTGGAATATTGTTTGTTTATCCTGGGCGCTCTAGGGGTTGACTTGTAAAACAGTTTTGAAAATGATTGTACGAGCTCTGCAAACGCATGTTTGACAAATGTTCGGCCAAGTTCTCACTTTTACTGCTCTGCATTTAATATACTTCATATTTCCAGATATGCACTAAGAGAAAATTCTGCTACATTATCTCTCCACGCATCTGGAAGCTATTTGAACTGTATATTCAAATTAAAATGTACAAACACGATGTGTCTCGCTTACGTGTCCAAACCGAGCGATGTGGCGTAGTGGTAACACATTGTACTCGCATTCGGGAGGACAGTGGTTCAAATCCACTTCCGGCCATCCAGATTTCCCTAAATCACTCCAGGCAAATGCCGGGATGGTTCCTTTCAAAGGGCACGGCAGATTTCCTCACCATCCGGCATCATTACCCAAAAACCCGAGCATAAGCTCCGTCTCTATTTGACCAAGCTGTCGACGGGACTTTAAACCCTATATATCCTTCCTTTTCCTTCAAAAACAAATTTAAAAAAAAAATCTGTTCTGTTATCTGTTTGATGGCAGTTATCCACTACACCACACTGCTCCTGTCTTCCAGCGCTTCATTTGCGACAATAATCCTGTAAAGTTCACTCTACTCTGCCTGATACGACATTTAATGAAGAGATGTCCTTGGTGCTTTGTGCCTTCACTCAAAACTATAGTGTATACAGAGAAGTCATATAAATGGCGCGGTGGAGTAGCCGAGCGGTCTAAAGCACCTCGCTGCGGAGCGCGCGGTTGCTCGCTGTGGAGGTTCGAGTCCTCCCTGGGGCATGGTTGTGTGTTTGTCTGTAGGTTAGTTTACATAGGTTTAAGTAGTTTGTAAGCTACGGACTGATGACCACGCAGTTTGGTCCGATAGATTTACAGACATTTGAACTTTTTTTTATGGCCCCGTAGTTAAGTCCCCATAAATTCTACAAACATTTGAACATTTTTTTATAAATCGCGTGTTCAGGTGTGTTTTAGTCACGTATTACATCTACATGGGATACTCTGCAAATCACATTCAGTCCCTGGCAGAGGGTTCATCGAACCACCATTATACCATTTTATCTCCCATTCCATTCTCGAATAGCGCGCGGGAAGAAAGAACACCTGAATCTCTCCGTTGGAGCTCTGATTTCTCGTCTTTTATTCTGATGATCATTTCTACATATGTAAGTGGGAGTCAACAATATATTTTCGCATTCGGAGGAAAATGTTGGCGAAGGAGTTTCGCAAGTAGCCCACGCCGCAGCGATAAGCGCCGTTGTTGTAATGATCCCCATCCCAGATCCTGTATCATTTCCGTAACGCTGTCTCCCCTGTATCGTGACAATACGAAACGAGCTGCCCTTCTTTGGACTCTTTCGATGTCCTCCGTCAAACCAACCTGATAATGATCCCACACTGGGCAGCAGTACTCCAAAAAAAGGACGAACAAGCATGGTGTATGCAGTATATCAATCGATTAGCTTCTGATATACAGGGTAGCAGTTTTAGTCTCTGTAATGGGAGCGTTGTCCAAATACCATGGATGTTAGAGCGTTGTTTACTCCGACGAATCTTGCGATGAACATCTTTGATCGATTAAGTTGTTTCTCTACTATCTCTGTGGGAACACTGTTCAGCCTGCTGAGAGTATGTACATGAGATTACAAGATGAAAAGTAAATCTTTGAGAAGGAGAACTAATGCTTGGTATGGTTGACAGTTGATCGATGTTGTTCCTTCTAACACTTACTTCATAGATAAAGACTCATAATTTGAGGGCTACATTTGCAGTGTTTTCTACTCTGTAATATAATGATCGCCGGCACAAAAGCTCGCTTGCACACAAGCTGTATTTCATGTCGAATAAATGCATTACCGGTCTTCTCAGCTTTCCGCGTCAGAACAGAATTTACGGCGCGTAGTTAACTGGCTGTTTTCGCACATCATTTGCATAAGCAGGCAGGGACGAGTGGGAATTGGCGAACTTCCAGGCTGTAGCTGCTAGGAAGAGGTGACAGCGCTGTGCGAATATTGAAGCTGGCCTGCAGCAAAATGATCGTTCACGGACTTGTGATAGAACTGCAGAAATATGTGGCTAAGGCAGAGCATTCAAAATTTTTAGGTGTTTGCTTTGATGATGAATTGAATTGGGAGAAACACATTGAAGATCTGCTGAAACTTTTGAGTTCAGGCTATCAAGGTCATTGCAAAATTTGGTGATATACATCTCAGTAAATTAGCTTACTATGCCTATTTTCATTCACTACTTTCATATGGGATCATATTCTGGGGCAATTCAACTTTGAGTAAAAAAAGTATTCATTGCACAAAAGCGTGTAATCAGAATAATTGCTGGAGTCCACCCAGGATCACCCTGCAGACATTTATTTAAGCATCTATGAATCTCGACTGTAGCTTCACATATATTCACTTATGAAATTTGTTATTAACAAACCGAGCCAATTCAGACGTAATTGCAGGGAGCATAGCTACAACACTAGGAGAAAGGGTGATATTCACTTTTCAAGGTTAAATCTAACTTTGGCACAGAAAGGGGTGAATTACGCTGCTACAAAAGTCTTTGGTCACTTAACAAGTAGCATCAGAAGTCTGACAGCCAACGAGTATTTAAAAAGAAGTTAAAAGAATTTCTGAATGGCAATTCCTTCTACACCTTTTAGATAAAACTTAGTAATTTCGGTAAAAAAACTATATTAACTTCAATGAGGATGAAATGTGTGTCCATTCCATTGATTGCCGTTTCGTTGCAGGGTTGCCGTATGATACCCAAGTTTCATCCCCCGTAGCTATCCGAAAAAAAGAAAAGCATCATTTCTTCTTTGTAGTGTGTCAAAAACTGATATTCACTATTCATCCGTTGTTTTTATGTTGCTTAATAAGATTTTAGGGTACCCAACGCAAGCAAAGTTTCCGAAATTTCACTTTTTCAGTAACAATTTCATGAATTTGTAATCGTGAGATTTGCGGAACTTCCATAGCAAGGACACTAAGTGTAAACATACAGATGTGCTTAATCTTCAGTTCATCAGTAACCACAGACGGGCGACCACTTCGTTCTTCATCGTTCACTTGATCACGTCCTTCATTGAACAGTCTGACCCATGTTCTAATCATTGAATCACTCGTAGCATTTTGCCCGTAAACCTCGCAGATTTGTCGATGAATTTCCTTTGGTTTAACTTTCTTTGCATTTAGAAAACGGATCACAGATTTCCACCCGCGGCGGCATTTACAAAAAATGTTCAAATGTTTGTCAAGCTTATGGGACTTAACAGCGGAGTCATCAGTCCCTAAACTTACAAACTACTTATGAACTAGCTTATACTAAAGACGGCACAAACATCCATGTCCATGCCCGAGGGGGGGGGATTCGAACCCCCGACGGGGAACAGCCTCGTGCATCGTAGCATAGCGCCTCAATGCGCTCGGTCGCTCCACCGCGGCGCGGCATTTTCCATTACGGCTGACATTATAAAGAAGCACTACAAAGCACACCTCGGCAGCAGCGATCTGAAAATAGCGTACATGTCTTTTCCTTGAGTTAGAGTAGCTGCCGCGCATGCTCGGAACTGCGATCGTAGCGATGCCGAGAATAGAAATAAAAACGAAACTCACTTTATGGACGACCCTGGTAGTTGCTGCCAGTGAATGCTGGCAAGCAGACATTACTTGCAAAGTTGAACAATGCTACTTTGATACCTTGTTTAATTTCCAGAGCTTGGGCTGTTATTTTCCTATTACATTAACGTAAACACATAAATCTAAAATTTATGACGGTACTGTTTTCATCATAAATATCATAAATCTTTTGCCCATACACTGTATTTATCATTATTCTTGGACTTCCCAAAATACGAGCGACGGATATCTGCCCCCACCCACCGTGTGTGTGTGTGTGTGTGTGAGAGAGAGAGAGAGAGAGAGAGAGAGAGAGAGAGAGAGAGAGAAGGCACGCATGCGTTTTACAAATCCACTCACGCGTTTGGCTCTTAGATCTGGCACTCCATTGAATTACCTGCTTAGCGTCTCGCTTTCTCGGTGTAAGACCACAAGGTCATCAACAAATGCTAAGCACCTGAATGGAAATAAGATTATAAATTTCAAATAGTCTCTTTAGTATTTCAGTCGCTTCATGCTATTAAATCTCGTCTGCCCGCATGGATTTATTTTTTACTTCAGTTTTATTTTTTCTTCTACAGGGCGGAGTAGTTCTTCGAATATAGTTCTTCGAATGGACTTGACAGGCTCGTAAAGAAACTGCAGCCTATTGAAAATGTTATTCGTTCTAAAATCATAGTTTTTCAATGCTGTATATTGACGGAAAAATAGAAAAACGGGTAGAAGCCAACACTGGGAAAATTTTAGAAAGACTTCAGGCAATACTGAACCTACCCTCAGAAGATAGACTGAAGACAGTAGAAGTCCCGATTGCAGGATTTGTAGATTAAGTAATTTTTGTAATATTTTATTGTTTGGAATATACTCTTTGACTTTATGAACCAATCGGCGATAAAATACAATAAGCGGAAGTTTGTGTACAATTTGTAAGAAACAAGACGGAAACTGTAAGAGTGCAACACCATGAACGAGATGCAGTGTTCGAGAAGGAAATGAGAGGGGTCTCGAAGTTGTATCAAAAGTTTGTATTTCAAATGTTTGTTAAGCTTAAGGGAGTTAACTGCGGGGTATCAGTCCCTAAACTTACAAACAACTTACGAACTGAAACTTCCTGCCAGATTAATATTGTGTGCCGGAACCGGGACTCGAACCTGGGACCTTTGCCTTTCGCGGGCAAGCGCTCTAACGACTGAGCTATCCCGTCACGACTCACGATGCCGCCTCACAACTTTACTTCCAACAGTACCTCGCCTCCTACTTTCCAAACTTCACAGAAGCTCTCCTGCGAACCTTGCAAGACTAGCACTCCTGGAAGAAAGGATATGGTGGAGACATGGCTTAGCCACAGCCTAAGGGATGTTTCCAGATCAGACTGTAGAGCGCTTGCCTGCGAAAGGCAAAGGTCCGAGGTTCGAATCTCGGTTCCAGCCCCCAGTTTTAATCTGCCAGGAAGTTTCATATCAGTGCACTCTCCGCTGCAGGGTGAAAGTTCCATTCTACTTATGAACTGCCTTATACTAAAGACGACACAAACATCAATGCTGGCCGCGGTGGCCGAGCGCTCTGCGGCGTGCCAGTCACGGTCTGCACGCCCGCTACGGTCGGGGGTTCGAATCCCCCCTCGGGCATGGATATTTGTGCCGGCCTTAGTATTAGCTAGCTCATAAGTAGTTTGTAAGTATATGGACTAATGACCCCGTAGTTAAGTCCCATAAGCTCTACAAACATTTGAACATCAGTGCCCGGGGTGGGATTCGAGCCCTCGACAGGGAACGGCCTCGCGCATCGCAGCATAGCGCCTCAAATGCGCTCGGCCGCTCCGCCGCGGCGTATTTCAAATCAAATGTTTGGAAACCTATTGGACCAAATTGCCATGGTCAACAATCCCTACACTTACAAACTAATTCAACTAGCTAAGGACAAAACACACATACACACACACATGCCCGAGGGAGGCCTCGTACCTCCGACGAGAGAGGCAGCGGGATTCGCAACGTGACGCTCCGGCCCACACCACCATTCCCGCACAGACCAAAGTGGTTCAATGTCTACACTAAGTTAGTAGTAGTCTACAGCAAAACATAAAAAATTGGGAATGACAAGGAAAGTTCAGGAAGCAGAAACAAAAACTTTGAGTTTTGCCGATGACGTAGTGTTTGTTTGAGAGACTGAAAAAGTCTTGAAGAGCACTTTAGCGTAATGGATAGTTTCTCGAAAAAAGGTTACAAGGTGAAAGTGAACAAATGTAAAAATATAGTTACTGAATATTGTGTGCCGGCCGCGGTGGCCGAGGGGACTGAGGCGCTTCAGTCACGGTCTGCACGGCCACTACGGTCGGGGGTTCGAATCCCCCCTCGGGCATGGATATTTGTGCCATCCTTAGTTGTATGTAGTTCAAAAGTAGTTTGTAAGTTTAGGGACTGATGAATAACCCCGTAGTTAAGTTCCATAAGCTTAGCAATACTTATTACTTACCGAATATTGTGAATTTAACGATGCTAAGATACAAGCTACGACAATAAATTTCAATAAATAGTCCTGTAACATTAACGTAGATGAAGTATGCACTACGGTTACCTTACTGCCCTTCGAAATATCCCAGTCACCTCACGTAACTATGCACCACTAAGCTCTGCGATACATGTTCTGGAAACTTTGCACGAAGTCTTCCTTTGGGATGGTGTTCAAGTCTCGTCACATTCAGTTGGATCTCTTTCCGTTTAAGGCGAGTTTGAGTCGAGAGAACAGGAAGGAGGATTGGGATCCGGCCAGTATGGTCAATGTTCAAGTTGCACGACAACGCTCGTCCACCGACAGCCAACATCGTCAAACAGTTCAGATCGCAATCCTCCAAACTTCTCCCTATTCACACAACTCAAATTTCCTTTGAAAGGAAAGAGATTTGACGATATTCCTGGCAGCCAACGAAACATGAAGAGCCTTTGCAACACCATCCTGCTGGGGCCGAGTGGTGTGTTCCCAGCTTTAGGTCAGGATGAGGCGTGAAACAGAATGGTAGTTGACACGTTTTATTACGTAACATACATAAGTTTGATGAAGGTGCTAGATCGACAGGCGCTAGAGCAGTAGGTGGCGTCGCCTTCGAGCTGCAACCTTGGTGTTTCGTATGATGGTAGTGCCCGCGCCGCGATGCTGGGAAGCGATGCAAAGACTGTTATAGTGAAGTGCTCTATCCCTTCGCCAGGCTATGCAGCGGCCAGTGGATCCACGCAGGGACCCCTCTGAAGTCGGATGTCGTGCTGGTTCCCGACTCGGTACACCGGCTGTCCGGATTATCACCAAAGTGCTAACTCGACGACAGGAACATTGGCCTTTAGTAACCAACCACTGAAGACTGCGCTGGCCTCAGACAGCCACCATAGAGGTGTGAAGTCAGCACAGCGGATCACCATCTTCCCAGATGATGTTTAGTGTGAAGTATGGCCTCGACCAGACTCCATCTCTTAGCTGCCTCTAGCAGCTGCCCGTATGTACTGCTATCTGTGACAAAGACTGAGCACAACGATTAGGCCAGTGAATTAACCTCCTGGGCATCGTCGATTCCGAAGACGAAGTGACTGCTACTTATAAATGTGGGAGTATTTATATATAAAATTGGCTGAAGCTATCACGTATGAAAAGGTTTGAATGTGTTCCCTTTGAAAATGCAGTGTTCGCCCGATGTGTCTTTACCGCTGACGCATCCGCGGTCTTATTCACTCTTGTGACAGAGTTACGTGTAGTTATGAAAAGCCGCGGTGGAGTAGTCGAGCGGTCTAAAGCGTCTCGCTGCGGAGCGTGCGGTTGCTCGCTGTGGAGGTTCGAGTCCTCCCTGGGGCATGGGTGTGTGTGTTTGTCCTTAGGTTAGTTTACCTAGGTTTAAGTAGTTTGTAAGCTACGGACATGACCACGCAGTTTGGTCCGATAGATTTACAAACATTTGATGTGAATTATGAAATGTTTACTAGCTATTCAGATACCACTGTTGTAATCCTTAGAAGTTTTTCCCTTTGTTTTGATTGATTATTGACTACAACATCTGATTTTTAATTAAAGCTAACGGTGCAATGTTGACCCTGTATCTCACAGACTCACCGTGACCACGAATGTTCCTGCTAGTGACGCGAGCATTGCAGTGGTGATGTTACAGAACTATTCATCAAACTTAATAATTGTCAGAGGTTGCACTACAACAAGTTTAGTTCTGTTATTACGCAGCAAAGTAAGTTGCGTGGAGAGGAGAGGTCAAGAAACACTTTCCTGAAAAGCAGTAAGTTGTTAACATCTGAAATAAATTTAAATTTAAGGAACATTTGATGCTATAGAAGAATGTTAAAGTTATGCGGATAGATCGAATAAAAGAAAAGGTATTCAAACGAATTGGAAAAAAAAGAAGTTCCTGATCATGAGTATAAGAAGGGGTCTGTTGACCTGCCTGCAGCGATGATCAGTCAACTCGGTAATGAGGGAAAGTGTTTGGAGGTAAAAATCGTACGGAGAAGCGATTTGATTTAGTAACAGGGTTGGAATAGATATACGTTGGAGCAGCCGTACAGAAAAGAGATTTCCATTAGAGCTACGCGGAATGGCCGCGTGGTCTAAGGCGTGTTGCTATGGACTAGGGTAGCCGTTCCCCCCAGAGTTTCGAGTCGTCCCTCGGGCATGGGGGTGTGCTGTCGTCAGTGAAATTTAAAGTAATTTGTAAGTCTAGGGACTGATGACCATAGCAATTTGGTCCAATAGGTTTAAAAAGGGAGGGGGGGGAGAAAAAACTTCCACTGGTGTGGGATCCGAGCGAGGTGGCGCAGTGGTTAGCAGAAGGGACTCTCATAGGGAAGGATGGCGCTTCAGATACGCTTCTCCTCAATCACTCCGAGCAAATGCCGAGATGGTCCCTTTCAAAAGGACACTGCCGATTTCCTTCCCCATTCTCAACAAAACAATCCGAGCTTGCGCTTCGTCTGTGGCAGGGACGTTAAAACCCTGATCGTTCTTCCTTCGTTGCTAGCGCGCCAAGTTGTATCAAACCTGTCTTCAGAATGAAGACCACAAGACAAGTTGTCTTGCTGGGCTTTATTCTGCGGTTATGAAAGCAATGCTTAAAAAAAAAAAAAAAAAAAAAACAGCGATCAGCAGAGGGACAAACGCTGGCCTCGCTTGCAGAGTCCTCGGGATTCCACGACCGAATCAAGGACTGTGGGCGCATTAGGATGCGTACCTCATACTGTTCGGCGCACAGGAATTCGCGCGTCCCGTTATACAGTACCAGCCGCCGACGGTCCACGTTTTCCCGTCTTACTTGCTGCAGAAGGATCGTCTGTTGTAAGCATCTTCACTGACCTCTAATTTATCATGACTTTACGGCGGGGTCTGAGATAAGAGGTGGAAAGTGAGTTTGACAAAAGTGATTGGAATGTTATACAATCTATCTGCTTCTCCAACACTTTCTCTCGGAGGTGTTACCACCACATTAGTGCCAATGCCGCAAGATTTAATTACGTAGCACTACAAGTGAGGGCCGTAGAACTACATGCATCGTCAGTGCGCGCATTTAAAGTTCATGTTCACTAACCTGGCTTCTTCTTCTCTGTTGTTGTCCCCACGCAGAAGCAGCGCACAGGTTGTTGATCCTTGTATCTTGAAGTGAAGTGCTGTGGGACTTTTAAAACTGTGGCTACTTTACAAATAAGAAGGGCTGCCAGTCGTTTCATAATATTTATTTCTATGTCGAGAAACAACAAGCGACAAATGTAGTACTGTCCATGATCCTAGTAAACTTGAATTCTAATAGTTAAAAAATGTAAATTGTTTGAACAGCCTGTCAGGCTACTTGAAGAGCGCGACTGTCACAGGTGTTAACGCGGAAGCCGTCTGTGCTGGACTGCCTGAAACTGACAGTGCTGGTCCTGCGTACCACCAATTTTGGTGCAAAGAGCATTTTCTAGAACTTCTGCATAAAACTGTTTTTATCAACTAGAGCATAATCACATGTATAAAACATAGCATAATAAAGCTTCATGTAAACCCATTAATTAAGTAAAAATCACGTTAAGTTGTAATACGTTTAGGCAGTGTTGGCGCTGATTCTCACAAGAATGCGATGTTGTTGTTGTGGTCTTCAGTCCGCAGAATGTGATGCAGCTCTCCATGCTACCCTGTCCTGTGCAAGTCTCTTCATCTGAGAATACGTTCGGCAACCTACATCCTTTTGAATCTGCTTACTATATTCGTCCCTCGGTCTCCCTCTAAGATTTTTACCCCACACGCTTCCTTCTAATGCTAAATTGACAATTCCTTGATGTCTCAGAATGTGTCCAACCAATCTATCCCTTCTCTTAGTCAGGATATGCCAGAAACTCCTTTTCTCCCCGATTCGGTTAAGCACCTCCTCGTTAGTTACGTGATCTACCCATCTAATTTTCGTCATTCGTCTGTAGCACCACATTTCTAAAGCTTCTATCATCTTTTTACCTGAACTCCTTATCGTCCACGTTTCACTCCCATACAATGCTACACTCCAGACAAATGCTTTCAGAATTGACTTCCTAACATTTAAATTAATATTGGATGTTAACAAGTTTCGCTTCTTTAGAAACGCTTTTCTTCCCAAAGCCATTCTGCATTTTATATCTTCTTTACTTCGGCCATCAGAAGTTATCTTGCTACCCAAATAACAAAATTCATCTACTACTGTTATTGTCTCATTACCTAATCTAATTCCTTCAGCATCGCGTGATTATCTGACATTGCATTCCATTACCCTCGTTTTGCTATTGTTAATGTTCATTTTATATCTTCCTTTCAACACACTGTCCATCCCATTCAATTGCTCTTCCAGATCTTTTGCTGTCTCTGACAGAATTACTTTGCCATCGGCAAACCGCAATGTTTTTATTTCTTCTCCCTGCACTTTAATGCCCTTTCCAAATTTCTCCTTCCATTCCTTCACTGCTTGCTCAATGTACAGATTGAACAACATTGGAGAAAAGCTACAACCCTGTCTTACTCCCTTTCCAACCTCTGCGTCCCTTTCTTGCCCTCCGACTCTAATAACTGCAGTCTGGTTTTTGTATAGGTTGAATATAACTCTTCGCTCCCTATATATTACCCCTGATTCCTTCAGAATTTGGAAGTGTGTATTCCAGTCGACATTATCAAATGCTTTCTCCAAATCGACAAACGCTAAAACCGAAGGTTTCCCTTTCCTTACCCTACTTCTAAGATAAGTCGTAATGTGAGTATTGCCTCCCGTGTTTCTACATTTCTCCTAAATCCAAACTGATCTTCCCCGAGGTCGGAATCCACAAGTTTGCGATATGTTACACCATATGTTATCTTTCCCCACCCGTTCCACCTATGACATGATCTACAAGCTATGAAATTTCGTAGCAACTCAATACGTATGACCATGAGCCAGCCATCCTGCAACTTTCGCAAGTATTAACTTTGCTGTCCCCATCACATCGCGTACGGTCCATGCGCAATACAATGCACTCGATTTCACTCAACGGCGCAGTCACCCCACACCTAGTGGTTTGCACTTTCGGTTTTCTAATAATACATTGCGGAAAACGTATCTTTAGGGGGGGGGGACCACATTAGGAGGCTGTTTGTCACTGATTTTGTGGGACTTATTTTGAGTGGGAAGCGGGAAGAAGTAAAGGCAATTTGCCCACATTCTGACATAATTTCATTCATAATTCTGTTCCTGCTAATTTATGTGAATAATTTCAGCCTCATGTAACAATTCTACGGTGTGATGTCCGCCATCGGGGGTTCGAGGCCCCCCCCCCCCCCGGGCATGGCTGTTTGTGTTGTCCTTAGTATATTACCAAGCAGTTGAGTCCCATAAATTTACAAACACATGAATGTTGTGAGCATAGTTCTCCAACGGCGGGCAGTGTAGCCTTTCCGAGTTTCATCTGAAATCAAAAAGGTTTCGGGTTTACATGAATAATGAATTTTCTAAGAATGTGAACCGCAATGCAGGTGACAATTGACAAGTGCAGTTGTTGCAATTTACTTCGATATTCATTATACAACGAACAATACCCTTAAAATGATGATATCATGTCACAAGTTCGTTCATATAATTCGTACTTGTAGAAAGAATCATACTATCAATTTCCGTAATAATCAGTAGTATACTTTCCTGTTTAGACTGTACGCATATGTGTGAAACGTCATTCCGAGATAAACGTGTTTGAACATTACAAATAATGTACTAAGCTTAGCGATTAATCTGCCATTTCAGCCCAATCCAGTATAATCCTTCGTCTTCCTCATAGTTTTGCGCTTGCAGCAGTGCTTTCGAGCTCGCCGAACTTCCTTCGATGCCAGTGAACTACGTCCATTCAGCCGACTCACGCGCCGGTTATCCATTGGTCCGGCATAATTGAAGCTTTGCGTGCCTGCTATAATTCCTGCCTCATTCATGACCATCAAAAGGGACTAATTACCTTCACTGAATACGCACGCTGCCAAATACGATGCCCATTCAACGACTTTTAGACAGGAGCGCAAGTGTTTAGGAGCTAAACGCCAAATAAAGGAATTGAAACTTCCATTCGCATTTTGTGTGTGGCCACCTAAACATACCTTGATAAGCCTTTGTAGACTGAAAAAAAAAATCCATCTGTTCGTCGGGGTTCAATGGAGAAGGGTGTGATTCATGCTCCATTCCAAGCGGTGTTCGTTTCTGCCACTCGCACCAGATCGTAATATCTAAACGGATGCGAATTTCGCTTTGAAACTTTCACAGGGAATTTTTGGATAACCTACCGGCCTATTCAATAAAAAAAAAAAAATGGTTTACTCGAACTTCATAATGCAGTTTCCCCCCTTAAAGTGAGGTCTCTTAAGCTACAGTTGACCGCTTTACAAAGGTAAGATAATTCGATTGCATATGTGGTGCAACCTGCTTCAAGATGTTCTGAAGTGTGCTGTAATTCATCCTTATGTATTGAACAAACTGTCAGGAAATTTCTTTCAAATGTTCGTAAACCTATTGGACCAAACTGTTATGATCATCACTCCCGAGACTTACAAACTACTTAAACTTACTTACACTAAGGATAACACACACACACACACACACAAGCGTGCGTCATGCATAACTGAGGGAGGACTCGAACCCCCGACGGGGAACAACCGCGCTTTTCTCCGCAGCAAGGCCCCTTTGAGCGTTCGGCCACTCCATCGTGACCAAATATCTTTTGCAGGTTGAGTATTGGCTGAATGATGTAGGTGTTTTTCAACGTTTTCGAATATGCGACCCCCTTTCAAGTAAAAATATTCCTGCGACCCCCTTCCAAATAAAAATACTCTGCCCCTCCCACTCCCCTCCTCACGAACCGTTTCAAAACTATGTTATCTCAAAGAAAACGCTTTTAATCTGTATTTTGCCCCATGTTTCTTTTAAATTCTTGGACGAAATTTTTTCGTATATCTTTCGGAATGGAACACATTATCCTATTTCCGACAATTTCCGACAGAAAAATACACTTCGCTTAACAAGTTACATATTTCAGGCAAAACGCAGAAGCGAATGATGCTAATTAACAAAGGTGCCAATGTATTGACTATTTGTAAAGAAATCTGTGCCGGCCGCGGTGGCCAAGGAGACTGAGGCGCTTCAGTCACGGTCTGCACGGCCACTACGGTCGGGGGTTCGAATCCCCCCTCGGGCATGGATATTTGTGCCGTCCTAGTTCGTAAGTAGTTCATAAATAGTTTGTAAGTTTAGGGACTGATGACACCGTAGTTAAGTCCCATAAGCTCTACAAACATTTTTGAAGAAATCTGTTTTCGAATTTTTTAGAATTACTTATGGTATAATTTTCTTTTATGTGTCGGTGGCTCCTGAAAACAGTTGAGGCTTTGTATTTAGTCAACTTTAACACACTATATTACTAGGGTTGGAACAGTGGCAAAACTGATGTAGAGACACTATATAATGGAATCTACTATTGTCTCTGATAGCACACGTTGTTGATAACCGAGAAATGGACTCGCCCGTACTACGTCACGACGTGCGCACAATCTAGGGAAACACAGTCGCCGCGTGGGAGTAGCCGAGTGGTCTGGAGCGCCATGTTGCGGATCGCGCGGCCATGTGCGTCTGAGGTTCGAATCCTCCCTCGGGCATGGATGTTTGTGCTATCTTTAGTATAAGTTAGTTCATAAGTACTTTATGAGTTTAGGAACTGATGACCCCGCAGTTAAGTCCCAGAAGCTTTACAAACATTTGAACATTTTGAAACACAGTCACATCTGAGCGAAACAAAAAGAATGGAGTGGATCATGATTGAATGTGCCAGAGGTCGTAACGCACAAGTGTCATCGAGGTCTTCAAGACGCACTTGGAGCACTGTGAGCGCGAAGGAGAGGCTTCCTTACGCCGTATGACATGGACCACATCTTAAGAGCCAAAACTGAAACGCCAATCCAACGAACGGCGTCATCATCTGTCGCCGCGAAAGTCAAAAGTACGTCAGAGCCCCAGTATGGTGAAAGTTATGGTGATTATCGTGTACGAAATATTGAAATGTTTGTTAAGCTTATGGAACATAACTGCGGGGTCATCAGTCCCTAAACTTACAAACTACTTATAAACTACTTTATGCTAAATACAACACAAACATCCGTGCACGAGGGAGGATTCGAGCACCCAACGCGGAACGGCCTTGCGCATCGGTGCATAGCGCCTCAATGCGCTCGGCCACTCCGCCACGACTCTCGTGTACGACTGTGATGGTGTTATCCCAACGCTTTACGTTTCTCGACAACAGACCGTCAATGCACAGCATTATTGCTCGTTTTTGGAGCATCACCTGCGACTAGCTTTGCGAGAGGAGCGGCAACACTTTTTGCGCAACCCACCCATCACTTTGCACAATGCGCGGGCGCATACAGCGCAAGCTGCGGCTGTTATATTCGGTCGGTGGGACTGGGAAGTACTGTACCATCCACCATACTCCACGGACGTAAGTCCTTGTGACTTTGATTTGATTCCGAAGATGAAGGAAGCACTTCGTGGTATATGCTTCAGAACTCTTCCAGAGATTCGACAGACAGTAGTAGTCTTGTGTAGTTCGCGAACGAACTAGTTCGAAAGAGCGCTCCCACAGGCGAACTACGCGAACTAGTTCGCAGATCCCTCGCCTCTTAGTTCGTCCGCTCCTTTTCCGAAGACTGGCGGGTAACAGCGAGAGGACGCGAGAGCGCGTAGAACCGCGTGATTCCCTTCTGCCAGTTGTCGTCATTTCGAGCAGATATGCAGCTCAGTTGTAGTTTTAGTAGTGGTAGCAAAAGCCAAAACGAGCGGATGAACTAAAAAGAGCGACCTACTTCGCGGCTGAGTGCAAAATAAGGAGAGCTACCGGTCGCGAACTAAAATATGCGCGGTAGGTCGCGAACTAAAATATGTGCGGTAGGTCGCGAACTAAAATATGCGCGATAGGTCGCGAAATAAAAGATGCGCGATAGGTCGCGAAATAAAAGATGCGCGATAGGTCGCGAGCAGAATTAAAAATCACGTGTTTGCCTTCTGCTGATGAGAGCCATTTCGAGGTTAGTGTCTGCCTGCTAGATTCCATAGTTCAGTGCTACAAAATTTCTGCTTTGAAATATTCTGCACTCTGCAATATCTGATCAATAAATTCCATAATGCCAAGATATAGAGATAACTCTAAACTTGAACGCGAGAAATTAACCACAAGCTTTTTCTTTTGATATCGTTAGCGGCTCAATCAGCAAGCGCATGAAGCAGCTAGGTGAAGGAACTTGTCCCTCAACCTGCATGCGCAGACCACGCCGCTCAGCCGTCACTGGGAGCGGACGAACTAAAAGAATGAACTAGTTCGCGGCAGAGCCGCGAACTAAAGTGAGCGCTCCCGATCGCGAACAACTATGCGCAAGTCTAGACAGTAGACCGCTCCATTCGCATCATCAAGAGAACAGACTCTGCTGACGGTATAGTACGCTTTCCACATCACTGGCAACGGGTTCTACACAACGCTAGTAACTACTTTGCAGAACAGTAAGAGGTGCAAACACGTAACGCTGTAAGGGTTCTAGTATGGGGGTTAAATTTATTTTATTGTCAGTTTTATATTTTTATTATGATTTTATATGCGCGCCCACAGTAAGAAGAGTTTTTGCAGTGGCGATCGGTTTAACAGCTGGCAGGCAGAGGCGTCGTAGTTCCCACGGTAGGAGTAGCAGTAGGTGTCATATGGCGTGACTGGGGTGGGCAGAAGATTCTGGGAGGCGCCTGCGTGAGACCAGCAGCAGATAAACTGAGGAAGCCCCGATGATATGGCAGGAGGTGAGCAGTTTTGTATTTATTAATAATTGTTTATAACTAACTGTCGGTGGCATACAAACGTTAGTAGCAGTCTAAGGATTATTAGTTTTGCTTATTAGTCATTTTATTTTGTTTAATTTTGTATTAACTGAGAAAAAATTGAATTACGACTTGGTGGATGAACTATCACGAGAAATGCCGACAAGGCACGAACTAGTGAGGTGCTGCATGCGAACGGTAGGCAGTCGCTGTTAGGACCTGTTCTGTACTGTACATGTAGCAGTCGTGCTCTAGGTGCCATTAATAATTCGTACTGGTTAGGGAGAATAAAAGTTATACTTTTTTGAGGTGTATTATGGTGACTTCGGTAATAAAACACCATAATTGGGATCCTACATTTTTATTTCAAGAAGCTACCTACCCGTAAAGGCTTAGAAATTTTCAGCTCTAGCACTTACACCGATACTCCAGTGTGCTTAGGGTTACCAAATTTTCAAAATAAAAAACCGGGGGAATACAGAGAATCTTTATTTCAACCACAACAGCTTATTTTTTCTACAACATCATATTTCTGACTTTATCGAATTTTCTTAAGTAATTCTTTATTGGTTTTGATATTGTCATAGAACTGAGAGCAAGCGATATCTTTGTAGTTGTAACTGATGATCAACAAGTCCCTTACACATTGTACAGACATTCGATTTCTTTCATCAGTCCACTGTATCTTTAATAATGAAAATACCATTTCCATCCCGGCACTGTGGGCAGGGATTGCGAAAAAGTACTGAACAATTTTTAAAAGTTCTGAATATTCATCTCTTGAACGATGATTCATGAACTCACACCATCTATCAGATACAGTTTTTTCCAAAAATGTTGGCCTAGTTTCGGATTTGAACTGCTCACACAGAAACGTTTTTAGGCGAGTTACCTCATCAAACAATTCAATGTCATTCACAATAACTTTTCTGTTTGTCAAGCAGGCCTTCGTACAATCAGAACGCTATTGTCAAGCTGCCGCAACAGATGGCCAGTTCACTCCCGTAGTTGGCTGGTGCTGTGTAAGAAGCGACACTCAGGCCGGCGTGGCCACAGTGCAGCCGCAGCTAAGAGACCGCAGGCAGCTAGCAAGTAATTTTAATCGAACTGTAATAGATAGTTATTCAACGTTCAGCAGCACCATAAACGCGAAGTTCAACTGTAAGCGTTGGTGAGAGTGACCGTGACTACCGCAACCGCCCTCCCCTCATGTTCCTCGCCACTCGGCAGTTATAGTGCGGGAGCAAGGTATGCATCCTGACTTTCCTCATAGCCACTGCGCGAATCGTCAACTTACCATGTACAAACAATACTCTGCAGAAGCGAAACTTGTAATTATGCCGTGTGCCGCGACAGTCGACACGCATCTAGTTGTCAGCTTGTTTTCATCTCTCCAGTTTTACTCCGTCAAATCACACTCGACACCACAGAACAACAGTTTGACGTGGAGAACCAAAAAATCTGGGGATTTTTACTGTTTTGGATGTTTGCAACCGGGGGGCTGAAATGAGCTCAAAAACCGGGTGATTTGGTAACCCTAACTGTGCTCTCAATCTGCAAAGGGGACGTCAGCAACGAGAGCGGTTCTACAAAAACAGGTAGGAGCAGGGCCTAATAGTGTGCTCACTAAGTCAACCCAAGAACGGGTTGTCTTACATATGCAGGTCCCGGATGGACAGTGTGGGCCGGTAAATCAGTACGCCCCAGTTTTCCATCTTCTACGGACTCAGGACTACAACTACTTGGTTTGGTCCAAGGAGGGGAATCTTGCAACGCTTTTATATCATTTAAGTTCCAACCCTCGTGCGTAAAAGAATCTATGATATATTCAATTCATAATTACTGTTACAGAAGGAACTTTGCAATTTTAACATTACATAAATTTCACTTAAACATACACTTTGAATTAATGAACCCCTACATTATTTTATGGTACAAGTACTTCCTCCTGAGACGGCGACCCCTAAGTAAGGCTTGGCGACGCCCCGTCTGTTCTCGACCCACAGGTTGAAACATACTGATTTACGGGATGGACAGCATAATAGTCTTTTGTAGTTCGCGAACGAACTAGTTCGGAAGAGCGCTCCCACAGGCGAACTACGCGAACTAGTTCGCAGATATCTCGCCTCTTAGTTTCTCTCCTCTGCGAGATCGCGCAGAATCGCATGTTTCCCTTCTGCCAGTTGCCGTCATTTCGAGCTGAGATGCAGCTCAGCTGCAGTTTTAGTAGCGGTAGCAAAAGCCAAAACCAGCGGGCGAACTAAAAAGAGCGACTTACTCCGCGGCCGATCTGCGAACTAAAAGGAGAGCTACCGGTCGCGAACTAAAATATGCGCGATAGGTCGCGAACAGAATTAAAAATCACGTGTTTGCCATCTGCTGATGAGATCCATTTCGAGGTTAGCATCTGCCTGCTAGATTACATAGTTCAGTACTACAAAATTTCTGCTTTGAAGTATTCTGCACTCTGCAATGTCTGACTAATAAATTCCATAATGCCAAGATATAGAGTTGACTCTAAACTTAAACGCGAAAAATTATCCACAACTGTTTCTTTTGGTTTGCATGACATCGTTAGCGGCTCAAGCAGCAAGCGCATGAAGCAGCTAGGTGGGGGAACTTCTCCCTCCACCTGTATGCACAGACCACGCCGCTCAGCCACGAATTAAAGTGAGCGCTCCCGATCGCGAGCTATTATGCGCAAGTCTACGACATAATCCTCGTTTCTAAAACCGATGTCTCAAGCACTTTAAACTCGTGCAACAAATCGTCTTCGTTGTCCGACGGCAGTTCCCTGGCTGACGCCGCGACCCTCGCCGCTGGCAGCTACGCTCAAGGAACGGGCAGGCAGCCTGATGTCGCCTCGCGCCCCCCTGTGTTTTGGATGATGCGCTCTTCGTGTCCCCAGCGCCATTCGAGTACCGCGAGGCTATGGAGGGCGGCCGGCGCGCCAGGGCGTGCCTCTTATTGTTGGCGCCGGCTTTACATATAATGCCCGCCCATCACAACAGATTCCACCGCCTCAATGCGCCATTCAGGCCATCTTCAGATCTGGCATGACGATTATGATCTCGCTATCTTAATAATAACTACCGTCTGCTTTATAATCGGCCATTCCATTAACATTTCTTACCATGCGTACAGGGTTCATATTTAATTTATATCCAGGTGCGTTCTCTCCGACGACGATGCAAGGTAGAGCGAGCTGATTGAAATCCGAGAAAGGATCGCTGTCAAGAAAAAAAAAAAAAAATACAAACGACATTTCTACAACATCTATCACCGAGTAATGGAACTGGAAAATTAACAAATATGAAGATACTAATTGTGTGGCTCAGTAACACGGTGGTAGCGTGTCAGACTATAAATGTGGGCAGCGTAAAGCTGGAAATTTGTGTCTGACGGGAGGCGTGCTTAGGTAGTCCTTCCAGGTGCGGTGATCACTGCGTCCCAGTGGTGTAGGGGTCAGCGCAACTGCATAGGAAGCAGGAGACACGGGTTCGAATCCTGGCCGGGTACACATTTTCAGCTTTGCCCATTCGCAGTTGAAGTCATATATTCTGTTAATATGAAAACGATAACAACTGCAGGTTCTGGAGTGATGTCTGTTCTTTCGGAATATACGCCACACACACAAATGTTCAAATGTTTGTAGAACTTATGGGACTTAACTACGGGGTCATCAGTCCCTAAGCTTACAAACTACTTATGAACTAGCTAAGACTAAGGACGGCACAAATATCCATGACCGAGGGGGGATTCGAACCCCCGACCGTAGTGGCCGTGCAGATCGTGACTGGAGCGCCTCAGTCCCCTCGGCCACCGCGGTCGGCGCCACATACACACACACACACACACACACACACACACATATATATATATATATATATATATATATATATATATATATATATATATATATATATATATATATGGAAAGTTCGCCGATTCGATCCCCGCCAGGCCCCAGAATTTTTGTGTGTCACTTTCCACTTCTTTCACCTATGAACGTGTTGTTGTGAAAAATATCGTGCAGCACTGTGGTTCGGAACCCACGTTAAACTGTAGGTCGCCCTATAACTGGCTGGGTAAGGCAGTTCGAAGGTCGAAGGACTGCAACGGCATACCACCTCCAAACAGGACCATGCCTAGTAAAGTGCTGTGGTGTTCAAAACCAATCTTCCGACTGTTGACTGCATTACCTTTTATATGTAATTACGGAATTTTAGGTATTAAAGATACCTGTCATGATAACTTCAATGGTTTATGAAATTTTTACTTCGATACTGCCTTCCAGCATTAGACTTCGTGAGAAAGTTAACGAGAAAAATTTTGTGTATAATTTTAAATATGATGAATTTTAAGATATGATAGATTAATTTTATTTAAGAAAGTGATGTCTACAAATATATTTACGTTACACACAACGGAATATGAACGTATCTACACTTAGGTCACTAGTGAAGACACGATTTAGGTTGGAGAATGGGGGAACTGAGGGTCTGTGTGCCCCAAACCGTACCTGATTTCAAAAATAAAGTAAAATAAAATAAACAATAGAACAGTGGGACACTGAATTTTATAGTCCCCCCCCCCTGGGTTCATCACTGTCTTAGGTCCATCATCTTCTCATGTTAAAGTTATATACTGCATTCTTCACACATTGCGTATATGTTCTTTTCAAGTGCACAACACCAGAAGATGTCCTGATTTGGGCCAAAATCAATAGTCTACAATTTTCAAAAAAATTTTTACAGCTATGTACTTCCAATATTCAATTTCAACCTAAAGGCGTATGCGTGCGCAATTCAAGTTCAAATTATATGGATTTTAACTATTGTGGTTATCAGTCCCTAGCCGCGGTGTAGTAGCCGAGCGGTCTAAAGCGTCTCGCTGCGGAGTGCGCGGTTGCTCACCGTTGAGGTTCGAGTCCTCCCTGGGGCAAGGGTGTGTGTGTTTGTCCTTAGGTTAGTAGTTTGTAAGCTACGGACTGATGACCACGCAGTTTGGTCCGATAGATATACAAACATTTGACAATTTTTTTTATCGGTCCCTGGGCTTACGAACTATTTAAACTAACTTACACTAACGTAAGGACAACATACAGTAGCTAGGCGACAGAGAGCTCGGCCATTCCACCGCGGCCTCTATTTGTAATCTGTACGTAAAAAATTGCAATTAAGTAAGTGGAAGAATACCTTTAATATGAAGAACAGTACAGTCTGAACAAACATCAGAAATAATTCTATTTAGTAAAGAGAATGTCTTTGTAGCACAGACAGAGATACACGAAACGGTGTAGTGGTAATAACTAGAGCTACAGTGGCTTAGAAAAAAATCATAAATAGATTCAGAGAGATAATAGAAAACTTTATTCTGCATTAAAGAATACTGGCGGTATATAGTGACTTACGGTCGATAAAGAAGTTATTGAAACTGTACACACAGGCCGCGTGGGAGTAGCCGAGCTCTGGAGCACAGTGTCACAGAGTAACATATACAGAGGAGAAGCCCCCTAAACCTCTGTCCTACGCTGCCCGCGTAGTTCCGTAAGATGCTAGCAGGTGTCAGACGGTTCCACGGCTTAGTACCGGTAGACGACACTAGAGGCGCTTCTGAGGGTAGCGTGGAGGGGAGGCTGAGGCACGAGGCCACGGCTGTGTCCGGCGTTTGAGGGGAGGTGGTGGTGGGGGCAGCCGCTACCTGCCGCTTGCTCTGGCAAGTTTACAGGGCTGCTTCTGACCGCAGCGCCATCATGGGACATCTTACCGAACCTTTCCTCCCCGCACCCCTGAACGTGTGATCGGGCCCTTACGGAGGTTTCCCGTCTGTATATATTTGTCTGTGGCAGCGACGAGGATCTCACGGCCTCCCGCGTCAAAGGTTCGAATCCTCCCTCGGACATGGATGTTTGTCTTGTTTTTAGTATAAGTTAGTTCATAAGTAGTTTGTAAGTTTAAGGACTGATGACCATGCAGTTAAGTCTCATAAGCCTTACAAACAGTTAAAGTTGTACACAGAGGCATCATCAATGTAAAATGTTTCTTATACGCCTCGATTGCATAAGTACACTACAAGCACTATGGAAAATAAACACAGAAGAAAAAAATTGTTCAGTTAATGATATCGTCTTCGAATAGCAAGGTGAGAAGGTATAATTATGTTCGGTACCAGGCAAGTCGATGTTTTCAGAGAAGAGGTTCTAATGTTCGTTAAGCTTATGGGACTTAACTACGGGGTCATCAGTCCCTAAACTTACAAACTACTTATCAACTACCTTATACTAAGGACGGCACAAATATCCATGCCCGAGGGGGGATTCGAACCCCCTACCGTAGTGGCCGTGCAGACCGTGACTGGAGCGCCTCAGTCCCCTCGGCCACCGCGGCCGGCCAGAGAAGAGATACCAGGCGTAATAACCAAGGAACTCACAAGGGGAGGCCGCCAATTGTGAAATTCAGATTCGATTCATACTGCGTAGAATGAAAGCTCATGACCAGAGGTGTAATTTGGCAAAGTACCAAGATGCACTTCTCAGCCGTTGTCGAGAAAATCGACAATTAAAAGAAGCTGTTGCGTTGAAATACTCTCTACGAGTAGTAATATTGTACAGAGGTGTGGCATAGCGGTAAGCGCTTGGGTTCGTAATTCGAAGGTCGCCGGATCTAATCTCGCGGCATGCGTTGTTTTATTATTATTTGTTTTTTGTAATTCAAATGTACATACACACACACAGCCATATAACATTTGATGTTCGAAGTCGCCAGTTTTTCCACGACAAACAACTGGCGACTTCTAAGATCATTATGTTTTCCGCAAACAAAGTTGTATTTCACAAATGTTATTAATTGTCATCATAATGTTTGTCACGTATAGTTAACGGAAGAAGTATAAACGATATTCCGCAACGAACACGTATAAGTCAAACCTGACGAACGATAGAACAATTTTTAAGAATGTCAATCAGGTGTGTTTCCCAACAGATAATTTAAAAAACAATTGTTCTTGTAAAAACGCACACACACAAATGTTCAAATGTTTGTATAGCTTATGGGACTTAACTACGGGGTTATCAGTCCCTAAACTTACAAACTACTTATGAACTAGTTACAACTAAGGACGGCACAAATATCCATGCCCGAGGGGGGATTCGAACCCCCGACCGTAGTGGCCGTGCTGACCGTGACTGGAGCGCCTCAGTCCCCTCGGCCACCGCGGCCGGCACCCCCCCCCCCCACACACACACACATATATATATATATATACCATAAAACAAATAATAAAAAAGTTGCATGTCGCGAGATTCGATCCGGCGACCTTCGGATTACGAAACCGAGCGCTTACCGCTACGCCTCTATGCAGTATTACTAATAGTAGAGATCGTAGAGAGAGTATTTCATCGCAACGGCTTTTTTTAATTGTCGATTTTCTCGACAACGGCTGAGAAGTGCATCTTGGTGCTTTGCCAAATTACACCTCTGGCCCTGAGCTTTCATTATGCGCAGTATGAATCGAATCTGAATTTCACAATTGGCGGCCTCCCCTTGTCAGTGTGACCCCGTGTTGCACTCCCCTGGTGGCTGCCATTGTCCAGGTAAATCAGAGGTCCTTAAGCCACGGTGGCTAAGTGGCAAGGCACGAGTCAAGTACCTCAGAGTAGCCACTCAGGATGACCTCACTCCGACACACTTCTCAATAGGACACTGTCCACCAACGCTTACCTCCTTGCTCTACATTGTAACCCGTATTCTGCAAACCGCCTCACCGTCTATGGAGAAGGTTGTTTTATCAATGTCACTTCCTCCCTTTCTTATTCAAGTCGCGGTTCGCAGAAAAAAAAATAGATTTACATATCTTGTGGGCTCTAATCTGTCTACTTTTATCCTCGTGGTCTCTTTGCGAGATATATGCGCCAGTGTCGTATAACTGAACGTAAGTCACTTGCTAATAGAGTGTGTTTAGACGAGGTTTATACATTTGTTATAATATAGTACTTTGTCGGGACTCCAACCTAAAGTGTTGAGTTGGAGGTTTAATGTACAGTAAGGCGCAAACAACCGTAACATAAATAAATTAATGCCGAGTTAAATTATTTTTTATTTTATGTTGTACAAATATGTGGACATAGAGTATATGACCAGGAAGCTGATTCAGGAATATAAAAAAGCAGGTCTAAATGTCAAGATGAATAAAACGAAATACTTGGTAATTGGTGGAATAAATGAAGACTTAATATTAGAAGAAGGGATGGGAACAATAACAACTACAGAAGAATATAAATATTTAGGAGTGAAAATTACAAATGATGAGAAACAGGAAATTAGGTCAAGAATAAATGCAGGAAAGACGACAATTTCTTTGTTGAATGGAATTCTCTGGGGCAAACACATAACTAAAGATAACAAAAAAAGGATATATAAAACAATAGTTCGGAGCATTATTACATATGGTTCAGAAGCGTGGACAACAAAATGGCAACTTGAAATCAAAATTATTAGCTACAGAAATGGATATCAATATCAAGAAGAGAAAGAATAAGAAATGAAGTAACCAGAGAAAAAATGAAATGTAAAAATTCAATTATCGAATTCATCGGACACAAGCATCTAAAATGATATGGACACGTCAGAAGAATGGGACAAGAAAGGCTTCCAAAATGAATACTCGACTGGACAGTGAACGGAAGAAGAAAAAAGTGACGACCACGTACCACATGGATGCAGGAAGTTCAGTCAGCAATGACGAAGAACAACATTCCTGAGGACTTACGGGAGGTCAGAGAAGAGTGGAGAACAATAATTAGTAACTTAATGTAATCTAATATAGGTACTGGAAAAATGTACTTACATTGTAAAACAAGAATAATAATAATAATAACAAATATTTTAATTTTAGACATTTTAATCACTCTCCTCCTCACTATATTTTTGTACAGGTGCAAAAGACCTGTCCGTCGTAAGTACAAAGAATCCTATCCTCTTCATTATCATGTAGGACTGCTTTCTGTGGGAATCGAACGTGGGATGTGATGAAATCAAGACTACTAAACATCCACCTCCAGTACATTATTTAAAACTTGAAGAAAGATAAAATAAGAAACGATGAAATAAGAAGACGAAGACGCAGGAATAGCGATACTGCAGAAGGTGAGCTAAGTCGTACATGCGCTGATGTATTCAAGAATAGGCAGTCTGGCGTTTAAAGTCACAGTCCAGCCTCTATGGTTGTAGTGACAAACGGGTGATTTCAACGATGTATAAAAGACGCTCTAATCTAAACGATAGGCACACAGAGATGAGAATTGTGTTATAGGGCGAAATGAACTTAGTATCGACTCACTTTCTGTGGATTGTAGATTTACAACTATGCAGTCTACTATACTGCCAGGTGTATCGGGACAAACATACTACTACGCACCTATTAGCCTTCACAGGTTACGTCCCTTCAGTGCAAAAATTTCCGGGGCTTTTTCACGTGTTATTAAAACGTACTCGCACTTGCTTTTTTGTTCATAGATTCCAGTTCCTTGACAATTTTGTGGTAAATCGACAACGACAGCAGGCCCCAGGCTAGCATAATTTACAAAATTTCATTAAAAAAATGCAGGAAATAGAGGCGACCGTCTCGTCCCATTGTGCCTGGCTGAGCTTCTGTGATGTTTCATCCTCGTCGTGCGTGAACTACAGTATATTAGGAAAACATATTCCGCAGGTTCCTTTCTCGCGTGCTTCACCGAACAGGCGGCAATTGTCGAGTCCGTTAAGTTTTCCAGGAAGGACGCTGCATCTTTTCCCACGAACTGCGGGCACCAAGCAGGCGAGGACGCCGGACCCAGCCATTACCATGCTGCAGCACAGCGGCCGATCACGCCAGCACAGTAGCCAGTCACGAGGAAGCAGTCTGGGAAGGGCAGGGTGAGAAAGACAATGGGCGAACTAAGAAATAATGCTACATCGAGTAAATGGGAATACTGTTTAATGGCAAGAAAAGTTGTAAACAAAATATATTTCTCCGTAAATTTTAAACAAATTTAGTTAACATTAGCTTAAACACGCGGCTCCGCTCGCGAGTTGGTTGATTATGATAGGTAATGCGTGAAACGTCAAATCGATTTTTTTTAAGGGATGTAGTAACAAATTTCTTTTTTACTGCTTTATGTGTTCTTACTTTTTCTTATTCGTATGTTTATCCTTACAGAGGAAGAGCTGAAGACATTGTAGCACGCATAGACCAAAGAAATGGTCTGTGGCATCACGTTTCGCTGTATGTAACCTCCTTGCTATGGATTCGCAAACGTCATCGCTGGCCTGCAGTCCGAATTTTTTAATAATTTGACGACTTTCAACCACCATATCTTCCATCCCCTTATAGCTATCGGCATGGAACTGCTATGGTATACAACGGGAGACTTCGGACAACAATTACACACAGAAATTTCATTTGCGTTTTGTAGTTTTCGCTGCAGAGCGAAATATTAACACATACACAGGTAGAATTTTATATACATCGATAACTTTCCATCCCAATATACTCCTCCCTTTTATCATTATCAACCCTCAAGCCACAATGCAACCAATAAAACCATTTTCAAACAGTAAATATAATTTTCAAAGAGTAATTAGTTCCTTATTTCACGTTATATTTTTCAAATTACTAAATATCTATCAGATCGTTATAAAACCGTGCCTAAAACCTCAGGTATAAATTAGTAACTGTACAGATATTTAAGTCTCTGCTTCTTGTCGTTCGGACGTGATAAGCGTACACCGAACAGACATTCACATTATTATATATAGATAAATAGCTATCCGATCGCCATAAAACCGTGCCTAAAGCCTTCCCCGGGTAGACATTAGTAACTGTATTTTAGCTCTTTATGTCTTGTGGTTCAGGCGTGATAAACGTACACCGAACAGACATTCATATTTATAGACATAGATATCTGACTGCTTGCAGCAGTTTACAAATATCTTTGGACTTCCTCGCGCTTGCTCCCTTCTGGTAACGTCCATGACAGGCTGCCATCCTGCGATTCTTTTGCCAAACGACGCACTCATGTTCCCGCGTGTTGCCCTAACAGACTCCTGGACTTGCTGCTTACGTCCTGCATTGGTCAGCCGTCATTACTAATAACATTTCGCTTCTGTAGTTTTCTCCTGGAACCATGTTTCCAGTCCTTGTACTTTCTGCTGTATGTTGTCTCCTTCGTGACCATGAGAAAAATTACTGTAAGCCACGTGTGCACGCCGTGTCCTACGTACAAGTGCCCAACTGAAATATAGGATAATTACACGCGTTGTTCATAGCAAATGTCTGTAAAACTACTGCGCCAAACTCGTGGGTCATCCGTCCCTAGACTAACAAACTACTTATCATAAACTAACTTATGCTAAAGGTCAACACATACCCAAGGGAGGACTCGAACTTCCGATGACGGGCATACGCGTTGTATCTATTGAGTCAGTAGAATCATGATTCTGTAAACTTGTCCATTGTAACCTGGTCATTGTGGGGAAGGGGTGTGCTACAGAAAATGTCTGATAATCGAGAGGTCGCGGGACGGATTCTCGGTCACGCCTCGGAATACTTCACTCTTTAACCCATCCGTCATTGGCCAGGAACAACATGTTCTTGGGATTCGTCGTTAAACTGTTAAAGTCCCCATTCGTCTGGAGGATTCCTGAGCGAGGTTGCACAGTGGTAACACACTGGACTCACATTCGGGAGGACGGTGGTTCAAATTTAACCCCGACCGTCCGTGATTTCCTTAAAGCACTCCAGGCAAATGCCGGGATGGTTCCTTTGAAAGACCACTGCCGATTTCCTTCTCCATCCCTACCCGAAAGCCCGAGCGTGAGCTCCGTCTCTAATAACCAAGCTGTCGACGCGATGTTGAACACTAAGTTTCCTTCCTTACCTCCGTCTGGAGGATTTCTTGGGTGGGGTACAGACAAGCGCTTCACCAGAGGGGCGTCCATTAACCCACACGAGATTACTGTTAACTTGCCCAGTCGCCTTTTCCAAGAAGAACGTCGTCTTGCAGTCAGGGTCCCGGGAATCTGAGGCACGCAGGCTGCTATGTGGTGTCTGATAATATGCCTGGAAGGGCACCTGGCGTCTACTTCGCCTCAACTGTTTTAATTATCCCTTTATCCTTGCTGCATTTTTAACCACAATCGTTGTAAGTATGTTTCACATCTTTCCGTTGCTCTTCTGTCCTTATCAGTCATTCTGTCGGAAAGAACCGTCTGTCTCGGAACAACTTGTTTTCGACGAATGTACAGCAAAACTACTTATTATTCCGTATAAAATTACGCAGACCAGTTGAAATATTCATAAGTTTCTGACATTTCTGCCTTTGGGACACATATATCTTCTTTTTTGTGGGGTTATTTTAATTTTTAATTGGAAAAACCATAGGGAGCCTAACCCAATAACACTTGAAAATATTTTTTGACCGGTTTTGACAGATCTAAGCTGCCATGAACAGCTTTTTTATATTGTTAAATGAACCTGATCTTATGTCGACCATTGGCCTTGGATTAAAAAAGGATGCTGAGAACATCTAGACTAAAACCAGGAGAAAAAAAACATATAAAATACTTTTCCTGGTGTCCTCTCATTCTGTTTCATTCAGTCAGTTTCAGTCGCCATAGACTTACAAACACCTGAAACTAACTTTTGCTAAGGACAACACACACACACACACACACACACACACACACACACACACACACACACACACGCATGCCAGACGGACTCAAATCTCCCACGGAAACGGCCGCGAGCAATAATGATTTTTCGCTTTAGATAGAACTTTAAAGTGAATTTCATACATTATCTCACACTTTCTCTAACTATCACTCGAATAAGACGTTGCATAAAGAAACTTCACATAGCTCTGTTTTAAACGTATTTACATTTTCCAACAATTTTCGCCGTCTTACACTTCCACGATTCGCGACCCTTAATTTTCGTTCAAACTTCTTTACAAGGATATACGAGGCAGACGACCTCCACGCTACTATGAAAATCCGGCTACTCCGTATTGCTCGCCTGAGTCTTCCTACTGCTCCCGATAGACCAACTTCTCAGCCGAAATCAAACCCAACATTCTGGAGTGCTTCGTCTGAATACCTTTATTCTTTTGTTAATTAAATTAGTATGCAAAACCCTTTTATGATAGCTTGTTATTGAGATCTCAATAAGACTGACAGGAAATATGACCTGAATAGTATTTTTTAAAATATTAATAAATAAAATTAGAAATTTTGCCGTGCTTGGTCAGCCTATAATATTACTCTTTTACTATTCATTCATAATGTCGCAAGTGATTGATACAGTAGTATCTGTTACCTGTTTCCCATTCCAATTTTTACGTCATTCCACTGCTATACCACTAAGAACCAAATTATTGAGTAAATTTTGAGACATGATCTTATTTATGCCTCAAAAGTAAAAACTATCACACACCCTTAGGAAGTACTTGCAATGGTAAATTATTATTATTATTATTATTATTATTATTATTATTATTATTATTATTATTTACAAACAGTCTAGTTTCTTGACAGAAAGACAATCGAATTATTGTTTTAGTCCGTCAGAAAACTATATTTTACCACTCAGGGAGTAAATACGGCAAGTTGGAAAGCACTGAATCAGACGTTTTCGCAGAGCTGTATCACTGCAGAGATTAAGGCTCAAGTACAGTGACTCACATAATCATTCGGACATACATGTTGCATTCTATTGCCCTTTGTGTTAGTGGTTTCAGGAATAATAAAACACTGATATAAATTGAATATAAGTTTCTGTAAGAAAACTAGAAACTAAATGTTCATCTTAGTTCTAAAGAACACTGAACGTACTAACATAATAATTAATAAACAAATGCAAAAACAAAACCAATGTCGCTAAAAATTATTAGGACACATGTCTTTGTACTGATGGTGGAAAAAGTTCAGTATCTGGTAGGCATTCCTTTTATCTTAAACACTTCTCTAAGACGACTTGGCATGCTATACACTAATTTCCGAGTATGGTGAAATTTTCCGCCACTCTTCTTGAAGTCAGCTATCTAAAGATGTGATTGTTATCTTCCTGACTGATTCTCATTCACATGCAATTTTGGAGATTTAGTGGTAAGATGCATCTGCTTTCGACAGTTGATCAGTAACCACAGCCTCACATTCCTGGCCGTATGTTTCAGGTCATGAAGGTAAAAAAACAGTCAACAATCCGAAGATTGGTTTGGACAGCACAGTGCTTTACTAGGCATGGTCCTGTTTGGAGGTGGTATGCCTTGCCTTCCTCCGACCTACGAATTGACTTACCCAGCCAGTTATAGGGGGACCTACAGTTTAACGTGGGTTCCGAACCACGGCGCTACTCTGTATTTTTCACATGAGCAATACTGCCAGAGGTGAAAGAAGTGGAAAGTGACGGGATCGAACCCGCGACCTTTGGATTAATAGTTTGGCACTCTACCACTGATGAATCTGATCTTGATGAATCTTCCGTCAATGTTCCCATTTTTCAGCACTCTTGTCCCTCATTATTCTAAGGCACTGAAATTGCTCCATTTTACCCTAAATAAAAACAAATTCACCAACTCCATTCGCCGACGTGCACACCCTAGATCATTACATGTCCACCGCCATACTTCACAGTTGCAGATGTTGCTTTTGAAGCTCAGTATTAGGACTTCGCCAAACCTTTAATCTGGCGGTGGCGGCCTGGTCGGTGTGACGTGTCTCTATCTAGGTGGGGTTCCGCTAACTTGCTGAATGTTTACTTAGACACTGGCAGTGGCTCCTCTACGCACCACCTCTTCGAGGCAACTGCTAATGTACGAATAAGTGTGTTGAAGCGCGCTAACCGCGTTATGTGGTTTCTGCGTCACTGGTTCTCTCCCGTTTTCTGGAATTGAGCATTTTACCGCGGTCTCGAATATGTCAGACCATAGTCGAACATAAGAGTCAGCCGCGGAGGAGTAGCCGAACGTCTAAGGCGCCTCGCTGTGGAGCGCGCGGTTGCTCGCAGTCGGAGGTTCGAGTCCTCCCTGGGACATGGGTGTGTGTGTTTGTCCTTAGGTTAGTTTGCCTTAGTTTAAGTAGTTTGTAAGCTACAGACTGATGACCACGCAGTTTTGTCTGACAGATTTACAAACATTTGAACATAAGATTCACGAAACTCCCAGTGAATTTTTGCAATCTCGCGACTGCAGCGCATTCAAAATACTTCGTATTTAGGAGCTTTTGTGACGCTAAAAATTGTAGCAACTAAATGTAATCCGAAAATCTCATTTGCAAAGTATGCTCAGAAGTAAGAGAATAATGTTACGAATAACAAGTGTTCATTTATGGTGGTTTGTTATACTTTTAGGCATAGAAGTATATCTTTAACAGTTCATTCACGTCCAAACTTCTGATCTTAATCATAATCACAAATACTTGACCTCTGTTTCATAATATTACTGCTGTATAAAAGTAATGTCCGAATGCATCCAGTAGCAGTTAACTATTTCAGTAGAGCCTGCTTAGTTTCGCAACTCAGTTTCACAAAAATTAGAAGCCTGTATACCAACATATTTTAGCGGTTACCTACAAGTTTTATAAAATGAATGCGTAGCTACAGATAAAAAATACGTCCATATATAAACTGTTAATATTAGCACGTCACGATATTCTGTTTGATACCAAACAAGCAGCAAAAAAAAAAAAAAAAAAAAAAAAAAAAAAAAAAAAAAAAAAAAAAAGATAGGTTCACGAAAGGCACAGAAGCAGCGACAAGGTGACAATATTACGATGTCCGAAATCCTCTAAAACAAAACTCAAAACTCAAGCAACATGTTAGTACGTACTGAGCACGCGAACATAATCATTATAAGTTACTTTTATACTTGAGCACATCAGGTTGCGAATTATATCCGCTTTCAAAAG
The DNA here is from genome assembly GCA_026315105.1 of Locusta migratoria. NCBI lineage: Eukaryota > Metazoa > Arthropoda > Insecta > Orthoptera > Acrididae > Locusta > Locusta migratoria. The sequence goes on along the minus strand of CM048745.1, from coordinate 468,951,279 downwards.
GTTTTTGGACGATATGATTACGACTCAGGTATTGTGAACTGTATGAATTACACTGCACAGACAATTCGTTATTATAGACTGTCGTTAACAGAAGTAGTGGTATTACTTCAATGATGTTTTTATATTTTTATTAGAAAGTTCACAGCAACGGTCAGTGAATAGGAAATATGAAAGTATAAGCATTAAAAACAGTAACTTCTCAGTTTGCATCACGCCATTCCTCTGTTATTCCCTACTGGCCGCTTGGAGCGCTAGTATCGCTTCAAATGCAATTTTTTACTAGAGAGTTTCGAGACAGTTTGAGATAGACTGTGGTCAGACTAGCGTATTAAAAACTAGTTTGCGCGAAAAATATTGCCCATTAATCATGTGGCCACGGTATCGCAAAGGCTAGTGTCCGAATAGTTATTTGAGTCGCTGTTAAGTTGTGCTTACAAAGAGTGTGGTAAGTTTTCATAGTCTGATGCCGGACATACTTCATTCCCGTTGGGAACGATCATCCACAATATCACTACGTTTACATGTAAGACATCTTCCGGAAGACGAAAACCGATTTTCGTAAACCGTTTTTCGCTGTCGTGTTTACATGGCACAGCCTGAATCGGATTTCCTAAGCCACTTAAAATGGCGGCTGAAAAACAGCTGATTCAGTACCCGATTTAGTCAGCATAATCGCTATTTTTCTTTACTTAAATACACAGATTCATGCTCACTCTAATATTAATACTTTTATTTCACATTAGAAAATATCACTCTATCCATATGTGCAGAAAATTCTTACCAAAAAAAACACAATCTGACAAGCCAAGAACGCTTCAAAAACGGTTGCTTTTACATGGGTACGAAAATCGATTGTGGAACTGGAAAACCGCTTTAGAGAAGTGGATTTCCAGAATCGATTTTGGAGTCTTTACATGACGAACCAAAAGCGGAATTGGGAAATCGGTTTACGAAATCCGGTTTTGGGAGCCCTTGTAAACGGGGTGTATAAGTTACTGCTCGTATGGTTACAGCAGCAATCGTGGTAGGCTGAATTCTCGGGCCGCGAGCCTACCGAGGCGGTGGGACGTTCCTGAAGCAGACGCGACGGCTAATGGACGGCGTGTCGGTGTTCAGTGGGTGCCTTTTAGGGAGTGTGTTTGTCCGCCGTGCTGGTGGGCGGGCTGAGTGTTTGGCCACTAACGCCTCTCTCTCTCTCTCTCTCTCTCTCTCTCTCTCTCTCTCTCTCTCTCACCGCCGCTTCTCACGTTACCGCACGCGCCACCTTTAGTGACAACGGCCTGACCTCCGAAGGACGCATTTTCCGAACGGTAATCAGCAAACAACACACTCCCTTACTATAGCGTTATTTAAATATTTTTTTTTTTACACTTCCGTTAATAAAAGTGTGTATACCCTCTTAAAATTTTTCCCTTCACTCAAGATTTCATGTTGGAACGACGCCTGTGGAGTACGTGGAGTGATAACATTTAGGGATCAGTAGCTCCAGGTGTCAATGCATGCTGAACCGCCATTTTAGTAGCCTCCATGGGCAGCAATGCAGGCGCTGATTCTGACGTCCATTCGATCATACACAAGGCCAATACTGACTTGGGATACATTACTCAACGCCTGCTCGGATTAGTTCTGCGAGAGTTGTGGGTTGACGAATAACACGTGTCAGTTGTCGACCTACAATATCCCACAGCAGTGGCGTAACTATGGGGGGAGGATGAGGGGGATAGAACCCGAAAAGGGAAAAGAGAGAGAGAGAGAGAGAGAGAGGTAAGAAAAGAAAAAGAAATCGTATAACAGCAATTTGGTAAAGATTGGAAACTTGGGGTGTTTAACCGAAAGCTTTCATTGAAAGGGAGTGAATTAGTTTCTTCAACGGGAGTGGTAGATGGTAGTCTGCCTGGAAACTGACTAAAATGTTGGTCGTCAAGCAGATCTAGCCCAAAGCTAGATAAGGATGGGATGCACTCTGTGTGAAGCACCTATGGGCATCTCTGTGAGCCGCAGCGCGTGAGTTGCGCATGCGCAATACTGCGCTGTATCTCGTGACCTTGTAAGTGTGCGAGAGAGAGAGGCCGGCGCTACTAGATTTACTAAGCGCCGGCCGCGCTATTGCTCCGGAGCGGAAGTGATAAGGCAGCGCTGCGGTCCGCTATATCAGTCGTGTTTCCGGTAAGACAGCGTCAGTCGTCGTGTAGCTGCCGCACAGGCAACAGCATTGAACGGCTCCAGAGATGCCTCGTTACAGGAGAAGATTTCGGCGATCCCGCCTGACGGTGTTTAAAGCAATAGATGATGTTGAAATTACTACGTCCAATGGGACTGGAGGACAAGTTATTCTTGCTGGTCCATCTGTTTTTGTGGTTGTGTACTGAATTCTACTATTACGAAGAATGATACTCTGGGTCATGGAAATGGCTGGATCACTGTAGCTATTGTCCGCTACAATGATGATACTTTAAAAGGAGTTGGAGGATTGGAGAGTTTCAATTCCAGAAAGGTGATTGCGTTTCGTACATTTCAAGTAGCTGAGGTTTACAACCGTGATATGAAAAACTCATATTTTACGAGTACCATGCCTTTCAAGTTGAGGACAAGGAGTCATCGGAAAATTAATGAGCAAGAAAGTTGTTGTGTGTGGGTGAAAGGACACGGGAATTGTTATAACATAAAGTTTGTTGGAGATTGTGTATATTATTATAGGAATTAAATAAAGTTTATCCCCCCCCCAAAGCCAAGTCCTAATTACGCCAGTGTCCCACAGGCATTTTTTAGGAGGGAAGTCCTGACATCATGCTGGCCAAGGATGTTGGTGCAGGTCTTGTGAAGTTTGTGATCCAGCATTATCCTGCTGGAATAAAACATCACCTCCCGTTGACAAGAATGGCAAAGGAACGGTTCTTACAATTTTCTGCACATATAACACCTTGTTAAAAATATCCTACACAGGCAGTTTGAGGCTCACCATGTTTTGCGACGTCCGAGGTCCGAATCTAATCGAATCCCTGAGAACTGAAAAACCATTAACAGTGACGTGTACTGTGAGACACTCCGAAGGCTTTGCAACTTTGTCAAAAACGGCCTGGGCTGCCAACGGAGGCAGTGGTTCTGCTCCATGATAACGCGCGTCCACAGGTCTCCAGGGTCACACAAAGTGTAGTGGCCAAGGTCAAGTGGCCGCAGTTCGGGCTTCCGCCTTATAGCCTGGACATGCCGCCCTGTGACTTCCATCTGTTCGGTCCGCCAATATAACATTTTGGCCAGTGTATTGTTCTAAACGTGTTTCTACCGTCATGTGGCACGGATTTTAATCGTACTACATGTTTTATCATCTTTTTTGTTCAGTGTATCTCCAAAACTCTCTGCTTGTTAAAGTTTTAAAGTCTCAGAGTTTTAACTCGTGTATCAACAATTTTATTCTTAAAGTCCCATTATGGTTTTAACTTTCGATTGAAGAGCAGCTGACAGCCTGCCTATGTAACCGTAACTTTGTGCGGGGAGGGGGGGGGGGACCGCAATACGGTAATAGCACGCTAGGGGCGCACCAGTAGACCTGCGAGTTGCCACGACGTCAGGATGGCGGGTTTCCTTCAAACCTCAGCAGACCATTTGAACAACATAATGAGCGAGTAGTAAAGCGCAATACTTAAACGATTTCCAGAAAATCACATTAGGAGTTTCACGCGTCGAATATGTAACCTTGAGTTCCTGGTATAAGTAAGCCAAAAGTAAGAGGAAGTGCATGTGTCTACGTTCTTATCCTACTTCGGAGTTTTTTTTTTTTTTTTTTTTTTTTTTTTTTTTTTTTTTTTTTTTTTTTTTTTTTTTAATTAACAGCGATGGGCGAACGGCCAACCCGCAGCAAACGCCCTGTGTGATTTTAATCGTCCGCCCCTCTTCTCTGCTTCCGTGTGTCCAGCTACGTGTTTTCTTTGTCATCGCCGTACTGTGACTTCCACGTTTCACTCTGTTTTTCCACGCACTGTAATGTCTTCCATCAAAAGTCTCCCGTGTCATTGTACTTACTGTCTCCACATTTTATCACCTCAATGATTTTGTATTGTCTCCTGTCATATTGTAAAAACTGTAGGCTGAAGAGCGCCTGCTAGCGCTGCCAGCCCGCCCTGTAAAGGGAACTGGAAACCAACAAAGGATAAATAAATTTAAAAAAAGATAGAAAGTGGTGGTACAGTGGGGCCGGCGTGGTATCTCAGTGTGTTCGGTCAGAGGGCTAGCTGCTCTCTGTGACAGAAATACTGAGCCGATAACCCAAAAATGTGGTTAGCATTCTGGCTGTTTAATCGGTGGATCGCCATTGCAGTCCTAGCTCATACCACTGTTTGTTTTTATTTTATTTATTTATTATTTTTTCTTCGACACTGGTCACATTAGTTTGTAAATATTACATTTCAAAACTAATATAACGAAAAAAAGGTGCAGTTACAAAGACATTTATTGAATATTCAATGTTATTTATCCGTTTACATACGTTTATTGTAACAAAAAATATCATATTTATAATTTTCAACAAGTAAATGAGCGAAGGCATAAGCTTTTCTAGAAACTGTATACTTGTTGTGATTTCCGAAATCTCTTGCACGTCTATTCGGGACTGCACTCGAGCCGGTCGCAGTGGTCGAGGGGATTGAGGCGCTCCAGTCACGGTCTGCACGGCCACTGCGGTTGGGGGTTCGAATCCCTCTTCGGGCATGGATATTTGTACCGTCCTTAGTCTTAGCTAGTTCGTAAGTAGTTTGTAAGCTTAGGGACCGATGACCCCGTAGTTAAGTCCCATAGACTGTACAAACATTTCCACTGCAGTCGACGCTTCGGCCTGCAGACACAGGCTGCACTGTCAACAACAAGGGAAGGGGCAGGCCTCATTCGGCAGTGAACCTGCATGGCGGTGAGACGTTGCTAATGCAGCAAGAACGAACAGTGTACGTACGAGTTTTCGCAATCACAAGTAGTACATGCCGTTTCAATTTATGTTTTCCATGTCTGTATGACAAATATCATCCCAAAATTTGTTATGTCGTAACCACTTCTGGCGATTAATTGTACGAGCCTGTTACCTCCTGACATACTGTACAAATGTTCTTGCTAATGCACGCGTAGATTATTATTTTTTAACATGATGTCTATTCAATAATATGGCCAGTGTTGAAGAAAAAAATATAACAACAAACGACGGTATTGGTAGGTGCTGTGACGTCTAAGATACCAAATACATACAGTAATGCATTACCGAAAAGAAAATAAATGTATTAAAAATACATTGTCTGCTTTAGGCCTTCACTACAAATATTTTATGATTTGCACCATCTTGCAGCGACATGCCTTTGAAAGAAGTTACATTCTTGGTATTAAATTAATCATTCCCTTATTAATTAATAATCTAACCGTTCATCAATAATATTTGATAAGCAAAATAAACCAGAAGAACATACACCATGACCAAATGTGAATGAATGGAAACCCATACATCCCCATCAATTTATAGTTATTAAACCAGAAATTACTGATTTTATAGAAGAATAAGCACTTAAAGATATTAAATCAACTTGACATCATAGGATTATATAAAATGAACTGGATGTCAGATATGATAGCTTCACATGTCAAAACAAGGATATCAATACCTTGTCAACAGGTTTTTCTTGCCACCATTGTAAGTATACTGGAAGTTTGCCGACTGCTGTTGTTACCCAGTGTAGAAACATGGAACTAAAACACGTTGCACACGTTACCACAGTCAATCAACAATTGTGTGATACAGGCCCGAACTTCCTAGCGTAAATCACAAAGAAATAAAGCGAGCAAAACCAGAACCACACAATTGTGCGTGCATGCTAGGATTGAACTGGGAATCCATCGATTACAAAGCCAGAACGCTAAAGACGGGGGCCACCACATTTTCTTGCTTATAGCTGCAACACACGGTTACATGTTTGACGCGTGAAACTACTGCTGCGATGTTCTCGAAATCGTTTGAGTATTGCGCCTTAGTTCTTACACATTATGTTGTCCTAGTGGTCTGCTAAAAGGGTACAAAGTTTGAAAAAAATCCGTGATCCGACCGTCGTGGCCTCCCCTTGTGAGACAAGAAAGTCGATCGTGTAAAAGTGGCTTTAGAGCACTCGACCATTTTATCGTGGATACTCACCTGGTTTTTTCCACTTTATTGTTATTTTATGCCAATGTACAGTACACCGGCAGGCTGGAAGCAACTTCTTACGCTGCTCTTCAGCCTACTGATTGCGTACAATGGGCATGACGATAAAAATATGAAGCATTTAAAAAATTGACTCGGAGAAGTTAATGGGTGATTCAACAACAGAGCAAGATGATATAAACACATGTAGTCTATTAAAATCATGGGCCACGGTGACAGTTAAAACACACAGCAAGAAACACAAAATAGGAACGACGAAAAAAAAAACTGAAAACACTCTTAAAACTCCAGCGTCGACTCTTGTTTGTATTGTGGTGGTTGACGCACTGTTAAACTGCACACTGACAAAGGGAACGCCAAGTATGGTACCAACGAATTTTGATGGGTCGCAGGTATGTTGTGCGGTAACTCCTCCAGACCACCAAGCTAAATGAATTTGTTAAAAAAAATGTTCAAATGTTTGTAGAGTCTATGGAACTTAACTACGGGGTCATCAGTCCCTAAACTTACAAACTACTTATGAACTACTTACAACTAAGGACGGCAGAAATATCCATGCCCGAGGAATGAATTTGTTCCAATGCGCCTTAGTTTCCACGAAAATCGCGATTAAAGTCCAGCGCATAACATCAATACTTGTACTGAGTCATCAGGAGCCCGTCAGTCAACGTGGTGTAATTAGCAAGGTGTTCGACTGTCACGCGTACGACCCGAGTTCAAATTCTGCTCAGATTTTTTTTTCTTCACTTATCCGGCGATTGACTGTGTATAATTATATTCCTTATTTCTTATTGCAAAGATATAGATATATCAGGTAATTACAGTTACATGTGAACGACACGCTACGAATGACTACCCGCCTGGCCACAGCATAATAAGCCGCTGGGACGCGTCAAGTGGACACACACTGCATTCGACGGTATAGCAACACTGCGGCCGGGGACTGTAAACGCAGCTAGCAAATGCTGCACACATGTTACAGCTGATAACTACAGGTGGTTTACTGATCTTTCAGTCGCCGTAAAACTATGCTTCGAAATAAGGAATAAAATAAAATAATCCTGAGCAATACATAACATATTGAGCAATTAACATAAGCTTTTATGAAGACCAATTACTCGAGCATTAACATTAGAGTGGCTATTAAAGCATACAATTATGCACAATCAATCGTTGGACAAGTGAAAAAAAATGGTTCCAAGCAGGATTTTTTTGTTTTTGCGAGGGGGGAATTTTTTTTCTTTATGCTTCTGGAATTAATTTCATTTATTTGTTTTACATTCCTTCAGGTCATGGGATTCACATGGCCAACATATTGAATTTTCTTTGGAACATATAAATAAAAAATAATACGAAATATAATAAATCGAACTTAATATATGCTTCTGGAAGGAGACAGAAGAGTGACGTCCTCTTGAGGTATCGGAAATAAACATTCTTGGGGTCCGACTCTCCGCAACGGGAACCCGGGTATGTCTTCGCGTAAATAATTCGTCCTCCATGTTCGATTTTGGTCCGAATTAGTGTTCGCTTTAATTGTCTTCTCTTACCCGTGTCGACCCAATTACGGGGGGCACTTGAACTCTAGTCGTATGCGCGACAGGCTAGCGGCTTGCTAATTACACCACGCTGTCTCACCTGCCCCTGATGACTCAGTACAAGTATAGATGTTACGCGCAGGATTTTGATCGCGATTTTCGTGGAAACCAAGACGGATTGGAACAAATTCATTTAGCTTGGTGGTCTGGAGAAGTTATCGCACAACATACCTGCGACCCATCAACATTCGTTGGTACCATACATGGTGTTCCCCTTGTGAGATACTGAACACGAAACGATGCACTGTTTAAAGCTGACAGCACTGAGGGCCCCGCAGGGGAGGGAGGGTGGTGTGAGCGGAAGCACGCCCTCGGTAATATACCGGCCTGATGGTAGGTGCGGTTTGGGTGCAAGTGAGGGCACCGGTCCGCCCGCCCGCCGTGGAATGCCGCGTGCCTTGGCGGTCGTCCAGAGTGCGATGGCACACGCGCACCTGCTGCTGCTGCTGCTGCTGCCGCCGCGGCGCCCGTACGGTGGGGCCGTAAAATTTATACCCGCCACTCCTCGCCATGGCGAAAACTGCTTGTAGCGGCCGACAAGCCTTTTATTTCCATTTCCCGAGACAGCGCACTCTTTGTTACAGGCGCTGCCGCTTTACAGCTGCACAGGGAGGTGAGATCATGCCAGACCTCGTGATGCCGGCCGCGGTGGCCGAGGGGACTGAGGCGCTTCAGTCACGGTCTGCACGGCCACTACGGTCGGGGGTTCGAATCCCCCCTCGGGCATGGATATTTGTGCCGTCCTTAGTCTTAGTTAGTTCATAAGTAGTTTGTAAGTTTAGGGACTGATGACCCCGTAGTTAAGTCCCATAAGCTGTACAAACATTTGAACATTTGAAAGACCTCGTTACGGTGCCGGCTCGCAGATCGTTCCCTCTTGAAGTTCTCGTTGATTAGCACTCACGGCAACGACCGGCTGAAATTCCAAGGGGTGAAACTAGTCTAGTAAAAATAATGTAGGCAAGTGTCATTAATAACAGTTACCATAACCATGTACGCACGTCCGCCTCCACCCTCCCCGATCGTCGTACCAGCCACACCCCCACCCTAACATACCTTGGCCTCAGCCTCGATCGCTCCCTCTCCTGGAACCCCCACCTCCACACCGTCCGTCAGAAGGCCATGTCCCGTCTCAGCCTCCTCAAACTCCTCAAAGGCCGCACGTGGGGACTCCGCCCCTCCACCATCCTGTACACCTATCGCTCCAAAAATGTTCAAATGTTTCTAAAACCTATGAGACTTAACTCTGGGGTCATCAGTCTCTTAACTTAAAAAACTACTTATGAACTAGCTTATACTAAAGACGGCACAAACATCCATGCCCTAGGGGGGATTCGAACCCCCGACGGGGAACGGCCTCTCGCATCGTAGCATAGCGCCTCAATGCGCTTGGCCACTGCGCCGCTGCCCTTTCGATCCCTCAAGCGCCCAGTCCTTTGTAACTTCCATCCCGACTGGGTTTCCGCTCCCCGTAGGTATTATAAGACCCTCCAAATCCTTGAGCGCCAAGCCCTCCGCCTCGCCTAGCATATCCCGCTCCCACCGGGTGAGCTTAGTGACACGCTAGGCAAGCGTCGTGTTGAAGTCACAGTCACAACTCTCAAACAAACTCCACTGTGGCATGACCGCACGCTACCCATCCTTATGGCTATAGACCAAACGAGTCCTTATTTCTACACGTAGAAATTGTCTCCGGCTATTGAGATGCTGTGTGCTTCTTACGCCTCGCTCCCTCACGTAATTAAAAAAAAAATCGATTTTCACTTGTTCTTTTCATGTCAACAGAAGCCATTTTGATTTGCCGGATATCTCGCAGTTTTGGTTTAATAACTCGCAGTAAGGTGTTTCAGGCTAACAGTGCATCAAGAATGAATAACAAAATCGTATCCGGATCAATCTGTTATAACTAAATGTAAATAAAAACACACATTAACAATAAAAATACCGACCAAGGTCTACTAGAGATATTTTGTGGCATTTAGCTGTTGTAGCGTAGTGGCTAACACCGTAGACCATAGGTTCAACTTTCCTCCTCCGTAAATATTTTTTTTAAATCTTATTGTTTGTATCAAATTGTAGTAGTTACTTATTCATAACATATTGTGAGATTTTCTTATTCATATAACAGTAGTATGTTACACAGTACTCAATGTTAAATGTAACAAAATGCTGTGTCAGGAATGGATGTCATCGACTTGGAAATTTGTTAGTGACTATAAAATGGAGAATGAAACTGCTGCAAGTGATAAGACTAGCAATGATATTTCTGTTTTTCCTTCAAAAAATATTTGACCTTTGTTCCAAATATTTTGCGATTTCCAAGAAAATGGTAAGTGACAAACACATGGGAACGCTTAAGTTGCTGGTAGGCCTAAATGAAACAAGTATCAGTGACATTCACACTATTCGCTAGACAGAAACATTTTGCTGTTTATTTTCTAATATCTCGCAATTTCCGAGAGTATGGTTAGGCCGATATTGCTTGTCTGCCCCCAATATTTTGCTGTTTAGTTTCGAATACGTCGCGATTTTCGAGAGTGTGGTTTTATCGACATGTCGATGTATCGCATTCACTTCCTGATGACGTCAGGCCAGCGCTTGCCTAGCGTGTCACTAAGCACACCCGCTTCCCTCCTCCACGCGGATTCACTACAACCTCATCTCGTTCCCTCACCTCCTAGAATACTAAACACATCTGGATCCTTTACATGAACCGCAAAATACAGTCCCCATCCTCACCAATCCTGGACTTCTGCCTCGCCTTCACCACTGAATCCCTGCCCCCCCCCTCCACCTGCATACGCTCCACATCCTCTCCCACGGTAACTTCCGCCACCTCCCCCTACCGGGTGCCGCCCTCCGTCCTCAAATCTATCCCTCCCAACAACCCTAAGGCCCGGCGCACACTTGACGCAGCAGAGGCAGAGCAGAGGCAGAGGCGAGGCGCAGGGCCTCTGCTGGTCAGCGCACACTTGACGCAGCGCAGGCAGAGGAGGGCAGCGCAGCTTGCAACAGCACGCACTGCATGTGCACTGCAAACCTCTCGATGCAATCAGATTGAATTCCTGAATCTCCTTCAAAACTCAGTTAATTTAATTTGTGTGTGTGTGTGTTCTGATAGAGTATAAGAGCAGTTAAAGGTCTGTTGAGCAAAGGCAAAAGTGACGAATACATGCTGAACTTCTCTGGTCTATGGAAGCTCATTTTAAGCTCTTGAGCTATTCTGACTAAACAGACGACAGTTCAAAGAGAGTCACATGCTGAGTAAGGACTTAACAGAGAAGAAAAATAGTGTGACACATCATACCCGCTAAAGAAAAATTAGGGATATGTTTTAGGAATTTAATTAAAGTCATATTTATTTTTCTTTCATTTCTTTTATAATTCGGTGAAACAAGTGTCACAGCAAATTCAATAATTGAAAGAACCTTTATACAACTGACATATTTAATCATGATTGTGGTGCAGTATATACGATCAGAAACACTTTTCTTCTCGGTGACACCTGGTTTGCTTTTCATATGTCATAAATTGAAAGATATGTCGATATTAAAAATTTTGCAAATCACAGTTTTCTTGTTTAACTGCATTTGCACGCAAAGTGCTTCCCTACTTAGGTCTTTATTCGTAACTCTTCCATGCTTCTGAGTACTAAGATACTGACGTTTGCTTTTTTCTTCCTCTAAGACGGCAGCTGTGCATGTACATGCAGCATTTTATTACATTGCATTCCTATTTTGTCTCTGTCAACATTTCTTATGTTAATTACCTTCAGCAGCCATTATATTTGTTAGTAATTAGTGAAGCTAATGCTAATACTTTTGCAAATGTTGAATTTCTGAAAGTAGTATAGAATTCAGGTTGAGAAATACTGACAAGAGACGTTCCTAGCATCTATGGTTTAGGGATCCACGAAGGGGTGGACACTGTGTTTCAAGAAATTGAAGAAGGTCCCTGATAGTAAAAAAAATCGTTGCACGTCCCTTCTGGTTTCGCCGAACTTATTATTCAGCAGTAACGGGAATTTTAGCTTATATAGTGCTTTCATGCTTGCCAAATTTACTGAAACCAGGGACTATAGACCGTAAAAATACACAATCAGCATCTTCGGTTTATGAATCTCGGTGACTTTCTATTTCAGTAAGTTGTTCGTTTCCAGCTTGGGTCTGCATCGGCAGCGTACGAAGGGAGAGACGAGGCAGATCCGCACTCGGCACGGCAGGCGTCAACAGCCGAGCGTGTGCCGCGTAGCTGCCGACCACGGCGCGTCAAACGTGTATCTCACGTATTTGCTCGAGAATCGAAAGAGATATGGCTCTCATTCCACCGTTAAAAACAATTTCGATATGTTAGCTACATTTCGTTCGCAGTAATGTATGGTGTAAAACGCAGCAAACGCAAACTAGCCAGCGACTACTTTTTTCATTGCAAACTCTTCAAAATATGCGCGGCGTTGTAGTTTATTTTTATTATAACAATAACTATGTACAATAACGAAAAGAAAACCTCCCCAACGTCATGCGGTTGCTTTTGCCTATATGATACAGAAAAATAATTTTTTTCTAGTGAGTAGTTCCTGCAAAATCGATTGCGGAAGCTGCGTTAGCGCAAAACACGCACAAATCGGAAAATAGTATTTTTCATTTTTTTACGCAGAAAGTAAAAGTGTTACAAAGAAACTAAATACAGAGAAGGATGAAGCTTATATTCGTCTACATAAAACAATTTTTTTCGAAGCATATCGGATGACTTGAAATTTCACTTTGCGACAGAGGTGGAACAGAGGCGCAGGAAAACTGTGCGCCTCGGACAACCGGACAGAGGCGTGACCGAGGAAACGCCTGCCCTCCGCCTCGGCTGCGTTAAGTGTGCGCTGCCCCATTAGAAAGCATGCGTTACAGACGGACAGAGGCCTATCCTCTGCCTCTCCTCTGCCTCTGCTGCGTCAAGTGTGCGCCGGGCCTAACCCTGTCCCTGTGGGTGCACCACCCCCACTCCCCCTCCTCTCCCTTTCCTTCCCACCACTTTGCTATCCTTTCTCCAAACCCTGGGGCCCTATTCTGTATCTTTTCGGCGCCCCAGAGTTCGGTTCGGTCAGAGAGCGCACCGAGGGGTCGAGTTATCGAAGCAGCTCTGTTAGTTCATTCTGTATGCCTTTCGGTGGCGTTTCGGTACGCATTTTTGGACACCGTAGCTCACGGTGGCGCTGTTGCCAGATCCGCTGGCATCAGCCAATCAGAAGTGCCTGACTGCTTCTCCGCGCATGCGCACTGCTGGCGAGCAGCGGGAACGGCAGCCGTGGCCGGCGTTCGCTGCGTTTCCTACCGTGAGAGACAGCCCAAAAAATGTAAAAAATGAAAGTCGTGTATTTCATAATCTGGCGACATAACACGACAGTGTGTTCCGAGAACTACCTACTGACACTTTTTTAAAATTTAATTAAAACTTTTTGTCACTGAAAAAAGAGAATATTTAAACTTTTCATAAAAGTTGTTTATTCACGCTACTCTATGTTAATCACACCGTATCTCCTAAACTAAGCGTCGCACAGCAAAATAATTTTATTATTGCCTTCAGTGCTATATGTTGTCGATGTCTGCAAACTTTCCGGCCAATATATTCAGTGATAGTGAAGTAATAAATTAAAATCCCACGTCTGGCGCAGAACTTTTACCAAACCAACGTCCAAAATGTAGTAAGCGACAAACTTTTTCTCTTTACATTTTTTTGTGGGGGTGTAAGCGAGAAAAAGTTTCGGAAAGGTTTGAATTTATTTTTGCCGTTTGTTGGAAAACGTTAGGTGCTACCGTTTGTCCTAGACGAGAGCAGAATTGTGCGGTTCATTGGCGCGGCGCGAGTTCAACGCGCTGGGAGGGAAGACGCGGCGTTAGCAGCAGAGAGAGCGCAGTGCTAGCAGTGAAAAACTTCTTATTTTGGCACTACGGAAGTACATGGAAGTTTCGGGAAACGAAAAGGATTGCATATTAGTCGAGACAGCTCTTACAAGCGTCAATGGTTTTATACTGAAGAAAGACCGTACAATATTTTAATAACAAAACAGTTGTTTGCGGATGCGGGAAAGCTAAAGGATTTTTTTTAGATTCACTCATAACCAGTTTTAGTATTTTCTGTCGTTACTTGGACAAAACCTGAAACGTCAGGTTTGATTCCATCTTGAATCCAAGTGCTCAGTGGCTGTTAACATATACGGATGTTGAAGAGCAGTCGCAAATATTTCTTTACTGTCGCAAAATTTGATTTTGGTCGCTGTCAGACTCTCATCAGTGCTTAAAACATAGTTTGAAACGTACAAAAATTTTCAGTCTTCATATTGAAGATTATGTGATCGTCAACATGAAGGCTGAAAACTTTTCTTTGTTTCAAACTGCGTTTCAAGCATTGAGAGTAGTCACACATGAATTATTTGTAACAAGACTAAAAAAGTAAATGAATAAAAATAAAAGTCTACGTTTGTTTCACTCACAGAAATTTCATCTTTTGTTTTATAATAAGAGTGAACCCTGATGTATAAGAAACTACTGCTGGCGCTCGCTCTTACATGTACATGCTAAAGAATATTGCAGATCATGCTTCTCTTACACGACTAGAAAAGTGTTCCAAACAAGATGACTGGTGAAAAAATATTTTGCACCTGGAAGGATTCGAACCTAAAACACTTAGAATAGGAGGTTGTCGCCTTAACCGATAGACCACAGCGTCTACAAAAGAGGCCAGTCTTTGTTTCTATTCACTTCTTTGCGGAATGATTATCGGTTATTTATACTGCTGCTAATTTGTATGATTTCCACTATCTAACTTCACAAACTTCCTTTCCATTTTAACTTAAACGATGTAAGAGTGTTTCCTGTAAGTAATAAATACTCAGTTTGTACGGAAAACTACTGTAAAACACTACTAAGTACCGTTCAGATACGTCGGTAACGTGCTTGTTGGCACAACAGGTCTTAAGATTGCGGTGAAAATGGCTCATTTTATGAAGATTTTCAATGCGGTGGAGTATCTGGAGTGCATATTTGAGTAATTCTCACGTACAAATACGAAAATTTGGCAAATACGACGCGACAGCTTTGCGAACGGCGAAAACGAAGGTGACGCCGTATTTGATGGATTTCGTATTTACACTTCCGTAATATGAGAGTTTGCAAGATAAATGAAACGGCGCATTAAAGACATTACCGAGACGTGTATTTTAAGATAAAGTTTATTGCAATAGAGGTTACAGAAGTGCTATATCGTTATATTAAACTCTAGAACGCTAGCAATTTTAACGTAATATTTTGATAATATCTGTAGACAACCTTGAAAATTAATGTTTTAAAGTTACTTATTACTTAAAAAACAACAGATGTATCATTATCGGAATTTAAAACGACACAGCATTGCTAAAATAATAATTTATCTTCGCAATCCAAGCCCACCGAAACGAACCAAACGGCCTCACCGAAACCTCAGCGGCTTTCGGTGCAGCGCTCGAAATTTCGGTGGCCGTTTCGGGCGGTAGCAGGCCACAGAAACGTACAGAATAACCATTTTCGCTACCGAACCGAAATTGACGTAACCGCCGAGAAAAACACACCGAACCGAACGGTACGAAAGATACAGAATAGGGCCCCTGGAGTCCCTACACTCCCTCCCCCACCTCTCCCACCCCTTCCTCTCGTCACAGAGTAACATATACAGAGAAGAAGACCGTAAATCACTGTCCTACGCTCCCCTCGTAGTTCCGTAAGATGCCACCAGATGTCAGGCGGTTCCCCAGCTTAGTATTGGTAGACGACACTAGAGGCGCTTCTGCAGGTGCGTGGAGGGGAGGCTGAGGGGAGATCTCGCGCCGCCTGCCTCGAGGCCACGGATGTGTCTGGTGTGCCCGCGTTTGAGGGGAGGTGGTGATGGGGACAGCCGCTACCTGCCGCCTGCTGTGGCCAGTTTTAAAGGGCTGCTTCTGACCGCAGCGCCATCATGGGACATCTTACGGAATTGCTGGTAACCCTCCCTCCCCGCACCCCTCAACATGTAACCGGGTCACAGAATAGGGAGCATACAGAAGGGAGAGCTGGGGGCGGCGCCTTTGATCTGTGAGTTACCAAGCGATGCGCTCGACGCCATATTGAAAAGCAGTAAACGCCGAACTATAGCCACTTGGTACTTTGGCTGGAAATGTACTTTTTCGAAAGGAAACGGCTTTTCATTATGATCTCCTCTATTTTGCGCCCTCTTCTTGCACCTAATTGGAATCCAACGAAAAAAAAAAAGCCTAAATTTTAATACAACTACTAAAATGTCCGGTGGAACCGATTATCGTTTTATTTGGTGCTTATCTCTAGGAAAATCCCAAACAACGTGGAGTTATGTTTGGGAAATTATTTATAAACAAGAAAGTGACTTTACAACTGCCAGGTTTTATTTGACACGAATAAATTCGCACAAAGTATTGAGTCAGACTTAGCAGTACAACGTGATGACACAGAACTAATGGCGTCTGGGCATATATAAAAGTTGTATTTGCATTAGGAGTATCATTAATTTACTGATCGGGGAAGGGCATATAAAGGAATCCGTCAACCACAGAGCAGGAACAGCATAAAATAATTATTCCCCTTAATCTATTTGTTTGAGTATCAGAAGAGCATTCGTTGCCAACATTAGCACACTACGCCTCCAATGCCGTAAGTAAAATTTTACCTGCCTACTTACGCACTATTCTTTGTCATTCACTTTAAATTATGCCCTGGAACGTTAAACTTATAACATTAATAAACGTACTTCAACATGTCGATGCTGTTGAACTGCTGCAGCAACAGCGAGAGTTATCGTCAAGAGAAGAAGCAAGACTACTCTTAATAATTATTCACATATTACTCTGATTCGAAACTGATAACATTTAACTTTCACTACACATACAGCGACGTTCACTTACTACTCAGCAACTTTTGGGAAGGTGAAGAAACTTATATAGTTATTTGTATTCGAATTATTGCGGCAATTATGTGCTGAACACTATCGGCCGCCTTTTCTTTTATTGCAGCTCATAATAAAAACGGAACAGCTCCGCCTACTGACACACAGCAGTTTCTTTTCACTGTACCAAATACTTGTTTACTTTTATGAGATTCAGGCAGCTAAAATACACAATTAACAAAGAAAGACGGCGCATTACCACGCCACAGAGTAGTGAGTGACCACACGTTTACTGCTTTTCAAGATGGCCGATTCCGCGCATGCGCACTAAATTTTGGAGTTTGGAGTTTCCTTTCTGTATACTCCTTATTCTGGATGTTCCCCGTCTGTATATTTTTGTTTGTGCTTTCGTGCTTCCCACCCTTCCCCCTCCCTTCCCTGCGGTGCCCTTAGTGCCGGCGTTTTAAATAGTACTTCTTCCATTATCAGTGTCTTCATTGTGTTTTAATCAGTGCGTCCACCGCGCAGGAACATGTATATTTTAACCAGTGTCTCCGAGTGTTCTTCGTGTGTCCAGTGTCCGATTTCTCACTGTGTTTTTACCGCCACATATTTTTATCATCTGTGTACTGCTTATGTACATGTCAAGCATTTTAATATTTCACATTTTAACGCCATTTCATTGATTTTACATCTCATCATGTCCATTGTTTTCTAAATTCTCTTGGATGAAGAGCAGCGCTAGGCTGCTGCCAACCTGCTGGCTGTATGTATAGTTAGCGTGAAATACCAATAATAAATAAATAAATAAACACCAGTATGCACATTTCACACATCAATAATACAATTTTACACCGTTCGTGTGTGAAATACAAAAGTTCAAGATGTACATTTAGTATGGGACGAATATGAAGAATTAGTACTTAATCACAGTAGATACACTTTCTACACGACTAACACTGAAGAGGTTTTACATAATTGTTCATAATCGAAATTCGAAGTGACGTGGACTATGCCTCATATCAAAGGCAAAACAAGACTCATTTACATGGCGCGAAAGCATCCTATTTATATTAGTTAAACAATGTCACCGAAAATTACATACTCTTAATGAAGTATATTAAACTCATTACAATACAAAAGTAAACAAATACATGCAACTGGCTATAGTAATAGGCAGCGTAAATAATACTGAGTCAACTTATATATAAATCTCTATTATATTAATAGTATTTCACATATAAATCCTTTTAAATATGTTTCTCAACAATAATTGCGGAATAAACAGTAATTATACGGAAACTAATGAAGTAACAACTTTGCTAGCATTAATTGTGAAACATAATAATACCTATTTTAATATTATGAGAAAATAATTAACTTAGTCTTAACAGAAATACTAATTAGCATACTATCTGAACTATAACAGTATGCCTCTTGTAGGAACTAATTAATATTTGCTAATTACATAGCTTCAGGTAGTCACATTAGAAAAAAGAATTACAAAAGGTTTTGAAAAAGAAAACGGTAATACACTAATTACATTTATAGCTATTATTATGCAACACTGGTATAAGGAGGTTCAGTAATGCAAGCAGATGGGAATAATAAAGCCCAACATGGTTCGTTACAACCTGTCTCATACGCTTTTGACAAGCCAAACAGTTTCGCATGACTTCCCATGAAGGGGCTTTCATGTCGCAATGAATATAGCCGTGGGGAACCCATTTGTTTTGGTTAATGAAGTATTCGATGGAACGGCCACCAATGTATAGTTATTTTCTAAATCCATAGGTACTCAGATACGATAATTTTGTGTATACCAGAATTTCTGAGACAGTCCTTTACTTGTCAGTACTTTATTTTCGTTCGAAATTTTCCGCAAATGTAGATAACAATATTGTAATTAACCAAATTAATCTTTGCAATATTAATGGAGTAAGCATTTCAAAAAGCATTGTTAATAACTAAAAGGCTTTTGACACCGCACAATTATATTGCGATACAAATAGTGCTATAAAAATACTTTGTCATACCTCTACTTTACCGTCTTGACCATTCTCTGTCAAATTACTTTCTCTTAATTACAGTTTATAAAAATCTATTAATAATGGTAACATTACATTTTAAAAAACACAGTCTCGATCGCAAGAGATTTTTTATTGTTTTTAGGGAACCGGTTTCAGTCTGCTTGTGAGACCATCTTCAGGCCGATTGCAATACAGTAATAAAACAAATATTAAGAAGGATGTACAGAATGCGATATTATGGCTATAAACAGTAAAATAATAACAACTTTTCACATTGTTATTATTTTACTGTTTATAGGCATAGTATTGTATTCTGTACAACTTTTCACATTGTTATTATTTTACTATTTATAGTCATAATATCGTATTCTGTACATACTTCTTAATATTTGTAATATTACTGTATTGCAATCGGCAATCGGCGTGAAGATGGTCTCACTAGCAGACTGAAACAGGTTGCCTAACAACAATAAAAAATCTCTTGCGATCGAGACTGTGTTTTTTAACATATAATTTCATTAACGATCGCTGTTTCTCCAGAAATGTATTCTAAAGTTACAAATGGTGACATTGTTGTTTTGTAACATAATGCAATTACTCCTATTACTACAAGAATATAGTTACTACCGTTTCCGGAAGTTATGTAATGTATCTTAAACAGTTTGTAACGAAACTATAAGGGTGTTTTATGATTTAACAATTTGTTATGTAAACAAATCAACACTGCACTAATCATATTTTACAAATATGTTTATCCGATCAATAAATATTTACTGATTAATCTTATGTACATCTTATTTGTGAAAGACACATAATTTAATTACGGTAGCCTGATTCAGGAATGATTGTACCAAATTTTTTCTGCAACGCTCTACAACAGTGTTTTTCACCCTTTTAGAACTCGTAGCTCCTTTCTAAGTAAAACATTTCTGGCGACCCCCTCCCCCCTCCCGTCCGTTCCGAACTTCGAAACCATAACATAACTTTGTCGGAGCTTTATTTGAAATAAATAAATAATAAAAACACCTTGAAAATAAGTTATTTGCTATACGGCAATCACACAAGAAATGAGAAATGAATCAGAAGACAAACAACGACGATGTTTTTGGGAATCTCAGTCAAACCACAAAGCTGCGAAAGTAGAAATGATGTAAACACCTAGTGTGTGAAGTGAGCTCAAGCTTGGTAGAAATTCTGAGCTCCGCTTCTTCCTTGATGGCTACCAAACCTTGTGATCTACTGTTTGGTTCGAAGCACAGTTACTGAAATGTGTTATAGTAACCGTGGTGCAAAGTCTGACACATGAGTTTTGTGTGTATTGCTGTAGCCATTTTGTGTCACATTTCAGTATGAGCATCTTTCAAATGCGCTTTCATGAACTGCTGTAGTTGCGTATGGTATTTTTACCACAAGACAGGTAATCCGTAACAAACGTAAGTTGTCGATACTGCACAAGAGCCGGCCGCGGTGGCCGAGGGGACTTGAGGCGCTTCAGTCACGGTCTGCACGGCCACTACGTTCGGGGCTTCGAATCCCATCTCGGGCATGGATATTTGTGCCGTCCTTAGTATTAGTTAGTTCATAAGTAGTTTGTAAGTTTAGGGACTGATGACCCCGTAGTTAAGTCCCATAAGCTTGACAAATATTTGAACATTTTACTGCACAAGAGGCTCCTCCCGCACTGCCGTTAAGTCGCCTTTGCCTCCTCACTGCAGTCCTTACAGAGGCGAACCGACACACCCGAGAAGAATCCTGGGTGTGCTGGGTGAAGCTGTGAATGCAGCCTGCACAGGTCTTCACTTCCATTCCGCAGATATGTCAGAAGAGTTCAATAGATGTAATCTCGCTTCTCACCTACATCTACATCTACACGGGATACTCTGCAAATCACATTTAAGTGCCTGGCAGAGGGTTCATCGAACCACCGTTATATTATTTATCTCCCAGTCCATTCTCGAATAGCGCGCGGGAAGAAAGGACATCAGAATCTCTCGGTGCGAGCTCTGATTTCTCGTATTTTATTCTGATGATCATTTCTACGTATTTGAGTTGGAGTCAACAATATATTTTCGCATTCGGAGGAGAAAGTATGCGTATTTGAAGTGTTCAACAGTTTCAAATTAAACTAATATTCATTACAGATAAGTTCCACATCGGAATATGAGTGAGTTCAAAATGTGGTTTTCACGTACCCTTTCGATTGTGTGACATTTCTGTGGTGGCGGATGACAGTTACGAAGCATGTGATCAGCTGTACAAGAATTGCTTCCTTCTTGCGCTCGTGACCCCCCGAGTAAGACTATGCGACCCCCCAAGGGTTCGCGACCCACAGATTTGAAAACACTGCTCTAGAACATAGCGTTATCTGTAAACACGAGTGCGACGAATCTCAGCCTCGCTTAAGTAACAGCCAACCAGTTGCAAATTCAAGTTAAATATGGTTTACCACGGTTGACATAAATCAATCTTCTTCAGAAGATACATGGATCTATAGTGAAGAACAAAGTTATAATCGAGTTATGTACAAACCGTATTAAAAACCACAGAATGTTTACCTAGAAAATTACAAAAAATGTTTAGTCTACAGGAAACGAGTATTTACATGACATTATTACTGTGGAAAATTTACACTCGTCAATCTGTGTGCACATAATGTAGTCCTTTAAACCAAAGGCACGTCAAACGTGTAAAATGATAAAATATGTTGTGTAACATAGCAGATTGCGTGACGTGCTTACCGTAGACTGACAGTCTGAGCAAGACGCGGACACCAGATAAACATGACAAGCGGCGCATGCGCCTAGTGACAAAAAATGTTCAAATGTTTGTTAAGCTTAAAATTACATGAAATTTAAATTAAACTTACAAAATACTTATAAACTAGCTTATACTAAAGACGACACAAACATCCATGCCCGAGGGGGGATTCGAACCCCCGACCGTAGCGGCCGTGCAGGCTGTGACTGGGGCGCCGCAGGCCGCTCGGCCACTGCGGCCGGCCCTAGTGACAATGATGCAGCGTCAGTAATCAATGCATGTTAATACAAATTGTAAAACGGGAAACCCATGGAAGGTTAAAATTAAATAAGATAGAATATTGAGGAAATGGCACTGAGAGGTTACCGCTGACTTTAAAATTTTTTAACAATATTGGTTTAAAGCTTTCGAAAAACTGTCTGCACGCGAGATGGAGCTGATCATTAAATATTTTACCATCTCTAGATTGTAAATGTTTAAAAATCTCCAACTCCTCCCAAAGATCGAGCTTTCGTCCCTTGTCTTCTCTTCGTAGAAACAAAGTGTATTCTAGCTTTTTCGGCGTATGGTTAGCAGTAAAAAGGTTTTAAGCGTATGTGGAGAGTCGTTTATGTTCTCCATTGTTTCCCAATAGATGTTCTCTATATTTTACCTTCACTGCCCTGCACTGCCCTGCCTGTTTGGCCAATATAATAACAGGTACAGACGTTACAAATTAATTTATAAACGCCAGAATT
Organism: Locusta migratoria; assembly: GCA_026315105.1. NCBI lineage: Eukaryota > Metazoa > Arthropoda > Insecta > Orthoptera > Acrididae > Locusta > Locusta migratoria. The sequence goes on along the minus strand of CM048745.1, from coordinate 468,929,069 downwards.
AGATAACTTATCTCTATGTATCTTATGAAGAAGATTGATTTATACCAATCGAAAACGCGGTAAAGTTTATTAAACTTTAATTTTCAACTAGTTGGCTGTCACTTTTACTGCTGTGAACTACCATTCTTGTGTGCATCCATGTTTAAGATTTTGAGACCATGTTGTAGTATCTGTCTTCTTTTTGCCCATGCAATTTATATTTTGAAGCTAATAAATAGAAGTCAAACATGCAGCATTGTACTTCCATTTACTACGAAAAACCCACGGTGCCAAATTAAAGTGTTTGAGGACAACATCGAAATTGCGAAGAAGCTGATCAACACAGTAGTTTTGTCAACATTAGCGAAGCAGGTGATGAAATTAAAAACATTATAATTATTAGAACTTGTGTTGTGGTTGTGGCGGTTCTTTTCTAACTAATGGGCAGGATCGTCACAATGAATTAATAAGAGATGTTAGAACGAATGGAGTCCGATTAACATTACTCGCTAGTTGACAGTTCAGGCGTCGGAGCTGCTTTCCTTCAATCACAGCGCTCTACGCCACGCCCCAACCGTTCGTTCGCCGTCGCCAAAGTGCCACAACGATTGGTCAGTTCATTTCCATTTCCCTGTCTGGATCTCTTTATTGTTTTGTTCCAGATTCATGGGTCATAGTGCGGATCCGTAGCATAGTGGTAGAGTATCAGACTACAAATCCAAAGGTCGCGGATTCGATTCTCGGCAGGCCCTAGGATTTTTATCTCTCACTTTCCACTTGTTTTATCTCTGCCAGTGTTGCTGATGTGAGAAATACGAGTAGCACCGTGGTTCGCAACCCACTTTAAACTGTAGGTCCCCCTATAACTGGCTGGGCAAGTCAGTTCGAAGGTCGGAGGAAGGCTACGGCATACCACCTCCAAACAGCACCATCCCTGGTAAAGCAGGGTAAACAGGACCATGCCTAGTAAAGCACTGTGGTGTTCAAACCAAGTCTTCGGATTGTTGACTGCTTCACTATTTTACTTACCTTTTTATTTCGCATTTCATCCTTAACGGTAACCTTACAAAGAAAACAAGCCTTGGATGAAGCTGGTAACGAAATACGTACTCATACACAGCACAGCACACACTACTAGATACATTCGTACAAGCAGTGATTTAATGTCACGCATACAAGAATTATATCACAGGTATTAGCTTACATTAGACGAGCTGCGTATGATTTACGTGAAACCGAGGTATCTAAAGGCTACTATTTAGTGCTGTTACTGTGTATCGTCACTTAACCATTGACAGTAATGTAGTTACATAGCGCACTGATAATGTCTTTGCTACTCGGGTGGAAGATTGTAGATTCGAATCTCGACATATGACGTTATTTTAATTTCTAAATCAACAATTACTTTGACCTTTTTTTATTTAAGTAATTTGTTTAACTGAATTTCTAACGTTTTACCTAATTACAACTTTATCATGATAGTATTGACTTTTTATTCACTCTTATTTTTCATCCCATGTTTTTTTAAATCTCCTTTTGTCGTTAATAACTCATTAACTTACAAGCAGGGCTGCTGATTGATTCGTAACATGGCAGCTTGCGTAACCACTAGCCAGTGTGAGGATATTTTCAGCTAATCAATCACAGCGGGAAATTACAGTTTGCTTTTAGCGGCGTCTCTGAAATTATTCTGTCTTTAATCGCCGTGAACGGAGCAATCATGGTTTTAGTTCTGCTGGAGACGGTTGACCGCCGTTTTGTCGGATATATAATAACGTCACGTGTGGTTAGATTACTTCATCGGACTAGATTGAGGACTACAGAACGCGTCTTCCGCTACAGTTGAGCCGTCGCTCACTTAAAATGAGCTGTCGATAGAGATATCGCATTCCTACCATTAACTCTTGGCGGCCTCTTCCGACCCTGAGCCGCGTTATGGAGTGCATTAACAGCATCTGGGAAGTGGCCCGTCGTGTTTGTGTGTGTAGCCTACAGCCGAGCGGTAGCCGGCTGCCTATGCCACAGCACTGTAGCGCCACCTGACAAAAACGTCAACTAGCAAGCAATTTTACTCGCACTATAAGAAACTACAAGAAGTAATCTACACTTATATACCATTAAAGACGAGTCGTAGTTTCACATTTTTACTAAAAACTTTCAAAAAGTTCTTGATCAATGTATTACAAATTTTTACATAATTTTCTAGTAAGAACTGAGACGGACATAGGCTATATTTTTTTCTAACATACATAGTGAATCTAACTTCCCGTACTCGGGCTTCGCAGCGAGATTCCTCACATGCTAGCAATAAAAAAAAGCCTGTCACAAAATTTCGTCCTGCGTATATTTCCGGCAGTAAATGGACTTCGAAGATTGAGATGGGTGTGTGTCCCATACGCCAGTGTGTTTCAGAATTACACTACTACACCAACAAGCTTCTAGGGGATGTGGAGGTGCCTTGAGGAACTAAATAATCATGGAAACCCATGCTCGGAATCGCCATTGGACGACGCTATGGAGAGCCCAAGTTGTAGGCACCAGCTCCTGCCGCTAGACATCCACTCCAGCAACTTGGACGCTCTGTAGCGTCATTGGATGACGTTTCCGGGCATGGGTTTCTATGCTCATTTTGTTCCTTAAGACTCCTCCCACAACCCTTATAAGATTGTTGGTGCAGTAGTGTAATTCTGAAACACACTGACATCTCAATCTTCGGTGTCTATTTACAGCCGTAAATATGCGCAGGAAGAAATTTTGTGAGAGACATTTTTTTTATTGCTAGCATGTGAAGAATCGCGCTGTGAAGCCCGAGTCCGCGAATTTAGATTCATCCTGTATATATATCGGAACAGTTGTTCGCTAAAATCTGGTAAAGTTTTCCCCAGACCTTTATACGATACTCTAATAAACGACCATATCAAAAGTTGACCAAATGTTGTCAACTATTGTTACCAAAAAGCTCGAAAATTCCTCTACCTACTCAGTGCTCAAATAAAAAACTCCGATGGACATACACTATAAACATAGACACCGTTGGACCAATCACTATCAAAGTTGACAGACATATGTGTATTGTTTATTATTATTTTCATTATTATTACTTTTTTTATGTCTCTGCGTTGCAGCGAGTTCAGGAGGTGGACTAAGACGAGCAAGGATGTGAACAGAGGTCTATAACTAAAAGAATTGATTAGTCCACATAATTTTATTTACTCGGTGAAATGAATACTTAACTTTGGTGTGATTGTCTGGAACAAAGTTCTTCCTAACTACAACTCTGCAATGTTTCACTAAGAGTACTGACAATGTGGTTCCGGCTTGTGGTAAGACAAACTGCTGGCTCTCGCGGATGGAACTTTTTTGTTGACTCCTGGATCGAAACTGTAAAAGCTCTTTCTCTTTGGTGTTGCTGTGGTGCGCCGGCATATGTAGGCGATCCCCCTCCTTCCTATTGGCCGGCGCGCGAAGCAGGCAAAGAGGTAACGAGACTGCGAGCGCTGCCGGCGGCCGAAGTTCTGTAGAGCGACTTACCGCCCGTCTTATAGTGGCGACTTGGTAGACCACCGGCGCTGTGGCGAACAGCATTTTTCATACGGAAGTTTTCTATAGTCCGAAAACTACAGTATGTGGCATGCTGGAGGTACTTTTCAATAGACACTGACACCGCTTAACTGATCAATAGACTTCATAACTGTTTGAATAGTCACCAGGAAAGTTGAGAACGTACTCATTTCCTGAAAACCACATCATTGATATCAGATACACTTTTGCTCAGTGGTGAGCAGTATGTTTTGACAGCATTTCGGCAGCACATTGGCACCGTTCAGGTATTTACAAACAAGTCCTTCTCCTGTTCTGAGAGGTCAAAGATCTTATTAAATCTCCAAAATAAATTTGAGGTTGGAATTCTGGGCTCTAAATATGAAGTAATGAGATGATTCAAATTCATAGTTAATTATAAATTTCAAAGAAATCAAATATTCTGGTTTTTAGTTCATTGATGATATTTATACTCGTAAAATATAGAATGAATGTGGGTGCAGTTAATTTCGTGAATTAATTTTTTTTCTTTCTTTTCTTTTCTTTTTTTCCCCCTTTTTTTCGTGTGTGTGATATTTTTATCGGGCAATTTTCTTCTCATTTTACCACATGGTACGTGTAAATTCATATTTGCTTTGTTCAGTTAAGTAGGATGGTTATTTCGAAGTTATCAAGGCTTACAAATGTCTTTTTAAGTGTACGATGCGTTGTGTTGTTTTCACTGATTCTATTTTCTGAACAATTACGTATTTTCAACTTTGGCTGGGAGTATACTTTGGGGCATTCACGTTAATGAGATATTTTTCGTTTTAAGAGTCTAATGTTATTTGCTAAACTTTCGTTAGATAAGTCCAATAGAAGCGTATAATATGCCCATTCGAAAATACGGAATTTCGCTAGAAGAACTTATTGACATGGCCGATATCACGTCCATGTTTTTACATTTTCAACGGGCGGTAAAGTGCCCAGCACAATGTTTCAGTTAATCTATTTAACTGGGATAAGTCTTGATAAATAATACGTTGAGTTGCAGCATATTATCTACAAACAGTTCCTTATAATTTCAATAAAAATTGAAACAAAACATATTGTAACGCAGGAGATACTAATAAATGAGAAAGAACAAATTAGAAACTCTTACCAACTTTACATCTACTTACACAAAGATTTCTGTAATATTTTCAGACCTCCAACATAAACATTAACCTAGCCCACAAGAATATGCACTCTGGCGCATTGCCTTACTCAACAGTACCACCAGAATAAAAAAGTAAGCAACAAAAACTGACAGTCATTACTTAGTCATTCCAAGACACGATTAGTGTGTCTCATACATTTGCAGTGAAAGATCTAGACACACAACTTTAACGCTTCTTTCCACAATACCGGAAGGTTATTTGTAGTGTTTCAGGAACGCGAAATACGCCTTCAGCTACCCTTAAGTGAACACTTTATTAATACTCACCTGCGGCCGTTGTGGAGAAACAGATTCTAGAACTTCTACATTTACATATTTACAGTGCAAATACCAAATCAAAATATTCAACTGTTTGTAAAGCTCATGGGACTTAACTGCGGGGTCATCAGTCCCTAAACTTACAAACTATCTTATACTAAAGACGGCGCAAACATTCGCACCCCCGACGAGGAACGACCTCGCACATCGCAGCATAGCGCCTCAATGCGCTCGGCCGCTCCGCCGCGGCAGTGTAAATACCACTTAAGTGCATGGCAGAGAGTTTATCTAACCACTTTCCTAATGTTTCTTTACCTTTCCATCCTTATAGCACGTGGGAAAAAGGAACACCTAAATCTTTCCGGTTATGATGATCATGTCTGCCTATGTAGCTGGGTGCATACAAAATATGTTCGCTTCCGAAGAAGAATTGGTGAAACAAATTTCCCAAATAGATATCGTCTCAACAATTAACGCCTTTCTTTTAATGATTTCCACCGCAACTCTGACATCATTTCCGGGACATGCTGTCCCCTATATCGCGATAATACAAAACGAGTTGCCCTTTTCTGAACTTTTTCTACATCCTCCGTCAGTTCTACTTAGTGGGAATCCGACAATGCGCAGCAATACTCCAAAAAAGAACGTACAAATATAGCGCAGACACTTTCTTTAGTAGAAGTATTGCATCTTCTAAGTGTTCTTACAAAGAAACGTAGTCTTTGGCTCGCTTTCACTACATTATTTTACGTGTGTTCTTTCAAATTTAAATTCTTTGTAATAGTAATTCGTAGACTTGAATTTACGGCCTGATTTATGGTGTAAATAAAGTTTAACGGATTTCTTTTAATGCTCATATGAAAGATTTCATACTTTTCATTATTCAGAGTCAACTGCCAATTTTTGCACCATGCAGATATCATCTAAACCATTTTACAGTTGCTTTCGATCTTCTGGTAACTTTACTAATCGAAAAACGACAACATCATCAACGAACATTGTAAGCGAGTTGCTTAAATTGTCTCCTACATCGTTTCTAATTACCAGGACCAGTACTGGCCCTATAACATTTTCTGGGGAATGCCAGATATCACTTCTGTTTTCCAGATGAGTTTCTGTCAATTACTACATACTGTGTCTCTTCTGACAGGAAATCCAGCAGAGATAGTATTCCATAAGCACGCATTCGATATGTCACGACACCATTACTGCTCGCAGAGAATAATGATGTAATGCTGTAAACTAGTTCTCAATTTTCACGAAATTATAGGCTCGTGCAGTCTTCTCCTGTTACACATGTTTGTGATAAATCAATTAATTTTTCGTGGTTTGTTATGTCTTTGTGTGTCCAGAAGAAATTCGTAATACGTGGCATTGATTTTTTAGGAGGGAGCAGCAAACCGTCCTGCATTTCTTACAGCACCTAGCAGGTAGGCCACCCTGCAATACATCACCGACAATTGTCGAGGCGTAGTACGGATGTCTACTTCACAGTTATTGTCTTACTCTCCAACAGAACATTTCTGAGTCAGTTAGGAATAGCACATGCAATATTAAACAAAATGACACCGTCTATGATGAACGAAATATCCGCAGTGGCGGAAGTGACCACTTCAGATCGCCCCTGGTCTATCTATCTGCGTTTCTCACAAGAAAGTCATATGAGGCAAACAAACATAATAAAGAGGATTCCCCATGTCGAATATCTCTGTACCGCAATATTTAATGTGTGTAACGTGTATCATTTAAGACTTGCAGACTAGTAGTATGCTTCAACTGTGGGGAAACATCACGAGCAGCGTTTTCTGGCTGACAGCATTCAAAGGGCACAACGGTAACTGTCTAATACTAAGCTTTTTTGCCGCGGAAGAATAGCCGTGCGCACTAAGGCGCCCTGCGGCGGTGCGCGCGGCCGTTCGCCGTCGGGGGTTCGAGTCCTTCCTCGGGCATGGGTGTTTGTGTTGTCATCATAAGTTACTTTAATTTAGTGTATGTAGTTTGTAAGCTTAGGGAGTGATGACCAAAGTAGGTAAGTCCCTTAGATTTACAAACAACCAACTAAGCTTTTGGGCAAATTGGGTGAAACATACGCAAGAAGGGGGCTGTATGGCAAAAAGAGGCAAAAACTCCTGCTGGGTCGCAGTTTCTCGTAACGGTAACTTGGCAGTGAGAAGTCTAAGGAATGACAGGTATGAAGTTATGAAATGCCCGTCTGAAATTCTCCTGAGCCTACACCTAAGAAAATTTATAACTGACCCTTAGAGTGCAATGTAGCCGTAGTGAGTACACACCTTTGAGAACTGCAATTCACAACTACAATCACTATGTTTACATGAGGCATATCTTCCGGAAAACGAAAACCGAATTCCCTAAACTGTGTTTCTCCGTCGTTTTTGCATATTAAGGCCAGAAGTGTCTGAAAAGCTGATACGGTACGCCGTTTCATTTTTCTTATAAAGACAGATTCGTGCTCATTCGCATATTTCTACTTCTCTTTCACTGCAGAAAATGTCATTTTGTCATTATCAGTCGAAAATTCTTAACAAGAAGACGCAACTAGACAAGCCTAGAACGTTTGGAAAAAAAAAAAAAAAAAAAAAAAAAAAAAAAAAAAAAAAAAAAAAAAAGGTTGCGTTTACGTGGGTGCGAAAATCGATCGTGAAAGTGGAAGACCGCTTTACAGAATACGATTTCCATAATCGAATTTGCAGTGTTTATATTACTAACCAAGAACAGAATTGGTAAATTGGTGTACGAAATCCCGTTTTGGGAGGCCATTTAAACTGCGTGATTCTACTCGGAGAAAACGTCAGACAACAGTACAGTAAAATGAAGGGAAATAACATTGGAAAGTAAATGCATTTTCTACCCAAGGATACACAGTTTTTCTTATAGCTGTCATAGATTAAGTAAACTGTATCTAATTCAAAATTGCCCATCAAAATGGGTAGAATGTAGCCTTGTCGTTTGTGTAACTAGAGGATATGTTTTACAGTTCTTAGATTTTGAAGGTGGGGGGGGCTTTTGTTTGCTATAATTGATTTTATTTCTCCCAGACTCGTTTTGCCACTTATTTTAAAGGCATCTTCAGTGGGATATACAAGTACAATTTTTTGTGTGATTTTTTTTGTTTCGAGATTATAAACGGTTTACGTTTGTTTTTTGTTTTACATAAGGAAATAAGTTTTTACTTACATTTTAGTTGTCTTTTCAACTATGTTCTGTGTTTCATCCATCTTATCAAGGTCACATGTTGCACATTGCATAACTAACACACTTTTTCGCACAGTTGTACACATTTTGGAGGTGATTAGTAGCCATGATTTACTTTCTGTATTTTCGTGTGTCATTTGTTTTGTAGCCAACATAACGAAATGTATGTTGGTTGCTAACCTTTGTGGGTGAACAAAATGAAATAGTAAGAATGTTATTTGAAACAGAAAAACAAGAAGGAGAGAGAGAGGGAGGGAGAGTGTCAGAGAGAGAGAGAATAGTCTTATTTTGTGTGTGTATGATTGAAATTTATGTAAGAGGGTGGTAGAAATTTGGGTGTTTAGTTGATTTTTGTTTAAATGATCTTTGAAGAGGTGGGGGTGGAGGTTTAATAAGAGACTGGGGGATTGGGCTTTGTAACTATTTTATGTTCAAATGTTTGTAGAGCTCATGGGACTTAACTACGGGGTCGTCAGTCCCTAAACTTACAAACTACTTATGAACTAGCTACAACTAAGGACGGCACAAATATCCATGCCCGAGGGGGGATTCGAACCGCCGACCGTAGTGGCCGTGTAGACCCTGACTGAAGCGCCGCAGTCCCCTCGACCACCGCGGCCGGCAACTATTTTACCTAGCAGCGTAAACAGTGAATTGTTTGATACGTTTACTTGATCATTCAGCAGAATTTTCTTTTCAGCTTTTGTTTTGTGTATGTGATAATTTTCTTGAAGTGTGAGAAAGTGTTTATTATTATTATTTATTCCAATTATTTTCATGTCATCTTCTCTGGAGATTGGTCTGTAATTATGTTGTCTTAGATGTTCGACGAGTGTGGAATGGTTTGTACCCAGACAACCTTGTTATGTTCTCCAGTGTTTGGAAATGTCGCTGACATGCTCATTGCAAGTTAAAAGTGTACGAGTGTGGGGCCCGTGTTCCGTGGGCAGAGTTGGAAGCCGGCGGCAGCTGCGCGCTGTGCAGGTGCGCGCGCCGGCGGTGACGTCACAGCATACCTGTCGCCAGTACGCATGCGCAGCACGTGCCGCCACAGGGTCTGCCGTGCGACGCCAGTTCCTTTTTCACCTCCGTCAAGCAACACACGCGAAATGAATACACGGCTACACACTTACTGCACACTGGGAACCTCGCTGCTGAACGAAGATGTCGAATGTTCCGAACGACTATTTCAGTCATACGGTTTACAACTTGACGAAACTGACACGTAGTTATTGGAAATATACTTCACAGTGCACCTGAATGTAAAATATATGATCATAAACTTTCTTGTATATATACTTTGAAAAACATCATTCCGTATATTCAAATATACACTGCGCAAACACGGATGTTGTAAGTACTTACATATTAGTTAGTAGAAGGTACTAAAATTTTTGGGAATTTGATACATCAGCAAATTAAGACTTTAATGCAAAATGTATTTATTTAAAAAAATGAAAAATATTAGAAAGGTTGGGTACAGTGGCGAAACAATAGGTTGACAGAGCGGGCAGAATACCATGGGCCCCCGACCCAAGAAGAGGTGAGCACAAGAGGAACCTAGCGTTTATTACAAAAGTGAATGAAAGGATTAATCCTGGTATAAAGTGCGCCGACTGTAGCAAATTTTAGTTAGAGAAGGTAGGTATTTTAAGAAAAGAAAAAGTGTCAATGGCAACATCAAAGTTCGCATTTTCGGTTAATAATATAGCCAAGTTGCGTAGTCTTCACATCTGACACTTGGAGCTACGTAGCGCCCTAGTCAACTGTAAGAATATGCTCACTTAGGGTGCTGGCTGACCAATATATTCCAAGTACACTGAAGTCTCAATATGTGTAACATACAGTGATTGTAGATGACGGCTGCGGTCTAGCCGAGCGGTCTAAGGCGCCTCGCTGCGGAGCGCGCGGTTGCTCGCCGTCGGAGGTTCGAGTCCTCCCTGGGGCATGGGTGTGTGGGTGCGTGTGTGTTTGTCCTTAGGTTAGTTTCACTTAGTTTGTAAGGTACGGACTAATGACCACGCAGTTTGGTCCGATAGATATACAAACATTTGAACATTTTTTTGCAGATGGCGTTTTTCAAAAATGTTTGTATAGCTTATGGGACTTAACTACGGGGTCACCAGTCCCTAAACTTACAAACTACTTATGAACTAACTAACACTAAGGACGGCACAAATATGCATGCCCGAGGGGGGATTCGAACCCCCCGCCGTAGTGGCCGTGCAGACCGTGACTGGAGCGCCTCAGTCCCCTCGGCCACCGCGGCCGGCGGCGTTTTTGAAATGGCTGTAGGCGAAGTGATGATAACTGCAGATGGCAGAAATAGTAATGGTAATGAAGACATTGAAATAGAGTTCTAAATAACTTGCTATTGAAGTGTCGATTACATATGTTATGTTGATTAAATAATTTTAAAGGGAACTAGATAGAAGTTAAAAGCTATACAAATTGATGGAAGCCCCCCCCCCCCCCCCCAGATAAATTTGCCTCGGGTCTCAGATGGTATAGTTACGCCACTGGTTGGGTATACATCAGATAGCAAAATGTTATTCTTTTTCAATTACATGCTTCCCTAATTTATACATTGTGAAAATTGTGGAAACAATTTCTATTTGCTACAAAACGCAAGTACGAGTCACGTTTTGTACACATTACTTTTATTTTTTGACATTTATTATATTTACATCCGACAGATTTTTCCAGTGATCGCTTCGGTCCTTTCTAATATTAGCATTTGTTGTATTTGGTTGTGTATTTGCTATTGCCTGGTGAGCTATCCAGCGGTGGTTTTCCTGACCAGAATAAGGATTCAGCAATATCAAACTTGAAATCAAACAGAGCCATATGGGTTTTCTCTTCAATAGTGTTTTCAATACAGGCTCTCTTGTAAAGAAGCCAAGCAACAACACAACTCATGTCAAGTATGTACTCTCGAGGCGGACTTTTACAGTTTAGTTAAGCTTGTTACGACGTCACGAATCAGTAAGCTGTCACATGCTCCGTATCTTGAGGTATCTTGTAAATTGCTCGCAACATCCAAACAAACAGTTTTTCAGTGCTTCGAGAGCGCAAACAGTCTCTAGCGAGGGGAAGCCAGAACATAACACGAAATAAATATGAGTCTTGATTTAGATGAAATGCGGTTAATAGTAATCGATATTCTGCAAATCAGGGTCACATCAAACGGACAGGATACCGTTAATCCTTTTTTTAGCCCTTAAGGATTTGAGCAGTTGCAATGGCACGTTGTCGGCCGGGCACGACCCCATTGGGCATGTGACGTCAGGGAGCGCGGTGGCTGAGCAGTGACTGGCGACTTCATTCATATCAGCCGTCTGCTTAAAACTTTAGCTGGGAAAGTCCTACTGTGTGATTTGTTATTATAAGAGGAACCACGCCACGGTAATCCTTGGCGTACCATATTGTTACCCTTTTGGAATACACAGGGTGAATCACCTAACACTTGCTCCGCAAATATTGCGGAAACGGAAAGTGCGATTGATGTGCGGTACTCAATGTGGATTGGTACTCAAGGTGGATTGGTACTCAAGGACTCGTATTGTTAGCCAATAAACAGATTGTAAAAAAGGGTATTTTTTATGAAAACAAACAATTTTTCAAGTGGAACAATGGTTGTTTCTGTCATGCACTGGAATTTTTGACACTAGCTGTGTACAAAGAATTTTGAATGACATTTTTATTACGTTCAGTTTGGTAGCTGCAACCATTCAAAGTTTTGGGGCCGGAGGCTGCGACAGCGTATCTGACTGGCTGGTGGTCATGAGACAGTGGGCCGTGCCCCAAGGGCTAGCCACTCGGCCAGTCAACTACGCTATCGCACCTCCGCCCCCGGAACTTGGAACGGCTGTAGCTGCCAAACTAAACGTAATAAAAATATCATTCAAAATTCTTTGTACACAGCTGGTGTCAAAAATTCTTGTGCATGATAGAAACAACCATTGTTCCATTTAAAAAAAACTGCATGTTTGCATAAAAATACTTTCCAAATTTTTACAACTGGCTAAAAATACGAGCCCCTGACAACCAATCCATTCTGTGAAAACCGCACATCAATCGCACTTTCCGTTTCCGCAATATCTGCGGTGCAAATGTTAGATGTTCGCCCTGTAAACCGGAAAACAGAGATAAGTTTTAAAAATATTTTTAAACAATCAATATAGGATGATTTTTTTCATATGTATTGTAACGGCTTTCGACCACGTAAGATCCTCCTCAGACTGTCTCCACAGAAGGTGAGCGGAGACGACGGGTAGAGCAAGAACCGTATGTAAGAATACCACTGTCGACCGCTTTAACAGTAATCTGTGGTGTTAAACACTACGGTCTACGGTCTCTTGTCTATATACAGGGTGTTTCTAAATGATACTGACAAACTTCGTGGGGTGGTAGAGGATGGTTTGAGGAACAAATTGATGTAGGGAACCCATGTCCGGTAACGTCAACCAACGGCGCTACCGAGCGTGAAAAGTATAGGTGCTGGCGCACGGCAAGAAAGCCTTGCGTTCATAGGAAACAGGAGCTGCCCATACAGCTGCTAGCTCCATCCTCTCCACCGGCGATCGTTGCAATCACTCGCAAACCTCGAATATAAAAAACTACATTTTACAGACCTGCCCGCGGCCTGTGTGTGCACAGAACGACGCGTTCGCCGCCCGAATTTGGCCTAGCGGCAGGCACCAGCACCTACAATTTTGACGCTCGGTAGCGCCGTTGGGTAGAGTTTTCGGACACGGGTTCCCTACCTCATTTTGTCCCTCAAGCCGTTCTCTACCATCCCATAATGTTTGTCGGTATCGTTTAGAAAAACCCCGCATATTTTTAAAAAAGAAAAAAAGCTTCTAAGTCAATGTAGTCAAAACGTGCGATCATTTATGTGACCTATCAAATCATTCATCAGAAGCTGTAGGTGGACTGCTTATGCACATAATGAAGAGTGTGTGAGAGTGTGTGGAAGCCTCAACCCTCGCACTTACATTTTTCTCCTTCATGCTATTTTAAAATTTTCGTAGTTCAGCCTGCGTGCACTATCTTTGTGTAAAAGGGCTCATCAAATGGCTTTCACTTTGGAAGCCTCATAGCTTCATATGTGTTTAGGAGAGGCCACACACCTGCCGCATCACCTTGCTACTGTTCCGTTAACTTTCAGTAGGTTGTTTCACCTGGAGGTAGTGTTACGGTTAAACAAATGTAGTTTAAATGCTGTTCAGTAATTGAACTGCTTGTTGACCCATTGTTTAGTGTTGTGACGATAGTAAATTCTTGGCTTCTGACTCAGTCTAAATCCCGCTCATTGTTCATACTTACATTACTTATCAGTGGATAACTCTTCAAGTCCACTTATCTATACAAAAGTGCCACAAGTTCAAAGGATAAATAAAAGTGCACTATTTGATTGAAGCAGAGTTTTCAAGGAATGATTTATGTAGTTCTTTGTTCGGTATTACGTAATGCTTTCACATGCCGAGGAGCTATGTCGTAATTAAGGTCCACCAGTTGCATTACTATTTCACATAAATACCGAAATGAATCAAGGCGAGTTTTCATTTACGAAATTACAACTAAGCGCGAAATTTTTGCGCTGAATATAAGAATTTTTTCCGTCGACGGTGGAGATCGCTTTGACGTTGTCCACACACACGGTCTAGCTATTTAAGGCAAAACTTCTTCATTAACTATGATACATTTTATTGCAAAACGTGAGAATGGTGTCATTTTATATGATCAAGTAAGCATCTTCCGCCTGAGGAAGTCTTGGTATTTTTACATGCAAAGAAACATAAGTATTCCCTCAAGTCAATAGAATGCACTAAGCGATAAATGTTAAAAATATGTGTGAAGCGGTAAAGCGCGAATTTAGAAATGCTGTCGTGGTGAGAAACATCTCTTTCAACTTATTTCATGTCGTGATATCTGCTGCAAAGTTTGCAGCTAACAATTACTTTTGCACAGTTCACGCCATTTCTTTATAGACTGATGAAAACAACGTATAAAGCATCATGAACACGAGTCTTACTTATGATTATATCCTTTAACTTTCAATACTAAACCGTTTTTCACAAAACTGTATTTCAAATTATCACACTCCGAATTGACATGCATTCTTCAGAAAAATATAGTGCAGAGAGTGAGAAATACGTAACCTATGAATATAATACTAGGTTTCAGTGCAAATGAAAGATGTCGTATAAAATTTACATACTGTCTTTGCATTTGACTACAATAAAATATTTACACCGTTAGTAATTCAACATGTTTTTACGCTTTTTTAAGTGCAAGTCTTGACAGAATAGGTATGGCTGTGTATGTAGCTATAGTATGGACCAAAAATTTGAACTCAAATCTACCTTACTGATACAGTATTTACGAAACGTTTTACAAAATATGGCTTCATAACAACTTCTAATTTGTGTCCCGTATTTTGATTTTGGAAATCTGGTCACCCTACCCTACCTCCCTTCCCGTCTCAAAAGAAAAAATCGCACCGACGTGTTTTGCGGCCCACTTTAAATTTGTAGTTTTGTAAGTTTTTGCAAACATTTTTGGACCAAAATAATAAAAAATCAATTAATAAGAGTGTCTGAAACCCTATTAGGAAAAAAATTTAGGTAGTGGCGTATTCCGAACCACTGACCTGTAACGTCACAGTCCAACACATTGCCCACTTCGCTACAGCTAACAATTAGAACTTCCGTTCTTTAATCTCATACTATTGCTGGCTGTTGTTAACTGATGCTAATACGGCATTTGTAGACACTAGATTATCATTTATCGTACAAATAACGACGTGTTTTTTTAATTCTTCAATGCGCCATTGGTTTGAAATGACAACGTGTAAATTACAATACGAAAATCATCAAATACGCAACGCAAGATGGCGTATGCCAGATAGTTCTGGGCGAAGAATGTCACGTGACATCTGCGAACGGTTGGTTTTCGTTAATTCAATGGAGGGTGTCAAAACTCCGTTATGTTTCTAAATATCTCTCAAACGATACGAGATATTAAAAAAAAAAAAAAACACACACACACAGGGAACAAACTTGTAGAGAATTTTTTCCTCTACAAATTGGGTTATTCAATTTTCGCGTCAGATGTACCGTTTATTTGCAATTAAAATTACAAAATAACAACGGCTTTTTTTTGGTATTACTAACGTATTTCTTGTCCGAAAAATTTGAAAAAGGGAGGTTCTGGTCTCTGGTGGCGTACAATCATGTCTGTAAAATTTGGTGCTGATCGGTTGAACCGTTCGTCTTAAAAACAGGGAACACGTTACGGACAGACAGAAAAACGGACAGACAGACATACATCCCAAAATCACCGTTATTTTTGCAAATATCTCTGAAACGTATCGAGATATGAAAAAAACATAAGAGAGCAAAGTTGTAGAGAATTTTCTCCTCTATAAATTCGGTTATTCAATTTTCGTGTCAGATGAATGGTTAAGCCGTTATTTTCATTTAAATTTCGAGCTGTCAAGAGACGATCGCACTTTTAGTGTTACTACCGTAACCTAAAGTGGGCCAAAAAGAGAAACAAATGTAAAGCGGAGTGCAGGATCCTAGAAAAACGACACGAGCAAGGTCCTCCGCTTGCTAGAATCGCTCTCTTAAGTTGCCCCGGGGACCACGGGGTCTGCGCGAGATGTATTACACGAGGGCGTGACCACCAAGCAGTGCGCAGCTTTCAGCGAAAACTAGTTGACAGGCTACGCACGCCGCAGGCAGTGCAGCCCATCAGATCAGATCAGATGGTTGGAGTCGATATCTGAATACGTATCGGCTACAGCACGTTTCAAGTTTTTCCAAAGGTTAGACAGTTCGATTACCTCTCCGTGAAGTCCCTGATCTCAAATATCCTGTTATATGAAAATTACTGTTTTCCGTTTCGGAATTCGTGAAGATTAAAATAGTTTCGTAGTCGTCAATAGGTCGACACAACAAAGGAACGACTAAAATAATAACAATAATAAACGGGATCAGCAGCTGATAAAGCGAAGATATCACTCATGTGCGATCGAAGTCAGCACTCTTAGCTGTCTCCTTAAAAACGAACACAATACCTTCCCATCAGTTACTCAGTTCCTAAATTTTCACTTGTCACTTTTAAAATAATTAGGTTTTTATACATCTGGATATTTGCAACCGTGCATGTTCTTAAATTACGGGGGAGCCGACTGGAAAGTAGCAATGCCGGATCTCAAATGTTAGCCAATGGAGAGTTTAGACTATTCTGAACCGAGACAAAGGAAATGCTTCTTATCGACTCCAAAGCGTTTACGAACCTTGCTCCAAAGAGACTTTTGTATGCAATATCATTGCCTATTCCTTGAAGAAAGGAAGTGCGAAATTCCGACAATCATTTTAAAAATTTAAGGTACAGTACATCGCAACATTTTGATTTAATTTCCATTGATTTAATTATGAAGCACTGCACGAATTACGTATGTTTTGAGAACGAATCACTGTCAAAATAAAATATTTATTGTGAATATTGTTTTTACTTTTAACCTCTTTTTCGCAATGTAGTCAGTTAAAGATTATAAAATAGTGTGTCGTAGCACTAGTAGGAACTAAAGTAGAAGCGAATTTTAATCTGCTTGACCAATGCTTCTTCAACTGGCACGATGTGTACATGTTCAACTGTTGGTAACGTTACCAACAGTAACAATTAACTAGTTCTGATACCCGGCAGCAACAAGCACTCTTATCGTCTTCTGAAACGCCACACCTGATTAGTTACGATGTTATTGTCCAAAGCATATACACTAAATTCTGGAATACAATAAAAATGAGATTCAAATCTGTAAATTATAGCTATTTTTGTTAGTACACTACAGGCCATTAAAATTGCTACACCACGAAGATGACGTGCTACAGATGCGAAATTTAACCGACAGGAAGAAGATGCTGTTATATGCAAATGATTAGCTTTTCAGAGCATTCACACAAGGTTGGAACCGGTGGCGACACCTGCAACGTGTTGACACGAGGAAAGTTTCCAACCGATTTCTCATACACAAACAGCAGTTGACCGGAGTTTCCTGGTGAAACGTTGTTGTGATGCCTCGTGTAAGGAGGAGAAATGTATATCATCACGTTTCCGACTTTGATAAAGGTAGGATTGTAGCCTATCGCGATTGCGGTTAATCGTACCGCGCGCGACATTGGATCGCGACCGACGCGAGCAGCAATGACTGTTAGCAGAATATGGAATCGGTGGGTTCACGAGGGCAATACGGAACGTTGTGCTGGATCCCAACGGCCTCGTATCACTAGCAGTCGAGATGACAGGCATCTTATCCGCATGGCTGCAATGGATCGTGTAGCCACGCCTCGATTCCTGAGTAAACAGATGGGGACGTTTGCAAGACAACAACCATCTGCACGCACAGTTCGACGACGTTTGTAGCAGCTTGGATTATCAGCTCGGAGACCATGGCTGCGGTTAGCCTTTACGCTGCATCACAGACAGGAGCGCCTGCGATGGTGTACGCAATGACCAGTGGTGGACTAAGGCTGTTGGAGGCCCGGGGCGGCGGCGAAACAAAATGAGCCCTCCTCCCTCCCGTCCACTTGGAAATATAATACTATGAAACAGTAACTTTTGAGATTTTGGAGGCCCCACAGGACAAGAGGCACGAGGCAGGCTAAAAGGAATTACTTTCGATATTTGGAGGCCCAAGCGCTTTCGAGTCATTTGGAGGCCCCCCAAGGCCGGAGACCCGGGGCGGTCCGCCACATCCGAACCTTCCCCCCCCCCCCGTCGCCCCTTAGTCCGCCACTGGCAATGACGAACATGGATGCACGTCATTTTTGCAGAAGAATCCAGGTTCTGTTTACAGCATCATTATGGTCGCATGTATGTTTGGCGACATCACAGTGAACGCACATTGGGAGCGTGTATTCGTCATCGCCATACTTGCGTATCGTCCGGCGTGATGGTATCGGGTGGTATTGGTTTCACGCCTAGGTCACCTCTTGTTCGCATCGACAGCACTTTGAACAGTGGCCGTTACATGCCAGATGTGTTACAACCCGTGGCTCTACCCTTCATTCGACCCCTGCGAAACCTTACATTTCAGCAGGATAATGCATGTCCGCATGTTGCAGGTCCTGTACCGGCCTTTCTGGATACGAAAAATGTTCGACTGCTGACCGGGCCAGCACACTCTGCAGATCTGTCTCCAATTGAAAATGTCTGGTTAATGGTGGCCGAGCAACTGACTCGTCATAATACGCCAGCCACTATTCTTGATTAACTGTGGTATCGTGTTGAAGCTGCTTGGGCATCTGTACCTGTACACGCCATCCAAGCTCTGTTCGACTCAATGGCCAGGCGTATTAACGCCGTTGTTACGGCCAGAGGTGGTTATTCTGGGTACTGATTTCTCAAGAGATATGCACCCAAATTGCGTGAAAATGTAATGACATATCAGTTGTAGTATAATATATTTGTCCAATGAATAGCCGTTTGTCATCTGCATTTCTTCCTGGTGTAGCAATTTTAATGGCCAGTAGTGTATATTCACATGCGTAAATCTTAGGTTCGTTCCAGAAGCTGCCAGACGGCTACTTTCAAGCGCTAAGAAGCAGGTGTTACTGCGCATGCGCAGCTACTATGACGTAAAAACCTTTGTTTGATACTTGCACTGCTGGAACGCTTTTTGCACTGTTTCTGGTTGCAGGCGAAGGTGAGTTTAAAGGAATAATTAAAATACTTTCCTTCCTAATAACGAAGAAGTGTAAACGAGAAATATGTGATCTCAAGTGGGATTGCAGTGACTTCAAAATAATCGAAAAACACGCTACAAACACGCACGTATCACGTGATGACTACTCCCCACTCTAACTCAGACCTTTCTGCGCATGCGCAAATTGGCAGCTTGACCTCGCCAGAAATATTTTTTTGGGTAGCGTCTGCCTGCTTGTAGCTACTGCTGGAACACCAAACAGCCACACTCCAAGTAGCCAGAAGCGGGAGAAGGCGCTGCTGGAACAAAATGTCAGCGCTGCGCATGCGCGTCAAGCAATCTGGCAGCTGCTGGAACGAACCTCTTTACTTTTCTGATTTTCTAAAAGTGTCCATTTGACTCATTTGGTGTGGAATGAGCAGAGTACAGGCTAAATGTTTTGTAACCAAGGCACTGGTTAGAGTTGCCATTGGTTGTGTCGCAGGTGCCGGCGAGACGGCGGATCGGCGTCGGCGGCGGCCGCAGCGGCGGCGCGGCTGCGGGACTGCGCGGCCCGCGGGGACACCAGGGAGACCCTGAGGCTGCTTGACGACGGCGCGCCGCTGCTGCCCGACGAGGTGCGTACAACTCTACGTCTGCTGTTCACTCCTTCACTACTGTAATCCGCCCCGAGGGGCCAGTGGCGTAGCTACGTCACCAAGGGCCCCGGGGCAAAAA
The DNA here is from genome assembly GCA_026315105.1 of Locusta migratoria. Taxonomy (NCBI): domain Eukaryota; kingdom Metazoa; phylum Arthropoda; class Insecta; order Orthoptera; family Acrididae; genus Locusta; species Locusta migratoria. Next base: position 468,909,447 of record CM048745.1, on the reverse strand, counting down.
TGACATTGGGGCCCTCTTTCAACTAAAACTGTATACGGATGCAAAAGTATTTCTTCAGATCCTTACTGCCCACTGTAAGAAATAATAAGGCAAACCTAAATACTGCTAAGTAAATTATGTGTCACGCAACAGATAATATAGTTATAACTGTAAAAATTTGTTTGTTTGGTATGCTTTTACGCAAAAATTACTGGGTGCATTTGAATGAAATTTTGCCGAGGGATAGAGTTAGACCTGGGCAGGACATGCAGATACAACGACCCCATGCTCCGTACCGATCAGACTTATTTCGTTTAAAGCCCAGTCAAAGAAAGAAAATAAAGCAAATATTCGTGAAGGATGGTTTCAGCAAAAGGAAGTTGCCGGATTTTGCATGATAAAACACTTTGTATTGAGCCATGCCGCTACCAGGCTGTATGAAGTAATAAGTAAAATAACGTAAATAGACATTTTCGCTTATTATGACTGGGGTAGAGGGCAGCGTCTAGAATTCACAATTCACTATTGTGACAAAGTAATCATATTTTCTCTTCTTCTTGCATGCTTTTCAGAGGCCGGCCGCGGTGGCCGAGGTGACTGAGGCGCTCCAGTCACGGTCAGCACGGCCACTACGGTCGGGGGTTCGAATCCCCCCTCGGGCATGGATATTTGTGCCGTCCTTAGTCTTAGCTAGTTCATAAGTAGTTTGTAAGTTTAGGGACTGATGACCCCGTAGTTAAGTCCCATAAGCTTAACAAACAAAAAACAAGCTTTTCAGAGTGCAGTTGGTTACAGCACTTCATTGGATTACAGCACTCCCTTGGGGGAATTCACTATACAAACAGTTTAGTTACCATAATAATACTGTTCTGTAAAATTTTCTAATGTGGTCTCACTGTGTAAAACACACTACTAGTAATTCGCCGCCATTTATTGTTATATCGCAAAGATTGTCAACCATGGCAACTCCGACTTCAACCGACAACACTAACGATAGGAGGGTCGCGTCACAGTGGACAAGCAATAGACATTGTTATGTTTAGATTGTGAGGTGGGAATAAAATTTGGATTTCACTTCATGCCTTTGAGATTTGTTGCTCAGGGTTCAAAAAGTTAATAAAACTTTAAAATCCTTCATTTAACTAAAATATTATATACAGTAGATCGTCGATTATCCGAAGTGATTGGGAGACATGGATGTTCGGAAAACCGATTATTGGTATAATCAAACAGTACATTTCTATTTGCCAATAAGAAGTACTGTAGAGTAAATGTATTTATTCAGTATTTGGAGGTACTCGATCCTTCTCACAGTGCCGAACGGCACGCCGCAACACTTGGAAGGCGCAGTGAGCAGCTTTGATGCTTCCTCTGCTTCTGCTGCAACGCCGACTGACGTGTGCCGATTGTTGTACACAGCAACTGGCGACTTGGAAGATCAGCACCACCACCGAGCGGCGTCTAGTGAAGGCCACACTAAAAGCAATGTTCCGCCACCCGGTGGCCCAAAGCGGCTACTGTGGGAAACTTGGTTTAAGGGCAGATGGAGATAATGGACGTAGGGTGGGAGAGCAAAAAATCGATAGTCTACTGTACTTTTTTCAAACGTCGCTCACGGAGGCTGAGGGGCCCCTAGAGCTCGGGGGCCCCGGGGCACTGCCCCGCCTAGCCCTACGATAGCTACGCCACTGCGAGGGGCAGCCTGCCAGCCGCCTCTTAAGCCGCCCTGCAGCCAAATGAATGCAACAGTTGTCAAACTGACTTGAATACCAGGGTTGGAACTTAAATAGTGGCAACACTGCTGTGGGGACACCAATGAATGGCGTATCAACCGCCGGGAGGGGTGCGGGGTGCTGGAGGAACAGTGCCCCCCTCCCCACTTAGGAGCAACACAAAAGACACGGTTTCTGCCTCCCCCTCCCCTCCCCAGTATTTTTTATGGCAACCAGTTTGGCCTTTCACTAAAGCATCTTGTAACAACTAAAATACTCTGTCCTCTTCTTTCGTCCTATTTTTCCTATTTTTTTCCAAAACATTTGTTCAAAACTGCACATTAAAGTAAAATAGTAACTGTGGCATGTGAATACATTGTTTAAATGTCTCCATCTACATCCATACTCCACAAACCACCCGACGGTGTGTGGCGGAGGGTACCTCGAGTACCACTATCGGTTCTCCCTCCTATTCCAGTCATGTATTGCTTGCGGAAAGAAATATTGTCAGTATGCCTCTGTGTGGGCTCTAATCTTTCTGATTTTATCCTCATGATCTCTTCACGAGATATACATAGGAAGGAGCAATATACTGCTAGACTCCTCAGTAAGTTCTTGAAACTTCGACAAAAGCCCATACCGAGCGACAGAGCGTCTCTCCTGCAGAGTCTTCCACTGGAGTTTACTAATCATCTTGGTAACACTTTCATGATTAGTAAATGATCCTGTAATGAAGTGCGCTGCTCTCTGTTGGATTTTCTCTATCTCCTCTATCATTCCCACACCGGTGAGCAGTATGCAAGCAGTGGGCGAACAAGTGTACTGTCCTCTGTTTTCAGACTGCATTCTTCCAACGAATCTAAGTCTGGCATCTGCTTTACTGACGATTGATTTTCTATGGCTGTTCCATTTTAAATCACTCCTAATGCCTACTCCCAGATAATATACGGAATTAACTGTTCCAGTTGCTGACCTGCTATGGTGTAGCTAAACAATAAAGGATCTTTCTTTCTTTGTATTCATAGCACATTACACTTGTCTACATTGAGATTCACCTGCCATTCCCTGCACCATGTGTCAATTCGATGCAGATCCTCCTGCATTTCAATACAATTTTCCATTGTTACAACCTCTCTATATACTACACCATCATCCGCAAAAAGCCTCAGTGAAATTATGATGTTATCCACAAGCTCATTTTTATATATATTGTGAATAGCTATGGTCCCACGACACTCCCCTGTGGCATACCTGACATCACTCTTACTTCAGAAGACTGCTCTCCATTGAGAATGACATGCTGTGTTCTGTTATCTAGGAACTCTTCAATCCAATCACACAATTGGTCTGATACACCATATGCTCTTACTTTATTCATTAAACGACTGGGGGGAACTGTATCAAACACCTTGCGGAAGTCAAGAAACGTGACATCTACCTGGGAGCCCGTGTCTATGGCCCTCTGAGTCTCGTGGACAAAGGGCAAGCTGGGTTTCACATGATCGCCTTTTTTGAAACCCATGCTGATTCCTACACAGCAGATTTCTAGTCTCCAGAAAAGTCATTATACTCAAACATAATACATGTTTCAAAATTCTACAACTGTTTGATGGCCCTTCTTGAAAACAGGTATGAACTGGACCATTTTCCAATCTTTTGGAATGCTACGCTCTTCTAGAAACCTATGATACACCTCTGCAAGGATGGGGCAAGTTCCTTCGCATACTCTGTGTAAAAATCGAACTGGTATCCCATCAGGTCCTGCAGCCTTTCCTCTATTGATCAATTTTAATTGTTTTTCTATCCCCCTGTCAATTATTTTCTATATCTGCCATTTTGTCATCTGTGCAACAATCGAGAGAAGGAACTACTGCACGTCTTCCTTTGTAAAACAGAGAATAGTCAGGCAGAGAAATTAAATTAATATGGAATATTTTTAAAAAGTACACAAACAGGGAAAGAAGCCACAGCAAATGACATTATTTATATCGAAGACTGATTAGGAATGTGGGAGCTGCTGCCTCTCTCTGAAACTCCTTTATGGCTCACCCCTCTCTCATCCTCAACACCCCACCTAATACAACCACATATCCTAAACAAACTTCCAAAAAACAACCTGACATTGTGAGTCAAAATGGCATAATATCGGCTCAGTACAAAAGGCCAGATATCTGACTGTTAAGTTCCATTTTGTTTCAGAATGGCTGCAATGCTCTGCACTTGGCTGCATCAGCAGGCCATGCAGACACAGTGGCTACTCTCCTGCTTGCTGGCTGTGATGTTAACATCCCAGATTCGGTATGTACATTTTATTCCAGTACAATATCATGCACTTTCATCCATTAGTTCAGTGATTTGTAACTGCTGATCATTACATCATTTTATTCATGGCATTAATCTTCATTATTTGTGTGTCACTAATAACACTTATTCTTCATTTTATTTGTGTTTTTATGACTAATAATATTATAATTGCTGCTTTCATGCATTTTAATTATATGTTTTTTTCCAGTCTGACAAAGACAAGAAAATAAGTTACTTAGGTGCAGATAGATTTATGTGTTGTGAGCATAATGACAGTTTTTAGGAAATTACAATTGCTGATATTTTCTGGACAGGAACTAATACCTTCATTTACTTCTTATTGACATCTCACCATCTCTGTTCTGGTTGTCTGTGTAGCCACCTGTCATCAGTTTCCAGGCTGTATTCACTTCTGATTAAAATGAGAGGACTACTTTTATGACATAGATATCAACAAAAAATAATAGTATCCTGAGACAATGTGCTCTTGTCCAAGACTATAATTTCGAAAATATCTGAAAATCTGATACCTCTTTGAATTTACAGAAAGGTAATATCTCTTACATGGGGTTGCTAAAATAAAATTCAATTGTTGAGCTGAGACAGAAAGATAAATTGTACAACATGAGCAGGGTATCAAAGAAATACACTAATTTCAGGACATGAGAACATAGGAAAAACGTAATAGATCCTCAATAAATGTTGCTGTCATCCTTGCTTATTATACTGAGACTAATAATAAAATGTTATTAAAATCATGTTTAGTACATTATATTGGTCTTACACCTGATACAAAATGCAAAATTGGAACTTTAAAATGTATTGTAAAGTTTTGAATTATGTACAATTTTTAAGAATCTTGATGTGATAAAGGAAACTGGAAGCCTGTTATGTTAACCACACATCTTCAAAATACAAAATATATAACTGAATTTCTAAAAGGTCTTAAAATATGTTTTTGTTGAAATGAATTATTTATCACTAGTACTGTATATACAAGGGCAATTCAGAAAGTTTATTTCTGTCTCTTATAGCACTTGAATGAGTGGCACTAACATTGCCAACTTTTTTAAAGTTGTGTAACTTCATTCAGTCTGCTTCTGGAAGTAACTTGTGAGGTTAAATTTGGCCAATACAGGTGTTTAAAATGTATGCAGCAATATTATAGGTAACCAAGAGTCAAGTACAGTATTTGAAGTAATATGATTCCTGAGGGTATAACAAATGACACAAGCAGTAATTCATCACGAGATTCCTGATGCTGTGTTGGAACATTATGAATTACAGTACTATTTGATGTTGGTGTCATACATTTCGGGAGAGATGCACTAATGTCAATTATGAAGCAAGAGTGGGCCAAACATCTATGGTGAATGATGAACTCTTGCAAAAACAGATGAAGTGGGCAAGATCACCATTTCAACATTAATGAGCTCTCAGAGGATGAGGAGCTCAAAGAGAGCATTAGTGGATGGCTACACTCACAGGTGGCAGAGTTTTATGCAGAAGAGATTTTCATGAAGTAGTATGACACATGTCTGAAAGTGTATGGAAACTGTTGAAAATTAATTGGAAGAGTGTACTGTTCACTAGTCTGTAATAAAGTCCCCAGAGTAAAATATCACAACTTACTTTCTAAATTTCCCTTGTATGTATGTTGTCTTTTATTATTATTATTATTATTATTATTATTATTATTATTATTATTATTATTATATGACTGGCAGAAATAAGAGACAGAATTTACTGACTAAGCAGCTTACAAACTCATGGTTAAAGGGAAACTCATTACAGTTAGCTGCTAGTCTTGAAATAATTCAACTGATAATATAGTAAGGACAGTTTATAACTCACTGCAAAGACGTGGCGACAAGCTGCAACAGGCACATACAAAAGACACACACATACAACACTTTCAGCTATCGGCCATGGCGTTCTTCAGAAAATAGAACACTCACGCAATCACACAGGCACACAACACAACACAGTCATACAACCATCACCTCCTGCTGCCACACTTCGAAGTGCGGTATCCAGAGGTGATGGTTGTATGACTGTGTTGTGTGCCTGTGTGATTGCGTGAGTGCTCTATTTTCTGAAGAAGGACATGGCCGAAAGCTGAAAGTGTTGTATGTGTCTTTTGTATGTGCCTGTCGCAGCTCGTCACCACGTCTTTGTGGTGAGTTGTAAACTGTCCTTACTATATTATTAATTCCAAACTGGACTTTCCATTATTATAATAATTCAACTGATACACTTGAAAATTTGTGCCAGACCAGAACTTGAACCAATAGATACAGTTTCTCACAATCAGTTGCCCTTTAACATTTCCAAAACAGACACAAAACATAAAATTGTATAAAAATGCTTGAATAGGCAAAAACAACCATTTACAATGTGTATGCATACCATTGTTCAACCCCTGACAGGAATACAAATAGGCTGCAGGCAGAGGGAGGAATGAATGATGTTCAGTAGCACTTGGAATTTTGGATCAGATGGGAAGAATGTTAAGGCAACTGCTCATGAGAAGTGGGAGATCCAGGTTCAAGTACCAGTCTAACACAAATTTTCAAATGCAGCAGTTGATTTATTTCAAAACTCATAACAATTAAGTTGAACAAGTTTCTCTTTAGCCATTATTTTACAGAAATTATTTCAAATTATATAAAACTGCCACATTGCATACTTGATCAGAGAGTATATTATGCATTTCAGTTGGGCTGTAGTGCTCTTCAACGAGCTGCCGCTGATGGTCATGTGGAAGTTGTGAAACAATTGCTCAAGCATGGTGCCAATGTGAATCATCAGGATAATGTGGTTAGTAGATTTAAGATAATTAAGCAGTATGGTAAATCTTTGAAATAGAAACCTTCAGAATCAACGTATAATTTTTTAGTTTTTGATACAACTCCTTCTGTTTCCTTGCTAATTTTCCTACAGAATTTGTGTTTTATGCACCATATGAGAGTTTATATCTACAGAATTGTTTGTTGCCAGCCTAATACAGAAATTGTATAATTTGTAGTATATATTTCATTTGTTTCTGAAGACCAGTGTTTAGAAACAAAAATAATTCACTCCAAATTTATAAAGTGAACTACTTTAGTACCCACAAGAAAATGAGTAATAGTGATTTTAGTTTCAGGTAAACAAGAGTTTTTGAAGTGAAGAGATGTGATACATTGCTTATTTCAGATAACTAATCTGCCTACATCACCCTCAATAAACTCCTCAAATTAACAATATACCTCAAATACCATGGAATGACTGATGACAAAAATGAAAATGTGCAGCAAATGATGAAAAGATAGTTCTCAGTTGTTATTCATTACACACGAAGGAAATAACATAAAAACTGTAGTTGGGACCTTAATTGAGAAATGAGATAACCAAGGAAAAAGGAAGTTATGGGTTTAATGTCCCATTGACAGTGTAGTCATTACAGACAGAGTTCATGCTCAGATTCCTGGCTAAGGATGAGGAAGGAAATCAGCCACACCCTTTCAAATGAATGAACCTGGTATTTACCTGGAATGATTTAGGGGAATCTAAGAAAAACTCTGGAGGGCCAGAGGCGGATTTTAACCACCGTCCTCCCGAATGCGAGTCCATTGTTTTACCAGTGCATCACATCGGTCAGTGAGGGAACCAAAGGCCAGTACATAAGTCATGAAGATTTTAACTGATCTGTAGGAAAGTGATCAATTGCTCAGTGGACCAGAGAATTAATTAAGCATTTTTAAAGTGTTCCCAAAGCACATGTAATGAGAGCATAACAAGTGATAATTTTTAGGCATGTTCAGAGCTATTATTTGCCATTTTTCTGTGATAGCAAAAAATTATTGTACAAAATAATGTTAGTATCTTATTTGTTCTAGAAAATACCATATGTTGACATATTTAAAGGTTAGAGACCTGAGAAGATTTTAGCTGGATTACATTTTTTTTTTTTTTTTTTTTTTTTTTTTTTTTTTTTTTACATTAGATATTGGGTTGTAAAGCATACCCAGGAATAGAGATAGGCTCAGACAATGATGAGTAATGTACAGTAGGCTGAAAATTAAAAGAATTATCCAGGAAAAGCAATACAGAAAGTAATGGAACACTGAAGTTCTGAGGAATATGAGATACATTTAAAGTTTGCTAATTGAAACTATGGTGTTAAATTCCTTAGTAGTAGGCAGTTAAGTTTAAGAACAATGAAAAACCACTACAAAGGGCAATCACAAAAGTTCTGGCAGACATGAAAGATAACCATTAACAAACATTTGGTAACAGAAGAAATACTTCAACTGATCAATGAATGAAGAAAGTAGAAAAATGTTCCAAAAATATTCAGGAAAAGGCACCTACGAATAATATAAACAGGAGGTACAGGGAAGACAAAGTGAAATGGTTGCAGCAAATATGTGAAGAAATAAAAAAAAAAGTGTTGTCAGAAGAACCATTTTAGAAAATGAGGAGCCATTTCAATCCCCACTCTCCTTGGATCCATATTAGTACCATGAATTATGGATATTAATTTGTGTTCTACCTTTTGCAGCATGGCAACACAGCTTTACATGAAGCTAGCTGGAAAGGCTATAGCCGTACTGTAGCAGCAGTGGCTCGGTGTCGTGGAGTCAACCTACACCTGAAAAACTGTGGTGGATTTGCTGCTCTCCACCTATGTTGTCAAAATGGCCACAATCAAAGTTGCCGGGAGTTGCTATTAGCAGGATGCAATCCTGACCTTCAAAATAATGTAAGTAATGCTTTCTGCAATGAATGTAATAATATAAAGCCAATTAACTCTCAAAGATTTATTAAATATTTCCAACTCTGAATGCAGCAGCCAGAGATGACAGTTGTGTGTGTCTGTGAGTTGTGAGTGTGTGACTGTATGAATGAGTGTGTCTCCTTTCTCTGATGAAGGCTGAGGTCAAAACCTAAGTTGAATGTGTATGTGGATCATTTCACTTGCCTGTTGTGCCTCAACAATTGTTTTTGTGGTGAGGAACAAGCTATTCTCATTATCTTGTTAAAATGCACCTTGCACTTTCCATTGTTATATTAATGTGTTCTCCATCAGAAGGAAGTTCATATGTGAGACTATTCACAGCCTAAACTAGCCAATGTGCAACTTCATAAATGGAAGTGTGGTCTTTCTCACATTGTTGGTTAACTCCTGTTCACACCAATACATAATGATTGCAGTTCCTTTTCATTCAATGTGCTATCTCTCCTCTCCTGTTCCATATTTTCATTTTCTTGTCTTTCTTTCCACTTTCACCTCATTTTCGCTTCTCTTAAAGGTATATTCTTTTCCTTTTATGATGTGGCAACTACACTCAGCACCTCAGGTTTCCAAGTCTCCCACATATTGCTTCTAATCTATACTACATACTACTTTCAATATTTCAGAATCTAACATTTCATCAGTTGCTTGCTACTCATTATTGATTTCTACTGCAACCTATCTCAGTGAGCTTTTGGGGACTTTCCTATTTGTCCCCTGAAACACTCTTGCTTCCTTCAACCATACATAATTTTCACCATCTGAAGGAAATTATGCCTTTAAAAGTTTAGATTATTGTAAAATAATGTATGTGCATTCATTTCCGTTTCAATACAATAAGTGCAGATCAGTTCTGTATGAGTATCCACTCTTTATTAAAATCCAATATAACAAATATTTGGTATTTTAAATTTTGAGATAATTTTTCTTTACTGAATATAGTACTTTTATTGTACCTGGTCTGGTAGTATGGTTATGACTTACTTCATATGCTCACATTATATCAAACTTACCTTTAAAAAATCAATTAATTATCGATAATTCATGCACTTAGTAGCTTTACACTGTCAAAAACCTTTCAGTACAAAAGTATTTTTTATGTGATATTTGTCTGAACTTTGTGCCAATTTATGTAAACCCTTCATGTAATATTAAGCATTAATGACAACACAGCCATAATTTTCTGTCATTTTCAAATACATGTCTACACCCGGCTCTGTTTCCACAGTATGGTGACACACCACTTCACACAAGTGCAAGATATGGCCATGCTGGAGTAACAAGAATTCTTATTAGTGCCCAGTGTCATGTTTCAGATCAAAACAAGGTAAGTTGCAACCTCAAAGGTTGTTCCTACTGCTAGCATTGACATATTTATTACTTTACTTTATTTACACAAAAACATTTTCGTGTGTAAGTGTGCTACAATGATCAGTTGCTTAGGAAGAGAATCACTAGTGTGATGAAAAGCACACAAATGCAATTGAATGTATAACCCATCTTTAATTCCTTCTCTGTTAATGATATGTTTAACTGTGTCTCCAATTTAAAAAAAAAAAAAAAAAAAAAAAAAAAAAAAAAAATTCGCAGGGTGTAAATAGTTGTAAGGTATGAAATGACTACTCGCATAAAACACAGCAAACGAAAGACATACTTTTGAACCACTCATTCAATATTGTGTTTAAATTTATTAAGTCTAAAACTGTAAATGCTTGCTAGCGGAAATCGAACTAAACTGTATCTTACCAAACACACATTTTAGTTCAGTGAACTTCTAAAAATATAGGAGGCATTAATAGCTGTCAGTATGTATTATTAACAGAGAAACTGACAGAGCTTTTCACTATTTTGTCAAGGAAGACTCTGGCTACATATGACAGAATTTAACTTTGTGTGTTTTATGATAATATATATTGTTATTAATTACACATTTCAAAAATATCTGCCTCCTCAAAGAAGGTCAATGCAGCATAATGGATACAAGCTGTCACCAAATTTAAGCTTTCAGTTAATAAACATGTTGAGAATCTTCTAAGATCATTTTAATTCAGCGCAAAGTTCCTAGTGATTGAAAAAAAGTGCAGGTGACACCCGTTTATAAGAAAGGAAAGAGAACTGCCCCACATAATTATATGCCAATATCGTTTCCTGTAGAATTTTGAAGCATATTCTCAGTGTGAATACAGTAAATTTCCTTGAGACGGAAAACCTTCTTCCTATGAATCAGCATGGGTCTAGGAAACATCATTCATGTGATGTGAAACTCATCTTGCCCTTTTCTCACATGACATCTTGCAAGCCATGGATGAAGGGCAACAGGCGGATTGTGTTCTTTTTGACTTCAAAAAGGTGTTTGACGTGGTGCCGCACTGCAGACTGCTAATGAAGATAAGTGCTTATGGAATAGGTTCACAGATTTGTGACTGGCTGGAAGACTTTCTGAGTAACAGAACCCACTACGTTGTTCTCAATGGCGAGTGTTCATCAGAGACGAGTGTATCGTCAGGCGTGCCCAGGGGAGTGTAATAGGACTGCTATTATTTTCTATCTGTATAAATCTGATGGACAGAGTCTTGCAATTTGCGGCTGTTTGCCAATAAAGGTGTGGTGTATGGGAGGGTGTCGTCTTTAATTGTCTGACATAGCATACAGGCTGACTCAGACAAAATTTCTAGTTGGTGCAAAGAATGGCAGGTAGCTCTCAATGTAGGAAAATGTAAGGTGATGTGCACGAGTAGGAAAAACAATCCTATAATGTTCGAATACCACATTAGCAGTAAGCTTCTTAATGCAGTCACATCATTCAAATATCTAGGCATAACTTTGCAGAGCAATATGAAATGCAACAAACATGTAAGGACAGTTGTGAGTAAGGCGGGAAGCGGACTTCGGTTTATTGGGAGATTCTTGGGAAGATGTACTACATCTGTAAAGGATACCACATATAAAATGCTTGTAGGACCATGTCTTGAGTATTGCTCAAGTGTTTGGGACCCGCAGCAGATCAGTTTAAAGGAAGACATAGAAGCAGATCAGAGGCGAGCAGCTAAGTTTGTTACTGGTGGGTTCGACCAATGTGCAAGTGTCACGGAAATGCTCCAGGAACTCAAATGGGGATTGCTGGAGGAAATATGACATTCTTTTAGAGAAATTCTGTTGAGGAAATTTACAGGGTCGGAATTTGAAGCTGAGTGTAGTACGATCTTCCTGCTGCCTACTTACATTTCGCGTAGTGACCACAAAAATAAGAGAAATTAGGGCTTGTACTGAGGCATATAGACATTCTTTTTTTCCTCATTCTATTTGGGCGTGAAATAGGAGAGGAAATGCCTAGTAGTGGTACAGTGTACCCTCCGCCATGCACCTTACAGTGGATTGCAGAGTATTTATGTAGTTGTAATTACCTTGGGCAAAAGCTCTCCTATTAGAAATATTTGTTATTCTACAATAATGATAAATTGATAGAGGTCAACATTTTTACATCTGATTATAATTACAGATATCTATGTAGCAGAGCAGTAGATTACTTTCCAGTTTAGATTTGACACCATCTGAGCATCAGTACTAAGCATAACCTTTTCACTATATCATACAGACACCACCACATCAAATAAGTATCTATGTTGATCATACTTTGTAGAGAAAAGAGCCTGGTAACAGCTCAACATTGTTGCTATCTATTCAAAAGCATCAACAGAGTTCATGAGTTGTAGCAGCTGTTAAGTAGGCCTACATATAACATGATGTAAACCCCCTTTCTTGTAGGATAGAGTCCACTAGTTATATCTTTGTAAATGTACAGGGCATAAAATGTGATTCAGTGTTGCTGCAATGTCATACCTCACAGGTGAAAGAAATAGGGATCAAAAGGCAAAAAATGCCGGCCTGTTTTTTGTAACTATGTTGGACACCCAAACAGGACGCTAATTTGGTGAATGAATCAGTCAAAGGATACATCTGGACTGTCATTGTGAGAGGTATATACCTTGACATGTGTTCTCATGGATTTAAGTGGATATTGAATGTCAGTGGTTCAGTATGGCTCCCACTCCTTTTACTTCCTCGGAGGGTATGTGCCCAACCAGTCATTGCCAACAAGCAAAGAAAAATAAATACAAAATACAACTACAGAGTAGCTCCACTAAATTTGTTCACTAATATTTATTTTCATAGACACTGAAAATTGTCACATTTATCTTCAAAACGGTTGCTATCACATATAAATATAGGAACAGAACATATTTACATTCCTTAATTCAAGCTTTCTTTAAAATTTTAAAACAGTGATTCTGTTAACACCATTACACATACTGAATTGTCTGGACATTCTATTTTCAGAATGGTGACACTGCATTGCACATTGCTGCAGCTATGGGTCGGAGAAAACTTACAAGAATATTGTTGGAAGCTGGCTGTGACAAAAGTCTTAAAAATAAGGTATAGTGTCAATAAAATAAATAACTGTAATCTGTTGCCCATTTTACATAGAAAAATATTTTTGTTTTGTCAATTACTGATTTGAATTATAATGCAGTTGGATAGATAAAAAAGTCTACTCACCAAGTGGGAGAAGGAGAGAAACCATATAAAAAATATGGAAATGTGCATGCTTCTGGCTCCTCCTCCTGGCAGAAGGGTTGAAAAGAAAGGAAGACGCATGAAGAAAAAGGACTAATGATGTTTAGGAAATGAGGAGACTTATGGAAAAGCCTGAATGACACTCACAGAAATGTCTTCACATTTCTTAAACCTTGTTAGCCATTTTCCTGTATCCTTCTTCCTTTCCCCTCATACCTTTTCTAATGAGGAGCCACTGACTTAAAAAACTATCACATTTCCATAACTTTTGTGTTGTTTCCTAGCTTCCACTTTGAGTTTGTGCGTGTGTGTATTTTCAAAATTGAACGCTGATATGTTTATATGAGTTAATATCATAAGATAAAAATAGTGTCATTAGAAACTTACAAAAGTTATTTATACGAAAATGTTAGTTATACAATTTTTTTTCTTTCTTTTTTTTTCAGCAAAATGAGACAGCTAGGGATATTGCTTTACGAAAAGACTTGAATGAAATTCTGTCTATTCTGGACAACTGCCCAGTATCAAGAGCAAAGGCAAAGTACACAAAGACCGCTCGTGAGAAGGAAATAAAGAATGAGAAAAAAAGGGAAAAGAATGAGAGTGGGACAAGTAGTAAAGACAGCAGCACCCGTCACAAGGATAAAAAGAAGGTTAGTTAGCACTTATTATTTTGAGTTAATTTTTGTGTCCAACTTAATGAATACTTAACTGTGCAAGAGGGATGTAAAACAATTAATTTATTGATGTGATATTTTTTCAAATGATAAAGACCACATATTCCAGAGAATTGCACTTTTACCAACTCTTAGTGAAGGTTGCAGGCATTAAATATCACAGCTTTTATCATCTGTTAAAAAAATTGGCTATCCAGATCATTAAATTCTCTTGAAGAAGACTTTTTGTAATGTCTGCCTAGGTGTGTTTGCATGTGGATATGTGTGACTGTGCGTATTTGTTTATCTTCCTTTTTGTCCCCTAAGGTAAGTCCTTCCACTCCTGGGAATGGAATGGCTCCTTTTCCACTTCCTTAAAACCCGTATCCTTCCCTTTCTCCTCTCCTTCCTTCCTCTTTTTCCCGAAGAAGTCACCAGTGGTGGCGAAAGCTCGAATGTTTGTGTGTGTTTTATGTTTCTGTTGACGAGCCTGTACTTTAGGTAAGTCAAAAATCTTTATTTTACACCTATTTTTCCCACCTGGAAAGTCTCCTTCTATAATATTAGTTTTAAGGTACATTGTTACACATATTTGTATTAACTATCTTTCATTTTTTCCAGCACAAAAATACCCATAAGGTGCACTTTGAAAGGCCAACAGGCAAGCAGTGGTCACCTTATGGATGCCATTACTTTCCAGATCCTAAAGCATTTCCACAACCAAATCTGGATTCCTTGCCACAAGAGCCCCTGAAAAAGGGTGAACAGTATTATTTAGATTTAGCTGGAAACATTCGAAAGGTAAGAAAATAAAATGTCAATTTGTCATTGAAGTAAAAATATTGCATAAGTAGCAAAACAACAATTTTACGGGAGAGACAAAAAGCTGTCTAAATTACCTAACACATTTCACAGGTGCATTGAATTTGCATCATAGTGTTACAAGGAAATTTCAGAAGTTATAAAGAAGGCAAAACAGCAGAAATACACTTTAGAAAACTCAATTACTGTCTTGGTATTTATGCAATATATATTACTTTCATGGTACCAGTATTTGTTTGTCAGTCTCCTGCACAACTCAACACACTTAATTGTTGTATTTGGTGGCAGTGGTGGTAGTGCTGCTGCTGATGATGATTTAGTGTCACATATTTGGCCGTTAGACCCCAGCTGGGATCGTGTTCGGCCTGCCTGGTGCAAGTCTTAGTGACGCCACACGAGTGACTTGTATGTCGATGATGATGAAATGAAGATGAGGACGACACAACACCCAGTCTGAGTGGAGAAAATCACCAACCCGACCAGGAATCGAACCCAGGTCTCCTGCATAGCAATCTAGCACGCTATCTACTGGACTACAGAGGCAGACATTTGATGCTGAAAAAGCTAGTAACAACATGTTTTAGAACACTCAATAAAAAAATTATTAAAGACTTCACTGCAACAATTTTAAATATTTAAATACATATTTATGACACTGCCTACACAATTTTTTAAGAAAAATCCTTAGTGTCACACAGGCTGCAACAAAGAAATTCACTGTAATGTTACTTGTCATACAGATAACTCCAACATCATTTTCATTCATAAGGGATATTGTCGTAACAGCAATGACAACCTTTGGCAATAAATAGTTCCTCTTTTTTTCCCAATCTTTCTTGGTATAGTTTTGGAAAGTAAATGTTCCAAGAATTTTTCTCAGACATCTTGGTAGTTATTGCCACACCTCATTAAAAGAGAACAATAGTAAATAATATCATTTGGATGGTACTGTGTCACCCTCAGATTGTTGCACTCAATGGTACAGTGTACTGAGTCACGTTACAGCTGAGTACGGGCTTTCTCCAAAAACATTTGTGTAATTGCTAATCTTAAAAGTTCATTTGATAATATCACAGAATGAGTCAAGTGGAGGTGTTCTGATTTACATCACAATAAAACATATGTTGTTCTACTAACATTCAAAGGTAAATAATAAAATAATTTTCTTACTACTGTTAGTCACTTAAGGGAGGATTCTCCACTTTCATGCTCTGATTTCAGCTAAGAAACATTTTCTTCCTCAGTGAACAGATCATCATCTACATCTCTGTCCATTATCATCAACTGAACCTCTGGGAGGTACATAAAGCAGTAACAATGAGCTGTAGCTGCATGCACCTTTGCATTTATGCAATATTGGTTACCATATTCAAAGATTGCAGTTACCCAGTATTTCATTATATTGTAATTATGAGTTAATTCCATCAATATTTTTGCCATGTCACATATGCAGTATTGTTTTATCTCATGTTTTAGGCAAACAATTAAAACTTCAGTATTATGGCGGTAAATGTGCTGCGAGTGAAGGATATCAACTGAAAAAAAAAGAAAAAAAAAAAAAAAAAAAAAAAAAAAAAAAAAAAAAAAAAAAAGGCAAAATTGGCAATTTGTCAGTTACGTTGTATCGTTTCTTCATCTATTAAATGTATCCAGTTCTGTGTATGCATGTAATAGTTACACTGTATGGTCTTTAGAGAGAGAGAGAGCAGAACAGAGTCATGGCAGAACAGCCGTGCATACTAAGGCATCCTGCTGAAGTGCGCATGGGGGGTTTGAGTCCTCCCTTGGGCATGGGTGATTGTGTTTTGCTTAGCATAAGTTACTTTAAGTTAGTGTAAGTAGTTTGTGAGCCTAGGGACTGGTGATGAACATTGTTAGGTCCCTTAGATTTACAAACATTTGAACATTTTGAGCAGAACAGAGGAAGTGCCCATGCTATAAAAAGGTAGAAACACATGTCAGTCATTGTCTTAATTGGTGCAATGAAACTGTACTGAACAGTTCTTTGATTCAGTTGAAAAATGTTCCTTTACCACTGTAATGCAATCTGTCCTGCTACATTTTATGCTATCAGCCTCTCAAATAAAAACTGTTTGAAGGCTGGGTGAAAATTTCTTGGTATGGAATGATGTCAATAAAAGGTTGTTTTATCACCACCACTGCCTTCAGTGTAAACATGAGCTCTATTACTGGTAGGTCCTCTTTTTATTTTTATCAGGTAGGAAGATAGGTATAGGCTTAACTCAGCCCTTCTGAGGCAAAATGAGAAGCTGATTAAATAATGAAGCAGCATCAGGATCCATCTTTTAGCAAAAATAGCTGAAGTGATTCATAGCAAACTAATTCCATGTTCCATAATAATATATCACTTCTTGCACTGCCTTTTAGGTAGCAGACAGCCACTTAGAACAGATCTAAAGTCTTATCTGTGAGTGGTGCTTATGTGTTTTGTTGGCACATACTGCAGGATAATCCCACTCAATGTCAACTTAATCTGTGGGCTATCTTTACATGGATTTTGAATAAGTTATATGCTTTGTGGGAGAGGGGACGGGGGAGGGGGCTGTCAGCCTGAATGGGCTCAATCTTTGTATTATACAGTATATGTAAAGGTAATTTCTCTCTTTACACAAAGGCAAATTTACGACCAGGTCAAAGAATCAAAGTGTGGCTTGGTGGAAGAGTGGTAGACTGTCAGACTACGAATCTGAAGGGCATGGGTATGATCCCAGTTAAGCATAAGATTTTTAATTGGTTGTTTTCTGTGCTCACAGAATTAACAACGTCATACATTTCCATAATAATAAGATAGGTTTCAGAACACTGATATCTTTAATAATGTGTATATTTTACAGTATGAGCTGCTAATTTCGGCAGAGCACCATCTTCAATTGCAATGCTGCAATACATAATTTTTCATAGTTTTGTGGTGGAATACACAGAAATGTAAATGTGACATTATACATAAGATATTCTGAATAGCTGCTGTAGTAGTTGTTATTGTAGTGAATTACTTTTATGGTATATTATATCATGTGAATTTATTTTACTGGTTGTTGTATGAAAGACATTTACCGTAATCCAAACTTATGATGTTTTGACAGCTATTTGACAGCTCTTCAGATATATGTTTACAATTTTTCCAAAGAGAAAATTAGTACTAAGGGGAGAGTATAATTTTGTGCTTGTGTATGTGGAATATTGTAGGGATTTGGGTGAAAGTGTTTATTCAAAATTAAAGGAAAAATTAAACAAAATTTATGTCATGTTGAATTTTTATTTATTTGTCTCTGGTTGTAGTTGTTTGGTTTTATACTATTATATTTGATCAGCAGTTGGCTTGCTTCTCTATTGTCCATATTATAATATCAATAAAATTAACTACATAATTTTTATGTTACATCTCTTCATTAATATGCAAAAAATCATGTAATAAAACTAGTATTAATATAGTTATATATGTGTGTCTAAAATGCATAATAGTTTTTGAAGGTTCTGTTAATGCTGATATTTTCTATACAACAGGGCCCAGTGGGAGTGGGATACACATGCTATTGCGCTCCATTTTTTCGCCACATGGAAGCCAGGTTGGATCGGGATAAGCAGGAACTGAAAGAGCATATCGATCAGGCTCACGAAAGACTGGATCGTAAAGTTTCAAGTTTGGAACGCCGTACACAGGGCCGGTTATCTGAACTAACTCGATGTGTTGAAGATGGTCACGCATTGTGCGAGTCACGGCATAGACAGCTTGAACAATGGCTTGCACGTTCTGGTCCAGGGAGGCACTCTGAACGCATGGTCTCAGCAAGAACACCATCACCCAATATTGTAACTAGGGCCCGCAGCCTGGAGAACGTGTTGGATGGTATTTATTCTTTCATTCACTTTTCTTTCCTGTCCCGGGATTGGAATGACTCCTTACCCACTCCCTTAAAACCCTCATCATTTCCTTTTCCCTCTCCTTCCCTTCTGCCTGACGAAGCAGCTAGGCTGTGAAAGCTTGCATTTGTGTGTGTGTGTGTGTGTGTCTGTGTGTTTATTTGTTGCTATCACTGCCTGTGCCCCTTCGCCTGGTAAGTGTACTTCATCTATTTTTTACGTATATTTTTATGTTTTAGTAGTTTTCAAATGTATATTTATCTTACTTCCTTTATTTACAATTACCAACTATGTAAATCTAACAAAGTATTCAACATTTGTAAATGGAAAATGTCTGTGTAGGTGTGTTTGCATTTGGATATGTGTGAGTGTGTGTGTATTTGTTTACCTTCCTTTTTGTCCTCTAAGGTAAGTCCTTCCACTCCTGGGATTGGAATGACTCCAATTCCACTTCCTTAAAACCCATATCCTTCCCTTTCTCCTCCCCTTTTTTTCCTCTTTTTCATGAAGAAGCTGCCAGTGGTGGCGAAAGCTTGTATGTGTATTTGTGTGCGATTATTTGTGCCTATTGATGAGCCGGTCCTTTTGGTAAGTCATCCGATTTCTATTTTTTATATTTGTTTATCCCACCAGGAAAGTTTAGAATAGGGATGGAGAAGGATTTTTTGAAGGTTGAATGAATGGTGGAATACTGCTTTGGGGGATGTGGATAGCATTTAGGGTATATAATCCCTTCTTAAGGCACAACAAAAGGTAATCAAAGCCCTAGCAGAGGCTGTGGTTAAGCTTTTGCAGGCCTAGATGATATTTGGTGACAGTAGAGTGCTGATCTGTGGCTGTTTAAACAGGTTTATTGTTGTCAGAGGAGCTGATGGCATGGGAAATTCCTTCATGAATGAGCTGCATAAACCAGTCTCCTGTGACACCTGCTTCTCTGACATTAATAAATCTGTTAACCAGCCACTGACCAGCATTGCACTGATCACCCAGTATCACCCTGGCCTGGACAAAACTCAACCACATCCCCTGCTACGGTTTAGACTGCCTTTTATCGCTCCTTGAAATAGGGGATATTGACCAAAAATAACAGTCATATTCCCCATGTTCCACTGCTCTCCCAATTTACAGAACATTCTGTGCCATTCCTATTCCAACCCTACTCCAAATCCTGCACTCCATGGGTTTTTCATATGTGATTAGCCCAGATACAAGATTGGCCCATACAACCATCACCACCCCCTATGCAATCCAGTCATTGGCATTTCCTACTCAATAAAAGACAGAGCTCTGTGTAAAAGCAGCCACATTATACATCAGGTATGCTGAAATTACAGTACAGCACTAAACATAAACAACTGTCTATTCACACGAATGGTCACTGCCAGTCTGTGGCAAACACGACCACCCAGTTGCAGTATATCACAACACGAATTATTTCAACAGATGCTTTACTACATGGGCCATTTTTATACTACTTTCCAACATAGCTTTACCTGAACTATGTAGATAGGAATTGTCTCACCATCATATCCTTCACTCTGTTGGGCCGGTGGTCTTGGGATAAAGCGCTCGACTGGATAACCGAAGGGTCGTGGGTTCAAAACCCAGTTGGACCTCAGATTTTTCAGTCTGTGGTTTAACCCATCCTTCACCTCTCAACAATGTGACGAGTCACCAAAAATGACACAGGGTTCAGATTCCACGTTACACTGTAGGTCCTCTTTTCCCCGGTTGGATAATTGGGGTAAGCTAGGGACAAGCGAGTTGCCGAAGTGGCATCCAATTGAAAGACTTGCACTGGACCAATGGGCCACACAAAATAATAATTATTATTATCATCCTTCACTCTCACATTACCCCTGGCCTAAATCTTTGCTAGCCTATTCACACTACCTAGACATAACCTTATCTAAAGTCACTGTGTTGTATATGAAGTGTGTGAATTCAAATGTTCAGTTGCACCCATTGGCGCTGCGGTACGAGTGTGAAAGTTCACAAGTGCCACATGGCCAGCTGGTGGAGGAAGGACTGAAAGGAGTATGGGGACAAGAATTCACATTCAGACTTCTAAGTGTAATGGACTATTCTTATCTTAATAGTGTCATGAGTGTTTTGTCCATGTTGTTACAACATTTGGTGATGAGTAGGAATTTTTCGCAATTATTAAGCTACAAACAACATTCAAGATGTCAACACTCGAGCAAATTCTGCAAATCCTCATAAAACAGCAAACATTGCTGGCCGACCACCTCACCAAACATCAGAAGTTCATCACAACAGCTCTACAACAGCTCCCACGGCAGCACACAATGATGGCACATCGATGTTGTACATACCCACTTTTCCGCCATACGAGGAGATCGCAGAAGATTGGATGGACTATGAAAAGTGGCTTCAACAACACTTTGTAGCTTTCAGTGTTGTTGACACTAATCTCTGTAAGTCACTGTTTCTGTCATGGATTTCTCCAAAGTTCTACCAACTGTTGTCTCAATTAGTGCCTCTCAAAAAACCCTTTTCACTTTCATTTGACAAAATGTCCTCACATCTCACTTCATATTGTAAGAAGCAAACACACACATTGCATCACGTGTAGCATTTTATCATTGCAAAAGCAGCCCCATCAATCATACCGAGCATGGGCTACAGAACTGCAAGGCATTAGTAGGAAGTGCAAATTCATTATTACTGTTCATAAAGAATCTTACACCGATTCAATGGTCAGGGATGCAATTTTGAGGTCCGTTCCCGAAAAGGAAGTTCATCAGAAGGCTCTTCAAGTAAATGACCCATCCTTATCTAAAGTATTGGCCATAGCAGAGTCTTGTGAAATTACTCACGCTGCAGATGCGCAATTGGATGCTTGGGGTGACATAGGGGAAGTCACAGCAGATAGGGCATTTGTTGACACTCCAGACAGTGTCATGAATGAGGAGGTAGCTGTGGTGTACTCTCACATGCAACCCAAGCAAAGCAAGCAGGACACTAGTTCGATACAGAAGCAATCTCTTGCTGCCTTACCTTCTTATCCCCGCTGTTTTTCCCAGCATTCATAAGTCGATTGTCCCCAATGTTAGGCTACATGTCACAAATGTAAATGTAAATGTTGGCTGGTCTAACTAAGTGCAGGCTATACACAATACTTATATACAGGCTCCATATTATATGACAACTCCACAAACTCTTCTGGAAACAAACTTTACCTCACGGTGCAGATGTTTGGAAAAGACATACAGATGCAAACAGATACTAGCTCGGCAGCTACAGTAATTACGTCACAAACTTATGTTCGACTGGGTTCACTGTCCCTTTCACCAGTCTTGTGCCGTTTATGCACATACAATCAGCAACAACTCTCCCTTTTGGGACAAATGAATGTTGTATGAACGGTCACTGTGTATGTTGTTGAACACACGGGGACAGCTGACTTGTTTGGCTATAATGCTTCTCCATATTTAAAAGGTTTCTTGAACAACTTCTTATCTCTGTTTCCGGATGCATTAACTATCAGGACAACATTGTCATTATCGGGGTTACCACGGATGAACATCTCAAAAATCTATGTACTCTTTTCTCAGTCCTACAACAGGTTGGTCTTAAGTGCAATTTTCACAAACCTCAATTCTTTCAGCCCTCTATAGTGTACCTGGGTTTTCGCATCTGTCCCCTTCGTGACAATATTGCCGCGATTGATGCCTTTTTACATCCTTCGTCGGTCAAAGAACTGAAAGCTTTTCTAGGGATCTAGCATACTATTACAACTTAAGTCCCTCTGTAGCGGAGATCTCTTACCCATTCACTCACTTGCTCAAAAAAATGTTCCTTTTACGTGGTCTGACGAATGCGATGCTGCTTTTCACTGCCTTAAAGCTCATCTCCAAAAAGCACCTTGTATGGCTACTTTCCGCCCTGGGGAAAAACCTGTTTTAGCTGCTGATGTGTCACAACATGGTATTGGTGCTGCTTTATCTCATAAATATCCTGATGGTTCAGAACATTCTACTGCTTTTGCCTCCAAAATGTTAAATGACTCGCAGTTGCAGTATTCACAAATTGAAAAAAGAGGCTCTTGCCATGGTTTATGCTCTCAAGAAGTTTTGTGTCTTTCTATAAGGTAATAAGTTCCATCTTATTACAGACCACTAGCCATTGGTCTCTTTATTTCATCAGTCTGTTTCCATTCCTGACAAGGCGGCACACAAGCTCCAAAGGTGGGCACTTTTTCTCTGTCGTTTTCAATATAACATTCATTTTCGTCCCACAGCTCAGCATGCAAATGGTGATGCTTTATCCAGACTTCCTATGAGCCCTGACCCCATCTTCGACGAAGATGAGCTTCTTTATATTCATTTGGATGAAGCTGCGCAGACTGTCGTTGAGGGTTTCTGCATTACGGGACAATGCCTGGTGGCAGCCACCGTCGAGGATCCTGTTCTACACTGGGTTCTACATCACATAGAAAATGGCTGGCTGGACCATCCTTCTGGAAAAGCATCAGATCCCCCCGGAACTACTTCCATCTGTGACTGCGCCTCTCCTCCCACTATGGAGTTATCCTGCTGGCTTCCGACAGCGTCCTCTCCTTGAGTTGTCATTCCGGCAATGTTGCAGCCTGCGGTCCTACATCTTCTACAGCAGGGACACTGGTGCATCTCTAGGATATGAAGAATCTCTCTAGACAGCACATCTACTGGCCCAGACTCGATGCAGAAATTGCACAAATGGTGGCTACTTGTCAAATGTGTGGCACAAGCACCTGCGCCCAAGTCCTCACTCTCTCCATGGCCCATACCTGGGAACTGCACTCATATAGATTTCACTGGACCCTTCCTCAACACTTATTGGCTCCTAGCCATTGATGCCTTTTCCAATTTTTCTTTTGTGCTTCACCAACCACAGCTGCTATCACCACAGCTATGGCCAAGATCTTTGCCGTGGAAGACTTACCCACTACCGTTGTTTCTGATAAATTCGCCTCAGTTCACCTTCTCCAAATTTTCTGACTTTTGTGCCCAGAGGGGTATATCCCATACAACCACACTACCATTCCACCCGCAGTCCAATGGGGAAGTGGAAAGTTTGGTCCATGCCTTTAAATCACAAATTAAAAAACATCTCACATCCTCTTTCGCTGATGATGCACTCCTGCAATTCCTAGCATCATATTGCTTCACTCCATCCAGGGACCATAGCCCAGCAGAACTTTTGCATGGATGCCAACCTCGTAATCTCCTCCACCTCCTCACACCCCCACCTTCTGAAGGCACTATCAGCACTCAAGGAAGAATTGCAGAGGGCGCTCCTGTGTGGGTGCGAGGCTGTGGAAAGCAACCAAAATGTTTACAAGGCCCTGTTGTCACACGGAAGGGCAGGTGGTTTGTACACCATCAGTACTCCTGCAGGGGAGGTGTCTCGCCACGTCGACCAACTTTGCCCAAGAGTCACCACAGTGCAGGTACCACCCGTCAAGGAGGACTTGGAGATGGATGTGGACTCAGACCAGACCTTCCTACAACAAGAAATCAAACTGACACTTCCGACATCCTAGTGGAATGGACACCACCACAACATATGGAACAAGACAACCATGAAGCCACCAATACGCAGATGTCTCCAGTCTTAACTACATCTTTCACGTATGCACTATGTCACACATCATCTCATCATGAGCCTGAACAGGACATTATCAGCCATATGGGAAGGTGCCTACTAGATCATTCGCAAACAGTGACAAAGAAAAGATGGACATACTCTTATTACAACAAGTGAGTGATAAACAAAAGGGGGGGGGGGAAGAAATGTTGTATATCAAGTGGGTGAATTCAAATGTTCTGTCGCACCCATTGGTGCTGCGGAACGAGTGTGAAAGTTCGCGAGCACCACCTGGCCAGCTGGTGGCGGAAGGATTGAAAGGAATATGGGAATGAGAGTTCACATTCAGACTTTGTAATGGACTATTCTTATCTTAATAGTGTCATGGTTGGTAAATATTGAGTGTTCGTATTGTTACAACACACTGCTCCTTCCTTGCCCAGATCATGTAATGCTTTCCCCAACACCTACCCCCAAAAAAACAGTGTTCTCTCTCTCTCTCTCTCTCTCTCTCTCTCTCCTCTCACATCCCCCCTCCTTGCTACCACCTTACTCCTTTCACTTCATCTCTATCATTTCTTTCCTTCCCCCATTTTTCCATCCCTCTTTTTTTTCCTTTCCTTTTTCCCTCACTCCCCTTTTTCCTCTTTCTCTCTTGCCTCTTCCAACGTCTCTGTTTGCTCAGCAGTTTATATTTATTTACTTCTTTTGGGAGGGGGGTAGCCACAGTCTTCAAATGAAAAATATTATCCTTGCCCACTAATCCTTCTTTGCACCTTTCCCAAACCCCTCAATATCTTCAAAGTCAAATGTAGTATTTTGTTATGTACTGCTGTGATTCACACTTCCCTTATTTTATGTATTGCTCCATCTAGGGATTTCCATTACAGGTCAAGAGTCATGAAATTTAGCAGCAGTAAATATTTTTACAAATTAAACATCATGAATTTAAAGGCAAAATTTGGATTTTGTAGTTGTGTATGTTGAGTTTCAACATAGACTGGTGATTTCTACTAAGCAGTTTGATATTCATTTGGGATAATGCATTATTTATATGTCCCCAGCAACATTTCTTTTCTTTATTCAATGCTGTAGACTATTTGTAGTACAGAAGGTGTCTCAAAAGATGAATAAAGTTTCATTCTTCTGACATGTTGTATCTATTCATTCCTTCTGTTACTTTCTGCAGTTTACTTTTCCTTTTCATTTACAACTGTTACTAGAATATATATTACTTATCAGTAAAAACTTATAGAAATATATCTGACTTATTCTCCCTTAAAATCATTTCCAAAAGTGCTTTCTATATTGTTACATAGGTGGGGTGGAACGATTTGGTGAGCCTCGTGAGCACAATCGTAGCTACGATGCTTTGCTGGATGGAACTTGGCGGGAACAGTCGGCAAGGCAGTCTTCTGAAGTGCTGCCTGACATTGATGTATGCTATGAGTATGATGACAGACATGATGGCAATCAGGGGTTTGAAACCATACTCAACAAACGGGCTGCGATATATGGTGACGCTCTCACATGCAGGTAAGAAATTATTTCATAGGTGATACTCTTTGAAACTATCTTAATAGGCTCCTCTTTATCGAACACAGTGGTGGATACATAATTTTTTTTACAACTTTCAAATAATTGGACTATAAGATTGGATCAGACTGACAACTTGGAAATTCAAAACAATTGTACAATACAATCAAAAAATGATAACTGGAAAATTGAAACATGTATTTTCAAATAAAACTTTTTATAATGTGTGACAGTAGTATTTCTTGTGTTAAGGAAAGGAATCCTGAGTGATAAACTGATAAACCAAAAACACCTGAATGCAACCCTAGAAATTCACAATTTTTTTTTCACATAGTTAAGTCCTTTAACTTTATTTATGTATGAATAAAATGTACACAAAATCTCAGTTATCTCCGAAGCAATCATAAAACAATAAAGGACTTTTATTTAGTTTTATCATAAATTAGTAACAGAAAAGGTCCGAGAAGCAATTGAAAGGAAGCATAACACAAAAGTCAATTTACATTATGTTAATTACAGGAATTTTGCTTTATTAAACTCAGTTACATGCTGTCTGTAAGTAAAAGTTAGTTATTTCATTGTGCTGAGATTCTCTCCCTCTCTATTTTTTTTTTTTTTTTTTTTTTTTTTTTTTTTTTTGTCACACTGTATTGGGGGGGGGGGGAGTGTCGGGAGCCATATGCCCCTGTGTGCCCCCCCCCCCCCACTAAATCTGCCCTTGACTGGACCATTATATTTTTTATTAGTATTAATGTAAATTAATTATGACAGTAGGTATTTAAATTGTGCTACCAAAACTGTTAAAATTAGGAGAAATTAAAATAAAAGATGTCATTAATGTAATCAATGAACATTGATTATAAAAGTCATCTGTGGCCAATTCTGAAATGCATCAGTAGTTGTTATGTGATACACAAAAGCCATTTCAGCACACCGTGCATCAACCAGTTACACTTTCGTTTAAAATAACAAAATGACTGATGGGTAGACAAGAGGGACTAGCATGTTCTTCTTAGACTTTAGCAAAGCCTTTGACACTGTGCAATTTGATATATTACTTGCTAAACTTAGCAGCCTAACTTTTTCTCGAGGTGTGGGGGAAATGGTTTCACTCATACTTGACCTCATGTCTCCAATGTGGCATGTCCAGCACCACAAGGTCACAATGGAGAAATTTACATCAAGTGTACCTCAGGGCTCGGTATTAGATCCAACACTCTTTTCATTGCATGTGAATGATGTGTCATTGAATTCATTGTCAATAAATTTCTCTTTTTTAAAAATGCTTTTCTTCCCATTGCCATTCTGCATTTTATAACCTTTGTACTGTGACCATCATATGTTATTTTACTGCCCAAGTAACAAAACTCATTTACCACCTTTATTGATTTGTTAACTAATTTAATTCCTTCAGCATCGCCTGATTTTCTAAGACTGCATTCCATTACCCTTGTTTTGCTCTTGTTAATGTTCATCTTATATGCTCCTTTGAACACACTGTCCATTCCGTTCAATTGCTCCTCCGGGCCCTTTGCTGTCTCTGACAGAATTACAGTATTGTCAGCAAAATGCAAGGTTTTTATTTCTTCCTCCTGAACTTTAATTCCTTCTCCAAATTTCTCCTTGCTTTTCTCTATAGCTTGCTCAATGTACATATTGAATAACATTGAGGAAAGGCTACAACCCTGTCTTACACCCTTCCCAATCTCTGCATCCCTTTCATGCCCTTCAACTCTGATAACTGCTGTCTGGTTTTTGTACAAGTTGTAAATAACCTTCCATTCCCGTATTTTACTCCTGCTGATTTCAGAATTTGAAAGAGTGTATTCCAGTCAACATTGTCAAAAGCTTTCTCCAAATCTACAAAAGCTAGACTGTTGGTTTGCCTTTCCTTAATCTATCTTCTAAGATAAGCCATAAAGTGAGGATTGCCTCTTGTGTTCCTGCATTTCTCCTGAATTCAAACTGGTCTTCCCCAAGGTCGGATTCTACCAGCTTTTCCATCCTTCTGTAAATAATTCATGTTAAAATTTTGCAACCATGACAGATTAAACTGATGGTTCTGTAATTTTCACACCTGTCTGCACTTGGTTTCTTTGGAATGGGGATTATTACATTTTTCTTAAAGTCTGAGGGTATTTCCCCTGTCTCATACATCTCACGCACCAGGTGAAATAGTGTTGTCATGGTTGGTTCTCCCAGAGACTCTAGTAGTTCTGAGGGAATGTTGTCCACTCCACGGGCCTTGTTTCGACTTAGGTCTTTCAGTGCTCTGTCAAATTCTTCTCTCAGTATAATATCTCACATTTCATCTTCATCTACTTCCTCTTCCCTTCTTGCAATATTGTATCCAAGTTAATTTCTTTGTAGAGCCCCTCTATATACTCTTTCCACCTTTCACTTTTCCTTTCTTTGCTGAGAACTGGTTTTCTGAGTTCTTTATATTCATGTAGATGCTTTTCTTATATTCATGCAGATGCTTTTCTTGTCTCCAAATGTCTCTCTTATCTTCCTGAAGGCAGTATCTATTTTTCCCCTATTTATACATTCTTCTACAGACTTGCATTTTCCTTCTAGCCACTCCTGCTTAGCTATTTTACACTTCCTATCAGTCTCATTGCTTAGTCATCTGTACTCAATTTTGCCTGTTTCATTTACTGCATTTTTATATTTTCTCCTTACATCAATTTAATTTAGTATTTCCTGTGATATCCAAGAATTTTTGTAGGCCTTGCCTTTCTACCTATTTTGTCCTCTGCTGCCTTCACTATTTCATCTCTCAATGCTATCCCTCTTCTTCTACTGTTTTATTTCTCCCCTTTTCTGTCAATTGTTGCCTAAAGCTCACTCTGAAATTCTCCAGAACTTCAGGTTCCTTCAATTTATCCAGGTCCCATCTCCTTATTTTCCTACCTTTTTGTAGTTTTTCCAGTTTCAGCCTACAGTTCATGGCCAACAAGTTATGGTTAGAGTCTATATCTGCCACTGGGTATCTTACAGTTCAAAACTTGGTCCCAAAATCTTTCTTACCATTATAAATTCTATCTTATACCTCCAGTGTCTCTTTGAATTAATAATTTTTCATTGCTCAAATAACATAAATACTTTACTGTTTTTAGTCTTGTTTTCTAACTTAATTATCTCTGCATCATCTGACTTCATCCAACTACATTCTCTTACTTTTGTTGTTTCATATTATTACCTGTTTTTGAAGACATTATCAGTTTCCATTTAATTAATCTTGAAAGTGTTTTGCCATTTCTGACAGAATTAAAATGTCATTGGCTTACCTAGGTGCTTTGGTTCATCTCTCTGTACTTCTGTTCCCTGTCCAAATTTCTCTTTGATTTCCTTAGCTTGTTCAATATTCAGATTAAATATTGACGGAGATAGGATCAGCCCAACTGCACTTACTAAGGTTCAAAAGTTCTTGCATTATTTTCTCTCAGCATTTTATGATCCATACATGTGCTGTAATAGAATAGAATTTACTGCTTGGAAGGAAAACTGAGAAATAACTGATTTAATCATGTAACAGGAAATTCACCCAATGAGGAAATATGATACACATTTGTTGTTAAATACAATATCACCTAACATCCTTGTGGAGGACTTTCATGAATGAATTGTCTAGACAGTTTCCTGAACTGGTCAGTAGATTATGTTATGTTGTAAAAAATACATTAAGAAAGGCAACAATTACTTTGAACAATCACTTTGACCAAGTAGTTTGTCAATTAAAAATTAAATATTGAAACAATGGAAATTCCAGGTTAGATTCAATAATATTTTAGAGAAGGATAGGTTGCTACTCACCACAGAGATGTCTCAATGAGCTGCAGAAAGCACACATAACAGATTAAAAAGTTTCTGTCATTACGACCTTCATCAGTCAGAGAAATTAAACATTCCTTTTTGATCATTATGGTACTTCTGCAGCTCAAAGTTTTCAGTCAAGGCTCCTTCAGCATTTTGACTATACACGTTGGTACACCCAGAAAAAATTGGATTAGTTGTTTGTGTTTTTACCTTTTGATAATTATGTGCAAATATTTTTTTTCAATCATGAGAAAAATTGTTGGATCTTGCAATAAATCATATTTTCAGGTCATCTAGTCATGCAACAGCACTACAGCATATTGAAGAAGACCGCCTGCAAAATACCTCCAAATGTGCAGATAGTATGAGGCATCAGAAAACTGTTGGCAACTGCATGGACAGATGGCTTAATAAGAGTTTCAAGACTGATGGTGTCATAGATGGCAACAGAATAACTTCAAATAACAGGGCATATAGAAAAGACAGTGAACAAGAAGTGACACTGCCACTCCAACATTCGGTGCCTGAAATGGTTGCACGCTTTCAGAACTCCCAGGTGTCTCATACAGGTATGGATTCATAAAATTAAACTTTTACTCCATTTTTTTAATGTGTACAGAAATATAGGATTTGTGTTTTACACACTATTTTTGGAATCAACAGAAAAGAGATTAAGAAATTGATACAGAGAAAGCAACTAGGGCCTAAAGTATCCAGTGAATTCATGTTATGAGTACCAGCTGTGTTTGCATTTTACTTATCTTTGAATGTTTTTAATATTGTGCCACATAAAAAAAAAAAAAAAAAAAAAAAAAAAAAAAACAGACTAGCATTTTTTATTTGTTTATTTATTTTCGGGATTGTTTCATAGGTTCATTCGTTGAAAGTAAACTATGAAACATTATTACTAGTTGAAATTAATCTTAATGTTTGTCTGGATTGATGATGAAAAATCTTATGTAAACATCAATGTGTGCAGTCTCACTTTCCTGTAGACTGTGGAATAAAGGAATCCTCCACTACCTCATAACACAAGGAATATCAGAGCTGTAAAACATAAGCTTCCAGTTGAGTTTATAATAGAACTAATATATAGGTGGTAAATACATATCTGTTGAGGTGCGTCTTCTGCAGAATCCTGTTTTTGGCTGTGTTGCTGCATAGCCACTCATGGGTAAAATGTATACATATAAATGAATTTTTCACTGTCATTTATTTTCCCACGGATGTTGTGCGGCGAGATTGTACGTGTACATGAACCATGACTCTTAACAAATCACTGACTTACTCATGGCTTAAACAGGCCACTACATATACTCTTACAACAATTACACAATAATCCATCTTTGGTTTTTAAATAAAACAACAATTACAATAATTACATTCACTGAAGTTAACATCAGAATAAGATAGAGTTAAATATGCTTCATAATTTAGTATGGCACTGCATATGATTGGTTCAGTAATTTTAGTGTTAATTAATTGTTTTGTGAGTAATAACAACAAATGTAGCTTTTGAATTAATTTTACATGAGTTATGAAATATGTAAAGTTACTACCGTGTATACAGTAAATACATAACAAGTGCTGAATGTTTCAATTTTATTTTACTCTCAAATAATTTAATTAACACCATAACTGACTATGCTTACATACTGTTTTCTTTAATTACAACTAATTGCTTCACTCGGTCAATATAATATGGTTTGTAATATAAGTAGTAATTTATCTTATACTCATTAAGTACAGATAAGTACCTGGATTAATTCAGAAATAATAATATACATATTACAATTACAACAATTACGAAACTTAGAATTTTAGTATTTATCATTGATTAAAAATGTTCCTACCATGTGCAGTACTTAATTCAGATATGCAGAATCCTATGAAAGTGCCAGTGTTTACATTACCATCCTTGTAATCAGACTTTAGTAGTGTATCTACTGTAATTACAATATAGCTAACAATATAGAAATTAATTGCAGCCTCTTCTGGGGGTGGGGAATATGTCAACTAGCTGTTTTATTACAACTATATGGAACAGATAAAATAAATGAAACCAAGTGCATAAGAAGAAATAAAAGTGAAGAAACAGAGTACAAATCAGAAAAAGATAATAGAAAATATCAAATGAGAGAGAGAAAGATTTAAAATTCTGTGGATAGATTGAAAGACTAGTCAAGAAACATTTTACTTCCAGATTATCTTGTAAAATGATCAGAATTGGAAAATTAGATAAATTCAAGCTGTATTCATCCTTCCTGTGCACATCTGTAGCTGAACCTGGACAAAATAATTTGAATACTAGAAGTTGAACAACAATTTCATCACCCAAAAGTTTTTAATATGTCACATTTTCAGCTCTTGGATACTACATAATTTCATATATTGCACCAAAGCTACTTTTTTATTGATATGCTCACTAGTTTCAGGCTTTGCCCATTTTCTTAACCTACATTCATTTATATTTGAAACAAACAACATGACCAAATATAAACAAATGTGGCTTAAGAAAATGGGCAAAGCCTGAAATTAGTCAGCATACAAAAAAAAGTAGCTTTGGTGCAGATTATAAAATGTCTTTTATGGAATTTCATAACCAGAATGTATAAAAATGAGGAGATACATCTTGTTCGCCAGACAGCAAGCCAGATTTTTTTAAATTTATTTCTTATTATGAGAAATAAAAGAGGAGATATAGAATTCTTGACTTAACCAAATCCTTAAATTAAATGATAATCAGTTTGCTCATATATGATATAGTGGTGTCATTTAAAACTGTTGATGATCTGCTCATCAGATGAGTGTATTAAGCACATCAGCTCCATTATTGATGTTAGAAAGGAGACTGCTGTTTTTAACATCATATTAAACCCTACCCTTCTGTAACAACTACCAACACCACCACCCTTCTATAACAACAACTACTATATCAACAAAATTGCATACAAGCTGTTTAGGAGACATCAGGCCATAAGCAAAGGTTCCTGATTTAAACCCCAATGAGACACAGATTTAATCTGCCAGGGATTTTCAAATAAGCATGCACTCCTCTGCTGAGTGACAATTCCTTCTGAAATTAAATTCCTTTGTATGACTGGCTTTTAAAGAGGATGAATTCAATAATAAAAATTAGTTTTTCATTTTACAATCACTTTAATATAGAAAAAAGTATTCCAGCAGGTGCATACAGTGCCACATGACAGCTGTGTTTACTAAATGCAAAAGGCATATACCAAACACAGTATATGCAATCTAACATTTAGTGCTGTGAGTAAGTTTAATTGTGCTACATGGTTTATTCAGTGTGCTTTGGTCATCTTAACATGATTCCCCATGTGCTGTTCAGAATTCTGTTCGCATATATATGTATATTACATTATAACTAACCACTAGGCTGACAAAACAAATAGTAGAATTCTACAAAAACAGAAGTAAGATCAAAACTGAGTCAATGAAATGGGTTGTAGCCTGTATAACTCAGGCAGACTTCACACAGAGGAATACATTTAGACAAAAGATGTTTGACTGGAAATTAATTCAAAGCAAAATTAGAAAATAGACTGAAACACCATGGTTTGATGAAAGTATGAGACTTCTTTCTGAAAGGATTAAACAAGTTTGAGCACAAAGGAAGGCCAACCATCAAAAGCTACATTGACTGATTGTACTTTGCATGGTTGTATCAGGTCCATATGGGAATAATAATATAACTAACAATGGAGAGTCCAGATTGGAATGTTAATTATAATGGTGATGCATTGCAACTAACCACAAAAATAATTGCTGAGCTGCAGAAAAACAAATACAAAGGACAATCTTATGTGAACATTTCAAATTTTGGCCTTAGCCTTCAGAAGAAAAAAATCAAACATACACTCATCACTTTTTGAATAAATCATTCTTATGCCAAGGCTGAAAAATATTTTTATTTGTTATATTCTACCAATTTCGGCATTTGCTGCCATCAACAGGAAATCAACAAGTTATTTTACATCAAAGCCAAAAAGACAACATTTTTACTGAGTGCAGCAATGTCTAATTTACAATAAAATATTGTGATCGTTTCTAAAAGCCCTTCCATTTTACATCATGTAGTAGGTATTTCTTTAATTAATTTTTAACTATTACAAATAGTGTAATAATTAAAGATTAATTAAAGGAATACCTACCACAGATGTAAAATGGAAAGGCCTTTAGAAATGATCACAATATTTTATTGTAAATAGACGTTTTTGTATTCAGTAAAAATGTTATCTTATTCACTTTGATGTAAAATATCTGGTTGATTTCCTGCCAAAACTGGTAGAATATAACAAATAAAAATATTTTGCAGCCTTAGCATAAGAATGATTTTTTCAAAGTACATCACGGCTGTAGATTGCCACCTAAAAACAACATTACACACTGATCAGCCATGACAATATGACCAACTACCTAGCAGTTGGTATATCCACCCTTGGCATGGAAGCAATGAGGCTTTGGTAGGTTGCTGTAGGTACTTGGCACCTCATCTGTAAACACAGGTCACCTAATTCCCATGAATTTTGGGGTGGGGGGTGATGAGCTCTGACAAAACATTTATTCACATCCCACATGTGTTCGATCAGCTTCAGATCTGGCAAGTTGAAGAAGGGGGAGCAATAGAATACTAATTACAACTTGCCACTGTGCCATTGGGAAACATGTCCATTATGAATGATACTTCTTGGCCATCAAGGTGCCTCACACAAGCTCTGCCCACATTAATGTTTTCCAGAGCATAACTCAACTGATAGTTTACATTATGAAGTACAGGTGTCACAAAACTGTTCATCTGGAAGATGTCAGATTCCCACTGTCCCATCAGCATGATGAAGGAAGTGTCTGGAGTCATTACCCTATGCAATGTTCTTCCACTGCACCAATGTCCAGTGATGATTGTCAGTTGCCAATGTAGCGTAAACATTGACACTTGCAAGGTTCGTTGGCTGCAGAGGTCCATGCTTTAACAGTGGGAGGGAGAAGGAAGTACGCACGCCAAGAGTGGAGAAAGCACATTCTGGCTGCCTGGTGGAGGGTACAGGTGGGAATGTATTATGCATTGTGGAATGCGGTGGAGGACAGAGGGTTTGGATAGGGCAGAATAAAAAGGAGAGGACCAGAGAGTTAGAGAAAGGTGGCATGCAACTGAGTGACAGACATGAGGTGTGCAATGGGTATTTGCTGTATTACCTTACATTGAGGCCAGATTGGATGCTAGATCATAGAATGTGTTATACAGGTAGCTCCCACCTGTGTAGTTTAGAACATCTGGTGGTGGAAGATAGGATAAGATGATTTGGGTTGTAAATCAGACCCTGAAATCAAGCATGAAATGCTTAGCTGCTTTTTGGTGGTGTTCATTCATTGTGATTCACAGCTGACTGAGAGTCATACCAATGCAAAAAGCTGTGCAGTGATTGCAGCAAAGTTGGTCAATCACATGATTGCTTTCACAGGTTGCCCAGCTTCTGATGGGGTAGGATAAGCCTGTGACTGGGATAGGAAGTGCTGGGCGAGAGGCTTGGACAGGTCTTTCATTGGGGTCTTTGACAGGGAGGCATAGCAGTGAGCTATTATGTTGTGAAGGTTAGGTGGACAACGGAAGACCTTTTTATCAGGGTCAGAAGAATGTTGCTTAGGAAATTTCTCATTTCAGGACATGACATTATGAGGGGCATGGTGCAAATGTTACAGTGTAGGGTGGTATTGGGTGAGAAGGGGAAAGGAATTTCTTTGTGGTTGCTATATCAAAAGATACCAATCACTTTCTCCATTGAATCTTCACCATCCTCATCCCTTTATCTCCTCAATACTTACTCATTACTGTTGATGCCATTAACTATAAATCCATATCCCTCATGCCCATGGTTTTATCACTCTCAAACATTACCTCTCTCAATGTCCATCAGACTTCAATACCTTATTCCTCATAGCCCTTACCAAGTACATGCTAACAATCCATTTCTTTTCCTTTGAGTAGAAGGTCTACAATCAAATCCACAGTACAGGCACAGGCACCTGTAGAGCATATTCTTATGCTAACCTGTTTATGGACCTCCTAGAGGTTACCTCCCAAAATCCCAAACCTCTGGTCTGGTTCAGGTTTCTTGATGATATTTCCATGATTTAGACTAAGGTCCAAGACATTCTATCCTGATTCCTACACAATTGCAGTTCCTTCTCTCCCATCCACTTCACCTGGTCAGTCTCAGCCCAACATGCCAACTTCCTGGATGTTAACCTACTCCTTATTGATGGCTTCATCCACACCTCTGTCGGGGACTGATGACCATCGTAGTTTAGTCCCCCTTAAACAACCTAACAACAACAACAACAACACACCTCTGTCCATATTAAATCCACCAACCACTGTCGATATTTGTATTTTGACAGTTGCAATCCACTCCACACACAAAAAAATCCCCCCCCCCCCCCATCAAGCCTTGACATCTATGGACAGTGACTTGAAATATCTTACCCAATATGCTCACTAAAGCCCTCACAGACATGCATTACCTCACAGACCTAGTCCACAAACAGATTTCTCATGCCACATTCCCACACACTACCAATCATTTCGCCCCTCCAGGTAACTAGCCACAAAGGAGATTTCCCCTTGTCACTCAATACCATCATGGACTGCAATAATTAAATCAAATTCTACCCAAGACCAGTTGTCCATGGGAATGAATGGCCACTATCAAACTGTGACCCTGAGCAGGATGGACCATAATGCAGCACAACATACAGCTGAGTGTAATATGCTAGATTTCGTTGCTTTACAACATGGGCCACATGGATTCTCCGTTCCACTAATAGCTCTTCTAAACTGTACAGATAAGAGCTGTCCTTACAGCTTACAACACTTTCTGTGGTCTCACCCATCCTGGTCTGAACCTAACACCTAACAGCCTCCCTCCCCAACCTACACTTCCTCCTAATTCATGTCTCTCTCCCAACTGTGTACCAACTTTTTCCTTTTCTCTATGCCTCCCCTCCCCCCCCCCCCCAATCCCTCCCCTCTGTCACTCTCTCCACTGCATTCCAAGCAGCATCTCACATTCCTATCTATCAGTAACTGCACACTCCATGAGGCAGTGCAAAATCTTCTATCACCATATCCCAACCCTTCATACTTTGCCATGTCTTCTCCTCCCGCTGTTAAATCACCAGTTGGGGCACAGCAGACCAAGATGACGGTCATATGTGCATGTATGTGTGATCTTTTTCTGACAAAGGCTTCAGCAGAAAATATTAATCTGAGTGTCTTATCTATGTGCCTGTATGTAGATCAGCCACCATCTTTATAGTGATTGGCAACAAGTCTTCATTATTACAGTATATAAAATTATACCCATCAATTTTTTCTGGGATCGGTAATCTGGAAGACACTGCGAAACTCCTAATACTTGGAAAGGGGCAAATGATTTTCAACCATTTATGCCTGTACTTCGGCAGTCAGTGAAGAGCCAGATAATTTTTCAGGATTGAAAGATATTGGACTTAACAAGCTTTATTTATTATAAGGGAGAGGCAACCAACATCCATGTCTGCCAGAACTAAATCCTCGGAAGATAGCAAAATTTAGTGTATTGTTCAGTGCTGCTGCGCTCTACATCAATCCACTGTAGGTGAGTTTGTTGACTCTGCCTTATTTTGCATATTGGTCCATCCAGAAATTTCCATTATTGATATAGAAGCTTCATTATTATTTGACATCTCTTGGCTTAGATGAAAGAGTTGACATTATTAATCACTGGTCCCAAAAATTATTGTAAACACTCCAGTGTCAAACAAATGTATATTCTGAAGGCCTTTTGAGAATGTTACATGAAAATAACATCAGAAAGTTTTGAACACTAGTGTATTAAGCAGAAAAGTGAAAAATTTTCAGCAGGTTCCACAGCTAAGCATTTCTACACATCTTTAATGTTATTATGTATTCAATGTCATTTATTGATGTCTGGGTGTATTATGACTACCAACAAGTACTTCATTCCAAATGAATTTTAATTTGAATCATGACCGCACTTTCTGTATTTACAGCCATCCAGAAGGGCTACAATCGAGCAACTGAGCGAGTTGGTGACAGTTCAGATTCAAGTGAAGATGAGTGTGAAGGTCAGGCTGCTGCAGTGGTGCCAAATTATGAAAATGTCTGCCATCAGCCTGATGCATCGCAACTGGCCCGACAGCGTGTTGGTGTCTACAGTCCAACACATGAAGCAAGTGATCTACATAATGATTCAGGTTACAGTACAAGACTTTATGGCAGTTCCAAGGGACCTTCGCCCTCTCTGTCAGGTAAATGTTAAATTACAAAGGTTTGATTATTCTTAAGTGCATAATTTTCTGAACAGCATACAAATGTTCTCTTTTACAAATAGGGCTCCTAGCAGAAATCAGGAAACATTTCTCTTGCTGACATTTGTTTGCAAGTAGATTTTCTCCATTAATTCTAATATTTCATTCATTGATCACATTAGTATATTACTGGTGGGAATGCATTTCATTCACATTGTGTGCAGGAAAAGGAACAGCACAATGGATCTGATAAACAAAAATTGGGAACAGGAAGGATATTATGAGGACTTGTTTTCCAAGCAGATCATCTACTACCAATAAGGTAGAATAGGAAATAAAATGGGGATTTGGAATGGAAATGTCCTTTTTGATGTACTTTTGGTCTGGTGATCCAGTGTTATTTAAGATTTTCAACGCATTACCTTTTTTTCCAAGAATCCCTTTTTATTAACAAGTGCAATGAGAGAAACTGCCAAAGATGGGTTCTAAAATGCATATCTTAAAAGCTATGAGCATACACAATTTAAAGGGGTTGTAGCCCCAGTAAAAGGACAAGAGGAAGGCACAAGTTGCATCTGTGTCCAGAGGAGGGTGTGTGTGAAACATTTGAGGAGCTTGCACCTTCATTGTTGAAGGAAAAGGGAGGGGGGTGCTTTGGTCATGCAGACTACAGAGAGTGAGCCATTGAATTAGAGGATTGAGAGGTCAGGAGAAAGGGGGGAGGGGGAACAAGGACATTGAACTCAACCACTGGAGTTGAGGGAAGGGGAATGTGCAAGAATCCTTAAAATGGTGTAGAAGGGGAGGTCGGAGATCCCTTGAACAAATGGGAAAAAGAGGCAGGCATGTTTCTTGAGACAGAAGCTGAAGAAATGGCAGAGGAGGATGGAGTTGAGGGAGATACCTCATGCATTGTGAGAGGAGGAAAGGCAGTCTCGTTCTGAGGCAAGAAATCGTGCTCAACACAACTGGGTTTGACTCGGTTCATCGAGACAGTTGTCGGTTTGCCATTGAGTGAAGTGATATGAGTGTTTGGAGACTTTTTTATGACTTGACGCAGGCCTAAATAGGAGTGGCTAAGAGGGGGACAATTGGTGTCATCCCAAAGCATCACAAAATCGCTGGAGTCCAACTCCCGCAGAAGTCTGACAGAAGGGGGATAGTCACTGTCGCAGTTATGTCATACTCTGTCAACTTAGGTCGGAAGATCATTTGTGCTGTGGGGAGAGGAAGGGTTCATGAGCTCCTGTGGTACAATCAGAGGTTGCCCATAGACAAATCCTGCGACAGTTCCATGGGGGTCCTCCTTGTAGGTTGCCCAAAGGTCAAGGAGCACAAGGGAAAGAGTCTCCATCCAGAGTGTGTCATGGTATTGTAGAGTGGTAAAGTCCTGTGCCAACATTCCACCAGTCCATTGCTCTGGGGGTGGTAGGCATGGTGTGAATGCACTTGATGCCACAGAGGTGGGAAAGGTCAGAGAAGAGAGGCTATTTAAACTGTCGGCTTTGGTCGGTCATTATAACCAAGGAACAGCTGAAGTGAGCAATCCACTACTGAAGAAAAGCCCTGACAATGGTTTTTGCCATGATGTTATTGAGGGGAGTGGCTTCCACCCAACGAGAGGTGCAGTCAATTGCAGAGAGAATGTACTAGAACTCATCAGCAGGAGGAAGAGGTCTAACTAGGGCAATGAGAATGTGTTGACATCTGCCCGCAGGATCAGGGAATGGGACCCAAAGGAGGGAAAGTGTGTGTTGTGATTTTGTTGCACTGACACGGTAAGCAGGAGCATGCCCATGCTTGACAGTCACACTTCATGTCCCGCCAGAAAAAATTTTCAGTCACTAGTCTGAAGGATGTGTGGTGCACGACACCGGGAGAAAGTTTGTGATGTGCCAGAAAATCCATGCCTAGAATTGGTTCTGGAATGTTCGCAACCAAAAAGTCCCACTTCAGCATGCACTCAGAAGACAGGTGAACTAAGAGGGAGATCAAACCCGTACATGGTAGTTAAGAGGTGTTGACAGCTCCAAGAACTGTTCGACGAGGTCGTACAGAGCCTGTTACTATGGACGTAGAAAGCAGTGAGACTTTGGCACCTGTGTCGACCGAGAAGCAAATGCCGGTGACACAGTCTAGTAAGTAGAGGCGACCACCCAGAGGTGAAGATTGACACATGGAATGCAGTGTGTGCAGGTGCCTGTTGTCAGTTGGGGAGGAAGTGGTGCCTAAGAGATCCTGCACCCTGCGTTTGGGTGAAGGCATGGTGGGGAGCACTTCCAAGTGAAGTCATCAAAATGGCTGTGAAAGTTGCAGTATGGGTAGTGCAAAACCTGTTCTTGCAGATAGTGGATGAGTGGAGGCAGGCCGTCGTCAGAATCTGTGGAGGGGGCTGGTGTGTTGCCTGAAGCAGAAGGTCGAGGCTGAGGAGTCTCAGTGGTGCAGCGACAAGGAATGTCAGGAGGGTCAACGAGGTCATGAGGCCTGCAAGAACGACCTCAGGTGAAGGTGCGGGGCTGAGGTGAGGACTGCAGAGCCTGTGAAACCGCGTGGTTACGCGCCTCCAGTAGGTATGCATCATGCACTCTATTCGCGGTGTGAATGTGCTCACTTGGCGACTCCAGGATGTTGTAAGTGAGAGCCATCTCAACCAGAGGAGGCAGCTTGTTGGTCCAGACCACCATGACGGTGAAGTCCGGCATCATGTGTCCACTGGCCAGCATTCAGAAATGTCTCCACAGCTGTGAACGTTTCCTGTCGCCGAGATGTTCCTCGTATAAGATGCAATGGATTGAGTCATCAGGGGTGCAGTAAGCCACTCAAGGATGATCCATTTGGCCAAGTAGTAGTGGTGAGAGGTGGGAAGCGTTGTCACTAGGTCAAAAAAAGGTCAAAATGCTCATGCAGGTGTGTTATCAATCGTATGTCACATGCATCATCGTCAAAAGAGTAGTGGTCGAAAATTTGTTCTACCAAGGTGAACCATATCATCGGTGCATTGATGAAAAATGTGGCAGCTCGGGTAGACGGCCTGGCAGAAGAGTTTGAGGTGATTGTTGTACCCGAGTCCCAGCTTCTATGGCAGTGGTGTCTGCCTGCTGTTGCTGTGGCAATGCCACAGTGTCGCACAGCGTGGCAGAGGTCACCGGTGGGACTGGGAAAGTGTGCAGTGGTGTGGCGACATAGTGTGGCGGGGCACTGAAATGTGTCGGAGAAAGGGGGGAGGGGGGGGGGGTTGGGCGTGCGAGAACGTGAATGGGCCATGAGATGCACTAGTCATGCGAACAAATGAGGGCAGCACCAGTGGTTGCAGTGTGGCAGGTGCGTCCCGGGACACCGAACATGACTGCACATCATATATATTGTCATTACTCAAAATGTTCATGTGAGTGAAGTCACTGAAGAGGTTTTGAGTGTTCAAAGCACTGTCACAATGGAGAAATTGCTCTGCCGGTTGCACAAAAGAGGACAGAATGGCACTGCTAGTCACTGAAACTTGGCACGAAGAAAAAGGTGCAGCAGAAACTTGCGAGCAGGAACTTGAGCCATAGACCGGATTTGAGGATGAGTCCAGAATATGTCCACCAACAGGAGCACAAGGTGAAGCAGATTTGAGAAGATCCTGTGGAAACAAAGTACTGTGCAACTGTTGTTCAGTTACATGTGCCATGTAGTGATACACTGAAGCACATGGCGACACAGTGGCAGGCCTTAAATTCTAATTCAAAGCACTAAAAATTAACTGTTCACATTTGACACAGGCAGTGTTGAGCAAACGCAAAGAATGAATATTATTCAAATCCTGAGCACTGTATGCAATGCTCGGTGTAACAAAGCCCCAGTCCGTTGTGAGGCCGTGTCCACTGTTTTGATGGTTCGATTTGAAAGGATCCTGTAAATATTGCTGGGCCAGTTGCAAAGGCGATGAAGTGAAGGACTTTAATGAATCTTGAAGTAGAGGCGATTTTGTGAACAGTTGTGGGGCAAGAATGTAGCTCGGAGAAGGTCGCACAGGAAAAGTCATTGTGTCAGGACTGCTAGTCCAGGACTACTCATATAAACAAGAAAAGAACAGTGCGGGCAGCATGAAACCAACGCTCAGAAGTAGAATAAAGCAGTCGGGATCACCACTATGGGATTTAGAGGAGTTGTGGCCCCAGAAAAGAAACAAATACTTCATTGACTAAACTTTATTCTGTCTCGATCAAAGTACAGAAACAGACTGAGGTATGTTAACATGGCAGCTAAAAAGTGGCTCACCAAAGAAAGTTACAAAGATATGAGTTCTTTTTGTTGGTGGTCGATAGTGCAGAGCTATCGCCGCCGCAAGCACTTGGAATCTTCACCAATGTGAAACATCTCTTATATTGAACATTTGTTCATGGCTCTCAAGGTATTAATTTTAGATCACATGATTACTAGCCCTCTTTGCTTCAGATTGTTGTTCCTGTCATACCCCTGAATACACAACACTCCTGCTGATGCAACCTGCTTTTAGCTAGCATACCAAGACCCTTCTGTGGCATAGAAAACTCTCACATAGTCTCCAGGTGCACTCCATTCATAAAATTTAAAATTCTTGTATCTTATCTCTCTTGTATCTTATCTTGTCTTTTGGCAAGACAAAACAATATGAACTGAAATACTTATTACCTGCATGTGACAAACTTGTAAACACAGCAGGTAAAATATTGATCTTTACTAGATTGAGGGTGAGCACTTTTTTCAATAAGAGTGATAGTCCTAGTAAAATGGAAGAAATTAATACCACTATGTAAATATCATATGCAGGCAATAATTACAGACTACTTACAGCATAAATATGGTTAAGTGATGCAAAAGGAGAAACATCAAGTCCAGCTGTTATATACCTTTATGGCTTAAAGAAAGGTGCAATGAAGATTAAAAAGATACCAATGATAACTTGTGACAGACCCAATACAGTACATCATTGCTCAGGTTTTCTTTAGAATATTCAAAATTAAAAGAAATCACTGGTTTACTGCTTGAGAAATTAGAGACTATCAAATGCTTCAATACAAGGTTAACTGTGTTTCTAGGTGGCTACAATTTTAATGGCCAGCAATACCAGTTTCAGAATAGCATGACAGTAATGAAATCAATATGTTCTACTGGAGAAAGATGGGGGGAGGGGGAGCTAACTGAATATGAACTTCAAAAAATTTTGGCTTGTAACTCTCCATTTATGATTCTCAGAAATAGAATAAGGATGCTTAATTATATTTAAAAGAAATATTGTAGGACACACAAGGTGTATGAATAATTCGTAATAAAATAATTTGTTACATAGCAGAATCTGCAAGATAGTTACAATTGTTATTCTCTGTCCTTAGGACAAGTGGAAAGTGAAGCAAACATTCAGAAGACAACTATTTATGCATCACAGAAGCAATTACGAATCACTGACCGGCCAGCCCATCACACACATATAGGAATGGTACCAAAACAAAGGTACGAACAAGAAGGAGAAGAAGACAGTAATAATGTTGTGACCGCAAGTTTAGTGTGAAATCACAGTACTGACTTGCAGTAAGCCAAATGTACACAAATGGAGCTTTAATCAAACCCAAACCATTACTTTAAAAAAATATATTTTTAAATACTGTTTCCAAAGTACAATAATTTTAAGTTATATATATTTGTACATTTTTCATTTGTATGATATGTTGTTTTTTGTAAATATGTGTAATTCTGAACAAATAAAAATATTTTATTTAAGCTTTGATGACCAAGTTGTGTAGCATTGGAATACTTATTACCAACATGTGATGCATTTGCGAACAGCCCTTACTTTTCCTGGGGACATGCATTTCTACTGTATGGGCAGATGATGATGATGATTTCCTTTTTAGTGAAATATTCCTGTATTAAAATAGTCTCCATTAAAATCTCTATGTTGGAACTATGTGGGAGGTTGTAATCATTACAAAAAATAAAAGTTGTATCTTACAGACCAGAGCACTGCAATTGGCTCATATGTCAATCATTACCATAGTTACCACACTTGGGTAGACTTTTTCATCGTTTCTGTGCCTCAAGTATGAAAGAATTCTTCACGGGGTAAGAACAGTGACAAATAAGCTTCACATAATAGTCTTCAGCAAAATAAATTTCTTTATGAAA
The DNA here is from genome assembly GCA_026315105.1 of Locusta migratoria. NCBI lineage: Eukaryota > Metazoa > Arthropoda > Insecta > Orthoptera > Acrididae > Locusta > Locusta migratoria. The sequence goes on along the minus strand of CM048745.1, from coordinate 468,865,312 downwards.
GACAGTTATACAATGTACTGCATTATAAGACACATAACCATTGCTACACTAACTAACAGGTCCACACAAAGAGATTGTCAACCATTCATTTAACACAAAGCTTCAATGTTCCTGCTGCTGCATGCAGAATTCATTTCGTAATTGAGAGTTAACTACACTGCTTAAAACAATCAGGGAATAAGGTGAGATATGATACACAATATACATATGGTGTATTCAGATTTGGTTACAGTAAAATTTTTCACTTTCCATTTTTATGATGTGCTACAGCAACAGTATGAAGTCGAAATTCTTGAATAAAAGACTGTCTTGGTTGCAAAAATGTGTTTTTATGTAGATATGACGTGTTTTGCCCGGTTAGGCCATCTTCAGATATCTAAAAAAGAAGAAAAGGAGAACTAATACATACAAGACAATATTTACATGACAATATATCCAAAAAATTTAGCTACAAAACAATGCCAAAATCGGTACTGTCATGTAAGTACTGTTATTAACAGTATCTTCGTTGCCATAATAATGATGCCAAACCATTTTAGTTCATTCTGCCAATGGCAATACTTCAGAACCTTGATATCAATTGAGTCTCTAATTGATTTGAACACTAAACTCTTTTTGTGTTTCCAGGTAGTTACAGCAGCATGTAAAGAATTTCAGAGGAAAATCAACATTTCATCAGATATTACATGTATCAGTTGTTAGCACACAGTTCTTGTCAACAAGTCTTGACATCCTTGAATATCTTTGGCTGCCACTCCCATAATCACAAACATGGCTGAAATGGGGTACCTTGCAAGAGTTGTCCTTGCAGATAGATGTACCGAAGTTACAACTACTATAGAGGGGTATCAGAAAAGTGTTTGATTCCTAAAGAAGATCAGCAGCCTTTTCAGTTGTTGAAGGGGCAAGTCTGAATGATTGCCTGATCAGGCCTTGTTAACTTCCACCAATTCTACTATAAATAGCTGGAAGCAAAGGGAAACTACATTAATTACTTTTCCCAGGGACATGCAGCTCTACTGTGTAGATAAATGATGATGTCCTTCTGGGTGAAATAGTTCAGTAGTAAAATAGCCCCCATTAGAATCTCTGTGCTGAAATATGCAGGAGGCTGTCATCATCAGGAAAAATAAAAGTAGCATCCTATTGCCACGAGACCCCATGTTAACCAACTGCAGGCGTGGCACAAGGGATAGCGTCACTGATTGCGGTGCTGTAGGTCGCCAGTTCAATCCCGTCCCCCAGCAAAAATTTATTTCTTTGTAATTGACATTTCCAGAATGTTCTACATGTTTCTTATGTTCACTTGTAATTTCTACTTGCTTCTTATGTTAACTATTCTTCTAATTTCTAGTACCTTCTGTCTGTGTATAAATAACAGAGCACTCTGCCCGAGAGGCAGTCAGCGCTGCTGGATCTCTGCGAGTTTCATTTCTCACGACTTGTAACATGCAAAAATAAATGAATTTCTGATGTTTTTTTTATAGACATGTTTATACAATGCAGTACTATGCAATACTTGTAGACATTTTCAGAAACATGAGTGCCCAAACAATATATCACTGTTAGGGAATTTTACAGTAGCAGAAGCAGCATCATGTTGGTTGACATCACAGGCACAACATGGCTCAAACTGTGTGTTTTAGCAGGCTTTTGAATTATTTGCATTTCGTTTCCGTTTTTAAACAGTGCAATTCACGACGAAGAAAGTGTTTATGAGTGTAAGGTGGCATAATTAACTATTTAAAACATTTATTTGGCAAATCATTCATCATCATGACAGACCACCATTCTTTGCATTGGCTGACTAGCTTGAAGGATCCATCAGATCAACTAGCAAGATGGGCACTAAGACTCCAAGAGTAAGACGTCACAGTGGTATTCAAGAATGGGCGCAAACACAACTATGCCAACTGCCTTTCGAGGAATCCATTAGTGGAACACAACAGCATGAATGAAATTTCAGCCCTCAGTGAATTAGATGACCTTACAGATGAACAGAGGGAAGATCCAGCACTATTAAAAAGCATAGACTCCTTGGAGAAAGGAGAACCGACCAATGGAAAGTTCAAACTTATAAAGGGGACATTATATAAGAACAATTATGATCCACTGGGCCCTAAATGGCTACTGGTCATTCCAGCTCATCTCCAGCCAGCTATTCTCAATTATTTCCATGATGCTCCAATATTCGGTCATCTGAGATTCGTGAAGACCCTAGACAGAATCAGATGCAGGTATTAATGAAAAGGTCTCTACTGATCTGTCAAGCACTATGTGAGTCACTGTAAAGAGTGCCAGCAACGGAAACATGTGCCGCAGTTACCTCCAGGGCATCTCATACCAATTCCTTCTGTGGCAGCTCCATTCCACCAAGTTGGGATCGATCTTTTAGTAAGGTTCCCAAAGTTGACAACCAGTAACCAATAGATAATAGTCTGCACTGACTACCTCACATGCTACGCTGTCACCAAACCTGTGCCGACTGCAGAAACTCCAGAGATCGCAAAATTCCTTGTAGAAGACATTATTTTGAAGCATGGAGCATCACATGAGATGGTACCTGATTGTGGAAAAGTATTCCAGTCAGAACTAGTATCAGAGGTAATATCACGTTGCGACATTGTCCACAGAATGACAACTGCATACCATCCTCAGACAAATGGTCTTACAGAACATTTTAACAAGATGTCAGCAGATATGCTACCAATGTACGTCAATGTTGAGCAAAAGGATTGGGATACAATACTGCCAGTCGTGACATTTGCTTATAATACTGCAAGACAAAACACCAAAGGCTTCACATAATTAACCGGACGACACTCAAAATGACTATGTGAAACAGCTCTTCACCAGGGTCGAAGAAGCAACATAGCTGGCTCACATATGGACACTGGACGCCCAGGAGAAGGACCGTCAGCAGTATAACGACAAGCACTGACCTGTTGTATATAAGCCCAGGAGATCTGGTATGGATTTTTACCCCTGTACAGAAAGTTGAACTATCAGAAAAGTTATTGAAGGAATACTTAGGTCTGCATTGTGTCATATGCTGCCTCTCAGATGTCACATACGAAGTTGAGAATTATGAGCCGTCGTTGAAACAACAAAAACAAAGAGACATTGTTCATTAAAAAATGTTCAGTCTCTGTTGCAATATTTTATTATCCAATGACGCGTTTCGCGCTGTTAGCGCATCGTCAGATTGGGCGGAGACGGAGCCACAGAGCGATCTATAGCTGTGTAGGAGGAATCTTAACAATTGTTGTCATTGGGCGCCATAGCAGCAGAGGAGTCGCTGTCGCAGCAGGTCCACGTTTACAACATTGTTCATGTTCTCTGCATGAAGCCTTACTACGATCCTGAAGAGCAGATAGGTGATAATGGCTTCTTGTTCAAGATCTCTAAGGATGGTAATGATACTGATGAAGCCACAACAGGAATGTCTGTTGTCGATAATCGTGTAAAAGGGAAGGATTCTCCAGAACTGCCATACAGAGGACCCATGACAAGACCAAGATTCAGGACATTGCAGCTGGCTCCAAAGGGAACCTAACAGGAGGTCGCTGTTTTTCCAGGATAGGGAGCAATGCCTTGAGACCCCACGTTAACCGACTATGGGCATGGCGCAAGGGACAGCGTCACCAATTGCGGTGCTGAAGGTCGCCAGTTCAATCCCGTCCAGCAGCAAAAATTTATTTCTTTGTAATTGACATTTCCAGAATGTTCTACATGTTTCTTATGTTCACTTGTAATTTCTACTTGTTTCTTATGTTAACTATTCTAATTTCTGGTATATTCTGTCTGTGTATAAATAGCAGACCACTCTACCTGAGAGGCAGTGAGTGCTGCGTGTACGTTTCAGTTCGCAATAAACCTGCTTTCAGTGTAAGTGCTGTGTTCAGTCAACAACCCTGCCTTCAAAGTCAAGCCTGCTACCATTTCAACGTGACACTAGGAATCGGAGCATGGTATATTAGATCCCTTAATCAATTTGGTGAGTTAGAAAATTTGAAAAGGAATTGGGTATTAAGTTGGAATTAGTTGTGGAGATTAGTGAAGGTAGACGGAGGATGATATAACTTTTGGTCAAGGGAGTACAGGATTATCAATACAAAATCAGTTGGGAAAATGCAAGAGTATGTCTAATATTGAATAAGAAAACAGAAAGGTGGTTAAGTTACTATGAAAAGCATAGTGAATGCATTATGAATGCCAACATCTGCCACTGGAGTAGAAGGTATATGACAACTAGCTCTGCATATGATAGTGAGATTGAAATAATGCATTTTGAGATGAAAGAAATTATTCAGGAAGTTAAGGTAGAGAAGATCTTTATTATGATGGATTAGAAACCAATAGCAGAAAAAAGAATGGAAGGGAAAAAATATGATAATGGTCTTGAAAAAGAAAGCTGCATTGTAGAATTTCATACAGAGCATAATTTTATAACCACTAATATTTGGTTTGAAAATCATGAAAGAAAGTTGTGAATATGGAAGAGATCAGGAGACAATGGGTGATTTCCAACTGATTTTATATTGGTAAGACAAAGATTCTGAATCAGGTTGTAAACTGTAAGATAAATCCAGGGACAGCAATAGACTTTGACCATAATGTACTTGTAGATTAAAACTGAAGAAACTGCAAACAAGTTGAAAAAGAGATGAGATCTGGATAAATTGAAGCACTTGTGATTAATAGTTTTGGAGGGAGCATTAAGCAACAATAGACGGGACAGGGAAAAGTAGTGCAGTACAGTAAAAACCTATTTAGGTAGCATTGAAGGGTGAAATATTGCGGTGGTAAAATAGTCCCCATTAGAATCTCTGTACCAGAACAGTGAAGAAAAAGTAGGTCTAGCAGAAATTGTTGCGTATCATAGGAAATATAATAGATGAAAACAGCACAAAAAAAGAAATAGACGACTAAAAATTAAGATTGACAGAAAGTGAAAAATGGCTAAGCAGGGATGGCTGAAAGTACAATAGCGGTCTGTAGCAGCAGTCACAACCAAGGGAAAGATAGATACTGCCTACAGGAAAATTAAAGACACATTTGGAGGGAATAGCAGTTATATGAATATCAAGAGCTTAGATGCTAAACCAGTATTAAGCATAAAAGGGAAAGTTAAATGGTTGGAGGAATATATAGAGGGACTGTACAAGGGAAATTACCTTTAAGACAGTATTGTAGAAAGGGAAGAGGAAATAGATTAAGATGAAGTAGCCGATATGATAATGTGCTGAAACACCTAAGTTGAAATCAGGGCCTTGACATGAACAACACCCCTCAGAACTAGTTATGTTTAGCCATAATGTACAATATGTGTGAGAGAGTCGAAATAATATCAGACTTCATAAAAAAATATGGTAATTCCAATTCGGATTTATGAGAAAAATAAGAACACAGACAACATTACTGATCCGTAAGACATATCTAGGCTCAGTTAAGGAAAACCAAACTGACATTTAAAGCTTTTGAGGCTTGGAGAAAGCTTTAGACAACATAGCAGAAGTACGATACAGAGAGCGAAAAAATTATGTGCAATGTATGAACAAACCAGACAGTGAGAGTCAAAGTTAATGAAAGGGAGACAGTAACTGGGAATGGAGTAAGGTTGCATTGTAGCCTTTCCTCGATGTTGTTCAGTCCGTACACTGAACAAAATGTGATGGAAAGCAAGGATGAATTTGGAAATGGAATTAAAGTTCAGGGAGAACAAATAAAAACCTTGTGGTTTGTCAGTGACATTGTAATTCTCTCAGAGAGAGAGAAGGTCCTGGAAGAACAATTGAACAGAATGATTAAGTCTGGAAAGGACAGTATAAGATGAACATTAACAAAATCAGAAGAATGTAGTCAAATGAGGAAATGAAACAACAAAAGTAGCAGACAAGTTTCATTATTTGGAAAGTTAAATAAGGTTGAAGAAGAGAAAATATGAAATGCAAAGTAACAATAAAAAGAAAAACTTTTTTGAAGAAGAGAAATTTGCTGACATCAGGAATATTAAGTGTTAGGAAGTCTTTTCTGAAAGCATTTTTCTGTGGTGTAGCTTTGTATGGGAATGAAACTTGTAAAATATATGTTAATAAATGTTAATGCAGAAAGATAACATATTCTTTTAAATTTTCTGCTACAGCCAAATGCTGAAGATTAGCGTACATAGATCACATAACTAATGAGGTAGTACTGAAGGAAATTGTGACAAGAGAATTTTGTGGAATATCTTGACTAAAATAAGGGATCAGTTGATAGAAAGGTTCCCAAGGCATCAAGGAATAGTCATTTTAGTATTACGGGAGGTAAAAAAAAAACACAGAGAGACCACAAAAAAATTCAGTAAGCAGTACCAAATAGATATCTGATGCTACTGTTATTCAGAGATGATGAGTCTTGCACGGGATAGAGTAGTATGGAGAACTGCATCAATCCAGCCTTTGGACTAAAGACAGTGACGGCAACCTCTTTGATTGTGGAAAACTCACATCAGAAGAGAAACAACATACTGTCAACAGTAGCGACACCACTTACAACACCCTATTAAGAAAGTGTTTGTTTCCTTCTGATTGTAAGAATTTTACTTACAGAAATATTTACTGTGTGTGATTGCAAATAGTTACGATGTGCCCTTATACATGCACTATACAGTAATACTTTTTCCTGAGATGTTTCTGGTTCAAATACACAATCAGAAGCAGAGCTGTATATTTAAATGGCAGCCTGCATGGCATCATCTGAGGCTCTTGATTTCTATTGTAGTAAGAAAGATTCATGTGCTGTCAAATTTTGTAAGCCAAATGAGATTTATTTATTTATTTATTTGCATACATTGTAGATTGTGTGATGGAAAACACATTTACAACTTTTATGCAAGAATGGAAAAGAATTTTGTGAAGGTCAATAGAGAAAACTTTCTGAATGTTGATGTGTTAGACACAGATTCAAAATAATTTGTGTGTTGTGAAAATTAATCTTTTGCACTAGTCAATTTCCACATATCATTCTGTATCTTTTGTGAGGTCAAGGAAAGGTGAAAATTATAACACAACTAGTTTGGCTTATATTCCAACATTAAATATTGTCCAATTGCATTTACGTACTCAAGCATATTATGCAACAGTTGCAAGTTAGCGTAATGATTAGTGCTGTGACATAAAAGTTTTGTATTCCATACTCAAATCCAACAATTTCTCTCTCTCTCTCTCTCTCTCTCTCTTGTTGATACAGAAGAATGTGATATTGAGAACTAGAATGGAATTTTCTCCATTGACAATGTTGTCTAAATTAATAAAATGGAATTATTGATGAAATATGTAAGCATTACAAATTTTATTAAAAATGTTGCATTCAACAGGCAATTTTGAGCATCCATTGATTACTGAAAAACACTAATTAGTACAGACAACCAACATGAAACTTTTACTTTCAGCAGCCACATTAGAAAACGACTTTAAATGCAAATCATTGGCATGTTGTATTATGAACAGTTGTTTTGCAAATGTAAATATCATCTCACTAATCTGTACATACGCTCCTGGCCATTAAAATTGCTACACCATGAGGATGACATGCTACAGATGTGAAATTTAACTGATAGGAAGAAGATCATGTGATATGCAAATGATTAGCTTTACAGAGCATTCACACAAGGTTGGTACCGGTGGCGAGACCCACAATGTGTCGACATGAGGAAAGTTTCCAACCGTTTTCTCATAAACAAACAGCAGTTGACAGGCATTGCCTGGTGAAACGTGGTTGTGATGACTCGTGTAAGGAGGAGAAATGTGTACAATCACGTTTACGACTTTGATAAAGGTCAGATTGTAGCCTATCACGATTGCGGTTTATCGTATCGCAACATTGCTGCACGCATTGGTCACGATCCAATGACTGTTAGCAGAATATGAAATCGGTAGGTTCAGGAGGGCAATATGGAACACTGTGCTGGATCCCAATGGCCTTGTATCACTAGCAGTTGAGATAATAGGAATCTTATCTGCATGACTGTAATGGATCGTGCAGCCATGTCTCAATGCCTGAGTCAACAGATGGGGACATTTTCAAGACAACAACCATCTGCACGAACAGTTTGATGACATTTGCAGCAGCATGGACTATCAGCTCGGAGACCATGACTGTGGTTACCCTTGACGCTGCATCACAGACAGAAGTGCCTGCGATGGTGCACGCAATGATGAACCTAAGTCAAATATGTCATTTTTTCGGATGAATCCATGTTCAGTTTACAGCTTCAAGATGATTGTATCCGTGTTTGGCAACTTCGTGGTGAACGCACATTGGAAGCCTGTATTCGTCATTGCCATACTGGCGTATCACCCAGCGTGATGGCATGGGGTGCTATTGGTTACATGTTCGGTCACCTCTTGTTCGCATTGACAGCACTTTGAACAATGGCCATTATATTTCAGATGTGTTATGACCCGTGGCTCTACCCTTCATTCGAGCCCTCCAAAACCCTACATTTCAGCAGGATAATGCACAACCGCATATTGCAGGTCCTGTACGGGCCTTTCTTGATACGGAAAATGTTTGACTGCTGCCCTGGCCAGCACATTCGCCACAGTTCTCACCAATTGACAACTTATACACCAGTCACTACTCTTGAACTGTGGTATCATGTTGAAGCTGCATGGGCATCTGTACCTGTACCCGCCATCCAAGCTCTGTCTGGCTCAATGCCCAGGCATATCAAGGCCATTATTACAGCCAGAAGTGGTTCTTCTGTGTACTGATTTCTCAGGATCTATGCACCCAAATTGTGTGAAAATTTAATCACATGTCAGTTCTAGTATAATATATTTGTCCAATGAATACCCGTTTATCATCTGCATTTCTTCTTGGTGTAGCAATTTTAATGGCTAGTGGTGTAGTAAAACTTTGCGGTTACTGAGCATGATACTTAATAGTGAACTAATAGAGCGATAATTAGCATATGGAGTAGTACTTATATCAAAATAATCCTCACTGAAATAAATGCACAAAGTGAGCGCTGGATCTCTACAACCGAGTTTCATTTCTCACCACTTGGAACATGTAAAAATAAACAAATTTCTGATGTTTTTTATAGATGTGTTTGTACAATGCAATACTTGTAGACATTTTCAGAATCATGAGTGCCCAAATAATATATCACTGTTAGGGAATTTTACAGTAGCAGAAGCAGCATCATGTTGGCTGACATCACAGGCACAACATGGCTCAAACTGTGTGTTTTAGCAGGCTTTTGAATGATTTGCATTTCATTTCTGCTTTGAAACAGTGCAATTCACAATGAAGAAAGTTTATTTGTGTAAGATGGCATAATTAACTATTTAAGACGATTTCCACAGAACAGTCAAATACACTATTGGATACATGGGAGAGTGTTAGCGATGAGATATTTTTCAGGCCGGCCACCATCATTCCTCATCAAATGAAGCAAAAGAATTGATGACAGTGATGATTTGATTTCATATTAGGCTCAACTCCAATGTTAAACATTCCTTTCATATTACTCTACATTGTAGTACAGCATTTGCTACAACTGTATGCTTTTAACTGGAAACTTGTGTAAAATCATTACACTTTACATTTCATTAATAAATTTGAAAAATATATCAAACAAGTTAATACTGAATGTAAAGGCAAATGGTGTCCTTATACGAGACAGTCAGGTGAAAACAATATCAACCAATATAACAGGAAAACCCTAAATGATAGTCTATTCTTTTTCTGCTTTTATTGAGCCCAAGAAAGGCTGTCAAGGGATTCAAAAATTTCAGTTCAAGTTAATATACTTCAGGAGCCCAAGATTCTAATTACATTCTTGGGGTCCATGTATAGTGGTCAGAGACATGACTGCTGCAGAATATGCATTGAGCATCATTCTCCAGACTGCATATTATTTTAAAATTTTCATCACACTGCAAATGATAAGAAAATTGTTTGCTTAGATTTTTTTTTCCACCTTTGATTCCTATGGGGGTTATGACTCAATTTTTGAAATGTTAGCTACGTAAGATATAAAACATACCAGTTTTATTAGATTAGGTGCTCTTTACGTATTTTGCTAATTGTGGCAGCTAGCCAGATTACTGATTTGGGTCATATACACCGCTGTTTGCAATGTGCATGTTCAACTCCTGATGTATTGCAATCATTGTCTCTAAGTATATGCTAGTTATAAGAGAAGAGACCCATTTTCAAGAACCCATTATAGCATATTCAAGTGTAACTGCTCAAGTAAGTAATTCAAGATAATGTCGATCAAAAATGATGTTTCAACTCAATTTGGTTACCCAGCATGTTACTGTTTCATGCGAATATACTTTCAACAGTCCCATCAATTCTACACACACTGTTTTACACATTCTGCCCTACTTCTGTTAGGATTGCTTGTATGAAATTCCAAACTGCAATTCTATTCATGGCAAGTAGCCAAGTAAAAGATCAAAGTGCTAACATTGCAGCAGCAGATGTCCTGGAAACAAATGTAATAGTATGTGTCTGATACCCATAAAAATGTCAGTGCAACAGTGAAGCAACATCAAGTTATGTGTAACGTGAATAAAAGCTGCCAGAGAAACATTTGATATGATGATAAGTCTTTATGGTAGTGATTGATTAAGTCATTCTTTTGTGGTATGCTTTATTTCATCATGGCAGGGGCACTTTTTAAGGTCAATGTCACGAACAAAAATACTGCAAACAATTTGCAATGGACAAAAATTGGCAAAAAGAATCACGAAAATTGTTGCAACAGACAGATGTGTTTCTGCACAACTCAACAAGGAACTGACAGGAATACCAAAAACAATTATGCATGCAATTTTTAATGAGGATCACATGCTTTCAGATAATGAAAAACACAGCAGAGTTCAACACTAAAAAGATTTGTTAAAAGTAGCCCAAAGTGTTACTGATTTTGTGAAATTGATAACTAGTGATCAAACATGATTTTTCCAATATGAGTCCTCTACAAAGTGGCAGAGTGCAGTATGATTTGAGCCCGCAGAAGAGTCATGTGAAGACAACGATAACAGTAATTTTTTCCCTTTTTTTAATTACAAAAGAATCATTCAAATGAGTCTGAATCCATATATTAGAATGGCAAGATGCAGTTAGCCCTAATATGAGAAATTATGTCCCAATTTCCAATATTATTGTGCTATAGGATATTGCATAGTACAAAAAAAATTAACAAGCAATCTTACACTAGAAACCTAGCCTCGTGGTTATGCTGTTTGGTTTGAAGGATAATGAAAGACAATTTTTTGTGAAAAATATAAATATTATTATTATTATTATTATTGGTGGAACTGTTACTTATCTTATAGTCCTACAAGCAGATAGATGTAAAAAAAGAAACTAAAGTCAACACTCAGAATCAAGGCTTTTCAACTATACCTAGCTCTGTAACAATCTTATTTTCACTACTCTCTGTCTCAAGCACAATGAGAACCAAGTTTTGAGATGTTCCAACAAAGCTGAACAGTTATTTTGTCAGAATCCAGCTGTCTCACAGTAGCACACTCTTCTGTATTAAACTTCATTTTAATTAACAATAGTACCTATTGTGTCAATTAAGATCTATGTTAAATCAGGGCAATTGTTTTTGCAGATTAAATCAATTTTACTGAAGTAAAGAGTAGTGCATTCGTCATATGTAGTTATGTACCAACAGTACACCAGAATTATTCAGTTCTTTTTTCCTTGAAAATTATGGAGGCATCAACCATACTTTTCCATTGGAAAACCATATTCTATATTTGTTCAATCAGATGGAAAGTTTTGAAGTTTCCTAACCACTTATCTCTTCTGAATCATCATACATTTCCAATCTGATTTTTATTAAATATTTTGACAGAATTTAAGTGCTGAATAGTTGAACTTATTACTTTCCAGCATATTGTTTTACTTAGAAAACAAAATTTATGAGTTTGTCAATAAAAATTTCTGCCTCACTCAAGTCTTTTTTCACTGATAGAACAACATGATGATACTATAACACAACATGGGCGTTTAACTGGGTGAAATTGTTGCCACAAACTGACCTGAAGAATATCTAACATGGGACTCAGTCATCTTCCACAGAAACACTTATTTTGTTTTCTGGACATAAGCAAGACAAAACTTGCCTAGCAATTGGGCAGCCCCCCCTCCCTCACACACACACACACACACACACACACACACACACACACACACACACAGCGGGTAAGTGAATACTTATCCTCTAATTAAACTTATAATGTGATTATATTACTGTGGGTAGGGGCCAGCTGCCATCCAATCTTAAATCTTCCTCAAGACCCATGTACTCACTGCGTTGCCGGTTTTGTAGGAATGTGTAGAGCCTTGTGAAATGTGGCAGGCTGTGTCTGCCACTAAAAACTGACAGTAACACAGCAATTTTAATCTAAGACTGTAATTCTTTGCAATTCGGAAATCAGCTACTTTAGTTGGATCCAGGAATGACAGCTGTCAAGTTTAGGCTTGGTTTGCACAAATACATCACACAATCTCTGACAGCCAATGAGCATTCAGTATTATTCTGAACACACTGCCGTGACTGTCATAGGTGGTGCTAAAATTAAACTACACTGTAGCTAGTATTCAGTGGATTTTATTCTATTTGTGGCAAGTTATTGCTGGTGGTGCTGACATGCAATAAATTCTACTTAAGCCAGAGAAAGTAATTATTTGCAGACATATGAGTGTACTTCAACTCTCACTTGAAACCAGCAAAGATGCTTTTCCTGTATTTGTCTAGACTTGCGTGACCTGCCACTTGGGGATCGAACAATAGTGTGTATTTGTAATATCCAGTCTGGTAGGGGATAAAGGGTCAAGAATAGAATGAAATTATTGATCACGGTAACACAGAAATACAATGTAATTATGGGACACGTCATTACCAGTAATTGACAGCTTGACTGGAGTAGTGTTGTGGCCTCCATTTGGCCTGGTGCTAGAGATGTGCAATATCCATATTTGTGGGGCTCTTATATGACAGTGATTCCATGTACATTGTATGGGTGACAACAGGTATTTTTTAAGGCTCGTGTCAACCCTGTCTGACCACCACAATGAAGGACGATCACATTTTGCACCAAGCACGATGCATCCCTTAACATCTGCACCTATCATCTAAGAACAAGTATTTGACTCCCTGAAGCACCTTTAAGGGGTTTTTTTTTTTTTTTTTTTTTTTTTTTTTTTTTTTTTTTTTTTTTTTTTTTTTGTGGTTTTTGGGGCGCACAACTTCTATGGTTTATTAGCGCCCAGCCAAGAACATAGATTCGCTATGATCTCAAAGAAAAAAGTTGACTGTCAGAACATCAACAAGAGGCTAAAAACGAAAGATAAAAGACAATGAAAAGGGTTAAATATCCTTGGATAAGTTGGCCAAGGTGATAAAACGCAAAACTCGAGCAGCTGCTCGTGTGTCATCAGCTAAAATTTCCTCCAGAGTAGACGGCAAGTGAAGGGCTACACGGAGATGATTAAAATTAACACAAGTCAGTAAAACATGTCGCACTGTCAGCAGTTCACCACAGGAGCACAGCGGTGCAGGGTCGGCAGAGAGCAAGTGACGGTGGCTGAAACGGCAGTGACCGATCCGCAACCGGGCCAGGATGACCTCCTCTCGCCGAGAGGGGCGTGAGGAGGCCCTCCAAGCGGTCAGGATCGGTTTTACAGTTCTCAATTTATTGTTGTACATTGAAAACCACGCACTGTGCCATTGCGACACGATACTCCGGTGAAGAGCCCGTTGAACATCGTCCGATGGGACGCAAAAGGTAGCCATGCGAGGCAAAATAGCTGCGGCCTTGGCTGCTATGTCGGCGGTCTCATTCCCGGGCACTCCCACGTGGCCAGGGACCCACAGGAAAGAAATGTGACAGCTGTCATCTGCTAGCAACTGGAGGGAGCGTTGGATCCGATACACGAGAGGATGGTTCGAGAAAGGGTCCTTAAGACCTTGCAGGGCACTAAGGGAGTCCGAACATATGGCATAGAAAGGTTCGCGGTGGCGGCAGGTGTACAAAACGGCCTGGTGGAGGGCAAAAAGCTCAGCCGTGAAACTCGAACACCGGTCAGGGAGCTTGTATTGGAACCGGTTGTCCCCGACGACGAAGGCAGATCCGACACCGGCAGTGCTCTTGGAACCATCAGTGTAAATAAATATGGCATTATCGAACCGCGAACGGAGTTCGACAAGCCTCGAGCGGTATACCAAATCCGGAGTGCTCTCCTTGGGGAGCGAACTAAGTTCGAGGTGAGTGTGAACCTGGGCCTGATGCCACGGTGGCAATGGGCTTTCACTCAACCGAAAGGTGGAAGGAAGGGTAAAATCGAGCCGCTGTAGTAGGCGGCGAAACCGAACTCTAAGTGGAAGCAAGGCAATCGCAGACAACTGATATTGGCAATCGAGTGAGCCATCAAAAAATTATCGGTAAGACGGATGGTTGGGCATCGACCGCAGGTGGCATGCGTACCGACACAAGAGTATGTCACGCCGAGTGGTCAAGGGTAATACAGCAGCTTAGGCATACAGACTTTCAACAGGGCTAGTATAAAATGCACCGGTCGCAAGACATAAACCCCGATGGTGGATAGAGTTGAGACGGCGGAGAATCGACGGCCGTGCAGAAGAGTATACAAGGCTTCCGTAGTCGAGCTTCGACTGAACAATGGCCTGGTAAAGGTGAAGCAGGACGGTACGATCCACTCCCCATGACGTGCCACTGAGGACACGAATAACGTTAAGGGATCGGGCACAACGGGCAGCCAGGTAGGACACGTGTGTGGACCAGCAAAGTTTCCGATCCAACATGAGTCCCAAGAATTTCGTAGTCTCCACGAAAGGGAGAGCAACAGGGCCGAGATGTAGAGAAGGTGGACGAAATTCCTTGTATCTCCAGAAGTTTATACACACCGTTTTCTCAGTAGAGAATCGGAAGCCGTTTGCGATGCTCCAGGAATATAGACGGTCAAGACAGCATTGAAGAGAACGCTCCAAGAGACACGTCCGCTGGGCGCTGCAATGAATTGCGAAATCGTCAACAAAAAGAGATCCGGAGACGTCGGCTGAAAGGCAATCTACGATCGGATTGATTGCAATGGCAAAGAGCGCCACACTCAAGACGGAGCCCTGCGGTACCCCATTCTCCTGGCAAAAGGTATCTGACAAAACAGAGCCCACCCGTACCCGGAACTTGCGATCCGCCAAAAACGCTTGAATGAAAAGAGGAAGGCGGCCCCGAAGGCCCCATGTGTGCAATGTGCGGAGAATGCCCGCTCTCCAACAGGTATCGTATGCCTTCTCCAAGTCGAAGAACACTGCTACTGTTTGACGCTTCTTTAGAAAGTTGTTCATAATGAAGGTCGACAACGTAACGAGGTGATCAGCAGCAGAGCGGTGTCGACGAAAACCGCATTGGATATTAGTCAGAGGGCGGCGAGATTCAAGGAGCCAGACCAACCGAGCGTTAACCATGCGTTCCATCACCTTACAGACGCAGCTCGTCAGAGAAATGGGGCGATAACTGGAAGGAAGGTGTTTGTCCTTCCCTGGTTTGGGGATGGGGACAACAATGGCTTCACACCAACTTGTGGGAACATGACCTTCAGTCCATATGTGATTATAGGTACTAAGAAGAAAGCACTTGCCCGCAGGAGAGAGGTTCTGCAGCATCTCAATATGAATGGAATCGGGCCCGGGAGCAGAAGATCGGGACAGGGCGAGAGCACGGTCTAGCTCCTGCATGGTGAAGGCGACGTTATAATTTTCACGATTAAAAGAGTGGAAAGAAGGCGGCCGTGCCTCCTCTACCTGTTTGCGAGGGAGAAAGGCAGGGTGGTAATGGGCAGAGCTCGAAACCTCCGCAAAGAAACGGCCCAATGCGTTGGAAACAGCAGCGGGGTCCACGAGGACTGCGTTCTCCACGGTCAGGCCAGGAATCGGGGAGTGGACCTTGATGCCGGATAAACGGCGTAGGCCACCCCAAACAACCGTGGAGGGAGTAAAACGCTTAAAAGAACTAGTAAAAGCAGTCCAGCAAGCTTTCTTGCTGTCGTTTATGATACGACGACATTGCACTCTCATACGTTTATAACTGATGCAATTCTCCAAAGTTGGGTGGCGGCGGAAGGTGCGTAAAGCACGGCGCCGGGCTCTAAGCGCGTCGAGGCAGGCTGCAGTCCACCAAGGGACCTGGACACGACATGGAGAAGAGGATGTACGAGGTATGGAACGTTCAGCAGCGGTGAGAATAACCTCTGTGAGGTAGTCGACCTGACTGTCACAGTTGGGAAAATTCTGATCGTGAAAAACAGCCACGGAAGAATAAAGCCCCCAGTTGGCTTTGGAAATGTTCCAACTGGTGGGACAAGGAGATGGGGAATGATGCAGGAAGTGGATGATACAAGGGAAATGGTCACTTGAGTACGTGTCAGAAAGTGCATACCACTCAAACCGACCGGCAAGCTGAGGAGTGCATATTGCAAGGTCTATATGGGAGTAAGTGTGTGTTGTGTCTGAAAGGAAGGTCGGTGCACCGGTGTTGAGGCAGACAAGATCGAGGTGTTGGAGAAGGTCCACCAAAAGGGAGCCTCTTGGACAAGGTGCCGGAGAGCCCCATAGGGGGTGGTGGGCATTAAAGTCGCCTACCAACACGAAAGGTGAAGGGAGCTGGTCAACAAGGTGTAGCACATCCGCCCTAGTAAGGGCAGATGACGATGGCGAATAGATATTACAGAGGGAGAAGGTAAATGTGGATAAAGTGATGCGGACGGCAACTGCCTGTAGGTGAGTGTGCAAGGAAATGGGATGGAAATAGGAATTGTCTCGAAGGAGCATCAGAACCCCTCCATGGGCTGGGACACCTTCCACGGGTGGCAGGTCGAACCGCACAGAGGTGTAGTGTGGAAAGTCTGCACGATCACGTGGACGCAACTTAGTTTCCTGGAGGCAGACTAGAAGCGGGCAGTGCAATCGAAGGAGTAGTTTTAACTCCTCCCGATTAGAACGAATGCCGCGAATATTCCATTGAAGGAGCGCCATGATAGAAATGAGAGAAGAAATAAGGATAAAAACCAACTAGCAAGCGGGGTCACCTCGACGGCCGCTGAGGACCGGATTTCGAGGGAGCACTGCTATCGCTGTCCAGGGGCAAAGGGTCGTGGTCCATAGGTTCGACCGACGCGCCTGCCACCTCCCTGAGTTGATCAGGAGGGGCAGTTTCCACCGCCGGTAGAGGGCCGGGTGCCCGGCAGACGGAGCGACCCGGTGAAACAGAAGACGGCCGAGGCCGGCAACTGTTGGACGGCATGACGGATGGGTCATGCCTCGGCGGGGAAGGAGAGGAACTCTTTTTCTTGTCAGCTCTTCTGGAAGAGTGACGGCGGGAAGAGGCAGTTGATGGTTGGGAAGCTTGAGAACGCAGAAAATCCTCACGGACAGGTTCCTTTTTCAAGGTCCGGGCATCTTGTTTAGGTGCCCGCGGTTTACTAGAGGTTGACGAAGACTGTACCTTAGAAGCAGCAGGAGGAAGCGGGGACGTGGAACGGGCAATCTTCGGGCTGGCGGATCGCACAACTGTGTCAGCAAAAGTGAAATCACAAGTCTGGGTACTGGAATCCTTAGTAGGTCGAGTTGAGGTGAGGACCTTACTGTATGTACCCGCTGGGAGGACAGTGGGCTTTCGACTCGCCAACAACTTTCGAGCGGCAGATGTCGATACCTTCTCCGTAACCCGAATTTGCTGGATTACCTTCTCATCCTTGTATACAGGGCAGTCGCGAGAGGAAGCCGCATGGTCACCGTTGCAGTTTAGGCAGTGAGGGGACGGAGGTGGGCAATCCCCCTCATGGGCGTCCCAACCAGAAGTGACACACTTTGCTGCATTTGGGCAATGTTCACGGGTATGGTTGTACCTGTGGCACTGAAAACAGCGCGTTGGGTTAGGTACATAAGGGCGGACGGAGATGACTTCATACCCTGCTTTGACCCTCGACGGGAGGTCAACTCTGTCGAACGTCAAAAACACAGTACGAGTCGGTGTCAGTTGGTTATCGACCTTTTTCATTACCCTATGGACGGCTGTCACACCCTGGTCGGACATATAGGATTGGATGTCTTCATCAGACAACCCGTCAAGGGATCTCGTGAAGACTACCCCCCGTGACGAGTTGAGTGTGCGATGTGCTTCCACCTTGACAGGAAACGTGTGCAACAGTGTAGTCCGGAGTAGTTTCTGAGCTTGGAAGGCACTTTCCACTTCCAGCAACAATGTGCCATTGCGCTGACGTGAACAGGTTTTAACAGGGCCAGCAATTGCATCTACACCTTTCTGTTTAACGAAAGGATTGACAGAATTGGCTCAGTGACCGGCAGCCAGTGCACACGTGAACAGCAGCAGCTCTACATTGTACGGTTCCGGCTTCTTAATAGAAGCGACTTATTTACATTTCGTGTGTGCTTTCTCTTGCAGCTCTTTATACTTAAGTGTGCTTGCGTGTTTGTTTATTAAGAATCGCGTTTATTTGTCGGCTCAGTTACTGAATTTTTTATTTATTAGCTCGCGTATATATTTTTCAGATTCGCCGTTAATAAACAGTTCAGCGTTAGGTTTATACTTTACAAAGCTAACTGTTTATCAAACTACTGAGTCCTCTGACGTACTTACTTGGAAGAAACAAAGGTTTTTAGAATGGCTAGGAACTGTGACTGCTGCGAACGGATGGAGGCAGAGTTGGTGACTCTTCACTCGCAGCTTCAGGCGGCGTTGGCTACGCTGGCAACGCTTGAGACTGCGGTGGGTGGGCGCCGCTGTTGTGGGCCGCTCGCGGGGGTGCAGCAGACGCCCTGTGCGACTGTCGTGCCCTCCGATAGGCCTGCGGCTGTGGCCAGCCCGCTCACTGCCCGCGAGGAGGTAGCCCCCCAATCCGTGGTGGATTGGGAGGTCCCCTCAGCGCGTGTCAGGCGGCGTAAGACTTCCCGGGGGACCGAAGTGGAGGCCTCCCCGATTAGTCTTGCCAACAGATTCGATGCGCTGTCTGTGGCAGGGGATGTTCCTGATGCGGATGGTGTCGCTTGTCCTGTACTCGCCCCTCTGCCTTCAAGATCCGGGCACTCACAGAGGGTGGGTTTGTTGGTAGTTGGGAGCTCCAACGTTAGGCGGGTACTGGAGCCCCTTAGGAAAATGGCTACTAGGGAGGGGAAGAATTCCAATGTGCACTCCGTGTGCATACCGGGGGGAGTCATTCCGGATGTGGAACGGCTCCTTCCGGATGCCATGAAGAGCACAGGGTGCAGCCAACTGCAGGTGGTGGCTCATGTCGGGACCAATGATGTGTGTCGCTTTGGATCGGAAGAGATCCTATCTGGTTTTGAGCGGCTATCAGAAGTGGTTAAGACTGCCAGTCTTGCTTGCAAGATGAAAGCGGAGCTCACCATCTGCAGCATTGTCGACAGGACTGACTGCGGACCTTTGGTTCAGAGCCGAGTGGAGGGTCTGAATCAGAGGCTCAGACGGTTCTGCGACCGTGTCGGCTGCAGATTCCTCGACTTGCGCCAAAGGGTGGTGGGTTTTCGGGTTCCGCTAAATAGGTCACGAGTCCACTACACTCAGGAAGTGGCTACACGGGTAGCGGGGGCTGTGTGGCGTGGACTGGGCGGTTTTTTAGGTTAGATGGCCTCGGGAATACACAAAATGGGTTTCAGTCTCAAAGGGGGCAGGTCAGACACGGAAAGAAAGTAGACATAAAAACCATTGGTGTAACAGTTGTAAATTGTCGTAGCTGTGTTGGGAAAATTCCAGAGCTCCAAGCGCTGATAGAAAGTACTGAGGCACAAATCGTTATAGGTTCTGAAAGCTGGCTGACGCCTGAGATAAATTAGGCCGAAATTTTTTCAAAGGGCCAAATGGTCTTCAGAAAGGATAGAATAAATAAAACAGGGGGTGGCGTGTTTATTGCTGTTACAAACAGTTTATCCTGCAACGAAATTGAGGCAGATACTTCCTGTGAATTGGTCTGGGTAGAGGTTGTACCTGACCACCGAAATAAATTAATAATTGGATCTTTTTATCGGCCCCGACTCAGACGATGCGGTTGCAGAAATGTTCAAAGAAAGCTTGAATCATATTTCAAATAGGTATCCGAAGCATACTGTTATAATTGGTGGCGACTTTAATTTACCCTCGATATGTTGGCATAATTACGTATTCAAAACCGGGGGCAAATATAAAACATCGTCCGAACTAGTTCTGAATGCTTTTTCTGAAAACTACTTCGAACAGTTAGTTCATGAAGCCACTAGAATAGTAGGTGGTTGCGAAAATACTCTTGATCTCCTAGCAACAAATAATCCCGAGATAGTAAAGAGCATCAAAACAGATACAGGGATTAGCGAACATCGAGTTGTAGTAGCGAGACTGAATATCGAAATTCCCAAATGCACCAAAAATAAACGAAAAATATATCTATTCAATAAAGCAGATAAAAATTCGCTTCACGCTTTCCTGAGTGATAGTCTCCAGTCCTTCAAAACTAAAAATGCGAGTGTAGATCAGTTGTGGCTTACTTTCAAAGACATAATATCAGTAGCAATCGAGAGATTTATACCAAATAAATTAATAAAAGAGGGGGCTGACCCCCCGTGGTACACAAAACAGGTCAGATCACTGTTGCAGAAACAAAGAAAAACGCATGCAAAATTTAAAAAGACACAGAATCCGCAAGACTGGCTATCTTTTACTGAAACTCGCAACCTAGCGCGGACTTCAATGCGAGAATCTTATAGTTGTTTCCACAACGAAATCCTGTCTCGTAATCTTGCAGAAAATCTAAAGAAATTCTGGTCATATGTGAAGTACACTAGCGGCAAAACACAAACAATACCTTCACTACGCGATAGCAATGCTAATACTACCGACGACAGTACTGCTAAGACAGAATTACTAAACACAGCTTTCCGAAATTCTTTCACCAAAGAAGACGAAGTGAACACTCCAGTATTCAATCCAAGAACAGCTGCCAGCATGCGAAACTTAGAAGTAGATGTTCCTGGAGTAGTAAAACAACTTAAGTCACTAAACAAAAATAAATCTTCCGGGCCAGATTGTATACCAACTAGATTCCTCTCAGAGTATGCTGATGCAATAGCTCCGTACTTAGCTATAATTTACAACCTCAGCGAAAGATCTGTACCCAAAGACTGGAAAGTTGCCCAAATTACTCCAATATTCAAGAAAGGCAATAGGAGTGATCCCCAAAATTACAGGCCTATCTCATTGACGTCGATTTGCAGTAGGATTTTGGAACATATACTTTGTTCGAATATTATGTACTACCTCGAAGAGAATGACCTATTAACCAATAGTCAGCACGGATTCAGAAAGTATCGCTCTTGCGAAACACAGCTTGCCCTTTATTCACATGAAGTGTTAAGTGCCATCGACAAGGAATCTCAAATCGATTCCATATTTCTGGATTTCCGGAAGGCTTTTGGTACTGTACCCCACAAGCGGCTTCTAATGAAATTGCGTGCTTATGGAATATCTCCCCAATTGTGCAATTGGATTCACGATTTCCTATCAGAAAGGACACAGTTCGTTGTAATTGACGGTAAGTCATCGAGTAAAACAGAAGTGATATCTGGCGTTCCACAGGGAAGCGTTATTGGTCCCCTACTCTTCCTCGTGTTTATAAACGATTTAGGAGATAATCTGAATAGCTCCCTTAGACTGTTCGCGGATGATGCTGTCGTTTATCGGTTAGTGAAGTCAACAGAGGATCAAAAGCAACTGCAAAGCGATTTAGACAAAATTTCTACTTGGTGCGAAAATTGGCAATTGACACTAAATAAAGAAAAGTGTGAAGTAATACACATGACCACTAAAAGAAATCCGCTGAACTTCAATTACGCGATAAATCAGTCAAACCTTAAGGTCATAAATTCTACCAAATACCTAGGAGTTACAACTACGAACAACTTTGACTGGGGAGAACACATAGAAAATATTGTGGGGAAGGCGAACCAAAGGTTACGTTTCATTGGCAGAACGCTTAGACGATGCACCAGCTCCACCAAAGAGACTGCCTACATCACACTTGTGCGTCCTCTCTTGGAGTACTGTTGCCCCTTGTGGGACCCTCACCAGGTGGGACTGACGGAAGATATTGAGAAGGTTCAGAGAAGGGCAGCTCGTTTTGTTTTATCACGTTACGGGGGGGGGAAAGCGTCACGGAAATGTTGCACGAATTGGGGTGGAAATCATTAAAAGAAAGACGTTATTCATTGCGGCGTGATCTGTTTGCGAAGTTTCAATCACCGACTTTTAGTTCTGAATGTGAAAATATTTTGCTAGCACCCACCTACTTAGGGAGACATGACCATCCCAATAAAATAAGAGAAATCAGATCAAAAACGGAACGATTTAGGTGTTCTTTCTTCCCGCGCGCTATTAGAGAATGGAACGGTAGAGAAAAGTTATGAAGGTGGTTAATGAACCCTCTGCCAGGCACTTAAATGTGATTTGCAGAGTATCGATGTAGATGTAGAATTGAAATCCTTTCCGTCGGTGCGAGAGACAACAAGAAATTTAGGTACATTAGGCAGAGTCTTTTTTTGCTGAGGCGAATCTAACTTACGTTTCTGGGTCAACGTCACTAAAGAAGAGAAGGAAGTCATCGCGGAAGTGTCCCCCGCGATTACCGGCGTCTCCGATGGCGCGCTCCTTCCTAGTGGGGGCCCTCTCCGAGGGCTTACCTGCCTTAGGTGATTGTTCACACCTCAGGTCACACCTCCCGAGAACTGACGGAGGGACCAATCGGCACGTTCGGAAGGTACCAGCTCGAGTAATCACCCCTCCCTGGGCCTGGCCTTTACCAGGGGGTACGTACGTGCCCTACTTGTCTACCCGGGGCGGGGAATTACGCGTTACCCCGTCACCTGCTACGCATGATAATGTGTGGGTCGGCCTTCAGACACGCACAGGGAGGAAAGAAGAAGACTAGAGGAAGTGAAGAGAAAGAAGGAAAGAAGTGTCTCAAACGCCGAGGCGGAGACTAATGAGGAGGAGAAGAAGGCTAGGAGAGTACAAGGAGAGAAAGACAGAAACAAAGGGTAAGAAAGGAAGGAACGAAGGAAGAAAAACGACAACAAGAACCACCGTAGCTCACGAAATATGCCCGTCTCCGGGCGAAGGCATAAACCGGGAGGGAAAGTGAAGCAGCCTGGGGCAGAAGAAAGACTGCTCCGGCTCGGGGCCCCGTGCGCGCCACACACGTACCCACAAAAGAACTGTGGGCCCCCTGGGGGGGGGGGCACCTTTAAGTGTGATGCCAAACCTGACTGCTGGTGGCAGACAGCACTAACCCCCAGTAGGTACCACCACTGGTTCCCAAAATTTGCAATGTAAGGCATGTGGAACACAGTAACAGTGCTGTCTACCTACTCTGGCAACAGGCAACACGTCAGGTCCTGAACCAGTAGTGCCACTGCTGCTTGCATGTACACCCACGAGAGACTGGGTTTGCTGTAGAGACCCCAGTTGAGTGAAAACGAGTTTTTGAGACTGATGAAGAAAAGTTAATAAACACAGTGGTAAAATATCCTATAATATATGATGTAGGGCATGAGTACAGAAAATTATTAGTAAAAGGTAATGTCTGGAAAGCTGTAGCACAGGAGTTAAACAGAACAATGAAGTACATGACAATTGTTTATGAACAAATGGATTCTTATGTGCATCGGTTTTATAAACATTGAATCACTTATTAATAAAAGAAGATAGCTCTTCAGGAAACTGAAGATGCAGATTTTGTTTTACTGAAACACAAATGCATAGAACGGATTGAAACCTGTATTTGTTTTTAAGGAGGAATAGGAGTTTGAAGTTCTGGAATAAATCTATCGTAGGCCCAGAACTGTGCTTCGCATACCACAGAAGTGGATGAATTAAACTGAAAGGAAACTACAATCGGTTACTTTTTTTGTAACATGTATTCATTCGTTTTTGAAGGAACTTAATGCAGTTTTCTGAACACTTACCAGTTAAAGATAAAATTAAACAAAATCAGCAGTTTAAGTTTAAAAAAATTAAAAATATTTATTGATAATTCCATAAATGATATTCTTAAAATGATTATCTACAGTAATAATGCACTTTTTATGTAATAGTACGGACAGGAGAGGTTCATGATACTTTGTGTTTCATTTATTACCCTTGAAATAGTGTAATTTCTTAACTGTTACTTTCATATCACTTAAATAATTGCCATATATTTTGCTTTGTCTTGTACTGCTACATGGGAATTCCTACAGCTGGTAGAAGTCACAGCAACTGCAGAATTTTTTAAACTATGCAACATAACAGTACACTAAATGACTTGTTTTACAAGCGGGAAAAATCTTCCAATAAATTACTAAACAAATAGTATGGAATTTATTTCTTCTGAGTAATTTATCAGTTGAGAGTTGCCCCTTTTAAAAATAAGTGATTCAGTATTTATACAAATATGTTAAAAAGGCAGCAGTACAAATGTTTTGACATATGTAAACATTATTTACTTTCCATTGTTAATAGCTGCTACTTACCAAGACAGAACTGTATTCATTGCAGAAAAAATTCTTTTTAATTTCAAATCACTCCTTAGAAATCCTCCAAACCAAGGAAAGATAAGCATTTTAAATTCAGATACCCTGAGATGGTTTTTCGCCTCAAACACGTCCAAGACATTAATGATAAATAAGAAGCAATGAATTAATAAAAAGCAATTAATTAATTCATTGCTTCTTATTTATCGTTAATGTCTTGGACAAGTTTAAGATGGTTTTTCGTCTCATGCTATCTGAATTTGTATTTAAATTGATATTTATATCACCTTAACAGGAATTTTCCAATATGTCCATTGCCGAGGTGCTATTCCGCTGCATGGAGAGCCTTGGCAGTAGTGGCAATTATCTATGGAACACAGAAGCTGAATTAAAGTTTGTGACATGGAGGGAAGTCATACTTATACTATTCCAAGGTGCCTAAGTCGTTTGTCGTGCGGTGGTCTAACTGTAAGACATCTGCCTAGTGAGCAGGGAGATCCGGGTTCGATTCCCAGACACATCACAAATTTTAATTCATTGCTTCTTATTTATCATTAAAGCTAAGCATGTTGTTTTGGCTGGATACATCTTTAGCATAACCATAAAATGGAGTACCTAACTATTCAAGATAACCATCAAATAGCAAATTGTGTAAAGAACATGCCAATATTATCAAAGTGTTGGCCACATAAGGTGCCACACCAATAGGACTATAGGAGACACTAAACACTGCTGCAGAGTGAAAGCTTCATTTTGGAAACATCCCTTAGGATATGGTGGAGACATGGCTTAGCCGCAGCCTTTTTTCCAGGAGTGCTAGTCTTGCAAGATTTGCAGGAGAGGTTCTGTGGAGTTTGGAAAGTAGGAGGAGAGGTACTGGTGGCAGAAAAGTTGTGAGATGGCATCGTGAGTCATGTTGGGATAGTTCAGTCGGTAGAGTGCTTGCCCGCAAAAGATCCCAGGTTCGAGTCCCGGTTCCGGCACACAATTT
This sequence comes from Locusta migratoria, assembly GCA_026315105.1. Classification (NCBI taxonomy): domain Eukaryota; kingdom Metazoa; phylum Arthropoda; class Insecta; order Orthoptera; family Acrididae; genus Locusta; species Locusta migratoria. The sequence goes on along the minus strand of CM048745.1, from coordinate 468,839,708 downwards.
TAATCTGCCAGGAAGTTTCATACACATTCTGTTGTGTCTGTTTTTAATCAACAGATGATACAGTCATCGTCACTGGATTCCTTGTCAGTGCTGTTGTTGACAGCATCATCTTCAGTGCCATTGTAAATACAGCATTTTTTAAATGTGCAATCAACCGTTTCTTTTGGATACATTTACACGACTGGCTGATCCACTCGCACACTTGGGACAAGCTTGCACAATTAATACGCCCGATGGGCGTTAATTGCTTGTCTTCCTTAGCAAGCCACTTAGTGTACATATTCCTGTCCTTAAAAGATTTATTTATGCACACATTTTACCTTTACAGCAGGAGTTGTGTGACCTGCAAAGGAATCCAGAATAACATATTTGGCAAACCTAGGAAGGGATCAGAATGACATTACCACTTGAGTCTGATCCACTTTAACAACCATTTTTTCAGTGAACCAGCCACTTTCGTTAGCACGTTAAATTATGTCTTTCGGAAACACTTTCTTTTACAAATAATAAAAGGTGGCAATTTATGGGCATCGTCTGTACAACACAGCATTACATAGATGTGCTGTGCACCAGCGTTTGTTCTGCGTTTCCTATCTGGCGTAGCAGATAATTCTTCTGAGTGCGCAGTCTGATAATGTAGCACTGAAATTCTATGAGTTTCTCTTCATAGCTTTCATGCAGCTTTTGTGCAACTAAAGTGCGCCTACAAAGGGAGAATCCCCAATGTTTCATGAAACATGCAATCTAATTGCGGCTTCCTTTAAAATCTTTAATCTGTTGTTCTCAGGCAATTTCATATGCTTTCACCTGTATAATATTTGCACTGGCAGGTAAGCACTTCTGTCACTGCTCCCTGACAAAATCGTTCAGCACTTCCAAATCATAATGGCAACCAGGCTTTGGCCATAAAGTGTCTTTCCATTGCTGGAACAAGCAGAAAGTTGATTCTTCCGTTGTCTCCATCGTCTCATTACTTTCGTCAATTCCTAATCGACGACCTGCAGCACGATTTGATGTCTTGGCAAAAGAAATAACTTCTCTTGAACTTCGCGATGTAAAAAACAATCATGAACAAAACAAAGCTGCACTTCACACATGAAAGTTCAAAAGTTTACTGAAACAAAGGGTGAAATCCAGATGTTCCATTCACAAAACATACTGGCAGCTTCTAGAGGCCTGTTTCACAATTACTTTAGGGTTTGCCCGATTCTAAGCTGCACGCGCTTACTGCAGCTAGTAGCAGCATTTTCCAAAATTTGTCTTGAGCTTTGCCTCCGAATCTAAGCCAGACATATTTTTGGATTCCAAAAACTGGGAAAAAGTGTGGCTTGTGTTTGGGTAAATATGGTATATGACATGCAAATGACAAGGACTGGTAAGCTTTCACTAGTAGCCAAGCATCTAAAACAAACTAAAATATAATTAATTTAGCTTCCATTTATAGGTGATGACAGTAAGAAGTAGTGTTAAGTTTCTAGGAGATGATTACCATAGGTTTAATAGAAAAAGCAAATTAGAAGCTAGGTCTGCTACTTTTGAAAATGCAAAATCCAAGAGACAATCACTTGTCATTGCTGGATAGTGTTGCACAAAACAGACCTGGAGGAATAAACATTCCCGAGACATCTGTGCAGCCATCAACACACGAAGACAAAGAAGAGAATGGAAACCAAACTGTCAGCAGGACCCTGCACCATCACATGAAGAAGGTATGCCACAGACATTGACTTCTTTTCTGGACATATCAGCACGGCTTTAAAGAATTTAACCTCCAATATATAAAGCAGAAGCTAAACAAAAAATTTATCACATTATTTTGTAATCAGAAAAGATGGCTGCACATAGTAACAAAAATCAGGAATCAAGAGGTAATGCTATTCCTTCAACATCCAATCTCTGGCACACTTTCAATATCAGATATTCGGCAGAATAATTCATGAATTTTTCTATACTTACCTCAGTATAATCCTGACATACTCCTATGCCCAGCAAGATCCCAAGATCTATGTCAAATATAGAGCACATGAGGAAGTACCTCAGACAACTATTGTAGAGCCAACATCCAGGCTATCAAAGTTTAGTTGGGGGTACAGTTAGCCTCAGGAATGCTACAACAGCTTTATTACACCATTCCCAAATCAATCACTAATGCACCCAGAGCAAAGGAGGTGCATCTTCATACTGATAAAGTGGCTCTTACTGCCAAGTTCTACCACGAGTGTGACGTGATTTTGTCTTCGTTGTAGTATCACCACACTGGCCCTCAACCTATGAAGCTTCATTCCATTTCTTGCTCCCACCATCAGTGTTTTGTGAATAGTTTCCAACATTTCATTTTCGCTACTTTGCAAAACAAATTCTACAGCTTGTATCAAATTCTGAACATTAGAGCCTATAATGATATTTATGAGTCATTTTTCATTTCAAATGCCAGTATATGAAACTATAAAGCCAGACAATTTTGTCCTCACTTTAATTCCAGAAACTTATTACAAGATTAACATGAGCCATGGTCACCTGCAGCTGCAATCAAATCACCTGTTCTTTAAGAATGGAAGTTACATTATTTTTATGCAAAAAGTAGTGCAGCTTGAGCCAAGTTACTGTGTTAACTCGTAGTGTTGAGTCAATTCTGCAGGTGAAATAGGCTGTAAATTTTTATGCGTTTCCACATTTACTGAAATTAGAAGATTCTGGAAATTTTGTATTTTCAATTATTTCTACAGGAGGAAGTCAACAAATACACGTTTCAAGCATGAAAGTTATTAATAAAACCACACTTAAAATTAAGGCAGACTTAAAAATTTAATACTACATCATATGCAACAATTTAATACAACATAGCAAATCATTTTTCTTTAATTTTTATGTACAATTTTACAATCAAAACATTTACAGCAATGAAAATTTGCACAGTATATAAGTATGTATATGTATATTTTTATACATTTTTCCTGTTAAAATTCAAGCAGTCAGAAGCTTGAAGTGTTGTTACATTTTTTCAATTGGGCTACAGAAACTTCGGTTAACTGTGAACTCCACAGCTACTGCAAGACCCAAAGCTAGTAGACACTTTAACAAGTGTGACTCACATGGAATGTTTCATTAAGTTGCTTTTAACACACACATTTCAGTGAAGACCTTGATCACAAAATTAAGTATTCATCACAGCACTCTGCAAATGTGAAGACAATCATTGTCTGCAACAAATAAATATTGCACTGACTGACTGTGCTTAAAAACAGTTTGATGGCTGATTTACCAGCCATTATAAAATTATGCATAAAATGTAAGAAATAAATAAACAAATGAAGCTTTATAACAAAGTATACTGGAAGGACAAATGATGTATATAAAATGTATGCTTCAAAACAGTAATCTGACTTTGTAGATAAATTCCAGAGTAGATTCTATAATAAAATCACAATCCCTAACATCATTAAAGCAATTAACGGTAATACATGCATTAAGTTCATGTAATGGCAGTACTTTGAAGGAAACAGTCATTTTTTTAATGGGAAATAACTGCATTCAAAGATTGGATCTGACTGTTTGTAACATTGACTTCACTCAAGATTACCTGCCATAGAGACCCAATTTCCTTGAATCAATTTGAGAATTTGTAAGATATTTGAAGCACCTTTCTCCTACATAATGACCAGATGTGTGCTCCAGAAGCCTTACAAAATGAATGGTAACACTGTAGTTAGCAACATGGTCCTACTTCTTCACATCAGTGGGCTGAAACTGTTTTCATAAGAGAGGCTGCCCCCTCGGTGCGAAGGTGACGCCAGCAGGGGGTGGTTGGCCTGTCGCCACTCCATGAGGAAGACTCATGAACACTGGAGGTGGTCCACCGTGAGGGGGGAAGGTAGACATTCCGCTGCTACAAGAACAAGAACAATACAATAATGAATCACAACTGATCTATGCCCGGAGGATGAAGGAATTAAAAGATTTGTCTGATAAGAGATGTAAATACTGCTCCATAACCATATAAAATGTAGAAGCAATGTTTCTGCAAAGAAAATGAAAAACTAGAAAAGTAATCATGTCAAAACCAAGATTTTAACAAAACAAGTAATTAAGTTAACACCTATGGTACACACACACATCTAGTAACTCACAACAGTAAAACTAACTATAAAATAACCTCTACAATCACTGCACTAGAATCAATAATCACCACACTTGCGAAAAATTACGTGAAGTATTAATAAAGCAGTCACAATAGATAAAATTAATACTTTTGTGCCTCTTAAAAGTGTAAATGTTAGGGAAATGCTGAAAGTTAAAGTCAAGATACGGAATAAAGAAAGAAAAGTCCTACTGAAGACCAGTAATGCTAACTCACATGAGCATTTTACTAAATTATTATATGAGACAATTCTTAATAATAATACTAATATTTCTTGAAGAAAAACTACTTCACTCCTCTGAATAGAAGGTGTGTAATGATGAAAAAAATTAAAATAAATAAAAATCTGCCACTATGATTATGAACCTATCTGGATGGATACAAGGGTCACTCACAGGATAGCAGAAGAAAACAGATTCGTTAATGAACAACAGACAAAAACAACAGTGCAGCAGAACTTATAATGGTACAGTAGTACTTTGGTTTACAATCACATATGCCCTACACCCTTAAAGGGAAATCAACAGAGAATTGACTGCAACAGCCATATATTTAAAACAAGACTGGGTAACTTGCCTCTCACTTCTCCACTTTAAAAAAAAAACTAATGGATGATGATGAATATCATTTCCTCTTTATAATTCATACAGCCAACTGCAGGCACAAACAAAAAAGTATATATACTCAAACAGTTTCAGTGTTGTCTACACACTATTTTATGGGGGAAATATGAGGGAGGGTTGGAAAGTAATACACAATTTCTTTTCTTCCTTGGTATTGCAGCTGTAATGTTGAAAATATAGTTTGAAATTTACACTACAGATGGATTTTGTTATGTGCAGTACTAGCAAGAGAAGCCTAAGACAATGTCGTCAACTTGTGAAAAGCAGTGAACTGTAGTCTGAATATTTATGGGCCAAATGGCATAACTAGAGAGAAATTCAGAGGGACATGCATGATGGGATGACTACCTGCTGTAGCAATGTCTCCAAGTGGTCTACAATGGGGGACAAAAAAATTACCCGGCCCAAATAATTTGAAGTCCAAGAACAGAGCATTGCGCATGCCTTAGTTTTGAAGTGTGAATGTTGCCAACTCTAGCAGTCTTCGGAGCTTCAGTTTTGTGTTTAGATCAGCAAATACAAGCAATATTATAGTTAGGATACAGTATATGTCCGATTCATAGCAGCTTAACCCATGTATCATTTATTTTGGGAATGTTATTCAAGTACACAGAAGTGGTTGAGATATAAGAACAGGTGGGTAGATTCACTATAACAAAGTGCTTCTTGTATATGTTCCGTTGCCCGAGTGGATAGCCTGACGGTTTACGAACACAAGGGGAACCATTTTTTAACGTTAATTTACTACGAATTGTGCAATTATAGAATTTTCTAGATTCCACATTCTTAAACATATTCCACTTTGTAATAGCCTAATCTTTAAAGAACAAGATAAAGGACAGCCATAGTAAAAATGTTAAAAATGGATGCATGTATTTGTAATTACTTCGACTGCCACATGGTGAATCTATAGTGTTAAACAGCGATAAATTTATCAGCATATAGGCATAATTTTCGAAGTCCTTATGTGCGGTTTACATGAATGAGTGGCTGTGCCTTCCATTACCTGTTATTTTCATTTTATTATTCGTTCATCAACTCCAGTAGGACTATTCGACCCTTACGCTACTGAGAAAGGAGAGCTATAGCTGGCATCATACAAGAAAGCCCTTCCGCACAGAGGTGGGAGCGATAGGGAAGCATGGAGGAGAGGAGCTACGGCCAAGCGCCAACTGTTGTGCCTGCGGGAGAAACATTGGACAACTCGGGACCAGCCACGCACCTACAGAATGAACATTATTGGCTGTCATTGGAGTAATGGAGTGGGATGCGCAGAACGGCTGAAAACTGGGCCGGCTTAGTAGGTGACGGGCGACTATAGCTCATTGATAGCGTCAGCCTTCCTGGTTAAGTGGTGTACATCGGATCTGATGCCACCAAAGCCTTCACTTCTTTTTGTAACACAGTGCAAATGTTTCTTGGTTTAGTTACTTTTTGTTATTAAATTATACTGGTTTTATTTTCAGTATTCTCTTTAGTAAATAACTAATTATTTTGTCAATTCGATATCTAAAAATAATATTCCTTGGAAGGTAATATTTATTTGACCACTCATAACAAAATAAATAAATAAAAACATCCTAAGAGGGTGTTATTCATCTGACCTCTCATAAAAATAATCTTCCTTGGAGGTTGATATTTGTATGACCTCTCATTAAAATTAAAAATAATATAATGTAAGCCACGTACATCTTCAGTATTTTGTCCACATGCCATTGGTATCAAGAACAGCCCAAATCCTTCGAGACATAGAATCTACAATTCTGCAGAAAAAGGCGTCATTCATGGCAATTCTCTCTCATGGAGAATAAACCAAATCCCATGAGGCATCCACAGGTCTTGGAGGAGGGTCTGGCCAATTATCATGCACAGTCTTCTTGAGTTTAGCCCATATGTTCTCTATGGGATTGAGATAGGTGACTTTTGGAGACCGTGGTAGGCATTGAATAATATTCTCTCTCCTTTGGAACCAGCTCTGAATCCTAAGGCTTGTGCGATGGATGATTATCATGTTGGTAAATGAGACATCCTTTGGGGTACCAAATTCTAGCTCCAGGACTGATTACATTTTAAAGGAAATGTTTATAGCATGCTGAATTGAACTTTTATTGGATTTGTTCTAAGGTTCCTGCACCCATATAAGACATCCAGCCCAAACATTTCACACTTGTGCACTCACTTCTAGCACATGTAACCACGAAGCAGGTGTCATATTATTACCTATATGTGCAGTAAACAAGATGTTTTTAAAGAAAGAAGAATAAACCTGCTATAAAATCATTAAAAATAAAAAATGTTGAGATGTTGATGCAGCTTACTAAGCTGCACTCACCTGGGTGGATAAGGTCCATGTGCGCCTGGCGGTTGTGGTGGTGGTCCTGGTACTTGATGCTGTTGCTGCTCATCACGAGGTCGAGGCCCAGTTGGGCCCAAGTGAAACTGGGGTGGTAATGTCATGGAGCCAGTTGGTGGAGGCACTGGGTACTGGTCAGCACGAGGTGGTGGTGGTGCATAACCATACTGTGGTTGTGGTGGTGGTGGTCCTGATGGTGGAGGTGGCGGCGGCTGCTGCTGAGCAGGCATTCCCATGGGGAAAGGAGCAGCCATCGGCACGCCATTGTATGCCTGTTCATAAATGATAAAAATTAAATTTTAAAAATCCACAAATAAAATTATTTTATAAAAAAGGTCAATGGTATAGATTAACTTCTACTAAACAATGTCATGATAAAGCAAATGCATCATCAAAATCACCTCTTAGGCCTAAGACCTATTCAGATTGACCAACTGTTTCCTACAAGAAACAATTACAATTATGGAACATGCAGCAGCAGAGTGCCAAATCCTTTCATATGTTTTTGTGATGTAACTCAAGTAACTCACTAACAAAGTAGAGCAAAAACTGTTTCTGCTAACCCTAGGAAAAATCTGATAAAGTTGCTGGACATTAATTTATATATATATATATATATATATATATATATATATATATATATATATATATATATTAGAAAAATAAAAATAGAAAACAGATGACTTACCAAAAGGACCGGCTCGTCGATAGAAACAAATAAAATAAATAGAATCACACACACATACTAGCTTTCGCAGCCTAGCTGCTTCATCAGGCAGAAGGGAAGGAGAGGGAAAAGGAAATAATGAGGGTTTCAAGGGAGTGGATAAGGAGTCATTCCAATCCCGGGACAGGAAAGACTTACCTTAACTTTTCCCCCAAGGTAAGTCTTTCCTGTCCCGGGATTGGAATGACTCCTTATCCACTCCCTTGAAACCCTCATCATTTCCTTTTCCCTCTCCTTCCCTTCTGCCTGATGAAGCAGCTAGGCTGCGAAAGCTAGTATGTGTGTTTGTGTGTGATTCTATTTATTTTATTTGTTTCTATCGACGAGCCGGTCCTTTTGGTAAGTCATCCGTTTTCTATTTTTATTTTTGTTTATCCCACCGGGAAAGTTTCCCTCTATAATTTTCGTATATATATAGAAAACAATACAATATTACTTAGCTCAGTGGTGTGGGGTAAATCTTCAATTTGACACCACTTCAGCAACTTGTGTGTTCCTAGCCTTCCTCTGTTACCCAATAAGGGACAGGGTAACTACAGTTTAACATACTGTAGAAACCGAACAGCATGTCATTTCTGTTGTTGAGTGAAGACCAAGTTAAAACACAGACTGAAAAATCCATGATCTGGGCAGATTTCGAACCTGGAACTTATTTGTTTTTCAGTCAAGCATTTTACCAGGCACTAAACAGCTAGGTCATTAGCACCCGTGCTCAATACATAAACTGATGAAGGTGAAATACAGCACATTGTAGAGACAGACAGAGAGAGACAGAAATCATAAGTAAAACTGAACCGTGGGCTCGTTCTGTTCGAAATCCACACCCCGATTTGTCTTTGTTTCTTCTCCTTACTGTGGTGGCACTACCTCTGTTGGTGTTTCCGTTGGAGACAGCCAAGGGGGAGGGTCTGTGACAGCCAACGCTGACACTTGGGCCAGGTCCGTGAACGTTCTCCGCTCGGGTGTGGACGCCGAGCTGGTTTTGTGTCTGGCATCGCCGGCTGTTTTCTGCTTTGGTATATGTGACTTCGCTGTTGCGTTAGTTACATGTTTTGAAATGTCTCGCCTCCCATGCGAGGATGATCTTGAATTGGTATATTGAGGGAAATGAGCGGAATTTATTTGGTGTTTTGCCCTTCTGCGGCTTGGTTGCCACCCCTAGGCATAGTCATAACTTAGGGTTTGGCCCTTTTCCCTATCGTCGTCGTCGTTGCCGTCAGCGAGTTATAGTTTGCAGCCTTCTGTTCATGTCTTTTCTGAGTGGTCTGATGACTATCCATACATGTGGCAGTGACGCCTCCTCCCCTATTTCAGCCATAACGGTTTTCTCCCTATAAAGGTGCTCATGTGTTAAGATTATTTATTTAGAGACTGCTGTTGTATCGCTGTTTAGCAAACTCGTAGCAGAAGCTTTACCTGATGTGCGCAATGTGCTCTGGCCAGTATTTAAAGGGCACTGTCCAATTACACTGTTGACATAGATACCTGCATATTGTCTATTGTCTTCATCCTCTCATTTGGCCAATGTATTGTTTAAAATGGTATCTTTGTTGTGAAGTTCCAAACTTGATTTGAACCATAAGTCTACGAAAAGAAATTGCATAAATAGCTTCCGAAAAGGACATTGTTAATGATATATCCAGAGTTATTGCCTTTTGTTCTTTTGAGCACCAACTGGTGTTTAGCGTAAATCGTATATTAACCCAAAGAGGTACCTTTATATATATTGTGTTACTGCCTTTTAAGTGCCTAGTTTTGGCCAAAGTTGTTTCTTTTCTTTTTTCTAAACTCCTAGTTACCCACCTCCGGAAAGGCAATACACCCACCCTCAACAACCTCTCCTACAAACCTCAACCTTCTCTCATTGCACAAAAACCCAGTCTCTCCCATCTGTTCAATCTCCCACTTCCACCTTCACTCCCCCCAAACTTCAATATGCTAATCCACACAATCCAGAACCACAACAACCAATTCAGTAATCAACCTCTGTTATAAACCTCTCTCCCAGTCTGAAACCTCTGTCCTTTCCTAAGGCTTCACCTTTAGCCCACTTCTCAAATTCAACCAAACAGCCCTAGTCAAAGATCTACTGTCCCCGTAGTCTTTGCTGGATATATCACTTTGTCAAGAATAATAATAATCCTAATCGTACTCCTAATGATCCATCTCCCCAAGACACCATCTTAATTGAACCCTGCATAGAACAGTTCTGTCCTCCTCTTCCTCGAAATCACCCTCTTCAAACCTTCCAGGATTTTCCTCACTTCCAGCCTTGCCTCTCAATCTTAACCGAAAAACCTGAATCCAACTCCCAACATCACCACAGCTGAAGCCCAAGCTATCCGTGATCTGAAGGCTGACCATTCCATCGTCATTCTACCGGCTGCCAAGGGATCCACAACCGTGGTACTTGACCGGCGGGAGTATATGACTGAGGAACTGCGTCAGCTTTCCGACAGTACCACATACAAAGTTTGTCAAGACAATCCCATTCCTTACGTCCAGGCTGACCTTCAAGGAATCCTCAAAGCCTTAGGCCCCCTACAAATCCTTTCACCTGACTCCATTAACCTCATGACACCACCAACACCTTCAACCCATCAGGTGCAGTCTCCCATCCTTCATAAAAGACACCAACCACTTTCTCGATTGCCTGAAATCCTTACCCAGTCTGTTACCTCCAGAAACCATCCTTGTAACCATTGATGCCACTTCCCTGTACACAAATATCCTGCATGCGCAGGGCCTCACTGCGATGAAGTATTTCCTTTCACGCCGACCACCTGCAACCCTACCTAAAACCTCTTTCCTTATTACTCTAGCCAGCTTTGTCCTACCCATAACTTCTTCACTTTTGAAGGCAAGACATACTAACAACTAAAGGGAACAGCCATTGGAACCAGGATGGCACCAAAGCCTGTCAATCCGAAGTTAGGTATAGATTTATTGAGATATCTTCATGATCTGAACTCACAACGAAGAAGAACTCCAGCATTTCCTCTCCAACCTCAACTCCTTTGGATCCATCAGATTCACCTGGTCCTATTCCAAATCCCATGCCACTTTCCTCTATGTCGACCTGCATCTATTCAATGGCCAGATCCACACATCTGTACACATTAAACCCACCAAGAAACAACAGTACCTCCATTATCACAGCTGCCATCCATTCCACATCAAACGTTCCATTCCCCACAGCCTAGGTCTTTGTGGCAACCGAGTCTGCTCCAGTCCCAAATCCCTGAACCAGTACACCAATAACCTAATAACAGCTTTCACATACCTGATATGGTTCAGAAGCAAATTACCAGAGCCACTTCCTCATCCCCCCAAATCCAGAACCTTCCACTGAAGAACCCCAGAAGTGCCCCTCCTGTCACCAGATACTTTCCGGGACTGGAGTGGACTCTGAACGTGGCTCTCCAGCAGGGATATGACTTCCTTAAATCCTGCCCCGAAATGAGATCCATCCTTCATGACATCCTTCCCACTCCACCGAGAGTTTCTTTCTGCCGCCCACGTAACCTTCGTAACCTCTTAGTCCATCCCTATGAAATCCCCAAAATACCTTCCCTACCCTCTGGCTCCTACCCATGCAACCGCCCCCGTTGTAAAACGTGTCCTATGCACCCTCCACCACCACCTACTCCAGTCCAGTAACCCAGAAGGTGTACACGTTCAAGGGTAGAGCCACTTGCGATAGCACCCACGTGATTTACTAACTGACATGCCTGCACTGTGAAGCGTTCTATGTGGGAATGATCAGCAACAAACTGTCCATTCACATGAATGGTCACAGGCAATGTGTGTTGGTAATGAAGATCACCCTGTGGCTAAACATGCCTTGGTGCACGGCCAGCACATCCTAGCACCGTGTTATCTGGATACTTCCCACCGACACCAGTCTTTCAGAACTCCGGAGATGGGAACTTGCCCTTCAGCATATTCTCTCTTCCCGTAGCCCACCTGGTCTCAACCTCCGCTAAATTCAAATTCCCGCCCACCATCTTTAACATCTTTGCCTCGATTTTCTGGACAGAGCCTCTACCTCAAGTGGTATCTCTGTCCAACCTCTTTGCTTTCTACAAATGTCTGTCTAGGTGTGTTTGCGTATAGATGTGTGTGAGTGTATGTATTTGTTTACCTTCTTTTTTTCCCCTAAGGTAAGTCCTTCCACTCCCGGGATTGGAATGACACCTTTTCCACTTCCTTAAAATCCGTATCCTTCCCTTTCTCATCTCCTTGCTTCCTTTTTTTTCTGAAGAAGCAACCAGTGGTTCTGAATGTGTGTGTGTGTGTGTGTGTGATTTTATTAGTGCCTGTCAAAGAACCTGTCCTTTGGGTAAGTCAAAACGGATGGCAGGCTCATCGACAGACACAAATAAAAATCACACACACAAACACACATACAAGCCTTTGCAACTGTTGGTCGCTACTAAATTTTTTTCTGATTGTGCCAGTGAATAATACAGAATGGGTGGTCATAATATAAAATATAAGAGGTTGACTGTTAGTGAAAAACTAAAAATTATACATATTTCTGCCCAGTTACAAATGATGTTAGTGATTCCTAAAAGCACAAAATACACAGACTTCTGCCAAGCAGAGAACAATCCTTCACCCGTTTTCAAATATCTCCACGTTGGTTACATTTTACATTACAAAAGTAACACTTCTGGGTACTTTTTCATGACATACCTAGTCTTAAAATGCATGTTTTGGAATATCTTTAATGCTACGTTCCATTTATCCTCTAAGCGTTCTTAGTATGGAAGAGAAAATACAAAATCCGTCGTGTCATACACTGCCTGGATGTACTACAATACTTTGATCATGTAAAGCCTTACCATCTCCTCTGTATGTGTCTTCACAGTAATGAAAACATTTTGTTATGTAATGTCTTGTTTTACGATAGTAACTACTTTACTGAGCAGAGAACCTGTCAACCATAGAGCAGAACAGCATTATTTATTTATTTTATGGTCTGTAAGAAACAGTAATCAAATTATTCTAAATCTTCCTTTTATGACGGCAATTACTTTTACTGAGCGGACAAGGGCACAGTTCATTCCTGTTCCACACTGAAATGTGTTTCAATGTAATGTATTTTCCGATGTGTTGCCTTCAATGACTTGTATGTTATACTGGAACTCTGTCCTGTGATGGGCTAACAATGTCACATGCCCTCCGCTTCCATTTGTTGAAAGAAGAAAGTCACTTTCAGAGTTCGCTTGGCTCTTGCGCCGTATTTCACGAATTTCTTTTTTCTACTTCCATATTACAAAAATATTTTGTCTTTGTGCTACATCGCATTAACGATCTCCAAAAAACTAACTGTTTTCAGGGCTTATTTGCGTCATACACTGTCCAGTAGTGCTACTTCGATTATTTAAACCGTTACCTGCCAATTGGAGTGCATGAGAGTCATGTTATTTTACAGCGCCATCTACACATCAGTTAATTCGCGGTTTTTGATAATTCGCGGAAGCTGAAGCATTAATTATTGCAAAGTATCTGGAGTACACTGTATTTTGAGTTGTGCTGTTCTTGGGAATATTGCCCGTTCCTGACTTGCAGTGAGCTAGCGTTCAACAGAAGCGAAATGGCTGATGTAGGAGTAGTGTCGGTCTGATGTTTCAGCTAACGAGTACTTTAGTATTTTAAAGAGCTGTAGGCATAACCCTTCCCCCTTTTTAGTTGTTGATGGAAAAGGCTTGCTATCTGACTGATCTCTGCTATCTGACTGATCTCTGCTATCTGACTGATCTGTCGTTCTCAGCCCAGTGACATTTGCAACACCACAAGGAAAGGGACTTAAGTTTTCAGTTCAAAAGTATGTCATATTAATTTACTTTCTTGAAGGAACTGCACCAGGAAACCAGAGTTAATATTAAGTTTCTTGACAAGTTTCAGATACTGAAGGACGTAAGATCTGTAGGATCTTTGGGTAGTATTCCAGTCCCTTATGTAGGTATTAAACCTGGAAAATTGAAAGATTTTTTTCAAAAACTAGCTGGCCAGTACTTTCCTTTGTGCTGTACCGGACAAGCTTTCAGAACACAGTTCCTTCTACAGGAGAGAGAAGGGAAGAAAAAAGGATGGGAATGGAGGGGAAGGTAAATCACAACCTAGGTCATGAGGGTGGTGTTTCTTCCCTTCTCTCCCACCTGAAGAAGGAACTGTGTTCCGAAAGCTTGTCCTTTTTCGTCCATTTTTTCTTCATTTGTGTCAGTATTTTCGAAAAATAATTTATCATCTCTTAGAAGAATTTCTATCATTAATCTAATTAAAAGATGTTAAAAGATTTGCCAAGATTTGTGAGCACAGCTGCATGTGCATTGTATGAAAATAATTTCCGGAAGGCCCATTTTGTGGGAGTAGGAAATTCTGGAGAAAGTGCTCACCTAATAGCGGTTGTGACCTATGATATGTTAGGACCTGTAAAACTTGTCTATGTGCTAGAAAGTAAGTAAATGCAAATGTAAATAAAATGAAATTTCAATGAAAATATTTCTTGAAAATGGAATAAGGGCACAACTCCAAAATAAAAGTAACTTATGTCAATGCTCGGAGATTAAAAATTTCATTATTATGATATAATCAAGATTACAGTCAAGTACAATATCTCAAAATTTTACGTTTTTGATAAAAGTGTTCAGTGGAAGTCTAAACTCATTTATCTCAGAAGTGTGTTTTTTGAGTTACGCCCTTATTCCATCCATGTCTTCCATTATTAATCTTGCTTATTTCCTTTAGTATATTAATGGCTTCACTCTAATTACACACCATGGAAGCCTATTCCTACATAACCTCTGAAACTTCAACTTTATCCATTTCACCGAAGACTAATTCTGCAAGTGGTTCAGTTTGACAAATATGGAGCAAGATACACTATAATCCCATTTTTATGTTCCAGATTTTACATTTTCCCACTTTTTACACTATTTTTCACCAATCCCATCAAATTTCCTATGTTCACAGTGTTAATTCCCCCCCCCCATTTTTGCATTAACATATTTACATTTCCACCCTCATTTTACGAAACCATGTTTGCAGAGAAAAAGTGATGTAACTGACAGAAATTGAATCTGGCATGGCTTTGTTTGTAAATGTTACACAGTCAAGTGTGTTCACACTTTGTGTTTATTCAAATGGATATTTTGCGTTTTGTTGTTTGCAGTATGTGCCAAGTTGGTTCAAAACATGGTGGCTGGTGAGAGCATCTAATCATTCACTGTAACATATGCCAGCTTAGCTTAATTTACACAATATAGTTTTTCAAGGTTTGCACGACACATTCGAGAATTTGTAAGTATTGTGAAGTGCAAATGTTTATAAAAGTCACGAAGGGCTTACACAAACAGTGAGAATGATCATTTGCTTGTGTATGTTTTTCTGCACATTGATAGGGGTACATTATGTTATAACCTCAAAAAGACAATTACAGTGTGAGATGCCGAACCTACGCAAATACTGAAATATATATTTGTGCTTCTCAAATACCCCTTGTGTTAAACACTGAAAAATATAAAAAAATTTGCAACTTGTGCAATGTTACGTTACTTAACCCTTATACTGTCAAATACGATCTAATCGGATCGCACGGTACGTGCAAAAAGTGCCGGGTACGATCTAATTGTACTATCGTTTTCGCGCACTTTTCTTTCAAACTAAGGCACAGATTGTGGTATATCGATGTCTTGAAGACAAACGAAAGTCAAACAATAGTCGTCGAGTACTTTGTTTCGATTGTCGATGCCAATAATCAATATTTTCGAGTTCCAAACACAAGGTTTTTTTTCGTTCATTTTGAAGGTATTATGGAGCCGCCAAGCAAGAAGTCTTGTTTGAGTGTGATGTATACTGTGGAAATTACTGAAAGTGAGGACAATTTTGCGGGTTTTTCAGACAGTGGCTCAATCTGTGAGTGGTCTAGTGGTGATTACTCATCTTGTAATTCATCAATAGCCTATTCTGCAGCCAGCAGCGATAAAGACCATATTGAAGAATTTACTGCATCCAGCGACACATTTGCTGAAATTGGAACTGATGTTTTCGACAATCCTGTGCTCCTCACAGCTTCACGTTTTCGGAATGACCAGGCCCCAACGTGTACCAAAAGATGCTATGCCAATTGGTTCTTTACCTTTTTTTTTTTCCTTTCTTTCTTTTTTTTTCTTTTTTTCTTTTTCAGTGCAATTATTGATGATAATGGCAACAGAAACAAACAGATATGCTCGTCAATTTCTGGAAGCAAACACAAATTTGTCAGTAAACTCTCATGTGAAAAAGTGGTATCTTACCTCAGTGCCAGAAATGAGGGCTTTCGTGGCTGTAATTCTAAATATGGGACTAGTAAAGAAACCTACAATTTTTAGTTACTGGTCCACAGACGAAAATATGGTAACTCCATGGTTTACCAGAATGTTTTCGCGAAATAGATTTCAGTTGCTTCTAAAATTTTTCAACTTGACAGACAATACGAAACTGCACCCTCCTGGGCATCCTATGTATGATCCCACTGTAAAGTTTGATGTTATGCTGAACATTGCCAATAATGTGTTTTGTCACCATTATACACCTCATCAACAGCTGAGTTATGACAAAAGTCTTGTTGGCTCTAAATCCCATTCTCAGCTCATTCAGTATCTGCCTAATAAACATCACCACAGATGGGGTGTAAAGTTCTGGATGCTGTGTGATTCTGTGGTGAACTACTGCCTTGGATTTTATGTATACCATGGAGCAAGATGTGAAGCTGATAGTGATAAAAGAGAATGGATTAGACTATGTAGTCATTACAACATTACTTGCTCTTGGTAATTATATGAGCAAGGGGTACAACATTTTTTGTGACAATTTTTTTCACATCAATTCCAGTAGTGGAAAAACTGTATTCCATGGGAACCTTTATCACTGGCACAATACGGAGGAACAGAAAATTTTTCCCACCTAATCTTCTTCCTAAATTTGACATTAGGCACGTCAAATTCTTTAGAAAGGGCTTTGGGCTTCTTTGTGGCTTCAGGGAAAATAAGTCACAGAAAAATCCAGTTCTTTTGATCAGTTACTCCTCTACTGCAGCAGTGTCAGAGAGAAACATTCGCAAACAACAACCTTCGAAGAAACCTGATATCATATTTGAGTATAATATATACATGGGAGGGATTGATTCCTCAGATATGATGACATACTGTTATTTGGATGAGAGGAAGACTTAAATTATGGAAGAAAGTGGTTTTTATCATAATTGGTAGAATGTTTCTGAATGCTTACATTCTTTATAAAGAAAGTCTACCTTCGACCGAGAAACCACTCACACGTCTCAAATTCAATAGCACAATCATCTCCACGTTGTCTCAGAAGTGGTTCAAGATAAAGAACTTAGCACCCGCTGAATCAAGTGCAAATGCAGCAACTCCCACAGTGTATTGTGTAGAAATATTACCAGGGAAGAAGGAGCGAGCCTGTGTTGTGTGCTCTACAAAGGATACGAGGCAACAATCCAGAACAATTTGTGTCTGTTGTAAGAAGGGATTACATCCCAAATGTGTTGCTCAACATTTGTGAATCAATAAATGAGCCTAAAACGTAATTGGTATTTTATTTTCTGTTGGAACTAGTGACAAAACTGTAGATGTTCTGCCCATTTTTCGCGTCAGTTTTTCAGGGTGAATTTTTTCTAAAATATGCGACAGAAACACACAAAAAAATATATCGTTCACAATACTATGTAGATTGATAATATGAACACAAATTCTAAGGTCAATTATATTAGATGTGGCTAAACATGACTTAAAGCCGAAGTTTTAATTTTTTCCGTACAAAAACTTTAATACAATAATTGTTTCCTTTAGAAGTATTAGGCCTAATAGTGTACTCTGCTCATATTTCTGTAGCTGAAGGCACTAGCTGTAAAAGAAAAAAAGTATGGTCCTATGATAAACAGTTCAGATTTTATGGTATGTTTAACAAACTTCTGCAATTCACTACAAAATCGCCTGGCACTTTTCAGCTGATAAGTGAAAATCCCATGGCACTAAAAGGGTTAAATAATGTATGCCAGTTAAAGGCATACCGACGATGACAATTATGATGAATGAAATTACATCAAGCACATCCTATGAGGTTACCAGTTCCAGTTCTGCTTTGCACTTAAATAGTACAAAATTCAGATAATCTTCATTCCATAATAAACAAACTTCCTGATGAGTATTTTGATGCCTATTATATACATACATCACACAAACTATGGAAATGCAAGTATGATCCAGTCAGAAAATTTTACCATTTAAAACGTTATTTAAACCTATTTATGGCAGCTTCTAGTGGCATTTTTTGGAACTTCCTGATGTTTTGCCTCCGAATCTAAGCCGCAAGCGTATTTTTAGATCCCAAAAACTGGAAAAAAGTGCGGCTTGCATTCGGGTAAATTCGATAACTTGGAGGTTGTTTTAGAGGACAGATATATGCTTAAATTGTAAAATTCTGATGAAACTTTGTTCGTCGTCTTATCTGCGGAAGTATACGGTACATAAGACCCTCCATGACCAGATCTGAGACTAGTTCTTTCCAGAAACAAATTCAGTGTTAGTCCACTGTACCATCCCTCTTATACATCTTAAAGCTGTTAAAATCTTACATCGGAAAGACCAAGCTGGAAGTCAACAATATTATGAGAATAGTTTGCAGTGAGTTGCAAAGGCATTCATCAAGCCATGACAGACATATAAAAACAGACACACGTACAAACAATTCATGTTTCGGCTACAGCCCTCAACGGAAAAAGACACACATTCATTTATACAATCAAACAGGCAAATTTCACAGACACAGAAAACTGTTATCTCTGGCTGGACTCTGAATGCAGCAGCTGGAGATGATGATTGTGTCTGAAGTGTGCCTGTGTGATTGGATAAATAATTGTATGGAAGAGTGTAAATTCCAATAAGGATTTGACAATATTTTTGAGAAAGATAGGTTGCTTAATCACCACAGAGACATCCAATAAGCTGCAGAAAGGCACAAATAACAGAAAATAACATTATAGCTTTCTGCCATCTAGGCCTTCGTCGGTTAGACACACACACACACACACACACACACACACACACACACACACACACACGAGCGTCTTCTCTGGCCGCTGTGGCTGATCTGTGGTACCAGCATGATCTAGGCAAAAGCAAACTAGTGGTGGGGGGGTGAGGAGGTAGCAAGAAGAGGGAAGCAGGAGGGGAGGGGGGATGCGGGGAATGGGTGGGGGAATATGCCAATGCTGTCAAATGGACAATGTGGAAGGAAAGAAATGGACTGAAATATATGGGGGAGATGGGAGACGAATGTAAGGATAGAGTGTGGCAGGGAGAGAAAGAGAAGGGTGATAGAGGCAGGAACTAGGGAAGGTTTAGGCCTAGGGGATTGCAGGAGCACAGGATATATTGAAGGGAGAGTTCCCATCTGCGCAATTCAGTAAAACTGATGTTTGTGGGGAGGATCCATATGGCACAGGCTGTGTAGCAGTCATTTGAGTCGCACTATGCAGCACTGCATGCTCTGCAACAGGATGATCTAGCTGTCTCCTGTCCACAGTTTGACGATGCCCATTCATTCGCATAGATAGCATGGTGCTGGTCATGCCCACATAGAAAGCTGCACAGTGGTTGCAACTCCATTTGTAAATAACATGACTGCTTCCACAGGTTGCCCTGCCTTTTATGGGGTAGGAAATGCCTGTGACAAGATTGGAGTAGGTGATGGTGAGAAGGTGGATAGGACAGTTTTTGCATCTAGGTCTATTGCATTGATATGAGCCATGAGGTAAGGGGTTGGGAGCAGAGATGGAGTAGGAGGGTACTGGGTGATATTGGGTCACAAGAGGGGAGCTCCTTTGTGCTGGGCAGTGGGTGTGGTAGAGTTGGTGGGTGACTGGACAGACAGGGCCTGTGAGATCTGTTTCTGGACAAGGTTTGGAAGGTAATTGTTGTCAGTGAAGGCCTCAGTGACGCATTTAACATATTTGGAGAGGGACTGATTGTCACTGCAGATACAATGACCATGGGTGGCTAAGCTGTATGGAAGTGAATTTTTGGTGCGGAATAGGTATTGTTGAGGGCTGGTAGGTTTGATATGGATGGAGGTACTGATAAGGTCATGTTTGGGGAATAGGTCAGCGTCGAGGAAGGTGGCTCGTTGGGTTCTGTAGGACCAGGTGAAGTGAATGGAGGAGAATGTGTTGAGGTTTTGAACGAATGTGGACAGTGTGTCCTCATCTTCAGTCCAGATAATGAAGATATCATCAATGAATCTGAACTAGATTAGGAATTTGGGATTCTGGGTACTGAGCCCCATGAACAGGTTGGCATTGGAGTGTGCCATACAGGTGCCCATGGCTGTACCGCAAATTTGTTTGTAGGTGATCCTCACCTGCAATTACTTCTCCTTTGAAGTAATCACCTACAAACAAATTTGCGGTACAGCCATGGGCACACATTTGACACCCTCCTATGCCAACCTGTTCATGGGCCATCCAGAGGAACCCTTGCTCACTACTCAGAATCCCAAACTCTTCATCTAATGCAGATTGACTGATGATATCTTCATAATCTGGACTGAAGGTGAGGACACACTACCCACATTGCTTCAAAACCTCAACACTTTCTTTTCCATTCACTTCACATGGTCCTACTCAACAAAACAAGCCAACTTCCTCACCATTGACCTTCACCTCAATGATGGCCTATCAGTACCTCCGTCTACATCAAACCTACCAACCATCAACAATACCCATTCCAAATCGAAAAGTCCCTTCCATACAGCCTAGCCGCCCATGGTTGTCGCATCTGCAGTGACAACTGGTTTACTCCAAATATGTAGAACGCCTCAATGAGGCCTTCACTGACCCCAATTACCATCCAAACCTTGTCCAGAAACATATCTCACAGGCCCTGTCTGTACAGTCACCCACCAACTCCCACACACCCACCACCTGACGACGAAAGAGCACCCGTCTTGTGACCCAGGACTAGAGCAGTGAAACGACATTCTCCGGCAGGGTTTCGATTACCTTTCATCCTGCCCTGAAATTATAAATACTCTACCCAATATCTCCCCTCCCCCCCCCCCCCCCCGTATCATTTCCTTCCTTCCACAATGTCCATCAGAGAGCACCGGCATATTCCCTGACTCATGCCCCGCATCCCCCTCCCCTCCTGCTTCCCACTCCTTGCCACCTCCTCGCCACCACCACTGGTTTGCTCTTGCCTAGGCCATGCTGGGTACCACAGATCGGCCACAGCAGCCAGAGATAGTGGACGTGTGTGTGTGTGTGTGTGTGTGTGTGTGTGTGTGTGTGTGTGTGTGTGTCTAACCGACGAAGGCCTAGACGGCCGAAAGCTATAATGTTATTTTCTGTTATTTGTGCCTTTCTGTGGCTCATCAGATGTGTGTGTGGTGAGTAAGCAACCTATCCTTCTCAAAAACATTGTATGGAAGAGTATGTGCGCGCGTATGTCTTTCTGACGAAAGTTGTGGCTGAAAGCTAAGTCATAAGTATCTTTTTGTGTGTCACAGCTCAACAAATGTCTTTTTGATGATTTGTAAACTGTCCTCAGTCTTAAATCTACTAAAACTGTTCTAAAATTTTTATCAGTTACCCATTAGAAAGATCACGCTAAACGAAGTATACAAAGGGTTACCTATGCTAATTAAGTTACTCACTAGACTACAGCATGTATTGACTTCATTTGGATTGGTTCCATTTACACCCATTGACAATATTCAAGACACTTCAAAACTAAATCCCTGCATCCTTCAATGTTATCTTGTTTACATGTTATGATACATTGAACAGTCACAGTTCCCAAATAAGGTCTTACATAAAAATTGGACACCTAAATTGCTGTACAATGGTGGTCTTGCAAATTTCTAGTTGGTAAAAGGTAATTTATTGACTGCTTTTGCTCCTCTTCTTTGTTAGTCTATTACAGAATCTGACTTACTATTGCTGTTCACAGTTACAGCTATGCACCAACTCCTGTATAGCTTTACAAAAGAGCAATGTTCTTCTTGACTAGAACTTTTCCTCTCATTAATTTATTTCCTCTGATCACAGTTCTTTTTAACTAAATTAAATTTTATATTCTGAAATTGAAAGAATCCTGCAATTTTAATACCTATATGTACACACCACCCAAAAGACTACTTCTTCTTATGAAACCATTTTAATCCTGAACTCTTAAGCAGAGTTACTATACTTTTAACATAGTTGAGTATATTCACAAAAAAAATTGCAGGAACACAGTATATTAACCCTTATAGTGCCAAATACGATCTAATCGGATTGCGCGGCACGCGCGAAAAGTGCCAGGTACGATCTAATCGTACTGCCGTTTTCGCGCACTTTTCTTTCAAACTAAGGCACAGATCGTGTTATATCGATGTCGTAAGGACAAACAAAGGTCGAACGATGGTCGTCAAGTAGTTCGTTTCGATTGTCGAAGCCAATAATCGATATTTTTGAGTTCCAAACACAAGTTTATTTTTCGTTCATTCCGAAGGTAATATGGCGCTGCCAAGCAAAAAGTCTCGTTTGAGTGCGATGTATACCGAGGAAATTAGTGAAAGTGAAGACAATTTTGCTGGATTTTCGGACAGTGGATCAATCTGTGAGTGGTCTAATGGTGATTACTCATCATGTGCTTCATCAATAGCCGATTCTGCAGCCAGCAGCGATGAAGACGATTCTGAAGAAGTGACTGCAACCGGCGACACATTTGCTGAAATTGGAACTGATGTTTTCGATAATCCTGCTCCACACAGCTTCACGTTTTCAGAATTACCAGGCCCCAAACATATACCAAAAAATGCTACGCCAATTGATTTTTTTTAACCTGTTTTTCACAGTGCAATTATTGACGATAATGGCAACGGAAACAAACAGATACGCTCGTCAATTTCTCGAAGCAAACGCAAATTTATTGGTAAACTCTCGTGTGAAAAAGTGGTATCCTACCTCAGTGCCGGAAATGAGGGCTTTTGTGGCAGTAATTCTAAATATGGGACTTGTAAAGAAACCTACAATTTTTAGTTTTTGGACCACAGAATAAAATATGGCAAATCTATGGTTTTCAAGAATGTTTTCGCGAAATATATTTCAGTTGCTTCTGAAATTTTTCCATTTAACGGACAACACGAAATTGCACCCTCCTGGGCATCCAGCGTATGATCCCACTGCAAAGTTTGATGTAATGGTGAGCATTGCCAATAATGTGTTTCGTCACCATTATACGCATCATCAACAGCTGAGTGTTGACGAAAGTCTTGTTGGCTCTAAAGCCCATTCTCAGCTCATCCAATATCTGCCAAATAAACATCACCACAGATGGGGATTAAAGTTCTGGATGCTGTGTGATTCTGTGGTGAACTACTGCCTTGGATTCTAAGTATACCGTGGAGCAAGATGTGAAACTCACAAAGTGGAGGTAAAAGAGCATGGGTTAGGGTATGTAGTCATAACAAAATTACTTGCTCTTGGTAATTATGTGAACAAGGGGTACCACATTTTCTGTGACAATTTTTTCACATCAGTTCCAGTAGTGGAAAAACTGTATTCCATGGGATCCTTACTCACTGGCACAATACGGAAAAACAGAAAATTTCTCCCACCTGCTCTTCTTTCAAAGTTTGACATTGGGCAGGTCAAATTCTTTAGGAAGGCCTTTGTGCTTCTCTGTGGCTTCAGGGAAAAGAAGTCACAGAAAAACCCTGTTCTTTTGATTAGTTCCTCCTCTACTGCAGCAGTATCAGAGAGAACTATTCGCAACTGACAACCTTCAAAGAAACCCGATGTGATATTCGAATATAATAAATACATGGGAGGGATTGATTCCTCAGATATGATGACATACTGTTATCTGGATGAAAGGAAGACTGTTAAATTATGGAAGAAAGTGGTTTTTAGCATTATAGGGAGAATGTTTCTCAATGCTTACATTCTTTATAAAGAATGTCTACCTTCGTCCAAGAAACCACTCACACGTCTGAAATTCAACAGTACAATCATTTGCACTTTGTCTCAGGAGTGGTTCAAGATAAAGAACTTACCACCCACTACATCAAGTAGAAATGCAGCAACCCGTACAGTGTATGGTGTAGAACTATTGCCAGGGAAGAAGGAGCGAGCCTGTGTTGTGTGCTCTACAAAGGATACGAGGCGACGATCCAGAACAATCTGTCCCCTTTGTAAGAAGGGATTACATCCCAAATGTGTTGCTCAACATTTGTGTACCAATAAATGATCCTGAAACTTAATTAGTAGTGTGTTATTTTCTGTTGGAACTAGTGACAAAATTTTAGTTGTTCTGCCCATTTTTCGCATCAGTTTTTTCAGGATGAATTATTTTCTAAAATATGTGACAAACACACAAACAAATAGTATATCACTCACAATACTATGTAGATTGATAATATGAACACAAATTTTAAGTTCAGTTATATTACATGTGGCTAAATATGACTTAAATCCAAAGATTTAATTTTTTCCGCACAAAAACTGTAATACAAATATTGTTTTTTTTAGAAGTATTAGGCCTAATAGTGTATTCTGTTCATTTTCCTGTAGCTGAAGGTTCTAGCTATAAAAGGAAAAAAAACTATAGTCCTATGATAAACGGTTCAGATTTTATGTTAAGTTTAACAAACTTCCGCAATTCACTACAAAATCGCCTGGCACTTTTCAGCTGATACCTCAAAAATCGCATGGCACTAAAAGGGTTAAAAAGAAGCATAAATAAATACATCACACTGAATTTTCCATATGCACTCACATTAGGTGGAACTTGATGTGGGTAGGCAAAAAGCTTAGGCATTGTATGGTACTGGCCACTCATTGGTGCAGGCTCTCTCATCAGAGTATGGTACAAGTTCAGCGCCTCCACAAGATCAGTACTGAGCTGCGTAAGTTGTGCATGCTTACGATCAACTCTTTCAAGTTCTTGGTCTATAAGTGGACCCATTGTGTTAACTTGCTCTGTAAATTGAAAGAAATATCTTTAAATACAATTTGTCACTGAATAACATAAATTAATCTACAATTTACACTGCAGGGTATGTGCTGTAATAACTTCTTATTGATATTTTAAAAGGTGAAATAATAGTTATCCAACAAAATTTTCTATCTTCATAATAGTTATCCATTAATATTGTTTTGTACTTCTAAGAACTTAGTAGAATAAATAATTAAAAAATTAATACACAACAATAATTTTAAATAGGATCTAAAGACACAAGTTACATCTCATACGTTTCAAAGAATGAACTTAACTCCTCAACTTAATAGGTGGAGGAAGGAGTATATTAACTGGAAATTAGCAAATGCCAGCATATTTCAGGTAAATGCAGTCTTCAGTAATGAAAGAACATAAAGTTAGCTAAACTGGAAAACAATGACAGAAAAAAAATAGATGTGGCTCTTCAAAATGAAGTTATAATGCATAAGAGGTACAGTTGGCGAAGGAGGTGACAAGGAACAGCAAACTTGTTTTCTTGCACCTAAGACTTCAGCAAGCCTGCCTGCGTTTCCCCCCCCCCCCCCCCCTCCTTTTCAAATGTTTTGATGGAGCTTAAGAACTGAGTAAAAATTCTTTGAGAACTCTTGACTTTGTTAAACGGAGATGAAGGAAGTGACACACTGCTTGTATCTACGAACTTAATTATCTATTTTAAGGTATCCAAATCACAGTATCTTTTCTAAAACTTATCAAGATTGCTGAGAAGTTATGTCACTATTATGAAAATATTTGTGAATGAATGTATGATGAAGGAACAAAGGCTTTTGAGAATGTGATGAGTTACTAGTTTGCTTTCACTAGTATGCAAACTGTGATTTTAACTGTGGGCATACAAAATCATTTAAAGGGTATGTATGCAATCATTTAAAGAGTATTAAGAGGGGAGGGCTTGGAACTTCATCATATTCAGACGAAGCAAATATGAAGATTATACAATTTCACACCTCAAAAAAAAAATTTAGCAGTAATCTCCCATTTAAAGAAAGCTATTGCAAAAAGTATGAAATGCTTCTAATGTTATCTTCCATACAGGTCTTTAACAATTGTCAAAAATTATTATAACTTACATGCTACAACTGACTGATCTTAGCATTAAGTTCTTAATGAATATTTGTGTTGAATAACAGGTTAAGATCTCATTGAACCTGTACTTCTACCAGTACACTTAAAATGTGAGGTGTATCAGTTACACACAATGTACTCTCAGAACTAACCGACATACTACCTATTGCATCAAGACATAACTTGCTACCATACTTACCTGGATTCTGTAAGTACAAAATGCTTTGGGATAAGATGTTAGGTTACTTGTCATGTAAAATTACTGGAGTGTGAGGGTAAGTTACAAACCACTTTTATATCTATATATGAAGCTTTGTAACACCTGAAGACTATAGGTATTTGCTGTAACTGATAAGGTAGATATTTATTGTTCATGAAATAAATTACTATACAAGTAAGTGATATCCCTGATCTTAATTATGGCATGTTGTTGTTCTTTTATATCTCTCATACTCTTGTTACTGAATGTTCTTTATATGTATTTTGTTCAGAAGGTATGCTGTTCTTACTTGTTTATGCCATAATTTTGAACTGGCAACTTATACTGCCATACATAGAATAAACGATATTCTCCACGAGTACAACAGGTATGGCCTGAGTGACAATGGTAATTTTCCAAACAACTTTATATGCACAGTATCAAAGTGTCTGAAGTATACTAATAGAAAAGGACCGTGGAGCGACAGTGATAGTACAGAACGGTCCACGAGTATACTAGGCACACACGAGTGGATTAGTGGTTTTATTTATTTATTTTTATCTTTGTTAGAAAGATGGGAAATGTAGGAGAAATATCTAGCAACAGTCTGCAAGAATTTAGACTGCAACAAAAACAAAAAGGGCTATACTTTCCCTTCAACTACAGCAAAATGACTACGTATTTCTATCTCAATCAAGAACACATATATGACATTGGAGTACACAGAATACTTTTGACCCACAAGTATCACTTCTTTGGTGAGCATAGCATGCTGAGTGGCACTTAAGCTATCATTCTTGCCTTGTGCTATGTACAAGTATAATCGGGATAAGCCTAACCACATCTACAACTGAAGTATCCCCCGTTCACACACCTCATAGTGGTTTGCAGATTACAGATACAGCTGACTACAATAGTGTCATCTCAATAACCCTGGAGAGATGTAGGAAACATATTTATATAGGGGGCAAGTTTCATCGGAAACAGGAAAAAAGTGGGGGGGGGGGGATAATAGGCCTAGGAACAAACCAAGCAATGATAGTCTTCAAAGGTGAGTTAACACACATGTAAATCTGATTTAAAATGAGTTGGGACAAACAGGGCAACTAACCTTCTAATCTCAGCATTTCTTCTGTATCAGCATGATCTTCTGTGGGATCAGCTTCATGAAGCAAATGTAGTAGCCTAAAGGGCAATCAAAATTAAATTGTTACACAAAGTAAAAATAAAATAATAACACAATAAAAGAAAAACAGTTTATGTCAATATGGTAATATGGTGCCTAGTACTAGGCACATTAAGGTAACATTAAATAGTAATTCTATAGCATAACTGAAATGAGGTATTGTGACTGGTAGATAAAGTTGGGGAGAAAGAATTGGGAAACCGGAGGGAGGCTCGGGAAGGGCTGCTGATATATGAGAGGGAGGCAGCAGGTGCACACCAGGGAGATGCAGCAGCATATGCACAGAACACAAATGCAACTAATGAATTCATTCATGCAGCACACTACTACAGCAGTATGGTCTACACATGGGAGAGTGTGAAGTAATATAAAAGAAAATACTGAGGAAGAGGGTGTTGTTGCAGGTTGACTGAAAAGGTAGTGGGGCATGGTGGAGCTGGGTTAGTGATGAGGGTTAGCAGAGTCTGAGCAGAACCAACAAAAGAAGGCCCTAGTGCTTGTGTCATCATGCAGAATAGGCTACGATCACGTAGCTAAGTGACTGGCCACAAGGGTCCACCTCACTAGGCGCTAGTAGCAAGCCACTCAGATATGCAATCACAACCTACTCTGCTTGATACGACTCTACAGTGTCGCAGCATTCTCTTTTGGTGGTGGTGGTCATTGTCATCTGAGGCCAGGAGTATTATGATGTATTATAAGGTTGAAAGTGTTGTGGCCATTATGTGTCTGTGTGTACAGCATTCGTTTCACCTGGAGCTCCATGGCCCAATATATCACTTCCTTGTCACTACAATCTCTCCAAGGGTTGTACCCATACCTGTCCACATCAGATTCATTAATCAACAGCAGAATGTACTTGCACATTGATAGTTATCTTTTCAAAACAAATATCCCTGCTACATACATGACAATATGTGTACGGAGTATACACTAGGACGAGAATTTCCTTGCTCTGGATGCTCATGAATACTCCGCAAGCCACTGTATGGTGCATGGTAGAGGGCATCTCGTTGAATGCTGAGCTACAAAATATTTTTGTGGGCAATAATGAAACACTTTTCCTTTAGGATGCTCCTGAAAGAAACCCCCAGGACTCTATATAGTTGAGGCCTGGATAATTTTAGCTTCCATCTGTGTATTTCAAGAAAGCTGGTGGTGACTGGGGGTGATCCAGACGGACCGGGTTGTGAAGCAGGAATTGAAATCAGGCATATGTTCCGCTGCATGTTGTGCCACAGGGTGGTGGTCTTTGTTTCTGACGACAGTCTGGCAGTGGCAATTCATCCTAATGGACAGCTTGTTTGTGGCTACGCCAATATAGAAAGGTGCGCAGTGATTGCAGCACAGTTGGTAAATTACATGGCTGCTTTCACAGGTGGCTTGGTCAATGACTGGACAGAATAAGCCTGTGAT
Organism: Locusta migratoria; assembly: GCA_026315105.1. Classification (NCBI taxonomy): domain Eukaryota; kingdom Metazoa; phylum Arthropoda; class Insecta; order Orthoptera; family Acrididae; genus Locusta; species Locusta migratoria. The sequence continues at coordinate 468,810,935 of CM048745.1, read as the reverse complement.
GGGACTGGGATACAAAGTGCTGGGTGGATGGATTGACAGGTCTTGCTGTGGGTTCTTCCACAGGGAGCATATCCATGTGGCAGTGGGCTGGGTTTTGGAGTGGCATAGGGATGGACTAGGATGTTATGCAGTTTGGGAAGAGGACGGAACAATATTTTAGGAGGGCTTTTTTAATGTGGAAGGTATGGCAACTATCGAAGTGTAGGAATTGTTGGTGACTGTTAGATTTAATAAAGACAGAAGTGAGCATAGAGCCATCAGTGAGGTAGAGGTTAACATCCAGGAATATGGTATGGTGGGTTGATGAAGACTGGTTGTAGGGAATGGGAGAAAGAGAGTTGAGGTTTTGAAGGAAGGAGGATAAGATGTTCTGGCCCTGAGTCCAGTTCATGAAAATATTGACAATAAACCTGAACCAGATCAGACATTTGGGGTTTTGGGATGCTAGGAAGGATTCCTCCAGATGTCCCACAAAGAGATTGGCATAGGATGTACCATGTGGGTGCCCAAGGCTGTACCGCAGATTTGATGATAAACTTTCCCCCTCAATGGAACAGTAGGTGATTGTTAGAATAAAGTTGGTGAGGGTTATGAGGAATGAGGTATCGGGCTAGAATTCAGAGGGACATTGGGGGACGTAGTGTTTCAGAGTGGCAATGTCATTTTACATGTGGGACATTAGTGTGTAGGGAGGTGGCCATCCACTGTGACAAGAAAGGATCAAGGATGTAATGGGGTAGGCATGGTGGCGAGTCTGAAGGAAGATTTTGGACAATTGTTGAAGATGTTAGTCGACAAGGGCTGAAATTATTTCAGTAGGAGCACAGTAACAAGCCACAAACGAGTGTCCATGATTATTTGGTGTGTGGATTTTGGATGAGCATGTACAAGGTGGGTGTGTAGAGTGCTGCTGAGTGAGGGGGAGAAGGATTCAGCAGACCTTCTGGGTCAGGCTGTATCATATCAACAGGGATTGGAGATCATCTGGGACTTTTATGGGGTCATTCAGGCACAACTTGGTAGTGGATGAGTCAGTTTTGGCAGAGCCCGTGTGTCAGGTAGTTACTGTTTTAATCGAAGCAACCAGTGGGCTGTGATCTATAAATTTACAATGTCTCATCTACATCTCCATAAATACCCCACTAATCAAATTTAAGTGTAGGGCAGAGGGCCCACTGAACCGCTTTTAGGATATGTCTCTCCCATTCGATTATCTAACAGCCCAAAGGATAAAGGAACATTTAAATCTTTCCATTTTTAAAATATTTCTCTTATTGTAATGATCAATTCTCCCTAAGTAGGTGGGTGCTAACAAAGTATGATCACAACCCAATGAGAAAGTTGGTGAAAGAAATTTCACAAATTTCATCGTAACAAATAAAACCTTTATTTTTGTGATGTTCACCCCAACTCTTGCATCATATTCATGACTTTCTCTCCCCTGTATCTGAATAATAAAAAATGAGTTGCCCTTCTATGAATTTTCTCTAAATCCTTCATTGGTCCACTTGGTGGTGATCCCCAAATGTGCAAAAATACTCCAAAATACGATGAACAAGTGAAGGGTAGGCAGTTTCTTTAATAGAACTGTTGTATCTACTAAGTGTTCTGTCAATGAAACATAGCATTTGGTTCCCCTCCCTACGGTATTTTCTGTGTGTTCTTTATAGTTAAGGTTGTTCATAATTTTTATTTTTAGGTATTTAGTTGAATCTTCAACCCATAGATTTGACCAATTTATCATGTACTTTAAGTTTAACTAATTATTTTAGTGCTCATTTGGATGACTTCACACTTTTCATTATGTAGGGTCAACTGTCAATTTTCACACCATGTAGATACCTAAATCAGTTTGCAGTTGCTTTTGATCTTCTGGTGACTTTAACAACCGATAAATGACATAACTCGCGAACAGTCAGAGAGCAACTCAGATTGCCTCCTAAATCATTTATAAAGATAAGGAACAGTAGGGAACCTATAATACTTCCCTGGGGAACACCAGTTACCACTTCTGTTTTACTCAACTTCCCATCAATTATTATGTACTGTGTCCTTTCTGACAGGAAATTAAGAATCACATCGCAGTACTAAGGCAATATTCCTTAAGCACGTAATTGAATTAGAAAATGCTTGTGAGGTACAGTGTCTAAAGCCTTCTGGAAATCTAGAAATATGAAATCGATTTGAGATCTCTTGTCGGTAGCACTCATCACATCATATGAGCAAAACACTATCTGTGTTCCACAAGAACAATATTTTCTGAATCCGCGTTGACTATAGGTCAATAGGTCATTTTCTTCAAAGTAGTTCATAATGATTGAGAAAAGTATGTGTTCTAAAATTCTGCTGCAAACCAACACCCATCATATAGGCCAGTAATTATATGGATCATTCTTTATTGCCTTTCTTGAATATTGGAGTAACATGTGCAATTTTCCAGTGTTCGGGTATGTATCTATCACTGTGAAAGAGGTTGTATATGATAGGTATGGAGCTACTGCATCAACATACTTTGAAAGGAACCTAATTTGTATACAATCTGAACCAGAAGACTTGCTTTTGTTAAGTGATTTAAGTTGTTTTATACTACAGATCTACTTGTAAATTACGCATGCTGGCAGCTGTTCTTGATTCGAATTCTGGAGTATTTGCTTTGCAGTCTTTGGTAAAGGAATTTCAGAAAGCTGTGTTTAGCAATTCTGCTTTAGCATCACTGTCATCAGTAGCATCACTACTGCTATCACACAGTGAAGGTATTTATTGTTTTTTGTGGATAGCATAGTTTACACATGGAACAGAATTTCTTCAAATATTCTACCAAATTAAGTGACAGGGTTTTGTTTCTGTAAAAGATTGCTATTCTTGGAGGTTGTGTGTCTGCAATTTTGGTATGCTTTTTCTTTGCTTCTGCAAGAGTGATCTAACCAATTTTTTGTACCATGGCGGGTCAACCCTCTCCCACCCCCCCCCCTTTTGTTAATTTATTTGGTATTAATCTCTCAACAGCCGTCAATATTATTTCCTTAAACACAATCCATCTTATCTACACTAACAATATGAGTTTCGGAAGACTAAAGATTCTCATTCAGGAAAGAGTTCATCAAATTTGTATCTGTATTTTTGAATAAACGTGTTTTTCATTTAATTTTGGTGTATTTGAGCATTTTGATATTCAGTTTTTTTAAGACAAATCTGTGTTCACTAATCTGTGTCTGTTCTGATGCTCTTTATTAGCTCCAAATTATTTGTTGCTTGATGGTCAAGTATGTTTTCACAACCACTAACTATTCTAGTGGGTTCATGAACTAATTGCTTTTGATAATTTTCGAAGTATGTGTTGAGCACAATTTCGGATGATGTTTTATCCTTGCCTCCAGTCTTGAACATATATTTTTGCCAATATATCAAGGGTACGTTAAAGTCGACACCAGGTAAAATTTTGTTAAGTTTTTTTTTTTAGTTCCCAGTTTTCTTTGAACATTTCTGAATTCAAATTGTCCGAGTCAGGGGGTCGGCAAAAGAACCAATTACTAATTTATTCCAGTTGTCAGGTATAACCTCTACTCATACCAACTCAAAGGAACTAATTTCACTACAAGATAAACCACTTTTGACAATACCCCACGAGTGATTTTACTCAATTTATCCTTCTGAACACCATTGGACCCAATGTAAAAATCTTAGTTGAACCTCCCCACTTTTTCACTGCCTATAATGATTTGGGCTTCAGTGCTTTTTATTAGGGCTTGACACTCTGGTACTTCTCTCCTCCTCCTCCTCCCCCCCCCCCCCCCCCCACACACACACAGCTATGATAATTTACAACTGTTAGACCAATGGTTTTTAGATCTGTGTTTATCCTATCTGTGACCTGTACCCTTCAAGACTAAAGTCATTTGTGTGTGTTCCCAAGACCCTCTAACATAAAAATCTGTCCAGTCCACACCACACAGCCCCTGCTACTTGTGAAGCCACTTCTTGTGTTTAGGGCACACCTGACCTATTCAGTGGAACGCAGAACTGCACCATCCAATGGCTCAAGTTAAGGAATCTGCAGCATACATGGTTGGACAATTGTGTGAGCCTTTGATTCAGATCTACCACTCTGCTCTGTACCAGAGTTCCAAAGTCCATCCTGTCAATTATGCTGCAGATAGTGAGCTCTGCCTGCATCTTGCAAACAAGACTGGCAGTCTTTACCACTTCAGATAGCTGCTCAAAACTGAAGAAAATCTAATCAAATGGGAAACGTTGGCACTGACAAGCCAGCATCTGCAGTTGGCTGCACCCCATACTCTTCAGGGCATCTGAAAGGACTTGTTACACATCTGCAATTACTCCAGCCAGTATGCACAACCCTAACACACATTGACCTTCTTGCCCTCCTAGCAGCCAAATCCCTAAGGGGCTCCAGTACCCACCTAATATTGGAGGCTCCAAACTACATGTAAACCCACCTTCTGTTGTAGCTCTGATCTCACAATATGGGAGGTGACCTAAGGACAAGCAACATCGTCTGGCACAGTTGGTAATGCAAAGGCCTCATGATAAGTCCCAGGAATTCCTTCACTGTCTGCCATGCCCTGGTGGTGCCCTCCCATGCAACCACATGTGGGGTGTCTGCCTCATTGCAAGCAGTAACAAGGCTTCCCACAGCTGCAGGCAGATTGGAGGAATCACCGGACATGATAGATGCCCTTTTGATTCCCACAGCCAGTCCACAACAATGGTGGCCCTCAACCAGAGCCTCCAGCTGTACAACCAAGATTAACACAACCTGAAGCAGGGAGGGAAGCCTCACCAACTCAGTTTGCATCTGCACACAGCAGTCAGAGTCCCTTTCCGTGACCACAGTACTCAGAAAAAGAGAAAAAAGGAGCGATTCACTCAGCGAAAGATTATGGAAACAGATACTAACACAAATCCGAATCTAATATACCCACGAGACACAATAAATTTAAGAAACTGAAGTACGATCTGCACAGTACAGTCAAAGTAAGTTGTGTCTAGTAAGAAGCCAGTTACACTTACGAGATGTGAGGAGCACTTTGCTCTTTACCTAACAGCAACCAAACAGACCATACCACATAATGAGATGATTATATATTAGTAAAATAAAACCAAGCAGGTTACATTTTTTCACTAGAATCCAGTCAATTTCACTGACCTATCAATCTTTTGTTCATCAATTTCAACTTCTTCGAGAGCTTCAACTGTTTTTACCTCAACAGCTTCATTGAACTGTACCGATTTTCTTGACGGCTCAGGTTCTGAAACATTGAAAAATAACACAAAATGAGAAATTTGCACTTGAGCTTATGTTCTCATGTTCTATCTGCAAAAAATGACATCTTACAGTCTTACTTGTAACTGTTGAAAATTGTACAAAAGAGTGAAAGTAAATCTTAATGTCATTTAAACCTTTTCCTGTGTACTGATCACTCTATCACATTTCAGGAACACTGTCAAATGTCTGTGACTTGCAAGCTAGTCAATAAATTACAGAAATCCAGTAGTACACCCTAAATTTAATAGAGCAAATCAGCAGGATACTGACAACCAGCAGCATTCCCAAAATTTAAAAGAGCAATCTTACAGATATCTTGAACAGAAGTACACTGCTGGGCACCTAAAATACGACACACAGTAGGATGCATTCAAATCATCTGCAATGTGTAGCATGTGTTTGCGGCAATGATTATCACTCTAGCACAGCGCACATCACAGGCACCAGTAATGCTATCTGTAAGCACTGGGTACAGGGGAAAGTTGCCTATGTGGGTCTCCTCCTCCTCCCCACCCCCACTTTTTTTTTTTTTTGCGAAAGCTGCTTCGGTATGCTGCAATGACGATAATGAGCATCTTTCAAGAAAGTATCTGAGTTTTACTGAGGATTATCCTTCAGCGAAATCATTATCTTGTCTGACAACCAAGCAAACATGATGCGTAACTGTAACTGTTGGGTGGAGGAGATAAAGACAGATTTAAGGGTCAACTGCACCACTACATTAAGACAGGCATGGCAATGATGGAACACACTACCATATATCACAATAAATTCGATCTGTTGCACAACAAGCAGTGTCCATATACACCTTTCAAGGTAATTTGCAGCATAGTAAACTGCATGCAAAGCTTCCATTGATGCCACAGGTGTTTGTGAAGGGAGCGGTTGATGAGCAACTGACATGGAGAACAGAATGGAACAATGTTTTTACCAACAAACCCCAATTTTGCCTGCACCACCACAAAGATGGATTAGAGTTTGGAGAGACATTGGTGAGAGATTGTCTGACTGTGCCTAATGCATCACAATACTGGCACTGCACCTGGTATTAGGGTTTGTGGCCATTACATATTACTGGAACATCAACCAGCTAGAGCTATGACTCATAACTGCTGGAGGCTGCTGTTCTATCATACCCTCAGAAGCTTTGGCTGGCCACATTGCAACATAATAACCGTCCCGGGTTGCAGCACCCACTGTTACAACAGATCAACTTTCGCAATAGGTGCGCGCGCATGCTGTTTCATTAATAGTAAAATTAGTTGTTACTTAAAACACTTATACCTTCTGGAAAAGTTTGAGCCGATTCACACAACTTTATAATGTAGAAACCAAAAGATAAAGAGTCTCTTAGAATTTTCTACTTTTTCCAATCAAAATCAAATTTGTGTACATATAAATGATGCCATCAGCTGAGCATTAATTTCAGCCCAATTGACATCTTTTGCACAAGGAATTAACCAATTAGCACATTTGCTTGGGCACCAGCTCCCGTTCATCGTTCAAACTTCATTTATACACTGTAACTTAGCTGGAGTAAGAGATGTACTGATGGCTATACAAACGGGTGCTGCCAGTGTTCCCAGCTAAGATAGAAACCAAGCACCAAGAATCTCCAAAGTCACTATTCTGCACATGGGCTTTTCAAAGGTATTTGTCACAGTGTTGCTGCACTGGAATGTTTTACAAAAGGGGGAAGCCAACTCTGTACCCAGAATAAAAAAAAAAATACATTTCAGTAGTTCAAAGCTCAAGTAAAAATAACATGATCAAACAATGACATCAAGTTTTAAAAGAGACTATTTTTAAATTTAATTTAATGACAGATCACAATACGTACTCAACTGCTCTGGTTCCACAGATAAATCTGCTGTCACAAAATTAGCTGGAAAAAGGCCTTCTCCGCGATTATTGTATCCCTTCCACCAATTAGGATCTGAATCATCCAGCACATGAACTGTGGCAAAGAAGATCATGCATTATTACAAGACTGATTAAGAAGATGAGGAATTGTAAATTATATCCTATATTTTAAAATAAGAAATTGAAAAAGAGCAAAACAGAGAAAAAGAGCACTCGTGCAGTTAGAACAACAATTAAATCTAGTTTTCTTTTATCTACCATGTTATATATCAATGAAATAGAAAAGTTTCAAACTGAAATTAGCAACAAAAAATATGCAGCACAAAGTTTTTTCAACTGTTTTTCTCAGTTTTATGAAGTACTTAGGTGACAGCCTTATTGTGTAAAAATGATTATTTCAGAATTAATAGAAAATTTAGAGTAACTATATATTTATGTATTATTATTATTAAATAAACTTCACTGTCTTACCAGGACAATTGAAACATTTATTTTCCATAAAGATCTTTCAGGGGGAAAAGGTGGGAAAGGGAGAGGGGGGGGGGGAACACTGAGTCTACTAAAAAATTTCAATACAATCTCTTTATAAGTAAATTATAAATAGCCCTCACATCACTGAACTGCAATAAAGGATAACACTACAGTTATTCTAATCACTTGCAATGGCAAAAAATTGCATAATAAAACATACATACTGATCTCCCCTGCAGAAAAAGTAAGTTCATTGTCTTCAGCAGCTTCAAAATCATACAATGCTCTCACTTTTCGAGCTTCTGATGAAGCAGTTGCTGAGCCTCCACTTCCAAGAGTAGCTGTAGGATACAGACTACTTTGAGCTTTTGGCGAGTTCTGCGTTTCTTTCAATGACAGTTCTATAGCTGTAAAAATAAATTAGCATCTCAGCAAACAGACAAGACTGATGAAGCATAATATGTAGTTATCCTTTTCTTTTACACTGAAAAAAATAAATGGAGAATACTATCACCCAGAAGCATTAAAATAATTTTTTGGCAGGAAAACCGAGTCAGTCGCAAAATAGAACAATTTTATTATATGATTCTTCAGTTTCTCCTGGCGTATTTGATAATCAAAATATCCACGGGCGTACTGTCAACGGACACTACAGACCGGCAGTACACCCATGGATATTTTGATTAATTTTATTATATATCAATTTCAGCTATAACAAAGATAAAATTAGTGAACACCTATAGAAGAAGGGAAAAAAAGAACCATGGGTAATATAAAGTAACAATAAATGCAGTACATAATACTGTAAGATACATAAAAGCTATATAACATAATGGACTATATGTCAGAAACTGTGGTTACACTACATCCAGGTACACATGCAGAAAAATTATAAGTTTTTAACAGTTACAGAGGACTGTGACAAAAGTTTGTCCATACATAAAACTGAATGCTCTCTATATGTGTGAACTATACACATGTTCAAATTTTCAATTTTAAGGCAAAATGCTAAAAATGTAAAGTCATAAAAAGGACAAAAAATATAAGGATAGTTTACAGCTCACTGGAAAGATTTAACTGTACAGCTGTGTGAACACGATTTTATTCACTAGGTTGTTATACATCTGCACCAACATGATGATATCCATTTGGATTTTTAAATATCTGTTTTTCTTCTGCAATGAATGTCTACTATTGTTTAATTCTTACAAAAATATCACCGTGTGTGTGTGTGTGTGTGTGTGTGTGTGTGTGTGTGTGTGTGTGTGTATTTGTTTACCTTCCTTTTTATCCCCTAAGGTTAGTCCTTCCACTCCTGGGATTGGAATGACTCCTTTTCCATTTCCTTAAAACCCGTATCCTTCCCTTTCTCCTCTCCTTCCTTCCTCTTTTTCCTAAAGAAGCTGCCAGTGATGGCGAAAGCTTGAATGTTTGTGTGTTTTTATTTGTGTTTTATGTTTTTATCGGTGAGCCTGTACTTTCGGTATGTCAAACAATCTTTATTTTTTACATACAATTACAATATTGTGTCAACTTACTGCAAATAATCACCTTGTAAACAAAAACAAGGCAGTGACAATGCACTTCCTGCTTAGATGTAATCTACATATAAATGTTACTCCATTTACATCTCCACTGCCCCTTAGAAAACCAAGCAATTTTTTTCGTACTGTATTATTGTGAGTGAACTCCTGTTATGGAAAGTACGTGTGGAACATATCTGTAAGGCATTCAGCATAAACATGTATTTAGTTAAACATGTCTCAATCTCCTCAGACTATAAAACCTTAGACCAAATATATTTCATATTGATACTTCTGCATATTCGGTGTGGTATAGTATTGAGAGTGGGTGTGGAACACCAACAGTCTATACAGACCATTTAAACAACAAAAAGCAATAAGAGGGGTAACTAAGATGAACAGACCACCATTTGATTTTAATATGACTTCTTTAAATACCTTACAAAATAAAATGAATTTTTTATTGACAAATGGGGTAATTCAACAGATGATTTCAAATTTAAGTCTCCTTGGAGAACCGTTATTGTATATAGCTGTAATTAATTTTATTAATTACAAACAATAGGTAATCTTGGGAAAATCCTGGCTTTCTGCCCATTGCATTGGACTGAGGGAACGGGGGGGGGGGGGGGGGGGGGTAGGGAATTTCAGAAATAGCAGGCTGTCGCACTTGACAATGAGCTAAGGGTAAACTATTAGCATCATTCGAGTTGCAGTTGCATCGACTGCTTTAGGCCCTATTTACTCGGGGATATGCAAATTGCGTCTCCAGCTACTTGACGACTAAGAGACTAGGAAACTGTACAACTCTAATAGCTGATCACATTCACACAGGTAAGACTCTAGTCTCCCGTACTGCCAAGTCGCTTGTGTGAAAGAAAATGAAATCAGATTCATTGCCCGAGTGTGACAAGTGCACCTTTTGTTTACTCTGTTGCCTATAGTACAATATCTAGTAACTAGCAGCGAGGACGATATAATAATAGTTTTACTATCACTAGTACATCCAGACAGGCCTGAAGTATGTGCCTGTCAATTTTTAATAGCTAGCTCAATATTTGTAATATTTAAAACGAAAATCATGAGGTACATGCATTACATAACAGATACAAATAGTTAACCTAAATCACTTATGAGTTATTATTTTTGTCACACTACATATGCTATGAACTGTCGTATGGTTTCTCTAAGCAACCTCTACTTCCTACTATTATCTATTCCATGTACCCCACGTTTTTCGTTTTCAATTGTTCAAGTATTGTCATAACTATTTAAAATTCAAAAGCACAAATTTTTAGGTCTAGGCTATCTGCATGGGGTTAGGAATTTGTATGCACTTAGGACAAATTATATTATTTTTTTTTTTTATTTGCTTTTAAAAACAGCTTTGATTTTTTTAATATTTAAAGAAGTATTTCCTGTTTTTTGGTGTAGTGCACGTAAAATTCTCAAACCAATTTCAGACATTTCGTTGAGATTACAGCAGATGTGTGGTAACTTTCATGTTAATTTCAGGTTTTTTTTTCTTTTCTTTTTTTTTTTTTTTTTTTTTTTTTTTTTCTTCTCTCTTTCTTTTTTTCTGCAAGTCAATATAGAGTCTCCTATGTATAATTTGCGAAAAGACCATGAAGGTAAAAACTAGAGAGATTGGAGCTCACATGGAGTTTACCATCAATTATTCTTACCGCAAAACAGTGACAGGAATAGGGAACGAAAGAAAGTAGTACAGAAAGAACTCCGCTAAACACCTCATAAAAACATTCATCATGTTCTGAGCTATTGAATCTTTTAAGTAGCTCATCAGGAAGCTTTTTCTACCTTGAATTTCAAATTAACCTTTTTTCGTATTTTGCACAACTAAGAGACTGGGAGACTATGACCTGCAAGTCGGGTCATGTAGTATCCGTGGCACTGCTACTCAAGCATCCCCTTGTGAATGGTCCCATTTAACTACACATGCAGCAACTCCTGCACCTCGTTTACATGGACACCCAAACTCTGATTTCATAAACCAATTTCCCAATTCTGCTTTTGGTTGGTCATATATTCTGTAAATCAACTCGCGTAAAGTGGTTTTCCGGTTCCAAAACTGATTTTCATGCCCATGTAAACAACCATTTTTGAAGCATTCTTGGCTTGTCAGATTTTTGGCACATATTGACAGAGTGACATTTTCTACCGTGAAATAAAAGTATAAACATTAGAGTGAGCTTGAATGTATTTAAATAAAGATAAATAGTGATTGTGCTGAATAAATCAGAAACTGAATCGGCTGCTTTTCAGCCACCATTTTAAGTGGGCTAGAAGATCAGATTCTTGTGTTTCATGTTTTGGCCACCTCTAGTGCTAGTTGACTTGTTTACTCTCTAACCTGCATTGAAACCATTACATGAGCCTTTATTTGTAGAACCATTCTGAAGTGTTACTGCGGCTCTCGTCTCAGATGTATCATGTAATATCAAATATTCATAGAAAACAGCAAAGTACTTTTGACCAGCAACACTGTAGATGTCTATTGTGCCTGATAAAAGGCCTTTTATATATTTTTTTTCTTTTTTTAAGAATATGTCGATGTTAATGGATGTGGTTAGACAGGAATTTAAGAGAACAGCTTAAATTATTGGGAGTGAACAAGCAGCAAATGACATCTACAGTCCAGCTAGTCAAAAGTACTTCAACCTTTTCTACGAATATCTGATATTGGGCATTATGCGATACACCTGAGGCGAAAAATGGTGTACGAAATTTGGCTTTCGTCTTCTGGAAGATGTGTTGTATGTAAACGTAGTGATGGTCACACATTATCTCAGTCGCTCGGTGACTTGAGTATTTCCATGTGAATAGGGACTTAGCGTTCGAGTTACGGTCGGCACCGTTTCAAACTAAATATGACTGCCAGTGAGGCGTTCTAGATAAAGTGCGGAATGAGTTGCAACTGTGCCAGGTGTTTTTTTTTTTTTTTGCAGTTATCTGTTGTTTACAGGGATCAGATCACAAAATCCAACAACTGTGGGTTACATTCTACACTCGTCGCTGTGAGTGATGTGTGCACATTAACATCCTTTATTTTTAGAGGGAAGTCGGCATATGTAGCAAACTGCATCTATTATATTTAAATCGGCAAAATTAACAGGGATACAGATTCACAATAGCTATTGCAGTGAAGGCCTTGTATGCATAAATATATACCCATGTTCTTTTAATACCTACTTGCAAAGAAACAGAAGTGCTAAATTTTTTGCTCAAAATTACAGTACTACTGATTGACCTACTATAAAAAGTTGCCCTGTGCTAAGACATTTTGAAAGCAACAATGTACATCTGATAAGCATTCCGAGGTATGGTACTGTCCACTGTTTCTTACTAAATATGAATAGCTTTCATATTGAAGCCCCCTAGAGTGTGACTAACTTTGTCAATATGCCTAATACACCTAACACCCGCCATGTTTTGCACACTGGACACCTTGCAGCCTCCTCTTAGAAACCTAACGAGTTAAAATTCTTAATCTTTCTTGGAAAGAGACCATTTACGGCATTGGTTATGTTTGGGCAAGAACATCATGTTAGTTTATCAACATTGACAAGAAATAGAAGATCAGTAGCACCAATGAACAGTGAAATTTCTGACAAAATAAATGACAATTTAATTAAATTTGTCCAATTCCTTTAATCAAAAAATGTAAAGTAAAACAGGATGATCATGGGGAAACTGGTGTCTGGATTCATTTATTAAGAGCTTTGTTTAATAATTTGACAATTTCATACTCTATTAATGAAACACTGAAAAAGTTCAACATGTTACACTTTACATGAAAAACATATGGAGAACTTTTCGAGATAACCATTTACGTACATAATGTAGGCTATTTCTTGGATTTAATTGCCTCTCTCGCACTGTAATCGGATTAAGATTATAAAGTATGGCATGTTCCATGAAACACACAATCAACAACAACACTGTTTCCCTTATGGAAGTTTCAGTGGTGTTGTATCTTATAACCTCTAAAATATGACACAGCACAGATAGAAACAAACAGAATGCAAAATACTTTAATGTTACAAATAGTTGTACTTGACCATCTAGTAAAATCTCAAAAGGCATAGTGCTAAGTGTTGTTGGAATGTTTATTTCATGAACCTTACATGCCTTTATTCGTAGAACCATTTTCAACTGGTATCATGGCACTTGCCTCAGGTTGTGATATTACAGATAAAGGGGGAGGCTGATTGTTTCCATGTGAAAGGCGGGTTCGGCCAAGATGTTGGCTTCCCCAGCCGGCCGGCTAATAGTTTGAGCCTAGTGAATGGACAGTTAGTCAGGGTTTCCCTAATGTGCTTGGAAACAGGAAGCAACTGTCTTGGATGAGCAAGGGCTGCTAACCCAGATTGCAACTGAAATACAATAGAGCCACAAACATTATTCTTAAATTCGTATAAATTCAGGGAATGATCATATGGCAAATATAATTATATGAATGGATTCAGGAGACTTGGAAGAATCAAACGCCATAATTACAATTTAAATATCCCTTACAGATAAAAAGCTGATAAATTTCAGTACTATAATACTAATATCATATAAGACTTATATTTACAATTATTGATACGTAGTGTTTATCAATAACAGATTAAGAAGCAAATGGGCAGCACTGCACCACGCTACCTATCATAAAAGACATACTACATTATTTCCATAATCTTTCAATAAACTTTGTTTTAATCTCTTGTACTGCTTTTCGTTGAGGTAATAATATTCTTGTGTCAGAACATAGATCCCACCACCGAAACACTAAACATGAACCCAGGAAAGCGCATTACATTTATATATGTATTTCATTATATTTAATATTATTCTTAGTACCGTTTCTTTTTTTATGTTGTAGACTGCCAAAAATATTTCATGGCCAACTAAAAATAGTAGATATGCAGCAGATAATTTATATCTAAGCAATTATAAGTATTAAATATAAAAAATAGAAAACGGATGACTTATCCAAAGGGCAGACTTGTCGACAGACACACATAAAATCACACACAAATACACATACAAGCTTTCGCAACCGTTGGTCGCTTCTTCAGCAAAAGAGGAAGAAAGGAGAGGAAAAAGATAAGGATATGGGTTTTAAGGAAGTGGAAAAGGAGTCATTCCAATCCCAGGAGTGGTGAATATATTTGTATAATAAGCCATACATACAACTTTGATACATTCATATTCGTAAATAAGAACAGATAAGTTATTTTATAAAAGGAGATGCAAAATTTATGTAAAAGCCACAGGCAGTATGTTACCACAAGCGTATCTGTCCACGAAAGACTATCAACAAACGGCACTGGCCAGAAACTGGTTATAAATTACCACAAATTACAGTACAACAGAGATTATGAACATAACACAGAGGAATGAACAAGATGTGAAATCGGGAGCAAAACAATCTTGTGTAGCTACTATTAAGCATCATAGCTAGATACGGACACACAGTGCTTTAGTTGGGCTGGTACAGGGCAGTACAGCGTACCACCAAAAATTGAAACTCATTATTAGCGTACCGACTAAAATTCTTTTCTTAAATCTGTAAAAAATAGCACAACTGTAAACTGTCAAATGGATTTAGGAAAGAAAAATTGGAAATTTCTAAGTTTGTTCGAGTTGTGATCATAACCGTTGAAGTGTTCAAATTGCACTTTGCACAATTCCAATGGAATCTGACTGGCTGTCAAATGTTCGAATTAGCCAATTGAGAGTTCCGACTAGTCTGTACCGAGACAGAGGAAATGCTTCTTACTGATACAAAGAGTTTACACGCCACTACATAGGCAATATTGCTGCCTATTCATTGAAGAAAAGACATGCAAAATTCCGGCAATTTTTAAAAATTTAAGGGACAGTACATTGATTTAATCATGAAATACTGAATGAGTTACGTATGTTTTCATGCTTAGCACGACAAGTTTTGAGAATGATTCATTCTCCAGATAAAATATTTACCATAAATATTACGTTTACTTAACTGTCTTTTTCACACTGTAGTCAGTTTAGGATTATAAAATAGTGTGTCGTAGCACAAGTAGGAACTAAAATAGAAGCCAATTTTAATCTCTTTGACCAATGCTGCTTCAACTGGATGAATGTGTACATGTTCAACTGTTGGTAACCTTACCATCAGTAAAAATTAACTAGTTTTAATTCCCGACAGCAACACGTACACAGATTGTCTTCTGGAACACCACACCTGATTAGTTATGATGTCGCTGAAAGCCGATGTGTGGTATCCTCATATACACTAAATCCTTGAATACAATAGAAATGAGTTTCAAATCTGTGATATAGCTATATTTTGATAGTATATTCACGTGCTTAAATCTTTACTTTCTTGATTTTCTAAAAATGTCCATTTGACTCAATTCAGGTGGAATGAGCCGAGTACCACCTAAACTTTTTTTCCGACTAGCAGAGTACTGTCTAAAGTTTTTTCCAACTAATGCACTGCAGACACACATATAAAATGTATACTCTAAACTAATCTGCAGTACAACATGCAGTAAAAAGGCTCATTACATGACTACTAGCCACCATCTTACCACCTTTGCTTTTGCTTTCTTCAACCCACTTTCAGCAGCCTTTATCCAGTGTTTTAACTGGAGTTTTGACTGGTGTCTAGTGATGGATCTAGGTCTCATGAACATTCACAAAATCAACAAAAACAAGTCCTCAGGATTGTGGTTAAACATTTCGAGCCATTGTGAGGAAATTTTGTACCATAACAGACTTCGGCTGCCTGTGAGAATCACAGTGCCCACCTTGTACACAGCCAGTTATCTGGGCAGGATATTATGCAATTGCTCAATTAAGATGTCTAGTCTCAGCAATCTCTAATTTCTATTCTGTTGTCTTAGATTGCTAAGTCGTAGCTTTACATCAATGGTTTCCTTTGAGCTGTCAACTGGAGGGATGTGTTTGTTTGACTAAGTCTGAATTCATTAATACAAAAGTAAATGGTTCTCGATGATTAAACAGAATCAACATGAGCTTCATAAATTCTATCTTGTTTTCGGCGTAAGTCCGACCATTCAAATGAAAATGTTTAGTAACAGCACAAACCTGTTTTCTTCATTTTCAATGGCAGTCAATACAGTGAGCAATTCACAAGTTGTCAACAATGAACTGCACAGTGTGGACAGTGCCAGACATATAAAAAAATTTATGCTTCATGTAATGACAAAAAATGAACTACATGTAACATCTAGTGGATGAAATAGTGAATTAATATTTCATCGCCTCCAATCATCCCCAGTGTTAAGAGGCAAGTGTCTCATATGTCCACACTTGGCCATATCACTCCTGTCAGCCACCCGGAGCCCCACACTCTGCTAGGAATCCCTACAGAGGAAAAACTACTTTGCCAACAATCCCTCCAATCAAAGCCAATCCAATTTCAAAATTGAACCCTGCCTCTCCCGATTCATACCACCATCCAGTCTTGACCCTCTCTCATTCCCACCTTACCACACACTTGACACCTTCCAGGAATTCGTCACTTCCAACTTAGCATCACCATCCTTTCTCAAGTCCCTTGCTAAAAATACTAACATTTCAGCAGAAGGAAGGACAGCCTTACACGACCTCATAACAGATACCAACCAAATCATCCTCCCTAAAGACAAAGGTTTCACCACTGTTGTGATGAATCACAGTGATTATGTGACAAAGCCTAAGTCAGTTGTCTGATTCCCCTTAGAAGTTGTGCCACGATGACACCATCACGAAAGTCCAAAATGACCTACAATCCCTGCTAAAATCTTGACCCTTCCCAGAACGTATCCCTCTAATCCATCTGCCTCCTCACTCCAACACCACCCCACACATTTACCTTTTACACATTCCCAAAAACCTAACAATCCTGGACACCCAATGGTGGCTGCTAACTGTACCCTCAGTGAAAGAATTTCAACCCTTGTTGACTAGCACCTTCAACTATATTTGCTGGCATATAAGACACTTCTTTCCCTATAAAAATTGGTCCAAAACTGTGCGTTGTATGTTGGTTGCCAGTTAAGGTAGGTACCTGCAAGTTCCATTTCTTATCAAGGGATTTTAAAAAATAAATTGGTGTAAAATACAGGAAATAATGTTTTAAGGGTGAAAATTATCTTTAGGGTTCTGTCTTACATTCCCGTAGTTTATATTTGATATATGTACATAGTGGAGGATAGGTAACTCACCGTAAAGAGGCTGGCTGAGCTGCTGACAAACACAGATAATCACATTCACGCAAATTAAATTTTCGGCCATGACCTACGCCAGAAAAAGAAACACACACACACACACACACACACACACACACACACACACACACACACACAGAGAGAGAGAGAGAGAGAGAGAGAGAGAGAGAGAGAGAGAGAGAGAGAGAGAGATTAAAATGTGGAGCACATTGATCTGCACACCACATTGCATCTGAGAAGAGGGTGTCCTCTTGCTGGAATAAAACAATGGCTAATTCATCCCGCATGAGTGGTTGGCAGGAAGATTGCCATGGTCATAGTTGGCTTCACCAACTACAGCTCATTAGCTGTCTTTGGCAACCATTGGACCTCCCTCAACTGCATAGACCTCCACTGCAACACAGATGACATCTTGCACAAAGTACCGTAACAGATTCCTCATTTCCCAGAATCCCTGCATGCCTAGCACTCATCAAAATACCTTTTTCCCCTGCCACTGGACCAGCGGTCTCCTTAACCAATTAGGTTGTCCAGTCACCCGCCAATGGACAAAGGCTCAGTTGGTCATGAATCAAAAGATTTAACTTTTCAGCTGGGTACAGGGTCTGCAGTGATAGTAGGGCACTAAAGAAATCTGAGCAGATAAATTGTTTACCCTGTACAGAAACATTTACTCCAGTTCTTTCAGGATCATATAAAGCTCTGTCAAAAGAAAAGAAAATGAATAAGCAGTGGGGAGGCAAATCCTGATGATATGGCTGGGGAACAGCCAAGAGAGTCTCAATTTTGAACCATCAATTTACACCATTGCAGAATCATGGTGCCTACCTAAGAAGCACAGACTGATATGAAATACAATCTCCCTTAAAATTTGTCTAAAATGAACCTTGTACTCTGGAGATGCCAAGGTGGACATCTGCACCAACCTTATTGTAAAACTTTAAAATCAGTCACACCCATTTCTAAAAGGCATTCCCCTGTGTGTGTCCCATAAGGTCTTGTCGTTCTTTGCCAGTTACAGAACATCCTTACCCCAAGAGGTCATGCAATGGTATGGCATAAAGGTGGTGTGGTGTGACTGCATGGACAGTTTTATATGCTTGGCACACCATGAGCAGCTGTTGCCTAATGTACAGTGAAGGCTAAGCACAAAGACTTGGAATGAGACTTGTTCTTAAATGCCCAAGTGGCCATACCTTTTTATAGTAACCATTGCAGCATATGCCTGAGTGATTTAGGGAAATAATGGAAAACTAAAAACTGGATGGCTAGATGTGGATTTAAATCACCATTCTCCAGAATGCGAGTCCAGTGTGTTACCACTGCGTCACCTCGCTGAGTAAAACAGAAAAGGAATGATTGAAAAAGACTTCTCAGTTGGAAACTTAAAACCAGTCTTCTTAGTTTTCTTCGAAGATTGGAAGTAGAGCAAAAACCTGAAATTATCAACAAACAAGGAATACACTATAGAACATTTAAGAATTGACGTAATATTGTTAATTGCACTGGCAAAGACTGTCACACTTAGAACACTGCTTTGACAACATAATTTTCCTGCTCAAAGCGATCAGCAGGGTTTTTAGCAGAAATCTAAAAATAAATAGGGACTTAGGGGAAAAAATTGGGACCTAAAGAAGTTTTAGGGACCAACAGGAATACGAAATTCGAAACATCAATAAATTTCTTTTTAATGAACAACCCAACCCAATTACCCCTTATCTTTATTTATTTAATAAAGAAGTCTTGATTGTACTTTATTTCTTTACTGCTAATGCGTTTTGCCCTTTTGAGGCATCTTCAGAATGATATATACACAAATCTTAGCCTTTGAGCTTTAATATTTTCACTTAGTAGTTTGATTTATGAACATCAGCAGACACAGACCTATTGTTCTGAAGAGGAACAGAAAGGATGAGAGGAATTAGCAGTATATAAATAAAGTGCAATGAAGGCTGTTTTTAATTTGCACATCATCACAGAAAATTCATGAACATTACAATTTGTTTTTACTGTTCTTGCTAAGCCCCATGAACACCAACTTAACAACTACTGTGGCTTGCCGTTACAGCACTACCGTACTCCAGTATAACATTGTTGCCTGTAAGTATTGTCATTTTAAAGTGAGTCATGCAATATATCGTGACATATCTTATCAATTCCATTTTTAGTATGGCTTTGGGGTGATGAAAAGAATAGTTTCTATACACTAAACGATCCGCAGTTTTAAAGGTTTGAATTCAGTGTAAGAACTATTGGGGGAAAAAGAAAATATTGTTTTGAAATCTACAGTACCGTACTCCACTTTGTAATCTACATGTTAAAAATTGTTAACTTTAAATACAATTATTTGCTTGCTCTGCTAAACTTAAAAGTACTCGAATACGGCTAAGAATAATGCAGTACCACGGCCGATCTCAGTACTTTAACATTTCCGATTGCAGCTGAAATCTGTAGCACATTTATCACCATGTCCTGCCTCTGACTGATATTATTTTGTCGGTAGGAGTTGCAAGTTGTCCCTGTTGGGGCTACTGCCACATATACAAACTACTTCCATGTGTCATTTCTACCATTAAAGAAGAGGAAGTTGCGCAAAAGTTTCAGGCACTGCGTAACACTGCCTCCGCGTTTGTTTCCTCACCCCATGGTCGACAATGTCCTACCATCATTTGTTGCACTCCCCTTGACAGGATACTTCTGTACGTGCAGGAGCTAAGGACAAAAATGCTGAGATAAAGGTTAAAGTCAGCTGTAACATGAAAGGTGCCTCGGTTAAGCTTTATTGGATTTATTAAAATACGACAAATTGTACGTTCCAATTTGGAAAAAAGGGACCAAACTGAAAAAATAGGTACCTTTAAGATAAAAAAGTGGGGTGGGGGTGGGGGGTCTTAAGGGACCAATGGGACTCTCACTAAATACACTGGATCGAAGATGGTGTCGCTGAATCAGTAGGCTATATAAAATAACACTGAGAAAGGAAGAACTAAATAAAATATGAGAAGCCTGTTGTATAGTTATCTCCAGGAAGGGCAGGTTATATGAGGCGGAACAATGCTTCCTGAACTGGCAATGAACACAGCTATGGAGCTGCCTGGGTTCGTAGATCCAGACAAGATGGCAGTTGACTATTTGTGCCAAGATCTTTCCCCACTGGGTTTTAAAACGGAAATTATAATTGCCTCTATATATGTGTCAGGGAACTGTCATTAACACTAAGATTACACAAAAAAAAAAGGTTGAGGTTGATTTACTTGTTCTGCTTTGTGAGTTACAGTAGCATACTGTAGTGGATTGTATCATAACCAGGATGATACACAGCACGATAATGCAGAATCCATCTTCCACATGGAGAATGGGCAGTTATAAACCACATTAATGGCTGATTGCCTCTCTCAGCGGACACACTGTGACAAAAGAAAGCCGGATAGCGACTTCAGTGGCAGTAACTGAAGGAAAATCAGCAGTCATATTCTGATCAATGGCTTGCAAGCTGGTCTGGAAAGTGTGATTCCTAGTTACATAAGCCAGTGGACATCTCCCTCCTCTCTCAGAAAGTCTTAGTGGAATGATTAATAGTGTTCAGGAACTGTTATCATGCCCTATTCTTACTCTCTCACATACTCTGGCAACAAATTGCCACTGCCACCCAAGAGGCTGTAAGGTTCTCTTCAGTCAAGCGACACTTTAACCGACGCAGTGCTGTCCACCTGGTCCTGACGACAGAGCGGCATTCATCATTCCACCAAGGAATGGTCTGCTGTTTCTACTGTCCTGAAAACTGAAATGGATGTTTAAGCAGCATAATGGAGCATTTGAGTAATATGATCCACCCATTCCTGAATAGTCACAAGGTTCCAGTTCAATGAAGCTGTTTCCTTAAGGTCTAGTCTGTCTGGCAGGTGAATCCAGATTGGAAAGTGACCAATGCCATGAAGGGCACTGACCACTTCCCACTGAGTAGTGTGGGTAAAGGCTGGAGAAGGAAAGTGACAAATTATGGCAGAGAACGGCCATGTCGCAGTACAGAAGTGTGTGCTGTGAACTGTGTTGAGTAAATGTGTGCACAACAAGAGAAACGTCTCAATTGTGCTGGGTAAAGGTGGTTTTTGAGAGCCTCTTTATTGAGTGGGTCATGTGGAGACAGATACAGTGCACAGTCAATAGATGATGCACTTTAACAGACACTAACTGCTTGTAGGCTGGTTTGAGGGGGAGTGGAGTGGTAGGCTGTGGCAACCAATACAGCCCTCTGATAGCTCTCCCCCCATCAAGGTCATCCTATCCGTGAAGAACATAGGCACTAACTCGGGGATGTCTGATGGTTTGAAATTTGTCAATTTGTCTCCTGGAGACAGACAGAATGGGTTTCCAGAGTCAACAACCATAATTTCTGCAAATATGTCGTGTATCCCTGTATGCACCATTAAATTATGGGAGCCATCTATCAATGGACAACACTTTCAGTATCTCCTTCCGTATATAGTAAGCCAACAATACATTCTGAAGCCCACTATTCCTTTAGTTCCTCCTTGGTAACCTCAATATCTTGGCAGGTGACAACACCATTTCTAGAATTCAAGGTGTATTAATAGAGTTAAATTTCAATTGCACAGGCCCCAAGGCACTTGGCTTTTGTAAGGTTTGGTACTTGCTGGGAGATAAACTCAACCAACAGTGTACAATTTTGTAACCGTTTCACAGATTTTAAATAGCCTGCTGCCCCCCCCCCCCCCCCCCAGCCCCTCATGTGTATAGTAAGGTGAAGCTTTTGCAAATGTTCCTTTTTTATTTTATTATCAAAAAGACCTTTTGGTTAGCAGTTTGTGCTCTATTACGATTGTCATTTTGTGCATCCCACATCTAGGCGACTGGCTATCTGAGTCCTCTGTTTTTACTGGGTGTTGATGCCCACAGTGGTACATCCATCCTGATGGGATATGTAAAGCAATAAGTGTAAGGATCTATCTTGGTGCCACGAGCAGCTAGGTAACTAAATTTGCCCCCAAACAGATGACTCCCATAAAAGATTTACAGTCATCACAGCAGTGGCTTTCTTATTTCTAATTTGACTGAAAATGACCACGTTAGTATGCTTGGGTATGCCTTATACAACTGAGGTGCAGCAGTATCTCCAGATTACCCACTAGCAACTGTTCCACTTCAATAGGCATGCATTCCATCAACACAAAGCACATCTTAAGATTTTTTAATGTTCCTGAAACACTATTTCTTAACACAGCTCTACTGAAGTTAGGTTTCGTACATACATTTAATATGTATTTTAGCACACCTCATTTAAAAAGAACCATTAATTTTCCAACATTGAAACATTATTTGTAATGATTTTTTTCATCCCCTGGAATATAGAAACCATTAGTCCTTGAGAGGAAAAAATCATTTTTGCTAGGTGGTGTATTTTTCAACTTTAGAAAAACCTAGAGCCCCAACATCCCAACAATCAGATAAAAAATGGACAGGATTTTTAGTACTGTTCATGACACACCCTACTGCAATCGTGCAAAATTCTGCAACTTCACCACTGTTTCCCGTAAATTTTCTTTGTTGACTACATCACTGGTATTTTGAATTTTGTTGCTTACTGATTTTCATATTTCCTTGGCGAGATGGAAAACTAGATGTGCTTGAAAGACTGGCCAGTAGCTTGGTTCATGGGCTAGGTTAGGTTGGAATTAAGCAATTTGCTTTTAAGTTGTTGAAGCCAATTAATCTACACGAAAATACAATTCCCATAATAGATTGACATACACCAAGATGATCAAAGCAATGGCGCACTTAACCCTGTTTTACTAACATACGATTTTAACGCTTGCTACTAACACTTGTCTTTCAGGGGATTTTGTACTTTTGTTAGTAATACCCGTCAATTCGGCAATGTGATTCCAAACCAACACACTACCCATGTACACTTGTTCATCAATTGTTCCTAGAAATGTCACAGCTCACTGACAATTTGAATGTAACCATCATTTTGACGAATGTTACTAATCTAGGGTTAAATCATCTCTAATTTTGCTGAAAATGTCCATGTGATTCAATTCTAAATCACAGTACAAAAATTGTAGATAACTTTATTAATGAACTGTCTGAAATTATGACAAGCACACTCACTGGATGCTGATATCCGAGTCACTAATGAATGTACTCAGTTCCCAACATTCAATAACCAAATTGTTAATAACACCAGTGCACAACACATCTGCACACACTTAAAAGTAAAATTTACTAAACTATTTTCTGTGCTGCACAAAGCCTCTACTGAAATCATATAGGAAAATTGATACTTTATGAAAAAATGAAGTTCATTCAGCAGCAATTAATTCACTTTCATGAGAAACAATAAGATGTTCCTCCGAAACACAGTGTAGCACCTAAATATAACCGTAGTGCGCAATAGTATTAGATTTTAATACTTAGATTAAATATGGTAAGGCTATTCATAATAGCTGAGTCTTACAGCTCCAGAGAATTTAAAGTGCTGGTTTAACTTACAAAAACACCCTATTGCTAACATTCAAAAATAATTCTCACAGAAGTCGCACCTTTTCTTCGGGGAGGATTTAATGTTGATAAGTATGGCAAGTTAAAATATAAGTTAATAGACTTAAGGATTGGTAACCAAGAGTGGACAAAAACAATTTTCATTTTCTTCTGCAGCAATAAGCTTGGCACAATAACCTGATATGCAGCAAATAGGCATACCATGAGAAATATCTACAGAATATGAAATATAACACATGAGAAACATGTACCACTTGCCTTTTGCAATGTCATCTTCCTCTTGCTGACTAGACACCACATTTGGGTCTCTACTGACTGGTGCAGGTTGCCTCGGCTAGAGAAAAATTAAAAATAAACTGATTAAAGGTAATAAACATGTGAAAGAAATAAGATCATAGTAAAGTGACAAATATCCATTTAATAGTAAACGCAAGAATAATTTTCCAAAGAAAGCACAAGGTTTATAATAATTTAGAATTGTTGCTATTGTTATGTCAAATCCAGGAAAATATATACACAGACATGTGTCATCTTCCTTATTCTTTCTAAGATCATTGCAGAATAATGGTTTCCTGTTAGAATGATCACAGACATTGACTATCTTAAGATAACTAAGTGGCAACTTGTGTACAACAACACCAAGGGCATACACACTATTGTGAAAATAACAGAAATATATGAATATACTAGATGTTATACCTTGTAAAAACTGTAAAAATCGACTTAGGAAAATATCTGCAAATATTTGCATGTAGACTGAAGCACTGGCTAATCACTGACTCCTAATTCTAAACAAATGCAGTATTGAAACTTCCTGACAGATTAAAATTGTGTGCCGGAACCGGAACTCGAACCAGAGACCCTTGCCTTTCATGCGCAAGCGCACTACCGACTGTGCTATCCCACACGACTCACAATGTCACCTCACAACTTTATTTCCGCCAGTACCTCGCATCCTACTTTCCAAACTTCACAGATGCTCTCCTGCGAACCATGCAAGACTAGCACTCCTGGAAGAAAGGATATGGTGGAGACATGGCTTAGCTACAGCCTATGGGATGTTTCCAGAATGAAACTTGCACTCTGCAGCGGAGTGTGCGCTGAAGCGAAAGGCAAAGGTCCCAGGTTTGAGTTCCGGTCCCGGCACACAATTTTAATCTGCCAGGAAGTTTCATATCAGCGCACACTCCGCTGCAGAGTGAAAGTTTCATTCTGCAAATGCAGTATTGTTTACTAGTATAGAGCCACATGTGGGTGGAGCAATACTGAAGGTCCTGATACCACGCATCTGCTTGGACCCCACAACAGCAACATGGTGGAAATCCCACATTTCAGTAGTTCACAATATGGCAACAATATCATCATGAAAAACTTCGACAGACAGACTTATAAATATGCGATCAATTCCAGACAAACAAAATGTAACTAATGGGACGATTGTGGGAATTAGGTGGTTTTGCGCAGGGTAGTACTAAATTGGGGGAAAATGCAGGAAACAACATTCCAAAACACAAAACTCCTGGAAATAAAGAGAACGACAAAGCTCACTACACAATATTGTACACTTCAACAGACCTATAAAACACCACAAATGAAGAAAGCTATACCAACCATCACCCACCCTACCACTGCCTGCAAAACACCTAAGCTTTAACAAAAACACCTAAC
The DNA here is from genome assembly GCA_026315105.1 of Locusta migratoria. Classification (NCBI taxonomy): domain Eukaryota; kingdom Metazoa; phylum Arthropoda; class Insecta; order Orthoptera; family Acrididae; genus Locusta; species Locusta migratoria. The sequence goes on along the minus strand of CM048745.1, from coordinate 468,785,376 downwards.
AGCAAAACCCTTCAACTGTCAATAATAACAGAAACCGTACCATACAAAATAAATGCTAAACTAGGGCCAGAAATGTACAGGGGACTGATAACCCAGCAGTTTAGCCCCCTTTAAACACACAACAACAACAACAACAGAAATGTACTCATGTGCCATGAAGCACAATGAGAAATAAGCAGAGCAGGTTGGTAGTTTGCTTATGTGCATTGGGTGACACAGCAGAACACGAATGGAAGTAGTTGCCATTAAAAAATATCAAGTTTCAAGTGATCAGTTTTTTTAGTTACATCATAGTGCTCAGCAGGTGGGTGGGTGAATGTAAACTGATCAGTTTACATTGTAAAAATCTGTGACACAGCAAATACTGATAAAGGAAACGTCAATACTAATACTTAACCTAAAAGCCAACAACGAAATTCTACAACAGCATCTGTAAATGCAGACAATAAGAGTGGTAAAACTTCGGGACACAGTCCGAGACGTGCTGTACTTACGCATCATAGTGTGGCGATGTTGACAGCAGTAGTGCGGCTTGCTGCAACGTAGCAGCGTATTTTACATTTTGTAAATAACACATCTCCAGGAAAATTGACTATATACTATAATTTCCATCTAAAATGATCAGTGTTGTAAATGATTAGTGTTTTTTATTAAAACATGGGACTCAGTATGTGGATGTGCAAATTTAAATGGATAAGTTTTAACACGGCACTCTTAATTCGCGGTATATTTGGAATAATTAATTAATTAATGCTGTCCCTGCTCTATGGTTGACAGGTTCTCTTGTGTTTGGAGATTAAAATGCGTAGTGATTTGTGATCCTATTTATTATTAAAAAAAAAAAAAAGAAAGAAAGAAAGAAAAGAAAACCCCCCTCACAAGATAGTAAGTGGATCAGTTTACATGAAATATACTGTGTTGCCAACGTAAGAAACTTGTGAATTCTCGCTCGGTCTGCGTCCCAGACTTTAGCCATAAGAATCAGTGTGGAGCAATGACATTATACAACACAACACACAAATGTCATTGACCAAAGCTGACATGTTATCACATGCTTTAGTTGACAGGGGTGTGCACCAATCCAGTAATAACATGTCCCAGAAGCTGTGCAACAATTTCAACTTTCATGTGCCCACCTACAAGTCAATTCCTGAATTATATGGAGAATAGTTAGTTACAGTTACTTCCATCAGCTATATACAAAACAAGTAACAAATGAAATAAACATTGGCATTTTATTAACAAATTGATTGAGATGAGCATATAGGCCTATGTAGTTCCTCAAAAGCAATTAAAACAGTATATGCAGTCATCACTCAGATGGCATTAAATATGCATACAATTCCATGGCACCTGACACTGGTATATGATAAGTAGCACAGTATTACAGTGACATTACAGATAAAATCTGTAAAAATAATAAGCAGCACAACATAGAATTTGAGACTGCTCATAAAAATCTGGAGAAAAAAGTGTTAACCAAACCTGAGGAAGTCTTACTGGTTCAGCAGAATGAAGTTGTAAAAGGACATTCTGAACAGAAAACTACACCTAAAAGTAACAATAGGGCTTTCGTGATACTATTTGATATTACATTGTATAATGTGAAAATTTTGCAGAAAATAAAATAGAAAAGACTGATTTATATTTTAATAAAAATGCTAAAATGATCAGGTCAAGCACTTTTAGTACCAGTAGATGCTTTTCAGTATGCACAGCTCTCTGCTCATCAGGCTCACTGATCATAAATATTTTCTAACGTGGGAACTTTGCAGAATGGCCTCCTTCAATTTTCGTCATACTCCGAGGATTTGACCAACGCACGCTCAAATTTTACCTTATAGAGAACGAATACTCACATTTTCAAGCTGTTAGTGTCTAAAACAAAAACACTTTTTTTTTATTTCCATTTAATAATACCGAAAATCTTTGGGAATACTAGACTACTACCCCATCATTCTCAGCTAGTACTGGTAACAATTTTGTTAAAATTCATTAAGAGCTTAAGTACACAGTACACTGAAATTATTTTAGGTACAACATCTTAACTGCAAATAGATTCACTGTGGACATCTAATGGTATACAGACCAAAAAAAAGCCATGTTCAGCCATAGAGAAATTCTCAACAATTTGATCAACACCGCACTGATTTAAGTGAAGTTGTTCCAGGAGGAATGCTACTGATATTGACCAGATGATGTCCAAGTAATCGAGGAACCAATTCACAGAAGTTTCCAATGATTAGGTCACTTAAAAAGTGGTTCTCAAGTGTCTTCATAACCAAGGAGCAGCTTTCTGTTGCTGAGGACTTCAATAATTACAAGAACATTCTAGCTATTGTCTACAGTGACTGGACGTTGAAAAATATCCCTGGATATCAGTCACTTTGCTTTGTAGTGCAGGAAACAATGAATGTAACTTTTCCTGCCACAATAATGTGCAATTTTATATTCAATGTTGTCTACTGTTATGGATAAGTCCATATCAAAACAACTAATTCTAATTTTTTAACTTTGATGCCTTAATCATTGATTTTAAACATTTGGCACTGCCCAGATACTATTAAGTCTTACATTGGTGACAGCATGTCAGTGGTTGTCAAATTGCAGCATGTGGGCCACATGCAACAAATCAAGTAATCGTGCAGCCAACAGTTTTCAGGCTATGTTGTAATAACAAGCACATAGCCGCTAATACAATCCAAATATACCAATTAACTTTATGGCTTCCTGCTCAGAAACAAATGGGGGAAGAGAATCATATTTTAGGATGTAGTTGATTTTAATTGAGTTAATTATATCCATTTGTGAGCTATGTAAGGTTGACCACTTACCTAAGAGGTAGAGGGACAAGTACAGTGGCCACAGTAGGCTTAGAGGCTCTGATAGAGGGCATTTTCTATACTTTGTCTTCTAGCACTGTCTCTGGTTGGGAATGAATGTTACTGATCACTGATTAGCTGCTAAGGCTAACATAGATTCATGACTGCACTTTACACAGACGGACAACTTGAAATGAAATACCAATATGAAATAAAATTACGGATAATGTTACACAACCAGGGAGTAAAAGAAAAATTACAGTCCAAACTATTTATAAACTTTTATGACTGCTCTATATTGCCCGACATTTAAATAAAATAACAATTACTGATATTACACAGTGAAACATAACACTTCTTGGGGAACTTGCAGTGTCTGAACTCTGGAGTCACTGTGGGTGGCAGCAATCTTACCAGATAAAAGCAGAAATTTGTTCAACTGTTTGTAAACGAAATTGGACCAAACTGATATGGTCATCAGTCCCTAGGCTTACAAACTACTTTCATTTACACTAGGGACAACACACACACACACACACACACACACACACACACACACACACACACACACACACACACACACAAGGGAGGACTCAAACCTCCAGCAGGAGTGAGCATTTAGTCCATAGTACGATTCCTTAAGCCATGCAGCTACTCCCACATAGGTATAAATGGACAAAGGTTCCAAATGGTGCTGACCTAATTATCAGGACTTTAGGCTGGAAGACAATTTATCATGTTCTTTCTGTAGCTAAGCTATTGCCTACTCTTAATTTAGGTTATGGTACCAATTATTAATAGGACATTCATGGTCCATAGCACAACCTCACAATGTCAATATTTACCCTTGGAAAAAGAAAGAAAAAAAAAAGTATGTCTGTTTTAGGTTTTGAGAATTTCAAACGGTAAAAGTGCAGTTTATGAGTCCGTGAGTTGTGGTTTATGCGTAGATGTTGGTAACGGCGTGATGAATGACGCAGGTGACTACAGAGTACAGCCAGTACGCTCAATATCCATTACAGAACGTAAATATAAATCCCACATTTATTGCAATGCAATATGTTGATCTAAAGATCTTTACATCCACTACACCGATTTGTTTACAAACCATAAAGAGAAAGCTATTTGTCATTGGCCGCACAAACGCGACTGCCGATTGGCTCTGGCACCGTTAACAACGTCCAAACATGAAACGCCACTCACGGACTCAAACTGCACTTCAGCCTTTCAAACCAAGAACAACTAATTTTCCATTTTTTTATTTTTCATTTATTATTTGGTTGAAATATAACTCCAAAGTTACTGATGTTATAGAGGTGATTATGCTATCACATTAAAATTCTTTTACTGTATTTCCTTTTTATATGTAATAAAACACAGTATTAACCCATGAATACTTAGTGAATGGTAACTTTATGCCAACCTTCTGAAAAAATTAAATATAGTCAGGCACACTATGCTTTAAAATGCTGAAAAAAGTTGGCCTATTTTTTCAAAGAAGTCTTTCAGATTTCATAATGTTTTTAAATTTAGGGGTTTATATACAGATTGATATGTTTTTGAGAAGTATATTGCAAGTAAAAAAGTAGAATATAATTTTAAAAAGTTGTAATGATGTTATTTAAATTTATTTGGTGTTCCTAAAAGATATTTTCATGTACTGAACTCTACTGACACCAACTAAGCAGTAGGGGTCTATGTGGTTATACAAAATGAACATTACAAAAATATATGTTGGCACAACATAAGGTTAATTTAAATTTTAAGAAATTAAAACTTTTTGGTTTTTATACATATCAATGGGTCATTTATAGGATGCAATTCCACCCGTCAGCTTTGACCCATAACATCAACGTGTTGTGTGTGTGGAGTCATCACTGTGCGGTAGTTTTGTGGTGCGTGCAAGGTGTTATAGGTGGCATGAGTAATTATGTGGTGGATGAGTTAAAGACGATTGTTTACAAGCAGAACACAGTTCACAGATTAAGATTTTAAGTGAGCACCGAAGGTCCGATTTTTGGGATGAGGCATGTGATTGATGGTACATCCTGTTGTTGCAGACTAATTTAAAAGGATAAGCTCGGGTTTTTCTACATAACGTTATCGGTCAAAGCAGATGAGTGGAATTGCGCTGTAAAATATGCTGTCATAATATGCCTGTTTCTCTCATATTTCTATTTACGTTTAATAGAATTGACAAAAAGATCGGCTGAAAGAACTTGATTGCTACAACCAACTACTCCTGTACCACAACTATTCTTTTAGCAGCTAGTAACTGCCTATGCATTGAAACAGTATGATATTTTGTACACTAGGCTTACTTCGTTTACTTATGGCTGTATATAATACACAAAAATAAACATATGCTAATAATGTCTGGACCCTTCATTAATTTGCTACAATATGACCAATTTGAATCGTAATGCCAACTTTGTAAAAATGTCAGGACCATATATATATATATATATATGAAAAAAAAAGGAGTAAATCTGTTCAACACAAACACAAAAAAGACTAGTGTTTTCATCTCATGTTCATAGACAAAGGGAGTGAACAAAGCTACTCCCGTGAAAAGTTGAATTCGAGGAATAAGGAAATGAAAATTTTCATTTAATATTACGACTACAATTAATCATAAATTAAAAGGTTCTAGTTATGAAATATAGAAAGAGCTGTCATATGCCATCTCTACCCTTTGTTCCCATTGTTTCATGCTGTTGTAAGGCTGTCTTACACTAGATATTGCTTTACAAGATTTTCATACTACACAAACAAGTATATATATAAAATGCAACTGCCATTTGTATGAAAACCACATTACTTATTCCGCTACTTTATTTGTTCTGTCGTTAGTCCTAAATATTCTCCAAGTTGTAGGGATATCACTAAAATCTAAATATGTGGGCTAACAAAGTACATTACAAAATATGTCTTTAGCTCCAAACACACTCACCATGTCTGAATGCTGGTTGAAATCTACACCCTCCTGTTTAAGTCTGGTATACAAAGACGGTATGAGATTCAGTTGAGGATCTGTTTTGAAATCACCCTCAGCCCACTTCTTCAACAACTGTTTCAATCTATCTGCAATTCGGGGCTGACTTCGTGTTAGCAGCTTTCGAAATTCTGTTTCAAAGTCTCTTGATGCAACTTCCAGATGGAAGGACTTTCCACAATTGCTCACACAGGCATCCAGCAACTGAAATTAAAAACAAACTGAATTGTATAGATAGATATTACTGCTTTACTTGAAGGTGGTATGTAACAACACAATTAGGAATTGTTAATGGGAGATGTCTGTTAAGGTCAGGAAAAGCTACATTAGTTATTCTGCAAAAAAATACAAAACTGACTCTCGATAATTAGTATGATCTGATGCAGATCTTACCGTTAAGGCTTGCATAACAATGTGGGGATCCTGGTGATTAAGCCGTTTGACAATAGACCGCAAACAGTCCTTAGCATGTGTAGGTGACGTTCCCACTTTGTCACATATGTCCATGATCAGCCCCCATTCTTCCGAAGTATTCTTCTCGTCAGTGGCTTTCTCTAAATAGTGACACACTGCATGAAGTACTTAAATACTTTTCAAAATAGGTGATGACTACTGATTTAAAGAAATTAGCTTCTATTAGTGTAGAGTCCTCCATGCAGTCACTGACTTAGAAATCCGGCAACGTTCTATAATATCTTGCGAGAGCTGTTTTGATATCACGAGCCATTTAAGTCAAAGGTTATTTGACAAAACGGATTTCGTCTCCAGGAAATTAAGTAATTTGACATTAAAGGAGGATGCATGTAATGCATGCAAATAACAGTGCTCGCAATTTTCTGAAAACTCACACGCAAACACACACACACATACAAATGAAATGTAACAATATAATACACGTCAAGTGAAACCTGACAAATGTTATTCCGAGTGGATGAAACCTTACCAACATCAGCATCAAACGGTGATGACGTAGAGAATATTCCCATTTTGTTGTCCGAAATTACTGTCACAATTAATTACCTTGATATTTCCCTTTAATTTAGCAATCACAAATCTTATCATTCAGGTGACTTTTGGTCATTGCCCGTATAAACACACACTCTGCGAAACAGGTACAGATAACTAATAGCAACCGAGCTGCATCATCGATTCTAAGATATTATTATTTTGATTGAAAGTGACATCATGATCATTACAAGGTGAATTCCGCAAGTGGAGTTCCTGTAATAATACTATCAGTACAAAAGTTATTGCAAACAGGCACCTCTGATAGTAGTTTTTTCCCCTTTTTTTTCTATTAGCTAATAGGACATTCAATTTGATCGACTTGCACCTAGCATCGAACAAACATCCACATCCAAACAGAACTATAAATAAACAATAGTCCTACAACAGTACTGCCAAACAGCGTAGTAGATAAAAGTTTCTTTTCCTGCGCGCAATGTAAGCAATCTAAATCTCAAAAAGTATAGCACTAATTCCTTTTAGAGTGTTGTCTTTTTTCACCTGCACGTTAAATCAACATTCAAAATAGCTAATATACACGTTCTTTCCTTTTATTGTTAATGCATGTAGATCTAAATCCTAAATGAACGCAATTGTATGACCGCCCTTTATCAGCTTCTCTTTGTTTTTATAATTTGAAACAATCATATCTTTGACGAAATCTTCTCGGATGCCCATCCGGATGGCTCCGTTCAGAATCTGCGACGATTCGGTGAGTGTAATTTGCATCATCTTCTGACGATGACGAGAATGACACTTGTCGAAGCGTCGCGAAATCCGAACGCAGCCACTCACATGCAAGCCTGAGAAAATTTAATCAGCAATATACTATGGGAAATTCTTCCCTCACCTTTGAATAATTTCTTGTACTTAATTTTGTTATACAGTGGTTCCTAACTGGGAATTATACTTGGAAGTGTAACATGCAAATTAAATGTCATTTTCTGTGTGTGGGGAGGGGGGGGGGGGCAAGCAAAAGGATTCGTTTATGTTTCAGTCAAGAAAGTACTTCGCATCAGTACATAAGTTACCAATATTCACATTTTATTGCAAATACTAGCACTGATTTGTAGCACAACATGATGGATATGATTTATAATGTTTATCGGGTTTTTATTCTATCTGTCTCAGATTTACATGCTTCTCCCAGAAATTTCTAATAAAACTCAGTACAGGAAGCACTACATGTTATATTGTAACATCCTGGAGAATGTGATTAAAAAATCTAAAAGCATGTTTATCAAATCTGAAATTGATAATTCAAATAATGATAAAACAATTTGGAAAGTGATGAAAAGGAAACTGTTAAGGCCAATTCACAGTGACCCGTCACGTCACGACACCGTCAGTCCAAGCATTCCAAAATGTTTTATGGCGGCATTCACATTGTGCGTCACCGGATTGTCACGTTACATCAACGTCACGTCAAGCTTTCTTGAGAAGAATGATTCGACGGAACGGTCGTCTGTTAACATCGGAAGTTTACTTTCGTCACGCGATTTTCATATTGTAGTCGAGGATACACGGTTTAGATGCAAAAGTGTCTTATTAATCTTTATTGTATTATTATACTTCGTTTTAGAGGTAAATTCAAAATGTTTCATGCCGACTCAAATATTTTTCTCAGTTGAGTGTCCTTCTAAATGCGATGTCGGATATCCGAAACTGAAAAATAGTTTATGTTTATGTTTCGTAATATTGTAACAGAAAGACTGAAGCAAACTATTTAATTTAATAAGATTGTAATTTCATAACACAGTTTTCATTGCATCACATTTTTAATGAGAAAGTAAGTGCTTATGAAGGACAAATCAGTTGTCAGCAGGCAAATGGATAAAGTAAACAGGATCTATTTATACTCTTATAAAGGCCAATTCACACTGTCCGTCACGTCAACGTCACGTCACGGCACCGTCACGTCAAGTTGTAGTCACACTGTCCGTCAGCGTCCGTCACATCAATTCGTAGATCTCAATACGCGATGTTGAAAGTGAGGTTATGAGTAGCGATCTGTTATGTAGAAAGTCATAGTTTAATACTAGAATTGAAGGAACAACAACGCTAAATGTTATTGACAGCCAAATAAAACTTTACAGTGTATGTTTTTGGCCAACTTACTGGGAACTGAAACAACATTTCAACACATCGACATCTATTTTCAAGCGAAAAAATAAACATATGAATACATCAAACAACACTTATAAGAGCATAAATAGCGCCTGTTTACTTTATCCATTACAATTTGGTCGTTGACATTGTTAATACCGTCGGAAACAACTGAATTTTTGTCTTTCGTTAGAACTGACTTTTTCATTTAAAATGTTATTTAATGAGAAATGCGTAATCAGATTACAATCTTATTCTAATAAACAGTTTGCTTCAGTATTTTCTGTTACAATGTTAAGTAACATTAACCATTTTTTTTGTTTCAGATATCCGACCTCGATTTTAGGGGGACACTCAATTGACAAAAACATTTAAGTCGTCATGAAACATTTGAGATTTGCCCCTAAAACGAAGTATAACAACAAATTAAAGGCGAATAAGACTTATTTGCATATAAACAGTGCAATCGTCGACTGCAACATTTAATTCGCGTGACGAAAATAAGTTAACTTCCGTGTTAGCAGACGACCGTTCCATCAAAACATTCTTCGCGAGAAAGCTTGACGTGACGTTGACGTGACGTGACGGACAGTGTGAACGCCGCCATTAGAAATACATTGCGGAATGTTCTGACGGGCGGTGACGTTACGTGACGGACAGTGTGAATTGGCCTTTTATGTTGTCTGATGTGTTAGTATGCTTATTTTTTCACTTGAAAATAGATGTCGATGTTTTGAAATGTTGTTTCAGTTCCCAGCACTTTACCACACTAAAGTTGGGCATAAATATAAACTGTAAAGTTTTCTTGGCTTTCAATAACATTTAGCGTTGCTTCCTCAGAAAATTTTTAGAAACAAAACAAATTTTGTATAGAGCAACATATAGAAGCATGTGCCTGTGAGCTTAAACTGAAGGGCGGTTCTTTTATAATTGCCACAGTGTATAGGCCCCGCCTCAGGAAACTTTCATTTCCTCCTGGAATACTTGGATGCCTTGTTGTGCTATCTGTCAGATAGGCGGAAGCAAATTATTATCTGTGGGGATTTCAATGTTGATTCACTGCAAGAGTGTAATAAGAAGAATGACCTGGAAGTCTTACTCGGTTCTTTCAATTTGACATCTGTTATTGATTTTTCTACTCGGGTAGTAAAGAACAGCAGCACATTGATAGACAATTTTTTTATAGACCAAGATAGGTTTAACAACATTAGTGCATGTCCTATTGAGAATGGTCTTTCTGATCATGGTGCACAGCTAGTTACATTACATGATATAGCTCCTTTCAGTAATTTGAATCAGTCCTCCAAAGTTGTTCGTACAATTAATGATTCGACAATTAGAAATTTCATGGAAAGTCTTCAGCAGTTATATTGGGATGAAGTGTACAAGGAACCTGATGCTAATTTAAAATATAATTTATTTCGTGATACTTTTGTAAGGGTATTTGATAACTGTTTCCCCAAGAAATTAGTCAAATTTAAATGTAAGGAACCAAGCAAAAAACCATGGCTCACCAAAGGTATAAAAATATCTTGTAACCGGAAAAGGGAACTGTATCTGGCAGCAAGAAGGAGTAGTGACCCATAAATATTCAACTATTATAAAAACTACTGTTCTGTATTAAGGAAAGTTATTAAAAAATCCAAAAGCATGTGCATCATGTCTGAGATTAGTACATCAAATAATAAAATTAAAACAATCTGGAATATTATAACAACGGAGACAGGGCAACCAAGAACACAGGAAGACAGCATTACCATCAAAGTGAATGAAAAAATTACAAACAAAAAGTCAGAAGTTGAAAACACTTTTAATAATTATTTTTTAAATGTTGTGGAGAATGTAGGATCCAAATGTTCATTAGAAGAAGCTAGGCAGTTAATGGAACAGGGCGTACGTAGACAGTTTGATACAACGGAAATCCCACCCACCTCTCAATCTGAAATTAGGAAATTAATAAACTCCCTCAAGAGTAAAAGCTCTCATGGCTTTGATGGCATATCCAGCAGGGTATTAAAAGCTTCTTCCCAAGAAATATGTAGGATTCTTAGCCACATTTGTAATAGCTCACTGGAGCAGGGTATTTTCCCGGATTGACTGAAATATGCTATTGTCAAACCACTTCATAGAAAAGGTGATACGTTGGATGTCAACAACTACCGCCCAATCTCACTTCTGACTGCTCTATCAAAAATTCTTGAAAAAGTAATGTATTCCAGAGTAACTTCATATATTAATAAAAATAAAGTTCTAACAAAATGTCAGTTTGGTTTCCAGAAAGGCTTTTCAACAGAAAATGCAATACACATTTTCACAAATGAAATTTTAAATGCTCTGGATAACCGTAATTCACCTGTTGGAATTTTTTGTAATCTATCAAAGGCCTTTGATTGTGTTAACCATGTAATTCTTCTAGATAAGCTTAAGTACTGTGGTATGATTGGGAAAGTGCACAAATGGTTTAAATCATATCTAACTAGAAGAGTTCAGAAAGTTGATATTAGCAATTCACATAATATACAAAAAACAGCCGAGTCCTCAAACTGGGGAACTATCAAGCATGGGGTGCCACAGGGTTCGTTACTGGGACCTTTGCTGTTCTTAATGTATATTAATGATTTGCTTTTTATATTCATAAAGATGCCAAGCTAGTTCTCTTTGCTGATGATACAAGTATCGCTACCACACCCGAATCACAGGAATTAACTGATGAAATTGTCAATGAAGTATTTCAGAGAATTATTAGGTGGTTCTCTGTAAATGGTCTCTTTAAATTTTGAAAAAACACAGTATATTCAGTTTCACACAATAAATGTCATCACACAATAAATGGCATCACACCATTAATTAATATTGACTTCAACCAGAAATCTATAGCTAAGGTAGAATATTCAAAATTTTTAGGTTTATGCATTGATGAGGGGTTGAATTGGAAGAAACACATTGAAGATCTGCTGAAACGTTTGAGCTCAGCTACTTATGCTAATGGGGTGATTGCAAACTTTTGGTGATGTACAACTCAGTAAACTAGCATACTATGCCTATTTTCATTCTCTCCTTTCTTATGGCATCATATTCTGGGTCAATTCATAATTTAGTAAGAAAGTATTCATTGCCCAAAAGCGGGTCATCAGAATAATTGCTGGAGCCCACCCAAGATCAACCTGCAGACATTTATTTAAGGATCTAGGAATCTTCACAGTAGCTTCACAATATATATATATATATATATATATATATATATATATATATATATATATATATATATATATATATTCACTTATGAAATTTGTTATTAACAATCCAAATGAATTCAAATGTAATAGCAGTGTGCATAGCTACAACACTAGAGAAAGGGTGACCTACAATATTCAATATTCAATATGAAATTTAGCTCTGTCACAGAAAGGGGTTAATTAAACTGCCACAAAAGTCTTTGGTCACTTACAAAGTAGTATCAAAATTCTGACAGATAGCCAACTAGTATTTAAAAATAGATTAAGAGAATTTCTGAATGGCAATTCCTTCTACACGTTAGATTAATTTCTAGGTAAAAGCTAGTACTTTAGGAAAAAATTAAAAATAACAAAATTAAAAAATAAAAAAGATAAAAAATTTAAAAAATTCAAATATTGAGTGTCATGTAATATTATGTATAGACACATTTCATTTAACTGACACGTTCCACATCATTTCGAAGTGTCGTATTCATGATCTATGGAACAAGTATTAATCTAATCTAATTCCAGTACTAAAAAATGAATATCTATATAACAGATCGCTTCTCATAGCCTCACTTTTAATATCAGGTATTGGGATAAGCGAACTGACGTGACGGACATTGTGAATTGGCCTTACATATCCAAGGTCGTTAGAATTAAGAGTAGAGTATGTCCTAGATACTCTTACAGGAATTTATTCAAACACCTGTGGATCCTTAGCATGCCAAGGCATTCCATGTTATCACCAATGCGATTTGTTAACAAGATTCATACAAGTTACAAAACATATAGTGCATATCATGAGCATGATACAAAAAATAAACATGAACTTCATAGTGATTTTAAAAATCTCAGTATTACACCTATTTTATCATGCGAACATCCTTTTCTGTGGCCAGTTATATTTTATTTAACTTTTTAAGCCTCTTGAACGTTTTCATATGGATATTTCTGTAATTACCTGACACATTCTACATCCTAGCGATTAACTCCCATCATGAAGTCAACACAGCTAGAAAATAAATTAATAAATGAAATTACATTATGAAAGATGAGCACTCATGGACATATGAATAAACGGAGGTGCCCTGGCCTCATAACTATGAATCCAAGGGTAGCCATCTTGATCCCAACAACCATTTATGTACTAAGCATGTGTGCATATACATCTCGCTCATTGTTACAAGAATAATGCAATATTGTGCTGACTTGTGTGATGTTTAGGTGCACACATAATTCTGATTGTAACAGGAAATCTGTAGGAATAACATTTTATGTGTAAACTGTCTTGCTAACAAGTGATTTTACTACTTTTATTGTGAATGAAACCATACTACCTCTTTACTTGTACTTTAGCGTATTTTTTTCCCTCATGATTTTAGATTTGTTCCCAGTTATTGTACTTTTTAGATTTATTCCCAGCTACTATAATTTTTAAGAATCAATAGTGAAAATATATTTTTATTAGATTGATTTCAAAAGTAAAACCTAGTTTTAATGTTAATTAAAATTACAACGCAAAGTCCCAAGTTAAGAAACAGAAAATAAATTAGAATGAAACTTTTCACTCTGCAGTGGAGTGTGCGCTGCTATGAAACTTCCTGGCAGATTACAATTGTGTGCCAGAACTAGGACTCAAAGCTAGGACCTTTGCCTTTCGCGGGCAAGTGCTCAACAGACTGAACTGTCCTGACAAGACTCACGATGCCGCCTCACAACTTTACTTCCGACAGTACCTCGCCACCTACTTTCCAAACTTCACTGAAGCTCTCCTGTGAAACATGCAAGATATGGCCTAAGGCTGTTCCTAAGCCATGTCTCCACCATATGCTTTCTTCCAGGAGTGCTAGTCTTGTATGTTTCGCACGAGAGCTTCTGTGATGTTTGGAAAGTAGGAGGCGAAATACTGGCTGAAGTAAAGTTGTGAGGTGGCATCATGAATCGTGTTGGGATAGCTCAACAGAGAATAAAGAGAAACAAGAAAATGAGGAGAGCCCTGTTCATCGTAATTCGGAAATATCAAGTCCCAGCAATTCAATTGAGAAACGTGTTGTAGTAGGAACTTCTCCCTTAAATAGACAAGCTTTTGAAGGAAATAAACACTCCGAAGAACGACAAGAAAAAAAAATACCAGTAGCAATGAAAAAGAAGGCCACAAACAAAAGTCGGCAAAACGAAACAGACAAATCAGAAAACAAAGCGATGAAAAAAGTCAGGTTACAGAGAAAAACTTGCAATGGACAAGAAAGATTACTAAGACAGGTGGTAGTGACAGTAAGGAACCTGAAGTTGAAAATAAGGGAATTGTCTTGAACAGTGAAATAAATGTTGGTAATGACATTGATAAACAGGGGGGCTGTGGAATAGAAATTGACCGTCCACTCATACCTGATAAGGCAGTGAGATGGTCTGAGGATTCTGATTAATAATATTTTTTATTTTATTTTATGCAAGCTTATAAAATATCCACATTAAATATCAATAGAATTAAATCTGACACAAAATTACAACATTTGATAGATTACATTTACGCCACTGTCCTAGAAATAGTTATTCTTCAAGAGGTAATTACGCCAAAGGTGGGAGCTATTCCTGGATATGAATCAATTCTTAATATTGGTAATGAAATGGGAACAGCAATTTTATTTAAGGAAGGAATACCATGTACAGCAAAAGCGAGTTTGGAAGATGGCAGAGGAGTTACTGAGTAAGTAAATGATCTACATTTCATTAACATATATGCTCCATCAGGCTCTAATGGCAAAAATGGTCGCAGGGATTTGTTTAGCGAAGGAACTGCTAACATTTTACCTAATGTTGGATGCAACATAATTCTAGGTGGGGACTTCAATTGTGTATTGCGAAAAGAAGATCAACAACCAAACTTTAACTTTTCTGAAGAGTTAAAAGTTTTAACAGATGGTTTAGATTTTTTAGAGATATGGGTTGACTTACGCCCACATGCTATAGGTTACACATATGTGAATAATGAATCTGCCAGTAGGCTGGATAGATTCTATGTTACCAAAGATTTCTTACCAAGTGTTGTGACATGTAAGATTTGGCCTCTTATTTTTTCTGATCATTCTGCATATCATATAACAATTCAGCATATCCCACGAAAAACGTATTTAGGACGTGGAATATGGCAGTTAAATGTGTCACTGTTAGAAGATGAAGAACTTCAGAAATACATCAGAGAAATGTGGCACAGATGTCTTCAGCGACTTACAAAATACGCGGATCGTATGATGTGGTGGACACAGTATGTTAAACCCCAAATTAGAAAAAAACTATTATACAGTACGCTTGCAAAAAAGCTTATTGGTGAAGGGTCACTTTAGATTACTATTATACGTGGTTGCGCGAATTGTACAATATACCGGTAGAGCTGACAGACAAAATCCTCACAGTGAAGCGAAGATTGTTGCATTGGTTTGACAAAATTTATATGGAAAGCAAATAATGAACGTGTATCCAATTTTCATATTCCTAGGGAAAGAAAACGAGGGAGATAGAACATTATCACATCTCTTGAAGATGAGTTTGGCAACGAATACACTGAACAAAGGGATATAAAGCAATATGTTGTCCAGTACTACACTAATCTATACTCAGAAGTTCCAATAGATGAGACAACTAAAGATGAATTCCTTAGTAACATCCCAATTACAGACACTCAGGAAGATAATGCAAGACTTTTGGAGGACATTATAGATGAGGAAATAAAAGTTATGATCTTAGAGTCTCCATGAAAAAAATCGCCGGGATCTGATGGCCTCCCAATTGAATTTTATATTAAATTCTGGCATGTGATTGGTCCAGAATTTACTACAATGTATAATGAGCTGTTGTTGAGTTCTTCCTTTCCAGTTTCTTTTACTGAAGGTATAGTTGTACTAACACTAAAAAATCACAAAGAAAAATATTACAAGATTTTCGGCCTATTACATTGATCAACGTGGATTTTAAAATTTTTACATGAATATTAAACAATAGAATGAAGCCCATTATACCAAAAGGAATTGGAGCTTATCAGGCCTGTGCTGTTAAAGGAAGACCAATGATGAATACGTAACCTGGTTATAGATATATTGTTTATTTAACTTGGATCTGCAGAAGTCAAATAGCCATTACCTTTTTAGATTTTAATAAGGCTTTTGACAGAGTGAATCATAATTTTTTACTAAGTACAATGAAAAATGGGATATAGTGATCAATTCACACAATTAATACATAACTGTATAAGTGACTCTCATTCTAAAATAAAAATTAATGAACAACTAACAACTCCTGTACCTATAAACGATCAGTCAAGCAAGGATGTCCACTGTCTGTGATCTTATATGTTATTGAAGTTGAACCACTGCTTGTTAAACTCCACACAACATTACAAGGATTGAATATTTTTAATACAAAAAACAGTGTGTCATGATTATGCAGATGATGTTAGCATTATTATCCATAATAAAATGGAAATTGATGAAGTTCAAAGAATAATAATGAGTCATGAAGATGCTTGAGGTGCAAATCCAAAATATTGCCTTTAGGACCATATGCAGCAAACACGGAAATCTCCTGGCTTCAAAAAACTGATGAGATTCACCATCTGGGTATGATGTTTACATCAAACTCACAGGAAAAGTATCAATTAAATTGGATTCAGAAGCTGAATGTTATAAGAGCTACTCTTAAAGATCACAACATGAGATCATTAGATAGACTGCAGAGAATAGTATTCGTTAATTATTTTGTAATTAGTAAGTTATACCACATTGCTGCAGTTCAACCAATACCCACTTATATTGCAAAAAAAATTCTTGCAGTCGTGTGTTGGTATATTTGGAGGGGAAATATTTTCAAAGTTTCTTTTGAAACTGCCACATTGCCTAGATGTAATGGAGGACTAAGTGTCAAAGATATACAAGCACAACGTTTGGCAATATTTGTTAATCATACTGGCAAATTATTACATAGTAATCAGCCTAGCATTTCACGAAACCTATTTGATGAGTTAGATCCTAATGATCGATGTGCACCTACAAATGTTGGACAAATCAACCTGGAATTGGATTATTTTGAGAATATTTTGTTTAAATTACTTACATACCTGAAAATATTAAAAAACTTAATACTAGTCAGTTATACTGTGCACTTACGAAAGGTCACCACAAAAACAATATTGAGATGAAATATGAAAGTATGAATTGGAAACAAATTTGGCGTAATATTAATAACCCAATGTTAAAATCAAATGTTCGCTCTGTCTGGTATGATGTAGTTAATGAGAAAGTTCCCACAGGAGAAACATTACACAGAATAAATTTACGACTCGCTCTGTGTAACGTTTCTCCTGTGGGAACTTTCTCATTAAGTTCCCACACGAGAAACGTTACACAGAAAAAATTTACGACTCACTCCTTTTTGTGAGTCACGTCAACTAGTGGATACTTTAGAACATGTTCTTACATGTAAAGAACATATTTTGATTTGGAAGTGGACAAGGAAAAAGCTAGCCATCATCAATAGAACATCTGAGAATTATGTTTCAATAAAAGATGTACTTCAGCCAGAATACAATTTATTTGCTAATGCAAAACATAATAGTTATAACTGGCACATTGGACAGTATGTATTTTATGCAATTGAGAAGGAAAATCCAAATTTAGAAGATTACATTCAATTTATCACTGAAGAGCATTTTTCTTTGAGGAAGCATTATAAATATAAACAAAATTTTCAGAGATTTTTAATTGCCGTTTTAAATCAAGAGTGAAAAGTAAATGAAGAATGTTACGTGGTACATGCACTATCAAAACATGAAGAAGTCTAAACAGAATTGGTTGTTCCAAGTCAACATATTGAGTGCAGTGATAAGTATTTTCAGACTTCATAGAGAATGATTTGTATTGTAATTATAAGTTTATCAAAAATTTAAAGGTTATATGTGTAAACCAATAAAGTTGATTGTATAAAAAAAAGTCTGTAGAGTGCTTGTCCGCGAAAGGCAAAGGTTCGAGTCCAGGCTCCGGCAGACAATTTTAATCTGCCAGGAAGTTTCAGAAAATATATTCTTTTAAATGTTTTTTGGAGTTGATTACTTTTGTGTAACATCTTCCCAATAAAACATACAGTGTGTCCGCAAAGTCTCTCCACAGTGGCGATCTCCACATGTCTCACATTGTGGGGCATGTTGAAAGACGACCGCCTGTCGTCTTCCATATATTTTTTGTATATTTCTGTAAAGTTATAATTTATTTAATGTTGATAGATTATCATTTTGTTAAAACTTGAACCCTGCTCTTTTCAAGGCTTGAGGAATAGCATTTTTATTTCATGTGTTAAAATATTAGTTAATATTGTTAGGTTTTTCTTATTTTGTTATGTTAATAATTTTTTATTATATTAATTAATGTGGCATAAATGTGGCTTCTCTGCTACGCCACTGTCCCTGTGAGAATGTGTACTTGCCTTACTTTTAAGTGGTTGTGCGAGAATCTGTGGCTGTCTGAATGTGGGGAGAGATAGCTCGCTTTGCACCATTCTCTCTGGCACAGAGTCGATAGCTGCTGAGGCTACAAAAGAGGTTTCTACACTCTCGGTCACAGTCCAGTCGTCGAGCCTTCTCTAGGGCGAGTCTCTCCTCCCCACCAAGGCTGATCTTGAATTTTCCGGTTTCCGGTGGCTTCCTGCGTCTCGTGGCCACTTGGTCTGGTCGTTCTGTGCTGGTTTTCTGGTGAGGTATTGTTGGTTCTGCTCTTTTGATTGGAGATGGTAGCGTTTCATTGTCTAGGACGTTTAACGTAGACTCGAAATACTTAGAATCATTTTTTTGGAATATTTTCTCCGATCGTGTGCAGAAATATGTTCTCGTTTTTCAATTCAGTGATTTCCAATAGATAAACACGGTGTGTGTGATTCTAGTTGCAGTTTTATAACGGCCTGGTATGTTAAAGCCTTTTCTGATTATGTGGCGGAGTATGAACTCTGTGTAAATACTTTCTAGCTTTGTGGGGCCCGATTTCAATTAGGTGATATGCTCATTTTTGTACACTGCATGTAAAAATCTTCTCATCGTTTCCTTCTGTGAGTGATATGTGTTCCACATGGTTGGTCCATAGAACAAAACCTTCAGCTTCCACTCTTGTTTGTTCCATGCCCATCAAGCAAGTAACTATGCAGGTATCCTTCTGATTTCCACTAATATTTCGCGATCTTCTCGCCCCGCCTATTTTAATTTGCTGTTTCTTCTCGAACTTGTAGTACACACTCTGTCCTTGTCAGTAAATCTCTCTGAGCCTTGTACAACCTCCTTCACTAGTTTCCTTATGTAATTCTAAACATTTCAATGGGCGCATGCTGTAATTCTTAATATTTTTCCGACTTTGTAATTATTTCACTTTTACGAGTTTTGGAGACTGGACTTCATCCGTCTCTGTAATCACTTCTTATCGTGTGTAGCTGCATTTCTTTCGCTTCTTCGTGTAATTCTAAACATTTCTATGGGTTGCATGCCGTAATTCTTATTTTTATTTTTCCGACTTGTGATTATTTCATTTTTGTGGCTTTTCTGAGACAGGACGTCATCCGTCTCTGTAATCGCCCCCCTTCGCGTGTAGCTGTATTTCATTCGCTTCCTTATATAATTCTAAGCATTTCTATGGGTTGCATGCTGTAGTTAATTTTATTCATTTTTCGGAAACTGAATTTATTCAATTTCATCGGTTTTCGGAACCATGAGCGGTCCGAGTTCCGACTTCCAGGGTTTACAGCTAGTCACCTGAATTCACGTCACTTCTCATATAAAACCAGTACCTAGATCGATTTCTAACAGACTGCAACTTAAGAATCCACCGTGATTTTGTATAATGAATCCGATTTTGAACCACTTCACCTTCAATGGAGAGCGTTCATGTAACATAGTTGTGTGTGGCCGTTAGCGTGTTTTCTCATGGTCCAATTCAGATGTAATTTAACTTGGATACACACACGCACCATCTCAAAGCAGGCGCGACAGACCAGAGTCAGCTTCAAAATGTTTTTGTATATTGTGTTTTGTGCTACCTCCGACTTGGAATTTCGCCTACGATAGCGGCACCTGCTTCCGCCACGTCACAGTACGCTGATTTTGCTGAGTTTTGCTGTGGCATTGCGTGTGTGTGTGAGCGAATGAGTGTGGTTTGTGAATTCTTCTCCCCCCCCCCCCCCCCAGTAGCGTTAAATCGTGAATAATTTAGGCTGGGCACTGTCCACATTAATCCATGTAAGAGATGCATTTTCATTGTATTAACAAAATTGGTTCCCCATTTTGCTTGTTTTCTACCTAAATAAACAAGTTTAAGTTCAGCATAATCCGTGAAGTTGCCTATAAATTGTAGTTTTGGAGCACCTTCCCGCTTTTATTTAATATTGTTTTTCACAAGTGCTGAGAACAAGTTCAGATGCAATTTTTCTTATGTCTAAATTCCATTCCGCCGTAAATGTTTTCTTAGCCACCTTTCTAAGATAGCTTTAATTGTGGTGGCTTGCTTATTAATATCTGTGTGTAATAACGTGTGAGCTGCTATGTATATTAACCACTGTAGTATTAACTTCCTGTTAGTGAAGTAATTTGAAACGAGTCAGTTCTCAGTTTGGGCCAGAGAACATGGTTTTATAGCAGGGAGTAACCAGTAGTTCACACGGACCTAATTTAATAATTTTAGTGATAAAACAAAGCTCTTGTTTCGTACAGTGGTCGACTTTTAATGTAAGGTTGGCAGCACAAACAAACCACACCTGCACGTGTTGTGCAGTGGTAGTAGGGTGGGGGTTGTGTTGCATGTGTGCTACAGCTTGTATCATTGTCTTGTTCTTGTGTATGCTGCAGTTAACGATACACCATGAACTGGCAAGCCCAGGGTTTTAACAGAACGGAAGCATGATGACATTTTGTACATCATGTTGCGAAGTCCAACAAAAACAGTACAGAAATTATCAAATGAGACTAATGTCTCTCGTACAACAGCACATAAGGCCATAAACAAAGAACTGGGGCTGTATCCGTGTATAAAATAACTGCAGTGCAACAATTAGATTGTATGGACCATACGAAAAAATAGTATATTGTGAATGGTTTCAGCTATTTATTAACAGACATGGAGTTGGTGTTTAAAACCGAACATTTCTCACTGATGAGGCTTGATTTCACCTATCTGGGTAGATTAATTATAAAAATTCACTTATTTGGTCATCTAAAATTCACATGTCTTAAGAGAAACGGCATTGCATGCAGAGAAAATCGCGGTGTGAGTTGCCATAACATGACCGCAAATTGTGGGGGGGTGATATTTTTCGAAACTACCATTACCTCTAAAATCTATTGTTACCAGATAATTTATCCATTTATTGCGCTGCTGAATGAAGATGAGATGAATCATTCATTCTGCCAGCAAGTCAATGCTACGGCTCATACAGCACACTAACCCCTATGGATTTTAGAGACTTTTGAGACAGAATAATTATAAAATGTCTCTGGCCCCCTCGCTCGACAGTAAACTCTTAGCTAAGAACAGGGAACTGATGACGTAGCTGTTTAGTCCCTTTAAAACAACAACAACACTCTTGGTCACAAGATTTGTCTCCTCCGAACAATTTCCTTTGGTGTGTGGCTAAAACATTTGTCTTTCATAATAACCCATAGATAATACACAAACTTAAGACAACAATAACTAAATGTCTGCAGTCGATTACACGTGTAATATTGCAAAAGGTACTCAAAAATATATGTAAACGTGTTGAACTATGCCTTCATTTCCAGCTTCTACTGTGATAAAGATGAGTACAGTGTATTTTATTGTAATTAATATAACTAATTAATTTCAGTGTTTTAATTGTAATAATGTTAAATCCCATCTCGCAACATAGCTGCTGCCAGTTGCAGTGAATCCCAGCCGCTTGGTTATACATCATGAATGTGCTGCCATCCTTACATGCCCCACAAGGAGAGACAAACATAGCTCGCTGCTGCAGAGAGACTTTGCAGACACACTGTATTTCCGTAAAGAGATATCAGATAACCACATTTTTTCTTACTTTTTTAATATTGGAGCACTGTTTTCCTGTTAAGAAAGATTTCATACCAAAATAAGAAATTGGACATTTGTATTAGACTTTCACCTTTGGTAATTAGACAAGAACAGAACTAATATTAAAATGACTTCAATAAGAGATGAAAACTGGAACACTGTTATACTGACTTGGTTAACAGACATGCCATGTGGTAAGTGCTGCTGCAGCAGTAGACTTGTCAATTACCTAAACAGTGCACTAGCCCCCCATCTAGAGCTGCTGCATAACATTTAAGAGAAGAGACGTAGATATTTGATGATGTATAAGTAAATCATACGGCAAGGAATTTTGATATCTGTCTCAGGATCAAAGTTATACAAACTGAAATTAGCTTGTTTGTATAACAAACGCCTAATTTATATTTCTCGATATTATCCAGTTATATTACATTGGATAACACAATTAAGTTGTGCAGAATGACACATGCACCCCAATTACATGGGTTCCCAAAACAAGATTTCGTAAATCAATTTCCCGACTCCAGTTTTGGTTGGTCATGTAAACACGCCAAAATCGATTCGGGAAATCCAATTCTGTAAAGCGTTTTTCCACTTCTATAATCGATTTTCGTGCCCATGTAAACGCAAACGTTTTTGACTTGTCAGATTGTGTTTTCTTTTTAAGAATTTTCGGCACCTATGGACAGAGTGACATGAGTATAAATATTAGAGTGGCATGAATCTGTGTATTTAAGTAAAGATAAATAGCGATTGTGCTGACTAATCAGAAACTGAATCAACTGTTTTTCAGCAGCCGTGTTAAGAGGGCTAGGAAATCTGATTCAGGCTATAACATGTACAGATCACTTTTAAGTGGTCACTGAGCAGCGAATGCTGGGAGCAGAAGTTTACATTCAGCTCATAAGCACTTCGGCTGTTAGAACAAGCCTTGCCTCTTTCTCCCAGTGCCGCCAGCTTACGGCCTGTAGCTTACAACTTTTAAAAGAAACAACATGTAAGGGGTTAAAGCGTCACAGATGGAACACCAAATTATCACTTTAATGTTTGAGTAATAGAAAACTGGAACATATATCTACAAAATATGAATATTTTAAGGGACTTCTTAAACGGATGTATCAATGCTTTCTGCCCCTTTTTACTGTCGTAGAACTGAATAACAATCGGAATTAACATTCCTCACACCACTTTCAAGGACATCCTCCTCTTTCTAAAAGAAGTCGTTGGGGTATGTGGACTTATTTAAGAACATCACAAAGTGGAAGACTACAATCAGTACCAGGCACGAATCAACAATACATGGACGATGTCTAGTGTGTACAATACTGTTTTGAGGTAAGGTTGGTAGAGAGCATAAACATTCCGTAGACACGCGAACTCAGCTGACGTCTGCTGATAACTTTGGGGCAATGAAAAAGTGCTTGACCTGTAAACACGACAGCGAAAAACGGTTTACGAAATTTGGTTTTCGTCTTCCAGAAGATGTTGTAGCGTTACCATAGGGGTAGGAGAAAAAACGTATACATTAAGAGCTGTAGAAGAATTAATGTCTTCTTACAATATTTATTTTTATAATTGATGTAACGAGTGTACATTTTTACTTTCTGTATATACCTGAACATCCAACAATGACCCATTCATGAATCCAATTATTAATTCACCAATTTCTTTAATGATGGAAACTTCTGGAATCTCAGAGCATTTATGTGAAGCTGATGACTGGACTTCACAAAATGCAAACATAATAGAATTAAACAATTGTTCAACCCCCACGTCGACAAAGGCACAAATTGTGCATACAGTCGAGATACATGCTCCGCCTGATGTGAGTAGTAAAGTGGAAAATAAATCTAACCCACAAGGTACGAATCAAATCAATATGTTGTGTGAGTTAATAGCTAGAATGCGGACGGATATAGAAAAAATATCCAGAAAACAATTCGAGATTCTATTGGTAGCATGGGAACCGAAATGCAAGAACAATTCGTTAAACTTCAAACACAATTGCGGACTGATATTAGGCAGGAATTACAAGAAGTTACTGCTAAATTCGAAAGGTTAAACGTTAGGCAAAATCACTTCGGTGTGCAAGTTGATCAAATTGCTAAAGAGTGTGAAAATTTAAAATCAGGTAAGCAATCAGTTGAACAATCCATCAATTTGATCTAACAAAAGGTAGATGCTCTAAGTGAAGGATATAATCCTCTAATCGTGTGAGACGGGGGCTGTAATTAGTCTAACTAACCTTGTGTTACTGTATCTTTCTCTTTACACTAATTATTGAAATATGTAAAATTTTTGTTTGTAGATCTTTCTTTATTTTGATTTCTGTGCCTTTGCGGACACATCAGGCGTGATGGAATCCTGGGATTATAGTACATTCTATGTTTATATGAAAATTTCGAGATTTTAATGTTTATTGGCGCAGCTTGGCTGCTAAAAAGTGGTTTTCCGTGTTGGGTACGGTCAGGCCGCGGAGAGCAGTGAAGTAGGGATGGGTCGAAAATCGCGTATCTGTGATTTGAAAGTAGCAGTAGTCACAGTCGCAACTTTACGGATTCTGACTGCGATTTCAGTCGCAGTTTAGAAGCGCAGTAGCACTAAAAGTAGCAAGTCGCAACTAAGAGTAGCAAGAAGCAATTTGCACTCTGCCATCTGTTGGTCGAAGTTTGTACTAATATCTTTGCATTGGGCAGGCTATAGTCTACCTGCGATTTCAGTGACAAATCGCGTTTAAGAGTCACAAGTAGCAACTAAGAGGCGCAGTTTAGACTTCGCCGGCTACCATCTGTTGGCCGAAATTGGTACTTCTAGCTTCCCGCTGTCTGCCTCGTGTATGTGTGGCTTTTTGTGTATGTATTGGTCGAACGCCATCGGCTGAAACCAGTGCGCTCGAACGTCCTCACTGGTCCAAACTGCGATTTCAGTGAAAAGTCGCGATTAAGAGTCGCAAGTAGCAACTGAGAATAGCATTTAATATTCCGCCTTATGCTACTTGTTGACCAACTGTCGTACTTTCACTCGTGTGTTGTTTAGGGATGTTGTCGAATTAATGATCAAGAAGATAATTTTCTTTGTGAAAATGTTTACACTTAGTGGCACTATTTTACCTGGCGGCAGCATTTACATGTTGTGAAGCAAAGCCTGGCATATATGTTTTTAGGTTATAGTTGGTAAAGACAACAAATGTGAATGCCAAATAAATATTGTCTTACGGACTTGATCCCTGTTTAAAATAATTTTTCGTCATAGAACCTACAACTATTATGGGAATTCAGAATACGTATGTTACATTGCAAATCTGGTTTCGACGAATATTTTTGCTTGCGTTATACTTCGTACATAAAATAAAAATTCCAAGGGGGTGGTATCAAGTGGTCAACTAAGTACAGGTAATTTTACGAAATGTTTAACAGTAGGCCAACTACATTTTCTATGTGGACTGTGTTAAGTACTGCTATATAGGAGTAAACTTGTATCTTTGAGGATTCTATAAAAATATTACACTTGAAAATAAACAAGTTTTTCGCGTAATGGAAAGTTTTATTTTATCAGAGTTGTTTTAGGTTTAGGAATGTTGTTTTCCATCTTTTTCCTTTTCGTACATTCCGTCCTGTTATGACATGAATGAAAGCAGATGGGTGGTATCGAATCCTTCAGTATTATTAAAACTTTTGTTTACTGCAGTGGTGGCATAGTGTGCTTATGTTGGCAACGACTGATGAATGATCCTGGAAATCTAAATCATACAGAATGATTGAAATAATATTTTGTTTATCATAAAATAAATAATTAATGTTATTCTTAATCTGTGGTTGTAAGATTTCTTGTGTGTAACCCTGTACAGTCAGTAAGTTAAAAATTCTTATAAAATGAAGCTTTAGTTGCCAACATGAGCACACTAGGTCGGCACATCGATTAGTAAAATATAACGCAAGCTCTTATCTATAGTTTTTTTGGCAGAATATGTAGTGATACTGAAAGGTTTTAAAGAGAAAATGGAATTTTCAGAAGTCACTCACGTTGTATTTCACATTTACTTATCTATTTCAAATTGGCAAGTGACTTATATCACACAGTGTTAAAAAAAAATCTATTCATTCATTCTACAGGCAAGAACATAGCACTTTCGTTGCACTGTTATAGTTGCTGTGTGCCTAATCTACCAAATGTTTCTGTTAAGGTAGACTATAGGCCTACTTGCCGATTTCGGTTACACATTACTTGCGAATAACCTCACTTTTAACTATACATTACACACCAAACACTGAAGTCGCTTTTATAAGACTAATTGACATTTGTCGATGTGTAAATAATCCCAACATTACACGTAAATTGAGCATCAATATTCTTTTTTTTTTTTGTGTATATATATACATGTAGAAAGAGGATCTGTTATGGATGATATATATATTGCATTTGCCACACACATCGCATAAGTCACGGAAGTAGCAGAAATCGCAGAAGTAGCAATGTAGCAATATCAGTAGCAGAAATCGCAGAAGTAGCATTCAGAGTCACCGAAATCGCAGTTTGAGTGCGGAGGGATACATGTCGAGGATTTGTACAGTGCGATTGTAAACAGTGACAAATCGCAACTAAGAATCACAGATATATAAAAGTAGCAGTCACAGAAATCACTGATATCGAAAAATCGCAGTTTAGCCCATCCCTACAGTGAAGCTCTTGGAGGTCTCCTACTCCCAACTTTCGCTCGCCTTCGGGGAAGGACGAGACGGGCTGGCTTGACCTGCTCGGTGTACCGCTACGTCCGGGGGGCGGACTATACCTGGCAGAATTTTTTAGAGTGTGTGGGACACTTTACACAATGCTGGACCGCGGTTTACGGTGGGCAATAGCGGGGACTGCCTTTTTTAGTCATTCGGCTGTTTCGCAAGAGAGAAATTTGCCGGATACAAACAATAGCAGAGTGCTCTGGGCCCCGGGCTGTTTATGGAGACGTATTGCCCTTAGGCGTTATCTAAAAAAGTTCCTTGAAGGCAGCAGAGTTTGAACATAGTTAGTGTGACAAATGGTTAGGTTGAGAGGAAAGCTTTCTGCCCATCTGGCACCCCAGGGGTTTGGCTCCAGCGGTTGTGTATATAGCACAACGTTAACATTTTTAGGTCGTGTGAACGTAGCTAGGAGCAAGCTGAAATTCCTTGCAGAGCATTCACCCTGGGAACGGTGAAATCCTCGGGAAGCTTTGTGGCATGGGCGGAGCCTCTTGGCAGCCGCAGAGAACGTGTCCTGATTCGGCAAATTATTTTAGTATGACAGCTAAACAATTTGTCAACTGCGCCACGCCATCTGATTGATCTGACTATTAACCATTAGCAGAGATTGTTGCGTCTATTGCGCATGGGTGTTGCCGCCCGTCACTTGCCGTGAGCTGCAGCAGAGCGCGAGGAGGCAAAAGGACTCCGGTTTGAGCGTCCGAAGTGTACGGAACTCGAGAGACTCCTGTGTGAGCACCCGAAGTGTACGGACTTCGGGAGATTTCTGTTTGAGCATCCGAAGTGTACGGACCTCGGGAGACATGCAATACTCCGTTTAGATTTGCGGGGAGGACATCGTCTTAAACGGTCTTCTGGTGAGACTTGTGTTTGATTCCGAAGATTCGGACCTTGTATAACTTGTATTATCTTCAAGGACATTACATTGTACGGTGGTTACGCTGTGAGCGGCCACAGTTTAGTTTTCGTTTTTCTAGAAGTCTCTATTTGAGCATTCGCGCCTTTGCGAATCGGGGAATATTTTTTTTTTTTTTTTTTTTTTTTTTTTTTTTTTTTTTTTTTTTTTATTACAGATCTTATTACACAAGTGACTGATCGATTTGTGCCAAGTGGCCTTTGTGTCACCTATGCAAAATATTGATTAGTCTACTAGCGTGATAGAATCGCACAGCAACTGCCTAGCAACGCCGATGCTAGTGACACTGTGTTAAGTTACATGTCGACCCTGCTTAACAGCTCGCAGCAATTACGGTCGGATAAAAATTTCAGCTCATCCGCTCCCACTGCCTGGTGCCTGGGAGCCTGAGAAGCTGCCGTCAATGATCAGCTGTGTGGGTAAGGTGACGCACTTGCTGGAGGGGTATATGAATCAGACTTGTTGGATTCTGTCCCTTATTTTATTCTTTTGAGATCTGCCTATTTATTTTGGGTAGCTTAGGGCTAACGATAATTTCAAGCCCCTGTGTAGCCAATCTAATAGCATTCTGTTTTGCAAAACCTCTGACCTTTGACTCAGCCAGTCATTTTTGCGTCTCACTATTTTAATTTTTGTAAAAGATTGTTTGAATACCATTATCTGTTTTACATGATAGGAAATGTCGTCTGATTTATTTTTCATGTTTAATTATAATAAATTGATTTTGAGCAGATCGCCTTTCATTTCAGAACATTCCTTTTTCACTATTTTAGAGGGGAAACAGAATAGTTAAATTCCGCAGTTTACCAATAATTTTTCAAGTACATATTTTTGGTTTGGTACAGCTGATACATTGCAATAGAGTAGGAATATTTATTATATGTTTGAAAATATGATCACATCATAGCTGATCAAACATTTTAATTTTCCATATTTTGGAGAAATATGGTGGTCGTATATATATATATATATATATATATATATATATATATGTGTGTGTGTGTGTGTGTGTGTGTGTGTGTGTGTGTGTGTAGAAGGATAAGAGTGGAGAAGCTTCAAGACAAGGAAATTAGGCACAAATACATAACAATGATCTCGGAAAGGTACAAGTTTGTTGAATGTAATGATTTACAGTCACTGGAAGAGGAATGGTCAAGGTACAGGGTCACACTACTGGAAGCAGCTAGAGAATGTCTTGGAACAGTAGTGTGAAAAGGCAGGAAGAAGCAGACAGCTTGGTGGAATGACACAGTCAAGGCAGCCTGTAAAAAGAAAAAGAAGGCATTTCAAAAATGGCTCCATACTAGAAGTCAGGCAGACAGAGAAAGTTATGTTGAAGAAAGAAACAATGCCAAACGGATAATTGCAGACTCCAAGCAGAAATCATGGGAAGTCTTTGGAAAAAAGCTAGAAACTCTGGGTCAAGCCGTGGGAAAACCATTTTGGGGCGTAATTAACAATCTTCGAAAGGGAGGGATGAAGGAATTAACAAGTGTTTTAGACAGGTCAGGAAAGCTGCTAGTCAATCCTGTGGATGCCTTGAGCAGATGGAGGGAATATTTTGCAGAATTGCTCAATGTAGGTAAAATGTTCAATGATGTGTCAGATTTTCAGGTATAATGGGATAGGAACGACGATGGAAACAGGATCTCATTTGAGGAAGTGGAGAAAATGGTCAGTAGATTACAGTGCAATAAAGCGGCTGGGGTGGATGAAATTATGCCGGAACTCGTCAAACACAGTGGAATATCAGGTCTACAATGGTTACACAGGATAACTGAAAAGGAGAGGGAATTGGGACAGGTTCCGTCTGACTGGACGAAAGCGGTAATCACGCCAATTTTCAAACATGGAAACAGAAAAGATTGCAACAACTATCGAGGACTCTCTTTAATTAGCGTTGTGGGCAAAATATTCTCAGGTATTGTTGAAAGGAGAATCCGAGTATTAATTGAGGTAAAGTTAGATGAAAATCAGTGTGGGTTTAGGCCTCTTAGAGGCTGTCAGGACCAGACCTTAAACTTACGGCAGCTAATGGAAAAGTGCTATGAGTGGAACAGGGCATTGTATCCATGTTTCATAGATCTGGAAAAGGCTTATGACCGTGTTCCTAGGAGGGAGCTACTGTCAGTTCTTCAATTATGGTATAGGAGGCAAACTTCTGCAGGCCATTAAAGGGCTTTACGTAGACTGTCAGGCAGCAGTTAGACTAGATGGCAAATTAAGCTCAAGGTTCAGGGTAGTTTCAGGGGTAAGACAAGGCTGTAACCTGTCACCACTGTTGTTCATACTATTCATGGATCATATGTTGAAAACAGTAGACTGGCAGGGCGGGATTAAAATAGGTGAAAACAAAATAAGCAGTCTCGCGGATGATTTAGTTGTAATGGCCGATTCGATTAAAAAGTTGCAAACTAATATTTCTGAGCTGGATCAGAGGTGCAAGGATTATGATATGAAGATCAGCATCTCCAAAACGAAAGTAATGTCTGTGGGAAAGAGATTCAAACAGATTGAGTGCAAGATAGGAGGAAAAAGTAAGAGGAGTCGACATAGACCAAGAAGAAAGTACTTAGATTCGGTGCAGAATGATTTTGCTGTAAAAGGCATAACATCAGACGAGGCATCAATGTTAGCACTGAATAGTGGATCATGGAGGAATTTTATTAGAGGTACTATGCTCCAGACTGAACGCTGAAAGGCATAATCAGTCTCTAATGATGATGATATTAATTCATAGGATTAACAAACGACATAGTTCACACTTGGCGACTCCTGCCAATCGATAAAGTCGAACAATTGACACGGGAAGTAGGAACTCTGAAAATTGAATCCATAGGTACCAACCTCGAACTACTGGAGATAAAGAGCCAAGTTCACGCCGACAAATGTGACAGCAGTAGTTCTGAAAACCGAAATTTTAAGGAAGAGGTAGAAAGATGGGTTACCGAAAAAGGAGAGCAAATTCTAAAAGGGGTTAGGCAGGAAGTGAAATTCATGACTGATGAAATCAAGAAAGAAAATCTGCTGACCAAATCTGCAACATTAATGGCGAATATTGCACGTTCGGATTCTAATTTAACAACCGAACATGTGAATTCAGTACAATTAGTAAGACCCGAGACAATACCTTCAGTGTTGCATAACATTGATTCGCAACCGATGTCAGGGACACCCATGGAACATGAGACAGTTTCACCTCATTCAGATATGCCGCTTACAAATACTGTACTGGGTATGTCTACACTTATGATCCCCACACAGACATCAAACAATGGGAAACAGGTAACTACTATTGTTATTGAAGACGGACACTTACGATCGTGCCTCTTTCAGTGGAGAGAAATTGAGGCTGAAATTAAGCCTTGTGTAATTAGCTTTGCTAGTAGGACCTTAACGGAAAGTTAAAGGGCGTATTCTTTAACAGAGCTCGAAGCTCTAGCTGTTGTATGGGCATTTCGTAAGTTCCAATACTACTTGTGGGGGAAACATATGCGAGTGTATTGCGATAACCAAGCACTCACTTTTCTGCGGACCTGTAAACTTCTGCACAGAAGATTAGCAAGATGGTCTCTTTTCCTACAGGAATTCAGTTATGAAATAATTTATATCAAAGGGGAACACAATGTTATTGCAGATTGTCTTTCCCATTTACTAGTAGGATTGCAGGAATTCCAAGAGATTTCCGAACAAATTTCTGATTTCCGCATGTTATTAATGCATGATGGAACCTTTCAGACATATTATTTGAAGGTGTGCCGAGACATGAGTACACTGCAAGAGGCTGATGAAAGGTGGAAAAAGATTAGACAAAAATTAAGGGAAGATGAAAACTATCGGTTGAGAAACAATTACAAGCTGCATGAAAGTGTTTTGTTTTACAGAAGCTATCCTAATTCTAATCACTGGAAGGTTTGCATACCTAGTGCTTGTGTAGAAAACCTAATTAGGTACACGCATAATGCCTGGGGACACTATGGTGTCACAAAATGTGCAGAAAAATTGGTTCCTATTGTACCAAATCTTTTCCGGCAAGCATACAAAATAATTCGAAATTTCACCACTTCCCAAAAGGTGAAGTACTCAAATATTTCTAAATTAACCCATTTGCATCCTATTATACCAAGAGAACCCCTAGCTCTTGTATCCATAGATACAGCTGGACCTATGCCCAGAGCGCGAGGTGGTGCAAAGTATGTAGTGGCTGTGTACAATGTATACAGCAAATACGTTTGTATGTACATGACCAAAACTATTACATCTGGTCCAATTACAAAAAGATTATTTTATAAATGTGGGCAAACCCCAGACCATAATAACTGACAACACCACAAATTTTACCAGTGGTAAATGGAAATATTTCCTAAGGGAACAAGGATTAAGCACATTTTACTCTTACTATATCATCCTGATGCCCAGGATGGACAGAATATTCAAAGAATTCAATAGATTCATGAGAACATATGCGCCCAATAAGCAAACCAAATGGGTACAGCTAATAACGCCGTTCATGCAAATTGTAAATAATCTTCCACACCCATCTATTCACATCACACCTGCCAAATTAATTTATTCTGAAATAAAAGATGATGAGTAGGTAAAACCTTTGCCAAGGATACCGACACCTATTGTGCCTATGGAGGACAAAAGAAGGCAAGCTTTCAATGTCTTGACAAAGAAAGCTCAGAAAAGGAAACAAAAATATGATGGTAAGCTAGGAATTACACACAAGTTTGAAGTGGGAAATTTAGTATTGTTCAGGGGACACCCAAAAGCTGAGAAACTAAGGAAACTCAATGCTAAGTGGCAATTGGCATATACAGGACTGTTTCTTATCCTAAGAATACCATTCAGGTAGCTATTTATTAGCGTATCCTGCTTCCAGAAAAATTAACTGCTTATATCCGCATAAGGACCTTCAACCGTATATACAATATCATTCTGATTGTATACTATCTCAAAAATATATATAAGCAAAGTATATATATGTGTGATATTAAAGCCGCGGTGGAGTAGTCGAGCGGTCTAAAGCGCCTCGCTGCGGAGCGCGCGGTTACTCGCCGTGGAGGTTCGAGTCCTCCCTGGGGCATGGGTATGTGTGTTTGTCCTTAGGATAGTTTACCTTAGGTTAAGTAGTTTGTAAGCTACGGACTGATAACCACGCAGTTTGGTCCGATAGATTTACAAGCATTTGAATTTTGTGATATTAAAGCGGTACACACCTTACGAAATTCGTAGCGGGAGAACTGCATTCCAAAGTTAAATTTTACTTCGAGGTGCAGATGTAAACGCTGATTGGTAGCACTGGAATAACTGACCACCAGTAGTCGCTAGCTGTCAAAAATTGTTGTAGCACGAGAAGAGGCCAATCAGTGTGGGGGCGTGTCCAATTTGACATTATGCAGACGCGCTAACTAAACTAGATCCGAGTAATTAAAACTTTAACTAAAACCTAAACTATGTACACGAAAATTACCTAAATTATATACGCATAGAACTAAATTATAAATACGCGAGATTTACTAAATAAACTATATACACGAAAGAAACTAAACCTAGAAATTATAACAACATACTGTAGCTACAGTTAATCGAGCTTAAAAAAAATAAAAATAAAGTAAAAAGCTAATCAATTGACTACCTAAACAATTAAAACTAAAAACATAGACAAGGTACTACTAGGAAAGGAGAATTAATTTACAAGGTGTGCGTACACATTTTCTTAAGCATTTGAAAACAACCAATGCTAATGCTCCGTGTAACGTATTTTCGATGCCGAACGTATTAAGATATGGGAATAAGGCGTCAACATATAAAAAAGGACCATAATAAAAGAGTTCCATGGATCATTCATGTATATGTGTTATAATATGTATGTACGTACATATGTATTTAAAGAAAGTTAATGTTAGGTATTTAATAAGTTTTGCGCACTTATGTTGGATAAAGGATTAGGCAAATATAGGCGAGAGAACCGCCAAATGATAAAAGAATGGCGTAATACAACTTGGATGGGTATTGTTGAATTTTATTGTGCTGTAGCCCGTGGCACTTACTTGCGTCTTTGGTCAGATAAGTATAGCACGCCCTGAAATATAGGACGGAAAGGCATTTCGGAGCGAGGCCGGAAATTTTAACGATATTCGAAAAATCATATCTCATAATCGGCTCGTTAATCTGCCTTTAACTTTTACAAGTAGTATTTGGAAGTGTGTACTATACCTATATACAGTGTCATATGGTGACGGCTAGTCATTCTTTAGTTACACGCCCTTGAATATAGGACGGAAAGGCATTTCTGAGCGAGGCCGGAAATTTTAACGATATTCGAAAAATCGTATTTCATAATCGGCTCGTTAATCTGCCTTTAAACTTTTTCAAGTAGTATTTGGAAGTGGGTACTATACCTATACAGAGTGTCATGTGGCGACGGCTAGTAATTCTTTAGTTACACGCCCTTAAATATAGGACGGAAAGGCATTTCGGAGCGAGGCCGGAAATTTTAACGATATTCGAAAAATCATATCTCATAATCGGCTCGTTAATCTGCCTTTAAACTTTTTCAAGTTTATATCGAAGTGTGTACTATACCTATACAGTGTCATGTGGCGACGGCTAGTAATTCTTTAGTTACACGCCCTGAAATATAGGACGGAAAGGCATTTCGGAGCGAGGCCGGAAATTTTAACGATATTCGAAAAATCATTTCTCATAATTATTAATCTGCCTTCATTTTTTGTCACGTAGTATTTGGAAGTGTGTGCTACACGTATACAGAATGTCATAAGGGGACGAGTAGTAATTCTTTAGTTACACGCCCTTTAATGTAGGACGGAAAGGCAATTCCTTTCTACGCCGGAAATGTCTAAGAATCTTATTTCGTAATCTGCTCGGTAATCCGTTTCTTTTCGTCACTAAGGACCTGTATGTTTCTGGAATGCCTCAGTAGAGTGTCATGAGTCGACGTCTAACAATTTCTTCGTTACTCAGGTTTGAGCTTACTATGAACGGCAGTTCTGTGACAAACAGAACTTTTTCTGATTTTCTATGTACTGTACCTTCAGATCCTCTCTTTAATGCGCGTTGGTATGTTGTCAGGCTATACTTGGATGCGTATGCTGCACTTCTACAGACTGTGTAATGACGACAGTAAACATCTCATTGGATTTGTTTGCTTCATTGTTGTAGGAAACGGGAGAATTGTGCTAACCGGAAGTTTGCCGATTTTTAATAGGCTTATGAGCTTCGAATGTCTTTTATGTTTTATCAAATATACAAGAGGAAGTAATTTTGGTGCTTCGAAAGGAAGCAATTTACATGTACTGTTCCTGTATCCATTTACTTAATACTGGTGTATGTTTTATTGTTTATTTTGAATTCATATTTTACACTAGGTTACTGATTCGTCTATGTTGTTTAGGTAATAAGATTCTGAATATTCTGTAAGTTACATTTCACTAAAATAACGCGCATCGCTTTATTTGTTGACCGTATAGTCGGATTTTAGCGTGGAGGTTGGCACTACTTTCCCTTGGCTGGCTTGCGCCTGTGAGTTATATCGCCCGCATGGTTTTCTGGAAACGAATCCGAAGCTAACTTCAAGCCGGTTGCTGAACCGATCCATGTCCCTTGAATCGCAGGGAACATGGAAATAAACTTTAAATAGCAATTTATGTTGGTGATGGTCTAATTGTCGGTAATAATAAAGAACAGTTTGCTGTTTTAATGGTGCTCTACAACAGAATTCGAAATAACAACCCGCAGTCTTAACAGTTTTCTTGGCATAAGAAATGAAGTAGTATGAAGGTGTACAATAATTATGAGTCAAGAGAGTTACACATAATAAATACTGGAAAGATTTCGAATGACAGAATGCAATACAGAATATAGGACGTGAAGAGGATAATAAAGTGGAAGAAGTTTCATCATCTGTGCCCTACCGTGAAGCAATTCGTTGTTTATGTACGTTCTCACAGTAACTCGTCCAGACATCGCTTTTGCAGTCAATAAAGCTGAACGAGCAATGGAAAAAAAACTAACCACTGAAGACTGGCATAGAGTGAAGCTCACGTTCTGTTATTTGAAAGGGACCCTGAATTTTGGTATAAAATATACAGGAGAAGAAGAGATGAGGGTTTACAGTGAGCTGACTTCGCAGGTGGCAACCAGAATAGGCGCTCGACAACTTCAATTATTACGAAGTACTCAGTTGGTGCAATATCTTAGACTAGCCAGCTACATGCACCACTAAAGCGGAAATTATTGCAGTCAGTGAAGGAGCAAAAAGGCTAATCCGGTTGGGTCGTGTATTATCAGAATTATTGGAAATACCGGAGAAACCGCCAACTCTGTATGTTGAC
Source organism: Locusta migratoria (assembly GCA_026315105.1). NCBI lineage: Eukaryota > Metazoa > Arthropoda > Insecta > Orthoptera > Acrididae > Locusta > Locusta migratoria. Next base: position 468,749,148 of record CM048745.1, on the reverse strand, counting down.
AACGGTACTGCATAAAAGTTAGCTAAGAATCCAGAATACCTTCGGCGTTCTAAACATATTGAAGTCCGATATTTCTATGTTCGTGATAGATATCTGAATGGTGAGATTGAACTGGAACACATACCCATTTGGCAGATATCTTGAAAAAGCCCCTTGAACGAGTTCGACTTAATTTTCTACTTCCAGGAATTGGCATGCAGGAGATGAAACGATTTAATTTTTTTTATTTTTTTATTTTTATTTTTTTTTATTTTATTTATTTTTTATTTATTTAAGTGTACATGAATTCTCGTGTTCTTGTGAGACTTTGTCATATCTAGGGCAAATTTAATAAAAGTTTTCTTGCCTTTAAATACTTTTCTTTACCAAACCTTCCTGTATTAGAATGTAACGTTGTAGCAAAATTTCAAAATAATCGGCCAAGAACTTGTAGAAATTGTTTTGCAAAAGCAAAAATTTATATTTTTGTTAGTATATATTGTACTAACATTTGCTACTATGGAAAAACGTTATTGGTCTATATTCAGCTAAAAAATAAAGTTTTGTCAGTGCACTATACGGGCAGCATTTTTTTTGTTGCTCATGCGTAAAATAACATTTGGAGTGGCCAATCAATAATTTCTGATGTGCGTAATTAGCTGCTATAAAATCAGATTCAAGCTCATTGATATGAATAATATTTTATTGTGAATGACACGTATAAGTATACTTAATGCAACTTTAGGCGTTTCTGTTAACAGCAATTTTGACGAATATTATTCCCTCGTAACTAGAGGCATCATTTTTGCCATAAACGTCAGACACTGCAGAAGATAGTCTTTACGAGTCATATGTTTCTGGTTACGAAAATAATGATCTTACTTCCACGAATTAAAGCAGTTAGGTCATTTCAATGCGAAATCTCATTATTTCGCCATAAACGCGATATTACAGCGATATTTGTAAATCGTGATGAGTTAGAAATTTTGTTCAAAGGTATGAACAAGATAGAATACCTTTTAAAATTTAGGATAATTTCTAAAAGACCTGAAGCCAAAGAGTGAAAGATGTGATAAGCAATTCGGCACAAATATTGGCGACTTTGACTCCAGGCTTCTTGCGATACGAAATGGTTGGAGTTATAGAGCTGGCTGGAAATCACACCTCAGCCTGTCTCAACATACTACAGTGCTAATGATGTTGCCTATCCCTAATGACGTTTACCGACTGCATAGCGGACAGCATAGAGTGTTGGCGTATTTCGACATCCTGGTTCAGGTAAAAACAGAGTCTCACAATTCCGTAAGCGGCCGACTGCGAACTGCGGACAAATCGAAGAGCGCCTGGGCGGCCATTGTGGTGGCAAACTTTCGCACGAACTTTAAATGTGCGTAAGACACTTTTGATTAGAGTGTGTATTCATTCGACTTAAGTCACGAAAACTATGTCTAATTGAAATATATAACTACAAAACAGCTTCAGACTCCTTGAATATACAGAAACTAGAAATTGGCAAAAAGCGTTTCCTCGTCCAAGCGAAACCGAACTATAACATTTAGTTTTTTAACGTGCTAAGTGCAGCATATGAAGGGAATTTATCGTCAGACACGATTTTTGGCACTTTCTCAGTATATTCTACGATTGTGAAACTTTTGTACAAACATTAATTTCGGAAGAGTTTCACACTTTACGTCTTTGCTTTAGTGTTGTATTCTCAACTATTTAGATATTTCATAGCGTCAAGAAATGAAACAGGGCTGACTGAAACAGCTAATGTCAAAAATCGATTGTGAAAATGAAATATGCCATCAGATACGTAACTGAAAAATACCTTCTTACCTTGTGAATACAGTACTCAGCCACTACCAAATTATTTTAAGAACACAAAGTATGCCATAACTTTTCCTTAACTAATGCATCTAACATTCGTATTAGGGTATCTAGGAAGAATATTAGCATTTTTAACGCTGTAAGCCAAATACCTTACAGTAGCGTGAACTGCTCATGTCAGCAACTATTGTCATAGGATTCAACTTCACAAAATGCATTCAGTGTGGCTATTGTTCATTCATATATGGAACTGTACACAGTTCTGCAAATCCCTTTCAGTTGTTATACCTATATGTATAGCAGATTACCTTTAAATTCTGTTCAAAATGTTCAAATGTTTGTATAACTTATGGGATTTAACTACGGGTCATCAGTCCCTAAGCTTACAAACTACTTATGAACTAGCTAAGACTAAAGACGGCACAAATATCCATGCCCGAGGGGGGGATTCGAACCCCCAACCGTAGTGGCCGTGCTGACCGTGACTGAAGCGCCTCAGTCACCTCGGCCACCGCGGCCGGCTTTAAATTCTGTTTTACAGGTTGCTAATATTAATTCCATAAACAAAAATTCGAATTGCAGTGAGAAAACTAAATGTCGTGACGCCAATAGCTATTTTACACAATCATAAAATGAAACTTTTGCCGGCCGCGGTGGCCGAGGAGACTGAGGCGCTCCAGTCACGGTCTACACGGCCACTACGGTCGGGGATTCGAATCCCCCCTCGGGCATGGATATTTGTGCCGTCCTTAGTATAAGGTAGTTGATAAGCAGTTTGTAAGTTTAGGGACTGATGACCCCGTAGTTAAGTCCCATAAGCTTAACAAAAAAAATTTTTTTTGAAACTTTTTGAACTTCCTGTCCACCAGTACTGCCTAAAGTAGCGCCTGTTATTTATTTCATTCAATCCTATATTGTCTTGACTAACAGTCTGTAAAGCAACAGTAACTATCTCTGAATACAAGTAGTAGGGCTAGTTGTATTCCTGGGAAATATAAATGGGAAGACAGTATTCGTTCTTTTTATTCCTTTCTTAAATTGATTTATGCATTGAAATGCTGAGCAGCTCTTCACCATCATGCTTCATGCACACTGCAATAGTCAAACAATACAGACGTGTCTATCAATTGTGTATATATACCGCAGCAGTTATGTAATGCATGATTTACCTGCCAACAACACTCGCATTTATCTGACGCTTGCTACTACCATGGCGGCCGGCCGAAGGTTCAAACTATCCCGCAAAAAGAACGCCTTTAGGAAGTCTAGTTATTTTTATAAGGTCTTTGATACAGTCACGACACTCATTGCTGTGAAAATTGTTACCAACTGAACTGACAGTTACAACGACGCTAGCGCATCTAGTGGTGGCCAAGCCGCTGAAGTAGTGATGTTTGTTTATAACTATTTGTGTATGTAAGTAAGGTAACAGTTAGAATAATTTTTGCGATACAAGCATTAGTAAAATATCAAGAGACACACATAATACGGAAATTAATGTGAAAAGAGTTGAATTTAACTGATTCATTAGTAAGCCTATAACGAACAAATTCGTCATGAACCAACAATTATGAATATGTGTATATTTGCAGCTTATTCCGCTGAAAGTAAGCAGAATATAAACATAAGTTAAATATGAATTTCTGTTATGCTCTGTTTTTACTATGCCAAAAGTTTTTTGATGTGTATTAATTCGGTGTGCAATCTAATGATTCACACATTTTTAGGCTTCACTCGCATTTCTTTACGGGCATATTCTTTTGAGTATGATTACTTTAGCTTAAGACAATGATTTGAAGATTCTTGCCGTTTGTGGTTCAGCTATAGCAACAATTATGGAATTTAGTTCTTCTTTTTTGGAGACAGTTTGATATATTTTTCCGTTTCCTTGCCACATCTGTGACTTTTTCCTTCAGCTACAGCTGTGGTGGCTGACTTAGTATGTTAAAAACTTTAGTTACTGTATTCTATATTCGTTCCCTACGTTCCACCCGCACCGATTTGACTGCAATTGTAGTGAAGAAATCTTAACGTTCCTGAGTAGAAAAGCGACGTCTTTTTGCCAAAGGGCAGGTCTTCTTGTGTTTCTAAGCCATTTTTTATTTTTAATAGAAAATTAAATTATCATGTAAGAGCCTGTAGGTTACAAGATAATTGTAAATAAACTGTCCTAAAATGTGCCGTTTCGTATCTTGTAAGGGATCTTAGGAAACATAAGAAAGACAAATGTGGAGCTATTTTAAAGTTATTACCTTCGAGTGTGGTTTGATAAGACTGGTAAATTTGTATAAAAGTGCGTAAAATTTCCGGTACCTGCACTGTTGTTGGTAAGCCTGATATTTCCACGAATATTACAACGAGTTCCGAACAGGAGCGGCTTCGGGAATTGTGGCATGGCGCCTCGACTACCTGCCGGCAGCCCCTGTTAACAAGGGGAGGGAAGAGGAATAATTTCTTCCTCGCCACTGTGGCAGCATCGTCGTGTTTACGCCTAAGGAACAGAGAGTGGAAGTAGGCTGGCGTACATGTATATCGCTCCAGTATTCTTATAGGGGAGCGCTGCCAGCCTGTTACGCGCCGTGCGTTTACTCACAACTAATTTGGCAGAAGACGAAATTTAATTTGGAAATTCGAATGCAATCTTCGATACTGCGCTTACACGTTAAGCCTGAAGCAATTTTGTTAAGCCCTTCAATGGCAGTTTCCAAGCGTTTTATTCTTCCCGCATTATGGAAAAAATCGTTGAATATTACTACAGTCAAACATGTCCAACACCTACAATGGCTAGAAGTATTCCGAATGGGTAAATACGCTGCGAGTAATTACAAGGGATAACGACATTGGTAGTAAGCCTGGCACAAGTTGGGTTTCGACGCATTATTCAAAATTTTGGCTATCCATTTCTGAATGATAGTCGGACGTTTTGGTTTTTGAGCCATGAAACACGTCTCCGCCTGCATGTACAACAATTAAACTCTGACCGACAATTTTGCTTGACTATAGTACTCGCACACTCCAACATTTATTTACTGTATACTGTTTTCCGTTGAATACATCTGTTGACAACTATTGAAAAATGTTTACTTACGTTAACTGTAAGTTCATGCCGCGCGGGATTAGACGAGCGGCTAATGCGCTGCAGTCGTGGACTGTGCGGCTGATGCCGGCGGAGATTCGAGTCCTCCCTCAGGAGGCATGTGTGTGTGTGTGTGTGTGTGTGTGTGTTTTCCTTAGGATAATTTAGGTTGAGTAGTGTGTAAGCTTAGGGACTGATGACCTTAGCAGTTGAGTCCCATAAGATTTCACACACATTTGAACATTTCCGTTAATTCACAAGGCTTATTAAAATTAGCTAGAGTTCTTGAATCAGGATTGAGTCCATTTTTGAGCTGGTGTCCAGCGATTGTTTTGTACAAATCTGTAGAGAATGTCACCAATCACTTTTGTTTTTATTTTCCAGATCTACATAGATTTCGGGCACAGTGTGGCTATCCTCAATGCTTTGAGTTATGTTTACATCTATATCGTCATGCTGAACATAACTGTCAACATGACGGTTTAGATGTAAGCAGATATTAAAAGCTTTGAGACTGGCCACTCAGGTAGATCTGAAGAGTAAAAACAAAAATTGCAATTGATTGCTGACATTTCCTCTGGTGAAAAAATAAATAAATAAATAAATAATAAAAAAACGAGGGAGGGGCGGAAATTTAGCAGCTCGCACGGGGCGGCTCTTAAGCTTGCGCCGGCCCTGGTTGGACAGCTGCACACTTCAAATCCGAGTTGGACGAGGTCCATGTGGGTTCTACACCAACATTGAAGACCATTTACTTTTGGAACAATGAGTTTAAATATGGTTGGAGAAGCATTGAAGGTGGAGCACGCTTCAGTCGGCCTGTTGAATTAGCCACACAGAAACGCATCTATAAGGTGCATGACATGATAATGGAAGATCGAAGATTAAAAGATCACGAGATAGCTAACATTGTAGGCATCTGAATGTATTACATCCTCCATGACAAAATGGCCATGAAGAAGCCCGATAGTAGTAGGGTAACGAGAGTTTAAGTACAGGGTACCATTTCGCTACCTGGGCACACTCCCCCGGCCGCTGCCGCGCACTCTGCCAATTGCCCGACCGCCAAAGTACCCTTACTTTCCCCCCACCACCGCCCCCACAAATGCTCACTTAGGCCCCCACCACCCCCACCTACCCCCCACTTATCTATATTAAATTTGCATATCATATAGATACGAAAAGCGATTGCAGTGCCTTTTGGCTACCTAGTTTCAGCTACTTTCAACATTACCCAACACACTGCTTTCTGCCCCTAAATTTAAGCATGTAGAATAATGCATTATTTTCGTTCTATCTTCCTGTATTTTTTGTTTTTGTTTGATGTAGCTCTTGTAACATCTAGATTAGTTTTTTTTAACTTATAGCTAAAATCTACATCTATTTACTATTTACTATTTAAAATTCCATACAGAAATTCCACAGGAGTGTGTTCTAGAAGAACAGTTAGTGTACACGCAAGAAGATGTGGAGAGCTTGTTGTGTTGTGTTATGCAGAAAATAAGTGGTACAATTAAACTACCTCAATGTTCTCGGCTAGAAGAATTACCTGAAGGTGTGGAACTAGTTATTAAAGCCATAAGAGAGGTGGAATACAGGAAGAGACGAAGATACGTAATGGAGTTTAAAAACATACCCTCCCTCTACCTGTCGAATTACTGGTTGGAGAAGGAGATCAAAGATTCCAATCTCGATTTAAACTAGAAGTAAAAATTAAACTGGATGTTTTTAAAACCACTCGATACAAACATAAAGAAAGAGTTGTATTCTGTGTGTAAATGTATATGTACAAGGAATTATTAAAAGTTTTTTTGTAAACGAATATTTCTGTACTTATTTTCTAACCTGTCAAAAATCCTAAAAATCCTTTATATATTGTGATCTATGTGCAAGCATATATTTTGGATGGAATACCCAGCTTTATCCAGGAAATGTAGCCCTAAAATCCTAAACAGAAATTCCTCTGGAATGTGGACTAGACTTCTTTAACAGTCGTATTATGTAGTAAATAAAATGTACAATTAAAGGCAACTAATACTCTTCACTGGTAAAATTGCAAGTAGTTTCTATTAAAGCAGTAACAGATGTAGGCAAATCAGATATTATTAGATTTCGAAAAAACTTACTTTTCATGTACTTACCGATTTAATGGCTGCAGGTGGAAAAACAAGAAATAGATGTAGATTTTAGCTACAAGTTTAAAAAACTAATGTGGATGTTATAAGAGTTACACCAAACAAAAACAAAATATACAGGATGATAGAACGAAAATGATAAATTATCTACATGCTTAAATTTAGGGGCGGAAAGTAGTGTGTTGGGTAATGTTTAAAGTAGCTGAAACTAGGTAGCCAAAAGGCACTGCAACCACTTTTCGTACCTATATGATCTAAACTTTACCTTCCATGCATATAAATTATGCATACAAACGTTACTTGTTGTTTGGAGGAGGACATAAAACGAATGGCCGTGGTTCTGTTGTGTAAAAAGACCAGTATAACGCGTGGTTCTCCGTATAGAATGATGATGCAAAAAGCAACATTTGTGTGCCTTACTAGGTGTGCCTCGTTTTGTACTAGAAAGGGTTGGATGTGTTGTAAGCCTATGGTTTTGATGTTAAAATTATTGATCTGTGAGTCGGTATGCCCTAAAAAGTGTTAAAGTTGGATCTAATGTGTTGTAAGCTGTTGTAGCGCTGTACCATTTATCCCATCTGGGTATCGAGTTATACGCATTCTAGGTTTCTTCCTTCTGTGAAAGAAGCTTTTTACTCTTCCGCATTGTGTATGGACCAACGTTAATAGGTGATTGTTGTAGGTCCTAAGATCTGTAGGGGGATCAAGTGTGTTGATGAGCAGACCAGTGTCGAAGAAGTCGTAGAACCTCGCGATGTGTTTGGATTTAAATAGTTCTTCAGCTACAATATTACAGGTCTATTTACCTTAAAAAGGGATAGAAGCGGGTCTGTTGTGTTTTTTTCGTAGCTCTGTGCAATTTTCGCGTTGCAGGATGTGACAGATAACCAGCTTAGATGGAGCGCTGATCTAAACTTTATCATCCGTGCGTATACATATAAACGTTACTTGTTGTTTTGTTGTAGAACGTAAGACAATTGGCCCTGGTTCTGTTGTGTAAGAAGACCGGTGTAACATACGGTTCTTTACATAGAATGATCATGCAATAAGCACATTTCGAGTAATATTTGTATATCTTACTATGTGTGGATCTTTTTGTCCTAAAAAGGGTTGGATGTGTTGTAATCTTATGGTTTTGATGTGAAAATCACAGATCTGTGGGTTGCTATGCCCTAAAAAGGGTTAAAGTTGGATCTAATGTGTTGTAGCACATTATCGTTTTCGCGATGTGGGTATCGGGTTAGATGTACTCTAGGTTTCTTCCCTCTGTGGCAAGAGCCTTTTACTTTTCTGCGGTGTATATAGACCAACCTTAAGAGGTGTTTGCTGTAGATCATAAGATTTTTAGGGTTATCAAGTGTGCTGAAGATCGCTCCAACGTCGAAGTGATTACCTAAAATATGTAGTAGTTTGCATCTGTAACAGCTATCTCTCTCTCTCTCTTTTTTTTTTTTTTTTTTTTTTTTTTTTTTTTTTTTTTTTTTTGGTTAAGACTTATAGCTTTTCGTGCAGAAAGTTTCGGTTTTACGGGTCTATAGATCCAGTGGAAAATACCGGAAGATAGGTTACGTGGCAGCAGAGCAGTGTTTCGATTGATAGAATATTTGTTAGTTGGTCAGTTATCGGAGATGTACTTCTTTGTTGTTCTAGTCTGCATCTAAGCAAGTGCTCGTTTAAATCGATGTTGTGTTGGTGTATGGACTGGAGTTTGACTTTACATCGCAATTTAGCGCTCATCCTACTGTTTGTGTGTGTAAAATAGGTTATCACTAATTATAACGGCTGTTGTAGTCAACACCTACGTTAAATACCTCGTTTGTGTCAACTGTAAGGAAATGAACCGTAGAAGTGTTGGCCGCAGTGGAGTAGCCGAGCGGTCTAAAGCACCTCGCTACGGAACGTGCGGTTGCTCGCCGTGGAGGTTCGAGTCCTCCCTGGGGCATGGGTGTGTGTGTTTGTCCGTTGGTTGTTTACCTAGGTTTAAGTAGTTTGTAAGCTACGGACTGATGACCACACAGTTTGGTCCGATAGATTACAAACATTTGATTTTCGTAGAAGTGTTGCAGTATTTGTCCGGAATGCAATATGCGCGGATGTCTCTGTATGCCCTATTGCGTCGATGTATTAAGAGCACTGGTAAAGCTGTAACTAGTCATTCGTTCTTTCATATTCTTATGGCTGTTGATAGAAGTAATGTAATATTCTGGTGTGTATGATGTATCCTGGCTTGTGCGGAATACCAGTTTCGAACTGTTTAGTTGTACCGTTCGTTGCAACCTAGAGGTGTTCTACATTTGTGGACTGCATATTGATGCTTAGTAGTGTTAGGACCGTGGAGTATTTATCTCGTTTACTTTACGAATGGGCGTCTCTCGTTAGCGTAGCGGTAATGCTTGCGGTGGTAATTATTGTTTTTCGGTCGAGAAGCATCGATTTCAATAAACCCTATGGTTGGGCGATTTAAACCTGGGTAGTTATCTCGGTTGGAAGGCGCATTTAATCGTTTGTTTGGTCTCTTAATGGATTGCTCTTGGCATTCGATTAAAATTTCGGGTGTTGTATTAGTTCGAAATGGTGTAGGTTATTTTATGTTCTTGATTGTAAGGAATATAAGAAATCATTCCTTGTTAGCTGTTCTGTGTGCACGCCAGTCATTTTTACGATGTTAAAATGTTTGGAAAGCTTAAAGGACTTAACTGCGGGGTCATCAGTCCCTAAACTTACGAACTACTTATGAACTACCTTATACTAGAGACGACACAAACATCCATGCCCGAGGGGGGATTCGAACCCCCGACGGCGGACGGCCGTGCGCACCGCAACACGGCGTTCCAGTACGCGCGGCTAATCTGCCGCGGCATTTTACGATGTAAGTGGTTTTTTATCGACATTTGTTAGAATGGGGGGGGGGGGGAGGTTATGATGGCTGCTTGTGTGCGAGTGCTCGTGAAACACACTAGGTATGTGGGCTAGTGACCACTGTCTGGTGGGGAATGCAATGAAAAAAATGCATGATCAATCGGTTAGTTGTTTGAGAGGGATCCACCCACGACGCATACGTACATAGATTTTCGTCGCTTGCTAGTCAGTTTAGAACTTTAGTAGAAAAGAGCTGCCGCGACAGAATAGCCGTGCGCACTAAGGCGTCCAGCTGCGGTGCGCGCAGCCGTTCGCAGTTGGGGTTTGAGTCCTCCATCGGGCATGGGTATTTGTGTGTTGTCCTTAATGTAAGTAGTTTGCAAGTGTAGGGAGTACTGACCACCGTAGTTAAGGCTCTTAGATTTACAAATATATAAAGAAGAGGTGTTTGTTGTAGGTTGGTGTTATAGTTCGGTCGATGGGCTGGAGGTGGTTGTGCATAGTGTCGTAGGATAGTTGGGATAGAATTTAAGTAAAAAGTGTTTAAAATATGTGTTGCAGTATTTGTTTCCAGTTGTGGATAATGTTGTGTTGCGATAGAGCTCTAAAGGTCGATTTAGGATTACGTTCTCACGTTACGAAGTATTGTCTGTTTGATCGTGTGTTAGTGGTATTTAATTTACGAGTGGTATGCGATGGTAAATTATTGCTGATCTTTTTAAGTTATACATGCGTAGTAAATACGAAAAGTTCGTCATGGAGACACTACGAAGTTACCATTTCTCCTACCTGGCAGCAGTATTGTGAGAGCCCTCGGCATACTGGAGCGAAACTCGGCAAGGAAGCTCTGGAGAGCATCTCGAGGGAATCATGTGGCTGTACTTTATAAAGTGGGGCTAGCCGCTGTTCAACTAAGAGCTCTCATCTCCAGTTTCGCGTTGTTGTTAGGAATCCCACACGATTTCGTTGGTTTTTTTTTTTTTTATTAACAAACTTAGTATCCACCCGTGACTTTGGGTTGGAAGGAGGCTGTATAGGGCAGTTGGAATCGATTGCCTACGAATACATTTATTAGTCGAATCACCTTGTCTATTTTATAACAGGCGTTTCGAGCTGGAGGTTGCAATATACACTTCTGGACTAGATCGAAAACGGGGATAGCCAATATTTACAAATAGCGGCACTGTACTGTGTGGCATTCCCGTCCATTCCTTAGAGAGCATGTTATGTTCGGTGTATACGGGCGTTGGGGTGCGATATAAGTTCAAATCAAATGTTTGTATAGCTTATGGGACTTAACTACGGGATCATTAGTTCAAAATGTTCAAATGTTTGTAAATCTTATGGGACTTAACTACGGGGTCATCAGTCCCTAAACTTACAAACTACTTATGAAGTACTTACGAACTAGGACGGCACAAATATCCATGCCCGAGGGGGGATTCGAACCCCCGACCGTAGTGGCCGTGCTGACCGTGACTGGCGCGCCTCAGTCACCTCGGCCACCGCGGCCGGCGGTGTTCTTTTAAAGAACAGGTGTTGCGCTGTGTAGGTTAGTATCTTCGTTTGCGGTAGACAGTTATAGGTACTTGTAATTAAAAAAAAAAATCCGAGTTCGCTTTAGTGGAATGATAAAAGAGATCACAAGAAAGGAACTTGGAGTAGGAATTTTTGTGGTTAAAGGGCTGGTCGAGCTTGCTCTACAGAACTGATAAACAGTGTTGCATTGGGCAGGTAAAGTACTACCTCGGTGCCGTGGTTGCTGTATTGTCGACTAAGGGTGTTGTTAGGTCAATGCTTTCGAGAGAAAAAAAAAGTTATAGTGTAGACGGTCGGAAATCGGTAGATTATTTCGTGAATTTTTTTGTTATTGTAACTCTCCGTTGTATAATAGGGTTTAAACGTCTTATGGGGTACTCGATTATCGGTATTTGACCTGTTGTAAACAATCGTTTGCGTTGTAACAGGGCCGAGAGATTCCTCAGATGGATATACACAGGTAGAATTAAACTACCCGGATTCTCGGTATTGTCGGAAGGCGTATAAAACCATAAAAGTGTTGGATTACAGGAAGACCGAAACCTTAACTGTCGAAGTATTGGATGGGGGACAGCGATACATCGATCTAAGGAAGAGTTGGTATGTTTCGAAAAGAAATATGTGTATTGTAACAGGATACGAGAGGGAGTATTAAATTTCGGAACTTGATAATTTTAAGAGCTACTGGTATGATTTATACGAGAGAGAGAAAGAGGGTTGTCATTAAATGGGGTTTGTATGTGAAAGCTTTGCTTTCGGGACGGAAGGCTGACGATGACTGCTGTTGTCAGACTGGGTCCAGCTCCATTAAATAAATGCAATGCGCGCTATCCTCGTCAAAGTGGTGTGCCTGCAGAGGTCTTGCGTAGAAGGTTTTGATCATTTGGATATGTAGCTCACATGTTTTTTGAGAGAGAATGCTTAACACGTTATGATATTTTTTTAAACATTTAGCATATGTTTGTTTTATGTAGCTTGGCTAGAGAACACTGAGATCGTACTGTGCATCGAGGTACGTTACTGTTAGGCGTTTAAACGATGATCGTTCGTACCGTTTCTGAGAGAAATTGTTAAGGCAGCTGTCTGACACGCCTACAGTGTTTGACACTCAGGTTTGGGGCGGTCGTTACTGTGACGTTACGTTCGTCGGCTGTTGTGAGTATCGTCTATACGGTTATTTTGTCTAGGATAACACACGGATGGGCTTTAAACGGATTCCCTGCTATTTCTGGCTGTGGGTGGACGCTTTCACCTGTCAGGCTGAAAGCGCTCGTGCGCTCCAACTTAGAGGACTGGACGGTCTAGTTTTAGCCACACTAGCGTGAGGGCAGAATGTTTTGCACTCGTTTAGAGTTTCTACGTAACATTATCGTATTATAGATATCCAAGTTTGCTGCTAACAATATTTATTCAGCTTGTGCAAATTTACTCCACTACATACTTGTTTCGGCTTATGGCATTTTCAAGTGGACGTTTAAGTTGGATTGACGTCCATAAAGCATATTAGAGTTAGTGTCTTTTTGTGACAAGATGGTATAGTCACGTTTTATATCGTTAAATTTTTAATTTGACAGATGTAGACACGGTTTACTCTGTTGATGCTTTATGTTTACATATATGCTGCGGGCCCAGTAGAAAAGAAACTGTTTCTATGTAAGTTACGAAATGTCGCGAGGTCTGTGGCATCGTAGCTAATTGTTTATAAACATTTATTGTTAAACATTACTTCCGAGAGAAATATTCTTCCTTAATAAATACATACTGAGTACGACTATCATGCAAAATAATAATCGGAAGCTCACCTGTCGGCGGCGGTGGCGGCGGGCGGTTAAATTGATATGCAAATTTCATATATAATGTTCTAATTGTTAATGCATAAAACAATAGGGAGCGGTGGTGGATGGCCTGGGGGGCGGGGGTTGAGGGCGGCACTAGCACAAGTGTCCACTTGTGGAGGTGGACATGTTCAATGTCATTATTCCAGGTAATTGTACTGTCCGAAATACGCAATAATTGGCTCCTATTTTCCAATCTTGGTGTATGTCTATAAGTACTAACTTCCGTTTTAAAAAATAAATAAATAAATAAATAAAATTAAAAAAAAAAAATCCTCGGGTTCGAGACCCGGACCGGGTCCCTTGGGGGGCGGCAATCTTTAGGGCTGTCGGTGCGGGTAGTAGCGTGGGTTGGGGCTGTGCTCACGCAAGTTCTACTTATGGAGGCAGTTGCCCTAGTTACAGATAAAAACATAGGTTGTTACAATTAAATTGATATGCAAATGTAATTTAATTATTTGGGTGCGAAAGTCGGGCAGTTGGGCGTCTGCTGGGGACGGAGGGGTGGTGGAGGCGGGGGCGGCGGTGGGGTCGAGTTTGGGTGCGGTTAATTTGATATGTAAATTTAATATAATAAAGGCCCAAGTGAGGATTTGTGTAGGCGGTGGTGGGGGCAAAGTAACGGTACTTCGGCGGTCGGGCAATTGGCCCCGTGCGTGCGAAAAATCCAATATTGTAACAAAACTTCGTTATTCAGTCGCTTCAGGTGTGAAACGGCAAGCAAAAATTCTACTCTCTCGTCTGATAAACAAAAAAAGCGTTAAGAGATGAAATGGAATTTATTCAGGAATCAGCTGCGATGCTACTCAAAGCCGAATTCGCGGTAGAGGGTGTAATCCGAAAATGGCTTCAGCTTTTAGAAATTCTGTATAGTGAGACAGCGCGAAAATTAAAATTCTTCTCGTGTAAATGCACAAAAATTTATGCAAAAATTAAAAAAAAAGAAAAAGAAAAAAACTGCATGCGTCTACTCAAACTAATGACGCGTAACTAAGCTTTTAGAGATAAAAAAAACTACAAAAAGCATGGAAACAAGGAGTAAACAAAACAAAGAAACTACGCCTCTACTTGTTGGTTCAAACTATTACACATTTGACAGTGCCGTAAGTAAGCGCGCGAACCCACTGCACTCCGAAACACATCGGTTATCAGTACACTACACTACAGTGCACTTGAGATTGGTGTCGCTACATCAACCTCCTCGATTTATTCACCATAAGATCGGGTTCATACATTGGAGCCAACATTGGCTCCAACAGTGCTCGTCCAATGTAGAATCAGTGAAACAACATTGGAACTAATGTTGGCTCCAATGTTGGTATGGCTCCTTTGGCCAAACAACAAAGGACGTTGGGCCTATATCGGGACACCATCCACACATTGACGCCAACTGTGTGTCATTGTTGTCTGCTTGTCTCTAAACCGTGTTTGTTCGTTCTTTCTTCGTCGCCGTTTATTTTGAAGTTTCAAAACGTATCGGAGATTCATTTGTGAAAGAAACTACAAAAATCGAAATGCCACTGCATAATTACTTTAGGCACGACGAGTAACAACACTGAGGAAGATATTAAAAAAGAAATATAACCTTTTCAAACTTAATTGTGTTTCTGAAAGCAGAAACTTAATAGTACCTAACGTTTCCTGTCTAGGTCTCACATATTGCCTTGTAAACTTCCATCAGTATCAGTTATATTACTTACGTGGATATTTTAAAAAGGAAGCGTAGGGTTTGGAAACTGTTTCCTTAGCAAGAAATGGAAGCGTTACTGCCAAAAAAAACTTATCAGTTACAGGTCCCAAAACGCATTTTTTAATTATTTGAATGTGTAATTTTAAGATGAGTATTGATTATTGCAATTTTTTTAACTTGCTGCTTACGAGATGTACAGAATGAAGTGATATAGTGAAGCCCATCTTTTTTCTCACGGTTTCCTTTTTTCCTTTGTACTGACAAAGTACAATTACTCGCACTCAAAACCGCTAATACACTGGCCGAAATCTGTGTGTCGGTTATCTTTACGTTGGCGCTCCACAAATGCAGTTGAATGTTGACTCCAATGTGTAGGCGCTGTCGCAAAAATATTAGGCATTCCAGTGTGTGGACGCGGAGTAAAGAAACCTGATGTAACAATTACAATATGTATTCTTCCGCATCGGCTGGAATCTCATTGGTTTTCGTTTCATATCGACTCAGGGGTAATACGGACAACAGCTTTATCAGGGCATTTAAATTCGATAGCATTGTCAAACCAACTAGTCCAACTACACTGGAGTAATGTCAATAGATGCTGTTAAACTATAGAAAGGGACGAACAAGGGAAAAAATTGACTAGCTAGGAATGTCAATTAGTTTATGAAAGGAATGAAATAACACACGGCAATATGCTTTTTTGGACTAGAAAGAAAACGTAATATGCCCTCGTAGTTAGTTCACAAATTATTGTAATAGTAGCAAGACTGTCCAAAATTCCTAACTTAAATACAGAAAAATTTTCGGCGTGAGCTATGAGCAAGAAAGAATAAAGGGAGGTGGCACTATCTGCCGGCCGCGGTGGCCGAGGGGACTGAGGCGCTCCAGTCAAGGTCTGTACGGCCACTACGGTCGGGGGTTCGAATCCCCCCTCGGGCATGGATATTTGTGCCGTCCTAGTTCGCAAGTAGTTCATAAGTAGTTTGTAAGTTTAGGGACTGATGACCCGTAGTTAAGTCCCATAAGCTATACAAACATTTGGCGCTATCTATTCTGAGAACAGGCATTGGTTGAAATCAAGGGATCATGCTTTTGTGCCCAAAACAAGGATTTCTTGCTTATAATCATTTGTGAAATTGCCCTCTTTACATAAAACCACTAAATTGATAGTCACCTCGGAGTATTTACTTAGATATGACAAAACATTTCAACGACTAGAACTACTTTCCCACAAAGTACAATGGTTTGGGCATAAACAAATGCTGGAATGCGCATTTTGCTGGCTTCACTTTTTCAGTGTTACAGCATCTTCAGAGATGCTAACCTCCTCAGCTATGAATCACCTAAGAGCGTATTGTAGGGATTTCGCCATATAGTAAAATATTTAAGCCACTGAAAGTATTATTCTCGTCTGGTAATCTCTTTCACGCCTTTCGTATTCGAATCCGAAGAATACATTGCAGTAATAGAAATGTCAATGACACAGTGGTGACGAGACGATCAACAACAGAATCCATGAATCCACTTTTTAACCATGTTTCACTACGCAGCAGGAAACAGCTTCCTCCATTTTAACACTTTGTATTAAAAACGGGACAACTGCAGCACAACTGACTCTTTCAGAGGTTGCGACGGTACACAATTTCTGAAATATAATTACGTAGCCAACTCTGATGACTGTAATTCGACAGATTATCTCAAAGTTTCATTTACAGTAAAATAGTAATAACCTGGTTAACATTAATTGAACCAAGTACTTGTGCTGTGGAAGCTGACCACTCATCGCCCCGTGCTTGTTTCAGTGAGCTCAATATTAAACTGGAGGGACCACCTTATGAAGCGAAACTGTGATGCTATACACCTCCTCATTAGTTATGTGATCTACCCATCTTACCTTCACCATTCGTCTGTAACACCACGTTTCAAGAGCTTCTATCATCTTTTTGTCTGATCTCCTTATCGTCCACGTTTCACTCCCATACAATGCTACACTCCAGACAAATGCTTTCAGAAAGGACTTCCTACTATTTAAATTAATATTGAATTATCCAGATCTAAATGTGGCACGCAGGCGCATGCGCAAAGGTGTTTCGCAGCCTAGTTTGTCGGCCATAGCCGAGCATTGTATATCCACAGGTCACTCTATGGATTATTATGCCAAAAAATCTTGGCTACGATGAGATCCATTTGGGATTCATTGCATCACGTGTAGTTTTACCTTCGCGCATGCGCCTCCACGCCACGCGGCGTATCCACCTAAGCTGCAGAGACAACGTAATCAGTGTGCGTGTCCATTGGGCCTGCAATAGTCCCAGTTAATCGGGAATGAGCCGATTTTTCATTGACCCCATTTTCTAGAAAGATAACCGAACATTTTTATTCTACTGGTTCAGTATATTAATGTGGAACATGAGCAATCTCTTTGGCTGACTCCGTAATATGTCTAGTTTACTTGAAAGTCTGTAGTTGACTTGTTGTTATTATTGTGTAAATTGAGTTCCGTGAAAGTGTTTAGCGTTGCGGCGCATATGCTTGCTATTACAATGAGTGATCATGTAAGTTCTCTTTGTTTTGGGATGCCGAAAGTCAAGCGGTAGCGATCCTTCAGCGGGGGCCTATACAGCATAAAAAAGAGGCAACAGAGTTGGAGAAGCATTCGACAATCTCAGTTATTGAGAATAATGGGAAATCAGACGGGCCGCAGAGGAGTAGCCGATCGGTCTAAGGCGCCTCGCTGCGGAGCGCGCGGTTGCTCCCCGTCGGATGTTCGAGTCCTCCCTGGGGCATGAGTGAGTGTGTTGTCCTTAGGTTAAGTTACCTTAAACGAGATGCAATAAATGAAACGCTCATTGCTATCGCTGAAATAACAACGGCATACACAACTGTAAAACACTATCATTAATTAAAGTCAATTGATCGCACGGCGAAACTGTGTTCATTTCTGCACCCCGTTTCTGTGTTTGCTAAAGACTGCCGATTTTAGTAGAAACATTTATGGTAACTCTAGTGACCAGAATGTAGACGGACCGCTGCACACCGCCACAAATTCAGTGTTCAAATGTTTCTAAAGCTAAGGGACCAAGCAACTGTAGTCATCGCTCCATAGACTTACAAAAATGTTCAAATGTTTGTGAAGCTTAAGGGACTTAACTGCGGGGTCATCAGTCCCTAAACTTACAAACTACTTATGAACTACCTACAACTAAGGACGGCACAAATATCCATGCCCGAGGGGGGATTCGAACCCCCGACCGTAGTGGCCGTGCAGACCGTGACTGAAGCACCTCAGTCCCCTCGGCCACCGCGGCTGGCTAGACTTACAAACTACTTAAACTAAATTCAGCCTATTCTAAGGACAATACACATTCCCATGCTCGGCGGGAGCGGCCGCGCAGTCCCTGACATGGCGCCTAAAACCGCACGGCCGTTCCCGCCTGCACTCATTGCTACAGATGTCAATGCATCAAAAATCGTGATTGCTGATTCCGCTACTTCATCTAAAGACATGTTGTTTCAGGAAGCGATAACAGCCTTGGAATGCGGTGTCCACTTTACTACGCAGATGGCGCAAGTGTTGCGACAGCTGCCTGTCACAAATATCCTCTTGACTCACCACTTGCCTGAATCTTTCCTATCGCGATGCGAACACACGGCAGAACAATCCTGCCTTCAGTTTATCATAAGCTCTCACGGCAGGTGGAAAGTGATAGTATCTACAATCTGCAAGGCGTATTTGTAACTGGTTTACCACAATTGTAAATGTAGTAGAGTCCGCCTAATCCCCACGCAGTGAAAGCTGGCCTCCACTTAAGCGAAATAAAATACTTTGTTGTGGTGTGAAGGAGGAAAATTCACAGGTCACGCACTTTTTCATGGCCCCTCTGTGATCGGCGGAAGTCGGCTGAGTTCGTTTGTCTACTGATTGTTTATGCTTTCTACCAACCTTACCTCCAACAGCATTGTACACCGTAGACATCGTCAATGTATTGTTGATTTGTAATTGGTATTGATTATTGTCGTCCACTTTATTATTTGCTAATATATGTCCACATACCCCGACGATTACTTTTAGAAAAAGGTGGGTTGTCCTTGAAAGTGGTATGAAGAATGTTATTTCCGATTGTTATTCAGATATGACAATAAAAAATTGGCAGAAAGCGTTGCTGCACCCGCTTAATAAGTCCCTTTAAAATATTAATATTTCGTAAATATACGTTGCAGTTTTCTGTTACTCAAACATTAAAGTGATACTCAATTTCGTGTTCCATCTGCGACGGTTTAACCCCTCACATGTTGTTTCTTCTATTAAGACGAAAAATTCCTAGCAGGAAAAATTATATATAAAAAATAGACGAAGATTACTCACCAGGCGAAGGAGCATAGGTGTGACAGCATCACAAATAAATAAATAAATACACACACAAACGCAAGCTTTCGCAACCCAGTTGTTTCTTCAGGCAGAAGGGAAGGAGAGGGAAAAGGAAATGATTAGGTTTTAAGGAAGGGGGTAAGGAGCCATTCCAATCCCGGGAGAGGAAAGACTTACCTTGGGGGAAGAAAAGGAAGGTGAACAAATACACACACACCCATACATTCACACAGACGCAAACACACCTAGGCAGACCTTCCTTTTCTTCCCCCAAGGTAAGTCTTTCCTCTCCCGGGATTGGAATGGCGCCTTACCCCCTTCCTTAAAACCCTCATCATTTCCTTTTCCCTCTTCTTCCCTTCTGCCTGAAGAAGCAATTGGGTTGCGAAAGCTTGCGTATATATATATATATATATATATATATATATATATATATATATATATGGTGCCAAGATAACTTGACGGTTTTACTGGTGCTGCCCCAAATCTGCAGTAGTTGAAAGATATTCATTTATTTACAAGCACCGCCATCATTACAATGCTCCTTGAGGCGAAGTATTACTGTACACATTGTTAGAGTAACGTTTCCAGCACTGCAACAAGTAGCGGATACTGCCTTCAAACACGCGTCCTGCAGCTCCCAACAGCCACCGCGCCAATCGTCAAGTTATCGTGGCCAAATAGTGTATAATGTGTGGGTGTTCCATTTAAGTTGATACATAGAAAAAAGTCGAAAATTAAAAATATTCACTGTATCCAAAAATGAATATCTCCAGGGGATGATCTGCCTGACCTGAACTCAAATATCCCCCGCTCCTGGATGTACCCTTGTCGGCTTATTAAATTAATTATCATCGTAAACGGAATATTTCATAACAAAACCTTTTCGTTGCTATGAAGACACACAGTGTAATACATTCGGATATTCCGCGAAGACAAATTATTAAATTTCGAAATGGCTGCCGTATACTACCACGTGAATAACTAACGTCACATGCAGCGGCCGTTGCCAACGTCGAAATACTCCACAATATGCCACAATACTGTGAACAAAATTTAACCAAAAGGGGGTAAAATTACCATGCACAGGGCGGGGAGAAAGAGGGGGGGGGTGGAGGTTTGATTTCAGGTCAGGCAGATGTCCCCCTTGGAGATATTCATTTTATGTCTGGAACATTTTTGGGTGCGATGCGTATTTTTCGGGTTATTAAAATTTGTCAGGTTAAATGGGAAACTCGGTATATGCAGAAAAATTACTACTCAGTTCACTTACCTCATTGCCTTGATGCTGGATCGTCAGGATCTGAATCGGTGTAATTATTTCAGTCACAGTACCGGTACTGGTAGAGGATGTAGTTGGTGTTGGTGTGGAATAAATACCAAGGGTAACAATGTTCTTAAATACACGGCCAGGAATGTGATAATCAAAACAACACCTCCCAACACGTTTCAGACCTGCCCTAATATAAAGAATTCCATTTGGCACAACTTCACCCATTCTGTTCCTTAATTCAGTTTCCACTAAATTCATCTGGCTAAATGTACGCTCAATTTCAGCATTAGACCATGGCAAAACTAATATACAAAAAGCTAACTTAGAAAGATCTTCAAATGGTTTTTCTTCGCAAGCATCTGTAATGTTAGCAACTTCATGCCAAAAGTCAATTATGCTTCCAGTATGTTGCCAATCGACCAACGTAAGTTTTTTCCATGGTAAATCTATTTTCGTAATTTCATCGGCTGTAAACTTCATAAGTTCTGCCAATGGAACTATTGATGGTTTGAACACACGCAGACATTCACTGTGTGAAAGCATTGACAGTTTTTGAAGAATTTCTATATTTGTAGGTAACCGTTGTCGTAGTTGAGTTACGAGTTTCGCTACAAAATTAAAACACCTTTCCCTGATCACTACTTCAATGTCAGTCGAAATTAATCTCAGGTTTTCCACTCCTGTATTTTCTTTTCTACTGCATAGCCTAGATACGATTTTCGATCTATAAAATTGAATACATTGTCTTTGAGAAAATTAACTCTGCATCCTGGAAGGACAATTTTCTTAGCTAATCCTTCAATGAGAAAAACGAGGTCATTGACAATCCTACTGAAAAGCCTTATTAACTTTCTGTGCCTCAGCTAAAATGGGTTTTTGCCTTTATGGCAAAAATTGGCGCGCAGGCGCATGCGCATCAGTGGCCGTCACAAGCGCGCCCTCTTTCGAATTTACCGCCCTCTGTGAAAAACAGTTGACAAGCGGCGCGCGGGTTCTGCGCGAAGTTGAAACTGCATGTCCTCATCTATCGGAACGCGTCATACTGCACAAGGTGGAAAAACAGTACGTGTCCGCACTCTGTTTGAATGCGCACTCGGTACATTGCTTGTCAGATGTATAAAATTTAATTATCCCTAGAAGCGTCGTCCTGGATAAAACGTTTCCTCTGAGATGATATTAAAGAAATCACTGAGTCCCAAGCCTTGTCCAGATGAAAGCCGCCGTCACGATTAATAAGATCTTGGGCTAAACGTATTTCCACAGTTTCTTTGATTAATGAATCCCAGAAGGATCTCGTCGCGGCCAAGATTTCTGTGGCAGAGTACTCCATACAATGTCCTGTGGTAATACAATGCTCGGCTACGGCCGACTTACTGGGCTGCAACAGACGAGTGTTGCGTTCATGTTCAACGTACCTTTCCTGCACAGTGCGTGTCGTCTGGCCACACTGGCAAGGTATTCTGTAAATTCCGGCTTTCCCCAATCCCAGATCATCTTTAACCGAGCCGAGAAGTGCACTAACCTTCGCAGGTGGCCGAAAGATGACTTTTACTTGATGTTTTCTTAATCTTCTGCCTAGTTTCGACGAAAGGTTTCCGACATATGGAAGGAAAACTCTTCACTTGAACGCCTCCTTATCCTCTTGATGTTGAGGGTCGTCACGTTCCTTCCTCTTCAATTCTACGCTAATCTGACGAGGAGAATATCCATTAGCTTTGAAAACTGACCTAAGATGTTGTAGCTCCGTAGGAAGGGTTTCTACACCAGACACAACATGTGCGCGATGCACCAACGTTCGAAGGACGCCGGTAGATTGTGCTGGGTGGTGGCATCTGGACGCTTGCAAATAGATGTCTGTATGTGTGGGTTTCCGGTACACGGAATGCCCCAAGGTCCCATCCACTTTCTTACTGACTAGGACATCAAGAAAGGGTAAGCAGTCGTCCATTGTGAACTGAATGTTTTCGTGGATTGAATTCAGGTGTTGCAGAAAACATGACAATTCTTCTTCCCCATGGGGCCGCACTACAAAAGTGTCATCAACATATCGCCAAAAGACAGTCGGTTTATGTTGTGCAGACTCAAGTGCCCTTTCCTCAAAATCTTCAAATGTTCAAATGTTTGTAGAGTCTATGGGACTTAACTACGGGGTCATCAGTCCCTAAACTTACAAACTACTTATGAACTACTTACAACTAAGGACGGCACAAATATCCATGCCCGAGGGGGAATTCGAACCCCCGACCTTAGTGGCCGTGCAGACCGTGACTGGAGCGTCTCAATCCCCTCGGCCACCGCGGCCGGCTCAAAATCTTCCATAAAAAAAAGTTTGCTACCAGAGGGGAGATGGGACTGCCCATGGCAACACCATCAGTTTGTTCAAAATATTCATTGTTGAATGAAAAGTAAGTTTACGAAAGGTCATGATGAAAAAGTGCTGTTACATCAGCTGTGAACGTTTTGCTGATGAGTGACAATGAGTACAAGAGAGGAATCTTGGTGTAGAGTGAGACGACATCGAAGCTCACTAATATATCAGACTGACGAAGTTTAAGTGGCTTCAATCTATTGATAAAGTCAGCAGAGTTACGCATATGATGAGGGCATTTCCCCCGCAAAAGGTCTTAGTAAAGAGGCAAGTGTACAGCTAAATCATATGTGGGGGCGCCGATGTTACTGACTATTGGTCTTAAAGGGACCTCTCTTTTATGGATCTTTGGAAGGCCATATAACCGAGCTGGCACAGAACTGTGAGGTTTTAATCTTTTGACCACTTCTTGCCGAGGCGAAGAAGAATTCAGAAGTGATGCCGTTTTCCTTTCTACTCTCCCTGTGGGGTCTTTATCGATCTTCCGATACATTGGTTCACTCAGTAAGCTATAAATCTTCTCATTATAGACGTTCTTTGGCAAAAAGCACAGTAGCGTTTCCTTTATCTGCTGGAAGGACCACCGTGTGAGGATATTCTCGTAACTTGCGTAGTGCGGCCCTTTCCGTAGCGGAAATGTTGGTCTTGTGAGGCGGAGCTTTGGTAAGTGCACGACATATTTCACGTCTTATTTCTTATGCAGCATCACTGGGAAGAGGTCTAACGGATTCTTCAACCGCGCTGATAAAGTCCGAAAAGAGATCTCGGCGTAGGCGCAAAGTTCAAGCCTCTACCAAGTACAGACAGCTTTACGTTGTCCAGAGCCTTATCCGTTAAATTGAGAACGGAGGGTCGAAAGGTGTCATCTTGCGGTAACGTTGCTGACAGCAGCATTGAAGAGGAAGAAACGTGACGACCCTCAACATCAAGAGGATAAGGAGGCGTTCAAATGAAGAGCTTTCCTTCCATACGTCGGAAACCTTTCGTTGAAACTAGGCAGAAGATTAAGAAAACATCAAGTAAAAGTCATCTTCCGGCCACCTGCGAAGATTAGTGCACTTCTCGGCTCGGTTAAAGATGATCTGGGATTGAGGAAAGCCGGAATTTACAGAATACCGTGCCAGTGTGGCAAAGCTTACATCGGCCAGACGACACGCACTGTGGAGGAAAGGTACGTTTTACATGAACGCCACACTCGTCTGTTGCAGCCCAGTAAGTCGGGCGTAGCCGAGCATTGTATTACCACAGGACATTGTATGGATTAGTCTGTCACTGAAATCTTGGCCACGACGAGATCCTTCTGGGATTCACTAATCAAAGAAACTGTGGAAATACGTTTAGCCCAAGATCTTATTAATCGCGTTGGCGGCTTTCATCTGGACAAGGCGTGGGACTCAGTGATTTCTTTAATATCATCTCAGAGGAAACGTTTCATCCAGGACGACGCTTCTAGCGATAATTAAATTTTATACATCTGACAAGCAATGTACTGAGTCAGCACCTCCTATATAAGGAGGTGCTGACTGAGTGCGCATTCAAACACGAGTGCGGACACGTACTGTTTTCCCACCTTATGCAGTACTGACGCGTCCCGATAGATGGCGGACATGCAGTTTCAGCTTCGCGCAGACACCCGCGCGCCGTTTGTCAACTGTTTTTCACAGAGGGCGGTAAATTCGAAAGAGGGCGCGCTTGTGACGACCACTGATGCGCACGCGCCTACGCGCCAATTTTTGCCGTAAAGGCGTCATCGGGAACTAACAATCTCCAGTGGAACGCACTCACCTGAAGATGGGTGAACGGTTGTCAGCCGAAATATCGTGGCAAGAAGTCGACGGAATTCGGCTGCAATCCCGAAACTTTATGGAATATTCCGTACGCTGGGAAAACTTCAAGTATCATATTTGTTTCTATGGCTGTACATTTTGTACGATGGAGTTTGATATCACTGGCATTGAAGGATTTTTGGCAAAGATGATCCACAATCCGAATAGCTGAATGACAGGCCGTGAATAGCACTAACCTACATTCCTTTCTAGCGTTTTCAAGTTTCGTGCTGTCATTTTCTGTTGTAAAATTGATTTTACATTGCCGTTTATCACTAAACGGTAGAGATCCGAAACGGGCTTCCAAACGTTGCTTAAAACCCGCTAGCATGCTTTATGACGTCACCGGCTCGGCCCGCTGCGCTCGTGGGCTTGCCGACGCGGCTCGCCGCCTTGGCCGGGCCTGGCGGTACCCGCAGCCGCAGCAGACTCACGAGCCGCAGTTGTCGGTTACACAGGACCCAAGGAGGCCGGCGGGCCGGCCGCGGTGGCCGAGGGGACTAAGGCGCTCCAGTCACGGTCCGCACGGCCACTACGGTCGGGGGTTCGAATCCCCCCTCGGGCATGGATATTTGTGCCGTCCTAGTTCATAAGTAGTTCATAAGTAGTTTGTAAGTTTAGGGACTGATAGCCCCGTAGTTAAGTCCCATAGACTTTACAAACATTTGAACTTTTTTTTTTTGAGGCCGGCGGGCGCAGCGGGTACAGCGAGCCTGGAGAGCCACGCCTAGCCTGTGACTCTGAACAGAAGGCGCGCAGAATTTTCATGACAGATACAACTTCCACGAGATAATTACCTATGATTTTGTATTACTTACACCTGCTTTATTTCAAACTTGATGAAATGATCACTCGTCACTTTTAAAACAAAAGAAAGGACACTCTTGTAGGGATTCGTGTAGTGCATGGCAGAGGGTGATTCAGCTAAAAAGAATTTCTTGCAATCTACGTTTTTATCATGATCTTGATGAAATTTGCACACTTGACCAAAATAAATGTCACGGCCTACTTAAGATTTACGTGGTGGATGGCGGAGGTTACTTCTCGTATATAGTTTACAAAATTTATAGTATTATTTCGAACTTGATGAAAATTCGCGCACTTGACGGCAAGACTAGCCGAAGGTCACTGGCTACATAAGATTCGTGTGGTACATGGCGCAGAGTATTTCAGTTAACATTATGATCTTGATGAAATCTCACACACTTGAGATTCAATACTAGCGGAAGGCCACTGTCTACATAAGATTCGTCTGGTACATGGGCAAGGTACTTCACTTACGAATTCTACTAAATAATAACCGGGGTACCATCATTTATAAGATTTTGTTTCGTTAGGGGGGGTGGGGGGAGCTCACTCCACACTTAGTTCCGTAGCCTGTGTTTTTGTTCGACAGAAGAGGTAGAATAGACAAGAATACAACCGTTTTCTCTGCAATGTACATACTTCGTGTATTTTCCATCTGCAGCGTTCACTGCAAACGTTTCCCAGGCGCCACTCTTTCCCTTTTTCAGCATATTTGCAAGTACATACACTCCATCATTTAATTTTATTTTCGCATCCTCTACGGTCTCACAACTAACAGATTCATTAGAGGCTACGCATCGCTAGAGTCGGTCATTTTCGCTCTGCCAGTGATACGCAACAAAGCGACATCGGGCACTCAACTGCCGTGTTACGTCGCGACTAGTACTTCCTGTTCACTTTACAACTGCCGACGGCAGCGCGCTGATCCAAACTTTGTTCACGGCCAGAGAGGGCCGAAGGCGTCCGACGACACTCGACAGTACACGATCGACGCACGATCGACGCATGTTCAAATGTTTGTAGAGCTTATGGGACTTAACCACGGGGTCATCAGTCGCTAAACTTTCAAACTACTTATGAACTAGCTTATACTAAGGACGGCACAAACATCCACGCCCGATGGGGATTCGAACCCCCGACCACAGCGGCCGTGGAGACTGACTGGCACGCCGCTGACCGCTCGGCCACTGCGGCCGGCCGCATTGTACACTCACGCTATTGTCACAGTGCGGCTACGTATTCTGAGCGTTTCCTGAAATGGATAGGTATCGCGCAAACATACGTCGTCACAAGGTACATTTATAAGGAAAGCTTGAATAATTTTCAGTTTTCATCTACTACTCAAACTAAGGTTCAGCAGGGTGAATGACAAACCTACACCAGCGTCCATCCTGCCAGTGAGGACATCTTCCTTTTAGTTATTAGCCTGTACCTCAATATTATAATTTCTTAGATTTTAGTATTAACAGCAAATGTATCTTTATCAGCTACCCGCAAAACCAAATTATTACATTGCAAAATAATTTTATTTTAATTTTGTTCAATTTTCTGTAGAAAAATATATTTATAGAAAATGTATTATGCATTCGCTCCATTTATTCCATAGTAACATTGCAGGTTTTTTTTTTTTTTTTTCCTGTTCACATATTTTTCCTTCGGAAGCGTGCTGCCGCTGTGTTTTATCGTAAAACAATACATTTATATTCTTAATATTCATTTCGATTGCTTTTGTGTTCAGGAATGAGTTAACAGAATATACATTTGTATTATCTGTTGTATATGTACCAATGAGCGTAATTATAACGCTCGTACGCCATTCGAAATAAATGATAGAACAAGTCAATAGTTCGCAGCGCCTTCAGCAGAAAGGGCCATTATAAATTGAACGGGTAATACTGTGACAGTACACGCTTTAGTATCCGACGCTAAGAAGTGTGATGGAAATGTTTCATTCTACGTCCCACGTGCGCAACTAAGCAGCACAGTGGCTGACTCGGGGGCAAACTGAGACGGGCGGCACAGCGCAGTCTAATGGGGCCGCGCAGACTGGCAGTAGAGGGGGCGCGACGCTGATGCGACCTGCACTGCACCTGAACAGCGCTGGGCTGCGTGTCGCTGCAGCCGAGTGTGAGGCACAGAAAGGGGAGGCGGGGAGCGGGCGAGCACTCTGCCGTACGCTCTATATCCAAAGTGGCACTATTGTTGGTTCTTCAAAATGTTACAATGTATCTAAAACTATTGTACCATACTGCTATAGTAATCAGTCCATAGACTTACAAACTACTTAAACCAACTTACACTAAGGACAACACACACACACACACACACACACACACACACACATGCCTGCGGGATGACCCAAACCCTCGGCGGGAGTGATCGCCCAGTCCATAGATTATTGGCTGTCGGAACAATATTGCCTTACGACTGAAAGTGTTTGTCATAGACTAGTGATTCGTTTTTCAATATTTAAGTTCTCTTTACATTTGTGCATTATACTGTACTTATATCTGTACAGTTTTGTTTAGTGAAATATTGTAACATCATATGATCAACAACCAACGCAGAAAATTTTAAGTGTAGTAGATAAATGGATGCAACATTTTATGGCTTCTTAAATAAACAAAACCAATCTTTTGATCCTAAGGAACTAGTAAAAATCTAGATAATTTTGTCAGAATTGTGTTAGTTACTGTAATTAATGCTAAAGAAATTTTGAATCCATACATAATGTGGTTAGAATCTCAAAGATAAAATTTAAAGCTCAAGTTAACATTCTATGTCTTCGGGGGTTGGTACGTTTATCTTTTCTTCGTTGTCATTTTTTGTATCATTTATTTACTGGAAGACGAGCTTATGATCCGAAACCTAGGTCATTTTTTATTAATGAATGAAATAAGGCTTTCGTTTGGTTAAAACACACATAATTGTGAGATTTCAACGTCTACCGTGCCTCAAAGATACCGCCAATTCCGGTTCATTTACAATAGTCTCTTGCAAAATATCGCCGTCGGAGGTTCGAGTTCTCCCTGGGGCATGAGTGTGTGTGTGTGTGTGTTCTCCTTAGGTTAGTTTACTTTACTTTAAGTAGTTTGTAAGCTACGGACTGACCACGCAGTTTAGTCCGATAGATTTACAAACATTTGAACATTTTTTTAATCTTGCAAAATACATTCATGTAAGTCAATGGCGTCCTATATAATTCCATATTATACTTCTGAAAACTGCCTGTTAGTCAGTCCGATGTAAAATCAGCATTACTTGTCTTCGTAGTAGTTTGACATCTTCCAGATTTTCCATTCACATTTATTTGGTGATATTTTCAGTGCAGTAATAAATAAAGCAATACTTCGTCGCTAAAATGAGTATGAAATTTGACGATTGATATTACCACATGATTCCCGATGCGCTGGGATGGAAATGGGAACGCCAGTGCCTCGAAAACGAATTAAGAAAAGTCTGAATATTGTCTACATTTCAAACACAGCAACTTTTGATCAAAAATCAAAAGAACCAAAAAGTCTATGCAATGTGTTTTTACCAAAGCACATTTTTAATTTTCGTGTAATACTTCACTTAATTCGATGCTACACAGTAATGAAAATAAATTAAGGCTTTTATTACATCAAACTATAATATATGTAAAATCTTCTGCGAATTGTTTTCTTAATATGGAGTGACAAATGTTTCCTTTGATCTGCAAGAACATTGTAGTGAGCTGAAAGAATTATTAAATTTATTGAGTGAGTTGAGAGTATAGCATGAATGTGTGGTAACTATTTCCAGTACAATGGTATGAAGTTGTCTCGACACATTGCAGAAAGAAATTGATGAATACTTGATCTGAAGATCAAGTGTGCAAAATTTCAACAGAATCGTAAGAAAACTGTTGATTTTGTCGAATTCTGTGAGTAAAGTAGCCTTCGCCATCCACCACATGGAATATTGTGTAGGCAGTGATATTCCTCTTATTTTGAAGATCAAGTATGCAACATTTCATTAACACTAAAACAGCGGAGTTCCTGACATTCCTAAAATGGTGGAAAGGGGTCATTTTGACCCCCATATAAAATATTTTCACATTAGACTTAAATAAGTGTTTTTTTAATCCACACCTTTTCTCTATCAGGGACAATAATTATTAAACACCATAATTAATAATAATCAATAATTATTTATTTTAACAGCAAAATACCTTACAAGTTTATTGCTGCTACTGCTAACAAATTTCCAATTTGTATAAATTTGTAGACACATTTAGTATACTTGGTCCATAGTACTCTCGTACGTGGTCTACACACACCTTTGTATCACTTTTCTTTCAAGTTACTGGAATCTGCTAGACGCACTTAGCACATATTATATTTGATTTACGCGGACATTTTCCGCACCCGGCTTTGTGGCACTTTACACAGTTTTCGATGGTCTTGTTGCCTTTGCAGAAGCTGATTTGGCACTTCCTCCGCTTTCTAGTTGATTTCGGTCCGGTATCTTCTTCCTTTGCCTGATGTTCTTGCTCTTTCATTCTCTTGAGTTCATGAGCCAACTGAAGTATGAACTTCTTCCTTTCCATTTTGTTGTTTGTTACTGTGTTGTAAATGACCCTTGCATTTATTGCCGCCATGTCCAAGGTGTTGTAAAGACATGCATTGGCCATCTCCTATATGCAACCTTTGTAGAATATTTACAGGTCATTTGATCTACCACGTCCACCCCATACTTTGTTGCATTGTAGAATGTTATTGTTTCAGGTTTCTTCTTTCCTTTCTTGCTTATTGCTACTTCAGAATGCAGTGTACTCAGAAGAATGACGTTTTTATTCGTCTTTCCTTGGTATACAGTCATGGTGCATTCTGGGTTGCCGCTATGGTACAGGATGCTGGTGGAGTATATTTCAGCATTGGACTTCCTTACAGCATCAGGGATTTCATGACGGATCTTGTTCATTGTACCAACTAATGAAGTTTCCTTCTCTTTGACTTTCTTAGCAAGTTGAAGAGATGTAAAGAAGCTGTCTGTCGTCACATTTCTTCCTTGATTTACAAATGGCTCCATGAGACGCAGAATGACGTACTCTCCAAGTGGTTGCTTCTCTCTATGCATTACATATAAACTTTGTCGTCACATCGACAGCCAACCAGAATTTGAGGCCATATTTGTCTGGTTTGAACTGAGTAAACCTGCATCTCGTTTTGCTTGGTAATAGTTGCTCATCTATGGTTATATTTTCTCCAGGACGGTAAGCACGAATACTGTTTTCAATCAACTTTCCCCAAATTTCAGATACAAGAGCGAATTTGTTGGCTTTCAGGCGTTCAACTCGGGTTGATTTTTCATCGAAACGGAGGAATCTGAGAAGCTCCTGAAATCTGTCCCTCAGCATAATATCCTTGATAAAAGTAGGCTCCCAAGAGTACGACCAGATATCATCCACAGACATACCTTTTGTACAAATAACGCCCCGAGCATACATGATGGGTATCAGTTTCTCCAGTTTCTCAAGCGAAACAGTCCAGTTATTGTTTTTCAGTGCTTTTCGTGCATTTGACTGTGTATTTCTTCATGCGACGTAGCATTGCTTCGTCAAAAATAAGACGGAAGGTACTGGTGACAAAGTCGTCTATTCGTTGACAAGCATAAGCAGTGGGTCCTCCTTTCTCCTTCAGAACGTTCAGAGCCGACTCCTTCCAGAAGATGAAAAATTGGTTTTCTCCCACACGGTTCCATCCCTAGCAATCATCTTTGTAGACGATGCCAACTGTGCCTGCTGTGATGAAAGATGTGATGACTGATGTAGATCAGCACGTGAATCCTCTTACACTAATCGCTCCTCATTCACTATGTCTTCATCTTCACTTGTCTCAGGTACATAATAATCATCATCTTCATCAGCGAAGTCCGTTTACGATTCAACTTCGGAATTCTCTAATAGCTGTAACACTTCTTCATCAGAAAATCCACACTGACGAAACATATTCAAAAGCGTGTTTCGAGGACAAAGACTATCACCAGAATGACACGATATAACCTGTAACGAACACGTGCCAAGTTGCAACAATGACAGGCAACTACTCTGCAATACTGCTAACTGTTGCCGTTACATTGTTGGATTACTTACATTTATTAAGAAGGAAATTACATTGGGGTCAAATTGACCCCATCCGCCGTTCTAGGTATATCGTTAGAAATGTCAAAGAAAATATAAATACTTTTAAAATTCTAATACATCATCATAAAGAGGAAAAAAAATTAGGAAAAGTCATATGATTTCATTAGGGAGTAAATAAACTGAAATGACAACGAAGGAGAAAAGTATGGCAGGGGTCATTTTGACCCCTTCCGCCGTTCTAGTGTTAAGATCGGAATAAAACTGTAGATTTGTATGAATTACAAACATATGATCGCCGAGCTCACGGAGACATCGAGTATGGATATGGGGCGTCGAGTACCCGCGGAGCTCACGTCTGGTGGCTACTGTATATAAGAGCCCGCGAGTGCGACGGGGCGGCTGCGCCAGCGCACTTAGGCTCGCTGTACTCGCGCAATTACCGCGGGCCTGAAGGGAGGCGTTTGTAGTGTATGCCACCCGCAAGACCGGGCCCGTTTCTGACCTCTACTAAACGGCTGTGCTAATAGTGCGTGTTTTTTTTTTTTTTTTTTTTTTTTTTTTTTTTTTTTTTTTAATTTTCGTATGATCTAACATATCTTTCATTCTAGCTTATAAATTGCTGCTACAGTAACGACAACGAACAAAAGTATTATCTTCCGCAACTTCCATTATCCAATCTTTCAGTTTCTCATCCCTAAACCTTTCTTTCCTAACTTTTGAACGTACGGCACTTTAGTAGTTCCCATTGTTAACTCACTTACGGTTCTTCAAAAATTTGTTTAAAATAAAAGAAACATAACTGTATATAAACAATTTCAGTTTCACACCTGTGCCATACGAACTGACTTGCAGTTGCAGCAACAATCGCGACGATGACCTACGTCAGTCTTCACTTATTATTGTTAAAGTTAATTATTCGCGCCACTCTAAACTTTAAAAATAAAAGTGACCAAAGGAAATGAAAAAACTTTCGACAGGTGAAAAACCTCCATCCGAGCAACAAAAAACCTCCAATTTTCCCTCTTACCTCTGTTTCTTGTTTTTTCCCCTCTGACGGAAGCAAAAAACCTCCAGACTCAGAGGGAAACCTCTGACATTGGCAACCCTGGCTATGCGCCGTAAGCTGGCGGCACTGAGAGAAAGAAACGGGGCTTGTTCTTAACAGCCAAAGCGCTACGAGTTGAATGCAAGCTTCAGCTCCCAACATTCTCCGCTCAGGGGCCACGTTTAAGTGCGTGATCAATACGTATCGAGGACAGAGTGGTCATTATAGTCCAAGCATTCTGTGGCGGCCTAATGTTAAACTCGCAAAAAATATTATCTGGAAGCAAAAAATTTGAGCACATAGGAAAAGAAATTTTAAATAGAGTATCTATTTATGGAACTCGATACAAGATGGCGATACTGCGAGAATAAATTGACAGAGTACTAAAAGGTTTGGCATTGAGTAAAAACAAAACACCTGGAGTAGAGTATATTCCGTGTGAAATGTTAATAACGTTAGGAGAGCCAGTCATGAAGAAATTATTTCACCTGGTATGCAAGATCTACGAGAGAGGGGAAATATGCTGCGGCTTCAAGAGAAAATACAGTAATTCCAATGCCCAATAAAGCAAGTGCAGACATATGTGAAAATTACAGATCTATCATCGTGCCTGGTGGTCTTGGGATAAAGCGCTCGACTAGAAACTGAAGGGTCGCGGGTTCGAAACCTGGTCGGACGTCGGATTTTTTCAGTCTGCATTTGAACCTATCCTTCACCTCTCAACGATGTGAGGAGTCGCCAGGAACGACTTTTGGTTCGGATTCCACGTTAAGCTGTAGGTCCCCTTTCCCCGACTGGGTAACTGGGGGAGGCTAAGGACACGCAAGTCGCCAAAGTGGCGTCCAATCGAAAGACTTGCACCAGGTCAATGAGCCACACGAAATTATTATTATTACAGAACTATCAGTTTAATATTAATAAGTCATGGTTGCAAAATACTAACACGAATTATTTACAGACGAAAGGAATAACTGTTAAAATCCGATGTTGGGGAAGAACAATTTGGTTTTAGGAGAAATGTAGGAACACATGAGGCAATACATTACGACTTCTCTTAGAAGATAGGTTAAGCTTTTGGCAATGTTGACTGGAATACACTCTTTCGATTTCTGAAGGTAGCAGGAGAAAAATATAGGGAGCGAACAGTTATATTCAACTTGTTCAAAAACCAGACAGCAGTTATTACAGTCGAAGGGCATGAAAAGGTCGCAGTGGTTGGGAGGGGAGTAAGAACAGGGTTGTAGCCTTTCCCCAATGTTTTACAAGATGTACATTGAGCAATCTGTGAAGGAATGCAAGGAGAAATTTGGAGGGGGAATTACAGTTTAGGGAGAACTGAGAAGTAAAATTTTTGCGGTTTGCCGAGGACATAGTAATTCTGTCGCAGACACCAAAGGACGAGGAAGAGCAATGAAACGAAATAGACAGTGTCTTGAAAGGAAGGTATAAGATTTATATTAATAACAGTAAAACAATAGGAATGGAATGTAGTGTCAGAAAATCAGGCGATGCTGAAAGAATGTAGGTTGCCGTTTCTATTCTCAGATGAAGTGGCTTGCTCAGGACAGGGCAGCGTGGAGAGCTGCATCAAAGCAGTCAGAGTTGCAGATCACAACAAAGAAGTAGAAAGCTATAGCTTCAATCGAAAAATGTTAAATTAGAAAGTTGTAGGTTTCTAAAAGGTCTATTGAATGGTTTTTATATGTATCAATTTCTTTATTATTTTAAAAACTAGACTCTCTGTAGCTCATGAACTTTCCGAAACGTGCTATTTATTGGAAGTATATGCCACTGTAAGCCAAGAAATGCTTGTTCGAAAAATATTACTAATTTTTGTAGATAAGCTGATATTTTTGAGAAAAATAATCAATCCTTTTGGAAAAATGGATGTATCTTCTCAGAAGATCAGCCTGCAGTAACGGTTTTAGTCATATTTTCTTCTGGAAGAGTTGTACTTTGTACTACAATGCCATTAAACAAGTTTTAAGATTTTTGGTAATTGCAAACACCTAAATGTCTTCAAAAAATATTTGTAGAGCTACGGGGTCATCAGTTCCTAAACTTACAAACTAGCTAATACCTAGGACGGCACAAATAACCATGGCCGAAGGGGAATTCGAACCCCCAACCGTAGTGGCCGCGCAGACCGTGACTGGCGCTCCACAGACCACTCGGCCACTGCGGCCAGCTAAAATGATTTCAAACAATTTGCACTTTTATTTGATGTGTTCTCTCTAATTGACTACCTCAGAATTTTGTTATGAAAATAACATTTAATGAAATGAACTGATGACATTTTTTCGAACGAATTAAAAAAAAACGAAAGAAATAATGTTATTTGACTACCTTCTGGATCCGAGAATATTTTTTCCTTTAAAAAGTACTAAAGATTCTCAACAATATGCTTCAATAAGGCTATCATTAAATATACTTTCCAGAAAAAAGATTTTGTGTAAGTGACATTGTTTTATTAGCATCAGAAACTGTACTAACTGGGTAATAAAACGCAGCATGTGGGGCAGAGTGTGTCAGTTTCAGTCGATGCTAAAATAAGTGTAAGTGTATTTTATGAATACATTTAATAAGAATAAAATAATAAATTTAAACATCATTTGTATTACTGTATTTTATCATGCATCTCAGTAGCGTAGTAAATGACAGTTCTGGCACAGGGTAGCCGCACAGACTACTCTAGTACAACCCCGGACAGTCCCGACATGTCAGCCTGCCACCTCCAATGCCCATGCACTTGACCAATGTCAGTCCCCACCTCCGCCCCCACAGCTACCACCCGTCCCCACATCAGGTCAATTGTGCAAGAGCCGGACTCACCGCTTAATGCCCACCTCCACGATTAATTTTATTAAATTTGCATATCAATTTAATTGTGACAACCTTTCTTTTTAACAATAGCAAGGTAGCCGCCACCTCCAACAGCTACAAAATTGAGGCCCTCTGTCCCCATCTGCACACCCACCTCCACCCCACCGACAGTCCTAAAGATTGCTGCCCCAGTGCAACTCGGTCCAGGACTCGAACTGCACCAACCAATTTTTTTTTCGAAAGTTATTACTTACCTATGTATAGGTTGTGTTACTCTGTCCCACACCAAAATTGGAAACAAATGAGACAATTATTTTATTTATAATCATACTCCAGACATTACAATTACCTGGAATAATAGGTGATAACATCAAACATGTACTTGCACGTAACACGAGAATTTCATAAGCAAATTGACTGCCTACACAACTAATCACTACTGCCCCTGCCAGCTGCCAGGCCATCCAACACTGCTCCCAATTATTTTTAACTTGCATATCAAATTAACTGTGTCAGCCTATGTTTTTGCATTAACAATTATGGCATTCCATTTTCTCAGAATCGGTACATACTGTTTAAGAAACGTAATACACCAAATCTTAAGTACAACTCATATTGAACACAATTTTGCAGGTAAATATAGACACAGCGTAAAGAAAGGTGTTTTGGGATGGGATTTCTGTGTAAAAAACATGACGAAGTGGTCTGATATTTTCAGTGTTTAACTGTCAAGTTTGTTATGTCAAAATACTTTATTGTACACACATCAAAATTTTTTATGAAAATGATATGTGATTGTTGTACTCAGAAGGTAAATTGCTATACTACATTAAATCCGGCCACTACATGTGTGAATTGAAATTAGTTTCTATGAAATGGAAGACCTTATGCTCAAATAAAAACAGTTAATCTATTACTTGTTAATCATTTAAGGATATTGCCTATTTGGGACAAATGTGAGAGTGTACAGCTTATATCTGAAATCTTGAATGCATTGACAGTTATCCCTAGTGCAGGTTATGTTGAACAGTTACAGCTACTTTTAATTGGGGAAGCCAACGAATGTGAATGCAAACTAAGTCATGGTGGCAAACTGATCTGTAGTGTAGCATACCAGTAGCATTGAGGTTTTCGGCACTTTTATTTAGCACATTTTATTATATGAATTGACTCTTCCAGATAATCACAGGAAAGAAGAAAACAATAAACA
Source organism: Locusta migratoria (assembly GCA_026315105.1). Taxonomy (NCBI): domain Eukaryota; kingdom Metazoa; phylum Arthropoda; class Insecta; order Orthoptera; family Acrididae; genus Locusta; species Locusta migratoria. The sequence goes on along the minus strand of CM048745.1, from coordinate 468,712,375 downwards.
CGTCTCCCTTGAGTATTTTGGTGCATCTAATATAATATAAACTAAGTATATTGCAATGACTGCCTAATCCATAACTTTTACCCCATTTTGTTTATTGTAGATGAATGATTACAACATGATACAAGAATTAAACAGCTCACACTAAAATGAATTCAAAATAGTTTCACCAACAAATTCTCTCAGGAGCAGGACTGCAGCCTTGTGTTTACATACGGGACAGTCACATGACGTAAACTTCCGGCATCTAAACGTCAGAAGAGCCAAGTGCCTAGTGGCGTGAGACAGATCTGTCGAGTGTCTCCGTGTATTATAACCTATTTGGATAAAATTAAACTCAGAATAAACCAAAATGATATATCTCTTTGGAATAAACATTGACAAAGGGGCCGTATGAATAAGAAACAGCCACCCTGGAAAGAGAACATGTTCCAGAGAAGATTCGTAGAGCAAAAGTTCTCAATTTTTTATGAATAAAAACTTCGAGGAATATGCTCTGAGCAGGAAGTTCATTCTCGCTAGCTCCGCTTCTTCTGAAGTAAGTTCTCCATGTGTCATGTCCGGCACAGAACTGGTGCTCAATCGTGTATTTTTTTAACTATCCAAATCAGGCAAATTATTCAGTGTACAAATATGGAGTAGGCATCTATGTGTTCAGGAAGAACTGTACTATTTTTACATATTTATTTGTTGTCCAGCAGCATATAATCAACACTAAAATGGTCTTTTTACGAAAATTTATTCATCTGATGACATTACAAAATTTTCGTCATGAGAGAAACTTTTTTGTTATTGAAGTTGGGTTAGCATAATTTGGTAGCGAAATTTTAAGAATGCATCACATTTTCATCTGAACTTTGTTTGGTGTTATCATCACAAGGCGTTTTTGATAGAGTCTATTTAAAATCATACAATATTATTTTGCTACGTAGCTGTTTACAACTGAAAGTGTGTACTCCAAGCAAACAGGTAAAAAAGCAGTTGATTCCATTTGTGTTTCATTTCTATATTGGTAATGGAAAATCTCCTCCTACATCACTCTTGTCACTATATAAAATACTTGAAGTGTCACTCTTGTGACTTTATTTGCATAAACTCTTTAGTTTCTCTTGCCTTTTAAGCAACACAAAATTTGTCATTTTTATTGTAAACCACAGTAAAACATAAACCTAATAGAAGTTATACACTTGGAATTATGTTAGAGAGCTCACTTCAGAAAACGGAGAACGTTCTCTGGTCATGAGAAACTTCTCTTGTTATATTCATACGAAATTGGAGAGTGTTACCTATTGTGAGATTTTTTTAAAATCTTTTTTTCCATGTCCATGAGGGGTGACAGGTAGGCTGCTGGAGAGTTTCTGAACATATTTTGTTTAGGTTTATACTTTATTGAACAGTAACTTAAGCTAGTCTTACATCTACTTAATACAACATTTGTATTATTAAAATATTGGTTTGAAAATTATCTGTCTTCTATTGACACTGGGCACTTCGTTAGTACAATGTTTGTGCTGGAGTTTTTTAGGTTTTACCATTACACTATAGGGTTGTCGACTTTGGTAGTATACATGTAGGTATTATGAGTAGTCTTGTGCCTAGTCGAGTGATTTGTATTTCTTAAGTTTGGTTGTTACAGTGATAATAGATGTGATGTTTGAGACATAACTTTGTGTAAACAATAATTTTCAATGTAAATCGTTAAAGAAACATTGTAGATTTGGTACATTTTTGTAAGCTTTATGGCATACATGACGGTAGAAAATGGCCAAACCAGGAGGAGGCTGAGCGGAATGAATGAATTTTAAAATTTTAAAAAGTTTTATTTGAAAGACATAAATGTATATAAATATTTTTTTTGTACAGAATCCAAAAAAACCGTCAATAATATCGATATGAATCCACAGATGTAATTGTAGCTTAATGTAAGCATGTAGAAAACGAAATAACTAATTGAGTCTTCAAATGTTTTTTGTACCAAATGATACTTGATGTAGACTCTCACACCTGATGTCATGAAGGACAGACATAACATTTCATATATGTGTGAAATTGTTCCACAAAGTTGTAATATAGAAGTGTTTATAAAAATACTGTATGAGTTTATTTAGTAGTGTAGTGAAACCAGTGCATGGCCTTAAATAGGACCTGAAACCCTGAGATTTCATCAACATAAAACATCAAAATGTCAGTAACAAAGAAAATTTAGCTGGACTTCAAACTTGCAGTTACATTGTATATTTGTTTTAGCTCTCAATTACAATATCTGCAAATATATAATAATAATAATAATAATAATAATAATAATAATAATAATAATAATATGCTATAGAATTTCAATATTAACAAAACTATTTCTTTTGTAATAATATAAAAATGGCGCCCAACTTGTGGCGGTCTATTGTTGAATAATGTACAAATTAGTTTTCTTTTCTTTACATGTATGAAATCGTATAAACCAAATATTGGGAAACCACATGTAAATAATGAGGGAACAATTTTGGAAAAGGATGAACCAAGTATGAAAGACGCAAATATCGGAGCCATATGAAGATGTCATGAGGTAATGTACAAATTGCTTATTACTTTCTTGGCTGTGGAACTGCTTTCATCATCCTCCAATCTTTGTAGAAATTTCTTACAGTATTCTTTTTCTGTAGTGTAGTTTAACACTGTCAAAATTTCATGTTTCAGTGTTGTAGATTGAAATTTTTTATTTCATGGCTCCATTATGTAATAAAATGTAGTTAAGTTAGAGCAAGAAATTTACTTAACAGAATCAAAATTGTTTATAAGGCAAAATTTCAATAGTACAGGTACTATTTTATTTTAATTTTAATTTTTAATTTTATTTTGGCCACAAGTCTTGATTGTTGATGTAAATATGAATTATAGGGAGTTAAAAAGAAATAGTCATTGTTGTCATGGCAATAAGTAAAATTTCAAGCTTGATGGAAGATAATAGGGAATCAGATAAATCGTCTTCATCCTATGACAAAGTTAGTTTTGACTATCAATTACCGAATGAAAAGTCTGGATCTGAGAACCTATTTCAATTTACAAAACAAGTGTTGAAAATAACTTTCCACTAGTCTCAAACAATGATCCATTATTAAATCCGATTTAGCATTCACCAATTTCTTTGACGTTAGAGTCTATGGGAATGTCAGAACATCTCTGTGATGCAGATAATGAAACATCACAAGATGTTAATGTAATTGGATTAAATGAATGGCACACTCCATGTCGACAGAGGCGCAAGTCGTGCACAATGCTCAAAGCAGTACACCGACCACAACGAGTGTAGAAAAAGGGACATGAAATCGAAATGAAGGTACACCTAACATTGCAATGATATATGATTTAATATTAAAACAATCAGAACAAATGCAAAAACAATCGGAACAAAAGGGAACAGAAATGCAAAAACAATCAGAAAAAATGCAGATCATGCAGCAGCAAATGGCGACAAATGATCCTATCATTAATTTACAGACACAAGTTGCTCACATGCAAGGCGATCTAAAACGTGAAATGCACGAAATTAACGCAAAATTTGAAGGGTTGAATTTAAAACAGGTAGAAAGAATTGCTAAAGACTGTGAAAGTCTAAAAGCTGCCAGCAATTAGTAGAGCGTTCAAAAAGTTCGACTGAACAAAGGGTAGGTGAACTAAGGTAAGAATACAACTCTTTGGTAGATACAGTAGAACAGTTGACTAGGGAAGTAGGTTCTTTAAAGGTTGAACAAAGGGGTAATAGTATTCAATTACAGGAAATAAAATGGCAAGTACAGGCTGACGAGTGTGATAGCAGTTCTGAACACCACACATGTAGAAAGGAAGTTAAAAGAGGGGTAACTGAGGGTGACGACTAAATTTTAAGACATATTAATCGGGAGGGGAAGTTCATAGTCCACCAAGTGAGAAAACGTGTCACTCAATCAACCAAAAACATTGCCTGTTAATGCTGCACAATCGGCATATAATCAGATGACCGAACGAGTAGATCCGCTACCGTTTGCAACCCCTGAACAAACACTTTCACCATTACAAAATACTGAAACACAGGATGAGCTTGGGTCACCTATGGAGCACATAACAGTCCCACCTAGTTTGGATGTGTCATGTACAAATACAGTACAGGGCCTGTCAACAGTTGTGACACGAGCACAACCTTCAGGTAATGGTGAGCAAGTCACGACAATTGTAATAGAAGATGGGCTGGTAGGATCACGAAAATTTCCCACATTCTCAGAAGAGAATAAGAAAAACTATCCCGTTGTTTTCTTGCAAACTTTCTGGTACCTATTACCCCACTCATGGTTGGACAAAAGGAAAATCCAGGAGATAGTCAGTCATATAGACGGTAATGAATCCGCCTGGGCCACTAATGCAATAAATAGGTGTTGCACATATGCTCAATTTGAGCGAGAGTTCCTGGCACTGTTCTGGTCGCAATCTGTGCAGGAAAGATTAAGACAGCAAGTATTTAGCCAAGAACCATACAATTGGTGAGCAGGAAGTTGACGGAAATATTTTGAAAAATATTTAAATAAAACCTTGTACTGGACAATCACATCATCTCATGTTGTCAGAATATTTAAATCTAAATTGCCCATCAACATTGCAGAAAAAACAATGTGGGTACCAGAGTACAATTTCCCAAGTTTTCTAGATGCCCTCGACAATTATGACCTCATTCATGAGGCAGAGAGAAATATAACCTGAAATCCAAACAGGGAAAGTTACTTGAACAATGGGGAACCAATAAGCAATGGCAACAGTGGCCAAAACACTCCCCACATACCAGATAGTTCAAACGTTGGTCGTAATAACAATTACAGTAATGGCAATGATAAGAACAATGGTGGTTACCGAATGAAGGACAGCAACTGTAGAAGAGAAGGGAATAGATATAATCCTCGCTATCAAAATGGGCAATCACGAACCTATTTTCAAAGAAACCACAATGATAGCACACCACTTCATTCACGAAATGATTACCCACGGCAACAACAACGGCTATCAAAATGGGCAATCACGAACCTATTTTCAAAGAAACCACAATGACAGCACACCACTTCATTCACGAAATGATTACCCAAGGCAACAACAACAACAACGGCAGCAGCAGTGACCCCCAAGCACTATCAGGTGAAAGAACCTGGGGTAATTATGGCCAACAAAGGAATCAGAGCAACAGAGTTAAGACAAACAAAGGGTAGTAACCGGAACATAATCAGGTTCAGATTATTGAAATTGTACCGAACACAAATTCCGGTACACACACTCAGGAAAACTAATTTCAGTCGGGTTAGACACCCATACGCTGACAGTGTCACAGGATACAGGAGGAAAACTTACCACAAATAAACTTCATGAGGTTTAGAGAAGAGGAAGATTTAAGAGAAGAACTATTAGATGAACAGGTATCACTTGAAACGAAAACAGTAGAGATCGTTCAGGCTATGGTACAAGGAAATATTGGAGGCATTTCGATTCATATGGCATTAGATACTGGAGCAACAATTAATGTTATTTCGAACAGTCTTTTGAATGTAGTATCACAGTCTATGCAAGTACCATCTTTCCCAGTTCAGAATTGCAAAGTGCAGTGGGACGAAAGGCACTGTGGCGGCGCTAGCCACCAGCGTGTGTGTACTGCGTATTCATTGACTGTAATACCACCGTACGTAGACTATGTGTGCGTCATATCTTTCTGGTATCTGAGTTCTTTGCCTATGAATCGGCCATGCTCCAGTCTGACCTCAAGAGTTGTATGGTTCACATCCTTTGAAGAGTGTTCAGATATAAAATGTGGTAGTTATTACTGGGATCACCTTCCATGCTAATTCCCAAAGTGGTGACCCCGACTGAGTGTTCCGCGTGCTCAGTTATGTGTCGTTCCGCGGTAGTTCAGTGCGTTTCGTAGCTTTCGTGCTCGCCTACCGGTTCGCGGCAACAGCCAGCCGCCGCCCGGATTCTCGTGGGATCAACGTGCATTGAATTCGCAAGTGCTACTAATATGCCGAGTCACTCGCCTTCGCTTTTCACTGGCGGTAATTCGCAGGACGTGTTCTCTTCGCCTGCTACAAACACTGCAGTGCAACAGCGATGTGACTCCGGCTTTATTACGGGGCATTCGTCGAATGCTCCTCCGCTCGCTTCATCACCGACCGAGCACTCTCATGCACATTATCGTGCTTCAGACAGTTTTTATGTAAATATGGATCTCTTACAAACTTCAAATTTTCAACCGCAATAGCCACGCCGGGTGCACCAGTGTATCCTTCCTCCGCGCCTGCCATCCGCAAGGTGACGAACTGTTGGTGGGATGTGATGCCAATGCCCACAATCTATCGTGGGGCAGCAAGGCCACCAACAGTAGAGGGGAGCACCTTCTTGAATTTCTCCTATCTAACAACTTGGAGATCCTGATTAGGGGTGATGAACCTACATTCAGGAGTAGTAGAAGGGAAGAAGTAATTGACATAACTTTTGGTTCCATGATGATGGACAGTAACGTCCAAGGTTGAAATGGGAACCAGACAGACCATGGCCTATAGAAATTCCAGGAAAACGGACTAGGAGACATACAGGAAAAACCTTGACTTCAGCCTATCGGAAATTAAAGCTTCGATAAGGAATCCAGCAGAGTTCGAGGAAGTAGCAGAGGCCGTAACCTCTGCTATAGTGACCTCATACCAGGACAAGAAGTGCAGAAATAGGAGTGTGCCTTGGTGGAATAATAACCTGGAAATGCAAAGGAAACAGGTACGAAGACTGTTTAACCTTGCGAGGCGCAAAGGACAATGGGCAAAGTATCGTGAGGCCCTTTCAATTACAACCTTGCCATCAGACAGGCAAACGAGGCATCCTGGAAGGTATTCTGTGAGGAAGTGGAGGGCACGGCCGCTCAAGCGAGACTTCATAAAATCCTCACTAGGGTACCAACTAATCCAGTAGGAACACTGACGAAGGAGGGTGTGGACTATACAAAGACAGCACATGAAACGCTGGAACTGATCCTCAAGACTCACTTTCCTCAATATACTCTGGGGGATAACTCAGACCAGAATGCGATTCCTGAGAGACAACGGTTCTCAGGAATTCGCAAAGAGGACTGGGATTTGGCCAAAGAGTGTGTCGATTTCAGTAAGTACCGATGGGCGGTGGGAACATTTCAACCGTTCAAGTCACCTGGCCCCGATGGAATCTTTCCAGCTCTCCTGCAACAAGCGGGAGAAAATCTTATTAGATTCCTATGTAGGTTATTCAGGGTTAGCCTAGCAGCAGGAATCATTCCCAATGCCTGGAGGGCAGTGAAGGTTGTCTTCATTCCAAAACCAGGGAGAATTGATCATACCAAGGCTAAGGATATGAGACCAATCAGCTTGTCCTCCTCCATTCTTAAGACATTGGAAAAGCTGGTTAATGTGCATGTTGGAGAAAGGAGGTTAAGTAGGGCTCCTCTACATTCAAACCAACATGCATATCAGCCAGGTAAATCATGTGAGACAGCTCTCCATCAACTCGTTGGGAAGGTGAAGAAAGCGCTACACTTTGAGGAAATAGCCCTCTGTATCTTCCTGGACATCGAGGGGGCTTTTAGCAACACGACCTTCGATTCCATGGTTAGGGCAGCAGAGGTGCATGACCTAGGGACCCCTATATGTAGGTGGACTGGGGCCATGCTCAGTGGAAGAAAGGTAGAAGCTACCATGATGAATTAAAAAATGGTAATCAACAACACTAGGGGTTGCCCGCAAGGAGGAGTTCTTTCCCCTTTATTGTGGAATCTAGTGGTGAATGACCTCATTGGAGCAGTACTTTTGCCAAGGATACGAAGATGATCTTGTCATAGTAATACTTGGCAAATTTGCTGACACAATCAAGAATATGGCACAATGTGCGTTGGACATTGTGCAAGACTGGTGCAGAAAACAGGATCTGGGGGTTAGTCCTAAGAAAACTGTTGTTGTACCATACACAAAGAAGCATATCCAACATTCAAGTTGGAATCTAAAGCTTTTCAATGAAGCACTACCTGTGAAGGGGACAGTGAAATACCTAGGGGTTACCTTAGATGAGAAACTGACATGGAGCCCTCACATTAGGAATATTTGCTCCAAGGCATAAGGTACTCTGGTAAGTACCAGGAGAGCTTGTGGCGAAAACTGGGGCCTGAGCCCCAAGGGTATGCACTGGATATACACCACGGTGATTAGACCCAGGATCACCTATGGGGTGGTGGTGGTGGTGGTGGTGGTGGAAGAAGGTAGAACAGCTGGTTGCTGCTAAGGAGCTTGGTAAGGTGCAGAGATTAGCCTGCTTAGCCATTACAGGCGGAATTAGCAGCACACCAACAGCTGGGATGGAAACCATGTTGGATATGCCCCCATTACACCTTTGGGTCAAGATGGAGGCGGCAGCTGGTGCATACAGACTTAAAACTGGCAAAAACTGGAACTCTTGGGGATATCCAGAATCACACACTAAAATAGTGAGTGAGGTAAATATAGGAAAGTTTGGGGAAATGCCAGCTGACTATATTATAACCCCATACTGCTTCAACAAGCCTTTCAATATAACAATTGGAAGTAGGGAGCAGTGGGAGGAAATAGTTCGACACCATATGGGGGATATTGTCTGGTTCACTGATGGGTCAAAATCAGACCAAGGCGTTGGGGCCGGGGTATACAGGGTGCAGCTAAGACTGGCGGGCGTCATCTCTCTAGGGAAATTGGCCTCAGTATTCCAGGCCGAAATCACTGCCATCAGAGCGTGTGTGGAGGAGAATTTGCGTAGGTGCTACAAAGACCGTAGCATCTATATCTATTCAGACAGCCAGGCAGCCCTGAGATCACTGGCAGCGCCTGCAACAAGGTCTAAAATTGTTGCAGCATGTCACAGGGTTCTGGTGGAGTTAGTGGAAAGCAATAGAGTAAACCCAATTGTGGGTCCCTGGACACTCGGGGATCAGTGGCAACGAACATGCCAACAGATTAGCCAGGATGGGGGCAGAGACTCCATTTATTGGACCAGAATCTGTCACCAAGGCAATGATCAAATTGGAGCTACGTAACTGGCTCAGAAGACAGCACGTAGATTATTGGACCAAAGTCTATCAACAAAAACATGGCAAGGTAATGATACCAAAGCCATATTTTAAAAGAAGCTCTGCAATCCTGGGCCTGAACAGGAGAGAGATTAGACTCATTGTTGGATTGCTGACAGGCCATGGGAATTTCAAAAAACACCTACATACAGTGGGAATAGCAGAAGAGGACCCTAAATGTAGGACCTGTGATGATAGTGATGAAACTGCATCACATATAATCTTCGAATGCATTGCATTGGAGAGTAAAAGGCACAGAGCTTTTGGGACAACCAGACCTGAAGAAATTGTGTATAATAAAGAACTGGTAAAGGGACTCCTTGCACTGTTCAAAGGCATTGGTTGGCTGTACTAGATATACAGGGAGCGATACCGCACAATAAACTTAGTTTCAGTGTGGGCAGTGGCGGGTTGGACCAAGACTGTTTTGGCATCCCTGAGATAATCAAATCAAATCAATCCTTCCGCCGCACAAATGCTTAGCCCCCAACGGTTCAGAGTGCCTACAAACTTCATTTCTTCCAGTTCGGCACTCCAAAGTGGCTCTTATAGACGTACACCTCCGGTTTCTGGTGTCGGACCAAGTGAAAACTTTATGACTCTCCACCGAATGCTAATCACAGTGCAGAACCTTTTATTGTGTGCAGGGCCCACCCTGTGAACAATGCTGTGTCTATGTCGGATAATCGACAATCCGAACCGCTCACTCAGCCCTCAGCCGCAACGTTAACGAGTGTTTCTACTACGCTAGTCGTCGGCCCCACACCTCTCATGCAGCAATGACAACAAACTGTGTCGCCTCTGCTACACTGGCCTACAGGTCCGCCGTATGCTGGTCAGGCCCTTAAGCTGCCGGCATTCTCACACGACAATCCTCGGACTTTGTTTGCCTTAGTGGAACACTTGTTCTTCATTCATGGGATCACCAGCGACGCCTCACGGTACGCATATGTTCTGCCAGCTCTCCGAGACAACCTGGATCTTCTCGGCTACGTACTTCTCAACCCGCCCTGAGACAACCTGTATGACACCATCAAACGTATCTTCCTGGAGAGACCGTCACGCCCTGCTGACTAGACTGCACAGGATTTCATCAACTCGGCAACTCTGAATGACAAGTTGCCATCATATTTCTGGCGGTCGCTAAGGACTCAGATCGACCCCTCAATCATTCCTGATGCAGCACTGTGGCCCCTGTGGCTTCTTAAACTGCCGGTAGAACTTTGGTTGCAGTTTCTGCCTCAGACTGGTGACTCCTTAGACGCGCGTTTAAGACTCGCTGATTCGGCGCATCGCCTGTTCTCGTCGAGCGGCCTCTTCCCATATGGCCACACTCACTTGGCAAGACCATCACGACATCCTCTGCTGTGGACTACTCGCCGCCGGTACACCGACAATAACAGCAGGACACCAATCGCACCTATTGCTATTACCATGTCAAATTTGGCAATGCTGCACAAAAATGCCGTGCTCTGTGGTCGCACCCAAATGCCACACGTGGGGGGATGTAGGCGCCATCCCCAGCCCTGCTAATAACGGGCGTCTGTCACCACTTCACACAGTTTGCACCCTCTCTACGGCGGGTGCTCGCTTCCTCCAGTACTATCTCGCAATCAGTTTCGGCCATGCAACATGTTCCTTCGAGCTGTCAATGCATCGAATCTACAGTGCTTCGGCTCCACATCTCATGTTGTCGAGCTATCTTCTACCAAAGTGTTCGAGTGGACTTTCCTAGTGGCCAGTGTTCCAGAACCGATTCTAGGGATAGACTTTCTCTCATTCCATGGACTTTCTCCGGATATTGTTCGACATGCTTTATTTCAAAATTCCACTCATACGTTTGTCAAGTGTGCTACATCGAGCAGAGTTAACAATGAATATTTAGGTGTCATTCGTGAGTTTCTAGATACTGCCTGCGAGCTTGAAGAAACAATTTAGAAACTACATTCAGAACAAGTGCTCGCTCGGCTGTCAACCTCTGCACCACTCAAGCCTCAGGTTAGTTATAGTGTTGCCCTGCCTTTTGTCCCTGCTGTTTCTTCTCCATCGGAACTGTCACCTTATCCGAACATCAACCTCCCTCCTCCCCACTCCTATACAAACGTTTGCAAGAGTGATGTGGTACTGTCTTCGTGTCTCAAACATAAACAGACTGCGCCTCATTGCTCGCGCTCTTGGTAGAGTGCTCTACATGTTACATTCCAGGCTCGACCTACCGTGTCTCCTATTCCCTACTTCTCCCTCATCCAGTGGTAGTGCTAAGTGCTCAATTGTTGGTGTTACTAACAGTGCTACTAGTGTTTCTAACAAATCACGTTGCATGCGCCATCTGTCTGTGCAAAATTATGCTTCGTGGCACGCGCCAATTTGCTGTGATGTTGACAATGCCGTCTCTCACGCATCGCCCAGGTCACTCTCCACTCCACCGCCTGCTGCAGTAGCTGCCTTGGCGCCACCGTCACCTACGGGTGCGCCACCTGTGACTGGATCGGGCACTACGTGTCCGCGGGCGCCAGTCTGCTGCTTGTCAACGGCTCCCACTACTTCAACATCCATCACCGGCACTGCGGCGGCGCCACGTGCGCCCACTCGCGCCCTCCCAGTGGCCACCGCCAGAACCACGGGTCACTTGCAGATGCTCGGCTGACCACTGGCAGCTCACGTAACTCACACTGCAGCCACCCAGGCTATTACAGCGTCACGTGCGCTACCTGGCGCGCCTCCTGAGGCGGACACCAGGACTACGTCATAAGCGGTGCGAGTCCCGCCCGCCCTCACCACGGCTGCCAGCGCTGGTTCCTCTCTGCGCTCGCCGGCTGTCACAACCACACACCTCGCGGTGGCCACGCCCACCCCTGACGGCAGCTGTTCGGCGCAACCTGGCGCGGCTTCTCCGGCTTCTCATCGTGTGGCAGTGGTCACAAACGGTACTGTGGATAGGTTAAGGCTCACCAACAACATTCCCGTCTTCTCCAAACCCCGTCCCCTGTGTCCAGAAAAAAATTGCCGCGGCTGACGCTCAAATTTCTGAAATTCTATCAACCGGTGTAATCGAGCGCTCTAGTAGCAGTTTGGCTTCACCCATCCATCTTACTAAAAAACACGATTGTTCATGGCGCATGTGCGGGTATTATCGGAAGCTCAATGCCAAAACCATTATGGATCGCTTCCGCATTCCGAATGTCACGGACTTTTCTAAATTACTAGCAGGCTCCAAATTTTTTTCTGTTTTTGACTGCAAACGCGCGTACCAACAGATTCCTATGGCTCTGGAGGATATTGAAAAAACTGCCATCACCACCCGGCTCGGTCTTTTCCAATACCGTTTCATGCCCTTCGGTCTCAAAAACGCAAGTCAAACCTGGCAGCACTTTGTCAACGAAATCTTACAGGACTTAAAATTCTGCTTTGCTTATCTTAACGACATCCTCACCTTCAGTTCCTTGGTCAAAGAAAACAAATGTCACCTTCAAACCCTTTTTCAAGCATTAAATCCAGCCGGGATCGAGCTTAATGATGACAAGTGCCAATTACACCTCCCTTCTACACTTTTTTGGGAGCTCTCTTTCTGATGAAGGCATCTCCCCACCGGATGACAAGTTCAGCTCCATATTGAACATTCCCCGCCCTTCCACATTCAAAGAATTTCGTCGTTTCCTAGGGATGGTCATCTACTACTGCCGTCACCTCCACAATGCAGGTGCTATTCAGGCTCCTCTCAAAGACGCGCTAGCAGGAAAGCAAACTTCGGGCAACCGCTAGAGCCAGTCACTTAATGATGAAGTCTCTCCTCTACAGTTATTCTCCCGTAAACTCACACATGCCCAAAATAATTATTCGGCCTTCGATCGGAAGCTGCTCGCCATCTATGAGGCTATTAAAAATTTCGCCCCAGTGTCGAGGGCCGTCCCTTTCATGTGTTGACCGATCATAAGCCCCTAGCAGCTACTATCAAGGACCCTCCTGCTAATCCTCCCCTATCCCCCCGATGCTTTCGACAGTTCATGACCGACATGCGCTACATCAAGGGCGCTGAAAATGTGGTGGCGGACTTCTTTCCCAGAATGATGCCATCACCTTGGTCATAAACCTCTCCAACCTCGCCACCCTGCAGACTGCAGATGATGAGCTCCAGTCTCTCCTTATGGATCCTGCCTCTTCCCTCCATCCTGTCCGCACCACCTTCCTGGGTATCACTAGCGAGGTGTGGTGTAACGACTTGACAGGTAAACTCTGCCCCTTCATTCCCCAGCCCTTCCAACGTCTCATATTCCTACAGCTGCACGAGCTGGCACACCCCGGTGTCAAGGCCTTGCGTGTGAGCAGTTCGTCTGGCATGACATGAGAGAGAACTGTCAAGCATGGATCCGCTCTTGTGTCGCCTGTCAGAGAAACGAGATCACCTCTCACACATCACCTGCACTTGGCTCCTTTCCCCCTCCCAATGGCAGGTTCCAACACGTCCAGTTGGACCTGGTTGGTCCCCTCCCTCCAGTCGACGGTTACTGGTTTATATTCTCAATGATTGACCACACCACCAGGTCGATGGAGGCCACCCCCCTGTCGAACATCAGGGACGAGACCATCGCTCGGACGTTCATTTCCTCCTGGGTCTCTCGCTTTGACTGCCCCTCAGTCATAACCACTGATCAGGGACGCCCATTCGAGAGCTCCCTGTTCTCCCAAATTTGCCACCTGTGTGGCATTCGCAGGATCCATACCACCGCCTACCACCCGCAGAGCAATGGGTTGGTGGAGTGGTGGCAATGGACCCTAAAGACCGCTCTCCAGTGCCATGGAACCCTCTGGCTCGACGCCCTTCCATAGGTCCTCCTCAGCCTTCGCTCGACCTAGAAGGAGGACCTCCATGGCACCGTCGCCAAGTTCGTCTATGGGCAGCAACTCACCCTCCCAGGCGAGCTTGTTGCCCTGTCCCCACCTCCCTCTCCAGAGGAGCTACCCTCCCTAGTGGATCGCATCCACATCATATGCTCCTCATCCTCTCCCCCCCCCCCTGCCAGTCACTCCCCTCCCCCAGTACACGTTCCCTCTGACCTACAGTCTTGCTCCTTTGTTTTCCTTCATGACGACATCATATGTCCCCATCTCCAGCCTCCTTACTCCGGCCCACACCTTAACCCAGCTCGTGCAGCCAACACATTCTCGATCCTCCTCAATAGAAAACCTATCACCGTTTCGATTAACCGCCTCAAACCGGCCTATATCTATCCGTCTGTGACCCCGACCCCTCCTCCCCACAATCTCCATTCTCTTCCTTTGAGGCTCTTTTCCCCCTCCTCCCCCATCATGATGTTAGCCCCCCCTCCCCTTCGGGCACTGTCCCTTCCTCACAGTCCTTCCCCCTCTCCCTCTTCCCGGACCTCCCCCTTCTGAGGTTCTGCATGTCCTTTCCCCTTGCCCTCCCGGCTGTTCCCTGCTATCAGTTCTGCATTTCGATTTCTCCTTTCCTTTCCTCCGACCTCACCCTTCTCATCCGTGACCGCCACCTCTCTGTGATATGCAAGTCGGTTGCGAAATCTGAGCTTATCAAGTCCTTTACCATCCCGCTTGTCTGTGTCCCTCGGGGGTATGTGCCTTATGGTTACTGTCCTCCACCATACTCATTTTGGCTTCGCCGGCCTCTGCTACCCCTAACACATGTCGCGTCAGGTTCGCCTCCCGTTGAGGTATCTTGACCATGAGCAGCGAGGTCGTCACGTTCGTAGGCCCCTTCCTCTCCCCAACCCTCCCTGAAGGCTCCGTTGAGCTGTCAATCTGTTCCCCCCTCCCCTCCCTCTCCTGCTCCCCTTCCTGTCGGTGGTGCCTCCTCCCCCAACCCCTGGCTCAACAGGAGTACTCTGTACTGGGGGGATGGCTGTGTGGCTGTGCTAGACACCAGCATGTGCGTACTGTGTATACATCGACTGTAACACAACCAGACAAAGAGTTTGTGTGTGTCATATCTTTTTGGTGTCTGAGTTCTTTGCCTATGTATCGGCCATGCTCAGTCTGGCCTTAACAGTTGTATGGTTCACATCCATTAAAGAGTGTTCAGATATAAATTGTGGTAGTTATTACTCGGATCACCTTCCCTGCTAATTCCCACAGCACAAAGCGTAAAACTGCAGGTTCGTCTTCCACTGACTTTCGGAAATGACACAATTGTGAGTAATTTTCTTGTGTTAGAAGGTTTGATAGTAGAGTGTATCCTAGGCATGGACAATTTTCGTCAATCAAAAGGAATGATATACATTGGGCGACAAAAGTGCTATTTTGAAGAGGGTAAAGGCTATTTCTCTCGACTTAATCACAACTAAAGAGAGCGTGGCACAATAATTTAGCAGAGTGAATTTTCAAATCATTTACCTAGAAATCCTGTTTGTAGAAGATCAAACAAACGATGAAGTCGACGTAGAATGTTTCTTGCCTCATGGCAAAGGTAGGGACACACAGTATCTTACTCAGGTACAGCAACAAGATTTGCAGCAGTTGTTGAAAAAATTTCAGAAAGTTTTCGATAAAAGACCTGGTATAATAAAAGGGTACTTTTATCGTGTGGAAACCATACCACACGAGACATATTGTAATTATTCTTACCCCATACCTTGCTCAAAACGAGAGGCAGTTAATTCAGAAATAAACCGCAATATTAGTTGCGATGTAATAGAGCCATCTAATTCGCCTTACTGCAGCCCCATTTTGGCAATAAACAAGCGTGATGGCAGTGTCAGATTAGTATTAGATGCCATAAACATTAACAAAATTGTAGTGCTAGTTAGAACAAGACCTGAAAGTCTGGATGAACAATTATTAAAATTTTATGATGTTAAATATTTCACTGCCCTTGATTTCAGAACTTCATATTGGCAAATAAAGTTACACAAAGAAAGTCGCAAGTATGCGGCATTTGTTTGTCTAGGGCGTAGTTACCAATTTTGCGTCTTACCAGTTGGTTTAAATAATTCTGCAGGAGTATTTATCGCAGCTTTGGATAAGGTGTTGGGCCCAGAGCTGCACAGTAAAATCACATTGTATATCGACGATTTATTGATTGCGATGTCGACTTGGCAAAAACATTTAGATCTCATAATACAGGTTCTCAAACGATTCAGAAAAGCTGGAGTAACATTAAATTTAAATAAATCCTTGTTTGGACAATAAAAGATTAAATTTCTTCGGCACATAATTTCGCCCGAAAGAATCTTTCCAGATCCTGAGAAGATTAGGGCTATCAAACATGCATCCACACCATAGAACAAAAAATAATTAAAAGCCTTCCTTGGGTTAACTTCATTTTTCCGTAATTTTTTACCATACCAACTGTTGAACAGGGACAACTTATTGAATTTGTCGCGGAAAGGTCAGGTGTGGAGGTGGATGCAAGAATGCGAGCGCGACTTTCGAGCTTTAAAAATGCCCTAGTGAACGCAAATTTATTACATCACCCCAACATGTCTAAGGACTTTTACCTAACAACAGATGCATCGGTCCATGGGGTAGGTTGTTGTCTTTTCCAATGGCGAAATATTGATGGAGAAGTAAGACCATGCATGGTTAGCTTTCCTGGCAGACCGCTAACCGAGAGTAAAAGATCCTATTCAGTAACAGAATTAGAGGCATTGGCTGTCATCAGGGCATTTAGTAAATTGCAATATTACCCCTGGGGAAAGCATACTCACATATATCGTGACCACGAGGCATTTACCTTTTTGCAAACATGCAAACTATTACATAAAAGGTTGGCGAGATGGTCACTTTTGCAAGAATTTAGCTATGATATCAAGGGAGAACATGATGTCATTGCTGACTATCTCTCTCATCTGCCTGTTGGACTGCAAGAATTTCTGGAACTTTATGGACAAGTATCCAATTTTCGGATCATTTTGATGTATGACGGCACTTTCCGTCCTTACTATCCAAAACGTGTCAAGAGATGAATGCGCTCCAGGAGGCAGATGAGAGGTGGAGAAAGATCAGGTAAGAGTTAATAGAAGACAATAACACACGATTGAAAGATCGGCCGGCCGCGGTCTACACGGCCACTACGGTCGGGGGTTCGAATCCCCCCTCGGTCATGGATATTTGTGCCGTCCTTAGTCTTAGTTAGTTCATAAGTAGTTTGTAAGTTTAGGGACTGATGACCCCATAGTTAAGTCCCACAAGCTATACAAACATTTGAACATTTTGATTGAAAGATCACTACAAACTGCATGAGGGTATTCTCTTTTATCGGGACAATCCTGGTTCAAATCTTTGGAAAGTGTGTATACCGAGTGATTTTGTTGAAAACCTTATTAGGTATATACACACAATGCCTGGGGACACTATGGCGTCACTAAATGTGCGGAAAAGATTGGATCATATTGTTATGTAACCAATGTCTTTAGCCACCCTTATAAAATAATTAGAACATGCACAATTTGAAAAAGGGTTAAATATTAAATTTTTCTAAATTAACCAACTAACATCCAATTGTTCCAAAGGAACCTCTCGCTCTAGTATTGAATACATACAGCTGGACCAAGGCCTAGAGTGCGAGCTGGTACTAAGTATTTAGTAGCTTGCATATGATGTGTTCATCAAATATGTGTGTATGTACATCATGAATACTATTATGTCTGATCCAATCATCAAAAAGCTCACAGAAGATTACTTTGTTAATGTGGGCAAACCCAAAGCTGTAATATCGGACAATGCCACAAATTTTACTAGTGGCAAATGGAAAGAATTCCTTAAGCAACATGGCATTAAACGTATTTTATTTTCACTGTACCATCCGGAAGCTAGTCCAGTGGAAAGAATATTTAGAGAGTTCAATAGGTTTATGCGAACTTATGTGCCCACCAAACAATCTAAATGGGTGGAATTAATAGCATCATTCATGCAGATTGTTAATACTCTTCCACATCCATCTACTGGTCTGACACCTCCCGAGTTGATATATTCTAAAATAGAAGATGACAAGTGGTAAAGTCTTTCCCTAAGATACTCACACCTATTGTCTGAATGGAAAACAGAGTTAGACAAGCATTCAATGTACTAACGGAGGAGGCAGAACAGAGAAAATGTAAGTATGACGGCAAGTTAGTAAAGACAAACAAGTTTGATTTTGGAAATTTGGTGTTACTAATAGGGTACCCAAGAGCAGACAAATTACGAAAATTAAATGCTAAATGACAATTAGCATACACAGGATCTTTCCTTATTATCATAATCCCGCATTCTGGAAGCATCCTGGAAGCTATTTATTGGCTTATTCAGGTTCTGGAAAAATAAAAGGTTTACATCCACACAAAGACCTTAAACCTTATATACAATAACATATGGACAAGACAAATTTACCAAATTGGACACAAACAAGTTGCATGTCAGTGTTAGAGAGGTGCACACCTTCCCAAGTATGTAGCATGACAGTCGCACTGTAGCGTTAAATTTCTATTAGCGGTACTATTTATCAACACAGAGTCACTGGAGTGAACAACTGACGGTGAACCGCTGACAGTTGTTGATCAAAGCTGTTAACATGCCAAGAAATTAATCAGGTGTTTGGGCATGGGCAATCTGACATTGTGTATGAAAATTAACCAAATAAGAACACAAAGTAGCTGTGAAAACTTAAACAAATATGCAACATAAACGAAAGCTGGACGCACACTACTGACTAAAAATATATACAAATGGGAGCAATAAACCTAATACTGGCAATTAGAACAGTATCTTACAGCTAGCCGGAGTCAACTATTTAAATATAACCTAACGAACTTAACTACTTAAAGGTGAAACTAAATATGTACAAAATACACTTAGAAAATACAAACAAATTGAAATAAATATGATGATAACGTAACTTAACAGAAAAAAGAAAGCTTAGGGTTTAATGTCCCGTCGACAATCTAATATAAACATATATCTATCACCTCACAACCACCCACACACACACACACACACACACACACACACACACACACACACACACATATATATATATATATATATATATATATATATATATATATATATATATATATATATATATATATATATATATATATATCTTGTCCAAAGAATGTAGTACTAATACTACAGATTCTTAAACAATTTACCAATGGTACTCAGCAAACGCCATGGAAGCAATAGAGATAAAAAAGGGACAAGAGATAATCTACGGGTAAGAGGACTGTAAGTAAATGATTTCTGGGTAGCTCACATAGTGGTAAATGCATATATGTAAAGATATATAATATTAGGCATAAATTAAATTTGAGCAACTCAATGTTCGTTTGACGTATTGTGAGCATTGGGTGAGAAATACTGCCTGACGATATCAGGAGTCACACAATACTTGTTGTTGTTGTTATGGTCTTCAGTCTGGAGTTTGATGCAGCTCTCCACCCTACTCTATCCTGAACAAGCCTTTTCACCTCCTCATAAGAACGGCAACCCACATCCATTTGAATCTGCTTACTATACGTGTCTCTTGGTCTCCCTCTGCGATTTTAACCCACACACTTCCCTCCAATGCTAAATTTACGATTCCCCGATGTCTAAGAATGTGTCCTACCAAGCGATCCCTTCTTTTAGTCAGGGTACGCCAAAAATTCCTTTTCTCACTAATTCTGTTCAGTACCTCTTCATTAGTTATGTGATCTACCCACCTAATCTTCAACATTCTTCTGTAGCACCACATTTCAAAAGCCTCTATTCTCTTCCTGTCCACACTGCTTATCGTCCATGTTTCACTCCCATACAAGGCAACACTCCACACAGATGCCTTCAGAAAAGACTTCTTTACCCTTAAATAAATATTAGATGTTACCAAATTTCTCTTTTTCAAAAATGCTTTTCTTCCCATTGCCATTCTGCATTTCATATCCGTTGTACTGCGACCATCGCATGTTATTTTACTACCCAAGTAACAAAACTCATCTACCACCTTCATTGTTTCATTACCTAATCTAATTCCTTCAGCATCGCCTGATTTTCTAAGACCGCATTCCATTATTTTTGTCGTGCACTTGTTAATGTTCATTTTATATGCTCTCTTCAACATACTGTCCATTCCATTCAACTGCTCTTCCAGGTCCTTTGCTGTCTCTGACAGAATTACAATGTCATCTGCAAAACGCAATGTTTTTATTTCTTCCCCCTGAACATTAATTCCTATTCCAAATTTTTCCTTGCTTTCCTTCACCACCTGTTCGATGTACAAATTGAATAACATTGGAGAAAGGCTACAACCCTGTCTTACTCCCTTCCCAACTGATGCTTCCCTTTCATGCCCTTCGAGTCTAACAACTGCAGTCTGGAGGCGTGAATTGTTAGATTTATTGTGCTATGGCATGTGGCGCCTATTTGCATCCATGTCGGATATTTGCGAGATGGCATGTAAAATGAATAATTATGGCCTCCGCAACTCTGGCTTTTCTATAATACAGTCTGTGAGTACAATTATTTATTTTTATTATTTATTATGGTTTTCTGTTCTGTAGGACCCAATTTAGGAGTGAGACTCCATGGTCATGGAACAAGTCCATACATAACTTTTACACAAGAATGGTAGTAGAAAATGTTTAAGTAGTCCTTTGCACATGACAATCTTAAGACAAAGTGAAAAGAATCAATAAAGAAAAAAATGAATTAACTTAATTGTTTAACTTTTATAGGAGTTCCTTGACAGAATAAAATGAGTGAGCCATGAGGTAACTCTTCAATTTAGATTTGAAAGCGTGTAGGTTAGTGCTAAGAGTCTTTATTTCTTGTGGCAGCTTATTGAAAATGGATGCTGCAGAATACTATACAGCTGTCTACACAAGTGTCAAGGTGGTGTGATGCAAATGTAGATACGACTTCTGTCTAGTATTCACCGAATGAAAGCTACTAACTCGTGGGAGTAAGTTGATATTATTAAGAACAAACGAAATTAAAGAAAAATGTATTGTGACGCCAGTGTCAAAATTCCCAGAAATATCCTTTTTGCATCTGGCGAGTTACCCCAAAAAATAATGCTGTACGCCATAAGTGAGTGAAAGTAAGCATAATAGACTACTTTTTGTGTTGAAAAATCACTTATTTTAGATATTGTTCTAATGGTAAATATAGCAGAATTTAGTTTTGGAACAAGATCCTGAACATGGGCTTTCCACAACAGCTTACTGTCTACATGAATACCTAGAAATTTGAACTGTTCAGTCTCACTTATCATATGCCCATTATATGTTATCAAAATGTCAGGTTTCGTCAAATTATGTGTTAGAAATTGTAAAAACTGAGTTTTACTGTGATTTAACATCAACTTGTTTTCTACAAGCCATGAACTTATCTCTTGAACTGCATTATTTGATATTGTGACAATATTACGAGCAACATCCTTCACTACCAAGCTGGTATCATCAGCAAACAAAAATATTTTACAGTCACCTGTTATACTCGAAGGCATTTCATTTATATGAATAAAAAACAGCAACGGTGCTAAAACAGACCCCTGGGGCGCCTCAGACTTAATTATGCCCCATTGTGATTGTACGTCATAGCCATGTTCCTCACTGTGGAGAATTACCTTCTGTTGCCTATTATTAAAGTAAGAGGTGAACCAGTTGTGAGCTGCTCTTCGTATTCCATAATGTTCCACTTTTGCAACAATATTTTGTGATCAACACAATCAAACGCTTTTGTTAAATCAAAGAAGACGTCTAATGTCTATAGCTTCTTATTTAACCCATCAAGTGCCTCACAGAGACACGAAAATAAAGCATTTGTAGTCGTTAAACCACCTCTAAAACCAAACTGTACGTTTGACAACAAATTATGTGAACTGAAATGATCAATCAATCTGAAATATACAGCCTTATCAATAACTTTAGAAAAACTGATGGCATAGAAATAGCTCTGTAGTTGTCTACATTATCCCTTTCTCCTCTTTTATAAAGTGGTTTCACTACTGAGTACTTTAATCTGTTAGGAAACTGACCATTCTGAAAGGAAAAATTACAAATATGGCTTAGTATTGGACTAACATATGGAGAACAGTACTTCAGAATTCTGCTAGATACCCTATCATATCCACAAGAGTATTTAGTCTTTAGTGATTTAGTTATTGACTCAGACTCCCCTATGGAAGTATCATGAAGGACCATTTCAGGTAACAGCCTCAGAAAGGCATTTTCTAAATATGTTATACGATAACCTGTAGAAACTATTGCACATAAAATTAACTTGTCAGTAACAGAAACATTTTTACTACGCACTGACATGTCTTCTACCTGCTGCTGCTGACCAGACACTTCTGTCACGACTGACCAGATAGTTTTAATTTTATCCCGAGAGTTTGCTATTCTTTTGCATACCACATACATTTTGCATTCTTAATGACATTTTTCAGAACCTTACAGTACTGTTTGTAATGAGCTACTGCATCTTCATTCTGACTGCTTCTAACATTTTGATACAATTCCCGCTTTGTTCTACATGATACTCTTACCCCCTTTGTCAACCACCCTGGCTGTCTGTTACTGGAAGTACCCTGTTTTGAGCGTTCTAGCGGAAAGCATCTTTCAAACACCATAAGAAATGTGTTCAGAAAAGCATTATATTTATCATCTGCATTATCAGCACTATAAACATCCTATAATTCTTGCTCCTTCATTAGGATTAAAAAGGTCTCAATTGCAACTGGATTAACTTTTCTGAGTATTTGATACTGTTGTTTAACATTTTTTGAGAACAAATACTTTTTAGAATTAAAATTTGGGCATCGTGGTCTGATAGGCCATTTACTAGTATGCTGACAGAGTGCCCCTCTAATAATGAAGAATGAACAAAAATATTGTCAATGGTAGAACTGCTATTTCCTTGCACTCTCGTTGCAACAAAATACGGTTTGCATCATGTCATAGGAATGAAATAGATCTAACAGCTGACGTTTCCTTGAGCTATCACCTACACAATTAATGTTGAAATCTCCACAAAGAATACTTCCTATACAGTGAACCCAGAACCAATTCCAGCTTGGGACCTAAAAATAATAACAATCTCTAGTTTAGTTCCATTAACATTAACAACTCCTGCACAACATTCAAATATCTTTTCTGTCCAGTGTTTAGAAAAATCGATTGACTCCAATGAAAAATCGTTTTTTAGAGACATGGCCGCTCCCCCACACTGCAAGGAACTCCTAGAGTAGAAGGCAGCTATCCTGTATCCTGGCAAAGGAAGCCTCTGAATTGTCACATATGTGGATGGAAGTGAGAATGTATAGATTTAATGAGTGTGAGGGACATCCAAATGAAAATTATATGCCTATCAGAATAACAAGATACTTGTTTAGAGGCAGAGGAGATGAGCTATTGACACATGTAACACAAATACACATCAGTTACATACGGTCCTAAAGTTGATCCTCAATCTCAGTCCTAAAAAACTTTATAAGAAAGAGAACAAACAAACCCATTGCCTTTTATTTTAAACAAAAGTTGTCCGTTTGGCAGTCAGCTGAGTAAAATATTGTTTTTAAAGAATATATTCTTATTAAACAAGTACTATGAAGCCAGTAAAAGGTAAAGCAGTCAACAATCCGAAGATTGGTTTGAACACCACAGTGCTTTACTAGGCATGGTCCTGTTTGGAGGTGGTATGCCGTTGCCTTCCTCCGACCTTTGAACTGACTTACCCAACCAGTTATAGGGGGACCTACAGTTTAACGTGGGTTCCGAACCAAGGTGCTACTCGGTATTTTTCACATAAACAATACTGCCAGAGGTGAAAGAAGTGGAAAGTGACAGATAAAGATCCTAGGACCTGGCGGGGATCGAACCCACGACCTTTGGATTTGTAGTCGGGCACTCTACCACTCTACCACTGTGCAACCGAGGCGCACTATGAAGCCAGTAGTACAACACAATGTAGTAGAATACATACCAGGTGATGAAAAAGTTAGTATAAATATGAAAACGTAATAAATCACGGAATAATGTAGATAGAGACGAAAAAATTGACACACATGCTTTTATTAGAACAAAAAAATTCAAAAAAAGATCTCTTGCGTGCGTTTTTTGGTGATGATGGTGTGCTCAGCCGCCACTTTCGTTATGCTTGGCCTCCCAGGTCCCCAGAGCTCAGTCCATGTGATTATTGGCTTTGGGGTTACCTGAAGTTGCAAGTGTATTGTAATCGACCGACATCTCTAGAGATTCTGAAAGACAACATCTGACGCCAATACCTGACCATACCTCTGGACATGCTTTACAGTGCTGTTCACAAAATTATTCCTCGACTACAGCTATTGTTGAGGAATGATGGTGAACATATGGAACATTTCCTGTAAAGAACATCATCTTTGCTCTGTCTTAATGTGTTATGGTAATTATTACTTTTCTGATCAGATGAAGCGCCATCAGTTGGACTTTTTTGAACTTTTGTTTGTTCTAATAGAACTTTTTTTTGTTCTAATAAATCCCCAAGAGTGTATGTCAACTTTTACATCTCTATCTACATTATTCTGTGATTTATTAAGTTTTCAAATTTATACTGAGTTTTTGGTCATCCAGCAGATAGTTTGCTCTTGTGCAATGCCCTTAAGTATTCTGAAACAGTTATTAAACTGACTAGAATTTTATGAAGTTTATAAAATACATGCACACGATTTTTGACATTTAGTCACTATCTAAGTGAAAACAGACTTTATGTTTCCAAAGTGATCAACACTCAGGCATATTCCAAACAATCATCCTGAACACTTCTCAACTATACATCCTTCTAGACTTAGAATAAGTTTCTTTCTTCACAAAGTAGTTGGAGGGTGTTGAGGTTGTTTTATGGTTGAGAAAATGTGTAGCAACCAATGGTAACTGGAAGAAGGAAAGCATCTAATAAGAAAATATCTAATCCCTCTTTGTTTCATTTCAAATAGAGGATGATATCTTCTAACAATAAAAGATAAGAGAGAAGACTGATTCAAAATTGTATATATGTTGTATTCAGTTGATATATTTTAAAAATGAGCATTCTGTCTGTTGAGTATTGTTGCATGATATATTATATGTATATATAATGTTCACATCTTTAAATATGTATAGTATCATAGACCTAAAATAAAGTAAACAGTTAACAGGAAACAAGTTAAGGGTAAAAGGGGTCGACTTAAAACAATGTTGAACAACATTAAAGAATGTGTAATGTGGTCATGACAATAGCCATTGTCTGCATTGTGAACCGCATTAAAATTATGTTAGCTTTGTGAATCAAGTGTTCAAAGCGAAGCCACAGCAGTAGTGATGTAGGGAGAAAAATTCATAGTGAACGCACAATCTGTCGTGTGCTAAGCAAAAGGGATAATAAGTGATCGGTGTTGTACTGCATGTGCAATATCAAGGGTGAGGTTGAGTGAATCTCGAAGTGCTTACCTGCATATTCGTTATGCTGGATGAAATGGCAGTGATCGCCAAAGGGTTCCTCAACGAGCGGTCCGCATACTGAGACAAGTGAGGGAAGTAATACATGCCACCATCAACACTTAGATCAACTAGTGATACTTCCACATGCACCATGCTGACTCGTTTAACACTGAGCGCCCCCAGCGGAATCACGTGACCTGGATCGGTCTACTGGTATTGGACCCTTACATACCAGCAGAGACAATGCTGTTCAGTACGTGACCATGTAAAAATGTTAATGCTGGATACTATGGATGCAATAAGATCTGTGAGAAATATCACTGGACGCCAATAGATGTTAAGCCAGAACAATGTATGGTGGGATGTTTGAACATATAAAAGTCTCCCACCAATGAAACAGAAATTGAATAGAATGCCCTATGGCAGTGTAATAAATAAAATGGACATAGACAATAGCGCCTTGTGGCGAGGAAATGAAATGTACATAGTACTTTAATTATTCATGTGTACTTTCAGTGTATTTCTATATGGTCTCTATATAAACGAAATATGCTTTGAGATAGATATGTTAATAATATTGAATATTTTGATGTGTCAGAATATATTTTCATCTTTAGAGTAATTCTCTCACATACATATAGATGTGACACACACGTGTCAATCTGTAGACAGTTTAAGAATTTGTAGCATAATAAAAACCTCATCCTCTATTTGAAACCTACCAGAAATTATAATTTTGATTTTTTATATATTCAATATGAGATCTATTAAACCTACCACTCTTGGTATGTTGGAATACTTCTGCCATATGTAACATGCACCCGCCAGAAGTACAGAGGCGAATGTGGCATTACATGATGGTACAAGAACGTCAAACCAGGAAGAGGCTGAGCGGAATGAATGAATTTTAAAATTTTAAAAATTGTTATTTGAAAGATATAAATTTATATAAATATTGGACCACTTTATGTTACGGTAGTAACACTAAAAGTGAGCCTTTGCGATCGTCTTTTCACACCTCGAAATTTAAATGAAAATAACGGCTTAACCATTCATCTGACACGGAAATTGAATACATGAATTTGTAGAGGAGAAAATTCTCTACAACTTTGCTCTCTTCTGTTTTTTTCATATCTCGTATCGTTCAGAGATCATCATCATCATCATCATTAGAGACTGATTCTGCCTTTCAGCGTTCAGTCTGGAGCATAGTACCTCTAATAAAATTCCTCTGTGATCCCCTATTCAATGCTAACACTGATGCCTCGTCTGATGTTATGCCTTTTACTTCAAAATCATTCTGCACTGAATCTAAGCACTTTCTTCTTGGTCTACCTCGACTCCTCTTACCCTCCACTTACGAGCTCACGTGTCTCTTAGGTAACCTTGCTTCTTCCATGTGTGTAATATGACCCCACCATCTCAGTCTGTTCGCTCTAACTGCTTCATCTATGGTGTTCATTCCCAGCTTTTCTTTGATTTCCTCATTATGGACACCCTCCTGCCATTGTTCCCATCTATTAGTACCTGCAATCATTCTCGCTACTTTCATATCTGTAACCTCTACTTTATGAATAAGGTAACCTGTATCTACCCAACTTTCACTCCCTTACAACAAAGTTGGTCGAAAAATAGAGTGGTGCACCGCTAACTTAGTCTTAGTACTTACTTCCTTCTTGCAGAAGAGAGTAGATCTTAGCTGAGCACTCACTGCATTAGCTTTGCTGCACCTCGATTCCAGTTCTTTCGCTATGTTGCCGTCCTGTGAGAAAATACATCCCAGGTACTTGAAACTGTCTACCTTTTCTAACTTCGTTCCTCCTATTTGGCACTCAATCTGTTTGAATCTGTTTCCCACAAACATTACTTTCGTTTTGGAGATGCTGAACTTCATATCATAATCCTTGCACCTCTGATCGAGTTCTTTCAATCGAATTGGCCATTAAAACTAAGTCATCCGCATATGCGAGACTGCTTATTTTGTTATCACCTACTTTAATCCCGCCCTGCCAGTCTACTGTTTTCAACATATGATCCATGAATAGTATGAACAACAGTGGTGACAGGTTACAGCCCCTTGTCTTGCACCTAAAACTACCCTGAACCATGAGCTTAATTTGCCATCTACTCTAACTGCTGCCTGACAGTCTATGTAAAGCCCTTTAATTGCCTGCAGAAGTTTGCCTCCTATACCCTAATCTTGAAGAACTGACAGTAGCTTCCTCCTAGGAACACGGTCATAAGCCTTTTCCAGATCTATGAAACATAGATACAATTCCTTGTTTCCAGAATATTTTGTCTACAACGCTAATTAAAGAGATACCTCGATAGTTGTTGCAATCTTTTCTGTTTCCATGTTTGAAAATTGGCGTGATTACCGCTTTCGTCCAGTCAGACGGAACCTGTCCCGAATCCCTCGCCTTTTCAATTATCCTGTGTAACCATTTGAGACCTGATATTCCACTGTATTTGACGAATTCCGGCTTAATTTCATCCACCCCAGCCGCTTTATTGCACTGCTATCTACTGACCATTTTCTCCACTTCCTCAAATGAGATCCTGTTTCCATCGTCGTTCCTATCCCATTCTACCTGAAAATCTGACACATCATTGAACGTTTCACCTACATTGAGCAATTCTTCAAAATATTCCCTCCATCTGCCCAAGGCATCCACAGGATTGACTAGCAGCTTTCCTGACCTGTCCAAAACACTTGTTAATTCCTTCTTCCCTCCCTTTGGAAGATTGCTAATTACACTCCAAAATGGTTTTCCCGCGGCTTGGCCCAGAGATTCTAGCTTGTTTCCAGAGTCTTCCCATGATTTCTGCTTGGATTCTGCAATTATCCGTTTGGCTTTGTTTCTTTCTCTTTTTCTTTTTACAGGCTGCCTTGACTGTGTCATTCCACCAGGCTGTCTGCTTCTTCCTACCTTTACACACTACTGTTCCAAGACATTCTCTAGCTGCTTCCAGTAGTGTGTCCCTGTACCTTGACCATTCCTCTTCCAGTGACTGTAAATCATTAAATTCAACTAACTGGTACCTTTCCGAGATCATTGTTATGTATTTGTGCCTAATTTCCTTGTATTGAAGCTTCTCCATTCTTATCCTTCTACACATGGACCTGACTTTCTGCTCTTTTGGCCTCACAACACCAATGATTTGTAGTTTTATAAGTTTGTGCAAACATTTTGGACCAAAATAGTAATCTAAATAATAAGAAATTAATTAATAAGAGTGTCTGAAACCCTTTTAGGGAAAAGAAATTGTAGGAAGTTGCAGGCTTCGAAGCACTGTCCTTTAGTATCATAGTCCAACGCTTTACCCACTATGCTACAGCTATCAAGCAGAATATGAGTCCATTAATGTCATACTCTTGATGGCCGTTGTTAACTGATGCTAATATGGCATTTGTAGACACTAGACAGACAGACCTTCCAAAATCGCCGTTATTTTTTCAAATATCTTTGAAACGCTACGCGATATGAAAAAAACACAAGAGAGCAAAGTTGTAGAGAATTTTCTCCTCTACAAATTCGGTTATTCAATTTTTGTGTCAGATGAATAGTTAAGCCGTTATTTTCATTTAAATTTTGAGCTGTCAAAAGAAGATCGCAAAAGCCCACTTTTAGTGTTACTACCGTAACCTAAAGTGGGCCAAAAAGCCGTTCGCATTATAATTGTAGTTGCAAACGAACCGTCCACTTGACACGAAAATTGATTGACCTGATTGGTAGAGGGGAAAATTCTCTACAACTTCGCTGTGTTATGTAGTCTGTCTGTCTGTCTGCCCATAACGTGTTCCCTGTTTTTAAGACGAACCGTTCAACCGATCAGCACCAAATTTTACAGACATGATTGTAGGCCACCAGAGACCAGAACCTCCCATTTTCAAATTTTTCGGACAAAAATACGGTAGTAACACCAAAAAAAGCCGTTTGTAATATAACTGTAATTGCAATCGAACCGATCATCTGACACAAAAATTGAATAACCTAATTGATAGAGGAGAAAATTCTCTACAACGTCGCTCCCTTACGTTTTTTACATAGCTCGTATCGTTTGAGACATATTTGCAAAAACCAGCCGTTCAGAGATGTCACGTGACATTCCTCGCCCGGAACTCTCTCTGGCATCTTGCGTTGCGTATTTGATGATTTTCTTATTGTAACTTACACGTTGTCATTTCAAAGCAATGACACACTGGAAATTAACAAAAACACATAGTTCTTCGTACGATAATATAGTGTCTACAAATGCCATATTAGCATCAGTTAACAACAGCCATCAATAGTATGACATTAAAGGACTCATATTCTGCTTGTTAGCTGTAGCATAGTGGGTAAAGCGTTGGACTATGATACTAAATGACGGTGGTTCGAAACCTGTAACTACCTAAAAATTTTTTCCCTAAAAGGGTTTCAGACACTCTTATTAATTAATTTCTTATTATTTAGATTATTATTTTGGTCCGAAATGTTTGCACAAACTTATAAAACTACAAATCTAAAATTGGCTGTAAAACACATCAGTGCGATTTTTTTTCATATCTTGCACCGTTTCAGAGATATCTGCAAAAATAACGACGATTTGACGATGTCTGTCTGGCTGTAATGTGTTCCCACTTTTTAGGTGGAACCGTTCAACCGATCGCCACCAATTTTTGCAGCCATAATTGTTGGCTACCAGAGACCAGAAGCTCGCTTTTTGAAATATTTCGGACAAGAAAGCCGTTTGTAATGTAATTTTAATTGCAAATAACACGTTCATCTGACGCGAAAATTGAAGGATAAAATTCTCTACAACTTCGTTCTCTTATGTTCTTTTAACATCTCGTATCGTTTGAGAGATATTTGAAAAAATAACAGAGTTTTAACACCCTCCCACAGACATACATTACCAGACTGGCAAACGTTCCTCTGTGATTGAAGCCTGACACAGCCATCTTGTGTCACCTCACCTCAGAAATTTTCCGTACGGTACTACTATGATCTGATATGATATAACGTTGTAAGCTTTGCTAGTTGAATTGAAAATGATTTGCATTTGAACTAATACTTCCGAAATAATTACATTTAACACATAGGCATACATTGTCGAATCGTGTTATGAGTAGAACTTGTGACATACGGTTCAATTTTACTTAGCGTCTTGACCGCTTTGCATCATTATGTTGTCACTCATGTGATGTCGGCATTAGCTGATCGCGTGACAGCATAAATATTTTGTCATGAAGTCTTCGTTTACGAGGGCAATTACTTTTACTGAGTGAATGAAGGTACATACAAGAACCTGTCAACCATAGAGCAGATACAGTATTATTTATTTACTTCATTGTCAGTAAGAAACACTAATCAGGTGTCTTTGTATGGATTTCTAAGAATATATTATCTTGGCGAGGGCTTTCTATCGTTTTGTTGATGTTGCCAACACAATCATGTGAGGCTGCCAGGATGGTAACTAAAACTTCACCATTATGTACAGTTAAAGTAGACTGTAGTTATCTGAAAAAACACACTAATAAAAAGATGTGTTTTCCATGACAAGTAGCACATTTATAACGGTCATATTATTAAAAGAAAAGCTGAAGTTAACTGGAACTAGTAACAGATTAACAAAAACAGGAAACGCTACTCATTAGTGTATGTGTAAAAGCAGACTGTAGATTTCGTAAGAACTCTCAAAAGAAGGAGAATACATTAAAAGCGGCTTGTTAATTTCAAATAACTGATCCTGGCAGGGAACTGTCAGATAAAAGACGTTTGTTAACTTTCAAATAACTAATTCTGGCTGGAAACCGCCAGATAAAAGAGCTGAAGTTATTTAAAACTAACAAGTCCTAGCAAGAGGGATGCAAGATAAGAGATTTTCGCAACGGAATACATGAGGTTTCCTCTGGAAAGCAGAGGGAAACCATAATAATAAAACGTATCTGAGGTTAAATTACAAACAATTGAAAATTTAACTAAGCTGGTTTATTGCCAGATCATATGGAAATGGTGGCAACACCGATTTTCAATACACAATAAAAGTGCATCCCACTGTAATTTACTAGGCACTATTTTTGTTCACACACCAAGAGGGTCAGATAAGCAAAAACGAGGATGTAAAACATAAGAAACAGGAGGGTTGGTAGGACATGGGACACAATCATTCACAAGCGCGTAGCTGCGACACTTACTCTCACAGAAGACTGCAACATGAAATACAGCACAATGCACAACCAGGCAGATAAGCCGAATCTGCCAAGTTATGATATTCAGAACCACATGCACTCTGTTCCACTTCCAATACCCGGAAGGGGCCACTAAATTTCACACAAACCTTACACATGAGTGAACTGATAACGTAACCAAGGATTATATATGTTGAGGCGGCATAGCGAAAGGAAATGCAAGAAATACAACCTACCACAAGTTAAACACCACGTGGGCATAAGATGTAGAAAATCTGGTAAGTTCAATAAATTGTAAAAGAAATGAACTAAGTATCACGTTTAACTACTCAACGGACGCGGACAGATATTACAGAAATAGTAAGAGGTAGCATTATTTCAACGTCTGAAGGGCTGGAAAACGTTGAACAAAGAATAGGTCTTTGTTCCGCATGCTGTAACGGACACCAAACTAAAACTCACTAGTCGCCATTTACCATTTAATAGAAATCAAACAAAGTCACACCGGAAAACATCCACGAGAGGAATACGCGACATTCCCGAGAATAACATAAATCACACATGCCTAAGGCACACATAACTTATTACTGCTACAAAGCGTAGCATGGACCTAGCTGTGGTTCACCATTTAGACCATACGAACATTATACCTAAGCCGAAACTGGAGAGAGAGTGACGACGCCACTCAGATACCTACGAATGCTCGCGCCCAAAGCTCCCAAAGAGCATCGCGGAGACATACCGTACTCGCGCAAAGAGTCTAGCTGCCTGCGTGAGGTCGATCGGTGCACAAGGTCTTTGGTGCACATCGACTAATAGCAACGCCCCTAGTGGGAAGTGGCTGAACGAGGCAGGCGCGGAGCGCACACCAACGCTCCCAGCGTTAGCTAGTGGAAACAAGGCATAAGCAAACGACGCACAGCAGAGCTCCCTGCGGCGAAACGAGGCAAGCGCAGAACGCAGTAGAAACATATCACTTACACACAGGGTAAATACAGAGTGGGGAGCATCACTACATGTCAATGCAAGTAAATACTTTAACTTAAGTCAATAAATCAATAAGTTTTTAAATTGAAAATAGAATCTAACAAGTGAAAGGCCTCTATAACTTCAAAGGGAGGTGAGCAAACATTGAAAAAAATGAAAAGAGGCAGAGAGCCGTCTTTCAACATGTTATCCAACGATAAACTACGCTTCTATGATGACCATATTAGTGCTACAAAATCCAAAGTTGAATGAAATTGGAACAGATTAATACTAACAGGAAATCAGTGCAAGTCATTTCTATATGTATCAAAGCTTAATCCAGCTGAAAAAATTACAGCCATATACATCATACGAATTTCTCATATGTCAAAAGTCTAAAAACAGTGTATTTATGTCAGTTCTTAGGTATTTTTAGGACTTTTATCTATAATAACGCAAACGACTGCTTTCACGTTATAGTATAGAAATATGGCGGCGAGACTTCTCTGACACCAATGATACTGCATATGGCATTGCCGGTCTAGTAATATAAGTCTGTGCACCCTCCATTAAATTAACCAAAACCAGCCGTTCACAGATGTCACGTCACAGAATAGGGAGTATACAGAATTGAAACTCCCACTGCAGTCTGTCGTCCAAAATTTAGTGCGCATGTGCGGAATCGGCCATCTTGAAAAGCAGTAAACGCGTGGTCATCCCCTACTCTGTGGCGTGGTAATGCGCCGTTTTTGTTTGTTAATTGTGTATTTCAGCTGCCTGAATTGCATAAAAGTAAACAAGTATTTAATGCAATGAAAAGAAAGAACTGTGTGTCAGTAGCTAGAGCTGTTCCGTTTTTGTTACGAGCAGCAATAAGAGTAAAGGTGTGGTATTCAGAACCTATTTGCCGGAATAATTCTCATACAAATAAGGACATAAGCTTCTTCACCTTCCCAAAAGATGTTGAACGGTTAGTGAACGTCGCTTTATGTGTGGTAAAAGTTAAATGTTATGTTTCGAGTGAGAGCAATGTGTGCATAATTATTAAAATTAGCCTTGCTTCTTCTCTTGACGATAACTCTCGCTGTTGCTGTAGCAGTTCAACAGCATCGAAATGTTGAAGTACATTTATATTTTGTAATTATAAGTTAAATGTCGCACGGAATAATATAAAATGAAAGACAATGAATAGTGCATAAGTAGCGGGACTTCAACATTTTGCGCGTGCGTTCCCTTTTCCGGTTGCCCACATAGGTGAGATATTTCAGGAATTTTTAAGGCTCATCTATCTGCTCACCTTCACATAATTTGATGCAAACGGTAAAATTTTACTGAATGCAACGGAGGCGTAGCGTGCTACTGTTAACGACTGTTGATCCTCTTACAAGAGGAGGTCGGCAATCGGGACCCGCCGACCCGCCGATTTCGCCCAAACTGCTTTTGTAGGAGATTGGTCTCCCTATAACTTGCCTGAAATATTTCGCCTGAGTGGGCCTTAGGAAAGGAGAAAATGCTCTCGAAAGTTTTTCCAATAGTACTGTACATCTTATTTAGCTATCTGTTCGTGACTAGCGGCGTCCCCAGGCGCCCTGGGATCAATCCTAGGAGCTTCCTATTTTTATTTTTTTTGTCTACCATTACGCTACGCCGTTTATTCATGAACAGAGCGCTGAATAATATGTACAGTGCTATCGGAAAAACTTTCGAGAGCATTTCCTCCTTTCCTAAGCCCCACTCAGGCGAAATATTTCAGGCACGTTATTTGGAGACCCACCTCCTTCTACACACGTAACTTGGGCGAAATCGGCGGGTCCCGATTGCCGACCTCCCCTTGTTACGATATTCAAACAAATGGAATAAGGGGAATAATCTTGCTGTTCTTGCTCTATGGTTGGCATTTTCTTGTATCTACCTTTCTCTGGTCGGTAAAGTAATTGCCTCGTGAAACGAACATTATGTTACCAACATTAAAACATTACTCCTCCACTGCCGTAAGTAAAACTGAACCAGTCAAATCGATGACACTCATCCTGCCTCCTCCCCTTGTTCTACGCTGCTTAGGCAGGTAAAATTTTACTTACGGCAATGGAGGCGTAGTGTGCTAATGTTGGCAACGAATGCTCTTCGGATACTCAAACAAATAGATTAAGGCGAATAATTATTTCATGTTGTTCCTGCTCTATAGTTGACAGATTTTTCTATATGCCCTTCTCCGATCAGTAAATTAATTATCCTCCTAAAGCAAATACAACTTTTCCAACATTGAAACACAACTACATCACTGCCATAAGTAAAATATAACATATTGGTATATTTTAAAGGCAATATTTATTTCCAGTGATAAGAAACGGACTGTGAATTCAAGGAGAGCTGGTTTACTTAAAAATATATTCTCATATATTTAGTAAAACGTTTTGTCAGAGTGATAATTTTCTAGTTGTTGGAGTTCACGAACAGAGACTTGTAATATAAAACCAAAATTTAAAAAAAATTCAAAGTGATAAAAATGACCCATCTCTGAGGTAAAAATGGCGTGTAATGTTCTAGTGAATGCATATTGACAAGGAAGTCTAAGAGGACAATGATGAATCCTTTTTCTTTTGCTATAACTGAAACAATGTGTGCCACAATACGACAAGTACAGAGTAAGTTTGTTATGTAGTTTTATGTTTCCGCTACCTGTCCTTCATTTATGAGTAATTTATCAGTTTTATATATGCCCAGACGTCGTTATTCTGTGTAATCACGTTGTACTGCTAAGTCTGACTGAATATTTCGTGCAAATTTATTCGTGTCAAATAAAACCTGGCAGTTGTAAAGTCAGTTTCTTGTTTATAACTAATTTCCCAAACAAAACTTCGCATTACTTGGGATTTTTTTTTTTTTTTTTTTTTTTTTTTTTTTGATATAAGCACCAAATAAAACGATCATTGATCCCATCGTACATTTTCGTAGTTTAAAATTTAGGCCTACTTTTTTTTCGTTGGATTACAATTAGGTGCAAGAACAGGGCGCAAAATAGAGGAGAGCATCATGAAAAGCCGTTTCCTTTCTTAAAAGTCGGTGAGGTTAGTTGCAGTTCGTAAAAAATCCATTTGCAGCTAAAGTACTAAGTGGCTATAGTTCCGCGTTTACTGCTTTTTAATATGGCGTTGAGCGCAACGCTTGGTAACATACAGATCAAAGGCGCCGCCTCCAGCTTTCCGTTCTGTATGATCCCTACTCTGTGGTCACGTGACATTCCTCGCCCAGAACTCTCTCTGGCATACACCATCTTGCGTTGAGTATTTGATGATTTTCTTATTGTAACTTACACATTGTCATTTCAAAGCAATGGCGCACTGAATAATTAACAAAAACACCTCGTTCTTGGTATGATAAATGATAAGCTAGCATCTGCAAATGCCATACTAGCATCAGTTAATAATGGCCATCAATAGTATAAGATTAAAGAACGCATCTCCCAACTGTTAACTATAGTGGCATCCAGAATACAAGATTATCGACCTATAACTCTGCTTAACAGCGATAAGAAATTATTTACACGGTTGTTGGCATCGCGACTCAAGAAAGTAGCATGGGTATATCACATCCTTCGATCAAACGTCTATAGGAGAAGACAACAATATCCATATGGCTCTTTGCCATTATCGAGACATGATAGCACTTGCCCGGTATCAACGACTTCCTGGTGCCTTGGCTTCACTTGACTTCAGCCAGGCCTTTGACCGTGTTGATCACTCCTACTTGCAGACTGTTCTCCAGCACATGGGTTTACCTGGCGACATTGTCACAGTAGTTATGTGCCTTCTGACCGGTGCGACCTCCAATATCCTGTACAATGGTCGCCTCGCCCCACCCTTGGTTATAACACCATCCGTCCGACAAGGCTGCCCACTTTTAACGCCTTTGCATTAGAACCATTGCTCCAGGGACTACACCAACGTTTGGAAGGTATGGTTTACATGGGAGCCGCTTCTGTTGTACAGCCTACGCCGATGACCTCGTTCTTTACCTACGCACTCAGAACGATGTACGGGCAGCCCTGACATGGGTGGCAACTATGGTGAGGCATCAGGCAGCTTGCTCAACGTCTCAAAATCCAAGGTCTTCCTCATCGACGAGGGCCTACCAGAGAGAAGCATCGCTCCTCTGAGTGTAGCCAGACGTCTTGGCGTAGATTTTTCAGCCGATCTCCGCCGCTCAGCAGCGATCAACGGCAGGCGATTGCTTCAGAGTATCAGGGGAAGTCTGGCAGATCACCGGCTACGATCCCTCGACATAGTTCAACGTACACAATATGTGAACATCTATCATGCCTCTCGCATACCCCATGTTGCTCAAGTACTACCGATCCCAACTCTACTGGCACGGCGTATATTGGCTGCATTCGGCCACTACATCAACTCCGGATTGATATTCAAAGTGCAATAAGACGCCCTTGCACTCCCGCGGGAACGTGGTGGGGTGGGACAAACACATGACCCGACCAGAGTCACGGCACTCTACGTCAGCTTCCAATCAGAAATCTGGCGACGTTGCCCACAGAGTCTCACCGGTATCCTATTCAACGCCTTTGCCCCAGACTCTTTGGTTGCCCCAGTAACGATTGGAGCCACTCCAGTTGCCTTCCATCACATCCGACGATTCTTTCTGGACCTTAGTTACATATACAAATCTTTCCATTTGCCTCAGACTAAAACAGTTTAGGATCTTCTACAACAGTGTCGACCATTCAATCCAATCGAAATTAAGCATCCACAGTATGTGTGGTGGCATGTATGGAAAGCTGTTTACGAACATTTTCTCGAATCAGACGTCCAGTCAACTTGGTATCTCACTGTGAACGGAAAACAAGTTAACCGACATCGCCTGCATCGGCTCCATCTCGCCGATTCACCACTCTGCATTCACTGCGGTGTGGACGACACAGAGGCCACAGGTTCCATTGTGGTCAGGCAAACGACGTCTGGACGCTTGTGTGACGAATTTTGGTGTTCCTCACTAGCCATACACCCGCCCAGATCGACACCAACATGCTCTTAGTTCCAGGGGAGACTTTCTACCCCACCACCAAAACACAATCGGTAAATTAGATTTGTGGCCACACGATCCGATACATCTTTGATTTTGGCGAGAAATCACCACTTGGATATTGGAACTTTGTTAAAGAACGACACTGCGTCCTAACCCATAACCCAAAGTACCAGCAATATTTTTCCAACTTTTTAGGGAGTGCCTTTCATGACACGCCTCGCAGCTGGAATGTCCAAGACATGAGAAGATAAATCTTACCACAAGCAACCTGAACTGAACAGAACCCACAACCAAACATATCAATGAACGAGAAGACATGTTTTGACGTTTCTCCCAATGCCAGCGGCAACACTACGGCGCACCTCTTATTATATATATATATATATATATATATATAGAATAAGTAAAAAAGAAAAAATAAAGAGTACAAAAGAAAAGAAGTTTTCTCAGTTATTTCTACCATATCTCCTGAGTTTTCTTTCCTTTATTATTATTTTTCTGCTTTTGGTAGCCTATTAGCCTTCTTTGCTCCATATTAGAATTAGGTTAGTTGGACTGGGACTAGGATAAGGTAGGAGCCAATGCCTGAAGTGGTCAACTGTATTTTTTTTCTAAGGGCAAGTGGTAAGTTTCTCCATTTTTTTCAGAAAAAAATAAAAATAAATAAAAATAGCATAGTGGGCAAAGCATTGGAATGTGCCACTGAAGGTCAGTCGTTCGAAACCCGCCACTGTCTAATTTTTTCCCTAAAAAGGTTTCATCCACTATTATTAATTAATTTTTTATTTTTGAAATTATTATTTTGAAAAAAATAAAAAAAATAATGTAGTGGGCAACGCGTTGGACTGTGACGGTGAAGGTCATTGGTTTGTAGCATAGTGAGTAAAGCGTTGGACTATGATACAAAATGACGGTGGTTCGAAACCTGTAACTACCTAAAATTTTTTCCCTGAAGGGTTTCAGACACTCATTAATTAATCTTTTATTATTTAGATTATTATTTTGGTCCAAAATGTTTGCAAAAACTTATAAAACTACAAATCTAAAGTGGGCCATAAAACACGTCAGTGCAATTTTTTTATTTGTGTAGAATCAACAAAACTGTCAATAATATTAATATGAATCCACAGATGTCATTATAGTGTAATGTAAGTAGGTAGAAAACAAAATAACTAATTGATTCTTCAATTTTTTTGTAACAAATGATATTTGATGTGGATTCTCACATCTGATGTCATGAGGGACAGACATATCATTTCATATATGTGTGAAACTGTATACCACAAAGTTGTGAAATAGAAGTGTTTATAAAAAGAGTGTATGGCTTTATTTAGTAGAGTAGTGGAACCAGTGCACAGCCTTAAATAGGATATGAAACCCTTAGATTTCATCAACATAAAACATCAAAATGTCGGTAACAAAGAAATTTTAGGCAGACTTGGAACTTGCAATAAATAATGACTCTT
The DNA here is from genome assembly GCA_026315105.1 of Locusta migratoria. Taxonomy (NCBI): domain Eukaryota; kingdom Metazoa; phylum Arthropoda; class Insecta; order Orthoptera; family Acrididae; genus Locusta; species Locusta migratoria. Next base: position 468,673,231 of record CM048745.1, on the reverse strand, counting down.
ATAAACAGTAACATTGTCTATTTGTTTTAACTCTCAATTTCAATATCTGCAGATATAAATAATAATAATTCTAATATGCTATACAATTTCAATATCAACAAAACTATTTCTTTTATACTTGCATAGTATTGATTTACAGGATGTGATTGAATAGTATAAGATGGTTTGTGGTATGACATAAATAATACAAAATCAATTGTTTAAAAGATTGAGTGAGCATAATAAAAAGCAGTGTGAAAATCTGTATAGTGTTGGAACATGAAATAATATCCCATCAAAAGCACAAAATGTACAAAAATGCAAGTCTCATGACGAATTCCTTCCACCATAAAAGTCGTGAGATCTTATGGGAAACCAAGTTGGTTATTCAACACCTTGTCATATTTTTTTTATCTAATTAGTTATCTACACAACATTTGTAGTGACTATATCGAAATTATACATCTTTATTTCTGTAATAAATGTAATGACCTGGCAATTGCACCATAATATAATAACATAAGAATAAATATAATGATCTGGCAATTGCACATCATCATAACAACATAACAATAATTTATATTCTATTATGTAACCGAACATAATCGCATAAGAATAAACTACACTCACATGTGCATAACATGTTTTTAAGTAATAGTGTATGTTGCCATGGGAAACCAAGTCGGTTATTTTAGTTAGTGCTCATAGAACCACATATTTCTTATCTACCACTTATTTGTTATGTAGCAACATTTATAGTTACTATATTAGTATAATGCATCATTAGTTCAATAATACATATAATATCTTCACAAACTGACCATAATATAATGACATCAGAATATATATAATGATTGATCGATTACACATGGACTTATGAAAATAATTTATTGTCCACTATGTTTCCAAACGTAAATTATTTTAAATATTAGTTTACATTGCTGTGCGATTGCCAACTCATTATATTTATTATAGAAATAAAGATGTATAATTTCGATATAGTCACTACAAATGTTTGTAAATAACTAATTTGATGAAAAATTATGACAAGGTGTTGAATACGTGGTTCCATTAACATTATCTAAAATAACCGACTTGGTTTCCCATAAGATCTCACGACTTTTTATGGTGGAAGGAATTCGTCACGAGACTTGCATTTTTGTACATTTTATGTTTTTCATGATATCATTTAGTTTTTTAGGTAGTCCTTTTCTGTAAAATTCTTTGTACATCAACCACGGATTTTCTTAAAAACCATTCCCTGACTCTTTGATTTGGTGTGGTTTCATTCTGTTTGATGTAACAGTATTTGTAAATTCCGGAAAGTCGATTCCATTGTTATTGTTCAAGCCTTTCATCATGTACAGTAGTGCCACCTTTGATGGATCAATATGCAAATATCAACAAGTTAGTGTTGTATTTCGCATCAGTTTGTGAACTTCACAAAACACGAAAGTTGTGGATTAGTAAATTAGTAATACACAAATATCGTCAAGTTTGCCAAGTACACGATAGAATTTTACTTATGGCAGTGGTGGCGTAGTGTGCTGAAGTTGGCAGCGACTGACCAATGAGACACTTTGGATACCAGTGACATATAATTAGTGGCATAATCTTTCGTGTTGACCATGAAGTAAATAATTAATTCTGTTCCTGCTCTGTAGTTGACATGGTTTTGTGTGTATCCCTCATAAAGAGAACTTTTGTTGCCAACATCTGCACACCACACCACTGCCGTAAGTAAAATTTACTGTTTACATCAAAACTCTAAATGTGACGAAATTTTGTCAGTTCATTCCTGTTTATTAAGACTGTTATATCTGTACACAATTAATTGTTGATACATTGATTTTAGGAAGACCACTAATACTATATTCGGTAGTGCCAGTCTAGTAATGTGTGTCTGTGGTTCTGCCAAGGAGTGTTTGTTTTGGCACCCAAAACACTAATATTCCATGACTTTTTCCTTTCAATACGCATCATACATCGATTTCTCTGAATTGAACATTGATGTAACCATCGATGTTTTTTTAATATTGATCATTCTTAGGGCAGTTGTTAGTAGCACTTCAATTTTTGATATTCACTTTTTATTAGAGTTGGAGATTTTAAATCTTGATCCAAGCTATAGCTTTGAAAATATCTACTCAACAGCTATGTACCCTAATGATTATTGTGCACATCTACAGCAAACCATCTTTTGTAATATATACGTTTCATTGGGCTCCTGATAATATTATCATAGAAAATTAGCACTTCAATTTTTAAGTTCACGTATTTATATAATGATATCATGTTGATAACATGAGCAAAACCAGCACCTCCTAGAGAAGACAGAATCCAATACTCACTCCAGAGAATTTTCACTCTGTGGCACAGACCACAGATAACATAGACTGCGTGTTTCCCAGATCAATGGCGTCTTTTTATGTATGCCATGATGTGGTTTGAAACCATAATGTAACGTTTTTGCTCCCAGTCTGAAGTTTTTTCCCCGCATCATTTGACGGAATTTTCGACATTATGAGTGACAGTTTTCTCAGTTATAACTGAAAACAAGCTATAATGTGGATGTCATTGGTACTGTTTCCATTTGCAGAAATTTAAGCTATATCATAACAGTTAAGGCCAATTCACACTGTCCATCACATCAACGTCATGTGATGACACCATCACGTCAAGTTGAATTCACAATGTCCGTCAGTGTCCATCACATCAATTCTCCCAGCTCAATACGTGATGTTCAAAGTGAGGTTATGAGTGGCAATCTGTTATGTAGAAAGTCATAGTTTAATTCTAGAATTGAGGGAACAACAAAGCTACACGTTATTGAAGGTTCAAAGAAAACTTTACAGTGTATGTTCTTGGCCAACTTACTGGGAACTGAAACAACATTTCAAAACATCGACATCTATTTTCAAGCGAAGAAATAAACATATGAAAACATCAAACAATACTTATAAGAGCATAAATAGAGCCTGTTTACTTTATCCATTACGATTTGCACGTTGACATTGTTATTACCAGCGTAAACAACTGAATTTTTGTGTTTCATTAGAACTGACTTTTTCATTTGAAATGTTATTTAATGAAAAATGCGCAATCAAATTACAATCTTATTCAAATAAACAGTTTGATTCAGTCTTTTCTGTTACAATATTATGTAACATAAACCATTTTTTGGTTTCAGATATCTGACCTATATTTTAGGGGGACACTCAATTGAGAAAAATATTTCAGTCGTCATGAAACATTTGAGATTTACCCCAATACGAAGTATAACAACAAAATAAAGATTAATAAGACACATTTGCATATAAACAGTGCAACCGTCGACTGCAACATGTAATTCACGTAACGAAAATAGGTTAACTTCCGATGTTAGCAGACGGACGTTTCATCAAAACATTCTTCTCGAGGAAGCTTGACGTGACGTTGATGTGACATGATGGTCTGGTGATGGGCAGTGTGAATGCTGCCATTAGAAATACATTGCCGAATGTTCTGACGGACGGTGACATGACATGACGTGATGGATAGTGTGAATTGGTCTTTACTCTTCATTCTCTAATCAGGTACCTGATGTCATTTCTGACGACTCTTCACTTAGTAGAAAGGTGACTGCTACATTAAAATGAAAAGTTACAGCAACAGGAATGGAACACACAATCTTCTGCATGTGAACCTAATGCGCTACCATGAGACCACCAGCAACACAATGCTCAGAATGGCAAGTTTGCAGATACTATTTCATCAAGCGAAAATGTTTGTAGAATGGAATTAATTTTTACAGATGTTTGAATTTTTCCTTCTGTTACAGGCTAAGCAATATCTAAATACAAAATTTGACGTTTGTGTGTCTGCTAGAAGCACCTTAGAATTTTGATGATCGGTGAGTTAGTGAGTGACAGAATTAGCGATTTTCGACTGTTAATGTTTCGTAACTATAAGGTGTAGAATAGTATAATTTGAAAATATAGCTAGTTATAGTAGATACTCTTGCCAACCGAAAATTCATCCTTCTAGCTTTATCCACAACTGAGATATAGGGGGGTCGAAAGTGCCGTCTACAGCTTCGAGAACAGGATGTTATGGCCGTGTGCTCGACTTGGCAGCGACACTGCCATGTCCCCAGATGACAAAAATAAATATAAATAAAAAATTGTTGTTCGTTAATAATTTTGACATAGGGTTGTTATATAATTATTCTAGTTTTGTAACATTTGGTGGACGTTTGTTAAAATGTAATAAGATAACATATAAAGGTTAAAACATAAGATACATTAAAATAAAAACCAGAGTTGTTTGTAATTATGAACGTGTTTGGGAGATTTTTGTTTTGTGAGTTAGGATAGGGAGTTGCCTGGGTTTGTCTAGGATTATGATAGGCTAGGTTCTGGATCTGGACCGGAACCAGTGCCAGGAGATGTGGAGGCGTTGGTACATTGTTAGTTATGAAGTGTAACTGTGCTGCTTGGTCAGGGTTTTTAATTATGTCTTGGTGTTGTACAAGTGTGTCGTGTATGATTGTTCTTGGGGGTAGATGTATTTGTATTTTGGTTTGTTTTTCTGCCTGGGGTTTGTTGTAAAATTTGATGTTTGATCTGGGCCGTTTGTGCGTATTCTACTTCCATATCTTGCACAGAGTGATGTGAGTCTGTTTTGAAGGGGGTGAGCTTGACTCCTTGATATGTCTCTACTCTATGGGAGGTTGGTGGTAATCTTAATAGACTGCATATGATGCATCTCTCCATTTGATACAGCTTTCCAGCTTGTGCTTGTATCATGCACGTACCTTTATTTGTAGAGCCGTATTCGAGTGGTACTTTGGCTCTTCGGCTCTCAAAGACGTACTTTGGAGGCAACGATAAATATATCTCTAGCAAAAATTTCTTTCCCTCCAATGAAAATCGCTGTTACATTAGCCAATGAACGACGACTTTGGAAAGTGACGTGAAAACGATATTCACTTGTTCCTTCCATGTCACAGATGCCGTCTTGATTTGCCGTATATCTCACAGTTTTGGTTTTATAACAGGCAGTAAACCTTTTCAGGGCAACAGCGAATTAACGATTAATTACAAAATAATCTATGGATAAATTTATTATAACTAAATGTAATTAAAATCATATTAACATTGAGAAACAAACTTGTGGGAACGAATATATAAAATAGGAAGAGACTAATAAAGTTGAGTTGCTGTAGCTGAGAATTATGTTTCAATAAAAGATGTACTTCAGCCGGAATACAATTTATTTCCTAATGCAAAATATAATAGTTATAACTGGCTCATTGGACAGTATGTATTTTATGCAATTAAGAAGGGTAATCCAAATTTAGAAGACTACATTCAATTTATCAATGAAGAGCATTTTTCTTTGAGGAAGCATTATAAATATAAACAAAATTTTCAGAGATTTTTAATTGCCGTTTTAAATCAAGACTGAGAATTAAATGAAGAATATTACGTGGTACATGAATTATCAATACATGAAGGAGTCTAAACAAAATTAGTTGTTCCAAGTCAACATATTGAGTGCAGTGACAAGTATTTTCAGACTTCATAAAGAATGATTTGTATAGTAATTATAAGTTTATCAAAAAAGAATGGTTTGTATTGTGATTATAAATTTATCAAAAATGTAAAGGTTATATATGTAAACCAATAAAGTTGATTGGATTAAAAAAAATAGTGTAATCGATAGAGTGGTGGACTACCATGCAAGAGGTTCTGCAGGCGAAACTTGTCCCATGCAATCAATTTTTTAAAATATTAACGTTTGTAACACATTGTAGGAGTTATTCATACACAACAGTTTGTGGAATTTTCTTATTCACATAACAGTATTATGCTGTCTCAGGAGTTAATGACATCGATTTGGTGATTTTTTTTATGTGTGACTGAAGAACAGAGAATGAAATTGCTGCTGCAAGTGGAACGATCAGCAATGACATTTATGTTCTTCCTTCTCACAAATATTTGACTTTGTTCCAACTACGTTGCGATTTTCTAGAATATGGTTGGAGAAAAAACTAGGGGAACGTTAAAATTGCTGGTACAGTAAGTGAAATGAGTATCAATGACATTTACGCCTACACCATTCGCTAGTCAGAAAGATTTGGCTAATTATTTCCGAGTATCTCGTCATTTCCGAGGGTATGGAAAGGCTATTTCATGTTTCTCCCCAATATTTTGCTGCTTAGTTTAGAATATATCGCGATTTCCGAGAGTGTGCTTAGACCGATATTCCGTATCACCAATATTTGATGGTTTGTTTCTGAATATGTCATGATTACAGTGTGTGTGGTTAACTAAGATCCTAACAGGATAAATTTAATTTCTGTTGCAAGTGCATACAGAATACTCAGAACAACGTCGTCTGCTGGCATCTCTACACGTGCCTTAAATGGGCAGTCTTCAAGCCTATAAACATTATGTTCGTTGTCCTCTTTAAGATCTTAATACGTAAACAAAGGCATTTAACTGTAAAAAATAAAGTATTTGTCGTAATTATGCACGTTAGCTTTGAAATTGCATTGTTCAATGATGCGCGAGATACGTGCCTTGGAATTCAAACGCGACACTTGCACATTACCAAATAATCGCGAGTCAAATGCAGCATTCTGGCAATGGATTGAAGTTTCGGTATCGGAAAGTACAAACAACATTTTACTTTCAACTCGGAATGTATATAGATAACAGGTCCGGAAATGCAGGTAACACTTTAGAATTACACAACTAAACAAGTAATGAACAACTGCTCTAATCCGTCTGCTAGAATTGCTACTGGCCTACTGCAGACTTGAAAATCACAGACATATACTTATCGTTGCCTCGAAAGTACGTCTTTGAGAGCCGAAGAGCCGAAGTACCACTCGAAAACGGTTCTACGAATAAAGACACGTTATCATGCCAGCTAGTGGAGCTGCTGCATATTCGAATAGGAGCCTCACGAATGTTATATAGGTTCTGATGGCCGTTTTGTCGCATGCAGTTGGTGAATTTGCCCTGAACTCTCCTTATAAGGTTTTGTCATTGTCTGGATTTGGTCAGTGTATGTTTTTCATCTTCATCAAGGTTGAGGTATATGTCAAGTATGACTCCCATGTATTTCGCATTGTTTGTCAAGTCAAATTCACGTTCGATGCCTAAAAAGACAGCGACTGTGTATTGTCATGTGAGTAGGTGTGGTGACTCAGTGGTGAGTCTAAGTAGTGGATCCTTATCCGACTGATTCTTCCAAAAGCCAGATTGGAGGTGCAGGATTATTTGTAGTTTCTAAGTAATTATTTTTTCAAATGATTCGCTTAGAACGTCTATTAAGGAAATGGGATGGTAAGACTAGAGTTTATTTTTGCTTTTCCGGGCTTGGGTATCGTGATGACTTTAGTGTCTTTCCACACTATGGGGATGGTGTCATTGTCAAGGCAATAGTTGAAGAGTGGTGTCAGTGGAGGCTTGATAGTCTGCAGGGGACATATCCCTAAGTGTAGTCTTTCGTTTTCCTTAGGAGCAGTGTTTTTGCCTTACATAATGGGTCTTGAAGTTCTTTTTCTGTTATCTCTTTAGTGAGCTGAAAGTCGTGTGTTGATGGCTCTGTGGGCTTTTTTTGGAGGACGGGTAGTTCGTTGGCTACTGTTTGTCTGAAATGATCGTCGAATAGGTCGTCGTGGGGGAATAAGTGTGCCTCAATCAGCACTCCTTTGAATGCTTTGGCTATTTCTTTTGGTTCTATAGTGGGATTGCTTTAAATTTCAGTTTGTATTGCCTGTTGGTCGTTTTTTCAGTTAGTCTTCTGAATTTCGTCCAAAATTTTCGTCCATCTCTAGAGCCAAGCTGTTTGAATGTCTCATCACATTGATTTTGTCGGTGTTCAGATATGAGTTGTTCAACTTTTGCATTGAGTCTGTTCCAAATGGGTCTGAGTTCAGGGTTGTTGGTTCTGTCTAGATCCGTGTGTAGTCGTCTTTCTGTCTGATGAGTTACAGTACGTCTGGTGGTATTTATGTTCTCCAATTTTGAACTGTTTTGGTGGGGATGGCGGTGTCTCTTGCTGATTTCAGGGGGTCTACAATTTTGTCATTTACAGTGTTCAGGTCTATCTGGTCGGTGATAATTATGGAGGCAAGCAGTTCGCTCTTAATGATTTCTTGGTATTTTTTCTAGTTTGCTTTTTTGTATAAGTGTATAGTATGGGTGTTTTGCTGGCGAGGTGGGAGATGGAATGCAGTTGGGTCAAAGAGGATTAAAGGTACTGACTCATTATGCTGTCTCCCATGTTGTCATCATGGAGTCCATGAGTGTTGAACTGAACGATATATGGTCTGGGAGGGAGTTGCCAGTGTGCCCTGTGAAGATGTAAGTGTTCAGTGGTAACCTCGACATGTTATCTGTAGTTAGAAAGTTGAAAAGTGCTTCGTCATTGCGGTTTTTGTTTTTGTCTCCCAGTAATTCATGCCTAGTGTAGCGTTCAAGTCTCCCATCTGGATATATTCCTTGAATGTGGCTATGTATCTTAGGAAAGCTCTGGGAATTTGTGAGGGAGGAAGGCACATAAAGGCAAATGATTAATAGTCACTGGCATCTAGGTCTGGATATTACGATCATAACTGCTTGTTGAGAGTATGGCTTCTTGGGCTGGTGTTGATTTTTTTATATACCTGTAGATGGCGATTCCTCCCCATCCATCTTCTCTGTGTTTAATGTAACAGTCGTATTCTCTGTTGATGTTGCTTGTCGAGTTTGTTCGTGCCTCAGCGACTCCCATGTTGTCTATGTCATGTCTTGTCATTAGGTCGTTAATTAGGGCCTTTTTCGTTATTATATGTCCAGCATTGACAAACAAGAGGTTGGTGATATGTCGTTGTTGGTGCCTGCCATTTTGGTTTTGGTGTTTGGAGGGGGGAGGGTTGCAGTGGGGTGTTAAGTTTTGATTGCTTGAGAGTAGTGGTTAATATGTATGTTAAGTAGTTTAGGAAATCACTAATGTTAAGTGGTGCAGGTGTAATTGTGGGTGTGTCTGCTAATTGTAGTGGAGTGTGAAGGGTTTCAGCTTGTCCTTCTTGTGGACATTTGTTACTTTTGAAAGATCTTGAGAGTTGGCCACCACACTTTGCGTAATTTAGTGTTGTAAGTGTGTCTAAGACACACTGGGACAGGTGGTGCATTTTGGTGTGGAGGAACATTTATCAGTGTGATTATTGAATTGTTGACACCGCTGGCACTGGATTGGTTGGGGATTTGGTGGGTTTGAGGCTTCAACTCTATGGTGTGCTAGGAATATATTCACACCACTTTCCTTCATATAGACTCGAGGTCCTGTGAGATTCGATTCTTGAAGCTTTGATGATGTGTAGTCCTTGGGTTTTGGTTTCTTCTGTAACTTCATGTGGTGTGATGTTGAACTCGACGTCTTTTATCACAGCACTGTATGTTTTTTTTTTTTTTTTTTTTTTTTTTTTTTTTTTTTTTTTTTTTTTTTTTTTTTTTGAATCTGTGGGCTGTTGATGGTCTGTCTGATAGTTTTCCTCTCAATTATAACTTTCGTTGGAAGGAAACTGCAGAACTGGTTTCGTAGGAAAATAATGTCGTAATCCTTGTCAGTTACGAATTTCGCGGTCCTGCCATCTCTGAAGACCCTCAGCGAGCTGCTGAGCTCCTTGATGTAGTCCCTCATCTAAAGGGCAAGTTTTTTGTTCGTGGTATTTTGTGGCTAGTTTTTGAAGAAGTATGTTGTTAGGACAGATAGTCTATTTTCAGTAAACTCGGTTTCTACATTTTGGGTGTTGTTGATGGCAGGAGGTACTGGGTGGATTTCTGCAATTGTGGTTTGGTGTGCTGCCAGCATGGGGTCTCTCTGGTGTTTGTGAGTTGTTTTGCCAACTATAGAATGGCACCTGAGCTGGTATGATACAACAAGTCAGGGTGTGTTGTTTTCTTCAGAGGATTGGGAGAGCTCTTCTTCAGGGATCAAGGTCGAAGGGTGGTCAGGGGCGACTTGTGTGACCTGATTTGCCACGTTTGTGGACATGTTAGGTCCTGGGTCAGTAGGTTGACATCTCTGTGTGACCTGAAAAGGTCGAGCTTTCCACAGGAGGTATCGCCTACATTATACACGTGTGCAGGTGATGAGACTACGCCTTTGACTCTGGCATGGATAAATCCCTACTTATGATGGGGGAGGCAGTACTGACAGCTGTGCAGCAGAGAAGTGAGAAATTGCCAAGTTTTGCTCTTTTGTGATTGGCTATGCCAGACGGCTTTGCCTACAATGTGGGGTGTTGGCCGTGGAGATTGGAAGCAGGTGCGATGATCTTCTCCCAGTTATTTTTCCATGGTTTCTGATTCTTGCGCGGTCGGGTTGTAGCCACTGCTCGGTCTTCACCGATCTGCTCCCACGGTCTGCTGCTGGTTAACTGCTGCCTATGGAACTTTTCCAGAGCTGAAGCTCTAACTGCCGCCTCTGGATGGTGGGGAGGAACGCTGCCCACGTTGCTCTGTGGCGAAGGAGCTACACTTCACCAATACGTCCACTCGCTGCCAGGTAATGTGTTGTGGGCAACTTCCCCCATTCTTTTGCTCATGCTGAGAACATACTCGTTTGAAATACATTCAAATCTTGGTTTTAGGCACTAACAATCATAGTTTTTCTTCAGGTTCTCTAGAACCACCTGTGAATAAAAGATTCTTTTGTAAGCCTTATAAAGCCCACCACAGAGCACATACAATGTGCAAAAATCATCGTATTTGCTCATTTTGGGTGGTCTCTAGAAAGTGTTTAATATTTAAAATTTTGACGCTATACTGAAGGACAGCTACATGATTGCCATTTTTCTAATAGGAATACAAATGGTCAGTAGATCAAGGACTACCCAGAACACATTACCCCTTAACTCTGTGACCAATAGAACCCGAGATATGAGCCCCTGAGGAATGGCGAATATGTACGCGCCATTTACGAACATATTAATAAGGCCGTGCGTAGTATTATTTATAGAAAATGCTTCCTCAGCTTACGTATTTATTTTGGTACAGTATTGTAAACCTGTTATTTGTTCCGCATTCAAATAACCGATGTTACTTTTGAAAGGACACTCAACGGAATAAAATATCAAAGTTGGCATGGAATATAAGGAAAGCAGAATGATAAAATAAAAATGAACAAGGTGACAGTTGACTGTAATTCGCTACCACAACATGAGTTAGTAAGGCAAAAATAAATAAATAAATAGGTTGATATTTCGTTAAAGTTTTTGAAGAAGTATGTTGTTAGGACAGATGGTCTATTTTCAGTAAACTCGGTTTCTGCATTTTGGGTGTTGTTGATGGCAGGAGGTACTGGGTGGATTTCGAGGAAATGTGAAGTGACGTAATGCTTCGGATGCGAATAATGTAATTGCCTCAATTCGAAATGTATGCCGAATATTTTGTGATGGAGTGATGTGACGTGACGTGTCGGAATTGTGTGTACGCAATTTGTGTGAAGGAGGCTACCAAAATGCATCTGAAATTTTGATTCTCTATAGTTAGATGAAAAATATCTGTTGTACAGTTGTTTGTGACCTTTTTCCGGTGCCTAATGACCTACATAGTTATTTTTTAAAATTGATTTTATGTCCCCCCATTGCTAGAAGAATTCGATTTTTGCTGCAGTAAAGGTTGTTGTACAAAATGGAACACGCCCACAAAGATATTAGTGCACTTTGATTGTGAACGCGCCCTACGTACATTTGGCGCGGTACAGACACTAGTTTGTTGTGTGGCTGGCAGAAATAGCGGCAATGGGTGATAAGGATGGAGGTGAATAAAATTGCTGTAAAATATTTGAATTGACTTTCATTCCTGTGGATAGGACCTGAATGTGATAGCTTCTAATTTGTGACTCTCTCTTACGCTTTGTGTATTTACCGGCTTTCGCATTGCTGTTTACTTGCATGATGTTTATGGCAATGGTATAATCGTATTTCGTTGTTATCCAGAGGCCACAATACATCTAATTCGCTTGAATGTCTGCTGTTGCTATATTGATTGTGTGTGGTTTTCTACGTAGTCAATGAAGCTGTTTGAAAGGACCAAAAATTTAATATTCATAGACACTACCAACTGCTTTTTAGAATGTTTGTATTGCATGGGCACGTAGACATTTGTGATGAATGACTTATAACTGCATTTTAGTCTTGGGAATATATTTGCAATGCAGTTATGACAACTTTACAGAAGATTGAGTTAGGAGTGAATTTGGTATATTGGCAATTTGTTGTAACCTTATTTAATTCTATCTTAAGTCGCTATGCTTTATACATAGGAATGTTTCATTTTAACTATCTGAAAAGACCACTCCCCTCTTTATTACTGTTGCACGTCACCTTGAAAATCATCTACTCATAGTACTGACGCATCTTGTTCCAAAGAACTTTCATGTAATCCTTTGGATAAAGTTATTTCAGGAACGTATTTTTCTATTCAACCCTTGTAGTCTAAAGAGGCGAAGCCTGCAAAAGAAATTTTCTTATGCTAATCACCTTTCTTGACCAGATTCAAAAGCTTTGAATTTTCCAGTTTTGGAAAGAGAATTTTGAGTAGCCTTGTCATGGTGGAAAAGTATTTAGTAGTTGCATATTCTGGAAGCAGAATGGTAAATTGGCAAGGAAATATGTGCTGTGATACGTATTGCTTTAGGGGCCAGTGTTGTGAATGCCAAGAACAAAGTCGAGAAATGTAACGATGCTGTCAGTGACTTTGCAGAGATCATGGGGACATAGTAATTAGGCCTACTTAAGTGGACTGGTCCTGTTTAGACTGCAATCTAAGACATAAGCTTGTGTTCATTCCTTAGTTTTTCTGGCATTCTTGAATCCTGATGCTGTTGTTTCTTTATAAAAGCAGTTAATAATTTAAGGGTTGAGTAGATCGTGATTCAGGTCCTATCATAGAAAGTAGGGGGTGCTGGGAATTAAACTGTAAATCCCACACTGAAGATGGTAGTGGTAGGCTGGATATTTGGAACAAGTAAAATGTAGGCCTAGAGTTTTATAATGGAGATATCCTAATAGATTGCTTAAGTGGATAACTGAAGAATTAGTAGAACAATATACGAAGCTGTTGGAACTGAGGTAGGTAGGAGGAGATGCAGAAAGTTATAAAACATTAAGAAATAAGTATTTAAGGAAATGGAATAAGCACGGCAATAGCAAACTGAAATACCACCTTATAAACATTAAGCTTAATAACAAGACAAATGCAACTTGGTATGTATGCTGAAAGCTGGACTGAATAGATATTAGGTAAATGAAAATTATTATTAGAAAAATCACGAATGTCTCCCATGACAATTACAACAATGTGGTTGAGAACTTAAAACTGGAAATAGTACAAAGGTAATAAAATATTTGTTCTTTTTGAGGACTGTTACAAAATAGAACTATCAAGCTGCACAGAAGCTGACGATCAAGAATACATCTGGTGATGACAAAATATTGAATTGTTTGTTGGCAGTGAGCAAATACGTCCTCCATTAATAGACAAAACATAGCTCTTTCAGAGGTTTTTTCCAGAGAAACTGAAGAAAAGTAGGGTTGTGCTAATGTTAAGGACACAAAGGTGATCTAACTACAGGTCAGTTTCATTGATATGTTTCTGAAATAGTAGAAATGTTGTGTAATAGATTACTGGGATATCTGGACAAACAAAATATTAGGTAAAAGTCTCTATCAGCAGCATGGTCTAATGTATTTACGTGACGTGAAGCGGTAGTGTTGGCAAGTCGCTGTGGATGCTGGGATGAATGGTGGCACTTTTAAAAATAACATTCGCTCACAATTTAAGCTGTACTCTTTGGTTTCTGCCTAACCACAACCCTTAAAATCATGACATAGGCCTATTTGTAAAAATAGTAATGTTCGTCGATGTACTCTTGTACAGTCTGTAATTGAATTATTGTACACGCCATAGGCTGCTTGAAATGTACTATGTTGCCAACCTAACACAGCTACAGATGCACCATGACGCTAACCATGCCGCTAATCGAGACTTTAGCCAAATATTCTTCTACCATCACAGCAAGGTTTCTAAATGGGGCAAATCTACAGAATGTGCCATTGCTGGTCTGACAATGGTATGGAGGCCTTAGATGAACAGAAAGTTGAATCTGCAAAGTTTTTGGATATCTCAAAAGCATTTGACACCATTGACCATATACTGATACAAATACTGGAAAATTATGGCATGGGCAAGCAGAATAATGGATTCAATCTCACCTGTGCAACAAGAAACAATAGTGTTCATATCAATACTAAACTCTAGTAAATCAGAAACCAAATACATAAAATATGGAGTGGCATGGGGTTCTGTTATGGGGCTGTTAGATCAGTGGTTTGAAATAATAGGTACACTGAGTTCTACAAACCAAATATGAAATGTCACACACACAACAGTTGTACATTGATCATATCTAAAGACAATGAAACAAGATTTTTTTATAAACTGTAGCATCAGTGCCAAGGACATGTTGTGAGTTCGCATTTCTCACAGGGGCTCCTGCTGTTCGCTCTTCATTTAACACGTTGGTTGCCGTGATGTCAGAGATGCTCCAGAGCTGCCTGTGGCCACCACCGGCCACACGGCAGCCAATGTGTTAAATGATACAGGTGTGTGTGTGTGTGTGTGTGTGTGTGTGTGTGTGTGTGTGTGTGTGTGAATTTTTTGGTTATTTACGAATGACTGTAAAATCATTCAACATCCTTCTCTTGGCTCCCCCCAGGGAGCCCACAGCTCTTTTGTGGGTATGTGTGTGGCGCGCATGGGTCCCCAAGCCGCTGCAGCCTTTTTCCTGCTTTCCCCAGGCTACATTACCTCTCCTAGTTCCCCCTCCTTCCCATCCCAATCGCTCCCTCCCACCCTCTCCAACCCCGTCTCTCGGCATTTCTCTAGATGACGGTTTGGCTGTCCCATGGTACCGATTGTCCCGCAATTTTGGTTTTTTTCTGCTATTTGGCCCCCCTTGGGGTTTGACCTTCTGTAGCAAAATCCTCCGATAATGTGTGAGCCAATTGGGGAAGAATTCCCGACCTAGCCCCTATGGCATGGGTTCCATCCTTTCCACTTCCTTTCCTCGCTGTAGCCGCCTTCCCCTGCTAGGTCCCCAGCACGTGTAGCCAGTCCGGGTGGGGGGTGGACTGTTATCTACCCTTTGGCTGAGCCCCCTGACACCACAGGGATCACACTACTGGCGTCTGAGCTGCGACCTCTCCATGCAAGCCAAGGAGTTGATGCCTGTCCTCGGGGGTATCAGAATTCCCGGCAATGGCCATCGTGCCAGGTGGCCTTTGCTGAGGCTGGGTGGTGCCCATGGAGAGAGCCCCTATTTCGGAGTGGGTGACACCAGGGTGGACGTCTAGCACTATGAAGAGAGGAAGACTCCAAAAGGGTCGTGCATCGGCCGACTCTCAAGACAGGAAGAGTTCTTTCAATGCTACTACTGCAGATACGAGGATGTTTCCCTCCCTCGCTACCCCTTGGTAGGAAGGCTAGCCTCGCCGGTTAGGACTGATGGAGGAACTCACTACCACTAAACCGCTGTTCTTTGTTGAGACCATAGAGGACAAGTTTGGTCAAGTGGAATCCACGAGTAAATTAAGATCTGGCTCATTGCTTATTAAAACAGTCTCGGCAGCCCAGTCTGAGGCTTTGTGCGCCTGCACCCCTCTTGGCGACATTCCAGTGGTAATACTCCCGCACAATCTCTGAATATGGTGCAGGGAGTAATATTCCACCAGGACCTACTCATTCAAACTTTATGAGGAGCTTAGGACCAACCTCAGGCGGCTGGGTTAAATTTTGTTCGCCGCTTTCAGAGGGGACCTAAAGACAAACGCATTGATACTGGGCCTTTATCTTGGCCTTTGAGGGGGGGACACTCCCATAGGACAAGATAATGATATCGTTGTGATGTGAAGCCCTACATTCCACCTCCCATGCAGTGTTTTCGATGCATGCGATTTGGCCATATGTCCTCTCGCTGCACAGCAGTCTCCGTATGCAGTGATTGTGCGTGCCCACTACATGAGGGGAGCCCCTGTGTTTCTATGCTTGTGTGCATCAACTGTCAACATCAATCTTCACGGTCGCCAGATTGCTCTATCTTAAAGGAAGAAAAGAAAACGCAAGAGTACAAATCACTGGAGCGTTTGACATACCCTGAGGCCCGCAGTAAGAAAGAACGTCTGCATCCTGTGCAGATAGCGACTACCTTTGCTACGACATTATCTTCTAACCTTTCACCCTCTCCTTCCTGCTCCCATCTCCCCCCTACATCCTGTTCCCACCTCCCCCCCCCTTCGCATCTGGGTCATTCCATGCCAAGTGGTCTAGAGGCTCCCACATGACCCTCATGGATTTTGATGAAATTTTGTAAGAACATTCACACATGTTCTCAATGAACACTGGTAAAGTTTCAGTTCAAAAAAATCAATACTTCCGGAGATACAGTCACTTGTGTAAGACCATAGCACGGCTTCCAATAGTGCGTCCTTGAATTTTCAGCAACTTTGAGATGATATATCTCTGGGAGTATTTGCATGAAAGAAACAAAACTTGGCCATCTTATACAACTTTTAGAGCTCTTTAAAGTAAAATAACAAGAACAGGATTTCTGAGCAATTTTCATATAGAAAATTTGGGGCAAAGTTGGGCGAAGAAATTGCTGGTTAAGAAAAGTGCGAACTTTAGTTTTTTATATCTCCAGAAGTAATTGTGGGATGTACATGAAACTTTGCACACCATAACTCACCAACACAAGGTCTGAGAATATAAAGTTTCATTCTCCTCTTGCTTCCCATTATTTCACAAATCTAGGGTAAAGTTGACGATTTTTCAAAAAGTGCTAAAAATGGGTATTTTCAGTCAAATTTTTCAAAAAAGTGTTTTCTCCAAATTCCTTTAAACTATGCTCATTAGAAAGAGCATATTCTAAACTATCTAGAAAAGTGGATTTGGTTTTGCAATGCAAGCATATAAGGCCCTTAAAAAGTAGCATAATCCTAGAGGCGCACTGGAAGTTTGAACCCATTTTTCTGGCACTCAAATTATACCTAAAATCTTTTATTATGTCTAATAAATATTTGTTAATGCCTGGGATAAGTGAAATAAGAAGTCCTGATGAATAGGACGTAGCTCAAGCCCGAATAGAAAAAGAATAAAAATAGAAACAATGTTATTTCTTAACTGTCCACCCCCCCATCCCACAACTCTCTCTCTCTCTCTCTCTCTCTCTCTCTCTCTCTCTCTCTCTCTCTCTCTCTCTCACACACACACACACACACACACACACACACACACACACACACACACACAAATTATAATTTAGAATGAATGTAAATTGTAAAATATTTGCACAATCATTATCTAATTATTAGTAGCATTTTTAATTAACACCACCAGCTTACTGAAGGAAAATAAGTATATAAGTGAGTTGTTGTGGTTTAACCACTGCTAGATTCATTTCACCTGAGAAAACCAGTATCTCCATCACCGTAGGGGCTACGCTCGAGCATCAACAGCTATGGATGAGTTTCTTTACACAGGTTTCCAAGCCTGATGAATGTAAACAGGAATGGTGTATTGCCGGCCAGACAAATTTACTGACGGAGCTGGAATAAGTGCAATAATGTGGTGTGATGGAACCCAGTACTTGTCAATTATTGGTGGTCAATAAAATGAATCTGCTGGACCATGAGGGTGCATAAAGTTTATTAATGCACCCCTTTGCTCAGTGGAAGTCTCACAGATATTCCCAATCCACCAAAAATTTTCTTAGATGCATGCAACATATTGTCCAGCTTGGAGGGCAGACATTAATGTGCCTTCTTTAGTTCTCTGGCCCATTGTAGCTAGAAAAGATGATCAATCATTTGAAACTGTGCTGACCTGAATTATTTTTTCATCAGTAGGTAAAAAGTGACAATTTTCTCTAGTGCCTGCTACAGTTTGTGCATGTTTAAACCTCACTTCTTGTGACAATATTTTTTCTTCCCTCCCCCCCCCCCCCCCCCCCAATTTCATCTTTACTGACGAAAAGAAATTTGATTCCATTAATGTTTTCAGAGAAGAAGTGAAACAGGTCTAGGTAAGTAAGATTGAGCACTGGAGCCATCACTGAAATTATGAATGTGAGATATCTGTTCAAACTGTGCTTTTATGTATTTGATGAGCTCCTTGATAAAAACGTTAACTGTAACAGTGTCATGCCACAAACAAGAACTGATAATGCAGAAACTTAAAGATTCCACTTTCTCATTTTGATGAAAGTAGATAACAAATGGATGAATTGTTGCTTTCCAGTGGAAGCCTTGCACAGCATCCTGAATAATAAAAGAATAATTTTCCAAAAAATCCATTAGGACAACAAGCTCTTTGTTTTTCAAATAACATTTAAGGCCTTTAAGGTGCAGTTATTCCA
The DNA here is from genome assembly GCA_026315105.1 of Locusta migratoria. NCBI lineage: Eukaryota > Metazoa > Arthropoda > Insecta > Orthoptera > Acrididae > Locusta > Locusta migratoria. Next base: position 468,654,796 of record CM048745.1, on the reverse strand, counting down.
GCTCCATCAGTAAATTTGACTGTCTGACAATACACCATTCCTCTTTATATTCATCAGAAAATTAATGTAGCATAGGGTAAGGTGGTACAAATTTGGTATAGGTACAATTCCGATCAACATAAGTTTTCAGTCTCGTATTGTTGCTAGCACTTGCCTTTGTGTGGCGTGTGTAGCGGGTTTCTACAGCTCCTCCTGTCTTTTCCAAGAATACAACACTCTGTGTTAAGGAGACATAAATTTTTTCCTGTAAAGATGTACTTGGAGCTACTTCATCAAACATGCTCTTATAAATGTTCTAGTTTCCACGTGCTTGTAAACTCGTTATTGTGCAACGTTTGGTACAGCGAAGTATGCACTGGTGCCCAAAGGAAAAAGTGCTTTTTATGTGGGAAAAGTCAGTGAACAAAATTGTACGAGGAAGTGATCATAATTGTACCTAGTGTGGTACATTTTATATCGATTTTTCTCAATTCTGTAACCTTTTTTTGTGTTCATACCAACATATGTAATTGTCTAATATTTGTGATACATATTCATTAAACATTCTAGAACAAGTACCATAGTTAAAATTATTTCTTTTCTCAATATGTTTGCAGTTACAATTACATTTGTCAGAATTGATTGAAATTGTACCACCATACCCTATAAAAAATTGAAATAGGTTAGAGGAAACAAAGCAACCTATGAGTGGCTTCTAATTTTACTCAGGACACTTCAATAATTTTATTATCAGGCTTGGGAACCTGTGTAAAGAAATGCTTATCACGCTTGGGATATCCTGTGGTAAAGAAACCCACCCGTGGCTGTTGTTGCCCCTGTGGCGATGGGGATGTTGGTTTTCTCAGGTGAAATGAAACTAGCAGTGGTTAAATCATAGCAACTCATTTATACACTTCTTTTCCATCAGTAAGCTAGTGTTTGTTCATTAAACAGGCTACTAATAATTAGATAATGATTATGGAAATAAGTTTTATGAATTAAATTCAGTTGTGTGTGTGTGTGTGTGTGTGTGTGTGTGTGTGTGTGTGTGTGTGTGTGTGTGTGTGTGTGTGTGTGTGAGAGAGAGAGAGAGAGAGAGAGAGAGAGAGAGAGAGAGAGAGAGAGAGAGAGAGAGAGAGAGAGAGAGAGATAGTTGTGGGATGGGGGGGTGGACAGTTAAGAAATAACATTGTTTCTATTTTTATTCTTTTTCTATTCGGGCTTGAGCTACGTCCTATTCATCAGGACTTCTTATTTCACTTATCCCAGGCATTAACAAATATTTATTAGACATAATAAAAGATTTTAGGTATAATTTGAGTGCCAGAAAAATGGGTTCAAACTTCCAGTGTGCCTCTAGGATTATGCTACTTTTTAGGGCCTTATATGCTTGCATTGCAAAACCAAATCCACTTTTCTAGATAGTTTAGAATATGCTCTTTCTAATGAGCATAGTTTAAAGTAATTTGGAGAAAACGCTTTTTTGAAAAATTTGACTGAAAATACCCATTTTTAGCACTTTTTGAAAAATCGTCAACTTTACCCTAGATTTGTGAAATAATGGGAAGCAAGAGGAGAATGAAACTTTATATTCTAAGACCTTGTGTTGGTGAGTTATGGTGTGCAAAGTTTCATGTACATCCCACAATTACTTCTGGAGATATAAAAAACTAAAGTTCGCACTTTTTTTTAACCAGCAATTTTTTCGCCCAACTTTGCCCCAAATTTTCTATGTGACATTGGCTCAGAAATCCTGTTCTTAATATTTTACTTTAAAGAGCTCTAAGAGTTGTATAAGATGGCCAAGTTTTGTTTCTTTCATACAAATACTCCCAGAGATATATCATCTCAAAGTTGCTGAAAATTCAAGGACGCACTATTGGAAGCTGTGCTATGGTCTTAAACAAGTGACTGTATCTCCGGAAGTATTGAATTTTTGAAACTGAAACTTTACCAGTGTTCATTGAGAACATGTGTGATTGTTCATACCAAATTTCATTAAAATCCATGAGGGTCATGTGGGAACTTTTCTCGATATTAGACCACTTGGCACGGAATAGCCCATCTCCTTCTCCTGTAGCTCCCGTAGCCCTCCCTCTGTGTACCACCCCTTCCCAGCCGGAGAAGTGCATCCGTTCTCTAGTGCCTGCTGGTGACGGTGTCCCATCTCAGGGCCTTTCGTCCCGGCGTTTCCCAGATCGGTAATCTTCGACCTCCAGTCGGCCACCGGACTCAGTCGGCGAGTTCAAAGGTCGCCCGATCTTCATCAGTACCAGACCTTACTGACAAAAGTTCTCTCTCTGGGACTGGTCTTCCCCGTCCCGCAAGAGAGAAAGAGGAGGCGGAGGAGAAGAAAAGTAGGAGGAAGAAGAAGAAGAAACAAAAGTTGCAAGATAAAGCCCCTCTGGTACCACCGGAGGTGCCGACTGTGCTTTCGCAACTCGCTCATCCCATTGAGCCTGAGGCTGATCAGCTATTTATGGATGTTGTCCCTTCATTTTTGGTGACGACCGCTGACAAAGCAGCGTGATGGATGTTACCCTGTTCGCTTCCCGCCTAGATCCTCCTGATGTGACCATCCGATGGAATTGTAATGGCTACTACTGTCACCTCTTGGAGATTAAACAGCTAATCTCTCTTTTCTCTGTGGCCTGTGTCGTCCTGTAGGAATCGCGGTTTATGAATGCACATTCACTGACCCTCTGTGGGTTGTGCGCCTTTTGTTGGAACCGTATTGGTCCCCTCCAGGTTTGGGGTTTGTACATTGGTCCGGACAGATATTGTCACTACCTGGATTCCTCTCCAAACTCCACTGGAAGTGTCCGGGTCCACTTGGACATCCCGTAAACCATTTGCAACCTCTACCTTCCCCCTGACAGGCCACCTACACTTGCTGCCCTAATTGCCCTCCTTCAGCAACTTCCCCCTCCTTACCTCATCCTTGGGGACTTCATTGCCCACCATCCTTTGTGGGGCAGTGCTTATACATCTAGCCAGCTCTCTCTCTCACTTCTACTCCCTCCCCCCTCTTTATTTCACTGGTCGGCACATGACCTCTGCAATAGCGATCACTTTCCGTTGATCCTTACACTTCCCTCACACCTACCACGAGACAGGGTATCCCGTTGGGTTTCCCGTCGTGCTAATTGGCCGCTATATACATCCCAGTTTGTTTTCCCATCTTCCCCCTCAGGCTGTACTGATGATTTTATAAGCCATATGGTCAACATGATTACTCAAGCTGCCAACTCTGCTGTTCCCCGGTCGACAGGCCCTCCTACTTGCCGGCCGGTCCCGTGGTGGAACGCATCTGTTGCCGCAGCCATTCGAGAGCTCCGTAGGGTCTTGCAACAAAGGCATAACCCATCCCTCGCTGGTCTCATACATTTCAAACGTCTACGTGCCAGAGCTTGTTACTTAATCAAGCAAAGTAAGTGGGCATGCTGGGAGTATTTTGTCTCCTCCTTGGGCTCTTCCGTCCCCTCGACACAAGTGTGGGCTATGCTCTGATCTGTCCAAGGTAGCTGCAGCCGTCTTCCATCCATGGCGTTGCCCTTTCTGAGGGGGGTCTGTACAGAGCCATCTGTCCTTGCAGAACATCTTGGAACTCACTTCGCCATTGTATCAGCGACAACTTCATATCCCGCGACCTTTCTCCTTAAACACCAGGCCGAAACCTTCAAATTAGGTTTTACTTCTCACCAGGTGGAATCATATAACAAACCTTTTACTGACTAGGAACTATCACTGGCCCTCTTCTCTTCTCGTGATTCAGCACCTGGACCCAACAATATCCATAATAAATTGCTGAAAAACCTCAACCCTTCACGACAATTTCTCCTCCAAGTTTATAACTGTATTTGGCTTCAAGGGATCTTCCCCTCCCAGTGGAGGAAGAGTATTGTGGTCCCTGCCCTCAAACCTGGCAAGGACCCATCATCGCTGGACAGTTATCGGCAAATAAGCCTGACAAATGTCCCCTGTAAATTACGTGAAAGGAAGGTAGCCCGCAGATTATGCTGGGTTCTTGAGTCCCGGGCACTTCTCTCACCTTACCAGTGAGGGTTCCGGGAGGGACAATCCCCTATTGACCATGTACCATTTACTTCGACTGGAGACGGCAATCACAGGCCTTCTCTAAACGAAATCTTGTTGCACTCATCTTCGATCTTCATAAGGCGCAAGACACTGCATGGCGTCGTCATATTTTACATTCTCTTCATGACTGGGGTCTCAGAGGGTCCTTACCGATTTTTATCCGTCAGTTTTTATCCCACCACCTGTTCTGTGTCGGAGTTGGCTCTTCATTCAGCCTCCCTCGAATACAGGAGAACAGTGTCCCCCAGGGCTCATTGTTGAGTGTTACTCTCTTTAATCGCCATCAATGGGTTGGTGAGCACTGTTGGGTCACTGGTAACCCTGGCACTGTATGTCGGCGACTTTTGCAAATAGTACAGCTCCTACTCAGTAGCCTCTGCTGAACGTTGGCTTAAGAGCGCCTTTCGGCGGGCTTCAATGGGGGCTACGTCCCATAGTTTCCAGTTTTCCTTGTCAAAAACGAGGGTGATGCATTTTTTCATTGTACTACAGTTCACCCTGATCCAGAACTGTTCTTGGGTACTCAGTGCCTGGAAGTTGTAGCACAGCACCGTTTTCTGGGTCTTCTCTTCTACAAAACTTGGACTTGGGTGCCCCATGTCAGTCACTTAAAGATTAGTTGTATGAGGAAACTTAATGCCCTACGTTTCCTTGCTCATTCATCTTGGGGTGCAGACGGAACAACTATCCTTCATATCTATCAGACTCTAATCTTGTACCGATTGGACTATGGGTGTCAAGATTATGGCTCAGCAGCTCCTTCTGCCCTGAAATAGATTCAGTACATCATTATGGTGTACGCTTGGCTACAGGTGCATTCCGGACTAGCCCTGTTGACAGTCTCCTTGTTGAGGCAGGAATCTGCCGTCTTCAGGTCAGACGGCATCAGCTTCTGGCGTCTTATGCCATCGCCATCCAGCAATATCCTGCTCATCCCACGTACCATGTTCTTTTTGTATATGAAGGGCTTCGACCCCCTGATACCCGCCATGGGCAGCATTGCCCATCGGACTGCAACTTGCCTCTCTTTGTCGAGATTTCCACTTCCCTTCCTTGGATTGCGCCCCCCGTTTCACTGCACGCACACTCCCGTGGATGGTACCACGACCACTAATTCGGGCGGATCTCTCCCAGGGCCCAAAAACTTTATTTCCCCTATGGTCTTTCGACGTTTGGTGCGCCCAGTACTAGAAGAGTTTCAGGGAGCCTCTATTTTCTACGTTGTTTCAATTTTTATTCTTTAGCTATTCATTCTTAAGCTAGGTCCTATCCATTCACTTATTACAGACATTAATAAACATTTATTAGACATAATAGAAGATTTCCGGTATAATTTGAGTGCCAGAAAAGTGTTCAAACTTCCAGTGCGCCTCTATAACACTACTTTTTAGGGCCTTATATGCTTGTATTGCAAAAACCAAATCTACTTTTCTAGATAGTTTAGAATATGTTCTTTCAAATGACCATAGTTTAGAAGAGTTTGGAGAAAACACTTTTTTGAAAAATATGACTAAAAATATCCATTTTATCACTTTTTGAAAAATCCTCAACTTCACCCTAGATTTGTGAAATAATGGAAAGTGATAGGAGAGTGAAACTTTATATTCTAAGACCCTATGTTGATTACTTATGGTGTGCAAAGTTTCATGTACATACCACAATTACTTTCAGAGATATAAAACTACTAAAGTTCGCATTTTTTTTAACCATCTATTTTTTTGACCATTATTGCTTAAAGTTATCTATATGAAAACTGCTCAGAAATCCTTTTCTTAATATTTTACTATAAAGAGCTCTAAAAGTTGTATAAGATGGCAAAGTTTTGTTCCTTTAATGCAAATACCACCAGAGATATATCATCTCAAAGTTGCTGAAAATTAAAGGACGCACTATTGAGAGCTGTACTATGGTCTTAAACAGTGACTGTACCGGTATCTCCGAAAGTATTGAATTTCTAAAACTGAACATTTACCAATGTTCATTAAGAACATGTGTGAATGTTCATACAAAATTTCATCAAAATCCATGATGGTCGTGTGGGAACTTTTCTCAATATTAGACCACTTGGAATGGCCCTCACTGGGCTGGGGTACATCAAGAACCTGTCAAGCACAGCACAGAACATGAACAGCATTGCTTTTCATAGTGTAACCATTAGATTACTTCTGTAATTCTGTCAGTGGGTTTTCAAAGAGCATACACATCATAAAACAGGCAAAAACAAAAAAAAGTTTGTATTATAAATGGAATATCAGAGATCCAGCCAAAACTGCTGCACACAAACAACATATTTTAACCCTCAATTACATTCACGCGGTCCCTGAGACTGCACTACTTTTGACACCCCTGCTTCTAGGAATGCTATTGACCTTGCAGAACTGGGCTGGCCAAGAGCTTCCATATTCTCAGTCTGCCGATTGTAGCCACAGTAGTCATTGTTTAAATTACTGTTTGCTTTTGTTTTGTTGAAACATCCCAGGAACTGCATGACTATGTTACTGTAAGTCAGTGACAGACTGAATATTTTTCTTGTTTGTTGCTTTCATTGCTTTTCTTTGTGTCAGTAACGCTGAAACTGTCAGGCAACCCGCATCTATTTTATATGGGAACAGACGATCCACATTTTGAAGAAAAGCTTTCAAGAATTAACGATGAAGTGGGGAGTGAGGTATCAGACTTTTCTGAGCTAGAGAATGGTTATTTTATACACAGTGAACATGATTCGGAATCCAATATGTCTGGTGAGAATGAAAGTGGCGAGGAAACGACTGAAGAAGAATCGGAAAGCGGAGAAGACTGAACTAAGAAATACTTCTATGGCAGAAACAGGTTCAAGTAGTCAATGGTAGAAACAAACAGAAATGTTAGAATTCCTGTTCGTAATATATTGAAAGTACCAGCACTTCGACATGATCTCAGAAGACAGTCACAGGTCGATCAACTCGCTGCTGGGAGTTGTATTTTAAGTGATGATATGGTGAATGAAATATTCACATGGACAAATAAAAAAACTTTTTAAAAATGTGTAAATTCACGAATCTACTCTGCTGTGTTTGAATCGAATAACAGACATATATTCTGTTTTTTTACTTATTGGTCTGACTGTGGGAGCTATGAAAGGTTTCTGATCCAGCAGCTGCTATAACAAGCATTCTACATAAATTTGCAAGGATTCTATGTTTTTGGGGCAAATGCTATGGTTGATGAAATGCTAATTGGCTTTAGACGATACTGTAAGTTCTAAATGTATATTTCATCTAAGCCGGCAAAGTGTGGCCTGAAGATTCAATGCCTCGCCAATTCCAGGACTAATTGAGTCTTCAACACCTGTGGTTCTTGAAGTTTTTGTGGCGTACAGAATGTTCCCAAAATCTTTATGGAATCTTAAACACCTATCTCTACTGTGGGAAAGGTACCAATAGAGCAGGATTTTCCCCAGATGAGAATAAATGTGCTGTTCTCACTCGGGCTGTTCTCAGATTGTGCAAGCCAATAGCACATAGTAATCGAAACATTACTGCTAATAATTTGTATGTCAATTGAACTTGCAGACATACTGCAGAAATATGGTTTGATTGTAGTGGGAACAATGCAAAAGAACTGAAAGGAAATTCTGGCGTATTTCTTGCCTTCTCTTGGACGTGAAGTTGGAATGACGATTTATGCATTCACCACACATCACCTTCATTTCTCATGTATCTAAGAAAGGAAGAGCAGTTATCATATCAACAATGCATCACTCCATAGATGATGATATTGACAGTAGAAAACCTGCAATTATGGCACACTACAATAACAGTGGTGTTGATTTGTCGAAGAGTGCTAAGTACTGTTCAAGCTGCAGTACACAATGCTGGCCCATGGCCATCTTTTTCTGCATTCTTTACGTGAGTGTCTTAAATAATAGAATTGAACTCGGCAGAATGAATTTCATAAAAATTCTGGAAAGAACTGATAGAACTTTCATTGCTCGAAATAATGATGAATACCTTCCATGAGAATTGAGTTTCTATCGGTAGAGTTGTAGGAGCTGAGGTACATGAATACCTGGAAAAAGAGTACAAACTGCCTAGGTATGGAAGGCAGACATGCCGCATTTGTCCACAAAAAAGAGGAAGACGAGGTATTTGTGTTGCAAGTGCAAGGCGCCTGTTTATTTGGAGTGCTCAAATAAGATGTGTCCTCAGTGCGTGACATGGCACAGAAAGTGCCCACTTTAACTAGTGCAGATTTTTTCTGTTTGACTATAAATAATATTTATGAATTTTTTACTAATGGTACCTTTCAACATTAAGCTGCAATAATGAATTTTCAAGTAAGGAACTAGGCCTACACTTAAATATTTCAATGTTTCCATGTCTGTAAATTTAAATGAGAATTAATGGTGCAATATGAATAGGCCTATTCCACAGCACGGAATCACTGTTTTGTAAATATGTACCCATTAACTTATAACTGAATAATAAATCTATACTACTAAATGCAAAAACTAGCGCTAGTGTGTTTTTTTGTTTTAGTATTTTTCCTGCCTTCTGAAAGCAGTCCATGAGACTGCACAACTGTAGTTGTGTGTGTGAATTATTCAATACTGTGATTAAGGGTTAAAACTGGTATCGAATTTGAGACATCAAACATGCAATCATATTAGCTGCCCAAATGCAACTTCTCATTGGCTTCCTTCACCTCTCCTCATTCATTGTACCACTGCCAATGTCTACATGTCAAATGCCAGTCACGTATATATAAACTGCACTTTAACCCTTTCCTGATCTTGCTCCTAGCAATATTCACCTTTTCTTGGTCCAAGAAATTCGTGTCCTGACCATTTTGACAATGAAGAGCAGAAAAGAACTGTCACACACTGGTCCCATTCAAAGGTTTTTCTCTTCAACACAGGAATACAAAAGTCGATCCCATGACATGACAAGTGCTGTGTAAATTCTCTTGGTGAGTGTTGAAAAATCCCTTTAGGTAGCTCAGCATTAGCTGGTTACAGGCTTGGCAAATCCGGGATCACTGAGCCAGGGACTGTCGCGCAAACAGTTTTGCATACCGTAAGCTTTGTGCATGTTCCAGCGACCACGGTATGGCATGACGGTGGAGTGTTGTTACAGAGCTGGGTGACCTTGGCTTAATTGCCCGGCTTGTGAGCACAGGAGAGAGAGAGAGAGAGAGAGAGAGAGAGAGAGAGAGAGAGAGAGAGAGAGAGAGAGACTGACTTTCTGGTGGGATAAATATGTATAAAAAATAGAAATAGGATAACTTACTCAAAGCACAGGCTCGTCGACAGATACAAAACACACACACAAGCTATCGCAAATGTTGGTTGTTTCTTCAGGAAAAGAGGAAGGAAGGAAGGAAGGAAGGAGGGGAGGAAAGGAAGGATACGGGTTTTGAGGAAGTTGAAAAGGAGTCATTCCAATCCCATGAGTGGAAGGACTTACCTTAAGGGGGGAAAAGGTAAAAAAGCATGCACACACCCACATACATAAACATGCGTGTTTGCGTATACATAGTTGGACTTAAGAGGTGAAAAGGCACTGGTTCGTTGAAACTCAAAAATTATATGCGTGCACACACACGCGCGCACACACACACACACACACACACACACACACACACACACACACACACACACACACACACACAAAGGCAGACCCCCCCAAGGGGCCCACGGTTCCTTTGTGGGTACGTGTGTGGCGCGCACGGGGCCCCGAGCCGGAGCAGCCTTTCTTCTGCCCCAGGCTGCTTCACTTTCCCTCTCGGTTTATGCCTTCGCCCGGAGACGGGCATATTTCGTGAGATACGGTGGTTCTTGTGGTTTTTCTCCCTTCGTTCCTTCCTTTTTTACCCTTCGTTTTCTGTCTTTCTCTCCTTGAACTCTCCTAGCCTTCTTCTCCTCATTAGTCTCCGCCTCGGCGTTTGAGACACTTCTTTTCTTTCCTTCTTTCTCTTCCTTTCCTATCCTGTTCTTCTTTCCTCCCTGTGCGTGTCTGAAGGCCGACCCACGCATTATCGTGCGTAGCAGGTGACGGGGTAACGCGTAATTCCTCGCCCCGGGTAGACAAGTAAGGCACGTACGTACCCCCTGGTAAAGGCCAGGCCCAGGGAGGGGTGATTACCCGAGCTGGTACCTTCCGAACGTGCCGATTGGTCCCTCCGTCAGTTCTCGGGAGGTGTGACCTGAGGTGTGAACAATCACCTAAGACGGGTAAGCCCTCGGAGAGGGCCCCCACTAGGAAGGAGCGCGCCATCGGAGACGCCGGTAATCACGGGGGACACTTCCGCGATGACTTCCTTATCTTCTTTCGTGACGTTGACCCATAAACGTAAGTTAGACTCGCCTCAGCCTAAAAAGACTCTGCCTAATATACCTAAATTTCTGGTTGTCTCTCGCACCGACGGAAAGGATTTCAATTCTGTCAATCCTTTCGTTATACAGAAAGGTGTAGATGCGATTGCTGGCCCTGTTAAAACCTGTTCACGTCAGCGCAATGGCACATTGTTGCTGGAAGTGGAAAGTGCCTTCCAAGCCCCAAAACTGATACGTACTACGTTGTTGCACACTTTTCCAGTTAAGGTCGAAGCGCACCGCACACTCAACTCGTCACGGGGGGTAGTCTTCACGAGATCCCTTGACGGGTTGTCTGATGAAGATATCCAATCGTATATGTCCGATCAGGGTGTGACAGCCGTCCACAGGGTCATGAAAAAGGTCGATAACCATCTGACACCGACTCGTACTGTGTTTTTGACGTTTGACAAAGTTGACCTCCCGTCGAAGGTCAAAGCAGGGTATGAAGTCATCTCCGTCCGCCCTTATGTACCTAACCCAACGCGCTGTTTTCAGTGCCACAGGTACAACCATACCGTGAACATTGCCCAAATGCAGCAAAGTGTGTCACTTGTGGTAGGGACGCCCATGAGGGGGATTGCCCACCTCCGTCCCCTCACTGCCTAAACTGCAACGGTGACCATGCGGCTTCCTCTCGCGACTGCCCTGTATACAAGGATGAGAAGGTAATCCAGCAAATTCGGGTTACGGAGAAGGTATCGACATCTGCCGCTCGTAAGTTGTTGGCGAGCCGAAAGCCCACTGTCCTCCCAGCGGGTACATACAGTAAGGTACTCACCTCAACTCGACCTACCAAGGATTCCAGTACCCAGACATGTGACTTCACTTTCGCTGACACAGTTGTGCGATCCGCCAGCCCGAAGATTGCCCGTTCCACGTCCCCGCTCCCTCTTGCTGCTTCTAGGGTACAGTCAAACTCTAGTAAACCGCGGGCACCTAAACAAGATGCCCGGACCTTGAAAAAGGAACCCGTCCGTGAGGATTTTCTGCGTTCTCAGGCTTCCCAACCGTCAACTGCCTCTTCCCGCCGTCACTCTTCTAGAAGAGCTGACAAGAAAGAGAGTTCCTCTCCTTCCCCGCCGAGGCGTGACCCATCTGTCACGCCGTCCAACAGTTGCCAGCCTCGGCCGTCTTCTGTTTCACCGGGACGCTCCGTTTGCTGGGCGCCCGGCCCTTTACCGGCGGTGGAAACTGCCCCTCCTGATCAACTCAGGGAGGTGGCAGGCGCGTCGGTCGAACCAATGGAACATGACCCTTTGCCCCCAGACAGCGATAGCAGTGCTCCCTCGAAATCCGGTCCTCAGCGGCCGTCGAGGTGACCCCGCTCGCTACTTGGTTTTTATCCTTATTTCTTCTCTCATTTTTATCATGGCGCTCCTTCAATGGAACATTCGCGGCATTCGTTCTAATCGGGGGGAGTTAAAACTACTCCTTCGATTGCACTGCCCGCTTCTAGTCTGCCTCCAGGAAACTAAGTTGCGTCCACGTGATCGTGCAGACTTTCCACACTACACCTCTGTGCGGTTCGACCTGCCACCCGTGGAAGGTGTCCCAGCCCATGGAGGGGTTCTGATGCTCCTTCGAGACAATTCCTATTTCCATCCCATTTCCTTGCACACTCACCTACAGGCAGTTGCCGTCCGCATCACCTTATCCACATTTACCTTCTCCCTCTGTAATATATATTCGCCATCGTCATCTGCCCTTACTAGGGCAGATGTGCTAAACCTTGTTGACCAGCTCCCTTCACCTTTCGTGTTGGTAGGCGACTTTAATGCCCACCACCCCCTATGGGGCTCTCCGGCACCTTGTCCGAGAGGCTCCCTTTTGGTGGACATTCTCCACCACCTCGATCTTGTCTGCCTCAACACCGGTGCACCGACCTTCCTTTCTGACACAACACACACTTATTCCCATATAGACCTCGCAATATGCACTCCTCAGCTTGCCGGTCGGTTTGAGTGGTATGCACTTTCTGCCACGTACTCAAGTGACCATTTCCCTTGTATCATCCACTTCCTACATCATTCCCCATCTCCACGTCTCACCAGTTGGAACATTTCTAAAGCCGACTGGGGGCTTTATTCTTCCATGGCTGTTTTTCACAATCAGAATTTTACCAACTGTGACAGTCAGGTCGAATACCTCACAGAGGTTATTCTCACTGCTGCTGAACGTTCCATACCTCGTACATCCTCTTCTCCACGTCGTGTCCAGGTCCCTTGGTGGACTGCAGCCTGCCGCGACGCGCTTCGAGCCCGGCGCCGTGCTTTACGCACCTTCCGCCGCCACCCAACTTTGGAGAATTGCATCAATTACAAACGTATGAGAGCGCAGTGCCGTCGTATCATAAACGACAGCAATAAAGCTTGCTGGACTGCTTTTACTAGTTCTTTTAACCGTTTTACTCCCTCCACGGTTGTCTGGGGTGGCCTACGCCGTTTGTCCGGTATCAAGGTCCACTCCCCGATTCCTGGCCTGACCGTGGAGAACGCAGTCCTCGTGGACCCAGCTGATGTTTCAAACGCATTGGGCCGTTTCTTTGCGGAGGTTTCGAGCTCTGCCCATTACCACCCTGCCTTTCTCCCTCGCAAACAGGTAGAGGAGGCACGGCCGCCTTCTTTCCGCTCTTTTAATCGTGAAAATTATAACGTCGCCTTCACCATGCAGGAGCTAGATCGTGCTCTCGCCCTGTCTCGGTCTTCTGCTCCCGGGCCCGATTCCATTCATATTGAGATGCTGAAGAACCTCTCTCCTGCGGGCAAGTGCTTTCTTCTTAGTACCTACAATCGCATATGGACTGAAGGTCATGTTCCCACAAGTTGGCGTCAAGCCATTGTTGTCCCCATCCCCAAACCAGGGAAGGACAAACACCTTCCTTCCAGTTATCGCCCCATTTCTCTGACGAGCTGCGTCTGTAAGGTGATGGAACGCATGGTTAACGCTCGGTTGGTCTGGCTCCTCGAATCTCGCCGCCTCCTGACTAATATCCAATGCGGTTTTCGTCGACACCGCTCTGCTGCTGACCACCTCGTTACGTTGTCGTTGTCGACCTTCATTATGAACAACTTTCTAAAGAAGCGTCAAACAGTAGCAGTGTTCTCCGACTTGGAGAAGGCATACGATACCTGTTGAAGAGCGGGCATTCTCCGCACATTGCACACATGGGGCCTTCGGGGCCGCCTTCCTCTTTTCATTCAAGCGTTTTTGGCGGATCGCAAGTTCCGGGTACGGGTGGGCTCTGTTTTGTCAGATACCTTTTGCCAGGAGAATGGGGTACCACTGGGCTCCGTCTTGAGTGTGGCGCTCTTTGCCATTGCAATCAATCCGATCGTAGATTGCCTTTCAGCCGACGTCTCCGGATCTCTTTTTGTTGACGATTTCGCAATTTATTGTAGCGCCCAGCGGACGTATCTCTTGGAGCGTTCTCTCCAACGCTGTCTTGACCGTCTATATTCCTGGAGCATCGCAAACGGCTTCCGATTCTCCACTGAGAAAACTGTGTGTATCAATTTCTGGAGATACAAGGAATTTCTTCCACCTTCTCTACGTCTCGGCCCTGTTGCTCTCCCTTTCGTGGAGACTACAAAATTCTTGGGACTCATGTTGGATCGGAAACTTTGCTGGTCCACACGTGTCCTACCTGGCTGCCCGTTGTGCCCGATCCCTTAACGTTCTTCGTGTCCTCAGTGGCACGTCATGGGGAGCGGATCGTACCGTCCTGCTTCACCTTTACCAGGCCATTGTTCAGTCGAAGCTCGACTATGGAAGCCTTGTATACTCTTCAGCACGGCCGTCGATTCTCCGCTGTCTCAACTCTATCCACCATCGTGGATTACGTCTGGCGACCGGTGCATTTTATACCAGCCCTGTTGAAAGTCTGTATGCCGAGGCTGCTGTATTACCCTTGACCAATCGACGTGACATACTCTTGTGTCGGTACGCATGCCGCCTATGGTCGATGCCCAACCATCCATCTTACAGATTATTTTTTGACGACTCACTCGATCGCCAATATCAGTTGTCTGCGATTGCCTTGCTTCCACCGGGAGTTCGGTTTCGCCGCCTGCTACAGCGGCTCGATTTTACCCTTCCTTCCACCCTTAGGTTGAGCGAAAGCCCATTGCCACCGTGGCATCAGGCCCAGGTTCATACGCACCTCGAACTTAGTTCGCTCCCCAAGGAGAGCACTCCGGATTTGGTATTCCGCTCGAGGCTTGTCGAACTCCGTTCGCGGTTCGATAATGCCGTATTTATTTACACTGATGGTTCCAAGAGCACTGCCGGTGTCGGATCTGCCTTCGTCGTCGGGGCCAACCGTTTCCAATACAAGCTCCCTGACCGGTGCTCAAACTTCACGGCTGAGCTTTTCGCCCTCCACCAGGCCGTTTTGTATACCTGCCGCCACCGCCACCCTTTCTATGCCATATGTTCTGACTCCCTTAGTGCCCTGCAGAGTCTTAAGGACCCTTTCTCGAACCATCCTCTCGTGTATCGGATCCAACGCTCCCTCCAGTTGCTGGCGGATGACAGCTGTCACGTTTCTTTCCTGTGGGTCCCTGGCCATGTTGGTGTGCCCGGGAATGAGGCCGCCGACACAGCAGCCAAGGCAGCAGCTCTTTTGCCTCGCATGGCTACCTTTTGCGTCCCATCGGACGATGTTCAACGGGCTCTTCGCCGGAGTATCGTGTTGCAATGGCACAGTGTGTGGCTTTCACTGTACAACAATAAATTGCGAACTGTCAAACCGATCCCGACCGCTTGGAGGACATCCTCACGCCCCTCTCGGCGGGAGGAGGTCATCCTGGCTCGGTTGCGGATCAGTCATTGCCGTTTCAGCCATCGTCACTTGCTATCCGCCGAACCTGCACCGCTATGCTCCTGCGGTGAACTGCTGACAGTGCGACATGTTTTACTGACTTGTGTTAATTTTAATCATCTCCGTGTAGCCCTTCACTTTCCGTCTACTCTGGAGGAAATTTTAGCTGATGACACACGAGCAGCTGCTCGAGTTTTGCGTTTTATCAACTTGGCCAACTTATCCAAGGATATTTAACTCTTTTAATTGTCTTTTATCTTTCGTTTTTAGCCTCTTGTTGATGTTCTGACAGTCTAAATTTTTTTAGATCATAGTGAATCTATGTTCTCGGCTGGGCGCTAATGACCATAGAAGTTGTGCGCCCTAAAACCACAAAAAAAAAAAAAACAAAACAAAGGCAGACATGTGTGTCTGTGTGTGTTTACGTATCCTTCACCCCCCCCCCCCCCCCCCCCCAATGTCTTTCCTCTTCTGGGATTGGAATGACTCCTTACCCACTCCCTTACAACCCTCATCCTTTCCTTTTCCTCTCTTCTTCCTTGCTCTTTCTGAAAAAGCAACCTTAGGTTGTGAAAGCTCAGTTTTGATGGCAACATTTTCCTAGCTGCTTGTGGGACCATTGTGAAGAGCAGTCTCCCACTGCCTCACAAGGTGTCTCTAAAGTGAGGAAGTGCCAATTACAATGCTGCACAATAGAATCCCCATTCATTCCCTTCCCGGACTAAATCGTGGGAGGAATATCGAGCTAAAATATGGATGAGCTGTACTCTCCCAAATTCCTGGTGTGGACCTGTAGTGGTGGTATTTCATTTACATCTAAGAATCTTCTTTGTTGAGCACCATGCAGACAAGTGTGGGGAAGTGTCATGTATTTCAAAGATGCAAAACAGTGCAGTACCATAGAAGCAGCATCCCCTGCCCAATCATAGGTTTTACTTGCCTGTTACAAGCTGGGTGATGTCCCTGTGAGCATCACACCATACAACTGGCTTAACATGGTCCAAGGAATATTTTTCCATATAGACTTCCTGTTAGATGACAAGTTGCTCGCCAACTTAGAGCGACAAGGTGTCCTCTTCGAATGGCGTGTCCACAGGAGACCAAAAGTTAGAAGGGATGGCACTGGTGCTTTCACCTCTCCTGAAAAGGTCAAGGGTATGATTTACTGGTGTGACATAAAGCCTTATATTCCTCCCCTATGCTGTGCTTAGTGCTGGAAATTAAGACCATGTATGATGAAAGTGTACAATGCACTTGTAGGGAATGTGGGTGACCATCTGATTTGGACACTGTGTACTCCATCCCACCCATCTTTGGAAACTGTGGCCAGCATCATGCAGCCCGTTCGTCACACTACACCATTCTCTGCAAATAATGGAAACCAATGGAATTAAAGGCCTTGGACTGAGTGGCAGAGGTGTGGAAAAAATATGAATGGCTCCATCCAGTCATTAAGGTTACTTCATTTGTTGCAGCGCTAATGTCGTCACTGTCCTCTGGGGATGACCAAAGGTTAAGGCACCAACTGTGAGCCCTTGGGCTATCCCTCTGTCTGTCCCTTTGATGGCTTCCCCAGCACTAACTGTGGGAGCACCAGTCCCCAGCCATCAGGGACACCAGTCCCCAACCCCCAAACAGAAGCATCAGGCTCCTCTAACTAGGAATTGGTCCCTCGGGACACTTCCTTTTGAGGCTTTTACTAGTTCAAGAGAGGAATCCAGCCGATGGCTGAAGGATCCACAACCTGCTGGTCGAAGGCCTTCCTGAACATCGGTCCCTGAAGTTCTTTGATTGAAGCCCTCCCTGTGACCTCAGTCTTAAGGGACAATGAGAAGAATGGAAGAAGAAAAAAAGAATCTTTTGTGTTGTGACTCCTAAGCCACAACCACCTGTCTTCTGCTTCTGAGGTGGAGATCCTCGTATCCCCCAAAGATCTCGCCCTTGCTGGATGACTGGAACTGACAGTCTTTCTTCTCGTGAACAATATGTGAATGGAATAGGAGGGAGAACAAATAGTGGTTCTCAAGATAACTTCCACCACACACCATCGGTTGGCTTGCGGAGTATGGATGTAGATGCAGATTTCATTGGTTCTGGAGGTGACAAGTGAGGCTATGGAATGACCTGTTTTGTGTGTCCGATCATGGTCTTTAGTCTGGAACAGTGTTTTTCAACCTGTGGGGGGGGGGGGGGGGGGTCGCAAACTCTTGTTCAGAGGGTCACCATCACAGTAAGAAATATTTGCACCATAAATCAACTGGCCAGGAGCATGCCTAAATATTAAGTGTTCCTTAATGCAAAAATTAAAAAAACATACATAAGAAAAGTGAAATGTATTTTTTACTAAAATTAAGATTCCTTGTTGATCATCTATTCTCAGCAGAATAGAACAAAGGTTTTCATAATAAATGCTGTTATCAGTGTATAAACGAAATCTGAAAAAACATTTTCAGGTACTAGGTGATAACTAAATTTACAAGATACAGTAACTAATTTTGAGAAATTGGATTGTATACAATTAACTATACAGTGGGACCTTTCTCAACGAGCATAATTTGTTTTTGACCTTTACCTGCAATGCAAAACCTCATTATGCAACATACATTTTTCTCTCAGAATTTGTGGTGATAGTATGTTTCATACAAATAAATTGACTAAAATATATCCTATATTGTGCAATATTGTACACTTTTTACAAGACAGGGGTAAATTAAATTCAACAGAAGTAAATTAAATCTGGTGCCCTTGATATTAAACAAGCAGTTGTTATGGTTCAGGTAGGGGTTGGGGATCACCAAAATATTTTTAGTTGGAAGAGGGTCACATATTCAGGGTCCTGCCTAACAGGGTTATTGGAATCACATAACTATGATAGGGTGTCAGTGCTGTATGTATCTACATCCTTACCTCTGTCTACAGCAAATCTGTTCCTCTCCAGGTGCCTTTTGAAGCTGCGTCTGTATACCTCCAGATTGCTGTACTGATTGCTCAACGACCCCACCTTTCTTGGTATAGGGCGATTTCAATGCCCATAAGCCATTGTGGTGTGGTGCTGTGATTACTGGCTGCGGTAGGGATGTCAATACATTACTATCTAAACAATACTCCTGCCTTTTAAATAATGATGCTCCCACATTTTAATGTGGCACATGATACCTACTCGGCCATCGGTCTATTAGTATTTAGCCTTGGCCTATTATATCTCTACTAGAGATCCACGAAGACTTGTGTGGTAGTGACCACTTTCTGATCTTCCTGTCACTACCACAGTGTGAAGCCCTGGACATTTGCCTAGATTGACTCTTAATAAGGCTAACTGGCACACTTTTACTTTTGCTGCCACGATCGGTTCCCCAACACATGGCAACATAGATGTGGTATGCTAAAGCCTTACCTCAGCCATTATTTCTGAAGTTGGATATGAGGGTGACTTTTCCTTTCAGCAGCAAGTCAAATGGCAGAATAATGCAAATATGCAAGTTTGCTTACATGTGGCATGTGAACTAATTTAGATAGATAATGGTTGAAGGAGAGTATGAAAATACAACTCTCTTATAGTCCATAGCCTATAAAGAGGGAAATACTTTCAATGTTGCTTATCAAAAGATTTGTTTAGAATGATACATTGTTGTTCTTTCATGCTTGTCTGAAAACTCCTTGGTCATAAACAATATACCTTACAGTGGCTCTTATTTAATCAAAAACTGCAAAGCTGTGGGAATGATGGTCTGTGTGACTAAGCTAATAACTTGTTACCTATTGTTCACAGAAAATTCTCTAAGTTAGGTCAAATTCTGATCATATGTTAAATTCTGCTCATAAGAAATAAATTATTCAAATGCATGTAGACTTAAAAGTGAAAGAGGTTTAAAGTTTTGAGTGTGTGCTTGAATGTGTGGAATTAAAGTAACACCTAGTACAACACTTACAGCATATATCACAAATAACATACAAGAGTGTAATAAGAACTTTGAAATAGGAAAAGTTAGATGGAAAATTTTGGGGTGACTGGCCACTCTTTCACTTATCTTTGTTGTTGGTCTAGTCTTAATACACGTCTGCTTTTTTAATCTGGAATAGCAGGTTTTGATTTTCTGAGCTAGGCCTAGTAACAGTAGCAAGGACGAAGAAGGGATTGCAGTTACAATAAATTTTTTTAAGGGAAAGTAATGGTAGTAGTGTTGATATTTCTAATATTGCTAAGGTTTTACGAGAACCCAATCTTGCAAAGTAAGAGTGGTCATTATTCCCTCTGTTTGCTGTAGATTTAAACATTCCATAGAGTTCTGTGAATGTGAAAGACTATATTTGAATATAGTACTATAATACAAAAGCAGTTTCCACATGTAATCATTTTTTGGTAAGTTTTCATGAATTGGAAAGACTTGCTTTATAACTGATAATAAAAAAGTTGTAGTATAAACATTATAATACATATCAGAATTTTAGCTTTTATGTATAAAAACCAGTTCTTGCTTTTCATTTAATCCTCTTCTGAAATCTGACCTCAATGTGTTCCTAATTACCGAATATAGTGATAACAATGTTATGTTCTTGCCCTGCCACAAAGGAAGATGTTAAATTCCAATATTTAACACCTGTCTACTACAGAAACAAACTGAATTAAATTTTGTAAAGCTGGGTGTTTTGATACTTTGAACCAAATTTGGGGGGAAAAAAATCTAGCATGTTAGGTATTTCGCATAGAAAAAAATGTAGTAATCAAATTTGTGGAGAATTTTTGTTTTATAAACGAGAGGTAAATGTGGTAAGAGTACTTGAAACACACGTTTTGAAAACTGCAAAAATCCAAAATTTTCAAAGTTTTATGACTGCAGGAAGTTAAGCCAAAAGAAATTTTGTTTTCCATGTCCAACCATATGAAAGAGTTTAAAAAAATATTTTACTCCTTTTTCGTTCTGACAATGCTGACTGGCCTGTAGCAGTACTGTCAGGTGCACATTTTGTAAAACAGATTTTTTTACTGATATCATGAAATCTGGTGTGGAAAATTGGTAATGGGGATTTCTAAATTATCCACATGCTAAAATTTTTCTTGTTGATAGATCTAGTTATGTCATAGAGATATATTGTATGTTGTTTATTTTTGTTGCCAGAAACTTTTGATGACGCAGTGGAGGAGAGAGTTATCAATGAAGAGTACAAGATCTGGAAGAAAAATACACCTTTCTTATATGATCTTGTTATGACTCATGCTCTAGAATGGCCGTCACTGACTGCACAGTGGTTGCCTGATGTGACAAGGTAATTTAAAATTACAGAGGGTTTCATATTGGTTTTACTTTTTTTGATGAAGTAACTATTTCATGTATAAAGATATTGAAATAGTATCTGTTGTGTATCAAAAGGAAAATTGAGGCAGAATTGTTGTTAACAAACAGTTACATTCAGAAGACAAAAACATTAGTACAGTGAATAACGCAGGTAAACAAATGACAGTTTCAGATTAAATAATCATAGGTTGTCACTCATTGCAAATAACCTTTGTACTTATTACATCTAATGTGTTTTTAATTATATTTGTTTGTGTTAACTGCTTACTTAACTGTTTTTGGAATAAATCAGTAGATATTAGAACCTAGTTTTGTTTCTGGGAGGTATGTAAATTTGGCCATTTTTGTTTTCAGACCTGAAGGGAAAGATTATTCTGTACATAGACTGATTCTTGGTACACATACATCTGATGAGCAGAATCATTTGCTAATTGCTAGTGTTCAGTTGCCGAATGAAGATGCTCAGTTTGATGCATCACATTATGACAATGAAAAAGGAGGTAATATCAATAAATATGATTAGCGTATAGTAAATATTCAGTTTAATGTGCTGCTTGTATTTATTTCAGTGGTAATTCATTGAAAGAGGTTTTCATTTTTGTTTTAATATAAATTGTCAAATTGTGGTTTCATTCTGGAACTGACAGGAAAATACCTAGGATATGTTTATGCTAGATTCAATCAATGAACACTGGAAAATTTTATTATTTCCTGTTTCGTGAGTTAATGAAGCTTTACATGCTTATCACCTTAGTTACTACTACTCTGCTTGCTTGGTTGGTTGGTTATCAGCAGTCTGCAGACTGGTTTGATGCAGCTCTCCATGCTTCCTTGTCAGGCTCTTTATCTGAGAATACGAATGGCAACCTGCATCCTTTTGAATTTGCTTACTGTATTCGCCCCTCCATCTAAAATTTTTACCCCCCACACTTCCTTCTAATGCTAAGTTGACGATTCCTTGATGTCTCAGAATGTGTCCCACCAACTTATCCCTTATCTTAATCAGGATATGCTACAAACTCCTTTCCCCCCAATTCTGTTCAGCACCACCTCATTAGTTAAGTGGTCTGCCCATCTAATCTTCATCATTCATCTGTAGCATCACAATTTGAAAGCTATCATCTTTTTGTCTGAATTCCTTATTGCCCATGTTTCACTCGTATACAATGCTATACTCAAGACAAATATTGGAGATCAACAGATTTCGCTTCTTCAGAAATACTTTTCTTCCCATTGCCATTCTGCATTTTATATGTTATTTACTTTGATGATAACTTCTTATCTTGCTACCTAAATAAAAAAACTCTTCTACTTCTATTGTCTCATTACCTAATCTAGTTCCTTCAGCATCGCCTGATTTTATGATGCTACATTCCATTACCTTTGTTTTACTCTTGTTAATGTTCTTCTTATACCTTTCTTTCAAGAAACTGTCCATTCCATTTACTTGCTCTTCCAGGTCTTTTGCTGTCTGACAGAATTACTATGTCTTCAGCAAACCGCAAGGTTTTTATTTCCTCTCCCTGGACTTCAATTCCATCTCCATATTTCCCCTTTAATTCCTTCACAGCTTGCTCAATGTATAGATTGAACAACATTGGGGAAAGGCTACAACCCTGTCTTACTCCCTTCCAACCACTGTGACCCTTTCATGACCGTATTCTAATAATTGCTGTGCGCTCCCTTTACAAGCTGAATATAACTCTTCGCTCCCTATATTTTACCCATGCTACCTTCAGAATCTGAAACAGTGTATTCCGGTCAACATTGTCAAAAGATTTCTCCAGATCTACAAATGGAAAAAAAAAGTTTCCCTTTCATTAATCTATCTTCTGAGAAGACTTAATGTGAGTACTGCCTTGTGTGTTCCTACACTTTATCCTAAATACAAATTGTTCTTCCCCAAGGTCAGATACCTCCAGTTTTTCCATTTGTCTGTAAATTATTGATTATAAATTGTATTTCCCAACTGAATTGTACTTAAAGCTTCTTGGAAGATCAAAACTGAGTGTTGGACAGACTCGTAACCTTTGCCTTTCATAAAATGTTATCATAGCACAACTCTCAACATGTCATCACTTCTACCAGTACCCCATTTCCTACCATCCAAACCTCCCAGAAGTTCTTCTGGGCTCCATGCAGTATTAGCACTGGAAGAAAGGGTATTACAGTGCCACAGCTTAGTCACACCCTGAGGGATAGTTTCAGAATGAAAATTTAACATGCTGAAGTTTCATATTAGCGCACATCCCACTGTAGTTAAACTTTCATACTGAATTATACTTGTTTTAAAGTTCTGCCTATGATTAAAGAAAGGAAGTTGTGCTTTTCTCCCAAACGAGTACAACATATTCTTTTAGTTATATCCTTCCATTTCTTGAGTTATGCCTAGATTCTTTGTATAGTATAGTGTCTTAATGTTATAATCAAATTCATAATGCTACAAATAGCCTGCAGTCTCTTCTGTTTTATGCGCCGTATTCTAAACTTATGGTTATTTCTCTCGTATATGGGATTGACATTTACAAGCATACGTATCAGAAATACTGGATCAGACCTTACATTAGTTAATCACATCTGAATAGATTTTAGTATCACACCACAAATATTTTCATCATCCAGGAACACATGTTGATCCGTCTGTGTAGTAGTGAACTCTGGAGATAGACTGTTAACTTGTGGTTCTCTGAACTGGTTTGGCCACGTTAGCTGGACATATGTTGTAACAAATACACTACATGCTTCCTCCATTAAGACAAGATAATCAAATGTTGGTTTGAGTGGTTTTTAGTAAACCTATAGGATATGTACCATCCAAGGATTGTTTTCTCAGGGGTGTTCCTAGGTGGGAGCAAGTTACCTGTTGGAGATTACTTGCAGGGTGATCAAGAGGAACATGAGCTTCCGTGAACATTCAGCAAAGAGGAGCCGCCTCTGGTTATCGTTGTTTTAAGTCTTTTGTTTGCTTTATTCATTTAGTTAATGATTGTCTGATCTGGAATTTGAATGTGTTGGATGTGACTCTCCTTAATTAAATGTGTAATAAGGAGCATTTTCAGAAGAGACGTAGTTGGGTTACAATAAAGCCCTATTTAAATAAAGTTTAAAACTGAGTAACTTATTTATTGTAAAAGTTAGTTCTTTTGGGCTGGTGTTTATCTTCATTATCTTCAGATGCATTTGGTTATCAGAGAAGTGGTCTAAGTTCTAATATTTATGTGAAGAACAACATTGATTGAGGCACATTAAGACTGCACCTCAGATACTTACCATTTTATGAGACACACAATTCGTATGAAATGTATTCTCCAAATTAAGCATGGTCTTGGACATTTCATTGTATGTATCTGTGATGGGCTATGTTAAAATTATGTCAGTTTTCCAGTTATTCAGATGACTGTTTTAACTGCTGCATGTATAGTCAAGGGGTTAACCCAAAAAGAACACCGAAAGACTCCTGTCTGTGAAATACATTGTTTGGCAAAATGTGTTAAAAGAACAAGAGTAAAAAAGTAGACTGTACAAAAAAATGGTTGGAACATTGCTAAACATTATTACAACTATGGGTAAAAGCATTAGCTACACAGTTTGAAATAGTTTCAGGAAAAATCCTTGTTTGACTGACTGTATTGACTGTAATTACTTTAGAATAATTGAATATCTGCTGTTCTGGCCTTTCACTAATATTGGCCTGTGTGTGTTTAGGTATTAGAAGAGTTGTTCAGTATTTTTTCACAATTATGTTTTCTTTAAATGCATTTAGAAATTGTCTACATTAAATACGTACCTGTCAGAACCTTAGCATTTGATTACCTGCAAGGCAACATTGATTTCCCAAACTTTATCCTTTCCTTAGTGCTGCAGTCATTTAGTGTCCTTTTATGTTTTCTCCGCTTCTTATAGTCCTTAATTTGTTAATTTTCTTATTTCAGAACTATATCGTAAGAAAGCTATTTTCCAACTCATTGAGTAGTATCTTGTTACTGGTATAATTATTTTATCTATGTTATTAAAAATATAAACTGCGTGGTTGATTTAGGTAATCTGTTTCTTCGTTTATGAAATGTCTGTTACTAATCCTTAGATTTGTAATTCGAGCTGTGGTAGACAAGTTTTTTATTTTTTATTATTATTATTATTATTTTTTTATTATAAAGTTAATGTTTTATGCACTAATGACACTTGTTATTGATTTTAGAGTTTGGAGGGTTCGGCTCTGTGAGTGGTAAAATAGAAATTGAAATAAAAATTAACCATGAAGGGGAAGTAAACAGAGCTCGTTTTATGCCTCAGAATCCATGTGTGATTGCAACGAAAACACCATCAAGTGATGTTCTAGTATTTGATTATACGAAACATCCTTCCAAACCTGATCCAAGCGGGGAATGTCATCCAGATTTGAGGTATGTGCCTTCCTCAAATTGTGATTCTTTCACTATTCTAAGTAATACAATTGTAACTATTTTAATGTGAGACATTAATGCCTGCATCAATAAAGTTTATAAAGTAACATCTGGAATTTTTTTATATAAAACTAGTTAATAACAGAGGAACAATTGGACACACTAAAGAGCATTCATAATTGTCAGTGACAGTTTCTTTGACATTCAGAAACTTAAAAATTACACTGAAAGTTAAGATACTGTTGTTTTAATGCAACATAAATAATTCAGAATGTGGAAATAATTTGATTTTTCTGAAACACTAGACTTCGTGGCCATCAGAAAGAGGGCTATGGCCTGTCATGGAACCCCAATCTCAATGGTTATCTTTTGAGTGCATCTGATGATCACACAATATGTCTATGGGACATAAATGCAACGCCTAAAGAGAATCGTATAATTGATGCCAAAACAATTTTTACTGGACACACAGCTGTAGTAGAGGTACTAAATATAAATTATATACTGGAATTAAGTTAGTTCTACAATTTTCTGAATTTGAGACATTATACTAAACATACTTTTTTTTTTTAGGATGTGGCTTGGCATTTACTCCATGAGTCCCTTTTTGGATCTGTGGCTGATGACCAAAAGTTAATGATTTGGGATACTAGGTGCAACAACACAAGCAAACCTTCACATACAGTGGATGCTCACACAGCAGAAGTAAACTGCCTGTCTTTTAATCCATACTCGGAATTTATATTGGCTACTGGCAGTGCTGATAAGGTAATTAGTAATGTATACATGGCTTTTATGTGTGTGCTTAATTTTCCTTACTGTCATTAAGTTAAAAAAAATTGTTGGGGCCCTGATAGAAATGTTAATGATTTAGCTTTCAGAAAGAGGGCTATACTAAGATTGCAGCAATAGGTTGCATAGTAATGGAATATGTTGAATTGTAACGTAAATGTAATGGCCACACAAGACATGCTTCACTTGGTGCCTTGGGTCCTGGTGCCGAGCTGGTGGCCTGGTGACCACAACAGAGTATACTTGTCAACTTCCATAAGCAGTTTGCTTGCATAGGCACACTGTTCGCTGTCACTGTCGAAATTTCTCTTAAAATGCTGAGTTACAAAATGCTTCTAGCAATTTTATTTCTTTGAAATAAGAGGTGTTTCAGAAAAATATCTTTTTGGGTACATAATATTGAGACAAATCAACATGTAAAATTAAAGATTCACACACACACACACACACACACACACACACACACACACACACACACACACACACACACACACACAATTGTTTTGATATTTACATGTCGTTTTTAAATTTAATAAACATGACATCCCAAGATGGCTGCCTTCACGTGCTTGTTCAAAACCGACAGGTGGTATCCTGATCTACACATGTGCGTGTGTGTGTGTGTGTGCATTTTCCAAATCCCTCATCAAAATTTGGGGGTGCCTGGATTACGTGAGGGTGGGGATTACTTGAGTGTATATTATATGTAATAAAGGTTATCTGAATTTTGTACTATTTTACGTGCCAGGTGGAATTGGAACTGTTAACATTATAGGAAGTAGAAATTTTTGACATTATTTCACTCGTAATAGAACTTTGTCAGCAAGCCTTTAACTGACATTCATTATTTATGTAGTGAAACTGCCCAAGTTCTATACTTTCTATTATTTTATTTTTTGTATGACTGTATTCATATTTTATTCGCATTCTTGAGTGCAAATTTATGCGCAAGTGTTTTTTGTGACATTTGCACATGGTCGGCATCTCCATGGAGAGGAGGGAGAGCATGTAGTCACAAACTTAAAGCTGACTTGAACCTAGCTCCGCCATTGGTTTTTCAAAACATTAGTTTTCTGCTAAGTTGCTGTGTCGAGTAGTTAATGCTTTGTGATTGATCATGTCTGTATGCGTCGTTTACTGTTGTACTAACTGTTTTGATAGCTCTAATAAATTAAATGGAATCATGTTCCATTCAAAAGTTAAAATTGGAATTATATTTCCAAACATGAGCAGTAAGGTATTGTTACTTACTGACATTTACTGAATTGTACCCTAAAAGAAAGTTTCTATTGATCATACGTGACATGTAAGACTGTTTTGCCATTAGTAATTGCACACAGAACAACATACCAGTTACCACTTCATTGTGTTCAGGTGTCTAACTTGTACAACAAATCCTGTTGTGTGTCCTTTGGAAGACAATTTCACCATCTAAACAAACACAAAAGCATTAGTCCTACAATATGCTTATTTCTATACCCATTTTCTAATTTTACTATTTTGTGGAGGCAATAACCACAAAAGGGCTTTATATTTTCAAATGAAAGATTACAAACATTGCCTCCTTAACGAAATTTAGTTAATTGCAAACCAAAGGAAAGTTTGCCAATTCATTTTTTGTATCTGGCACGTAAATCAGTCTATTGTGCTTTTAATAGCAGCACACAGAACACTGTATAATGGGAACCTATCAGATTGTGTGTATTGGTAAGGCAATAATACTGTGATAACAATTACAAAAGCATGACAGTATGCCAATTTCTGTAGGCATTTTCTAATTTTACAATTTTGTGGACTAACGTGGAACCCATACAAGAGTTGTGTATTTATAAACATGAGCAATAAAATACTGTACAACGTTGTGGTGGTGGTGGTGGTGGTGGTGGTGGTGGTGGTCTTCAGTTCGGAGACTAGTATGATGTAGCTCTCCACAATACCCTATCCTGAGCAAGCCTCTTCAACTCCACATAAGAACGGCAACCTACATCTGTCTGAATCTGCCTACTGTATCCATCTTTTGGTCTTTCTCTGCGGTTTTTACCCCACACTCTTCCCTCCAATGCTAAATTCACACTTCCTTGATGTCTAAGAATGTTTCCTACCAATCGATCCCTTCTTTTAGTCAAGGTGTGCCAGAAATTCCTTTTATCCCCAATTCTGTTCAGTACCTCCTCATTAGTTACACAATCCACCCATCCAATCCCCAGTATTCTTCTGTAGCACCACATTTCAAAAGCCTCTATCCTCTTCCTGTCAGCACTGTTTATCGTTCATGTTTCACTCCCGTACAAGACAACACTCCACACAAATGCCGTCAGAAAAGACTTCCTTAGGCTTCCTTATTCAATGTTAACAAATTTCTCTTTTAAAAAAACGCTTTTCTACCCATTGCCATTCGGCATTTAATATCCTCTGTACTGCGACAATCATTTGTTATTTTACTGCCCAAGTAACGAAACTCATCTACCTCCTTTATTGCTTCTTTACCTAATCTTAATTCCTTCAGCATCACCTGATTTTCTTTGACTGCACTCCATTACCCTAGTTTTGCTCTTGTTAATCTTCATCTTATATGCATCTTTTAGCACACTGTCCATTCTGTTCAACTGCTCTTCCAGGTCCTTTGCTGTCTCTGACAGAATTACTATGTCATTGGCAAAACACAAAGGTTTTAATTCTTCACCCTAAACTTTAATTCCTTCTCCAAATTTCTCCTTGCTTTCCTTTATAGCTTGCTCAATGTAAAAATTGAATAACATTGGAGAAAGGCTACATCCCTGCCTTACTCCCTTTCCAACCATTGAACCCCTTTCATGCCCTTCAACCCTGACAACCGCTGTCTGGTTTTTTGTATAAGTTGTAAATAACCTTACGCTCCCTATATTTTACTCCTGATTGCTTCAGAACTTGAAAGTATTCCAATCAACGTTGTAAAAAGCCTTCTCCAAATCTACAAAAGCGATATATGTAGGTTTGCTTTTTCTTAATCTCCCTTCTAGGATAAGCCGTAAAGTGAGTATTGCCTCCTGTGTTCCTACATTTCTCCTGAACCCAAACTTATCTTCCCCGAGGTCGGCTTCTACCAGCTTTTCCGTCCTTCTATAAATAATTCATGTTAATATTTTGCAACCATGACTTATTAAACTGATGGTTCTGTAGTTTTCACATCTGTCTGCACCTGCTCTTTGGAATGGGGATTATAACATTTTTCTTAAAGTCTTAGGGCACTTTGCCTGTCTTGGGGTACTTTGCCTGTCTCATACATCTTGCACACCAGGTGAAGCAGTTGTCATTGCTGGTTCTCCCAGAGACTTCAGTAGCTATGAGGGTATGTCATTTACTCCAGGGGCCTTGTTTCGACTTAGGGTCTTTCAGTGCTCTGTCAAATTAATCTCTCAGTATAGTATCTCCTATTTCATCCTAATCTACTTCTCCCCTTCCTACAATATTGCCTCGAAGTTCATTTCCTTCATAGAGCCCCTCTATATACTCTTTCCACCTTTCAGCTTCCCTACTTTGCTGAGAACTCGTTTACCATCTGTGTTCTTGATATTCATTTTTCTTATCTCCAAATACACCCATCTCTTATTTAGTTGTAAGCTGTATCTATTTTACCCCTATTTATACATTCTTCTACATCCTTGCATTTGCCTTCTAGCCACTCCTGCTTAGCCATTTTGCTCTTCCTATCACTCATTTCTTAGTCATCTGTACTCCATTTTGCCTGTTTCATTTACTGCATTTTTATATTTTCTCCTTCCATTGATTAAATTTAGTATGTTCTGTTATATCCAATGATTTTTTGTAGGTATTGCCTTTCTACTTATTTTGTCCTCTGCTGCCTTCACTATTTCATCTCACAATGCTATCTATTCCTCCTCTACTGTTTTATTTCCCTTGTTTGTCAGTTGTTGCCTAAAGCTTCCTCTGAAATTCTGAAGAACTTCAGGTTCCTTCAGTTTATCCAGGTCCCATCTCCTTATTTTCCTACCTTTCTGCAGTTTTTTCAGTTTCAGCCTACAATTCATGACCAATAAGTTATGTTCAGAGTTGATATCTGCCCCTGGGTGTGTCTTAAAGTTTAAAACCTTATTCTGAAATCTGTCTTACCATTATAAAATCTGGTATCTCTTGGTCTCTTCCATGTATACAACCTTCTTTTGTGATTCTTAAACCAGGTGTTTATTATAACTAAATTATGTTCCGTGCAAAATTCTACCAGGCAGCTTCCTCTTTCATTCCTTTTGCCCAGACCATATTCACCTATCTATCATTCCTTCCCTTTCTTGTCCTATCACCAAATTCCAGTCTCCCATAACAATTAACTTTTTCATCTCCCTTAATTGTCTGACTACTGTCCTTTGGCTCCTCATATATTTCTTCGATCTAGTTGGCATATAAACCTGTACTACTGTGGTTGGTGTTGGCTTCATATCTATCTTGACTATGATAATGCGTTCACTGTGTTGCTCATAGTAGTTTACCCACAATGTTTCTTGTTTGTTGCATTTTCACATTCATATTGTATAACAAACAAGAAACAACATACAGTATGTAACGAAAGTATTACTTTCGGTGTATACTTCAAAATTACATTGACACATATATTGTAACACATGGACTTAACGTGAGTTCCAAGGAGCTTATTCCTAGATGCACCAACATTTTGAATTATTTAAATTAATTATTTAAAGTCTGTAACCAAATCAAACATTGGTTTTTTGAAGACACCAAAGGCATTCTATTGCTGGGTTATGTACGCTTTTTAAACCAAAAGAAAGCCTGAAAAGCCTTTTATGAGCTTATATTATGCATTGCAATAGTGTAATGTTCAATATTCACTGAAATTTTTGTGTGGACAGCTCATGAAACGCGCAGAACAAGCAATCCTTCATAAGGGCCTGTGAGTTGAACAAACAAACATAGCTGCCGACCACGTGTGTCAGCCTCAAACGGAAGTACAGCAGATGCCCATAGTGACCTCTCCCCCTCTTTTTACCTCCATGGGCATCTCACACTATAGTATCATTCCACATCAAATCAACACATGAAAGTATAAATTTCAGCTGGACCCTCTTAAAATTCTTTGAAATTTCTTATGACTTTGGTACTCATAAATAGTAGCTCAAAATACTTTTTTCACGTTTTTCTAATGGAAGTTTACTAATGGGTACTCAAAAATGTAAAACTCCCAATTTTCACTTGAGGAGTGACATTGATTTGTTCATAATTTGTCTTCTAATTAAGCTAGAAAAGAAAATAAAGTTCAGTTGAAAGCTCTTTTAATGGGTTTTCACAATATATAAAATATAAATTTAACTATTCATTAAATCATCATGCAGTTAATTCTTTGGATTAGTATTATTTAAATAATCTACAAAATTAAAATGAATGGAAAAAAATTATTACCAATTATTGAACAGATCTGAAAAATTTTATTATTCTATCAGTCTCCAGAATCGTGACATTATAGGTCCTTCTAGTTGTTGTATGCAAATAAACTTTGCCGATAATAGATTTCTTATTATGTAGATGAATATCTTATTTCATGTGATAGACATAAGCTGATGGAGGTCCATTAGGATGAAGTAACATTACTTTCACCTGCTCAGTATCCTCTTCAACACTCGAAACACACGCAGTCCACCACTTACCGGCATAAATACAAGCAACAAATCCTGGTATATCTTCCAAGTTGATTTCTGTTTGCAATGATGTCTAGCTTTCTTCCTTGAATTAAACAGGAGTAGGCTTTTGTTATTAATTTGTGTGAAGTAATTGGAATGAAGGCATGCAGTTTTTGAGTTTGACATTCTTCACATTTTTGAAAAATTTTCATAGGGAAAGTTCTTCATCCATATGCTGTTGGGTTGTTAAGTATTTAAATGTATAACTTTTATGGTCTTATTTATTTCGAAGGACCTTTTACCTTACAAATTACACTGTCTCCTTCAAAATAACTATGTCTGCAAGGCAGTATTTTCTACCAATAACCATCTGAAAGATAACCTTATCCATAACTTAAGACTTAGATGTTGATCATTACAAAACTCAGGTGTTTATAAAATTTCCTGTGACACCTGCTCAGCCTATTACATAGGAGACTGGACGATTCTTCTGTCAGATATAAAGAGCATCTCTTAGGGGAAAAAAGGTATAAACATACATAATTCGTCCCTTGCTGAGCACTTTGTGACCACAGGCCACAAACCTAAAGTTCATAATGTTGGTATTTTGCGCACAGAAAAGTTTGACTTGACATGCTTGAACAACTAGAAATTTATAAACATTTTTCTTGTAATGACCAATTTATTCTCAATGAAGAATTGCTGTTCTGTGATAAACTTTCTTGAAGGCGTAAAGCCCTTACTCAGAATCGTGTAATGTGAAATATTGTACCCAGTTTCCAGTCTGTAGCCTCAAATATTGTCTTTCTCTTTTCTCTTATATACACACTTAGTGTAATTTTCTATTTTGTCACCTGGTAACATACTTTATAATGTGCCATGTGCTTGTCAATTTCTAATAATTAATCATATCAGTTCACTTTGTATGTAAAGTGCTACTATTGAATAACAGATAGTGCGATATATCGTGGCCACGTGATAGTTTCGTTGGCATGTTCGCCTTTCAGATGCCACCTGCAGTGCTGGCTGCACACGCGACCCTTAGCGTCATGTTGTCTTACTTGTTTTTAAAAATTTGTAATTTGCAGACACTCTAATTTTTAACATGAGCCCAATCACTCGATACCTTCAGCTGACAGTACATTAATATGTAATTTGTGAGATCTTAGGATGTGACGTTTCTTACTCTCTCTGTAATTTGTACTACTTTTAAAATTTTTTATTCATACGTGAAAAACCTGTTTTACTTCTGATGAATGCTCCCCTAGTAAAGCTGAAACCATAGTAAAGTAAATATTTTACCAAAACTTCCGCAACCGAAGAGCTGTTTTTCAAGTGATTATTTTATACTTTGACGAATGGTTGCTGTCTTTAACGTGCCTGTTGTTCTGCAATGAATGAATAGTGCAACAGAGCTTTTAGTTTTTCAGTTAAAATGTCAGGAAATTCTTCTGCTGAATGAGTTATTGTTTCTAAGTTTGATCTATCTGTATGAATCCACTGTTTATAACTTATTTCAACAATCAAATTAAAACAATTCATAAATACTATTTTTAAGTTTTTGTTCACCAGGACATTCTTCAGTTAACAAAACAACACGTTGGTAGATGAGGGTTACATATTAAATGTGACAGGCAGTCATTACATGAATTTAATTCTATTTCAGAACCTGAAGTAAGTTCTTTTAAATTAGTGCCTATTACCATCAGTTTAACATTTTGATGTTAGGTGCATACACACACTGTGTAGCTGATGCACCATCTAGGACTACATGTATTGTTCTCAACAGGCAAAATTGCATAAAAACAATTGCTTTTGTTTCTGCACACTCTTGCCATCTTCCTTAATAGGACAGTTCCTTTTACCAGGCATGCATCTGTCATTGCTAGTATAAAATCTCTCCGACATTTACAGGTGGTTTTTTTACTAGATCTTTCACCTTCCTAGTCATATTGTTAGAAACTTTAAATTCTTCAATTTTTTAATTAAATATTACCACAGAGTGAGTATTTGGATTTTCTCACTCCTCCTCATAGTAGATTTAAATTTAATTTTAAGCTGTGAAATTATTTGTCACATTTTCTTATAACTTCTCCACTTGCATTGGAGGGAATGAGATCCATCCTTCATGACATCCTTCCCACTCCACCAAGAGTGTCTTTCCGCCGCCCACCTAACCTCCGTAACCTCCTAGTCCATCCATATGAAATCCCCAAACCACCTTCCCTACCCTCTGGCTCCTGCCCTTGTAACTGCCCCCGTTGTAAAACCTGCCCTGTGCATCCTTCCACCACCACTTACTCCAGTCCCGTAACCCGGAAGGTGTACACGATCAAGGGCAGAGCCACTTGCGATAGCACCCACGTGATTTACCAACTGACATGCCTGCACTGTGAAAAGTTCTATGTGGGAATGACCAGCAACAAACTGTCCATTCGCATGAACGGTCACAGGCAGACAGTGTTTGTTGGTAATGAGGATAACCCTGTGGCTAAACATGCCTTGGTGCACGGCCAGCACATCTTGGCACAGTGTTACACCGTCCGGGTTATCTGGATACTTCCCACCAACACCAACCTTTCAGAACTCCGGAGATGGGAACTTGCCCTTCAACACATTCTCTCTTCCCGTTGCCCACCTGGTCTCAACCTCCGCTAAATTCTAATTCCCACCCGCCATCTTTAACATCTTTTCCTCGGTTCTGTGGACAGAGCCTCTGCCTGAAATGGTATCTCTGTCCAACTTCTTTGGTTTCTACAAATGTCTGCCTAGGTGTGTTTGGATGTGGATATGTGTGAGTGTGTGTGTATTTGTTTACCTTCCTTTTTGTCCCCTAAGGTAAGTCCTTCCACTCCTGGGATTGGAATGGCTCCTTTTCCACTTCCTTAAAACCCGTATCCTTCCCTTTCTCCTCTCCTTCCTCCCTCTTTTTCCCGAAGAAGCCACCACTGGTGGCGAAAGCTCGAATGGTTGTGTGTTTTTGTGTGTGTTTAGTGTTCCTATCGACCAGCCTGTACTTTAGGTAAGTCAAAAATCTTTATTTTATACTATATATATATAAAAATAGAAAAGAGATAACTTACCAAAAGGACCGGCTCGTCGATAGAAACAAATAAAATAAATAAAATCACACACATATACAAGCTTTCGCAGCCTAGCTGCTTCTTCAGGCAGAAGGGAAGGAGAGGGAAAAGGAAATGAGGGTTTTAAGGGAGTGGATAACACCACACACACACACACACACACACACACTGTATTTCAAGTTGAAAGTAATGCCAGCACCCCCCCCCCCCCCCCGCCAAACATGGTTGCATAAAGCATAAAATGCGGGAAAAGTGGAAGTATGATAGTGCAAAACGGGGGCGAATTAACATTGTGAAATAGGAAATTTGATGAGACTGACGACAAATGGTGGGAAAACGTAGAATCCGGTAATGTAAAAGTGAGGTTTTACTTTACATTGTTAAGGTGTTGCTGCTTTCATGATCAAAAGTAAAATTAAAAATAACGAGCAATGTCAGTTTACATATTTCAAAATACTGATGTGAAGTTAATGCTCAGATGCCGAAAACATGCCCTTTTGAATGTGCTGCTACATTATTAATCTCTGGGCTACTCTATTTACGAATTAACAAATAAAAGAAAAAAATATCACAGATCAGATGCCACTGAAGGCCTGTGGTGCTATGGCTAGAGGCACCTGTTTGTGTGAATGAAAATTAGTTAATTGCATTACTTAATGACTTTTAAATAAGTAATTTTGGATTATATTTTTAGCAATTTTTTCTTTTGTCAATAATTTTGCTATGTTGTATTTCTATTTTTCACTAATGTTCATTGGTTACAGCTCACTCCTGTTTATAATTTACTATGCCTAATATCAGAATATAATTAAAGTGCCAAGTACAGAAAGTGTGTTAAATTTGAATCAAATTACCATGTAAATGCAGTGATTATTAATAAACATTTGTGTGATGTTTATTGCAAACATAACAACCACACCTTGTCATGGCCAACTTATGCACGTGTAAACGGTTGCCAGCTACTGCAGTATTTACTTGAATCTGAGCCACACCTGAAAAATGACTCGAAATTCAAAGGAGGGGGAGTAAATTATTGGCTGCATTTCCAAAACTAAGGTATTCCATTCTAACACGAGATAAAAATTAGGTACAACGGATGATGATACAGCTACAGTAGTTTGGTTAGAGTTGTAAATTTACGAGTTGATCTTTTGGTGAAAGGCTATTTAGGTGTTGTAGTTGTCAGTAATGGCACGATGAAGCCTTGGAGGCACGCAGTGCCAATCTTGGGGCATTGCAGACAGCCATGGAGTTTCTCCAAACAAACAAATCTACGTCTGTCTTACTTTGGCTGTGCTATGTTTAACCTATCCTCAGACTTGAAAATCGTGAAATATTCTTAGAAATATATCAATGTATTTCCTGTAAGCAAGAGTCTGAATGTGTCAGTTGTCTTATGCTCAGAATGAGATGGCAGACAGATAATGTGTTCTGGGGGGGGGGAGGGGTGCAATTAAATATATTATTATGCAAGAAGAAAACCTTGCTTCGGCACAACTCTGCCATGCAAATACTTCACACTGTTAGTACAATGAAAAAAAGTTGGTGATGGAAGTAAAGTGGTTGTCCATGCATAGCTTTCTTCAGAGTCAATCAGTGCAGGTGTTTAAAAGCGCAGAGAGACCATCATCAGCTTGATGAAGGTGGTCCATTGTTATGAGGTCCTTGGTTGCGAATTGGCACAGTACCGAAGAGTCATCCCTACGGTCGCACTGCATTGAGGAATCCCTTTACTGATGTATGGCTGATCATGGATTATTTTGTACTTAGTGATGAAATATTTTCCTCTTTTCTTGTTCGATAATGATACGTAAGTTTCTTTACAAAAAATTTCAACATGCCAATAAAGTTGAAAATAAACCGTGAAGTCAAATGATGAAGTCACAAAACAGATCGTAAACCTGATAAAAAATATCCCTCACAGAGAATGTGCTATGTTTACACAGGTCTCCTGAACAATATGTAACACAACCTCCTTCCTTCTACTGTTTGGGGGAAGAATGAGGCTGCTCAAAGAGCTACCTCTGTTTTCATGCAAACTCGGAGTACAGGTAGCTCCATCTGTTGGATTTTTCTGAAACCAGTGGGTAGAGCTGCTTCTTTCTTACGCCAAACGAAAGTTCCCCCCCCCCCCCCCCCCCCCCAGTTAGTTTGTGATATTTTTTAAATAATTCTAGTTTAATGTAAAAATTTACTTTAGCTTTGTTAAAAAAAAAGCTTGCTTGCATTTCAGTGTTGCATGTCTTCAGATTTTATTGCAATTTCTAGAGATCCAGTCAATTACTACTCCACTTGTTATGTACTTTTTGTTCCCAGACTGTTGCTTTGTGGGATCTCCGAAATCTGAAACTTAAGCTTCATTCATTTGAATCTCACAAGGATGAAATATTCCAGGTAAGTTTACGAGTTATAGCAATGCAATTTGATTACTCCAGAAATGTGAAGGCGAAACTTTAAAATCTCGTATGTTGTATGATGACTTGTGTTTTCTTTAAGCAACTACCTCCTTGGGTGAATTACATTTTCATAATTATCTGACTGCAGACAATGATTAAAGAATTCCATTTTGGTTCCCCCATGGTGTTACTTGCAGTTTGGATTATTTATTAAAAAGTTACTGCTGAAACTCGCCACTCCTGTGTGCCATGACCTCAGGTCTTTTGCTAGTCAGTCATGTTGGCCCTGTAAACACTGTCAATGAAAAAGAAAACATGTATGAATTTTTTGAGTAAGACTAAGTAACAGTATTGTTTGCCAAACAAGTAGTTTTTATCAATAGTGTGTGTGTGCAGTATTGAACTAAATGAGGTATATATTTACATCAATGAGTAATGGGACTGTACCTGATCATTTTAGTGTCTCAATATCATTTTGTCACGTCCATGAGTCATTAATACATTATGTCATTTCTTTTATAAACCATAAGCTGTCTGCTCTGGGAGAGGGTAGTGGGGATTTCCTCAGCAACCAAAGTGGTTGGAGTAGATCTAAAGTTCTAAAATAAACAATGTGTAACTCAGTGTCATTTCTTACATTGTGTGTTTATTCAAATAAATTTCTCATTAGCGCCCCCCCCCCCTCAAAAAAAGTCACTGTTCCTCTGCCCTCTTCCTAGGAAAAATGTATTTGCTAGTTTTCATGATGACTAGTCTAATAGCTTCCACAGTTATTGCGAGGTACCTGTGGTATGTCCCATATGGTAACAAAAGTCGTCAGTGTATTGACTGAAGTTTTATGCTCTCTATTCCAAATTTCACAATTGTTTCAGTGTGAAAGAGTAACAAACTTGCTCTCTAAGTTCTGTGATTGATAAGTCACTTGTCATTATCCCCTTGTGTGAAACTGCATTGCCCAGAAATCCTGTTAACCAATAAGAATTAAGTAATAAACTTTTTGCATGTCTTTGTAATATAGCTGCCAATATGTCGCACCAGAAATAACCTAATTGCTTCTGTTTCCTAGGAAATCTGTAACTGTTCATCTAATTAGGTAATTTGGAATTACATATTTTGTTTACTAGTGACTATGCAGAACTGTATTTAACCCAATGAATATAATACCCTTGGAAAATTAACAACTGACCTGAAGAAAGGAAATTACATTTTGTACATAGTATGCAGTTGCTTACAGAAGCCAACATTTACATCTTAGTTAAGAATCAGGCTTGTTATGACTGACATTGAAAGCAGTTTAATTTTCCTCTGTGTATTCAGCTGTTTAGTTCAAATTTTAAGTACAAGGAGTGGGTTCCATAAAAAGTCATCTTTACTTGTTTTGCTTTCCATTTTGATTCTCCTTTACTAGTGTTACTGGTTTAAATTTTGCCTCGGTGCAGGCTGTTTTTACATGGAATGACATAATATTAAGATAAATTTTCAAACAGGTCCAATGGTCACCTCATAATGAGACAATCCTGGCTTCAAGTGGAACAGATAGAAGACTGCATGTTTGGGACCTGAGTAAGATTGGAGAGGAACAATCTGGGGAGGATGCTGAAGATGGACCTCCAGAACTTTTGGTTAGTTGCACTTTGTCATAAGCAATTACTTGTCACAACTTTCACTCTACATGGACAGTTTGAAGGAAAGAGTTTCTGGACACATTTTTAAATAAGTTGTTTTCTAACTGCAGTTTTGATTCATCAGTAAAATGTTGCATTAAAGTTTTCTAGTAGGTGGATTAGATCCCACTTGGTAAAGTTCATTAAATGTCTATATTGATCGAGGTTCTGCCACCTAAGATAGATATCTTCATCAGAATAACTTATTACGTTAAACACATATATATTAATATATTAAAAAAATTAAGATTTGTACAGCTTTAGTAAATTTAGATTATTCACAGGCAAAAGAAATGTTACTTTTCTTCATGGAATATTACATCAAATGATTGTCCAGAAATTACAAATCTAAACTGAGTCACTATCAATCCGTTAGACAATGGGCTGTGCTAGCCCATTGTACTGGAGTTAGCATCAGACTGAAAGGTGTGTGGGCTGAAACTGCTATGATGTGGACATGAAATATATCTAGATGTCTAGTAACATAATTTGGTAACAGCTGGGTGATATGAATATCTGTGTTAAATATTAGCACTATTGTGTGTGAACTTTTTTACATATGAATATTTGGAAGTGTAGAACCACAGCATGTTTCTTACAGAAAATGATCACACTGAAATAAAGGCAAGAAGAGGAAAAACCTTCAGAACCTACACAGAGAGGAGTTGATGACAAAGCACCAATAGAGAAAATTGAGGGAAAAATTATGGTGTAATTGGAAGTGTTCATTAAGAATCTGACCATAATTACTAGAGAAATTTAAGAACACCAAGCCTGAGGCCTTTTTCTATCTGTGTGCAAAATACTGATACCATAAACTTGTTGAGTACAGTGTCCCTCACAGCCAATAGTAAACTGCCAGTAATACGTAATCTTATTGTCTTATAGAATGGCAGTGACCTAGTCACATTTTTTAACAAACATGTGGCGTAATTTTACATGAAGAGTGCTGTCGCTCTAAGTGAAATTCCTTTTTTTTATGTATTTCATGTATTAAATTTGTGGAATCCATTTTAAGTAAAAAGTTATTTTGATGCAGAAACCTGTAGTAGTATTACCATTTAATGAACATACAGTAGGCTATAATCTGCAGATTAGTTCTGTATGGTGGCTGCCTTCTTGGTGATGTTGAAAACTGCACAAGAAAGAACTTAATCAAGGAAAGATACTTGCAGCAGTGATAAAGCATGAATATCCACGACTGCGGTGTCTTGATAATGTCGGGTGTTTCCTTGTATTGGTCCCGTTTACATTGAATAATTTTTTTACATGTTAGCTTGAAGTGTTTGTCGCCTTACATTATTAACTGCATAGATGCCTTAGTAAACCAAAGTAAATATTAATATGTATAAAAATATTGTTTGACTTACCCAAAGCACAGGGTCGACGATAGACACAAATAACACAGACGAAAAACAAACAAACATTCAAGCTTTCGCAACCGTTACCTGTTTCGTCAGGAAAAGAGGAAGGAAGGAGGGGAAAACGATTAAGGAAGTGGATGAGGGGTCATTCCAATCCCGGGACCAGAAAGACTTAGCTTAGGGAAGGTAAAAAAAACACACACACACACACACACACACACCCGCGCACGCGCGCTCTAACACACCCAGGCAGACATTTGTAAAAAGCAAAGAAGTTGGACAGAGATACCGCTTGAGGCAGAGGCTCTGTCCAGAGAACCGAGGCAAGGATGTTAAAGATAGTGGGTGGGAATTTGAATTTAGCAGAGGTTGAGACAGGTGGCCAGTGGGAAGAGAGAATATGCTAAAGGGCAACTTCCCATCTCCGGAGTTCTGAAAGATTGGTGTCAGTGGGAAGTATCCAGATAACCCGGACGATGTAACAATGTGCCAAGATGTGCTGGCCGTGCACCAAGGCATGTTTAGCCACAGGACGATCCTCATTACTAACAAACACTGTCTGCCTGTGACCGTTCATGTGAATGGACAGTTTGTTGCTGGTCATTCAAACTTAGAACGCTTCAAAGTGCAGGCATGTCAGTTGGTAAAACACCAACAACCTAATAACAGCTTTCACATCCCACAGCCATCCTCCTGATCTGGTACAGAAGCAAATTTCCAGAGCCACTTCCGCATCGCTTCAATTTCAGAACCTTCCACAGAAGTGCCCCTCTTGTCACCGGATACTTTCCGGGACTGGAACGGACTCTGAATGTGGCTCTCCAGCAAGGTTAAGACTTCCTTAAATCCTGCTCCGAAATGAGATCCATCCTTCACGACATCCTTCTCACTCCACCCAGTGTGTCTTTCTGCCGCCTACCTAACCTCTGTAACCTCCTAGTCCATCACTATGAAATCCCCAAACTACCTTCCCTACCCTCTGGCTCCTACCCATGTAACTGCCCCCGTTGTAAAACCTGCCCTATGCACCCTTCCACCATCACTTACTCCACTCCCGTAACCCGGAAGGTGTACACGATCAAGGGCAAAGTCACTTGCAATAGCACCCACGTGATTTACCAACTGACATGCCTGCAATGTGAAGCGTTCTATGTGGGAATGACCAGCAACAAACTGTCCATTCACACGCCTAGGTGTGTTAGCGTGTTAGCGTGTGTGTGTGTGTGTGTGTGTGTGTGTGTGTGTGTGTGTGTGTGTGTGTGTGTGTGTCTACCTTCCTTTCTTTCACCTTCCTTTCTTTCCCCTAAGGTAAGTTCTTCCGGTCCCGGGATTGGAATGACCCCTCATCCACTTCCTTGAAACCCTCATCCTTTCCTTTTTCCCCTCCTTCCTTCCTCTTTTCCTGATGAAGCAGCCAATGGTTGTGCAAGCTTGAATGTTTGTATGTGTTTTCATTTGTGTTATTTGTGTCTATTGGTGACCCTGTGCTTTGGGTAAGTCAAACAATCTTTATTATTATTTTTACACACATTTTTTCCAGCAGGAAAGCCTCCTTCTAAAATAAATAATAATTTGAATGTAAGTTAATTATTTGTATATAACTGCCAAAATTAAATTGTATGAATGGGCATGAGAGCAGAACATATTGGCACTTAGGAGTAATGTTGATGATTGTTTTCATTTTTCTTACTTGTGTATCAAACTATATGTAAATCTCCCCCCCCCCCCCCTTGATGTTTCCAAAGCTTGTGAATGCACAATAATTGTAAAAATAAAGTTAGCAAAATAGCTCTTTAAAGAAATCATTAGTATAAATTAGCTTTGGTTTTCAGACCATTGTTCAAAATGTGATGTTATGCAAGGCATTATGATGTGAGCTAAGATGCTAGAAAATATTCGCTGTCCCCCCCTCCCCCTACCCCCAATGTTGTTCATCACCAGAATGAAAGTTCACTCTTACAGCATTGTGTGCACCAATTTGAAACTGCCTGGCAGATAAAAACTGTATGCCAGAATGAAAATTGAACCTAGAACCTCTGAAGTAAAGTTGGCTGTGGGCCATGACTGGCTTGTTCATTTGTTCAAGTAA
The DNA here is from genome assembly GCA_026315105.1 of Locusta migratoria. Classification (NCBI taxonomy): domain Eukaryota; kingdom Metazoa; phylum Arthropoda; class Insecta; order Orthoptera; family Acrididae; genus Locusta; species Locusta migratoria. The sequence goes on along the minus strand of CM048745.1, from coordinate 468,612,833 downwards.
TAGTCAATGAAAGGTTAAGGACTAGGGTCCAAGTCATAGTCTGCCACATAATATGAATCTATAGGAGTTTCATTAGATTTTTCAATAACTCTTCTGTTTGTTTGTGGCTTTTTCCCCCACTTCAAATAGTGATGTATTTTATCTGTATCGTGAAAACTTCATCACAAATTTGGTGAAATATTCTATTATTTCAGATACAGTGCTGCATCATTTATATGATAATTGCAACAATTTTTTTGTATTTAAAGTAGGTTACAGTGTCAGTCCTATAGTGTGAAGCAAATACATGTCTTGTACGTACACATTTTCTTTTAATTTACTATCATATTTATTTAGTCATAATTTGATGATATATTTCTGCCATTTTCTCAAATTCTGTCTTTTCGTAACAGTTCATTCATGGTGGACACACTGCAAAGATATCAGATTTTTCATGGAACCCAAATGAACCATGGGTAATATGCTCAGTTTCTGAGGATAACATTATGCAGGTATGTGTCATGCATTTATTTACAGCTACAATTTATCATAAATGCAATCAAATATTATTAATTGTGGTTCCTCAGGTGTGGCAGATGGCTGAAAATATTTATAATGATGAAGAACCGGAAGCAGCTGCAGCAGAACTTGAACCTGGTGCATCATAATTATATTCTTCGGAACTGTGTGTGCATCTGTTGATACCTTTTTTTATTAGGATGAAACAGAATGCAGACTTTCATATAAGCATCCATATGTTAGAACACCAGAAATTTTTTACAATACTATTTTTTTACAGTCTTACTTCATATGTATTGACTGTACGAAAACTGTACATGAAGCTTCGTGCCACTTAATGCTAACAGAGACAATAGGAAGTGTTAATTTTTATTAATGTGAATGTCATAATAGAAAATACTGTACTTCATATTTTTTTTCCCCTGTATCAGCTCTGCAAGATTGTGTTTTTCATTATTTGAAAACTCAGTCGTGCACTGTCAACATACTGCTCAGCTTTGGTGATGATTTTTGTCATTTTTAAGAAAGCTGCATACAATTGGACCAATAAAATGTTGTTTGTTGCCTTTATTCTAATTGTAGAGAAAGGTTTGGAACTGTTGCAGAAGGGGAATTTATTCTTCCAAGCATGTCAGTATGTAAAATATTGATTGTGTGATAAAACTTGATTAAATCAAAGTGTCGTTGAAATTCTGTGAAAACAAACAACAACAAAACACACACACACACACACACACACACACACACACACAGAGAGAGAGAGAGAGAGAGAGAGAGAGAGAGAGAGAGAGAGAGAGAGAGAGAGAGAGAGTTTTTTTTGGGGGGGGGGGATTTAAATGTTTGTGCTTTGTATCCATTAGGCTTATTATAGCAGGATGGTTACATCAGTTATTTATAATCATGGTGATAGTGAACAATCAAGCTCTTCATAGAAACTAGAGTTCTATAAAAGACAGGAAAATTGATGTTTGGCTACCTGTATTACAAGAATAAATTCCAGAAGATAGCTGTAGTGGAACCCTGAAAGTAAATTTGCAGCCATCTGATAGCAATTTTGTTATTGTGATAAATTGTGTTCTTACTGGTAGATAAGACTGATAAACATATCATCTCCAGCAATTAATGTATGTTGTCGGCCACAAGGCTTTTCACGGGGTAAGTATCTTGCATAGTATTATTAGCAAGTTGTAATTTATGCACTAAAACCTAAGACTTGTCAAATTTAATATGGTTTAAAATCGGTCAATGCAAAAAGGGAAATGAACAATGTAAAGAAAGGAAGGTATGTTATAAAATTCACATGAGACAATTTAGCATAAAATATGTATATGGAAGGTGATGCTGGTCATACGAAATGTCGTAAAATATTTTATGCTCAATTACATATACTGAAGTGAAAGTTGGAACAACCAAGAAGAAATTGTTTCTGAGGAGCCAATTCTATTGGAGCTTGAAACTAGCACCGAACTGATCTAATTTTATGGTTAAATATTTGTAAGGTTTATTTTAGGCAAATATGAACTTAACACTGAAATTCAGTAATGTGCATTGTAAATACAAAAATGTATTCTTTAACTTAAAGTATTAAAATTTTTTGAGATATATGTGTAAGGTTTTTGAGTTCTTCCCCTACCCCCTCCCTTTTTTGATCGCTTTTACACATATTTGAAACAATGAAAGAAAATTCTTGTACCACAAGAAGAAATTTAATTCAGGAGTAAAGGTAGTAATGTGCCAATTCATAGAGGCATTAAGTTGTGCCAGGCATACTTGATGTCAACACAACACCTCCTAGTTGTTGAGTTGTTAAATTTACTTGTAATTATTTACATTCATAACTAGTGTTTAATTTGTGAAACTGAGTTGGGATATTTCTGTTTACTGTCTGATGTGCAAATTTACTTATTACTGACTAGAATGTGTTTAAAGTGCTGATGTGAGATATTCGGTTGCTTCTGAGATAATTTACAATAGCAGAAAAATTTGTAAGGAATTAGTATGCCAATAACACTTAGTGGTGTGCTGAATGGAAATTTAATTTCTTGTTGTGCTTTTTTTAAAAAAATATATAATGGCACAAGATTGTCATATATTTGTAAACCATCTGTTTTTTTTAATATAAACATTAAACTGCAGTAGAACATTTGAACATATTTTTCTGAATTCATGCAATCAGTAGTGAACGTGAGTGAAAAAGCAACAATTATGGTATTAACTCTTGTGATCAGCTCTAGAAATTTTCAGTATTCCTATTTGATTCAACAATGTACCACAAAAGTATGATTTATCAGTGTGTATAAAACATTTTTAATGCAGATGCTCTGTACTGGTGCTCCTAACAAATTATAAAACAATTATTTTATAAAGTGTAGCTCCAGTTATTCCTGACCTTTCATCATTCCCATTTTGTTTGATTGAATAAAATTTTGTGGACTGTAATTGTAGTTTTCACCACTCCCAGAAAAGGTGTAAGGATAAAATGTTAATACTGATACAGCTCAAAATTTGTATATGTAAGTAGTTCATTGTTAAAATAAATTCTTAACATGGAAAGGAAGGTAATAATTCATTTTAATCTTGATATATCTGCTTAAAAAGTAACTTCAGAGGCATATATTGCACCTGGGTTAATAAGTGTACTGCTAGAGGTAAAAGTTGCTTAGAGCTGTTAGATTTGGCTTAAATCATTTTAATACCAACATTACCGGGTAAATAGAGAGCTTTGTAGACAATTTTTTTTTTGTCAAAACTTCTAGATAGAATGTCTATCACTAAGAGTCTAGTTTTTTCATCCACACTTTTGGTCTATGTGAATTTTCTGATTTTGTGTCCATTGCTAGATCTAAATCTTATTTCAATGTAAATATCTTAAAGGATTCAACAAAGTTTTGAGAAGTTAGGTTGTTTCCACAGAGATGCCTGATGACCTACAGAAAAGCGCAAACAACAGAATAAACAAAGATTTTGGCTGTAGAGCCTTCGTCTGCCAAAGAAAACACTTGCACAAATACAACTGCTGTCTGACTGTTGTGGCCAGACTGTGACACAGGAGGCGAGAGCAACCAGTAGTGGGGGTGAGGAAGTGGCATGGGAGATGGAAGCAGGAAAGGATGCCAGTGGGATGGAGGAAGTCAGTGCTGTCTGACATACAGGGAGGGACTAGAGTATGTGGTGGAAAGGGATATGAACTTAATATGCACGTAATCTGGAGTGTGGTTAGGTAAAGGAAGGGGAGAGGAGAGTGGTGGGGGCAGGAACTAGCGAAGGTTTAGGCCTGGGGGGGGGATTGCGGGAGTGTAAGATATATTGTAGCAATAGTGCCCACCTGTGCAATTCAGACAAGTTGGTGTTTGTGGGAGGATTCATGTAACATAGGCTGTGTAGCAGTCATTGAAGTGAGCCACCTTATGCAGTGCTGCATGCTCTGCAACAGGATGTCCCAGCTGTTTCCTTGCCACAGTATGATGGCCATTCATCCGAACAGACAGCTTGTTGCTAGTCATGCCTACATAGAAAGCTGCACAGTGTTTGCAGCTCACCGGTCTGTATACCACATGACTGCTATCCTAGGTTGCCCTGCGTTTTATGGGATAGGAAATGCCTGGGCAGGACTGGAGGAGATTGTGGTGGGATAGTAGATAGGACAGGTTTTGCATCTAGGCAGAGAGAGAGCCATGGGGTAAGGGGTTGACCGTAGGGATGGACAAGGATATTATGTTAAGTTTGGTAGACGGCGCAATACCACTGTCTAAATGGAGGTATTGCTGATGGTTGGTAGGTTTGACGTGGCCAGAAGTACTGATAAGGCCGCCTTTTGAGGTGGAGGTTATAACATAACAACCTGACACTATACATTAAGAACCCGAAACCATGAAACTAAATTGTTTAGTACCAATAACTTAAAACACACAAATACTTAATTTCAGCCTGTGAAATGCAGTCTCAGGACATTACAGTATCTTGACAAATGTTTGATATTGGAATCTTCCATAAATAGCTATGAAGAGGTATATTCTTGTAAAGTGGTCATAACACACTTTGTGTAATCTAATTCATTAGGTAAAAGATTTTAAAACCTATTATTTCACTAATACACCTGATACGGATTGAACGAGATTTTGTCACTCATTTGAAGTCAATTATATTTCAGAGTATTTGGAGTTTATATTATTTTAAAAAACTACAACAGAATCCAAAGTAGATGCTATCACAAATTTGTAAACAGGCCTTTTGTCAAATTCACATATTACACTGTTTATAAATGTAACTCTCAATGTTATGAGGTTTAAATGATTCTAAAGGTCATATCAACTGATTTCATTAATATTTGTATATGTAATTTAGTCCAAAACCAAAAGGTGACAATGTATGAATTTGGTATTTCTATAAAAAGCAGCGTGTGCCTGAATTCTGGGACAGTTGACATTTTGACACAGTACATGCAGCCTTAGTAAATACAAATTCTGTGGTGTCCCACAAGTCTAAAGTGCACGCCGCCTACTTTCGCCGCGCGCCGCCATGTACGCATAGCGCGGCGTTCTTACGTCGTCAGCCACGAGCGCCCTCTGCTACAACTTTGCTCGTGGCCACCACTGAACGACATTGTTCACTTGGGACTGAGATAGGAACCAGCTAACACTTCGTAATCAGATAGGCACCAGTTAAGACTTCGCTATCGGATAGGCACTAGTAATCAGTAGCAGGCCTCTAGCTACCTCAACTATGTATCAGCATTCTGCAGTAATGAACTTTGTAAAGTTAAGTATTAGAACGTTTCTGTGAGGACACAAAAAATTCCAAAGTACTTAGGGTGAAAACTGTGTACTTGTAAATCTGTGAACCAAGATGGCGGATTTATGTCAGCGTTTATTTTGTGCATTGAAGTTAAATAGCCATTTTTTGTGGCTATTACTTAAACATCATTCTTTGTTTAAAATCTGAACCTTTTCCCATGTGGAGTCATCCTACGAAGTTGAGGCCAACTGAACTTTTAATTATTTCATCTGGAAGCTGCTGAAATGTAATAGCATTTCACTACTATAAATGTTAATTGTGCCATCTTTGTCGTGACTCTGGCAACCAGAGCACAACTGGGCATCTGTTTACCTATTGCTTTGGTCAACGCCGAGGAAGTATTTTAAAGTCTTAGTCACACTTCACGGAGAGCTGACAGGACTTGTCTGCTCCAGTTTTTTAGAGTCTGTACAATCCCAACTTCATTATGGCTGCACGGTGTATGGATGTGCAAGACCTTCGTATCTAAAAAATGCTAGATGAGGTGCGCCATGAAGGGATTTGGTTGGCTACCGGCACATTTCGTAGACACCGCTTCACATACAGCGACAGCTCCTCGTGGTGCGTCAGGCATATGCCACATTGTCCACTTCATATGCACCTGCTTACAATACCGTTGTTCGGCCGTCTATGGAAAGGCTTTTCCGTAATTGTCTTCAAGCAATGAGGCTTTTGGGATTCGTGTTAAGGACGTTTTTTAGATATGGATGTGGCAGGTTTTACCATTTTACGTTGAGGCTGGGGTGAATTTCCACAGAAGCCCAGACTAACTTTTAGATTTAATGAATTTTAAAAAAGATTGCACTCGAAATGTAATGTTTCAGTCTGAATTTTACCATTTTAATTTGAAATCATGATGGATACAAACAATGTGACTGTCGGGTGTTCTGTAGTGTTTCCAGATCATGTCATAGAGATTTGCCTGCCCACTGCCAACTCGGTTTATTTGGCAGAGCTGCATTCGATCCTGAAGGCACTAGAACACGGCCCGTGTGCTCAAGGTACACAATTTCTACTCTTCTGATTCCCTTTGTGTCCTACAATCACTGCAGGTATGTACCCATCCAAAACTATCACACAGTTGTATTTTGGGTACTGGCACATAATGGAGAGTCAGGGTAATGATGCTGCTGATGTGACTGCCAAGGCAGCCTGTAGTGACCCAAATGTCAAAAGTGTGTGCTATTCCCTTTTGGGACGTCTACTCTGTGCTGCGGCAGAGGTCCCTTCAGTTGTGGGAGGAGACGGGGCTGGCAGTGACAGGTAATAAACTGCAGTTGGTTAAATCAACTGCCCCACTATGTCAAACTTCCTGCCAGTCATTCGGGCATTTCGAAGTGACCCTGGCGCACCTCTGCATTGAGCACTGCCCACTGACCCACAGCTTTTTATTCTGTTGAGAAGATCCACCGATTTGTGATGCCTGTGGCATGCAAATCACTGTACACCACATTTTAACTGAGTGTATTTTATGTTGTACTGAGAGGGCAGTGGCTAACTTTGGTGGTGCCCTGTCCTCTGTTTTAGCTGAGAACAAGGCAAATGTGATGAAAATTTTACAATTTGGTGAACTGTCTCGACTTTGGCCTAAGCTTTTAGGCTGGAGGTTTTAGTGTGTTAAAGAATGGCTCTCTGATACCCTTTATATCAGATTGACAAAGTACTATACTCTGATATTGCGTTTTAAGTACTTCTACAATTGTATACTTTAGTGGGCCAACATACATTGCTGATTTGCAATATGTGTTCGTGCATTTTCTTTGTTGACCATGCATTTCATCTTTGTTGCCTGTTCTTACTTATTTACTGTCGACTCCACTCACCCTAGTCGTCTACCTATGTTGTTAGGGTGCTAAAGACCTTGCTGTTGTGTACCATAAACATCCTATCCTATCCCTTATTAAAGTATCGCACAGTAGGCATGTTCCTACTGACTCTTTCCTCTTCCAGTTTATCAGATTCAGTTCAATTTACATATTTCTTACATTATTTTTGCTGCAGGTTTTACTGTCTCTGCCTGAAATAAAACCTGGTTTTCCTTTTTTATCTATTTACTTTCATTTTCTTGAAACACACAGTTGCTGCTTATGCATGTCCTGCTTTCTTATAGATTAGCATAAAACACTAACAATGCCTCTGTCGCTCCAAGAATCTCTGGATAACATGTTCTTTTCCACTCAAAATAGTTTTTCTTGTTTAGATATTTGTGGGACCTTTGTCCATGAAATTCATCTAGCAATCTCTGGATTATTTCCCAGTGGAATTTCCTCAGTGTCATCTTCTGTTGCATTTTTATTTTGGAACTGTGTGTTCAGTTCACACAAATCAGTCAAATGGAAGTTTTGTTTCCTGTACAACTTATCTTTTCAATGGACTGTAAGGAACCTAATATTGTGTCTCTCACCAATAGCATCCACTGACTAATAGCCTACTTTACAATTGAGTTATAATAAATTTTTATCCAGTCCATTTTTCATTCCCTTTCCCCAGGCTCAACAAAATCTGGCCATTTACTGTGGAAAGCATCAACTTCTTTATTGTAAAATCTTAACTAAATCTTACTATTTTTATTTTCAAGAGAACTTTAAAGCTGAGTGTACATTTTAAATATGTCATGAGAATGAAAGATGTGTAAACTGTTTTCACTTTTTGTGTAAACTCTATGTAATTTCTTTGATAGATTTTATTTTCAATATATTTATAAAAGACTTATTGGAATGTCAATAATAGAGGATAGATAACAATTCACTATGAAGTTGATAACTGAGCTGCAGGTAGGCATATAAAATAGACAACCAAATTCACGAGACTTTGTCCCTGCCCTCCATCAGAAAAAGAAACTCATATTCACACACTCAAGATATAACTCAAGCACACATGACAATCATCTCTGTCCACTCCAGTAAAATTAGCATCTTTGACAGTGGGGGGGGGGGGGGGGGGGGGTGAGGGAGATGCCTGGGAAGGGTGAGGATGGAACATTCTACTTTGCATCTCCCCAGGAGGCCCACAGCTCTTTTGCTGTGTAACCTCTCCACACAGGCCAAGGAGTCAACATCCGTCCTCGTGGGGTATCAGGACTCCCGATGGCCGTCATGTCACATGGACTTGGCTGTGTGGCACCCATTGGGAGAGCCCCTGTTGGAGTGGTTGGTACCAGGGCAGATGTTTTATACAATAAAACGGCCATCTCTGAAGGCTTAAAGGTACTTTCAATGCAGCTACTACTGATAAGAGGTCCTTCCCCTCCCTAGTTACTCCTTGGGAGGAAGCCAGGCACAGTGACTTGAGGTGAAACCCTTTATGCGCTACCTAGTCTGCAGCAGAAGAGACGAATTAACGCACACTGCAACCAAGCCGCAATTGATTGAGGATAAGTTTGGCGAAGTAGACTCCATGACTTAAGGTGGCTCTGGCTGCTTCCTCATAAAAACTGTATCTGCCGCTTTGTGCACCTGTGAACGTCTTGGTGATTTAAGTGTCCATAACCCCTCACCAGTCTTTGAACTTGGTTCAGGGAGTAATTTTTCACCGAGACCTCCTCCTTCAAACTGATGAACTCCAGGCCAATCTGGAACGGCGAGGTGTCCACTTTGTTTGTCGTTGTATTCAGGGAGGCCTGTAGGATAATCGAACGGACAGAGGTGCATTTGTCTTGGCCTTTGAGGGGGATACACTCCCAGAGAAAGTGAAGATCATGATAGATAGATGCAATGTCAAGCTGTACATCTCGCCTCCCATGCGATGTTTGTGGTTTGGGCAATATATCCTCTTGCTGTATCACAGCCCCTTTATGTAGTGAATGTGGACAACCACTCCATGAGGGGAACCCATGTGCTCCACCCCCCTGTGTACAAAAATTGCCAGCAACAACATTCCTTGCGTTCACTGGACAGCCCAGTGTACAAGAAGGAGAAGAAAATACGAGAGTACAAGTTTCTTGAACGTTTAACATACCCTGAGGCTCATTGCAAATAAGAGCACCTTCATCCGGTGCAAATGATGGTTACCTTTGCCTCTGTTATATCTTTTACCCCTCACTCCCCCTTCTCATCTTACCCCCATCCCACCCCTCCCTCTCCTGCAGATCGCTTGCCCCTTCCTCTGCATCCCCCTCCTCCCTCCCAGCTCTGACGCTTGCTGGTGAAGTTGCCCTCTCTCAGGGTCCCTCTTCTCGGTGTTCATTAGGTCAGAGGTCTCACTTCAAGCCGGCCAATGGATTCTCACTCTGTAAGTACCAAGGTCACCAGATCTTACTGATTCCATTTCTCATTTTGGGACATGTCATCCCCGTCCTGCGAGAGAGAAAGAAAAGGAGAAACAGGTCGCAGGACAAGGCCCCTCCGTTGCCACCTTTGTCCTCCCAACCTGCTCAACATTCTGAGCTTGATCTGATCCACTCTTTATGGATGTCGTCCCTTTCTCATTGGTGATGGTCTGCTGCTTAACTGCCCTCATTCAAAAAGTTCCCCCTCCCTTTCTCATCCTTGGGGACTTCAGTGCCCATCTCCGTTGTGGGGCAGTGCTTACATGTGCTGATCCAGCAGCATAATGGGCTACTACACATTTGCCTACCATCTGGATTCTCGACCTGTTCTCATCCAAAGGAACTGTAATGGCTATTGCTGTCACCTCTTGGAGTTAAAACACCTTATTTACTTTTACTTCACAGCTTGTGTTGTTCTGCAGGAATCATATTTTATTGATATTCACCAACCCTCCTTGGGTTCCATGCTTTCAGAATCGGGTTGGCCCCCTACAGGCATCAGGTGGCATTTACACACTAGTCCATACAGATATTGCTAGTATATGGATCCCTCTTGGTACTACTTAGGAAGCAGTTGGCATCTGTGTTCACTGTGCCTTCTCAATGACGGTTCACCAACCCATTATAGTACCGCTCTTGGAACTTTCTCTGCTATACATCTTTCACTCCTCCTCCTCTTTTCACTTCACTGGTCTGTGCACAATGACGTCTGCGATAGTAACCACTTCACATTGATTCCTTCATTCCCCTCCCATCTGATGAGGGTCAGGCTACCCTATTTGCTTTTCTGTCATGCTAATTGGCCTTTCTATACATCCCAGGTGGTTATCTTACCATCCCCATCTGATTGTACTGATGATATCATCTGTGATATGTCTAGTGTGGATTACTTGAGCTGCTAGCATTGCTATTCCTCAGTCTACAGACCCTCCTACCCACCGCCCAGTTCCATGGTGGAACGCAACCATTGCCACAGTAATTCGTGAATGCCAGCAAGCCTTACACCACCTTAATTATCACCCGTCCCCCACTGCTCTTATCAGCTTTAAACACTTTCGTGCTAAGGCTCGTTATATAATCAAACAGAGCAAGGGGGTATGCTGGGAGAATTTTCTCTCTTCCTTGGGCTCTTCTGAACTCTTGTTGAGAATGTGGACTATGCTCTGCTCCATTTAAGGTTGGCAGTGGCCATCTTCAATCCCTGGCCTTGCCCTACCAATTGGGGTCTGTACTGACCCATTTGTTCTTGCAGAGCACCTTGTGGCTCATATTGCAAAGGCATTTGCGATGGCTTCTTACCCTACTGCCTTTCTTCTCAAGAAATGACAGGTCGAAGCCTCCAAATTATGTTTTACCACTCACCAGGAAGCACCTTATAACAAACCCTTTACTGAATGGGAACTACTTCTGGTCCTTTTCTCTTCCCAGATTCTATCCATAATCCTCCAATACCTTAATCCTCTAGAATGGCAATATCTCTTCCAGATATTCAACCATATTAGGCTCAAAGAGGTTTTTCCCTCACAGTAGAGGGACAGTATAGTAGTGCCTGTTCTTATGCCTGGCAAGGATTCATCATTCCTGGACAGTTACTGGCCAAATAACCTGACAAATGTGCCGTATAAACTGCTTAAATGGATGGTTGCCTGCAGATTATGCTGGGTACTCAAACCATGTGGACTACTGTTATCAATGTGGGTTCCTGGAGAGATGGTCTACTATAGACCACCTACTTTGACGGGAAACAGCATCAGAGAGGCCTTCACAAAACGTCGACATCTTGTTGCAGTTTTCTTTGATCTACATAAGGCATATGACACTGCTTGGCGGCATCATATTTTATGTACCCCTTGACTGGAGCCTATGAGGCTCCCTAACAATTTTTATCAGTCACTTTTTATCCCACCGCATGTTCTGAGTAAGGGTTGGCTCTTCATTCAGCTCCCTACTATCCAGGTTAGTTGTGTTCCACAGGGTTCTTTTTTTCTCTTCCTAACCGCCATCAATAGGATGGTGAGCTTTATTCGGACACTTGTCACTCCTGCACTATATGTCGATGACTTTGACATATGGTACAGCTCACACTTGATAGCCTCGGCTGAACGCCAGCTCCAAGGTGTCATTCGGCAGCCTTCCACATGGGCTCTCTCACATGGGTTTCAGTTCTCCCCTTCTAAGATGAGGGTGATGAATTTTTGTTATTGTTCCACAGTCCACCCTGATCCAGAAGTCAGCGCCTGGAATTTGTGGCATACAACTGTTACACACACACACACACACACACACACACACACACACACACACACACACGGGTTAGGTTTATGGCTCGGCAGCTCCTTCTGTGCTGAAATTGTTAGGCCCAGTCCACCACTTTGGTGTCTCCTTGGCTATGTGTGTCTTCTGGACCAGCCACGTTGATAGTCTTGCCGAAGCAGGAATCCTCCCTCTTCAGATTAGGTGGCATCAGCTTTTGTATCCTATTCCATTGGCATTCGACAATTACCTGGTCATCCCGCATATCACGAACTTTCAGTGGGCAATAGTCCCCGACCTCCTAATACTTGACTTCGAATAGGATTATCCATCGGTATGCGGGTCACTTTCCTTTGTAGTCTACCACTACAGCTTGGAGTTCTTCCTTAAGCCCTTCTCTGACAGAATACACTGTCTTTTGATGTCTACACTTTGGACATTCCAGGCTGACCAATGGTTTTATTTTGAACAATAGGCCTTCCCCACATTGTGGTTGTGAAGCCCTGCAATCTGTGGACCACATCTTAGTGGAATGTCCACTCCTTTTGGTGCTCTGTGCCAAATATGGCATTACACACTCATTATGTATAGTTTGGGCAGACAATCCTTGAATGGTTGACAGAGTCCTTGGGTTTCTCGGTGAATGAGGTTTTTATTCTCAGCTATACCATTTTATCTCTGACCCTTGGACATGGTGAGTTTGTGGCTCTCCTTTCCAAAGATGACCAATTCCTTTCTTTACCTTGTATTTAACATTGTTTCGTTTTTCAACTTTCAGGTCTCCACTTTAGGAGCGTACACGGTTCACATGTTAGATGTTCATTGGGATTGTAGAGCAGTAGAGAAATGCATTACAAAATTCTGCATTTTCTGTTAGTTTTAGTCCTGTTGGAATGATTAATTTTAACTCCATTTTAGTACCTCCATTTTATTATTGGAATGTCCTCAGCCAGACTGCATCCCTGCATTCCATTCAGAGGTCGAGGGATTGGTGACCTAGCTGTTTGGTCCCTCCCTCCCGTCAACCTACCAACCATCCATGTTGCATGACAGACTATAAACGCTCTGATAGGTTGGGATGTGTGTTGCAGTAAAGGGAAGGGGGAGAGCGAGAATGGGGAGATGTAGAGATGAGTGTGGGGAGGGAGGTGGAACTGTAAAACAATAAATTTTGAAGTAATGAAAGTGATATTGAAATATTAAAGAAAAATGAAGTACAAGAAAGGGTGCCACATAGTTGAAAGAAAGACATGAATGGGAGGGAAATACAGGATTGTAAGTAGGGGAGTGAGCATAGGAATGATGAGTTATCTTGAGACCAGGGGGTTGTGGAACTTGGTGTATAAGCACATAAAGAACAGCTGGTGGTGGAGGAGAGAATCCAGATAGTGTGGATATAAAGCAGCCATTAAAATAGTTTTTGTTCAGTTGCATGCTCTACCTCAGGTTGTTCCATATTACTTTTTGCCACAGTTTGACAGTGGCCATTCATCTTGATTGACAGTCAACTTGCCATGCCAGTGAAAACTGCTGTGCAATGATTGCAGCAGAGTTGGTTAATCACATGGCTGCTTTCACAAGTAGCTCAGCCTCTGATGGGGTATGATTAGTATGTGATGGGACTGGAATTAGAAGTGCTGACTGTGTGTGTGTGTTGGCCACATCTTGCACTGGGGTCTTCTACCAGGATATGATACCTGTGGATTAAGGGTTTGGGATTGGTAGTGGCATTGGGATGGACTAGGATGTTGTGGAGGTTAGGTGGGTGACGGCTCACCACTTTGGAGGGGTCAGAAGGATCTTGGTTTGGATGTCTCATTTCAAGGAATAATGACAGATAATCAAAGCTCTGACAAAGGATGTGATTTAATTATTACAGTCTGGAGTGGTAATGGGGACAAGAGGGACACTTCTTTGTGACTGGTTGGGGGTATAGGCAAGATTAATGTTTTTTTTTTTATTTTTTTGGGAGAGGGGGGGGGAATGTGTCATGGGAAATCTATTTGCTGACTAGGTTAGGAGGATAATGTCTGTGAATGCCTTTGGCATATTGGGTAAGGAATTTCTCATTACTGAAAATTTGCCATCCATGGGTGACAAGGCTGAACGGGAGTGGTTTATTTATTTATTTTATGTGAAATGGATGACAAGGCTGAACGGGAGTGGTTTATTTATTTATTTTATGTGAAATGGATGACATCTTTTGAAGTGCAGCTACTGTTTGTTAATAAGTAAGTTTAATGCAGATGGAACCATCAGTGAGGTGGAGGTTAACATCCAGGAAGGTGGCATATCGGGTTGAGAAGGACCCAAGTGAAACTGATGGTTGTAAAGGAATGAGGTTGGGTGTTCTAGCCCTGCATGCAGATCATGAACCTGAACTAGACCAGGGTTTAGGGAGGCTAGGAAGTTTTCATCTAGGTGATGTGGTGCAATAGTACTGATGCTGCGTGTGGAACCCCAGTATTCTGGAAACACTTTAATTATTAGCAGATAGCGATATTTGATAATAAATAAAAAACCAGGATGGAAGCACAATGTGTAGAACTGTTATGAATAAGTATTGTGAATTATTCTTACAGAAGAATAAACCTGCAGTTCAATAAATTCGGTATATCTGTATATTAACTGAATGTAATAATTAACTGACCTAATTGATAGTATATATACTGTTACGCACATGGTCTCATTTAGAATCTGTAGGTGTTTTTTCCTTGGGAGTGAGGCATTCACTCGTCATGTAACAACATTAGTTCTGTGGGCGGCCAAGTGGTAGGTTACCAGCTTTGTCAGGATGAGGTGAAGATATGTAATGGAGTGCCAGAGGAAGCTAGTAAAACAGTTTTAGTGGTTACAGGTTTATTCAGTTGTTAAGATTTTGTGGTGTAGGTGCTAGTCAGTGCGAGCTAGAGCAGCAGGTGACATTGCTTTTGGTCATGTCAACTTGCCATCTCATTGCGTCTTCTATGTGTTGGCGGCTGTGCTGAGGGTTGATAGCCAAGCCAGTGCATTTGGGATTCATAGAAGAGAATGCCAGGAGAAGATGTGCTCGATCCCACCTTCAGTCTATGCAGCTGTTTGTGGGACCATACTTGGAACCTTTGGAATCTGATGCCATGGTGACAGATTAACTTTTGGTACCAGTTAGTGGGGTTAGCACCAGAGGCTAGCATGTCGACAGGATCATTGACCTTTAAGGGACCAACCAATGAAGTCTGAGCTGCCTCAGGCAGCAACCATACTCAGTGTTGTGAAGGTGGTAATACCTCAGTCCACCATCTTCCTTGGATAATGATCAGTTCAAAGTGTAGTAGTTCCCGGACTCCATTTCCTAGCTGTGACTAGTGGCAACTAACTGGTACTGATTTATCTGAGACAAGCTGAATACAGTGCATAGATCATTTGATTGATGACTGCTTTCCTGACCATTGTCGATCCCAATGACCAAGTGACAACAACTTCCAAAAGCAGGAGTGTATATACAGAAATCAGCTGAAGCTACGATGGGAGAGTCGGTTCATAAGGACCAAATGTGTCCCACTTGATTGTGAAGTGTTAACTCAATACACATGTTAAAACACTGATATATCACCTGGCTATTCACTTTTGTGAAAGAGTTAGATGTAGCTATGAAATTTACAAGCTACTGAATATGCCCTCTCACTTTTCTTGACTTCTGTCGCAGTCAACAGAACTGCTGGCTGTAGGCTTTCAACTCGTCCAGGCATAACTGCTGTCATCATGAGTGTCACTGGCATTGCATTAATGACACAACCGCTGGCCTGCTTCTGCCTAGCTTGGCTGGCAATTTCTTGCACAATCTAAGATTCCAACCAATTTGTTACTATTTTGCACTGTAACAGTTTAGTTGGCACATTTACATTCAGAAGATAGAGTGAAATTAAGACTGTGATAGATACAAATCTGACAATTTCATGCTTTCAGAATGTGCATAACTTTCCAATAGTTGTATGCACCTCCTGGTCATCTACATTTCTAAAAATAGGGTTGTGTCTGAGTGGTTTGGCCGAATCCATTATTCGCTGACTAGCACACTGGCTTCGGATTTGAGATTTGATGTATAATGGCCGAATACTACCGAATCCCAAACCCAAAGTGTTATATGGAAAGCTTCAGTCACAAATTTTGTAGTGCGCTTTTGTCTGCGTTATTTACTTTATTTTCCATAGATCCGCTGAAAGACGTGACATCATAAAACAAAATGATCTCACTTTGAATTTATTCAAGTGAAACCAGTACAAAATGTACGCGGTTGCATGGCCACAAGTAACTTGTCCCATCTAATATGAGCAGTGATACACAGGCTTGCTTTGAGGTGCAAATATCAAATGTATCAGCCTTTCAAATATTAGTAGCAACAAAAATAAATTTCTTTACATTAATACCAACAATACATAAGGCTTTAGGATTCTTCCATGAGTTGCCTCATTCTAATTTCGTGTACTGTTTTGTCGAATTTTGTGAATAATGGAGCATGTGAATTGTAATGGAGCACTAGGATTTCAAGAAGAAAGTTATTTTTTAAGTGGGAAAAAAGTTCCAATTGTGTGCCATCCAGGCAGGATGACATCAATTCAGCAACCACTTGACACCTGTTTCAATAAATCATTTAAGGTCAAGCTTACACACATGTACACTGACTGCCTTTCGAAAAGTGAGAGACAACTGACACCAACGAGTCGAAATGGGATGATGGTACATGGAAGTGGGTTCCAAATCAGATTGCGTAGCAGGTATTTAAAAATGTTTGATATTGAATGCACTAAATTGTATGAGGGATGAAGCTCTGTAGCACAAAGGAACTGAATATGAATCAAGTGATAGTGATTCAGAATTACCCTACCAGTATCTAATTGCTATTATAAACAAAAATTTGTTTTATAAGTCTAATAAAATTGTTTTATATTTCCGCATTTAGTTTGCCATACATTTGAAGTCTCATGTAAAAGCTACTACCTAAAGCCGACTGGGAAGCCTGTGTTGAGTCAATATGTCCAAGGCACATACACACTGCTCCTGGAAACATGTATCAGATGAAAACATCTTTCCAACTGTGTTTCACAAAATGTTTCCAACTTTGTTTCTTGTCTGTGATTCTGTCCACATTGGCAAAAACATTTATTGTACTGTACATGTGGTACCTGGAAGGAAACAATGTTTCCTTTGATCTGACTAACATTGTTACGGATAGATATTTCCATGTTTCAAAACATTTGAAAACATGTTTCCAAACGGTGTCTACATCAAGTAGGCAGAAACATGTTCTGAAAACATGTTTCAAGCACAGTGTTGACGCTACAACCACTGGCTTCGTGCTACAACTTGCTCGTTTTTCTCTTAGGGGCAAGGGATAGTTCCTGTGAATCGTGATTCATATATTCCACACTCTCTTCCCCATAACGGCTCGTACACACTGCTGCTGGAAACCTGTTTACAGATGAGAAACATGTTTCCAACTGTGTTTCATAAGATGTTTCCCACTTTATTTTTTGTCTGTGATTCTGTCCACATTGACGGGAAACATTTATCGTACTGTACATGTGGTAGCTGGCCAGAAACATTGTTTCTTTTGATCTGACCAACACTGCTACAGATAGATGTTTCCATCTTTCAAAACATTTGAAAACATGTTTTCCAATGGTGTCTACATCAAGTAAGCAGAAACATGTTTTGGAAAGATGTTTCAAGTGCAGTGTGGATGCTACAACTACTGGCTTCATGCTACAACTTGCGTGTTTTTCTCTTAGGGGCAAGGGATTGTTCCTATGAATCGTGTTTCATAAATTCCACACTCTCTTCCCCATAAGAATAATACAAATGTAAACATTACTCCATGTAATCTTTCATGTTAGCTGTTACCACATTTAAATTCTGTCCGCCTAACAAACCTGACAGACAACGGCGAACACAGGAGAATATACATATGACTTTAATGTTTACATTTGTATTATTCTTATGATGAACGGAAATAGTTAGAAATGAAGCACAGCTACTGACTTCTAGTACTGATTTTTTAATCTTCTACCAATTTAAATTCTGTGCAGACAAGTTACGTGATCTTAAAAGTTTGAAAGAATAAATAAATATACAAAATATCCTTGCTTAATTTCTGGAATGTGCAATCTGCACATTAAATACTTTTCAGAGTTCTTAAATGTCTTTGTGGCAATAACAAGTACACACATGCCGAATAAACACAGATTTCTCTGTGTCTGAATTCCCTGTGTGTCACTTATGGAATGCCTGATATGTCACTATATAATTATTTAACATTTACACATCCCATTTTTTAAGAATCTCTTTTTCCAACTTCCATAATTTTTACTTATCTTTTCAGGTTTTATTTTTGAGTCTTCCCCTTTGAAAAAAGAAAAAAATACGTAATCGTTTCCTTTCTAGGACTTCATAATGCAATTTTTTATTTCATTGAAATGAAACAGTTTGTAATAGAGTGAAGAAAGGTTTTTATTATCTTTTAGAGCATATAAACAACGTATATCTCAAAGTTTCATAGCCTACAAATTTCTTTGAATGGGAGGGGGTATTAAAAAATACTTTAAGGTTTAAATTAAAAATCTAAATGAAATTTTAATGTCTTAAATTTTACTGTAATATTGTTATTTGGGATCCATCACAAAAGGCTTTATCTTCATCACTGGCTGTGATAGAGTAGTAATTCTTTTTAAATACATGTACTTGATTAATATAAAAAATGCAGCAACCAGTTAATGCTATGGATAAAATACTTCAACATGTACTTAAGTTGACAGATTATTTGGTTTCGAGATTTGGAAGATCTGATTCGGGTTTGGAATTCGGCACATGTTTTATTGAAGATTCGGTATTCGGATCTGATTCAGTAAAATTGGGGTTCGACCCATCCCTAGCTCAAAGTATTGTTTCCATTCTCTGTCATTAATCACTGACCTTTTTTTATAGTGAAGATGAATCCTCATAAATGACAGCAGGATAGAAACTGACCAATTCTAACAAGTAAGTACTTGGGCTTGAACAAAAATATCTGTATGAACGTTTGGTTACATGCCCCTCAGTATGCTAGTGAGTGTCGTCTTTCTGCAAAACTCTGCAATCATGCTCTAGATAGCACTGTAGATGCAATTATAGATGCCACACATTAGTCGTATGTGTTGAAACCTCTTATGTAATAATCATCGTACATATTTTCCAGTGTGTTGACATCAAACGCTGTGGTGATACTTGTGACTTTAACCTTCTACTTGGGAGATGGTTCGTGTTTACTGTCACTGCTTTCATCGCCTCTTCCCGCATTTGCTATAGCACTTCTGCTTGCAATGAGTTGTCGTTATCATCCCTATCATGATCATTATGTGTTGGTGTTACAACAGTATCTATTACGTACTTATATCATATTTGTGCACTTATAATAGATATCAGAAAACATGCAAATTATTCATTATCTATGCCAATACCATTTTCATGAAGAAGGGTTCTTCGTAACTTCATCTCAACCAATCCCAATATGTTAGCAGAATTGATTACCAATCACTGACCCATCTGATGCTTCATTACACCATAATGTCACAAAACACAACTTCAGAGTCACTCTGGACCCGACTGATGTACAAGCAGGTCAATGTGCAATGCAGCATGCCACATACAGAGGCCTCTAATGGTCAACTGCTGAGTTTTGCAGATGAGGGAGTCTCACAAATTCAATAAGGAACCTTTACATTATCACACATGATTTTGGTGAATTTGTGTTTGTTCGAGCCCAAGTACTTGCCTTGAAAGTCGCTTACTTGTTCAGTTAAAAAAAATCACATTTATTATTTATATGTGTTGTTTTCACCTTTATTCATTTATTTTCAATTTTTTGGGTGCTGAGAAATTGTTTTACTAGTAAAAATTGTTAAATTGTCTGAAGTGCAGTGTGATTATGGGTGGGAGGTGAAGGAGAGCAACTAATGATAGTACTCATATAAGGGCCACTTTAAGAAAAAATGGTTATTGTGTGTGACAGATTAACTGGACACCATCAGGTAAAACAAAACCAGATTTTGGCAAAATCCACATCTTTTTATTTACGTTATGGATTCCCTAAAGAAAGGGGTTTCTTAGAAAATTAAATTTGTTATTGTAGAAGGTAGGAGTCTAATATTTTGTCCATGTGGTATGGTCTGTGGACATCAGACTTGTAGAAGAATGTTGTGTAGGTCTCTAACACTACAGTAATTCCACTATCACTACTGCTTCATAATTTTAGGGTACCATCATATGTCAATGGAAATATGAATGACAGAGAACGTTATTAATGTGACGGTGACTATCAATTGGAATCCTATTAGGTTTATGATTTACCCTTGTTGAACATGGAAAATACCACATTGAATAGGAACCCATAGGACATTTAAGGTTCATTGTAGTGTCATTAAGAGTAATAGTTCCTTTGTAATGTACTGGTCGTTAGAACTGGCCATGTGGAAAAAAACTTATAGCACTAGTAATTTCCATTAAGAAAGTAATATCCAGTCAGCCATGAATAGTAAAAAGAATTATTATTAACCCTTTGTCTTAGTTTTCAAGACTGTAAAAAAGAATCTTCTTTAGAACAATACCTAAATGGTTACAATATGTACACATTATGACAGTAAATATAAAATGCATTAAAGTAAAATGCCATTGGAATTAACATTTGAATATTAAATGATTTAAGGCAGCAAAATGAGCATATTGCTTTAATAGCACCTATTTTTGTTGTAATTTTATTTTGTACACTTGTTCATTACATTTCCATTCCTTAAGTTAAAACCCTTTTACTGTAAGTGCAAGAAGTTGACTCCCTGCCGGTACAGCTTCATTAGAGAAAATTTTGAATGTGAGAAGGCAGCAGATACATGTGCAAAGTAAGTGGTCATAAGGTAGAGACAATTATGTGGAAGAAACTAGTTTCATTACTGCCATTGAAAACAAAAGACAGACAGATGGATGCTATTGAGAAAAAGATACATCATAAAGCCAGACAAGAAAATTCAAAATTTTCACAAAAAACCATGTTAGAATGCAGCAATAGCATACATCAACATATTTTCCGTTACATCAGATCAATTTACAAAAATAAAGATATTACTACTATAAAGAATAAAATCTAAATAAGTGCAAAACACCTAATACTGTCAGAAGAAAATTAAATCTCAATGGTAAATGGACTTATATTTAACTGTTCCACTTAACATGTAGTTTATAAAATAAGTTATGGCATGTAATTACAGTATCCTCCATTAACATGTTTGAGAAGGCTCATGCCATTGGGGTGTCACCTTCCCTCTCAGATGGCACACGCCTACATCTTGTCACTCACCCCTCTTTGTGCCAAGGCTCCTATCCTTGGCCAGACTTGCCCTCCCCCCCCCCCCCCCAAGGGGACCACAGCTCTTTTGTGGGTACGTGTGTGGTGTGCATGGCTCCCTGAGCCATTGCAGCCTTCCTTCTTACCTTCCCAGGCTGCATTACCTCTCCCTGTTCCTCTCCTCCCCATCCTAATCCCTCCCCGCCCCCACTCATTTCCCCCCTCTCTAGGTGGTTACCTTTAAGATGGCCTGGCTATTCCTTTGGTTCCAGAGATGGTTTTTGTCATTTTGTTCATATTTGTTTACCTTACTTTTCAGCACAGTTTGGTTCCCCCCATGGGGTTTGACTTCCACCAGAAAATCCAGTTATGAGTGTGAGCCATTTGGGGAAGAACTCCTGACCAAGCCCCTATGGCGTGGATCCCTCCCATTCCTTTCCTACCTCCCTCCTCGCTGTAGCCCATTACCAATGCTAGCCCATGCTAGGACCCCAGCATGTGTAGCCAGTCTGTGTGGGGGTGGGGGGAGGGGCGGAGCCCCGTGACAACACAGGGATCACACTGCTGGTACCAGAGCTGCAACCTCCCCATGCAGGCCAAGGAGTCAATCCCTGTCCTTGTGGGGTATCAGGTCGTCCTGCAACGGTCATCGTGGCAGGTGGCCTTTGCTGTGGCTGGGAGGCACCCATGGAGAGAGACCCTGATCGGAGTGGGTGGTACCAGGGCATTTTGCATGATGAAACATGTTAAATTAGAAAATTGTTGTACAATGGCCATCTCTGAAGGCAGGAAAGGTACTTTAAATGTTGGTGCTTGTGATAAGAGGACCTTCCCCTCCCTAGCTAACCCATGGGCAGAAGGTCAGGCACAACGGCTTGGGGTGAAACCCTTTCCGTGCTACCTGATCTGCAGTAGGACACACAGAGGAATGTTCACTGCAACCAGGCTGCTGTTCTTTGTAGAACAGATTGAGGATAAGTTCAGCGAAGTAGATTCTATGACTAAGATGTATTCTGGCTCTCTCCTCATAAAAATGATGTCAGCTGCCCAATCTGCCGCTCTCTGCACCTGTCAACATCTTGGTGAAATTCCAGTCTCCTTAAGCCCTCACCAGTCCTTGAACATGACTCGGGGAGTAATTTTCCATTGGGATCTCCTCCTTCAAACTGATGAATAACTCTGGGCCAATCTGGAATGGTGAGGTGTCCACTTTGTTTGTCGTATTCAGAGGGGCATCAAGGATAATCGAACGGACACAGGTGAATTTATCTTGGCCTTCGAGGGGGATACATTCCCAGAGCAGGTGAAGGTCATGATATATAAATGTGATGTCAAGGCATACATCCCAACCTCCCTCCCCACCCCATGTGATTCTTCAAGTGTATGTGCTTTGGGCACATGTCCTCTCGCTGCTCTGCAGCTCCTTTACTTTGGGCATATGTCCTCTCACTGCTCTGCAGCCCCTTTATGTGGTGAATGTGGACACCCACTCCATGAGGGAAACCCTTGTGTTCCATACCCTGTGTGTGTAAACTGCCAGCTACATTATTCTTCTCACTCATCGGACTGTCCAGTGTAGAAGAAGGTGAAGAAAATACAGGGGTACAAGTCTCTTGAACGTTTAACATATCCTGAGGCCAGTCGTAAATACGAATGCCTGCATCTGGTGAAAATGACGTCTACATTTACCTCTGTTGCATACTCTACCCCTTGCCCCCCTTTCTCATCCCACCCCATCCCATTCTTCCCTCTCCTGCAGATTTTTCCCTTCCTCTGCCTCCACCTCCTCCCTCTGAGCTGGAGAAGTTCTCCCCTTACCCAGTGCTTGCCGGTGAAGGTGCCCGCTCTCTCAGGGCCCCTCTTCCCGGGAAACATGCTGATACTCCACCACCAAAGAAAGCAAAGACAATTCTGTCCGCTGGAAAGGTCAGTGTTCTGTGAAGTAAATGGAATTCTGTTTGTAGAGTATCTCCTCACTGGGCAGAAAATTGGTGGAAAATACTGTGCTAACCTCTTGGAAAAATTGCAATAAAAGATAATGAAAAAAGGCCAGACTTAACAAGGAAGAAAGTCATCTTCCTTCAATACAATGTGCGTCCACACACATGTGCCACTGCCATGACAAAATTACATGAACTAAGGCATTAATTGTTGCCACACCCACCTTATTCACCTGATATGGCTCCCAGACTTCTATCTCTTCCCAAAAATGAAAATTTTTGTTGATGGTTGTAGATTCACTTCAAATGAATAACTGATAACTGGAGTTGACAACTATTTTGCAGATCTGGAAGAATCTCATATTCGAGATGGATTCAAGGCACTGGGACATAATTGGACCAACTGCATCACTCTGCAACAATACTACATTGAAAAAAAAAAAAAAAAAAAAAAAAAAAAAAAAAAAAAAAAAAAAAAAAGGTTCAGTGATGTTAGTATTTTTTTTTCTACTCCATTTTGAGAACTTTTCAACCACCCTATATTATGCACTGTGTCTGATTTGTTGATTCTATTTTCTGAAGAAATGTTTATTTACTACTCTGACAATAAGTATGCTTTTCTGTCAAAAACAATAATAAATGAACTATATTAACTACTGCAGATGATATATTAGCTCATTATAATTATAAAGAAATGACTACTAATGTCAAGAAGGCTAGGAGCGAGTTTTTGTTAGAAAGAGCTGATACACAATTGTTAGGATCACACTTAAAAAATGAATGGACATCGTTTAGTTTCAGTACAATGGATGTAGAGGAATTGTTGACAAAATTTAAATGAATTTAAACAAAGGGTTAGAGAAATACGTGCCTGTAAAGTTGATTAAGTATGGAAAAGTTCCACGATGGAATAATAATAATGTTACAGAGCTACTGAGAAAGCAAAGGCTGTTTCACTCTTGGTTCAAAAAATAACATGCAAATGATGACAGGCAAAAGTTAATAGAGATTCAGGCATTTATAAAAAGATTGATGTGCAAAGCATACAATAATTACCACAGCCGTACTTTAGCAAAAGATCTTTCTGAGAACCCAAAAAAATTCTGGTCATATGTGAAGTCAATAATCGGGTCAAAGCCCACTATCCAGTCACTCAATGATTATTCTGGGGCAGTAATAGAAGAAAGCAAACAGAAAGCTGAAGTTCTAAATTTAACTTTTAAGAAATCTTTCACGCAGGAGGACCACACAAATGTACCATCATTTGATCAATTCACTAACCCCAAAATGGAGTTCATAGTAATAAGTATTTCCAGTGTAGAGAAGGAGCTGAGAGAGCTAAATACAAAAAAGTCTTGTTGTCCAGATGGAATACCAGTTTGGTTTTACAAAGAGTATTCTGCGGCATTGACCCCATACTTAGCTTGCATTTATCACAAATCTTTAATTCAGCGCAAAGTTTCTAGTGATTGGAAAAAAGTGCAGGTTACTTCCTTTTATAAGAAAGGAAAGAGAACTGATCCACATAATTACAGGCCAATATCGTTGACATCAGTTTTCTGTAGAATATTGGAGCATATTCTCAGTTTGAATATAGTAAATTTCCTTCAGATGGAAAAACTTCTTTCTATGAATCAGCGCAGGTTTAGCAAACATCGTACATGTGAAACTCAGTTTGCCCTTTTCTTACATGATGTCTTGCGAACCATGGATGAAGGGCAACAGGCAGATTGTGTTTTCTCGATTTAAAAAAGGCCTTTGACACAGTGCCACTCTGAAGACTGCTAACAAAGATATGAGCACATGGAATAGGTTCACTGATTTGTGACTGGCTGGAAGACTTCCTAAGTAATAGAATGCAGTACATTGTTCTCAATGGCAAGTGTTAATCAGAGGCGAGTGTATTGTCAGGCGTGCCCCAGGGGAGTGTGATAGGACTGCTATTATTTTATATAATGATGTCATGAACAGAGTAACTTGTAATTTTCAGCTGTGCTGTGGTGTATGGAAGGTTTAGTCTTTAATTGACTGTAATAGCATACAGGATGACAGACAAAATTTCTCGTTGGTGCAAAGAATGGCAGCTAGCTTTCAATGTTGAATAATGTAAGGTGATGCACATTAGTAGGAAAAACAATCCCATAATGTTAGAATACAACATTAATAGTGAGCTTCTTGATACAGTCACATTGTTCAAATATCTAGGCATAACACTGCAGAGTGATATGAAATGGAACAAACATCTAAGGACAGTTGTGAGTAAGGGGACAGCTGACTTCAGTTTATTGGGAGAATCTTGGGAAGATGTACTTCATCTGTAAAGGAGACCATGTATAAAGTGCTTGTAAGACCACATCTTGAGTATTTCTCAGGTGTTTGGGATCCGCAGCAGATCAATTTAAAGGAAGACATAGAAACAGTTCAGAGGCGAGCAGGTAGATTCATTACTGGTAAGTTTGACCAATGCGCAAGTGTCACGAAAATGCTCCGGGAACTCAAATGGGGATCACTAGAGGAAAGAGGACATTCTTTTCGAGAAATTCTGATGAGGAAATTTAGAGGACCGGAATTTGAAGCTGAGTCTAGAATGATCTTCCTGCCGCCTACTTACATTTCGCGTAATGATCACAGAGACAAGATAAGAAAAATTAGGGCTTGTACGGAGGCATATTGGTAATCTTTTTTTCCTTGTTTTATTTGAGAGTGGAATAGGAAAGGAAATGCCTAGTAGTGGTACAGTGTACCCTCTGCTACACACCTTATGGTGGATTGTGGAGTATGTATGTAGATATATTGTCAGGGAGGTTCCCAATCGAAAACATAAATTTGGCTAGATTAGCTTACTGATATTACTGGTACCATGTCTACATGATTTTACCCTATTTGTCTCAAGTAAACTGGAGGCCATGAGTGTTTTTCTTCGGAGTTCCAAAAATATGGAAATAATATGGAGAGACATTGGAAGTTTATGGAGGATGTGTTTGAGATCCCATTTAATCTTGTGCATTGAAGTCAAAACTATATCCTTTCGTTGAATGATAATGCCTGCCCTCATGTTGATAGGGTTGTTTTGACTACACGCTATGACACCCTAACACTCCCTCTCTCTCACTAAACAATTTTCATAATTTTTAAGCCCTAATGAAATAGATTTGGGCCATAAATTTGCCTTGAATGAAGAGGTGCTTGTGTGGATACAACCATGAATCTGTAGGGAACTGCAAACCTTTTTTTGTGAAGGTAGTGGCTCTCTTGTCTCACAGTGAGATCAAGGTATTAACACCCAGAAATAGATTCAGTAGAAAAACTTGTTTGGGCTTATCCTGAGATTTTTACAAAAACCAGGGTCCTTGAAACGAGCCAATGGTATACTTGACTGAAAGAATGGGTACAGCCCAATGCCCTTAGTGTCCTTTTTGCCTAGTTCACCAACTTCTTGTAAATAATAAACCACAGAAAATGGCAGAGGAAAAAAACCCTTGCTTAACTGTCAGAGGGGGAATTAGTGAAAGCTAGATAGGCTACACCTATTGTGCCCATCACCCAGCAGGACTAACTGTGATATTGAAAAATGTGTTTCCAAAGTATGGCAGAATATTGTGATTACATTATTGATAAAAATGGGTCAAACACTAGTAACAGAAGGGTAGAAGCTGTGCAGAGAGCTCCAAAGCCAACAACCCAAACTTAGATCTTGTCATTTTGTGGTATTAAAAACTATTATGGAAAATTTTTACTTAACTTGTCTAGAATTCTAAGTCCTCTGTATTCATGCCCGAACAGACCCAAATTTGAATGGAATGAAAAGTGTGACAAAGCTTTCAAGGAAGCTAAATGTATTTTTGTGTCACACAAAGTTTTGTGTCATCATGATTCACCACTGACACTAGTTTTAGCTTGTAATGCTGCTGAGTCAGGTATGGATGCATGTTTTTCGGGTCAGTTGAAGCACATGATTCCACACATTGGCTTTGACCTGTGATGTCGGTGTGTTGTGTTACATAACATCATTGTTGTGCGGTGATTTTGAGTAGTCTGTGTTTACAGGTGGTGTGTGTCGGCATGTCATGGCACACTTTTGTGCTGGAAGTTAATGGTTCATAGTTGTGTTTGGTTGTACTGTCTGTCTGGTGTGTGACATTCTTCGTATTTGTGTGGCATGGTTGCTTTTCTTAAAGATGTTTTCTGCTTTATGGAAGTGAGTTTAAAGATGGTTTTCCTGTCATTTTTCTTACTACTTGTTTTAGTAGTTTGATGTTTCTGGTTTAGTTTGCCTTTCTAAAATTCCATGTGTTTTACTGTTTTGTTTTTGTTTTGATGGATATGACAAATAAGTTTAATTCTTTCTCCCTGTGTGATGCATTTGAGAGGGAGACTATGTTAGCCATGAGAAAATTTCTTAGCTACTTTTATTCAATGAAGAAGATGTCAGCAACCAATGAAGCTAACAAAAGTCATGGTGAAGGAAGATGAGGGGATGGATATGTTTATGTGTGTGTAGTTTATTTTTTGTGTTAGTGTTTTTATTTTTTAATCTACATTTGTGTTGTGTGTGTGTGTGTGGGGGGGGGGGTGACCAGCTTCAGTGTGATACACAGGGACATATTTTTGGTAAGTTTATTTAGATTTGTTGACTTTTTGTAGTTTAGTTTCTATTGGTGTTGGTGATAGTTGAGGATCTTTGCATAAGGTTCAGATCACACTGTAAATGGATTTCTCATGGCATTTTCATAGTTCTTGTAGGTTGGCAGCATACCACATTGCATGTATCTGGGTATGGTGTGATAATTGCTTTTGCAAAGCAACCAAATGTGAAAATTGATAAACTGGTTGTAGTGACAGACTGATCTATAGTGTAGCTCATGGTCTAGTTTAGTTTTGGAGGCAATGTTTGGTTGTGAGTTGGTGAAGGCAATGAATGTGAAAAAATGAAAGTGGTTGTGGTAAAGAAGATTATGTTAGAATGGAATATTTGAAATATTGAAGTGTTTGATACTACTTCTTTGACGATTGTTACTTTGGGGGAGGGATGGGTTTGAATTGGTATTGCTGTCTTCTTCTGAGGTGTATTATAAGTCAATTTAACACATTCATGACTGGATGGGGCAGCTGGACTACTGTTTCAAACAAGTTGATCAAAATTGCTGCTTTTTAACTATGAATGCAATATTGAGCTGGCTGTCTCATTTTAAACAATGAAACTTCATTTATCTATTCAAACTAAGTAAATAAATAAATAAATAAATTATTATTAAATATTAAAATCATGAGATGCCCAGAAATTTTTAGTAAATCTTAGTAAACTTGGACATATGATTCTTACAGACTTTACATGTAGTGCAGGTTAATTGAAGTATTTGATATTGTTAACAGAACGATTTTTACAACTTATACAAAAGCCAGACCTCAGTTATTAGAATTAACAGTGCAATGTGGGTGCCGAGTAGTTGCTTCAGCTTGTTCAGCATATGGCTACTAACCCAAACGAAATAAGAACACTCTACTCATAGCTCGCCTATTCAAGGGGTGGTTGTTCATGTTGCTTCTATGCCCATTGTTTTATTGACCCAGGAGTACCAGTGAAAATGAAATACACAATACCACAAATACTTTTCACAATGTTCACTTTTATTACAGTTCCAAGATCTTAACTACTAAGTTTTGGATAATCAAACTGCCTATAAGTTTCGTCATGTGATTTGTTGAACCATTGTCACAAAAAAACACTTATTCTTGCACGAAATAAATGATTTCACACGTGCATAAAAAAGTACCGAGTGGCATCCTGCCACCTAAGTAAGATCCACACTTTACCTCGGTGATCTCCGCCAGCTAAAAGACCTTGAGTTCTGGCAAAAAACCAACAGCACCACGAATCAAGTGACCAACAAAAAAAAGAGGAAAAGAAAGAAAAAAAATTCAAAATATTGATCCCACAGATCATAAACTGCAGACAGTTACTGCAAAATTCTTTTTACATTAATTTTTTAAACACAAATCAAATTATTGATCCATTTCTTAAATATTTATCTTAAATTCAAACATAATTACTGAAACTTCTTCATTAATTATTAAATCAGTTGCCATCCATTCAAATAATAGACCCAAGTTAACACTTGATAAGAGTCATACATTCAGTGTGAGAGACTTTGCACATATGAAAATGGCAGCAGTACTGATTCATGGGAAAGGGGTGAAACTTTTAAAAGAGAAGGAATGTTATGTATGCTGTAAAACACCTGAATTGTATTAATCATAGGAAACACATGAAAGAACTCTTGTTGTCCATTCCTAGTGATAAGAGTGCCACCTCTGAAACTAATAGGACAGCCACAATTGATGATGAAGCTGATTTCAATTCTGGCTTGGAAACATATACCTGAAACCGAGCAGTCAGCAACCTCTTATCACAAATGATCCACCTGTGGCCATCCAGAACAATGAACCTATAGTGACACCAAACATTCTATAGATAGTTAGGGACATTTCAATACTGTGCTGTAGTTCCAGGATCATTACAAAATGTGGGAGTATAAAAATGAATAAAAAGATCCTTAACATATTCATGCATACATAAAGTAACATGATCCATAATATTGTGTCATATAACATGACACACGGCATAATGTCATTCGACACATTTCTCGTGTTGTGCATTATGACATTCTATGCCACTGAACTTTAAAATAGATGCATCCCCACTCAGGGATACTTGCTGTTAAAGATTGTCATTGCCACTGAAAGCCTACTGTGCTGAGGAATGAGTGTTAACTCACAAAAGAGCATAAATATTAAATGTTACTCTGAAGCCTATCAGGTTAAGTTTATTTTGACTCCCAAATATTATTGTACAATAATTGATTAACTGTCACAGTTGACAGAGGTTGTATTAGTAGACCATTCAGATTTTTTCATGAATAATTAAGGAAAAACATCTTTATGATTATTTTCCTGTACTTATTAAAAAGCTCACTGCAATTAATGTATAAACAATGACACAAAAATTAATTGATAAAAGACTTTTAAATTTGAAGCTGAAAATTGTCTGAACGTCTCACAAGTCTCAGCATGTGTTAAATTTATCTTTTAAACCATGATATCACAACAATAGTTAATGACTATCTGATAAAAAGTTCATTTTGGCCTCGTCCACTTATCTCCAAAAGACTGACAATAAAGAAGCACAGATAACAATTCATCATAAAGATGTTCACTGAACAACTAACAGATATGAAAAAGAGACAATCACATTCACACAACTAAATTTTCAGGCATGGCTTTATTCAGAAAAAGAAACACATACATTCACACAGTCACTCAGACAACTATACACACACAAATAACATCTCTGGCCAGCCCAGTACAACAAGTATCTTGACAGTGACTCACTGAGTCTTTCTCTGATGAAGGCCATGGCCTAAAATTTAGTTGTGTGAATGTGACTGTCTATTTTTCATGCCTGTCAATGGCTCACCAAACATCTTTATGATGTGTTGTTATCTATACTCAATTATTGACATTCCAGTCAGATTTTCCATTGTTACCTATCTCCACAAGAAGTTTGAATTGATTTGTCCAAGTTTAAAGTGTAGAAGTGACATGCTTCCACAACATCCAAGAGAAATACATTTTCTTTATGTAAAATAAAATATATATGGTGTACATAAAATAGTGTCATTATCTTAACATTAATTTCAACCCAACTGATATTTTTTCTAAAGGAATTAATCAGTTGGTATAGCTTGAGTTACAACTATGGTTCATTGTTCAAACCTTGATTGTGTACTGTAACATGGCTACACATAGACAGATGTCCGAACAGCAAAAAAAAAAAAAAAAAAAAAAAAAAAAAAAAAAAAAAAAAAAAAAAAAAAAAAAAAGGATGCCGAATGCTAAGAGAAAAACTGCACTTGGCCTTATCAGACATAAAAAAGAAAAGCTGAATGACAAATCAATAAATGAGTCCTTAAAATTACCAGTCATCATTCAACTAGTACTGAAAGATTAACCACTTTACCTATCTCTAATACACTAACTAGCAGTCCCCCAGAGATTTCCACTGCCAAACTGTAGCCAAAAGCAACCTGTTAGACGAACACATTGCTATGCATAAGATGATAACATGACATCTGGATTCCCCCTCCCCCTTTCTACTGTTCACCACACCAGCTTCTCAAATTACATGAATGGGAAGTTTTCTTGCAGCATATTGTTAAATTGTGTAAATCTCATGGCCTCAACTTTGCTAGCCCATGCAAAACTAGAAGAAACACTTTTGCCCCATGATCTTAAATGCAGCAACACAACACAATCAGTTCTTTCCCCTCCCAATCGACTCCTTAACAATGTAGGCTGCACTCACATACCTACACTTGTGGGGAGAATTAACTCACTGGTGCCACATTCCTACCCTGTTTTCTTGCCAGATTTGCCTTTCATCTCTGCGCCCTCCCCCCCTCTCTCCCTCTCTCAGACACACACACACACACACACACACACACACACACACACACACACACACACACAACTTTGTTATTCATATGAACAAACAATGAAATTTATTTTTAAATTTTGCTCTACATGTATCAAAGATGCTTTCTCATAATTACAGATTAAAATGCAGTATCAGGTACTATAAGAAACGTTAATTCATAATTTGCAGTACATTGGTGCTTTTAAAATTCATGTTGTTGAGTTATAGTAAGCAGAAAAATTTTACTAATAGTCAATATGTTGAGTAATTTATTAAAAGATTATATTTCATAGCACAAAAAAGTCTAGCACCAACAGTGAAGTTCCTTTTACAGAAAGATTGTGTTACAGCTTTTTTTATTATTATTTTGTAATAATGAACCATCACCGATGGTAAAACTTCTATTGTGGTTCTTTTTCTTTCGGATTAAAATGTTTTTTAAGCGTCTGCCAGCACTTATAGTATGAAGCATCCAATTTTTGACACGTCTCTTCTCCCCATTTTGTCACAGCGAGGCTGAGTGAACTCTCGAACATGAAGGCCTGCAAGAAGTTTTGAAAAATATTAATAACTTGTCATGAATTAAACTATTGGATCAAAACACACACAAAATAGGCACAGTCCTGAATGATCAAGATGATGTATTTTCATTAAACATACTAAATGCTTTCATTTGTGTGTAAATTACATTATAACTGACTGATGTAGAAACACAGTAGAAGAGTCAAATATAGCTGACAAAATAAACATGAAAAGTGCAAGCAAGCACTTATTGTAATTATGTTCGAGTAACTATCATAGAGTTTAAATGACAATTGTAGAGTTAATTTAAAAACTATGACAAATTTTATCAATTAATTAAGGATAATGGATAGTCACATTATGCCTACAGACAGATGAAAACCTACAAATTTAAATTCTCTATGCCATTTTTTGACATAATATAAATCCAGATCTTCATGTAATTGACAAAAAATAATCAATTGGTGATAACCCTGCCAGTATTACAGCTCACGATTGTAGTTTATACCTCGCAATAAAATGTACAGCATTTTCTTCAGAAATTTCATGTACAACAAGCTCCTAATTATTCATCTTAATGCATACATGAGACTGCATAAATAAATGAAAAACTTGTTTTTACCAGAAACTGATATTTACAAAACATTTGAAATGACATGTTTGAGAGCCAACTTCTGCATTACTTGCTGAAAATAATGGGTTGAAAATGATTGAACTTGATCTCCTAGGAAAAGTGCTGGAGGAAAATATAGACCAGAATAATAATTCATTTAATTAAATATTGAAATTGTCAACTTAAAACTCAAATAACTGTTGTATGCTGTAAACCTGTTTTGATTTAATGTGTATTATTCTTGCACTCTTGTCATATGAAAATAGTGTGATTCAGGCTGTTGTAAAATTAAACCACCACTGTATGTGTGTACATTGATCTTCTTTACAATCAGCAGATTATTCGGGTTTTGTTTGGACTTAGTCTATTTTAATAACATCAAATGGACTGTGCCAGTCAATCTGACCATCCAGTGTTGTTTGATATTCAGTAAAAAGCATAAGTTGTAATTTATGGGGTCTTCTATTTAATGATTTTAATGTAATTTCTTTTTTATAATTTTTGTAAAAGACAAAGTCTTAAACAAAAATTGAAAGAATTATCAACATTTTTAATTTTTACGACTGCAGCTGTTCATTTTGGCCAGTGAGCGCTTTTTTTTTTTTTTTTTTTTTTTTTTTTTTTTTTTTTAAATCTCTCTAAAGGCATTCTTACATCCACTTGGTTTATTTTATTTCACTGTTGTATTCTCAGTTTCTCTTTCCATTTTACTTTATGTCGTGTAAGAGTGAACATTCTTTAGTTGGGCTCTCTGTCAAAATGTTGTTGTGCTTTGCAGAAGTTTAGCACTCCTCATTATTAGGAGGCAATGGGAGTTTATATTTAGATGAAGAGTTGCTGAAATACTTGAACAGTTTACCAGAAGAATACTCTGAAAAGGAAGATAGTTTTTAATGTAATGAGTTGGATTAGAAATTTCTAAAGATGATATACAACATATCCCAGAGGCATAGATAATTAATTGGAGGGTGGGGGATGGAGAGGAAGGTCCAAATACCCACCCGCTCCCAAGTCATATTCACAGAGCTTTTTTCCCTTATTTTTTACTCACTCACAATGCAACTTGCATTGCATTCTAGTTTTAAATGCTGAAATGGATAGACTGTTCAGCAGCAGATATTTTGGATTGTGGTCTGATTGAATTTTGATTCTAATGGTACCACAAATTCCTATTCAGAGCTGAGGAAGGAAGTGGAAAATAGTGTCAAAAATTATTTGCCAACAGACAGCGACAGTGTGGTGAAGTGTGTAAAGGGTTGGACACTGAGGCAAAGGTTCTTGTTTGAGACCCCCTTTGTCACGTTGTGCGGTATTCCATTTGGAACTGCAAAAATACTTTCTAGATGAACAGTGATAGAAATGTCAAGCTGAAGAAAAACTGAAGTGCAGAGCATGACATCAAGGAAAGATTACCACAGTATATATTCAAGATGTTTTGGAGCTGTTTAAGGTAGTCAACCCCACAATGAAGGAGATAGAGGAAGCTGCACATTTCATGAAGGAGAGAAATGGTGCCAGAACATAGAGACAATGCATAAAAAAGGAATTGTACATAACAAGTTTGAATAGCTTCTGAACATCATATTCATGACTGCATTGGAGGAAGAAAATGATCTAGCAGGAGTCATTTGTCAAATGGTTAGAGAAGAAGTACAAAAGGTACTGGGACTGCATGTCAAGCTGAAAACTAAAACACTTCAAGAGATAATATGGCAGGAAGTGGAACAAATGCTGGCTTAAATATCTTACCACCCAGTTCCATTAAAAATGGTGAAACAGTTGAGACCTAGGCGGGTTTAAGATCCTACAATGTAGCATGAGGATCCTGTTTATACCCCAGGGAAGACAGATGTTTGGAGGACCCAAGACAATGATGTTTTTATTGTGGGAAAGTGTGTCATGTGGTACACAACTGTCAGGAGTGACAACAAATATTTTCTTATGCCCTTGCCAGCAGGCTGCAAGCAGACCTGTGCCAATGTCAACTCTAGGATGATGAAGTAGTACAAGAGCATGTATTTACAAGGACAATGCATGTCACCAACACTACAAGCTACCCACTGGATAGGATACTCCCCCACATGGTGATCAGGATCAATAAAGAACAAAATCCTCTGCATCAGTCACTGTCAAAATGATGGGCAACTACAACATCCTTATGGACAACAAACCCACAAAAGCTCTTCTGGACACAGGGGCATATTCAGTTATTTTGGAGGAGCACCATAACCAGTTGCAGAAGACCAATTTTGCCAATGACAAAAAACACCCAGTTGAAGGTGGATATGGGAGGTATGAACAAGCTAAAGGAATACACATTATTCATGTTTATATAAATGACTGTATGCAGCCCTTTGAGTTATATAAGATGAAAGTCTTTGGAGAGGAAGATTAGATTAATACTTGTTCCATAAATTATGAATACGACACTTCGTAATGATGTGGAACGTGTCAGTTAAATGCAAGATAAGCATCCTAGTATGTGGGAGCTATGTGTGGTGGATGAAGTGGTTTTTCCTGTAGTCAGTGCATTAAAGGTAACTGTCAAGTGTCTTGCAGCACATAAGCCCTTATAGAGGAAGGTAAGAGGGGCATATGACTTGAGAATGCCTCTGTTGTCTCATTTAAGAAAGGAAGGGGGGATTTGTGAACAGTTACTGTTTCAAAGAGCTACACTTCCTTCCAAGTGGCAGTGCATAGCAAGTGTCCAGCCCATTAATTGAAGAGCAGCTGAACATTATAGAAGCGTCTTGTGGTAAGTATGCAAACAGTTGATCACAAGACAAGAGACAAACAATGGACACTACTTACCTTTATTAAAGAGTTCTCTGAGTGTATCAAACCATAAGTAAAAGAGCAAATCAGACCAGTCAAAGCTAAAACACCGAATTAACATTGCTGATCATCAGCCAGACAGTGTATCAAGTGTCAGTAACAGAATATACAATAATGATGACATCATTCAGCCATCTCAGTGCCTATAGTTATCACCAGTAGATGACAGCTAAGAGTTTTGCTTTGACTACAGGAAACTTAAAAAGGTAACCAAGAAAGATGTTTATCCTCTTCCATGTATTTGACAATTTGCTGGACTGTCTGAGGGTAGCTAATTATTTTTCAACTATGGACCTGTTGTTGGGATATTGGGAAATAAAAGTCAATGAGGCAGAGCTCAAGAAAACAGCTTTTGTTATCCCATCTTAGGGTCTATATGAATTCAAAGTAATGCTGTTTGATCTGTGTATTGTATCAGCAACTTTAAAACTGATGAAGTGCACAATGTTTCTTTGTTACTCAGATGACACTATGATATCCTCTGAAAATTTCAAAGAACACATGTTGTTGTTGTGGTCGTCAGTCCGGAGACTGGTTTGATGCAGCTCTCCACAATACCCTATCCTGAGCAAGCCTCTTCATCTCCTCATAAGAACGGCAACCTACATCTGTCTGAATCTGCTTACTGTATCCATCTCTTGGTCTTCCTCTGCGATTTTTACCCCACACACTTCCCTCTAATGCTAAATTCACAATTCCTTGATGTCTAAGAATGTGTCCCACCAATCTATCCCTTCTTTTAGTCAAGGTATGCCAGAAATTTCTTTTCTCCCCAATTCTGTTCAGTACCTCCTCATTAGTTACACGATCCACCCACCTAATCTTCAGCATTCTTCTGTAACACCATATTTCAAAAGCCTCAATTCTCTTCCTGTCTGCACTGTTTATCGTCCATGTCTCACTCCCATACAAGGCAACACTCCATACAAATGCCCTCAGAAAGGACTTCCTTAGGCTTAAATCAATATTCGATGTTAACAAATTTCTCTTTTTCAAAAACGCTTTTCTACCCATTGCCATTCTGCATTTTATATCCTCTGTACTGCGACCATCATTTGTTATTTTACTTCCCAAGTAACAAAACTCATCTACCTCCTTTATTGCTTCGTTTCCCAATCTAATTCCTTCAGCATCACCTGATTTTCTTACACTGCACTCCATTACCCTAGTTTTGCTCTTGTTAATGTTCATCTTATATGCACCTTTCAGCACACTGTCCATTCCGTTCAATTGCTCTTCCAGGTCCTTTGCTGTATCTGATAGAATTACTATGTCGTCGGCAAAACCCAATGTTTTTAATTCTTCACCCTGAACTTTAATTCCTTCTCCAAATTTCTCCTTGCTTTCCTTTATAGCTTGCTCGATGTACAAATTGAATAACATTGGAGAAAGGCTACAACCCTGTCTCACTCCCTTCCCAACCACTGCATCCCTTTCATGCCCTTCAACTCTGACAACAACTGTCTGGTTTTTGTACAAGTTGTAAATAACCTTACGCTCCCTATATTTTACTCCTGCTTGCTTCAGAACTTCAAAGAGTTTATTCCAATCAACATTGTCAAAAGCCTTCTCCAAATCTACAAAAGCTAGAAATGTAGGTTTCCCTTTTCTTAATCTATCTTCTAGGATAAGCCGTAAAGTGAGTATTGCCTCCCGTGTTCCTACATTTCTCCTGAACCCAAACTGATCTTCCCCGAGGTCGGCTTCTACCAACTTTTCCATCCTTCTGTATATAATTCGCGTTAATATTTTGCAACCATGACTTATTAAACTGATGGTTCTGTAGTTTTCACACCTGTCTGCACCTGCTTTCTTAGGGATGGGGATTATAACATTTTTCTTAAAATCTGAGGGTATTTCACCTGTCTCATATATCTTACACACCAGGTGAAACAATTTTCTCATGGCTGCTTCTCCCAGAGACTTCAGTAGCTCTGAGGGAATATCATCTACTCCAGGAGCCTTGTTTCGACTTAGGTCTTTCAGGGCTCTGTCAAATTCTTCTCTCAGTACAGTATCTCCTATTTAATCTTCATCTACATCCTCTTCCCTTCCTACAATATTGTCTCGAAGTTCATTTCCTTTGTAGAGCCCCTCTATATACTCTTTCCACCTTTCAGCTTTCCCTTCTTTGCTGAGAACTGGTTTTCCATCCGTGTCCTTGATATTCATAGAGCTGTTTTTCTTATCTCCAAATGTTTCTTTTATTTTCCTGTAGGCTGTATCTATTTTTCCCCTATTTATACATTCTTCTACATCCTTGCATTTGCCTTCTAGCCACTCCTGCTTAGCCATTTTTCACTTCCTGTCAATCTCATTTCTTAGTCGTCTGTACTCCATTTTGCCTGTTTCATTTACTGCATTTTTATATTTCCTCCTTTCATCGATTAAATTTAGTATCTCCTGTGATATCCAAGGATTTTTTGTAGGTCTTTCCTTCCTACCTATTTTGTCCTCTGCTACTTTCACTATTTCATCTCTCAATTTTACCCATTCCTCCTCTACTGTTTTATTTTCCCTTGTTTCTGTCAATTGTTGCCTAAAGATCCCTCTGAAATTATTAAGAACCTCAGGTTCCTTCAATTTATCCAAGTCCCACCTCCTTATTTTCCTACCTTTTTGTAGTTTCTTCAGTTTCAGCCTACAGTTCATAACCAACAAGTTATGGTCAGAGTCTATATCTGCCCCTGGGTATGTCTTACACTGTAGAACCTGGTTCCGAAATCTATGTCTTACCATTATAAAATCTATCTGGTATCTTCCGGTGTCTCCTGGTCTCTTCCATGTATACAACCTTCTTTAGTGATTCTTGAACCAGGTGTTGGTTATAACTAAATTATGTTCTGTGCAAAATTCTACCAGGCGGCTTCCTCTTTCATTCCTTTTGCCCAGACCATATTCACCTACTATCTTCCCTTCCCTTCCTTGTCCTACTACCGAATTCCAGTCTCCCATAACAATTAAGTTTTCCTCTCCCTTAATTGTCTGAATAATTTCCTTTAGCTCCTCATATATTTCTTCGATTTCCTCATCATCGGCAGAGCTAGTTGGCATATAAACCTGTACTATTGTTGTCGGTGTTGGCTTCGTATCGATCTTGACAATGATAATTCGATCACTGTGTTGGTCATAGTAGTTTACCCGCATTCCTATTTTCTTATTCATTATCAATCCTACTCCTGTTATACCCGCAATTGATTTTGTATTTATAATCCTGTACTCACCTGACCAGAAATCCTGTTCATCCTGCCACCGAACTTCACTAATCCCCACTATATCTAACTTCAACCTATCCATTTCCCTTTTTAAATTTTCTAATTTTCCTACTCTATTAAGGGATCTAACATTCCACGCTCCGACCCGTAGAATGCCAGTATTGTCTTTCCTGATGATCACATCCTCCTGAGTAGTCCCCGCCCGGAGATCCGAATGGGGGACTATTTTACCTCCGGAATATTTTACCTGAGAGGATGCCATCATTATATGTTCATACAGTAGAGCTGCATGTCCTCGGGAAAGGTAACGGCTGTAGTTTCCCCTTGCTTTCAGCCGTTCGCAGTAGCTGTGTGGCAAAGCCACATTAGCTGATGTTACAAGGCCAGTTCAGTCAATCATCCAGACTGTTGCCCCTGCAACTACTGAAAAGGCTGCTGCCCCTCTTCAGGAACCACACGTTTGTCTGGCCTCTCCACAGATACCCCTCCGCTGTGGTTGCACCTACGGTACGGCTATCTGTATCGTTGAGGCACGCAAGCCACCCCACCTCGGCAATGTCTGTGGTTCATGGGAGTGGAAACATAAAAAGGCTAACACACATAAAAAGGCTAATAACTATTATTGGGTATTTCAGGCAAGGTGGCCTGAAACGTAATCCAAGAAGGTGTCTGGAGCAAAGGATATCAGAATACTTGAACATATCATGTCAAATTAAAATGTGCAGCCTGATCTGAAGAAGGTGAGATGTATAACAAAATTTCCTAACCATAAAAATACTAGTGATGTGAGAAGATTCCAGGGATTGTGTTCTTAGTATTGGAATTTTATTAAAGGCTTCTTTATGGAAGCCAGACCCCTCCAGGAGCTATTATAAGCTGTGCTATATATACCTACAGCAAATCTTAAGACGATTCTTTCAATATTCTGCAAAGAGCTCTGACAACCAATGCTGTACCTGGTTGGTATGATGAGACAGCACCTACAGAGTTACATAGAGATGCTATGTGGATATAGAGTTGGTTCTGTATTGGTACAAGTCTTAGATGGAAAAGAGAAGGTAGTGTAATAGCGTATACTTACAAAATCTGAGAGAAACTACTCAATTACAGAACAAGATTACCATCTGCAAATTTTGACAGTATCTTTATGGTAGGCCATTCACAGTCATCACAGATCATCATTTGCTTTGTTAGTTAACTGGTTTTAAGGACTCATCAGGAAGACTTGTCAGGTTGGCACTATCTCTTCAAGAGTATGACTTACTATAATGTAAATAAGTGGAAGAAGAGTGCCTCTCAAGAAATCCAATGAAATGCAAGAAAGAGAATGGTGAAGATAGTGACTGTATTGCTTCACTCTATGATCTTTCTGTTGGACAGTAGAATGACACTAAGCTATCACAAATTATCAGTGCATCAAATCAATCAGAGCATGTGAAAGGACAATGCATGTAGACATCCTACAGAAATTCCACGATGTACCTGCAGCTGGTCATCTAGGGTTTATAAAACTTAATTAACAAGTGGTTTTTCTGGCCAGGTTTATTGAGGAGTGTTTTTTTCCATACTAGCTGTAGCCCTTAACATAGTTCTTTGTAATTACTAGAGTTTGTCCAATATTATCTGAACACTGACAACACATTATCAAAGGACTCATATATATATATATATAAATAAATCCGTACATGACACATTGTTGAGAGAGCCAGACAAGGAAGGTGGTTCCTCAGAAATGAGAATGACACA
The DNA here is from genome assembly GCA_026315105.1 of Locusta migratoria. Lineage (NCBI taxonomy): Eukaryota > Metazoa > Arthropoda > Insecta > Orthoptera > Acrididae > Locusta > Locusta migratoria. Next base: position 468,572,328 of record CM048745.1, on the reverse strand, counting down.
CAATTTCTGCCAGCAGAGCCACATTTTTCTAATGTTTTCGGATTGACCCACTTGGATGATTTCCAACTTCTACTAGTGGCAATAAGTGAATTATTGTTTATACTGTAAGGAAAACCAGCTGAAATCAAGCCCTTTTAAGATACAGATTTGTGAATGCCACCTGAAGAACAAGTAGGCAACTAGAAGATTAAAAATTACCTGGAAAGGAATTCTGCTGGAACGCTGCACAACCCACAAATACATTGGGATTTCTTTGGAACAAGCGCTTACCTAAAAGAAACTCTGCAAAAATACCAAACAGAAAGTGGGTGCTAGAAGCAAAGTCATATGAAAGATTATAGGAAGTACCTGGGGGTCACCGCCAGACTCAGTAAAAGCAGTCACACTAGCTTTCTGCTACTTTGTGGTAGAATATGCCTGCTCAGTGTGGGACCAGTCTTACCACTCTAAAAATGTGGATGTAGCTCTCAATGAAACATACTGCATTGTCACAGGTTATCTCTGTCCTACATATCTTGAGAAGCTGTAATGCCTTGCTGGAACAGCAACCTGAGACATACGAAGGTTTCCATTACCAAGGAAAGAGATGACAAAAGCCACAATATTTACAGCCCATCCCCTGATTGGACATCAACAAGCACAACCAAGGCTTAAGTCAAGAAAGAACTTGCCGAGAACAACCAAGCCTCTTGTAATACCACCTAAGCATGCAAGACTTTGAGAGTGGCACACTAGGCACCAGCACATTAAAGGCTGCCTGCTACTGGATGAGAGACTGCCACCTAAAAGACATTCAACCATTTTCAAAGTGGTGTTACAAGTTGCAAATCCAACCTACACAGATAGGGATACACTGTGCAGTCAACAGTGTATTATTGTGGGACAAAACAGACAACAGACTACCTGTTTCAATGCAGTCTGTGTCCAGATAAGTGCACTGCTGAAAATGTGGTGAAATCTTCAGCCAATGTATTCTCTGCGGCCAAATATTGGACCAGGAAAATTTAACATTTAAATAATCACAATACATGTATTACCATACAAGGAGGAATCCAACATTTTTAGGACTGGTGCTGCCACCTAGAAAGCAGGAGTAGTAGATCTTTGCACTGCTAGGTGGCGAGAGCTGCATGTCTGATGAGTCAGTATGCAGAGTGGCATTCAGATGGGAGGACGTGTTGCATGTCCATAGTGATTTCCATAACACTCTGTGTTTGGTGTGTGGTAATTTACAATGGATCCACGAACAGAACAGCGTGTGTGTATCAAATTCATTGCAAATCTTGGGAAAAGTGCTACGGAGACCCTTGAAATGATTCAACAAGTGTTTTTGGGGGGGTTGGGAGCCTGGGCTCTCCAAAGTCCAAAAGAGCGAGACAGGTGAAGAACATAATCATCATTTTCTTTGATATCAAGGGAATTCAGAGATGCCAAGTTTTGAAAGAATTTAATCATAATGGGGATAAGAGAGTTGAAAAGGAGGAGGAGATTGTACCAGGACCTTATCAGAATTTTTTTATTGACAATAAAATGTCCATTTGAGGTGTAGTTGTGACTTCTGAAAAGAAACTGTGAAATCACAAGAGATGCAAGAGAGAGAGAGAGAGAGAGAGAGAGAGAGAGAGAGAGAGAGAGAGAGAGAGAGAGAGAGAGAGAAAGAAAGAAATCGTAGCGTAACGACAAGTGTACCCACAATATTGAGGTTACCAAAGCACCACCATAGTAGACAGCTTTAGTATATATTATAGTCTGTGTTAGGCAGATGGCAACAAGGTATTTCACAATTTCTGATATAATATTGGTTTACAAGATGTGACAATGAAACATAGTATGCAGCCAAACTACTAAAAAGAAATAGTAAAATCTTTATTTTGAGCTGGGGCTTCCATAAGACTGTAATTTTAACCTAGAAATAGTGATAATTATGGAAAAATCATAATACTTTGCATGTCTGGGAATTGTGCACAAAGAATTCATCCCACCCAACAAAACAGTGAATTTCGTTTACTACTGTGACTTCTGCAATGGCTCTGTGAAAATGTGCAGCAATGACAGCCCAAACTTTGGCATCAAGGGAACTGGTTGCTGCATCACAACAATATATGTCACATGTCCTTACTTAACAGGACTTTCTTGGCAAAAAACATCATGGCGGTTGTACCCCACCCACTGTACTCGCCAGATTTGGCACCTTGAGACTTCGTGCTATTTCCAAAATGGAAACTCAAGTTGAAAGGCCATCAGTTTGACACACTAGAGAGGATTCAAGCAGCATCACTGGTCGTGCTAAACACCCTCAAAAAACAGGACTTCCAGAAAACATACAGTGGCAGACGTGCTGGGACCAGTGTGTGTGTGTGGATGGGAACTACTTTGAAGGTGATGCTGACCGTTAGTCCAGAGGTAAGGTTTTCAACAGAGGGCAGCACTAGTCCTAAACATTTTGGATAGTACCTCATATAAATACACAAAAAAATTCAAAATAGATAGAGTGGATGGCCTGTATTTACCTCAGCTCAGTACCGCTGATAGTCTCTCTCTCTCTCTCTCTCTCTCTCTCTCTCTCTCTCTCTCTCTCTCTCTCTCTCTCACACACACACACACACACAAAGAAAAATGATTAAAGTAGACATTAACACAAGCTTTTCGAAGATAGTCTCTTTTTCAGGTAGGAGAGAGGATGGAGGAGAAACAATGTAGAAGGGATGAGTTACTCACAACCTAGACCATGAGTAAGGATGGAATGAAGGGTGATATGTGGAAGTCAGAGATATTGCATGATAAATATATAACCCATTGTAAATTTCTGTTCATGTATAAAAATGTAATTGTATTTGTGCATTGTATTTTTTTTTTAATATTATAAAAGAAAGTCCTTTTTCTGCATCTGTCTGTCTGTCCTCAATAAACTCAAAAATCTACTGAATGGATTTTCATATGGTTTTCACTAATGGATGAGTGGATGGTGTGCTTCGTGATGGAGGTTTAGGTGTATAATTCATTAAGGTGTGTGGCAGTGGGTGAGTGTGACAGGTAAACATCTGCAAAAGAGAGCAATAAATATTCTTATGGAAAGTTTTGTGTCCCGACTTCGTCGCCGCTTTTGTGTCCCAGCCTCGTCGTAGGTGTCGGTGGCCAAGTGGAATGAGACCGACACGCTGGTGCAGGTACGGAGGGGAGCAGCCAGAAACTATAAACACTCGAGTAAATTAGAAAGATATATATTGCACAGAATGTAACAATACTTAACTTTTACATAGTACTGCAGAATGTTGATACATAGTTGTTAGAGGCCTGCCTAGTGCCTGTACAATAGCAAAGTCTTCACTGGTGCCTATCTGATTACGAAGGTCCTAACTCGTTGCTATCTCAGTCCGAAGTGCCGATGTCCTTCAGGGGTGGCCACGAGCGGCGTTGTCCCAGAGGGCGCTCGTGGCTGTCGTCGTGAGAACGCCGCGCCGTGCGTGCCTGGCGGCGCGCGGCGAAAGTAAGTGGCGCGCACTTTGTACATGTGCGACACCACACCCTTCCCCCCCAAACCGCCGCGCCGTCGTGGCGTAGGGCTGAGGGCCACGGCGACGGCACTGGGAGGAGGGCCTGGGCGGGGGCGTTACTGGTGGGACGGGCGTCGTAGCTGAGGCCGGGATCGAGACACCGTCCGCGCCCCGGCATCCGCCTTGCGATCCTCCAGGGAACCCGCCGAAACCTGGGGAAGGGCGCCCGCCCCCGCCCAGAGGGAGCAGGTCATCTTCTTCTGAGGTGCGTGGCCCAAGCTGGGGGGGCCCGCACGGTCCCGGAGTCCCTCTCGGTGACGCTGTCATCTGCGGCGGCGACAGCGGCGGCGACGACTGCGTCGGATGTACGTCGACGTCCATAGGGATCTCGTAGTCCGGGGACGAACGATGTGGTTGTGCTCCCTGGCGGTGAACTGGGTCTGGAATCAAGAAACCGGAGACAGGATCGTGCGGTCTGTGCAGGCGCAATTGGTTTGCGTGGCGCCGCAGCTCCGACCCTGTGGAAGAACGTACAACAAACATATTGCGGCCAAGCACGCGTTGAATGGTGCCCGGCAACCATGTCTTCTTGTTTCCAGCAAACACCCTGTACAGCACCGGCGTGGAAACCTGAAAACGCGTAGCGCCATACGAACCGACTCGGTGCGTGGGAGGCTGCAGCAGGTGAAGGAGAGTGCGGTGACGGCGGCCGTGTAGCAGCTCGGCAGGAGACGGGCCGTCACGTGGCATGCACCGATACGTAGACAGGAAAATTTGAAGAGCTTGCTGCCTGGAGTGCTGACCTTTCATCTTCTCCATGTGAGACTTGAATGTTCGAACGAAACGTTCTGCTTCACCATTGGACTGAGGGTGAAAAGGTGCGGTGGTGATATGCTGAATGCCATTCACACGACAAAACTGTTGAAATTCCGCACTAACAAACTGAGGTCCATTGTCACTGACGATAGTTTCAGGCAAGCCTTCGATGCAAAACACTGATGTTAAGGCACTGATTGTACTAGACGCTGTCGTTGAGTTCATGGCAATCACGAAAGGAAACTTGCTGAAAGCGTCTACAACAATTAACCAGCGCGTATTCCAGAATGGTCCGGCAAAGTCAATATGTAAACGTTGCCATGGTCCCTTGGGGCGTGGCCAGTCTGAAAAACGTTGCGGAGGAGCCGCCTGATGCTCCGCACAAACTGTACACTGTGATGTCATGCTCTCTATCTGAGCGTCCATACCAACCCAGGTACAATGACGTCTGGCCAATTGCTTTGTCCTAACAATACCCCAATGTCCTTGATGCAGGAGGCGTAACACTTCACGTTGCAGGGAACGAGGAACAATCACTCTTGTTTGGTCGTTGTCCGTATGTAACAACAGAACACCCTGACTGAAAGATAATGCATGACGTTGTGCAAAATAACGTCGAACCAGAGGCCGATCAATGTCTTTGGCTCTGGCAGGCCACCCTGAGCGAACAAAACGTGCTACCACACTTAGGCTTCTGTGGGTCAAAGGGAATCAGACATGCATCACTGAGTAGTGCAGACTTTAAGTTGTCAAAGGCAACCTGGCAATCTTTGGACCATACAAAAGGAACATTCTTCCTACGTAAGTGATGCAGTGGAGCTGCAATCTGAGAGGCATTGGGAATAAACCTGAAATAATAGTTAAGCTTTCCCATTACTGCTTGCAATTCATGCACATTCTTAGGAGGAGGCAAGTCTTTGATTGCTCGAAGATGTGACTGTAAGGGATGAATTCCTTGGGCATTAATCACATGGCCCAGGTACTCTATTTCAGTTTGAAAAAACGAACACTTTGCTTTATTACAACGTAGACCTGCTGCAGTCAAAACTTTGAAAAGGCACTCCAGGTTTGCTAAATGTTCTTCAACTGTACGTCCGGATACCACAATATCATCTAAATAGTTCGAGCAACACGGTACAGAAACTGTCAGCTGTTCCAAAAAACGCTGAAAAATAGCGGGAGCGGAAGAACTGCCAAAGGGTAGGCGTTGAAATTGAAAAAGGCCCATGTGAGTATTAATGACGAAAAACTTTTTTGACTCGTCATCAAGTGGAATCTGTAAGTATGCCTCTGCTAAATCAATCTTAGAAAAGAAACGAGACTGTCCTAATTTGTCCATCAGTTCGTCAGGTCTGGGCAGAGGGTAAGTGTCTACAATTGTTTGACTGTTCACTGTTGATTTGAAGTCCGCACAGAGACGAAGTTTTCCTGACGGCTTGGGTATAATTACTATAGGCGAGGCCCACTGACTCGCAGAAACAGGAGAAATCACCCCACTATCTTGCCAACGTTTAAGTTCTTCGGCAACTGTATCACGCAAGGCGATAGGCACTGGTCTAGCTTTACGAAATTTTGGAACTGCAGATTCTTTTAAAGTTACATGTGCCACGAAGTCTTTTGCACAACCTAGTTCCGGCGAAAACAAGTCACTATATTTGTCACACAATGCATTGATTTTATCCTGAGGCACTATTGACGAAATTTGAAGCACATCTCTTTGAATCGATAAACCAAACAAGTCAAAAGCATCAAGTCCAAAAATGTTCTGTGTCGATTTGGCCTGAAGAACAACAAAAGCAACTGTTTTCGTAACACCTTGAAAAGAGGCAGGCAGGCTACACGTTCCTAGCACGGGAATATTTTCACCTGTATAAGCTGTTAACACTTGCTGTGACGGCGACAATTTTGGCGAACCCAGAAGTTCATAAGTATCTTTATTTATTAATGTGACAGCGGAACCAGTATCAAGCTGAAATTGCACAGTCTTATTTTCTATAGAGAGAGTAACAAACAGCTTGTGCTTCTGGCGCACGACCGGTGCGCGAATGTGGGCAACGTCTAATACATATTGTTTTCTGCGCTTGCGCGGGTTGCGAGCGGTAGGAAGCGGCGCATACTCAGCACACAGCGGATTAACCACACTGTCACTAGATGACACTACCGCCGGATCGGCGTCCGCGCAATGCGAGGCTACTGCACTAAAATTACTTTGAGTAGCTACACCAATTCTACTGTCTCTAGCTACACAGTACGGGGCACTATTACAATTAGAAGTTGCAGAAGGCACTATTTTCACTACAGGAATGCACTGTTCATAGTCATTTTGCTTGTCCCGAACCCTTTTCCGTTGCACTGTTTTACGCGCTCGTCGGCGCTTGCTACGTGGTGCACTATATAGATTTGCCATAGGCGCAGAACTACTTTCTTGCAATTGAGATCCAAGGAAAGCAGTGTTCAATTCCACAGCCCGTATTACATTGACAGAATGAACTGTTCTCGCACTCTGAGAAAGACTGTTTCTAACGTTACTGTTCTTTGAGTTTTGAATTTGCATACACACAGACTGCACATGTCCCAATTTGCCACATTGATAACAGGTTGCGTTGCGACTAGGGCAATGAGCACGCTTGTGGCGAGACACACACTGGGGGCAAGATTTACGTACATTTTTCTGAAATGAGCGTTGGCGCCCGTTATTCAAATTACTGTTTCTAACACGACGGGGCGACCTTTGCGTCGCACTTTTACACTGGCTACTGTTCACTGTCTGTTCAGCACGGCCGGTAGAAAAATAAGAATCACTAGTGCTATACTGAGAACTACGGCTAGGAAAGCGTCCGTTGCGGCGCACTGAATTAACACTGTGGCTTTGCATTTCTACGTCTGCTAAGTCAAAAGTATCATGCGCTTCTATAAGCTGCAGTACACTGTCTAATGAGGGGTCTGACTGTTTCAGAATTGCTGCCCTAATTCTGGGGTCCTGAATGTTCTGCGTAATCGCATCCCTCAACATCACGTCACTATACGAAAGTCCACAAGAGCAAGTAAATTTACATTGGCGGGTTAAGCCCTTCAATTCCGTAATCCACTCTTGGTGTGACTGCTGCGGTAATTTTTTAAGTCTGAAAAATCGGTATCGTGCAGCGGCTACAAGAACTTTTCTCTCATAATGAGCATTCAGTGCATCTACAATTTGTTCAAAGTCTACATCACGAGGAGATGCGAGAGGGAAAAGTTTTTGCAATAGTACGAAAGTCTGGGGGCCCACAATCGATAAGAAAAGGTTCTTCACTCTCTGACCTGTAATTTGATGAGCCGCGACGAGTTCTTGAAACTGTGCGAAATAGTCGCTCCATTCTTCCTCACGTTCGTTGTACTGGCGGAACGTCGGAAGCGGTGCGGCGGCAGGTGTGGGCTGCTGATGTGACGACTGTTGTTGTTGGTGAGCAGCCTGTGTCGTCAACTGCGACACGGCCTGGAGAAGCTGGGTAATTTGCGCCGTCTGTAACTGAATAATTTCCATTAAGTTTGGGTTCGGGGTAGTGGCCATGCTGACCGATTAGGCGCCGCGCATACAAGTAAATTATAACAAAACACAAATGCAATATGAAAGAGGGCTCGCTCTGCAACAAAAAAGTCCACAAAATACGTAACAGAATATGTTCCCCCAAAATTCTTATAATAAGGGTGGGTGGGCGGGAGCAATTTCTACGTGCTCAACTGCTGCTGTCTGGCTGCTGCAAGCGGGCTGATCCAAGGTTCTATCACTCCTCGTCGCCACTTTTGTGTCCCGACTTCGTCGCCGCTTTTGTGTCCCAGCCTCGTCGTAGGTGTCGGTGGCCAAGTGGAATGAGACCGACACGCTGGTGCAGGTACGGAGGGGAGCAGCCAGAAACTATAAACACTCGAGTAAATTAGAAAGATATATATTGCACAGAATGTAACAATACTTAACTTTTACATAGTACTGCAGAATGTTGATACATAGTTGTTAGAGGCCTGCCTAGTGCCTGTACAATAGCAAAGTCTTCACTGGTGCCTATCTGATTACGAAGGTCCTAACTCGTTGCTATCTCAGTCCGAAGTGCCGATGTCCTTCAGGGGTGGCCACGAGCGGCGTTGTCCCAGAGGGCGCTCGTGGCTGTCGTCGTGAGAACGCCGCGCCGTGCGTGCCTGGCGGCGCGCGGCGAAAGTAAGTGGCGCGCACTTTGTACATGTGCGACACCACAGAAAGCTACATATTATGTGATTTATAAATGTTACTGTACAAATGACCATGCCGTTATTGTTTCATAATAAGAACATAAGTGGATACATTGAAGAAAACTGAAGAGAAATTCTTCTGTCAGCAGTTTATTGCTGGACATTTATATGACACTATCTTATAGAACTCTTGTGATACAACAGTTATTTCCTGTAAGGGTATGATGAAGAAAAAAAAGTTCTTTTACTGAACACAGTGTATCAGTAAGCTTCAGTGGACCAAGAAAACAAGAGAAACTCCTGAAACTGTGAGAGTCTACAATTCCACTAAACTCAGCAATGATATTCTGGACCAAATGTAGTCTATTTGCAGGTACTGAATTACACCGTTTCCCTTCCTTTTATCTTGAACAGAATAACCACAACACTATACTGTACAAGCACTAATCACAGTCATCTACACAACACAATTACTCACATGAGAGAGGTTGGGGAAGGCAATGACATACCTTTCCTGAGAATGAGACTGTCTTTTGAGACCTACGTGTGTTCTATACATGACTAAACTCTATGCCACAGACTATATACCTGACATATCAAAAGTGATTATGTTTGTCAACTTGTGCATGATATATATCATGTAACAATTCAGCAATGAGAGAAGTCTCCAAATTCTGCAATCAGATCCATGCCATAGCATGAAATTAAATGAGATCTGACTGTTATCTGAAATTAACCCAGATATTCCTGATTTTTTTCTTTTCGGTTACTTGCAGTTTCAAAGATAGCATGTTATATCTGTAATGCATCGTTTAAATGTTGCAACAGAGATTTTACATGAATTGCACCCTTAGTCTTGGCATAATAGCCTGTCCTGGAATGAAGTAAAAATGAAAACAGTTATAATATAACTGTTAGATATGACATTTTAATTGTAAATCCATCCATATGTTTATGAACAACAAAAATGAAATTGTTGTGTAAGTACTTACACACCCAAAACTGTGAGTTAACTCATACCTTGCTTCTGAATCCCTATCTTCAAAGGTGACTAACATAGAGTAATGTACTAAAACAAAGATTGTTAATATTTCCATGTGAATGATCAACATGCAAATGACAGTCTCATGTTTAAAAAAAATGAAACACCATCCTTCTGAAAGCATGTCAGGATCATCTAGGTTAAGCACTCTAAGGCTGGTTTAACAGTTGAGTGAGTCACTATAGACTGATTAAAATTACTTGCAAGTTGACGTTTGTCAGCTGCGGCTACAGTGTTGCCATGACAGCTGCCAGCTGAGAGCTGGCGGTCCATACAGGTGGCACTGCGCTGAGTACTGTTAGCAATTTGCACACCTTCAGTACCGGTAGTTGTTGACAATACTAATTATTCAAGATTTAAATGTACTGAGATGACCTTCACAGTTAAATATTGTCAGCATTGTCCACATCAATAATGCTTTTAACATTTACTGCTGACAATGCGATTTTACAATGCTATGATGTCAAACACCAAAAAGAAAGCGTGTACCACAATTATTTTCGCTGTGATGAATACAACGAAAAAGACGGAATACTTCTGAGAATGGATGAAGAAAATACGTCTGTGAATGGATGTAAAAGAACAGAGTTCTTTTGTGTTATTTACTGACTAAAATGTTGATGTGATATATGAGAGATAAACAAAATTTGTTAATGGGATGAGCGATAAACAAAAATATTTAATGGGATGTTGATGTAGATGAGAGATTAAGTGTAGCCTAACTGAGATTATTGGCGACAGGCAGTTTGGTGCTGCAATATCAGCCAGCACAATTAGCAAAACTGGTATTAAAACTAGTGAAGTAATTATAGTTGGGCTGCAATGATACAGTCAGGTAACAAATGTAAAATACATATTGTTACATTTTTTCCTAATCTGATAACACTGATTCATATTTAGCAGTCACTGAATATTTACATATATACTGCAGGGACTTCCATGTTTCCAAATTAATAAAGAAAGACATGCCACAGTGAATACTCCATTCACTACTGTAAATTGTTAATACGACCACTGTTCCATAGTTTTATTAAAACTGTCCAGAGTTAAAAGACCCCTTGAAAAGATGAATCTTATAATCTTTGCTTTCTACACTATGTCTGCCTAGGTGTACTTGTGTCAGTGTGTGTGCATTTGTTTACCCTCCTTTTTCCCCCCAAGGTAAGTCTTTCCTGTCCCGGGATTGGAATGACTCCTTACCCACTCCCTTAAAACCCTCATCATTTCCTTTTCCCTCTCCTTCCCTTCTGCCTGACGAAGCAGCTAGGCTGCAAAAGCTAGCGTTTGTATGTATGTATGTGTGTGTGTGTGTGTGTGTGTGTGTGTGTGTGTGTGTGTGTGTGTTTATTTGTTATTATCACTGCCTGTGCTCCTTCGCCTGGTAAGTAGACTTAATCTATTTTTTTACATATCTGAATCTAACAATCGCTATACTTAGAGTTTAAGTGAAATAGTGAACACACTAATGCTGTGTGGCTGGTTCATGAAGCTTTGTCAACATCTGAATGGAGAATGCTGTCAACATGTCAATACTCGATGATTAAAACTAACATCTATGAGCAAATTCGAAACAGAAGTCAATGCTAAACACAAACTATAATTTCTCGCCTTAATTAGTTACATGAAACTGTCCTCAACGAGCTGATGCATTACAGCTTATAGGTGACACAGTCATGCAACATACATTGTAAAACGAAGATTACTGTTTAAAATTAAGAAATTTTCTGTATGTATGGTACATACCTTCACCAACTCTTAACTGCAAGCTGTTGTATCATCGGAAATAAGGTAGATACCACTCATTTCCGAATCACTAGAAGTTTCCTACATGGATGAACTGCTGAAAGTAATGATAAGTTCCGTCACACTGTCTTCCTTCATTTTTCCATGCTTCATCTATTAGTCGCTTTGTGCGCATCACAACAGCCCTCCAGTCCATTTCGGTGACACTTTCCAGGCCCTGAATAGTTAGTTTTTTGACTTCACTCACAGTAAACTTTTTATTTTCATGAGCAACATATTTTTCACTTGAGCCCAAGTAAGTTCAATCGCATTAAAGTGGCAGTGGTATGGCGGAAGTCTTATCACTCTGTGTCCATATTTATAAGCCACTTCATTGATAATGTAAGTTGGAAATTGTGGTTTCTTATGTGATATGAGTCCCATCAATTCTACTTTTTTCAGTGTATTGTTGACAGTAACTTTATGTTGTTTTAACCACTGAATAATGTCTTCCTTTCGATATGACATGGTTGGAGCCTTATCCTTCAAAACTGAATGGTATGAAGCATTATCAAGAATAATTATTGATGGATTATCTAAACTTGATAGCAATGTATTTTCAAACCAATTAAGAAATGTGTCATGATTCATTTCTTCATGATACTCAGACATTTTCTTTGATCTGAATAACAGTTGACAGCCGGGAATGAAACCATGGCACGTACCGGCATGCAAAAGAATTATTCTTCCACCTCGTAGGGAGTGCTATACCTTCCCATTTGTCGTCACTCCAACCTTTCCTAACTGTATGACCTGCATTCACCCATGTTTCATCTATCCACACAATGTCCTTGAAATTAATGTCTTTCACTTCACCCAAAAATCTGCATCACCATGCAGCTATGTCTTCTTGTTCAAACAACATTTTACAACCTGAATTATTCTGGAGTTTGAAACCAAGATTCTGCAGAACTATTCGCAATTATGATATGCTGCCTTCAAAATGTTCATCCTCACAAATGTAGTTTGAAGCCTATCTAATGTAGACCGTTTTCTGTTATGGTAATAGCTGTAAATGTGATGACAAATAACTTCTTGTGCAAAAGGATCTAAATTTGTTACATTCTTTTCTTCCCTGGTGTATCAAGGCAAGAGGGTCCTGCTTCATTTATTTCTTTTGCATACTTTTCTTTGCCAATGCACATTACAGTAGCTTCACTAACCTTAATCCCAGATGCTGTTCACTTGACTCCTTTGGAAAAAGGTAAGAGAGGTCCCCCATTGTACGCCTCCCTCTCAAAGTATTCTCACAAATTGCACACAAGTTGTTATGATTGTCCTTTAAACGCAATTCCTTGCCTGATTTTCTTAGCTGATGTCTTTTCATCTCGAAGTCTGGGCCTGCCCCACTTCTTCCACACTTCACCAGACATTATGACGACACCAAATAACACACACGCACAACGACAGCAACAAAAACGGTTCCTAAGATGTACGCTTCTACACAGCACTAGCCAAACAATGGACACAAGCTGTCCACCTGTTGCAGCAGCTTGGCAGCAGGGAGCAGTCTGGACATGACGTTGAGTGCTCTGATTGGAGGAAGGTAGCTCCAGCCCGTGAACTGTCAACTAGCAAGTAATTTTAATAAGAGTATATTGGTATCTACTGAGTACTGTTGGCAAGTAGGGTGCACTCAGTCCTTTGAGGACAATTGTGGAGCTACATGTCACTGATGTAGCAGCTTCGCTAAAAAAAACTGACAATGGCTTGAGAGAGCAGTGTGCTGACTATATGTCCCTCCATCTACATCTGTTGACACCTCTGTGCTGAGGATGACACAGCAACCACTCGATATCAAGATCTGTTTACATGAAATTTTGAAAACAAAATTGGTGCTTTGGAAAGGTTGGGGGGAGGAGAATTTGGTGAGTTCTGCACTACACAGTTTGTATGTCAGGGTACAAAGAATCAGCTATGACATTAATTAACAAGTTAGAAGCCAACCATATCCTAGATATGTTTAATGAGTGATGCAAGACACAGAATTTTAGAGCAAATAAGCAAAATGTGGTTCACGTTGTGTGGTCTGTCATGTAGGAATGTTTGTTGTAAAACTTTTCTCATAGTATATGGTTCAGAAAAGCTTATCACTTTGACAATATGTCTGCTGGTTCCATCCACTTATATTTGTTGTAGAAGCATGCCCTTTATGAACCTTTTGTCTTTTTATGAGAACAAGAAATACTACCTGACCTGTGCAGGGAACTACACACTGGTGCAACCTGAATCACTTGATGCTTGAACACTTTTCTACACATCCTTAAATGTTTGTTACACTTTCATTATTCATTCTATGTGTTGCAGATTTCAAAAACATAAGTGTATCACTATGTAAAAAGCAAATTTTATACAAAAGTACCTGTGTTCCATCTGCCACTCTACAAGGAACAAGTTTTGCATTTGATGCTGCCTCAAAACATTGTGTATCAGGTCCATGGGGTGTCATCATTGAGTGAAGAGAAGCACCACCAGGCAGGAAGCCTTCTTCCTTTGCTTCATAGTTGCCCATGATAAGACCCATGAATTCACTCATGCAGTTTCCTGAAGCAAGAGAAAGAAATTTTAATAAAATATACTCATTGGGGTATATAGGCAATATTAGTGAATATATTACATTAAATATCAGCTTAAATTGGTTAAAAAAGTGGAGATGTGCATTGGAAGGAATAGACAGGTAAATTTAGAAGGGAATTTACAGCATAAAAAGAGAAAATAAGAACTGCTGTAATAACAAAGTTTTTCACCGAAAACCTAATGCAACTTACACAAATTTTAACATTTCTCTTACATATAGTTTAGTTCTGTAAAGAAGGAATGTTGTGATCTAATCTTCTGGCTATTCTTCCTTGGTGGAAAGGCAGTATCATCTGCTTTGACCCACAATTTTCTTATTTATTGAATAGGTTTCAATACTAAATGTAAGTCTGTTGCTCTTCATTTAATCATCTGATATTTTGAAAATATCTCAGAACATTATTAGAAATTCACTAACATTTCTCCTCCATAGATATATACTATCAAAACTTTACCTCAGCAACTGTTGTAAATACAATATCAATATAAATCAGCTCTAGTGTCAATACTAATCAGGTTTATTGATTTAACTTGAAATTTGGATTCATAGGTTTTCATTCCTATTTGTAGTTGGTGGATCCGTGTGTGTTAACCAAAAATTTGCTGGATAATCATAGTGTGTGTCCATATGCAACATCTGCTATTGTTGTTTGAAGGGTGACAAAGGGTGCTCACAAGGAAAGGTAAACTATTGTTAGATGTTCAATCCAGTACTCAGTTGAATGACAGTATTCACTTGCCAGTACAGCCTTATAGTGGTGGTGCAACATATTCCACTCTTGATTCCAAAAGGATAGTAGAATGCTTTCTGAATATATTTCATTTGCAACAGTTTACTTCTACACAAATTCCATACTCCACAAGACATCTAATGATATTGCCACGAGTCTTCCGACAGCTCACATGGTGCAGTGGTTAGCATCACAGATCACTGTTCTTGCAGTCCCCAGTTCAAATCCCACCATGGGCAGAAGAAAATTTATTTCTTAGTATTTACTATTTCTAGAATGTTCTACATGTTTTGTTACATTTCATATTCTTGTAAGTTCCACAAAATTCTTTCTATGTATAAATATTGGAACACTCCAAGCAGGAGTCGGTCTGTTCTGAGTGTATGTTTCTGTTAGCAATAAACATGTTCTAATTGTAAACTGTTGTGCTCTATTAATGACCAGCCTTTGGATTCCGGACCACCTGCAGTTTTCAACATGACACTTGGAGGCACTGGGTATCCTGCAATATATCTGCATCACCATGGCTCCGATTAAGCAGCATAAGAGCCGTCGCTTACACAGACAAGAATCAGAATACAAAGGGTATACTGACTACCTCTGATCGTGGATGCAAAAACAGCGGTAAGCCAGCTGCACATCAGACACCCATCGGTGTTCTCTGGAGATGCTGGACAGCATACAAACAAATGGCTGAAAGGATTTGACTGAGTCACCTTGTATAATAGGTGGGATCACATTATGTGCTTGGCAAATGTATACTTCTACCTGGATGGGACGACTCAGCAGTGGTTTGAAAATAACAAGGACAAGCTTGATAGCTGAGAAAAATTCAAGACAGAACTTAAGAAGACATTTGGAGACCACCAGCGGCAAGTTCGTTTATCAGAAGAGCAACTGGAAAACAGGGCTCAGTGACATGGTGAGTCAACACAGTGATATATATATAGAGAGAGAGGGTTTTGGTCCTATGTCATGTAGTTAACCCGGATATGATGGAGACCAACAAAGTTTCACACCTAATGAAGGGCACTGCAGAAGACATGTATCAGGTTCTTCTGTTAAAAGGCATATCGACGACACAATAGTTTATCCAATGGTGCCAGAAAATTGAAGAGATGCAACAGAGGAGGGTTGGACACAAGAAGTATGACAGACTCCTGAATGTAGTCTGTATGGCCATTGTGGAAGACCAGTTTGACTTTGCTTTCTCATATGACAAACTGTAAGAGAAGAATTACAACAGTTTATAGCAGCCAGGACTGTTGGACCAAGTGAGCATCAGATTATGACCGTGGGTGACAGACCAGAGGGAGCTGATGTTGCTGAGAAAGAGGTATTTCAAACATTAACACCTGTCAGTCTCATCAGTCACATCTGACATGAAGAATGGCCTCACCCTACTATGACTTATGCCGCAGCCGTCAAACGGCAACTTAAGAACCGACTGACACAACCACAACCAAATCCTCTGGCAACTGTGAAGCCCCACAGGAGGACAGATATTTGGAAGACGAAGACAACACACCATTGTGTTTTCACTGTGGCCTTCCGGACAGGTCGTACAATACTGTAGGGAGAGAAGACGAATATTTGACAATTCTTATGCTGCAAGTTACCAGCCATCAGAACAGTCTTTTCAATGGCGGACAACTGCAGATGTTTACTGTCGACCAATGGGATGAAGCCCATTGCCATATCCTGGACGTGGTCACTCTCCAACGTGCCACCGCCGTTCACCGTACCCTTACAGAGATTCCAGCCGCTTGCCTAGCCGCTGTGTTCAGGAAAACTAGGTGAGGTGTCTATCTACTGAGGTGAGGCCACCACAGATGAAAATCCTCCATGGATGACAGTCACTAAGATGTCATCATTGATGGCTAACCTGTCTGGGCACTAGTGGATTCAGTAGCTTCCTTCTCTGTATTTTTGAATGACTGCTGCCGCTAACCAAAGAAGATAATGTTCTGTAATACAAGAGCAACTGTACAGAAGGTTGCAAATGGAAAATAAATCCAGTCAGCAGGAACATGCAGTAACTATCAACAATAGGACACAGTCTTTTGAATTTGTATTTTAATAGAATATAGTCATAATGTAATCATCAGAAGGGATTTCCTTCAGGCATCACAGGCTGTGGAAGATCTGAGCTACAAATTGAGAAAGCCATTCCAATGAGTACAGGTAACATGGAGGTTGGATGGGAGGTTGTTTGCTGTCAAGAATGTTGTGATCCCACTGTTAACAATCATCAGCAGCTGAGATGACCAGTTGGATGGTGAAGTGCTTGTTGATCACAAGAAGCTAATCAGTATAACAAGGAAAATCTACATACCAGAGGCTATCATAAGCATTACAGGTGGTTGAGGAGAACTTTGGATTACTAATTTTCATGAGCAATCCCAACTCGTTCCTAAAGGAATGTGTATTGGAACAACCAATAGTGAGCTCAATGTCATCGACGAAGTCTGATGCTCTGGTTACTGCCGACAATGCACTAGAGAAAACTACTATGGCATTGCATATAGGGCCTGGTCTGACACAGGAACAATGTCAGTAAGTGTTAACCATACTACACCAGTTTTCAGGTGTATTCCAGGCTCGGCAGGAGAAGAGCCCATGAAATGGACTATGATAAAACACTGTATCAATACTGGGGATCATCTACCAATTAGCCAGCATTCGTACAGAGTGTCGCCAGCTGAAAGATGAATAATTCAGGAAGAAGTGGAGAAGATGTTGCACGATGACATTATTCAACCTTAAGAGAGTCCCTGGTTGTCTCCAGGGGTCCTTGTGAAGAAGAAGGATGGCACGTGGCATTTCTGTCAACTATTGGCAGCTGAAGATGCCTACCCATTGCCATACATTGACAACACCTTAGACTGTTTGAAATGAACTGCGATTGGGCAAAGCTGAAAATGTGTACCCAGCCGGGATTCGAACCCGGGTATCCTGCTTTCTAGGTAGTTGCGCTGACCCCTACACCACTGGGGACACAGTGATCACCGCACCTGCAAGGACTACCCATGCACGCCTCCTGTCAGATACAAATTCCCAGCTTCGCCCTGCCCATAGTTATATATTCTACAAATATTAAATAATAACAGCTACAGGATCAGAAGTGACGTCTGTTCTTTCGGAACAGACGCCACATGTATATGTTTGAAAGGAGCTACATACTTCTCAACCATCAACATGCAAATAGGTTACTGGCAAATCGAGATTGACAAAGCTGATAGGGAGAAGACTGCTTTTATTCCACCTGATGGCCTCTATGAATTCAAGGTCATGCCATTTGGACTATATAATGCTCTGGCCACATTCGAACACATGATGGACAACTTGCTTCAATATCTTAAATGGATGACATGGCTTTGATATGTAGATAACAATGTCGTTTTCTCAAGGACATTTGCAGAACATCTGAGCCATCTGTCAACTGTGTTGAAGTCTGTTCAGACAGCAGGACTCCACCTCAAGCCAAAGAAGTGCTTCTTTGGCAACAATGAAATAAAAATCCTGGGACACCTAGTGAACAGAAATGATGTGTGTCCTGATTCAGATAAAGTAAGGGCAGTCACAGTATTTACAACTCTTCAGCAAATCCGTGATTTGAGAAGTTTCCTTGGGGTGTGCTTATACTATCGTCGTTTCATAGAAGGTTTTTGTAACAAGGCATGTCCATTGCAAGAACTTCTGCAAGGAGATACCAAGTTTTACTGGGATGAGGTGAAAGAATGAGCTTTCTGGGAACTCAAGGAGGATCTAACTTTCGCATCAGTTCTAGCCTTATATAACGAAAATGCGCAACCTGAACTTCACACAGATGCTAGTGTTTACGGGATTGGTGTAGTTCTTGTACAAATTCAGGAAGGTGCTTACGCATCAAGAGTCCTCTCAAAGTCTGAATGAACTACTCTAAAACTGAGAAGGAGTGTCTCGCTGCTACCTTGGATATCAACCAGCAAGACGGGCACTAAGACTCCAAGAGTATGATGTCACAGTGGTATTCAAAACGGTCACAAACACAAGGACACCACTGCCTTCCACACTATTCAAACACCATCCTCATGACATAGGTCGTGAATTACCTTTCCCTTCCATTCCCATCTTTTTTCTTCCCTTCTCTCCCACCTGAAGAAGAAACTGTGCTCCAAAAGCTTGTCCTTTTTCTTTTTCTTCATTTGTGTCACTATCGGCGGTACAGCACAAAGGTGAGTACTGGCCAGCCAATCTATCTCTTTTGAAAAATAATTTATCATCTCTGAGGAGAATTTCCATCATTAATCGAATATTACTATATTAATATTTTCTTTCTTCATTGTAAATGCATTGAAGAGATTAGTTTCAAAATACTTATCTTGGTCGAGTGTAATATGATATGATACTCTGAACTGTTATTTGTACAACCCCCCGGGGTGACCAACTCTCCTGTATTTTAGCACTTTTCTAAAAATTCTTCCATCTCCCTTCTTCTCTGCCTGTTTCTTCTGTATATTTTGTCAGTGATCACTGTTATATCTGAAATCTATTAAGTGCTATCGATACCTGATATTCCCTCAGTGACATATCCCACTTAATTTTTCTTATAATAATCGATACTATTCCTGATTAGTGTTTGTCCTTCTACAGCCTTTGGAATACATTGGGCTGTGAGGAAATTCTCATTGGTTTCTTGGTCACTACCACTGGCAACTCAAGGATGTAATCACATTGAATCTATCAGCAGTTAACATTTTTATACCATAACAAAACGCAGAAGTAATGACTCACGAAAGTGGGTTATAGAGATTAAACAGAAGTGTATCATTAGTTATCTTTTAGTTGACTCACACAACATTTCACAATGTTTCCAAAGAACCAGTACTGATGGATCACTTGTCAGCTATTAGAAACACAGGAAAGTTAGCACCAAATGGTTTTTTTTTCTCCACCTACTGTGAAGTGTTCAGGTGTATTTTAATTTGGTTTAAAGTAAATCAGTTTTCATTATGTGCTCTCGCAGCAAAATGAAGATTAAATACAGTTTTTTTTTTTTGTACCACTGAAAAATTATTGAACAGCTTAAATCCATCCTCAGAAAAATGTATCAGAGATGATTTTATTAAATTCTAACATTGCTTAGATACTTATATAACAAAAAATCGATATATCAAATGCAAATCCAAAAGGTTTTCTCTACAACTGAGTCTTATTAATGCCATTGCCCTCTTAAAAACATACTCTCAGGTTGTAGAGCTACCCAAAAATATAATAAATGAGTAAAAGTAAGCAAAGTACTTCTGATTTTTTAATTTTTACATCACCCTTGTCATCAATTCTAAGGAAATATGGATAGTTTGGCAGTTGAAATTTTTTTGATTAAATCTTCCTTATTCTCCCTTATAATCATGATCAGATTTTGGCCATCTTACTTGAACTGATGATCAAAAGCTTCTGTTTAATATTAGTTTTTTTATAGTTTTGCCTATAATATAAATTGCAGTATATTGCTAAAATTATATTAACAACAATGGAAAGAGGAATAAATGTACTATGGAATCCATACATCATTTATAACTGTACTACAAACAGTAGAGGTGCCATGATATTTTACAATTCTCATAATGGAAAACACAAATGGGAAATGCAGGCAAACTATGTGTCCTAAAAATTATTGTTGAATATGTTTTAAAATGTATAATTTTAGAGTGCAGTTCATGGTGCAAACAGAATTTTGATCAGATTGCCATATAAGAGTTATATGTGTGAAATGGAGATCACATGAGGCAATTATGAGTCATCCATTGGTTCACTTTTCAATGATGGGGTGCTAGGATTTGTTTAGTGATTAAGTTGATGAGAACAAAATATTCAATATATTGATAAACATAAATGCAGAATCATTTGGAGCAAATGTCAATAAGTTTTAGGGAATGCTTATCCATGAGAATAGTTACATAACAATACTACTTTAAGTCAAACAATTGTTTTGTTTTCTTTATGTTAATACCTACAGTTTGAAGTACTTTCAGGTAATTGGTCTGTGCAAATCAGTACTACCAGTATATACACCAAAGCATGATTTTATAGGGGATTATCTCTTGGGTTCTACTGATCACAGAGGTTGGTGGTCTAGCATTTTGGATAACCCTTGGCCTAGCAACCCTTTAGATACCTATCAGATGAATGAGCATACAGTAAGTACCCCACAGTCCAGGGTGAAAATTTAAACCAGACACACTTCCTCCAGTCCTAGCAAATAAAATAAATAAAAGTTGGTTATTTTTTGTTAGGTATGATCTAGGATGGGCCTTAAGAAACTTAAAAGAGCACGTTTTGTTGATAGGAATATCCTGAAATACTAAAAAAAATATCATTTTTGGGTATCAAGAGAATAAATTGTGGTTTTGACCACTTATTTAATTTTTATTCATAGCAACTCAAACTTTTTATACATACTCTTTAAGATTATGTTGTCAGGGAACCTTGAAATGTTTAGATACCACTATTAGTTATCAAGATTCAGAGGGTAAAGTAAGTTTTTAACTGACATAGTAATCCTGGGGTTCCTTCAAAGAATTGTGATGCCATAAAACTGTTTAAAATCACCAATTTTCACTAATGAAACTCTCTGTATAAATGACCACTTCATGCCTTTTTTAGCCTGTCTTGACTTGTGAATCACCTGGCAGCTGAATCCCTTACAAAACATCATTTTGTCATATGAAATTCTTTGTAGTTTCAAATCAAATACTGTGTTTTGGTATCCTATACATGTAGTCTAAAAATGATGTGCTTTGCTCTTGTTTGAAGAAATTTTTGAGTTAGACTTTTATTGTGCATACTTATCTGTTGTTTCTATGTGTCACAGTATATACATGTGTTGAAGTATATAAATAAACTATCAAACCTTACTGATTAACAGAATTCATTTTATATAAGCAACACACCCTGCTGTAGCAGGTAAAATTGGGAACCAACAGAAAAATACTTATGGCAGAGAACAAAAAAAGACAAATAAGGTTACTTTTAAAAGATTCTGACAGAAAAATGGGGAACCAGGTGCATCAATCCTCATCCTGTCTTTCTCACCTAAAATTTTGGTATGTAAATGTATTTGCCCCTTTTGTGCTGAAAGAGAGTAGCAGAGAAACAGTGACAGTAGTAGAGAGAGAGAGAGAGAGGGGGGGGGGGAGGAAATGGTGCCAATGGGAGAGAAAGAGAGAGTGGACAGTGATGGTGGCAAAGAAAAATGACACTGAAAGAGATGGATCATGAGATTAGCAGATAGAGCCAAAGAGAGAGGAAATAGTGACGATCAGTGAGATAGTGGCAGTAAAAGCAACTGAGAGATGGATGAAGATAATAGCACTGGGGCAAAAGAGAAAGGAGACAGTGGAAAAAAGAGAGCAAGAGAGAGGGAGGGAGGGAGGGAGGGAGGGAGGGAGAGAGATGGTTGGAGGTTATATCTAAGACTCTCCAGACCAGCAAACTTTAACATGGAGAAAAATCTCACAGTTTTAGTGAGAGGAGTTCCTGAGTATGGAGGTCTACTTTATAGAAAGAATGCTATACTAAAAGACTGTGAATTTGTTGAAATGTCAAAAATTTTTGTGAAGTAGGTGTAATGAGAATTGAGGCAGCTGGTTTCCCACTTTCTATCAGAGTATTTTAAAGATGATAATACTAATTTTTTCTGACATGAGCAGTTTTAGTTCACAGAAATAATGCATGTCTTTTATTGATGACAGAATAATAACATATAACAGAAAATATATTTTAAAATATTTGAATATATTTAATACATACTGTGATAATAAGGGGGACGAAATGTATGTTCCTGCACTGACCACCTGGGTGGGAATATGACAAAATCTGCAATAGCTGTTCCTGGCTTGTTTGAAGGGCAGGTAAGTACAGTAAAGATTGATGGATCCTGTAAGTAAAAGGAACAGCACAGTTTACTTAAGTCTGAATTTATAGTGATGGGTCTTCCTTCACAAGATGCATGTTCATTGCTCTAACATAACTGTCACATGTAGTAAGAAATAATAATATTATACTATTTTGGGATTCTGTTACAGAATTATTACGTAAAATAAGAATATTTGTAAGAAAAAGTTCTAATTTCACTTCAGAATTTTGATGCAATGTATAACATCTGTCAAGTTCAGTGATTTAGAATTACATGGAGGCTTCATATAAAGATGGTTTGTTAACTATTTATTCAATACCTATAATCGAGCTGTTGTAAATTGATCCCTGATAGTCGCACTGCATTTGACACCACAGCATCACACCCCTACCTCAACTAGTAATATAATTTTGTAAATGTCTCTGTCACAAAATCTTATGTTGTCACACTATATAGATTGTTACTGTTGTTGCCTGGAGCTATTTACACTCAGCAGTTTAAAGCTGGTAACAGGGATGCTAGCTGTCAGAGTTTTTTTTTTATGACTGGATGATAGCATGTGTTGTAGGAATGAAATGGTCTAATAAAAACATACTTGTTACTCAAACTTGAGGCAAAGTGGCCAGAGACAGTGTGTAATGTAATAACTAGGAAAAGCTATAAGTGTAGATCCTGATACCCAATCTATAGTTGATTTTCTGATACCCAATCCGTTAGTAAAGAACCCAATACCGCTATACAATAAAATCTGCTATCCCATGCCTTTTCTCATCTATCTGTCACAGCATATTTATAGCTTGACGTAATGAAGTATCAGTAATTTTCGTACATTTCATTTGTTTACTGGTTTAAGTAGAAGATTGCATTTATTGAAAATCAATAAATGAATGTAAATCAATCTGATAATGAATTTCATTGAAACCACATTCGAGAAAGTTCCTTTGTATGTCATTGTAGAGGCAATAATAAAAAATGTGTAAATTGTTCATTTCACAAAAAGTTAGCAAAAGATTCAAATGCAAACTATATCAGGAATAATTCTGTAACCTTTCTGTACCATTTCCAAAGTTAATAGTAATTAATTCGATTCATAAAATTCTAATTGCCCATGTCATCCACCTACAATATGAAGACAATATTTAATTATGTTTTTCATAATATCATTATATTTCTAAACAAAGATATTTTCTGTTCCTGTTGTATTTTCATAAAGCTATGTAATGCATATCTGTAGCCATGCTCACTGATAAAATTTCAATTTTGTAATTATAAACAACAATATAATGTAACTATACTAATTTTAATGAAGATATAAATACTTCCTCTACTGCTATTGTAGTCAATCAGTTTTGTGAGGCCAGTCTTAGCAGTTTAGTAGTGCAGTGTTTCTGTTTTGAATTAATGTACACAGTGAAGCAGAATAAATGTTAAGTATCTTTTCATAAAGCAAATGAGTATTTTATCTATGCAATTTGTGGATATTCTACCACTCGCAAGGAATTGTTGGAGTGTTAGAACTGGTAATGTATTTGTGAGTTGTGCCTGTATGACTGTATTAATATGTGTGAGCTCCTTTACTGATGAAGGCTGTGACCAAAAGCTTTAGGTTGTGTGAGTGTATTTTTTTCTACATGCCCATCTGCAGCTCAGCAACCATCTTTATAGTATAATTCATTATTCATTATAATAATTATTATTAACTTTGCAGTGAGTTGCAGTCTCACCTGGACTTTCCAACATAATACACAACAAGAATGTGTGACGCAGATTCCTTTTCATTAACATACACCAACTAACTGTGTCTTATGCTTCATAAGTATTATTAAAAGACATTCATCCTGCCAATTGTCCCCTTTCTCCACTCCCCCCAAACCATGGACCATACAATATTGGAAAAGTTGTGTGTCGTGATAACATAGATAATTTCACTATAGGTGTAACAATTGACTTGCACTTGTAACATTAGCCAACCAGGCCTGGCTATTTAAGTAATGTGAACAACTGATATCAAGGGGAAACTATAATCATCATAATTCCTGAAGATATGCAGCTATTCTGTGTAATTTCATCATTATGTTATAGTGGTAAAAAGTTGACATTTGAATTTCCATTTGAATTCTACTCAGGAGGATGTTGCCATTGAGAAAAACATAATGAGTTGGATCCAAAAGTGACCCCTACAGTTTCTGTTTCTTTATCAGTTGGTACCCTACTTGTCACATTTGATGCCCCCTTGTTGACACTAACATAACAAATGCCTGTGACCTTACTGTTATTGATTATTACCTTTCCCTATGGCTGAAAGATGACCAATTTACAATTTCTTTTCTGGTCTCCATGACCCACTTTATCATCATTCATAATTACTTCCCTTTCAAGGCATCACCTAAAACAAACATATTAACTCATATGTCACCATCCTATGTCAAACTTTCCATGGATCATCTAGGGAAATATTTCCTAGCCACCAAAAATCCTGATCACCTCAACTGGTTCTGCTTCATTGATGATATCTTTGTTATTTGGACTGAGAGTGAGTACGCTGCAACTGTTGTAACACAAATCAAGAAATAACTCATGGCAACATTTAAAATAGTATATTTCAGAATTTATCAAGTCCAGGTTGGTATTCAGTAATATAATTAGAATACAGTTCAAGCCACTGCAAAGATGATGGCAGAGGCACATACAGGCACACAGAAAAAACAATCACACACACAACTCAGCTTTCAGCCAGTCTTTATCAGAAAAGAATGCACACACACATTCATACAATCACAAAGGCACAACTCACTCAGACACAACTGCATCTCTGACTGCTGCATTCCAAGTTTGCACAGAACATTGTAAGATTATACTGATTATGAAGGCTTTGCTTATACTATAAAGTAAGTTAAAGAATACATTATTACATGAGGATCAACACTATAGGTGTTATCCAAAGTTGAATCTTCATGTTTATTTGCAGGAGACTATTGTGGGACTTAAAAAGGTAGAAGATAGTTCATGACATTTTTATTCTGCAATTTAGGCTTTGGAATATCCTTATATGACCATATTGGCAGTGTGTTATACCCGAAAGACAAAGATAGGGTTCAATTCCTAGTTTATCAAACAGTTTTAATGTATCAAGAAGATTCATGTCATCCATTGGCCTACTATGGCTACAGTGTGGTGAAATAAAACCATGAGCAACAGAAGCAGAGATAATTTGCAAATAGCTTGTAGCACCCCTTTTCACTCTGACAATGAGAGCAATGTGTTATGATATGAGCTGCGAAAAATGGTGTGAAACTAGCCTGATCCAAAAATACTAAGGTGTCACCAACATCTGAAAGAGATAGGTAGGAGCTGCTTACAAGTCCTGCACATCTCTGTGAGTGGTATTTTGGATGTGCTCCACGGGACTGAGGTCAAGTGATCAAGTGGAGTTTATGTGTGCAGACAGTAGTTAATGAGACAAGAATTGTGAGAGCTATATTATGAGTCAGGAACTGTTTGTTGTTGGGAAAATAGGTTACCAAAGTTTGAGTTTGGATAATTTCAGAGTGTACTGTAAGGATAACACCCATCTATGCAATTCAATAAAGTTGGTAATGAGGGGGGAGGGGTGAGGATCCAGATGGCTCAGGTTGTGCAGCGGCCTATGCAATCTGTCAGAGGGTGGTCTACCTTGTTTTGGCCATGGTTTTTCTTGGTACCCATTCATTATAATGTACAACTAGTTGGTAGTCATACCAATATAAAAAGCTGTGCAGCAATTGCAGCAGAACTGGTAAGTCAAATGGCTGCTTTCACAGGTTTCTTGGACTTTGATGGGAAAGGATAATCTTCTGACAGGGGACTGGAAAAGGAAGTGCTGGGTCAATGGATTGTGGAGGTCTTGCAAATGGATCTTCCACAGTGATACAATCTCTGTGGGACTGTGCCTGGTGGTGACATAGGGACGGACCTGTAGAAGTTGGGTGGACCATGGAAACCACTTTACAAGGGGTAGAGAAAATCTAAGGGCATGATAATAGACCATCAAAGCCCTTATGAATGATGTAGTTTGTAGGAGGGGTGGGGAAGGTCTTAGGGCATGATAACAGACCATCAAAACCCTAATGAAGGAAGTAGTTCAGTTGTTGCAGTCCAGAGTGACCAGGAAAGCATTATTTTGTAGTTGGTTGTTGACGGTGGACTGAGAATTGGGAATGTGTATGGATATGGCATGGGACTGGGAAATATGTTTGTGGACTAGGTCTATGAGATAGTGTCTGTTTGTGAAGGCTTATTTGGGAACTTCATCATATTGAGCAAGGGACTTCTCATCAATGCAAATACGGAGACCACAGGCGTATACAGAATTTTTGACGTGAAAAGAATGGAATCTGTCAAAATGTAGATACCTTGGTGGTTAGCACGTTTAATGTGGATTGAGTCATCAATGAAGTGGAGGTTAACCTCTAAGAAGGTGACATGGGGTGTTAAGGAAGACCAGGTGAAACCATTGGAAGAGAAGGAGTTGAGGTTGTGAAAGAAGAAGGATAGTGTGTCCTGCCTCATAGTCAAAATCATGGAAATATCATCAATGAACCTGAAGCAGATCAGAGGTTTGGGAAGCTAGGGAGGTTTCCTCCAAACAGACCATAAATAGTTTATACTAGGGGGGGGGGGTTCCATGTGGGTGCCAGGGCTGTGCTGCAGTTCTGATTGTATACCTACCCTCAAAAGAATAATAGTTATTAGTTACAATAAAGTTAGGAGGGTTATGAGCAATAGAGGTATTGGGATTGGATTCTGAGAGAGAAGGTAGTGTTTCAGAGTAGCAAGACCATAGGTATGAGGGATGTTGCTGTATAGGGAGGTGATGTCAACTGTGACAAGTAAGGATCTAGGAAGTAAAGTAGTGGGTATGGTGGAGTGCCATTGAAAGAATTGGTTGATGTCCTTGATGTGGGAGGATAGCTTTTGTAAAATTTATTGGAAGTATTGGTCAATAAAAGCCAAAATATTTTCAGTGGGACACAGCAACCAGCTACAATTAGGTGTCCAGGATTACTTGGTTCATGGATTTCAGGGAGCATGTGGGAAGAGGGTGTGCAAGATACTGTCAGGGTGAGGACGCAGATTGATTTCAGAGAGAGGTTCCAGGAGGGGCCATATGACTGGAGCAGGGGTTCAAGTTTTTGGAATTTTGGGATTGGGTTAAGTCTCAAACAATTTATCAGAGTCCTTCAGCCAGATAGTCACTGTGATTCATAACAATGGTGGTGGAACCTTTTTCTGCAGGGCGACTTAAAGGTTGGGTGCAGAGATAAAATTCTCAGATTACAAAGACAGTGATTACGAGTCTTTCAGATGCCATTTAAAAAAGCATATGAAATGCAAACTGTATGACAGCATCTAGCCAATTCTCACACAAGTTGTCATTTATATAAAATTGTCAGAATGACATGTTTCATAACCAATGTTATCCCATTTTCAAGTCCTACAATAAATAAGGAAAGAATGCAAAATAGGAATTAAAAATTAAGATATGAACACATGAAACAATTATCCTTTCTAGGATAACTTATCTAAAAATTAAAATGAATCAGCCATTAGGCAACCTCCACTTTAGAATATATGCAACATTGGTGCATTCTCATGCAGCAGTTTGACATGTTGTTGGTTTGAAGAACCACTATAACCTGCTGGATAGCTGCACTGTTGTTTCAACAAAAATCTATGAGCACCTACAAGTCAAAGATGACTGATTGTATGACTCCCATGGATGGGGCCAAGCGTGTTCCAATAAGATTATATAAGAAGCTATGAAGTCGTGCCTCAGACCCTTTTTAGTGCCTTCTTATGTAATCTTGTTGGAACACACTTTGCCCCATCCGTGGGAGTCATGCTGTCAGTCATCTTTAACTTTTAGCTGCTCGTAGATTATCGCTGAAACAACAATGCATACAACTGCTGTTTCTGTCTACCACATGTCAAGTATTATGTCAACTATGAATACACTCAAAAGTGGAGTAGGAAGGAAGAATGGAAAGGATGCATGGCAGGGGTGGGGGTGGAGGTATCATCAGTGCCTGACAGAACATCAGGGATGAAGAATGTGAGATGCAGCCTTTGAGGGGGGGGGGGGGGGAGATGGGGGGATTGGGAAGGTGGGAAGAGGAAAAGCAGAAATGGGCAATTAGTGTCAGACTGTGAGGGTGGAGAGTAGGGGAACAGTAGATTACTGTAGGTTGAAGCCAGGATGATTTCAAGGGTGGAGAGAGTCTTGTAAGGATAATTACCTTATGCACGGTTAAGAAGAGCTAGTGGTGGAGGGGAGATTCCAGAAGACCCAGGTTGTGTATTGGCTATTGAAATCACAAGTGTTATGCTCAGCTCCATTCGGACCCAATTAGGTACACTCCACTCTTGCCCACAGTTTGGCATTTCATTATTAATATTAGTGAAGGTATAAGAAATGGTGTTGTCACTATAACAAGTTTGGAAAGCTCTGCTGTACCATTTAATTATGTTTATACAACTGCAAAGAGACACAGTTACATAAAAATACTTGTGATCCAAAAAACCTTTTTTTCTATTGACATTTATGTTCATTACAGTCCTATAAAGAGAAAATATAATTTTATCCCATAGTTTACACATCAAAGAGTTCCATGCAGTTTGGCTAGTATTCCTTCTGTGTATGGAACTATGTTAACTACAGTATACAGGTATTTAACAGTGACACAGGATTATCACTGTGAAATGTTTGTGAACACTTATTTTTTTATTTAAAAAAATAAAGAAATGAAACAAACTCAATACTTACACAATGATCAAATTGCACTGCATTAATAACCATGAATAGAGATAAATCATATTTATATGGCACATAATTCCCATGCCATGCCACAACATCAAAGGGGCTATGTCCTTGTCGAGCAATAAACAGATGCCCTTGGAATTTACTAATAACTTGATATTGACATTCATCAAATGAATGGTCTTCATACCATGCAACAGGTGTGAGGAAATCCCTTGGATTGGCAAGGCCATTTGCACCTTAAAATGAAACAGATTCGAGTTCAATAACTATGTCATGAGATTAATACTTACAGTACAAATGAATACTAAAACAAATGTACAAAACAATGTTTGACTAATTGTTGGCAACATTGCTTTTGTAATCCAACTTCATTTATAACTAGCTTACATATTCATAGTGCAAGTAGATAAAGTAGACTCTAATAATCTGTCATCATTACTAGCAACATATTAATAAAGAACTGCATTATAGGTTGTCTTCACTATGAGCCTTAAGATAAAAATTTACTTTGTAATAGTTCTTATACCCTTTATTATATGTAAAAACATAAAATGTTAAGTTTAGTTCAAGAAATAGTTTAAGAACATTATTCAACAAGAATTACAATCCTGGATCTAACAATATATAAAATAGAAGAAAGGCAATCACTCAGGCACATATGGACACAATACAGAAAAAGACAGGATACAACACACACACACACACACACACACACACACACACACACACACACACACAATCACATCACATCAGAGACACCTAAACACAAATTCTGTGACTGTGGGGAGATTGGTTTTTGATGATCAGTTATTGACAGCAATTGCCGTGCAGATGGAGGTGGAGATGGAGTAAGGAAGTAAGCACAGCACAAGAAATGGGTAGCGACACAGTGCAAGGCGGGTCCTTGGACAGGTAAGTCAGAGGCCATAGAACTAGTTGAAGTAGTACTGAGGATACAACATGTCAAAGATAGAGGTATGAAGGGAGGGGATATGGAGCAAGTAAATGGAGAGGAAGGAGTAGATGAAAAGAGGGAGAGAGAGTGGGGAAAGAAAAGAAAGAAGAGGGGGTGAAAAATAGGAGAGAGAGAAAGAGGAAGAAGGAGAATAAGATGGGGGAGACTGAGAGAATATCTGCAGGTGAGTGGGGTTGGTGTAATAGTGGTGGGAGAAGCAGTACATCATCTGGACAATGTAAGTGTGGTGTGAACAGAAGGGGCCATAGGGAATGTAAGAGCGTATGATATTCTGAAGAGACAATTATCACCTACATAGTTAAAGAAACATATTGGAATAGAGTTTCTAATAATCTGAATGGTGAAGCAGTTGTTGAAGTCATTTGAATTGTGGTGTGCACCATGTTCCATGAATGGATGGTCTCATTCAGGTTTGTCAGAATTTGGTCATGGCCATTCACACAGTAGACTGATGGTTTTTTTTTTTTTTTTTTTTGTTTTTTTTTTTTTTTTTTTTTTTTTTGTCATGCTCACATAGAATGCTGTACAGTAATTTCTTTTCCACACATGGCTCTATCTTCTATTTGTTAGGAAATAACTGTGACTAGACTATGATAGGAGATCATGTATGGATGTATGGGACTGATCTTATATCTGGGTCAACCACAAGGGAATTACGTGTGTTATGTAGGAGTGGGAGAGTCTTCGGTTTAGGGATGGGAAAGAATAGCCTATAATTTGCATTGGCAGTGGAACACTACTATTGGCATTGTGGGTTCTGGTTGAACAATGCTGAAGGATCTGGTTAAGGTTTTCAAGGTAGGGGATACTAGTTATACTAGTTAACATGTTATGGAAGAAGGCCCACTCGTGAATACTTGTCAAATATCAATTAAAAAATAGATGAAGTCCACTTACCAGGCGAAGGAGCACAGGCAGTGATAGCAACAAATAACACACACACACACACACACACACACACACACACACACACACACACACACACACACGCAAGCTTTTGCAGGCTAGCTGCTTTGTCAGGCAGAAGGGAAGGAGAGGGAAAAGGAAATGATGAGGGTTTTTAGGGAGTGGGTAAGGAGTCATTCCAATTCCGGGACAGGAAAGACTTACCTTGGGGAAGAAAAAGGAGGGTAAACAAATACACACACACACACACACACACACACACACACACACACACACACACACACATATATATATACTTCCCTTTTTCGCCCCTTTTTCCTCTTTTTCCTGAAGAACCTGCCAGTGGTGGCGAAAGCTTGTATGTGTGTTTGTGTGTGATTTTAATTGTTTCTCTCGACGAGCCGGTCCTTTTGGTAAGTCATCTCTTTTCTATTTTTATTTTTGTTACCCAAAGCACAGGGCCAATGAAAGACACAAATACAAACACACGTACAAGCTTTCGCAACCATTGGTCGCTTTATCAGGAAAAGAGGAAGGAAGGAGGGGAGAAACGGAAGGATACGGGTTTTAAGGAAGTGGAAAAGGAGTCATTCCTTTCACACACACACACACACACACACACACATATATATATATATATATATATATATATATATATATATATATATATATATATATATATATATATATATATATATTAAGACGAAAAATTCCTAGCAGGAAAAATAAAATATAAAAAATAGACGAAGACCACTCACCAGGCGAAGGAGCACAGGTGCGACAGCATCACAAATAAATAAATGAATACACACACACACACACAATCGCAAGCTTTCGCAACCCAGTTGCGTCTTCAGGCAGTAGGGAAGGAGAGGGAAAAGGAAATGATGAGGGTTTTAAGGAAGGGGGTAAGGAGCCATTCCAATCCCGGGAGAGGAAAGACTTACCTTGGGGGAAAAAATGGAGGGTAAACAAATGCACACATGCCCACACATTCACACAGACACAAGTACACCTAGGCAGACATAGTGTAGAAAGCAAAGAAGTTAAGTTATTGAAGTTAAGAAGTTAGACAGAGATACCACTTGAGGCAGAGGCTCTGTCCAGAGAACCGATGCAAAGATGTTAAGAAGGTGGGTGGGAATTCAAATTTAGCGGAGATTGAGACCAGGTGGGCAACGGGAAGAGAGAATATGCTGAAGGGCTAGTTCCCATCTCCGGAGTTCTGAAGGATTGGTGTCAGTGGGAAGTATCCAGATAACCCGGACGGTGTAGCACTGTGCCAAGATGTGCTGGCCGTGCACCAATGCGTGTTTAGCCACAGGGTGATCCTCATTACCAACAAACACTGTCTGCCTGTGTCCATTCATGCGAATGGACAGTTTGTTGCTGGTCATTCCCACATAGAACGCTTCACAGTGCAAGCATGTCAGTTGGTAGATCACGTGGGTACTATCGCAAGTGGCTCTGCCTTTGATCGTGTACACCTTCCGGGTTACGGGACTGGAGTAAGTGGTGGTGGAAGGGTGCATAGGGCAGGTTTTACAACGGGGATGGTTACAAGGGTAGGAGCCAGAAGGTAGGGAAGGTGGTTTGGGGATTTCATAGGGGTGGACTAGGAGGTTATGGAGGTTAGGTGGGCGGCGGAAAGAGACTCTCGGTGGAGTAGGAAGGATGTCATGAAGGACGGATCTCATTTCGGGGCAGGATTTAAGGAAGTCGTATCCTTGCTGGAGAGCCACATTTAGAGTCCGCTCCAGTCCCGGAAAGTATCCGGTGACAAGAGGGGCACTTCTGGGATTCTTCTGTTGAAGGTTCTGAATTTGGGGGGATGAGGTAGTAGCTCTGGCAATTTGTTTCTCTACCAGATTAGGAGGATAGCCGCTGGATGTGAAAGCTGTTAATAGGTTGTTGGAGTACTGGTTCAGAGCTTCAGGACTGGAGCAGACTCGTTTGCCACGAAGACCTAAGCTGTAAGGAAGGGAACGTTTGATATGGAATGGATGACAGCAGTCATAATGCAGGTACTGTTGTTTATTGGTAGGTTTGATGTGGACGGATGTGTGGAGTTGGCCGTTGGACAGATGGAGGTCGACATCGAGGAATGTGGCATGGGATTTGGAATAGGACCAGGTGAATTTGATGGGACCAAAGGAGTTGAGGTTGAAGAGGAAATTCTGGAGTTCTTCTTCACTGTGTGTCCAGATCATGAAGATATCATCAATGAATCTGTACCACACTTTGGGTTGACAGGCTTTCCTTTCACGCCGACCACCCACTTCCCTACCTAAAACCTCTTTCCTTAATACCCTAGCCAGCTTCATCCTAACCCACAACTTCTTCACTTTTGAGGGCCAGACATACCAACAACTAAAGGGAACAGCCATGGGAACCAGGATGGCCCCCTCGTACGCAAACTTATTCATGGGACGCTTAGAGGAAGCCTTCCTGGATACCCAAGCCTGTCAACCCAAAGTGTGGTACAGATTCATTGATGATATCTTCATGATCTGGACACACAGTGAAGAAGAACTCCAGAATTTCCTCTTCAACCTCAACTCCTTTGGTCCCATCAAATTCACCTGGTCCTATTCCAAATCCCATGCCACATTCCTCGATGTCGACCTCCATCTGTCCAACGGCCAACTCCACACATCCGTCCACATCAAACCTACCAATAAACAACAGTACCTGCATTATGACTGCTGTCATCCATTCCATATCAAACGTTCCCTTCCTTACAGCTTAGGTCTTCGTGGCAAACGAGTCTGCTCCAGTCCTGAAGCTCTGAACCAGTACTCCAACAACCTATTAACAGCTTTCACATCCCGCGGCTATCCTCCTAATCTGGTAGAGAAACAAATTGCCAGAGCTACTACCTCATCCCCCCAAATTCAGAACCTTCAACAGAAGAATCCCAGAAGTGCCCCTCTTGTCACCGGATACTTTCCGGGACTGGAGCGGACTCTAAATGTGGCTCTCCAGCAAGGATACGACTTCCTTAAATCCTGCCCCGAAATGAGATCCGTCCTTCATGACATCCTTCCTACTCCACCGAGAGTCTCTTTCCGCCGCCCACCTAACCTCCGTAACCTCCTAGTCCACCCCTATGAAATCCCCAAACCACCTTCCCTACCTTCTGGCTCCTACCCTTGTAACCGTCCCCGTTGTAAAACCTTCCCTATGCACCCTTCCACCACCACTTACTCCAGTCCCGTAACCCGGAAGGTGTACGCGATCAAAGGCAGAGCCACTTGCGATAGTACCCACGTGATCTACCAACTGACATGCTTGCACTGTGAAGTGTTCTATGTGGGAATGACCAGCAACAAACTGTCCATTCGCATGAATGGACACAGGCAGACAGTGTTTGTTGGTAATGAGGATCATCCTGTGGCTAAACACGCATTGGTGCACGGCCAGCACATCTTGGCACAGTGCTACACCGTCCGGGTTATCTGGATACTTCCCACTGACACCAATCCTTCAGAACTCCGGAGATGGGAACTAGCCCTTCAGCATATTCTCTCTTCCCGTTGCCCACCTGGTCTCAATCTCCGCTAAATTTGAATTCCCACCCACCTTCTTAACATCTTTGCATCGGTTCTCTGGACAGAGCCTCTGCCTCAAGTGGTATCTCTGTCTAACTTCTTAACTTCAATAACTTAACTTCTTTGCTTTCTACAGTATGTCTGCCTAGGTGTACTTGTGTCTGTGTGAATGTGTGGGCATGTGTGCATTTGTTTACCCTCCATTTTTCCCCCCAAGGTAAGTCTTTCCTCTCCCGGGATTGGAATGGCTCCTTACCCCCTTCCTTAAAACCCTCATCATTTCCTTTTCCCTCTCCTTCCCTACTGCCTGAAGACGCAACTGGGTTGCGAAAGCTTGCGATTGTGTGTGTGTGTGTATTCATTTATTTATTTGTGATGCTGTCACACCTGTGCTCCTTCGCCTGGTGAGTAATCTTCGTCTATTTTTTATATTTTATTTTTCCTGCTAGGAATTTTTCGTCTTAATATTCGTATCATATATTTGAATTCAACAATTACTTCCGTCCTTGCTCTGTTACTTTTCGAAATCTTTTCTGTCATCTTACTTTCCCTTTGGTTTTTTATTTTTATTATTCATTTTTTATTTATTCATTTTTTTAAATTTTACATATCAGTTCCTTTCTACATTCACTCCTTTGTTTACTGTTCATAGTTCGCTAATTCTTACAACAATACGTTTTCTTCCAATCCTTTTCCTATTAGTACAGTACGTTTATTTTGATATTTACCACTTTCATTGCTCCTGCTTCCGTCTGTAACACGCCGATCATTCAATTTTCTCGTTTAAAATCGTTAACACTCTTTCCTAACAATAGTTTCTCTATTGTTTATAACCAT
The DNA here is from genome assembly GCA_026315105.1 of Locusta migratoria. Lineage (NCBI taxonomy): Eukaryota > Metazoa > Arthropoda > Insecta > Orthoptera > Acrididae > Locusta > Locusta migratoria. The sequence goes on along the minus strand of CM048745.1, from coordinate 468,536,714 downwards.
TTTCGTCATTTCTTAGTTACCTTACGATTGCTTCCATTCCCGTTTTTCCACATTTCTGTTCATGTTTAATACTTTTCCGATCAATTTCAGCAACTTTCCGTTGGTTTTGATTCCACTTTTCCTTCGTCAGACTATTTCAGCCTCAAAATCGTAATCTGTTACCATATAACCAATCCTGTTTAGACGTTTTCCTTGCATTTTCACGCAGTTTTCTCGTTCTTTTTCCGATTTTCACCTTCCTTAAACCCTTTTCTCACGCCATACCACTACCCAACCCTTTTATACTACGTTGTTCATAACTAAAGTTGACCACAGTATCAACAACAAATTTTAAAAACTTTTCCTATTTCCTTTCTTTTCTCATACCTGAATTTCTGCCCACTTTCATCTCCCTCCTGACATGTAAATAATTTTTACACTTATTTTTACTTTTTATTTTTATTTTTTATTTGTTCATTGCAGCCTATTACATAGCCCATATTTCCCACTCCTCCTTCATCCATATACTATGCCTCCCTCACAACGTCCCTATAACAACCCCATCCATTTTTATGTACATTCCCTCCGAAAACATGCTTTCTCCCTAGCCAAATTACGCTCCCACATTCTTTTTATGCAGGCTTGTCTGACATTTGGAATCACTCCCAAAGGCCTCACACTAAAAGTTCCCATCTCTGCCTGTAACCCATCCTTTCATCCCGCCCTATACCAATTCCAAACTGAACAATCAATAGCCCTCACCCGACTAATCCTTAACCTACACATCAACTCCGCTAATGAACACACCTGTCAACTCCTATCGCTAATCAAAATCCTCAACCTTTCCTCTCCCACATCCACACCTACTGTTCAGAACATCCTCCTTCAGGCCAACTGCAAATTAGAACAATATGCCACCCACCACCTCAAAAAACTATCCAATCTCCTGGTCACCCACCTCCGGAAAGGCAATACTCTCTCCCTCAACAACCTCTCCAATAAACCTCAACCTCCCCTTATTGCACACAAACCCAGTCTCTCCCATCTACTCAATCTCCCACTCCCAACTCCTCTCCCCCCTAAACCTCAAAACTCCAATCTTCACAATCCGGAACCACAACATCCTAATTCAGTAATCAACCTCTCCTCCAAACCTCTCTCCCAATCTGAAACCTCTGTCCTATCCAAAGGCCTCACCTTTAGTCCTACTCCCAAATTCAACCACACAGCTCTCGTCAAAGATCTACTTTCCTATACTCGTAGTCTTTGCTGGAGATACCACTTTGCCACGAAGAAGAATAATCCTACTCCCTATGACCCAGCTCCCCAAGACATCATTCCAATTGAACCCTGCCTAGAACAGTTCCATCCTCCATCACAGCGAGACCCACCTGCTCTTCCTCAAAACCACCCTCTTCAAACCTTCCAGGAATTCCTTACTTCCCACCTTGCCTCCCAGTCCTTCCTGAGAAACCTTAATCCTACTCCCAACATTACCGCAGCTGAATCCCGAGCTATCCGTGATCTGAAGGCTGACCATTCCATCATCATTCTCCCAGCCGACAAGGGATCCACGACCGTGGTACTTGATCGGCGGGAGTATGTAGCTGAGGGACTGCGTCAGCTCTCAGACAGTACCACATATAAAGTCTTTCATGGCAATCCCATCCCCGATGTCCAGGCAGAGCTTCAAGGAATCCTCAAAACCTTAGGCCCCCTACAAAACCTTTCACCTAACTCCATTAACCTCATGACCCCGCCGACACCCCGCACTCCCATCTTCTACCTACTTCCCAAGATTCACAAACCCAATCATCCCGGCCGCCCCATTGTGGCCGGTTACCAAGCCCCTACAGAACGAATCTCTGCCTACATAGACCAACACCTTCAACCCATCATGTGCAGTCTCCCATCCTTCATCAAAGACACCAACCACTTCCTCGATCGGCTGAAATCCTTACCCAGCCTGTTACCTCCAGAAACCATCCTTGTAACCATTGATGCCACTTCCCTATACACAAATATCCCACATACCCAGGGCCTTGCTGCGATGGAGTATTTCCTTTCACGCCGACCACCCACTTCCCTACCTAAAACCTCTTTCCTTAATACCCTAGCCAGCTTCATCCTAACCCACAACTTCTTCACTTTTGAGGGCCAGACATACCAACAACTAAAGGGAACAGCCATGGGAACCAGGATGGCCCCCTCGTACGCAAACTTATTCATGGGACGCTTAGAGGAAGCCTTCCTGGATACCCAAGCCTGTCAACCCAAAGTGTGGTACAGATTCATTGATGATATCTTCATGATCTGGACACACAGTGAAGAAGAACTCCAGAATTTCCTCTTCAACCTCAACTCCTTTGGTCCCATCAAATTCACCTGGTCCTATTCCAAATCCCATGCCACATTCCTCGATGTCGACCTCCATCTGTCCAACGGCCAACTCCACACATCCGTCCACATCAAACCTACCAATAAACAACAGTACCTGCATTATGACAGTTGTCATCCATTCCATATCAAACGTTCCCTTCCTTACAGCTTAGGTCTTCGTGGCAAACGAGTCTGCTCCAGTCCTGAAGCTCTGAACCAGTACTCCAACAACCTATTAACAGCTTTCACATCCCGCGGCTATCCTCCTAATCTGGTAGAGAAACAAATTGCCAGAGCTACTACCTCATCCCCCCAAATTCAGAACCTTCAACAGAAGAATCCCAGAAGTGCCCCTCTTGTCACCGGATACTTTCCGGGACTGGAGCGGACTCTAAATGTGGCTCTCCAGCAAGGATACGACTTCCTTAAATCCTGCCCCGAAATGAGATCCGTCCTTCATGACATCCTTCCTACTCCACCGAGAGTCTCTTTCCGCCGCCCACCTAACCTCCGTAACCTCCTAGTCCACCCCTATGAAATCCGCAAACCACCTTCCCTACCTTCTGGCTCCTACCCTTGTAACCGTCCCCGTTGTAAAACCTTCCCTATGCACCCTTCCACCACCACTTACTCCAGTCCCGTAACCCGGAAGGTGTACGCGATCAAAGGCAGAGCCACTTGCGATAGTACCCACGTGATCTACCAACTGACATGCTTGCACTGTGAAGCGTTCTATGTGGGAATGACCAGCAACAAACTGTCCATTCGCATGAATGGACACAGGCAGACAGTGTTTGTTGGTAATGAGGATCACCCTGTGGCTAAACACGCATTGGTGCACGGCCAGCACATCTTGGCACAGTGCTACACCGTCCGGGTTATCTGGATACTTCCCACTGACACCAATCCTTCAGAACTCCGGAGATGGGAACTAGCCCTTCAGCATATTCTCTCTTCCCGTTGCCCACCTGGTCTCAATCTCCGCTAAATTTGAATTCCCACCCACCTTCTTAACATCTTTGCATCGGTTCTCTGGACAGAGCCTCTGCCTCAAGTGGTATCTCTGTCTAACTTCTTAACTTCAATAACTTAACTTCTTTGCTTTCTACAGTATGTCTGCCTAGGTGTACTTGTGTCTGTGTGAATGTGTGGGCATGTGTGCATTTGTTTACCCTCCACTTGGTATAATGGACCATGCTGATAAGAAAAGTAAATTAGAACTACAAGAGACTGTTCATCAACATATCTTGAATACAGTAAAGATCAACAGAGATGGTAGATTTGAGTGTTGCCTACCTTCGATAGAAAATCACCTCCCCCCCCCCCCCACTACCTAACAACTACAACATGGCTCTAAGGAGAATTCATTTCACAGTTAAAAGATTAAAATCTGAAGGTTTCTATGATGCATATCAATCTGTATTGGACAAGTGGATACAAGAAGGTGTAATAGAAGAGGTACCTGAAGAAACAATGAATGCTCCCTGCCATTATCTGCCACATCGACAAGTCGTGAAGCAGAATAGTACCATGCCTGTTCATCCTGTGTTTGATGCATCGGCATGTGTAAACAAGAATCCCATTATTAACAGTTGTGTTGAAAAGGGACAGAATCTCATAGAACTACTTCCTTCAGTATTGACTCATTTCCAGTTGAAGAGAACTGGTGTAGTGGCTGACATACAGTGTGCCTTTCTGCAAATCATCATTTGTCAACGGGATCATCCATTTTTGAGATTCTTGTGGATTGACCAAAGGGGTACCTTGAAGTTTTATCAACACTGTCGTGTAGTGTTTGGCGTGACATGTAGTCCATATCTTCTTGGAGTGGTAAGCAAATACCACCTGCAGACTTTACTGAACCAATGTGAAAAGGGTACATCATCTTATTCTCAAGATTTAGTAGAACTGTTATCTCAGAGTTCTTATGTTGACAATTGTGTGACCAGTGTAGACTATTTACAGTAGTTCATGGACGAAGCAACTTCGATAATGAGAGAGAGAAAGTTTGAGGGTGGGAGTTCACGACCCGTTTATGTCATTAGGAAAGCCTACCAGTGTCTTAGGGTTGTTGTGGGATAAGTCAGATAATACTCTGTATATCTATGCAGACAAGATAAAGCCCATTAGTGTAGAGGAGATAACCAAGAAGATTATTCTGTTGGTAGCACATCGGATTTTTGAACTTATTGGAGTAGCTTGTAGTGTTACCTTACTTCCAAATCTTCTCTTACAACAGATGTGAGAATCAGGCATAGGATGGGATCAGGAAGTGAATGAGGACATCAAATCACAATTCTTGACCTGCATGAGGGATTTGCCTTACTTGGGAGAAATCAAAATTCCCAGGGTCAGACTTGCAAGGAAATTGGACAATTCATTTCTTCTGCAATGCAAGTCAACACTCATATGTAGCCGTAGCCTATCTTCGTACAGAACATCAGGATCAGGTTCACGTCCAGCTTATCCTTGCTAAAGCAAGTCTCTCCAATCAGTAAGCCTAACAAGAAAATGACAATCCTGAGGTTGGAATTGTTAGCTGCAACAATAGGCTCTAGGATGTACTCTAATATTGTTCATGATGTTAACATCAGTGGTATTAAGACAGTATTTTGGAGTGATGCAACTACGATCTTAGCCTGAATTCAAAGAGAAGATCAAGGGGATGTGTTCATATCCAACCGTGTTAAGGAAATAAGGAAACTGACTGAAGGACATGAATGGAGACATGTTCCTGGCACCATGAATCCGGCAGACCTGCCTTCCCATGGTGCTACTGCTAAGAAGCTGTTTGAATCAAGATGGTGGGAGGGACGTAGTTGGCTGCGAGAACCGTCAAGTACATGGCCCATGGTAGATGTGCAGTATGATGAAAAGGAGATCACTTGTGAAAAGAAGAGAAGTATTGTTCCTTCCATGCTCACAATTACAGTTGAATCTGATTGGTATTATGCTTGCTTTTCTACTTTTGAACAGAGTATATGTCTAATTGGTTGTTTATATCGCTTTACAAAGAATTGTCAAACAAAAGAACATGACCGATTCTGTGGTAACTTGACAACAGAGGAATTAGTGGTGTCTGAGCTTAAAGTTATAAATATGGTTCAGAAACAAGCTTTCTCTGGAGTGAATGACCCAATGTTATCTAATTTGGTCCCATTTATTGATGGTAATGGAATTATATGCCCAATGACAAAAGTCTCACATAGAAAGTATCTAAACAACTGTACTGCCTAATTCTGAGCATCCTGTTGTATTTTGCCTGATAATGCATTTGCATAAGAAATCATGTCATGCAGGTCCACAGATGATGTTGACTCTCCTTAGAGAAAAATTTTGGGTACTTCGTGAAAGACAAACTATTCAGTCAGTTCTGGATAAATGTTTTCAATGCAAGAAGCAAAAAGTCAAACATTTAGAAGTTTATCCAGTACCTCTTCCTGAAGATAGAGTCAAAAATGCTAAGATATCTGAAGTTACTGGTGTTGATTTAGCAGGTCCACTATATCTCAAGATGAAGAAGGACTGTAATAAAAAGGCAAGGGTGTGTTTATACACTTGTGGAGTGTATAGAGCAGTACATTTGGAGCTTATATCTTCACTCTCAGCTGACAGTTTATTCAGAATTTTAGAAGATTTATTAGCAAAAGAGGTTGGTGGGAGTGGCTTATCAGAATACTGAAGAGACTGCTGTGTCATGTCCTAGGTTGAACATCAGTTTGTTATGAGGAGACGCAGACAATTTTTTGTAACTGTGAGGCAGTCATAAATGCTCGTCCACTAACTTACATGTCTCAGAATCCTAGTGATTTGATTCCTTTAACACATAACACTTGAGGAGATAGGAGTTCCTGATTTTGATTTAGTGGAATCCACTGATCTAAATAAGAGACTTCGCTACTGGCAAAAGCTGTGAGAAGACCTCTGACGTAGATTTTGTTCTAAATACTTGGGACAGTTAATGTTATTAGCCAATAGACAACAACATAGACAAAATAGTGCTGGTGGGAAATGATAACACAAAACGCATAGAGTGGCCATTGGCAAGAGTTGTTGAACTCTTAAAGGATTTTGATGGTGAAACCAGACTGGTCAGCGTGATGACCTCAAGTGGCTTGCTTCTGAGACCAGCCCAGAGAATTTATCCACTGGAGCTAGAACTTGGCCAACAGGGTCAAAGTACACTCATCGACGGAAAACTTAAATAGGAAATTGCTGAATCACCCCAAAAGGAGAACGTGACCATCACCGAAGAGACTCCCAGGGAATTGGTGGAGACAAGATCCGGACAGACATTTTGCAAACCTATAAAATTGAATTTGTGATTGTGGTGCAAGTTACCGTTGGACTGACCACCGTGCTATGCTTTCAATTTTTTATTATGTTGAAAAATAATAAATGTATGCAAGAAAACATGAATTGTACTCTTGCTTTATCATATTTTGAAGTGAATTCCCAACAATGTTCTCTGGTATGTTTATAGGTCAGCTGGATAAATACATTGCCTTCCATATTTTGATATACTATCCACCACAGATACAGTGTTCACAGTACATTATTACTTTTTATACAAATGGGAAGCATTGAAGGAAAAGTAGTGATGTTTTTGTGAAACACTATTAAAAAAATGTAGAGTGCCAGCATTAGCAGCTGACTACAAATCGATTATACTGCATCAAATGAACACATTATCTAAGGACAGTAAGGACAAGATGAGGCAAATTAAGTCTCATACCAAAGCATGTAGAAAGTTGTTTTTCTCTCACTACATTTGTGAGTGGTACAAGAATTGCAATGTCCAATAATGGTAGAAGGTACAACGTCCTCTACCAGACATCATACTGCAGTTTCTGAACTGTTTAAATGTAGATGTACTTTACACAGTATTTTTATTGCTGTCTTCTGCTGATTAGACAATTAATTTATTTTAAATGCACCATGTCAGAATATAATGCGATAAGACAACATGAAGTGAAACTATACAAGACAAAACAACACTGTTTTATTAAAGTCAACACATCGTGAGGTAAAAATGTCATAAAAATTTGAGCTGGACTTCCTGATTAGTTTATGTGCACTGTATGGTATGGATCTTTTTGTGTGGAAGGAATGGCAGCTGTAAAATGAAGGTACTGTTGGCAGTTGGTGGGTTTAATGCGGACAAAGGTGTGATTGGGGCCATCAAACAAATAGAGGTTAACATCTAAAAAGGTGGCACAACAGGTTGAGGGAGACCATGAAGTCAAATGGGAGAGAAGGAGTTTTGGGGTTTTTCCTCCAGATGGCCTGGAAAACAGGTTGGACTAGGAGAGCAACACACAGATGCCCATGGTTGTGACACATATTTGATTGTATACCTTTCTTTCAAAGGATAAGTTATTATTTGTCATAATATACTTAGTAACACTAATGCAGAATGTAGAAGTACCTTTACATTCTGAAGGATGTTGGGAAAGTATTGTTTGAAAGCAACAAGACCATTGTTATGAAGGATGCTGGTGTATAGGGAAATGGTGTCAACAGTGATGAGTAAGAATATAAGAAATAAAGGCATGGGGACAGCTGAGAGTCCATGAAGGAAGTGGATGATATCATTGATGAGGGAAGACTGATTTTGGGCAACTGGTTGGAGATGTTGGTGAATGAGGCCCAAAATATTTTCAGTGAGGCCACAATACCCAGGCACAATTGGGCATCTAGGATTATTTGGTTTGTGGATTATACAGAGTATATAAAAGGTGGGTGTACAGGTTGTTTTTGGGATGAACAGGAAAATGAATTTTAGAGAGAGGTTCTGGAAAGAGCCATAGGATTTCATCAGGAATTGGAGGTTTTGTTGGACTTTTGGGATAGGGTCATTCTGGCACAACCTTTAGGTGGGGGAGTCAGAAAGTTGGTGCAGGCCTTTCACCAGGCAGAGTTGGAACAGTAGCCTGCAGGAAGCATGATTGGAAGAATAGGTAAGGATCTGATTTAAGGTTCTGTGTGTTGATATTTTTAGGAAGGGATCTGGGGAAGGATGGTGGACCCAGACTGAAGTCAAGAAATTACTGGAAGCTGACAGGGGAGCAGTTAGTTGGAAACACAGGAGAACCCAGGTAAGACAGTGGTATGAAATGCAAAAGGCAAGGTTTAGTGATGTGGTTAGGTTGCCCTTGGTCAGAGGGTTTGTTATGGCTGGCTCTCCCAGAATACAAATAGCTCACAGTGAATGTTGTCTACTCTAGCAGCCTGTTTTGACTTAGGTCTTTCAGTGCTTTAGCAAATTCCTCTCACAGTATCATATCTCCTTCCTCATCTACTTCTTCTTCCCTTTTTACAATACTGTCTACATCTTGATTTTCCTTGTATAGCCACTCTATACATACCTTCCACCTCTCAGATTTCCCATATATGTTTGGTATTCATTTTCCATCTGATCTCTTGACATTCATACAGCTGTTTTTTTCTCCAGACCTCTCTTTAATTTTTCCTGAGGGTCATACTTGTATTTTCTGTGGTTACACATGCTTCTACTGACTTGCATTTGATGGTTGGTTGGTAATTGCAGGTTTTAAGGGGACCTAACTTCAAGATCATCAGTCCCCTGTTCCCTACTGAGGTCTAAAATCTAATACACAGAACATGAAGGAGGAAAATCCCAGATTGTACTGATTGGCATCATAAGCTAAAAAAGCAGTGGCAACACAAAACAAGGATTACATAACAGATAATTCAAGAAAAACACCAGTCAGAAGTTGGATGGATCGAATAAAATTCTAAAACAGATTAAAGTCAGAGTGGGTGTAAGCCTGAAAAGTCAACCTAAGATGCTTATCACTAGATAGTATGATAGAAACTGGCTGCACAGATAAAATGTAGGGTACTATCTGCCATAGAGGCACCATCACCAAGAATTAAAGGAAGTGCATCAGTTAGATTGCCAGACTGCTGCAAAGAGGCTAAAAGGGGACAGTCCAACAGGATGCGGTCTACTGTCATAAAAGTGCCACAGTAACACTTGGGCAGGTCTTCACAATAGAGGAGATGAACATGTGTGAGTCATGTATGTCTGATATGTAGGTGACAAAGGGTAACTGCGTCCCTACGAGAGGGCCTGAGGTAGGACTTCCAATGGGGGCATAGAGGGATTGACTGCACAGAACTTGTTCGGCATTCATTAGGTGGACCATTTTGAATTCAAAGCTACATACACCTTATGGTGCAAACTCAATCTCATATCATTTTCCAGGATACCAATACCTAGGTGCTGAGAGGTGGCTACCTGTTTGGCCAGCCAATTGATGTACTCATTACTCGGGATGTTGACATAGCCTGGTGTCCCAACAAATTCTACTGAGCAATCAAACTTCCCAAGGCTGAAGATGGAGTTATGGATTGATTGCACCAGAGGATGGTAAGAAAAATACTGAAACACTGGTTGAGGACTTGTAGGCTAGTCAGGTAGTCACTTCCTGCAGCAGGCTCAGAGGTATTTGAGATATTGTGATCAGCTACAGCCAGGAGGCAGGGAGCATAGTTCCAGGTGGTTGCTGTGAACAAAGTAATACTTAACACTGCCATCTACCAAGGAACCATCAGTGTAAACTACATCTGCACCATGGAATGTGTCAAGACTGGCCTTGGACTTGCGACAAAGAATTAGTGGTGAAACTGATGCCTTTGATTCATTGGACACTTTGAGGTGGAGCTGGAAGTGGGGGATGGACCAAGGGGGTGGATAGAGTTGGCAGATATACCAGGAGGGAGAGATAGGAAGTTGAGCGATGGAAGGATGGTATGGTCCCAGACCACAATTGTACCCTACTTGGGTTGGCGGGATGTGAGGGCAGGTGTAGCACCTGGAAAAAGGAGCTTATAGTTTGGGTAGTGGGATGAGGAATGAACATGTGCTACAGATGAGGCAAGATGCTGCTATCAGCAGAACTGCATGAGAAGGATCCCACCTTCAGTAAGGAGCCATCTGTCGCCAGTCGCACACCACCTCCATGCAGAAGGCACTGCCGTATCATACACTAGGCTCTCATAGTCAAGGCGGCATTGGATGAGGGCCTTATACAGCTGCAAAAGAGTAGGATGGGCAGTTCCCCATACAGTATGGCTAAGGCAACAAAGGATGTTCAGATACTGCCAGCATTTTAGTTTAAGCTGGTGGAGGTGGGGTAACCAGGTGAGCCTGGCATCGAGGAGCATACTTGGTAAGCTATGTGTTTCCTCAATGCACTGGAGTTTGGTGGCGAAATAGAGTTATGGATCTGGATGAACTCCCCTATGACAACAGAAATGCATAACCCTCGTTTTTTCAGCAAAAGACTGGATGCCATGGGTGAAGGCCTAGGGCCACACCTTTGTTATGGCTTCTTCTAGCTGCTTTTCAGTAACGCTGATGCTAGTGGAACTGAAGTACATGCAGAAGTCATCAGCAAATAAGAAGGATGTGACTTACAACCTGAATGCCACCGCAATACCATTGGGGAACACTAAGAACAGAGCCCTGTGAGACACCATTCTCCTGGACATGGGATGAGCTGAAAGAGCTACCAACCCTAATCCTAAAGGAGTGAAGCGACAGGTAGTTTTGGATGAAAATTAGGAGTGAACTATGGAAACACCAATCAAACAGTGTTGCAAGTGTATGGTGGTGTCAGGTAGTATGAAAAGCCTTTTGGAAATCAAAGAAAGTGCAATGAGGAGCGCACGCTGAGTGAATGCAGTATGAATAGCTGACTCCAGGGATACTAATTTGTCAAGAGGGTAGCGCCCCCAATGGAAGACCTCCTGTTGTGGGGCCAGAAGACCCCTAGCTTCAAGTAGCCATATGAGCCATCGACTTACTGTGCATTCAAAGACTTTGCACAAATTGTTGATGAGACTGATAGGGCAGTAACTATCAACTGCTAATAGATCTGAGCCAGGCTTCAACACCAATATGATGATACTATACCACCATTGGGACAGGAATATGTCCTCTGCCCAGATAAGGTTGAACAAGGATAGTAGTTGATGGTGAAAGTCAGCTGAGAGATGGCATAGGAATTGGCCTGCAGAAATATAAGAGCTTGCAGCAAGAACACTCTGGAACTCCCACTCACTAAATAAGGTGTTTTATTTCTCCCTATGGTATGTGGTGAAAGACAACTGTTTACACTCGACCCGTTCTTTGAGGGTGCGGAACTTTGGGCTGCAAGCAGCAGTCGCAGAGCTGTGAGCTTAGTGTTCTGCCAAACGATCAGTGATAGCAGTGGGATGAGCGCAGAGGGTACCCTGGATGGAGAGAGGAGATGCACACAGGTGGGTGAAAGCCAAAAAGATGCCACACTTGTAACCTTACCTGAGAAGAGAGGTGCAGCTGCTGATGGTGGCAACATACTACTCCCAACAGTCCTGTTTACTCTGCCAGATCATGCCCAGAGCCATTTAAAAGGAATTAAGTGCTCTATAGAAGGATGGCATCAGTGACACTGAAGTGCCCTTCAGTGCTCCCATATTGCCTCAAAAATTGCTGACATCCACCAAGTAACCACTGGAAAGAACTAACACTACACAGGACTGTTACCTCAGCAGTAAAAAACTGTGGACGCAGTGACTTGGTGAACTGCTATATCAATATCAATATACTGCTATATCGATATCAATTGGAAGTGGAGCTGGAACCACAGAGGCCGAGGTGTAAGCCAGCCAGTTAGCTCTGTGGAGAGACCAGTGGGGCAGGTGGTCCAGAGTTTGAAACTCAAGGGGAGAAATATGAATGGGGAAGTGGTTCGTTACCAAAAAAGTCATCACTGATCACTGATCCCCACGGCTGAGATGAGGGAGAAGGCTTGGACTGCAGAGAGAAAGGTCAATAGCTGGATATGTGCCACACTGAAGCGCGGGACAGCAACTGTATTGAGAAAGCAGAAGTCCAACTGCGCTAACAGAATCTCAGTGTCCCTACCATGGCCTGAGGGCTGATAGCCGTCCCAGAAGGAGTTGTGGCCATTGAAACAACCCAGGATGAGAAATGGTGAGGGACATTGGATGACCAAGGCACCAAGATTTGTGGAAGGCACTACCTCATCTCGGAGAAAGGAGACAGGGCAGATATTAATGCCCTGTCCTGTCCAGATTCTCACAGCCACCGTCTCAAGAGTAGTGTGAAATAGCACTGGTGCACTGGGGACAGTGACAAGAACATAGAGACAGACTCAGCTAAACAGCCTGTCACAGTCTGTATGGTTTTTGTAATAACCCCAGTAGCCATGAAGGTCTGGGCTCTGCTGGAAAGGAAAACAGGTTTTCTTAGGGCTAGACAAAAGGCAGGGAAGTTTCACATTTGTTGTAACTCAGCTAGGTGGGGGAAGAACTGAAGGATGACATTTTTAGTGGACTGGGAAGACATGATAGGAACCAGGAGGTAATTACTTTATCGTTAATACTTGCCACCATTGGTTAGCTGAGTCAACCTCCATTGAATGAGAGGGTGTGGCAAGTTCTAGTTCCTGAGTGGATGCTAGATGGTCCATGTCAACACCAAATGCATATGTGCTATCACCTTCTTCTTTTCCTATTTTCTTCTTTTTCTTCTTCTCCTTCTTCCTTTCAGAATGATCTCACTGTTCCTTCATATGGGTTTCAGTCTCAAAAGGTGCAGGTCAGACACATGAAGAATGCTGATCTAGGAATCATGGGAGTAACAGCTATAAATTATCATAGCTGTGTTTGAAAAGTTCCAGAGCTCCAAGCGCTGATTGAAAGTACTGAGGCACAAATTGTTAATTATTCTAGGTTCTGAAAGCTGGCTGGCACCAGAGATAAGTTCAGCTGAAATTTTTACAAAGGCCCAAATGGTCTTAAGAAAGGATAGAATAAATAAATAAAAAAGGGGGTGGCATATTTATTGCTGTTACAAACGGTTTATCCTGCAGTGAAATGGAGGCAGATACTTCCTGTGAGTTGGTATAGGTAGAGGTTATACCTGAAAACTGGAAGAATTAATAATTGGATCTTTTCATAGGTCCCCTGACTCAGACAATGCAATTGTCGAAATGTTCAAAGAAAGCTTGAATCACATTTGAAACAGGTACCCAAGGCATACTGTTATAATTGGTGGTGACTTTAATTTACCTTTGATATGTTGGCGTAAATACATATTCAAAACAGGCGGCAAATATAAAACATTGTCTGAACTAGTTCTGAATGCTTTTTCTGAAAACTACTTCGAACAGTTAGTTCATGAACCCACTAGAATAGTAAACAGTTGAAAAAACCCCTTGATCTCCTAGCAACAAATAATCCTGAGCTAGTAAAGAGCATCAAAACAAATACAGGGATTAGCGAACATAGAGTTGTAGTAGTGAGACTGAATATCAAAATTCCCAAATGCACCAAAAATAAATTAAAAAATATATGTATTCAATAGAGCAGATAAAAATTCGCTTCATGTTTTCCTGAGTGATAGTCTCCAGTCTTTCAAAACTAAAAATGTGGGTGTAGATCAGTTGTGGCTTACTTCAAAGACATAATATCAGTAGCAATCGAGAGATTTATACCAAATAAATTAATAAAAGAGGGGGCTGACTCCCCGTGGTACACAAAACAGGTCAGATCACTGTTGCAGAAGAAAAGAAAAAAGCATGCATAATTTTAAAAGTCACAGAATCCCCAAGACTGGCAGTCTTTTACAGAATCTCGCAACCTAGTGAGGACTTCAATGCGAGATGCTTATAATAGTTTCCTGTCTCATAATCTTGCAGAAAATCCAAAGAAATTCTGGTCATAAGTGAAGTACACTAGCGACAAAACACAAACAATACCTTCACTATGTGATAGCAATTGTAATGCTACCAATGACATTACTACTAAAGCAGAATTGCTAAACACAGCTTTCCAAAATTCATTCACTAAAGAAGATGAAGTGAACACTGCAGAATTCAAACCCAGAACAGCTGCCAGCATGCGAAATTTAGAAGTAGATGTTCCTGGAGTAGTAAAACAGATTAAGTCATTAAACAAAAACAAATCTTTTGGTCCAGATTGTATACCAACTAGATTCCTCTCAGAGTATGCTGAAGCAATATCTCCATATTTAGCTATCATATACAACTGATCACTTAGCGAAAGATCTATACCCAAAGACTGGAAAGTTGCCCAAGTCACTCCAATATTCAAGAAAGGCAATAAGAGTGATCCCCAAAATTACAGGCCAATCTCATTGCCGTTGATTTTCAGTAGCATTTTGTAACATATACTTTGTTCGAACATTATGAACTACCTCGAAGAGAATGACCTGTTAACCAATAGTCAACAAGGATTCAGAAAGTATCGCTCTTGTGAAACACAGCTTGCTCTTTATTCACATGAAGTGATAAGTGCCATCAACAAGGAACCTCAAATCGATTCTATATTTCTGGATTTCCGGAAGGCTTTTGACACTGTACCTCACAATTGGCTTCTAATGAAACTGCATGTTTATGGAATATCATCCCAATTGGGCGAATGGATTCATAATGTCCTATCAGAAAGGACACAGTTCATACTAATTGACGGTAAGTCATCGAGTAAAACAGAAGTGATATCTGGTGTTCCCCAGGGAAGCGTTATAGGTCCCCTAATCTTCCTTGTGTTTATAAGCGATTTAGGAGACAATCTGAATAGCTCCCTTAGACTGTTCACAGGTGATGCTGTCATTTATCGGTTAGTGAAGTCAACAGAGGATCGAAAGGAACTGCAAAGCAATTTAGACAAAATTTCTACATGGTGCAAAAATTGGTAATTAACACTAAATAATGAAAAGTGGGAAGTAATACACATGACTACTGAAAGAAATCTGCTGAACACCAGTTACGATAAATCAGTCAAACCTCAAGGTCATAAATTTTACCAAATACCTAGGAGCTACTATCACTTCCTATGCACCTTCGCCTGGTAAGTAATCTTCATCTATTTTTTATATATATTTTTCCTGCTAGGAATCTCTCCTCTATAATAAAATATCTACTTTGTATGAGTCACTTCTATCTTGTTCTGCTTACCAGGTGCTGTTTTAATCTGCTACCTAGAACAAACCATTTGTGTAACTTTACATAGACTACCTACTATGAACTGGCTATAAAGAAATCAAGTAAAGATAGGTTTATATTAAACATTAGAGGTATGTTGTATTTCCATCTTGTCCATATATGTTGCTAAATTGTAGGAGTGGGTAATGAGGTACTGGCGGTATTTTACTTAAGGTCTGATTAGCTACAGATGTGCCTTATTTAGTATTATGGAATTACAGTTTTACATAAAAAATGTATGATATAGTACTTAAATCTCACTAAATCAGATCCAAGTCACAGATTTTTATGAAATTACTGAAACAAAGTTATACTAAGGCAAATTAAAGATGACACAACAAAGTTATACTAAGGCAAATTAAAGATGACACACAAGTATTATTATTTCAGACTGTGAAATACTGAAAGAAGACTTCTTTTACTACTGCATAAGAAAGTATTTCAAAGTATTCTTGAAAAGAGATGGGTTGGCTTGCCAGTACTTACCTTAGTTCTGTACTGCCTACAGTCACATGGAAATGTAAATAAAAAATAGGATACAAGCTATCAGAAATATTTTCTTTCATCAGGTATCAGAGGAGGGAAGATTAAGGGAACAGAAGGGAAAGGTTATTCATGACCTAGGCCATCAGAAAATGATGGGTGGTTTGTGGAAATCAGAGATACTATATGTTAAGCACTGAGCCAAGCCAACAGCAACCAAAAGAGGATATATAACCAAAGGGGATAGATCAAGCGGTAAAGAGAAGTGAACCGAATTAAGCTGAGTGGGGGTTGGTGGAGGGGAGTTAAGTAAAAAGTCGTGAATAACTTTTCCCTTCAGTTTCCTTCCTCTTTCCTCCTTTCATACCTGAAGAAGGAAGATATTTCTTAAAGTTTGTGTTCTGTTTTTCATTTCCATTTTCGTGTTTTTGTGTGACTGTCAGCAATTCAGAACTAAGATAAGTAATGACCAGCCAACCTATCTCTTTTCAAGAATATTTTAGAACCTCAGAGGAGAATTTGCATCAGTAATCCAGAACTATTTCAAAGAAAAGACTACATTTTTATCTTGACTAAGTAAATCGAAATGCCTCATCACTTACCAATAGGTCCTAAGTATGGGAGTTGGAAATGATTATCAAATACTTCCAGTATGTAGCCTCTTGATGGTTTGGTAATTTGTACATTAAACCTCATTCCTTGCTGTAAGATAAATATTCAGCCTATTTAATCAATTTACAAGTTATTTTAAAATTAAAAATATAAAATTATTAACTATTTAGTTACCTGGATTACACAGATTTCATTAGGAGAGACAGTCATTTTCCCAAATTCTGTTGTTATGTACAGTACTCCTTGCTGTGGCACTGAAACATTTACAAGCAGTTAGCAACTGATGGTGATATAAATGTATTTCCTTTATGTATATCATAGAATGTATGACATTATTTATATGTTACTGTTCACGATAGAATCTTCTGTTGGTAAACTAATGCTAAATTTGATCTACCTAGATTTTGATTTGACAATCATGAGTAATATTACAGAATGTACCAAAACTGAACAATTCCAGGTTGGAATTTCAATAATATCAGGATAGGTAGGCAACTTACTGTTAAGACAATTTCTGAGCTGCAGACAGGCAAGTAGGAAAAAAAAAAAAAAAAAAAAAAAAAAAAAAAAAAAAAAAAAAAACATTCACATTCACACAACTTAAATGTGTGGACACAGCCTTAATCAAAAGAGAAAATACTACAATAACTGAGGCACAACTCATACACATATGAGCACCATCTCTGGCCTCTATGGCCCAACTCACATTTTAGCAGTTAATGAGGAGAGGAGGAGTCAGGTTGGGAGGGAATGATTGGGCAGGAAATGGGAGGGGAGGGGAGGAGACGGAAGGGATGGGGGAGGCTGATAGGTGGTAATGTGAGATTCAGCTTGGAATGCAGTAAAGGGTGGGAGTGGGGAGTGAAAAGGAGAGATGCTGAGGAAGGACATTAGTCACGGGGTGTAGGAATGATATGATACCCTAAGGCCAGGATGGATAAGGGACTGTAGAATGTGATGATGGACAAGTCCCATTGTGCAATTCAGAAGAGCTGGTGATGGAGGGGAGAATCCAGTGTCCAGATTGTAAAGCAGGCATTGAAATCAAACATATTATGCTCAGCTGCATGTTGTGCCAGAGGTCTTGCTTTTGTCCACAATTTGATGGTGGGCATTCATTCTAATGGCCAGCTGATTGGTAGCCATGAATGGGTAGCATCAAACTTTAGCCAGAAGTAAGATGGATCACCATGTGGAACAGCCTGCATCAGCACAAAAAAATGTTCGATTTCAATGGCTGCTTTACAACCCAGTCATCTGGATCCTCCACTCCACCACAAGCAATTGTGAACTGCACAGATGGGAGTTGTTCTTACAACACACTATATGGTGTCACAACCACCCTGGCCTCAATGCAAGGTAACAAATCACCCATACACCACATGCATAACAGTCCTCCCTAAACTATATCTTCTGCCAATTACTGTCTCTCTTCCACTTACATCTACATAAATACTCTGCAAGTCACATTCAAGTACATGGCAGAGGGTTCCTCGAACTGCTTTTATGATGTTTCTCTACCATCCTGGCCTTAATGTAAGGTAACAAATCACCTATAAACCACATGCATAACAGTACTACCCAAACTATATCTTCTGCCAATTAATGTCTCTCTTCCATTTACATCTACATAAATACTCTGCAACTCACATTCAAGTACATGGCAGAAGGTTCCTCGAACCGCTTTTATGATGTTTCTCTACAGTTTCTTTCTCTAATATCTTGCAGAAAAAAGGAACACCTAAATCTTTCCATTTTCGATCTGACTTCTCTTAATTTATTTCAATGATCATGTCTTCCTATGTAGGTGGGTGGTAACAAAATATGTTTGCATTTGGAAGAGAAAGTAGGTGAAAAAAAAATTTGCAAATAGATCTCGTCGCAACAAGTAATGCCTTTGTTTTAATGATTTTCTCTCCAACTCGTGCATCATTCCTGTGACACTCTATACACTATATTGCAATAATACAAAATGAGCTGCCCTTCTCTGAACTTTCTCTAAATTGTCTGTCAGTCCCACTTGTGGAGATCCCACAATGCGCAACAATACTCCAAAAGAGGACACACAAGTGGGGTGCAGGCAGTTTCTTTACTAGAACTGCTGCATCTTCTAAGTGTTCTGCCAACGTGTGTCCCACCTATTTTTGTACCTCTCTTTTTCACTCCCATGCCCCTCCCCTTACTGAATACCAAGCTGCATCTCACATTCCCACTTATCAGTGCTTTGTCAGGCAGTGTGGATCATTTTATTCCTACCCTTGCCCTGCATCCATCTCCCTCCTCTCCCCTCCTCATTCACTGTTAAGACTTTAGATGACCAGAGATGGTGGTCATTTGTGCATGATTTGTGCCTAAGTGGTTATGTGACTGAAGTACATTCTCTTTCTGATGAAAGCTGTGGCCAAAAATTTAAAGTTGTGTAAATTACCCTTTTTTTCTCCATGCCTGACCACAGCTCAGTGATCATCTTTACAGTGAGTTGCCTGTGGTACAGCTATAGAAAATGGGACTGCTACTGGGGATCAGACAAAGTTGCATAGTTCTTAATGCACTGAACTTACTTTCAGGAGGATGGTAGTTCAAACACACCTCTGGCCATCCTGTTCAAGGTTTCCCAAGATTTCACTAAATGTTCCATGCAAATGCCGTGAAGTTTCCTTTCAAAGGGAATGGCAAATTTTTCCTCCATCCTTAATAAAAGCCAATCTGAGCTTGTGCTCCACTCCTTCTTTCTTAGCTACTGATGATTAGCAGGCAATCTCAAATAAAGCAACTATCAATTTAATGATAAATGCTTAGTGCACTGAACTTACTTTCAGGAGGATGGTAGTTCAAACACACCTCTGGCCATCCTGTTCAAGGTTTCCCAAGATTTCACTAAATGTGTCCATGCAAATGCCGTGAAGTTTCCTTTCAAAGGGAATGGCAAATTTTTCCTCCATCCTTAATAAAAGCCAATCTGAGCTTGTGCTCCACTCCTTTCTTAGCTACTGATGATTAGCAGGCAATCTCAAATAAAGCAACTATCAATTTAATGATAATAGTTTGCAACTCACCACAAGGATGTACACTGAGCTGTGCCAGGCACATAAAAAAGACACACTTACACATATATAACTTATGTTTCACTCATTAGCCTTCATCAGAAAAAGACATATACTATCATTCATAGTCACATAGACACACCTCACAGAAACAAAACCACCATCTCTGGCTGCTGCCCTCTGCAGCGGTGACATGGAGGGAAGGAAAAAGGAATGGGACAAATGGAAGGTAGTGGTGGGGATGGATACAGCACAGCCTTATGGAGCATATAGGTAGGGGGATGAGCTTGAGGAGGGAAGAAAAATGGGGAGATATATGACACGTGAGTGTAAATAGGGTGGGCAAGAGGGGTGGGGAGAACATAATATGTAAACATACACATGTGGAATATAAAAGAAATGGGAAATATGTAGGATAGAGGGTGTGGTGAACTGTTTGGGAAAAGAGTTTACTGCATAACATCACCTGATGTTATGTGGCAGCTTGACAGCTTTAGCAGGTATTTGGTATGGGGGTTGTTCTGAATGTGCCAGTAGCCAAATCCCTTTATGATGCACCATGTCCAGCATCCTTAAATAAGATCTTACAGGCCCATACACTATGCACTCATAATCAAGCTGAGGCCGTATGAAAGCTCTCAAAATCATAGTAGTAAGTCCTGTAAGCTCTTCATGAATTCTGGCTAAGATATTTTAAAATACTCAGTGCTTTGATGGATCAGTTTTTCAGGTCCTTAAGGTGTGTTAACCATGTAAGTTTCAAATCAAATATGTTGACTTTAACCCATTCATTCTTTTGAGTTCAAACACAGTGGGAACAGTTAAAGAGAACTCACATATACTTCTCCATTGAAAACTTAAAACCACTCTTCTCTGCCCATTCATCCAATTTCTGAAGAGTTAGTTTCAACTGATGTGTTATTGTAGAAGAACAAAAGAGATAAGTCATCCACATATAAAGAAAACTGGACAGTACATTTAATTAGTGGCATAATATTATTAACTTGTATGGCAATGGCAGTCATACTTAAAACACTACCCTCAGGGACACCATTTTCTTGATCAGAGAGGACATCACGGATGTAACAGTACTTCCTGAACCCACAATGAAAGAGAATAAGAAGCTGTCTGGGTTCCAAGTTTCAGTCAAGGTGGTGTTTGACCATACACACCAAGGTCTGTTGCATGCAGCTAGTGAGGGTGATACTAGGCAGGTGTGGTCTATCCTGGGTTTCTATAAGATGAATTAAAATTGTTTCTCGCCATGAGTCAGGAAATCAGTCCCATGACCAAATTACATTATAAAGTGTGAGGATTTCTTTATTTCACTCTGTGAGGTGTCCTAAATACTATAAAGGATCCTATCATGATCATGAAAAGGGTCCCAAACTGCAGGTAACACACAATCCCGCTCCTACATGAAAAAGGGGCAGTTATACATTTCATCACTTTTCTGGAATAAAAGTGAGTGTTTATGTAATTGGTAAATGGTCTCTCTCCACAGTCACTGTGTGGTGCCAGAAAGAGGGATCCTGACTGGTGGTGGCAGTATCTGTGGAAAAATAGGTCACAAAAATCTGGAGAGAGTCCTATGGCTTGGTTTGGAGAGTGTCATTTCCTATTACAGCAGCCATTGGGTACCACCCTCCTCTCTCAGAAATCCTTGTAGTGGCTTCCATACTACAGAACTCTTTGTAGAATGCTTAATGGTGGGTGGGTACTTTTACTACAATATCTTTTTGCTCTAAATCCAGCAACTGTTTGTCCTCACCATTTGAGGGACTGTGATTTTCTCAGGAGCTGGCCAACAGATGGACCTACACAGTGCCACCTACTTGGTCCTGATTACAAAGCAGCATTTGTCACTCCACCAATGAAAAGTTTTGAGTTGTTTTGAATATTATGGAAAGGAAGTTTCAGTGGCATGGTTGACTGTTTGGACAAAATTATCCTTCCAATCCTGCATGCTGCCACAATGTTTTACTCAGTGACTAGACTGTAAAGTGTCTAGTCTACTCCGCTAAGCACCCAACATGGTGGTTTTCTTTTGGGATCCATACCAATTAGCTGATAAATCCAGATCAGTAAGGTATCACTTCCATGAAAGTCTTTGACCACATCCCACTGTGCAACAAGGGTTGGGGAACATGAGAGATCAATAGCAGAAATGACCCTGTGCAATGCAAAAGTGTATGCTCTGACAACAAGTCAGAAGTGCAATTAACACTGATGTTTGAGTACATGTTAAACATTCTGGACGTCTCGTAAAAGTAGACATTGTGGTAGTGGCGTACTGTATTTACATGTGTTAGCGCAACAATGTTGGCAGCAGTTGCTGTGCAGCATGCTGGAATAAATTTACACCACACAGCAATTTGTATTGCAAATGATCAGGATTTCATGTGATTATTATTTTTAAATTGCATTTTGGGACTCAGTAGGTGATATGTGAATAGAAATGGGTAAGTGCCTGTCTGATTTTGTGAACGTTCTTTATTCTGAAGAAGGCCATGGCTGATAACTTATGTGTTGTATGTGTGTTTCTTTTATTATGTGACTGTCATAGTTCATCGTTACGTCTTTGCAGTAAGTTGTGAATTGTCCTTATTATATTGTTATACAATTAATTCTCATTCAACTGGAAATCTGTGTTGATGACACAATGTAATACAATGGGTTGCCATACAGTCAATAATTCAGAATTTTGAACTTTTCCTGATGTATTGAATAGTTAATTTGGCACATTCAGTAAGACATCTGCAGCCATCTTCAGTGTGCTGCAGAAAATTAACTCTCAGCAGTTTCTGGAATGCAGTAGCCTATTACAACAAAATACCAATTGTCATACCACACAAAACATTATACCATTGAATTATACTTTTCTGGAATAAAAGTGAGTGTTTATGTAACTGGCATAGTCAATGAAGTAAATCTAAGATAAAGAATTTTTTATCACTGCTCATTGTTAGGTATTTGTGATTGCCAAACAATGAAGGAAAACTGGACAATTAACAGTTAAAATTATTTTTTTACAAAATTAACTTTTGTCATGTAAAACCCAATTTTTTTAAAATCTTTATGAGTAAAATAACTTTATGGCAATTAAATGTGCTTACCTATAAGGAAATCTCCATCTGAATTATAAAAGCATTTGTTTTGCATTGATTTGTTACACAGATATACATGTATAGCTATTTCATGTCTTGTTCTATCTTTATGAATAAAATAACTTTATGGCAATTAAATGTGCTTACCTATAAGGAAATCTCCATCTGAATTATAAAAGCATTTGTTTTGCATTGATTTGTTACACAGATATACATGTATAGCTATTCCATGTCTTGTTCTAGGATCACCAGCTCCACAGACAGTATGTAGACCTTCAACAAAATCAACTTGATCATCATCCTTTGGCAAATCGAAGGGTAGCCATCTCATCTGAAAGTTTCATTTTAATAGTATGCAAATTTTAAAACTCTTAAAAATTACTGAACCATTATATCTACTCATTATTTCATGCCATACCTGGTTTGGATTTGGTGGATTTTCATCCCAGTTGTTACCAAAGTGTCTCTTTGCCAATGGTTGGAAGGGTTCATGTATAACTGATGGCCTTATGCGATATAACCAAGATCTCTTGTTTCCTTCTCTTGGAGCTGTTTTAACAACATTAAAAAAGGGTCAATAACTACTGGGCAGAGATAAAAAGAAAGCTGAACAATATAAAAATTACAACAAAATTCATGGTAACAGAATGAAAATGAACACTTTAAAATAATGTCAAAATTTTGTGAAGAAATGGAATGGGGAAGGAGGGGAGAAGGGGAATGAGGGGGAGTAGGGAGAAGAAGAGGGGAGGAGGATGGGGAAGGGCAAAGGGGAGAAGGGGGAAGGGAAGCCTGTACCCTCAAATTCATGTCTTTGCACCTTACAATATCCCCTTAATTAATTACCTTTTATTTTTTCCTTATTATTTCCATCATTTCAAATCCCCCTCATTCCATCCCCATACTCCTCTACATTTCCCTTTTATCCTTTCCTGCCTCTTCCCTTCATTGTATTCAATGGAGCATCTCACATTACCACCTATCAGAGCCTTTACAATAGATACTGCAATGCAGAATGTTCCACCCCCACCCTACATGGCATCCTTCCCCCTCCACTCTCCATCTCACTCACAGTCAAAATGCTTGTGGCACTGGAGCAGCCAGACATAGTGGTTGTGTGTGTGTGTAGTTGTCTGAGTGATCATGTAAATGTATTTATTTCTTTTGATGATGAAGGCCATGGCTGAAATTTTTAGTTGTGTGAATGTGATTGTCTATTGTTTGTTATGTAATTATGAAAAGGTGTTGCAAATTTCCAGTTTTAAAATAACAACTGGAAATCAGAAGACAACAATCATATCTTGTGCAACTACAACCTCCGCCCCCCCCCTCCCAATGCCCCAATCCTAATTCTAGTCAAGCTCCCAAACTGCACAGGGGCTACAGCGACTAGTCAACACTTATTCAAAGACATTAAAGTTAAAGGTTAAGCATTGAATTAAAATTTGTGATGTGGCTGGGTATTGAATCTGGACCTCCATGCTCACTAGGCAGATGTTGTAACCACTAGACAACTGCACCACTAGTGATTAAGGCACCTCAAAATAGTCTAAGTACGACTTCCGTCCACATCACACGCAAACACAAAGTAGACATTTGTAGAAAGCAAAGAGGTTGGGCAAAGATAACAGTTGAGGCAGAGCCTCTGTCCAGAGAAACAAGACAAAGATGTTGAAGATGCTGGGTGGGAATTTGAATTTAGCGGAGGTTGAGACCAGGTGGGCAACGGGAAGAGAGAATATGCTGAAGGGCAAGTTCCCATCTCCGCAGTTCTGAAAGATTGGTGTCAGTGGGAAGTATCCAGATAACCCGGATGGTGCAACACCATGCTAAGATGTGCTGGCCATGCAACAAGGCATGTTTAGCCAGAGTGTGATCCTCATTACCAACAAACACTGTCTGCCTGTGACCGTTCATGTGAATGGACAGTTTGTTGCTGGTCATTTCCACATAGAACACTTCACAGTGCAGGCATGACAGTTGGTAAATCACGTGGATGCTATCGCAAGTGGCTCTGCCCTTGATTGTGTACACCTTTCAGGTTATGGGACTGGAGTAAGTGGTGGTGGAAGGGTGCATAGGGCAGGTTTTACAATGGGGGCAGTTACATGGATAGGAGCCAGAGGGTAGGGAAGGTGGTTTGAGGATTTCATAGGGATGGACTAGGAGGTTACAAAGGTTAGGTGGGTGGCAGAAAGACACTCTTAGTGGAGTGGGAAGGATGTCATGAAGGATGGGCAGGATTTAAGTAAGTCGTATCCTTGCTGGAGAGCCACATTCAGAGTATGCTCCAGTCCCGGAAAGTATCTGGTGACAAGAGGGGCACTTTTGGGGTTCCTTCTGTGGAAGGTTCTGGATTTTGGGGGGGGGGGGGATGAGGAAGTGGCTCTGGCAATTTGTTTTATAAATTTATAAACCTTGAGATTGTTCTGCGCCTCAAAAATGTCAAAAACATTAAAGTTAAAATTTGTGATGTGGCTGGGAGTGTTCTGATATGTCCATTGCTGAAGTGCTATTCTGATCCATGGAGACCCTTGGCAATTGTGGCAATATTTTATGGAACATAGAAGCTGGATTACAGTTTGTGACATGGAGGGAACTTGTACTAAGACTATTCCAAGGCGACTTAATGAGTAGTGGTTAAGGCATCTGCCTCGTGAGCATTGAGGTCTGGGTTCAATTCCTCGCTGCATCACAAATTTTAATTCAATTCTTCACCTTTAACATTTTTGAGGTGCAAAACAGTCTCATGGTTTATAAATGTATAATTATAACACTCATTCAAACTGTAGGTTGTATAGGCTCGTGCATGTGCACATGTGTGTGTGTGTGTGTGTGTGTGTGTGTCAGTCAGAGAGTTGTTACCTACACACTGTAAACCCCAAAGCTGTGCAATTACTGCACTGTGCATAACAGGACATGCATCATGTCATTACATCAGGTTTTCCAGTTAGGCACAAAACATGATAATTACTATCTGCCTTGCTACAGGCAGCTGAGACGGCAGTAGAGGAAAAATGATACAGGTGGGCATTCTATAACCCTGAGACAGTGCCTGGGATATGCCCATCAAATTAGTCCAAAAGAAGGGCAATCTGTCTGTCTGTCTCTGTGCTGATTATATATAGGTACCTCAGTGCACGGACAATACATGGCAGCTGATACCATACATTCATGATATTACACATCTGCTTGGAGGGGCAACAACTGTGTTATAGACTTATTATGAAATCCCCATGCACCCAAAAGACATTTCAAAAAACAGCAATCTGTACATTGTTTGATTTATTTGACTCCTATTTATGACTTTAAAAATATAGCACAAACATGGCAACGTTCATTGATGTTGTACATTTAAATTGGACAGCTGCTTTTCATACTTAGATGACTTTTTGATTGTGTCTCCTGGCCCCCAAAGCCATGAATGCCATCTTCACGGAATTCTCATGGCACTGGAGGCAGAAGAAGTGGGCATTAAATAAAGAAAATTTGCAGCTGTGCAAGGAGGAAGTGATATTCTTTAGCATAACACACAATACCCAAGATATTACTCCCACCCCAGAATGCACTGAGTCTCTGTGGCAGCTCCCACCCCCACAAACATACCACCACCTTGCTACTTTCACTGTAGTCTGAACTTTTACTGTTGGCACCTACCACAAGCTGCAGAAATACAGGCACCACTGATGACCACATTCTTAGTACAGAACAAGCAATGGAAATGGGAGGTAGCTGGGACAGCAGACATACAAGCAGTGTTCAAGCATACATACAGAAGCCTTGCATCCACTGTATTACTAGCACACCCACTTCCAGAACAATAGGTCAATCACTATGGACCAGATTGATAGAGTTATAGTGACAGTTCCACAACAAGGAGGCAAGCTGTAACCTCTTTGATAATTCTCAAGAAAATTAATGGAGTCTCAGATCAAAGTGGTCAGCATTTGACTGTGAACCATTGGGGGTCAACAAGGCAGTGCAATACTTCAAGGATGTTGTAGAGGGATAACAGGTTGTTATTTACACTGGCCACAAGCCTTTGATGGACCCAACTCTCATACACAGTCAGTTCTGCCACCTTAACCTAATATCACAATACACAACAGATGTCTGTAAATTCAGAGGTGCTGATAATATTGTCATAGATTATCTCTCAATTGTTAGCACTGCTTTTATCAACTTCAACTACACATAATTGAAAGAGGAATGAGCACAAAACTCAAGAGTCTTGGCACTAACCTACAATCCTGTTTCTGGGCTCAGCAAATACCAGGTTCGAAAGCCACTATTTTATGTGATATATCCAAGCAGAAAGTTCAACCAGTAATTGCAATGTCAATATGCCAACCAGTATTCATTCGATGGCACAATGTAGCTCACCCAGGAGTACGAGCATCAGCATGCATGTTCACTGAATGCTTTGTTTGACCCTCTGTCAAACAAGACTTCTATCACTGTGTGCAGGCATTCATGACATCCCAAAGATATGCTCAGATGTCACTAGGCACACTAACGATTCCAAGAGGGCACTTATTGCACATGCATCTAGACTTGGTCAGCCATCTGCCAGAGTCAGAAAGCTGTTTCTGACATGCTGCTCTTATCATGGAATGCTGAAGAAAGATCTCTGAATCCTCCATGCTTGAAACAATTGATAATTCTCTTTTCCCATGCTTCCAATATCATCAAAATTGCATAAAGAACAATGGAAACTGTTTCTTTGCCTTCTTCCATTCTTTGTACCAATTCCATCACTTGAAATTTTCTGTACTGCATTATCAAAGATCTTATAACTCTCTTGTCCATAGGTTGTAGAACTGAAGTGCTGTTTGGAAGTAAAAACACAAACTTTATGTTCTCAAGAGTGTCAACTACTGGATGGGCAGGGTTGTTATCGAGCAGGAGAATAATTTTTCCTTTCTTTGATTTCAGCTCAGAGTCCCACTTTTCAAAAATGACTGATGTTATCCAAGATTTTGTATTGTTTTCATAAACCATGGTAGAGAGTTAATGTATTTGAAGCTTCTAGGTTTTCTTGATTTTCCAATCCAGCCATATTTGCGTAAACCATAACTGTGACTCTTGTCTTAGCATTTTCCCATCCATACACTGTTTGCTTTTAAATTTAAATGTCTTATCTGAGATGATGTTGTAAAACAAGCCAGTTTCATCTGTAATGAATATATTATCTGGCTTGTAACCTTCACATGAAATGAACCACTTCTTAAATAGCCACTCGTCAATTACATCATCAGGTACACTGGAAGTGTTGCCAAAAGCAATAATGTCATGGTGAGCACATTGTATCCAAGATAAAGATCAACTGAAGTTTGGATTTCCCAAGCAACACATAAAGTATTTGGCTAATGCTTGAAATATAGCTCAGTTGCTCAACATATTGTTTGATCATTGCTGCTTAAACCATTTGAGTAAAGTTTCATCATCTTTGTGCTCAGATGATCTAACCTGCTTGATTTTTAAGGAATTTTGTTTGAAAAGAGACTGTATTTTATCTCTATCCTTCCAAATTGTAGATATTGTTTAGCATGAGTCACCCAGTTCATTTGCGATGCTTATTTGTTTGCTCATTTTCTAATCACTATATTATGTCTAACTTTTCTGCAGTATTAAATACTTTCCTCTTTTCTTGCAACATCTTTAAAGTGTATTGACTGTTTAACACACACACACTACTCATAAACTAGAATGGCATATTTTGAGTGGAATTTGCAGAGAGGGGATAGAGTGTGTTTGGTTTGTATTTGCTGCAGGGGGAGGCAAGGTGAGGAGGAAAACATGATCTGCCTCTATATACTGTAATGTCACAGTGCAGGCGAGATAAACCTGTGTTTTGAGCTTCCACATTTGTGGCAATGTGCACAAAGAATGTAATTGTCGGTTAAGCACTTTGAGTTTACTGTTTGTATTGACACATTAAATGCTATATCTTGCCTCAAGAGATAATAACTGAAAGACACTATCTGCTACGAAAATTGTGTTTATTGACAAAACAAACTCACAAACTTCTGAAACTAAGGCAAAAATAACACACATCAATTAAAAGTTTTCTTCTTCACCAATTAGGTACTAGCCAGGGAGATAATGACAGCCTTGAGAGAACGGCCAGGGAGACCGAGCCGGATGACGTATTCCAGCAGGCACGGCGTTGCTGGCAGGGGCTCTTTCCCGGAGGCGTCGGTCGCAATCCCTCAGCTATAGTTCTCGTACGCGGTCGGCGGAGAACTGCCGTCGTGTTGCACTGTGCCTCCCCTAAATAGTCGGCATGTAGTGATACGGGGCAGTCTTGAGTGGGTCTCATGTGACTGTGTGGAGGAAAATAGTTCCAGTTTAGTGCAATCTCTGGTGGTGCTCGGCACGTCCTCTGGTGACTCCGGAACTGTTGCTGTATAACGCCTCAGTGCTATGCAGCACTTGCAACCTGCATTGCTGGTTTTCCACTCGTCAGGCAAACCACCCGTACATGGCATTAAATAATGAAATAAAAAAAGAAAAACAATGAATGAAGTGCAACAAAACACAGGTTGCATCATGGTGACAGCACAGTGAAGTTACACAGCAGACAACAATGTACCAAAATTCAAGAATTTGAAAATAAGTATTCCATAGTTTGTGGGATCCCCAATTACATAACAAACAAAAATGAATAATGGAGGATAGATAACAAATCACGATAAAGGGGCTCACTGAGCTGCTGACAGGCACAAAAAGCAGAATTCTTTGCATTATTGTGGCCGAAGATATAAGAAAACCGCTTTTATCCCATTTCTTGTATCACACCCAAGGTAAGAGTGCCCATATTTATCAGTTTGTGTGGGGTAGGGGAATGGGGGGTGGGACTAAGAGCTATGAGTATGGAGTACTTTTAATATTTTGAAAAATGAATAGCAAATTTTCAGTAGGCATAAAAAAGTTCCAATTCCAGCTGTGTTAAAAACTTAGTCATGTTACTAAGATACTAACTTTTAAATAATTTTCTGAAAACACCCAATTATGGAATATTGTTTACTTTCACAAAGAGTGTGGGTGTCAGTCCTATTGGGAGGAGGGGGATGGGGGCCAGGCAGGAACAATAACCCTTACTCTGTGCATGGATACCATTGATCTAAGTTTGTTTTGAGCAAAATAATTGGTGATGGTAGTCCACCTAGCATATGTTGGTTCGATTGAAGCTAAAATGTATCTAGATGATTAGATCATTGAGTGTGATCTCCTAAAGTAAGAAAATTTGGATATTAGTATGGGAATCATTTTAACCCATTCAATGAATCTAAATTAACACAGAGTGCCTGTTTGTAACATGAAACATTACTCAGTTAGAAACCCAAGTGATAATCAGCACAGTCAATATTTTATATTCAATAAGTTTACATGCGTGAATTACATGAAAAGTGTTTTTTAAAATCTGCAATATCATATTTTAAGAAATGTTACTTCATTACTATACATGCCTGCTAAATACATTAATGAGAGTAAAGAGGATACCTGTAAATGCAGAGCCAGATAACTGTTCCGCGTACAGCCCATAAGGGCACTTCTGAGGACTGTTCTGCCCATGTGGCAAGGCTCCTGGACACCTGGGGTCTTCAGAGGTGAATTCACTGCCGAAACCAGTTAAGTACTGTAACAGTTGACAATATTACATATACAATAGAAACAATACTGTTGATTTTAAGAATATAAAGCAAAGAGCATATACATTTTTGAAACATTAAATTTTAATAATATCGACACATTTTCACGAGATATTCAAATTTTTGAAGTAACCTACAGTAACATCAGGTATTGATATATTTATTTATAAAATTAATCTAACAATGGAAAGTCCAGTTTAGAATTCAACTATATAATGAGGATAGTTTGTAACTCACTGCAAAAATGTACATCAAGCCATAACAGGCACAAAAAGAAGATACTCACTCACACACAGTCTCATCTATCATCCATTAGCCTTTGTCAGGAAAGGGGCACACTATCATTCATTCAGTTACATAGGTACACTGCACAGGCCGTCATCTCCAGCTAGTGCAGTCCAAGTAACACTATCCAATGATGGGATGGCAGGGGAGGGGAGGGGGAACATGATGGATGGAAGGCAGTGTTGAGATTCGATACAGTGCAGCCTTACTAGCATTTAGGTACTAGATGGGTGGACATAGATGCAAATTAGGAATGCAGTGGGCAGGTGGGGGTGGGGATGGCAAGAAGTGAAGCAAAACAGGTATACACACATACACACACACACACACACACACACACACACACACACACATTCACACATACATGTGGATTATACAAGAAATGAGAGATGTGCAGGACAGAGGGAGACAGGAACTTGTGTGTGGGAAAAATAGGTTACTGTAGGTTGACACCTGAATAATTTTGAGGATAGAGAATGTACTGTAAGAATAACTCCCATCTGTAAAATTCAGGAAAGCTAGTAGTGGGGCAAGGATCCAAATGGCCCAGGTTGTGAAAGAGATGTTGAAATCAAGCACATGCTCAGTTGTATGTTGTGTCACATGACGTTCTACCTTATTTCTGGCCAAAGTTTGGCAGTGGCCATTCATCCTAATGGGCAGCTATTTGGTAGTTACACCAATGTAAAAATGTGCATTGATTGTAGCACAGTTGGTAAATCACATGGCTGCTTTTACAGGTGGCCTGGCCTTTGATGGTGTTCGATAAGCCTGTTACAGGACTGGAATAAGAAGTGCTGTCTGGGTGGATTGGAAAGGTCTTGCAACAGGGTCTCCCACAGAAATATGATTCCTGCAGCATGGGGCTCGAATATGGGTTGTAGTAGGGATGGATTAGGGTGTTTTAGATGTTGATTGAGTGACAAAATACTTCTTTAGGAGGAGCGGAAAGGATCTTGCATAGGAGTCTCTCATTTCAGAGTCTGACGAAAGAAAATCAAAGTCTCGACAAAGAATGTGGCTTGGTTGTTCCAGTCCAGGGTGGTACTGAGTGACAAAGAAACCATTCTTTTGTAGCTGATTATTGCGGATGGAGGGAGGACTGAGTTGCATGGAGATATGGTACAGGAAGTCTGTTTGCAGATTTGGTCTAAGGGTAGTGCCTGTCTGTAAAGGCCTTTGTAAGACATTCTGAATATTGAGTAAGGGAGTTCTTGTCACTGAAAATGTGCCATCCATGGGCGGCCATGCTGTATGGAAGTTTGTTGTTGTTGTTGTGGAAGGGTTTGCAACTGTCAAAATGTAGGTAGTGTTAGTGGTTAGTTGATTTAAAGTCGACTGAGGTGTAGATAAAGGCATTAGTGAAGTGGAGGTTAACATCCAGGAAGCAAAATTGGAATGACATTGTTCTTTTTTTTAATATAGTGAGGACAGTTTACAACTCACCGCGGTGAGTTGTAAACTGTCCTCACTATATTATTATTTCCAACCTGGACTTTCCATTATTATATTGTTCTTTTTTTATTATTTTGTTTATTTATTATTATTTGAATACTTATTCTGCCTACATCATCACAATGATTGTTTTAGATTCTGGAGACACTATGGAGAGAGATCTTTAATTGTTGCTTTTATGCATCACCATATGGACCCACACCTGGTATTATGGTTTGGAATGGCACTGGACTCCACTCCCACACCCTATAGTAGACCTATGCACTGCTATTAGGCCTACACTATCAAGGCAGTATTACATCTCTGTCGTTTCACAGCTTCTTGTCCAGCCATACCTTTGGAGATTGTCAACATTGCAAAATGCAAGATTACATGTGGCACACAATGTTCAAGACTTCTTCAAACCTCATCAGATTACATCAGTACCTTTCCCTTCTTGTCCTTTCAAATCTTAACCATGGTACTGGTTTCAAAATTGTCTGTTTGGTGGTTGTGGAACAACTTGCCTGGAATACACTACGTACTTCTACACTAGATTAACTTTGATAATTGGTGATACGCCTATTTGAAAGTGATATGGACTGCAACAACATATTCAAAACCAATTTGATTCAGTGCCAAGTCCAGTAGGTAAGGCAATCATCAATCTGACGATTGGTTTGAACAGCACAGTGCTTTACAAACCATGGTCCTTACAGATGTATTGTTCAGTCACCTTCCTCTGACCTCAGAACTGACTTATGCAGGCACTCACAGGGTGACTTACTGGTAAAGTTTAATGTGGATTCAGAACCACAGTGCAAATCTGTCTTTTTTTTTTTTTTTTTTTTTTTTTTTTTTTTTTTTTTTTGCAAATTAATAACATTGCCAGAGGCAAAAGAAATGACATGTAACTGATAAAAATCCTTGGAATTACTGGAGGTTGAACCTGCAACCTCTAGATTCGAAGTATGGCATTTTACCCTTGGCAAGAACCAGATATGCGGTGGTTAATAGCCAGCAATGACGACAACACTCAATACTAATTTCCTCACTTTATATGGGGCTGTATTTTTAATCATGATATCTTTGTGCAATGTGTTATCTCCTAACACTGGAGAGATGCATAGTGATTTTGGGTCCACATTAAACTGCAGGTCCCCCAATAACTGGCTTGGAAGTCGTTCAAAGCTTGGAGAAATGCAACAGCATACAACCTTTATTTATTTATTTTTTTGTTTGTGAGGTTTCACTGAGAAGTACTATCCTGCACCAAAGACTGGACTTCCTGAGTGGGAAGTTGGGGTATTAACTTTATTGAACCACAGTACAGCAGTAGCAGGAACTATGGCTGAACACTGAACATGATGTGCCCTACTAAGATGGTGGTTTTACATGGTTATATATGTTGCGCCCGGTTGCCAGACTACAAATCCAAAGGTCGCGGGTTCGATCCCCACCAGGTCCTATGATTTTCATCTGTCACTTCCCACTTCTTTGCTCATGTGAAAAATACTGAATAGCACTGTGGTTTGGAACCCACGTTAAACTGTAGGTACCTCTATAACTGGCTGGGTAAGTCAGGTCGAAGGAAGGCAACGGCATACCACCTCCAAACAGGACCATGCCTAGTAAAGCACTGTGGTGTTCAAACCATCTTAGGATTGTTGACTGCTTTACCTTACCTTATGGGGTTTTCAATTATCGCCCTTGGTACTCGAATTCGGTGCCATCAATATGGACTGATGGTGCCAGTATATTCCAGATTCTGGGAATGGGGATGTAAGACCTCCACTTTTTGAAGTAACTTCCAGGTATGGTTTTAGACTTGGCCGAGGACCTTGGGAGGTCCAAGTTCCTGGTGCATTTCATGTACCCTGGCCCACCTAAGCACCCACAAGATCTTCCGAATGCAAAGATTTTGTAGGACCTGGAAGATTTGAATGTTGATGGCACAGGCCCTCCCGCAGAATGGACAACAGTACAATATAGCCAGTGTGAAGACAGCTTTGTATAGGTGGAGTTTGGTGGACGTGGGCATGTCCATGCTGTCGAAGAATGGGTACAGCTTGTAAAATAATCTGATGAGCTTGCCGCATTTGGTGGTGATGTGCTCTATGAAGATGAGTTTGCTTTCGAGGATGACGCCAAAGTACTTCATGTGGGGGGACCCTCTGAAGATGAGCATTGAACAGTGTAAGCCTGTCACGGAGCTCCAGGTGCCGGCGTGTTAACATAACCACTATAATGGTTAATGGTAACCATATTTTTCCAGGCCCAGGTCTTGGTCAAGTGAAGTTGCTGGTTCAAAATGACAGTGGCAGTGTTGACCCTCCTACTAGCTATGAGGAATGCCGTATCATCAGCAAATTGGGTAATGAGACTGTTGCGGGTGGACAGTATATCGTTCACACTCAGCGCAAAGAGGGTAGGAGACAGCACTGAGCCCTGTGGAATGCCCTGGTGGAGGTAGGGGGTGCTGGAGCGTTGTTTTCTAGTCTGACGAAGCATCGGCGGTCTGTGAGAAAGCTGTTCAGGAGTTTGAGTAGTTACGGCGGAATGACATGGAGTTGGTGCAGTTTGGTGATGAGCTTGGATTTCCAAACCTTGTCGAGAAACACCACCACCATGTAGTAGCCCCTGTTCATGTGATACCAGATCTACTAAGAGGCGTGGAGAAGTTGGAGTTAAGAAGACAGCCGAGTCTGGAACACGAACTGGTCTCAGCGGATGTCATAGGTCTGGAGTGGCTGCCATAGTCAGTAAACAGGATGCGTTCAAAGACTTTGGATAAGGTGGAAAGCAGGCTGATTGGGCGATTTTTTTCAGGATGCCTGGGGTCCTTTTCCGATTTTGGGATAGGGAGTATCCTTGTAGGATACAGCTATTGAAAATCTGAGTAAGAAGGACGATGGGCTTCCGAGGGAGAACGCAGAGGTGCACGTTTGTGATGCCATGAGGGCCAGGGGCAGATCGGGCGCTGAGGTGGCGTGAGGTGTGATGAGCTGCAGGAGGTCTTGTTGCTGCCGAGAGACTTCCTCTTCCTGCCTTTGAAGTGGGAAGTCATTGAGGTGTTGAGTGTTCTGACGTTAGAAGGATTCCGTGAACAATTCGGCTTTGTTTAGGGGATCAAAGGTAAGACCAGCAGGGTCGCGGGTTTCAAACCGTCCGTAGCAAGGAGCAGTCCAGATTTTCCCGTAAGAGGAACTGACTCATGCGGTCCTCCCACGGTTCAGTCCTCCATTCCTGTGCCTGTCTGCGTAGTTCAAGTAAGAGACGACGCATCTCTCGTTCGTCAGCTGAATCGCGGAAACTTTGTCATTGTTTGTGGGCCCAATTCTTAAGATGTTTTAAATCCTGAAGGAGGAGGGAGTAGTCGTCCGAGTGCTGATGGTCCGATACCGCAGTGATAGTGGCCACCCTGAAGGCCCTTTTGATTGTACACGTGAGGTCCGTGATGGAGTTGTCAACGGCGTCCCGAGTGTCCAGCCACACTATCGACACAATGTCGAGTGTAAGTTGGCGTTGAAATTGATTCCAGTCCATGACGAATTTAGTGGGGGAGACGGTGGCGTTATGGCGTCCGCGATTTTCCGAAGACTGGGTTGCGGTCCGAAGTTAGGTTATCAATGGTTTTGAGCTGTGGGTTGAATCGGACCGGCCGCAGTGGCCGAGCGGTTTGCAGCGCGCCAGTCACAGTCTGCACGGCTGCTACGGTCGGGGGTTCGAATCCCCTCTCGGGCATGGATGTTTGTGTCGTCTTTAGTATAAGGTAGTTTGTAAGTTTAGAAACTGATAATCCCACAGTTAAGTTCCTTAAGCTTAACAAACATTTGAACATTTGATTTGGTTGAATCGGAGGTTCTTAAGGACCGACATGTGGAAAACATATGGGCGATGACGGCGGTTCCTGGGAACGTGTGTCACCTCCAGCGGGTCATAGGCGATGGCGTTAACGCGTTCTTCCAGGTTGGAGAGAATTAGACCCTTTGGGTTGTTCCGCTGCGAGTGCCTGCCACGTGAAATATTTGGCGTTAAGGTCACCACATAGCAAGATCCTGTCGAAGGTGTCAGAAAGTGTGATGAAATCTTGTTCGACAAGCGGGCTGTTAGGACTAATGTAGCCGGCAATGAGGGTGATCTTGCCATATGCTGTGAGTATGGTGACCCACCGTGGCTTCCAACGTCTGCAGCGGCGTGACAGTTTCGACCGAGTGAGGGATGGTAAGCTTCAGGAAGATGGCAGTGCCACCCTTTGCCTGTGCGGCCTGTCAGACCGGTAGCCGATCATGTTGCGGAGGTGAAATGTGTGGGAAGCCTTGAGGTAAGTTTCCGTAAGGAACAGCACATCGACCTTGTGGTGAGTTCGACTTTTTTATTGCAGACGCCCTCAGCATTGTAATTACAAAATGTAAGGGTCGCATTCCTGAGTGGCGCGTCTTGCATTACGGATAGAAGACTTGCATTACGACTGACGCCAGCGCCATGAGCTTCGTATGAATGTCAGCTGCTGCCAGGAAGTCTTGTATGGTTTGATGGACGCGTGCCCAGACATTTTGTTGACGCATGCGGGAGAATAAGGCCTTAATGCTCTGAACCATTTGACAAAGGCCGAGCCATTCGGAAGAGAATTTGCCGGAAGAGTCGATTCTGTAGACGGGTCCGAAGCCGGGTTTGAAGGTGTTGACCACACCTTACGCCGTTTTAGCAGTGGAAATTTTTTTTGGGGTCCGTCAAGTGAACCGTGTA
This sequence comes from Locusta migratoria, assembly GCA_026315105.1. NCBI lineage: Eukaryota > Metazoa > Arthropoda > Insecta > Orthoptera > Acrididae > Locusta > Locusta migratoria. Next base: position 468,499,947 of record CM048745.1, on the reverse strand, counting down.
CTGCGCGGGAGCGGAGGGTGGTTACCGGTTGCATAGGACTTGAGTTTGGGCGTTGCACACGCGAAGGGCCTTTGAAATTTCGAGCAACCGCGAAAGGACGCCACATGACTTTCACCACAGTGGAGACACAGGAGGTCACGGCCCCTAGGCCTGTCGCAATCTTTGGAGTGGTGATGATGCCGGCCGCGGTGGCCGAGGAGACTAAGGCGCTCCAGTCACGGTCTGCACGGCCACTACGGTCGGGGGTTCGAATCCCCCCTCGGGCATGGATATTTGTGCCGTCCTAGTTAGTAAGTAGTTCATAAGTAGTTTGTAAGTTTAGGGACTGATAACCCCGCAGTTAAGTCCCATAGACTATACAAACATTTTTTTTTGAGTGGTGATGCCCTGCACATTTGACGCAGCGAGCCGGTAAAGTGCAATAATTGGTCGTTTCAAAAAATCCCTGGCACCTTTTGCATTGAGGCGGGCCATCCGCCGCGGTGGGGTAGCCGAGTAGCCGAGCGGTCTAAAGCGTCTCGCTGCGGAGCGCGGTTGCTCGCCGTAGAGGTTCGAGTCCTCCCTGGGGCATGGGTGTGTGTTTTGTCCTTAGGTTAGTTTAGTTTAAGAAGTTTGTAAGCTACGGACTGATGACCACGCAGTTTGGTCTGATAGAATTACAAACATTTGAACATTTTGAACATTTGCGGGTCATCCTAGTTCCGGTATGCTTCAATAGTAACCTTGGTGTCAAGGAGTGTTTAACCTGGTAGATGGTTTCATTTTCAAGGCCGGGTGGTAAAGTGATGCCTTCTGGGTAGTTGCGTACCGAGACTTGAAATGGAAAACGGAAACGTCCGAAAAGCCGAGAGCGTGAACTTCTTGTTCGACGGTTTCTGCTGTTATTTCGGTCGGGTGGTATTTAGTCACAGCCATCAGTGCCTTATTCCGAGGATCCTGATGCGTAGGGCGGCAAAGTGGTTCGTGAGTTCTACCGCTTTGTGCTATCGCTCTGAGGCACCGCCAGAATCCGGATGCTTCCGTTTGGCTCCCTTCTTGGCGGGCTCGAAGTCGTCCTGTTCGATGTTAGCGTCCTCCTTGACTTCCTCGGCATAGCCCCCACACGCGCCGAAGCTACCGTCGTCGGATGAGGCGTCTGTCAAAGTCGGAAGGTCGAGGGCGGCGGCGGCGGCGGCGGCCACTAGTGTCAGCGTGTTTCGCTCCGCCGCGCGCGAGTAGCCGGGCGCTCTGGAGAGCCACGTTCCGGATCGCGCGACCTCCCGCATCGGAGGTTCGAATCCTCCATCGGCATGGGTTTGTGTCGTTTTTAGTACAAGTTAGTTCGTAAGTTTAGGTACTGATGACAGTTAAGTCGTATAAGCTTTACACACATTTTAACATAGAACATGGTCTCGCGTTCGCTGTTTGTGATTTGAAAGGTCATATTCGGGTGTGTCACTTCCGGTTGAGATGAGGCCTGGGTGGGGTGAACCATCGGCCGCGAAACGGCGTCCCTGAGGGAGTCCAAGTTGTAAACGGGGTCGCGGGTCGCAGGGGCGGGCCCGCGTGATTGTGGGAACGGTCACGCGACGGAGACCGACCGACAGCGTTGCGAGGTTCCCCTGTGCCTCGCCTTGGCCTCGAGGCACGAGAGATGGCCGTCCGCAGACGGGGCCCTGACGCCTCAGCAGTCCCTACACTGTCCCTATGGCCGGCTAACACGGACAAGTACGCACAAGTCCTATCAGTAGAAGTGGAACGAAAACAAGCACGGCAACAAGCTTCCTCGTGAGCTACCTCAGTGCTAGACGTAGCGCAGCGGAATACAACCTCCAAACAGAACCATCTTTATATATACAGCAGAGCGTCCCTGTGTTTATGTGTACGTTTTGCATGCGAATCTATAGTTTTGGTCCAATCTTCATGAAATTTTGCACACGTAAGCTTCAATCCATGACCGTCGCCGTAAGTGAGTAAGGATCACGTACAACACGTAGTTCACGAGATATGACGTAATAAACAATGAGTTGCGAGAAAAACTGTTGCATTACGCGACAATGTTGCACATTTCCACCTAAACCACTCGACCGACTTCAGCCAAATTTCCTACACATATTCCTTACCGTGAGGTACCAATTCGTTAATGGTAAGAACCACGTACGACACATGGTTCAGTAGATATAACGTCATAAACAACACGAGTTGCAACATAATGCGATGAGACTTAATGAATGCAGTATATGAGAACGAGATTACTTAGCGATTTGCAACAAACTTTAAATATAATTTCAAACCTTTATTGAAGTTTTTCTCGCTGACAACCATAGCAAAATTATGAAAGGAAAAAAGTTCCTCGCTTACTATTTTTTTATGTTTATGGACTAAAACTACGGCTTTCGGTATGATGTTACAATTTATAATTTCTACACTACAAATTGTAGTCACGGGAAATTTGACAAGACAGTATACACACATATAACTGTATGTACCTTCGAAATTGTATCACAATACGACACGTAGTTCATGAGACATGAGCATATGAACAGTAGCCTAAGGTTAATGAAAAACCGCCCCATCACGCATGAAGTTTTAATCTATAACTTTTTTACTACTAATTGTATTCGCAACAGATTTTACAGACGTACAGCACTTGTACAAATGAATATATACCTGAAAAATTATACAATTGTACGGTAGAACATATTACTCAATTAATATGAGATCGTGTGAATTTTATATACCATTTGTATTTCGACTGCTATCTTTCTTTGTTTGGATACTGCACGTATAATTTTGTACATTATGCAAGACAGCCTTAATTCTTATATGTTTCCGATAAATATAACATGTTTTTAGAAAATAGGAGACGGACAGCGAGAGAAGGGATAGGAGAAGTACTAACGCAAGGCAGCAATAAATAAATAAATACCCGGGCAACGCCGGGTTTTCAGCTAGTCCTTAATAAAGCTATGTCGTATTCAAATCAATCTTCGTATTGTTGACTGTTTTACCTTACCTTACTTTCAAACGTAGCATAGGTTCCAAGGTTCCATGTAGTACGAAAACACTCCTTTACCTATCTGTGAGTCAGCTTGTGTGTGTGTGTGTGTGTGTGTGTGTGCGTGTGTGTGTTTCAGATACCTTAGTATGAAAACACTCCTTTGCCTATAGCCTATATATGTGTGTGTGTGTGTGTGTGTGTGTGTGTGTGTGTGAGAGAGAGAGAGAGAGAGAGAGGAGAGAGAGAGGGGGCAGGGGGGGGGGAGAGGTGAGTTGGCAACGTTAAAGCACAGTAAATGTTATGTACCATGTTGTTTGTCGCTGACCTTGGCACAGAGCCCATCACTAGGTGCCACAATACACGAGTTCTCAATATTAACTGCTGAGAGTCGAAATACCCTAAACACACATAACGTTATGATTTAATAATAATAACTTAAAACACCTTATATTATTTCGTAACTACTTGCGATACCGGTACATCCCATATTTTTCTTTAATATAGCAGAGTGGAAATCAAAGACAAAGGCACTGTGATTTCTTCTGTTCATATCTGATACAAAGATACGTAATACTAGAAGATCTGTTAGCAGCATTGTGTCCTTTGTCGAAATGTTACATTGATATCCACAACATATGCAAACGGTGCTTACGCAAGAACAAGAATGCCCATGTGTCAGAGTATAGGGAGCGTTGAGCGAGGGGAGAGGGACAAGACAGTAGGGTATGGAGTATTTTCAAATTTTTAGAAGACGAATGGTTGTACGTTTTAAGTATCGGTAGTCATAAAAACGTTTCAGTTCGAACTCCGTGAAAAACTGAGTCCTGATACAAAAACAATGATGTCCAAACTTCTTTTTTAATTATTTTTTATTTTTTGAAATCAAATGTTAGACTTTACTATACTATTTCTTTCCCCGAGCGGCAAGCAAGAAGGGATCAAACACGCCATGCGGGAGTAGCCGAGCAGTCTGGAAAGCCACGTTGCGGATCGCGAGGACTCCCGCGTCGTAGGTTCGAATCCTTCCTCGGGCATGGATGTGTGTGTTGTCCGTAGGTTAGTTTAACTTAGTTTAAGTAATTCCTTAATTTCTCCTGGCGAATAACAACTTCGAAAAACTTACAAGTATACTGCCAGGTACCAAAATCGACGACGGCCGATATTTCGGCAGGAGACCACCCTGCCATTTTCAAGGCGAAACTTTAGTGAGGAAGGAATGTGCAACGATCTTTATAACCTCGGTTTTCAATGAGTAAACAGGAAAAACAACACACACCGATAAAGCAAGCACACAGCGCCGACATGACCAAAGATGAAACCGGTCATAATATCGATAATAGACATCAGTTCTCGACGGATGAGGTAGGATAAGTTTTGTTCCTCTGTTTTTTGACAAGTGAGAGAGCAGGGTACCAAGCGGAATTTAAGCAGAAGCCTATTAATGTCACCTAGTTTTATTTATATCGCTTCCTTGATAACACAGTCCCAGTAGTTGAAAGTACCTGCCAGAATTTCCGTTTTGTTGTATTCCATAGGGTGACCTGTTTCAAGACAGAGGATACGGTAGACACCCGCCTTGCGAAAACCGAGATCATCCTTAACGGACTCCAACAGTGCCTTAATTTTAGAAGGTGAACGAAACATCTTGCTGGTTTGTTGAGGATGATCTCGGTTTGCGCAAGGCAGGTGTCCACCGTATCCCATGTAGCTGTGGCATTTCATATGTTGGTCAAACTATTAGGACTGTTGAGGAGCGTTGTATTGAGCATAAACGTCACACACGTTTACAACAGCCAAACAAATCTGCTGTGGCCGAACACTGTCTTGACACAGGTCACCTTATGGGCCGCGGTGGAGCAGCCGAGCGGTCTAAAGCGCCTCGCTGCGGAGCGCGCGGTTGCTCGCCGTGCAGGATCGAGTCCTCCCTGGGGCATGGGTGTGTGTGTGTGTTTGTCCTTAGGTTAGTTTACCTACGTTTAAGTAGTTTGTAAGCTACGGGCTGATAACCACGCAGTTTGGTCCAATAGATTTACAAACATGTGAACATTTCACCCTATGGAATACAACAAAACGGAAATTCTGGCATGCACTTCTAACTTCTGGAACTGTATTATTAAGGAAGCGATAGAAATAAAATTAGATGACAACCTTATGAATAGGGATGGAGACTTCTGCTTAAATTCCGCTTGGTATCTTGCTCTCTCACTTGTCAAAAAACAGAGGGCAAAACTTATCCGACCTCATCCGTCGAGAAGTGATGTTTATTATCGATATTCTGACCGGTTTCACGTTTGGTCGTGTCCGATAGATTTACAAACATTTGAACATTTGGATCAAACATAGACCCATTTGATACGACTCCAACTGGAGTGAATTGCGCGGAATGGTGGTAATACTTTGCAGGAACTACTCTTATATCGTTGCGAAGAGACCGCTTGCTGGCGAAACAATAAGTGTAACACATTCGGGGAGGCGCGAGATCAAGGGAGACAGGCGGCCACGGGTGTCGTCGTGAGCGGGGGCCGCCGAAATATCGGGCGTCCGGAGCCTGTAAGCAGCTTCAAAGCGTTTTGAGTGACGGGGGAGACTTCTACGTGAACGGACATCATCTGTTTGAAGGTTGGTTGGTTGCAAGGGCGTCGACTTCGTGGGTGCTCCGGTGCACCCCCAACAAATATTTGGGGGTGCTCAGCACAAATACAAAATGAGGAAGGAAAATAATATAGAAAAAATAAAAACAGTTAAATTGGTGAAAAATCAAAGCTGTTAATTATGCATATTTTTCGGCGCAATCTCGCAAGCACGACTTAGCCGGCAAGCTTCTAGTTAGTGCCTCACGGGACGCTCAGCAGCGGTTCGTTTCCCTGCTGGAGGGGGGGGGGGGGGGGAAGGGGAGGGGGAGAACTCAGTGCAGCCTGGACGCATCAAGGTGTGACTGCTGCAACAATTCGAGTTCAGTGATAGCCACGGTTCGTTGTAGAAGTTCCGTCATGTATTGATGTGGATGGACATTCGTATTGTCTTGTATGTCAAACTTCTGCTAAGAAGTACAACACAAAGCGTCATTAAACACGCCTTCAAGCAAAACATCACGGGCAGATAGAAGGTGAAGCACACAGAGAGCTAATGACCGTGCTTCACAATAACGCAGATACAGAAATGAACTCAAAACTGAATTCGAAAAAGTCGTATTGCTCCCTGTCTGCTGAAGCAGCGCAAGTTGGTTCTGTAATGAAAGATTTTGTCAAGTGTGTGAGTTTTGTGCCGTGTCACGGAATAAATAACCCAAATGGTTCCCCAAAGGTATGCAAACGGAATATGGGTAGGTACCTCAGCACAACACAGTTCGTTGGATTAGCGGCGATTTTTTTTTCCCGAGATTTTCTTTCGTGAGGAATTATCTCTCTTTCTCGAAATGAAAGGAATCGAAAAGATTAAAAGTGGATATCAAACGAAGCGTCCCTAAATGAATTAATCGTGCACATCAGTACCTTAAATTTATTATTTCAGAGCAAAGAGCATATAATAGTAGAAATGCATGTCCATGTCAAAGCGTTAATGGAAGAGTTTCGACTTTATGGTATCAAGTGAGTAAAGAAATTGTAATATTATTCAGTCGTCTGACTTCTAAAACTTCGTTAAAATTTCTTAAGGTTACTATTAGTAATAATTATCAAGTTAATGAATTATTTTTTGATTTATACAATATTAAATTACTAACACTGAAGTACTGGTAACAATTATAATGGATGTTGTCTCTCGTGTTTCTCTTCATATCAGGCCATGCAAGGTTATTGCTAGTGACGGAATGACATGTACGACTGGTGCATTTTATAGGTTGCGTGCAAAATTTACAGAAATTGAGCCACAATTTTTCTGTACGTTTACTGCTTGGTCTACTCTTCGAACTTTGTGGCGCAAGAAATGAAACAATGAACACACACTGAATTTCAAAAATTGACACCCCTGGCTGGTTGGTGGTTTGGAACATGGGAACGAAACTGCCTAGGTCATCAGTCCCCTGATGGGGAGGGGAAGGAGTGAGGATAGAAAAGTATGGGAAGGGAATGCAGGCCAGGGAGGAAAGGAGGAAGGAAGACTGCACTAGCTCAGGGCCCTATGCTCGCAACACACGTATTCACGAAAGAACCGTCAGTCCTCTGGGAGCGGGGGGGGGGGGGGGGGGGCGGTTAGTTTGAAGATCTACAAATTTCCATTTTCCAAATATCTTTGTTGCATTTAGAATTCTGCTTGTTGTAATATTTGTAAAAATTTTAGAAAAATCTGATATGTCAAATAAGGAACATTTTTGGGCTTTGTTCCCATTACCGATTCTTAAGTGAAGACATCACACGTGTCTTGCTCAAACAGAAGCACGGGGCACTCATTTAAAAGCAATGGATACGGCAATGGATACGGCAATAGTTTCGCAGTGAAGGAAAAAAGTTGAAGTCCAGAAGGGACTTTAAATCCTAGAGCTTTTTATAAACCACGTGAGAACCACACCTTGAACTTGATCATTAATGATGCATTTCTGTAGTGTTATATTGTTGTAGTATATTTCAGCACTATAAGAAATACTTGACTTTTTTCCACTTCTACTCAGAGATGGACTATTTTTCTGAAACATGTTCCAAGTCTGACAGTAAAACTGCAGTATTAGAGGAGAAAGTAGAATCGAGGCATTGTCGGCTTTGATATACCACATTGAAGAAGTGTTTGAAGCTTCTCAAGATCAGAAACTTGATGCATTTTTGGGCAACTACCCACTCACACAAATTATGAATCGCCAGGCCTATGTAGAAGTAACAGACAGAAATGTAGTTCCCAGATATACAGGGTGAGTCACCTAACATTACCGCTGGATATATTTCGTAGACCACATCAAATACTGACGAACCGAATCCACAGACCGAAGGAGAGGGGCTAGTGTAATTGGTTAATACAAACCATAAAAAATGCACGGAAGTATGTTTTTTAACACAAACCTACGTTTTTTTTAAATGGAACCACATTAGTTTTGTTAGCACATCTGAACATATAAACAAATACGTAATCAGTGCCGTTTGTTGCATTGTAAAATGTTAATTACATCCGGAGATATTGTAACCTAAAGTTGACGCTTGAAACCTCCGACGTTCAGTTGCGTGTTGTAACAAACATGGACCACGGTCGGTGAGCAGCATCTGCAGGGACATGTTTACGATGACGACCGTGTTTACGAGTGTGGCTGTAGTGCACTGTTGTGGTTTGGTCTAGCTGTCGCGTGTCCGCATGTGGCGCTTGCTGCTATTGTTATTCTGCATTCGTCTTTGCACGTAGACTAACTGTAGTGCAGTGTGTTACCAGAAGTCTGTGATAGTGTAGTGTTGTAGGAACTGTGACCATGGTATATTCGAACTCTGAAAAGGCGGAGATGATACTCATCTATGGGTAGTGTAGACAAAATGCAGCTGAAGCCTGCAGGGTGTATGCAGAACGGTACCCGGACAGAGAGCATCCAACGTGCCACACATTTCAAAACATCTACCGCCAACTGTATGCAACAGGTATGGTCGTAGCACGCAAACGGGTCTGTAACAGGCCCGTCACAGGAGAAGCGGGCGCAGTTGGTGTGTTAGCTTTGCCGTGAGCTTACACAGGAGTACATAGGACATTGCGAGTCGGTAAACTGAGTCAATGTAGTGTCACGCGCATACTGCATCGTCAGCGCTTTCACCCGTTTCATGTGTCGCTACATCAGCAATTACATGGTGATGACTTTAATCATCGAGTGCAATTCTGTCAATGGGCATTATCAGAGAATGCGTTGCAGGTCTACCTGTTTACTGATGAAACGGGTTTCACAAACCACGGGGCAGTGAATCTACGGAACATGCATTACTGGTCCGTGGACAATCCTCGCTGGCTCCGACAGGTAGAGCGACAGCGACCGTGTAACTGTATATGTATGATGCGGAATCATTGGCGACCACCTCATTGGTCATCACTTAATTGCAGGGGCCCAGACAGCTGTAACATACATCGCGTTTCTACAGAATGATATGCCAACGTTGTTCGAAAATGTCCCACTGGAAAAGCGTCGACGTATGTGGTATCAGCATGATGGTGCACCTGCACATTCCGCAATTAACACTAGGCTGACCCTTGGCAGGATGTTCGACGGGTGTTTCATAGGACGTGGAGGACGCATAAATTGGCCAGCCCGTTCTCCTGATGAAACAACGTATTGTGGCAGCCTGCGGCCACATTACACCGGATGTACTGCGGCGTGTACGACATTCATTACGCTATAGATTGCAATTGTGTGCAGCAACTGATGTCCACCACTTTGAACATCTATGGCCTGACATGTCGGGACACACTCTATTTCACTCAGTAATTGATAACGGAAACCACGTTTGTACGTGTACGTCACACGTCATGATAATGTACATGTGCGTCAGTTAAAAAGACAGATATAGGTGTTAGCATGTGGACGTAATGTGCTGTTCTAGTCTCTTCTGTACCCTTAGGTACATCACCGTTCCCTTTGGATCCCTACTTAATTCGGTGCTCTCCGATACACACGATCAAACAGCGGAGAAGTGTTACTCAAGCGTCAACTTTAGGTTACAATATCTCCGGATGTAATTAACATATTACATTGCAACAAACAGCACTGATTACGTATTTGTTTATATTTTCAGATGTGCTAACAAAACTAACGGGGTTCCATTTAAAAAAGTAGGTTTGTGTTAAAAACATACTTCGGTGCATTTTTTTATGGTTTGTATTATCCAATTACACTAGCCCCTCTCCTCACGTTCGGTCTGTGGAATCGGTTCGTCAGTATTTGATGTGGTTTTTCGAAATATATCCAGCGGTAATGTTAGGTGACTCACCCTGTATACTCAATGCTTAGGAAGTACATGAATATTTAAAAAATCACATTAAGCTTTAAACTATAACGATTAATTATTCTGTTTTAAATACAGAAGTAAAACCCCATCTAATGTGTAAAGCAGAGTGTCAAGTTGCATTTAGCGACAATGCTGCTCATTTTCTCCTAAACCACTGGGCCGATTTCAACCAAATTTGCTACACACATTCCTTACCGTGAGGTAGCAATTGCTGCAGTGTTAATAATCACATAAGACGCATGGTTCAGAAGATATGACGTCATAAACAACAAGAATCGCAAAAAAGTGCTACATAATGCGGCGAGATTTTATAAATACGCTATATGAAAATGAGAGTACTTAGCGACTTGCAACAAACTTTAAACAAAATTTCAAACCTTTATTAAACTTTTTCTTGCTGACAACCATAGTAAAATGATGAAAGGAAAAAAGTTTATCGCTTACTACTTTTCCGCTGTTTATGGAGTAAAACTACAGCATTCGGTATAACGTTACAATTTATAATTTCTACACTACAAATTGTAGCCGTAGGAAATTTTACAGACGGTATACACACATATAGCTGAATGTACCTTCTAAATTGTATCACAGTACGACACGTAGTGCATAAGATATGAGCACATAAACAGTAACGTTCATGGAAAACCGCCCCATCACACACGCCATGTTTTAATCTATTACTTCTTTGCTACTAATTCCAATCACAAGAGATTTTACAGACGTAAAGCCCTTATACAAATGATATATACCTGAAAAATTGCAGGAATAAAAAAAATATCTGGGCAACGCCGGTTTTCGGCTAGTATTCCATAAAGAATCCATTTCCCTTGTAAAGAACTTCTTCAAACTTGTAGTTACCTTCAAATGAGTAACTTGCTAATTTTATTAAGATTTCAGCTACGATTTTTTGTCTTATGTGCTCATAGATGTAGGATAACTATGCAAAATAGATATATGAAAATTTGTGGCTGGGCTGGGACTCGAACCTGAGACCTGTCACTTGCTAGGTAGCGCCAAGACAAATAAATGTTTCTGTGGTAGCGCGCTAAGCCTCTGCGCCACCGCAGGCACACCTAAACCCAGTGGCGTAACTATGGGGGGGGGGGGATGAGGGGGATAGAACCCCCCCCCCCCCCAGAACCCGAAAAAAGGAAAAAAGGAAAAAAAAGAAAGAAAGGGAAAGAAAGAAAAGAAATCGTATAACAACAAACTGACTAAAATTTTGCTCGTCAAGCAGATCTATTCCCCCCACCCCCAAAGCCAAGTCCTAGTTACGCCACTGTCTAAACCGACTAATCAAGCGTGTACCCCGTCCAACCCAAACTCCCATAATGTCCTTTTACTGCCACCATTGTACTCCATCGCTCGCAACAAGCGCTGTATTTTCGCCAGGAGTTAGCTCCTTGTATGCATCCACATTTAAAGAACCATCAAAGATTGTATTCTGTAAACATTTATCTACAAACGCCCTTTTCCGTTTTCGAAAATATTTATTCGTTACAAGAAGATGATATTTGGGTACTGAGAAACTAGGAAACCTACCACCGGATTCTAAGAAATCTACTCCGAAAAAGAGTAAGAAAATTTATAGTGTGTTTTTTGTTTGTGTGTACAAGTCTATAGTTTTGTTCCAATCTTTATGAAATTTTGCATACGTAAGCTTCAATCCATGAGGATGGTCGCCGTAAGTGTAAGGATCACGTATAACACATAGTTCACGAGATATGACGTCATAAACAATGAAATTCGCAAAAAACTGCTGCATCATGCGACAATGTTCCACATTTCCTTCTAAATTAAAATGTTCAAATGTTTGTCAGTCTATCGGACCAAACTGTGTGGTCATCAGTCCGTAGCTTACAAACTACTTAAACTAAGGTAAACTAACCTAAGGACAATACACGCACACACCCATGCCCCAGGGAGGACTCGAGTCTCCGATGGCGAGCAACCGCACGCTCCTTCTAAATCAACGGATCGATTTCAACCAAATTTGGTACACAAATTCCTTCCCGTGAGGTAACAATTGCTGTTTAAATGCAAACGTAGGCTTCCGCGGTTGTTGTCACTATCAATAAAATTCTTCCGGGTATGAGATCGTGTCGTCATTTTATAAACTATACCGACGTTTCGGCCACTGTTGCAAGCGGCCTTCATCAGGGTCTGTGTCTGACTGACAGACCCTGATGAAGGCCGCCAGCAACAGTGGCCGAAACGTCGGTATAGTTTATAAAATGACGACGCGGTCTCATACCCGGAAGAATTTTATTGATAATTGCTGTTTAAGTAAGGACCATATACGACACATGGTTCGGGAGATATAACGTCATAAACAATAAAAGTCATAAAAAACTGCTACAACCTTCGACGAGACTTTATTCACACACTTTATGGGAATGAGAGTACTTAGCGACTTGTAACAAACCTTAATCATAATTTCAAACCTTTGTTGTACTTTTTCTCGCTGACAATCAAATCAAAATGATGAAAGGAAAAAAGTTTCTCACTTACTACTTTTGTGCTGTTGATGGAGTAAAACTTCGGCATTCAATATGACGTTAAAATTTATAATTTGGGGGACTACTGTTCCGTGGAATGGACAGGCTAATACGTAGCCGTTTCGGATTGAGAATGAACCGACCAGGCACCACAGAACAAGAATAAACATAAATTGAACTGGAAGTAGACGATGTCAAGAAATCTGGTTCGTCGAAGCAAATTAATACATAACGGTTGTAGCAAGGATGACATAAAGAGGAAACTAGCACAGAGCAGGAGTGCGTTTATTGGTGAAAAGTAGTCTTCTAGTATCAAACATTGGCCTTAATTTGCAAAGAAATTTCTGAAAATGTACTATCCGAACGACCTGAATTGCGTTCCGCCTGAGGTGTATGCATCCCAAATAACGTACCTGTCTTGCGAATACTCTAATCGCTTCGCGGTATAGTCTTTTGATTACTCAAAATGTATCCAAAAGAGAAAACTGCTCTTTGTGCGATATTTTAAGTAAAAGGAAATTTTATATATATATTTTTTATATTTCATATTTTAAGTAAAAGGAAATACCCTATTAAGTTCTTAACGTTTATAAACTCCATGTTATTATACTAATTGACATACTAGAAGTATTATCACACTCATTACAATTAGATATAACAAAATCTGTGACATGAAACATTGAGTATTATTACGGACAACGGATTTTACGACAGTATCGAAATTCCTAAAGAGAATAATTCTGCTCTTCCCAGAATACTTAGATTGGGAAGATGAGTCCGCATTTCTGTTGTCTCGCGCGTTTATTGTTTACAGAGTGCGTTCGAGTACATGAGGATACTTGCATATGTCTGAAGAAGTACACTAAGTGAACGAAACCGTAAATAAAGAATAAGAAAAAAGAAAGAATTTCAACTGGTTGCAGCTATTTAAATACTGTGTGAATAACAGTTGCTCAATAGAAAAAATACTAAATATTTCAAAACAATCCATCAAGAAATGTCCTGTCCTGCTACCATAAGAGTGGTATCTCTTGACGAAGAAACTAAGCACTCTCTGCAGACTGATAGGAACAGGAAAGTCATCTGCGATGGGGACAAGGTTGAGGAAAATACCAAAAAAGGAAAATCTGTTATAAACAAGACGCGCGTAAGATTTTGTCTGGGAAATAATACGCGTACATTTTGCTGCTTTCTATATCCATACAGCAGAATGATTGGTACTGGAACGACATATTCGCGGGTTTCTATTCGTTTTAATGTGGTAAGCCGCGGCGGAGCGTCCGAGCGCATTGAGGCGCTATGCTACGATGCGCGAGACCGTTGCCAGTCGGGGGCTCGAATCCCCCCTCGGGCATGGATGTTTGTGCCGTCTTTAGTATAAGCTAGTTCATAAGTTGTTTGTAAGTTTAGGAACTCATGACCCCGTAGTTGATTTAATATAGTAAGATATGACTGCCGGTATTCAGTTCATGGTAGCCCCAGATTATACGTCAAGTTCTAAGATGCCACATGTTATTTCCAGACGGTTTGGATTTGTATAAAAAAAAAAGAAAAAAATGCTGTTATTAATAATAGGTCAGGGTTACCAGATTTTGGAATGCTAAAATGAGGACACTTCCTATAATTTAGGGTGCAAAATGAGGACACGATATTTTAAATTTATTACTTAAAAATGAGAGATAAAAATATTACACATATCACTAGACGGAATGTTGGGATAAATAATTTAAAAAGTTTTTACAATTAAAATATCTAGATTAAATGTCATCATTGCGACTTCTTGTATTGAGTCAACTGTCATTCTATTTCTCTTCTTTTACCACTGAATTAAGGAGAAAAAGCTCTCAAAATAACTGCGCAATTTTAATGAAGTCATAAAATTTACTTCATTGTTAACTGAAATCAATTTACGTGTTCGATTGTTCATGGCTTGGTTCAGATTTTCCATCTTTTTGACTATGACTCTTCTTAAAATTTTCAAATCAATCGAAACACTTTTCAACATGAGTTTCAATATTTTTACTAAAATTTTTTTATTGATTCTTTGACATAAGTACATGAATATATGCAAAATCTGGCCAATTAAAACAAGAAGAAAAGTGACTAAATGAGTGCATCCTCATAATCAGTTAGTCTGTACAGCCATCACAAAAGGATTCCAGTATTGTACTTAAAATTCGTCTCCTCTCGTGAATCAGATTTCCAATCCGAGCCAACCTTTCCCACACATCGAAAATCGAAAATTTTTCTCTTTTGAACATCACAAATATTCATTACATCAATAGCGAAGTTAGTTTTCTGCCTTTCGTAAGCTGCTGATGTAATTACGAAAAACCCAAAGTAAAGACTTTACATGCCATTAATATATCTCATTGACAGGATCCATAAAAATCTCTTGAGAATCGTTCAGGGAGGGTTTTTTTTTTTTTTTTTGATGAAATCTGTATGGCTGGAAAAAGGGGCAGCCACTGTGTCTTGCTGTGGCCGATATTTCCGCTTAACCCATTAGACTGAAGTTTTACAAGCATAATTGTTCATTTATTAGCAAATAAGAAATTCTATAATTTAACTAAGAAGCATATAAAATGTTGACGATTAGAGGAAAACAGAAATCAAACGATTTTCAAAAATGTTCAAATACTTGTAAATTTAAGGGACTTAACTTCTGTGGCTATCAGTCCCTAGACTTACAGACTACTTAAACTAACTTATGCTAAGGACAACACACAACCATGTCCGAGGGAGGACTCGAACCTCCGACGGCGAACAAAAGCGCACTACGCAGTAAGGTGTTTGAAAGCATTCGGCCACTCCACCGGGGCGACAAACAGTTTTAATTCCTAAAATCAGAAAATGGGGGCATTATCAGAAATCAAAATGTTCAAACGTTTGTAGAGCTTATGGGACTTAACTACGGGGTCATCAGTCCCTAATCTTACAAACTACTTATGAACTAGCTAAGACTAAGGACGGCACAAATATCCATGCCCGAAGGCCGGCGCATTATCAGAAATCGTAAAAATATACGCGGATGCCACATTAAACGTCGAAAATGCGACTTCTGGTAACCATATAATAAGTACAGTTAGCTGCTGTATGATTATTAGTTTTATTACGACAGGCCTGTTTCGGCTTTTATTGCCATTTTCAAGTCAAGTAACGTCTAGATGGCCAATATGTCACTGCTAGGTTGTTGACAAAATTGTTACGTAAAGTCACCAGACGGGGAATAGTTTGACAGTACTTTGACTGTTCAAGTACTCTTAAACTATTCCACGTTTCTAACTTTAACTAATAATTTTACCAACAACCATGCTTTAATAGTAATATGAAAGTGTACTATTGATGTCATACAGTCGTCAGATTCATCTAGAAGTCACTTGAAAATGGCAATAAAATCCGAAACAGGCCTGTCGTAATAAAGCTAATAATTACACAGCAGCTAATTGGGCCTATTATTAAAAATGTCACTCTCTGAGACACATTATGCTGCAGGCCCTAAAGAAAGAGAACGTTTGTCAAAGCCATTTCAGTCAGCGAAATGGCTACAGCAACAGACGTGGTATACAGGCCGTAACCAAATGAGACGATTTTGTCAGCGTTAGGTCGAGATGGGCAAGATGAGACGAGACGTCGTGACGTACCTTGAGGCCCTCGAAGTCCATGGCGCGTTCTTCCTTGGCGGCTGCTGGTTGTCAACAGAGCTGCGGCCGAGCGGCTGCCAGGATCCAAGGCCGGGCGGCGTATCCCTGTGGTAAACAAGTTGAGAACCTGTTCTACTGCTCAGCCAAGCTGCTGCCGCCTTATCACGTAATTTCCTACGCTCTCTTATTTACTTGAACTTGTGTACGTAATTCTGGGCGAAAGTCTGCAGAGGTGCCAAAAGTAGAACAATACTGCAGAGAGTTGGTGAACACGGGCGGAACTGTGAAACACAGCGTGCAGTTTCAGAACTAGCTAAATGATTTCACATATTTAATATTAATCTATTCCTTACCATAATAAGAATTAGTATTTCAATGATAGTTCAATGATGACGAGATATACTTTGAGAAAAAAAATGTTCAAATGTTTGTAGAGATTATGGGACTTAACTACGGGGTCATCAGTCCCTAAACTTACAAACTACTTATGAACTGAAACTTCTTGGCAGATTAAAATTGTGTGCCGGAACCGGGACTTGAACCTTGGGACCTTTGCCTATCGCGGGTAAGCGCAATACCGACTGTGCTATCCTGACTCGACTCACGAGGCCGCCTCACAACTTTACTTCCGCCAGTACCTCGCCTCCTACTTTCCAAACTTCACAGAAGCTCTCCTGCGAACCTTGCAAGACTAGCACTCCTGGAAGATAGGATGTGGTGGGGACATGGCTTAGCCACAACCTAAGGGATGTTTCCAGAATGAAACTTTCACTCTGCAGCGGAGTGTGCGCTGATATGAAACTTCCTGGCAGATTAAAATTGTGTGCCAGAACCGGGACTCGAACCTGGGTTCGAGCACCGATTCCGGCGCACAATTTTAATCTGCCAGGAAGTTTCATATCAGCGCATACTCCGCTGCAGAGTGAAAGTTTCATTCTACTTATGAACTGGCTTATACTATGGACGGCACAAATATCCATGCCCGAGGGGGAGTTCGAACCCCCGACCGCAGTGACCGTGCAGACTGTGACTGGCGTGCCGAAGACGCTCGGCCACCGCGGCCGACTATAATTTGAGAAAGGACTTTTCAAGGGCTACACACAAAATTCTAAAAACAAGTTCAAATGTTTATTAAGCTTAAGGGACTTATGTACGGGGTCATCAGTCCCTAAACTTACAAACTACTTATGAACTACCTTATACTAAAGACGACACAAACATCCATGCCCGAGGGGGATTGGAATCCCCGACCGTAACGGCCGTGCAGTCGGTGACTGCAGCACCGCAGACCGCTCGGCCACTGCCGCCGGCCACAAAATTCTCTTTATTCACTTAAAGTGATGAGTGCTATCGACAAGGGATCTCAACTCGATTCCATATTTTTAGATTTGCGGAAGGCTTTTTACACTGTCCATCACAAGCGGCCTCCAATCAAATTGCATCCTTTCGGAATATCGTCTTAGTTGTGCGACTGGATTCACCATTTGCTGTCAGGAAGGACACATTTTGTTGTAATTAAAGGGAAGTGTTAAAGGGCCCCTATGGTTCCTTGTCTTTATAAATATTTTAGGAAACATCTGAGCAGCTCTCTTAGACTGTTCGCGGATAATGCTATCAAAAGTAACTGGAAAACGATTTAGAGAATATATCTGAATGGAGCGAAAATTGACAGTTGACCCTAAAGAATGAAAAATGTGAGATCTTCCGTATCCCTTTAAGGCACTACACGCACAATTGTGCGGTTCTGGTTTTGCTCGCTAGGAAGTTCGGGCCTGCATCACACAATCGTGGATGGTCTGTGATAACGTGCGCAACGTGTTTTAGTTCCATGTTTCTACGCTGTGTGGTACCAGCAGTCGGCAATATTCCAGTACACTTACATTCACGGCAAGAAAGACTTGCCAACAAGGTGTTGATATCCTTGTTTTGTCATGTGAAGCTATCATATCTGTCAGCCAGTTGATTTTATATGATCATGTGATGTTATTATGTCATTTCTTACAAAGGCAAGTTACTGTAAGATCGTGCAGATCATAAAAATTTGTAGCGAAGGCCCAAAACAGACAATTGTGTGAATACAAACGTTTTGAAAATCAATGTACTTTCTTTTTTGTAATGAATGACAGTATATATTTTGCATTTTAAATGTCACTTACAACCTTGGGTCTGAAAGGAATATGAGCACAAAACGAAATCCGTTAAACTCCATTTACACGATCTCCTCATCAGGAAATTTCTGTAATATGCTTCAATAATTATTTGTCTCCCTCACGCATAATCTGAGAACACCACTCCATGACAGGCCCAAAAACAACATAATCTTGGTCGAAAGCTATGAAAATTGACCATTTTCGGCGGTCGTGAATCCACGTGTTTCCCTTTCTTTGTTTTGATCGTCTGTCTCGGGGATATAATGTTAATTCAGCATTCATCTGTCTTGTTAAGGCGGCTAAAGAATTCATCCGGTCTGGCAGAGTTGCAACATTTCCAGTGATCTTGTACATTGTTGACAAATCTGCTACAATTATCAAGTAATTTTATTTACTGAAATTTTACCCGACAGAAGTCGCTAACACTGTCATGGTTCGTGGTCTCAGCAAAGATGGTGACATTAAGACAATCAGCAATAATTAATACTACTAAAAATTTCTGGGCTATTATGCCATGGTCTTGCGGATTTATTATTGAAACCCAACGTTTCGTCTCCAACTGCGGAGGACATTTTCAAGGAGGATCTTGGTACTTTTGTATGTCCGATGCACACCCTGACCAACACCACCTAGAGAGAAGGCCGCGGCGCTCTCGTGTGACGTCAGGCAGAGTAGGTTGCGCGCGCGTAGCTGGGTAGCCGCTGGGGCACGGCCCACTATGCCGAAGCAGCGAGCCAGTCAGCTATGAGCGCGCAACCTACTCTGCCTGACGTCACACGAGAGCGCCGCGGCATTCTCTTTAGGTGGTGCCCTGGCTCGCTAGTGACTGAAGCCAAACTCCGTTTACGAGGGCTCGCGTGCAGAGGTGTGACGTCAGATGTTTTTGATATGCGTGCGCAATTCGTCGTTGCCGATTGCCGTCGTCCCATGGTGGAAGACTGTTACATTTCTTCTTCAACACCGGAATCCAGATTTCTTTTAGTTTCACGCCGTCCTCCATGCTATTGAAATTATTGGGGTGTTTTACAATTTCTATAGCCTCTCTGTGCAGTCTTTCGTGGCATCTACTTGTGGCTGCTAAAACCTGAGTCTTATCAAATTGAATAAGGTGGTCCCCTGGTTGAAAAACATGTTCAGCTACAGCTGGTCTGTCAATCTCTCTCCTTCTACAGTTCTCCTTGTACTCTTCTAGTCGTTTTTTGACTGGTCTTTTGTGGTACCCACGTATGTCTCCACAGCTACACGGAATCCTATAAATTCCTGCTTTTTCCAGCGATTTGCGAGCAGCCTTTGACGATTTCAGGTGATCCTGTATCTTCCGAGTAGGTTTGTAAATAACGACAACATACCGTTTCGTCAAAATTTTACCGATACTGTCGGTGACGTCCTTAATAAAAGGCAGAAAGACTTTGGATTTCATAGGAAACTTTTCATCGTTTTCAACTTTACGTGTCGGTCTCAACACTCTCCTTATAATAGCCATTCTTATGTAAAGCATTATCAGGTGTTTCAATTCCGGGTCGAGTAACTCCGGTTCGCAGATGTTCCTTGCTCTGTCCGACAACGTATTTATAACACCCTGCTTTTGATGTGGGTGGTAGTTTGAAACACGGTGCAGATAACGGTCTGTGAGTGTGGGCTTCCGATAAACTGTATGGCCCAATCGTAAACGGAGTTTGGCTTCAGTCAGTAGTGAGCCAGGGTTTGCATCGGACATTCAAAAGTGCCACGATCCCCCTTGAAAATGTCCTCAGCAATTGGGAACGAAACGTTGGGTTTCAATAATAAATCCATAAGACCACGGCATAACAGCCCGGAAATTTGTAATAATATTGACCTTTCCGACCGTGAAAGTTTACATTTTACAATCAGCAATAATTTTAGCAGAGACCAGAGGTAGGGCGCAGGGCAGACTTTGTATATCAGAGCAGAGAGCATGCTTCAGCCTTGAAGGGAGGCCGAAGTGGCGGTCTCAACCACAGCGCCATTCCTCCACGCCACCTCATTTTATTGGTCCACAACTGCGCAACCATGTGGCAAGAGGAGTGGAACGTTTCTATACAAACAAAAGGGCGTTTCTACGGTATGATACAGCCTCGGATACCTTCACAGTCATGGTTCATGAAAACACATTTGAGCAGATCAACTATTTCGACGATCATCCGACTTCGATTCAATCACGCTTCCTTTCCTCTCCATCTTCATCGGATCAATGTCTATAGATCGCCTGCATGTGAATGTGATCCAGAATCCGAAGCGGATATCAACCACAACTTGTTTAAGTGTTCTAAATATGATTGTGAACGAGTGGTATTTTTGAAGTTATTGGTGAATATGGGGTACCAACTACCTCAGACAGCTACATCTCTCTTATGCTCCAAAGACACACGGCTTTATAAATCAATTGTTAAGTTCCTTAATAATATTGGTCTTCATCTATAGTATGTAGAAGCTGAATTTTTCTATATATATATATATATATATATATATATATATATATATATATATATATATATATATATATAACGTAATGTGTAAAATTGTGTTATGGATGGCTAAATCGAGGATATGCTCGGAAGGCCAAATAGAGAAAAAAAGGAAACAAAAAAACATGTCAGCTGCGGCAGTCGACGGACTTTTTTACTCCTGACGAAGATGGTGGCCATCGAATGCTGGAGGTTTTATTTGAAATAATGCGCCTTGTTAACAGATTTTATTCGGGCTAAAAGTAGTAAATGAGCAGTGCAACAACTGATGATGCTCGAAGCAGTGAGGATATACATTGTAGATTGCCTATAGCAGGAAAACAATTTCTTAAAAAGATAAATTTGATAATATCGAATATAATTTGACTATTACTAACTTCTTTTCAAAAGATAGCCTTTTTATTCTGGAGTGTAGCCTCGTACATGTGTGAAATTTGGACGATAAGGTGTTCAGAAAAGAAACGTGTGTTGGTAGGAGCTGTGAGGAAGTGGTAAGGTACTAGAAAATAATTAGATTAAACATTCACAGGAATCAGTTTATTACAAAAGTAACCTTATAATTGCAATCACTGGCTTGAAGCATAACATATCACCTGAGATAAGATCTAATTTTACAGCAATTAACGTGAGACCAGAGGAACAAAAATTAATTACAATGCATAAATGTACAGAAATAAAGAACAATTTTAGCGAATAGCACTACATACTAGACTAGGTGTGATGAATAAATTATGTTCCGACACTTTTTAAAAAGAAAATGTGACTACTCAAGCAGAATAAGTAAATAACTTTAATTGTTTTAAAGTGAGTACTTCAAATAACATATACAAAATCTGTTAAATTTTTAAACAGTATTACAGGATGGTAAGGCTCTCGAATTAAACAGTTCCAGATCAGAATGAAACTAACGAATTTCTGTAAAAGTCTTTAAACAGCAAGGTAATAATCCAAATTAATTTACAACAGGACAACCATTAAAACAAATTACTCAACTTCAGAGCCTGGCTCCCAAATGGCCCTTTTACGGTGCAGTAATATACGAAACATTTGTACAGAATACCTGAAACGCAGAATTAGTTACCACAAGCAATGAGTATACTTAAGACATAAACCATAGTTGTGGGTCTAAACAACAACTGAAATTAAGCTGTTGGAAACCATAAATAACGTACAACTTCACAACGTAACTTAGAAAAACGCAACTGTGGGAACTTGGCAATAGGATGAACACCGAACTCACCTCAGGCACTTCTTGCTTCGGCCGCCGTCAAATTCTCACTTTCATCCACAATCGTCACGTCCTCTCTGGCGAAAAGTATCGATTCAACCTTCGATCCTATCTGATACATGTGCAGCAAAAGAAATTACCCCGACACGACAGCCACGCACTGTACAAGACGGATAGAAACTTTCTTCTTTAAATAGAATGCTGAAGAATAACTATGAGGCACTGAAACCAGGGTGGGAGTGGGAAAAAGAAATGTATATATGGCACTACTTAACTTGCTGTGGCCTTCAGTCCGAAGAATGATTAGATGCAGCGGTCGCCTTTAAACAACTGGCTATCCAGGAACCTTCCAACCCAAATTCTCAACTTCTAGCACACGACGGTGGTAGTGCCTCCCTGCCCATCAGCTAGGAATCAGCGGATAGGACACATCGTAAGTCAAGAAGAAATTTTTAATTTTGACCATAGGAGAAGTGTGTGCGATAAAAATTGTAGAGAAGAACCCAAGGGATAAATGGAGTGTGGACGTTCAAATGGATGAAGACTAAAATGTTCAAATGTTTGTATAGTCTATGGGACTTTACTACGAGGTCATCAGTCCCTAAACTTACAAACTACTTATGAACTACTTACGAACTAGGACGGCACAAATATCCATGCCCGAGGGGGGATTCGAACCCCCGACCGTAGTGGCCGTGCAGACCGTGACTGGAGCGCCTCAGTCCCCTCGGCCACCGCGGCCGACGGATGAAGACTGCTGTATATATATATGAAGAGGACTACATAGAACTATCCTGGAGAGCTGCGTCAACCCAGTGTGCGCAATGAAGAGTACAATGACAACCAAATTTAAATGTAGCTGAGAGTATTTCTGATATCGGGACAACATACGATAACACATTCACACAGTTGTGACATTAAGCCATGGAACAGGTAGGCGACAACGTTGAAAATTATGTGACATTTGCAAAGTGCTGAATAGCACCAGAATTCCATGTTTTTACAAGCTTGTGTGTCAATTTGTACCTCTCTATCTACATCGTTCCGTGATTTATTAAGTTTTCAAATTTATACTGACTTATTGATCATCCAGTATATTGCGCACTCGAGTTAACTGAAATTGGCAACAGCTCAAAATTCTTGGCCATGACCATGATCATGACAATCAAAGATGGGGTCTACCTGGAAATTTGAATGCTCAAATTTTTTTTGGCGGGAAAAACTTATAATTTTCACCACTAGATATCAGCACCGCCTCTCTCCTCCGCTCCACTATGCAAATTAAGGTACTTTTCCTACACCACCCAGTCATCATTCAATGAGTGCTCACCTCCAACCCCCACCACTTTGACATAATCATGGCATACCCCAGAGTACTCTGTCGGTCTCCGTTGTATCCAGTTGGTCGTTGGGTATGGAAGAATGAATTGTCAGCTGCATTAAATCGTCTGCCGGATACGGAAGAATGAAGTGTCGTCAGCATCAATTGTCTCAGGGTAGAAAGAAGAAGAATCAAACATGAAAGTATCTCATGTTATATATCTAGGTGCTACATTTTTCTTATTTCACACTATTTAATGTACCTGATTTTCGGTATTATTTGTGTGTGCAGCACTAACGGGTTCCAGCATATCTATGTCTGCTCAGTCCTGTCCCAGCGTTTCTGAGCATGCAGCACCTACGTTGATGGACCTAACCAAAATGTTGGAGAAGGATACAGAGCTACTGGCGTCGATCCTGATCATCCATGTGACACAAGGTAAACCACCACCTCAGCAACAGCAGCAGATTACATCATGCTGCTACCCCCGACACCCTGGAGGTCAGTACTGGTGTCCAACATACTCTCCCTCGGTTGTGCATCAACAAGAAGAAACTACACGATCTGTTGGGTATTAAAGGAAGCACGATCGCCTCCGTTGATCAGTCTTCTCTGGTAGTTGAAAGTGTCAACATGGGTTTCTCGATTGTGCTAAACATCCCTGAGCTACTGGGAAGGACGACAAGAACAGCGGACGAACGCTTTGGATTGTGGCTCTTACTGAAAACCCAGGACAAACTTGTAATTAAGATTGGTAACATAAATTTCGCCGAAAATACTACGTTTCTCTGCAAGAACAACTTAGAGGTTCCTACATCAATTACAAGGCATTTTTGCGACAACATTATGATAGTTAAAATCTGTGATCAAATGAACAGTCAGGAGCAGACAGAGAAGAGCCGGTCTTTAATGTTAAAGTAGGATATGTGTGTATCTTTCAACTTCTACCTGCGTAGTAAATTCGACAAGTTCGTCACTGCAAGACGTGGTGTTAAGACCAAGTTGCCGTTTCTCGCGAAGGTGTGGCAGCAAAAAATGTCTGTAAATCTATCGGACCAAACTGCGTGGTCATCAGTCCGTAGCTTACAAACTACTTAAACCTAGGTAGACTATCCTAAGGACAACACACACACCCATGCCCCAGGGAGGACTCGAACCTCCACGACGAGCAACCGCGCGCTCCGCAGCGAGGTGCTTTAGACCGCTCGGCTACTCCACCACAGCTGGCAGCAAGAGGAATAGGCCTACTGGAGACACTAGGCAAGTAAAAATTGGAAAACATCTCGAAGAAGTATGTGAATCCTGGGGCTATATCTTATAAAGTGCAATTAGCCGCTTTAAACTTTATGTTTTAATGAAACAGCTCCCTGCTATACTACAACAGTTTCCTGTAGATGACTTCTGTCTTCTGAATTTGGTCATCACGCAAGACTTTGCAAGGATTTTTAACAAAGTGGAGATGTGGGAGTACCTCGTATCCAACCAAGATTTTCGCATGGAAGGAGACTACACAGGAAACACCATCTTGATTGTGGGCAACGAAAGACAGTTGTAATAGATTTTTTATCGTGGATGACGTCGAATTGCCGAGCAAAATTATATACTACAGTTATATGTCAAATCATGAGCCCTGATGTCAACAATGTATTGGTAACCACAATATCGATTTTATAAAGTGTCCAGACAGATGATTGTGAGAGACGTGTATTTCTAAGCTGTGTCAAGAAGATGTAATTAACAGGTTGAAAGCTACGATAAATTATCGAATGGCTCGTTGTTTTGATCCTCTACAAGACTGTTTATATGTTTTAAACAAGAACAAACGGTATCTGAAATGTGCCCTCTTTGTAGTGTGGCCCTCTCCTTCACGTGGATACAGTTAACGAGGCAACTGTTGTGTAGTGTTTAATAGTGTTCTGCAATTTGTTTACTGGGGTAATAAGAATTCCCGAAAATTGGCAGGTGTACAGGTAAATCTTCCAGACCTTAAAGACCGAGAAAAGCTTATACAATATTGTTTGTCAGCTATTAGTAAATAGTCTTCCTGTAAATTATCTGGAGATTCGTAATACTGACTCCAGCTAGGACAATTAAGTATAATGCGGAAGAGCTACATTAATGCAGGTGAAACATATTTAGCCCAATCCAGAACATTGTTCACTACAATACCTCCAGATATATCGCCGCATTAGGTGTGGTACCTACAATGTTATTCAAAAAGTACACCAAAAAGACTAAATCCATCTAACAGGCTCCAGCCATTCCTCATTAAAGAAATTACACCTCTAAGTGCAGTTAACGTCTTATGCGCAAGGAAAAGAAAACTGGAAATTGATGAGATCGAACCTAAGGAAAGGAAACTCGAATATACTGCGATGACAAATGATTTAAAGGAAGAGGAGGCTATTGCACATGTGCAAGCACGATTCATGCGTGCCTTTAAACACGGAGTAGGGCTAAATCTGCCTAGAACTTGCGTTTTTAAGAAATGCCGTGGAATGGATGTTGTACATTTAGCATCGGAGAACCCGTTTGCAGAGTTTAAGACCGATGGAATAACTACATATAATGACCACACATTTGCAAAAATTGTAAATTTAAAATTCCATACAGAAATTCCACAACAGTGTGGTCTAGAAGAGCAGATAGTGTACACGCAAGATTTGGAGAGCTTTAACAGTAGTGCCATGCAGGAAATAAAAGGTAAAATTAAATTACCCAAATCCTCTCGGCTAGAAGAATTGCCGGAGGGTTTAGAAATGGTTATTAAAGCCATAAAAGAGATCGATTACAGGAAGATACGAAGATATGACAGGAGTTCAAAAACTTACCTTTAACTTACCTTTCCTTTACCTGTCGAATTATTGGCTGGAGAAGGAAATAAAAGATTCCGATATCGAACTAAGATATATGTTAAAAATTAAACTAGACATTGTTAAAGTTACACCAAACTGTCTTATGTGTCAAAATGTATATACAGGGTGTTACAAAAAGGTGCGCCAAACTTTCAGGAAACATTCCTCACACATAAAGAAAGAAAATATGTTATGTGGACATGTTTCCGGAAACGCGTAATTTCCATGTTAGAGCTCATTTTAGTATTTCTCTTTATATGTAAATTGAAATAATTCCTGCAGACAATTGTCAAAATGCCCAATTGTTTCGTTAGTATATACTGTACTTCCTCGATTCACCGCCAGTTGGCCCAATTGAAGAATGGTAATGTTGACTTCAGTGCTTGTGTTGACATGCGACTCATTGCTCTACAGTACTAGAATCAAGCACATCAGTACGTAGCATCAACTGGTTAGTGTTCATCACGAACGTGGTTTTGCAGTCAGTGCAATGTTCACAAATGCGGAGTTGGCAGATGCCCATTTGATGTATGGATTAACACGGGGCAATAGCCGTGGCGCGGTACATTTGTATCGAGACAGATTTCCAGACGAAGGTATCCCGACAAGATAGACGTTCGAAGCAATTGATCGGCGTCTTATGGAACACGGAACATTTCAGCCTCTGACTCGCGACTGGGGAAGATCTAGAACGACGAGGACATCTGCAATGGACGAGGCAATTCTTCGTGCAGTTGACGATAACCCTAATGTCAGCGTCAGAGAAGTTGCTGCTGTACAAGGTAACGTTGACCACGTCACTGTACGGAGAGCGCTACGGGAAAACCAATTGTTTCCGTACCATGTACAGCGTGTGCAGGCACTATCAGCAGCTGATTGGCCTCCACGGGTATACTTCTGCGAATGGTTCATTCAACAATGTGTCACTCCTCATTTCAGTGCAAATGTTCTATTTACGGGTGAGGCTTCATTCCAACGTGATCAAATTGTAAATTTTCACAATCAACATGTGTGGAGTGACGAGAATCCGCACGAAATTGTGCAATCAAGTCATCAATACAGATTTTCTGTGAACGTTTGGGCAGGAATTGTTGGTGATGTCTTGATTGGGCCTCATGTTCTTCCACCTAAGCTCACTGGAGCACATTATCATGATTTCATAGGGATACTGCTAGAACATGTGCCTTTACAAGTACGACACAACATGTGGTGCATGCACGATGGAGCTCCTGCACATTTCAGTCGGCGTGTTCGTGCGCTTCTCAACAACAGATTCGGTGACCGATGGATTGGTAGAGGCGGACCAATTCCATGGCCTCCACGCTCTCCTGATCTCAACCCTTTTGACTTTCATTTAGGAGGGCATTTGAAAGCTCTTGTCTACGCAACCCCGGTACAAAATGAAGAGGCTCTTCGTGCTCGTATTGTGGACAATACGCCATTCTCCAGGGCTGCATCAGCGCATCAGGGGTTCCATGTGACGGAGGGTGGATGCATGTATCCCCGCTAACGGATAACATTTTGAACATTTCCTGTAACAAAGTGTTTGAAGTCACGCTGGTACGTTCTGTTGCTGTTTCCATTCCATGATTAATGTGGTTTGAAGAGAAGTAATAAAATGAGCTCTAACATGGAAATTAAGCGTCTCCGGACACATGTCCACATAACATATTTCCTTTCTTTGTGTGTGAGGAATGTTTCCTGAAAGTTTGGCCGTACCTTTTTGTAACACCCTGTATAAAGATCTGTTGTCTGTATGTCAACGTGTATACTAAATGTAATAAACGTTTTATGCTTATTTACTAATCTACCAAAAATCCTAAGAAATCCCAAATTTTTTGTGATATATGTGGATATATCTATAACGGAATAATCACTCGCGTACAATACTCTCGGTGTTCTTGCCGCGTCAAATATGGGTAGGAGCCCAAGCTTTCGACTATATCCTCCATAGTTGTCGTCAGGGTAAAACTGACTGCCGTGAACTGGAGGCTTCCGCTTATATAACCAGAAGACGGCTTCTCATTGGCTAGCTTACGTCACAGCGGTAATGGCGCGTACTTTGGTGGTGCCAACTAACCACCTAGAATTTTCTAGCGCACTCTATTCCGCGTTGTTAGCAGCGCCATCTCTCGCAGCAGGCGGTAATCTGCTGGAAATACTAAAGGTTCTGGGAGCCAACCTCTGTTCCTTCTCCAGTGCTCGCTTAAATGCATTGCTGAGTGCATATCCGGAGTCTCTATTGATATTATTATCGCATAATCTGATTTCAATCGCCTCCCTGATGACAGAATCCCAGTAGTTGGAAGCGTGAGCCAGTACTTTCGTTTCTTCAAAGAAAATCCGGTGTTTATTTAACAGGCTATGCTCAACCACCGTAGATTTTTCTAAATACCTGTATTTCAAGTGACGCTGATGTTCAACGCAGCGTTCAGAAGCAGTTCTTATTGACTGCCCCACGTAATTTTTGTCACACTCGCACGGAATGCTGTATATTCCCGGCACTCTCAGACCGAGATTGTCTTTGACGGGTGGCATCATTTCTTTCATCTTCTTGGTAGGACAAAAGACAGGTCGGATCCCCTGCCTATTTAGGACTCTTCCGATTTTACTGCTTGTTGCACCGCAGAACGAAAGCCGCGCGATGTGTTGGCCCTCTTGATTTGTTGAAATAGCATCATGTCTAGGTTTCCTCGACAGTGTGGACCTAATAATACGGAATATCCATTCTTTCTGAAGACCTTCTTCAGGTGGTTGATATCAGAGTCGAGGTGGTTTTCGTCTGAAATAATCCTTGCTCTGTGTACCAAGGTGTTCAGCATAGCTTTCTTCTGAGTGGGATGATGAAAGCTACGGGCATTCAGATACAAGTCTGTATGCGTCGGCTTTCTGTACACAGGGTGTCCAAGTCGTCCATCTGATTTTCGTTCAACCAACACGTCTAAGAAGGGTAGCTTCCCGTCTTTCTCTACTTCCACTGTAAATCTTATGTTGGGGTGTATTCCATTCAAATGATCCACGAACTGCTGCAGTGCCTCATTCCCGCGTGGCCAGATAAAAAATGTATCGTCAACATACCTATAGAAGCAAGATGGACGAAAGGGAGCACTGTTCAACGCTCGTTCTTCAAAATCCTCCATGAAGAAGTTCGCAATGGCTAGTGACAGTGGCGAACCCATGGCTGTTCCTTCAGTCATTTCATAATAATTTCCACCATACAAAAAAAAAAAGTGGTCGTCAAAGTGTGCCGAAATAACTTCAAAATTTCAGGAGAGAAGTGAGCAGCCAGCAGTTTTAATGTGTCTTCCACTGGAACTTTCGTAAAAAGAGAAACCACATCGAGGCTGACCATTATGTCATTCTGGCCTATCCTCATCTGCTTTATGATGCTAACAAACATTTTTGAATTGTTAATATGATGAGAGCAGTGGCCGACTATTGGTGACAATAATTTTGTTAAGTATTTGGCCAACCGATAAGTGGGTGATCCAATGGCACTTACAATCGGTCTTAGAGGGATCCCATCCTTATGCACCTTAGACAAACCATACAACCTGGGTGGCCTAGGTGCTCTAGGTCTTAGATTTTTCACTAGTTCTTCTGAGAGGCCAGATGTCCTCAATAGCTCCCCTGTCTTCCTACTAAGTATTGTTGTGGGATCACGTTTGAGACGCCGGTATGTGGTGTCTTCCAATAACACTTTCACTTTCTCGTGATAGTTGATAGTATTGAGGATGACTGTAGCATTCCCCTTGTCAGCAGGTAAAACAACTAAATCGCTGTCCTTCTCCAATGATTTCAGCGCCATTTTCTCCTCTCTACTTATATTGGACTTTGGAGGTTTGGCTGTTGCTAAAATCCGACTCGTGGCGAGCCTTATATTATCTGCAGCTTCTTCAGAAAGGTGTCGAACCGCTTGTTCCACTCCGCTGATAATCTCGGGCACTGGTATCTTACGAGGAGCAGGCGCAAAATGCAATCCTTTACTGAGAACAGAAATGGTGGCTTCATCCATTTCCTTGTCGGATAAACTGATGACAGTGCGGTTATCATTTTTGGATTTTGCAACGCTTTGTTCCCGATTAAGGCGCACAAATTTGTCGGCCTGTTTTTCCGTTATCTTGCTTAAATAAGATCGATGATATGCAGCCAAAGTCATGTCGACCATTTCCCAGTCCCAAGGTGACAGAACAGCAGACAGAAGTAAATGGCAGCTGTATAAGGTACGAGCGTTGGCATCAAGTTCATACCCGGTGTGACGTATTCTTTCCTTGACGATTGCATGGCTTGTCTTCCGTACCTTTAGTACTTCCCGCAGATAACCGCCTGCTGCGAGAGATGGCGCTGCTAACAACGCGGAATAAAGTGCGCTAGAAAATTCTAGGTGGTTAGATGGCATCACCCAAGTACGAGCCTTACCGCTGTGACGTAAGCTAGTCAATGAGAAGCCGTCTCCTGGTTATATAAGCGGAAGCCTCCAGTTCACGGCAGTCAGTCTTACCCTGACGACGACTATGGAGGATATAGTCGAAAGCTTGGGCTCCTACCCATATTTGACGCGGCAAGAACACCGAGAGTATTTTACGCAAGAACTACGTCGCGAAAGTCTTCGTACGGAATAATCACTCGTTTGCGAAACTTCTACACTTACATACTATACAGAATAACTACAGTACTGTGGTGTAAAATATATTTGATAGGTGAATTATGCAGGTGATAAATGCTAAAACTAAAATCTACGTCGTTAATCTGATTTCGTCATCAGACCGGAAGTTGCGTTCGGAACACCATTAATACTATAGATAAGAGATACTATAGATAAGACTCTGACAGGTTAAACATGCGAACCCAACCTGGTTGATTATTTTCATCTATTCATGGCCATTCCACATTGCGACAGACTTGATTAATTACAGCAGGAAAGGTCCATTGGGTTCCCACCAAGTATTGAACCCATCCGTGGATTAAAATAGCCGCACTGTTCAAAAAAATGTTCAAATGTTTGTTAAGCTTATGGGACTTAACTACGGGGTCATCAGTCCCTAAACTTACAAACTACTTATGTACTACTTACGAACTAGGACGGCACAAATATCCATGCCCGAGGGGGAATTCGAATCCCCGACCGTAGTGGCCGTGCAGACCGTGACTGAAGCGCCTTAGTCCCCTCGGCCACCGCGGCCGGCGGTAATCAGACAACAGAAGCAAACACAATAATGCTTTGAAGGACTATAAGTAGTAACAATTATCTGCAATTGTTATATTTATTTCGGGTGTTCATCGTTAAGAAACGTAGTGTTCACACTTTTCACATTTTATGAAAGCATTTTCCGGCTAGAACATTTTTTCCGAAAAGTGCTTAAGTGCAAAGCATGCTTTGATTTGATGCATACCAAGCGTGCTGAATCATTGGGGTTAAAACGAGCACTGAAAATTGATGCTGTATGATTAAATATGTTTTAATTCAAACTTCTCTTGGCGATAACTTTCTCTGTAGTAGGAATTCAGTTACAACAGTGGCGCGAGCTATACTCTGAGTGGGAGCCAAGCGTATTAGAAATCGTAGTAGTTGAGGTTCAGATGCTTATTACTATAAACCTTCAAGTATTTTCAGCAAGCGCGACAGATTTATGCTTGTGTTATATTTTGTAAACCCTCAGCACTTAAACTGCTAAGTCAAGCTGCACAGAGGTGTGAGGCGTATGGAGGGACAACTGCCCCCCCTCCCCCCCAGCCGGAAGGCCAGGACGCCCAGGCCT
The DNA here is from genome assembly GCA_026315105.1 of Locusta migratoria. Classification (NCBI taxonomy): domain Eukaryota; kingdom Metazoa; phylum Arthropoda; class Insecta; order Orthoptera; family Acrididae; genus Locusta; species Locusta migratoria. The sequence goes on along the minus strand of CM048745.1, from coordinate 468,468,124 downwards.
CCTGTAAACACTTGATTGCCATGTTAACAACTTCAAATGTTTGTAAATCTACGGGACTTAACAACTCTGGTCATCAGTCCCTGGGCTTACAAACTACTTAAACTAACTTATGCTAAGAACGACAAATAAATCCATGCCCGAGGGAGGACTCGGACCTCCGACGGCGAGTAGCGGTGCGCTCCACAGCTAGGCGCCTTATATGCTCGGCCACTCCACCGCGGCTGCTAACAACGTCACAGGAGAGGGGTACGGGGTGAGCGTCGCGCTATGGGTGGCTAAGGGAGGCCATGAGCCATAGTGCCTCAGCTTACGATTCGTCTAGTGTGCATTGCAGGTAGGCAGTAGAGATCCGAAACGGTCTTCCAAATGTTACTTAAAACCAACTAGCGGGCGTCATGACGTCACCGGCTCGGCCCGCTGCGCTCGTGGGCTCGCCGCCTTGGCCGGGCCTGGCGGTACCCGCAGCCGCAGCAGACTCACGAGCCTCGCTGTCGGTTACACGGGACCCAAGGAGGCCGGCGGGTTGGGTCGGCAGGCGCAACGGGTGCAGCGAGCCTGGAGAAACGAGCCGAGACGAGCCTGGAGAGCCACGCATAGCCTGTGACTCTTAACAGAAGGCGCGCAGAATTTTCGCGACAGATACAACTTACACGTGGTAATTACCTATGATTTTTTATTACTTACGCCTGCTTTATTCCAAACTTGATGAAAAGATCATTCATCAATTTCAAAACAAGAGAAAGGACACTATTGCAGGGATTCGTGTAGTGCATGGCAAAGGGTGATTCAGTTACAGAATTTCTTACAGTCTACGTTTTTATCATGATCTTGATGAAATCTCCACACTTGACATTCAAAATAAAGGTCAAGGCCTACATAAGATTTACGTGGTGGATGCCGGAGGATACTTCTCGTATATAGTTTACAAAATTTATAGTATTATTTCTAACTTCATGAAATTTCGCGCACTTGACGGCAAGACTAGCAGAAGGTCACTGTCGTGTGGTACATGGCGGAGGGTACTTCAGTTAAGAATTCTATAAAATCTAAAGTTTTATTACGATCTGCATGAAATTTAAACACTTGACATTCAAAACTAGCGGAAGGACACTGGCTACGTAAGATTCGTGTGGTACATGGCGGAGGGTACTTATGAATTCTAGCGGAAGGTCACTGTCTACATAAGATGCGTCTCGTACATGGCGGAAGGTACTTCACTTACGAATTCTACCAAATCATTACACGGATACCATCATGTATAAGATTTTGCTTCGTTAAGGGGGGCGGGGATAACTTTCACCACACTTAGTTCCGTGGCCTGTGTTTGTGTTCGACAGAGCATCTATGTCTTGTCCTGGAAGACGTAGAATAGAAAAGAATACAACAGTTTTCTCTGCAATGTGCATACTTCGAGTATTTTCCAACTGCAGCGTTCACTACAGAGTCTAACGTTTCTGAGGCGCCACTCTTTCTCTAATTCAGCATATTTGTAAGTACGTACACTCCATCATTTAATTTCCTTTTCGCATCCTCTACGGTCTCACAAGTAACAGATACATTAGAGGCTACGCATCGCTAGAGTCAGTCATTTTCGCTCTGCCAGTGATACGCAACAAAGTGAGATGGGACACTCAACTGCCGTGTTACGTCGCGACTAGTACTTCCTACTTACTTTGCAATTGCCGACGGCAACGCCCTGAACCAACCTTTGTTTACGGCCAGAGAGGGCCGAAGGCGTCCGACAACACTCGACAGTACACGATCGATGCACATGGATCCGCAATCTACAAAAATGTTCAAATGTTTGTAGAGCTTATGAGACTTGACTACGGGGTCATAGGTCCATAAACTTACTACTTATGAATTAGCTATCACTAAAGACGGCACAAACATCCATGCCCGAGGGGGGAATTCGAACACCCGACCGCAGCGGTCGTGCAGACCGTGACTGGCACGCCGCAGACCGCTCGGCCACTGCGGCCGGCCGCATTGTACACTCACGCTATTGTCACAGTGCGGCTACGTAATCTGAGCGTTTGCTGAAATGGATAGTTATCGCGCAAATATACGTCGTCACAAAGTACATTTATAAGAAAAACTTAAATAATTTTCAGTTTTCATCGACTACTCAAACTAAGGCTCAACAGGGTGAATGGGTGAATGGCAAATCTACACCAGCGTCCATCCTGCCAGCGGGGACATCTTCCTTTTTGTTATTAGCCTGTACCTCAATATTTTAATTTCTTAGATTTTAGTATAAACAGCAAATGTATTTTTATCAGCTACCCGCAAAACCAAATTATTACATTGCAAAATAATTTTATTTTAATTCCGTACAATTTTCTGTAGAAAAATATATTAATAGAAAATGTATTATGCATACGCTCCAGTTACTCCATAGTAACATTCCAGGTTTTATTTCAGTTCACATATTTTTCCTTCAGAAGTATATATTAAAAACGACTGTATGTTTTTCCTTTGCAAACATGCTGCAGCATTGTTTTATCGTAAAACAATACAATTATATTCTTAATATTCATTTCAATTGCTTTCCTGTTCAAGAATGAGTTAACACATTATACAGTTCTATTATCTGTTGCATATGTACCAGTGAGCGTAATTATAACGCCCGTACGCCATACGAAATAAATGATAGAACAAGTCAACAGTTCGCAGCGCCTTCAGCTGAAATAGCCATTATAAGTTGAACGGGTAATACTGTGACAGTACACGCTTTAGTATCCGTCGCTAAGGAGTGTGATGGAAATGTTTCATTCTACGTCCCACGTGCGCAACCAAGCAGCACAGTGGCTGACTCGGAGGCAAAGTGAGACGGGCGGCACAGTGCAGTCTAATGGGGCCGCGCAGACTGGCAGTAGAGGGTAGGGGGCGCGACGCTGATGCGACCTGCACTGCACCTGAACAGCGCTGGGCTGCGTGTCGGGCTGCGTGTCGCTGCAGCCGAGTAGAGGCACAGAAAGGGGAGGAGAGGCGGGGAGCGGGCGAGCACTCTGCCGTACGCTCTGTATCCAAAGTGGCACTATTGGTGGTTCTTCAAAATGTTACAATGTATGTAAAACTATTGGACCCTACTGCTATAGTAATCAGTCCATAGACTTAAAAATTACTTAAACCAAATTACACTAAGGACAACACACACACACACACACACACACACACACACACACACACACACACATGCCTGCGGGAGGACTCGAACCCTCGGCGGGAGTGACCGCCCAGTCCATAGATTATTGGCTGTCCGAACAATATTGCCTTACGTCTGAAAGTGTTTGTCATAGACTAGTGATTCGTTTTTCAACATTTAAGTTCTCTTTTCATTTGTGCATTATACTTTTCACTTACTGCGTACTTATATCTGTACAGTTTTGTTTAGTGAAATATTGTAACATCGTATAATCAACAACCAACGCAGAAAATTTTAATTTTGTAGTAGGACATCGTCGACAGTGTAGTAGATAAATGGATGCAACATTTTATGGCTTCTTAAATAAATAAAACCAATTATATTGTTCCTAAGGAACTAGTGAAAGTCTAGATAATTTTGTCAGAATTGTGATAGTTACTGTAATTAGTGCTAAAGAATTGTTTTATCCATACATAATGTGGTTAGAATCTCAAAGATAAATTTTAAAGCTCAAGTCAACATTCCATATCTTCGGGAGTTTATCTTTTCTTGGTTGTCATTTTTTGTATCAGTTATTTACTGGAAGATGAGCTTATGATTCGAAACCTAGGTCATTCATTATTAATAAATGAAATAAGGCTTTCGTTTGGTTAAAACACACACAATTGCGAGATTTCAACGTCTACCGTATCTCAAAGGTACCACCAATTCCAGTTCATTTGCAATAGTCTCTTGCAAATTACACTCATGTAAGTGAAAGGCGTCATATATAATTGCATATTATACTTCTGAAAACTGCCTGTTAGTCACTCCGATGTAAGATCAGCCTCACTTGTCTTCGTAGTAGTTTGACATCTTCCAGATTTTCCATTCACTCTAATACATTCATTTGGTGATATTTTAATGCAGTAATAAATAAAGCAATACTTCGTCGCTAAAATGAGTATGAAATTTGACGATTGATATGACCACATGATTCCCAATGCGCAGGGATGGAAATGGAAGCACCAGTGCCTCGAAAACGAATTAACATTTATCGTTCTGCTCGGTTTCAAATGAAAAGTCAGAATATTGTCTACATTTCAAACACATCAACTTTTGATCAAAAATCGACTGTACCAAAAACTCTATGCAATGTGTTTTTACCGAAGCATATTCTTAATTTTCGTGTAATACTTCACTTAATTCGATGCTACACAGTAATCAAAATAAATTTAGGCCTTTATTACATCAAACTATAATATATGTAAAATCTTCTGCGAATTGTTTTCTTAATATGGAGTGACATATGTTTCACTTGATCTGCAAGAACATTGTAGTGAGCTGAAAGAATTATTAAATTTATTGAGTGAGTTGAGAGTATAGCATGAATGTGTGAAAATGATTTTCAGTTCAATGGTATGAAGTTATCTCGACACATTGCAGAAAGAAACTGATGAATACTTGATCTGAAGATCAAGTGTGCAAAATTTCAACAGAATCATAAGAAAACTGTTGATTTTGTCGAATTCTGTGAGTAAAGTAGCCTTCGCCATGCACCACATGGAATACTGTGTAGGCAGTGATATTCCCCTTATTTTGAAGATCAAGTATGCAACATTTCATTACGATCGGAATAAAACTGTTGATTTGTATGAATTACAAACATATGGTCGCCGAACTCCCGGAGACAGCGAGTATGGATATGGGGCGTCGAGTACCCGCGGAGCTCACGTCTGGTGGCTGCTGTGGGAGCACGCGAGTAGGACGGGGCGGCTGCGCCAGCGCACTTAGACTCGCTGTACTCGCGCAACTACAGGGGAGTTGAAGGGAGGCGTTTGTAGTGTACTATTTGGCCACGATAACTTGACGATTTTGTTGGTGCTGCCACAATCGGAGAAAATCGTCACCAGTTGAAAGTTATTCTTTTATTTACACGCGCTGTCAACCTTACAGTGGTCCTTGACGCGAAGAATTAATGTGCACATTGTTAGGGTAACGGTTCCAGCACTGCGGCAAGCAGCTGGTGCTGCCTTTCGTTCGTGCAAGACAAGCTCCCAGCAGCCACCGCGCGAATCGTCAAGTTATCGTGGCCAAATAGTATGCAACCCGCAACACCGGGCTAGGCAGGGGGACTGGATTGGTGGTTGGGCGATGCGTGGTAGAACGCGAGCTTCGGCCAATAGCATCATTCCACCGCTAGCTATTCAGCGCGTTGCAAAATATACTTCGAATTGTAGAAGTGCTTACTTCTCCAATGTACATGCGTCGACAGTAATATTGTGTGCGAAGTATTTGTTGTGGTTGACGGATCAGAAAAGAGCAAAATGTTGCTGAAACAAGTAACAGTTATAATGTTCTGAGGGTGTAAATTATTCATAATGGAGTCTGAAGCGCCGGCCGCGGTGGCCGAGGAGACTGAGGCGCTCCAGTCACGGTCTGCACGGCCACTACGGTCGGGGGTTCGAGTCCCCCCTCGGGCATGGATATTTGTGCCGTCCTTAGTATAAGGTAGTAGATAAGTAGTTTGTAAGTTTAGGGACTGATGACCCCGTAGTTAAGTCCCATAAGCTGAACAAACATTTGAACATTTTTGGAGTCTAAAGCAGACGACTTATAGGCATGCAGTGCTAACCCCAGCCAACTGAAACCACGCGAGGAGTCCTGTGAAGTTGGCACCACTTTTTTGGAAAGTGTACATGTTTTTCAGAGTTCTAGACAGATATGCAATAGTTCTGGAGTTCTCTGTACAAAATTTAAATACTTCTGCACAAATTCGCGAAAAAAATACAAAAAACTATTACAAATTTTAGTTTTTTCCAAATAATTATTTGCCTATAAGCGTTAACATAGTTCTGATCACAGCTCTAAATAGCTTTCAAAGAGTTCTGCAGAAAATCCTAATGATATTTTTTGCCCAGATAATAGTTCATGAGCTAATTGCGTAAATGAGGGACATTAACTACACAAAATTGCACCAGAGTCGTGTGAAGTTGGCACCCCTTTTATGTGGAATATACATTTTTTCAGAGTTCTGGGTAGTTCTTCTATAGTTCTAGAGTTCTCTGTACAAAATTTAAATAGTTCTGCAGAATTTCGTGAAATATCGCAGTTCTGAATAGTGGGAGAGCTGTGAAGTTGGCACCCCTTTTTTCAAAAATGTAAATTTTTTTCAGAGTTCTAGACAGATATGCAATAGTTCTGGAGTTCTCTGTACAAAATTTAAATAGTTCTACAAAATTTCGCCGAAAAATAGTAAAAATTACCACAAAATTTAGTTTTTTCAGTTTTTTTCAAAATATTTATTTGCCTATTAGCACAAACATAGTTCTGATCACAGTTCTAAATAGCTTTCAAAGAGTTCTATAGGAAATCCTAATAGCATTTCTCTGTGCAGATTATACTTAATGAGATAATTACAATAATGGAGTATCCATTTACATGCTACTGTGGAATTTGCAACTGTTTTTTTTTTTTTCAAAGAAATAGACTTTTATTCCAGAGTTCTAGGGAGATGTGCTATAGTTCTTGTTTACGATAAGCAGTAATTACTCAGACGTAAAAACAACAAATTCAATGTGCAGCGGATAGAATATCTGTCAAGACCTAAGAAAAATGTATATTTCTCGAATAAGGGGCACAAATAAGACAGCTTATCAGATATTCATAACTGTGAACATAATTTTTTTCGGGCAATTACATAGAAGTATTCACATGAACTCTAGAACTATAGTATATGTACACAGAACCCCAAAAAACAATGTGTATTTCTAGAAAAAATGTTGCCAATTTCACAGTAACGTAAAAATGAATTCCACATTACCACATTTATCTCACAAAGTATAATCTGCACAGAGAAATGTCATTAGGATTTCCTGCAGAACTCTTTGAGAGCTATTTAGAACTGTGATAAGAACTATGTTTGTGCTAATAGGCAAATAAATATTTTGAAAAAACTAAAAAAACTAAAGTTTGTGGTAATTTTTACTATTTTTCGGCGAAATTTTGTAGAACTATTTAAATTTTGTACAGAGAACTCCAGAACTATTGCATAATTGTCTAGAACTCTAAAAAAATGTACATTTTCCAAAAAAAAGGCTGCCAACGTCACAGGACTCACGCGAGGCATCTGGTGTTAGGTTGAGAAATGTATAGCACATGTTCAAAACAAATTTCAAATTGTTGTAAATTTGTCGGACTCAGCTGCTGGGTCATTAGTCCGTAGCTTACAAACTACTTACACTAAGGTAAACTAACCTAAGGACAACACACACACCCATACCCGAGGGGGGCTCGCGGCACAGCGCACGTTAAGCGAAACGAACGCATCTATTGAAACCACTGAGTCGTCTTCATGTAAATCGTCGGGGAAATGACGCATTCGTAAAATAAATGTAGGCGATCTGGACTATTTTTCTAACAAAGATAATGAATAAAGGCTGAATCATACAATTAACATTTGCATCAGAGCCGGGGTTGTGTGCTTCAACCTATTTTGTTGTTGTTGTGGACTTCAGTCCGCAGACTGGTTTGATGCAGCTCTCCACGCTACCCTGTCCTGTGCAAGTCTCTTCATCTGAGAATACGAACGGCAACCTACATCCTTTTGAATCTGCTTACTGTATTCGTCCCTCGGGCTCCCTCTACGGCTTCAACCTATATTCATCATCATTGATAAATCTAGAATAGCTCTGTCTCAGTAACACATAATTATTTCGATCTAAGTATTTCTGAGAAGGTTATGCGACGTTTAATATTCAAGATGTACAGAAAATGAGGGACGACTACGTGACTGCAGACAAATTAGTTTCACAAATGAAAGAGAACATCGAGTCTAACGGCAGTATACGGACAATGCTAAGAATATATCGTAAGATAAACAATGGAAAAATGTCTTTTGGACAGTAGTGATTTGTGGGTTTGAGAAATGTGTTTTTAAGTAGAATAAAGGAGACTTCTAAAATCGAAGATCTTGAGTCTTATGCACAAAGTGCATTGCGCTAAGAGGCGTATTTGAAAATCACGATATGAAGAATAAATTGTTGGCCGAAACGTATGACGGTGCCTCTGTTGTGGCAAGAGAATTAAACGACCTGCAAGCTAAGGTCCGTGAAATGCACCCCCCTCCCCGCAACCTCTTTTCACTCACTGTTTTGCGCTTAGTTTTTCAGAAGAGCAGTTTTTGTTTCTAACCAGATGTTGTTAGCATCCGCGGTGGAGTGACCGAGCATAAGGCGCCTAGCTGTGGAGCGCGCCGCTACTCGCCGTCGGAAGTTCGAGTCCTCCCTCGGGCATGGGTGTATTTGTTGTCCTTAGCATAAGTTAGTTTAGGTAGTTTGTAAGCCCAGGGACTGATGACTAGAGTTGTTAAGTCCCTTAGATTTACAAACATTTGAAGTTGTTAACATCGCAATCAAGTGTTTACAGGAGGCCTGGGCGTCCTGGCCTCCCGGCTGGGGGGGGGGGGGGGGGCAGTTCGTCCCTCCATACGCCTCACACCTCTGTGCAGCTTGACTTTGCAGTGTAAAGTGCTGAGGGTTTACAAAATATAACACAAGCATAAATCTGTCGCGCTTGCTGAAAATACTTGAAGGTTTATAGTAATAAGTATCTGAACCACAACTACTACAACTTCTAATACGCTTGTCTCCTACTCTTAGAGTATAGCTCGCGCCACTAGTATAACTGAATTCCTACTACAGACAAAGTTATCGCCAACGGAAGTTTGAATTAAAACACATGTAATCATACAGCATCAATTTTCAGTGCTCGTTTTCACCCCAATGATTCAGCACATTTGGTATGCATCTCACCAAACGCATTAAAATCTTGTATTAAGCATGCTTTGCATTGAAGCACTTTTTGGAAAAAAATGTTCTAGCCGGAAAATGCCTTCATAAAATGGGAATGGTGTGAAACTACTTTTCTTAACTATGAACACCTAAAATAAATGTAACTTTCGCAGATAATTTTTAGAACTTATGGAAATACCTTTTTCATTGGGAACTTCACTAAATAATGAAAACTGTTTAAATACATTAATTAATGTAATCAAATCAGTCACAACTGAAATGAATACATTAATTTTACATATATAAACTAAAATAATTGAAGCTAATTTCAATTTCGTAATTAAAAAGTTAACATTATAATGCATTATATAAAATATAAAAAAGGAATTAGTGGGTATCGAAACTTGGCCGTAAAATTAACAGTTCAGCATCTTATCCACTCTACTAAATTGATTCTCAAAATATGCTTATACTTTGAATATACTGTTCTTAGAAATCTGTCGAAAACATTCTCTCTCTCTTCCTATGGCCCATTATGGGGAGATAATTTAGCAATTTGTATGGTTAACCCATCAGTTTCTTCTCACACACTTCAAGCACAATCACCGAGACGATTCATTACGAAAAATTTAATAATAATATCGGCTACAGTCGACATAACCGTACAAACCAAAAGTGGGCGGCGTTTTAGTGGAGCCGCGGCGGAGCGGCTGAGCGCATTGAGGCACTATACTACGATGCGCCAGGTCCTAGGATTTTTATCTGTCACTTTCCACTTCTTTCACCTCTGGCAGTGTTGCTGATGTGAAAAATACCGAGTAGCACCGTGGTTCGGAACCCACGTTAAACTGTAGGTCCCCCTATAACTGGCTGGGTAAGTCAGTTCGTAGGTCGGAGGAAGGCAACGGCATACCACCTCCAAACAGGACCATGCCTAGTAAAGCACTGTGGTGTTCAAACCAATCTTCGGATTGTTGACTGCTTTACCTTTACTACGATGCGCGTGGTCGTTCCCCATCGGGGGTTCGAATCCCCCCCCCCCTCGGGCATGGATGTTTTTGCTGTCTTGAATATAAGTTAGTTCATAAGTAGAATGAAACTTTCACTCTGCAGCGGAGTGTGCGCTGATATGAAACTTCCTGGCAGATTAAAATTGTGTGCCGGAACCGGGACTCGAACCTGAGACCTTTACCTTTCGCGTGCAAGCGCACTATCGACTGTGCTATCCCTTCACGACTCACGATGCCGCCTCACAACTTTACTTCCGCCAGTACCTCGCCTCCTGCTTTCCAAACTTCACAGAAACCCTCCTGCGAACCATGCAAGACTAGCACTCCTGGAAGAAAGGATATGGTTGATACATGGCTTAGCCACAGTTAGTTCATAAGTAGTTTGTAAGTTTAGGGACTGATGACGCCGCAATTAAATCCCATAAGCTTTACATACATTTGAACATTTTTTGCTTTAGTGGCGCGCCGAGGTTGGCAACGCATTGCAATCACAAGTCCACTTACTGAGCCCATGATTTATTAAAAAAATACTAATCTCTTGAAACATTGATCATTTGTAATGTTCATACAACTCCTTCTTCTCACACATGTAGTAAATCTCTGAGAAATTTATTACGTAATATTTAATATTAATTGTACGGAAATGGGAATCATGGTCAGAAAATGTCGGCTACGCTTCTGTTGCGCGCCTAGGTTGGCAACACACTACGGCAAATACGTCGAAAGAAAGACTTTTTTTGTGCTACCTTCGCCTGTCGTTCTGGGGCCGAAGCTCGAAACCTAATTTTAGGAGACTGGCCTGTACCTCTCGTCATGGGAGGGCCTCCAAAAAGTAAAAGTTACTGTTTTACAGTAGTACATGTAGTTACAAGTGGTAGGGGGGCTTCATTTTGTTTTGCCATCGCCCCGGGCGTCTGACAGCCTTAGTCCGCCACTGCAGTATGCAACACATTTCGCGAACCATCTACATAGTACACACTGAACGCCATTATTTAATTTAAAAAAATAATAATGGCTTAAAACATTGATTATCTGCAATGGAGTTACTGTGTGGTGAAAATTTAGTATTTCGTTATATTTTTCGTCTGAACATGGCTGTCTCACTCGGCGCAATTACTTTAAGGGGCTTCTTTCCAATATCTATCCTTTCAGTTAAGGCACTAGGTTCTAACCCAAGGTTTGTCTGACATGCATCTAGTATCTCGAAATTTCTTCCATTTACGTAATGTCGAATGATTGCAAACATACACACCAACGAAATTTCATATGAATGGAAACGGCATGAATAGATATGGCCACATTCTCTGTAGCCTGCATACTCCATCGCAATTGTACATTCACTGCTTCAAGCAGCTAATACTTTCTAGTGACAAACATTACACGAATACAGTATGCTTCGGGCGTTTTATAGAACCAAAATGGCCGCCATCGCAGAAGACCATGGTAGCGTGAGAAGATCTAAGGTCCGCACTGAAGACAGTGCTGCTAGCTATCGAAAAACCTCAGTACTAATTGTGCCATTAGTAACTGTTGCTTTTGACAACAGACTGTCTATGGGACAAGATAATCTTCAGAGCTCAGGCATCCCTAGTTTACAGTCTATTTGTTTAGGACAATTTTTACGTCTCTATTTCGAGCCACTTTTTCAATTCCTTCAATATTTTGCATAAGCTCATTTTTAGTACAGATATCAGTAGTTACCTGATCTGACCGTGGCCTGATCCTGCAGCCGGAACGCCGCCAGACATGTTGCCGCATTTCGTGGCGACCATTCCGCTTGAGCGTGGTGTCGCTACTAACTCTACTAACTACCTCGTGCCGATCGAAGAGCTTATCTCAGACTGGTGGCTGCGCGCACCCGCTGTCCACTACCCCATTTGACTGCTGGGTTCTGACCAGTACCGGCGGAAGGGCCGGGCGACCGCCCGGGACGCTAAATTTTAGGGGAGTTTGGGGGGCGCCAAAATCCTTGCTAAATTTATATTATTGTAAACAGTGAACTAAAAATTAACTTTTTCATAAATTGTGTAGCAACATTGGTTACTAACTCATGCCATAGGCCTCACTCTTTGTAACAATCCCGGTTTCTTCTTGAATCTCCTATAAAGGAAATCCCTTAATCCCTTCACGTTATTTGTCTCTAAAAAAATGTCCTATGCCAAAGCTAAAGGCTATTGTTGAGAGTTGGGAGTTTTGATCAACAATAACACGCTCTGACAATTACAACCGCCGAGGTGCCGACAATTTGCACTCTTTGCAAAAAAGCTATGTCGGCTGCTCTAACAATACACACAAACAATATTGAGTTATCGGCAACCGAAAAGAAATTAGTCCTTTTTTGTACTGTCAAATGTCTCGTGAAATAAAATTCTAAATCAGAAGTCATGTACATGTAGTGCAGGCTTCATGGGTGCGTGCTCTTCTTTTGTCTCCTGAATTTCGACTCTTAGTAGAAGAATCGTTGCGTTAATGTGTTCTTTATCAACATTTCGGAAAAGAAGCCTTCTGGAAATGTATACAGAAAAAGAAGAGCATAATTAGCGGCTGAAAATGAGAAACAGGCAGCAGCATTCAAAAAATTCTTTCGTACTCCTGAAACACAATAATGGAAATGAAAACGTAGAACCAGAGATTGAGGAAACCAGCAAGAAATCAACAAATATTCCAGAAGATAACAAGACAGTGCAGGTAACTAGGCCTACATTTCGTAACGTATTTTCGTTTTATTTCGTTTAATAGAGAAGAGGTGTATACACAATTAGCGTCTTAGCAGGCTGGGGTGGGTAGGGTAGCGGCCACTCAGATAGGCGACGAACTTCAGGCTCAAAGAAAGTTCTTTCCCCATTGATATAAGTAGCAAAAATTACATTCTATACCAACACTAATGCTTCATACATATACTAAAGCGATAAGACTTTTACACCTTAGATGTGTACTAACGAACTTTAGCTGTATTTCAAGCATTCATCTATTAATTAAGTAGAGGGCCTCCATAGTCTAGAGATTAAAGCGTTGGACTCATGTCTACGTGCTCCTGGGTTCAATCCCCGGCAGGAAAACTGGGGAGTCACATAAATAAAGCTATGACGGTCTCTTGGCCTGCAAAGCTACTAATACGCCTATTAGCGGGTAGTGACACGACCGGCTGACCCGCGTTCTGATACCCAGGTGGATGAATTTTTACCACTCGCTGATGACGGGGCAGGCCCAGAATCTATTGATCTGCCGTGATAGTGATTATTATTATTATTATTATTATTATTATTATTATTATTATTATTAGTAGTAGTAGTAGTAGTATCGTCTACTAACTAGAATTCTGAAGAGTTAAAATGTATGACTGTTACCGTTAACAGACCCCCGGGGAGTTTCGCTATCACAAATTTTGCAATAGACCCACTATTTCATAAATTATCCTAAATAAGTAACATGTACCAGTGTAAGACTATATAGATTATGTTTCTATCCAAATACGGTTAACGTGACTTAAAAAAAAAAGTGTTCGGGGTTCGGCAAATAATTTGAATGCATTCGCACCTATTTTATAAATGCGCAGATTCTTGCTGATTTTCACAACAAGTTGTTTCAAGTTGTTAATGAATACGGAGAGGATTTAATTTTTATCTGCAGTTAGCAAAAGAAAAAAATGAGGCCATTCTTACCTAGATTCTGTAAGAATCGCCCCATTTTTGTTTTCCTAACTGTACATTTTCGTATATCAACCAAAACTTGCTCTGTGTATTTAACTGACAAAAGTTAGGTTATTACTCAGTTTGATAATTGATTCTTATAGTTATAGAGTTTAAGGAGTTATTCTTTAAAAGCAGCTATCTATAAGGTGCCATAGCAAATTTAAAGTCAGTAATACCAATGGGTTGTAGGGGCCATATGGATTCTTTGCCCGGGTGATATTTTCCCCTTCCGCCGGCCCTGGTTCTGACCATGGAGGTAAGAATACCTCCATGGTTCTGACACTGGTAGTTGGGCAAGAGGGAGGGCTGTCATGATATGTGTGTCGCGCTGCGGAAGTGTGAAATTTGGAGCAGCAACAGCAGACCCTGTGATCTGGGCAGCAGATTTTGTGTGTGGCGTCCCTCGCCGCTGTATGCCTGTCGCATACTGGCCTTTCTACTCTGTTCGCCTGAAGCAGTGAAGATCAGCGCTACATTTCAAGCTCATTTAGTAAGCACGAAAGCAATACAGAGATGATCGGGAAACTCTAGTGACAGACGATACAAGAGAAACGTTCCGTATCGCGGTACGGCCTTCTGTCATTTCATTGATTCCTCCTGAAGACGACAAGGAGAGAGATTAGAGGTCACACGGCAATAGTTTTTTTTCCGCGAACCATACACAACTGGGATAGGAGTGACGATGCTACACCAAGTACCCTCCGCCACTCACCTTGAGATAGCGTGCGGAGTTTGGATATATTCCTCGATGTTAAAGTATTTCCTAAATTTTTGTGAAGTAGAGATCTTCTATAGTTTGGAAATACGAATGGTCTCGTGAGTGTGGTGTAATAAGTTTTTTTTTTTTTTTTTTTTTTTTTTTTTAAAATATTGAATCAGATAAGTCGGAGGAAGATTACTTGAATGTTTTACGGTAATTTCCTACGAACCGTGTACATTGAATAAAACGGCAGTGTGATCGATATATATATCAGACGTTCTACTCTAGATCTGCTTAGCATTGACGGGTAACTAAGATTGTCTAGCTAATGCCGATGTTGATTCTTGACGTGATAATTCTACGAAATTTCTTGGCAAATAAAAATTGCAACCAGATTGTGAATCGGAGAAGTACTTCACATCCAGACATACATTTGTTTTACGGAATGTATGTTGACCACATTCACTTAGAAAACAACTTATATTCGTTGTCAATGAAAACAGACTTTACAGCCAAAGCTGTGTAATTAGAACAAACCATAGGTATCGAACAAATGAATTTTACGATTTTTACGAATATGTTACGACTTTAAAGGATGTGGTTAGGCAGGAACCCAAAAGTACAGCTTGTTCAGTCACAAGTTAAGCTGAACTCTTTGGTTCCTGCCTAACCACATCATTTAAGATCATGACATATTATTAAAATCATATTATTGGCTTTTTCACTTGCAACAATTTACGCTGTACTCTTAGGTTCCTGCCTAACCACACCCTTTAAAACCATAATATATTCGTAAAAATCATAACATTCGCTTGTTCGATACCTATCGTTTCTATATGAAACGGCGTCCGATATATATCGATCGCACTGCCGTTTCATTCGATGTACATGGCTCCTAGGAAATTACCTGTTTTAACACGTAAATAAGCGGCAGTCGAAAAAAAGTTGATTTCTATTTTTGTACATTTTATGACTTCTGTATTACCAAATATGATGCAGTTTGTGTGGCCACATAAATAGTCGTTTTATTAGTGATCTGCTTAATCTTTGCTTGTATGCATCTCAACAGCGACTCATTATTCTTTTAGCCTTTAATGAAATTACACGACGAAATATATCGGAGGACCATTACTATCATCCGTCATAGGCAAATGATTACAATTACTTTGACTTATTGTGTTAGTTTTTGGTCGTAGACTATGCTATTATAATTTTTCACAATTTCACGTGTATCTGTAATATAAAATCCTTGATAGAATGATTTATTTGCGTTCTGAGGAATGCCTGACTTTGGTCTATGGACTGACTGATGTTGCAATATTTTTTTTTTTTTTCGGACGACGAATATGTACTTTTAGTGACCTAATAATCAGTGGTATATAAGATAAGTTGATGTAATAATCCATCAGCTTTATGCAGTTGCTGTTGCACTCAACTGATTCGTTATTTCCTATTTGCAAAACAGTGGTTCTATTCATACGAAAGGTAAGCTACACTTATGAATCGCCATACTTTTTCTTGGATCTATACCGGAAACCTTATTTTATTCAAAATGAAAATATTTGTTCTTTATTTCAAGTAGCATCGTCTTTGATGTTGTTTTGCTTTAGTAGTGAAATATCTCTGATCAAATATTTCCGGCGCTCTGCGTCTTTACGGGATTACATATATATGATTATGCAGACTAACAACTTTACTAGGAAACATTTTTATTTTTAAGCCCTGCATACCGAGTGCAGCAGAACTCAAGCTAGCAAGTTAGAAAGATAATTACGCTTTGAAAGTTAACTTTATTTGCGGAAAAGTTACAGTAATTTCTTACATGCTTAACAAAGAGCCGCAGTTTACTTGATGCTGATCATGTTGAATTAGGACTAAATTAGGCTGACCAAACGTCCCGGAAAACCGTTATTGTCCCAGTTTTTCAACGTATCACCCGTTTTCCCGAAAAATGGTTTCGCACACTATAAAGTCCCGGAATTTAGTTTTTAAATATATGTAATGAAATTCTAAAAGCTTCTTTTATTGATTTCGCTCGATTAAATGGAATGTATTTATTTCTTTACGTGTTTCGTATTCTGTAATCAAATATTGTGTCAGAGGTAATATTTATTAGAATGCATTCATTTATTTACCTATGCGTTTTGTGGGTAATTTGATAGAATCCGTGTACATCGAAGGAAAGGGCATTGCCATCGATATATATCGAATGTTCGAATCGTGTTTCTGAACCGCAGATTCATGTACTAAAAAAAACTTCTTGTTTAACCTACACCTAACCTGACTTTGACTTTAAAAAGTGATCTGTAGCGTAGCCTTAAGAAGGTTTGTTATAGATTAATCAAGAATATTTTTGTTTTTTGCATTTTTTGTTTTGTTTTGTTTTTTTTGTACGTGAGGGCGCGTAGCGCCCGAATCTCCGGTTTAGGAACACTATATCGAACATTCGATATATATCGATGCCAATGCCGTTTCTTCGATGTTCACGGATTCTATCAAATTACCGTTTTGTGTTGTACAATTACTACAGCGATAGAAACTACTTTAAAATATTTAAAAATGACCCCAGTTATATTTATTAGGGCTGAAGTGCAGTTTGAGTCCGCCAGTGCTGTGCTTTTTTTTCGATGTTTCATTTTTATTTCAGTATTACTGTTTCTATTGATTTTCTATTTAGAATCTTCCCACCCAAAACCCCTTAATTTCCGCGGTAGTCGATGCCAAAATCAGCGCATTACGCTGACGCTGCTGTAAGTAAAATTTTACCCAAAACAGGAGTAATTGCACTGAAATGTCAACATGTTGCAATCTTTCGTGGAGTACGTTGTCTCGTCAACGACGACGATGTCACTGGAGAGTAAGGTGGTTGACACTACAAATTCAAATTCGACATTGAATGTTCTACATCTACATAAATACTCTGCAACTCACAGTGAAGTGCATGACAGATGGCTCGTTGAAGCGCTATTATGATATTTCTCTACCGCTCCGTTCCCTAATAGTGCGCGGAAAAAGGAACTCCTAAATCTTTTCGATTTGACTTATTTTATTGCGATGATCATGTCTCCCTTTGTAGGTGGGCACTAACAAAATATGTTGGCATACATGATAGAAAGTTGATGAAAGAAAATTCACAAATAAATTTCGCCGCACACTAACTCCCTTTATCTGAACTTTCTCTAAATCGTCAGTTCTACTTGGTGGGGATTCCACAATGCGCAGCAATACTCCAAAATAGATTCTTTAGTAGAACTGTTGTATCTTCTAAGAGTTCTGGCAATGAAAAATAGCCTTTGGTTCGCCTTCCCTGCAATATTTACGATGTGTTCTTTCTGATTTAAGTTGTTCGTAATTGTTATTCCTAGATATTTAGTTAAATTTACGGCCTGTGGCTTTGACTGATTTATCGTGTAAATGAAGTTTAGCGGATTTCTTTTAGTGCTCATATGGATGTTCTAACACTTTTAATTTAGGGCCGATTGCCAATTTTCTGCACCATACAGACATCTAATTCATTTTGCAGTTGCTTTTGACTGATAAACGGCAGCATCATCCGGGTACAGTCTGAGAGAGCTGATCCGATTGTCTCCTAAATTGTTTTATAAAGGTATTGAACAGGAAGGGCCCTATAAACACTTCACAGGGGAACGTCAGCTATTACTTAAAATTTTGAACATAGCTGCTATTGTCAGCGACCGTTCCAACGTCAAAGGATAAAAATGCAGCCCTGGGTCGCAAATTAAAAAAAAAAAAAAAAAAAAAAAAAAAAAAAAAAAAAAAAAAAAAAAAAAAAAAAAAAAAAAATTGATTCTGTGACGTAAGATTTGCAGTTGAGTTATATTTTATTATGTGACTTGTTTTATTTTATAATTTTTAATGAAGACAATCATAGTCATTGCCGAAACCAGCTCAAATAATTTTTAATTTGCGACCGAAGGCTGCATTTTTATCTTTTGTCCAGATATTAACTTGTTTTACTCGATGACTTTCCGTCAGTTACACCGTACTGTGTCCTTTCTAACAGAAAATCACGAATCCAATCGCACAACTATGGCAATATACCATATGCACGCAATTTGATTAGAAAACGCTTGTGAGGTACAGTACCAAAAACCTTCTGTAAATCTAGAAATTCGGAATCGATTTGACATTCCTTGTCGATAGCACTCATCACTTCACGTGAGTAAAGAGCTAGCTGTGTTACACAAGAACGATACTTTATGAATCCGTGTTGACTATGAGTCAATAGATCGTTCTCTTCGAGGGAATGTATGAGGAAAGTAAAAACTAAACTTTTTTTAAATGTTTGTAAATCTATCGGACCACACTGCGAGGTCATCAGTCCGTACCTTACAAACTACTTAAACTAAGGTAAACTAACCTAAGGACAACACACACACACACACACACACACACACACACACACACACACACACACACATGCCCTAGGGAGGACTCGAACCTCCGACGGCGAGCAACCGCGCGCTCCGCAGCGAGGCGCCTTAGACCGCTCGGCTACTCCACAGCGGCTTTTCTAAACTCCTGTTGCAAACCGACGTCAATGATATAGGCTGTAATTTTGAAGATCACTCCTATTGCCTTTCTTAAATATTGGAATTATGTGTGCAACTTTCCAGTCTTCGTTGGTGAACAGAATTTGAGATACGTCAGTCCGTTCGTCGTTTGTCGAAGACGTTCTCCACGCCACTCGTGCGTTGTATATCTGTTGCAGTGAAAAAGATATATATCGCTTCCGCTTCGATTCCCAAGGGTACTTGGAAATTACCCACGATCATTTATCACATGTGGTATACCCTATGCTGCTTAAAACGCAGTTAATCTGTCGGCACATTCTTCCTGTTGTGTTGGTGGTTGCAGAAGGGCGATAAATGGTAAGAGCTGAAAGCAACTATCTAGAGTGACAGCCTTAATGTTTTACACTTTGTGTTTGTAAACAAATCTCGTTGTTGACGTAAATGTTTTTACGAGGAACATATTGTAAAATAGTGACACATTCATAGAAAATACGCTGTTATTGACAATTATTTTTTACGAGTAGTATACCAGAAAATGGTCACACATTCTAGGAAATACGTTAAATTATTTTATCAGTAGGATATTGCAAAATCCTGACATATCTGTAGAAAGAGCTTTATGTTTTTGACGAGCTATAGTGTAAGCGAATTTGTAGGAAGTATTTCGCTTCGAAGGCACAGCGTTCTATACTGTGAACTATGCAACAGTATTTTCCCCCACAATAATAAACCGTTGTAAATACTAATAAATGTTCATCCGTGATCTTTTTAGCGCCAACTGATTCTTGCCATTATTTACAAAAATGATCAGTGAGTATCTCGTCATGTTAGCGCCTCGCTATGAACTTGGTACAATCAATTTCAGATTCACTTGTAAGTTGTAAATTGGTTTCTCTGGAAAGCGGAGGCAAAGCTTCTCTCGGCAGCCAGTTCATTGTGACTCGACACAAAGCTTCTGCTCTCAGCTTCCTCCGCTCAGGAACAAAATAAAAGTGACCGATCACTACAAGCTCATTCGAAACGTTTGGAGGCTCGAGCAACTGGTGTGTGTTCGATCAAGCACGTACTTGTGCACGCGAATTTATAAAAATAACCGACTGCAGTGGCCGAGGGGACTGAGGCGCACCAGTCACGGTCTGCACTGCCACTACGGTCGGGGGTTCGAATCCCTCCCTCGGGCATGGATATTTGTGCTGTCCTTAGTGTTAGCTAGTTCATAAGTAGTTTGTAAGTTTAGGGACTGATGACCGCGTAGTTACATCTACATATACATACATACTCCGCAATTCACCGTAAGGTGCGTGGCGGAGGGTACACTGTACCACTTCTAGGCATTTCCTTTCCTATTCCACTCCCAAATTGAACGAGGAAAAAAAGAATGCCTATATGCCTCCGTACGAGCCCTAATTTCTCTTATCTTGTCTTTGTGATCTTTACGCGAAATGTAAGTAGGCGGCAGCAAGATCGTACTACACTCAGCTTCAAATTCTGGCCCTCTAAATTTACTTAAAAGAAATTTACGAAAAGAACGTCGTCTTTCTTCCAGCGATCCCCAATTGAATTACCGGAGCATTTCCGTGACACTCGCACATTGGTCGAACCTACCGGTAACAAATCTAGCTGCTCGCCTCTGAACCGCCTCTATGCCTTCCTTTAAACTGATCTGCTGCGGGTCCCAAAAACTTGAGTAATACTCAAGGCGTGGTCATACAAGCGTTTTATACGCGGTCTCCTTTACAGGTGAAGTACATCTTCCCAAAATTCTCCCAATAAAACGAGGTCGGCTGTCCGCCTTACTCACAACTGTCCTTACATGCTCCTTCCGTTTCATAACGCTCTGCAATGTTACGCCTAGATATTTGAACGACGCGACAGCATCAAGAAGCTCACTACTAATGCTGTATTCGAACATTATGGGATTGCTTTTTCTACTCATGCGCATCACCTTACACTTTTCTACATTGAGAGCTAGCTGCCATTCTTCGCACCAACTAGAAATTTTGTCTAAGTCATCCTGTATGCTATTACAGTCAGTTAGAGACGACACCCTCCCATACACCACAGCATCATCAGCCTACAGCCGCAAATTACAACTTACTCTGTCCATCTGATCATTTATATAGATAGAAAATAATAGCGGTCCTATCACACTCCCCTGGGGCACTCGTCTCTGATGAACACTCGCCGTCGAGAACAACGTACTGCGTTCTATTACTTAGGAAGTCTTCCAGCCAGTCACAAATCGAAGTTAAGTCACATAAGCTATACAAACATTTGATTTTACTGTTACGTTTGTAGCCAAAGTCTTTAGTTTGAATGTCATCAATGTTTTAAATCATCTTTGGTCAAAGAAATGTACTTTACGAAAGAGACTACTAAGAAAGTACCAAAAATCAAACAGCAAACAACTAAAACCGCTCAAGCTGTATCATCAAATTCGTTCATAGATGGAAGTAATAAATTGATCAAGAGAACTGAAGTTCCAATATGTCACAATAATGTAAGAAGGCAGAAAGTATATGGTTCCTAATGAATATATTGCTTCGGAGTGAAGAAGAGTAAGTAATTCCTAAATATTTGCTGCATACTTCTATATATACTTTAGTAAAATCTTAGGTAATTTGGAAGAATGCTTGCAAGCGATATACATCGAACTAGGGACACATATCGATTTTGTGTATTATTAATCAGAATAGACATCTACAGTGTGGCTTATCAAAAGTACTTTCCCGTTTCCTATGAATATATATTAGGCCGTATTACACGATACACCGCGTAGATGTCTGTTCTGATTGACAAAAATACTTTACTATCTTTTAGGAATATATCACGATTTTAAAGACTGTGGTTAGGCAGGAAGATAAAGAGTTCAGATTAAATTGTTGCGAGCAAATACGCAACGATGGCACGGCGATACTCCCGTGTAACGCTTCTTTGAAATTACCCGAGTATGTCATGACTGTAAAGGGTGTAGTTAGACAGTAACCTAAGACTACAGCTTCGATGCTCGCGTGTTCGATATCAGGCTCAGTGACAGTCGGACCTTCGATATATATCGCTTGCAAGCATTCTTCCAAATTACGTAATCGTCGTACAGACACAGTCTGTATCTTGATCCTCAGCTTTAGGAATTACTGAGCGTTCAATAAACTTGTCATCTAAAGGTTAATGCTGAATTACAAAAAGAAATCGACTGCTTGCTTGAAGATAGCTACTTGACTGTCTTCTTGAAGCCGAGTTGACACTTTTCCAAGTCAGCAACCAAGGACACATTTCCAGCGGTTGTTTAGTCACTCTTACGTGCTGTCTACTTACTTTTTCCCCTTGAACACGACAGACGTGCTTTTTAATCATGTTCAAGATTTCCGAGCGAAATGTAGATGTTTACGAGACACGTTAAAGGTAGCCACTAAAAAAAAAAAAAAATAAAAATAAAAAAAAAATAAAAATAAAAATAAAAATACATCAATGAAATCAATAAACAGCTCTGTTTTGTTGAGGCAACGTGGAATGAATCATAAGGTAGAAAATGATGATTTCTCAAAAACTGACTAAATTTTTTTGGTTATACTTTTTCTGAATACACATAAGATCAGATCAACTCTGTATCATGTGACGTATAATTTAATTGCCCTCCAGAAAAGCAATAGTTTTCTACCTCCTGTTCACCTATTCCGCATCCCCTATCTCCGTTCATCTTGCATTGCTGCAAAAGGAGGGTATACACGGTACTAGCGTCGAAATTGCGCACGCTGTGGTGACTGTACTCACGTGCGTATGGTCTGTCTGTGTCATCGTCTGTTGTTTATATCATCAAGAACGCATCAATACAATTTCATTCTGCAGCGTCGATGGATTCACTGCAAAAGCTGTACTTCCTTCGATAACAGAAGTTGCTGTACCTTGGAAATTGCACCTGCATCGGCTAGATCTAAAGAAAGCAAAAACTCTATAGTTTTGTCAAAATTCTCGCACAACATAACAGCACACTCAATACAAAATCACCATCGAGTGATGACAGGAGAATTTGGAAAGGTCAGGCAAGTGGTTTCCCTGTAGGCAAAAACACGACTCGAAGCTATCAGTGGAATCTTCCACAGGGCAAAAAATGATCAAATGTTTGTAAATCTATGGAACTTAACTGCTGTGGTTATCAGTCCATGGGCTTAAAAACTACATCAACTAACCTAAGGACAACACGCACACTCATGCTCGAAGGAGGACTCGAATCTCCGACGAGGAGCTACCACGAGCTTCGCAGCAAGAAGGCTTAGAGCGCTCGGCCATTCCACCGCAGCCCCGTTTTAGGACAGAGATGAACTGATTCGCGATGTCGTAATCGTTAATTATGTATTCACAAACCTTGAGAAGGGCATGAACCAAGCAGAAACGATGTATGGAACCTAGGCCCTAACTACAAGAAGAACTTTTCCAAATTCAATTACTTACCGGTTGACAGACTTTTTTTTCATAATTTCATTTGTTACATTACTTTACTGGCATCGGCTTTCTGCATCTCATACATTTTAAAGAAGAGGAGCTTAATTTTCACACCTGCTAAGGGAAAATAGAAAATGTTCAAAATTTCCATCAGATCTATGGTTTCATCCACAATGGTTTCCACATCGCAATCATACAGTTTCTCTTTGATTATTTTTATGGTTTTTGGTAAGCAGGTTCATCTCTTCGAGCACTGACAGAGTAATTTTCAAGAAATCCCTTGAATTCCGGATGGTTCTCATTATTGAGTGGGATTACTGCTAGTGTAAAACCTGCACACAAATCAATGTTCAATTTCTTGAAATTTTGGATATTTGGAGATTTCTTCTGAAACTGTTTTTTAAAAGAGGTTCCCGCGATTTGTTTGCGTGAAGAGTCGTTCATTTGATGTTTAGCATCTCGCTGGTGTTTTTCATCTACCAAAATAATAATTGAAACTATTACTTTTATATGAAATGAAAATTGCGACATGAAAAAGTTAGTCGCCTGTCACTTTTTTTGTTTTGTGGTCAGGAAATTTTCGTCAGTGAGAAAGTTGTAGATAATGAAATGAACTTTTCTTTTTATTTAAACAACTTTTTTTATAGCTGCCCTTGTTTTCTCACAAATTTGTATACATTAGAGCGGTGTAACTTATCAAATTCTACTCATTACTTTCAGCGAGCTTACCCACCAGCGAGCACAGATTCTGTTGCCCACTCACCTTGTACTTTGTGACCAGTATTGATAGACATTTGAAATTTGGTATACAATAATTATGACTTAACACTTTTTACTTATTTTATTACTAACTAGCTGAGCCGCTCCGGCTTTGCACGGGTAATCTTTAAACTACTTTAACTCGAGAACTGCAGAACGTATCGTAGTGCGGTTTCTTTCAATTTCTCTGGCATAATTCTGTGTTCAACGCAGGCTATATTAAATATCGAGTTCTGGTTAACTTTCCTTCCACAAATACCAAAAGCGAACGAGGTTAGTAGCTTATCGCCTAGACCACAAGGCCTAGGGTCAGTGGTGAACTAAGGCCGTCGGAGGCAAAACAAAATGAGGCCCATCGTCCACTTGCAAATACATGTATTACAATAAAAAAGTAACTTTCGAGATTTGGAGGCCCCAGAACGAGAGGCCAAGGGTGTTCCCCACCCCCAAAAAAGTGCTTTCGAAATATTTTGAGGCCCCACCCCCAAGACGAGAGGCCCGGGGCGGTCCCACAGACATACATTAAATCGACTGGCAAAGTCGTTGGTTTTAGGGAAGCCTGACGCCTCCATATTACCTACACAAACGTCAAAACGTTTGTGTACGTTACGCAGACAACTTCTGAACGGAAATGACCTTTTAATCTACTCGCGCTGGCTTAAACAGGTTCTGAAGTTGAACTAATTTTTGCGTAGAAGTCGTGTTAAGATACATATGCCCACTTTAAAGCAGACTGCAGTTATCGTAAGAACATTTCAATGAATACGAACATTCGTTATAAACAACAAACAGTCATATCTGCATAGAAAAGCACTTTTACAGAAAGCATACTAGTTTTAAAAAAAGACGAAGTTGATTCAGACGGAGAAAGATTAATGGCTATAGTAACACTACTGAAGGCACTTATTATTATTATGTAGACGTCAGCATCTAAACGTGGCGTACTTTTATCACTTTAGTCCTGTTTCTTAAGTTTACTTTACCTTTAACTTAGTAGTTGTTTACAAGCCATTTATGGTAGTAACAGTCGGCCGCGGTGGCCGAGGGGACTGAGGCGCTCCAGTCACGGTCTGCACGGTCACAACGGTCGGGGGTTCGAATCCCTCCTCGGGCATGGATATTTGTGCCGTCCTTAGTGTTACGTAGTTCATAAGTACTTTGTAAGTTTAGGGACTGCTGACCCCGTAGTTAAGTCCCATAAGCTGTACAAACATTTGAACATTTTTTTATTGTAGTAACATGGCGACGACCGCTTCAAGTGACACCAGTGATACTGCATAGTGCATTGCCAGTCTATTGATGTATGTCTGTGGGCAGTCCCCCCCCCCCCCCCCCCCCTCCTTTAGTCCGCCACTGCCTAGGGTGGGACCTTTGTGTCTTAGTCGAATGCACACTACGAGAGAGTGCTCTCAAGGTCTGCATCCATGTATTCACATGTGCAAAGGGTCAACACTTGTGTGTATGAAAGACAGGCTAGATGTGTGCATGCCTGGAATCGCACTGCTAGTAACCGCTTGGCAGCACTTCACGTTGACACTTTTGGGCTCACAGAGCCTCTTATCTGGGCTGTGTTTGCCACTGCTGCCTTATATTACGACGCTCTTGGCGGAAGTGCTGCGTGGGTGTCTAGACGTCTGGAACATTGTCTGCAAAGGATGTTCACGTGACCATTGCTATCAGCATCGTTGCACAACTGACGCAGCAAGCCCAACTTGACGCAAGGATGGGGCCCCTTCACGCCCACACCAACGTGGTGCCAGCTCAATAGTTCTACTGTCACCTCCGTATTTGTTAGTTTTGCTAAGGTGGATCACGGGATGTGGAAGCCGCGATGTTATCCGTACGCGTGGGCACGATCACCAATCAATATGGTGCATCTGGAGACAATAGTGGTCGAAAGATATACGAAGGGTAAAGGTATGTAAGGGCAGAGGAAAAAAAAATTGCCAAGGCAAGTGCCAAGGGAAAAAACCTCTGAGACAGTGGGGTAGGTTGCAAGGACAGTAGCGGTATGCTATCTGCGACAGATCATGCAAGGTTTGGTAATGTTAGTAAAAAAGGAAATCTCGGTACAACTTACTTTGCTAGGTTTGTCATAATCAGTGCTGTTGATGCGAAGTTCTGCTACAGCTAAGCTCTTGTGAAGCCTCCTGAGTCGGCTGCGGCAGAATACCTGTATATATAGCCAAGTTTGACATGATAGTTAGAAAGTTCGGTCATAGAACTGGCCAAATATGTAGGACTGTATAGGTCTGTTTATGTACAGTGCGTTGAATATGGTTTCCCTGCTTTGCCTGTTGGTCGGCTGTTATCTCAGCTGCCATTGCCAGTCCGTTTGCTGTTCTGCAGGGGTTCGCCATATTCATCGTGTTTGTTAGCTGGTGGTTCCTATGACCGTACGTGGCTAGTCTCTGAGGAGAAGTGTTTTGGGTCGCTTATGTTTTTACCTTTGGTTGTGATCGTAATTTCCCAACTTGAGTGGCAATTCTCCCAAAGGGCCATCCCACCACTCGGAAGGCCATAATATGACCCCCTTCCAGAATCGCTCAGTTGGCTGTATGAAGCATGAGTGCGTCTCTGTGGCATGGCGCCTGTTTGCTTCACATGTTGTATCTACCTACATTTACATCTACATGTATACTCCGCAATCCATCGTTAAGTGCGTGGTGGAGGGTACACTGTAGCACTACTAAGCATTTCCTTTCCTATTTCACTCCAAAATAGAACGAGGGAAAACTGTCTATACGCCTCTGTACGAGCCCAATTTCTCTTATCTTCTCTTTGTCATCTTTACGTGAGAAGTAAGTAGGCAGCAGGAAGATCGTTCTAAAGTCAGCTTCAAATTCTGGTCCTCTAAATTTCCTCAACAGAATTTCTCGAAAAGAACGTCGTCTCTCCTCCAGCGATTCCCATTTGAGCATTTCTGTGACACTCGCGCATTGGTCGAACCTAGCAGTAACGAACGTAGCTACTCGCCTCTGAACTGCTTCCATGTCTTCTTTTAAACTGATCCTCTGTGGGTCCAAGCACTTCAGCAATACTCAAGACGTGGTGATACAAGCACCTTGATATCAGACTGAGCCTTCTGGCTGTAAAAATTCCCTATTAAAGGGTACACACAGCTTGTCCTCTGACAGCTGTGTCACTAGGCTGCCTTTTGCGGTCGGCATTGAAACCATTGTCATCACATCTACTATCGTATCCCCAGGGTGCCATCTACCGTCATCGTATCATGATCGACGTCGCCTTTCCAAGTGACTAACTTTTTCCAGAAGTGTATTATGCCATAACATATTCAGTAAGGATACCAGATCTTCTATAAGCTGGAACTGTTTAACGAAGCCCTTCACACTTCGTTATGACATGAAGCTAATCCTGTTGCTGTTGCAGATACGCCTTCAGATATGGAAGAGTGGAAGCAAGTGGCCGCCTCTGCCCAGGACGCGCTGCAGAAGACTCTGGTGAAAACCCAGCGGAAGTCGCAGCAAGTGCAGGACGAAATGAAGAAGGCGGTGGCCACTGCACAGGTCAGCACTCACCCACCATTTCACACCCAACTACCGGTCAACTATGTCGTGCAGCCAAAAATTATCTCTGCAATTAAGTACACTATTATGACTTCCTACTAAATTAAAGCTGCGCGCCGAACAGCTCTCGCATATATAAATACAAAAAAATCTCAACTGTGACCTCATCTCATAAACCAACAGCGAGGGTTCTCAACGTTTTTGGTTTACCGTTTTCTGTTTAATTTTGAACCCCGTTACTCGTCACCAGTTAGTCTTCTTTCTGTTCATGTTAAACGTACACTGAAGTAGAAACACATTACTTCCATAATTCGAATCATGTCTTCTATTAAACTTCCTGGCAGATTAAAATTGTGTGTCGGAACCGGGACTCGAACCTGGGACCTTTGCCTTCCGCGAGCAAGCGCACTACCGACTGTGCTATCCCTACACGACTCACGATGCCGCCTCACAACTTCACTTCCGCCAGTACCTCGCCTCCTATTTTCCAAACTTCACAGAAGCTCTCCTGCGAACCATGCAAGACTAGCACTCCTGGAAGAAAGGATATGGTGGAGACATGACTTAGCCACAGCCTAAGGGATGTTTCCAGAATGAAACTTTCACTCTGCAGCGGAGTGTGCGCTGATATGAAACTTCCTGGCAGATTAAAATTGTGTGCCGCAACCGGGACTCGAACCTGGGACCTTTGCCTAGGTAGTAGGAAAGTAGGAGGCGAGGTACTGGCGGAAGTGAAGTTGTGAGGCGGCATCGTGAGTCGTGTAAGGATAGCACAGTCGGTAGTGCGCTTTCCCGCGGAAGGCAAAGGTCCCAGGTTCGATTCCCGGTTCCGGCGCACAATTTTAATCTGCCAGGAAGTTTCATATCAACGCACACTCCGCTGCAGAGTGAAAGTTTCATTCTGGATGTCTTCTATTGTTTATTCCGTTATTAAAAACAGTGTTTTATTAGAATACAATACAGCTTTTCCGTTTACTGTAACCAACTCAACAACAACAACAACTCTCCCTGCAACCGCAAATGATTAGCTTTTCAGAGCATTCACACAAGGTTGGCGCCGGTGGCGACACCTACAACGTGCTGACATGAGGAAAGTTTCCAACCAATTTCTCATCCACAAACAGCAGGTGACCGGCGTTGCCTGGCGAAACGTTGTTGTGATGCCTCTTGCAAGGAGGAGAAATGCGTGCCATAACGTTTCCGACTTTGATAAAGATCAGATTGTAGCCTACCACGATTACGATTTATCGTACGCGACATTGCTGCTCACGTTGGTTGCGATCCAATGACTGTTAGCAGAAAATGCAATCTGTGGGTTCAGGAGGGCAATACCGAACGCCGTGCTAGATCCCAACGGCCTCGTATCACTAGCAGTCGAGATAATCGGCATCTTATACGCATGGCTGTAACAGATCGTGCAGCCACGTCTCAATCCCTGAGTCAACAGATGGGGACGTTTGCAAGACAACAACCATCTGCACGAACAGTTCGACGACGTTTGCAGCAGCATGGACTATCAACTCGGAGACCATGGTTGCGGTTACCCATGACACTGCATCACAGACAGGAGCGCCTGCGATTGTGTACGCAACAACGAACCTGGGTGCACGAATGGCAAAACGTCATTTTTTTATGAATCCAGGTTCTGATTACAGTATCATGATGGTCGCATCCGTGTTCGGCGACGTCGTGGTGAACGCACATTGGAACCGTGTATTCGTCATCGCCATACTGTCGTATCACCCGGTGTGATGATACAGGATGCAATTGGTTACACGTCTCGGTCACCTCTTGTTCACATCGACGGCATTTTGAACAGTGGTCGTTACATTTCAGATGTGTTTCGATCCGTGGTTCTACCCTTCATTGATCCCTGCGAAATCCTACATTTCAACAGGATAATGCACGACCGCATGTTTCAGGTCCAGTACGGGCCTTTCTATATACGGAAAATGTTCGACTGCTGCCCTGGCCAGCACATTCTCCAGATCTCTCACTAATTGAAAACGTCTGGTCAGTGGTGGCCGAGAAACTGGTTCGTCACAATACGCCAGTCACTACTCTTGATGAACTGTGGTATCGTGTTGAAGCTGCATGGGCAACTGTACCGGTAGACGCCATCCAAGCTGTGTTTGACTCAATGCCCAGGCTTATCAAGGCCGTTATTATGGCCAGAGGTGATGGTTCTCGGTACTGATTTCTCATGATGTATGCACCCAAATTGCGAGAAAATGTAATCACATGTCAGTTCTAGTCCAATGAATACCCGTTTATCATCTGCTTTTCTTCTTGGTGTAGCAATTTTATTTGCCAGTAGTGTAGAAATTTTTAATATGATATTATTTAGTTTTCAGAAATGTGATTTTTACAGTTTTCATCTCATTTTCAAGTTTGGTTATCCAAGGGCTTATACTATTGCGCAAAGCTACACACGTACTGTCACTTCTTTTCCATCGATTCCTTGATTTGCGACCATCATGATACTGTAATCAGAACCAGGATTCACCCGTAAAAATGACGTTTTGCCATTCGTGCACCCGGGTTCGTCGTTCCGTACACCATCGCAGGCGTCAAGGGTAATCGCAGTCATGGTCTCTGAGCTTATAGTCCATGCTGCTGCAAACGTCGTCGAACTGTTCGTGCAGATGGTTGTTGTCTTGCAAACGTCCCCATCTGTTGACTCAGGGATCGAGACGTGGCTGCACGATCCGTTACAGCCATGCGGATAAGATGCCTGTCATCTCGACTGCTAGTGATACGAAGCCGTTGCGATCCAGCACGACATTGCGTGTTGCCCTCCTCAACACACCGATTCCATATTCTGCTAAGTCATTGGATCGCGACCAACGAGAGCAGCAATGTCGCGGATACGATAAACCGCAATCGCGATAGGCTACAATCCGACCTTTATCAAAGTCGGAAACGTGATGGTACGCATTTCTCCTCCTTACACGAGGCTTCACAACAACGTTTTACCAGGCAACGCCGGTCAACTGCTGTGTGTGTATGAGAAATCGATTGGAAACTTTCCTCATGTCAGCACATTGTACGTGTCGCCACTGGCGCCAACTTTGTACGAATGCTCTGAAAAGCTAATCATTTGCATATCACAGCATCTTCTTCCTGTCGGTTAAATTTCACGTCTGTAGGACGTCATCTTCATGGTGTAGCAATTTTAATGGCCAGGAGTATACTCAAACTGACTTATGCTAAGGACAAAACACAAACACACACGCCGAGCACTGCGCAGCAAGGCGCCTTAGAGTGCACGGCCACTTCCGCACGGCTCCAAGGGGAACAAACTGCTTAAATTAACTTATTTTAAGGACAACACACATACTAATGCTCGAGGAAGAACTTCAACCTTTGGTGAGCGGCATCTTAATGTGTGACATGGTGCCTTTTGCATTGCTAATTTGGCCTCACTGTTCTGTTGATTTCTCACCTAGCGAAAATGTCTGTTGGCTGGTTGGAGCACAACTGGCCCAGGATATACCACCCGCTGCTACACCAGATCAAGTTTTCCGTTATGTAGAAGCAACTTGGACTGCTACACCTCAACAACACATTGAGAGAAATATGATTCAAAGCCGAGGCGTGTAGCAATGGGGACACCATTCAGTATTTAATGTATCACCTTCCTCACTTCTCGAAGTGCTGTACCTTCATTCATATGATCTTTGTTCAGCGTATTATGGTACCTCCCAGATAAATTTGGCTGTGATATCTCCGATTCCTCTTGGTGTCGCGTTTTGAATGGCCAGAAGTATATTAGAAAAAGCATAGCTGCTTGTTGTAGGTAATATTTGTTGGGATACCGTATCTATCTTCTTACGAAACGAATTATTTTTCGTCCATATACTGGGCGATGCCGTACCCCCCCGACAGTATTTCGTGGAATATTCAGGAATATTTTCTGATTATTTTGGTACAAGGTATCCGATGTCGCCGATGGTCTATTTACAGATAAGTTAGGATACATTTCGTTTCATCTCTTACTCCAATTTATCTTTGTATCTGTATCGTTTAATGTCGTCGACGGTAAGCATAGAATACCTTGACAGAAAACGAATTGAAAATCATGCCCACCTCACATTTGTCCTTCAAGCTAAATGTTTATAATTTAATGTCAACAATAAAAAAGCTTGTTCTCGGCAAAGTAAAAAGGGATTTCAGCGCACATAATCCTCTGAATATGAGCAGCAAAACTGATACAAAATTTGATGGGATGTCTACTTAAAATTACTTTTCTTTATGTTAATCTTCCTCCCCCCTCCCCCCCCCAAAAAAAAATACATTATGTGCTATATTCGCTACTGGTCGTACGTTTTGGTGGCTGCCTACACAGATTCACTGTTGTGAAAATATTTTTGCGGAAACCATGGGTAGCCTACTTTATACCAATACACTGACAAAATATTGCTGGTCAACCTCCAAAATATGTCGGTAGTTGTTGTTAAGATAGAACTAGTTCACACTAATGTCAGCCTTTCATCTGTCTCTAATTGTAACCTTGTCGACTGGACGTTAAACCCTAATCCTCTTTTCTTCCTTTCTTCGGCGTTTCATTCTAGCAACAGCATACGAAGCCCAATCAAAAAATTCTAGACCTTTGTCCACAAATTGTGCATGATCTTTTTCGAAATAGTCTTCTTCACAATTGATACATCGCTCTCAACGCCGTTTCCGCCACCCGAAGCAGTCTTAGTGCGCCTCTTGCTCCTGCATTGTTAGAAGCAGCGTCTGAGAATTTGATTTTAAATCGTCCATCGTTGCAAATCTTCGTCCTTTAAAAGGGATTTTCAGCTTTGGTAATAAAACAAATGTATGCAGGGGCCAGGTCTGGAGAGTACGGCCGGCCGCGGTGGCCGACTGAGGCGCTCCAGTCACGGTCTGCACGGCCACTACGGTCGGGGGTTCGAATCCCCCCTCGGGCATGGATATTTGTGCCGTCCTTAGTTGTAAGTAGTTCATAAGTAGTTTGTAAGTTTAGGGACTGATGACCCCGTAGTTAAGTCCCATCGACTCTACAAACATTTGAACATTTTTGGAGAGTACGGATGACGAGGCAGCAAATGATTTCGTTTCTTGTGCAACAGTCACGCACCAACAGGGATAACTGTGGGGGCGCGTTATCGTAATGCAGGGGTCATTAACTGTTACATTTAATGCCTTTTCATTCTCACGTTTTCTTCACAGGCGTCGCAATACTTTCCCATGGAACCACCAATTAACAGTTTGCCCCTGTAGCACGAATGTATGATGAATTAATCCTTCAATGTCAAAGAATACTGTCAGTATAACCTTATCATTTTATCTGACCTGACTAGGTTTATTGTGCGGTATCGCTCCCTGTATATCTAGTAAAGCCAACCAATGCCCTTGAACAGTGCAAGGAGTCCCTTTACCAGTTCTTTATTAGACACAATTTCTCCGGGTCTGGCTGTCCCAAATATTCTGTGCCTTTTATTCTCCAATGCAATGCATTCGAAGATTAGATGTGATGCAGTTTCATCACCGTCATCACAGATCCTACATTTAGGGTCCTCTTCTGTTATTCCCATTGTATGTAGGTGTTTTTTGAAATTCCCATGGCCTGTCAGCAATCCAACCATGAGTCTAATCTCTCTCCTGTTCAGGCCCAGGATTGCAGAGCTTCTTTTAAAACATGGCTTTGGCATCATTACCTTGCCATGTTTTTGTTGATGGACTTTGGTCCAATATTCTACGTGCTGTCTTCTGAGCCAGTTACGTAGCTCCAATTTGATCATTGCCTTAGTGATTGTCAGGACAGGTTCCGGTCCAATAAATGGAGTCTCTGCCCCCATCTTGGCTAATCTGTCGGCATGTTCGTTGCCACTGATCCCCGAGTCGCCAGGGACCCACAATAGGTTTACTCTATTGCTTTCCCCTAGCTCCACCAGAACCCTGTGATCTTCTGCAACAATTTTAGACCTTGTTGCAGGAGCTGCCAGTGATCTCAGGACTGCCTGGCTGTCTGAATAGGTATAGATGCTACGAACTTTGTAGCACCTACGCAAATTGTCCTCCACACACGCCCTGATGGCAGTGATTTCGGCCTGGAATACTGAGGCCAGTTTTCCTAGAGAGATGACGCCCTCCAGTCTTGGCTGCACCCCATATACGCCGGCCCCAACACCTTGGTCTGATTTTTACCCGTCAGTCAACCAGGCAATATCCCCCGTACAGTGTCGAACTATTTTCTCTCACTGCTCCCTACTCCCAATTGTTATATTGAAAGGCTTGTTGAAGCAGTATGGGGTTATAATATAGTCGGCTGGCATTTCCCCAACCTTTCCTACATTTACCTCACTATTTTAGTGTGTGATTCTGGATATCCCAAAGAGTTCCAGTTGTTGCCAGATTTGAGTCTGTATGCACCAGCCGCTGCCTCCATCTTGACCCAAAGGTGTAATGGGGGCATATCCAGCATGGTTTCCATCCCAGCAGTTGGTGTGCTGCTAATTCCGCCTGTTATGGCTAAGTTCCATCTCAAGGAACTGAGAATATGCCCAAAATTCTATAGGAAACTGATGTCAACGATATTGGCCTGTAATTATGTGGGTTAGTTCTTTTACCTTTCTTGTAAACGGAAGTCATCTGCGCTTTTTCCTAATCACTAGGAACTTTGCACTGAATTAAAGATTCGCGATCAATGAAAGCTAAGTAAGGGGCCAAAGCCGCAAAATACCCTCACGCAAGACCAATAGGCTATGTCAATTGTTTTCACAGAATTCGCTTCATCAGTTCATAACAAGAGCTAAACTTCACTCTAACTTGTACTTGAATAAACAAGAGTGGCACATTAGCGGTATTGTGATTTTGATTAAGTTTCTAAGACGGTTCTCTGTGGGCATATAAGAAAACTGTATAGAAGAAAGTAATTCTCGGGAGACTCGAGACAAGCACATCGACGAATGCAGGTCTTCGCAGCGTCCGTAGGTGAGTATTCGGCGTTATGTTTATGCAGTTCAGACATCACATGCTATATCGGAGGCTGTTGAAATAACTATTTGAAAAGACACTCCTTTGCGTACATGTTTTGAGGGAGATGTTGCGTAGTCATTGCTTGTCCTGACTATGCCTAGGTTATGTTGTTTGTCTCGTTGAAGTGGTGCCTATATTTTACTTTACAGCTCTTCACCTCTGTGGCCTTCAGCAGAGCCTGTTTGAAAGTGCACTTCCGCGTGCGACGGCTGTTGCTAAGCCAGGTCGGTACTGGAGCCGATGAATTCCCTGTTCGAATAACATGAGCTTCTGTGATCTTAATAATGCTGTAAGGAGAGACAAATTTATGTTTTTTCGAGGAAGTAAGTGAACTATGTGCAACAACAGGAGAGTTTAATTGTGACAGTTATCGCTATTGTCCCACTTTAGGTTACGGTAGTAACACTAAAAGTGGGCCTTTGCGATCGTCTTTTGACAGCTCGAAATTTAAATGAAATTAACGGCTTAGTTATTCATCTGACACAAAAATTGAATAACCTAATTTGTAGAGGAGAAAATTCTCCACAACTATGCTCTCTTATGGTTTTTTTTCATATCTCGTAGCGTTTCAAAGATATTTGCAAAAATAACGGCGATTTTGGGATGTATGTCTGTCGGTCTGTCTGTCCGTCCGTCTGTCTGTCTGTCCGTAACGTGTCCCCTGTTTTTAAGACGAACCGTTCAACCGATCAGCACCAAATTTTTCAGACATGATTGTAGGCCGCCAGAGACCAGAACCTCCCTTTTTAAAATTTTTTTCGGACATAAAATACGGTAGTAATACAAAAAAAGCCGTTTGTAATATAATTGTAATTACAAACGAACCGTTCATCTGACACGAAAATTGAATAACCTAATTGGTAGAGGAGAAAATTCTCTACAGCTTAGCTCCCTTATGTTTTGTTTCATATCTCGTATCGTTTGAGACATATTTGCAAAAATAACGGAGATTTGACACCCTCCATTGAATTAGCGAAAACCAGTCGTTAGGAGATGTCACGTGACATTCCTCGCGCAGAACTCTCTGTGGCATACGCCATCTTCCGCATATTTGATGATTTTCTTATTGTAACTTACACGTTGTCATTTCAAAGCAATGGCGCACTGAAGAATTAACAAAAACACACCGTTCTTCGTACGATAAATGATAATCTAGTGTCTACAAATGCCATATTAGCATCAGTTAACAAAGGCCACCAACAGTATCAGATTGACAGCCGGAGCGTAGTGGGCTAAATTTTTTTTCCTAAAAGGGTTTCAGACACTCTTATTAATTAATTTTTTATTATTTAGATTATTATTTTGGTCCAAAATGTTTGCAAAAACTTATAAAACTATAAATATAAAGTGGGCCGTAAAACACGTCAGTGCGATTTTTTTCACTTTTCAAGGAGCACATCGACTTGATGAGTTCTAAATGACAATGTGCTGAGATTGAAAATAGACGACATTACAGTATACAGTGTTGTATAATAACAGGACAGATAGGAACGACGAATGGGCTGGTGGCCCAAGCACTTCCTCCACAAGCAGTAGTTGATATATGAAAGGCCTTATTCATGATGGTAGTCTTACTTATTTCAGCGATATTGCTGAGCAACTAAACAGCTCTACAGGCGGTGTACACACTATCAGTCTTGAGTATTGTGAGGCTTGTTCACATCACAGAAACTGACAGTTGGTCAGAAGAACTCCAAGATCGAATGGTATCTTCTATATTAAGACGTTTCCGATTGAGAGCTTTGCTTAGCTTATATGCAACGCTGCACCATTCCGATGCATATGAAGTACCTATGTATTATTTTTTTTCGGGCTTCCTGGTTCTTGTATCAGCACCATTCGGTAGAAGTAGTTTGACTTCGGCGCTCGAGTATGTTTCTTTTTCGGCCAATGACAACCTCGGCGGTCGAATACAGAACGCTGCATAGGTTACGAAGTCATTGCTCAGTTGCATAGGTTACAGAGTCATTGCGCAGTGATTGTTGTTGTCCATGTTATCTTGTGTAGGAAATAAAACTATGCGCTCCAGAAAGAAGTTTCCCTATTTTTTAAAAACAAAGAAAACTTAGTCACATGAAAACCTTTATTGGCATCAGGTATGCCATTGTTTGAGCAATTTTTCTTCATTGACTCCAAGAGAATTGAAACAGTTGTTATACCGAAGGATGAACTTTTAGTATTCATTCGTCGTAGAAGTCTGCCGCAAGTGAAAGGAACCGGACTGTGACAGTCGCCTTCAACTCTCCGTTGTTATCAAAATGCTTGCCGCAGGGCAGGAATTACTTGAGGTGCAAGAAAAGATAAAAATCGGTGGCATCAGGACTGTATGCTGGATGATAAAACAGCTTTCAGCCGAACTTTTGCAAACCAGTTGCTGCGCTCCAAGCTGTATGATGAGGGCCATTATCTGCAGCGTCACACCTGAGGTAAGCATTCCATGCCTCGAGTTTTGAATGACATGTCCTCCGCCCAGCGTTTTGATAACGACGAAGAGCTCAAGACAACTGTAACACGCTGGTTTCATTCACAAGCGGAAGACTTCTAAGACTCAGAAATACAAAAGCTGATCCCACGAAATGACAATTGGGAACTGTGTCAATGATTTTGGTGCCTACGTCGAAATATTGCCGCCACTTTACTCTCCGTGTTGTGTTGCAAAAAGCTACGGCCAAACTTTCAGG
Organism: Locusta migratoria; assembly: GCA_026315105.1. Lineage (NCBI taxonomy): Eukaryota > Metazoa > Arthropoda > Insecta > Orthoptera > Acrididae > Locusta > Locusta migratoria. The sequence continues at coordinate 468,430,853 of CM048745.1, read as the reverse complement.
AAACATTTCTCACACACAAAGAAAGAGGGGGAGGGACCAGGATGTCTCGCAGAGGGGCACCAAAATGATGCTCTCCAACACCACAGAATAGGGAGCATACAGAACGGAAAGCTGGAGGCGGCGCCTTTGATCTGTGTGTTACCAAGCGTTGCGCTCGACGCCATATTGAAAAGCAGTAAACGCGGAACTATAGCCACTTAGTACTATGGCTGGAAATGGACTTTTTACGAACTGCAGATAACCTCACCGACTTATAAGAAAGGAAACGGCTTTTCATTATGCTCTCCTCTATTCTGCGCCATGTTCTTGCACCTAATTGTAATCAAACGAAAAAAAAGTAGGCCTAAATAACTAAATAACTACGAAAATGTACGATGGAATCAAAGAGTTTTATTTGGTGCTTATCTCCAGAAAAATCCCAAGTAACGCGAAGTTATGTTTGGGAAATTAGTTATAAACAAGAAAGTGACTTTGCAACTGCCAGGTTTTATTTGACACGAATAAATTTGCTCAAAATATTGAGTCAGACTTAGCAGTAAAACGTGATTACACAGAAGTAATGACGTCTGGGCATATATAAAACTGTTAAATTACACATAAATGAAGGACAGGTAGCGGAAGCGTAAAACTACATGACGCACTTACTCTGTACTTGTCATATTGTGACACACATTGTTTCAATTATAGCAAAGGAAAAAAGTGTTTATCGTTTTCCTCTTATCTTCCTTGTCAATATGCATTCACTAGAACATTACACACCATTTGTACCTCACAGATGGGTCACTTTTATAACTTTTTAAAATTTTTTTTCAATTTTGGTTTTAGATTTCAAATCTCTGTTTGTGAACTTCAAGAAATAGAAAATTCTCCCTCTGACAAAAAGTTTTACTAAATACTGGAAAATATATTTTTAAGTAAATCAGCTCTCCTTGAATTCACAGTCCGTTTCTTAGCATTGGAAATAAATATTGCCTTTAAAACATACCTATATGTTATATTTTACTCATGCCACTGATGTAGTTGTGTTTCAACGTTGGAAAAGTTGTATTTGCTTTAGGAGGATAATACATTTACTAATTGGGGAAGGACATATAGAAAAATCTGTCAACCATAGAGCAGAAACAGCATAAAATTATTATTCACCTTAATCTATTTGTTTGAGTATCCGAAGAGCATTCGTTGCCAACATTAGCACACTACGCCTCCATTGCCGCAAGTAAAATTTTACCTGTCTAAGCAGCGTAGAACAAGGGGAGGAGGCAGGATGAGTGTCATCGATTTGACTGGTTTTGTTTTACTTACGGCAGTGGAGTAATGGTTTAATGTTGGCAACACAATATTCGTTTTACGAGGACAATTACTTTACCGACCAGAGAAAGGTAGATACAAGAAACAGCCAGCCATAGAGCTAGAACAGCAAGATTATTCCCTTATTCCATTTGTTTGAATATCGTAACAAGGGGAGGTCGGCAATCAGGACCCGCCGATTTCGCCCAAGTTACGTGTGTAGAAGGAGGTGGGTCTCCACATAACGTGCCTGAACTATTTCGCCTTAGTAGGCCTTAGGAAAGGAGGAAATGCTCTCGAAAGTTTTTCGATAGCACTGTACATGTCATTCAGCGCTCTGTTCGTGAATAATGGGCCAAATAAATAAATAAATACAATAAAATTTAAAAAAGTACAGTACTATTGAAAAAATTTTCTAGGGCATTTTTTTCCTTTCCTAAGGCCCACTCAGACGAAATATTTCGGGCACGTTGTAGGGAGAGCAATCTCCTTCTACACACGCAGTTTGGGCGAAATCGGCGGGTCCCGATTGACGACCTCCCCTTCTAAGAGGATCAACAGTCGTTAACATTAGCATGCTACGCCTCCGTTGCCGTTAGTAAAATTTTACCGTTTGCATCAAATTATGTGAAGGTGAGCAGGTAGATGAGCCTTAAAAATCCTTGAAATATCTCGCCTATGTGGGCAACCGGAAAAGGGAACGCACGCGCAAAATGTTGAAGTCCCGCTACTTACGCACTGTTCTTTGTCTTTCATTTTATATTATTCCCTGCGACGTTAAACTTACAATTACAAAATATAAATGTACTTTAACATTTCGATGTTGTTGAACTGCTACAGCAACAGCAACAGCGAGTTATCGTCAAGTGAAGAAGCAAGGCTACTTTTAATAATTATGCACACATTGTTCTCATTCGAAACTGGTAACATTTAACTTTTGCCACACATATAGCAGCGTTCACTAACCGTTCAACATCTTTTGGGAAGGTGAAGAAGCTTATATCCTTATTTGTATGAGAATTATTGCGGCAATTAGGTACCGAACACCGTCGGCCGCCTTTACTTTCATTGCTGCTCGTAATGAAAACGGAACAGCTCCACCTACTGACACACAGTTCTTTCTTTTCACTGCACCAAATACTTGTTTACTTTTATGCGATTCAGGCAGTTAAAACACAGAATTAACAAACAAAGACGGCGCATTAGCACGCCACCGAGTAGGGAGAGACCACGGGTTTACTGCTTTTCAAGATGGCCGATTCCGCGCATGCGCACTTAATTTTGGACGACAGACTGCAGCGGGAGTTTCCTTTCTGTATACTCCCTATTCTGTGCCAACACTGGGCGACATTGCAGTGCCTGGTCTGCTATCCCTGTTCCTGTTGGACATGGCGTGGGAGGGAAGAGGAGGGGAGTTTCAGCACAACTTATTTCTTCCTTTCTTGTTTCCAGAGTGGCCATTGTTGTCTTTATATGGTCGCTAAGATTGAAACCGTTTTCGTCAGATTTTGTCTTTATTTTTTTTTATTTTTTTCAGAAGAACTATTGAAGGTATTGTTGCGTTTTGATAGAAGCACTTTAATTGCTTCTGTTAACAACGGAAAAAGAGACACGTCTAAATTTGTTACAACTTGGGATGTAATAGGTAAGTGCTTTTCTTGTACAGTAGTTCACTATTAGTATTGACGTGCACGTTTCTTCCTTCAAGATTGCAGATAGGAAAATTTATTTACTTATACCGGTATTACTTGAAAATTTGGGAAGTCAGAAAATAAGTACGCGACGTCTCAGTAGATAGAATGAAAATAAAGCGAAGAAAAGTAAAGCGATATAGCGGTGAAGACTAGTTTGTTAACCAGACACGAAAGCGCTAATACTAAATAAGGATGACATATGTCCGTTGTCTAGTGGCTGTTCTTTCAAATGAGCAATTGAAGTGCAACGTGTCAATATTTTTGTACTTGCCTTAGTAGGGCCTACCCAGAGTTGCCCGGGTATAGGCTATATTTATTCTATTGTTATGTTAGTCAATCTCCTTAGTCTTCTTATGTCCATTATCTTCTGCCTCACTCTGAGAATTTCATCTGTGTCCCATCCAATCTCAGCCTGTCGTTTCGTTTCTACTCATCTTAATCCTTATGACATCATTTCTCCTGAAGAGTTTGTCCTATAATAATTTTCCAGGTAAATGTAGTGAAATGTTAGAAAACTACGAAATGTGTTACAGACAGAGTCAGTACGGTAGTAAAGATGTTGGCCAACTGATAAATTAAAACCCAATGGAGTGGTTTGTCATACATCTCATTGTTTATGATGTCATATCAGCAGAACTATGTGTAATTCTAGGATATAATTTCGAAGATACATTGAATAGTATACGCATGGAGTTAACTCCATGAGTATACGTGCATTTGTAAAATGTCTCTTGAGTACAGTTAGTAGCGTGATGCAAAAAAATGTTTGTACAGTCTATGGGACTTAACTACGGGGTCATCAGTCACTAAACTTACAAACTACTTATGAACTAGGACGGCACAAATATCCATGCCCGAGGGGGATTCGAACCCCCGTCCGCAGTGGCCGTGCAGACCGTGACTGGAGCGCCTCAGTCTCCTCGGCCACCGCGGCCGGCTAGCGTGATGCCGAAAGCCATAGTTATACTGCATGAATAGTGGAAAAATGGTAAGAGATATACGTCTTTCATAATATTTTTTTAAGTTGTCCTTGAGAATAAGTTTCCTAGAAGTTTAAAATGATATGTTAATTTTGTTGAAGTCAGAACTCACTAAGTGCTCTCATTCTCAAAAAATATATGAAACTCGTATAAATGACCTTGAACAATAGCTATTGAACACGAATCTGCAGAGTAGTTAAATTACGCGTGAAAGAGTTTGTGCAAGCAAAAGCCGGGAAGGTTGGAATTGTCTCTCTTTTTTTATTTTTTTAGTGATCAGTTTCTTACATATTTATCGTGTTTATTTATTTATTTTTTATTTTCTTCAACGCAATGTTGGTGTTGTAAGTTTAAGCATTGTTCAAATAAAATTGATATGAAAATTTTAAATTTTGTTGTATTTATACAGGATGATTAAGGAGGGAAGGTCAATCTTTTACATAGTGATAGTTCAAGTAATTATGCATTGTTAGGGAAGTATGGGTATTGAAAAAACTTCCTTCACGCCTTTAGATTTCTGTTTATGGGGTTGGATAAAAATCAGAGCTACCCGTGTATAAAGTGAAGGTAAATACATATAATGAACTGCTTCGTTGCTTCACGGACACTATATTGATTAGGAATGTTATCGCTAGAGTCCATTGACGTTGACAGAATATTTGAACCTCTCTGTGACTTGTATTATACCTGTAATGTTTCCTGTACGATAAGTGTTACAGCAATTTGTAAAACATGTGGTGTATCTTTCTTGAGTGACAACATGTAACATGTATGTTATAATGTACTAAATGAAAAGTAAATAAGTATTACTAAAATTGTACATCATAACTGTACTTCTCTGTAACATTGTTTTCAAGAAAATCACGTTACAATCCAGTTGTATTGCTTATATGTTCACGTTCTAGGATTCAATTGTGCAGAATTAAACTTCCTTTCCATAACCATACCTCTCTATGAAGCATTTACTGATCTATGTTTATATGATATTTTTTGTTCAGAATTACATATGCTGGCACTATCACTGTGTAAAACGTTGAGCTTCCCTCCGCCCAGTCACACTGTATTTTGCCTTTCCACAAAATAAATAAATAATGCTAACTCTAAATTCACTTTTTTTTAAAACTAAATTTATGTAACTCATAATTATGACTAACATTTCAAGTCAAGTTTCCACATATACAAGATTTTAACATTACCAAATTCTTAGTTTGATGGTGGAGCATTTTGTAGCTCACATAGGATAGCAGTTAGGCTTGTGCCAGCCCTGGTGTATGATATGGTACTTCTTGGCCATCATAGTGTTTTGCATGAGTGCCACTGTGCCTTATTTTCAGTAAGTCTATGAATGGACCAATGGATGCCCATGTGAATATTCCCAAGAGCTACCAGCTTGTCCTGTCTTGTAGTAAAGGTGTCAAGGAGCTGCACTTCTGGTAAACAATGGATTCACACCCTCCCATTGGCATAATGAAGAAGGTATCAGGATTTTTCAGACCATGCAACACTCTTCCACAACACCGAAGTCCAGTGACAATAGTCACATGCTCATTGCCGATGTTGTGTTGTGGTGTTAACATTGGCACACACATGGATCACTGCCTGTGGAGAGAGGCCAGCTGTTAGGAGTGTCTGGTGCACAGTGCATCCAGGCACACTTGTTCTCTGCTCAACATTGAAGTCTGATGTTAATTCTGCCACAGTCTGTGTCCTGTCCTATTTTATCAGTCTGCTTTGTCTACAACATCTGACATTTATTGTGATGGATGGCTGTCCAGCTAGTCGATGTCTGAATGTGGTTTTAGCTTGGTTTCGTCACGTGTTTGAAGACTGCCACCAAAGCACTCCTTGAACATCCAACAAGTTGTGCAGTTCCCGTAATACTCGTTCTGAGATATCACAATCTACCCTCAGTGAAACTCAGATAGTGTGACTTTCCTATTCTACACACACTGAGCACGGTGTCGAAGTGGTAACACCCACCTCCAGCAATAAAGATTCAGGTTTTCCATGATTTCCCTAAATTTCACCAGTCAAATGGCAAAGTAGTTCCTTTCAAAGGGTATGGCTTATTTCCTTCACCATACTTAACAAAAAACACAGCCTGAGGTTGTGCTTACTTGGAAATTATGAAATCAAGGCTCTGACTGACAGCCTTCATGGTAGGAGGCAAGTTTTAAAAAGTTTAAATATCTGAAGTTGAAAGTTCAAATAGGAATAGTGAGATTCTTACTCATCACAAAGATGCCACAGACAGGCAAGACCAAAAGCCTATTACATGTTGAAGCTGAAGTTTCAATAGTTTGAAGCTGAACATATGTGATCCTTCATGTTGAATGAGGTACTGCATCAATGCAAGGAATGTATAAAAATTCAGAAGTGCATTCCCTTACATAATCATGGAGTGCAGCTTCGTTAACCACTTTCTTGATGTTCAACAAGTACTGCAGTTTAGTATGTACTGTAGAAATCCAAGACTTGGAGTGGAGTTCTGAGCCCAAGAAGCCACTGGGCTTAGAAATGAAGACACATCACACTGGCTGACTAGCTGTGTAGTAAGCTGTTACATCTCACACCATGTGCCTTTCGACATATTGTACATAGTTTTAAAATTAGTTGCATTCTGTATTCTGAAAATGACAAACATGACATTTTTTCCATATATTTAAAACCTCCATAGTGCCCTGTCCTAGTGCATATAAAGAAAAAACTTGTACACACAGATCTCCAGTATACAGAGACACCATCATTATGTTGAGGAAACAGTACCTCCCTGCAAATGGTGTAATATTTTTGTCATTACTATGCCTAATCTTCTGCTTAACTATCTTCCACATTCAGTCTTTGTCTTGCAATGAGCTCATATTTTTTTCACATTTGCAAGTAGAAACAGTAATATATTTATGATACATGAGCAATATATATGTTCTGTCAATTCTTCAAACTCTTCTGTGCCTTATGAAAGTTAGAACATTAACCACCACAGTCTATGAAGGGTGTTCAAATGAAAAGGTACAAATCATGTTAACAACCAAATTGGCTGAAATTTGAATATGTTGAAGTTTGAGTACACAGTTTTGGGATAACATAGTGCAACCTCTAGGGACATTAAGCATGCTCCATTACCTCCCCATAAAAAAATTCAAGACTGTGCTCTCAGCAGGCAAGGTGATGCTCACCATCTTTTTCAAAGTCCGAGGTCCGATACTTATTGAATTCCTTGAGCTCAGTAAAGCTGTTAACAGTGATGTGTACTGCAAGACATCCTGTAACCTACGCAATTCCATCAAGAGAAAAAGGCCTGGTCTGCTCATGAAGGTAGAGATTGTGCTCCATGATAATGTGTGTCCACACATCTCCAGGGTTGCCCAAAGTGTACTAGCCAAGTTCAAGTGTGAGCAGCTTGAGCATCTGCCCTACAGCCCAGATATTTTACCCTGAGACTTCCACCTGTTTGGTCCACTAAATAACATCTCAGAGAGAAGTACTTCAAATCGAACGATGAACTGAAGGACACAGTAGAGGACTGACCCTTCTCACAGCCACAGATATTCTGGGAACAGGTAACCCTTCAGCTTGTTAAACAGTGGTATAGTTGTGCTCAGGCCAATGGTGATTACTTCTGAATAAATACTTCAATGATACCCACAGTGTCATTTTGTACATTTTGTACCCCTCATTATATAGCTTTGTATGTACAAGGTCTGTTATGAAATATCTTACCTTATTTTTTATTAGCAGTGGAAGATCCAGTAAGGAATGTTAATAATAATATGCAGGTAGGGAACAGCTCATCGTAAAGATGAACGTTGAGCCGCAGACAGACACAAATAAAAGACACACAACACACACACCATTCTAAATATTCGGCAGCGGCCTTCCTCAGAAAGAGAACACTCATCCACACAATCACTCATCCATACACGTCAGCCATCTCTGGCTGCCCAACACAGTCTGACGACATGGCAAGCGGAAGGGATGGAGGGGGAAGGAGCGGAGGAGGGGGGGGGGGGAGAAGTGGAGAGGGAAGATAAGGGTGGGGATACAACAAGCAGAGACGATGTCAGGCGGAAAATGAGGTGCAGTATGGAAAAAGGGGTTCCCCTAAGGTAAGTCCTTCCACTCCTGGGATTGGAATGACTCCTTTTCCACTTCCTTAAAACCTGTATCCTTCCCTTTCTCCTCTCCTTCCTTCCTCTTTTTCCTGAAGAAGCTGCCAGCGGTGGCAAAAGCATGAATGTTTGTGTGTTTTTATGTGTGTTTTATTTTTCTATCGACGAGCCTATACTTTGGAGATGAAGATTACTTACCAGGTGAAGAAGCACCACTAGTGATAGTAACACAAATAAATAAAACACACACACATACACACACACACAAAAACGCTAGCTTTCGCAGCCTAGCTGCTTCCTCAGGCAGAAGGGAAGGATAGGGAAAAGGAAATGATGAGGGTTTTAAGGGAGTGGGTAAGGAGCCATTCCAATCCCGGGAGAGGAAAGACTTACTTTGGGGGAAAAATGGAAGGCAAACAAATACCCACATCCACCCACACATATACACAAATGCAACCACACCAAGGCAGACATACTGATATGATACGAATCCTGCCCCAAAATGAGATCCATCCTTAATGACATCCTTCCCACTCCACCGAGAGTGTCTTTCCACCACCCACGTAACCTCCGTAACCTCCTAGTCCATCCCTATGAAATCCACAAACCACCTTCCCTACCTTCTGGCTCCTACCCTTTTAACTGCCCCCATTGTAAAACCTGCCCTATGCACCCTTCCACCACAACTTACTCCAGTCCCATAATCGGAAAGGTGTACACAATCAAGGGCAGAGCCACTTGCGATATTACCCACGTAATTTACCAACTGACGTGCCTGCACTATGAAGTGTTCTATGTGGGAATGACCAGCAACAAACAGTCCATTTGCATGAACAGTCACAGGCAGACAGTGTTTGTTGGTAGTGACGATCACCCTGTGGCTAAACACACCTTGGTGCATGGCCAGCATATCTTGGCACAGTGTTACACCATCCGGGTTATCTGGATACTTCCCACCGACACCAATCTTTCAGAACTTCGGAGATGGAAACTTGCCCTTCAGCATATTCTCTCTTCCTGTTGCCCATCTGGTCTCAACCTCCGCTAAATTCAAATTCCCACCCACCATCTTTAACATCTTTGCCTTGGTTCTCTGGACAGAGCCTCTGCCTCAAGTGGTATCTCTGTCCAACTTCTTTGCTTTCTACAGTATGTCTGCCTAGGTGTGTTTGCGTTTCTTTATATGTGTGGGTGTGTGTGTATTTGTTTAATGTCCTTTTTTTCCTCCAAGGTAAGTCTTTTCTCTCCCGGGATTGTAATGGCTCCTTACCAACTCCCTTAAAACCATCATCATTTCCTTTTCCCTCTCCTACCCTTCTGCCCGAAGAAGCAGCTAGGCTGCAAAAGCTAGTGATTATGTGTGTGTGTGTATGTGTGTCTTTTATTTATGTTACTATCACTATCTGTGCTCCTTCGCCTGCTATAAGTCAAAAAAATATATAAATTTTTGACTTACCTAAAGTACAGGCTCGTCGACAGAAACATAAAACACACAAACATTCGAGCTTTCGCCACCACTGGTAGCTTCTTCGGGAAAAAGAGGAAGGAAGGAGAAAGGGAAGGATACGGGTTTTAAGGAAGTGAAAAAGAGCCATTCCAATCCCAGGAGTGGAAGGACTTACCTTAGGGGTAAGGAAGGACTTACCTTCCTTTTTGTCCCCTAAGGTACGTCCTTCCACTCCTGGGATTGGAATGGCTCCTTTTCCACTTCCTTAAAACCTATATCCTTCCCTTTCTCCTCTCCTTCCTTCCTCTTTTTCCCGAAGAAGCTACCAGTGGTGGCGAAAGCTCGAATGTTTCTGTGTTTTTGTGTGTGTTTTATGTTTCTGTCAATGAGCCTGTACTTTAGGTAAGTCAAAAATCTTTATTTTATACATATTTTTCCCACCAGGAAAGTTCTTCTAGAAAATATATATATTGGGGGGGGGGGGGGGGGGGAGGAACAGGAAGCATACAGTAGGGAAAGGGCATGAATCAGAAGGAAATGTAGGAAGTGGGGGAGGGGGACTGTGGGGCATGGAATGTAGGATGTTAGGTTATCTGAGGTTGAGGCCAGGATGGTTGTGGGACTGTAGGATGTGCTGTAGGGATAACTCCCATCTTCAGAAAAGCTGGTGGAGGAGGATGGCTCAGGTGGTGAAACAGCTGTTAAAAGTCCAAGGTGTTGTGCTCCACTGCATGCTGTGCCACAGGATAGTCCATATTGTTCTTGGCCACAGTTTGACGGTGGCCATTCATCCTGACGGAAAGCCGGTAAGTTGTCATTCCAATATAGAATGCAGAGCAGTGATTGCAGCAGAGTTGGTATATTATGTGGCTGCTTTCACAATTGGCCTCGCCTCTGATGTGATAACGACACACCTGTGATGGGACTAGAATAGGAAGTGCTGGGTGGGTATATTGGGCAGGTTTTTCATCGGGGTCTTCCACTGGGATATGATCCCTGTGGTAAGGGGTTGTGATTAGGAGTGGCATAGGGATGGACTAGGATGTTGTGGAGGTTGGATGGGCGATGGAACACCATTTCAGGGGGGGGGGGATTGGGAGGATCTTAGGATGTCTCTCATTTCAGGACATGAAGACAGATAATCAAAGCCCTGATGTAGGATGTGGTTCAGATGTTCCAGTCCAGTATGGTATTGGGTTACAAGGGGGGCACTCCTTTGTGGCTGGTTAGTAGGGTTGGAGGGAGGACTGTTGGTGTGTGAAGATATGGCATGGGAAACCTGTTTATGGAATGTCTGTGAAAGCCTTTGTGAGGCTTTTGGCATACTGGTATCACTGCAGATATGCCTTCCACAGGTGGTGAGCAGGGATTTTTTGATGTGGAAAGGATGGCAGCTGTCAAAGTGAAGGTACTGTTGAGAGTTGGTGGGTTTGATGTGGACAGAGGTGTGGATGGGCCCATCAGAGAGATGCAAATTAACATCCAGAAAGGTTACATGTCAGATTGAGAAGTACCAAGTGAAACAGATGGGTGAGAAAGAGTTAAGGTTGTTGACAAATAAGGATAGGGCATCCTGGCCTTGAGTCCATGTCATGAAAATGTCAATAATGAACCTGAACCAGACCAGGGGTTTGTGGAATTGGGGGGCTAGGATGGTTTCCTCTAGAGGCCCATGAACAGGTTGGCATTGGAAAGTGCCATATGGGTGCTCATGGCAGTGCCGTGGATTTGTTTGTATACATTTCCCTCAAAGGAAAAGTAGTTGTTGGTCAGTATGTAGTTGGCAAGGGCTATGAGGAAGGAGGTATTGTTCTTTGAGTCTGAAGGACGTTGGGAAAGGTAGTGCTTGAGTGTGGCAAGACCATGGGTGTGAGGGATATTTGTGTACAGGGAGGTGGTGTCAATAGAGACGTGTAAGGATCCAGGAGGTAGAGGAGTGGGGACGGTGGAGAGGCGGTGAAGGAAGTGGTTGGTATCTTTGATGTGGTAGGGTAGATTCTGAACAATAGGTTGGAGACTGTCTTGGGCGGCCAGAGATGGCTGACGTGTGTGGATGAGTTTGCCTGAGTGATTGTGTGGATGAGTGTTCTCTTTCTGAGGAAGGCCACGGCTGAAAATTTAGAATGGTGTCTGTGTTTGTGTGTCTTTTATTTGTGTCTGTTGGTGGCTCAATGTTCGTCTTTATGGTGAGTTGTTTCCTATCTACGTATTATTATTGACCTTAGTTTTTTATGAATACACCTAATGAATTTGAAACTAGCATGCTTATATGAGCTGTTGTGTGAGACAGTATGTTGAGCTAGCTTAGGTTTGTCATTGCAAGGGAAATGCATTCAAGTGTAGTGGTGCACCTATGTCTCATCACAGGTGACGATCAAACTAAAATACGTATCACCTTCTTCCACAAACCTTGCTTTCAACTTCTGACAGACCTCCATATGTCGCAACTCCAAAGTTTTGGTCAAAAGGTGAGGGACCCATCAGGAGCACACTTTATGGAACTGTAGATCATTCTTGATAATTGTTTGACAACTGCCATAGATGATTCCAACTTGTTCTGCAATTTCTGATATTGTTGCTTGTTGATCATCTTCAATAATGCCTTTAACTGCATGAATGTTTTCATCCATAATGCTGGTCTGAGGGTGGTGATCTTGTTGCTGATCTTCCACACATTCTTGTACTTCCTTGAACTTTTAATGCCAGGCATACACACATGTCCTTGACAATGTTTGATCCCCAAGCTGCACAGTGAATCTGTAGCAAATTTTTGCCACTGTAACTTCTTCATGAGCAAGAAATTTTATAATTATGCATTGCACAATAGAGGGGTACTGCTGTTGCTCCAACATGATGAGCGACACTGACAAAATAGTGGGAAATACCTAACAGCAAGCTCTCCCCACTTCCAGCAGTCCCACCTAAACATAACAGAAGTGTGCAGCCAGTCCTACCAACTTTTGATGTTCTGGAACAAAAATCCCATTTATATTTGATCCCCCCCGCCCCCCCCCCCCCCCCCCACACATAGATAAGGAATATCAGAAGACCAATAACACTACTTATGTTATAGTTTGGTTTTAGCTAATGCCTTCCCATTATTTACTATGAAAAGTGTCCTTTCTGACATGAAATCTCCAATCCAGTCCTAGATGATATTCCACAAACATGCAATTTGATTAAAAGCCATTTGTAAAGTACTATGTCAGAAGACTTCTGGAAATTTAGAAACATAGAATCAATTTGAGATTCCTTGTCCATAGCATCTACTACTTCATGCAAGCAGAGCAATTTATATTTCACAAGAATTATATTTTCTAAATCTGTATTGGCCATAGGTCAGTAAATCATTGTGTTCAAGGTCATTCATATTGTTCAAAAATCCTACTGGAAATCAACATCAGTGATACAGGAATGTAAGTTTATGAATTACTCTTGCCTTTCTTGAATATCAGTGTGATCTGTCTTTGGGCACATACCCTTCATTGAGTGGGTACTTGTGTATGATTGTTAAGTATGGGGATATTGTATTAGCGTACTCTGATTGGAATTCAATTGGCATACAACCTGGGCCAGAAGACTTATTATTAAGTCATTTAAGCTGATTCACTACTATGAGAATATCTACTTCTCTATTACTCTTGCTGACAGCTGTTATAATTCAAAATCTGAAATACTGATTTCATTTTCTTTACTGTAGTGAAGTAATTTTGAAAAGCTGCTTTGAGTAACACTGGTTCAACAACAGTGTCTTTAGTAGCATTCCATTATTATTATGTAAAGAAGTTATTGTATAGCTCCTGGTCTTTTTAAGAACTGCAGTTCTGGCTGCAGGAGCTAGTAGTGATAAAGAGAAGACAAAGACAAATGGCATAAGGAACCATAGAGGTGGTACAAGTATTGGTGAATGCAAAGATAGATGATATCCATGTGAATATAATCCTTGATGCATATATATTTGCAAATGTGATGTTTTCAAGTTTATTAGAAGAGATTTAAAAGTTGTCAAATTTGATAGTTGCAAGTTTATTAAAGAAGATCAGAAAGGTCATTCATGTGCAAACTTTCCTAGAACATAAGTGCTGCAGTCTTAGTACTGTGGAAAATAAATCCTGTAATGTTAACATAAGACCACATACTCTTTGAATTTCATGATGTCATAAAATTTTCCTTTTTAGTCATGGCTAAATTCATGAACATATGACACAGAATCATGGCAAATCTGATGAAGAAAGTGAACTGATTATCAGTCTAAAATCCACTAGTATATGATGATACACTGCTTCTTGTAGTTACTCTACATATACAGCAAAGTTACAGGAATGCTTGATTAAATTGATAAAAGTTTTGGTGGTACACAAGGTGAGGAATTTAATACATACAACTGTCAGCTATGGCAGCAACAGAATTCACATCTAGATGGTGTCCCAGTATCTTTGGAACTCATGATCAGATATATTCAGTGGGCAAGAAAGTTATGACCATAACAGCAATCAGATATCCTCCACATTGAGGATGCAGTCTTACGTTAGCTTGTTGAAAGATAATGTAACAGAGAGTTTGAAGATAGGGAAGACTGACCTATCTTAACATGTTTGATATGAAAAAGCAGCCAAATTATTTGCTATAGGAGCCAGATATGATTAGATTGTGTCTGCTTGCCACCTCTACAATCAAGCTGCTGGGTTCATATTATTGTGATGAATGCATTCTGACAATGTCCATTCTTCTGAGACCCTTCACATGTGATACTAGATACATCTACATACATACTCTGCAATCCACCCAAAGGTTCGAGGCGGATGGTACTCATTACCACTACTAGTTACTTTGCTTTCCTGTTCCACTCCCATTTAGAATGAGGGAAAATGAATACTTGTATGCATCCTTACAAGCCCTGATCTCTCTGATCTTATCCTTGTGGTCTATACGCAAAATGTAGGCTGTCGGCAGTAGAATTGTTCTGCAGCCTGTCTCAAATTCCAGCCCTCTAAATTTTTTCAACATTGCTTCTCAAAAAGAGAGTCACCTCCCCTACCAGTGATTTCCAATTGAAATCCCGAAGCATTTCAATAACACTCGCACATTGATCAAATCCATCAGTTACAAACCTTGCCGTCCACCTCTGAACGGCCTCTATATCCTCCCTTAAACTGATCTGGTGGGGATCCCAAACACTTGAGCAATACTCAAGACGGGGTCATACAAGCATTTTATATGCAGTCTCCTTTACAGATGACACCTTCCCAAAATTCTACCAATAAAGCAAAATTGAACATTCATCTTCCCCATGAATGTTGTTATATGCTTGTCCCATTTCATAGGTATTTAATTCACACAACTCTCTCAAGCAGCACACTACTAATTCAGTATTCGAACATTATGGGATTGTTCCTACTCCTCATCTACATCACCTTCCATTTTTGTACATTAAGCACTAGTTGCTATTCCTTACACCACCCAGAAATTTGGTCCAAGTCATCCTGCATCCCACTGCACTCATTCAGTAATAACACCCTCTTGTACACCACAGCATTGTCAGCAAACAGTCACAAGTTGCAACTCACTCTGTCCGTCAGATCATTTATATAATATAGTAATAGGACAGTTTCCAACTCACCACAAATACAGGGCGACGAGCTGCGACAGACACATACAAAAGACACACACATACAACACTTTCAGGTATCGGCGATGGCCTTCTTCTTCACATAGGCACACAACACAGTCATATATCCACCTCTGGCTGCCAGACTTCGAATCACGCTCTGCGGCATGTAAATCGGGGAAGGGGGAGGGAGGGGAGGGGGAGAGAAGAGGGGATAGGAAGGTTAGATCACGGTGGTGGGGATGGGTACAGCACAGCCTAGATGGGAATAATGAGATGCAACTTAGAAATGGAGTGGGGAGGCGGGTGAGGGGAGAAAAATAAAATAAGAAAATAAAATAAACAAAATAAATATACATTTAAATATAAAAATAAAAAGTAAAAATCATAATTATATATATATATATATATATATATATATATATATATATATATATATTAAGACGAAAAATTCCTAGCAGGAAAAATAAAATATAAAAAATAGACGAAGATTACTCACCAGGCGAAGGAGCACAGGTGTGACAGCATCACAAATAAATAAATGAATACACACACACACACACACACACACAATCGCAAGCTTTCGCAACCCAGTTGCGTCTTCAGGCAGTAGGGAAGGAGAGGGAAAAGGAAATGATGAGGGTTTTAAGGAAGGGGGTAAGGAGCCATTCCAATCCCGGGAGAGGAAAGACTTACCTTGGGGGAAAAAAATGGAGGGTAAACAAATGCACACATGCCCACATATTCACACAGACACAAGTACACCTAGGCAGACATACTGTAGAAAGCAAAGCCATATATATATATATATATATACACACACACGCGCGCACACACACAAACACACACACACACACACACACACACACACACACACACACATGTGCGCGCACATGCGTGCACTCACACACACACAATTGCACATTCACGCACCACTCAAATATGAGAGGTTTGGGATAGAGAGGTAAGAATTGTAAGGTATGGAAAAAAGGGAAGTTGTTGTAGGTTGAGGCCTGGATGATTTTGGGACCGGACAATGTATTGTAGGGATAACTCTCATCTGTACAGTTCAGAAAAGCTGGTGGTGGACAGGAGGAATCAAATGGCCCGGGTTGTGAAGAAGCCATTGAAATCTAACATGTGCTTCACTGCATGCTGTGCCACAGGGTGGTCCACCTTGTTTTTAGCCACAGTTTGGTGGTGGCCATTCATCCTAATGTTAAATGTATATTTATTTTATGTTCTTATTTTATTTTTCTCCCCTCACCTGCCTCCCCACTCCATTCCTAGGCTGTATCTCGTTATTCCCATCTAGGCCGTGCTGTACCCATCCCCACCACTGTGACATAACCTTCCTATTGCCTCTCCTCTCCCCTTCCCCCCCTCCTCCCATTCCGAATTTAAACGCCACAGAGCGTGATTCAAAGTGTGGCAGCTGGAGGTGATGGTTGTATGACTGTGTTGTGTGCTTGTGTGATTGCGTGAGTGTTCTATGTTCTGAAGAAGGCCATGGCAGATAGCTGAAAGTGTTGTATGTGTGTGTCGTTTGTATGTGCCTGTCACAGCTCATTGCCATGTCTTTGTGGTGAGTTGTAAACTGTCCTATTATTACATTATTAAGTCCAACCTGGACTTTCCATTATTAGATCGTTTATATAGATAGAAAATAATAGCAGTCCTGTCACACTTTGCTGGGGTACCCCTGATGATACCCTACCTAGTCTTTGATGAACACGCACCATCGAGGACAACATACTGGGTTCTATTACTGAAGTAATCTTTGAGCCACCTATTCCATAACTTTTACCTTTGTTAGCAGTCTGTAATGCGCTACCATGTCAAACTTCTTTTGAAAATCAAGAAGTATGCTGTCTTCCTTTTGCCCTTCATTCATAGCATGCAACATGTCATGAGAGAAAAGGGCAAGCTGGGTTTCACATGATCAATGCTTCCTAAAGCTGTGCTGATGCATGAACAGAAGATTTTCTGTCTCAAGGAAATTTACTATATTAGAACTGAGAATATATTCAAGAATTCTACAGCAAAATATGTTAATGATATATGTCTGTAATTTCCTTTCTGTTGGCTTTCTTATACTTGAGAGTTACCTGTGCCTTTTTCCAGTCTTTTGGTACTTTGCGCTGGATCAAAGATTTGTGATAAATGCAAGCTAAGTAAGGGGCCAATGCCAGATTAGTACCCATCTGGACCTGGCGACTTGTTTGTTTTCAACTCTCTCAGCTGCTTCTCTACACCAGCTATGTCTATTACTATATCCTCCATTTGAGAGTTAGTGCGACCATCAAGTGAAGGTCTGTTTGCATGGTCATCCGGTGTAAACAATTTCTGAAATGTTAAATTTAAAACTTTGTCATTCACTTCTCTGTCTTCTCTGACCACCCCAGAATGATTAATGAGTGAATGAATAGAGACCTCTGATCCGTTACCAATTTGACATAGGATTTTTGGATTTTCAGCAAGAGCTTTTGTATATTATTGTATAATTTGTGCATTCCTCTTTTTACAGACATGTGAATTTCTACTATGTTTTGTCTGATTTGATTTGCTTGAGCTTTTTTGAAGCGAAAGTAAAACTGTCTTTGTTTTCTCAGCATTTTTTGAATATTACTATTATACCACAGTGGGTCTTTCTAATCCTTTCTCCAATTTGTTGCCACATATTTGTTCAGTGCTTTATTACGATGCATTTAAAGTTTGCCCATAATTCCTCTACGTCCACAGTACCAGAATTAAACAATGTCCATTCATTCCTTAACAGTTGCTTATCTGCTTGTTCTAACACAAACACTCTCCTAAGGCTTGTTGACCGATTTATGAACTTCAGTGACCATTGTCACTATGACAACTTCATGATCACTAACTCCTATCTCTACAGTGATATCATTGACAAGATCTGGCCTGTTTGTAACTGTTATGTCCAAAATATTTCCATTGCATGTAGGCTGATGATATAGGTGCTCAAAGCAGTGTTCAGAAAACATATTCAACAATAGTCTGTACACCCTTTTTGCGAAACCATATGTGTCCCAGTCTATACTCGCAGATTGAATTTGCCCCCAACTATTAAAGCATGGCCCAGGTACCTTCACACTACTGATCGTAAACTTTCTTTCTATGACAGTGGCCAGTAAAAACACCAATCTATTAACTTGATTTCACCTTTACCCGTTTCACATGTCCAGATAACCACAAAGTCACTCTTGACTTTGAGCTCAGCAGAAGGAATACTTTTGTGGAATGCAATGAACACTCCACCCCCACTGCAATTGTACCTTATCTATGTTTGTGATATACATCTCATTCTTCACTAAATATTTCAAAACTTCCAGCGTCGGGACTCAGCCATCTCTCAGTCCTGAGGATTATTAGAGTGCAGAGACTTTCCTGCAATGTAGTAAATTTGGGAGCTTTATTTCTAATACTTTGAAAATTTACTGCTAATATTTTGACAGTTAAAGAGTCCTGAATGTGACCTAATTTCACTGTTTGTATATTGATAGATGAGTGTTTATCAGAACTATTGCTTAGTCTAAAAAAAACCATGTGCACTCCACAAGTACTCTGCTACCCAAGTAGCTGCTTCTTTAGTGTAGTGCACCCCTGATCTATCAGGGGGATCCCTACAATTCCTCACCTGATAGTGCAGGTCCAGAAATCTGCAGCCATCACTTTCACACAGTTGAAGTATTTGTTTGAGACCCTCCACTCAGCTCCAAACCAAAGGACTCTGATCCACTCTGGGAACAATGTTGCAAATTGAAATCTCTGCTTGCACCCCATACGTGAGGCCAGCAGCCTTCACCAGAACCCCAGAACCCAGATGACAGGAGTCGTTGGTGCTGACATGAGCAGCAACTCACCCCGTATATTCACTAGCCTCCAACAAGGCTGTCTCCACATCTCAGATCAGGCCCCTTGACAGACATACTGAGTGCACATTGTAATTATTTCTAGCCCTGGACACTATCTGCCTAAGGGACTCCATAAAATCCCTGACATTGGAGCTGCCTATCATTAACAGACCCCTTCTCCCATGTGCCTGCTCAGACTCTGGTGAAGGACCGGCCACCTGATCCCTCACAGGATGAATGGGCCATGCCACACTGCCAGCCTCCACATTAGCCCTCTGCTTCAAGCAACGCAAACACCCTACTCGCCACACACCCTGCAGTGAGGCCAGATTAAATGTGTCTGGTACACATGAAGGTGTCACAGCATCAGAGACAATGGGTGACCCACGTGACACCTTAGGTGCCCCATCCGACACTTCAGACTCTCCATTGCCGCCACACCCCAAGGCAGCAGCCTGGAAATGGCTGACGTGGCCAAAAGCACATTCAGCTGGTCACGAGCAGTGGCCAACTCCTCCTGCACCTGCATAAAGCACCCACACACCAAAAGAATAAACATCTTGAAATCATAAGCACTCATGAAAATTAAGAAACTGACTGGTAATGAAAATGCACACAAATAAAATTATGCTACTTAGCACTCTTAATGATGTGACACTGGCGGCAGTCAGCAACAGACCGAAAGATAACTTGCTGTAGCAATGGCCTCTGACTTGTTTTGAATCACACAAGTTGCAGATGAAAACTATACACAGCAGTATTTGTCAATTATGTGAGAATAAACTCTTAAAACAGTAGCACAAACAAAATCTGCCAAGTTTGTTCTTACAACCACTAGTCACTCCCGGTCACTGAGATCCTACATGGCATTTATTATGGCCCTCCAGAACTCATAACTTTCATATTTGCACCACAATAATGGGGTTTTGTCAGACACATGCCACATTATTGTGAGATGATAAACCACTGTCTCTATAGGACACCAATTTACTGCTGGGAAATTACAAAGTATGTAGGTAGAATTTTCTCCCTTTTACTTGAGATAGGGGCTATAACACTCTTCTTACAATGAATTAACAAAAAGTTATAATTGTGAAACCTGCTACATTTCCTCATATACAGGTTGTAGGTGGTATTCCTGCTTTGTGTGGTTTCACTGAAATCATAGTCATGCATATCCAAACATGTAGTATGCTTCATGCCAACTTAACATCTGTTACAGACCACCTTTACACAAGGTGTGTACCAACTCCTTATAATCTTTTGAAACTACTTAGTTGTAAAAAAATTCCAAGCTGTGCTTTGAACTCCTTGCATGAAAAGAAACTACTCCTTGGAGACTCATTATATCATCATTATGCAAAAAGCACATGGCTTCCAACATTTGTATTATGCCTACAATTTTTATTTATTTATTCACAATGTGTCATGATTGCAAAAGCTACATGAATGCAAATAGGACCTGTTGTGAAATTTCCTAGCAGATTAAAGCCATGTGCTGGATGGGATTCAGATCTGGCATATGTACCTTTTGTGGGCAAGCACTCCACTGACTCATCTACCCTTGCATTCCACATGGTCCATTCTCACAGTTTTACTCCCACCAGCTCCTCGCCTCCTACCTTTCAAATGTTACAGAAGCCCTCTTGCAAACCTTGTAGGAGTAACACTCCAGGAAGAAAGGATAATGTGAAGCCATGGTTCAGCCATAGCCTGGGATCTGTTTACGTAATGATATTTTCATTCTTCAGTGGAGTGTGCACCAGTATGAAACTTCCCTAGTAGATAAAAACTGTGTTCTGGACTGTGATTTGAACCCGAGACCTTTGCCTTTAATGGGAGAGAAGAGCTTCTGTAATGTTTGAAAGGTAGGAGGAGAGGTACTGATGGAAGCAAAGCTGTGTAGATTGGCTGTGAGTCATGCCACGGTAGCTCAATTAGTAGAACACTTGACCACAAAGGGAAAGGTCGTGGTTTCAAATCACGTAGTTTTAATCTGACAGGACGTTTCATATCAATGCACACTACTCTGAAGACTGAAAATGTCATTCGGGATTCATTCTATTCTGCTATGGATCCTTACACATGCAGTAGAGATGATTTACATGTTCATATGTAAGTTGCAGCATTACAAGTTGGCTTAAGTGTTACATCATTTTCAGCTGTGGTCAGCAGACTTTTTGGATACTCCTTGGATTTTTTTATTGCTTCACCTGTATGCAACCTGCCTTTAGGATATTGCAATTTTAATGGTGAACAATATAGATGGGTGTACCCACACTGTGTGCAGGAGAAAATCACTGCAGTGATGGAGGAAGCGAAGAAGGCTTACGAGGCGGCACAGACGCAGGCCAGGGACAAGGTGGACCAGCTGCAGCGCACAATAGAAGATACGAAGAAGAAGTGTTCCGAGGAGGAGAAGAAGCAGTTGCAGCAGATAGAGCAGCTGGTGCAGCGTGCCCGTGAGGAGCTCCGCACGGGGGCCGAAAACGGCGTGGAACGTGCCAAGGAGCACCTCAAGGCTGCCAACGAGCAGCTGCAGAAAGGGGCACAGCGCTCCGCCGCTCAGTGGAAGGAGGTTATAGCCAGGGCCGCCAACAGTGCTACCCAGGTCTGCAGATGATCCCCCTCACACTCTCCAGTCCAGGATTGCCAGATATCCATATTTAAAGGGGTCGGACAAACCTATGGAAACACCAGGCTAAAGTTGGGCGTGCAGTCTGAGCGAGTGTTAGCGGCACTTCCATAGTCCTCGCTGGTTGGCAATGAACTACATTTCACACTTCGATATAACCAATGAGAGATGAGAAATGATGCACCGAATTAGTACCGCCATATTTTAAGCGAGTGTCTGGTTTGTTGTGTTTTGGAGTGAGGGTTAAACTTTAGTGTCATTATGGCAGGTGATTTGATTACACATTTGGACTTGAGGTTATCCTGCATGACAACATTATTGAGTACTGTATGTACCGTCATTTAATAGCAGAAAAATTTGGCTATAATTGTGTCATTACTTTTTTATCCATTTTCATTCACCAATACATGTACCGAGTGACATGATTTAATTTAGAGACTAATTATTTGAAACATTGATGATCTGCAATGAATATTTATCATTTGTAAATAACATATCATTACTTTTTAAAGTACAAATAAATTCTTTCACTTTCACACTTCCATCTGCTGAACCACATGATTTAATATAAAATACTAATCACTTGAAATTTGCAATGGTAACTGGTGCATTGTGGAAATTAAATATTTAATAATATTTTTCATCAGAATGTGTCTGTCTCACTTAGAGCACATAAACAACTAATTTACACTTCTTTCTCTGAGTATGCTGCACAACTACTGCCAACAATGCCTTGCCATGACAAAAAGTGTAGTACTCTTGACTGTCTGTCTGACTTTTACCAAAACACCATGAGAAATGAGTGCTTGAACATAAATGTAGATGCTAGTCAAGCAGCTGTATTCTTGTGTATACATATATATTCTAGTCAATGTGAAGTGCCTGGTTGAGGGCACATCTCATTGTACCAGATAGTAGGACTTACCTATTTCATTCACACATAGAGAATGCAAAAAATAAATATTCAAGCACTTTTGAGAGTCCTGTAATTAACCTAATCTTGTCCTTATGATCTCTATGGCAGCAATGCATACATGGTTATAGTAAATTCTGGCAGTCATCATTGAGAGACAGTTCTTGAAACTTTGTAAGTAGGCTTTCTCAAGATAGATGGAAAGTAGTCTGTCAGTTTAGCATATTTGTGACACTCTCCCATGTGTCAAATAAATCTGTGACTTTTTGTGTTGCCCTTCTCTGTACATATTCAATATTCCCTGTCACTTCTATTTTGAATTGGTGCTATACACTTGAGCAGTACTCTAAGATGGGTAGCACAAGTGATTTATAAGCAAAAAGGGTCTAAGTAAACCTGTGATTTTTTGTACTGCCCTTTTCTGTATATGTTCAATATACCTTGTTACTCTTATTTTGTATGGGTCCTACATTTTTGACCTGTATTCTATGTTGGGTCACACAAGTGATTTGGATGCAATCTCCTTTGTAGACTGATTGCATTTCCTCTGTATTTTACCAATAAACATAGTCTTTGTCACTTGCTTAACTCACATCTGAATCTATACAATCATTCCACTTGTCCAGTTGTTTATATGAGTTGACTGATCCCAATTAAACTGTGACTCACTTCGGCTACTACATTTATTTTTATTTTTTAATTATTTATTTTTTCTCATTTCTGAACATAGAAGGCAACTTGTCAGTCCTTTCCACTTGAAGTTTTATCAAAATGTGACGGAATATTAGTACAGTTCTTTTTAGACTGTAATTCATTATAGATATCAGCATCATTTGTGAAAAGTATTGTCCACAGACTTCATTAATATACAACATAGACAGCAAGGTCTCAGCCTGCATCCACAAGGAAGACCTAAATTTACTTCTACAGTATTTTCTTCGTCAGTATTTTGTGTGAGAAAAGTATGAGTTGGTTTTCACATTATCAGTGTTTTTGGAACCTATGCTGTTTAGCATGGGGGGTCATTTGTTCAAGATAGCTCATTATGTTTATGGTCATAATATGTTTTAATATGCTATATCAATGCCAAGGAATCAAGCAGTTATATTGTAGATCACTTGTATCAGATGAGCAATAAAAGAAACCAATTGAACTTTATTTACAAGATAAATCAGTAAATTTGTGGGCTGTAAATTCAACTAAACATGTAGGAATTATAATCATGAACAACTTCAATTGGAAGGAACAGATAGCTAGTAAATGTTTGGTGGAGGCAAACCAAGTTTGTGTATCATTGGCAGAACACTTAGAAGATACAACAGTTTGACTAAAGATACTGCATACATTACACTTATCTATCCGATTCTGAAATATTGCTGCATTGTTATGGGATCCTCACCAAGTAGCACTGATGGAGGACAGAAAATGTTCAGAGAAGGGTAGTTTGTTTTATATTATTGTGTGAGAGAGTGACAGAAATGGTTCATAAATTGAGGTGGAATTCATTAAAAGAAAGGAGTTATTCATTGCCAGGGGATCTATTTATAAAGTTCCCGTCACCAATTTTCTTTCTGAATGCTAACATATTTTGATGGCACCGACCTACATAAGGAGGTGGGATCATTAGAAGAAAATAAGAAAAATCAAATGTAAAAGAGAAAGATGTAAATGTTTCTTTTCCTGCAAACTATTTGAGTATGAAATGGTGGAGAAATAGTATGAATTGCAGAGTAGCTATATACACGTTGGTGTAGTACTTTCTTGTAGATAGGTATTACCTGTGCTTTCTTCCAGCTACTAAGCATGTGTGTTTTGTTCAAGGGATCTATGATAAAATACAGTTACAATAGGGACAAACTCAGTTGAAAATTCAGTCTATTACATAGGACCCAGCAGCATTATTTAGTTTTAATAATGTCAGGAGTTTCACAATGCCACTAAAACTGTTATGCAATTCACTCATCTATTCTGTTGTATGTTGATTACACTCTGTTCTCAAAGGAACTTCTGGAATCAAGTTTAAGGGTTTATATTTTATTTATTTATTTTTTGCTGTGCTACTCTCTTTTTCATTTCCTGTCTCATTAATGTGTGATTGGATGCAAACTTTGCTGCCACCAATGCCCTTTACATATGTCAAGAATTTTGTGTGTGTGCATATTTGATTGTATTCTGTTGCAGTACTCTCTGAAGGATTCTTGCATTGCTCTCTCAACAGCTAAATAGCCTTTATTCAACATCCTTTTATATAGAGACCTATGCATTGTTTTGCACCTATCACATAGTATTTTCTGTTTCTTTTGAATATTCATTACAAAAATTATATATCATGATGGATCTCCCATCATGAGCTCTTCTGCTGGATACATATTTATTCTTTTAGACTTGAGCTTTATAGACACCACTCATGTGCAAGCTCAATTTACTCTTTGAGATATGACTCTACTGTTCTTTACCTAGCTTGCTGAACATATAAACTGCTGTTGATTTTGTTACCATTTCTATATGAGTAATCACTGTTGCTACAACCACTTTGTGGTTAATGGTTCATGTTTCAATGTGAACATCCTTAAAGAGGTCAGGTATGTTTCTGACATTTCATATATTACCATCATGAAAGTGGGAATCTGAACTACCTTTTATCTAGTCAAGTATTTGTACTTTCCTTAACTGAATTTTATTCATATTTATATAGTATATAGAACATGATCACAACTTTCACACATGACGAGTGCAAGATGCAAATCTCAAATGTTTTAAAGAAAATTGAATTTTAAAGATTTGAACTGACACTAGACAAAGTGTAACACTTTCATATGCATAAGGCCTATGGATAAACTCTCACTACTGGTGCTTTTTTTTTCACACATGACTGGAACAACAAATGTATTACGACCGTCCAAGTTGTCAGTGTTTAATGATTCATTTGTTATTTGCAGAACATATTCCTAACAATTAGGAAAAGAAAATATATTTGTAAGGATATTGGAATAAAGGATACATGGCCATCTTGAATCAAATCAGTATAATATTTTAATTGATATTAATGCACCTACATTTGTGACGTATGTGGAGCATTGCACAAATCAGGATGATACAGTACTCATCCTAGAAACATGGCAAACAATAATTGCATTTACATGAACCACTTATAATGAACACCAAGATTTTGCCTGAACATGATTTTGTTGAATATTTCTGTTCATAAACAAATCTCATTCATCACACAAATTTCACAGTATACCATAAATATTGAAGCACATTACCAAATGTTGATGCAGGGGTATGACAATATTTATGCAGTCTTCTCTAGAAGCTAACTATCTATTATTTTTGATGATATATGAATAAGAAGAAGAAAGGAAGATTTTGGTTTAACATCCCACAAATTCCATCAACTGTTTGGCATTATAGACGAAGTGCAAGGTTGGGTCATTTTCTTAGGGATGAGGAATGAAATTGGCCATATACTCATACCCCTTGAACAGAACCATCCCAGCATTTGTCTAGTGATTTATGGAAATCATGGAAAACCTAAATCTAAATGTTGAGAGATGGATTTCAAGCACCATTGTCTTCAATGTAAGGCCAGTGTGTTAATGGATGATATATGAGCAATTTTGTAGTTGCTTTTCCTGCTCACAAAATAAACAAAGAACTCCACCAACGTAGTGCATTTTGGAGAAATTACTGTGATACTGCACATTTGAAGACCCTCTTAACCGTCATTTTTGTTTCATGCAAACATGTGTTTGTTTGCGCTGCCCATAAATTGAAAAGCAAAATATCAGTTGTTATTCTCTCATATATGGCTTCAAGTCATCAAGATTTGATCTGGGGATCTGAATCTTATGAAACTAAGCACTTACTCAATTGGCTATGGTCTTCTTGCCTACTAGAAACCACCAACTATTATAAAATTATCATCTAAAGTATCTGGATACCTGGCTGAAAATGACATACAAGTTTGTGGAACACTCCATCTTTAATGCTGAAATTCAATATGGGGTTGACCCACCCTTAGCCTTGAAGACAGTTTCCACTCTCAGAGGCATATGTTCAATTAGTTGTTGGAAGGTTTCTTGGGAAATGGCAGCCCAGTCATCACAGAGTGCTGCACTTAAGGGGTGGTATCGATGTAGATCAGTAAGGTGTAGCACGAAGTTGGTGTTCCAAAACATTACAAAGGCGTTTTAAAAGATTAGATCAGGACTCGACGCAGTCCAATCAATACATTATAGAGATGTTATTGTCATGTAACCACTCTGCCATAGGCCATGCATTATGAACAGGTGCTCAATCGTGTTGAAAGATGCAGTTCAACAGTGAGAAGCAAGAAGGTGCTTAAAACATCAGTGTAGACCTGAGCTGTGATAGTGCCATGCAAAACAACAAGGGATACAAGTTCCCTCCATGATAAACACAACACACCATTACACACTCTCTAACCCCCCCACACCCCAATTTTTACTGTTGGCACTATACATGCTGGCAGATGATGTTCATCAGGCATTCACCATACCCACACCCTACCATCAGATCACCACATTGTGTACCGTGATTCGCCATTCCACTTAATATTTTTGCACTGTTCAATTGGCCAATGTTTAGGCTCCTTACACCAAACGAGGCATCATTTGGCATTCACCTGTGTGATGTGTGGCTTATGGGCAGCCGCTCAACCACGAAATTCAAGTTTTCTCTCCTCCTGCTGAATTGTCAAAGTACTTCTAGTGGATCCTGATGCTGTTTGGAATTAGTGTGTGATAGTCTGGATAGCTGCCTGCCTAGTACACCATTCAACCCTCAACTGTCAGTGGTCTCAGTCCGTCAACAGACGAGGTCAGCCTGTTCGCTTTCGTGCTATATGTGTCCCTTCATGTTTCCACTTCACTATCAAATCAGAAACAGTGGAGCTAGAGATCTTCAGGTGTTTGGAAATCTTGTGTACAGACTTCTCACCCAAGTGATACCCAATCAATTGCCCATGTTCGAAGTCTGTGAGTTCCGCGGAGTGCCTATTCTATTCTCTCACGATGTCAATGACTACTGAGGTCAGTGATATTGAGTACCTGGCAGCACAATGCACCTAATATGAAAACGTGTGTTTCTGGGGGTGTCCAGATACTTTTGATCATGTAGTGTTTGTAAGTGTGTGTAAAACATTAAAACTCTGTTTTCTCAGAAACAACTGAAACTTGCTTCTTTCTATTTACATGTAATCAAGTCCTAGTCATTTTCTATATGTTCTATCAATACAAATGAAACTGGTGAGGGCAAGTACATATGGTCCCCTTATAAATTGTTGTCAGAGAATGCATATAGTAAAGTTTCACAGGATGTCTTGTCATGTGACTACTAACAATCCTGTAATTTTCCCAATTGATTGTTTTCACCAATGACTACTGTGTGATTGGGAAACTTAGACATGAATGAAGGATAATACCATATAGGAATCTTTTAAAACCCATACTGGACTTGTATTTATCCATAATGAGAAGACTTGAAGTAGTTCTGAATGCCAATGGTTTTCTTACCTCATATTAAGCATGGTATTGTGTTGTGTTTTTGGTGTTTGCATATGTTTGTCTACCCTTTGTAGGTAGCATTGCTCCAATATCCCTGTTGAAAGCAAAAGCTTGGGTATACTGGAGTATGTGTATTTCCCAACCACATCAAAATGTATAATATGTAACATAATATAATCTGTTTATTCTGTGAATGTTTAAATTATTGGGAAATCTCATAAATGAAAATGAAATGAATAATCTTTTAGTTGGCCAACCTGGACTCATGACATGTGTTAATTGTAACACTAAGAATTGAAAATAATAAACAAGTAATCCTAGGACAAATATTTCAGTTGTAGACCTGTATGTGTAAATTTAGATAAGTAGGTTTTGAAAACAATTTAGCTTTGTTCAGTTTAGAAGTGTTAGATCAGTAGAAAACTCCTAACTTTGTACAGGATGATGTCTCATAATCCTGGTTGAATAAGGCTATTACACAACAGTTAGATGGCATGATGTAATGGAGGTGTGTAAACTTCTTAAACTGCAAGAAAAAAGATTGTTTGATGGGTGAAAAATAATTTTTGACTAATGGAGAGAAGATGGTATGTACCATAACCTGATTTCTTAGAAACGTTCCTCAGTGTAAGATGAGTCAAAGTAAAAGGAGCATGACATTCTGCTGCTCTGAAAAATGACTGTCTAAGTTTGGGCCCTTTCATGTGCCTTGTAGCATTTACCAAGTTTAGCGGAAGTGATGGCACTTTCAAACCCCAATTTAGTTACCTAAAGACTGTTTTTATTTTGTTCATGTGTTTTAATTATAAGGCAATGTATGTAGACTATTAGAGCACAAATATTTCAAATCAAGTTAGAAGATCAATGATATTAGATTAATTATATATAAAAATAGATGAAGATTACTTTCCAGGTGAAGGAGCACAGATACTTTTGATCATGTAGTGTTTGTAAGTGTGTGTAAAACATTAAAACTCTGTTTTCTCAGAAACAACTGAAACTTGCTTCTTTCTATTTACATATAATCAAGTCCTAGTCATTTTCTATATGTTCTATCAATACAAATGAAACTGGTGAGGGCAAGTACGTATGGTCCCCTTATAAATTGTTGTCAGAGAATGCATATAGTAAAGTTTCACAGGATGTCTTGTCATGTGACTACTAACAATCCTGTAATTTTCCCAATTGATTGTTTTCACCAATGACTACTGTGTGATTGGGAAATTTAGACATGAGTAAACTGAGTTTTTCTCTTAACTTCTGAATTACATCGGAATGTTGATAGAAGTATCAAATTACAATTTTATGTTCACAATTGATACTGAGTCTTGCCTCCCATGTTGTCAACAGTACATTAAACCCCAATTTTCTTTTCTTCTCTTAAATATCACGCACACCTTCAGTATATGTTTTGATGGATTTAAGTTTCTTGTTTATAGCAACAAATACACTACCTCCTTGTGCCATTAGGCAATCATTTTGGTACATGGCTTAAAATTTCCCCCTAATCTCACTGCTGTCAACTTCAGATTTTAATCAGCTTACTGTACCTTGTATTATGTGAACTCCACTGCTTTTTAGTAGTGCTTCAAAAACCAACATGACCATGAATGGCTCATGTGCAGTGGCCTCAATATGCTGCAAGTATCAATCAGTCATGATGAGTACCATACAATGTTCTTTGTGAGTGTATTATGTTGGAGGTAAGTGAATGAAAATATTGATCAATTGGTGTTGCTCTTATGTTGGGTGGTTCCATATCAAGAGGCACCAAGTTACAGAAATGTACCGCAGGGCACATTTACCATATCACAATGGGAAAGGAAGTCTGTGTGGAGTAATTAGCATATATGATTATGAAATGGGCTTCAAATAAAAGATAGAGGGCAACAGCTGCAAGAGTAACTGCATACCTGAATGTCATACTCATGAATCCTGTCACCAAACCACATGAAGGGGATTCTGTGAGTTTCAGGGTGAGCTGGAATTCCAAAACCACACATCTGTGATGCCTCTACATCTTCATGAATACTCTGCAAGTTGCACCTTCCCTAACCACCAGTCTCCAGAGCTATCTTTTGCGGTGTACTGTGGAGAGGAATGTGCATAATTGCTACTCTCCATCATTATTAATGGACCTGAACTTGGCATTATTTTGCATGAAGGATAATACCATATAGGAATCTTTTGAAACCCATACTGGACTTGTATTTATCCATAATGAGAAGACTTGAAGTAGTTCTGAATGCCAATGGTTTTCTTACCTCATATTAAGCATGGTATTGTGTTGTGTTTTTGGTGTTTGCATATGTTTGTCCACCCTTTGTAGGTAGCATTGCTCCAGTATCCCTGTTGAAAGCAAAAGCTTGGGTATACTGGAGTATGTGTATTTCCCAACCACATCAAAATGTATAATATTTAACATAATATAATCTGTTTATTCTGTGAATGTTTAAATTATTGGGAAATCTCATAAATGAAAATGAAATGAATAACCTTTTAGTTGGCAAACCTGGACTCATGACATGTGTTAATTGTAACACTAAGAATTGAAAATAATAAACAAGTAATCCTAGGACAAATATTTCAGTTGTAGACCTGTATGTGTAAATTTAGATAAGTAGGTTTTGAAAACAATTTAGCTTTGTTCAGTTTAGAAGTGTTAGATCAGTAGAAAACTCCTAACTTTGTACAGGATGATGTCTCATAATCCTGGTTGAATAAGGCTATTACACAACAGTTAGATGGCATGATGTAATGGAGGTGTGTAAACTTCTTAAACTGCAAGAAAAAAGATTGTTTGATGGGTGAAAAATAATTTTTGACTAATGGAGAGAAGATAGTATGTACCATAACCTGATTTCTTAGAAACGTTCCTCAGTGTAAGATGAGTCAAAGTAAAAGGAGCATGACATTCTGCTGCTCTGAAAAATGACTGTCTATGTTTGGGCCCTTTCATGTGCCTTGTAGCATTTACCAAGTTTAGCGGAAGTGATGGCACTTTCAAACCCCAATTTAGTTACCTAAAGACTGTTTTTATTTTGTTCATGTGTTTTAATTATAAGGCAATGTATGTAGACTATTACAACACAAATATTTCAAATAAAGTTACAAGATCAATGATATTAGATTAATTATATATAAAAATAGATGAAGATTACTTTCCAGGTGAAGGAGCACAGGTAGTGATAGTAGCACAAATAAATAAAACACACGCACACACACACTCACACATACACACACACACACACACACACACACACACACACACACACGAAAACACTAGCTTTCACATGCTAGCTGCTTCTTTAGGCAGAAGGGAAGGAGAGGGAAAAGGAAATGATGAGGGTTTTAAGGGAGTGGGTAAGGAGCCATTCCAATCCCGGGACAGGAAAGACCTACCTTGGGGAAAAAAAGAGGGGTAAACAAATATACACACACCCTCACATATACACAAATGCAAACACACCGAGGCAGACATACTGTAGCAAGCAAAGAAGTTGGACAGAGATACCACTTGAGGCAGAGGCTCTGTCAAGAGAATCGAGGCAAAGATGTTAAGATGGTGGGTGGGAATTCGAATTTAGCGGAGGTTGAGACCAGGTGGGAAACGGGAAGAGAGAATATGCTGCTAGAAATTCCTGCTAGGAATTTTTCCTCTATAATATTAGATTAATTGTAATTTATTATATAACTAATCGAAAACCCAGTTTTGTGTGGCTATTTATTTATTCCATACTTTCACAGCCCATCTTCCCTCCAACCATCTGTCTATCCCTTCCTCTCCCATCTCCCTGCCAATTTCCTCCTTTCTCTATTTTGGTCCATCTCTTCTCCCCCTCCCCTCTTTCTGGTCATTCCATCTCTTCGGTTCATTTTATCCTTCCACTACATAGGAAAACTCACTCAACTATGGTGCTGATCAGTTAAAAACTGTAACACTGTGAAAATTTTTTGCAAGGCACCCTTTGCCAAGCACCATATGCTGATTTGTTGTTTATAAAAACCCTCTCTATGAAGACATTCACACATTAGTGAACATTTATTAATAATTTGTTAAACAATGCCAAAATCTGTTGTAAGGTACCCTCTAGTTTTAATGATCAAGTGTGTAAAATTTCTTCAATATAGAAATAAAACTGTAGAAGACAGTAAGTAAAGTACCCTGCATCAAAATTTTATGTTGACAGTGACTATACATTTGTTTTCATGGTGTTCACAAAGATAAATTTATTGTAAATCAATTTGAGACATTTACTATATCTTTGGTGAAAAAACATAGGCCAATGTTTTCCCAGTTACAAGATTCCATCTCTAAAGAGCTATTCAAGGAGGTTTGTAACATTAACATCTACAGGTTTCATAACCTCTTCATTCACCTCAAAATAATTACCATTAACTGATGTCTGACAACTCACTATTGAACCCTTGTTTCTATGATTACCTAATATGCTTTGATGAATGTTAATACTTTGATAGTTTTTAAGAGCCATTTTTGTTTCTTGGCCTGACAGTTCTATCCGCTTTAGTGTGTGGCGGCGATAGCCATAATGGACCATGTCCAAAAAAATCATATCTTTACGATTGTCTTTGGGCGAGCTGCCTCTCGGCTGCCACCAACAATCACTTCTCAGTCTGTGTTATGCTTGTGAACTGAACGTACAATAAAGTGTTGATACGCAGAAAAGTGTGTTTTCTGGGGCCCACACCCCTGTGAAAAACCCACATTGGTGACCCCATACTGACTTTCTTGTGCTGTAGTGTGTGTTCTAGTGCATTTTGCTAGCCTGTGACGAGTTAATTAGTGAAATAAGGCAGTACACAATCCGATGGTTATGACCACAATGAACTAATTAGCAAAATACGGCAGTACACAATCTGATAGTTATGACCACAATGAACATGCTCGTCCGACTACCACCAGGCTTCACCGTGGTTTCTCAACCATCGTTCAACTCACCGCTGCTCTGTAATTCATTGAGTGTATTTGTTTCGACACCTCAGCACATGGCTCAGCTATTTTCTCCACACTTGTTCAGTTCGGCCTGGAACAACAATGACCAGTGCTACGCAATGGACTCTGGCTTTGTGACCCTGAACTTGCATTCCTGTGCTCAAATTACAAACAATATTCACATTTTGCAGGGCCATTTTGTGTGCTCACATTCTCAACCAGTGCCAACTGCAGATAGTTCAGTGTACTGTGCTTCAAATTTGTATTTGCGGCCTTCCACAGCTCCACCATGTGCACCAGTGTATCCAACTGTGACCTACATACCTGGACATAATTTGAACAGTGGTGCGCTGTCACAGAACTATATTTTGCTTCCTGTGTCTAATGAACTGGCTACTGGACTCATTCCTGACTCTTCCTCGAGTTCTGCGTTTAATTGAGGATCTTTGCCTAAAGCTCCTTCCTCACCTTTTTCCATGCGCACAGCTTTGTTTGAGGACAGTGCAGTGTATTTGTCTTTCGGACAACCACCAGTGCAGTGTCTACCCAGTGACTGTGTTTTTAACCCTCACACTCTGTTGAGTAATTTCTTGCGTATGAACTTGACAGACAGGGCAGGACAATGTGTTCAATGTGCAGCCACATTTGGCGTCCCAACATGCCCATAGTGTGCCCCGCCCACTTAGGCCTACTGTGTCCGCTCGTGTGGCTGGCACATCGTGTGGCTCTCTTACGCTACTCGCGCTCAACTGCCCGTTTCATCGGCACAATTCAGTGCCTCTGCCACATTGGCCTTCCACGTTGTGCCTCCTCAACAACTGCAACATCAATCTGATACTGCAGTGCCAGATGCAGGACCTGAGTCACTGTCTTCTTCTCCTTCTCCGCTACTTGGACGTCTGCCCAAGCTGCCCCATTTTTGTTTGAGGCTCTGACTACATGGTTCGCCCTAGTAGAACAAATCTTTGACCACCATTCCCTGGATGATGCATCTCGCTATCTCTGTCTCATCACACACCTACATGAGCACATTGACCTAACCTGCGATCTGGTAATGTCGCTTCCAACGACTCGTGGCTACTTCGTGGTGAAGCAGATCATCCTGGAGCATGTCATGGGCGCTCCTGATGAAACCATCCACTACATTCTGCAGGAGGAACATCTCAGTGACAGGAAGCCTTTCCAGTTGTGGGGACGTCTTTGGCTTCTGGTCAACAAGCAGGCAATGCCAGACTCAAATCTGATGGCAGTCTGGACCAACAAGCTGCCTTTACCAGTCCAGACGTCTCTGGTCTACAGCATCTTTGAGTCTCCAAGTGAGCGTATCTGCATTGCTGACCGGGTTCACGCTGTCTACTGTGTCAACATGTCTGCTCGTGCGCACCTTCACTAAGGGCTGCTCTTGCATGCCGGGCGACCTCATCGACCCACCTGGCATTCCGCATCGCCTCATCACAACCGAGACACTGCAGCTAGCCTCCGCTGCAGAATCCAAAGATGGACCTCCGCCGCCCGCTCGCGTCCCACTGGAACAGCCACTTTACTACCGGTACTATTTCTTCCACTGTCGCTTTGGTGCAGCTGCCAAGAAGTGCCATCCGCCATGCTCGTGCCCAAACACAACTAACTAACAGAATGTAGGAATATAATGGTAGCACTGGTTATAATTAAAATGTGCTGAGTGGTCCCTCTGCACTCCAATCCAAACTGATTATTATCATCAACTGCTGCACATGTATATAAATCATCATTAGGATAGTACTGTTGGCAATGGTGCTGCTAAGTGTCCGCCTTGTTGGATAATGACAATGAGGATGCGAGCACAGGATCACAGCTTTTCGCTGAGTGAAGTTTGGCTTTCCTCTTGGCAGACCTGCAGGAATGTAAGTACACATATTTTTATCTATACAGGGTGTATCTAAAAGGATGGCACAAACTTACACAGTTGAAAGTACACAATAATAGAAGCAAAACTATCCCAGTGCACATAATTGTATACGTCATCCCTAGTTAGTACATATTAATTTAGAAATTTAGACTTTACTATCTTCCAGGATTGCTTGAGGATGTTCCCCTTCAGCAACATTCAGAGTATGTGATACATGTATTATGGAGGTCCAGCACATTTTGCTGCTGCTGTGAGATGGCATCTAACGTGCTGATACAGCCAAAGACGAATTGGTTGAGGTGAACCTGTACCTTGGCCTCCATGATCACCTCATCTAAATCCTTTACATTTTTGTGTCTGTGGGCACCTCAAAAGCAAAGTGTACAGCAATTGAAGAAGTGGAGTGGAGAGTTGTACACTCTTCTCAAGAATTCCTAACTGATCCAGTGGTTTTTGAAAGAATTTGAAATTCATTGCAGAGACGAGCACAGTATTGCATCCAGATGCAGGGAAGACCCTTCAAACACCACCTTTAACAGGTAACCCATATGTGAAACTTGAACTAAATGTGATAAACCCTTAAAGTAAAGTCTAAATTTCAAATGAATTTGTACTAACTAGGATGACATTTACAATAAAGTCAGTGAAATTTGACCTAAATGTGATGTAAATCTTAATAGTAAAGTCTACATTTCAAAAATGTGTGCTAACTGGATGATGTTTATAACAACATCAGTGGTAGCTTGGAACCATACATTCATAAAATTATCATGTAAATGGCTTGTTTGAAGATCCATGTTTGCTGGGACATTTTTGCTTCTATTACCATGTACTTTCAACCATTTAAGTGTGCGCCATTCTTTTTGATACATCTTGTATATATAGTGTGTAAATTTTGTCTTAGTAAAGTACTGATGTTACAATTGCAGACAATGCTTATAAGTCAATTCCTTTGTGTGTGGGTTTTGTTTGTTTTGTTGGTTTTACTCAAGTATAAGAATAATTGTCGTAACAGCAGCTTCATGATGAAACTAAGACTTCCCTAATGTGTGGTTTGCAGGAGGACAAATGTAAGTATGCATATTTATACATGTGCATCATGTTTCTTCAGCTCTCCTGCAGTATGTACGTAATCTTTTGTTCTATACTGTAGATTCTATTAACAATGAACCACCACATGGAAAGTGTTTGTTCTTCATGCATTGCTCATGGGGAATGATGTAATTGAAGAGCAGATACATAAGTGGTGTTAGTTTTCTTCTTCAGAAAAAAATTCTACCTCTGTAACTCTTATATTATTTTCCTTTTTTTACTGTGTGCCTTGGTTGCACAGTGGTAGAGTGCCAGACTACAAATCGGAAGGTCGCAGGTTCAATCCCCACCAGGTTCTAGGATTCTTATCTGTCACTTTCCACTTCTTTCACCTCTGGCACTGCTCATGTGAAAAGTATCGCGTAGCACCGTGGTTCGGAACCCATGTTAAACTGTAGGTCCCCCTATAACTGGCTGGGTAAGTCAGTTCGAAGGTCGGAGGAAGGCAACGGCATACCACCTCCAAACAGGACCGTGCCTAATAAAGCACTGTGGTGTTCAAACCAGTCTTCGGATTGTTCTGCTTTACCTTTTTTTTTTTTTTTTACCTGGAATCAATGCAAATATAAATGATTAGTAAAAATCAAACTGTTTGACAAGTATAAATAATTATCTGAATCAAACCAACACTTGAATACAAATTCTAGTTTTGCAAAGTTGTAAGTCTTAAATGTTTACATAATGAATAACCCTTTCTCAAATTTTGATACTGTTCAAATATTTTAGAAAAAGTATATTTTAAATTCTGTAAACATGTGTTAAATTGTAT
The DNA here is from genome assembly GCA_026315105.1 of Locusta migratoria. Classification (NCBI taxonomy): domain Eukaryota; kingdom Metazoa; phylum Arthropoda; class Insecta; order Orthoptera; family Acrididae; genus Locusta; species Locusta migratoria. The sequence continues at coordinate 468,394,077 of CM048745.1, read as the reverse complement.
ATTGAGTCATAACTGACAGAAATTTCTAAGTACTGTATAATGTTATGAATAGGAATGGTATGATTCTCACGGCAGTTATGGCTTATTTTCTGTACCAGTCATCTATCAACAAATTTTCATGATTTTGCAGATGCTGGAGAGAGTGCAGCAGAATGCAATCAAGCAACAGGAGAAGGCTAAACAGAGATCTGCTGAAATTGCTGAAGAAATAAAGAGAAAAATTGAACAGTCTTGAAAATAGCAGAGTATAGCTGCTATAGGGACAGAAAGGAATAGTAGTTTTTATGTACAGTATCATTTTCAAATAGAACTGAGTGAAGTATTGAGAGGATAGCCTATCCTAAAACGTTTTCCTTATTTATCAAATGTTACTGGAATAGTAAATGCAGTAATACAAACCTATTTTTTCTTCTTTGTATATTAAAGTGTACTTTGTACTTGTATATGTGTCATACTACAGTGGAGGTTCAGAGTGTCACTAGAATTTCTGTACAATACTTCTGTTTAATTCCGCTATATAGGTTAGTTAAGTTGTACTCCATAGCATCTATACCTATTCAGACAGCCAGACAGCCCTGAGATCACTGGCAGCTCCTGCAACAAGGTCAAAAATTGTTGGCCACCTGGGGATCAGTGGCAATGAACATGCCAACAGATTAGCCAGGATGGGGGCAGAGACTCCATATATTGGACCGGAACCTGTCCTGACAATCACCAAGGCAATGATCAAATTGGAGCTACGTAACTGGCTCAGAAGACAGCACGTAGAATATTGGACCAAAGTCCATCAACAAAAACATGACAAGGTAATGATGCCAAAGCTATGTTTTAAAAGAAGCTCTGCAATCCTGGGTCTGAAGAGGAGAGAGATTACACTCATGGTTGGATTGCTGACAGGCCACGGGAATTTCAAAAAACACCTACATACAATGGAAATAACAGAAGAGGACCCGAAACGTAGGATCTGTGATGACGGTGATGAAACTGCATCACATCTAATCTTCGAATGCATTGCATTGGAGAGTAAAAGGCACAGAACATTTGGGACAACCAGACCCGAAGAAATTGTGTCTAATAAAGAACTGGTAAAGGGACTCCTTGCACTGTTCAAGGGCATTGGTTTGCTTTACTAGATATACAGGGAGCGATATCGCACAATAAACTTAGTTTCAGTGCAGGCAGTGGTGGGTTGGACCAAGACTGATTTGGCTTCCCTGAAAACATCAAATCAAATCAAGATGTACTCACTACATGAATTATGATAAAGCTGATTGTTACTTCGAACGTCTTACACGATTGATCTACAGACTACCAGAAATATGACTTGTCCGAAAAGTAATTATTTTTGAGAAGGATGGGTTACTACTCAGCTCAGAGATGTATCGACAAGCCACAGAAAGATACACATAATAGATTACAATGTTAAAAAGCATTCGGGCAGTACAGCATTCATCAGTCAGAGGAACACACACTCACACACATACACGCGACAGCCGTCTCCGGCCGCTGTGGCCAGTCTGTGGGACTCAGCACAGCTGAGGTGAAATCAACCAGTGGTGGGGGTGAGGAAGTGGCATGAAGAGAGAAGCAGGAAGGGGAGGGATGCATGGTGGGGGTGGGCTGCTTGATGGACAGGGAGGAAGGGAAGTGTTTGGCAGAATGGGAGACGTATATGTGAGGCTAGAGAGAGGGAAGTGTAGGGGAGTGGAGGGTGGTGGTGATAGGTACTGCTGAAGTTTTAAGCCTGGGGGATTGCGGGTGCGTAGGATATATTGTACCTGCGAAATCTGGACAAGTTGATGTTTGAAACTTCCTGGCAGATTAAAATTGTGTGTCGGAACCGGGACTCGAATCTGGGAACTTTGCCATTCGCGGGCAAGCGCACTACCGACTGTGCTATCCCGACACAACTCACGATTCTGCCTCACAACTCTACTTCCCCCAGTACCTCGCCTCCTACTTTCCAAACTTCACAGAAGCAATTTTAATCTGCCAAGAAGTTTCATACCAGCACACAATCCGCTGCAGAGTGAAAGTTTCATTCTAGAAACATTACTTAGGCTGTGGCTAAGCCATGTCTCTACCATATCCTTTCTTCCAGGAGTGCTAGTCTTGCATGGTTCGCAGGAGAGCTTCTGTGAAGTTTGGAAAGTAGGAGGCGAGGTATTGGCGGAAGTAGAGTTGTGAGGCAGAATCGTGAGTCGTGTCGGGCACAGTCGGTAGTGCGGTTGCCCGCGAAAGGCAAAAGTCCCAGGTTCGAGTCCCAGTTCCGGCACACAATTTTAATCTGCCAGGAAGTTTCATATCAGTGCACACTCCGCTGCAGAGTGAAAGTTTCATTCTGGAAGTTGATGTTTGTTGGGAGCATGGTCCCCATAAGGGTGGGGTTGGGTGGACCCATGGCTCCAGGGCTTAGTGCTGAAGGGGGGCTTGAGCCCAGCCCTGAATGATTCAATTTTAGGAGATAATTGTACTAGATATTTATGATAAACTGCTTATCTTAAAAACAATTACTTTGATTGACACTCTTAGTTATTGCCATTGCTTGGTATTGTATGTGTGTAATTACTAAGGTTACCAACCATACCGAAGTTTTGGGACAATCATCATTTTTGTGTGTCTGTCCCGAATTTTTTCAAAGGTAATTCGGTACACCTATTTGTCCCGGATTTAACAATTATTATGTTCGGATTTAGAAATCTCTCTCACCTGTATCGGTCTATTTTATTATTAGTTTCAATTATAATGGGAAACTCTTTGACAAAAGGTTCGTTAGACTTAAGTTACCATTTCGAACTGTTTCCCCTGAACGTATGCGCACAAACTATACCAGTGAGAAAATCAGTGAATGGACTGCTAACACCACTTTTCCAGGTCAGAGGTGGATTCATATTATTTCTCATTTCAGACAAAATCATGTGCCAGTCTCCAATGTGCTTAAGCTAGTGCAGTTTCTCTTCTGCCTTTCCGGAAATAATGCTGTTACTGAAAGGGTATTTTCCCTATATGAATAATATATAGACAAGTGACAAAACACAGCTTGCTGTAGAGACAGTGAAATCAATATTAGTAACTAGAGTAAATTATTATGAAACTTGTGTAGAATTTTTTCACATGTTGTTGAAAAATACAGACTTGCTAAAGGAAAATTCACTGCACTGTTAAATACAGTTGTTCTGATTGCATTCATTCATCATATAAACTAATAAAGTGTAAGTTAATGTATCTTTTGTAACACCTTAAAGTGATATTTTGTAATTATTACTTTTACTAAAATCTTCTTTTAATATAATGAAAATATATATACAAATTACAAAATTTGTAATGTGTCCAGAATTTGTGTCTAGAAAATGTGGTTATCTCCCGAATTTGAATCTAGAAAATATGGTCACCTTAGTATTAACACAGTATGCAATGTTTCCACCTTGTGGAGTACAATCACTGAACAGAGACCATGCTTATGCTGCTGAACTCAAATATGATGTGATTTTTACAAATGTTGAGAGTTCTTATTCTTTCTTCTCTATTAGGGCTGGTCATTGGGAATTGCTGAAAAAACTTGTCCCTTTGTCTAAGTCTTGTTGCAATCAAAGGCTACATATACTCCGTTGAATTTTGAAGCAACATCCTTCGGTCTTGTATGTTTTAATGTGTTCCTGCTGTATTAACTCCATCAGTAAAAAAATATTGATTTTGATTTCAAGATGTACTTGACAACTTTCAAGGGCCTCTTGATATCATTTTGGTGCAATATCTCGACATCTATTGATCACAAACATGTTGTTATACAGAACAAAGGAATTTCCCTCAATGTAGTGATGCCCGTGATTAACTTAAAAGACATTATGACATCACTTTGAATGAAGAAAAAGTAGTTGCTGAGGCGGATGGCATTTCATCAGAGATTATCAACAGGAAGGCTGATGGAAATGGAAGGACAGTTGAACAACTTCAGCTGTAAGCATCAAATTAATTCTGGTATTTATTTGTCTTTCCTGTTTTTAATTTTGTAATGCAAGATTTGACAACAATATTTGCGTGGTAAGAACAATTTTTCGTCTATTTTAACCAGTTTTTGTTTTTTTGTGGACTTAGAAAGTAATGAACTAAAAGTTAAAGTCACCAATCCCATCTCAAAGTATCCTTCAGATTTATGAGGCACTGACAGCTTTTTTGAAATTATATCCATGTAGACTGTCTTCAGTAGGCCTGCAGTCTGTCAACTATAAAAGGATCCAAAGAAGGTCCTCAGCATGTTTATGAGAAAAGCTTCAAGCAATTTTTTTGGTACTGAGTAGAACAATTAGACAGTTTTTTACAAGTCAGGGCCGGGTAAGGCAATCACAAATATCGTGACTGCCGGGGGCCCCGCCATGATCGCTTTCGAAATTTGTCACTATTTAACGAAGAGTCTAGTTTTCTGGTTAACCCACTAATTTGTGAAATGAATATGAGAGTTAGACTGGAATATTTGCCAACAAGGAAAGGTACCGGGTGTCTGTAAGTTGTAATCGATGCTTAGTTAAGCAGTTCAGCTTTGGCTTCTTACTTTTTGTCGGGACACGTCTCAAATGTCTTTATGGGTGGCTATCGTGAGGCCTAGGCAAGCGTCGCGCTCAACGGCCAATGTGCAGTTGCTGAAACGTAGGGGAGACAAGGGTGGGTAATCATGCCACCCCAATTTTATGACGAACGGTTGGCAGTTCGAGTCAGTCTCCAGATTGGGTTTTCGAAATTTCCCCACATCAGACAAAAAAAATTCCCCAAAATGACACTATTTTGGCAACTTTTCCCCAAATAAATTAAAACTACCTTCTTCTTCAAATTAACATTTATTGTCAGTAATGGCAACTTGAAGGGGTGTTCAGGGCCATAAAATTATTGTATGTATCAGAAATTATAGTCCCTAACTATAAACTAACGCCTTGACGCTTGTTTTAGCAGACAATGTCTCCACGGTTGACAGTGTTTTAAATTTTATTCGGGAGTGTGGACTGTACCGATCCATTTAAAGTCTCTTGTGTGTCTGTCATTTATCTGTTCTTCACTTGCCTAAGTCTATTAGGTAGGTGTTTTAATGTGTACCAGAGTGGCTGGATGTGATACTTATATTTATGTGATCACCCAGCAGAAACACTCTTGTCCTGTCCCAGTACTTTTATCCTTTCTTCGTATTTATGTGGACCCTTTCTTCGTTTTTGCACGTTCCTTTTAAACTTTCACATGTTAAAGGATATGCTTCGTAACACTTAACACAATGTTTTAGCTCTAAGACTGGAACAAGGGACTGATAACTGTTGATATTTAGTCCCTTACAAAAACTACCAACCAACCATAAAACAAAGTTATTAATTTTATGGCAACAATGTTAATATTATTGCTTATGCTTTTTATATTAATGGTACAAAAACCCACAGAGCAAACCAGGAATGAAACCAGTCTTACATATTTCATCACGTTTCTCAAGGATCTCAATAAGTAGGTATTAAATAATTTTGTACGGTCTAATTTCGCTGTAACTGTACTAATTCTAAAATAAAAAATAAAAATGGTTTATTCCAGCTTCTTTGCTTTACTTCAGACAAGATATTCAGTCTAGTATGCATCAGATGAAGCACGTAGAAAATGTAGAAATTTATTAACTTGCCAGAAAATTGTGGTTCGGTTCCCCATGCAGGTCGATATCTTCGCATGATAATTTTTTGATGCCTACTTCCTCAATCCTCACAAACTCGCAGATGCTGTGTCCGTAGTAAACTACTTCTTTGTGAAGGGCTAACAATGAAGGTTTTGCATTGTTGTACTAGTTTGGGGAAAAAAACAACCAGTTGTCAAATGTTCGTAGAAATCGCTGCTTACTATCATATAAACACACTTCTCTGTTTACTCCATAAGCAATAAGTAAAACTTTGTATTAGGAATTGCATAGTATGCCAGTCTCAGCTACCAAAGTTAGGCGTGACATCTTGCAGCGGTTGATATGTTTTAACGACCATTGAATGCTCTTTGAAAACGCAGTAGAATGTGGGGAATAACCTTTCGTGTTGACCATGAAGTAAATGACTAATGCTTTCCTTGCTCTATGGTTGACAGGTTCTTGTATCTACCCTTTTTTGCTCAGTAAATTAATTACTGTAGTAAATGGAACATTTAGTTGCCAACATGACCACACAACACTGCCACTGTTTGGGAGCTACAGCCCTTCAAAGTTCCGGAGGCGGAGGCTGCGATAGCGTAGCTGACTGGTCGAGTGGCCATCCCCTGGGGCACGGCCCACTGTCTCATGACGCTGTCGTAGCCTCCGCCCCCTGAACTTTGAAGGGTTGTAGCTCCCAAACTAACAGTGATAGGAATGTAACTTAAATTGATTTGGACGCAGCTGGTTTAAACGAATCCAATGCACGATAGAAAAAACTATTGTTCCATTTAAAAACATATATTTTTGTGCTGTAACTCTTTGGAAAATGATACAATAAACTATGTTCATAGCTCCGCAGAAAGTGTAACATTTCTTGTGTTGACCTACCACATTAAAATTTCCCGTCACCTATTATTTTATAAGTTACAGAGGCAAACACACTTAGTGAAACACCCTGTATATAACTAATAGACTAGAGGTCAGAGAAGGCTGTACTGCAGCACGCTCGAATGGCTTGGCTGACTTTGTGTTCGCCTGTCATGTGAATGATCCAAAATATTCAAGTTATGTTTTATTTATCTATCTTGTAGTGGCCCCTCTCAGACCGTGTGTGGGAGATTGGGACTCGTAGAATTCTCATTGAGAGAGGTCTGCTACGAAGATCAAATATTTATATCTTATTAATAAAACACTCTTGGTACTCTAAGTCCTATTCTTATGTTGACTTTCTCTTCTTTTAGCCGATTCTCTGCACTATTTGAGGATAAGGCACATTGGACAGACTGCAACAGAAGGAGAAATCTAATTATTAATCTCATACTAAATAATGTGCTTGAAACCGTAGTTCAATTTAAACAACAACTGTATTGGCATTTAGTACATCATTGTACAATATAATACATGAAATGCTTAGCAGCATTCTTTACTGAATGCCTTCACACCAAAGAATCTTAAATAATCTCAACTGTTTTATAACAAAAAAAGATCAAGAGTTTCTCCATATAGATTAGCCTTCACTATTTGTTTCTTCCATGACAGGTAAAGCTTCCTCTCCAGCCACAGCTCTCCCCTGCACACAAGTGCACGGCACATGTATCTGTTCACCTTTATCTTAATCTAATTTCAGGCGAATCTGCACATTTCAAAATATACAAAAATAAAAATAAAAACAGAAATAAAATTATAAAAATCTGAAAAACTTGGCCCGGCCTCTCCTGTATGTATCTTTCTGTTTGGGCTCATAAAATGGCGACACGTGAGCTATGAGTCAGCGCGATTGTTGGGGGAATTGTGACCAAAATCGCAAACTTTCTGGCTAGAAATCTGACATGAGAAAATTGTTAAATTTTTTTGCTCTTGTCGAAAATCTGAGAGACACATAACGTTTGGTTAAATAAAATACAATGATCTAGGAGTCATATGCGGTCATTGTCTCCTCTAACAAGCTCGCTAACACAATGATTACTATAATGAAAATAAGCATTAAAATGAAAATATCTGGCCTGAAATGGGAAGGAAGGTTTCGTGAGAGCATAAACCAAACGTGAAATACAAAAATAAATTCGGGATTAACGTGTATTTTAGAACACTCAGGATCGCTTACATCAGCGTCCGCTAACTTTGGAGGAAGTCAGCAGACTGCTAGCAAGAAGAAGGTAATAGCACAGTAGAATGTTTATCCGTCTCAACTGTTCCATAGATAGTTAAAATTCAACAAAAACCTCTGGATGCAGATAAATTTCTTGACATATTTCCACAGAAACATTTTTCCAACGTTTTAAAAATGCACAAAAATTCTTATATGTGGAAGAGAGATGAATGTTAACATTAAACTAATCCACAATAATCATAGAATGAAGGCTTTAACGGCAGGTATTGTCATCACTTACAACTTCCGGACTGAGATGCCGTGTTCCATACTTAAAACTTCCCCCTGACGTTTCGCCTTCGACTGCGGAAGGCATCCTCCAAGTCGAAGGCGAAACGTCATTGGTAAGTTTTAAGTATGGAACACGGCATCTCAGCCCGGAAGTTGTAAGTGATGATAATCCACAGTAAAATCGTTATAGAGAAAAAATAAAAGTAACACTTCAGACTGCATTTTTGGGACGATAAAGATATAGCCGCCACGGTTAATTTTAGTAGCCAATTTCTGTTGAAAGGAGCAAATTCTGTATAAGACTTTGCCAACTATGGAGGTAATGATTCCTAAATAAAATGGAGTGGGGGGATGGACTACAAGAACACTGTTAATCCTGACTAAAATACCAATTGAAGCTAGTATCATCTTTCATCAGTTTTCAAGAATACCAAGGGAGGCTACAATCCAAGGATGCCCATATGACTATCGGAAAAGGGGGTGGGATGGGGCAAGACTAGGGATACACAGTTTTTTAAAATATTTTTGAGGACAAATGTCGACCTTTAAGTAGCTATTCCGGCCGCGGTGGCCGAGGGGACTGAGGCGCTCCAGTCACGGTCTGCATGGCCACTACGGTCGGGGGTTCGAATCCCCCCTCGGGCATGGATATTTGTGCCGTCCTTAGTATAAGGTAGTTGATAAGTAGTTTGTAAGTTTAGGGACTGATGACCCCGTAGTTAAGTCCCATAAGCTTAACAAACATTTGAACATTTGAAGTAGCTATTAAAAGGTTCCAGTTCTGATCCAACTAAACACTTTGCCCATAATTTTGATGGCCCTTCTGAAAACAGTCTCCCACAAATGCAATGCACTTGTCCCAGCGTTTCTTCCAGTCTTCAAAATACATACTGGAAACAATTTTTAAGAGGTCCTTCAAAATTGCCTCCGTAGCCTTCACCACTGATTCTGAAGATGGATATTGCCTCCCATAAAGACGTTTATTCATGTTTGGGAACAGAAAAAAGTCACTTGGCGCTAAATCCGGACCATAGGGAGGGTGAAGTATGGAGCAGATATTCAGCCACAACATTGGCAATAAGTTGTGCAGCATCCAGCCTGCTTCAAGGAAATGTGGCACCGAATGAAATGTTCATTGTTTCAGAAAGTGATCTTCAGGTAATTCGTCGACCCTCTTTCACAATGACAACAGCTGTGTTGATGTTTGTTTTCCGTAAGAGCCAGTGGCGTATCCAGGAACGCGGTCTGGTGGGGGCTGAAAAAAAAATAAATAAATAAAAAAATAAAAAAAGGCGCCGTTCAGTATTGCACCTTTCCTTATATTGGGAGGATTGATCACCTTCTATTTTCTTTTCTCTCTCTAAAGGGTATATTACACGGAGCGAATTTGGACGCTAGTCGCTGACGTATTTGGACGCAGCTGCTAAATTCGTTACGTGTAAACAGGGACAGAGAACAAAGTTGTTGCTCCGAAACGCGAGCGTCTAAAGTTGAAGGGTGGGCTACTTTAGACGCTGGTCGCTGGCGTTTTTGGTCGCCCCGTGTCATATACGAGAGCGTCTAAAGTAGCCACCAGTCGAGTCAAAATGTCGAAGGAAATCATCAATGCAGGCGTTGTGTTTTAAAATAACAATTAATGAACCAAAAGCAAAACGGAAAAATAAAAAAGAATAAAAGAAAATGGATTAGAAGGTGGATTGCGAGGAGGGATAAATGTGGTGCTTCTGCAAATCTTTTGGGTGAATTATCGTGTGAAGGTCCTTCTGCCTACAGAAATATAATGCAGTTCACACAAGAAAATTTTGATAGATTACTGTAAGTGGTAGAGGATAAAATAAGGAAACAGAATACCGTCATGAGGGTGGCGATCTCGCCAAGAATAAAATTTAAATAATCGTTATTTTTAATGTCCCATAATACTGCAAAACTTCGATAAATTTTCAGAAATTTCATTACAATTCCACTTCTATTTTGTTTGGTGGGACACAGAACTTTTAATATCTTTATTTACGTCAATAACCACAAAATTTCTCGTCGTTTTGACGACCGGTTTCGGTCAGGATGACAATTTTCAAGTCTACAGCAAATCAGAAACAGGATTCATCTAGTATTAGACTACCATAGAAAAAATAAATATTGCATTAATTTAGTCATCAATACATGTAACATAGCCATATGGCATCATCACAGCATAACTGTATCTTCATTAAGGAATGTAACAACAGGTATGATGTATAATATTTTTAACAAAAATGTTCAAATGTTTGTCAAGATTATGGGACTTAACTACGGGGTCATCAGTCCCTAAACTTACAAACTGCTTATGAACTAGCTAATCCTAAGGACGGCACAAATATCCATGCCCGAGGGGGGATTCGAACCCCCGACCGTAATGGCCGTGCAGACCGTGACTGGAGCGCCACAGTCCCCTCGGCCACCGTGGCCGGCTATTTTTAACAAGTTTAAGGTACCGTAGTCTATTACTAAATTTGTCCTGTTTCCGATTTGCTGTAGACTTGAAAATGGTCATCACTGACCGAAACCGGTCGTCAAAGCGACTAGAAATTTTGTGATCGACGTAAATAAAGATATTAAAAGTAATTACAAAATGGATCACTGATATAAATTCGCGAGCATGTCGCACCTTGGGAAACAGAACTGTTTGATATCACCTAACCTCCAAATCAATATATCATATGCTATGTCGTGTTTCAATTGTTTTTACGAAGACGCTAGCGTCTGAAGTCGCTGCGTGTCATTGCATCAGCGTATTCATTCGCTATTCGCCCATACGCCGAGCGACAACAAGACGCCAGCGACTAGCGACCAAATACGCTCCGTGTAATATGCCCTTAAGCATGGTCTGGAGGGGTTCGAGGAGGGTCTGGAGGGGGCTACGCTGCAGCCGACAGCCCCCCCCCCTCCCCCCTGGATACGCCACTGGTAAGGGCAGTAACTGGAACACCAAGTCCTTCTTCCTTTGAATTGGTCCCCTCTCCTTAAACATTTTAAACCACTTTCGAGCTGTACTGTAGGGAAGAACAGACTCCTGTAACATTGCATAGGCCTCGGCAAAAGATTTCTTGAGACGAAAGCAGAATTTCAATGCCGCGTATTTTTCGCCGCGTGTTACCCCCATCGCAGCGGTAGGTGATACTGAACATGTCTTAACTTACCTGCCTCTCACAGGCGGCAACCGGGAGCCCCAACAATGAATTTACTACCGCATGATTGTTTCACATTAAGCTGACAGAATACGACTAAATTATGACCGTAAAAATTATTATCATTCTTTGTTGAACAGCCGTCGTTAAAATAATTTAAATAATTTAATAAATTAAAATAATTTTTTTCGAGGAAACTTTTACTGCCACTGAGAGCTGCGGAAAGGATATCCCCCTCTAGCTACTCCTTGGCCCCAGTTATGGGCGTCAAGGCTACAGCGCTACAGTCCTTTTCATCCGATATATCCAAGGCAATGTTCTAACATCATATCCTAGGAAATACTGAATTTTTTATTCCTTGGGTAAACTTTTAGATTCGTTTCTATGTATACATATCTATTCCAATAATCACAGTTGAATGTATTATACAGTTTTAAATACAGTAGAATACAGTTAACGACAGTTATAGAGGATAATACAACATATCCTCTTCACATCACATTATTAATTCCATTTGTCGTTCGTCAAACGATTCACATTCTCCACTAGCATGAACTTTTTGAAATTATTGTCACCTTCATAGATTTTTAAGATTGGCGAACTCACGAAAGACTGCTAATTGTTACCTTCAAGCGAAATGATTCATGTAAAATAAGCACTACTCTGTTAGTGAACTCGAGGTTGCCCAACCGTGACGTGTGTTCTATAAGGTTCGTCTGAAAAGTTCGTTGAATGTTCCATATTTTACAAACCGCTCTGGCGAGGATGAGGAGCCCGCGTATACACATCGAGGGACATGTCAACAAGCGCCCCCTATCATATTGAAAGCACTGCAGTGTATCGGCGGTACAAGCTGAGACCCAGCTAACAGGGTCAGTGTGAGAACTCGTGTCATTGCAACATGGAGCGCAAAATAGAGCAACGGAGCAACGGGTTAACATCAAGTTTAGATTCAAATTAGGCAAAATGGCGACGGAGTCCATGGGATGTTCGTGCAACCGTATGGTGTTGAAGCAGTGATTAAAGACTGTCTGTTTGAGTGGTTGCGGACCTAAACCAACGTGTGACAGTTATGGAGCGATTCCACAGGAAGCGTTTGCTGACAGTTTCCAATAGCTGTACAAACGACGTCAAAGTGTATTGTAGCCAACGACGATTACTTTGAAGACCACTAAAGGTATTTTGTTTGTAACTCCTGTTTCTTGTTTTTTCTTAGACCATTCACCGAAATTTTAAGACGCACCTTGTATGTCTTTGGCATCAAAACAGTTTTACCTTTGTACTATAACAAAAATTGTATTTCCATCTTTGCTGATAAACAGGTCGTGGTGTAGTGACAATGTTTATGCTCGAATAACCGTGCCTATCTCTTGAGTAATGACTATCTTATATCTACAATGAGCACTCATCTCGAGATCTGTTACTGCGGCATTAATTCATCTGTAATAAGGGGGCGCAGTATTGTTTGAGAGCCGACCATGCAGCGACCGCTGTTCTTATTGCTAGTTGTGGCTTGCGTCTTCGGTGAGTATCCTTTCCTGGTAACAGGTAAAGGTCAGTAGACGACGTATAAGGAAGCGGATTGTAACCACACCGCTGGATCTGTTCTATGTTAACACTTCGCTTGCTCGGTTTGTTAACTTCCTGCAGCAAGCTACTTCGAAATTTCTTCCGTAACAGGCCTACAGCTCTTGCCATTGTCTCTTGCCATAAATTTAATATGTGCACTAGATGTTTTAGTGAAGAAAGTATTTTATTGTAAAGTTAATTCATCGTTTCTTCGGTCGCAGCGCTTATCGTATGTGAACTATTGTCACATTGCTCGCCTCCTTTATTTACACCAGTAAACCATGTTGTTCCTATCCTGACGTGTACTTAGGTATTTGAGTTTGATGATGAGGCTTACGTTCCTCCAAGTCCCGTGTCTTGCCGCGGTGGAGTAGCCGAGCGGTCTAAAGCGTCTCGCTGCGGATCGCGCGGTTGCTCGCCGTGGAAGTTCGAGTCCTCCCTGGGGCATGGGTGTGTGTGTTTGTCCTTAGGTTAGTTTACCTAGGTTTAAGTAGTTTGTAAGCTACGGACTAATGACCACACAGTTTGGCCCGATAGATTTACAAGCATTTGAACATTCCACGTGTCTTGCCTACCTAACATGTGTGTGAGGTGTTTGGTGTTTATTTTAAAGAAACTATATTTTTTCAATGCTCTCTGATAACCGTACACTTTATGGAGGTGTGATACGAAACTCTTGTCTTCTCATTCCCAGCAACAACCTCACGTCTGATCTCTGTGGGATATAAACTGATGAGGTAATGTTGATAGTGTAGTGTAAGAAACTTGGGCACTCTGTAATAACAGAATTATCTCATTAAGGGCTACAGCCTCATATTTGGTGTGACTGGAGTTATACCATCTAGTAACGTGGACAACCAAATGGAACGACATAGTTTTCTATCAACGAATTACGCTAAATTCTAATCGTCTATCTTTACTTCTCGCTCTCTCACTCATTCTCTCTTTCATCTCCAGATAAACTCCGCGACCATTCTTTTAAAAAGTTAAATTAGTTTGAATATTTAAACCTTATTAAACTTGTTGTGTCATCCTTACATTACGTGTTAAATCTGATGGTCTCCTCCACTTTGCCAGCTTGGGACTAAATAGAGTCATTCTCAGCAATGGAAAGGTTAGGATCTTTTAAACTTCTTTGAGAATGCTTTCACGGCAAGGAGATCGACAATCTTGATCACGTCTGGCTCTGAGATATCACCAACCCTCTTTCGCGTCGCCAAGAAAATAATTTATATATACAAAGTGCAATAATCCTCATAAAAGAAGAAAAGAGCTAGATGATTCGACTTGACAGTCACTGACGTTATTCTCATATCAAATCAGAAAAACAATCGATGCATTTCTCCTAAAATTTATTGGGTTCAAATGTTCAAATATTTGTAAAGCTTTTGTACCAAACTTATGTGATTATGAGACGCTAGACTTAGAAACTAGTTAAATTAACTTACACTAAGGACAAGATACACACCCATGCCCGAGGGAGGACTCGAACCTCCGGCGGGAACGGCCGTCCAGTCCGTAGCAGGACGCCTAAGACCACGCGGCCATTCTGCGCGGCATTTTATTTTGTGATTAATTAAATTTGCACATCAAAGCATGATGCATCTCTCATATTAAGAAGTAGTTTTGTGCTAAATAACGCCGGACGTGGTTGTCGAGGGGACTGAGGCGCTCCAGTCACGGTCTGCACGGCCACTACGATCGGGGGTTCGAATCCCCCCTCGGGCATGGATATTTGTGCTGTCCTTAGTATTAGTTAGTTCATAAGTAGTTTGTAAGTTTAGGGACTGATGACCCCGTAGTTAAGTTCCATAAGCTATACAAACATTTGAACATTTTTTTGCTAAATAACGTAACCCCGTTCCAGAACGTGATACCTAGTGCCCCAATACAAACGGAAATTATTTGTGTTCTAGAATCTTCACTCGCTTCGAACATAGTCTTACTTGAATTACTCTGGCGACAGCAGAAATTTTCAGCATATATTATGCAGGTCTACTTTTTTTACTATTGGTTCTCTTTAACCTAGCATGCTGTAATCAATAATAAGTCTGTTTTCACAGTTGATGCAAAAAAGAAGGAAGATTCGAGTGCCGAGACGTGGTACGACTCGACAGAAGGCGCAGCCCGGCGTAGTCGGGAGGAAGCTGACAGTCTGCCGGGGTTCAGCGACGAGGACGAGCGTATCGTCGGCGGCTCGGATGCCTACCTGGGTGAGTTCTTCTTCATACTTTCTATCTAAGGTGGTCTAATTAGACGAGTACACTCTGGCGAAACTGTCATGTGACTAGATCGCAGACGATCTTTCGTATAATCTACTGATATCATGTCTGAGTCATCGGAAAAATACACTGTCGGTAAAAAGGTAGTACACCTGCAAAAGGCATCTATTTTGATTCGATGACGGTAGATGCCTCTGGGGGATGGTATATGTGCTGATAATGCATTCAACCTTGCCAACTATGGAATGGCGAGCCACGATTTCCAGCAATGAAAGCAGATTCTACCTGCACGGAAGTAAGTAAAAGTAAAGCCGTATGGCATGAATGGCTGGGAGACACAGCAGGGCAGGCTTGCCGATTAATTGGAAAGGTTTTCCCTGCCCTCCGCGCCCGCAGGCACTTTTTCTTCGCGAATTGTGACAACTGTAGGTGACAGTAATGGCCGCGTGTGTATAGTGTAGTGTTCGTATTGGATATGATGGGAGAAGGGAGAGGGTGAAACCCGCTGCCGGCACACAGCCTACTCCTCTCGAAAAGCACCAATGGGCTCGCGGAGGTTAACGTCCGCATCCGACGGACGGATCACCATCAACAGTGTCCTTGCGGCCGCTGATCCTGTTTGTTCGTTTTGGTTCTACGTGTTCTTTGGCTCAGCTTTTTTTATTACAGAGAGCGTTTAGTCCTCTGACCGGGCGCACTGAGCCACAGCGCCCGTCAGTAGGAGACAATAATGGCCCCGTACCTTTGACAGAAAGCAAGTGGCAATCGTTCGCCCGTACGACTTATATCTGGCGAGCGCTGTCTCGTAGAGTGAATTCGTTGAAAACACACTGGTCCCATCCCAAGAGCTATGGTATAGGGTGCGATAAGCTACAAATCTCTTTCACGTTAGGTGTTTGTGGAGGGAAATCTCACCAGCGCTCGGTACGCGCAGAATGTTTTAACATCCGCTCGTTTACCATTCTTGGAATATGAGCGTGATATGTTGTTCCAACGTAATAATGTCGCCCACACCCTGGGCGTGAAACTCATCGTATCTGCAAGACGTTCAACAACTAGCCTGGACAGCACGATCTCCGAACTTGTCTCCAACCGAGTACATTTGAGACGATGGGAAGAAACGCAGTGCCTACCTCCTTCCTCGTGTTTTCAAATGTTCAAAAGTATGTAAATCTATCGGACCAAACTGCGTGGTCATCGGTCCGTAGCTTACAAACTACTTAAACCTAGGTAAACTAACCTAAGGACAACACACATACCCATGCCCCAGGGAGGACTCGAACCTCCACGGCGAGCAACCGCGCGCTCCGCAGCAAGACGCTTTAGACCGCTCGGCTGCTCCACCGCGGCCCTCGTGTTTTCATCCGTTTCCACAGGTTGTGCTGTAGTGGTTGGGCGGAGAGCCCGCTGAATCAGCCACACTGAGTACCCTTTCTTTCGGAATACAGTTCTCAGGTGTTCCAGTTCCTGGGATAGAGTCTCTGCGTCGAAGATAGTGCGCACCCTATGTACTAGAGTCACAACAAAATAACTAATTGATAATTAAAGAATTTTGTGTGTGTGTGTGTGTGTGTGTGTGTGTGTGTGTGTGTGACAAATGATACTTGATGCAAAGTCTCACATCTGATGTCTTGAAGGATAGACGTGATATTTCATATATGTGTGTGAAATTGTATACCACAAAGTTTCAATAGAGAAGTGTTTATAAAAATAGTGTATGAGTTTATTTGGTAGAGTAGTGGAACCAGTGCACGGCCTTAAATAGTACCCGAAACCCCGAGATTTCATCAATACACAACATCAAAAAAGTCGGTATCAAAGAAAATTTAGCCGGACTTTGAACTTACAGTAAAATAATAGAATCTTATAAACAGTTACATTGATATATTTGTAATAATAATTTAATATCAACAAAAAACAATATTTCATATGTAATAGTATAATCTGCGATCAGAATTACTCTAATATGACACTGAAGCATCGTACGTCAAAGTCTGAAGCTTCACATAGCTGCATAATCAAAGATTCAAATATTTATTCTGTTATATAACAGAGCATAATAATGCGACTCTTAAAATATTTCAGTGTTTTTTCGATGTTGTATCTTCCAATTTTTTTATTGTTACCATATAAGAAAGATATTCTCCGTAACAGGTCAGTTCCCGTATGTCGTCTCGCTGCAGACGGTGGATGAGTCCGGGCTCGAGCATTTCTGTGGAGGATCCATTCTGGCACGCGAGTGGGTGCTCACTGCTGCACACTGCATCGTTAACCTGAACGTCTCCCAGTATGTCGTAAGTATTCGTACGCAGAACAAAAACAAACCCACAGCCAAGGGATTGGTCAACTCCTTCCTAACAGCGAACAGCACTTTCACATTTCTCGATATCAGCTATACATTTTTATGAAGAGATCACAGAATTTCAGTTTCATTTACACGGTGCCGACTAAAGTCTTTGAATGGGATCTTTTCGGTTGTGGGTTTAATACTGGAACTGGTAATTCCAATATAAACGTAGTAATTTGCATAACGTGAATGTACCCTTTGATAGGCTTTTATCTGAAAGTTTATTTACTTTAGAGTTATTGCTGTTCTACTTCCAGTTTTACTACGGCTGTATTTAGACAAACGTTCGTAAAAGTTTTGAAGCTAAGAGGAAAATTCTGTATACCTATAATTCCTTAAGAAACGAAAACAGCGTGATTCAATGTCAAATTTTTTTGTCTTGTGTATACATAAAAGTTTCTACATAATTTAATCGTTGAATTTGAGATATATGATTGGAGGATGACGGCATACTGTGTGCTGCTGTAGGGAAGGTTGTTCCTCCTGTTTATCATGTGAAAGTTGAAGGATGTTTATGGCTGACTTACTTTAGTCTGCCTTGTTACATTATATAACATCAGTGACGCTCTTTTTGTTTTTTAATTTCTTGATCTCATCTCACCCAAGAAATGCACGACGAAGTATTTGACACTGACCATGTGTAGTACCTATTCAACGCACCCCAATTCTCGTTTCACATTTGATGACGTAAATTTTGATAACAGAGTCATATGAATCTTTAATGGAATGAATTTTTAGAAGTTATTTACGGCGACAACGTAATAAGAGACATAGTACAGATAATTTCATGGATCTTATATATACTTGTAAGTGTTAATTTGATTTAGAAATTCATCCGTATGTGTATATTTGGTATAGAAATTCACCCACTAAGATGAAATTATCTGTGTATGACTAACTTATCTAAAATGATTACAAAACTGTATAGGGACACTCATTAATAGGTAAATTATTGAATCATAACGATAGTTATGAAAAGAATGCTACATTCCGTCGGAAGACAATCGGAAACACGAATTATATACTCAAGTTAATGCCGCGGCGGAGCGGCCGAACGCATTGAGGCGCTAATGCTACGACGCGCGAGGCTGTTCCCCGTCGGGGGTTCGAATCCCTCCTCGGGCATGGATGTTTGTGCCGTCTTTAGTATAAGCTAGTTCGTAAGTGGTTTGTAAGTTTAGGGACTGATGACCCCGTAGTTAAGTCCCTTAAGCTTGACAAACATAAACTTAAGTTAATCTTTACAAACTTTATTCCGCAAGGCAAGGATAACTAAAATTATTTTAAATTACAATTAATTAATTTTAAAGTAGGACTTCTAAATATCACTGTCTTTACTTATTCAATAAAATTATCTTCTCCCTAAATTATTGCATTTGCATTATGACAGATGTATTATGCAATTTTCGCGAAAACAAAGACTGTGTCGTGTGTCGCAAGCAAGAGAATGAGCACCTGTTTGGAACCACGAAGTCGACATCAGGTTTTAGAGTGCGATTCCCTGCACTGCACGAAATGAGCTGCACAGAACTGATTTGTTTTAAGCTCCTTACGTCTTCGTCTGAGGGTACTGTAGTGGGACTTCTACCTGCAACTATTAGGTCGTATAAATGCTATACACTTTTTATCTGATAGCTCAGTAAGGTATAGATGCTTCTGTTTATTTAACTCCAGAAGGGAACTTTTCTGAACTCAAAAGATACTGCAAGTGGTTGTAGGTCTTAAGGATACTAAGATACCATAAACTCGTTAGTTGATCTGGAGCTTGTAAAATCTGTTGCAGGTGGTGGCAGGGGAATGTGATTTGACTGTGGACGAAGGAACGGAGCAGATCGTGGGGATTTCTGAGGCGTTTATTTACCCCTACCTTGCACAGTAAGTACAGTACCTACTACCAGGGTCGTAATCAGTATTTTATTTTGGGGCTTCAAACAATAAAAACTTTAAATTATGACATGTATTCTAACTTGTAAAGCATTACCACAGAATTTCGGGGGCGGGGGGGGGGGGGGGAGGACTGATCCCCTCCATCCTCCCTTTGGCTACGACCCTGTCTGCTACAGACTGTAAAACATGTAAGAGGCTACAAAGTCAGTAGACCAGTCTTTAATCACCCAAAGGCCACACTTCTTCTTGCTCCACAATGCAACATATACAGGGTGTTTCACGAGGAACAGTATAAATATTTTGGAGGTGGTAATATAGACGAATTACAATAAAAATGCCATATGATGTGTGGGCAATTTTTATTGAGTACCGTACTTTGAAGTTGGCATTGTAAGCCGAGAAACGTCAAATTAAATAAAAATAAACTTATTGAACATACACGAAATTGTGCTTTTAATTCAATATTATGATTCTCCATTTTGTGTCCCCAACTCGTCGCCGTTTCGTGTCTCGTTTCCGTCGTAGGTGTCGGTGGCCGAGTAAAAAGAGACCGACACAGGAATAAAGGATGCACACTTGTGCAGGCACGAAGGTGAGCAGCCAGTGGGACAGCAGAAACTAGAAACACTAGAGTAAATTAGAACGAGATATATATTGCACAGAATTTATACAATACTTAACTTTTACATAGCTCAGTACTGCAGAATGCTGATACATAGTTGAGCTAGAGGCCTGCCTAGTGCCTTTCCGATAGCCAAGTCGTCACTGGTGCCTATCTGATCCCGAAGTGTTAGCTGGTTCCTATCTCAGTCCCAAGTGAACGATGTCGTTCAGTGGTGGCCACGAGCGGAGTTGCAGCAGAGGGCGCTCGTGGCTGACGTCGTAAGAACGCCGCGCCATGCGTGCATGGCGGCGCGCGGCGAAAGTAGGTGGCGCGCACTTTGGACTTGTGCGACACCACACTCTAAGAAGAACCGACTAAAGGATCAGTGGAAATGTCATAATTTGACTTTGATTTAAGTTTGTTTGGATTACATAGTAACAGTTGTACTTCGGTACTCAATAAAAATCGGAATACGATGGCATTTCTATTGCAATTAGTTTATACTACCATCTCATAAAATATTTACTATTTGTCATGGAACATCCTGTATTAGTCGACGTGTAGACGTGATTGAATGGCAGGAAGTAACTATCATATTTGGCTGCGTCGCTGGTTATAATTGATTGCCGAATTCGCGTCTACAAAGAATAGTACAACACTCACAGTCATGTGAGTCATATGAAGTAACGAGTGGTCGCAAAGAAAGGAAACAGATAGGAACAAGGAAACGACAGGGATCAGAGTGAAGTGTGGCGGGTCAATTGCAGGTGGTTTGAAGCAGGAGAGAAACTGCTGCGTGTCTAGCTCAACCAGTTTCTGAGCAAAGAGTTGGAAGAAAAACAGTAAACTGACATGTTTGCGCAAATTACTTTTTAATTAAGTTACAGTTAAAATAGCTCCCAGTAAAAATTACTTATTTACAGGTATTCTCATAATACATTAAAAGTAACTGTATCAGTTTCATCTTTCATTAAAATCAGTATTTATAGCCTTAATTGTAAATCATTTGTGAATAAATAAAGAACCATATAAGTGTAGAAAGAATAACTGTGTTGCTTTGCGCTACTGTCCGCCTCCGTAGCTCAGTTCGCAGCGTCGCTGATTACCACACAGGAGTCCCGGGTTCGATTCCCTGCATGGGACTGGGTGTTTTGTCTTGTCCTCATCATCATGTCGTCATTATCGATTACGGAAGTCGTCGAAGTTGCGTCAACTGAAAAGGTTTGCAACAAGGCGGCCGAACTCCACTTGGGCATATCCCGGCCAATAAATGCCATACAATGATCATCGTTTGTGCTATTGGTATGGTTTTACATAAACTTTTTTTTCGTGTAATAATATAGCTAAAAAGGTCGCGTTGTTTCAAAGGAAAATAAATGTCCATTATTTTCGACCTAAAAGGTGTGGATTGATCGCACAATTTTTCAAACATGGTTTCATAACTGCTTAGTGTCACATGTTTGGGGACATATAATGTAAAAGGGTCTCCATGCAAGCGATGGACGAAAATGTGGATTCTGTTTGTTACTGTGGTCTTCATTGCGAAGACTGATTTGATGTAGCTTGCATCCTGTACAAGTATCTGTGCATAATAGCGACAATACGCATCCATTTGAACCTGCTTATTGTATTCGTCTCTTGGTCTCCCTCTGCGATTTTTACCTCCCTTCCTTCCCTCCCCCTTCCCCAACAAATGTTCAAATGTTTGTAGAACTTACGGGACTTAACTCGGGGTCAACAGTCCCTAAGCTTACAAACTACTTATGAACTACTTAAGACTAAGGACGGCACAAATATCCATGCCCGAGGGGGGATTCGAACCCCCGACCGTAGTGGCCGAGCAGACCGTGGCTGGAGTGCCTCAGTCTCCTCGGCCCTTCCCCAACAGTTCCCACCAATACTGAATTTACGATTTCTAGATGTCTTAGAATGTGTCCTACCAATCGATATTTTCTTTTAGTCAATATAGGCCAGAAATTTTTCTCCGCCGTTCTGTTCAGAACTCTCATTAGCTATGCGATCTACTCATCTAATCTTCAGCATTCTCCTGTAGCATCAAGCTTCTATTCTCTTCTTGTCTGAACTTTCACTCCTCTTATAACGCTACACTCCAGTCAAATGACTTCAGAAAATACTCCCTACTTACATTAGTATCCTACATTAAAAAAGATCTCTTATTTAGAAATGCTCTTCTTCCCATAGCCATTCTGCATTTTATGCCTTCTCTATTCTGGTCGTCAGAGGTAATTTTACTGACTCTATTGTCCCGTTTCATAATCTAATTCCGTCAGCATCGCCTGACTACATTCCATTACTCTTATTTTTCTCTTGTTAGTATTAATCTCAGTGCAGTAATTGCTCTTCCAGCTCCTTCACTGCCTCACACAGAATTAAAATGTCATTGGCAAAACACAAAGTTTTTTATTTCTTTTCCATAAACAGTAATTCCATTAACACATTTTTCTTTGATTCCTTTCACGGCTTACTCAATGTACAGACTGAAGACATTGAAGAAAGGCTACAATCCTGTTTTACTCCCTTGCCAGGCACTGCGTCCTTTACATGCCTTTCGACTTTGATAACTGCTGTATAGTTTCTGTACAAGTTATATTACTATTAGTTCCCTATATTTTGCCCCTGATACCTTCAGAATTTGAAAGAGTGTAGGGGAATCAGCATTGCCAAAATGCTTTCTTCAAACATACAAAAGCCAGAACCATAGGTTTGCATTTCCGTAATCCAAGGAAAACAGTAAATTGAATAATTGGATGATGGACTGATATTTGTAAAGTATGTATCCCAGAATGTGACAAATTTAATGCAGTCAATAGATGAGCGTGCCCTTACTGCCACGAAGAAAAATTATACAGGAAAGCTGCTACAAAAACTTATTGATGAGAACAAAAAACTGCAAACACTCTGTAAATTAGTAATTGTGCTTGACACAATTTATAAAATATCGAAGGTAAGATAAAACAATGAAACATAGTTATGGATAAAATTATCCTGAATAAATGAAATCAGAAATTCCGATAATGAAGAAAATTGTCCATTGGCTGTTATGAAAAGTAGGCTATTCCGGGGCTTGAAATTTGTACCGTGTATTCACACATACTAGGATGAAGCATGTACAAGTTATTATTAACGACTTTTAGGTGATAACAATTATGAAATTTTGATCTATGTTTGTTTTTGAATTACGCTAATGTGAATTATCTTTAGATTTCGATTAGTTTTTATTTTTGTTTAGTAAAGTTTGCTTTGGTACTTCGGCTGCTTTGTACTCTGTTCCAAACACTAATAGTTTACATTCTACGTTAAAAATATAAATGTAGCATAATGTAGCCAAAATATGCTCGTCTCTTCTTCCTTCTTAACATTTTAAAGTTGTAGTAAAGAATGTAGCCTCCGAGAGTGTATGGCATTCGCGTATGACGTGTCACGTGACAGCAATAAACTGACTGTTGTGTGCCTAAATTTCAAATAAAAATATTATGGATGAATGAACTGGAATTAAATGTAGCCGGCCGCGGTGGCCGAGGAGAATAAGTCGCTTCAGTCACGGTCTGCACGGCCACTACGGTCGGGGGTTCGAATCCCCCCTCGAGCATGGATATTTGTACCGTCCTTAGTTGTAGCTAGTTCATAAGTAGTTTGTAAGTTTAGGGACTGATGACCCCGCAGTTAAGTCCCTTAAGCTCTACAAACATTTTTGAACAATTAAATGTAGTAAAATCATTAAAAATATATTTCACATGTCAAATATAACGTATGTACGTCCTTGTATTTAGATTCTTTAAAAAAAAGTTTTATGCGTAATAAAAATAAAGTACCGTCAAACGGGGTGATTTCGGACATCGGGGTGATTTCGGACGATGTGGTTGATTTTCTCTTTCCCGCTGCATAGCAAGGAATTAGCGCTAATTCCCACTTCCGCGCGCTGCTTATTTTTGCACCAGACCGAAATTCCCGAAGTAATCAGTCGGACAGTCTCATTGTCGAAAGTTCTTGCTGTGTTAATGAGTTGTTGCGACTGGCGGAAAAGTATTGTAGCGTCAGTTGCCAACGAGATCAGTCGGCTGCGGCACTGTGAGAAGTTTTGTACCTGTTTGTCACGAGTTTTGTCTAAAGTTTCAAAGTAACGGACGTTTTTTCGAAATAATGTACGTTGTGGGGTGATTTCGAACAATGCCGAGAACGTCTAAAACTAAGAAAGGTGTTGAATATCTGTGTAATTATGACCCGCAAATTTTAAAGACAGCAGTTCGAGATATTCAGCGAGCCAAATTAAGGTATAGAAAAGCCTCTAATAAATTCCTTATATCAGCCCTTATCCCTTATTTTAGTGATGGACGTCCTTAAAATACGTTAAAAGTCACTAAAATCAAACAGAAAGAAAGTAGAATAAAAAAAAGTCAACTTGTGTCCTAAATCACCCATACTCTTCGAAACACCGGACAGAGATTGAGAATGCACGTGTGTCCGAAATCTCCCCAGTGCATGGGGTGATTTCGGAAACTTTATTTGCCTGTCTCAGGCAAAAGTAGATGCAAGTGGACGTTCTGTTTCTAGGATATTTTATTGGTTATACGTATACCCCACCACTTCCGTAAAAAACAATGAAATCTGACAAAACCTAACAAATTTATAGTGAAAATGGTAGTGCGCTTGCCCGCGAAAGGCAAAGGTCCCAGGTTCGAGTCCCGGTTCCGGCACACAATTTTAATCTGCCAGGAAGTTTCAATCTCAAAACTATTCGAACACCCCGTTTGACGGTACCGTAACTTTCGGTAAATAGTTACCGATAAAAGTAAATTAGTTGCAGTTAAAGTTACTTTATGGAAGTATTTACTTCGCTCCTGACCGTTACCTTTGAAAAGCAGCTGTTACTATTACCGGTGTTACAAGTAACGTGTTACTCACTAACCGTGGAAATACCCACTGCGCACAAGCGGACATAAACTGGACACCGGCATTTTCACAAGTTGCACAGAACCTGGTCAGTAGCCAATGGAGGTATGCAGAATGATCTAGTGAGTCACTGTTTGACGTTTTATTTTTTCAAATGATAAAAGGCGTCCCGTGCACCAACAGCCACTGAGAAATTTCGTGCGTCTGTAGATGTAGTTCAGATTGGAAGCTCTTTTGTGTTGATTTGGATACGTTTCGTGTACTCATTCAGTTTGCCAGTAATATGAAGCGAAATGTTTATTTTAACATTTATGATGACGAAGTATTGCCCGTACTTCTTCAGTTTCATGATGCTACTTCTTTCTTTAAGATGACAGCAGTCGTACTCACTGGTTAGACACTACATCGCATACAAACCGGCCAAATAAATTACCTAAATTTATTCGCATAGAATGTGTTTGGTACTATTTGCAGCAATGTGTTCAATGTAACTGGAAAATTCCTGCAGTTTGCTAATCATCAATGGGTGCCTTCAGATGGATATGGCACACTTGAAGGAAGTTGTCAACTCTTATTCTTGCTAAATGAGGGTCATTATCAACAGTGGTGGTGTTGCACGGTATCAGAAAATCTTCTGGAGATGAGTAATGTTTTGTTGGGGAGAGGCCGCGCGGGAGTAGTCGAGTAGTCTAAGGCATCATGCTACGGACTGGGCGGCTACTCCCGCCGAAAGTTCGAGTCCTCCTTCGGGCATGGACGTGTGTGTTGTCCTTACTATAAGTTAGTTGGAGTAGTTTGCAAGTCTAGGGACTGATGACCATCGCTGTTTGGTCCAACAGGTTTACAAACATTTGACATTTGTCGTGTGTGATGACTTTTTTAAGCTAAAGTGCATCAGGCCTATTAAAGTTTCATAATTAAAATAATTAAATAATTACACATTTCATCAATTTTAGGATTAATGGTTGTACATAACTTGGCTATGTTTGATTGTTTTATCTTAAATTCAGTACTTCATAAATTGTGTCAAGCATAGTTACTTCTATGCAAAATGTTTGAAAATTGCTATCCTCATCAAAAGGAAAGGAAGTAAGATTAGAATATATCGTCCTTTCGACATCGTGTAAATTAGAAACGGATGTCCTCATCGATACGTTTTTGTTGCAGTTTTCCTATATAATTTTTGTTCGTGATAGCAACGACACGCTGATCGAATGACTGGATTAAAGCTGTCACATTTACAAATATCAGCCCTTCATCCAATGACTCACCTCACGACATAACTACTTTTATAGGTTCTGTATATTTCAAAAAAAATTTTTTTTGATAATGTTGCGTCTGGAGTCTAATAACGCGTCTTGTTAATTTTATTTCACCAGCTGAATATTGGTGTGTGTTAGATTAATAATGTAGCATATTGAGTATTAAATACAGTGGTGATTAGATTTTTTTTGTATCGCGACACTTTTAAATCATAATAGAATATTGGTTCCTAGTTGCATGACTAAGCTGCACCTTGGAACAGTTTCAAATGATGAAATGTTTGTTAAGCTTATGGGACTTAACTACGGGGTCATCAGTCCCTAAACTTACAAACTACTTATAAACTACCTAATACTAAGGACGGCACAAATATCCATGCCCGAGGGGGGATTCGAACCCCCGACCGTAGTGGCCGTGCAGACCGTGACTGGAGCGCCTCAGTCCCCTCGGCCACCGCGGCCGGCAATTGGAACAGTTTCTCACACTCGGCAGACTTTCTTATTCCGGAGGAACTTTTGGGATTTCAGAAAACGAATGCAGTACATTTAACGTTATTGCTGTTATTTCAAAATTAGATAATAAAATGTGTAACCATCCTGTACAGAACTGATAATGAAGAAATTATGAAAAGGTTCCAAGGCATAGCACTCTTTCATACCCTGAACCAATAGCACACGTTTCGGATGTTCTTTGTAGCGGTGCTGCTGAGCAACTTATCCTTGCATTTTTACAGTGGTGGCTTGTACAACGACACGGCCCTTCTGCGGCTGAATTCTTCGCTGGAGTTCAACGGCAACGTCAGCGCCATAGCCCTCCCCGAGTACAACTCCACCCCTGAAGGTGCGTGTGGCTACCTGACGTGTTGGCGCTAAGGATATGCTTCGATTAAATTAATATTACGTTAGAACGTCAAAGGGGCAGTTTTTTCATTGCAATAGATGTTTATACCTTTTACAATGTCAGTATAATATTTTTTTATTTATGTATAATGTGCTCATTTCGACTTTTATTGCCTCCATCAGGATTTCTGTAATATAAATGAGGTAATTTATAATTAGTAACTACAGTTAGATAAACTATGATATATAAACTTTTATGGCTGTTAGTTGCTCAGTAACCGGCGGCCAGCAGCAGCTCTACATTGTACGGTAACCGGCTTCTCAATAGAATCGACTTATTTTCATTTCGTGTGTGCTTTCTTTTGCAGCTCTTTATACTTTAGTGTGCTCGCGTGTTTATTTATTTAGAATCGCGTTTAGTTACCAGTTCAGTTGTTGGTGTTTCGATTTATTAGCTCGCGTATATATTTTTCAGATTCGCCGGTAATAAACAGTTTAGTGTTAGGTTCATATCTTTCGAAGCTCACTGTTTATCAAACTTCTGTGTCCTCAGATGCACTTACTTCGAAGATACATAGGTTTTTAGAATGGCTAAGAACTGTGACTGCTGCGAACGGATGGAGGCAGAGTTGGTGACTCTTCGCTCGCAGCTTCAGGCGGCGCTTGAGACTGCGGTGGGTGGGCGCCGCTGTTGTGGGCCGCTCGCGGGGGTGCAGCAGACGCCCTGTGCGTCTGTTGTGCCCTCCGATCGGCCTGCGGCTGTGGCCAGCCCGCTCACTGCCCGCGAGGAGGTAGCCCCCCAATCCGTGGTGGATTGGGAGGTCCCCTCAGCGCGTGTCAGGCGGCGTAAGACTTCCCGGAGGACCGAAGTGGAGGCCTCCCCGGTTAGTCTTGCCAACAGATTCGAGGCACTGTCTGTGGCAGGGGATGTTCCTGACGTAGATGGTGTCGCTTGTCCTGTACTCGCCCCTCTGCCTTCAAGATCCGGGCACTCACAGAGGGTGGGTTTGTTAGTAGTTGGGAGCTCCAACGTTAGGCGGGCAATGGAGCCCCTTAGGAAAATGGCTGCTAGGGAGGGGAAGAAGTCCAATGTGCACTCCGTGTGCATACTGGGGGGAGTCATTCCAGATGTGGAATGGGTCCTTCCGGATGCCAAGAAGAGCACAGGGTGCAGCCAGCTGCAGGTGGTGGCTCATGTCGGGACCAATGATGTGTGTCGCTTTGGATCGGAAGAGATCCTCTCTGGTTTTGAGCGTCTATCAGAAGTGGTAAAGACTGCCAGTCTTGCTTGCAAGATGAAAGCGGAGCTCACCATCTGCAGCATTGTCGACAGGACTGACTGCGGACCTTTGGTTCAAAGCCGAGTGGAGGGCTAGTCTTTTACTGAGATGAAGTTATGAGAGCTATCGACAAGGGATCTCAAATCGATTGCAAATTTTTAGATATCTTGGATGCTTTTGTCACTGTACCTCACAAGTGGCTTCTAATCAAATTGCTTATTAATGCAATATTGTATCAGTCGTACGATTGGATCCGTGAATCCCTGTCTGAAAGGACACAACACATAGTAATTTATGGAAACTTATCTAGTAAAACGGAAGTGATATCTGGTGTTCCCCAGGGATGTGTAACAGGGCTCCTACTGTTCCTTGACTTTATGAACAATTTCGGAGACAACCTATACAGCTGTCATAGATTCTTGAGGGATAATGCTGTCGTTTATCGGTAAGTTAAATCAGCCGAAGCTAGATAGCAACTGCAAAACGATTTAGATAAGACATCAGCAGGGTGTAAAAATTGGTAATTGAACTAAAACGGCCACTACGGTCGGGAGTTCGAATCCCCCCCTCGGGCATGGATATTTGTGCCGTCTTTAGTATAAGGTAGTTGATCAGTAGTTTGTAAGTTTAGGGACTGATGACCCCGTAATTAAGTCCCATGAGCTTAACAAACATTTGAACATTTTTTTGAACTAAAAAAATGAAATGTGAAGTCATCCATTTGAACACAAAAATAAATTCGTTAAAATTCGTTTACACGATAAATAAATTTATCTACAGCCCTTCAGTTCAACTAAATATCTAGGAATTACGGTTACGAACAGGTTTAATTGGAAAGGATACATAACAATATCGAGGGAAGGCGAACTAAAGGCTACGTTTCATTGTCAGAACAGTTAGAAGATGCCGCAGGTCTATTAAAGAAACTGTTTACACTACAATGCTGCGTCATAATTTGGAGTATTTCTGAGCATAGTAGGATGCCCATCAAGTGGGACTGACGGCTGATGCAGAGGAAGTTCAGAGAAAGGCAGCAATACAAGTGAGAGAGTGTCACCGAAAAGATTCATGATTTGGGTTGGAAAACGGAAATCATTAAAAGAAAGGCGTTATTAGTTACGACGAGATGTATTTGAGAAATTTCCTTCACCAAATTTCCCTTCCGAATGCGAACCTACAAACGGAGCCAGGATCATCACAATAAAATAAGAGAAATCAGCTCGAAATCAGAAAGATTTAGATTTTCCTTTTTACAGCGCGCTGTTAGAGAATGGAACGCTAGAGAAATATTATGAAAGCGGTTCGATGAATCCTCTACTATGAAGTTAAGTGGTTCGTAAAGTAATTAAATGAGAACTAAAAAGAGTCTAAATTGCTAAAATTATATTTGCTGTTGAATCTTCCAGGTTATATGGTCGTGGTCGAAGAAACATATAACCCGGAAGATAACCCGGAAGATTCAACAGCAATTATTTCGGCCGGTCGTGAAAGCCTTCACTGCATGATTAAAATTATATTCATTTATTACGTCGTTTCGGAATCTGCCATCATTAGATCTGGAAACCTGCGACCTTGCAGAGTTGAGCGTCAATAATAAAATATCTTCCTAGTAGTTAACTCCCCTACTAGGTAGAATCCAGTCGCACGACTGATATGATATTCCACAAACAAGCAATTTGATTAGAAGCCGCATGTGAGGTACAGCGAGAAAAGCGTCCTGGAAATCTAAAAATATGGAATAGATTTGAGTTCCCTTGTCGATAGCTGTCGCCACATCATTATATAAGTACGCTAACACGAAAATTGTGATACAGATTACTAATTTATTCGTACAAGAAGGCCAATGAAAGTTACATAATTCGAAAGATTGTTTGTCGTAGATTTCACGAATATAAATATTATGTGTGCATTTAGCCATTAAAAGTGGTAAAAGGAAGTAGAAATTTTCCTATCTACAGCTTGGATCAAGTTCTACAGTCTCCAACAATCAGCTCACTGATTGGATATTCGCCTCGACCAAAGACGCCTGTAATGCAGCGCATCTGCAGTATTAAAATAAGTGAATATCGAAACATGGAGTGCTCCCAACTCACTTTCTTGTGCCATTCAAATGCTTCATTTTCGCAGTGATTAAGAGTGCTCAAAGGAAATGGATGTCTTCATATGAATGCCGATATAAATGATGATGCGCCGGGAGAGGCATGTAGCGGTGCACGGGTGGAACTACGAAGTCGACATGTTGTCAACTCTGCAATTCTGAATATCGCAGTATCGAAATAACATTATTTCTTAGTGTTGTATAAATATACGAACACCGAAATTGTAGTTCTATTTCAAATATTAGGCTAATGGAATTTATATAATTCTAAAATGGCATGAGAAGTAGTATATGCTTCCGTTTATATTTGTTGTTATTGTGTCAGGCATTTTCCTTAACACGTAAAAGATACCGTTTCATACCTCCCAGTGCCGGTTAAATTTTACCAAATATCCCAGCGGCCTCCTATGATAATGTTGGCAACAGATGGTGAATAGTGAGAATCCTGTGAGTCTTCATTTTAGCCAATCGCTTGACCGCTGATGTTTTCTCATGGAATCTTCGCTTTACGAGGGCAATTATTTTTACTGGGCGGACGAGGGTACATACAAGAACCTGTCAACCATAAAGCAGGAACATCATTTATTTGTTTACTTCATGGTCTGTACGATACACTAATCGGATCATTCTATGTGGTTCGATCAAATGGGCAAAGATTTTTTATCGTGTTGTTGATGTTGTCAACATAACCACGAGAGGCCGCCGACATGATACGTAAAATTTTACCCCCAGTGACAATTGTTAACACAATTGGTCGATTTTCGACCACAGACAACACTAGTATCAATAAAGCGCTAGCTACTTTCTGAATCCGTGTTGTCCATTGGTTAATAGATCGAACTCATCGAGACAGTTCATACTGTTTGTAAAACGTATATGTTCCAAAATCCTACTGGAAACCGACGTCATTGATATAATCCTGTATGTTTGCGGATTTCCTCAGCGGACTCAGAATTCGTCTACCGAGTACGGGCTTGGCGAAACCGGTGTCCGTAGGGCGGGAACTGCGTTGTGCCAACAGTCCTCCATACCTAAGATCTATGCGTGTGTCAGCGACCACCGTATGGCGCAACGGTGGAACGTTGTAGGTTACAGAATCCGGGGTTCTTGGCTTCTTTGCGTCACTAGGAAGGTACAAACCTCTCTGTTTATATATATATATATATATATATATATATATATATATATATATATATATATATATACAAACCCGCCAGATACAAATTCTCAACTTAAACCTGACCACTAGAACGTAAACTCATAGTTTTTGTAAACTGATCCCCGTAAGAGTAAGGGCTGAAGACAGGATCGTTGCCCGTCATCGGCATGAACATCTCAAGGTGATGTGCGTGCCGAGGAGATGCGTGATTTTTCAGGAGGAACATTCGCTAGCGGGCAATCTCCGGGGAACCTGCCGCACCTTAGATGTATCAAGCTCACCCAGGCAAGCGGAGCACTGCCTAGGTGGACTTTTACTTCCCCAGCTGCTCGTGGGATCAAAACGAATAAATTGCAACGCTGGCGGTGCAACCACGGTCTCTAAGCGAGGTAAGATTGCCTTTAATGCGGAGGCGGTTTTTATTCTTATTGTAGAAAAGGAAGATCGCAGACTCGTACACCGTACCTCACAAACGGCTTTTAAACAAATTGCGTGGTTATGGTATATCGCCCCAAATTTTCGACTGGATAGGGGATTTCCTGTCAGAGAGGACACAGTTCGTAGTAATCGATGGTAAGACATCAACTAAAACACGGGTGATATCGGGCGTTCCACAGGGTAGTGTTATTGGTCCTCTGCTGTTCCTTATTTACACGAACGAATGAAGGGGAAAATCTAAGTAGCTCTCTTACGTTGTTTGCAGATGACGCAGTCATTTACCGTCTAGTAAAATCATCTGAAGATCAAAACCAACTGCAGAACGATCTGAATAAGATATCACTATGGTGTAAAAAATTGGCAATTGACTCTAAATAATGAGAAGTGTGAAGTCCTGCACATAAGTACGAAAAGAAATCCGTTAAACTTTGTTTACAAAATAAATCAATCAAAAGTGAAGGCCGCAAACTCAACAAAATATCTAGGAATTACTATTACTTCAGACGTAAATAGGAAAGAACAGGTAGATAATGTTGTGGGAAAGGCGAACCAGAGACTACGTATTATTGGCAGAACCGTTAAAAGATGCAACAGAACTACTAAAGAGGCTGCATACACTTCGCTTTTCTGGCCTTTTTGGAGTATTGCAGCCCAGTGTTGGATCCTTATCAGGTGGGTTTGACGGAGGACATCGAAAGAGTCCAGAGAAGGGCAGCTCGTTTCGTATTGTCACGATACAGGGGAGACAGCGTTACGGAAATGATGCAGGATCTGGGATGGGAATCATTACAACAACGGCGCTTATCGCTGCGGCGTGGACTACTTACGAAACTCCAATCGTCAACATTCTCTTCCGAATGCGAGAATATATTGTTGACTCCCACTTACATAGGTAGAAATGATCATAAGAATAAATAAAGAGATATCAGAGCTCGAACGGAGAGAGTCAGGTGTTCTTTCTTCCCGCGCGCTATTCGAGAATGGAATGGGAGATAAATAGTATAAAGGTGGATTGATGAACCCTCTGCCAGGCACTTAAATGTGATTTGCAGAGTATCCCATGTAGATGTAGATGTAGAGTCGTACAGGAAATTCATGTCCTTTGTACAGAAACAACTGCAGAGTGATGATGCAGATGCAGATGTAGACGTTGTGTGTTCAGCGGGCTCCAACGCGACCATGGTGGGCTGGGGCAGCACGAGCAACAGCAGCCAGCCGTCGTTCCTGCGGCGGCTGCAGTGGGCCGTGGCGCCCGTCATCTCGCTGGAGGACTGCATCCCGCTGGCCAGCGGCGTGCCGGGGGTCAACCACCTCTGCACCGCAGACCTGCCGGCCGTCTCCATCTGCACGGTCAGTACAGGTGCCAGTATCAAGTGACTCTGAAAGTTTCCTGTACACGAGGTGACGAAAGTCACATGGTACCTCTTGATAGCAGCGGTGGAGTCGCCGAGCGCTCTAAGGCGCCTTGTTGCGGAGCGCACGGTTTCTCCTCATCAGAGGTTCGAGTCCCTCCTCGCGCATGTGTGTGTGTGTGTGTGTGTGTGTGCTGTCCTTAGCATAAATACGTTTAAGCAGTTTGTAAGCCTAGGGACTGATATCATTAGTAGTTTATTGCCATAGATTTACAAACATTTGAGCCTCCTGATATCGTGTCGGACTTCCTTTTACCCGTCGAAGTCAAAAAGTCACTATAAATTTGAAAACTTAATAAATCACGGAATAATATAGCTAGAGAGGTAAAAATTGACACATATGCTTGCAACGATATGGGCTTTTATTAGAACAAAAAAGTTAATAATGTCCCACAGATGACGCTTCATCTGATCAGAAAAGCAATAATTAGCATAACAAATTAAGACAAACCAAAGATGATGTTCTTTACAGGAAATGTTCAATATGTTCACCATCATTCCTCAGCAATAGCAATAGTCGAGGAATAATGTTGTGAACAGTTCTGCAAAGCATGTCCGGAGTTATGGTGAGGCATTCGCGTCGGATGTTGTCTTTCAGTATTCCTAGAGATGTCAGTCGATCACGATACACTTGCGACTTCAGGTAACCCCAAAGCCAACAATCGCACGGACTGAGGTCTGGAGACCTGGGAGGCCAAGCATGACGAAAGTGGCGGCTGAGCACACGATCATCACCAAAAGACGCGTTCAAGAGATCTTTCACGCGTCTAGCAATACTTTTTTGTGGTTGTTGTAATGAAACGCCATGTCATTCCAAGCATATGTGTCAATTTTTAACCTCTCTATCTACATTATTCCGTGATTTATTAAGTTTTCAAATTTATACTGACTTTTTGATAACCCGGTAAATCTACTTTGTGGAATGGTCTCAACAACTCTCTGGAAGTCTCCTGCGGGTATATTGAGCCGTTTTGCCTGTAGGGCGGAAAACCTCCTATAGTTAATATTGTGATACATTTCAGAGGTCAAAACATCGTCATATTCACGAGTGAAAAAGCGTTTAAAAAGATAATGCCTACTTGTAAATTTCGTTTCAATCTTAAATAGCGATCCTTGTTATTAGAAAATCTGATTTACGGCTTCGGTTTTAAACTTAGCTCTATTTCTAGCAAAATAAAAAAGTTCCAAATTGTAAAAGAAAATGTGAATGAAGCGTGATTTCTGAAGATACGACTTTAAAAGGAAATTTAGAAGTAAAAGAAAAAGGAAACACCTGCGAGTTTGGGATTTCAAGAAAAACTTTATTGAGGTACTGTGCTGAGTACAAACAGATCTCATATTGTCCTACAAAGTAGAAAGGCAGGAAAATGAGACTTAACCTTAACCCATGCTACTCGACCAAAAAGAAATCGGAAGCAATCGTAAGAAAAATCGCAGACTAGAAAAGCACTTTTCCGAAACGCATTTAGCAATAATGGTAGAATGAAATTAACTAAATCAACTGCAGGAGGCCTAAACCGCAAGAGGAAACCAAACCAAGATGAAAATGAGGAAGATTGACTATTGTTTAGGGATATATTATGATAATAATAAGTCGTCTTCAGTCACAATGTTTTATTGTCCGACGCGTTTCGGAACTAGAACTCTATTTTCTAGGACTTTATTAAAATAGTTCGTGTCGCATCTCCTTCATTTTATCACCTAATGGTAGAAGAACGACACAGTTATTAGTTTTTGAGGAGAAAATTGTCTCAGGTTTGTTTAATGAAAGGATCTTAGAATCAACATGCAGTAAAGTATTGTGGAGTGTTAACTTCATTAGTCCACATAAAATTATCTCCTACATAGGTATAAAAATTTCCTAATTTGCACAACTTTGACACAGCACATTTTCACAACTTAGGTTTATGCCGGTACTATATGCGTCAACTGATGTTACACTAATGCTATGAAGTATTGAAATTTTTATTTATAATCGTTTGTTGAGATTAATAAACTAAGCTAACGGAATAAATAACATTACGGGATTGAAGGTCATTAATCTTTGTTTACATTTATGACATATTCAACTTAAAATTTGACAAACTTATTACCATACTGGATTATTCGAAATATGAAAATATGAATAGCTTAAGTGTTTAAGTGGACTTACTGGAATTGGTACAAAGTTGTTTAACATTTCTACAAACGAAACAAAAATTAATCTGCAGCAAAGTGACTTCAGAAATGGGGGGGAAGTTAAAAGACGGGATTGAGTTAGATATACAGATAAATTGAGAGAGAGAGAGAGAGAGAGAGAGAGAGAGAGAGAGAGAGAGAGAGAGAGAGAGAGAGAGATAGTGTATTCGTGCATGAGCTAGGAATTTAAGAATCAGAGTTGAGTTATTTACTTCTTGTGTAGCTGTTGTATTAAGAGACAATCATTATTAATTACAGAAAGTAATCTGTTGTATTCGCAGTCTGTCTGTTCATTAAGCAACAATAAATTGGATGATTGCTTGTGTATTTCTAGTGTCTCTCATATATTAAATTTAGTGCCTGGCGGATGTCTATGGCAGATTGTGAGATTTGTATTGATATTTGGGGAGGCTGTGTTTGCTCTCATGAAGGTGAGTTGCTACTGCTGGTTTGTGATGCACTTTTAAACGTAGAGCTGCATTGTGTTCATTATATCTTATGGCGAATAATCTACCTGTCCTGCCTATGTAAAAACTGAGCATGCGATCTTGTAAACACCTGGTTGTTTATGTTTGTCAGGTTTGCTGACCTCTTTAAAATTTAACAATAGTTTCCTAAATTTAAATGTGTAAAATAAGTTAATATAAAATAAAAATATATGGCGAACGTGCGGTGCCGGTGTAGCATTCTATGCACAAACTGACCTGTCGATTACATTTCATTAATGTCCGACGAAATTCATGTTGGAAGATCTAAATGGCCGAATTATTAGCTGGAATTGTTTAGAATGTTCTTCACACAATACCTGACAATTGTGCCCGATGACTTGCATTGCATCCAAATATGTCCATCGTTGTTTAGTAACATGAAGTCAATGAATGGCTGCGAACTGTCTCCAGGCAGCCGAACATAGCCATTTCCAGTCAACGACTGGCTTAGCTGGACAGTCCACCCCATGTAAAAACAATGCATACCATTATCCATGCGCTTTTGCCGCTTCTAATGACCACGATGTCGACGGCACGTTAAACCTCAATCTTCCATCCATTCTCCGTACAATTGTGCAGCCACCACCAGCTTTCACAGTGCCTTAACAGCGTCCATGCCTTCCTGTTGTCTGCGCCCCCCATCAGGGGGAATGGAAATTTCAGTGCAGATGCACAGTGAAGTCCGATACAGATAAATACACGAATACAGATAAACCTGAGATCAAGTGGAATAATGGACAGGGGCACTACAAGCGTAGTGTGCGGTAAGTTGAGAATTTGAGCAGGACGAGAAACGTGTCCATATAGGTGACCGCTGACCCAAAGTCGGAAATCCGGTCCGGCGCAAATTTTCACATTCGCCATTGATTTTAATTGAGTGCCCTGAAACAGCCGAGATCCTTAAATATTTCTGCCGGGCAGGAATGGCCGAGCGTTCTGAAGCGTCAGGCTACGGGTCGCGCGACCGCTCGCGTCGGACGTTCGAGTCCTTCCTCGGGCATCGGTCAGTGTGTTGTTTTTACCGGACGTCGGTTTAAGTAGTTTGTAAGTCTAGAGATGAAATAGTGAAGGCAGCAGAGGACAAAATAGGTAGAAAGGCAAGACGTACAAAAAAATCCTTGGATATCACAGGAAATACTAAATTTAATTGATGAAAATGCAATAAAGGAAACAGGCAAAATGGAGTACAGACGTCTAAGAAATGAGATTGACAGGAAGTGCTAATTGGCTAAGCAGGAGTGCAAATCAGATACTGCCTACAGGAAAATAAGAGACATTTGGGGAAAAGAAAAACAGCTCTACGAAACTCAAGAATTCAGATGGAAAACCAGTTCTCTGCAAAGGATGACCTAGCTGTTTAGTCCCCTCAAAAACCAACAACAACAACAACAACAAAAGCTGAAAGGTGGAAAGAGTACATAGAGGAGCTCTACAAAGGAAATGAACTGAGAGACAATGTTGTAGGAAGGGAAGAGGAAGTAGATGAAGATGAAATAGGAGATACTAAGTTGAGAGATGAATTTGACAGAGCCCTGAAAGACCTAGGTCGGAACAAGGCCACGGGAGTAGATGACACTCCCTCAGAGCTACTAAAGTTTCTGGGAGAGTCAGCCATGACAAAACTGTTTCACCCTCAGACTTTAAGAAAAATGTAATAATCCGCATTCCAAAGAAATCAGATATGAAAATTACAGAACCATCAGTTTCATAAGTCATGGTTGTAAAATTTTAACACGAATTATCTACAGGAGAATGGAAAAGCTGGTAGAAGCTGACCTCGGGGAAGATCAGTTTGTATTCAGGTGGAACGTAGGAACACGGGAGGCAATACTCACTTTGCGACTTATCTTAGAAGATAGATTAAGGAAAGGCAAACCTACATTTTTAGCTTTTGTAGATTTGGAGAAAGCTTTTGCCAATGTTGATTGGAATACACTCTTTCAAATTCTTACGTCAGCAGCGATGAAATACAGGGAAATGAGACTTATTTACAGCTTGTACGCCAGACCGCAGTTATTAGACTCGAAGGGCGTGAAAGGGAACCATTAGTTGGGAAAGGAGTAAGACAGGGTTGTAGTCTTTCTCCGGTGTTATTCAATTTGTACATCGAGCAGGCGGTGAAGGAAAGCAAGGAAAAATTTGGAATAGGGATTAAACTTCAGGGTGAAGAAGTAAAAACATTGCATTTTGCTAATGACATTGTAATTCTGTCAGAGACAGCAAATGACCTGGAACAGCAGTTGAATGGAATGGACAGTGTGTTGAAGAGAGCGTATAAAATGAACATTAACAAGAGCAAAACAAAGATAATGGAATTCAGACTTAGAAAATCAGGCGATGCTGAAGGAATTAGATTAGGTAACGAAACAATAAAGGTGGTAGATGAGTTTTGTTATTTGGGCAGTAAAATAACATATGACGATAGAAGTACAGAGGATATAAATTGCAGAATGGCAATGGGAAGAAAAGCATTTTTGATAAAGAGAAATTTGTTAACATCGAATATTAATTTAAGTGTAAGGAAGTCTTTCCTGAAGGCATTTGTGTAGAGTGTTGCCTTGTACGGGAGTGAAACATGAAAGATAAACAGTGCGGACAGGAAGAGAATAGAGGCTTTTGAAATGTGGTGCTACAGAAGAATGCTGAAGATTAGGTGGGTAGATCACATAACTAATGAAGAGGTACTGAACAGAATTGGCGAGAAAAGGAATTTTTGGCATACCCTGACTAAAAGAAGGGATCGCTGGTAGGACACATTCTTAGACATCGAGTAATCGTAAATTTAGCATTGGAGGGAAGTGTGTGGGGTAAAAATCGCAGAGGGAGACCAAGAGACGCATATAGTAAGCAGATTCAAATGGATGTGGGTTGCCGTTCTTATGAGGAGATGAAAAGGCTTGCTCAGGATAGAATAGGGTAGAGACCTGCATCAAACCAGTCTGCGGCCTGAAGACCATATCACCAACAAAAGTCTAGAGATTGATAACCTGAGTAGTTTGGTACCATACAACTATATGAAATATTTCTAATTCAGAAATATTATATCTTCATCCCACCCAAAAAAAAAAAAAAAAAAAAAAAAAAAAAAAAAAAAAAAAAAAAAAAAAAAAAAAGACCGACAAACGTAGAACAGGTTCTTCGCATAAACAGCAAGAAAACGTATAGTAAACATGTGTTCCAAAATGCGTACCTCGAGAGCTATAGGAACTTATTCATAATTGTTACTGTGAATCACATCTCGCATATTGAACAAGTACTCGTAGCTTTTAAGGTATGCATTTTAGAGCTCAGGTCTTCTGTGTGTTATTTATCTTGTTTTGGTGTAATAAACCTGCCCCTAAAGTTGATTTTTTGGGGAGAGAAAGAGAAGGAGGAGGTATCCCAAGTATGTTATTAACGAGAGAGATACCAGAATCAATTATGGACATGGTTGTAAGATTTGAATCTCTTTTTCGAACTTACAGAAATGGAAGGATGTTAACAATCTAAGAAAGCTCTAATGTCGGAACATTGTATTCGAACAGTCCCTATGGGCCGCGGTGGAACGGCCGAGCGACTTGCTGCGGAGCACATGGTCCCTCCCGGTCGGAGGTTCGAGTACGCCGTCGGGCATGAGAATGTGTGTGTGTGTGTGTCGTACTTATGTTAGTGTGTTTACGTAATTTGTAGGCCTGGGGAGTGATAACCTCAGTAGTTAAGTTCTATAAATTTACAGACTTTTGAAGCACCTATGGATTACGAGAATGTTTAGATATTACCGTCTGCATCATCTTTCTAGGATTCTGTTTTCAGAGATGCCATTGAAATTCGGCTGGCGAGTAATTTAATTAATCGGGATGGTGGTCATATTCTTGACAAAATTTGGACTTCTGCACTCACAGTTATACACAGTCAAACGGCACTTTCAACCAAGAGTGTGATTACATATATTCTCCATTAGTGCTTTATACTTCTATGCCCTCAAAGTTAAACATAGATTATGATTATATACCGGGTGATCAAATAGTCAATATAAGTTTTAAAACGTAATAAATCACGTAATAATGTAGATAGAGAGGTAAAATATGACACACATGCTTGGAATAACATGAGGCATGGGGATTTATTCGAAAAAAATTAATAAAATGTCCGACAGGTGGCG
The DNA here is from genome assembly GCA_026315105.1 of Locusta migratoria. Lineage (NCBI taxonomy): Eukaryota > Metazoa > Arthropoda > Insecta > Orthoptera > Acrididae > Locusta > Locusta migratoria. The sequence continues at coordinate 468,354,059 of CM048745.1, read as the reverse complement.
CGTGATTCTGGCTTTGTAACTGCTGCCTTGACGGGTGAGAGGTGCGCCGATATGTTACAGAATCGCATCATCCCCAGCCTGGCTGATAAACAACTGCTGGAACGTACGATTTTTATGCAGGATGGCGCTCCACCCCATATTGCTAGACGCGTGAAAGATCTCTTGCGCGCGTCGTTTGGTGATGATAGTGTGCTCAGCCGCCACTTTCGTCATGATTGGCCTCCCAGGTCCCCAGACCTCAGTTCGTGCGATTATTGGCTTTGGGGTTACCTGAAGTCGCAAGTGTATCGTGATCGACCATCTCTAGGGATGATGAAAGACAACATCCGACGCCAATGCGTCACCATAACTCTTGACATGCTTTACAGTGCTGTTCACAACATTATTCCTCGACTATTGCTATTGCTGAGGAATGATGGCGAACATATTGAGCATTTCCTGTAAAGAACATCGTCTTTGCTTTGTCTTAATTTGTTGTGCTTATTATTCCTTTTCTGATCAGATGAAGCGCCATCTGTCGGACATTTTTTGAACTTTTGTTGTTTATTTTTGTTCTAATAAAACACCATGTCATTCCAAGCATATGTGTCAATTTTTACCTCTATCAACAATATTTCGTGATTTATTAAGTTTTCAAATTGATACCGACTTTTTGGTCACCCGGTATAATCCCCATGGAGAGCACTATAGCCTTATACATCTTTGCCATCGGTTTGCTACGCTTGCAGAGTATAGAAAGTGGGTGGGGCCTGGGGACACTCTGCCGACAGTTTAGTAGTCTTCAGATTCGCTATGATGGTTGCGGCTGAATACTCTTAATTTATCACTAAATACGCCGTGAAAATATGAAGATACACTCTAAGAATTATTTTAAATCAGGAAATCTATAAGAATTTATGAAGTTCTAAAAGGGGTGGGGGTATAGGTGTGAGAGGACTCAGAAGATAGGAGGTGGCCCCTGGCTTTACATATACAATGAGAAAACTGTTGTTATAGGGTCAGTTCTCAGTTATAGTGTCAACTTTATTGACATACTGTTACGAGGCTCGTCCAGAAAGTATAAACTACTTTTCCACATAACTGCCGAAATTTTGTAGGCACTTTCCATAGCGTGCCACAAGTTTTTGCATGCATCCTTCACAAAAGGTTGCCGCCTGTGTATTCAACCATGTGGTAACAGCTCTTTATCATCGTTGAAGTGTTGAGCACCAAGGACAGATTCTAGGTGTAAGAAGAGATGAAAGTCGATAGGAGAGAGGTCCGAGCTGGTTGGAGGATGATCAAACAGGTCCCATTGAAATTTCCGTAAGAATTGTTTGGTCACATTCGGTGTGTGAGGTCAGGCATTATCACGGGAAAAAATCTTTTGACAGTAAGCCTCTTCTTACACCTAAAATCTGTCCTTGGTGGTGTAACGATACTGCTGACCCCCTCATCTCAATGTTATCGTACGACACCGTCTGCCTGGTCCTCTCATTTCAATTTCATCCTACGATACCGTCTGCTTCGGATCCGGAATCGTGTGGTTCAATAGTAATAAAAGTTGGGTGTGAAGTTAGTTACAAACGAAATAGCCAGCCTAGAAATCAGTGTAGGACAGTGTCTTGGTGATACTGTGATTAAAACAAGTGATAATTAATGAAATCTAAGAGATTTGTATAAGACGTTTCCAGACAGTTCTATAAACAATACTTTTGTCAATGTGTTATTTCAATAAATAGACAGGCGAAGGGTACAAACTTTTAAAACATAAAGACATGAAAGTAAATAGCATTGTATATATGTTAGGCTCATAAACAAGTTGTGTAATCAGCTAATTGTTTTAATTACTGCAAAGTCGAAATTTGTATATTGTGTTTCTTTGTATATATTGATTGACGTGACATTTTAAACCTAGTTTCAGAATTGACAATATAATTGATAGTTCAATATATGTTAGGAACATGTGTGATGTACTCGTTAACTAATTAATTGACATTTAACATTTTGGTTTGTTGTCAAACAAAAAGTAGCGTGATTAAAACTTAAAAAGATAGGTGCGATCTAAAATTATTGTGTGTATAGTTTTCATTTTTTATTGTGATTATTTTTGTGTACATGAAATGTTTTTCTGTTATGTTTGTTAATTGTAAATCAGTATATTCTATTGTTATGGACAATGCTTAATGTAACGTCATTATTGCCGATGTTATATATTTGCCTCAACGCCTTGCGTGGGGGAAGTTCGAGTTTTGGCTTTTCTAAAGTGCACTGGAATCTATGTCACTCGGTGTTTTGAAATGGAAGTACTACAGTTCTGATGCATTGCATTGTTTTTAATTTGTTATGTTTTGGTGGAGAAGAAGTTTGGTTTAAATTAAAGAAGAAGTGAAAATTTGTATTTATCGAGTATTTATTTCTACCTCGACGCCCCAGGAGAATAATGTTGCAGCGAGCAGAACCCCCATATATCGCAATATGAAAAGCTGAGTATCGGTAGAATAAACTGTAATAACTCAAAATATACTAAAATGTCATAGTGGACAACACTTCAACAATGATGACGAGCTGAAAGAACATGTTACCACATGGTTGAATACACAGGCGGCAACATTCTATGAAAAAGGCACACAAAACCTTGTGCCATGCTATGACAATTGCCTACAAAATTTCGGAAGCTATGTAGAAAAGTAGTTTAACAGTTGTAGATTTTTGTACAATCAGTATTTTTTCTGTATCTGAACCCGTTCGTTTTATATAACCAAACGGAACTTACTTTCTGGACGCGCCTCGTAATATCTGCTAGATTGAACCACAGAATCCGTTCGTTTCTACCGCAGTAGATGCGTATAGTAGAGGACTTCACTACTTCTGAAGACGGTTGGCATTAGCACATTGACAGCTTATGAGGCAGTGTCCGTGTTTATGAAACTGCACAATTAATTGTGTTTGCCCTCTGTTCGCAGCGTGACGGCGGGGGCCCGCTGGTGCAGGAGGGGGTGGTAGTGGGCATCGCGTCGTGGAACCTCAACCCCTGCACCATCTACCCCTACCCCTCCATATTCTGCCAGGTCTCCAGCTTCCTCGACTTCATCTACGAGGTCATGTCCTCCTGAAGGCAACAGCCGCGTCTCTGGAGATATCTCCTTCACAAACAGATGACTCTTATCGCCTATCTGAAGCACTGTGACGCCAGATGAGTACGTGAACATAAAGATAATACAGTACACAAGTATGTTTTCCTGTTTATAAGAGTGACGAATTAAATTTGTATCTGTAGAATTTCCAGCTTCTTAATCAGCGTGAAACATCAAGACTTCGTTGTGAAAACGTATGTTTTATTCTCTTTATTTGTATTAAAACTATATACTCAACAAGCAAACAACAATTTTCAATGGAGTCAGAATGATGTATGACAGCCCCCACTCCCGTCTGTGCTAATGTGTATGTACATGCATAAATACACACTGAGAACTATATCCGTCTGCTAAACAGCGCTACTTTTATATACTTTTATGTGCATTATATTTGTTTTCATAGAGACGCCTTTTGAGTGCAGTCAACGGAGCGTTGTCATACATTTGCAGCTTGGAGTATCCAAATATTTCACCGGATATACTGAATTCGGTTTTCATGGTTTCCCTACGTCACACGATAAGAGTTATTCTGATAGTGGAAGAGAATGCGTAGCAACTTAAAAACGTTACGACCATTTGAAAACTTTGTATTTTATTTGTCGCTTGACACAGGGCACTATTATTTGATAAAATAGTGATTTACAGTTAAGTAATATACCAAACATTAAAAAATACAATTGACCTTTTATACTACGTATATAACATTGAGACCATAAAATATTACTTTTTTGTATAATGAAGGATGGTTCGCCAAGGGATAAGGTACCATTTAAAATGCTATCTAGCCGATGATACAAGGCCTCCAAGGGTGTAATAGTACTTTCCAGATTGCCAGAAAAGTACAAGGGGTGCACAAAATAATCTGAACACCTAACATGGACACAATATTTATATTTTAGTAAGGAATTGACTAACTATTGGATTTGAGTACAGCTGCAACTCTTCGTGAACACATTGGTATAGGACCTGTATAGTTTCCAACAGAATGTTATCCATTTTTGCACCAAAATATCCGCCACTTATTTCAATGATGTTGGAGCTGTAAATTTGGTCCTCACTTTCGGCTCTAAAACACACCATAACTATTCAGTTATGTTGCCACATGGCGGTTTTTCTGTCCAGGAGATGTGAATATTTGACAGTTCTATGTTACTTTACAAAACACGCCTAACACCATCACTGAATAAACAGTATAATATACTGAAAGGTAACGTCTAATACTTCACCAACTATCTATTCCGAATGTGAACGTATTTTGTTAGCACACACCTACTTGGGGAAGCATGACCATCATAATAAAAGAAGAGGAATAAGAGCGAAAACTGAAAGTTTCAGATATTCCTTTTTCCTGCGCGCGATTACAGAATGGAACGGTAGAGAAACATGATAAAAGCGGTTCGATGAACCCTCTCCCATGCACTTAAATGATAATAGCAGTGTATTTATGTAGAGGTACATGAATTGTGCTCTGTGGTCGCGTGTCAGTGTTAACACGTACGCAGTGGCGCCAGTTTGCAGCGAGATGTAGTCTACTGATAGCCTCAACACCACCTAGAGGCAAGGCCTCACAACAGCCCGTGCTACGTCACACTGACCAGGCCGCGGCCGCCAGCTTACTGGCTGGCATCTACGTGACCCAGCTGACAGCCATTCAGCTGGCGGCCGCGGCCTGGTCAGTGGAACGTGGCACGGGCTGTTGTGAGGCCTTGCCTCTAGGTGGTGTTGATAGTGGTTCGCATTGTTTTGTCAAGCGCTCAGCTCAACCGGCGCGTTGGTCAAACTCACCGGCAACCACCACAGTATTACGTTACGCGTGCACCATCAAGACACGTAGCGAATGAACAACACACGTATCTCGACTGAGGCCTGATTTAAGTCCACGCTGTATCCACAGCAGGTAGATTTATCGCAACTAGCAGACAGGCGCAGTTCTCGGAAGTCGCCACCGCTGCCGCCATCGAAGAAATCAGCACCACTCAATGCCGCACATCTTAGAAACGTGCGGCATCAGCACGGCTCGAAACTAATTATACAAAGGTCAATAATATATCCACTTCTTGATTGATTGAAATAGTACTTTAATGTGATCAAAGTTTCCAAATGCGTCAAAATATGTCCTATTCACGAACAGTGTGGATGTGGACCTCCCATTCGGGATCTATTTGAATTCCTAGCGAGATTCAGAGTTTCCATATTGAATATTGGTCAGCCTTGGGAGCGTCGCTCGGTAATGAGTGTGTGGTAACTCTTTGATGCCCATTTCCAGCGTCATAAAGCAAAGTGGAAAATAGTATCTGACCTGTATTCCTGACGGGACGTCAGTGTGCCTCTCATCATACGAAATAATCATAATTGTTCAGTTCTCTCTTCACGGATACCAGTAAATAACGGACTGTCTCATGTTTGTGTGTACTATTTCGTCAGGTGAGTATTGTTGTCACAAAAAGACGCTGCTTTGAGTTATTACGTTGCTAACTCAGTTTTGTAATTTTGTAGCTAATGGAAACTGATATTATTCAAAGAATAGAGCTCTTTTTATTTATATTGCATTCAAAACCTGTGCCTGAAAGTTTTCAGTACAGTGTCAAAGGCATTTTGTGGATCTTATTTTTATTTCTCTTTGTTGCTAGGAGTTAGTAATAAATGGTTGTAATTTTGTTTACTTTTGTTTACGAATTACGAAATATGAATACGGTTCAGGGATAACTAGCAGTTTGATTCCCCTCCCCCTCCTCTTCAAATGAATATCCAAAATTACATTTAGTAATAAAAATTTTGCTATATTTGTTGTTGGTAAATCCTTACTTTAACAGAGATAAGAATTAATAATGTATTCCAACTGCATTATACCTCCTTGGACATTCAAGTCCCATTTTTTAATTTTTTTCGTCAAATAAGGAAAACAAAAATGTGTGAATGTACTAATGTGCTTCTATTCACTTTGGTAGAAAAATAGCCAAATATGAAGTTACGTGCTCGAATATTTGATATCTTTGGCAAGGAAGGTTTAAGGCGCCTTGCCACGGATTGCGCGACTGCTCCCCGCCGGAGGTTTCGAATCCTCCGTCTGGCATGTATGTGTGTGTTGTCCTTAGTGTAAGTTAGTTTATGTAATTTGTAAGTCTACGGACCCATCATATCAGTAATTTCGTCCCTTATAAATTAAAAAAGAAAAAAATATATATTAAAAATATAAAAATTCTGTTTTGTGACATTCAATTCCACCTGACAATCCTATGGACCTCCAGGAAGAAGATAGACGAAGGCTAAAATCGAGGAGTGGTTTTCTGAGCAGGTGAGTGCCTCTTGTGATAGATCCCTCCTGTTCGTCTTTTTGACCTTTGGAGGGAATCAGGTAGCGAGGAAATGAACTTGGCAGAAGAACTTGCCTACGGAGCATAGCTACCATATCCCATTTGCTGAAGCCTAAACAGATTAAAAACTGGTGCCAGCCAGTGTGGTAAAAGTATGACGAAATGGGGATACAAAGAATACGGCATCTGAGAATGTGGTGCTGTTGAAACACAATTTACTAATATGTATGCTGCTGGATGAGTCTTGCACACAAGAGGAGTTAATTTTAGGATTGACAAAGCCATACGAGCGGTTCAGTTTTGGAGCAACGTTTAGCCCGGACACGGAAAGTAGAGTAAGTAGCTACCTGACAATGGCCAGTTCATAACCAAATAAATACTGTTTGGTAGAGCGTTATGAATACTGTTTCTGCAAACGACTGAGGGCAAAAAACCATTTGAACAGCCTCGGAAACCGGCGCACGTGAATGCCGACACAGCGCACTGCTAAACTATTCCGAAGCTGTCATCAGGCGAATCGAATGCCCATCTCCATCGATATAAACGTCGGGTGGGGGTGGGGGTGGTGGACAAGGGTGAGTAGGACAGGGGTGTGGTCACTGCCTGTAAGGTCAAGGACTTCTGCCATAATGCACCTAAGGTGGTTGGGAGACGCCAGTATGATGTCAGGTGTGGTGTTACCTTCGGGGTGGTTGGGTTGGAGAAGGGGGAGAATGTCGCCACTGACGCCACTACCGGAGTTCAGCGGGTGGACGGATGGAAACGTTAAGGTCAGCGGCAATGTCGTAGATCATAAAGGATTGGTCAATATGGGAGAGAAAGGCATACAAAAGGGGAGCAGTACTGCAGATATAGATGGTGGCGAGGGCGACTGGAAGGGAAGGGAGAAAGAGGCTGAAGATCAGGTGCTCAGTGGGATCATTAAGGAGGGGTAGGAGCCAGATGGCGGAGGTGGCCTATTGCCATTCCGTCTCAGGCAGTGGAGGAGGTAGGGAGTGGTGCTGATTGGACGACAGGATTAAAGGAACGTTTCATTGAGCAGGAAGGTGGTGGGAGAGGGTATGCATGAGAAGGTGTTTGTTGGTGGGGAGGTAGGGTGGGGGCCATCACAGGTGCTGCAGACAGGAGGGGAGGCAGAGTTTGGGCAGTGCTTGTGGAGGTGAGCGGACTCACAGTGGGGACAGGTAGGAGGGTTGCAGCAGTGATGTGTCAGGTGGTTGTTGTAGACGAAACACCTGGCACAGTGGTGGCACTGAGGTGTGTAGTGGGAGGGTTCCACCTTGTGGCTGAGGTTGTAGATAAATGCCCCCTCGAGAAGGAGGCAATTGATGGATGATGTGGACTTCGTAAAGATCCGCAGCAGGTTTGTAGGACTGGTGTCATTGTGGATCCGCTTGGTGGACTGGATGGATATATCGGGGTGAGAGTTGAGTTGGCCCAACACCTCCTCCTCCATGATTCCTGGGGATAAGTTTGGTTATCATGGTAGTGAGGGTGGGTGAGCAAAGGGGAGGGAGGGGTGGATTGGGAGAGGAAGAGGTGCAGTAGGGAGTAAGGATGGTGTGAGGGCCGAGGTGGATGGCGGGGTGGCGCTGGAACTTAATGGGAGGTGGGGCTCGGGGATTTATTGAGGATGGAGTCCCTATGGGGGATGAGATGGGCGATGGGAGCAGCTGGGAAGTATTTACAGAGTTCAAGGGAGAGGGTCCGGTTCTCCAGGAATCAGGGTTCTGGGCATGAGAGGAGGTAGCTGTACAGATCTGGCTGGGCTTGGGGAGAGATGGATGGAGTCTCCATGGCGACGGGTTAGGGTGGGGGAAGAGGAGGAGGAGCCTTCTTTGTGGCTGCAGGAGCAGGATCTCCACTTCCACGTTTGGAAAGTTTCTTTCTGGCGCTTGTGGAGGTGGAGAAAGAAGGAACGGTGTCATTAGGGATGTGGCGGGGGCTGGGGTCCTGTTGTGGAGCGGCGTGTTGAGGTAGCGACTGCGGTGTATCAGCCACCTTGGCTCGGCACTGGGTGATAGGAACAGGGCAGAGAGATGGGAAGTTTGTGAGAAAGTGGGAGGTAGGTATCAGGGGAGGAGGGGAGACTTCGGAAGCGGCGGAGTGGAGGAGGGAGAGGGGGACGAACTTGGGAGGAGTAGGTGTAGGAGGTGCTCCATGTGGTGACGGTGGGGGCAGTGGTAGGGGTCGTGTATAAAATGATGGTGGTGGTGGTGGAGACTTTGGCTATGAGAGGAATCTAGCGTGACAGTGGGGAAAGTAGAAAGAGAAGAAAAAAGGCGGGACAGTCCAAGAGAAAGCTCATGAGAAGAGGCAAAGACAATAGCGTCGACTGCAGCGAGGAGTCGGCGGAGGCTGGCGGTGAACCTTGGGCCGCGGGGAGGGGGGGCGGGGGGACTGGAGGTCATCAACAGCTATGGTGGTGACGAGGCGTTGGCGGCGATCAGTGGGCGTAGTCCGACCAGTCTCGGATTGGGACACGACGATTCGGAAGGCAGGGGCCTCGAGGATCGTAGCGGCGACGATGGAGGGCAGGAACGGCGGCAGCGGGTCCAGCGGGCGACGGACGGCACGGCCAGGAAGCTCCCCGGCAGCAGGAACGACGACGACGGCGACGAAGCTGGAAGCAGACCGGTACGGTTAGGCGGCGTAACAGTGGTGCCTGGTACCAGGCGGGGTGTGGAACTGCCCTTTTCTGTACTTCCTTTATATCCTCCATCAGTCCTACTGAAAGAGAGAACAATTTCAAAATCCAATTGCTTGAAATTATTATAAACGTCCGGAAGATTTAATTCCACAAATCTATGACATATCCATTATTGAGCTCCAATACTTTTTCCTAATTTCTCAATTTTTAAGGAGACGCCGTCAGTATGTAAATGAAATATCATTCAAAATCATCAATAGGTAAGTAGCACCCACGTGAGATGACAGTATTGGGTTGAGTACTAGGAGGGTAGGCTACCTGTACGTTGGCAGTGGAGTTGAGCGTCACTGAAATGTGACTAACGTCACTACGCTGGAAAAGGATTATTGATGTAACAACCAAATGACCATTACTTACCGTTCTAATTATTAAATAAAGCCTTTATTTACGAAAACATAGCTCAACGCATCTTTATTGACTACATCACAGAGATATGTAAAATTGAATTACGCTTACAACGTTAAGAATCTCCCAATTTGCACAAAGTTGTACGAATTGGCCGGCCGCAGTGGCCGAGGAGACTGAGGCGCTCCAGTCACGGTCTGCACGGCCTCTACGGTCGGGGGTTCGAATCCTCCCTCGGGCATGGATATTTGTGGCGTCCTAGTTCGTAAGTAGTTCATAAGTAGTTTGTAAGTTTAGGGACTGATGACCCATAAGCTTAACAAACATTTGAACATTTTTTACGAATTGCTACTGGAAATGTGGGGCATGTGAGTGGTTAAGACAAGAGAACATAATTATGTAATGCTTCAAACATCTTTAAACGATTTATATTTGTACGCTGACATTGGTGATAGGCTACAACCCGTTCTTAATCCCTTCCCAAGCAATCTGTCACTTTCATGCAATTCGACTATTGTAACTGCTCTCTGTTTCTGTGTTACATAACTTTTAGTTTTCAATATTATACCACTGCAATCTTCAGAATTTTAAACAGTGCATTCCAGTCAAAATTGTGAAAAGCTTGTTCCAAAATCTATAAACGTAAGTTTTCCTTTCTTTAACTTAGCTCCTGAGATAAATTGTAAGATGAATACTGACTCAAGTGTTCCACCATTTTTCCTAAATCCAAACTGATATTTCCCAAGGTCCGATTCTGCCAGTTTTTCCATTCGTCTATAAATATTTCGTTTTAGTATTATGCGACAGTGACTTATAAGCTGATATATCAGTAATTTCTTCATTGTCTGCACTTCCTTTCTTTGGATATTATATTCTTATTGAAGTAAGTTATTTAATCCATTTCATACATCTTGCAAACCAGGTGCAATAGTTTCGTCATGGCTGGCTGGCTCTCCCAACAATATCAGCAGTTCAGACGCAATGTCAACCACTGCAAAGCTCCCATAAATCTTCCAGTGTTCTGTGTTTTGTCTCATATACAATTTCATCCTCTTCCCTTTCTACGATACTGACTTCATTTCCTTTGTATAGCCCCTCTATGCTTCTTTGCTTAGTGCTGGTTTTCTATCTGCTGGTTTTCTTGTCTCCGAACGACTCTTATTTTCCTGCTTAGCCAATTTACAATTCTTGTCAACCTACTTTTTTAGCCTGTGTACTTCCTTTTACCTGCTATATTTGCTACTTTTCTATATTTTCTGCTCTTATCAGTTTCTCCAGTGTTGTCGAAGGGTATCTTCTAGGCCTTGTCTTTACATCTATTTGATACTCCGTAGCTTCCACTTTCTCATCTCACAAAGCTACCCATTGTTCTTCGTTTCAGTCAATACATGCCTAATGCTCTCTCTGAAACCTCTTCAAGAACATCGAGTTCCTTCAGTTTATCCAGTTTCCATTGCCTATATAGGTCAATTTTCTATGTTTTGCTGTTTCTTCAGTTTTAATCTACAGTCCATAGCCAATAAGTTATGGTCAGTCTAAACCTGCTTCTGGACATGTCTTACTGATTATAACTTGGTTCCAAGCACTTGTATTACCATTATAAAATCAAACCGAAACCTTCCTTTGTCTCCTGGTCTCTTCCGCTGTGCAAACTTCTTTCATGATTCTTAAACCAAGTAATTACACTCATGGCCATTAAAACTGCTACACCACGAATACGACTTGCTACAGACGCGAAATTTAACCGACAGGAAGAAAATGCTGTGATATGCAAATGATTAGATTTTCAGAGCATTCACACAAGGTTGGCGCCGGTGACATGAGGAAAGTTTCCAACGCCGGCCGGTCATGGTCTGCACGGCTACTACGGTCGGGGGTTCGAATGCCCCCTCGGGCACGGACCCCGTAGTCAAGTCCCGTAAGCTATACAAACATTTGAACATTTTTGAAAGTTTCCAACAGATTTCTCATACACAAACAGCAGTTGACCGACGTTGCCTGGTGAAACGTTGTTGTGATGCCTCGAGAAAAGAGGAGAAATGCGTACCATCACGTTTGCGACTTTGATAAATGTCGGATTGTAGCCTATCGCGATTGTGGTTTATCGTATCGCGACATTGCTACTCGCGTTGGTCGCGATCTAATGACTCTTAGCAGAATATGGAATCATGAGGGCAATACGGAAAGCCGTGCTGGATCCCAACGGCCTCGTATTACTAGCAATCGAGATGACACGCATCTTATCCGCATGGCTGTAACGGAACGTGCAGCCACGTCTCGATGCCTGAGTCAACAGATGGGGACGTTTGCAAGATAACAAAAATCTGCACGAACAGTTCGACGACGTTTGCAGCAGCATGGGCTATCAGCTCGGAGTCCATGGCTGCGGTTACCCTTGACGCTGCATCACAGACAGGAGTGCCTGCGATGGTGTACGCAACGACGAACCTGGGTGCACGAATGGCAAAACGTCATTTTTTCGGATGAATCCATGTTCTGTTTACATCATCAAGACGGTCGCCTCCGTGTTTGGCGACATCGCGGCGAACGAATGTTGGAAGCCTGTATTCGTCATTGCCATACTGTCGTATTACCCGGCGTGATGATATGGGGTGCCATTGGTTACACGTCTCGGTCACCTCTTGTTTGTATCAACGGCACTTTGAACAGTGGCCGTTACATGTGTTACGACTCGTAGCTCTAGCCTTCATTCGATCCCTGCGAAACCCTACATTTCAGCAGGATAATGCACGACCGTATGTTGCAGGTCCTGTACGGACCTTTCTGGATACGAAAAATGTTCGACTGCTGCCATGGCCAGCACATTCTCCAGATCTCTCACCAAATGAAAACGTCTGGTCAATGGTGGCCGAGCAACTGGCTCTTCACAATACGCCAGTCACTACTCGTGATGAACTGTGGTATCATGTTGAAGCTGCATGGGCATCTGTACCTGTACACGCCATCCAAGCTCTGTTTAACTCAATGCCCAGGCGTATCAAGGCCATTATTACGGCCAGAGGTGGTTCTTCTGGGTACTTATTTCTCAGGATCTATGCACCCAATTGCGTGAAAATGTAATCGCATGTCAGTTCTAGTATAATATATTTGTCCAATGCCTACCCGTTTATCATCTGCATTTCTTCTTGGTGTAGCAATCTTAATGACTAGTAGTCTATGATTATTAAATTGTTCTTTTCCTTTCACTCCTTTCTCCAGTCCATTTTCCTCTACAGTTTTCCTTCCTTTCCTTTTCCTACTACCGAATTCCAGTCCCCCATCACAGTCAAATTTTCCCCACCCTTAACTGTCCAAATAATTTCCTTTACCTCAAATTTCTGCCCTCTCCTCATCATCAGCAGACCTGGTGAGTATATAAACTCGCACTACTGTGATGGGTGTTGACTTCGTGTCTATCTTGGTAAAGATAATGCGTACACTATGCTATTCATGGCACTGCAGTTTATCGGCAACTCTGTTTTATTGTCCGATTTTATACTCCACAATTTTCTACTCCATTGAGATAGTAAGTAGCTGATCCATTTGTATAAGATGTGAACCCATTTATAATATTGGGGACTGGAATGAAACATGAAAGCAATAATTTTCAGTCCGAAGTCCCGTTGCTTCAATGACGTGCAACCCGCAAAAGTAGTGGGAGTTACTTAACAAGGTACACTCGCAAAGTGTCGCTTGATACTGAAATAATATTAATTACAATATAAATTTACTACACCAATTTTTAGCTGTCTATATCTGTAATTATAGAATTTGGTTAGCCTTATATATAGTGGTGCAATAATGTATATGACAGGAAACAGAGGTACCAGTATAATGTGATGATTATTATTATGTATTTACTTATTCCATTTAGATGTATGTACCTATTACGAAGCATGTTTTGGGTTATTGATATAGGAATCTATTAAACACAAATGTAATCGACAATATGCGCACTGGAGAAATGATGCATTTCTGCGGTTTGGTTTTGAGAAACTTGAATCTTCCGTATTCCAAATAACACAGGAGCGTTGAAAGCATCATATGCACCTGAAAAAGTTACTATTTTATTTGATTGTAATTTGCAGATGCACCTGATGATGAGATAGAGGTCTCGAATCTCGGGCAGTGCATACAAATAAAAAAGTTTATAATTAACAACTGTTGCGGATCCAATTATTTCAGATGATTGTGTATAAGTGAGTCGCGACTGTGGAGTTCAATATCAACACTGACAAGTAAAATTCGCTCACAAAAAATTTTAGATAACTTTTCCTCTGGCGAAAGACGGTGAAACAAGGCACGTTTCGCCAGTTGGAATGGTTGTATCTTTTATGTGTTTTCTGGAATTAGAACGAATACTATTGATGGGGTGACAATGAATCTAGAACCAAACAACATTTCTTTCCAACACTGGGAGAGAGACAGTTATCTAGCCATTGTTCAAGAATCCGCACGTCCAATTTGCCTGATTTTGAAACCGTTATGCATATGTTCGGAGGACCGTTCATGTTCTTTTGCACACGGAGACCAAATGTACCTCTGGGTTCACGGAAGACAATGAGTAGTTGAGAACGTAGTCTACCTTCCATGGAAATAATTGGTTGAATTGTATACGTAGTTGAAATTCAACACATTCCTTTCAATGCGAAAGCGTTATCTGATTCACCAATTCTGGAGTGTGCGATCTCCGTGAATGTCATAATTAAATCCAGATTGTTTTGTATTAAGAATTTCAGATTTGAATAATTAGGAACGCCGGCCGCGGTGGCCGAGGGGAGTGCGGCGCTTCAGCCACGGTCTACACGGCCACTACGGTCGGGGGTTCGAATTCCCCCTCGGGCATGGATACTTGTGCCGTCTTTAGTATAAGGTAGTTCATAAGTAGTTTGTAAGCTTAGGAACTGATGACCCCGTAGTTAAGTCCCATAAGCTCTACAAAAATTTGAACATTTAATTAGGAACTATTGCGTCAGTGAATTCATTACCAAATGCAATCGCAATTTTAAATGCTTGAGCAAGTTCGTATGTTACAAACTACGTGACTTTGCGACTCATAATATTGTGACTTTCTTTATACTTCAACAACCTGGTAAGTCCAGCTTTGAAATCAGTCAATCCAAGCGCCCTAGCTTTCATGTATGCCCACCGACTCTTATCAACAACATGCACAGCTAAGACATTAGCTCTTGAAAAGCAGACTAAACAAATACGGAGGCCACTCCCGCCGGAGGTTCGACTCTTCCCTCGGACATGGGTGTATTTGTTGTCCTTAGCGTAACTGTTTGTAAGTCTGGAAACTGACATTAGCAGTTCTGTTCGTTCGGTTTACATACATTTGAACGTATTTCTATATGACCTTGAGTTTCTCATGTTTGGTTCCTTATTGTTCACAATGCCTCTTATAATGAGATAGATAGTTCCAGTTCTCGATCCTTCTGAAGGGTGCGTAATTCAACTATCAGTCTTTCCGTTTTGCTTCAGTTGCCTTATTGACATATTCATTAGCTACATCATGTGTCAAAGGCTCATAAATTGATTCGACATCAGTAATGTCCTCGGAAGGCATTTGCACCAGTTCTTCATCCTCCAGGATGTCAGTAATAGTGGCAGCTTCAAGTTTCTTGGACAAACTATAGCGTACGTGATGCAGACAGTAATTCATTCTGTTGTAAATCCTGTAACACCTTGTTTGCGTTGGTCGTTCCCCGTCGGGGGTTCGAATCCTCCCTCGGGTATGGATGTTTGTCTTGTCTTTAATATATTTTAATACTTGTATGTTCAAAAATACGACATGTGGATTCTTCAGGGGCCTATATCTTTGCTGCAATATAGGATCAGGTGTTTTGTGTATCTTTTGGCCTAGTGATCACTGTATAACAATTAGAAGAACTGTAAATCACATTCCGTGATTATGTGAAACAAAAGTAGTTATCTTGCAATAAGGGACCAAAATTTAAACATAGCATACATCCTCCACCCCAAACATACTTAGCAAATCGGTTGATTTGTGTGCATTATGTTTTGTATAGGGTGGCTTTATGCAGCTTAAAAAAGCACCATTTGTTTAATTGCGGTTACTGAGAGAACTAACAAAAAAAACTTGATTTTTGGTAGCAAAATTACGAATTCTTCTATAATTTCTGTTCATTTCAAAGCGACGGCATTCTTATGGCATATTCTTAACATTAAATTCTGCAAGATGTTTTGAATAATTACCGTAAGCGAAAAAATCACTAAATCCGGGTTTTACCGTTTTGTGCCATGAACATCGAAATAAATAACTGTAGTTACTGCCTCAATTTCTAGCCGTATATTCTATAGGCATGTAACTAGAAACCTAACATTTCTGTTTACGAAAATACTTACTCGTTATCGCTATGTACTGTACATGAAATGGCCATTGCTATATTTCCTTTACATGATAGCTAGTCCAATATTTTCTTTGTGTACTTAAGATGATCATCTCAGAGAATGTTGAAATTTTTTCGATATTACTGTCCATGAAAAATATCCTGCAATTCACAATAAGAATACTTATTCATTTCGTTGCTAGAGACTTTCTTCTGCGTTCCGGCTGAGCGTGGCTTGATAGTTATCGCCTGTGCTGTGATTGCAAGAAAAATATCCTACTAAACATGTGATTTTTTTGTACCTCTTACAGTTTAGTGTCTCTTGCTCCTGAAGTGCTAAATTTATTTTCGTTATTCATCACAATTACTGTGCAGCGTCAGATGAAGTAAAATATTTCGCCACGTTTTAAAGAAGTTTTCAGAGGTAAAAACACATTGCTTAACTTTCCATGTGATTTACTTTAGCTCATACATAGCGACATAAGAAATGTAGAGCAGTATCGAAAGTTTATATGAAATTGAGTACATAATGATATTTCATTATGTTCTTAAGATATTGTGTTTTATATCTGAAGAAATGGTCTTCGCGGTTTGTCGTGTTTCGCCGATGCGGATTTCGCGGTTCTTGCGAAATACTTATAACTCCATATTAAGAAATGTATTTGCTGAAAAATGTCATATCTTTACTCGATAAAGGACAGAGTTTTCTGTAGTTATTCGTATCTAAATCTATCCCAATGCGTCGAGTATACACAAAAACTGTCAAAACTTTACCGAAATACAGAATTTCTGAAATTACTTCATGCTGTACCAGGAAACAGAAGGAAACCAGCAGAAAAATGCTGATTTCTGAGAACTAACACGCGAATGTATTTTTGTGTAAGTCACTCTGGCAGAAAAGTGAAAACCAGTCGTCTCATTCTTCACTCCGCTTCCTGAACGAAAATTTTGTCGTGCGAACGTATTCGCGGCTTTTGTGCAGTACTAGATGAGCGGAGATACAGTTATCGTTGAAGAGAGAATAAACAATACCAGTGGGAGAGAAATAGACAGCAGACAGTGTCAATGAAAGAGATAGTGGAAGAGAGCCACATTATGTAGATATTGGTAGTGAATGGGAAAAGTTAGGAATGGCGGTTGCTTTGTAAAGAAAAACTGGGCAAAATGATTTAGCACGTTCTGTGTTATTAAAGGTTCATCATTTCTACATCGGGGTGCTTTAAACAGGAACACATTCGTTGGTTTTGTGTTCAGACAGGATAATTTTTCAGCTGCTTTTGTCTCTGATAATAGTAAGACAAACGTCCTCGTGAATGTCCCAAACGATAGAGATATTCTATACAATACTGATCCCACATAGTGGGCAGGGCCCAAAATGAATGTAAAAGTTAGAGTATAAAAATTTCATTTGATGAATATTTTACTTCCAAATATGTGTTGTCCTTAAATATTAACTTTAAGCATGAAAGGGATAGAGACCGGGTTTCTTGTGTTATTTATGTAGTATTCAGGGCTCGATTGGTAGCACACTTTCTTAGACGTAAACGAATTGTATTGGAGGGAAGAGCTGGCGGAGGGGGCGGGGTGGGCGGATGGGTAGAAATAACATAGGGATGCCAACAGACGAGTATAGAAAAGCAGGTTCAAATGGATGTTGGTTGTCACTGTTATTCAGGGATGAAAGAGCTAAAAGCCTGCGGTTGTGATTTTTCGCGGAACTATTGTAGCTTTCAAATGGCAAAACTCCCTGGAGAATATAATCTTAATAACATGTCATAAAATATCTACGTTTTGAATTAACAGAAATTTTAGAAGAATTCATACAGGGTAGAGTAACGCGAAGAGCTCAACAACAACAGTATTCTTTACTAGTACCATTATTTTACGTCTTCATAGCACTTCAGATATTGTTTCGAACTCCTTGTTATTAGGCAGTAAGCTAGCTGCTTTTAGTATAAAGGGTGTAAATTTTAAGTTGACAAACCAGAATAATTCGAAAAATAAGCTTCACACGAAAAATTGTGTAGAATCCAAAGTTGCTTATTTTAGAGGGGGACATCTGCTAGTGCTAAAATTAGCCCACCTCCCCAGCCCCATAGGGTGGCGTGCGAGGCAACTTTAAAATTTAAAATGAGAACTCCCATTTTTTATTGCAGAATCAGATTGTAGATAAAAACTACGTACATTTTCTCTTAAACATTAGTTTTGACTCTTGGTAGTTAGCGAGTGGGTTAGTCTTTTCCTCAATCTTTTACTATATTTACTCTATTTGTTAATGAGTTTATTCGTTAGTAAGTAGGATGTTTGGTTTGTTAGTTAGCTAGTCAGATGATTTCCTTGATAATTAAAAGTGGCGCCATGACTGCGAAACAAACAAAACTTACCCGAATCTGCGGAAAAAATTAATATTTGGGTCAACATTTGTAAAACTCCTCTCTCTCTCTCTCTCAAACCCCACCCTATGGGGAGAGAGGGAGAGTTTTAGTTTTAGCGAATCAAAATTTACGAGGTACATAATTATTTCTTATTTTCTTGAATTACAGCCCTAACTACCAAGAATCAAAACAAAAGTTTAAGACAAAATGTACATAGTTTTTTTATGTAGAATGTGATTCTTCAACAAAAATGGGGGTTCCCATTTAAAATTTTATAAATACGATGTGCAGTGTCCGTGTTTATTGATAGACCTAAGCAAATGTCCTTCAGACATTCTGAAGGACATTCTATCAATAAACACGAACACTGCACATCGTATTTAAAATCAGTCATAGCAAGGCTTCCGACAAATGTAAAAAAAAAAGTATCACCCTGTGCGGGAATTACATCACAGAATGTACGAGCACTCATGGGCAGTAGACACTGTGTGGCATATGAAGGCTTGGGTCGTTCCGGGACGCGTGCGCGGGTAGCGTAATGGTAATGCGACTGCTCGCGATAAGCGGGAAATCGGGTTCGAGTCCCGGCCCGGCACAAACTTTCATATGTCACCATTACACCATATAGCTGATGCTGATTAATATTCGCCATTGCGAATACATTTCTTGTATTTAAAATTTTATAGTTGCCTTCCACGCCACCCCAGGCTAATTTTAGCACCAGTAGATGCCCCCCATCGAAAATAATTAACTTTAGATTCTACACATTTTTTCGTGTGATGCTTATTTTTCGACTTATTCTGGTTTATCAACTTAAAATTTACAGCCAGTATTACTAGCGTTCATTTAATTGTATGAATTTTTAGTGGTTTGCTAAAAAAAAGAACGCACAGTTGAACACAAGGCGTACTTATAAATCATCATGAGCGGCACAAATCAGATATCTTCTATGCTGTGTCAGTATGATTCATAAAATTATGTATTTATTTTACGCTTGTCACATATTCGCTTTAAACGATTATCAGTCGATAGAGCGATACTGTGGATTAAAGCTTTTATCAAGACGACACGCAGGCTGATAACAGTTTCTTGATCTGCGACCTGCTGGTCGTATTCCTGTAGAAGGAGGCGGGCTGCCTGAGCGAGATGAGCCAGATAACAGACAGATAACAGCTTCCGCCGTGGTGTGTACTTCACTTGAGCGCTACGACGCCGTGAGGAGCACTGATAAATCGAGCCGTGCTGTCCAGCTATATATATATACAGTGAACCACTGGCGAAGCAAGCGGACTCGACCAACAGCCTATTTGATGGGTGCTCATGGCCTCTGTTGTCGCTCGTCAGCGACCTCTCAGAATGAGGAGACACACGACGACGTGTCAGCGATCCACAAAAATCAGGAGACACGCGACGGCACGGCTGCAACACAGGACCACATCTTGCGGGGCCCAAAATACGACATACAACTGCCCGACGTCTCTCTGGGCAAGTACATTTTCTCTGCCCTGCTGGAGCATGGAGACCGAATAGCACAGGTAAGTGGCTGTGTGTCTCTGCCATTAAATTATTATTTCCTGTACAACTAGAGTACTAATAATGTAAACAGGTTATGTTAATGAGCTTACTGATAACGGCATTAGGGCATCTGTTCCCTGACTTATCGAACGTGCACAAGGATGTGGCAGTCATTCGTTGTGTTATGGCAATATGACACGGTTTTGTATGTACCTACGAAATCGAGTTAAGATCGCTTATTAAAATCGCTATGGAACGTCTGGCATTGCATGCTGATCAGGTGAACCCCTACACTCATTAAGTTTTAATTAAATGGGTTGTGGAAGCTTTAGCATAAGATCTTCACAATACAGAATGCAGTTTCAGTTTTTATTGTGCACGTGAAACTGCTATCGGCACTATCAGAACTCTCCGTAATAGTTGAGTCAAACCATTTACATTCAAAACAATGTCCCGTCGACAACGTGGTCAGTATAAACAGAGATCAGCGTCACTTTTTTAAAATTAAATATGGGGAAGGAACCATCGGCGTGCTCTTTCAGGCAAACCTCCAAGACATTGGGCTAGAACTGTTTTGCCGCGGTGGAGCGGTCGGATGCTCTAAGACGCCTCATTGCGGAGCGCGCGGTTGATCGCCGTTGGAGGTTCTAGTCCCCCTTGGACCAAACGGCCGCGGTGTAGTGGCCGAACGTTCTAAAGCCCTTAGCTGCTGCTCGCCGTCGGAGGTTAGAGTTCTCCGAGTTCTCCGTCGGGCATTACATCTTGTCAAATCAAATGTTTGTAAAGCTTATGGGACTTAACTACGGGGTCATCAGTCCCTAAACTTACAAACTACTTATGAACTACTTACGAACTAGGACGGCACAAATATCCATGCCCGAGGGGGGATTCGAACCCCCGACCGTAATGGCCGTGCTGACCGTGACTGGATCGCCTCAGTCACCTCGGCCACCGCGGCCGGCTTACATCTGGTCCTTAGCATAAGTAAGTTTAAGTATTTTGTAAGCGGAAGGTCTGATAACCTGTTAAGTCCCATAGATTTACAATCATTTGATATGGACCAAAGTGCTACGGTCATTACTCCATGGAGCTACAAACTACTTTAACTAAGAACAACACACCCACCCACCCACCAATACACACACACACACACACACACACACACACATATATATATATATATCGCCGGGCGAGGTGGCACACTGGTTAGCACACTGGACTTGCATTCGAGAGGATGGTGGTTTCAGACCCAGGATCTCTTAATGCGTGACGGTTAGTTGGTTGGTTGGTTGGTTGACTGGTTGGTTGGTTGGACGATGGGAAGAAGGAAGCAAACAGCGACGTCATCAGCCCCGTGGGTGAAGCTTCGACTCTGTTCATCTATGTTAAGACGTTTCACTACTCATACATATACAACTAATTTCAAATGTTACATACTCTTGAGAATTCTGCAATACTTCTCTGACGCTCCACATTAGTTTCAGAGTTCATTCTAACATTCTCGATGAACAATCAGTTTTGTTTCTACTGATGTACAGAATGTGACATTTCAAGATTTCGAATGGCGAAGCATTCGGTGAGGAGCTTGGAGTGAGCTTGAGCATCGTCTACTACACAGTCCAATGTGTAATAGGAAAGTCTTGTAGTATTACTTTATCTATCCAAACCTCCCAGTTCTGACAAGTCGATTACTCGTAAATGACATCAAATTGCCGCGCGGAGTATCCGATCGGCCTGGAGCGCCACGTTGCGGATCGCGAGGCCTTCCGCATCAGAGGTTCGAATCCTCCCTCGGGCATGGATGTGTGAGTTGTCCTTAGGTTAGTTTAACTTAGTTTGTAAACTAGGGACTAATAACCACGCAATTACGTCCCAGTTACAAACATTTCATTTGACATCAAATTATAGGCCTAAGAAGTCCTGCGTGCTTGAACTAAACGACACAAGTTGAGAACAAGTTTTCACTGCGGCTGCTCTAAGCGGGTTAAAGCAACTGAATCTTAATTAACTAAAATTTGTATCTCTGATATAATAATGCTAATGGTCGCACTACAGGAGATATAGGAATGGGAAGAAAAGCGGTTTTGAAAAAAGAAATTGTCAACATCGAATATTAACTTCAGTGGATAAAACTCTTTTCTGAAGGCATTCGTGTGAAGTGTTGCCTTTTACGGGAGGAAAACATCGAGGACAAATAGTTAAAATAGGAAAAAGATAGATGCTATTGAAATGTGGGGCTACAGAAGTATGCTGAAGATTAGGATCAATAAACTAATAATGTTACAATATTTTTCTATGATTTTGCAATCAAATGTTTGTAAAGTTATTGGACCAAACTGCTATAGTCATCAGTCCCTAGACTTGACGCCTTAGTCCACGCGACCATTCCGCGCGGCAAAGATTAGGTGGGTAGATCACGTAAATAATGAACAAGTACTGAACAGAACTGGCGAGGAAAGGAATTCCTGGCATACCTTGACTAAAAGAAGGGATCTATTGGTTGGACACATTCTTACAATCAGGAATCAAGGGAAGGCAAATTTAGCATCTGAGGGAAGTGTCTGGGGTAAAAATCGCAGAGGGAGACAAAGAGACGAATACAATAAGCAGATTCAAATGGATGTGGGTTGCCGCTGTTATGAAGCGACGAAAAGGCTTACTCTGGATAGAGGGGTGGAGGGCTGCATCAAAGCAGTGTTTGCAATGAAGATCTCAACAAAAATACAGTGAAATCTGAATAAATTACCCGAGATTGGACGGAAAACGGGTCAACGGAAAATCCGATATGGCTGGACCGATGACTCTGGACCATCATCATCTGATAACAGAGTAAACAGGTAAGACAAAGAACAAGGAAACGGTGCTACAGAAAAAAAGGGCAAGCGACTGACCCGGAGAGAGAGAGAGAGAGAGAGAGAATCGAGTGTAGTGAGAGCAGAGACCTTGAAGCAACAGTGTGTTGCACCAATGTGACGACAGCAAAACGATTCGAGGATGCGCTGCGGTAGACTTAGCCGTGATATGTAAGCTCTAGCACTTACAGCGGCACCACTTATTGGCCGAAACCATTCGTACGCTGCCAGTCTGGCTTCCAAAGTCACAGGGCCACTCCCTCCCTCCCTTGAATAGGGCGGGTATGGTCTAAAGCATCCAGTGGCTGTTTCAGGTCATAGGGTAACATTCTGCATGAAAACACTGTATGGGCCAACTTTCATGATAACCGGTAAAACGGTGTCAAAGTCTGTTGTATGGTACCCTCTGCCATGTGGCACACAAAAAGTCCTACTTCCTTACTGTTTTTGATGCACTGTATGCACTCGGTAAGAGAGCTTGTATACATTTGTAGGAGGAGGAGCGAAAATTTTGAGAGACATATGAAGCACCAGAGAGCATGGGAATATCTAGATACACAGAAGACGACAGGAAATGTGAGAAAATTTTAAGGCGACAGGAAATGTGAGAAAATTTTGAACTTATATACATACATTTAGTAAATACACTTACACTTGCGGATACACTTACACTCTAGGGACAAAAAGTCAGAAAAGTCTAGACAATGCACCCACTAGAACAGAAGCAACATAGGCAATTCAAAACCTCAGAAAAAAGATGGCATCAGAAAATGATTGTATCTGTGCTTAAGAGAATACGTGGGTCGGGCCTGAAATAGAAAGAATAACACTACGCAAGAGAGGGGACAAGAAGGTAGTGGATAACCCCACAGGAATAACTACAGGGGCATCTCTCTTTTAAACATAGGATACAAGGTTTTGTCGAGAAGAAAGTTATAGAACAATAATAGGGCACAGACACAACAAAGGAAGAAAAGACAATAGTGACATTTGTGGACTTCAAAAAGGCCTACGATTCAATTGACAGAAGTCTGTGCTTGATGTGTTAGAAGATGAGCACTGGATGCTACAACACATGCAGTAGTAAACGAAACGTTAAGCGACACTTTCTGCCAGGACGAGGCATTTCAGTATTCTGTCGGACAGCTTCGAAATAAAAACTGGAGTCCAACAAGGCGATGGATTGTCACCAATTTTATTGAATCTGGGTTTGGAGGAAGTATTGAGACAGTGCAGATAACTAAATAGTAACATGAAGATCAAAGGCGTACAAGATCAAACATAATGCAATAGTAGACTGCCTGTCATTTACAGAGAGACATGACACTGTTAAATGAGACAGAAGAAGAGGCAAAGACCGAACTAAAATTGGGTCTGGGTCTGACTGGAAGATAGATGGCCAAGTCGTCGGGGAAGTCAACAGTTTTCCTTATTTGGGAAAGAATATAACTGGTGGTATACAGAGCAACAGGAGAATAGAAGACAGTGTACAGCTTTTGCAAAAGCGCCGGTATGCAGTGAAAACAACATATAGCAAGAAAACTCAGTCAAAGAATGCCAGATTGTTACACTGCGCAGCAATCGTAAGAAATGTTGCACTGTATGCATCAGAAAAGATCACACAAGGTAAGTGAGCTTGAATACTGTTGGAGAAGGAGGAGCGGACAATTTTGAGAGACAAATGAGGCACCAAAAACATGGGGATATCTGGATACACAGAACAGGACAGGAACTGTGTGACAATTTTGAACTTGCATCGGGCGAGATACGGAAAAGACGGTTACGATTTGTTGGCACATCATGAAGATGGACAATTACAAGGACTGGCAGTGGACCGCGGCAAACGGTTAGAGCAGCTGGCAGACAGCGCAGGTGTAGCGGGTTAATTCCAGCTGCTGGTCTAGGTTGGTCCAAATCGGCGGAAATCAGGAAAAGGTCCGTGCCTCGTACTCAAGACTAACGAGAGCTGTTAGTCGAGCGTTTCAGAATAAAATAGAATGAACTATAAAATTGTTTATCGCCAACATTTAAGACATCTACGACTTAGGAATAATTACGCATATCTCATGATTCTAAAAATAATTTCATTATCTCAAAAATTACAAAGGTTTATGACTACTACATCGAAATATAGAAAAAACAAGCTTAAAATAACCAACCTTTTGAATGCGTCCTGAAATTTCAACAAGTTGGTTTACATGACAGCTTATTGTGTGAAGCTATTATCTTGAAAGTGTCAGACTTGTATATATTTATTTAATGACTGAATTCAATCGATATAATTTTGTAATAGAAATATAAACATATAATGATATTCTCCACAGTAATACTGAAGGTACAAGCAGCATAATTTATTTCTCGTGTATTTAATTTAGCGTGTCGATTTATTGTACAATTTGCCAGTAATTTACGTAAATACTGTGTGGCATGAGCGATCAAGTTCATGAAAGCTGGTTTATGTATTTATTGATTGCAGGCTTCATGTAATACTAATTAACAGTACTTTTGAATATAATAATGTTATATTAGTATGAAAGTGGTTTCAGATGGTCAGAAATATCTCATTTTAAGATGTATACGATTTTGGAAGTGATGGCGATCGGCCAATAACGAAGCGGCCAAGGAACACAACTGTTGGGGAGGCTGTGTTTGGGAGAGAGAGCTGATCGAAAGGGGTGCCCGGAGAAGAACTCCATACCTAGCCTTGGCACAAGAGGGTCTCTCCTGGATGATAAGAGTGATTAGAACGGGCAGAGTGTTTATGATTTGTGCAGCGCAAGGTCGCTTCTCGGGATTCTAGATATGGCGAGAACTAAGTGTATGCAGCGCAGCTGATGTTTTTGCACAAGAACGTAAGAGCGTAGAAATGGTGTTCGGGAAACTTAAACTGTTTTGAACTGTTAACAATTTCATGTTGAGTGCTTACAAAATATACAGAGTTTCTGTATTTCATTTCAATTTCACGTTGACTGCTTACGAAATATACAGAGTTTCTGTGTTGCATAATGTTATGATTACCGGTACTTAATTGGAGAAAAGCGCTACGAATTTCTTATCGCACATAATACAATTGTTTAACATTTTATTCAATTTATGATTAGTATTACGTCTGGCCACTTCCATTAAGGAACCAACTAAATATCTGACTTCGCGTTCATAATTTGCAAACGTTAGAATAAAACCCTTTTTATTAAAGAACCAATAATTTTGTGTAATATTCCTTATTTGTTTCGCGAACTACTGTCTATACATAGAGTGTTTTTAACTAAAGGATCACAGTAAAAGATAATATCTGCAACTAAGATAGTTGCTGGTGCAAGAAACCAGACATGTATCGTTCAACCCCTAGATAACATCCAGCCAAACAACTAAACCAGAACCGTCATAGCCCAATACGTAGGTTCTTACAGCGTACAGTCATATTTGCTTTAATAAGTGAAGAGGGTTGACCTCTCATATATATCGATAAAATGTACATTCGCAGTTCGATACTATACCCAATGAATGGACAGATGGATCAAGTAATGGAGTAAAGACGCCACTTTCAAAACGACAACGTCTGATTATAGTACAGATAATTGATAAGGACATGTAGCTCTGCAGACTAACGTATTAATGTGTCTGAAGGCTAAAGGAGACATTTGTTTTCTTGTCTATAATACTGTAGAACAGCAAAAAGTGAGTATTCATTTTAAATTTAAACGCATTCTATAATGCAGCGACAGAAATACCATAAGGGTTCATTAACGAGTTTCGTATTGTAGGTGTTTGATTTAGTATTGTTTCTGACTGATTGTTTAAGCTTTATCGAGATGAATGCAGTAAATTGAAGACTAAGATTTTTTTTCTGTTTCGTATTGTAGGTGTTTGAGTTACTATTATTTCTTACTGATTGTTTAAACTCTATCCAGATGAATGCAGTACACTGAAGACTACTGAACAATTTTTTTCTATTTGCAAGTTAAACAGAAATAACATACTTCCTGCATGAACACCAGTAATACTAACAAATCAGTCCATATCCTGTATCGCAAATGTTACATAACTAACACTTTAAGTACCAAGTATTTTGAAGTAAGATAGGTGAAGTTAATAATATTATAAAAATTATGAAATATTAATAAAACTGGGTTAAGTCTTTAGAAAAAAGTTTTTTGATGGTATGGTTAGACACAGAAGAGAGAATTTTTAAAACTCCGTCAGGTAGTGTTGTCAACTTGTAAATGCGAAAACATGGTACTAAGCACTCAAAATTACAGATTTTGACTCAGAATTATCGTACATCAGGTAAAAAATGTTAAAAAAGCAAATACATTAATTAACAGAAAAATGATGGTAATTTTCAAGGAATGATGCAAAGTGTGAGCGATATATATTGTATGTAGCACACAGCCAGGTATCGACTTTATTTACAGTAATGACAACTACGAGAACCAATGAATGGTGTATGCTTTATTTTTATAGTATTGGCAACAACAAGAAGCATACAAGGATATTGTCTTATGAGTTTAATGTAATATCACTTACCTTAATTGTATCGACAATTCTTACTGTCTCTGCCGGCCGCATTGGCCGAGGGGACTGAGGCGCTCCAGTCACGGTCTGCACGGCCACTACGGTCGGGGGCTCGAATCCCCCCTCGGGCATGGATATTTGTGCCGTCCTTAGTATTAGTTAGTTCATAAGTAGTTTGTAAGTTTAGGGACTGATGACCCCATAGTTAAGTCCCATAAGCTTTACAAACATTTATTTTTTTTATTTCTTACTGTCTTAAATTTTCGTATGTTTGGCCACTAGCATACGAGGCACTATCGTACATCTTACAAGCACTGATATTATCGTATGCCCCCATAATTATCGTACAAGTTGGCAACACTGGGTAGTGGAGAGTAGGCTTTAGTTTAGAGTGGTACTGCCCCTCCAGCGCTGGTCACTTACTCCCACTGCTCCAGTCGCTACCCCCACCTCTACCGCTCACCCCACTCTAGCCCAGCAGTCTGCGCATCTACCGACCAATTTAACCTGCGTGCACTCTAACTACTTGTTGACAGCCTACCCCTCGGTGCAAATTGAAATAAAGAGGGAAAAATTACCCAGTTGGCTAGTATAGAGCTATGATGTGCAGTGTGGTGCAGCACCTGAGCATGTGGTCACTGTAGCTCACTGCGCAGGTGTACCCTGGTGAGCAGGAGGTGCTTGTGTCGTTCCGGGAGCTGGCCAGAAGAGCGGCCGGCGTGGCCGCAGAGCTGGCGGGCCGCGGCGTCGGTCCCGGGGACGTGGTGGCGCTGGGCTGCCGCGTCACGCCGCACTTCTCGCCGCTGCTCATCGCCGTCCTGCTCAGGAACGCCATTCCCGCGCCCTTCAACCCAGAACTCGACCAAGGTACGCCTGCGCCGTTTTGTTTGCAGTGCCTAAAATCGAATGAATGGAGTTCTTGCGTCGGCCGCAGTGGCCGAGCGGTCTGCGGCGCGCCAGTCACAGTTTGCACGACCGCTACGCTCGGGGGTTGCAATCCCCCCCCCCCTTCGAGCATGGATGTTTGTGACGTCTTTAGTATAAGCTAGTTCATAAGCAGTTTGTAATTTTAGGGACTGACGACCCCGCACTTAAGTCCCATAAACTATACAAACATTTGAACATTTTTTTGGAATTCTTGCTGTTGGCACGTGGTCCTTTGCTCCAGTCACTACCAGTGCAGGTTAAGCCCTTTCTATACGAGTTGTGCGACACGCACAAGAAAGTCTTTCTCAACTGCATCGCTCCTTGCGATACCGTCGAACTGCAAAGAAGCGTTTAGACGATAAGCGTTTGTCGAGTCGTCTGCTGCACGTGTCTTGTTTTTTTGCTGTCAAATTTGAGTAAATGAATAGCCGAGTTAAGATAACTTTTCGACACGGTCAGATATATCGTGATTATTGCAATGAGTAAAACGTTTATTTGTGTTTTAGACTGCCACTGTGAAACGGTATTAATTGTTTTCGTGCAATTCATGCGCAGCTACGTCGCTCACATTTGTAAACGACGTCGTCATAAAATGTGATTACATACTTTATAATGCTACCTGCGGGTTATATAAACTACTGAACAGCAAAATAAAGTTGAATAGTTTTTGTCTTTTTTTTCGTAACCGAAGTGAGATATTAGTGGGTTTCGTGAAAATAAGAATACAAAATAAATATTGATCGAGGGGAAAATGAACCCTGAATGTGAAATGAAATAATAATCATAATAATATGACTGGTAGAATTTGGAATAAATGGGAAGTCCTTGCAGACAACGTTATAAAAAACTTACGACACACAGGTACTTACGAAAATTCAGCATGGGCGGAAATTTTATTACTCTTGTAGGCTGTTTACATGTAAGTACACTTAGTGCCGTAATAAGACTTGGTAGCCAACAGTACGTAATAATGCCGGGGCCGGATTTTGTTATACGTGATAACATTTCAAAGGGGCGCATAGCGCTGAATTTATATGTAGGCCTATCAAAGTATCGGACTTCGAAAGAAATGTGAAAAAGCTATAGGTTCTTAATGATGGGTCCCGGTGGAAAGGTAATTACACATGAATCGTTGATTTTACACTGTAATGGCCGCCCGACATTATTGTACACATTAACTGCCAATTTATTAAAGAAAGAAACTGAATTTGATAAATTATTTAAACAAAAGGGAGGTAGTTACAAATGAAAAAGTGCAATGGGTAAACTGAAATTAATTTTTAATAGTAATAACTGATGGGCACACTTACATAATACGATGATGTTCTCTCGAAACAGAAGCCGAATCCCAATTAATTCGATTTAGCTCATCAGCTCTGGCCAGCGATATGCATATGAGGAGTTTAAATAAATTATTCCACTGACCAGAGGGGACGAGAACTGGTTGCGAAAAAGGTGTAATTTATTTATTTTGTATCGTTACAACTTCCAGGCCGCGTGGTTTGAGGCGCCTATGTACATGATGAACAAGTTCAGGTGTCTATGAAAGTCCGTCTATAAGTAGGCCTTTCACAGTGATAAAGTTACAAATAATGCTCACGAAAAACAGATACTTACGACTACTCTTGAGACAGCCTGTCGAACAACTACTTTTCTTTGAGCAGGAGACAAGTACGCAAACCTCAAAGAAATTGACGACTTGGCTTCGTTCGTCAGCAGGGTTCCCAACTCGGTCGTCTGCGCATGCGCGATGCACTTCCATATGCGTGAGAGTAGGACCCATCGTATTGCGTCTACAAGCGATCTAGAGCACCTGGATATAGATGGGCATGCGCATACGCCATTTTCGTTCCTTCGCTTCGACGCGCGATTGTGGAAAAGGACAGTCCATACGCTTTCAGCATATTGGACTGTGCAGCTCTGAATTGTTTTCTAGTCGTATATATGGATTCAAAATTAATCTCGTCGTAATAAATTATTGTAATACGATTTAACAAATCATTAAATTATGTATCCTGGTATTTGCCCAGCTGGGTGTGTATTGTGAGCTAATCTTTCGCATTCGACAGCTCAATTTTATGGAATACCACATGCACTACCAAAGCTGCGCTAACACGCGAGAAATCTCCGTTTCTGAATGCCATAAATTTGCTTCAGAATACACTCCCGGGTCACTACTTTTGACGGCGTATTTTTCAGAATTCATAGAAAATTCCTTTTCAATGCAGAAGAAATATCACAATGATAAACTAGGATGCAACAAAATATATGAGATATTTTCTCATTTAACAACTTACTGTCTCATTGGTCAATTTTACTTACGGCCTCAGTGGCGTAGTGTGCTGATGCTGGCAACGACCTTCGAATGCGCTTGGAAAACTCGAAGAGGTAGAATGAGAGAAAATAATTTTTCATGTTTACCATCTTCTTGTATGTACACTTGCTCGGTCAGTAAATTAATTATCCTCCTAGAGCGAACATTCTATTGCCAACATTAGCAAATTACGCCGCCGATACCGTAACTAACATCGCAGTAGCTTCAAACATCGTTACGAGCCGTATCAGCCATTATAACTAGTAAAAAACAACGTGAATCATTTAAAAGTAATTAGTATTGTTATCGTCTAAATGTCGATACTGTTTTAGTTCATACCGTCTAATCCTTCGCTAAAAAGGAAAGGACAAAAACTGTGTCGAAACGTCGTTTACAACGTGTAGAAATTGTCCGTAACTGCAAATGAATTAACCCACCTCGCATAGTTTTGAAGACCTTTGGTATGTGTATTAGAAATGAAGCAAGCGATATTTGAAAGCAATAACAGCAGAAAAACTCCGCCTTTCACATGCTCACGCTATCACCGCTTGGAACAAAAATGGCGGCGGGAGCTGCCGTTATAGCAGAAATTGATGCGCATGCCCGTCTATATACAGGTGCCGTAACCCATCCTATTGCGTCTACAAGCGATCGCATGCGCGCATCTTGTGCAAGTGACGCGTCTACACGGTTCGCGGCCGGCGTGACTGGTGCTTCGTGGGTAATCTCGTAAGCTCTCACTTTCCGTGTAGAACGGGCTTTTAAGCGCAGTTTGCCAGTTTATACGTACGCAGCCGGCGCTTGACGTGTTGTCGTTGGCGACGGCGCGATGAATGACGGGAGGTGAGACAGCCAATCAGTAGTCGCATTCGGGCGGCCAATAACAAATAGCTTTAGGCTCGGTTTCCTACTGACGCACGCGGCTAGACGCGCTGTACGACGTAAAACTCACACCAAACCTCCAGATGTCTGATAATCGGATAGCTACCAAACGTTGTATACCGATAGGGTATCTGCCAGAATTTCAATGTAATTCGTGCAATCTGCTGTCGGCCAGGAGAACGTGAATACACTATAATAAGTAACACCTGAATTACGGAGTAGCGGAAAAACATAACAGTTAGTACTTATCACATCGAGCTTCTGTGGGCAAGTTGGTAGAGTGTTAGTTTGATACACCAAGAGTCCTGGCTTCAAGCCCTGCAGGGGCAATGTGATCCTGACATTTAAAATGACTTTACGGATTTTGTAGCTCCGTGTTATCGGCAGATTGATTTTTCTTCGTTTATTTGAGGGTAACAAACCTTTAGAGTATATTCGTAGTTTCAAAGAATATACAAAAGCAATCTAAACAGGAGAATAAGGAAACAATTGTATCACACGTATGGAAGTATTTATAGTAATAATACTGATAATAATAATAATAATAATAATAATAATAATAGTAATAATAATAATAATAATAATAAAATACTGCTGCACGTGTGATACACTTTCTTTATTCTCGTGTTCTAATTGTGTTTGTTTATCCTGTGAAACTACGAATAAACGCTACTTTAGTCTTTCTGTTTTGTAAACATGTAATACTCAACAAGGAGGTACCGCTGATGCAGACCGAAGGCTACGTTAGATATAGTTAAAGTTAGTGGACTTTTGCAACAGGTTTTGCAGCCTTCGGTGAGAGCAAAGGCGAGCCCCTTGCCGGGGGCACGTCTGCCGGATTCAGCTCGGCATACCTCGACCACCCGGTAGGTTTATACTTATTCTGGCACGCCTGTAACCGCTGCAGAGATTATAGTAGTAGTATGTAGTGTGGGACCATGGTAGTCCAAAATAAAAACTAGTAACAATGAAGTGGCATAGCTCTCACTGAAGTAATATGTAGCATAGAAAGGTCCAGTAATGTATAAGGTAAGGTATTCACAGAATATGACGTCAACTGCGAATGGGCAAAGCTGAAAATGCTTACCCAGCCGGGATCCGAACACGGGTCTCCTGCCTAGTAAGTAGGAGACCCGGGTTCGGGTCCCGGCTGGGTACACGTTTTCAGCTTTGCCCATTCACAGTTGATGTCATATATGAAAGAATAACAACTGCAGGATCAGAAGTGACGTCTGTCCTTTCGGAACTGCCGCCACATGTATATGTATAAGGTGAGGTGTTATAATAAAGAATATACAATAAGGAATTTAAAAAAAACTATGTAGTTCTATGAGGATAATTAATGTACTCACCGACAAAGGTACATCAAGAACCTGTCAACCATAGAGCAGGAACAGCATATTTATTTCTTGGTGGACACAAAAGATTATTCCCCTCATTCTCTGTCAATGGGTTATAAGAGAGCATGCACCTTTATTTTTCACCATGGAAATAATAATAATAATAATAACGCTCTTCGTCCTCTCTATGGTTGACAGAGTGTTGATGCACCCTTGTCCGGTGAATAAATTTATTATCAACGTAAATACTACAGGTCAATGGGCAGTTGTTCGGTATATTACTCCGGTAAAAACACAGTTAGTTCGGATTATAAATGAAATATTAGTTACACTGCGATAAACGCTGTGCACAAACGCCACAACAAATTTTAATACTGACTCCAAATTTACTAGACGTCAAACAAGCAATCTTATTGGTCACCCGAACGCGACTCCTCATTGGCTGCCTTCACGTCTTGTCATTTATCGCGCCGTTGACGACGTCTACACGCTTAGCACCAGTCCTGTACGCACTAACTGTTCTTTAATCCAAATATACAGGTTGAGGCATTTTGTAAAATTTCAGAAAATACAAATCGTATTAAAACATGTAAAAAAGCTGTTCACCTTCAAGAAAGACAGCTAGTCACCACGAATATAGGTTAAAGCTTCTATCCCCACCTGCACCACCCGCGGGGGCGGAAGAGGAGGAGGCTTTCAAATCTTAATGAGGAATCCCTGTGTTTTATTGCAGATTGACATTCTCTGTAAAAAAAAAGTTAACTCTTCTATGAAACATTTTACGTTTTATGATAAATGGCGCTATAATCGGCAAAAATAAAACTGAGTAGAAAACTGTTAAAAACCGTTATATCTCAAGGGAAAAAATACACATCAGATTAGGAAAATCAAAGTTCAGTTTTTGATATTTTTTTTGATAATGCTATCACGTGACATTTCCGAAAATCGAATGAAGCACAGACTGTGGTCATGCTCGCAGTCCATGGTCAGACTGTACACTGTACTTCTGTGATTCAGACGGTACTTTTCTCTACGCAATTGTTCCACGATATTAACGGTTGCAGGGTGAGAGAGCAGATATTTCCTCGTACTCTTAGGACATGCTGAAGAAGCTCGTCAAACGTAGGTTAATCTGTTCCCTGATATGAATGTTCCTTCTGCAAGGACTTTCCACAGTTTTGTCCGTTTGCTGAAAGTGGAAAACCTGGAGAAAGGTCCGATGTAAATTTGTTCAGATATTACCGTTTCTTCGATAATTCTCAACACATTTTTATTTTTTCCGATTACAGCGCCAGATGTCACGAAACGAAAAAATATTTGATACAAAAGTTATATATTTTCACGAAAAATTCAAATCTGTAATAAAAAATAGCGGTTCCCTCTCTCCCGCCTCAAGCTATGGTGTGTGTGTGTGTGTGTGTGGGGGGGGGGGGGGGTCGAGCTTTATGTTAATGGATAGCACTTTTCGAGGTGAACAACTATTAATCAAATTGTGTTTTACAAATGTTCCGAAAAACTTAAAGTCTCACTCTGCACAACAAATATGCTTAGGACATCTACATCTACGTACATTCTCCGCAATCCAATCAAAGGTGCGTAGCGGAGGGTACTCAGTACCACTACTAGTTACTTGCTTTCATGTTCCATACCAATATAGAACGAAGGAAAAGTGAATACTTGTACGCATCTGTTCGATCCCTAATCTCTCTGATCTTATTTTTGTGGTCTTTAAGCGGAATGTAGGTTGGCGGCAGTAAAAAGTCCTGTAGTCCACCTGAAGTTTCGGCACTCTAGATTTCTTCAACAGTGCTTCTCGAAAGAAACGTCGCCTTCCCTCCAGCGACACCCATTTGAGTTCTCGAAACCTTTCAGTAACACTCGCGCATTGGTCGAACCTACCAGTTACAAACCTAGCTGCCCGCCTCTGAACTGCCTGTATGTCCTCCTTTAAACCGATCTGGTGGGGATCCCAAACACTTGAGCAATACTCAAGACGGGGTTTTACAAACGAATCACACCTCCTCAAAATTCTCCTAATAAACCGAAGACGATTCGTCTTCCCCACGGCTGCCCTTATGTGCTCGTTCCATTTCATTTCGCAGTGCAGTGTTACGCCTAGGTATTTAACTAACGAGACTCTGTCAAGCACCACACTACTAATGCTATATTCGAACATTAGATTGTTTCTCTTGCTCATCTGCATCAACTTACATTTTTCTATATTTAGCGCCAGTTGCCATTCGTCATAGCACCTAGAAATTTGGTTCAAGTCACCCTGCACCCTACTACAGTCATTCAATGACGACACCTTCCTGCTGTACACCCCACCATCATCAGGAAACAGCCGCCGGCCTCGGTGGCCGAGGGAACTACGGCGTGCCAGTCACGGTCTGCACGGCCACTACGGTCGGGGGTTCGTATCCCCCCTCGGGCATGGATATTTGTGCCGTCCGTAGTATTAGCTAGTTCATAAGTAGTTTGTAAGTTTAGGGACTGATGACCCCGTAGTTAAGTCCCATAAGCTCTACAAACATTTGAAGATTTTGAGGAAACAGTCGCAAATTTCAACTCACTCTCTCCGTGAGATCATTTATATAGATAGAAAATAATAGCGGTCCTATGACACTCCCCTGGGGCACTCCTGACGATACCCTAGTATCTGATGAACACGCGCCATCGACGAAAACATACTGGGTTCTATTACTTAAGTAGTCTCCGAGCCTTTCACGTATTTGGTTACATTCGAAACTTATACTGGAATTTGTGAAGGTGGGGGCTGTTGATGGCTCCAAACATACTCCACGCACAAGAGTTTTGGAATACCTATAAGCACACATAAATATGTCGGAAATATCGCGCACACAAGGCAAAAAAGGTTTCCGACGTTTTTACGTCCGGAATTAAATTGTTACGGAGCGGAATAATAGTTGGTGTTACATTTATAGTCTTCAAAAATGGACAACCAAGATCGCAAGATACTTATTTATTTTATGAGGACCGATTTCAGTGGGCTATGCCACCATAATATGGTCATAATTTAATTTTTTTACAAGTTGGTCCCCTCATTTAAAACAAATGTAGCTTAAATAGTACGTACAACATAGCACATAGTCTACACATAAAAATACATCAACAGCTTGTAAGTTTGGCCCTGTGATCTAAGGCATCATGCTTTGGACTGGGGGTTCGAGTCCTCCCTCGAGCCGCGGTGGAGTAGCCGAGCGGTCTAATGCGCCTCGCTGCGGAGAGCGTGGTTGCTCGCCGTCGGAGGTTCGAGTCCTCCCCGGGGCATGGGTGTGTGATTTGTCCTTCGTTTAGTTTCCCTAGGTTTAAGTAGTTTGTAAGCTACGGACTGATGGGCACGCAATTTGGTCCGATAGATTTACAAACATGTGAACATGTGATGTCCTCCCTCTGGTATGGGTATGTGTGTTGTCCTTAATGTAAGTTAGTTTAAATTGTTTCTTAGTCGAAGCACTAATAACCATAGCTGTTTCGTCCAATAGGTTTACAAAAATTTGAACTCTGCATTTCATAAATAATGAGGGAATTCAGAATAACGAGAGACACAGTGTCAAGACTGTAGCGAAGATAGAAATTTGTGGGACATTATTCGTCACTATGGACAACGTAGAGGCCGATGGCCGGCACGTAATGGCAGAAGTTAGCGAGGTTGCGTTGAGTTGTCAGTGCCCACTGCGTGAAATAACAGCAGAAACCAACGTGGACGTACGGCGAAGCTATCCGTTAGAACAGTGATCGGCAACTGAAATCACTCCACTCCATATTTGTGTGGCGCTGGCACAACAATCGTAATAGGTTTATTGGTAAAAATAGTTCTGGAAGAGAATGCGCCATGTTACTGGGCTACAGTTATTTGCAGTTGGGGTAAATAACATTCTGAACAGTTCCATTGAATTATGTAGCCAATCGTATCGTGCCACGGTGGAGTGGACGTGCGTTCTAAGGTGCTTTGCTGCGGAGCGCGCGGTGTTTATGTTCTCCTTATGACAAGTTACTTTAATTGTAAGCCTGGATAATGGTGACGAACGTAGTTAAGTCCCTTACATTTACAAACATTTGAACATATTTTAATCAGATCGTTCGTTTAAAATCTCATTCGAAGATTTATGGGACATAATCGAGAGGTCAGTATGCACACGAAATCTTGCACCGGCTCAGCTTTTGCAGTCATAGATGGGTATAGAGACAGTATCGCTCAATATCCCTGCATGAACTTTCAGCGACTTGTTCAGCCCATGCCATGGTTGAAGTCCGCTTCAGTATTACGAGCTATGCCACCACTTTTTTCCACTCTGTGACAGTACAACGACCGTGCTGTGTTCACTGAAGCACATACACTACGCACACTCAGCCTCAATAAATTAATAACTCAAAATAATGATCGAATTAAATTACTGTTTGCAATAATATCTTGGGTGTTCCCTTTATCTGATGGCCGCATGAGCGGGACTGAGTTTGCCGGCCTCTCATTCCAACTGGTAAACTACCATCACGAGTGTAACAGTGAAGTCTGCGAACGCAACAATGGCAGAAAGGCAAGACCAAATTATTTCGTGCCTCGGCGACTGTATATTTACGATTTGTATTTGCGTACTGAGTCCGTTCGTAATTTCCACTGATTGGTTGAACAGAAGATAGCAGCTGTTCTAATTCCGAGTCAAATTAGTGAGAAAATTTCGTGAAACGGAAAGTGTTTGTAACAAGAAGCGTAAGTAACGACGTACAGTGCTCACAGAACCTCATTTCCATGACCGCTTGCAAAATCCCCCCCCCCCCCCCAAAAAAAAAGTCGAACTTACGTGTTTTACGGCTCACTTTAGATTTTCCTGTTTTATCATATTTTGCAAAAATTTCGGGTAAAATTAATAAAAACATAAATAATAAAAAATATGGACGATAGGAGTACGACTCTACTATTGTGATAATATCTATGCACCGAACACGCATGCTGGCAGCTGTTCTTGATAAGAATTCTGGAGGATTTTGCTTCGTCTTTTCTACTAAAGGAATTTTGAAAAGTTGTATTAAAAAATTCTGTTTTAGCAGAACTGCCACTAATAGTATTGTGGCAAAGCTAATAAACTACACCAACTATCTGACTGAGTGGGGTTATACAAAACACAGTCAGGTGAAAATAACGAATTTATTACTCTAACGAACTATTACAATAAAATTACATGGAACAATGATTAACTTTTTGCATTGAATAACAGAAAAGGGGGGCACGCCTGTGATTCCTGCTCGCGTCTACATGAGGTGGTTTGCTCATGGCCATGTGGGAGCTTGCAAGCCGCGCCAAGCCGGACTCACCTGCTGCTCTGCTCTGCACTGCCCGGGGCCGACTGGTCGTCGCCACGAATCGCCGGCACTGCAGAACCCCCCTTCTACCATTTGGACACGGGCTTGGAAGGGGAGCTAGGTTGCCGAAATTCCTTGCTGGCCGAGCGTGCAGGATACACAGGCGTGCAAATACAACTAAGGGCACAATTTTCATCGCTTTGGTGGGCGTCTTTTAATTACTGCACCGAGAATCCATCAGTGAGTTGCATGGGGAGTGGCGTCCGCCACACACTTCCCCTGGCGCTGAAAGGTGACGTCGGCGGTCTTTGTAGCGGTGGCGGCGGGGGCGGGGGCTGCTGTGTGCGGCTGACACTCCGCGTGACGTCTGCGGGGGGCGGGGGGCGGCGCGCGCGGCGGGCCACAGCTGCGGCGGGCGGCCGAGGACTCGGCGCGCGCTGCACAGCTCTGGTGACTGCTGTCGCTGACACGATCCGGGAGGGAGCGTGGGTAGACGAGGCGGCCGTACCGTGTGACATATGGCAGCTGTGGGACAAAGTCCTGCGCTGCCGACTGCGGAGTCGGTCGTGGGACCTGGGGTGACAGGTCCGGCGGTGTGTCACGGCCAGTGGGCCTGGTCGGCGCATCGAGGACGGGTGCGGCTGGTGACAGCGGCGGCGGGGGCGGCGAAGGCTCGCGACCCGGTGTATCACCTCCACGACTCGTAGGCGTGGTCGGCGTGTCAAGAACGGGCGCGGCTGGTGACAGCGGCGGAGGCGGTGGCGAAAGCTCGCGGCCCGGTGTGTCGGTGCCGCGGTTCGTGGGCGTGGCCGGCGCGGCAGGTGTCAGCGGTGGAACAGTCGTGCTCGCCGGGTGACCCGGCGGAGCGAGGCCGGCTGGCGCCAGTGTCCTCGTCGGAGAACGCTCGCGACTGGTTGTGGTCGGCGACCGTTGTGACGGCGCGGCGGGCGTCGGCTGTGGAGGCGGCGACGCCGAAGTCGGACAGCTGAGCTGCGGAGGTTCCGCTGTCGGCTGCTGTGGTGAGTCGGCCAGCAGCAGGCGGCCGTGTGGCACCGACTCGACTCTCGGAAGCGTCGTCTGCGGTGGAGCAGCGGGTGGCGGCTGCTGAGCCGCCGGCTGCACCAGTGTCGGTGGGCGTGGCGCGGTGGCCCCCGGTAGTGGTTCGTCACCGGGTAAGATATACGCCGGTTTCAGTCTGTCGATAGAAACAGTGGCAGGCTTGCCGGCGACCTCAGCCCTGAAGGTCTTGTCTCCGCATTCGAGAACCTTGTGGGGGCCACTGTACTGCGGGCGCAGACGAGGTTGCTGGGCGTCCGTTTGCAGCATGACGTGTGACCCTGTGGCGAGGTCCTTGTGGACAAAACTGCGGTCCATCGCGTGGTGTCTGGGCGGTACCGGCCGCAGACGGGCCATCTGCTGCTGGAGTCGAGTGACGTAATCTGGAGGCGCCGGGAACGGTGGATCGCGCGGCGAAGGCACAACGAATTCCCCTGGCAGCGCAAGCGGCTGACCGTACACTAGGTCAGCTGCCGAAGCATTCAAGTCCAGCTTATGCGCGACGCGCAAGCCTAGCAAGACCGTGGGCAAAGCCGATGTCCACGAAGCGTCGTGGCAAGAAAGTGCCGCTTTGAGGGTGCGGTGGAGCCGCTCGACGAGGCCATTTGATGCAGGGTGGTAGGAAGTGGTGCAGTGAGCGAGTGACCCGCATGTCGTGGTCGTGACGTAAATTGTCGGCCGCGGTCGCACGTGATATGCCGGGGACATCCGAAACGCGCAATCCACGTACTTACAAAAGCGCGCGCGACCGTCTCTGCCGAAATGTCGGTAAGGGGAACAGCCTCAGGCCAGCGTGTGAACCGATCGATCATCGTTAATAGACATCGCGCGCCGTCTGGAGATGGTATTGGGCCTACGATATCGATATGTACGTCAGAGAATCGGCCCTCCGTGATCGGAAAAGAGGCGATTGGCGCACGAGCGTGTCGGCCGACCTTGGCGCGCTGACACTTTACGCAGGTATGGGCCCACAGTGAACAATCTCGTTGCACGCCCGGCCAGAAAAATTTCTCCTGTACCATGAGGGCAGAGGCGCGCGTGCCGGGGTGGGCGAGGCCGTGCAACGAGTCGAAGGCCGCGCGTCGGAACGCGGGCGGCAGGTACGGGCGGACGCGGTCCAGGCGCCGCTGCTGTGCGTCGGGCGGGTCAGACAGCGGGTCGCACCATATGCGACTGTCAGATCCGGGCACGGGGTGCAAAGAAAGACGCGGACCAGATGTCGGGTCAGCTAAAAGAGACTGTAAGGCAGGATCGGCGGACTGCGCGGCGGCGAGGACGTCGTAACTGAAAGGTGTGGTGAGGGAACACGCCCGACTGAGGCAATCGGCCACAATGTTGTATATGCCGGAG
Source organism: Locusta migratoria (assembly GCA_026315105.1). Lineage (NCBI taxonomy): Eukaryota > Metazoa > Arthropoda > Insecta > Orthoptera > Acrididae > Locusta > Locusta migratoria. The sequence goes on along the minus strand of CM048745.1, from coordinate 468,313,773 downwards.
ACGTGTTGTATATCCGTGGAGAATTGGGTAATAAACTCCTGGTGTCTGAACTGACATGGCGAAATATTGTCTATGGGTTTTCTGCAAAAGCCTGTGATGAGGGGGCGGTGATCCGTGTAGATTGTAAAAACACGGCCCTCCACAGAGGGGCGAAAGTAACGCACGGCCTCAAATATCACGTAAAGTTCGCGGTCGTATGCGGCCCACAGCTGTTGCGGCTCAGTTAACGTTTGGGAAAAGAAAGCGAGGGGCTGCCAGGCGTTGCCAACGCGTTGTTGTAATACAGCGCCGATAGCAAATTGGCTGGCGTCTGCTACCAGGGCCGGGGGTGCGTCGTGTTGCGGATGAGCGAGCAGCGCTGCTTCCGCGAGTGCAACCTTTGCGTTGGAGAAGCTTTCCATCATTTGAGGCGTCCACTGAACTGGCCTTCTACCAGATGTTTTGTGGCCCCGAAGTGCGGCCGTTAGGGGAATCTGAATTTCGGCGGCAGATTTGATGAAACGTCTGTAGAAATTTAGAATTCCGAGAAAACGCCGCAGCTCCTCGAAGGTGGAGGGACGAGGAAAGTTGAGGATGGCCTGAACCTTGTCGGGGAGGGGGCGAGAACCTGATGCTGACACCCAGTTTCCTAGGAATTCCAGCTCAGGAACACCGAATAGGCACTTGTCCAGGCTGAGAATTACATCGGCTCCCTCGAGGCCTGTGAATACCTCGCGCAAGTGTTGGCGATGCTCCTCTGGCGATTTTGAGACAATCAAGATGTCATCAAGGTAGGCGAAACAGTTGGTGGCACCACGTAGGACGTTGTGCAGAAACCTTTGCCACGTTTGAGCGGCGTTCCGTAACCCGAAGGTCATGAAGCGACTTTCAAAAAGCCCAAAGGGCGTGATGACGGCTGTCTTCGGAACGTCCTCAGGGGCCACCGGAATCTGCGTAAAGGCCTCGGCGCAATCGAGCTTTGTAAATATTGTACAGCCAGAGAGGGCATCGCTGTAGGAGCGGAGGAGAGGGATGGGGTAACGGTCCGGAATAATGCGAGCGTTGAGCGCCCGGTAATCGCCACACGTCCTCCACGTGCCGTTCTTCTTCGGCGCAAGATGGAGTGCAGAGGACCAAGGGCTCTTAGAAGGGCGGAGAATACCAGTGGCTATCGAAGACTCGATGTCGGCCTGTGCAAAAGCACGCTTTGCCGGAGGGAGGTGGCGGGGGCGTCAGTGGACCGTGGGGCCAGGAGTGGTGGCGATGTAATGCACCGTATCGTTGAATACTTCTCGGGGGGCCGTGGGTGAGGCGGGTAAGGAGTGGGAAATCTGAGAGGAGCTCAGAGAAACGGCCGGTGAATGTGACCTGTTTGACGTCTACAAAGACGGTGGGAGCAGTGGAACGAGGGGCGGTACGATTTGTCGCCGGGTCTGTGAGGCACCGCTTGGACAAGTCGGGAATGAGAGATTAAGCGGAAAGGAAATCGGCGCCGAGGATCGGATCTGTGACGTCGGACACGATAAACGTCCACGTGTGACGTCGACCGAGGCCGAGGTCAAAGGTGTGGGTGTGTGGGGGGTAAGTGTCGATAGATGAGCCGTTAGCAGCCGTTAGGTGGAAAGGTGCTGTCGGACCGGGGACCGGGAAGAGCTTGCGGGGAAGGATAGAGAGGTCCGAGCCGGTATCCACGAGGAATGGCGGAAACCGGGGGTGTCGCGGATGAAAAGGCGCTGAGAAACGGCGCCGCAGCCGGGCGCGCCTGTCGCCGGCTGCCGCACTAGTTTCGGGAGCGCTAGGAACACGGCGGCGAGCATTTCTGAGCTGAGCGCCCGAATGTTCTGTGATATCAGCAAACTGTGTCCTGGGAGCGGCCAGCGGCTGGCGGCCGAGCGGGGCGCGGGGAGGGGCGGGAGGCCGAGAGGCGCGCCACCTCCCTGACCAGCTGTTCTACGCGCTGCTGGGGGGCGGGGGCGCCGCCACGGGGGCCGTGGCTGGTGCTGGCGAGAGCTGCTCGGCGGCCGCAGGGGGAAGGGGGGCAGGGCTGGCAGCAGCGGCGACCACGGGCGCCTGCGGGTGATTCGTAAAAATGGCGTCGGCCAGCTCGGCCGCGTCATCGACGTTCGTCGTCTTGGAAATGGAAATTGCGGATCAGATATACTGCGGCAGGTGCGTTTTCCACGTCTCCATAAGTAAGCGTGGGGGCAATACGTCGGACAGCGCGAGTTCGCGAATGCGTTCGAGCGTTTCGGAGGGCAGCACGTCGTGAACTTCCTGGCACGTGAATAGCGCCTGAGTGCGCGCGCTTGCTGAGACACCGAACTTTCTAATTAAGGCCGCTCGGGCTGACCGGTATCGTTCGGCGCTGTCTGTTCTAAGGAACTTTGACACGGCGTTGAGGGCTGCTGGCTCTAAACGTGCAATAAGTTCGGCGAACTTGTCGTCCTCCGAGTATATATGTGAACGGGCAAACAAAATTTCTGCCACGTCGAACCATTGTTCGGGGTTGTTGCAGTTAAACGGAGGCAGTGGTAGCGCGGGAATTTTGCGTTGGACTCTGTCCGTTTCTTTCTCGTCCGAAGACATTGTGTAGGCCGTGGCAGGGAGTGCTGGCTGTGACCTACGCAGAGTGCTTGGGCCGCGGGCGGCTGGACGGTCCCGTTACAGACCGGTACCTGCTAGGGCGGGCGCGACAGAGCGAACAAAGGGGTGGAATTTCCGGTAGGTTAGACTGCACGGTTTAGAGTGAGCGCGAGGGGGGCGGTGGAAATGAAGCTTTCGCATAAAGAAAAGGTGGACGAAAAACTGCGTGTTCGTGTGCGGGGTCACCAGTGTGGCAAAGCTAATAAACTACACCAACTATCTGACTGAGTGGGGTTATACAAAAACACAGTCAGGTGAAAATAACGAATTTATTACTCTAACGGACTATTACAATAAAATTACATGGAACAATGATTAACTTTTTGCATTGAATAACAGAAAAGGGGGGCACGCCTGTGATTCCTGCTCGCGTCTACATGAGGTGGTTTGCTCATGGCCATGTGGAGCTTGCAAGCCGCGCCAAGCCGGACTCACCTGCTGCTCTGCTCTGCACTGCCCGGGGCCGACTGGTCGTCGCCACGAATCGCCGGCACTGCAGAACCCCCCTTCTACCATTTGGACACGGGCTTGGAAGGGGAGCTAGGTTGCCGAAATTCCTTGCTGGCCGAGCGTGCAGGATACACAGGCGTGCAAATACAACTAAGGGCACAATTTTCATCGCTTTGGTGGGCGTCTTTTAATTACTGCACCGAGAATCCGTCAGTGAGTTGCATGGGGAGTGGCGGCCGCCACAGTATCACCATTTCTATCATGTAATGTCGCGGCGGATTAGCCATACGCCGTGCTGAGGTGCGCGTGGCCGTTTGCCGTCTGGTGTTCGAGTCACCCCTCGGGTACAGGTGTTTGTGTTGTCCATAGGTTAGCTTACCTTAGATTAGTTTTCCTTAATTTAAGTAGTTTGTAAGCTACGGACTGATAATCATGCAGTTGAGTCCGTTCAATTTTTTCACGTGGTAAGACACTTTACTCAGTCACCCGGCGACCCACCTGATTAGTCTACACGACCCACTAGTGGGTGGCGATCCGCAGTTTGGGAATTGGGCCGTTGAACTGGCCGTTGAACTGTTGCCCTTGTGATTGATGATCCATCTCAGATGCCTCCGCTCATGGACATCGAGGTTGGCTGGACAGCCGGTTTTTCGTCTGTTGTGGGCTGTAACAACCTCATTCAACCATTAAAGGTACATCCTGTATGAGGACGAGTGAGTTAAGCCGAATTCGTTAACCACTGCCGAAACGGTAATTTCTATCCATCAGTCATTGACCATTCTTCATTCAAATTTAATGTCCTCACAACGATATTGTATATTGCACAAATCACTTCCCCAGCCACGCCTTAGAATCCCCTATACAACTTTAGATGTAACTGGTAGGAGTGAGGCACATAAACAACATACTTGTGCCATATGTGCCCCACAATCACTTGACATTTCGTAAGTCAGTGTACACTAACGTGAAATGCAATGGCTGTATCGCTTTACCTAAAACATGAACAACTAACCAACCAAATAGGTATTAGAAATACATTGAAGGAAAGGCATTGAATTGAAGTTTGCTCCGCGTCCGGGATTCAAACATGGGACCGCCTCCTTAGTAGGCAAGCGCTATAACCACTAAGCCACCGTGACCTAATGGATACAGCCATTGTATGGGCTGTCTTAAAACATGTCTCTCTCCTCAACACAAATTTCAATTCGGCCTCAAGTTCAATGTCGCCAAGCCTGTCCAACAGTGGAATAACACCCCCAGCAATGAACGTCAATGGAACGATCCTTGTACCTCAAGCCTTGTACCTCAATCACAGCTGATACAAATATCAAATAATAAATCATTTTCCAGACGCATATTTTGTCTCGATATATTCAAAAAATTGCATTTATTTATATATTTACATAGGGAAACATTAGGCAGAATTGAAGCTTGTGTTGTGGATGGAGACGTTCTTCAATACAGTCTGTACAAACATCGTATCCATTAGGTCGCGATGGCTTAGAGATTATAGCGCTTGTCTTGTTAGCGAAAGGTCCTAGGTTCGAATCCCAGCCGCGGTAAAAATTTTAATTCAAGTGGTGACAGGTCACTGGAGTCCTCTGCGATAAAAGGATGCCTCAAAGTCTAAAGGCAAAAGTTTACGAAACCATGGTACGTCCAGCAGCGATTTATGGGACTGAGTGTCGCCCTATGACGAAACAGCAGAAGCAAATGCTACATGCGATGCAAATGAAGATGCTTCGTTGGTCCATGGGGCTGACCAGATGTGACCATGTAAAAAATACAGAAGTCCGGCAAAAGTTTGGTGTGGCGGCCATCACAGACAAACTGAGGGAAAGCCGTCTCCGCTGGTACGCCCACGCCAACAGAAAGGAGGACAACTCGGTTGCGAAGACAGCACTCCACATCAACACAGGAGGAACAGGACCACGAGGGAGACCGGCAAAGAGATGGACTGACAACATCAGGGCAGACATGGACGCTGTTGGTTTAAGGCAAAAAGATGTCAACGACCATAAAAGTCGACCACTGTACGTAACAAGAGCCTTGTTTCATCACTAAAATTAGCAAATGAGGTCCGTGTGAACTACTGGTTACTCCCTGCTACAAAGCCTTGTTCCCTGGCCCAAACTGAGAACTGACTCGCTTCAAATTACTTCAATAACAGGAAGTTAATACTACTGGTCAATATACATAGCAGTTCACACGTTATTACACACAGACATTAATAAGCAAGCCACCACAATTAATCTTAGAAAGGTAGCTAAGGAAACATTTATGGCGCAACGGAATTTAGACATAAAAATTGCATCTGAGCTAGATCTCAGCACTTGTGAAGAACAATATTAAATAAAAGAGGGGAGGTGCTCTAAAACTACAATCTATAGGCAACTTACGGATTATTCTGAACTTGAACTTGTTTAATCAGATAGAAAACAAGCAAAATGGGGAACCAATTTTGTTCAAATGTTTCAAATGTTTGTATAGTCTATGGGACTTAACTACGGGGTCATCAGTCCATAAACTTACAAACTACTTATGAACTAACTAAGACTAAGGACGGCACAAATATCCATGCCCGAGGAGGGATTCGAACCCCCGACCGTAGTGGCCGTGCAGACCGTGACTGAAGCGCCTCAGTCCCCTCGGCCACCGCGGCCGGCACCAATTTTGTTAATACAATAAAATGCATCTATTACATAGATTAATGAGGACGGTGCCCAGCCTAAATTATAAATGATTTAACGTTACTGGGGGGAAGGATTCACAAACAACACTCATCCACTCACACACACGCAATGCCACAGCGAAACTCACCAAAATCAGCGTGCTGAGACGAGGCGGAAGCAGGCGCCGCTATCGTAGGCGAAATTCAGCAAGTCGGAGGTAGCACAAAACACAATATACAAAACACTTTGAAGCTGGCTCTGGTCTGTCGTGCCTGTTTTGAGATGGTGCGCGTGTATAGCCAAGTTAAATTGTATCTGAATTGCACTGCAAGCAAACACGCTAACGTCGACGCACGCCTACGTTACATGAACGCACTCCACTGAAGGTGAAGTAGTTGAAAATCGGATTCATTATACAAAATCACGATGTATTCTTAAGTTGCAGTCTGTTAGAATTCGATTTAGGAACTGGTTTTATTTGAGAAGTGGCGTGAGATTAGGCGACTAGCTGCAAACCCTGAAAATCGGAACTCGGACCCATATGGTTCCGAAAACCGATAAAATTGAATAAATTCAGTTTCCGAAAAATAAAGAAAATTAATTACAGCATGCAACCCATAGAAATGTTTAGAATTACATGAAGAAGCGAAAGAAATGCAGCCACACGCCATAGGGAGCGATTGCAGAGAAGGATGAAGTCCAGTCTCCAAAACTCGTAAAAGTCAAATAATTACAAAGTCGGAAAAATAAAATTAAGAATTACAGCAGGCAACCCCTAGAAATGCTTAGAATTACATAAGGAAGCTATAGAAGGAGGTTGTACAAGGCTCAGAGAGAATTACTGACAAAGACAAAGGGCGTACTACAAGTAGGAGAAGAAACGGCAGAATTAAAATAGGCGGGGAGAGAAGATCGTGAAATATTAGTGGAAATCAGAAGGATACCCGCATAGTTACTTGCCTGATGGACATGGAACAAACAAGAGTGGAAGATGAAGACTTTGTTCTATGAACCAACCACGTGGAACACATATCACTCACGGATGGAAAGGATGAGAAGATTTTTACATGCACTGTACAAAAATGAACAGATCACCTGTTAGAAATCGGGCCCCATAAAGCTATAAAGTATTTACACAGAGTTCATACACCGCCACATGATCACAAAAGGTTTTAACGTATCAGGCCGTTATCAAACTGCAACTAGACTCACACACACCGCGTTTATCTATTGGGAATCACTGAATTTGAAAAACGAAAACACATTTCTGCAGACGACTGGAGAAAATATCCCAAAAAATGATTCTAAGTTCACGAATCTAAGTTAAACGTGCTAGTCAATGAAACGATACCATCTCCAGAAACAAGAGCAGAACCAACCTTTCCTCACCAGCCGCCCAGAACAGAATGATCCGGAAAACAGCGGTGGTGAGGACGGATAGCGATACTCGCGCTGGAGGGAAAGGATCGCTAACTAGCATGAGCAGCTATCGGTACTGAGCCAGAGAGAACGATGCAAAGCGAGCTATCCACTGATCTCTATACTACCTGGATGTTGAAATTCAGCTATCTGAGCGTGCCAACCACAGATGTTAACATTTCGTTTCTTGCCAAATTTAAAAATGGCCGCTATGAAATATTACAAGGTAACGAAAAGAAAATACGTTTCAATTCCACTCCCATATTAGCCTATTAACCACATATTTAAATGAATTTCAAATCAAGAGGTAAGAAAAGCAGTTATTTGACATGTAATAAGTGATCGAAAATCGTTTCCCAAATTTAAACATAGCGGAGAATGCGAAATCGTGTGCAAAACCATGTGAAAGTGCAGGCACGCTGCAGTTCTACACTCAGAGATCAGAGTTATACAGATCACTGGAGCTATTACTCCCCATATTCAAACAGCCATAGATTCTCGCACACACTTAAAAGTACAACAACTGCACATTCCCACAGGGACTGTGGCGTAGCGGAGAAGCCGTACTTATGGCACATTAATTAATATAATAATAAATTATTAAGATAACAAAATAATAAAGCAATATTAACTAATATTTTAACACATGAAAGAAAAATACTATTCCTCAAGACTCGAAAAGAGTGGGGTTCATGTTTCAACAAAATGATAATCTAGTGACATTAAATAAATTATAAATTTAAAGAAATATACAAAAAATATGTGGAGGAGATGCAGCAAAGTAGCAGACCCTGCAAGTCGGGATTAATGCTTGGAGAGAGAGAGAGAAAGAGAGAGAGAGAGAGAGAGAGAGAGAGAGAGAGAGAGAGAGAGAGAGAGAGAGAGACAGTGCCTCTCCTTCAATTCAATATCTTTGGTACATATCGAGACAAAATAAGTCTCTGAATATTGATTTATTATTTGATATCGTTTTTCACTTAAAACATTCGGTCTGAGAGGCCATTGTCGATATACAGGGTGTTACAAAAAGGTACGGCCAAACTTTCAGGAAACATTCCTCACACAAAGAAAGAAAATATGTGGACATGTGTCCGGAAACGTTTAATTTCCATGTTAAGAGCTCATTTTATTACTTCTCTTCAAATCACATTAATCATGGAATGGAAACACACAGCAACAGAACGTACCAGCGTGACTTCAAACACTTTGTCACAGGAAATGTTCAAAATGTCCTCCGTTAGCGAGGATACATGCATCCACCCTCCGTCGCATGGAATCCCCGATGCGCTGACGCAGTCCTGGAGAATGGCGTATTGTATCAGCCGTCCACAATACGAGTACGAAGTGTCTCTACATTTGGTACCGGGGCTGCGTAGACAAGAGCTTTCAAATGCCCCCATAAATGAAAGTCAAGAGGGTTGAGGTCAGGAGAGCGCGGAGGCCATGGAATTAGTCCGTCTCTACCAATCCATCGGTCACCGAATCTGTTGTTGAGAAGCGTACGAACACGTCGACTGAAATGTGCAGGAGCTCCATCGTGCATGAACCACTTGTTGTATCGTACTTGTACTTGTAAAGGCACATGTTCTAGCAGCACAGGTAGAGTATCCCGTATGAAATCATGATAACGTGCTCCAGTGAGCGTAGGTGGAAGAACATGAGGCCCAATCAAGACATCAAGACAACAATTCCTGCCCAAACATTCATAGAAAATCTGTGTTGATGACGTGAATCGAGGAAGTACAGTACATACTAACGAAACAATTGGGTATTTTGACAATTGTCTGCACGAATTATTTAAGTTTGCATTGAAAGTAAACTGTAGGTCCCCCTATAACTGGCTGGGTAAGTCAGTTGGAAGGTCGGAGGAAGGCAAATAGGACCATGCCTTGTAAAGCACTGTGGTGTTCAAACCAATCTTCGGATTGTTGACTGCTTTACCTTGCATTGAAAGAGAAATACTAAAATGAGCTCTAACATGGAAATGAAGCGTTTCCGGAAACATGTCCACATAACATATTTTGTTTCTTTGTGTGTGAGGAATGTTTCCTGAAATTTTGGCCGTACCTTTTTGTAACACCCTGTATAATACACGGACTATGGCCTATCATGAACAGAGGAATTGTACGCATAAGGAGAATAGCCGGTGCGTGTTGCAGAGGAGGTGACGGTGGTGGTGCGGGAGACGCTGAGGCCGAAGCTGGTGGTGTGCGAGGAGCCGGCGCTGACCGCGCTGGGCGGCCCAGACGGGCGCCTGGTGGTGGCGCTGTCCCAGGCTGAAGGCTGGCTGGAGAACGACGCAGGCGCGGACCCCGAGCAGGCGCTGAGCGCGCTGTCTCCAGAGGACGCGGCCGGCTGGCCGGACTCGTGCGCCGCCATCCTCTGCTCCTCCGGCACCACGGGGCCGCCCAAGGGCGTCATGCTCTCCCACCGCGGACTGCTCACCTTGATCGTCGCTTTCCGGTACCTCGCTACTCTCTCCATCTAGCTATATTCACATTTTTATGCGTCCTTTCTACTTATTATTATTATGTAGTATTATGCCTAGTTGCAAAAAAAAAAAAAAAAAAAAAAAAAAAAAAAAAAAATTGTTTGTAAAGCTTATGGGACTTAACTACAGGGTCATCACTCCCTAAACTTACAAACTACTTATCAACCTAAGGACGGCACAAATATCCATTCCCGAGGGGGGATTCGAACCCCCGACCGTAGTGGCCGTGCAGACCGTGACTGGAGCGCCTCAGTCCCCTCGGCCACCGCGGCCGGCTCCATGTCTTCGTACGGAGATTTTCTGATTCCATTGTTCCCTGTTTTCAGCTTCTCCCTTCAGTCTGTTGTATCTTCTTTCATGTCGTCCAGATGCTGAATCCTCCTTCTTCCTCGTCCTGTGTTTCCTCTTATTTTTCCTTCGATGACATCGTGTCTTAGTACGTGCCCAATCCAGTTGGCCTTTCTGTGTAGAATTGTATGCAGAATACTTCTCTTCTCTCCTACTCTTCTCAGTACATCATCATTTTTGATGCGCCGCGGTGGTGTAGCCGAGCGGTCCAAAGCGTCTCGCTACGGAGCGCGCGGTTGCTCGCCGTGTAGGTTCGAGTCCTCCCTGGGGCTTGGGTGTGTGTGTTTGTCCTTAAGTTAGTTTACCTAGGTTTAAGTAGTTTGTAAGCTACGGACTGATGACCACGCAGTTTGGTCCGATAGATTTGCAAACATTTGAATTTGATTTTTGATGCGATCTGTCCATTTGATCTTTTCCATTCTCCTCCAGCACCACATTTCAAAGCTCTCCAAGTATTTTTTCTCCTTCTTTCTCATGGTCCACGTCTCTGCTCCGTACAGTGCAATGCTCCAAATGTATCACTTTACCAGTTTCTTCCTTAATGCCAAGCTCAACTTGCTGGTCAGCAGAGTCCTCTTCTTGTTGAATGCAGCTTTGGCCATGGCGATTCTTGCTCGGATTCCTTTGGTGCAGTGGGCATCCTTTGTGATAAAACATCCCAGGTACTTGAACTGATTCACATTTTCCAGTTCCCGATTGTCAAGAATTATCTTCAAGTGTTTATCATGTTTTGATACCACCTTTCTACTGTTCCTTAATTTTTCTGGGCCGGCCGCGGTAGCCGAGGGGACTGAGGCGCTCCAGTCACGGTCTGCACGGCCACTACGTTCGGGGTTCGAATCCCCCCTCGGGCATGGATATTTGTGCCGTCCTTAGTCTTAGCTAGTTCGTAAGTAGTTTGTAAGCTTAGGGACTGATGACCCTGTAGTTAAGTCCCATAAGTTCTACAAACATTTGAACATTTGATTTGAATTTTTCTGGTTATCTATTTAGTTTCCTGTCCACAATTCCAAAAATTTTCTTCCTCTCTCTACTTTTGCTGAAATCTATCCTTTGATACCAATTTCTCCGCTGCCCTCAATCTTAACGAACATTATAAATGAAAAATGAGTATGTTTGTTAGGATTCATACTCAAAACCCCAATAAAATAAACATCATACCCGTAGAGGAAATGCATGACTGTTGAGGTGGAACAGATGTTAGTGGGCAACCTTGTGGAGCAGACGAACCTCAGTTGTGTAGGACTTACCCAGACGTATGGGGTCCTGTCCGAATGGACCGTTTCCTCTAGCTGCTCTTAGGGCCACCACGAAGCACCTGAAATCCAGTGTTGGTGAGCGAATGGTAACTAGCGTCTCTAAGCAACGTAGGGTAGATTTCAACATTACCTGACATCGCAGGTTGTAGAGGCGATCACTTAGATTAATTATCTTCAAAAGTATAAAGACAAGATGGCAAAATAATTATTTATTTTATGACGACCGGTTTCGATGGGCTATACCACCATCATCTGGTCATATAACATTATACAAGATGGTCACCTTACGTTATTTAAAAATGGAGGTTAAATAGTACGTGCAAAATAGCACTTTTGTATTTTATATTTTGATCGAGTTAAAACATCGGCAGCTTCTAAGAGTGCCGACAAATATAACTTCATTATGGGAGGAACATAAAGGTAGTCCGTGAGGCGCCACACTCGCCAAAACCGATGGAAATACCTTTCTGATTACGAAGCCTGTTTTTTGTTGAACACCTGGAGAACAAGTTTGGAGAAGTCGCTAGACTGTCCAAAATACGGACTGGGTGAGTCCTGACAGGAGGAGCATGTGCTGCGCAGTTATGGGCACTACTCGCATATGACGAGCTGAGTGACGTAACCGTTTCTATCACGCTTCATAAGTACCTGAACATAGCTCAGAAGATTTTTGGCATCGTTATCTCCATTTGCATTCCGACGGGAAGCTACGCGCCAACCTTGAACGACCGGGTGTTAATATTGCCCTGTGCGTCTATAGTGTTCCGAGAAGGTCAAGATGATGGTATACCAGTATGGTGTGAAATCACATGTTTCTGCCCCTATGTGGTGTTTCAAGTGCTGGAAATTCGGGCATATGTCTTCCTATAGTATTTCTAGTCTTACATGTGTACATTACATCTGGAGCTCCCTCCCACCTTTCATCTGTGTCAACTGTGGGCAGCACCACTCCCCCCGATCGCCGGACTGCACCATAGGTTCGAATCCTCCCTCGGAAACGGATGTGTGTTGTCCTTAGGATAGTTTAACATATTTTAAGTAGTTTGTAAGACTTGGGACTGATGACTAACTTATTGTTAGTTTGGTCCCATAGAATTACAAACATTTGAACATTTGCACCGTAGGCGCGGTCAACGTCGTATTTACAAATGGAAACCCTTCAGTCGTTCGTATTGCATATTTCAAAAACAAACTACCATGGTTTACTCAAATAATTGTTATTCATTCGTGGTAGATGACGTTGTCTGTAACTGAGAAACATCAAGTGTGCCTATTTTTATATTGCCGCGAGGGACCACGAACACCAACTGCCGGCGTGGCGCAGGGGATAGCGTTACGGACTGCGGAGCCGAAGGTCGCCGGTTCAATCCCGCCCACCGGCAAAAATTTATTTCTTTGTAATTTACAATTCCAGAAGGTTCTACATCTTTCTTATGTTCACTTGTAAATTCTACTTGTTGTTCTAATTTCTGGTAAATTCTGTCTGTGTATAAATAGCAGAGCACTCTGCCTGAGAGGCAGTCAGTGCTGCGTGTATGTTGAGTTCGTAATAAACGTGCTTTCAGTATAAGTGCTGTGTTTATTTGCCTTCGAAGTCAAGGCTACTTTCATTGCAACGTGACATTGTTTGGTGGAGGCGCCGGGTACACTGTGCAACAGCTGCATCATCGTGGCTCCCATTAGGCAACGTAAAAGCCGTCGCTTACACGGACTGGAACCGGAATACAAGGGATACACCGAGTACATCCTTCCAAAAGTCCGTATTATCAGAAGAACTATGGAGACGAAACCAGCAATAAGCCAGCTGCACATCAGACACCCGTCGGTGTTCTCTGGAGATGCTGGACAGGACCCCAACAAATGGCTAAAAGGGTTCGACCGAGTCGCCAAGTACAACAGGTGGGATCATACGATGTGCTCGGCCAACGTTTATTTCTACCTGGATGGAACAGCCCAGCAATGGTTCGAACACAACGAAGACAAGTTGAATGACTGGGAGACGTTCCAGGAGGAACTTAAGAAGACGTTTGGAGACCGCCGGCGACAAATCCGCTCGGCAGAAGAACAACTGAAGAACCGGGCCCAACGACATGGTGAGCCGACACAATCGTACATACAGAGTGTTTTGGCCCTGTGTAACGTAGTCAATCCGAACATGACTGAAGCGGACAAAATCACGCACCTGATGAAGGGAATTGCAGAAGATATGTACCAAGCTCTTCTGATAAAAGACGTCGCTACGACAGAAGAGTTCATCAAGTGGTGCCAGCGTATTGAAGAGATGCAACAAAGGAGTGTTGGACGCAAGAAGTATGACAGACTCCCAAATGTAGTCCCTATGGCCGTTGTGGAAGACCAGCAGGACTTGGCTTCTCTCATACGACAAATCGTGAGAGAAGAATTACAACAGTGCATGGCAGCCGGGACTATTAGACCGAGCGAGCATCAGATTATGGCCATGGATGTGAGCCCTGTAAGTCACGAGGTAGCCGACGCCGCTGAGGACGAGGTATTTCAAACATTAGCTCCTGTCTGCCCCGTCAGTCGCACCCGACGTGAAGAATGGCGTCGCCCTGCTATGACTTACGCTGCAGTCGCCAAACGGCAGCCCATGAACCGACCGACGCGACCACAGCCAACTCCCCCGGTAACTATGATGCCCCGCAGAAGAATAGACGTCTGGAGGACAGAAGACAACACACCACTGTGTTTCCAAGGTCAACTTTGTTACTTCTTATTAATAATCAGCATTACATTACCTACATAATACAACTTCTGACTTGCTGGCAAAGCAGCTTCTGCTCTACATCGGAGCCATAAACACAACTCAACCGCTCTCTAAGCAAGCTGAACCACAAGTGCTACTCTCTCTCAGCGCGAGCTACAATGCTATGCAATACATGATCTTTGCCAAAGATGAAACTTCACAGAGTTAAGTACACATATCGATACATACAGTAGAAGCTATATTATACATTTTCTTGCAAGCAAGTTACTCGATACAAAACAGGAGGCACAATATTAGACATTTTCTTACAAAAATAATTTTTTATGGACACGTTTCAACGTCCATTACAAGAACTTCTGCAGGGAGACGCCAAGTTTTACTGGGATGAGACAAAAGAAAGAGCTTTCCGAGCACTTAAGGAGGCTCTAACTTCCGCACCAGTGCTAGCCTTGTACGACGAGAATGCAGAAACGGAACTTCACACAGACGCCAGTGGCTATGGGATTGGTGCAGTGCTTGTACAAGTTCAGTAAGGTGCCGAAAAAGTGATAGCCTATGCGTCAAGAGTACTCTCAAAGTCCGAGATAAACTACTCTACAACTGAAAAAGAATGTCTCGCGGTTATCTGGGCTATCAACAAGTTCCGGCCGTATTTATTCGGCAAACCATTCACCGTCGTGACAGACCACCATTCTTTGTGTTGGCTGACTAGCTTGAAGGATCCATCAGGTCGACTAGCAAGATGGGCACTAAGACTCCAAGTGTACGATGTCACAGTGGTATTCAAGAACGGGCGCAAACACAAGGATGCCGACTGCCTTTCGAGGAATCCAGTAGTGGAACACAACAGCATTCATGAAATTTCAGCTTTCACTGAATTAGATGACCTTACAGCTGAACAGAGGGAAGATCCAAAACTATTAAAAATGATAGAGGCCTTGGAGAAAGGAGAACCGACCAATGGAGAGTTCCGACTTATAAACGGAACATTGTACAAGAGCAACTACGATCCACTGGGCCCCAAATGGCTACTTGTTGTTCCAGCTCAACTCCACCCAGCTATTCTCAAATATTTCCTTGATGCTCCAATATCCGGTCATCTGGGATTCGTGAAGACCCTAGACAGAATCAGACGCAGGTATTACTGGAAAGGTCTCTACCGATCTGTCAAGCACTATGTGAGTCACTGTAAAGAGTGACAGCGACGGAAGCATGTGCCGCAATTACCTCCAGGACATCTTGTACCGATTCCGCCGGCAGCAGCTCCATTCCACCGAGTTGGGATCGATCTTTTAGGGAGGTTCCCGAAGTCGACAACCGGTAACCGTTGGATAATAGTCTGCACTGACTACCTCACACGCTACGCTGTCACCAAACCTGTGCCGACTGCAGAAGCTCCAGAGATCGCAAAATTCCTTGTAGAAGACATTATTTTGAAGCATGGAGCACCACATGTCATGATATCTGATCGTGGAAAAGTATTCCAGTCAAAACTAGTATCAGAGGTAATGTCACGGTGCAACATTGTCCACAGAATGACAACTGCATACCATCCTCAGACAAATTGTCTTACGGAACGTTTTAACAAAACGTTAGCCGACATGCTGTCGATGTACGTCGATGTTGAGCAGAAGGATTGGGATACAATTCTGCCATTCGTGACATTTGCTTACAATACCGCAAGGCAAGCCACCACAGGCTTCACTCCGTTTTTCCTGCTCCATGGCCGTGAAGCTGAGACGACAATGGATACACTGTTCCCGTTCCAACCGGACGACACTCAGGATGACTATGTTAAACAGCTCATCACCAGGGTCGAAGAAGCAAGACAGCTGGCTCGCATACGGACACTGGACGCCCAGGAGAAGGACCGTCAGCGGTATAACGACAAGCACCGACCTGTTGTGTACAGCCCAGGAGATCTGGTATGGATTTTTACCCCTGTACGGAAGGCTGGACTGTCAGAAAAGTTATTGAAGCGATACTTTGGTCCGTATCGTGTCATACGCCGCCTGTCAGACGTCACATACGAAGTTGAGGATTATGAGCCGTCGTCGAAACGTCAAAAACGAAGAGACATTGTTCACGTCCTGCGCATGAAGCCTTACTACGATCCTGAAGAGCAGGTAGACGACAATGGCTACTTGTTCAAGGACTTTAAGGACGGTAATGTTCCTGATGAAGCCACTACAGGAACGTCTATCGTCGATAATCGTGGAGAAGGGAAGGATTCTCTTGAACTGTATACAGAGGACCCATGACACGGTCAAGATCCAGGACAATGCAGCTGGCTCCACAGGGGTCATAACAGCGGGTCGCTGTTTCTCCAGGAGAGGGAACAATGCCACGAGAGATCACGAACACTAACTGCTGGCGTGGCGCAGGGGATAGCGTTACGGACTGCGGAGCCGAAGGTCGCCGGTTCAATCCCGCCCACCGGCAAAAATTTATTTCTTTGTAATTTACAATTCCAGAAGGTTCTACATTTTTCTTATGTTCACTTGTAAATTCTACTTGTTTCTTATGTTAACTGTTCTTCTAATTTCTGGTAAATTCTGTCTGTGTATAAATAGCAGAGCACTCTGCCTAAGAGGCAGTCAGTGCTGCGTGTATGTTGAGTTCGTAATAAACGTGCTTTCAGTATAAGTGCTGTGTTTATTTGCCTTCGAAGTCAAGCCTACTTCCATTGCAACGTGACAATATATAAGAACCGATTTATGTAATTACTCATTTCTGTGTACATATAAACCGTTGTGTTCTAACGACTGAACTGGATATGTAAGATACCTGCTATGGGAAGGTATACATTTCATATTCAAATGTACTGCGAATTTGGGACCAGTGTCAAGATAGTCAGGCATGGGTCGTTTATCTTTGGTTGCAGGCTTATTTTTCGATGGCAGTACTATCGATATTGATGATAGTATTGTTGCCGGGAAGTAGGGTTGTGATTATTGAGAGTACAGACTTTGCTAGGCGCGCGGATGAGATTGCGTGGGGACCGTGGTTGTGTGCAGTTGTCGTTCCGGCGGGATAGCCGAGGAGATGAGATTTTGAGACTTTAATGCTGAGCCAAGCTGTTTGTTTAAGATATGGAGACGAAAGGAATACATGACGTTGGAGTAACGATCTTTTGAAGTTTTTATAAGGTAAAGTTTTTCATGAAACACTTTGCATGTTTCTATGGCACAACTTCGCATTGTTAGGCTGAACTGATGGTAACAGTAACGGTCGGGAAAGATCTTGCTGTTAGCTTGTTGTCTCACGATTAATGCTAGGGACCCCTTTCTGTGTTAGGAAAAGTATTTATTGTAATAGTTTAGTTTTGAGATTGCGTTTTTTATGAAATAGGAATTTCATGGGTAGTGTTCTTGAAATATGGTATTGTTCCAAGATTGTTTGTGTAAATCGAGTTAAATTTATTAACAGTAAAGAAATATTTATCTTTGTTTAAAAATAATTTTGTAGGCAGATTAAATATCTGAGTTATATTTTTCTCTGAAAGATTTTAAAATCCAAAACATAACATTGTTAGTAATTTTCATGAAGTTACATCAGTTAGAAAATAAACCAGATATTTCTTTTTTTAATAACTAGTTCGAGTTTCTTAAACAGATTACCAGTTTATCCCTCCTAATATTTTTATTAAAAGTGTCATAGATGTTTTCTGTAGCTAGTTTTCCAGTAGTTAGTACAGAAGGAAGTAGTTTGGTGTTGCGCAAATTTATGCAGTGTGGCTAAAAAAATCCATGTTAGTAAGTGAAAGTAATCGAAAAGTGACAGTGAGAATGAATCAGTTTTTGTCAAGCTTACAGTTCAGTATGATTTACAGAGTTCAGGGTAGGACAATTCATACAGTGTTCAGGTTAACAAGTGTTTGCACTGAGTCAGATTGCATTGATAAATATTGTGTCCGTTACATTCCGTTAAAGACTTAGTTCAGTAGAAACAAGTTTGTAAGGCCAGAATTATTAACACAGTGATTTTCATTATCAGTAATTTTCAGACAGTTAACTTTGTTACCACATTTTCATACAGAAACAATTAGCAGTTTGTGTCTCATTATAATAAACATTACGCAGTCAGATAGCTTTTACAATACCTTTACTTTCACACAGAATACAGTTAAAAATACGCAGTCAGATTAACATAACGTTGTGCAAAGGCAATCAGGTAGAACAAGTTCAAACACATTCAGTTAAATTTCATTCAAGTGGCGTCAGTGAGTTACATTTCTTAGATCATACGGTAAAACACATAACTTTCGCAGCAGATGTAAATTTTTTAAGAGAGAAGGACAAGCAAGAAACTTTCAATGTCTGTTCAGACACTTCCTTTAGCCCGCACCAAATGATTTCGATGAGCCCCTCATCTCACCATTGGGATTCTCGATTCGGTGAGACCTGTTGCTTATCATCAGGATTGCAATTCATAATAAATTCTCAACCTGACGACCTTCAAGTTCGATAGTTTTATTGACTGTTCGTGGAATGCATGTACATAACTTAAAAGCAAATCTGGTAAATGTTTGCCTGGCAAAACGATACAGTCTACCGAGTTCTCTCGAGTATTTTGTATTTCTGCATACACTTCAGATACATTCACAAGAAAAACTCCAGCGACGTAAAGTAGGGTCATTTGGCAGGCCACGTTACTGGGTCACCTCCACCTATCGAATTTGGAACACTAGAGTAAATTTCAAAAGCAATTATCAAGTGTTTGAGCAAAAGATTTACATTTACATAGAAAATGAAGTGTAGAGTTGAATTCGTCGGTTGTTATCTGCGAAAATAGACACATATTTGTGGATTACGTCGCTATATTCACATTTGAGATAAGAAAATTTTGTCTCCATCCAAGCAAAATGTAGTATGACCATCACTAACACACAGAGAGAAATATCTCCTTAATATTAACTTTTCCCCTGGATACTTTTCTTCGTACTATGCTTAATTTTCGAGATACTTAGTTGTCTTAATTTAGAACTTGTACGTTGGTGCTATTAAAGGAAACAAGCTCCATGAGTAGTGGCTGAAAATGACTCCAATGCTTCAATTCCACTTTGGAGCTTAGACAAAGCGTAAAATAGGATTGTATAAGCGGCTACGTTGTGGTTTCGAATTCAACCATTACTTCATCTTGCGAGTTTGCATTTTATATCACTAATTAATAAAGCAGCAGTTATTCTGCTGCTCAAATATGAAAATCATCTATTGCTTTCAGTGTTTCAATTCTAATCGAATTTTCTTAGCATTACTGGATTTAAATCGTTTCAGATCAATTAAATTCAAGTTATATATTTTCACTGTAGGATTTTGTAAAGAAAACGCCTTTTGCTGCTGCAAATGAAGGGTTTTTATTTCTATATGGCGGAAGATGACAGTGGAACTATGAAAATACAAAGTTTTTCGGAAAATAGTGGAACTTTTCACCTGGTTGCCGGAAAGAGGCAGATATGGAGTAGCAAGTGCTGTAAGTACAACATTTTATAGCAAAAACCGAACTGTTTGAATCAGAAACGAAATGATTTGTACATGTAAAATTCTAACCAATATCTGTAAACAGAAACATGTAAATATTTCAGGAAACCCACTAATGATGCCTTGTGAAAAAGGCGAAACGCGTATGGGTGAATTATAAAAATAAAAACCTTTAATTTGCAGTAGCAAAAGGCGTTTTCTTTAAAAAATATTACAGTGAAAATACATAGTATTCAGCTGCTACTCAGATGGCCACTACAAGCAACGTATTTTCCTTGTTTTACTTTGTTAACATACATCTAACAACTTATTTTCAAGACGCGGTTAATTTCGTTTTGTTGTTCTTAAAACTCCTTCGACGTTTTTGACATCATTACAATAGCAACTGTAATTCTCAAATTTTTATTTACTGCCGGCCGCGGTGGCCGAGGAGACTGAGGCGCTTCAGTCACGGTCTGCACGGCCACTACGGTCGGGGGTTCGAATCCCCCTCGGGCATGGATATTTGTGCCGTCTTTAGTATAAGGTAGTTCATAAGTAGTTTGTAAGTTTAGGGCTGATGACCCTTTAGTTAAGTCCCATAAGCTTAACAAACATTTGATTTTTTTTTTAATTTACTCTTCCTAGACTGTTTTGCTTGGCAATTGTTTCCTTATTTTCCTTCACAGTTTTTCAATATATAAATTAAATAACGTCAGGGATGTACTGCAAACGCATATCAGATCTTTTTGAACAAATGTATCGATTTTCAGTTCTTCTCCTTTTATTTCTGCAATCACGTTTCTGACAAAAATGTTAATAACGTTTCATTCAGTGTATTGTAGTCATACACCCTTAATAGTTTCAAGAAGTGTAATCCAGTCAGTATTGTCAAACGTTTTCTGTGTCAGCATTGGAAAAGAGTTGATTTGAGGAATTAAGCTATTGGTAGCACGTCCGACTATAGATACTAGCGATGCCCGAGCAGCGGGGTTGTAATTCAGGGGTACCAACCGCATGTGACTCGCTGAACCCAGAAAACTCAAAAATATGGAGGGGAAGGGAACCAAATACCTGCTGACAACTGTACTCTCTCGAAACAACATCGAAGCAGCAATACTGGCGCTCAAGGAGTACGTTCGGAGGGATGAATAACTAATGAATCACTAGAAAACCTCAGTGATACACCGGACGTCGGAACGCGAGATGGATGATTGAGCCAATTGGTACAACTAAGGCTCAATACCTATATCTCCCATCCGGGTACCTACCTGCTAACTTATTGACTTCCCATACAGTGAATAATAGTACCAATGACGGGCGCCAGAGTACAATTCCAGGCAAAGTGCTTTTTGATTACTCACCAGGGTCGAATAACTACCACCTCGAACGAATGTACAGTTCAGATAGGACGTTAACAACCCGTACACTGGAGAATAAATGTTCATTAGTGAACTCTCAGAGAGGAATTTCTGATAAACAATCGCTATTTCTGATACTCGCTCGAGTCGAATAGCTATAATCTCGCACGAGCGTACACAACAGACAACATGTTAACCACCAATACACTATAGCATAAGTGTTCATCGATAAACACTCAGGAGCAATTACCGAGAAATAATTATTTCAATTACTCATTCCATTCGAATAGCTACAATGTCAGATTGGGGTGCAGACCAGAGAGCTAGTTAACCACAAATACACTAAACTCTCAGGATGCATTTCTTGACAGCAAAATAGAACGGTGAGAAATCAAAAACAGCCTAATTGACTGTATCAATTAAATTGTTACAACAACGGACGGAGGTGCAGATCAGACGATACAATTATAAGACATGGTGGGAATGGCTCCATCCCTGCGCTGGTCAGCGCTTGCAATGTCGGAAAACGTCGAAGCCACCATGTGGTGCTGGGTGCAAGAGGACTTACAGCGTTCGCCGTTTACCTCGGCGCCTGGGAGAGAAACAAGTCACAGGCTCGCCGCGAAAACGGCGCCCTCGGGGCCGTAGTGCACCACACCGGGCCAACGAGAAAGACAAGGTCCCACAACAGCCAGTGTGACGACACGCAGAGTCAGCCGCGATCGGTAGCTGACTGGTTGGTCACTACCTCTTAGGGGCCACCCAGTCAATTAGTGATCGTGGCCTATCGGTGTTGGACGTGTACGGCACGTCTGCTATGAGACATTAGGCCGTGCCCCAGCGGCCAGCCACTCAGTTAGTGGTCGCGATGTGTCTTCTTTGATGATGTGTTGTGACGTACGCACAACGGCCTGGCTTTCTCGTTGGCCTCACAACACTCTTCCTGACGTAAGCAGAGGTTGCAGCAGGCAGCACGGCAGACTGTCTTCTTCCTCGCTGCTTTACCGGGCCAAAATGCCATCTCAGTTATCGAAATCGATGGTAGTTTAGCGCCAACCGCGGCAGCGACTGCAAGCAATGAAATCACTAAGCCGCGCAATAGATCTCTGAAATGTAAGAAGACAAGCGCGCTACATACGAGAAGCGAGCCGACACGGCTCATCTATGGTATGAGCATGCTATCTCTATTTTTTAAGGATCATAGAAACAAGTGCATATTTATAGTTTAGAAGGTAACTGACAACGACGTGGTCAGTTTTGTGGCTCACTGATTTTGAACAAATATAGCAGGACGTTCTATATTGAATATAAAGAGATACATGTTTCGGCATTTTGCTAGACAGTACGTTTTGAAAAAAATCAAGGTCAAAATTGATGATCGCGTTTTCAATGCTATACAAATGTTCAAATGTTTGTAGAGCTTATGGGACTTAGCTACGGGGTCATCAGTCCCTAAACTTACAAACTACTTATGAACTAGCTAATACTAAGGACGGCACAAATATCCATGCCCGAGGGGGGATTCGAACCCCCGACTGTAGTGGCCGTGCAGACCGTGACTGAAGCGCCTCAGTCCCCTCGGCCACCGCGGCCGGCGAATGCTATACATCGAAATATTGTCTGAAGATGAGCATTTCTTACTAATATATATATATATATATATATATATATATATATATATATATATATATATGTGTGTGTGTGTGTGTGTGTGTGTGGTCAAAAGTTAATGACAATCGAGTAATTAAAGATTTTAGCTTTTCTTGCTATAACTTTGCGTACTCGTAACAGTGAGCGACTTACGAGAAAACAAAATAAATTATGAGATTAAGTCCGCTCTGACTGCGACAAGCTTTTATTTAAAAAGCACTACGGATTAGGCGTCTTACAGACGCATCATTAGGTATTCTATAAAGTATAATAAATTATAGGGTTTTGCAAATGCGTCTTTACAAAGTTAAGAAGAAATATGC
Organism: Locusta migratoria; assembly: GCA_026315105.1. NCBI lineage: Eukaryota > Metazoa > Arthropoda > Insecta > Orthoptera > Acrididae > Locusta > Locusta migratoria. The sequence continues at coordinate 468,290,991 of CM048745.1, read as the reverse complement.
AATAAATTGTAAAATGTACCATAGAGAATATAAACCACGGGAAAAGTACTTACTAAAAATTGTCTGCCGTTTAGCCACTCCCCAGCGTTTATGCCGGATATTTAAAATTTTGAACGCTACCTGACGTTCACGTTCTCGTTAAAATGATTAAAACAGTAAACGCTTTTGCGGTAGTCTTAATTAAAATATACTGGTGGTGGAAGGTAGGCAAAATCTATAAGAAAAAAAATCAATATTTTAAAAATATATCTGGAGTTTACAACATACTTGAAGGGAAAAGACAAGGTTCGTTACCGTGCCATGTGAAAGGTGGTTATGCGGCTCTGGCCGAGGCAGTACTGGCCGTTCAGTGGTGCGACCGCTGTTTCCGGGGTGGCGTTAGCGCCGCTCGATTAGATTAGATTACTACTTGTTCCATAGATCATATATACGACATTTCGTAATGTTGCGGAACGTGTCAGTTTAGTAAATGTTGTCTATACACGACAATCAACATGTTAAAGATTTTTTATTTACATTTATTTATTTTTAAGTTTTATCTAAAAATTCATCTGCATTGTAGAAGCAGTTGCCATTCAGAAATTCCTTTAATTTCTTTTTAAATACTAGTTGGCTATGTGTCAGACTTTTCATGCTACTTGGTAATTGACCGAAGACTTTTGTGGCAGCATAATTAACTCCTTTCTGTGCCAAAGTTAGATTTAACCTTAAATATTGATTATCACCCTTTCTCCTAGTGTTGTAGCTATGCAAACTGCTATTTCTTTTGAATTGGGTCGGATTGTTAATAACAAATTTCATGAGTGAATATATATATTGTGAAGCTACAGTGAAGATCCCTAAACCAATGTCTGCTGGATGATCTTGGGTGGGCTCCAGCAATTATTCTGATTACACTCTTCTGTGCAATGAATACCTTTTTACTCAATGTTGAATTGCCCCAGAATATGATCCCTTATGTAAGCAGTGAATGAAAATAGGCATAGTATGCTAATTTACTGAGATGTATATCACCAAATTTTGCAATGACCCTGATAGCATACGTAGCTGAACTCAAACGTTTCAGGAGATCTTCAATATGTTTCCTCCAATTCAATCCCTCGTTAATGCAAACACCTAAAAATTTTTAATATTCTACCTTAGCTACGGATTTATGTTCAAAGTCTAAATTTATTAATGGTGTCATGGCATTTATCAAAGTTTAATGTGTGTCCATTTGTAGTAAACCACTTAATAACTTTCTGAAAGATATCATTTACAATTTCATCAGTTAATTGATGTTTGTCATGCGTGATAGCTATACCTGTATCATCAGCAAAAACAACTAGCTTAGTATATTTTTTGAATGTATAATGGCAAGTCATTAATATATATTAAGAACATCAAAGGATCCAAGACCGGATCTTGTGGGACCTCATTTTCGATAACTCCCCAGTTAGAGGAATTAATTGTTTCATCTCATGTGAACTGCTTTCATCTCATGTGAACTGCTTATTTCAAATTTCGAATCGGTACCCTCCCAATAACAAGGCGTGAAGGGTGGGGATGGCTGTACATATGCCTAAATCCTTTTTTTTACACCATCCTAGCATTATAGTCCAGACTATAGTGACGAAAATAAATGTTTGAAAAAGTATTACAAATATCAAATTCACAGAAACTTGCCATGATAGAGGTTCGAACCTGGAGCCACGGTTTGACATTCCAAGCCCTGGACCGCTCGACCGGCGACGGCACTCGGAAAGTCGCTCATGTTTACCAGTACCCGAGCTACAGTATCCAAATACAAAACGTCAATTATTCCAAGTAAATAAAATGCTCATCTTTACACGATCTCATGTTGTATAGCACTGATAACTTAGACCTTGATCTTATGAAAAACTACTATCTACCAAAAAGCCCAAACACGTATTTCTTTACATTCAATATAGAACGTCCGTGCAAAATTCGATCGAAATCGGTGACTTACATATTATGTTAGACCCGCACTTTGTGAGGAAATACTCAGAGTCGGAGAGGAGTGACGATTTCACTCAGACGTTTTGGTCCCCTGGACTTAGATCGTAACAGTGTTAGTCCAAGCATTCGGTGGCAGCGTAATGTCAATTTTGCAAAAATTATTACCCGAAAAGAAGAAAAAATCAGAGCGTAGAAATGAAATTTCAAATAGGGTTTCTGTTTAATGAAATTTTTAATTAAAAAAAAGTTTTTTTTTGGTATTATTTCGAGCTATGCTTAAGGAAAATAGTCGCGGTGGATTACATTTCGCGTAAAGATCACAAAGACAAGATAAGAGAAATTAGGGCTCGTACGGAGGCATATAGGCATTCTTTTTTTCCTCGTTCAATTTGGGAGTGGAATAGGAAAGGAAATGCCTAGTAGTGGTACAGTGTACCCTCCGCCACGCACCTTACGGTGGATTGCGGAGTATGTATGTAGATGTAAATGTACCCGTGCGCACTGTGGCGCCGTGCTGCGTTGCACACGGCCGTTCGACGTCGGGATTTCGAGTCCTCCATCCGGCATGGGTGTTTGTGTTGTCTTAGTTTACGTTAGTTTAAGCAGTTTTTAAGCTACAGACTAATAACCCAGCAGTTTAGTCCAACAGATTTACAAACATTTGAACATTTTTAAGTCAAATAACAAGTTTGGATACGTGAACGTTGACGAGTTATAAGGAATCTAGTTTTTAAAGGTTTTTAAGTGTTTTTTTTTCGATATATCTCGGAAAGGTACAAAGCAATCGATACGTACAGAAAACGAATCGATAGATATTCTTAAGAGTTATATGTTTCTAACTTAACATTTTCCCAACGGACTTACTGTTTTTTATCCGTTTAAGAAAAACCGCTTTTTGCAACTTTGCGAATATTTTTAGTAAATTTCGCCATCTCGGCTACAGTTTCATTAAATCTAAACTCTATTTGAAATTTAATTTCCTATATGCTCATACATTTTGTTTTGAGCTCATAATTTTTGCACCCACTTCTTCCTAATGCTTGGACTAGGTATATCATTAACACAGACACCAGTGAATGATCTGCTATCTAACTTGAACTGGTTACAACTTTGGTAAGTATGTCTCTTCGGAGGTCGATCCGTTTAACCACGAGCGAGGTGCATGTCGACCTTCTGCAGTACGTCACCCAACTTGCAGATTGTTAATTTTGACAACATTGTCAGAGGAGAAATATAGCGATCTATTTGGTATGATTAATATTACAAAAAAAAGTCTCGATTGAAAAAATTAACAGTTTCTATTTACCGGTTTCGACCTGATGTAGGTCATCTTCGGAATAACAAGTAGCCCATGTGGCCAGTGCTGGATTCGGCTGGGCTGGGCTGTCCTGGGCTGTCCTGGGCTGTTCTGCTGCCAGCAGGTAACTGTTCAACTGTGAACAGTTCACTGGCCACATGGGCTACTTGTTATTCTGAAGATGACCTACATCAGGTCGAAACCGGTAAATAGAAACTGTTAATTTTTGCGATCGAGACTGTTTTTTGTAATATTGCAGATTGTTGCTGTACAACTGCTGAATAGCCCTTCATTAAACACAGGGTTGCCTGCCCTTTCAACGGATATCCTCTCGTTGCGGTCGTATTTGCGGTGTGAGACATGCGAGCCACTCCCACTCGGCAGTGTCAGTGGTTCACTGGTGGGCAGGAGATGTACAGGTAGGACGCAGTACCGTCATAAATTAACGAATGCTCGTGTGTTCTTCCAGGGCGATGACGGGACAGCTACCGCAGTCGACTGACCCCCGTCCAGAGGCCTTGATATCGACGTCGCCGATTTTCTGGGTGTCTGGGCTTATAATGCAACTGTTTGCCATTCCTGCTGGGAAAACAATCTGCATACTTCCCAGCTTCGACGAAGACGCCGTAGCGCGCCTCTTGGGCGAGTACAACGTGAGTAACTCTCAACATCACTGCTTTCTACTTTCTACTTCAAGCTGCGCCGGCCATTTACCTAGAGGCGCTTGCTTTGAATGGATATCAGATGATGGTACGCTTCAATTCCGTTTCGAGTATATAGTACCTCCACAAAAGATATTCGTCGCTTGTTATTACACGATAACAATTATTAAACTACTAGATGAAAACCGGGCGTTGCCTGTGTATTTATTTATTTATTCCCTACTTCAGTTAGCACTCCCCTCCCCCCTGTCACTTCTCTCTCTTCTAAAAACATGTTATATTTACCGGAGAATATATAAGAAATAAGGCTGTTGTAACGTCACAGCTGCGTCCACCTAATCCTCAATGGGCGAAGTTGCCGTTACATTCTATTTTATGCTTAATCATTTAATAATTGTTCCAATGATTTGACGGTATGGGATGCGGACAATTACTAGGTTGATCCATAACAGTGAACTTTGTTAACTTCCTTTATTATGGAACGACAAACGTTAAAAACTCTTCCCTTTAAACACACTGATTTAATAACCGCATTCCACTACGATGAATGGCTACAAGTCCACACTGAAACATTTCAATATATAACTGCAACCCGTATGCGATACGACGGAATGGCAAAAACTTTAGCCACCACTAAATGCAGGTTACGAACTCACTGCCGACATGCTACCGCCTCGCTCTGCGGTCGGCGGGAGACTGCCGCACACCGGCCAACAAACAAAGAACATTCCAACCTAAGCACTGTTGCCAGCAGCTCTCGCTGCACACCAACGATAACTATCGTTCGGCCAAAACTTACCAAAGAGGTTACTAACCTAAAACCCTGTATCCTCACACTGTCTTGCATAATATGCAAAATTATAAGTGATTAGCCAAACAAAGAAAGATATTAATCAAAATACAAATGACAAATATAATTCGTACGATCTCATATTTACTGAATTATATGTGGTACAATTGTAAAATTTTTCAGCTATATATTCATTTGTATAAGTGCTGTATGACTGTAAAATTTGTTGCGAATGCAATCAGTAGTAAAGAAGTAACAGATTGAAACTTGGTGCATGATGCGGTTTTCCATGAACGTTACTGTTTATGTGCTCATACCTCATTAACTACGTGGCGCACTGCGATAGAATTTCGAAGATTCATTCAGCTATTTGTAAAATTTCCTGCGACTAAAATTTGTAGTGTAGACATTGTAGACTGTAACGTCATACCGAATGCTGTAGTTTTAGTCCATCAATAGCGGAAAAGTAGTAAGCGAGAAACTTTTTTACTTTCATAATTTTGCTATGGTGGTCAGCGGAAAAAGTTTAATAAAGTTTGTTGCAAATCTCTAAGTAATGTAGTTCTCATGTACTGTATTCATCAAGTCTCGTCGCATTATATGACAGTTTTCTGCAACTCCTTTTGTTTATGACGTCATATCTACTGAAACATGGATCGTATGTGGTTCTTACCTTTACAGAATTCGTATGCCATGGTAAGGAACATATGTACCATGTTGTTGTGGTCTTCAGTCCGCTGACTGGTTTGATGCAGCTCTCCATGCTACCCTGTCCTGTGCAAGTCTCTTCATCTGAGAATACGTTCGGCAACCTACATCGTTTTGAATCTGCTTACTGTTTTCGTCCCTTGGTGTCCCTGTACGATTCTTACCCCACACGCTTCCTTCTAATGCTAAGTTCACAATTCCTTGATGTCTCAGTATGTGTCCAACCAATCTATCCCTTCTCTTAGTCAGGATATGCCAGAAACTTCTCTTCTCCCCGATTTGGTTAAGCACATCCTCATTAGTTACGTGATCTACCCATCTAATTTTAATTAAAATTAATTGATTTTTCCGTCGGTACTTGACAGAACATGATAATAATATCAAAAAGGAACAACTTCCTGATGTTCTGCAAAACTTTTGACCTGATGATGGCCTAAGAAGCCGAAAGCCGGTTTGTGACCAATAAAAAAGTTTTGCAGAACATCAGGAAGTTGTTCCTTTTTGATACCATCTAATTTTCATCATTTGTCTGTAGCACCACATTTCAAAAGCTTCTATCATCTTTTTATCTGAATTCCTAATCGTCCACGTTTCACTCCCATACAATGCTACATTCCAGACGAATGCTTTCAGAAAGGACTTTCTAACATTTGAATTAATATTGGATGTTAACAAGCTTCCTTTCTTTAGAAACGCTTTTCTCCCCAGAACCATTCTGCATTTTATATCTTCTTTACTTCGGCCATCAGAAGTTATCTTGCTACCCAAATAACAAAATTCATCTACTACTTTTATTGTCTCATTACCTAATCTAAGTCCTTCAGCATCGCCTGATTTGCTGACATTGCATTCCATTACCTTCGTTTTACTCTCGTTAATGTTCATCTTATATCTTCCTTTCAAGACACTGTCCATCCCATTCAATTGCTCTTCCAGATCTTTTGAGGTCTCTGGCAGAATTACTATGTCATCGGCAAACCACAATGTTTTTATTTCTTCTCCCTGCACTTTAATGCCCTCTCCAAATTTCTCCTTCCATTCCTTTATTGCCTGTTCAATGTACAGATTGAACAACATTGGGGAAAGGCTACAACCCTGTCTTACTTCCTTCCCAACCTCTGCGTCCCTTTCTTGCCCTTCGACTCTAATATCCGCTGTCTGGTTTTTGTATAGGTTGAATATAACTCGTCGCTCCCCATATTTTACGCCTGCTACCTTCAGAATTTGGAAGAGTGTACCATATTTGGTTGAAATCGGTCCAGTGGTTTAGGAGGAAATGTGCAACAGTCAGCGGACTGAAGACCACAACAACATGGTACATATGTTCCTTACCATGGCATACGAATTCTGTAAAGGTAAGAACCACATACAATCCATGTTTCAGTAGATATGACGTCATAAACAAAAGGAGTTGCAGAAAACTGTCATATAATGCGACGAGACTTGATGAATACAGTACATGAGAACTACATTACTTAGAGATTTGCAACAAACTTTATTAAACTTTTTCCGCTGACCACCATAGCAAAATTATGAAAGTAAAAAAGTTTCTCGCTTACTACTTTTCCGCTATTGATGGACTAAAACTACAGCATTCGGTATGACGTTACAGTCTACAATGTCTACACTACAAATTTTAGTCGCAGGAAATTTTACAAATAGCTGAATGAATCTTCGAAATTCTATCGCAGTGCGCCACGTAGTTAATGAGGTATGAGCACATAAACAGTAACGTTCATGGAAAACCGCATCATGCACCCAGTTTCAATCTGTTACTTCTTTACTACTGATTGAATTCGCAACAAATTTTACAGTCATACAGCACTTATACAAATGAATATATAGCTGAAAAATTTTACAATTGTACCACATATAATTCAGTAAATATGAGATCGTACGAATTATATTTGTCATATGTATTTTGATTAATATCTTTCTTTGTTTGGCTAATCACTTATAATTTTGCATATTATGCAAGACAGTGTGAGGATACAGGGTTTTAGGTTAGTAACCTCTTTGGTAAGTTTTGGCCGAACGATAGTTATCGTTGGTGTGCAGCGAGAGCTGCTGGCAACAGTGCTTAGGTTGGAATGTTCTTTGTTTGTTGGCCGGTGTGCGGCAGTCTCCTGCCGACCGCAGAGCGAGGCGGTAGCATGTCGGCATTATTAAACATTATTAAATGTGCTGCGCCACAAAAGTGCTCAAAAAAAGAGCCGTGGCTTTCTAGGTGGGACAAACGTTGGAAAGTAGGCAAGGAAGAATCAGTAATGTTCCATGGGAAATGAATGTGCTTGAGGGAGGCAGACAACAGACCTGAACGAGGGCATTGAAGCTATAGTTGATTGCTGAAAAGACAATGAGCCATAGCTGTGAGAGGAGAATGTACCGTACACTGTACTATGGTCTTGATATTGTTAAACAAGACACAGACAGTAAGAGAGCAACACATTTCACTAAGGTAATTAGCTTAATACCAGTTTCAATGATAATTAAATAGTATTTTTGGAAACGATACTGACTAACATTGCTATGAAAGTGACAACTGAAGCTAGTGCTCTCTCACTTTGTCTTAAGGATCATGTACGAGCGACCCATTGGTAGACCCATTGGTAGACCCATTGGTCAGCTCGAAATAAATGTAATCATTCAACAATAGATTTTGGCTAATAAGTGGTAAGAGTAGATGAAGGGGAAGGGGAAGACGAAAATGGTAAACACATGGTGAAAAGAGGTCTCTGCAAAAAATGTTCAAATGTTTGTTAAGCTTATGGGACTTAACTACGGGGTCATTAGTCCCTAAACTTACAAACTACTTATCAACTACCTTATACTAAAGACGGCACAAATATCCATGCCCGAGGGGGGATTCGAACTCCCGACCGTAGTGGCCGTGCAGACCGTGACTGGAGCGCCTCAGTCTCCTCGGCCACCGCGGCCGGCAAAAGAGGTCTCTGCTGGCTACTAAAACTCCTTGAGTACGTTGATAAGTTTTCTAAAAGAAATGATCACATATGACTGCAGCTTGTAGTGCTCGAAAAGAAACTTACTGGTTCCACTACATAATTATAATGAGATTTATATTCTTTAGTTAAAGAACTATATTTATAAGGAAATTTGTGGCACAACAGTGTTTTGAGTCCTGTACGTCCCTTCGTTTTTATTTCCAGATATGGAACTTGTTCATGCCTCCAAACTTGGCAGTGACTATTGCCAAGAACCCTGACAGTCCAGTCCGGAAGGTGCTGGACCGGATCAGAGTTTTATCAGTCGGAGGGGCTGTAATGGATGCAGAGACTCAGCTGTTCGTGGAAAAGGAGCTAGGTGTGCCGGTCAGCCAGGGGTAAGTGCAACAAGTAGAGCATGAAGGTAAAAGTAACATTGTGTTTCATGCTCACAAAACTCAGACCTGAATTTGACAATACTGTTATAGTCTAAGACAATCTAAGCGTTGTTTGTATATACACTCTGTATGAACGGAGTGTGTACACGAGACACAATAAGTAAAACCCTTTCGCGAATACAAAAAAGGCAGAGGTAGTAAGTAGTAAGTTGTTCAGAAAATACGCTTGGAATATTTGATTATTATTCTGATGGGTGTTTCCTTGGACGTTTGAAACAAGTTACCGTTGTAGTCACGGAAAGATTGCAGCACCTCAGTAGTCGTTTAGAACTCTAAAAGCGAGTACGTAGTTTTTATCTTAAAATATCGATTGCAAACTAGAATGATTCCAGAATTAAAATACAAAATATGATGATTTACCAAAAAATTTGGCGTGTTGCCTGTTAGCTTCTATCTCAGTCTCTTCGACCGACAATATACCTGACGTTTCGACAGAACTATCAACTGTCGTTGTCAGCAGCGACAAAAATGTAACATTAATTTTTGACAATAACAGCCATCCGTTGTAGTTAATCATCGAGAAAATTATGAAATAAATGTTTGCCGCATATATCGAGAAAGAAACCAGAAAATGCTTAAATTGAAGAATTGACATCGCTATGGTGCCATAATACTGTAAACATTAAGAGGAAATTTAACGATTTTAAACATGGCTGTTGAGACAACAAATATTCGTGAAAGATTCTCAAAAAGTACCACTCATCGGTCGCAAAGCTCGAGGTTGATTACTTTACCAAGATTTTTCGGCTTCAGCTATGGAAGCCATCACCAGAAGTAAAAAAAAAAAAAAAAAAAATTACATGGCATGAATCTGTTCTTGGGCAACAGATGTCTCGTTCAAGTTACAAATGTAAATCACATGTGACAAGATTTGAAAGCAGAACTTATATTTCATGTATAGAAGCGCGACTTTATGAGTGACGTCCGAGATATTTTGTTATTATACAAGGAAAACTGTTTTCAACTGTAAGAGGAAACCTTGAAGGTGAGTTATTATGCAAAAGAATTAGCGAATTTTTATGTCGGACATTGCAAATGTACTTATGTCTTCTGGCTAGAGAAGGCTTGGTAGACTACTATGGAATTGACAGTCTAGAAAAAGATGATGTGCGATATGATAGTTTTGATCACTTGCCATATTGCTTGACAAAAGGAAAAGGTAGGCTTTGCCTTTCCGGATTCTTGACGATAAATTGTAGAAATTGTAGGACTATTCCAAGATTTGTAGAAAAAAAATAAAAGAAAGACTTGTTTTCAGACATTTCACATGAAATACAATTATTATTTTTTCGCACAGTTTCTGTGTGTGCCAAATAGAGGGTTAATCTACGGTATCTGAAGTAGTCACGAGTAATCCCTCTTTTCCACAACTACACTTCGTTTGCTGAATTTTTACATGTTATTCGCGGATAGCTTCTTTAATGACTCATACAGTAGCTATTCTTAGATATATGTGCAATCTGGTACAGGGCGGCATTATATACTAAATTTAAGAAGGCTGCAGGTCAATAATATTGTACCTGATGGTTATCGTCTAAAATGTTATTGTTCTATACTATCGCTAAAACAATTTCTATGATTTTGCGGTACTGGAAGGCTTTGACCTTGTAGACAATATGTCAGAAGGACTTTCGTTGAGGGCAGTTCTTCCGTTGTTGTAGGTACGGCATGACAGAGGCCGTTCTAGTGGCGGGATCTCAGCCTGGTGTCGTCAGTCCGCCCGGCTCCTCTGGAAAGCTGTATTTCAACGTAGAGGCCAAGGTAAGCACGTTTTTTTTTGTTTTTTGTTTACTACTTTGTTCGGAAGGAGCTTGCAAATCTAATTACATTTTTAGTTTCCAGTGTATTATCAGTTGCGTTATTCACTAAGTGATTAGCTTAATACGTAACTAACATGTTGTTGTCTGTCAGACAACGTGAGTTTATTTTAAATACTGAATACATGAGCCGCCTTGGTTGAAAAATATTTCAGTATTTATTATCAACGTAAAAAAATACACACCGAGAAAGAGCTTCAGATTTGGCCGCGTGCTCTAAAATGCCTTGATGAGGAATGCGCGGCTGCTCCCTGTCTGAGTTTCGAGTCCTCCCTCTACCGTGGGTGTGTGTCTTATTCTTAGCGTTAGTTTAAGCAATTTGTAAGTCTAGGGACTGATGACCACTGCAGTTTGGTCCCATACCTTTACAAAAAATTAAAAATTTTTAAATTTAGATTAAAGTTTGTGATCGAAGAAACACGTTTCTCATGCACATTCAAGACATATAGCTCGTATGGTATTGATTCTAAGTTTCCGCTTGAGTTTCGGAGAGGGAAAAAAAACCATGTCTGATATCAATTTCTTCAGGTTCTTCCACGTCGCGTGTGTAGACAGTTGAGAAGACCACCCTAAATAGAGACCTAAAAATTAGGATCATTTGATCTTCAAGCACTTCATGTAGGTGGCCTTGGTGCCACCATTTCTGTAATTAATAAATCTGGAGCATAGTTTCATTATTATCACACCATTTTTCACCGTAAAGAAATAAAAACAGATTTAAGTGTACAGAAAGGAAATTACCTTGTAAACGTTAAGTAGCTGTTATGTCGCGTTCTCACAGATCCTTGCACAACAACTAGGACCTAACAGTCAATGCTAGAAACACAAGCTCGTCGCTGCACGAACTCCGTACTCAGACTGATAGGTAGTCTAGAGGTCGAAGCTACAATATTTCGACAAAAGGAAGAGACAAGAAAACGGTGCTGGTGCGAGGTGTCGGTGTATGTCACTTAACGTTACTAATGGAGATATGGGAATAGTGAACTGATAGCTCTAGATCAAAATGTGCGGTCACTGGAGAGGGTAGTCTTTAATCTTACGACAATGAAAACATAAAGTACTACCTAATATTTGTCGTATTCAACCGAAATGAATCTTCCTGACACTTGAACTATTTACTGTGGGTCCTTCGCATTGCTGGTATCAAGTCTTTGCATGTAATCTCTATGTTGTAGTTGTTGAGGTGTCTGGTGATGCATGAAGACCTGGGCAGCTTTCACATATTTTATGTACTTAAGCTACAGGCTCTCGATAGCAGTACATCAGTACTACCACCCACTCTGACTAAGCAACATATAAAAAATTTTTAGACTCGTCAGGGGACCCGAGGATCACACAATGACGTTTACATCCTTTACTGTGCTATCCATTCCTGCAGTCAAGTTGGCAGCGGATCTTCAAGCCGCTCTTCAGCCTTGTAACAGTGTAGATATAAAAAAGAGAGATGCAACAATAGTTTAAACAGTGAGGTATTTACACAACATTAAACAAAGAACAGAAGACAAGCGATGAAACATAATCTATATCTACAAATGTGAATGTCTGTTTGGTGTACGTTTATCACGTCTGAACCACAATACATAAAGAGCTAAAAGTTTGTACGGTTACTAATGTCTACCCGGGGAAGGCTTTAGGCACGGTTTTATGGCGATCGGATAGGTATTTATCTATATATATATATCAATGTAAATGTCTTCGGTGTACGCTTATCACGTCCGAACGACAAGACGCAGAGACTTAAGTATTTGTGCTATTACTAATTGGCACCTGAGGAAGGTTTTAGGCACGGTTTTATAGCGATCTGATAGATATTTAGTAATTTGAAGAATATAACGCGAAATGCGCAACAATCATTACTCTTTGAAAATTGTATTTACTCTTTGAAAATGGTTTTATTGGTTGCATTGTTGCTTGAGGGTTGATAATGGTAAAAGGGTGGAGTATATTGAGATAGAAAGTTATCGGTGTATATAAAATTCTACGTGTGTGTGTGTGTTAATATTTCGCTCTGCAGCGAAAAGAACAGAACGCAAACGAATGGTCTGTGTGTAATTGTTGTCCGAAGTCTCCCGTTGTATACCATAGCAGTTCCATGCCGATAGCTATAACGGGGTGGAAGCTACCGTGGTTGAAAGTCGTCAAATTATAAAAAAAAAATCGGACTGAAGGCCAGCGATGATGTTTGCGACTCTATAGCAAGGAGGTTACATACAGCGAAACGTGATGCCACAGATCATATCTTTGGTCTATGCGTGCTACAATATATTCAGCATTTTCTCTATAAGGATAAGCATACGGATAAGGAAATATAAGAAAAAATAAATAAAACAGTAAAAAATTTTCTTTTAATACATCTCTTTAAAAAATCCATTTGACCTTTCGCGCATTATCTATCAAAATCAACCAACACGCGAGCGGAGCCGCGGGTTTAAGCTAGTATGTTATATATGGAGACTGTGTGCTGATACACCGACTGCTCTGACAGTTAAAACACAGAGGCGTCGTCTGCAGGTTAGACGTACGAAGAGCTAATAAACGAACACCGAAAAAATCATTGTACACCAGTCGATATACATAGACAACACAAAGCGGCGATGCACATAACACATGAGTATTGTAGTGGGGAAGAATGGCAAAGGACCTGCAGGAAAGGTTGTGTGATGGATTGCCGTTAGGCATTACAGTATGCTCGGAAAACGTGGTTTGGCTGTAAGGGCTGGGTGATGAACATGGGGTTCTGAAAAAAAGGTGATGAGAACAGGTTATGGTCACTGCCGATGGGCTCAAGGACTGGCAGTGATGTGCCCAAGGATATTAGGGGAGACAATTACGACATCTGGGGAAGAGGGTTGTTTACAGATGAGGCATGATCGGGAAAGGGGACGATGTCGCCTTGGATGGTGGGGAGAAACGGATGCTACCGCCGGAGTTCGGCGGGAGTGCGGGAATTGATATTGTGGTCTGGGCATCTTATACAAAGGTGTAGGGAAGGGGGTGGTTTAGCGGAAGTAGATGTTCAAAAATGTTCAAATGTTTGTAAATCTATCGGACCAAACTGCGTGGTCATCAGTCCGTAGCTTAAAAACTACTTAAACCTAGGTAAACTAACCTACGGACAAGACACACACCCATGCCCCAGGGAGGTCTCTAACCTCCACGGCGAGCAACCGCGCGCTTCGCAGCGAGACGCTTTAGACCGCTCGGCTACTCCACCGCGGCAGAAGTAGATGGTAGCACAGGTGACAGCGATTGAGGGGAGAAGTAGACTGAGAGTCAGATGTTCTGACAGGAGAGGTTGAGGCTGAACGGGTGATGCTGAAGTGGCCGATGGCAACTCAGCAAGGGAGGGGACGGTCGGTATAGTTGAGGAGGTGTGGTGTTATAGGTAGGTTTCATTGAGGAGAAATGGGTCCACACGGGAAACGGTGTGCATAAGGAGATGTTTATTATTAGTAAGGGAGTGGATGTTGGCATAGAGGAGGGAATGGAGCTGCTGCGCTGTAATGGTTGAAGACGGTAAGGAGGGAGGGCGAGATTTACAGGAAGGAAGGGGCTTTAACGAGCTTGTTGAGGTGTGTGTGGCGTCCTAAAAATAAAATAAAAGATACTACTTATGCTGTACCGTTACTTGAAATGAAATTTTCTGAACTGTTATATACTGCATTAAGTTATGACAATCTTTTTATTGCAAGTAAGTATTTGAGGCTGCACTTTTTCGTAACTAATACGTAAAAATCTGATGAAACTTTATATTGAAAAACATTAAATAAAAGGTTTCACTGATCACTGGCTCGTCTCAATCATAATAATTTTAAGCATGACAATTGCCTATCAGTTACATAATTGTTGTTAAGATCTGTCCTTCGCCACTATACAGAAAAAAACACTTCTATGAATACCTTCTGTTTGGCCCATAACGTACTTACGTAAATTTCATTAAGATCTGAATTAGACTTGTGCTTAACGGTTCGCGATCGGGAGCGCTTTCGTTCGTTCTTTTAGTTCGTCCTCTCCCAGTGACGGTTGAGCGGCGTGGTCTGCGCATGCAGGTGGAGGGAGAAGTTCCCCCACCTAGCTGCTTCATGGGCTTGCTGCTTGAGCCGCTAACGATGTCACGCAAACTAAAAGAAACAGTTGTGGATAATTTCTCGCGTTTAAGTTTAGAGTTATCTCTATATCTTGGCATTATGGAATTTATTAGTCAGTTATTGCAGAGTGCAGAATACTACAAAACAGAAATTTTGTAGCTCTGAACTATTTAATCTAGCAGGCACACGCTCACCTCGAAATGGTTCTCATTAGCAGAAGGCAAACACGTGATTTTTAATTCTGCTGCGCGCCCTCTCGCTATTGCCCGTCGGTCTTCGGAAAAGAATCCAACGATATAAGAAGCGAGATACATTTGGCATAATAGTTGTCGACCGGTAACGCATGTTTTAGTTCGCGACCGATTGCACATATTTTAGTTCGCGACCGATCGCCCTTATCTAAGTACGCGACCGGTAGCTCTCCGTTTAGTTCGTAGCTCGGCCCGCTAAGTAGGTCGCTATTTTTAGTTCGTCCATTCTTTTTTGGCTTTTGCTACGCTACTAAAAGCTCTTTCTTTTGTTGTGACAGCTTTTTTTACATAATAATCAGTGTTGCCCAAGCAAGTGCTATTACCCGTATTTTTGGGCAATTAGACATCAAATACTTAAGCAAATAAACCAGTTATTTACACCAATTGGTGATACAATGGTATTCAAGTAGTTTGCATACAGAGTACTCGTAATATTTTATTTTTAAAATGGATTTTTTATTTATTTAATAGGTCCTTGAAGGAACATTACCTACAAAATACGCTAAATGCGTCTATTTTCGTGAACAAAAATGCACTTTATAAATGATTTTTTAATTTTTATAAAGTTTTGGAAGTGATCAACAAAAAATATTACTGCTATGGTACAGGTGAGGTATTATATGGCACAAAGAATATACCTATAACATTAACAAAAGAAACTTTTCTAATTTGTTGCTTAACAATTAGACACACAAAAAATAATCATGAGCCCTGAGTGAGAACGTATTTATTCATTTTTTGTGCTTAATATCATCATTCTTTAAATATTCATCATTCTTCTAATTATCAAGTTACATATCACAAAAATTTACATATTATTGTGTAAAAATATTATTTTTGAAACTTTATTCGTTGGGGACTTTGTGCAAACAGGTGCTGAGGGAAGTCATTAGTCAATCCCCCCCTCCACCCTCTCAACCAAGTTCGCACGCACAGATACGCGTTTTTGTCTTCTGTGCTGGGTGAGTCCTATCCTTTGTTTAGGAGGGGCGACCGCCTCAGTTGCATAGAAAGTTAAGCCAGTCCGGTCAACCTCACACAGAAATTGATTTTGTATTAACAAATGCAATATAAGAAATTTTTGATCTTCACGCTAGTGACATTGATGACATTGGGTTTCTACCTTTACATTCTGACGACAGGCAGTAAACTCCAGTTTTGTAGCTAATTAATTCTATACGGGTTCGTTACTTTACAGTGTTAGTGTCGCTTACACGATGTTATCCTCAACATTCTACCCCGCGAGCCGTCAACAGTATCATACAGGCGAGAGAACATGTTTGATGGATAATTTCTCGCATATAAATGCAAACGATGTTAAGTTTTGTGTTCTCTCTACTTCTTTACACTATGGAATGAGAGTTATATTTAGACACTGCTGAATACCTTAGAAAAGGAAATATGTGGCAGTGAACTATAAAACTACAGCTGAGCTGCATCTCAGCTCAAAATGACGGTAACTGGCAGAAGGGAATCACGTGATTCTGCGCGCTCCCGCGTCCTCTCGCTGTTCCCCGTCAGTCTTCGGAAAAGGAGCGGACGAACTAAGCGGCGAGGGATCAGCGAACTAGTTCGCGTAGTTCGCCTGTGGGAGCGCTCTTCCGAACTAGTCCGTTCGCGAACTACACAAGACTAATCTGAATCATTACAATTTATTCCAACACTGTCCAAGATCGTCGATCAAGATGAAAAATAATTGACACAGTGTCGAAAATGATAGAAAAGTGGCTTCTGCCATGTACGAGAAAAATTTCGTCAGAGACTGGGATGCATGGTTAAGGCACCAAAACGATTTTTCCATTGTTCATGACGTCATAATGCCCGCAAACTTCTATCCACGAAGACCAAACTCCCCTACTTAAAAAATCAGACCAAGTGCTATCTACAACTACTACCATGAGTAGTAATAGGTTGTTATGGGGAAAAGGCTGGACAAACCCACACAAAGACTGGGTATCGAGCCAGGGCCTTACTACACACGGGACGTGGGACACGATGGATATCACAGCTGCAGAAGCTACCCTGGCGCACTACAAGCAAGATACAAACTTTTTTTTTTCGTGAATGGAAGAACCAGGGAATTTCTTCTTAACTCACAGAAGTGAAGGAACTGTGAAAGTAGGCAGCCATAGGCTGAAGTTCATTATTTATGGATTTCTTGGTAATGTTTTTGGTGAATCTGAACGTGTCTCCGTCTTATAGCTTTATTTTGTATGTGAAGGTCATCCATGACCGATAATCTCAGTCCATGTTTGTAACTACTGCACATTATAATGTCTTTGCAACTGCGATGTACCATCTGCGCTATAGCAGCTTCTTTGACTGCTGAGGCGGGTAGTAGAGAGTGAGCTGATGAACAGAAGGGTCGATTGTCGGCTAGGCTAGCTGACAGACGTATGCAACTGTGTTGTGTACTAAGGTTGAATTGATTTGATTTATTTCACACTATATTTAAGAATACAAACTTATTATATTGGACAGTGGCTTCTGTATCAAGAGGAATAGAATATTTGTATGGAACGGAATTGTATAAAACGATTGTATTACAATGAAGACTCAACAAAGGTATGTTTATTTAATTCAATAAATAACTTAACCCTACAATGCATGAATTTTTATTTTGACGCAATATCTGGTAAAAAATGTTCACCTATGCAGGGGAAAAATATTTAAAAAATTATAAAACTCATTTAAAAATGTAAAAGTCGTTATTTACCTGTTGCCATTGTCAACATCATGGCCGCGGTGGAGTAGCCGAGCGGTCTAAAGCGTCTCGCTGCGGAGCGCGTGGTTGCTCGCCGTGGAGGTTCGAGTCCTCCCTGGGGCATGGGTGTGTGTGTTTGTCCTTAGGTTAGTTTACCTAGGTTTAAGTAGTTTGTAAGCTACGGACTGATGACCACGCAGTTTGGTCCGATAGAATTACGAACATTTGAACATTTCAACATCATGCATTTAAACTTCAGTCACTCTGCAGGAAAATATTGGTATCTAACATGTTTTCTACTCCAATTAGATGTCTGTAACATGATAATTTTTTTTTACTTGACAGAAGTTCAAATGTTCAAATGTTTGTTAAGCTTAAGGGACTTAACTACGGGGTCATCAGTCCCTAAACTTACAAACTACTTATGAACTACCTACAACTAAGGACGGCACAAATATCCATGCCAGAGGGGGGATTCGAACCCCCGACCGCAGTGGCCGTGCAGACCGTGACTGAAGCGCCGCAGTCCCCTCGGCCACCGCGGCCGGCTTGACAGAAGGCAGATCAGTTTGTAATTACGTTAATGCTCAAAAGTGAGTAAAATCCGCTGGAACGCTCTTTGACGCATTTCTCCTCAATTCATGACTGTGCTACTTTATATGGAGGAAACGATTAACAAAGTGATTAGAACAGACTCCAATGTATACGATATGCATGGTGTTGCCATCTGTCAACAAGAAGTATATCTGAAAAAATGGCAACACCATGCAGTGTAGGGTTAATGATTTTTAATTTTTCTAATTTCAGCTCAACCTCGTCCCTCATTTTTCTGATTGTGGCATTTTTGATTTTGTTGTATGTTACGTGTTGAGTTTTTTGAGAAAAGATTTCCTTTTAAATGTAAATGTTCACGTACCAGTAAATTAATCAGTCCTTACATGCCACTGAATCTGACTGTCAGAAATAATGTTCACAGAAGTACAGATTGTTTTACTTACAGGGCGTAATTTTGTTTGTTAAATCCGTTGCGCACATATGACTAAGAAACTCCTTGATTTAAATAGAAAGACTTAATAAGAATAGGAAACTTTCACTTAACAAACTTTCATCAAGCTTTCACTTTCACTTAATAAACTTACAACAAGAAGCTTTCAACTGAAGTGTTTGGTGAAACGAGAAGGGTGACTAAGAGTGTCTGGCGGTGCAGGTGGTGGACGTGGTGAGCGGGTGTCCGCTGGGCGCCGAGCAGGAGGGCGAGCTGTGGGTGCGGTCGCCTTGTGCTGCACTGGGCTACTGGGGCAACCCCAGGGCCACGGCTGACGCCTGGGACGAGCAGGGCTGGTTCCACACCGGGGACGTCGTGCGCTACGACCGAGACGGCTTCTTCTACGTCGTCGACCGCGTCAAGCAGCTCATCAAGTTCAGGGGACACCACGTGAGTACACCGTGCTGCTGTCTTCAATGCTAATCAGATGACTAGCAAACGACTGTGCCGTAGTGGATGCACCGGTTCATGTTAAGCACTGCTGGGATTGATTAGCACTTGCATGGGTTACCGTCCGGGTCGGCCGAGCGCTGTTGGCAAGCGGGGTGCACTCAACCCTTGTGAGGCCAATTGGGGAGCTGCTTGATGGAGAAGTAGCGGCTCCAGATGTGAACTTATTGTCTGCTGAAACGCGCGGGGTTCCCTGTCGTGCGGAAATCGAATGCGCCAAGGAAAAGGCGGAACCTCCCACATGAATATGAGAAACGCGCGACCATCGAATCGATCCGTGAGAATGTACGGCGGCCCATTTAGTCTAAGACGAATCCTGTGACCGTAATGCCCACTCGTAGCTTTTGCAACCGGCAATTTTTAATTGACAACTGAACCTTGTTGTATGCCGGATCTGCTAAGAAGTTTGTAAACGGTTTCCAGCTCCATTAAGCTGATCTCAGCTATGATGTTCACAGATAAATAACAACAAGTAATAAATAAGCTGGCTCTAACATCAAATTGCACTCATTTCGAATGAACAATCTTCTATAGCTATAAAGTCGGACAGTCACTTAGTTATAGGAACTGTACATCGTATTCCACACCAGTGATTGTAAAAGATTTCCAACGAGTCAGAGTTTCGATATCATTTTAAATTTAATTTTTTGTGTAATTTCGCTTCATTATCTTCGTCTCCTCGCGTTCCTGTTACGAACACTGGTAAAATCTGAACCGACACGACGGCCAGGAGTGCGGGGCGCTGACTGCATCAGGTGACGCCTTGGGGTGGTGGATGACACGGCGGTCAGCTCGTACCCGTTGGATCCTTCAGGCCTGTCTAGGACGGAGTTTAGTTTAGTAATCAGATATGATTAACGTAAGCCCCTATGATGAAAAAATAATAGCTCGAGCCCCCAATACACCAAATATAAGTCACTATATAAAATAGTTAGCTCGAAAACACATGTGTTTACATATATGAATTACAGAAATGAAAATAAAAGAGAGTCCCCACTACTGTACCAGAGCCTAAGTTCAACACTGCATAAAACTTATCAAAGTCCACTGCAGAATTTACAAATCGCACTGGACGTGAAATATTTCAAACACGTAGCTATTCCAACAGCCCTGTCATTACACATATCAACACGTCCGACCTTATAAAGACTGTCATTCTCACCAGCAAGCTGTCTTTCTACTCGAATTTTTAGCTGTCCTTAACTTAAAAGTGCTCCAGTTGATATCATTTCATTTCCTCGAGTGTCCACCAGTTCACACACACAATTTGGTACACTGTGAGTTAAAGAGATCTCTGTTTGCGCCATTATTTGCACCAGTGGCGGACTAAGGCGATCAGAGGCCTAGGGCGGCGGCAGAACAAAACGAGGCCACCTGTCTACCTGCAAATACATGTATTACTATAAAAAAGTAACTTTTGAGATTTGAATGGCCCCCAGGACGAGAGGAACGGGACAATAAGAACAATAGCTTCCTAGATTTGGAATCCCCAGAACAAGAGGCGAAGGACGCTCAGAAAAAAAAGAAAAAGAGTCCATGTGCTTCACATACTTTCGAGGTATCCCCCCTCCCCCCAAGACAAGAGGGCCGAGGCGCCCCCTCCGCCCACCCCGCCTGATTTGCACGCTAAAATTATGCATCAGAAACAAACAAATTCTTTCTTACGCTTTGGTATCATTCCTGGTTGTTTTAGTTTTCAAACTGTAATATGCACTTATTTTTATTTATTCGTAGGCTTGTTCCAGAAAAACAACTGGAGAATGTGCATCACGTTTCGCTGTATATAACCTCTTTGCTGTTATAGTGTCAAAAGTCATCCCTGGTGTTGACTCCGAATTTTATATAAGCTGACGACTTACAACCACAATATCTTCCACCCTGATGTAGCTATAGACACGGGACTGCTATGGTGTACAACGGGAGACTTTGTACTACAACAACATAGAGAGATCGTTCGTCTTCACTGTGTACTTTTTGCTGAAGAGCAAAATAGACACCCACATGTAGAATTTCATATAAGTCGGTAACTTTCAACTCCCATACCTTTCACCCCCTTATCTTTATCAACTCTCTACCGCCGTAGTGCACAATGGGAGACTGATACCTAATACTACATACAAACACTATTCGTTTGCGATGTGTAGTTTTGGATGCAGAGTGAAATATAGGCACAAACATCTTCATTTATATATATATATATTCTGAATAGTGAACATAATACATGACATTTGACGATATATATATATATATATATATATATATATATATATATATATATATATATATCGTCAAATGTCATGTATTATGTTCACTATTCAGAATCTAAATAATAGGAAAAATGTCGTCCAAACATTTCAAAACTTATAAATTTATTTGCTGAAGACAGTATATACTTGCAAACACATCTAACAGATCAGGAAATGCAGTTGAAAGCGCCATTATTGTCAGTTTCCATGTCTTTTTCCTTGCTAACGGAATCGAAACTAATTTTCTGTTTTAATGATTGTTTCATTGTTGAAATAATTTCCGTTAAAATACATTTATATATTTAAGTCTAATTTTAAATATAAAATTATTTCATATAACTTTAAAGTATATTTGTAACATCAAAGAAAAAAAGTGAAAGCAGTCAACAATCAGAAGATTGGTTAGAACACCACAGTGCTTTACTAGGCATGGTCCTGTTTGGAGGTGGTATGCCGTTGCCTTCCTCCGACCTTCGAACTGACTTACCCAGCCAGTTATAGGGGGACCTACACTTTAACGTGGGTTCCGAACCATGGTGCTACTCGGTATTTTTCACATGAGCAATACTGCCAAAGGTGAAAGAAGTGGAAAGTGACAGATAAAAATCCTAAATTTGCAACATATAGAAACAGAAATGATTTATATGACAAATTAAGACTAGAGCAGTGCCGGATTTAAAAAAAAAAATTAGATTGGACAAATTATGACAATAACAAAACTTAGAGGTAAGAAGACCATGAAAAATCTTTAAGTAGCTCAAAAATAACACCAGAAAATATTAGTAATAAAATCTGTTAACAAACTTGGATTGTTACACAATATTGTTACAAGGTCTTTTACGAACAGAAATTAACAAAATTATCTGGAAAGGAATGTTATTGTTATGATAAAGTTTAATTGTAATGCCTACATAAACAGTCTATAAATATATACAAAGTTGTACAAATACTTCACTGCATACGAAGTTGTAGTGGGTATTCGGATCTTCACTTGACAAAACAATCTGATTCCTAAGGGTTAGGTTCATTACAAGACGAATCACATTTTCCTAAATTTCTCCCAATAAACCGAAGTGGACCATCCGCCTTCCCCCAGACTATCCTCACATGCTCGTAACATTTCATATCGCTGTGCAGACGCCTGTGCTGTGCAGACGCCACTCTGTCAAGCAGCACACTACAAATGCTGTAATCGAATATTACGGGATTGTTTCTACTACTCATATGTAGCACATTTTCCTACAATTAGAGCAAGCTGTCATTCCTCACACGACTAGAAATTTGGTTCAAGTTATTCTGCAGTCAGTCATTGACGTTACCTTCCTGTACACCACAGCTTCATCAGTAAAAAGCCACAGATTGCAACTCACTCTGTCCGTTAGATCATTTATATAATAACAGCCCTATCAAATCCTCCTGGGGTTCTCCTGACGATACACTATTCTCTGATGAGCACTCGCCATCGAGGACGACGTATTGGGTTCCATCCCTTGTCTTAGAGCTACTGACATATTTGGGTACCTATTTCACATCGCCTTAACGTCGTTAGCAGGCATCTTTTGTTGAAGACTATGTTCACTGTTTAACCTTTTTATTTCAGCATTTATTAATATTTGTCCCACTTCAACTTCCCTCTGCTGTCTCTATTGCTACAGTAGTTAACCAGAGGCCGACTTACGTGGTCTTAATGATATTGGTCGCTGGCGTGCTAAAAATCAGCTAGCGCCCTCCCTCCCCTCGCTGTTGAGACCAAAAGGGGGAAAAACCACAACATTTAATTTTGATGTTCAATTTCTTTTTTACTTACATAAAAATACAGAAACATTTTTAGACACTAAGTTCAATTTTTCTGGCTTTTAAATTGGCCAACATTTTTATGATATCATTTGTTTGTTTGTAGGTATGATGGCAAAATTTGTCGGTCTATCTTTCAGTTTGAAAAATGAGCTTTCGCCTTCTGCTACTGAGAGGTTAGGTTTGCGGAAGCAGTGGATAGTTAGTTGGTGAAGTTAAGCAAGGGCAGTCATTTCAGGTTTCATTTGTTCTATATATAATTTGATATTACAATCAGAGGCTGAAGGCCCAATAAGACAGTTCAGATAAGTAATGCAAGGCAGAAGTCCAAGTTGAGAGAACCAATTTTTTGATAAGTTAATAACGGGCTGAGAGCCAGAAGCAATTTTTCATAATACCAGCAATCATAGAGGTAGGCTCGAAATTTAGTAAAAGCAACCCTTTAAAATACAATAAAAGACACAATGAGCCCAGAAATTTAGACGAAAGTCGAAAGTTTTAAATGAAAAGCAATCCTTGTAAATGCAATAGAATTTACAAATGACTCCCTGCAATTTCAATGAAAACAGCTCAGCTTAATTATCAAATCACACTAAAGTGGGGATCTAAAATTTAAATGAACACAGCCCTTTAAAAATACTATTACCAAAACACACTACAGACGAGCTCAAAAATTTAAGTAAAAGTCTGAGTTCTACTCTAATAGAGACTGGTAGCAGGAAACTGCACTCAATGATAGCAATAGGCAAAAGGCCAATTAAACAACACACAATAAAATTTACAAATGAGCCCTGCAACTTAAATGACAGCACTTCAGCTTAGTTACAGGAAAATCAGATTCAGGTGGGGAGCTGGCTACTCGTTAATTTAATACACCCACACAGTTAGAACAGATGAGCTGACTCACAACAGGAAGGAGAGGAATAAGCTGCCCAACGGTCAACACGAACTACAGTTCTGACACGAAGGGGCTTACACAAAAAGATTGAACGCCAAATTACAACTGTGAGGTCGCTCTGCCTCACAGAGTGAAAATTTAAGCAAGGAAAAGGTAAAAAAAAAAAAAAAAAAAAAAAAAAAAAAAAAAAAAAAAAAAAAAAAGGAAAAAAAGGTATACAACTACCTCCCGTGCACATGCGAGCTAGCAGAGGGGCACAAACCAGATAAATTCCCCAGTTACGTTAACCAAGTTAATGAATATAGAGTACTTGCTACTCAGAGTAAAGAGAAAAAAATCGAACTGAACTGGAAGTGCGGCACAACATAAGAATAAACAACTAACGATGTAGACACAGGCAACGACGGCCCCTGGGGAACGACCACCGATCCTGACAAATTTACAAACACAAATTTGCGGAACAGGAGTGTATCAGTCACTTATTTACTTCTAAATCCACGGCAAGTGCAGGCACCCTCGCGATGGTGTAGGTGTCAACCAACGCCCGGAAACATTTCATAGATCTCAGATGGTAGCGGCTGGAACGACGCGAGGCGCAGCCGGAGCTGAGTGCGGAGTACTGTAGCAGTTGTTGACAGCTCCGACGCTTGGCGAGGGACGGCGCGGTGTCGCATGGCCGCTAGGAACGCCACCATATAACCGGGAGACGAGGTAAACAGCCCGCACCGAGGTTCAAATGCTCAAATGTTTGTTAAGCTTATGGGACTTAACTACGGGGTCATCAGTCCCTAAACTTACAAACTACTTATGAACTACTTACGAACTAGGACGGCACAAATATCCATGCCCGAGGGGGGATTCGAACCACCGACCGTAGTGGCCGTGCCGACCGTGACTGGAGCGCCTCAGTCACCTCGGCCACCGCGGCCGGCCCGCACCGAGGTGCTGTTATAACTTGACGGAAAGGCCTCTCCGAACAAAGCTCTTCAGCTCATGGCGTGCATGGCTCTCCACGGGGAGAGAGAGAGAGAGAGAGAGAGAGACAGAACAACTTCGATGCACACGGGCCCGGCCACAAACGGCCCCTTAATCACAATAACTCGACCCTGGAGATGCCATACCACGCGGCAAGGAAAACACCAGTCAAAAGACAATTGACGCGCGATAGATCAAACAGCGCCACGAGCGGTGCAAGCACAGATAGATCGACGGTACTTGCGTCAGTAATTAAATCAATGACAAGGTCAATCGAAGAAACAGAAGCCGGGCCTGATCAGCTACTATCACAGAAAGTGTTAATATATATACACAAAGATGTTGAAACATTATTGAATAAAAAAAAATTAACACATTATCTGGAGGTCTGTCCTTTACAAAAATGAAGGAAGCAATTCCGACTCATTAAAATCTCTTCCCCATAAATATTCGATCTATTTTCATGTGTTAACTTTTGTTCAAGGTTGAGACATTGTTTTTCTTTGCTCTCTGTCCAATTTCCTTCAGCTTTCAATGCATTGCAAAAATGAAAACCTGTTGTGTTTTGTTAACAAATGTAATCTTTCATTTAATTGTAAGATCGCCGTAAATTAACAAAACAAAAAAAAAAAACAGATTTACTGTAAACTTAGTTTTTGGATATAATATTGGCTCATCTGAAGTTTTATACTCAACATGTCGTTTTAGACGTCGTGGACTAGCAGTTTTTTTTTTTTGAATTCATGCTCACATTCTAAATCTTCAATCCGTTTCAATGTTTCAGCAACATTTCACATTAGAAGTTGCAGTATTATTATTGCGTGGGCAATCTAAGCGTTGCAGTTTCTGTCAGCAACACCGAATGTGTGTTATGTTAACATCTGCTGTCGCACGCCTTGCCTTTTCTCAACGGCAGTCAAGTTATTCCATTCACTCCTACGCGAAACAGTCTTTGGCAGATTACACATGATATAAGGCGCTCGCCAGGCGAAATGTGTGCAGATACCTATGGAATCAAACTGAAAAGGTCATCGGTGCCTACTCTTACAGACCACTTAAAGTAGTTCACACTAACTCAGGTGCTTGGCGAGCACCGGCGGGCACCGGCAAAAGCACCGGTGCTCTGCTGCAGCAGTCGGTGGTATGGGGCACGCGACGTGATGTGGGCGAGGCAGGCACAGCGCTTTCGTGACAGTGGTAGCAGGGGGCGTGTTGTCGCAGTGCTTAGCGAACCGAGAGCCGTGTGGTTGTTTGTGAATTATTAAAACCAATAATAATGATACTTCCAATTTTTGTTTATAGGGAGAAAGAACAATTTTATTGCGCTCATTATTTTATACTGATTTTCAACATTCTTTGTTGATCTTTGGCATCACATTGAAGAAACTAATTTTTTTCATATTACGTACAATAGTTTTGGCAGTTACAATTGGAAATACAGCTTTAACGGTTCATTAAACTTGAGCTTGTTTTTGTTTCGTTAATATTCGCCTCGGTTGCACAGTGGTAGAGTGCCAGACTGCAAAACCAAAGGTCGCGGGTTCGATCCCCGCCAAGTCCTAGGATTTTTATCTGTCACTTTCCACTTCTTTCACCTCTGGCAGTATTGCTCATGTGAAAAATACAGAGGAGCACCGTGGTTCCGAACCCACGTTAAACTGTAGGTCCCCCCTACAACTAGCTGAGTAAGTCAGTTCCAAGGTCGGAGGAAGGCAACGGCATACCACCTCCAAACAGGACCATGCCTTGTAAAGCAGTGTGGTGTTCAAACCAATCTTCGGATTGTTGACTCCTTATATTCATTATTGGAAACATTTGTTCACAAAGGAACGTTGTTCATAACATTGCTACACATATTAGGGCACGGAAATGAATCCTCCGGGATTCTTGTTTATCAAAACCTTTATATAAAGGAATTTAAATCACTACTGTAGACTAATGGTAATAACTGTCGAAATTGAATTGTACTGTAGTTCTGACAGCTCAATTTCGAGACTTGATGGGACATCCTCTGCGTGCACAGAAAGAGGCATCATAATATCTTTTGAAAAAAAAAAAAAAAAAAAAAAAAGGTTTATTTTTGGTTTTCTTTCAAAATAAACGAGACGTGCCTCTTCACGTCGTGGCAATAGTGCTTTTAATTTAGTAATCAGTTCCCTTCTGTCTGTTCCTTCAATCCCCTCGCGTGTTGTTTGTTTGTTTGTTTGTTTATATAGTCTATGGGACTTAACTACGGGGTCATCAGTCCCTAAACTTACAAACTACTTATGAACTACTTACGAACTAGGAGGGCACAAATATCCATGCCCGAGGGGGTATTCGAACCACCGACCGTAGTGACCGTGCCGACCGTGACTGGAGCGCCTCAGTCACCTCGGCCGCCGCGGCCGGCCCTCGCGTGTTACGGAATGTTTGTTTTCGTAGTGACAGCGATTTTATATTTATGGTAGAGTGTTACATTAAGCATTGTGGTTTCCCACCAGGCTTAAAAAATCTTCCTATTAAGCAAAAAAATGTTACATATAAATCCGAACCTTCTGTGCTCATTCAAAACTTTCGCGTTGTCTCTGTCACACACGTGCAGCGACACGGCGAGGCAGGAGTGGTGAGGGAAAGCACCGGGGCCGCGCAATCACCGAGTGCTCGAGTTGGAGGAGCCTGCACTAACCTATTCTAAAGACGACACAAACACCGAGGGAGGAATTGAACCTCCGGTGGGAGCGGTCACGCCCTTCACGACGACATGGCGCGACGGCCATGCCCGCGCGGCACCAGCCTGGCGTCCCCTTAGTGCAGGCGGCGGGACGCCACGCATCCCTGGTGAACTGGTGAAGACGGCCCTGGTTATAAGCTAAACATACGATGTTCAAGATCTGTGTCACGGATACTCGTTATTCCAGTGGTCTCAGCGATGTGAGGATGATCTTAAGAGGGCACAGTGTGTGACTGGGTGTACTCTTGCAGGTGCTGTCGCCGCAGCTGGAGAACATCCTACAGTCGCACCCGGCGGTGAAGCTGGCCGCCGTGGTGGGCAGGCCGCACCCCACCGACCAGGAGCACCCCACCGCCTTCGTCGTGCTCAAGCCCGGCGCCTCCGTCACACCCGAAGAGCTGCAGAGGCTCGTGGATGGTAAGTCTGTTTCACGGATCGAGGTAGCGCCGTGGTAGCAAACCCTTTATCATATGCCGAAATCGCTCCAGGCAAATACCTGGAAGGTTCCTTTCAAAGGGCTCGGTCCATCTCTTCCCCATCCTTGAAAAAACTTCGAGGGTGCTTTCCGTCTCTAATGACCACAATGTCGACTGGACGTAAAACCCAAATCTTCCTTATCTTCCTTCTTTCCAGCTTTAGCATGTTTCAGAAGGAAACCTTATGGTCTTGGGAGTTCGGGAATAGATTTTACAGATTAGTAGTACACCTCAAGGATATCCACCTATAAAATTTGTCATGAACACTAACCAGAAGATCCAAGAAAAAGCGATATTACAAGAGGTTTCGGACATTTTGCGTCAGACTCGGCCCCTTTAAAGAGTAACATTTCCTCGAATGAACGGGCGGTAATTCGGTCTATCTGAGGGGACCCCAAATTATAAATTTTTCTAACAGAAAAGACAACTCCACCCTTTTAATCACTAATGACAATTATGTGAATAAGTTGAATGATTTACTTAAAGATCCATCGTTTCGTGTATTACACAAACATCCTAAGGATAAAAAAAGGGATGACGACTTCACTTCTCAAAAAGAGCTTTTTACCTGAAGACACCATAAAAAAAAGGGGAAAACTTCGTTCTGGTGCGGCCGTTCCACCTAGATTATACGGATTGCGAAAGGTTTACAAAGATGGGATTGTTAGTAATTTGGGTGCAACGACTCAATTTAGTAAAATTTTTAGCGTCGGTCCTCAGTCCTTATGTTGGTAAATGTCAACACCATATTTCTAATGCTATGGATTTCATTCCTTCTACACATTAGATGAATTTCTAGATAAAAGTTAGTACTTTAGGAAAAAATAAAAAGAATAAAAATAAAAAAATAAAAATAAAAATATATATATAAAATAAAATATTAAAAAATTGAGTGTCATGTAATATTATGTATTGACACATTTCATTTAACTGACACATTCCACATCATTACGAAGTGTCGTATTCATGATCTATGGAAAAGTATTAATCTAATCTAATCTAATCTAATCCGCTATTGAAGCCGCTCCGTCATGGTCCCTCTGATTTACTTGTGAGTTTCGATGTGATGCCTCTTTTTTACTAATCAAATATTTGTTAAGCTTATGGGACTTAACTACGGGGTCATCAGTCCCTAAACTTACAAACTACTTATCAACTACCTTATACTAAGGATGGTACAAATATCCATGCCCGAGGGGGGGATTCGAACCCCCGACCGTAGTGACCGTGCAGACCGTGACTGGAGAGCCTCAGTCCCCTCGGCCACCGCGGCCGGCTGTTTTTTAGACGGGTTCCTCTTGAAGAGTCATTGATTAGTGAAAAACTTGTTACAGAAATCACGAAGCTCTGGTACCATGTTGTGACACCCACATATTTTTTATTGAATGAGAAGTATTTCGAGTAACTGGCGGTGTGCTTATTTGGAGTCCTTTATCTCCCATAGTTACTAACCTTTTTGTGAAGGTCTTAGAGAAAATCCCTGAAAACATCATTTTGAAACTGACTTGCTTTCTAAGGTAAGGCGGCGATATGTTTCTTGTTTGGTCACATTGAGTGGATACTCTGCACCTGTTGCTAGATCATTTATAACTATTTGCATTCTAATATCAAATTCTCGATGGAAGTTGTGGGTGAGTTACCCTTTTGGGATATTGGTTTATAAAAAAAAAAATAAAAAAAAAAAAAAAAATAAAAATGATGGAACTCTTGCACGTAGAGTTTACAGGAAACCAACGCATACTGATCGGTATTTACGTGACAACTTAATGTAGAAGAGTCTTACGGACCTTGGTTAAAAGAGTGTATACTATCTCGATTTCTGACAGCTAGGCATGGGAGCTGCAATATCTTTAGGTTGTGTTCAATCAAACTGGCTATACCGACAGATATTTTTGATCTGCTTTTGAGTGTAGACTACCTAAACCAGCTGATTGCATATTGATTTCTTTGGCCTTTCTACCATAATTTGGGAACGTGTCTTGAAGAAAAATGAAATAAGATGAATTTTTCGTCCGTCAGAAAAGGTTAGAGGACTTCTTGGCCCTATTATAGACGACTAAGGTGAGAGGAATACCTTGCGAATGGGGTAAAACATACATACATACATTGGTGAACTATTCGTACCGTCAATAAGTTTCGAAAATCATTGCCATACCCGATTCTTGAATCCTGATGCTTCCGCGGTGGCTGAACAATGCCTTGCAGAGGGACGCAGGATATTAAGCGATGAAACACATGGGGTTACTCTTGTTGTCGAAGAATACTGCTTTAACACAACACAATTTATTTCCAAGAATTTTACACACTCCAGTAGCTATAACATGTTAAGTCCGTGGCACATACAAGCCTTTGAGTTAAGATAGAGATAAATGTCTTTATGAGTTGACAAAACCACACAATTCTTCTAGATGGGTCTAGTGACCAAAGGAAAGTCTATCACTGATACCGAGCACTCTCCATAGTCGTCCCAGTCGCAGCGGCGTCCATCTGTTGAGTACGTAGGCGTGCGTAAAATTCTTGGAAATAAATGGTGTTGTGTTAAAGTAGTGTTCTTCGACAACAAGAGTAACCCCATGTGTTTCATCGCTTAATACCCTGTGTCCCTCTGCAAGGCATCGTTCAGCCACCGCGGAAGCATCAGGCTTCAAGAATCGCGTATGGCAATCATTTTCGAAATTTATGGACGGTACGAATAGTTTGACCAATGTATGTTTTACCCCATTCGCATGGTATTCCTCACACGTAAGTCGTCTATAATACGGCCAAGAAGTCCTCTAACTTTTTCTGACAGACGAAAAATACATCTGCTTTCATTTTTCATCAAGACACGTTCCCAGATTATGGTAGAAAGGCCAAAGAAATGAATGTGCATTCAGCTGGTTTAGGTAGTGGTCCAAACTCAAAAGCAGATCAAAAATATCTGTCGGTATTGAACACAACCTAAAGATGTTGTCCAGGCCGCGGCGAAACTCGGAGGAGCAGCAGTAGAATCCAGTGACGGTGTCGTGGTTCCTGTACGCCTTCCACAGGCGTAGACTGGAACGGAACTGGACATGGTGCTAGTTGTGTGCCAAGATATAGGCCGTTCCGGCCAAACACGCGCGGGCGTAGGAATACTGCCGCCCGCCTCGGTAATGTAGCGCTGTCTAAGTGTTAGGGCACCCGCTGTAAGAAGAGGTGCAAGTCAGGATAATTTACTTGGCTGGTGTTTGTGTTCTCCGTGTGTAGGCCGATTTGTTGTCCTCTCGTATTGCGCCGTGCTGTACGCGCAACCTGCTCAGTCTGCCTGTAAAATGTGTTGCCGGCTCGTTAGGGGCGCGCTTGGAGCAGGCAGAGAAAGCTCTTCAGATATTACCACAGGGAAAAGAAATCGATTAGGGACTGTTCAACTGTTCAAATGTTTGTATAGCTTATGGGACTTAACTACGGGGTCACCAGTCCCTAAACTTACAAACTACTTATGAACTAGCTAACACTAAGGACGGCACAAATATCCATGCCCGAGGGGGGATTCGAACACCCTACCGTAGTGGCCGTGCAGACCGTGACTGGAGCGCCTCAGTCCCCTCGGCCACCGCTGCCGGCGATTAGCGACTGATCGGGTGATCGTGAGGCTGGCCCACCTGGACAAAAAATTGTCTCCAGATGTGCACTTATTGTCTGCTGAAAAGCGCGGGGTTCCCCGTCGTGCGGAAATCGAGTGCGCCAAGGAAAGGGCGGAACCTTCCGCAGGAATACGAAAAACCGCGACCATCGAATCGATCCGTGAGTATGTACTGCGGCCCATTTAGTCTAAGATGAATCCTGTGACCGTTATGCCCAATCGTAGCTTTTGCAACCGGCAATTTTTATGTGATAGCTGATCCTTGTTGTATGCCGGATCTGCTAAGAAGTTTGTAAACGGTTTCCAGCTGTAATAAGCTGATCACAGCTAGGATGTTCACAGATAAATGATAGCAAGTAATAAATAAGTTGGCTCTAACATCAAATTGCACTCATTTCGAATGAACAATCTTCTATAGCTATAAAGTCGTACAGTCAGTTAAAGGAGCTGTACATCTTATTCCACACCAGTGATTGTAAAAGATTTCCAACGAGTCTGAGTTTTGATATCCCTTTAAATTACTTTTTTTGGTGTAATTTCGCTTCATTATCTCCGTGTCCTCGCGTTCCTGTTACGATATGAAATCTGAAGGAAGTCTCCAGAGATGCATTATGTACAGTCGGCCATCGTTTTATTGTTTTTTCGGAAATGCTTACATGTTTTGTGACGCGCTTGATAGGATTATTAAGTGATATCGAAACCTCATGCAAGCAAGGGAAGTGCAGTCCTACATCAGTTACCACTGTCACTTTGTTGTGACATATTGGAAGTACTGTACGTGGTATGCCATAAACTGTCGGGGATAGTTTGGATGTAGAATGAGCCAGTGTGTAATGGACATCAGGCGGTATAATGCCTGTTGCCGCTATGTGGCAAATGCATAGATTCACTGTTGCAGGTACTTTACTTCGTCACAGCTGAGGTAATTATCACGAAATATTCGTAAACTATATGCACATTTATTTCTCAGATATCACTCTATACTTTACTGACAAAGAGACACAAGTTTCTACATTAGTGACTGATAGTTTTGACTGATTACGAATGAAATGTAAGTTTGTGATGGAAAACACCGGTTTTTAGGGGTATACTTAAAGTGCAATAAATTTCGGATATATTTACCTTTACTTACTTTATAAAAAACATGCTCCTTGCCTAATTTCATGATTGTATCTCAATGAGAAGTAGTCTATTAGTCTTGTTGACTGAGGCTGCAATTATCTAAAATTGGATGGTTCCTTTGATTGCACTACTCACCTTAAAAATTTTTACTCGGTCAAGAGTCGATAGACTTTAGAAGGTGACATAAATTTTAAATTTATACATCTACTAATCGCTGATAAAAAAGGTCCTAACAGTAGCACAGAGACGGACGACTCAGTATACATCTACGTCTACATAAATACCATGCAACTCACACTGAAGTGCATGACTCATGCTTCATCGAACCACTTATGATATTTCTCTACCGTTCCATTCTCTAATAGCGCGCGGGATATGATTTATTTTATTGTGATGATCACGTCTCCCTATGTAGGTGAGTGCTAACAAATTATATTGGTATTCAGAAGAGAAAGGTGGTGAAATAAATCTTTTTACGCCAGCTCGTGCCTTATTTCCATGACACTCTCTCTCCCATATATCGCGATAACACAAAACTAGCTACCTTTCTCTGAACTTTTTCTAGATCGTTCGTCAGTCCCACTTGGTGGGGATCCCACGATGCGCATCAATACTCCAAAGTGACCCACAAGTGTAGTGTATGACGTTTCTTTAGTAGAACTCTTGCATCTCCCAAGATTCTGCCAATGAAATGTAGACTTTAATTCGCCTTTCCTAATACATTTTCTTTCCAATTTAAGTTGTTCGTAATTGTTATTTCTAGGTATTTAGTTGAATTTACGGCCTCTAGGTTAGATTTATTGTGAAACTGAAGTTTACCGCATTTTTTTAGTGCTCATATGGATGAGTTCACCCTTTTTATTATTTAGGGTCAACAGCCAATTTTTTGCACCATGCAGATATCTAAATCATTTTGCAGTTGCTTTTGATCGTGTGGTGACTTTACTAACTGAACAGTCTAAGAGAGCTGCTCACATTGTCTTGGAAACAACCGGAATTTATCCACACTGGGAATCCTTTTATCTTCTGGGATTGGTCTGAAAACTGTATAAAAGTGATCTAACTTGCTTTCTAGTATACTGGACAATGTGTACAAGGAAAATAGAAAGTCGGTGATTAGCATGATGAGTATAGGTCGAAGCACCGAATTAGAATATGTGCAAAGGCTAGGATTCGATCCCGGATCTACTGCTCATTAGGCAACTGTGTTAACCACTCCTCACTATGTGGCTAACATAGCAGCACGTGTCCCTCACCAAGAAAACAGTTCCTCCTCAGATCATCATGATATTCTCCGTGTTTAATTCTTATCAGTACTGCCTTACAATCCTGCATGACACTGAAACTAAATTTAAGGGCGATCTTCTTTTTGCAGGCAACAGAAGTATTAGAAATATCGTAACTAACAATTAAAATTGTAAGTTCTGCTGGCCTGGCAGTTGCGTACTTCCATTAGACTTGCACTAAGGGATCAAAAGTATCCTGACATCTGGCTGAAAATAACTTACATCGGTAATGCTGGAATTCAATTGTGGTCTTGGCCCATCCTTAGCCTTGATGACAGCTTCCAATGTTTAAGGAATACTTTCAGTCTGGGGCTGGAAGGTTTCTTGAGGAATGGCAAACCATTTCCCATTTTTCACGGAGGTCAATAAGGCCTGGCACGAAGTTGGCGATCCAAAACATCCCAGAGGTGTTCTATAGCATTCAAGTCAAGACTCTGTGCAGGCCACTCCATCACAGGGATATTATTGCCGTGGAATCACTCCACCAGAGGCCGTGCATTATGAACAAGTGCTAGATCATGTGAAAGATGAAATCGCCATCCCCGCATTGCTCTTGAGTAGTAGGAAGGAAGAAGGTGCTTAAAACATTAATGTAGGCCTGTGTTGTGTTAATGCCATGCAAAACTACAAGGGTTGCAAGCTCCGTCCATGAAAAACACGATCACGCCATGACACTACGGCCTCCGAATTTTACTGTTGGCACTACACACACTGGCAGATGACGTTGACTGGGCATTCACCATATCCACAACCTGCCAACGGATCGCCACGTTGTGTACCGCGATTCGTCCATCCACACAACGTTTTTTTCATTGTTCGGTCGTCCAATGTTTATGCTTCGTACACCACTGAGACGCCGTTTGGAATGGACCTTTGTGATGTCTGGCTTATGGACAGCCGTTCGAGCATGAAAAAGTTTTCTCACTTCCTACCTAACTGTCATAGTACTTGGAGTGGTAAGGTGGAAAGGTGCCTGCCTATTACACTGTACAACCCTCTTCAACCGTCAGCGGTCTCTGTCAGTCAACAGACGAGGTCGGCTGTACTTGTCCCTTCACGTTTCAGCTTCACTATCACATCAGCAACAGTGCACCTAGGAATGATTTGGAGTGTGGAAATTGCGGCGTGGGACAGATCTCAAGCCCGGCCGCACGTAACCAAAGGATCAAGGAAGGACTGAGCCGGTTTTTATTAACTCGCACATAATTGATGGACAGTTTACACACCATTTATTTAGTCTGCAATACACAGATAATAAAAAGAATTCGCAGATTAAAACAATTTAAACAATCCAAAGCCATAAGGGCATATTTTGAGGTCAAATTAATAATTCAACACCTAATCATTTAAACAATCAAAACGCCTGATGGGCTATCTTAAAATATTCTTGCAATTGAAAAAAAAAAGCAATGCCTGAAGGGCGACCTTAAAAAAATGTAGTTAATATAAACCTTATACCTTAAGGGCTGGTGTTTAATATATGAACCTCGAAACAAGAACCTTTGGTTAAACCTTAATACAGGAAAGATAAAAAACAAATCTTCCAGAAAAATTTTCATATTCGAGCTAACTGTCTTGTAACAGGCCCCAGACTTACAGAAGATTTAACTTTAGTACATGCCACTACTTCGCGTAATTTTCGATAGCCTTCAGACGTCACCATGTTAGTAACAGCGGCTTGTTCGCTAACCACGAGTTGCGAGTAGATGTACACAGCATGAGAGCAAAACATAACACTACAACAACTTTATCCTCTGGAGGGGGGATTGAGCCATCACTCTGTTCAACAACGGCGACGAGACAATTCAATTACATCGCTATCAACCGAGACCGTTGACCAAGCAGAAGAATCCCCAATCAGGCTAAACGCACAGTTAAACTGTCAAATTCACAATATCACTGTCTCACGGTAGCATAAAATGCTGATACCGCTGTCTTGGAAGACGCGTTGGTAGCTAGTTGAAACTTAATGTGTGCATCTCACACCGTCAGTCATCGCCACAGCCTTGGGAACACATCAAGGCAGCTCGTCCAGCCGTTCCATTGCTCGGTATGGCTGCAATTAACACGTCGCGCAGCGCAGCCGACACTGACTACTTCACAGAGAGCACACAGCCAGTTTTCTCCTCATACCGCGCGTTGCGTCCCTCTCGTCTCCCGCACACACCTCCTAGCCACGCCCTCCAGAGACCCTTCCACTTGTCTCTGCCAAAGATAATGAGTCGATCGAAACTCGCCGATCGCTGATCGATATCATCGATCCGGCTCAGAAATATCGCATACAGGCTTTTGACAAAAGTGACACCCAATTACCTGACCACGTTTAAGTCCGTGAGTTACGTGGAGCGCCCCACTCTGCTCTGCCACGATGTGTAATGACTACTGAAGTCGTTAGTGTGGAGTACTTTGTAGTAGGTGCCAAGACAGTGCACCTAATATGAAAAACCTATGTTTTTGGCCATGTCCGGCTACTTCTGAACACATAGTGAGTATGTATTCCACGGTTGCAGTAAATTTTAAACAGGGTAAAAACACTAACTAGGGGAACCCAACTATGGTACCAACGGACTTTTATGGGTCGCAGGTATCTTGTGAGGGAATTCCTCCAGACCATCAACCTAAAAGGATTTATTCCAATGAACCTCGATTTCTAAGAAAATCGAGATGAAATTTGCAGCAAATTACCGAGCGTAACGTGTCTACTTATACATGGCGGTTACCGCTTAGCTAGACAGCGTGGTATAATTGACAAGGTGCTAGGCTCCCATACAGGATACCCGGGTTCGATACCTAGCGGCAGAGCAATTTTAAAAAATTGTAATTGCAACTTTTTATATTTCAAAACAATTAAAAATAATTAAGCAAAGAAAAAGATATATAGAAAGAAAAGCAAAAATAATGAAAAGTCAAACGATTAAAAAAATAACCAAGAAAATAAAAAATAAATAAAAAATCTTCCCCTTCGGGACATTTATTTTTCACTTTTCTTCATTTCTCTTCTTTTGTTGTGCCTTTATACCCACTCCTATGTTACAGCTTGAGTAAACAGTCAGGATAATAGCAAATAAC
Source organism: Locusta migratoria (assembly GCA_026315105.1). Lineage (NCBI taxonomy): Eukaryota > Metazoa > Arthropoda > Insecta > Orthoptera > Acrididae > Locusta > Locusta migratoria. The sequence continues at coordinate 468,253,637 of CM048745.1, read as the reverse complement.
ACAGTAGCAACTGATTATTTTACTTATGCGCAGTGTTACTTACTGTCGCCATCGTCTCTATCTTTAACACCTGTACAAATTTCTGAAATTCTGGGTGATAATTGTCATAGAAGCACCGAAATCACAGAACATTGTAGCACCACGCACATCTAATAAATGCTACCGCTTTACAGGCGCAAGATGTTTTCATCAGCGATACTGGAAAACACTGGTCGTTCACATTCAAAAACAATGTTCGGTCGTCAATTAATTGCGACGCAAACCAGGCATATTTAATCATGGGAACAAAGACTGGTGCGCTGAACTGATGCAACAGTAATGAATGTATTCGAATCGAGTCTTCTCTTTCGCGATTAGCTGTTAATAATTCAAGAGCATGTTGTAGTCTTTTAATGAAAAGTTTTTTTTAATATAAAAAGTAGCAATTACAATTTTTAAAAATTGTTCTGCCGCTAGGTAACGAACCAGGGTCTCCTGCATGGGAGCCTCGCACGTTGCCGATTACACCGCGCTGTTTCGCTGAGCGTTAACCGCCATGTATAAGTAGACACGTTACGCGTGGTAATTTGTTGCGAATTTGATACTTGGTGTTCCCCTTGTAAGTCTCAAGTGTGAGAAATCCACATCATTAGTAAGGCGTACCCGGAACACCCAAGACATAAAAAATAAAAAAAAAATTGAAATGTTTGTATAGCTTATGGAACTTAACTACAGGGTCATCAGTCCCTAAAGTTACAAACTACTTGTGAACTAACTAAGACTAAGGTCGGCACAAATATCCATGCCCGAGGGGGGATTCGAACCCCCGAACGTAGTGGCCGTGCAAATCCTGACTGGAGCGCCTCAGTCCCCTTGACCACCGCGGCCGCCCAAGACATCACACTGAAACATACGCACTAGCGATGGTTGGTTACTCTACGAAATCTGGATATGTAATAATAGAAATTTATATTTCAGCGACGAGTGACTATTGACTATCCTATTTACAAGTTGTGCACTCGTTTTTGCAGAGAAGGTGTCGGACCACAAGCGGCTCCGCGGCGGCGTGAGGATAGTGGCGGAGCTGCCGCACACCGCCAGCGGCAAGGTCGCCAAGCGCGAGCTCAGGCGGTGGGCCGCCGACCAGTAGCCGCAGAGGACACGCCGTGGCCGGCTGCTCATCCATCTCTGCGCGGGCCCTTTGGACTCAAACGCCAACCGCTGCAAAAACTCATTCTCGACACTAAATACCTCACAACGTGATTTTTCTTTTTCATATCAGACTATTTGACTGACTCAATTTTTTTAATTCTCTACATTTTGTCATTTTTTGTAGAAGTAAAACTTTGAAAATAAAATGTATATTTCCTGTACAGTGCAATCCTATTGAGATTCACTCTTCATACTAAAGTCACGGACATTGTAAAATATTACAAGATCAAAACAGTAAGTCTAAACCAAGGCCGCGGCAGAATAGCTGTGCACACTAAGGCGTCCTGCTGCGGTGCGCGCGGCCGTTCGCCGTCGGGGGTTCGAGTCGTCCCTTGGGCATGAGTTCTTGTGTCGTCCATAGCATAAATTAGTGTAACTACCTTGTAAGATTATGGACTGATGACTAACGTAGTTAAGTCCCTTAGGTTTGAATTTGATCTAAACCAAAAGTCACGAATTCTACAATGGTTAGTATATCACTGTTTTTTCTTTCTTTTTTTTCATTTTTTTCCCTAAAAATTGGTCGTTTCCTATTTTCAAATAAGGGCTGGATGAGAAGACCCACAGCTTTATTCAACAGACTTTAACCAAGACCAGGTCTCGAATAAAGGTCAGAGGAACCCCCTTAGAAGTTTTGAAATCCAATCGGGAGAAGGCAGTCAGATGGTCTGTCTCATCCCCTCTTTAAATGTGCCCTGGAATAGGTAATAAGAGAATGGAGAAAGGAGGTAGTTCAATGTTCAAATGTTTGTAAATCTATCGGACCAAACTGCGAGGTCATCACTCCGCATCTTACAAACTACTAAAGCTAAGGTAAACTAACCTTAGAACAACACACACACCCATGAAAGAGTTAGTTCTCGTTATTAAACCATGCTATTAGGGACGCGTACAAATGCAAAGATCCCAGGTAATTATACGACTGTAATTTATTTACGCTTTTCGAACTTAATCATGGTCAGAATCTAAACCTGGGGTAAAATTTCATACAATTGTACTATAGTTCAGCACGACCATGACGTAATACATAAGAAACTTTACCCCAGGTTTAGATTCATATGTATTACGTCATGGCCCTGCTGAACTATAGTACAATTGTATGAAACTTTACCCCAGGTTTAGATTCTGACCGTGATTAAGTTCGAAAAGCGTAAACAAATGAACAGCCGCATCATCACCTATGGCCTTTATAATAGTACAGCGTTCCTACTAGTATTGTTTAGTAACGAAAACTAAAAAAAAAAAAAAAAAAAAAAAAAAAAGGAAAAAAATGGGCGCGTACCTAGTCGGTGATTTCATGTTACCTTTGGAAGGAGTTAGCTCGAGACGGGATTCAAATAGGTATCTCTCAATCTGCTCAATGTTGATTTCATGGCATTTGCCTATGACCTAGCACTTCTATTTGATTCAATAGGAACTTCGGTAAAACAACTAACGTTCTCAGAAAGCAAGCAGGAAAAGTTGGGCTTCATGTATCGCTTGAAAAAATTCAGTACGTCACGAACATAGATGAATCTCTCAGTACATTGCTTCTGAAACAGGAAGAAGTGAAAGAACTAACAGGTTTAAGTATTTGGGAGAATATCTGGAACCTAATTCACCTGAAGAAACAGCATTATCAGCACGAGTCAACAAACTAGAGCTGGCATACCAACTGACTAACAACACTTATAATAAAAACTTTCTCCCCAGTAACACTAAACTGAAGAACTACCAGGCAGTCATCCGTCCTGAAGCCTTATATGCTTACTAATAATCTATAGAAAGGAACTTGCAGAAAAGCACGAAATGATAGAAAGATAATAGGGAAGATACTGGGGTCAGTATAGAAGGCGATCCAACCAAGATCTCTACAAGTACTATGAGAGAAACACGGGTGTAGCTAGGTAAAGACGTCTGCAGTACACATCGAGACAAGTTTGACCAGCTTCTCTGTGACTGCAAACGAGGAAGACCAAGTCACCATCGTCGATGGAAGTGGAGAAATATCTACAGGATCTGCGAATAACAGAGGAAAATTGAAGGACCGCACAACACCCAGGAATGAGCTTAGTCAAAAGAGGTTCCAGCGAAGACTTCCAAGAAAAAAAGACTGGTGCCCTCTGGACACGGGAGAGGAAGGAACAACACGGCCAGGGGCTAAGATCAAAGCCCATTCCAGACGCAAAAATTGAATATCGTTGGCTTATACGAAACAAGAAGAAGAAGAATAAACCAAAAGTAAGAGTGTTAAATTTTTAATTAATAGGCTATCAGTCGATGTTTCTCTGAAATTTTAACTTTTCATCTTCATTTCTTGAGTATTACTTACAGGGGGAAAATGCAATATCTTCAGAATTCTTTGTTATTATTGAAATTTTGGCCAAAGCCATTTACTACCATATAGTGGTAGAAAGTTTATAATCTTTACCATAAAAGTCAAATAAGCTGAACCGACAAAAACTAGTACCCTAGTGCGCACGCGCAGACGAACTGTCCAGTATGTAAAGCTGACGCAGACGCGCGCACGGTAGCAGCCATCAGCTTGGAGACATGGCTGCGGTTACCCTTGACGCTGCATCACAGACAGCAGTCCATGCGATGGTGACCGAACGACGAACCTGGGTGCACGAATGTCAAAACGTCATTTTTTTCCGATGAATCTAGCTTCTGTTTACAGCATCATGATGGTCGCATCCGTGGTTGGCGACATCGCGGTGAACGCACATTGGAAGCGTGTATTCGTCATCGCCATACTGGCGCATCACCCGGCCTGATGGTATGGGGTGAAATTGGTTACACGTCTCGGTCACCTCTTGTTCGCATCGACGGCACTTTGAACAGTGGCCGCTACATTTCAGATGTGTTACGACCCGTGGCTCTACCCTTCATTCGATCCCTGCGAAATCCTACATTTCAGCACGACCGCATGTAGCAAGTCCTGTACGGGCCTTTCTGGATACGGAAAATGTTTGACTGCTGCCCTGGCCAGCACATTCTCCAGATCTCTCACCAACTGAAAACGTCTGATCAATGGTGGCCGAGCAACTGGCTCGTCACAATATGCCAGTCACTACTCTTGATGAACTGTGGTATCATGTTGAAGTTGCATGGACATCTGTACCTGTACACGCCATCCAAGCTCTGTTTGACTCAATGCCCGGGCGTATGAAGGCCGTTATTACGGCCAGAGGTGGTTGTTCTGGTACTGATTTCTCAAGATGTGTACACCCAACTTGTGTGAAAATGTAATCACATGTCAGTTCTAGTATAATATACTAGCTTATATGCCCTTGCTTCGCAACGGTAGTTAAAGAGGGACCTGTGTAGCCGCGGTTGAGTAGCTGAGCGGTCTAAAGCACCTCGCTGCGGTGCGCGCGGTTGCTCGCCGTGGAGGTACGAGTCCTCCCTGGGGCATGGGCGTGTGTGTTTGTCCTTAGGTTAGTTTACTTAGGTTTAAGTAGTTTGTAAGCTACGGACTGATGACCACGTAGTTTGGTCCGATAGATTTACAAACATTTTTGGACCTGTGTATATCATGTTTTTTAGGGTTCCGGACCTAGGTCAGCAGAAATAGAATCCTTGTTGGAACCCTCTGTCAAACTCAGTTCTCGTAGCCAAGATGTCAAATTTAAGTAGAAGTCATTGTCGAAAACGAATGTTCATAAAATTGTTCATACTAAAAGTGAAATTATTTAAAGTGCGTACTCCGGAACGATGTAAATTCTATGTTAGTTAGTGTTCATAAAGTTAAGACTGCGGTGTGAAATTGTCTGTTTGGCGTAAACTTCTGAAAATACTTCTATCGTTGAGAAGAGAAATAGTGCTATTTATTGGTTCTATGGTGTAGTATTGTACTGTTTATCTCTCACAGTAAGTGTATGCTGAAGTATTAGTATGTTGCAGTGTTGCACTGGGGACAATGTAGTTATTCTGTATGCAGTGCTCACTATTATCTAAAACTCGACGAACAACAGAGCAGTTCACCTCTAACTAAGACGTCATGTTGGTTTTAATGTGCGGTAAGTAAGTCTGGGTAATAGTTGAAGGAATGGCATCAGCTGATCGTCTGTATAGATCGTCCATTAAACATAGTATTTCCCGTGAATTGTCTTGACTATATTAACAGTATCAGCCACTGTTTCAGCTAATACATGTCCCCCCGTCCTGCAGTGATTACTTCGTAAAGCTCGAAGTTGAAATCGACTTTGTGTAGCAGATCTGTTCAGAAGTCGGATTGTAACTAAGTACAATTGTCTCTGCAAAAGAAGACGTCTTTCTCTATCTTACTGTAGTTCGCGCCAAAAGTAAATAATTGCAAATTTTAATCACAATATTGTACCGAACAATTATGAAAGCAGAGAGGTTTCTGAGGAATTAGTCACTCGCTTGTGTATATTATCTCTAGTGGCAGGCACAGAGCAGAAATATCTCTGGAGTGAGCCTTCGATGCGCAGAACAGATTTTGTGTTCTCAACATTAATGTGGAAATGTCACGTGATATTGGGAAAAATCTACTAATCACTGACCTTATCTTGGTCCCTTCTTGTTCGGTTAAGACGATATGTGTAAATGGCCCTTTTAGCGACGCTTCCTCACCTTTCTTGTTGCTTCTGTGACACATTTATTTAGATAATTCTTTCATGTTATGAGGTTGCTCTGCGAAATGGAGGCGGGGCTTCTTTGCAGACAATGAGGTATAAACCAATTGTAATAGCAAATAAATGTGTGGAAAGAGTGGATTTGTCTCAATATCACATGGTAATTCCAGATTTATGTTGAGAAGGTGCACAAAACGCAATGCTCACTCCACAGATATTTCTACTCTATATACAATTTAGTGGTTACACCCATCAAACGAGGCTCTTCTTTTCTTTTCATGACATGCAAGGCATATGGGATACAGCTAGGAAGAAAAAAAAAAGTGTCCTACGTGGATTAAATTTTACTTGCAGTGGCAGCGGTTTCGTTTGTTACCGTTGGCAACGAACTATTACCTTTAGAAGGATGATTAATTTACTGACCAGAACAGCATAAATTATTTATTTCATTGTAAACATAAAGAATTTTTCCCCTCATTCTACGTGACTGATTTTTGAAAAAGCATCCAACGACCATAGCCAACATCAGCGCATAACACGGCCACCGTAAGTAAAATTGTACGCTTCTTGTAGTCTATTATGCCACAGTTATGAGAATGGGAAAAAAAGAAAAAAAGCGCAACACTGCCATAATTAGTTATTTAGTGTACTATGTAACTAACACCGCCCCACTTTGTCCTTTCCTGTACTATGGCGTTTTCGAGGCATTCCCAAATATAACGCACTCAAAATGTAATGAGGATACACCGAAATCAGAAAGGGAACTACAGAAATTCGATTTTCCTTGCAAGGAAATCTTATGTAAATTAGAGCGTCGATAGACGCGAAGGAATGTCGTTATGTTTTGTATTAAACTGTTCCCTGTCAAAAGAAGCAAAGAAATGTCGTTAAGCTGTGAATATACGAAGTGTAATCAGCAACTCGCTGTTCAATGTTAGTTTGTATTTGCAGGGATAAGCTTGCGGCTCTTCATTCAAAATACTTCTGTTACTGAAGGAATACACACAACACGATCATGTATTGTTTTAAAGGAATACACACAACACGATCATGTATTGTTTCTTTGCAGCACTACAAAAACAACAGCACCTTTAATGGTGCGTTGTTGTTCTATGGCATAACCATCGAAAAGAAATAAAAAAAAATTAAAAATGCAGCAGCGCCAACTATTAGTTCTTTGGTGCTCTATGTTACTAACAGGGCCTCAATTTGTTCCTAAACAGAGTGGACTCAAGATGTAATTAGTACGCACCGAAATCACAAATAAAACTACATAAATTCGTGTTTCCTTGCAAAGAATTCATTAGTAAATGAAAACATCGATATACGCGAAAGAACGTTGTTATGTTTTAAATTCAAATGGTACGCGCGGAAAGACGCACTTTTTTTCTTTCCATAGCATTGAAGGGCGTGCGGTATACAGCTAATAAAATTATTTTTTATGTCGTACTTGAGGTAATTCTACTTGCAATGGCAGCGGTTTAGTATGTTAACGTTAGTAACGAATAAGGATTCAACATCAATACACTACACCGCTGCCATAAGGAAAATCGTAGCCCTTGTTTCAGTGTATTACACCTTAGTTATGTGAATAAAAAACGCAGCATCGCCATTTATTAGTTATTTGGTGTACTATCTAAGTAACAGTGCCTCTATCGGATCTTTGCTATACTACGCTGCAATTCAAGCGCAGCATACACCAGAAACTACAAATTACGATATCTTTTGTTCCCCTGATCCGATTTTGATGAAATGAAGATTAGGGTAAGGTGGTACAAATTTCGATATAGGTACAATTCTGAACAACATAAATTTTCGCGCCATTTGTCAGTCTCGTAGTGTCTCGTTGTGTGGCATTGTAGCGTAGCAGGTTTCTACAGCTCCTCCTGTCTTCCAAGAATACACCACTTTGTGCTAAGGAGAGAGAAATTTTTTCCCGTTAGGACGTAAGTGAAGCTAGTTAGTCTAAAGAGCTCTTATAAATTTTCTATTTAAGGGTGACTAGATTCTCTACCCAAAATGCAATGTTTGGTACAACGAGGTATGCGTTGGTGCCTGACGGAAAAAGTGCTTTTTATGTGGAAGATGCCCTTCGTCAAAATTCTACTAGGAAGTGATCACAATTGTACCTAGTGTGGTACATTTTCGATAGATTTTTCTCAGTTCTGTAACTTTTTTGTGTGTCTATACCGACATTTGTAATTGTATAATATTTGTGTTACATATTAGTTAAACATTCAAGAACAAGTGCTATAATTAAAATTACATCTTTTATCAATATATTTCCAGTTACAACAACATTTGTCCGAAATGATCGAAATTGTACCACCTTACCCTATATGTTGCCCCAAAGCACTCTCAGTTGACCTATGAAACCCCATGAAAGTTCCTATTGTACTATTGACGATTTGTTGTACTACACCATACTTATAAACATGGTATACGCAAAAACTTCAAATTACGATTTCGTTTCCCATCCTTACCCAAAAAATCCGAGTGTAAGTTCCGCCTCTAATGACCACTTTGTCGACGGAGCGTTAAACGCTAATATTCTTCCCTTCTTTCCTTCCTTCCTATAAACAATATTTCTTGTGACTTGTACAGGATATAATATGAATATTTTATGTGAGGATCCCATGCCTGAGCAAGCGATATAAAGCTGTCCGTGTGAGAAACATGGAGATTTCAAGTACACTTCACAGTATTGATTAGATTGCCCTGTGATTTATTAATCATAATAGAAAATACGAGTCCCACTGCAAACTGCACTCTCTTAAAGTTAAAAACCAGATCTGTCGGATATAATGGGTATTCGTCGGATGTACTCTGTTTCATTCTCTTTCTCTATAGATATCTATTTCTTCTTCCTATAGCGGCATGTGATTCACAGCTCAAAGTTGCTTCAAAGTTTTGAATAGCACTGTCAACTTTCAGAAATTTCCTTAAGCTCACTAGAATACAGGAGTGTCTCAACAGTAAATAACAAATGTAATAAAACGTGATGCCCAATGTGAAAAGTTTTCACAAATCGCGGTATATATAATCTCATATTTACTGAGTTATAAGTTGTACAATTGCATAATTTTTAGGTACCTATATATTTATTTCTTGTGACTTGCTGTGTGTCTGAAAAATCTGTTGCGAATGTAATTAGTAGTGAAGAAGTAATAGATTAAAACTTAGTGCGTGATGAACGTTACTGTTTATGTGCTCGTATCTCATGAACTACGTGTCGTACTGTGATAGAATTTAGAAGGTACATTCAACTATATGTGTGTATACTGTGTGTAAAATTTCCTGCAGGTACAACATATATTATAGAAACTATGAATTTCAACGTTATACCGAATGCCGTAGTTTTACTCCGTGAACAGCGGAAAAGTAGTAAGCGAGAAACTTTTTTCCTTTCATCATTTTGCTATGGTTGTCAGCGACAAAAAGTTTCCTAAAGGTTTGAAATTATGTTTAAAGGTTGTTGCAAGTCGCTGAGTTCTTTCCTTCTTAAATAGTGGACTGACAAAGTGACAGTGTCACGTGAACTATCGGTGCTATCGCAAAATCGTTTCTTAGCTGACGTCTACTACCTATGAACCACATTTCTGCCAAATTTCAGCTTCATCGGTGAAGTAGTTTTCGAGATTTCGTTTTTAGCCAGTGACTAAGTGAGAGAATGTATGAATTAGTGTATAGATAGAGATTTGTCCAATGAATACCCGTTTATCATCTGCATTTCTTCTTGGTGTAGCAATTTTAATGGCCAGTAGTGTAAATCACTGACAAACACAAAACTTTTCAATAAATTTGTCACATATTTCTCTCGAAATTTTTGTTAAAAACATACTGTACTGTACTGCACACGATTTCTTTAGGGATCTTTAAGTCGTCAAATAACGACTCATGCAATTAAAAAGCCGTGGGACTAAGATATTTTCGGAGGAATACACAGTGCACTGTGTCAACTTAGGAAATTGTCGACATCTTTACTCCCAAATTGAAGAATACACAGCAGGCATAATTCGCGTCTCGAAACAACGGCCTTTGACAGTGACACGCTTGTAAACACAGCCCACTGTGCACGGGTTGCTCATATTCAGGCTATTCAGAATAGAGTGGTGCAGCGCGCTGCGCCCGGTTAAGTCGGGACCGAGCAGCTCTTGTTCGGGCCCATGCGACTCGTCTCGGTCCGGACTCGCTGCGTGTCTGCTGTTCTACTCGAAGCACACGCGTAACCGAGCAAGACCGGCCACTCCGAGTCTCGCCTCAGCACGCCTCACCTCGCTGCACACCACAAACCCGACGTCTCTCTCTCTGCCCCTTTTTTCTATCTCTCCTATTCTTGCCTTATTTTAACACAGAAAAAATGTTCCTGAATGGGTTTTCGTGACACAATTAACGCCATATAAAAATAAGATAAGACTCATTTTCAACCAGAAAGTTTAATCTGGCATGATGTGCGCATGTAATGAGTACTATTCCTGTATCCCAGAAAAAAACATGTACAAAGAAACTGTGCAAAGAATAATATATATTTACAGGTGTATCTCTTAACACTTTTCACTTGTTTCTATACACGAGAACGTTTATGGATATTATGAATGAGCTGAAGGTCACTGACACGCTCAGTATTTAATTGGCTGCTGCTATTTGTCAACAGTGCGGCCTGCTTTACTAAAACACTCTTCACTAGACGCGCTAATGAAACGCATACATGATTACGCAAGGCAAGAAGGTCTGTAGAGTGTTATTGCTGTATGTTACTGTCGACAACACGATTATTGGATAATTTAATTTTGACGAAAATAATGTCGCAGTGGTAGTTCATATTACTGATTATTGATACATTCTGTAGTTTCTTTCGTAGTCCAATTGAAGCATTGGTTTATCAGAACGCAGAATTTGAGATTACACTACATGAACTGAATTTTGGAAGAGAACTGCATTTTTTTCCAGTAAACCACTATAGCTAAGTACAGCAGTCAATATTCCGATGTTTGGTGTAACCACCACAGTGCTTTACCAGACTCGGTCCTTTTAGATGTGGTCTGCCATTTCTCTTTCCGACAGCGGGGACGTACAGTGAGGAATCTTAAACAAGCAGTAACTTGGTGTTCTTCATGTTCACAAATATTTCCAGACATAATTATATAAGTACGCTAACACGAAAATAGTAGTACAGATTACTAGTTTATTCGTACAAGAAGGCCAATGAAAGTTACATAATTCGAAAGATTGTTTGTCGTAGATTTCACGAATATAAATATTATGTGTGCATTTAGCCATTAAACGTGGTAAAAGGAAGTAGAAATTTTCCTATCTACACCTTGGATCAAGTTCTACATTCTCCAACAATCAGCTCACTGATTGGCTAATCGGTTCGACCAAAGAAGCTGTAACGCAGCGCATCTGCAGTATTTTACAAATGTTTGTATAGTCTATGGGACTTAACTACGGGGTCATCAGTCCCTAAACTAACAAACTACTTATGAACTAACTAAGACTAAGGACGGCACAAATATCCATGCCCGAGGGGGGATTCGAACCCCCGACCGTATTGGCCGTGCATACCGTGACTGAAGCGCCTCAGTCCCCTCGGCCACCGCGGCCGGCCATCTGCAGTATTCAAATAACGTATTAAAATAAGTGAATATCGAAACATGGAGTGTTCCCAACTCACTTTCTTGTGCCGTTCAAATGCTTCATTTTCGCAGTGATTAAGAGTGGTTAAAGGGAATGGAAATTTTCATATGAGTGCCGATATAAAGGATGATGCCCAGGGAGAGGCATGTAGCGGTGCACGGGTAGAACTATGAAGTCGACATGTTGCCAGCTCTGGAATTCTGAATATCGCAGTATCGAAATAACATTATTTCTTGGCGTTGTATAAATATACGAACACCGAAATTGTAGTTCCATTTCAAATATTAGGCTAATGAAAGTTATATAATTCGAAAATGGCATGAGAAGTATATACTTCCGTTTTTATTTCTTGTTATTGTGTCAGGCATTTTTCTTAACACGTAAAAGATACCGTTTCATACCTCCCAGTGCCGGTTAAATTTTACCAAATATCCCAGCGGCCTCCTATGATAATGTTGGCAACAAATGTTCAAATGTTTGTATAGCTTATGGGACTTAACTACGGGGTCATCAGTCCCTAAACTTACAAACTACTTATGAACTAGCTAACACTCAGGACGGCACAAATATCCATGCCCGAGGGGGGATTCGAACCCCCGACCACAGCGGCCGTGCAGGCCGTGACTGGCGCTCCGCAGAGCGCTCGGTCACCGCGGCTGGCTGTTGGCAACAGATGCTGAATAGTGAGAATCCTGTGAGTCTTCATTTTAGTCAATCTTACAGTTTAGAACCTGGTTTCTAAATCTATTCCTTACCATTAGGGGAAGGTCGGGTAGTATCGGACGGCGACTTATATCGGACAAGCGGTGTTTCTCATACTTGCCACGTGAGGCAGCACCAGTAATGGTCACAGAAGTGTTGGCTGTGACGACAAAGGGGTCGTTACGCCATGTTGTACCGCTGCGAGTTTGTGTATGAAAGTGACGGCGTATTGTCTGTTTTGTGAGTGTGTTTTCGTGTACGAAGATAACTTTGGAGTGCTGTACCCAGCTTTAAAGTAAGTGTAATTCTGTTATAAGGTGATTAGTAGCAATAAGAGGTATTGCATTATATGTTTATAGGCAGTTAATCTGTTTACACTTATTACTAAGCACTAGACAGTGGAATTATCTTCCCATGTCAGTCGGGTTGTATCGGAATAACCATTGAGTGTTGTATCGCACAACAATCATAGCCAACAAAGGGAGGTTTTGATGGATTTGTTTCATTTTACAGGCGAAATGGGCAAAGTGAGACATATGTAGAGGGAAGGAAATATGAAGATGGCTGTCGAAAAAGTACGTTTAATGAAAATGACGATTCGAGAAGCTAGCGAGCGTTTTTCAGTCCCAAAAAGTACCCTTGGTGACTGGCTTAAGAACTTTTTGGAGCGAAAGGAGATAGAACTGAAGCCAAAACTGGGAAATTCTAACGATTTTGCTAAAACTTTCAGTGATGAGCAGGAGCTAGTACTCTACACTCATATTAAAAATCTAGACAATCAGCTAATGCCACTAAACAAGGAAGAGTTTTTGAAGCTTGCTTATCAGTTCGCTGAGAAATTAAAAATAAAACATAGGTTCAGTAAAGAAAAATTAAAGGCAGGAAAGACTTCTACTACGACTACATGAAAAGACATCCAGATCTGCGACGGAGGACAGCGGAATCAACAAGTTTACAGAGAGCAGTAGGTTTTAGCAAAGAACAAGTTGACCGGTTTTTTGACACATTTTGTCAGTTAATGGACAAGTATAAATTCAGTCCCTCCAAGATTTTTAACGCTGACAAAACTGGCGTAACGTCTGTTCATACGAACAGACTGAAAGTAATGTCAGTTAAGGGTAAAAAGAAAGTTGGAAAATTGACCTCATGTGAGAGAGGCAGGAATGTTACGGTTCTTCTCTCAATTAATGCTGCAGGGGATATGTTTATCCCAGCGCTGTTTGTCTTTCCCCGTGTTCGAATGGATAATGATCTGACGAAAGATTCCACAGCAGGAAGTGTTTTTGATGCTCAAACAAGTGGATGGATCACTAATGACAGTTTCCTCAAGTGGCTTGTTTTGTTCGTAGAACGAGTGAATCCAACCGAAGGATCTCCTGCATTATTAATCGTAGATGGCCATTCAAGCCACAAGGACTTGGACGTTATAACGTTTGCAAAGCAACACCACATTCACATGTTAAGCATACCTCCACACACCTCCCACAAAATGCAGCCACTGGACAGAACTGTTATGAAACCTTTCAAACATGCTTATCACGAGGCATGTTCAAGCTGGATTCGACAATATCCTAACATTAAGATAACCTTGAAGGACATAGCAGGTTTAGTGAGCTCAGCTTTTTCAAGGATTTGTAAGACTGAGTTGGCAAAATCTGGCTTTGAATGCACAGGCATTTATCCGATGAATCGAAATATTTTCAGTGACTTGGATTACGCTCCTTCACTAAACACTGAATCAACTGGTGAATCATCCACCAGTTCTGGACCTTGCTCCTCCTCTGCCATTTTACCAGGCCCATCTTCTGCTTTTACACCAAGGTCCTCATCTGCTGCCATGTCTTCGCTATGCCCCTATCTGCCACATCTTAACCTGCCTCCTCGCTTGCCCACCATTTCCTGAGCCCTCACTCCTCATCTACATTACCAGATCCGTCTAATCATGATCCACCAATAGAGTCCCCTAAGATATCCCCATCTCAACAAATTTTAGAGGAAATTTCCCTTCTACCCAGTCATTCTTCTAGTAAATTTGCATCAAGGCAGAATCGTGGAGAGGAGAGCGAAGTTCTGACCTCAACTCCATACAAAAAACAACTGGAAGTGAAGAAAGAATAACAGGAAAAGAGACAAAAAGCTTCTGAAGCTAAGAGGAAACTTAGAGAAGAAAAAGTAAGGAAAAAGAAGAAAAGAAAAAGGAACAAGCCTCAAAAAAGCCTGCATGCCCAGCTAAAACCAAACGTTTAACCAAGAGAAAAATGGGATGGTATAAAAGGAAGGATGCTTCTGAAATAGAAAGGAATATATCCAGCGAATATGCAAGGAAAAAACTGACGTTTGACGATAAAGACGCTGGAAGTGATAGCGTGACTCACTGCGTTATTTGTGAAGAAACTTTTGAAGAAAATGTTCAAATGTTTGTAGAACTTATGGGACTTAACTACGGGGTCATCAGTTCCTAAGCTTATAAACTACTTATGAACTACCTAAGACTAAGGACGGCACAAATATCCATACCCGAGGAGGGGTTCGAACTCCCGACCGTAGTGGCCGTGCAGACCGTGACTGGAGCGCCTCAGTCCCCTCGGTCACCGCGGCCAGCAACTTTTGAAGAGGACTGGATCCAGTGTCGACTGTTTAACGGATAGGCCCACGAAAATTGCGGAGACCTTGAAACCAGCACTCTGTATTATGAATGGGATAGCTGTTTCTTGAATAAAAAACAAAAGTTGTGTTAAAGATGCAGTAAAATTGATTGCTAGGAGTGTAAAATGGAAAAATTATTATTACTTCTATCATTTAGTGAATTTTTTTTGCACCGAAAATTATTAAAATCACTCAATTGAATAAACATTTACCATTTGATATGTATTAATAGAAATAAACAAGTGTTTTGATAGAAATATTTGCTTATTTTCTGTAATTTACATCTTGTCCGATACAAACCTCCAACATTTCTCCGTAGTTAAAAATCAGATAAATTTTAGAAGCCAACAGATAATAGTAATTATCTACCCTAAGACTAGTTGCTAAGATGGTTGATTTATGACTTATGAGAGTACATTTTGGTGGCTATTATTTTCATATCAAGACATTACTCTATTCATTTCTAAATCTATTCCTTCCCCTATAAAGTCAATCTGGTAGCTTCCAGTGTCTCCTGGTCTTTTCCACGTATACAGCCTTCTTTCATGATAATTAAACCAAATGTTGGTGATCATTAAATTGTGATCTGCGCAAAATTCTACCAAGCGATCTCCTCTTTCTTTCCTTTTTCCCATTCCATATTCACCTACTACATTTCCTTCTTTTCCCTTTCCTACTACCGAGTTCCAGTCCCCCATCACAATCAAGTTTTCGTCTCCCTTAACTTTCTGAAAGATTTCTGAATATCCAAATATGCCACTGAAAGGAGCTACAATATTATATCACTGAACGACACATTGATCAGCAGATACGACGTCATAATATTATAAACGTGAAAGAAGCTCTCTCTGTCACGCTTTCACGACTAAACCGCTTAACCGATATTAATGAAAGTGGATATGCAGATAGCTTGAAAGCTAAAAAAAAAAGACTATTTTAGAAAGTGTGTAATTCAATATATTTGTTGATTTCAAGTATATAACTCGAAATATGGAACAGCCAAGCATCAACGTTTCCCTTATAGCTTCTGATACGCTTGAAGACTCCTCGGAAAAGCTATTTATTCTTAGACTTTGTAATTTATCGCATTTAAAAATACTTTCAATTATTGATGTGTTGTACGTAATACGATTCAACATAATGAATACAATGCTTGCACAAAACGTTAACGTCTTTAAACCGCCGAACCGATTTCAATGACATTTGAATCCTGCATAATTTTTAGGTTGTAGAAAGTATAGCGTCTTCAGTCAGAGTTTTACTTACGAAGTAATAAACAGGGTTTCTTTTCGTATTTAATAATGTCTTTATATTCATCTCGATAGAAAAGGACAGTATTTACCGTCATTCTATGCGCGTTTTATATTTAAACCGGAAAATATGAAAATTTTCATTTAAACTGATGATCCTGGTCTTTATTAAGGGGAGATATACGCAAAAATTAGTGAAAACCACAAAAACATTATATTGGCTCAATAGACAGTATATAGTATCAAGAGTATTACAGAAAAATATTATAACCTAATTCAGACGCTAAATATATATTAAAAATATATATTAAGCTTGCTTCATGCCACGCCCTCTTTTCAGTGACAACTATGCAGTTCTTTTTTCCAGGCTTTTGAAATTAAAAAGAGAACTCAAGGGTCAGAAACTAGACGATGGTACGTACCTAGGGGGTCCTATGAGGCTTACTGACAAAGAGATACATACTTTACAAGTGTATTATGGTAAAGCTATTAGAAAAACCTGTCAAAATGTGGAAGCTATGCAAAGATCTCTTTGGACAATTTACTTCCACAAACTCTCAACCGATGAAAATCCTATTCACAACTTGTGTGATATTTCATGGTGCAAATAACTGCAAGCTGAAGAGGTTGGCACTACCTATACCCATAAGCACAATCTTCCTGAAGCAGTTATGAATGCTGTGAAACCAACTTTTAGGTTTCTGGCTAACCCAGACCTGTTGAAAAAATTTGTACATGGCAGAACTCAATATCCTAATGAGTGTTTTAACTCTCTAATATGGAAGAGATGTTCAAAACATCATTTGTTTCATCAATGGTAGTGCAAATAGCTGCATATGATGCATGCTCAGTATTTAACAGTGGGAATATAAGCAGAATAAAGGCTTTGCAAAGGCTAGGTTTGAAACCAGGAGCATTTACACTGTCGATATTGAAGCGCATTGACGATAAAATAATTGCAGTAGCTGAGTCCGCAAGTGAAAAAAAAATGAAAAACAAGGTTAACAAAGAAGACAGTCTAGAAGAAAACAAGTTGAAGAGGAAGACGAAACTGTTGAATATGAATATGGTCAGCATTGAAACAAAGAACATGCATATATCACGGTAAAAACTGCCTTATATTTTTAAGTTTCCCTTAAGTTTACTTTTTACAAATGTTATATACCATAACTATTAATGATACAAAGATAAAATTTGGCATGTTGGTGTAAACCCTTATTCTAAAAAAACTTTCTGGAGCCATTTTTGACAAAAGTTTATGATATGACATTTGTAACCAAAAATGTTGAAAAAATTTAGATAAAATTTTGTGTATCAAATTTGAATATGTAATAAAACCAAATGAATAAACATATCAAAAATCTGTTCCACAGATACTTTCAGACCACTATGTTGATTATGTGTACAGAATTTGATATCTTAGAGTGTCATGGTTTACTAGAAACGGTACATTTAATAGGTATATAT
The DNA here is from genome assembly GCA_026315105.1 of Locusta migratoria. Taxonomy (NCBI): domain Eukaryota; kingdom Metazoa; phylum Arthropoda; class Insecta; order Orthoptera; family Acrididae; genus Locusta; species Locusta migratoria. Next base: position 468,236,164 of record CM048745.1, on the reverse strand, counting down.
TATGGGAAAATGTAAATTTTAAAATGTAAGAACTATAAGTCGTAGAAATTTGAAATTTGTTTTATGCATTAAGAATGCACTCTTAAGTATGTGTACCAAATTACATTGATTGATCTCCAAAGTGGCTAGTGCTATAAAGTTTTTTCTTCAGTAAGGTAATTTTGCATACGTCTCCCCTTAAGAACAAAGTTGCGACATTTTCCTTCGATTGTCTCTGACACGTATGCAAGGATATCAACGCGAGCGAAGCCGCAGGTAAAAGCTAGATTTGTAAATATGCAACCCCAAAAGGTAGTTGACAATTTCAATGCGGACTTATTAATACGCTCGATACCTTGTGGGAATCCTGTATAGGCTGTGAGCAAGAGGAGCTAATGGGAAGTGGCACTACCATCTTAGTGTGTTGTAAGTTGAGAATTTGGGCAAGAAGGGAAGAATGCCTGGATAGCCCATTTGGTTAAGGCGAGAGCTGGCCGGTAGCGGAAAACCTGGTTTGTATTCCGGTATAGTACAAATTATAAACTTTGCTGTCGAATTTTTTTCAATGCCCTGAAACCTTCGAAATGTATCAATATTTGGAATTAATTAAATTACGGCCGTTACTGTCAACAAATGCTGTCTGTTCTGCCGGACGTGTAAGCGTAGGCTTCAGCGGCCGTCGTCACAATCAGCACTTTTAAGTCTGTCCCCCTTCACCCCTCCACTCCACACACTTTCCTCACTAGAATACTGTGTAGATAACATGATTTTGGTTACTGCCAGCAATGTGTCACTAAACACTACCTTTCCTTATGATGTCAAAATATAGTATGGTGCAGCACTCATATAATTGTATAATGTAAAAGAAAAGTTTTGTACGCAGTGATTGTAAAGTTTTATAGTTGTAAGTTTATAATTGTATAAGATAACAGTAACAAAATATTGTGCAGGTTTAAGGTATTATTATTAAAAAAATAAAAAATAAAAAAGAAAATAAAATATCCCAGAGGGAGTGAGTGCGCATATGTGAGTGAGAGAGAAGTAGAATGACAACATCGCCATCTGGCGGATTCTCCACTTAATAACTGACCGCATCGCTGAATTTAGTATGTACTTGACCATCCTACAGGGATGTTCTGGGGGATATTTAAATTTTAAATTTATTTTATTTTTGAAATATGTCTTTGATAGTCAGTTTTTAAAAGGAATGTTTAGTTTCACTTTTAATAAGTTTTAAAAGATATGGTGAGTGTAATGATTGTGTTCTCATTTGTGTTTGATGAATATTAATTCCATTGTCTTGCTGTAGCCTTCGATAATGACGAAATGTCGAAACGCGTAAGGCCTCAATAAATTTAAATTAGTTGTCAAGACTCTACAGTTTATTCAAGTGCATAAGTATGACCTCGTCTCATAAATCTCTAATGGAGACAGCAAGGAATCAGGATGTTGTTCAGGGTGTGAGCCTCCAGTGTCAATCTTTAAGACTGTCACGCGTTTCAGCAGTAAGGAAAAAAACCAGAAGAAGGCCATCTGCAAAAGTGGCCTTGAGGAGTTTTATTTACGTTCTATTAGCGTCGGCACTCCATGTGACAACAGTCGTGCGGAACTTGTGACTAAAAATCATATTTTGATACAAAGACCCGGGGTTTTAAAGGCTCGTCTGAGGGAACAGAAATTTTCCACGGAACTAACCGTTACCCAGCCAGTCCTATTGGCTCCAGGCATGCTTCAGCCATGTGGCTAGCCACCTCTTTGAGTCCTCGAGCGAATTGCGTTTTATTTCTCTCTTCTCTGCCACTCTTTAGGTGGGCTTGTTATTGGCCTTTACACTAACAAAATCGATGATTGGCAGCAAACAGTGTTCCGCTGAAAACAAAACGGTGCAGTTCTTTCAAATACGATCAGTAATAAAGAGGTTTCATTCGGCCCTGCTCTGACGTTGCTGTTGTTAGGAGCTGGCATCAATCTTGCTACGTATGCTAGAACATGGGTTTTAGCAACCAAATACTATCGCTACGCTTTACAAAGGGATCTAGACGCAGTATGAAGTTATTTAAATCCCTGCCCTGCGAACAAAACCTGGGAAGACTGCAGTTCTCAAGGCTAACCTTCACATTATGTAACATAAACTCTACCGGTCTGGCCTGCTATTTGCTGAAAACAATTCGATAATACATAGTCAATACATGACCACACTACGGCCTTGCCGCTTTGAATACTCAGTTCAACTCACGTTTCCGAAGTTACGCAACGTGTTTGGTACATGGATACTGGGGGATACGCATCAGGCTGTTAGCTGGAATTGCAATGGTGCAGTAAGTCCAACTTCCATATTACTAGACGTAATGCCAACAGCCTGGATTAAATTCCCAACCATTCACAATGTCTCAGAGTCAGGGCGCCTTACACTCCGTACAAGAAATGGGAACGATAAGCTCTATGGCGTCAAACAAATTGTGTGGCAGCACCATTTCTCACACTCTCTCTTCGCTCGTCACCATAATAACGGTAATACCCGCTATGATAATGCACATGTATCAGATATATTTTACATCTACATCAACATAGATATTCTGCAAATCACATTCAAGTGCCTGGCAGAAGGTTCATTAACACTTTCATAACCTTTCCATTCCACTCTCTAATAGCGAGCGGGAAGAAAGAACACCTACATCGTTCCGTTTTCGATCTGATTTCTCTTTTTTTATGTAGGTGGGTGCTAACAAAATATTTTACACATTCAGAAGTGAAATTTCGCATTTAGAGCTCGCCGCAACGAATAACGTCGTTCTTTTAAGAATTTACACCTCAAATCGTGCAACTTTTCCGTGACGCTTTCCCCTCTATAACGTGAAAGCAAACCGAGCTGCCCTTCTCTGAGCCTTCTCAGTGTCTTCCGTCAGTCCCACCTAGTGAGGGGCAACAGTACTCCAGGAGAGGACGCACAAGTGTGATGTAGGCAGTCTCTTTGGTGGAGCTGTTGCATCTCCGAAGCGTTCTGCCAATGAAACGTAATCTTTGCCTTCCCCACAATATTTCCTATGTGATCTCTCCAGTCTAAGTTGTTCGAAATTGTAACTCCGATGTGTTTGGTAGAATTTACGACCTTAGGGTTTGACTGATTTATCGTATAATTAAAGTTCAGCGGATTTCTTTCAGTGGCCATGTGTATTACTTCACACTCTTCATTATTTAGTGTTAATTACCAATTTTCGCACCTTGTAGAAATTTTGTCTAAATCGCTTTTGATTGTTGAATTCACTAACCGATAAACGATGGCATCATCCGCGAACAGTCTAAGGGAGCAGATTGTCTCCTAAATCATACAACTCGTATACTTCGCGAACGAAATCAGCCAGGGACAGAAAAAGCTTCCCGATATGGCGGCTGATGCTGCCCTCTGAGATTAAGCAAGAAAGACTCAAACATCGTCAACTACCTCGTAACTGATGTGACAATGTGAAGTATTATATTATGTAAAGGAAGGTAGAACGATGACCCTGCTGGAAATCAACAAAAATATTTTAAAAATGCCAGCTTAGTAATAAATGATCGAACTCGCTTCCATTTTTCCCTCTTGCTTATTTAAAAGTAATAGATTGAAATTATAAAAATTACATTTTAATAAATAAATGTATAATTTGTAGAACATTACTGTTTAAGTCTTTATATTTTATCAAAGTTTATACTGCACGAACTGTGTGTTTGATTACAGCAATTTTAAAAATCAGTAATATATATGATAAGTCTCTTGCACTGCCAAATTATCTTTAGCGCAGTCATGTCAGTAATATTTTTAATATTGAAAAAAAAAATCACTTGGTTCATGAAACCTTCCATTCTGTGTACAAGCGACCATACATTGGCATGCATGAATATATATATATATATATATATATATATATATATATATATATATATATATATATATATATATTTTTTTTTTTTTTTTTTGAAAAGTCTTGATCGCAATTAGCTTTATTTCATATTACGCGTTTCGAGAACATCATCATCAGATCTGTGGTACAAAAAAAGAAAATTACATTTTAGATGTTTATAGCACGTAATTATGATATCTGTAAGGAATATAAACCATATTAATACATATATACTGACAAAAATTTAAAATAAACGATGGGAAATACAACCATCTTGGTATAGATGCTTGATTACAACTTAAAATATCATCATGGACCTCTAGTGACAGTGTTGAACAGTTTTTAATATTGTTACCATGTTCAACCAAGGATCGGCGGAAAAGTTTGTTAATAATATTTTAAATCAAAAGAATCAATTTGTTAATTAGCATAAACTATTCTTGAAATTGAAGAAAATATGTTCAATTCAAGGAGATATTCCCAAAGTGTAAATATCACGTCACATCATTACAACTCATACGAACTCTTCTAGCATTATATAAGGAAACAACATGCCGCTCGGTACAGGTTGTGGTTTATATCAAGAATTTTAACATGAACAAATGGTTTCGTGCATCTGACAATTTCTGTGCTAAATGATTTACATTTTGACAAAGGTTTTCTGGATGTTGTACCGCGTCATGAAGTAAGAAGGCTATTACTTTAACAACCGACGTTTCGGCCTTCATCTGGGTATACTCAAAAGGCAACTGTAACGTTGATTGGTTTTTAAAGTAGTAGCCCTTCTTACATTATAACGCGGTATAACACCCAGAAAACTTGTCATCTGACTCTGGCCGCGGAAGACTACGCGATTTACATTTTGTTTCAGAAAACCCAGAAGTTGGATTTAGTGCACAAATGAAACAAAAGCAACGATTTGAATCCCAACAATGTGAAGAAACCCTATTTTAAAATTTTACTTAAAATTGACTTCCGTTATGGTGCTTTAAGCAACAAATATGAGAAGAAAATGCCAAGCAGTAAACAACCAACTATTTTAAGGACCTGCGTTAATGTTTGGAATATAATTTTTCGTCAAACAATTAACCTTGATTACCATAGTAAGCAACAAATACAGTAAGAAACTAGTAAAAAGTAACCAGCTAGTTGTTTCATTTTGGAACCATTGGAGATGCAGTTTTCAGCCACTTGTGTGATATCCTTGAAAGCAAATTAGTGTTTTTCCAAACACAATTCTACATCACGAAACTAAAGTCGCAATGATTTAAACAAAATATAGTCCAAATGACGAGAAAAAGTTACTGAACTTTAATAAATTTGTATCAAAAACGCGTAGTGCCCGTGTCATTTCGTTTCGAAATGACTCGTAAAATCAGTAGAACTAACTGACATTAACTTACAATAACTTACAAGGAAAGTACATGGGCTCTTGGACTCGAACAAACATATCTGTATGAACGTTTGCTTACAGAATCTCTACGTACACCTCAATGTGTTGGTGGGTGTCGTTTTTATGCAAAACTCTGCAATCATGATATAGATAGCATTGTAGATGTAATTGTAGACGCTATAAGCAATGAAGATATCTTAACTATAACTTATGTAATAATCATCGTACATGTTATCTAGCGAATTGTCATCAAAAAGCTGTGATGATAGTGCAACTTTAACCTTCTTCTCGGAAGACTGATGGGTTGGTATTCACTGCCACTGCTTCCATCGCCTCTTCCCGCACTTACCGTAGCACTACCGCTTGCAATGAGTTGTTCGTCATTATCATCCTTATTATCATAATTATGTGTTAGTATTACAACAGTATCTAACATATGCTCATATTTCTGAACCATAACATCTTCGAGAAAACATGCGAAAGATTCATCTTCTACACTAATACTATCTTCACGGAGAAGGGTTATTCGTAACTTCATCTCAACCAATCGCAATACATTAGCAGGATTGATTAGCAATCGCCGCCCTATCTGACGCTTCACCACACAAATAACGTCACAAAACGCAGCTTCTGAGGCACACTGCAGCGTCCCTACTGGCGAACCGACAGGACAAAGTGCAATGTGGCAAGGCACCGCAGAGGCCTCTAACGGACGACTGCAGAGTTTTGCAGATGCGGGAGTATCTCTAGTGCAATAAGAGACCTTTACATTATCTCTCATACGATTTTGGTGTATATGTGTTTTTTCGAGCTCAAGTACTTTCCTTGTTAGACATATTTACTTTCATTTTCAATGATCACCATAAAAAACACGCATGACAATTCCTACAATTACCTGTCACACTCTCCCCAACTAGTATTGTTTTGAACGTTACAAGGGGCTCCTTCAATGTTCTAAATTCAGGTTAGTTACCGCCGTCTTGCTTTCGTGCGAAAGGCACCACTAAAGTAATATAATAATAATGCTGATAGTGCTGATTTCAGGCAGAAACCAGTGGTACCACAGCAGGTGTAAAGCGAAGGATCGGGTTTGTTGCGTCCAAAAATCGTCCTGTGACACCGTTATGTCCAGAGTCAGCACTCGCAGATGGAATTGCAAATGTAAATCTGTTGGCACTGTCCTAGTGTTTTACCGTGGCTCGAAGACAGGTATTCGATTTACTTCACATCTTCATTTGGTTACTTACGTATTCTTTCATGTCCATCCCTACTAGAACACTGACACACGTTAAATACGAGAACCTTTTAAAGCTGTGAAAATGATGTTTCCGATAATTTATTGTAACAAATCGTATCTAAAATGACACCTTTTCAAAATTTCTTCAACATTCTAACGCTTTTAAAAAGATTATATTCATACATCGTACGCTACAACGAAAGAAGACACGAAATACGGAGTTCCGTTTGCAATATGGCGGATCAAACGTTCTGCTTGTCACGTGAAAATCAGGTCGCTTTTCATTGGTCACATTCCACTGCATCCTTGGTAATATATATATATATATATATATATATATATATAACTGACTTTTTAACTGAGGCGACTCGCTGAAATGAGTAATTTGTTCGTTTTACGTGTTCTTTAAATATTTTGGCAGTTCCTGCTATCTTATACCGTTGTTTATTAAACTGAAGTGTAGTTAATTGGTCGCTCTGTCAGCGAGTAAAGTGAAAAAATTTCTTTACTAAAGAAAAGGTTCTAATCACTTCCCTTGTGTATGATTTTTTATATTAGGTTGTTTTATTTATTCCTTAAATGCGTTGGGTACATGAATGTCAAATGGATAATGTTATCTTCTACAATAACTGAAGTATAATTCACTTGTTCCCTTTTAATATCTGCATAAATGAAAGATCAATTATATTTGTTGGTGTACTGTTAGGTGTAACATTGTTGATGTGTAAAATCACAAAGTTTCGATTTGTGTGTTTCTTAAATGAAATTTGGTGGGTCCAACATGGAGTACCACAGGGATCAAAATTAGGACCCCTTCTATTCTTAGTTCAAATTAATGTCTTTCCAAATGATATAGAGGTTGAGGCACATTTGTCAGAAAATACAGTGCTTAAGACATACATGCACGCAGACGACACAACTTTTCTATTTGTGGAGCAAGAATCTGAAGACCTTGTTAACAGAATTAATTTGGTGAAACTAAGTGCTGGCTCATGGTTAAGTGCGAATTGATTATTAAATAACACGTTAGCTGACGCACGCTTAAGCCCTCGGCACACGGAGCGTGTGTCTGAACGTGTGCGGTCAACTAGCCGAGTCCACCGTGCGGCTGAACGCTCGGAGACGGCGCAACTTGCGCATACGAGGCGTGTGCCTCAACGAGCTACACGCGACCGCAGCGCGCTCCAGTGACAGTTGTCGGTGGCATCAGGTTCTGGAATCACACTGCTTACCAAATCAAAAGAGTTGAATTCCTGCTTTACCTCTATTTACTCGCTTATTTCCGCGTTTGTGCATATGTTTGTTACGTTCTGTGGTATAGGCCTACATACGTAACAACAAAACATCTGTGAAGACTTATAAAAGTTGCATGTTATTTCAGTAAGTGCAGCGAATTATAAGGGTTTCATGACAAACTGTGCGATATAAAGTTAGAAAAGGCCTCCATATGAAGCAAACATTATTGCAACAGTCTTGCTTTTAGTGAAACTTAAAGGTCATTCTTCCACAGTCAGTGTTACTGAACTTAAAGCTCATACTTCGATGGTCAATGTTACTATTCAGTAGAAGAATGTTAAAAACGTGCAAAATGCAAAACGTGAAATGATGAAGTGCGTGTTCTACTCTAAGTGAAGTGCAAACTGTTCTGTTCATAAAGCGAATCCAACACAGTCACTACTCAGAGGATGTGCACTTCTGTGCACGTAGCATCAAATATTATGAAGTATACTTCCATGAAATTTATAGTTAAGTCTTTGATTCTATCAGAAAACCCAAATATTAGAAGAAAAAATAGTTGCTTTCAAGCAGCCTTTATTCAGCACCGTGGGAGAACTTGCACTTCACTGTCCACGACTTGGCTGACTACGCTATGGCCACAAACATATCGAACTCTTCTCAATGAAAGTATTACCCTTGTCGTATACACCATTGATATATATGTCGGTTGCTGACATGTAATTACAATAAATGATGTGAAGCAGAATGCGTGTTGATCGATCTTAAGTCCGCCTTACGTTGCGGCAGATTACTGTAATATTGAAATTTTTTAAACTACATATAAATACTTTTCCAGTTACTCATTCCAACAAATGGTACCTCTAATTACCGGATTTCGAGAGATTCTCAGTTTACTCAGTAACTTTTACTTGCATTGAAATGTCATACATTCATAAGACCTAAGTTATATACATTGAAACCATGAAATACGACGGCCAATATGGCGTCTTCATCTGTCTACCGAAACAGGTGCCCCGCACTGCGGATAGCCACGTGGTGTGACGTCAGTGGTGTTCTCCCACCTTATTGGTGATCGTTCGGACGTACGTTGACAATACCTGGCATGATTGATACTGCCCGACACGTTGGGAAAGTCTCGCCAACGTGTGTTTCGCACGTTGTGACGTCAGAAACTCGCCACGTTGGCCACACTGCTTCAGATACATGCTCCGTGTGCCGACGGCTTTAGCGTTGGATGTTTCGCCTATACGCCGGGCCGGGTCGGGCATGGGACAGGGCTAAACTGACATACACTTATGATTACAAGATCGTCTTTCAGGCCACGTTGACCCACAATATATGTTTCAAGTATCTGTGTCTATATTGGAAACATGCGAACCAATGCTATACCGCACTGAACGGAATGGGGCTTGTGGCCACCGGCGGCTGCATGGCGTGAGGCGTAAGGCATTGCTGTGGCCGCCGCCGGCCACACGGCAGTCAACGTATTAATACGACCCACGATATGTCATTCAGTTTATATAAATTTACAAAAATAGAGAAACAAAATCTAAAATTCTCAGGTATTATACTGGAAAATAAAGGTACATGGAGTACCCATACTGAACATGTAAGAGTAAGTATATCTAGAGTAGTATAGTTGCTTAAAAGAGTAATGTCATGTGTTACCGTAGAATACGTAAGGACGGCACATTTTGCCTTTTTTAAGCATGTATTAAGATACGGTCTAAAGCTCCATGTGACGGATTGAGCTGCCACTCCCGAAGGTTTGAGTCTTGCCTCAGGCATGAGTGTGTGTATGTATGTGTGTGTGTGTGTGTGTGTGTGTGTATGCTGTCCTTATCATAGGTTAGGTAGTTTGTAAGCCTAGGGAATGATGACCTAGCAGTGTGGTCCCGTAGGTTTACAAACCCTTGCACATTTGTAGGGAGGTCAAAAAACTGGCTACACGTGCATCTTTGGTATCCACCGCGAGTGTAATTTTTGATGAATTAAACTTTTTGTAACGATAACTACATAAAGCACAGTTCTTGACGTTTGAGAGAAGAGAATTGGTCACATAAATTCGAGATCGTAAAACGTCTGTTTACATGAATTTCCTGTACCAAATCGTCAATAATGACCAAATGTCGTAGAACTCGTTCCCCATCATGCACATTCGTATGACCCCATTTCGTACTATCCCATGGCTCACGATGTTTCCTTCATATAGTTCACTGTCTGACGAATTTTAGCCTCTTTAGAGCCCTTAATAAAACGAACTACAGCACGTGTTTAAAAGTCGGCGGGATTCTCAATCGGTAGAAACATTCCAAATACGAACGTAAGCATGTCGCATGCCTATGTAAAGCAGTCTGCGGTTTGCCAGCATACTGCGGTACGCAGCGTGGCACGCGCCAAATGTCTGCCGCGGCGTTTCTGAGGCGGAATTTTAAAACTGCGCTAACTTTAAAAATCCAGATTCCTATGTACGTTACGCTCAGGGAAGGCTACGTTTGCCGAGATGTACTTGCTAGTGACCTACAATAAACAAACTTACGTAAGACGTAGTTGTCATTTTCATTGGGGTTTACAGGATGTTATTGTATCTCATATTCTAATATTATTTACATGCAACTCTGCAAATCTAAGAGACTTTGGATTAACCAATGAAACTACAAGTTTCAAAAATTAGTTTAATTTTTCAGAACAGTTGTTGTTCAACAGCCTCTAAAAGGATCCATTATGAAACTGCCACTACTAAAACAAAAATATTGAAGCAATTTAGCTTTTTAGGATATAAATTGAAGTGCATCAGAAATATTTTTTCAGTCTGCGTCTGACAAGTCTGAGCGGCTGGCCAGTACTTCCTCTTCTGCACTAGACTCATCATGTCACAGCATCACTTGCAACCTATGATAATAACTATCTGATGGATGTATTCCAAGCTTTGTCTTCTCTTGCAGTGTTTACCATTTACAACTCCCTGTAGTATAATCCAGCCCTTTATTCTCGTCAGTTTTTTCCACAGGTTACTTTCTTCGGCGGTTCTGCGTATATCGTCCTGATTCTTTATTTCTTTAGTTTCCAAGACTATTCTGATTCATTTCTATTTTTTCCACTTTCTACAATACCTATCCATACAATTCCATACCTCCACGCCAAATGTAAGTTTTATAGAAATTTCTTCGTCAAGGCTAACATTTAATACCACCTGATTCCTCTTTGCCATCAATGCTCTCTTTGCACCCACTAGTCGATTTTTTATGTCCTTCTTGCTTCGTTCATCGGAGATTCTTTTACTTCCAAGGTAGCAACAGTCCTTACCTTCGTGATCATCAATTTTGATAAGTTTCTTGCTACTTTCACTTCTGTTACTTCTCATCCGTTTTTTTTTTTTTTTTTTTTTTTTTTTTTTTTTTTTTTTTTTTTTTTTTTTGCATTTTCCACTCGATACATATTATTTATTCATTTGACTGTATATTTAATTCGGTGGATACTGTAATTATTCATTACTTTCATCTAGGTTAGTAATGTCATCGGCTAATCTTGCCTTTAATGTTGTTTCACCGAGAACTTTTATTGCACTCCAGTAGTTTTCTGTTATTTGCATCAACGCTTTCTCGATGCGTAGCTTTAACAGTAAGGAAGAATGAATCTCAGATTTAAATCCTTTTTTTTGTGCTTTTGATGTTGAAATTTTATTATTCCCTCTAGGTTATTGTACATACATACTGTATGTATTTTACATTGTGAAAGCTTTTTCAACCTCAATAATCGAACGCGTTTTGAGGACAACCTCTCTACTGCCTATCAGATATTCAAATTTAAATTCTAGCCACTTATGGAATGTACTCCTTAGTAACTTGCATGAGTGAGGTGTTTACCTGATGGTGAAATACAAGTATGTCTCATAATTATTTGTCTTTCCTATCTTCGGAATTGTGTGCATGGTATTTTTTCGAAAGTCTAATGGTACGGTTGCCAGTCTCATAGGTTTAACACATGAACTAGTATAGTCGTTGGTTGTCACTTTCTTCAATGATTTTTGAAATTCCGATGGGATCTGTGCCCGCAACCTATTTGATTTCAAGTCTTCCAGAGCTCTTTTAATACTGGAGCCCTTATGTCTTCCATATCTACCCCAATTTCTTTTAACACGAAATGAGTCACGTCTTCAGTCTCATTAAATCCTTGAGTATACATTTTCCACTTATCTGCTGTCTCTAGGTTTAACAGTAGAATTCATTGCCTTATTAATGCTACTTTAACTTTTTGGATATCGAGTCATTCCTTCCTACGATGTTTGCATTTAGACCTATTCATATTTTTTTCTTCAGATATTTGACATTCGCTTCCATACACTTGCCATATATTTTATTTTTATGTGATTGATACTGTTGCATTAATTGTAAATGAACATTTACAAGAGTAAAACAAGAGCAATGGAGTGCAGTCTAAGAAAATCGGGCGATGCTGAAGGAATTAGATTAGGTAACGAAACAATGAAGGTGGTAGATGAGTTCTGTCACTTGGGCAGTAAAATAACATGTGATGGTCGCAGTTCAGAGGATATAAAATGCCAAAGGCAATGGGAAACAAGCGTTTTTGAAAAAGAGAAATTTGTTAACATCAAATATTAATTTAAGTGTAAAGAAGTCGTTTCTGAAAGCATTTGTGTGGAGTGTTGCCTTGTATGGGAGTGAAACATGAACGATAAACAGTGCGGACAGGAATAGGATAGATGCTTTTGAAGTGTGAATGCTGAAGATTAGGTGGGTGGATCGCGTGACTAATGATGAGGTACTGAACAGAATTGCGGTGAAAAGGAATTTCTGCCATATCTTGACTGAAAGAACGGATCGATTCGTAGGACACATTTTTAGACATCAAGGAATTGTGAATTTAGTTTGGGAGGGAAATGTGTGTGGTAAAAATCGCAGAGGGAGACTAAGAGATTAATATAGTAAGCAAATTCAAATGGATGTAGGTTGCCGTTCTTATGAGGAGATGAAGAGGCTTACTCAGGATATAGTAGGGCGGAGAGCTGCATCAAATCAGTCTCCGGACTGAAGACCACAACAACAAGCAACTGTTATATCTTCTTCACTGCCTGAACAGTCCATCGTTTGTCACTGGAGGTATTTCTTCTGTTATCAACGATTTATTCGTTGTTACTTTCCTTGTACCTCTTTTTGTCTTCCCACCATCCGTAATTACCTTTTCAGCGAAGTACACTTCTCTTCAATGATCTGCCTACTACTGTATTCCTTATTCAGTATCCACATCATTACCGAACTTCAAACATGGACCATGAGTCATCAGTACTTTGGTCACCATCGCTTTGAAAATTAGTTGCCTCGGGAGACGTTCGTCAACTTTGTACGGCTGTGATGTAATCCATGTAGATTGTGATATATGTATTGGGTCCTGAGTATGCTTTACAGTCCAATATCTCATGTCGGAATCTTTCTCTGGCTGTGACGTAATGCAGCTGACAAGTTTCCGTGCGTCTAGCTGAAGTATTCCTCTTGTGATGCTTGACCAGTATATTTTCTGTTACCATCGGAAATTATCCATTCAGTGCTATTCCTCTCTCAGTGCTACCGCCAGGCCCATATTCTCCCGCGACGCTTCCTTATTTTCCTTCCCTTACAGCCGCGTTCCACCCCCCCCCCCTAGGATTATTAGTTTAATATCTCTTAATACTCATTGAGCTACCATTTCTATATCAACGTGTACGTTGTACTTATCTTATTCTCCCGAAACCAGGATATATAACTGAACCTAACCAATGTCGAGTGTAGGAAGCAGACATGCAGAAATACTTCCAGGAATCAAGTGTTGATGTTTCATGATCGTATGACCACGATTATGACCACGATGCTTTGGATTCCGTTGTCAATGGTTTAGCAACTGGACCTCTTGCATGAACGTTAAGCTCCAGCCGTACTGTTTTTATCGGAACAGTATTGTTCAAGTAAGTGTTGCGTCGCTTTTGGTGTGGTAGTTTTATGTTGTCTGGCAGTAATCGTCGGTCACTGTCAATGAACTTCGGTTTCCTCCATTCCTCTTACCTTGTTTTGTGTACGCTGTCATTATAAAAGTTTTTGCCACTACATCTACATCTACATCTACATCTACATGGGATACTCTGCAAATCACATTTAAGTGCACGGCAGAGGGTTCATCGAACTACCATTATACTATTTATCTCCCATTCCATTCTCGAATAGCGCGCGGGAAGAAAGAATACTTAAATCTCTCTGTTCGAGCTCTGATTTCTCGTATTTTATTCTGATGGTCTTTTCTAGCCATGTACGTAGGAGTCGACAATATATTTTTGCATTCGGAGGAAGCTGTGCAGCCGTTTTCGTCCTACTGACTTCGACCGAGAGTCAGTCTCTTCGGAAGTGACACAGACCACACATTTCACCGCTAAGACTTCGTACATCAACCGTGCTCTGCGACCACGTCTCAGTGTCAACACGTTCGTAGTAGAGCCAACTTGCAACAAGAGGCAGTCCACCGCATGGTGATCATAATATTTTGTGTCTTTTCATTTCCAGTTTCCTTACTATGTTCAGGCTTCTGACGTTCTACGCTTTGACTTGGTAAATGGCACTGCTGGTTATTTAGTCATTTTTTCATAGTTACTTCCTACCCGGCAGTCCGCTCTTGGAAATAAAAAAATAAAAAAAATAAAAAAAAAAATTAATTCAAATGCTTGTAAATATATCGGACCTAACTGCTCGTTTATTACTCCGTAGTTTACAAACTACTTAAAGGAAGGTAAACTAACCTAAGGACAACACAAACACTCATGCCCAACGGGGGACTCTAACCCCGGACGTCGAACGGCCGCGCGCACCGCTGCACGACGCCCCAATGCGCAAGGCTCATCCACCGCGGCTATTAGGAATCCGAATGGAAGCTAATACAGACTCTTTGCTAACTTCTGAAAGTTTTTCAGTTCCAGGGCACATGTCCTGCGAATAGACGTTATGTTTCCTTAACTTAGTGATTTTCATTACCGTGACCATTGCTAATTATTTCTTTTTTTAAGGGCACTATGTGTCCACAAAAGAGAAGAAAGTTCCAATGTCCTCTGTCCTCTTTGATGAGGATTTTGGCGCATCTAGTACGGCTTCGTATTCCAGAAGTCTTCGATCTCTATTAGTGATTCAAAATTTAAGCAGTGTTTAGCTTCCGAGGGCAAGAGTGTTTCATCAAAGATAGGAAGAATTAAAAAAAAAAAAAAAAAAAAAGTATGTCATTAAGAGTGTTTTTCGTCCGCCAGTAAGGACGAGAGCTCTTCTCGGATCTGTGAAGGATGATTTGGGTCTGAGGAAGCCCGGGGTATATAAGATTCCCTGTCAATGTGGGAAAACGTATATTGGTCAGACTATCCGTACCATTCAGGACAGATGTATTGAACATCAACGCCACACACGTTTGCTCCAGCCCGAGAAGTCGGCGGTAGCTGAACATGCTCTCGATGAGGGACATAGAATGTTATATAACGAAACTCACATGGTTGCTTCAGCATCTCGTTACTGGGACTGTGTCTTAAAGGAATCCATAGAGATTAGATTATCTGACAATCTGATTAACAGAGACAAAGGCTACCTTCTTAGTAAATCCTGGAACCCTGTGTTATCAGATGTTAAAAAACAACGGTTGGTACTTCAGAAATCTGAATAATAATTTTCTTTATAATCGATTACCGATTTCGCCGGACTCTACCACCGGAGCGCTGTATGTCTTGTGCGCCAGAGGGCAGTTACTGTCACTTCTTGCGCACGCGCTATGGGCCTTCCTCGATGTATAAAGGAGCCGCTGATTGCACTGGGAACACAGTTCCGGCGAGATTGTCTATCAGCAAGCTCACCTGAGGATGGCGGGCAGTTGCGCCGCTGAAATATTGTGTCAAGTTGACTTTAGTACCCCGCTGCAAACCCGAGAAGATTACAAACAGTTATTACGCCGGGAAAACCTTTGTGGTCACAAGAGCGTTTTGTTTATAACTCAAGGACGCTGCCTCCTGGTTTATTTTTTTATTTATTTTTTTCATTTTTTTTTCAGGAATACCGTATCATTGTGGAAGTGGAATGGTCTTTGCCGTGTCTTCATGTATGAAATCTTTGCTCAATTCCTCTTATTCCACAGGACAGCCAGCCCTCTGACGAGCTGAGCTGTCGCCGCGGCAGCCCTAGCCACGTATGCCACAGCTTCTTGACTTATAAATTACTATTCCGATCAAATTCTTTCGACAAACCCTATTGTGTTTGTCACATTACAAACTGTTTGAGAATGTAATGCGTCAATTTTCTTTTATTTCTGATTATTCGAAATGAATGCAATGATGTTGTTATTATAATAAATGTAGAACATATTGATTCAGTTTCTAACCTCAGTAACTAAATTAACCTCATACCCGCTTTTCGATATTGATTTTTGGAAGGGCACACCCTGGATTTACTTATTACCACCACTGAGCGACGACTTTTATTTTTCTTGAGCTTCTGAACAGCCATCTGTTCCACAATAGGCTTCAGCTAGTCCATATACTGGCAGCCAAAAATAAGTCTTGAATTTGAAGGAAACATCACAGACCTTTTGATGCGTGGCGACGCTGTCTCCAGGTTGATCTTTGGTTATCGGTCGACCTCAGCCGTCCTCTCGATCTCTCTGGCTTGCTGATCTTTGGTCAACCGTCGCTGCATTTAAGTGGGCTCTCAGTGAAACCTGCAGGTTGATCACTGGTTGTTTAAAACCTACTCCAACCGGGAAGCTTTACTATCTGGCTGGAATAGCACCACCAAGCGTACACAGAGAAGTGGCTGCCAACAAGGAGAGACTGAAAGTGGAAGTGAACAGTGCCCACCATCTGCACGAATATAATCCACCACAGCAACGGCTGAGCTCGTGAAAGAACTTCCTAAGGACATCTGAGAAACCCACCGTTTCACCAGAGAAGGAAAGGCTGGAGTTATGGAAGAAGATGGTGTTTCAAGACAGAAGACACTTCCTGTGACTGTGGAGAACAACAAACCACAAGCCATATACTCCAGTGCCCTTTGGTGCCTACATCCTGCACAAAGACTGATCTCCTCCAAGCCACTCCAAACGCCTTGGAAGTTGTGAAGTATTGGTCACATGTAATATAATTACTATTGTACCTATTTATCAATTTACGATATGTATGGCTACTGTAAATTAGTATGTTTCTGACTCGAGAATAAGTGGGCCGTTGGCTTTTGGTGTAGAGGACGGTAGTTTAGGTAGAAGCGAGTGCTCGGTGGGCTTACCTTGCGCTCGTGCGGCAGTCGTCACGGCACAGAATGAGTATACAGAAAGGAAACTCCCGCTGCAGTCTGTCGTCCAAAATTTAGTGCGCATGCCCGGAATCGGCCATCTTGAAAAGCAGTAAACGTGTGATCAGTCCCTACTCTGTGGCGTGGTAATGCGCCGTCTTTGTTTGTTAATTGTGTATTTTAACTGCCTAAATCGTATAAGGGTAAACAAGTATTTGGTGCAGTGCAGTGCAGTGAAAAGAAAGAACTGTGTGTCAGTAGTTGGAGCTGTTCCGTTTTTATTATGAGCAGCAATAAAAGAGAAGGCGGCCGATAGTGTTCAGCACCTAATTGCCGCAATAATTCTCATACAAATAAGGATATAAGCTTCTTCTCCTTCCCAAAAGATACTGAGCAGTAAGTGAACGTCGCTATATGTGTAGTGAAAGTTAAATGTTATCAGTTTCGAATGAGAGCAATGTGTGCATAATTATTAAAAGTAGCCTTGCTTCTTCTCTTGACGATAACTCTCGCTGTTGATGTTGTTGCAGCAGTTCAACAGCATCGAAATGTTGAAGTACCTTTATATTTTATTATTATAAGTTTAACATTGCAGGGAATAATATAAAATGAATGACAAAGAATAGTGGGTAAGTATGCAGGTAAAATTTTACTTACGGCATTGGAGGCGTAGTGTGCTAATGTTGGCAACGAATACACTTTGGATACTCAATTAGATTTAGAGGAATAATTATTTTATGCTGTTCCTGCGCTGTGCGTGACAGATTACTCTATAAGCCCTTCTCCGATCAGTGAATTAATGATACTCCTAAAGCAAATACAACTTTTATATATGTCCAGACGTCATTAGTTCTGTGTAATCACGTTGTACTGCTACGTCTGACTCAATATTTTGTGCGAATTTATTCGTGTCAAATAAAACCTGGCTGTTGTAAAGTCACTTTCTCGTTTATAACTAATTTCCTAAACATAATTCAGCGTTATTTGGGATTTTTCTAGAGATAAGCACCAAATAAAACGATCATCGATTCCACCGTACATTTTCGTAGTTGCATTAAAATTTAGGCCTATTTTTTCGTTGGATTACAATTAGGTGCAAGAAGAGGGCGCAAAATAGATGAGAGCATAATGAAAAGCAGTTTCCTTTCGTTAAAGTTGGTGAGATTAGCTGCAATTCGTAAAAAGTCCATTTCCAGCCAAAGTACTAAGTGGCTATAGTTCCGCGTTTACTGCTTTTCAATATGGCGTCGAGCGCAACACTTGGTAACATACAGATCAAACGCGCCGCCCCCAGCTTTCCCTTCTATATGCTCATTCCGTGGCTCCGGTGTGACGGCTTGGGGGCCGAGGAGCATTCTTTGTTATTGTGGAGCCCATGGTGTTCGGAATATCGTTTCGTGTCTCGTTGCTGCCGGTTGTGCTAGGTGTCGGTGGCCGAGTAGAGAGAGACGACACAGGAAAATATGATGCACGCGTGGGCGGGTACAGAGTCTGAGGTGACCAGCCAGTGGGACAGCAGAAACTAGAAACACTAAGCTAGATTAGTACAAGATATGTATTTCGTAGAAACATTATAATACTTAACTTTTACAAGTTTGATGACTGCAGACAAGTGAAATGCTGATACACAGTTTAACTAGGTAGAGGACTGCCTACTGATGAGAGTCTGTTCTAGTGCCTGTCCTATTGCCAAGTGGGCGATGCAGTTCAGTGGCGGCCACGAGTGGGATTGCAGCAGAGGGCGCTCGTGGCTGACGTCGTAAGAACGCCGCGCCGTGCTTGCATGGCGGCGCGCGGCGGAAGTACGTGGCGCGCACTTCAGACTTGTGCGACACCACATCAAGCATTGAGTCTAGTATCTCGCGGCAAGAGGACTGGATAAGCTGACATCATCGCTTTGCAAGCCTGAAGGTGGTGACTCAAACTAGGTTGTGTGATCTGCTACGTGTTTAACAACTGGTTTTTGTATTCAATAACCTGGTTTGATGTTCGGGAGTGGCAACATGTGTAAAAAGCCCCCGAGCCATGATACGGATTTGCATACTCCAGTGGTAAACGGCAAGCCGTACATCGAGGTGGTATAAAGATTTTGTGCTGAACTTTATACGAGGTATGTCCACAAAGTAAGTTTTGTTTCGTTACATAAAACCAATGTGTACAGATACAGAAAAATATTTATTGCACAAAATATACAACTATTAAACTACTTTTTTACATAGCTTCCGAAATTTTGTAGGCATTTGTCATAGCGTGGCAAAAGTCTATGTATGCCTTCTTCGTAGAAGGTTGCCGCCTGTGTATTCAACCATGTGGTAACAAGTTCTTTCAGCTCGTCATCATCGCTGAAGTGTTGACCACCATGGACAGGTTTGAGGTGTAAGAAGAAAGTCGCTAGGAGTGAGACTGTACGGAGGATGATCGAACACGTCCCAGTGAAATTTCCGTAAGAGTTGTTTGGTCGCATTCGCCTCGTGAGGTCGGGCGACAACGTGAAGGGAAGAAGAAGACTCCTTTCATCTCTTCTTACACCTAAAATCTGTCCTTGGTGGTCAACACTTCAACGATGATGAGCTGAAAGAATATGTTTGCCACATGGTTGATTACACAGGCGGCAACCTTCTATGAAGAAGGCACACAAAACTTGTCCCACGCTATGACAAGTGCCTGCAAAGTTATGTAGAAAAGTAGTTGAACAGTTGCTGATTTTTATACAATAAATATTTTTTCTTTATCTGTTCACGTTTGGTTTATATAACCAAACGGAATTTACTTTGTGAACATACCACGTACATTTGCGTGTTGTTATGCATTTGTGGGATAATGTATCACGCTGCCCTGCCTTCTATAGTTTAGGCAGCTTTGTAATTGACTGGAAAACTGTTGTATATTCTGAGTTATTTCTCTTGAAGAGGCAGAAGTAAGGGGGAGTATTCTTGGTTAAAAATTTTAAGTAGTTTAAGTAAATTTCCTTGTAAATATGTTGAATATTTTAATAAGTGTCCTTGCTATGTGCAGTGACTGTTTGTTATACTGCAGCTTGTGTTACGAGTGTTGTGCCCTTCCCTACTGTACGGCCGGTTCGGTGGGATGACGGCGCACGCGAGTCTGAGCGGTGACCGTTACCTGGCATCCTGACGTTCAAATGTTTCAAATGTTTGTACAGCTTATGGGACTTAACTACAGGGTCATTAGTCCCTATACTTACAAACTACTTATGAACTAGCTAAGACTAAGGACGGCACAAATATCCAAGCCCGAGGTGGGATTCGAACCCCCGATCATGGTGGCCGTGCAGACCTTTACGGGAGCGCCTCAGTCCCCTCGGCCACCGCGGCCGGCCATCCCGACCTATTGCTTGCCACTGGAAAATCAAAATGTCAGATGAGTATTCTTTTCACCTGTTCATCCCAGCGCCGAGCCGTCCCCTCTGTTGTGTTGTCTGGATTCTGAATTACGGAGCGGTATATGGCGCATCTTGCGTTCGGCTGCTTCTAATTATGAACTTAAATTATTTACAATTCTTCCGTAGTAAAGTGTGACTTGCAATTACTGCAAAAGGTATGCATTTCTATACGGAATCATTGTACGCTAGGTAAATCAATGGTTTTTTGCTTTGTAACTGTATTATTCATGTCGGGTAGTTGTTGTTGTTGTGGTCTTCAGCCTGCAGACTGGTTTGATGCAGCTCTCCACACTACCCTGTCCTGTGCAAGTCTCTTCATCTGAGAATACGTTCAGCAATCTACATCCTTTTGAATCTACTTACTATATTCGTCCCTCGGTCTCCCTCTACGATTTTTACCCCACACGTTTCCTTCTAAGATGACAATTCCTTGATGTCTCAGAATGTGTCCAACCAATCCATCCCTTCACTTAGTCAGGCTATGCCAGAAACTCCTTTTCTCCACGATTCACTTAAGCACCTCCTCATTAGTTACGTGATCTACCCATCTAATTTTCAACATTTGTCTGTAGCACCACATTTCAAAAGCTTCTATCATCTTTTTATCTTAACTCCTTATCGTCCATGTTTCACTCCCATACGGGTACTATACTATTGAAAACCTTGTTAGATTAAATATCTTCTCCCTGCCTGTTTCATTACTTAAAGGGTCTGTAAGAGGTCGTAAGTGACCTTATGTTTAATATTGCTTATTAGCTTGAGATCGGCGTTGCCGGTTGGTTTTGTAAGAGGTCGTATATAACCGTACATTTGATATTAATTAGTTATTTCAATTGAGATTGTACTTGTTATGTTAAGCCTTGTGGATGTATGTGTTTAACTGAATACGTTGTTAATGGGCCGCTTAGGGCCACACCTATTGTCTAGGATTTAACTTCAATAAAGCTGTGAGATTATACCCTGTTAGTAATTAAATTATTGTTCCCCCTTTTCAATACTTCCCTTCGTAATTTTAATGATTCTAGCACGTTCCACCTTTGATTAACGTCTATTACATGTAACATATCACGAATAGTCTCACTTTGCTATCGACATTATAAAATGACTAGTTGAAAACCTGGCGCTGCCCGGGTATTTATTTATTTATTTATTCCTGCCATTTTTCTGGTATATGTTCATTTGTATAAAGGCTGAACCTCTGTAAAATCTCTTGGTAATACTATCAGTATTAAAGAAGTAATAGATTAAAACTTTGTGATATGGCGGTTTTTCGTTAACGTTACTGCTCATGTGCTCCTATCTCATGAGCTACGTGTCCTACTGTGATAAAATTTAGAAGGTACATTCAACTATATGTGTGTATACCGTTTGTAAAGTGTTCTGCGTCTCCATTTTCTAGTGCACAAATTATAAATTGTAACTTCATACTAAAAAGCAGCGGAAAAGTGGTAAGCGAGAAACTTTATTCCTTTCATCATTTTGCTATGGTTGTCAGCGAGAAAAATTTTAATAAAGGTTTGAAATTATGTTTAAAGTTCGTTGAAAGTCGCTAAATACTCTCATTCTCATATAGCGTATTTATAAAGAGACTCGCCGCATTATGTGGCAGTTTCTTGCCATTCTTATTGTTTATTGTGTTATTTCACCTGAACCATATGTCGTATGTGATTCTTAACCCTGCAGCAATTCTTATCTTACGGTAAGGAATATGTGTACCTAATGTGGCTGAAATCGGTCTAATGGTTTAGGAGAAAATGAGCAGCATTGTCGCTAAATGCAGCAGTTCTCCGCGCATCTAATTGTTTATGACGTCATATCTCGTGAACTATGTATCGTACGTGATTCTTACACTTACGGCGACCGTCCTCATGGACTGAAGCTTACGTGTACAAAATTTGAAAAAGATTGGATCAAAACTGTAGACATACAGAGGGACACTCTGCTTTATATATTAGATAATGGCGTGAGACTAAGAATGACATAGAGGTAGTAAGCAGAGGGCTAATGGAATTCATTCAGATGTATAGGTAAGACAAAAAAGATTGTTTTAATAATTATAACGGCACTTTATTTGACTGCATAAAACTCAACAAGTTGTTAGAATGAAGGAGCTGGTAGGACTTGTTGGTGCCGTCGCCGCTGATGCTGGTGCTGTTGGTGGTGGTGGTGGTTGGTGGTGCTTCGCTTACGAGCTGCTGGTGCTCTCCAGCTTAGTCTTCAGGTTGTCGAACAGCGACTGCGTGTTGTTCAAAGCCTGCACACAAACGATTCCAGTCAGGTTACAAAGTCATTGTGTCCAAACTGCTACTGTAAAGCAAACGACTTTAAATAGAATATTCGCTTTACAATTCAAATGGAGCAATTTATTAACTACAGAATACGAAATTATTGAACAAAGCTGCAGTTCTATACGCATTAAAGATGCTCAGATTTCTGTGTACACGAATAGCTGCCAATGAGATCACGAAACAAAGGTCAACGTCTTTACTAAAATGCATTAAACGGTGATATACAGGCTTCGGCATCGTTTATTTTATTGGAACAATGTTATTTTACCACTAGATCTGTAGACCTGCGTAAGTCTAAGAATGAGGTAATATAACTCTTTTGTAGGCGTGACGAAAATCTACGTTGAATTTAGGGATAATCAGCGCTTGAATGGTACTTCGCCCACTGGATAATGCCACATTCCACGTTTCAGTTTTATGTTATTTTCTTTGAGGCAAATGCTGGGATACTTCCTTTGTCAGAGCATGGTAGATTTCATACCAGCATTATTGTAACGTAAGAAGAATGCACCATACTGAAAATTAATAGGAGTTTCGTATAAACGTCAGCTCTGGATGTAATATTCTACATGTAAAGTTCTGCGTTCCACCTCAGCAGAAAGATGGAAAGAACGAAGGAAGTTTAAGGTCCAGTCGACAGCATTGACATTAGGGGCTGAGCATAAGCTCGTTCTATTTACGTAAGGATTGCAAAGGAAATCGGCTGTGCCTTTTCATAGGATACATCTCAGAAATTTCCTGGACTGATGTAGGCAGATCACTGAAAACCTGCATCTTCATGGTTGGAGGCGTATTTGAACCGCCGTCCTCTAGAATACTGGGACTGCCTCACCTCGTTCAGTAGCAATAACATGCTTATGATATTCTGATAATGAGTCATACCTGAAACGTGTGAAATAAATAGTTATTTTATGAACTAGTTTCGTTTTCAGTCACCAATACCCCATTCAGAGATTGTGCTTGATGTCTAATGACCTTTTTGTTTACCGGACGTTAAACACTATTCTTTCTTCCTTTCTTACGGATCTAATATTCTGTACCGAAAGTTAGCAAAGGTCCAAGAAATCATTAAACTAGTGATGTCTATAGCTATATCATTAATTTAGTTGGTAAGAAGCGCTGGAGATATTTTACGA
Organism: Locusta migratoria; assembly: GCA_026315105.1. NCBI lineage: Eukaryota > Metazoa > Arthropoda > Insecta > Orthoptera > Acrididae > Locusta > Locusta migratoria. Next base: position 468,212,312 of record CM048745.1, on the reverse strand, counting down.
TGTCCTGACCACTCTATTCGTAGATGAAAAGATACTGGCGTCTGTAATGAACGATATGATGACTGAATGAACTAAAATTTACCTCCCTCTACCGCATTGCTCATATCAAAGAACATAAAAGCGAAGAGTAATTGTTTTTCGTACTTTGAGCTTAACTACATGCACGTGAAGAAGTGCCTGGAGAGTTCGACTGTACTAGGATTAAATCAGTCCTGTTGCATGGCTGGTCATTAAATCTACAACACTACCAACAAAGCACGCCACGAATCTCAGATTGGACATACTAGGGATCAGCAATCCAGTGTAACTTTTCAAAGTAATTAGGAGCAACGCCACGCATATTGGTACATAAGTGGCATTGAATACCGTCTGTCTGTGCAAAGAAAGTGTCATGTGCCGTCTAAAATACAGAAATGTCTACTAGCATGCAAAGTTCGACAGCACCGGTAGCGTGCTCTATGTGCTTTCGTTCAGCTACGTACGTTACAACTGTCAGTCTATAGGGAACCCGGCTGCCTCGAGTATGTGGAATAGGTGGGTCGTGGTAGGCCTTACAACAGCTCAGGAGCCTCGTACGACTACTAGCCGTACTGCCAAAAATGTTCTTCGCTTAGACACCTGGATTGTACTATTACGCCAAGTAGCTTGAGACAGGAAGATCCACAAGGAGTGGTGTTTGGGCATATTTCGCGAGTGCACCACGAGGATAAATTAGATTACAATCCACACGGAGGTATTATCTGCAGTCTTTTAATCCCACGCACCATATGCGACTGGTAGCGGAAAAACAGAAGTTACAGTAGCATTTGAAGTACGTTCCATCAAAACCCGTGAGGTGGCATGCGAAATGCGGATGAAGATCTGGTTGTAGAGGCTCACCTATACCCACAACAAGTAAAATTCTCATTTCTTATATTATTATTATTCTCTACCCTATGGAGTAGAGCGACATGTTTGCGATCCTACCTATTAAAAGAAACGGCTGTTGTGTTCAGCGAATTACGAGAGAACCTCATAGTGCGCCAAATGGGTATCACAAAAATGAATAAATGGGAGCGACTTTGCTGTTCCGGCATATGCCTTACAAATATCCGAAAACTTTAGTCGGTACCGGGGGATAAGGAACGATTGGCTTGATGCGACTGCATCAAGAAGTTCATTATGGGATTGTTTTTCCTAGTCATGTGCATCACCTTACACTTTTTCTACATTTGGTGCCATTATTCATACCAGCTAGAAATTTTGACTTAGTCATCCTGTATGCTATTACAGTCAATTAAAGACGACACCCTCCCATACATCACACACCATCAGCAAACAGCCGCAAATTACAAGTTACTCTGTCCATCAGATCATTTATATAGACAGAAAATAATAGCGGTCCTATGACACTCCCCTGGGGTACGCCTGACGATACACTCTGGTGAACACTCGCTGTAGAGAAGTACCCAGGAAGTCTTCCAGCCAGTCACGAATCTGTGAACCTATTCCATGTGCTCGTATCTTCGTTAGCAGTCTGCAGTGTGGCACCGCGTGAAACGACTTTTTGAAATCGAGAAAAACACAATCTGCTTGTTGCCCTTCATCCATGGCTCGCAAGTTACCGCCTTCACGGTACGCTCTGTGTTGCGCCGTGCATTTTTTGCCGCTGCGGGCTCCCTGCCCCCTGCCACAAATATATACAGACGGGAAACCTCCGTAAGGGCCCGGTCCTACGCTCAGAGGTGCGGGGAGGGAGGGTTTCCAGTAAATCCGTAAGATGTCCCATGATGACGCTGCGATCAGAAGCAGCCCTTTAAACTGGCCAGAGCAGGCTCTCCCCACCACCACCTCCCCTCAAACTTCAGCAAGCTGGACACAGCCGTGGCCTCATGGCAGGCGGCACAAGCTCTCCCCTCAGCCCCCCTCCACGCTACCCTCTGACGTGCGAAAGGCAGCCTAAGCCAGAGATCCGCCTGACACCTGCTAGCATCTTACGGAACTACGAGGGGAGCGTAGGACAGTGGTTTAGGGTGGGCTGCTCCTCTGTATATGTTACTCTGTGCCCATGCTTACCGTCTCGATGGAGACGACGACGTCGTCGACGGCGGCGGACTGGTAGCCGCTGGCCGCGGCCGCCAGCTTCTGCGTGGCGTTCACGGCGGCTTCCAGGTTCTGCTGCGCCTGCTCGATGTTGTCCACCGACAGGTTTCCCAGGTCTCCCACCACCTTCTCTACGGCCGACACGGCGTCGGACGCCATGCCCGCGAGGTCAGAAGAGATCTTGGAGATCGAGTTCTGCACCTCCGACTGGAAAAAGAAAGCGGAAAAGGAAAATTAACACATCTCACGGCCTCGGCCGAGGAACTCCATATGTTAGCCAGGTTCACTGAATCGACAGTGTGGAATGACACGTCGAAAATAGAACGTAAATGAAGGAAGGAAGCTTAAGGTCCCTACACACGCTCCGATTTATCGTCCGACCAACAAGCTGTCCAATGAACCAACCAAAGTCATAGCTGCCTACACACGTTCCGACCATCTGCACTTAGCGACTGCAGCGCATCCCTGTTCTGGTGTCTGTCGAACTGTTTTTGTTTGTGCAGACAGCAGACGATTGCAGGCAGGAAGTTGGTCGGGCAGCGATACACACGGTACAATTTGTCCGGTGGAGTGGTGGAGGGGGAGGGGGATATCGGACGACAAGCAAAGTTGGTCGGGAAGTGCCTCCATGCGTCCAATTTATCGGACCGCCGATATTTTGATCACGACAAATCGGAAAGTGTGTAGAGGCCTTTATGATTTAAAGTCCAGTCAATATTGTGATCATCAGAGCCACAGCTGAATGTCGGACTTTTTTTGGGAAAGGATTGGGAAGGAGTGTGGCCGTGACCTTTTAAAGGAAAGCCTGGAGTAATTTGGGGGAAATAACGGAAATCCTAAACCTGAGGAATGGAACAGCAATGTGGTGTAATTAAATGGCAGTATTACACAGATAATTCCATGTTAATTGAACATTACTTCTTTTGTTACTATTAACTATTGTCTACTTACTTGGATCTTTTGGAGCTGAGCCTGAGTGGCGTTTGCGAAGTCCTTTATTTTGTTGATGATGTCCTCAGTGATAGATCCCACGCTGTCGGCGATCCCGTTGAGAATGTCCTGCGCGGTCTTCGCGGCCTGCTCGAAAGCGTCCCTGATGGAATCGAAGAAGCCGCCGAGCCCTGACGAAGAATCCTGAAAAGCAGCAACCACACTCTGCACTCATGTGATCTGTTATTGTTTTTGAGTTGTCCAACGTTTGTTACTCTGGACTGGTCGTACTTCAGATTACACATAATGGGCATATTATAAGTGAGACTGAACAGTTCAAATTTCTAGGTGTTCAGATAGATAGTAAGCTTTATTTCCTAATAGAATAGTAACTGAAATAAGTGATTTTCCAACACGAAAAATTGTCTACTATGCTTACTTTCATTAAGCGGCGTTACTGATTCAAAAATGATATTTTTGGCTCAGAAACTGGCGGCTCGAGGAATATGTAGTGTACGTTCGCGAACATAGTGTCCACCCCTTTCCAGTAGTCTGTGACTTCTGTCACTGGCGTCACAATACGTATTTTCCTTAATGTCGTTTATTGTTAACAATATCAGCTTACTCCCACAAGTTCACAGCTTTCACTCGGTAAATACTAGACAGAAATTGAATTTACATTTGGATGACACCTCCATGACTCATGTGCAGAAATCCGTGCAGTATTCTGCATCATCCAGTTCCAATAAGCTGCCCAAAGAGGTCAAGAATCTTTGTACTAACACACGCACTTTCAAGTCTAAATTCAAGAGTTACCTCATGGCTCACTCCTCTTATTCTGTCGAGGAATGTCTGGAAAATTAAAACAAATTAAGCTTATCTCCTTTTATTTAGACTTAAAATTGTCACGAGCATAGGACTATTTAAGTTTTTGTATTACCACTCTTCTATTACAATATCATGTACTGCCTTGTTCTACGACCACGGAGTCTTGCTCCTCAATTAGGTCCTGCGGAACAGAAAACCATATTGTTATTATGTCAGGCTATATTCAAACGTGCAGCTTGAAACAGAAAGAGCCTGGTTAGATAGCTGAAGCACGTGGTTCCGTTTTTGCTGGCAATAAATGATACATAATGGAAGAGGAAACATGAGCTGGAGAGATATCGTACAGCTCGGGTCGAGCATGCATATATCGTGTGGCACGTGTTCAGTCCACATTACTCTTTCGTTCATATCATTGGACGTACCAAAAACTCTATTCACCTGCGATATACATGTCGACCGCGACTCCAGCTGCATTTATCTAATTTAATCAGCCAGAATCCCATTTATGTTCATCCACCTAATACATGGCAGGTCCACCATTGGTAAGGATAGCAGTGGCGTCGTGTCTTGGCATGGAAGAAACAATGCTTATGCAGGTCGCCGGAGGAAGTTGGCAACAAATACACACTAGCGAGTCACCTAATCCCCTAAATTCTCGGGAACGAAGCGACGAACGCTTACGCTATGTTCAAACGCCTCGTGTGTTGGATCGGGTTCAGATGTAGCGTGGTGGGAGGGGCTGGGCAGCACATCAATTATGCTCCACTGGGTTCCTCAAGCCAGTCCAACACTCCCCCAGCTTTGTGATGTAGCGCATTATCTTCTTGAAAAATGCCATTTCAGTTGTAAAACGTGATCCTGGTTTGAAATCAGTATGTGACACTTCTTGCCCTTCCATGAGCTCCTCTGAGCCCATGGATAGCCACGTGAATATTCCCCAGAGCAAAACCAAATCGTCGCCAGCTGAGCTCCATCACAAAGAGCTGTTTCCCTGGAAGATGACTGATTCACACCCTCATATCGGCATAATGAAGAAGGCATCAGGATTCATCAGACCATTGAACTCCCTCCTATTGCACCAACATCCAGTAGCGATGGTAACGTGTCCATTTTAGTCATAGTTGTCGATTTTGCAGTGATAAATTTGGCGCGTGGATGTCGTCGGGTGTGGAAGCCCTTAGTTAGGGGTTTTTGGTGCACTGCATAGTCAGACGCACTAGCATTCAGCCCATAATTAGTCTGATGTTAGTTTTGGCAAAGTCTGCCCGGCCTACAACGTCTGATATCTATGACGAGGAGTGGCCATGCAAGACCTCAACATATGGGCATGCTGGTTCGGCCACTTGTTAGAGAGACTCATCTCAGCACTCCTTGAACACTCGACAAGTCGTGCGGTTTCTGAAGTACTCTGGATCATCAAGATCTGTCATACTGGGCTAGATCACACGCCTTCCCAATTTTACACATGAACATCACACTCAGCAACGCTATATGCCCAATTCGGGTGTCTGACTATAGTCGAGCTAAAATACGATAATCCCTTGTGCTTGAGCGCCGCATGTGGCAGCAGACCATTGGAGTAAGTTAATTGCGAACGTTGTTCTGCGCATGCGCGCGTCTGGCTGCGCCGTGCACTTTTGCCAGTTCTGCCAGACAACAGCGACCGTTAGCTATACTGTCTGGCAGCGAACTAACTATTTGGCAACATGGTTGCATTCCGTTTCTGCGATTGGGGCGGTCACCCAGCTCCAGTAGGCGGAGCCATGGATCACCGTGTTTCAGGCTAATAGTAGCAGTAAGCTGATGCTGCAGTTGTTTGGACAGGTTTATGTCGATAGTAGGTATGTTGTCACAATGTTCTATCAGTGTAATACTGGGAACATCCTTGACATTTTCAGTATCTTGTTCTAATAGGATACATTATTTCGCCTTAAGTGACACTGAAAAATAACCCAATTACTTTTTTAGTGCAGCTAAACTATAGTCGGCGTAAGCTACGAAGGCGGCCCAGTTTTCAGCCGTTCTGCGCATCCCCCTCCATTACCGCAATGACAGCCAATAATGTTCATTCTGTAGGCGCGTGGCTGGCCGCGAGGTACGCAATGTTTCTCCCACAGGCGCAACTGTTGCTGCTCCGCCGTAGCTCCTCCCCTCCACGCTTACCCTATCGCTCCGCCTCTATGCGCGGAAGCGCCTTCTTATATGAAGCCAGCTATAGTTCAGTATGAAAGGACACACCATACCGCAAACCAGAAAAGAGGTTTGGCAGACATTTTGTGAATATGGCATTTTAGTTTCGTGAGTTAATTCACTCAGAGGATATGTTCAATTGTGGTAGCACCATTTGAAACTTATTGTTTGATACCACAAATCTTCTACAAGCACCAGTAGAAAATCTGCTTGCAGTTATCCGATGCGAACAATGAGTGGGACATTAACGCATCAGACAAGTACAGGAGAAAATTGAATATGAAAAATATCAGTGTAGTTCGCCAAACCATACATTTTTTTTAAGACTGATTGGTTTCGATCTGACATCAGATTATCATCAGATTGATATGTCTCAGGTTGGTGCTGAGACGATAAGCGTGTTGCAACTGAACGATCGCCTCGTGCTCATCTCTCAGCACCCACTTGAGACAATCTCCCTGATGATGATCTGATGCCAGAAACCGATCACCTTTACAAAAAATAAGGTATGTAATTTCTGTGAATCGGACTGAATTTTTCATATTAAAGTCCACTGACTTTCCAAACGGAACGAAAATAAACTATCTTTTTAAAACTCAACAGAAAATTCGCTGAAATCACCGTTCATTTCCAGCACAATGGGTTACAATCATTTTTAAAAAACACAACATAGCATGAAATGAGACAATTAATAAACATACTTGTCAAATAACTGGATTAACGTTACAAAATTTAGCTAGCTCTAAGACATGGACCTTTGGCCTCAAGACCAATGAACCCAGACACCCTAAAACTAGACCAGGTAACAAAATTTAAATTAAAAATACTTACATCAGATGAATCGCTGGTGGTGGTGCTGGCTGCAGTACTTGATGAGGCAGCAGCGGTAGTGGCATCAGACGCAGTAGCTGAGCTCGTAACAGATGAGGCTGAAGTACTTGACAAGGCATCATCATCATAAGCACCAGTAGTAGCTTCAGAGGCAGTAGCTGAGCTGGTGACCTCTTCAGTTGCAGTACTTGATGAAACATCAGCAGCAGTAGTAGCTTCAGAGGCAGTAGCTGAGCTGGTGACTTCTTCGGTTGCGGTGCTTGATGATACATCAGCAGCAGTAGTAGCTTCAGAGGCAGTAGCTGAGCTGGTGACCTCTTCAGTTGCGGTACTTGAAGATACATCAGCAGCAGTAGTAGCTTCAGAGGCAGTAGCTGAGCTGGTGACCTCTTCAGTTGCGGTACTTGATGATACATCAGCAGCAGTAGTAGCTTCAGAGGCAGTAGCTGAGCTGGTGACCTCTTCGGTTGCGGTACTTGATACATCAGCAGCAGTAGAAGCTTCAGAGGCAGTAGCTGAGCTGGTGACCTCTTCAGTTGCAGTACTTGATGAAACATCAGCAGCAGTAGTAGCTTCAGAGGCAGTAGCTGAGCTGGTGACCTCTTCAGTTGCAGTACTTGATGAAACATCAGCAGCAGTAGTAGCTTCAGAGGCAGTAGCTGAGCTGGTGACCTCTTCAGTTGCGGTACTTGATGATACATCAGCAGCAGTAGTAGCTTCAGAGGCAGTAGCTGAGCTGGTGACCTCTTCAGTTGCGGTACTTGATGATACATCAGCAGCAGTAGAAGCTTCAGAGGCAGTAGCTGAGCTGGTGACCTCTTCAGTTGCGGTACTTGAAGATACATCAGCAGCAGTAGTAGCTTCAGAGGCAGTAGCTGAGCTGGTGACCTCTTCAGTTGCGGTACTTGATGATACATCAGCAGCAGTAGTAGCTTCAGAGGCAGTAGCTGAGCTGGTGACCTCTTCAGTTGCAGTACTTGATACATCAGCAGCAGTAGAAGCTTCAGAGGCAGTAGCTGAGCTGGTCACATCTGTGACAGTAGCACTTGTGGAACTTGCAGAAGTAACAGTAGTTTTAGAAAGTCCAACAGTGGTTGTGCCAACGGATTCAGTCACAGAAGATGTAACATCTGCAGCAGTACTTGCTGAAGCAGTCTCAGCAGCTGTAGTTGTTGTAACAGTTTCGGCAGCAGTACTTGCTTCAGTTACAGTGCTTGAAACTTCAGCAGCAGTAGTAGCTGTAACAGTATCGGCAGCGGTACTTGCCTCAGTTACAGTGGTTGAAACTTCGGCAGCAGTAGTAGCTGTAACAGTTTCAGCAGCGGTACTTGCTTCAGTTACAGTGCTTGAAACTTCAGCAGCAGTAGTAGCTGTAACAGTTTCGGCAGTGGTACTTGCCTCAGTTACAGTGCTTGAAACTTCGGCAGCAGTAGTAGCTGTAGCAGTTGCAGCAGCAGTACTTGCTTCAGTTACAGTGCTTGAAACTTCAGCAGCAGTGGTAGCTGTAACGGTTTCGGCAGCGGTACTGGCCTCAGTTACAGTGCTTGATACTTCAGCAGCAGTAGTAGCTGTAACAGTTTCGGCAGCGGTACTTGCTTCAGTTACAGTGCTTGATACTTCAGCAGCAGTAGTAGCTGTAACAGTTTCGGCAGCGGTACTTGCTTCAGTTACAGTGCTTGATACTTCAGCAGCAGTAGTAGCTGTAACAGTTTCGGCAGCGGTACTTGCTTCAGTTACAGTGCTTGATACTTCAGCAGCAGTAGTAGCTGTAACAGTTTCGGCAGCGGTACTTGCTTCAGTTACAGTGGTTGAAACTTCTGCAGCAGTAGTAGCTGTAACAGTTTCGGCAGTGGTACTTGCTTCAGTTACAGTACTTGAAACTTCAGCAGCAGTAGTAGCTGTAGCAGTCTGAGCAGCTGTAGTTGCAGTTACAGTGGTTGAAGCTTCGGCAGCAGTAGTAGCTGTAGCAGTTGCAGCAGCAGTACTTGCTTCGGTTACAGTACTTGAAACTTCAGCAGCAGTAGTAGCCGTAGCAGTCTGGGCAGCTGTAGTTGCAGTTACAGTGGTTGAAGCTTCGGCAGCAGTAGTAGCTGTAGCAGTTGTAGGTGCAGTGACAGTGCTTGAAACTACAGTGGTAGTACTGGCTGCAGTAGGGGAAGTTGCAGTCGGTGTTGTCACTACTGGGGTGGTGGTGGTGCTGGTGGCCTGCGTGACAGTAGTTTTTGTGGTGGGCGCTGCAGTGGTGGTGGTGCCTCCATTCACGATGTTGTTTATGCCTTCTTCAACGTCATGGACAGCATTGCTGATACCGTTAGCTACATCGTCTATAATCTTCCCTATTGAGTCGAAGATCAGAGGTGATGCGTATGCGTTCTGAAAAAAAAAGACAATTACTTTATTGGTATAGTAAGATTAAGACTAAATTAATTTCTCAGAGAAAACACTTTCGGGTTATCAACTATGTGTATTTTCAAGAGCTCAGATTTCGATAGATTTCCCACTTATAAGTTTAAGCAAATTTTAAGGATGTGTTGAAGCTATTCTCTGTGTTGGCTTGCGGCAGTTGGAGAATCATACCTTTGGGTTTTTCTTCTAACTGCTACTAGCGTCCACTGTGTCTACGCTGGGAGTTTAAACTGCGATGGAACTATATTCCATATGAAGTATGCCATTAATCGTGTCGTATCGTTCTTCACGTGTTCAGAAAGTTAACTGTTACAACAAATCAGAGGCGTGGAACAGAAATTTTGTTGCCAACATTGATTGACACCAAGCTCAAATGACTATGGCACAGAGTACTGTTTATCAGAGTGCTCTTTCGCTTTTGAACATCGTTTCGTAAATCGTACAGACAGATCCCTTTCAAAAGTATCATGTTTTGTATTTGTGATTCATAGGCATCTTAGCATTTTATAAATGAAATAATCTAGGGAAAATGTTTTAAACAGAAAAGCTATGGGCTGACAATATGTTTATAATAGCTAATTAAATTTTGGAAGAGCCACCACTGTTAGTTAGGATTTTTTTCTTTTGCTCCTGTCGTATAGAAAAACAGAGGTGCGGTCATTACGCCTCCAAATTACTATATGTATAAAGCGTATTTTACCGGCATGATAGTTATAAAACGTCTTATTCGTAATAATCTAGAGAAATCAACAATTTCTTCTTTGACAAATTTTACTGTGAATGTACAGCAAAAAATTATCACAGGCGTGAAAGCACTTCAGAAACGCATAATATTAAAGTCGCTACCTCAGAACAAAATACGGGGAACAGAGAAGTACCAGACCCTTGCAATAGATTGTAATCCGTCTGTACTGCTGATATCACTAGGAGAGCCAATCATGAAGAAATTGTTCCACCTGGCATGCAAGATGTATGAGACAGGAGAAATATCCTCCGATTACAGAAGAATATAGTAATTCCTATTCCAAAGAAAGCAAGTACAGAAAAATGACAAAATTACAAAACTATTAGTTTAATAATTATGGTTGCAAAATAATAACACGAATGGAAAAACTGGTGAAATCCGACCTTGGGGAAGATGTTTGGATTTAAGAGAAAAATAGGAACACGGCAAGCAATATCGACTTTACGACTCATCTCAGAAGATAGGTTAAGGAAAGGGAAACGTTTTTAGCATTTATAGATTTGGACAAAACGTTTGACAATATTGACTGGAATCCTCTTTCGAATTCTGAAGATGGCAGTGGTTAAATATAAAGAGCGAAGAGTTAAATTCAACTTGTACAAAAACCAGACAGCAGTTATTAGAGTCGAAGGGCATGAAAGGGATGCATTGGTTGGGAAGGGAGTAAGACAGGGTTGCACTTTCCCCATTGAGCAAGCTGTGAGGGAATGGAAGGAGAAATTTTGAGAAGGAATTAAAAGTAGAAGAAATGAAAACTTTGCGGTTTGCCAATGACGTAGTAATTATTTCAGAGACAGCAATAGACTTGTACGAGCAGAATGAACAGTGTCTTGAAAGGAGGGTGTAACATGAACTTTAAAAAGAGTGAAACAAGGGTAATGGCATGTAGTGTCAGAAAATCAGGCGATGCTGAAGGAATTAGATAAGGTAATGGGAGAATAAAAGTAGCAAATGGGGTAGCAAAATAACTTCTGATGGCCGAAGTAAAGAATATATAAAATGCAGACTGGCTAAAGAAAGAAAAGAGTTTCTGAAGCAACGAAATTTGCGACATACGTTATTAATTTAAATCTTAGGAAGTCCTTTCTGAAAGTATTTGTCTGGAGTGTAACATTGTATGGGAGTGAAACGTGGAAGATCAGGAGTTCAGACAAAAAGATGATAGAAACTTTGGAAATGTGGTGCTACAGACGAATTATGATTAGATCACGTAACTAATTAGGTGCTCAAGGGAATTTGGGAAGAAGAGGAGTTTCGGGCGTATCATAAGAGAAGGGATAGATTGGTGTAACATAAGGGTCTCGCCAACTTGGAAGGAAGTGTGTGGGGTAAAAATCATAGAGGGATACCGAGGGAGGAATACAGTAAACATATAAAAAGGATGTAGGTGGCGTTCTTATTCGCAGATGAAGAGGCTTGTACAGGACAGGGTAGCGTGGAGAGCTGCAGTAAACCAATCTGCGGAATGAAGACCACAACAAAAACAAGGCTTTGTGACAGGGTAGCATATTGCCAACCTGTACCACTAACATGACCAAAACCAGAAAATATCTTCCGATACCGTAAAGATACCGGATAAAGTCCGGGAAAAAAATAAGAAGAGTTGAAACAAGTTTGTATTGTAAGTTGTTTACAAACACGAGCAGTTGTAATGAATGAATGTGGTCAAGCGTTTTTTGGTGGTCTTAGAAACAATAGGGGAACAAAATTTTTGCGTATCTTTTCGTTAGATCATTCTAATAAAATTCCTATAACGCTTCCAGTGTTAGTGTGCAACACATATGCATGAGTAAAGCGGTCATCGACTCAACGGTTGGTTTAAACACCCACATGCCTTACTAGGGGAGCTTCTATTTGAGAAAGGGTATTACGGAATTAACGTCCCCTCAACAACGTGGTAATTTCTTAAAGACCCATTTTGCTTACAGTATGGAAGAAGCCCTTTGAAAGGAAGCATTTGCCTGCAGTGGTATATACAAACCGCGGAAACCCCGAATATAGATGGTCGGATGCGGATTTGATCCACTGTCCCCCGAATGTCAGTCCAGTGCTGCGCCACCTCGGTCGGTGTTCTATCTTGCTACGATCTGTGATACAGCTAACCCAAGTAGCTACAGGGAAAGCTACAGGCAAACTGACACTCAAAACTACGGTGCAACTCGATATTTTCTCATTAGGAAACATAGTCTGAGGTGTAACAAGTGATTGGCTTAAACTCAAGGCGTGACTGACGATTGAGCATCAGGCATTTGGATACATTAACCGACAATTAACCACTGATAGCCGGCCGCGGTGGCCGAGGAGACTGAGGCGCTCGTCACGGTCTGCACGGCCACTACGGTCGGGGGTTCGAATCCCCCCTCGGGCATGGATATTTGTGCCGTTCGTAGTATTAGCTAGTTCATAAGTGGTTTGTAAGTTTAGGGACTGATGACCCCGTAGTTAAGTCCCATAAGCTATACAAACATTTGAACATTTGAACCACTGATACACCGAGCCCAGAGGTGGATCCGTTCAAGGATCAGTTTTATCTAGGTAAACGTTTTGGCTCACTTTAGGTTACGGTAGTAACCCCAAAAGTGGGCCTTTGCGATCGTCTTTTGACAGCTCGAAATTTAAACGAAAATAACGGTTTAACTATTCATCTGACACGAAAATTGAATAAACGACTTTATAGTGGAGCAAATACTCTACAACTTTGCTCTCTTATGTTTCTTTCATATCTCGTAGCGCTTCAAAGATATTTGCAAAAATTACGGCGATTTTGGAATGTCTGTCTGTCCGTAACGTGTTCCCTGTTTTTAAGACGAACTGTTCAATCGATCAACACCAAATTTTACAGACATGATTTTAGGCCGCTAGAGACCAGAACCTCCCTTTTTCATATTTTTCGGACAAAAAATACGGTAGAAAAAAAAGCCGTTTGTAATATAATTGTAATTGCAAACGAACCGTTCATCTGACACGAAAATTCAATAACGTAATTGGTAGAGGAGAAAATTTTCTACAACTTATCTCCCTTATGTTTATTCATATCTCGTATCGTTTGAGACATATTTGCAAAAATAACGGAGACTTGACACCCTCCATTGAATTAACGAAAACCAGCCGTTCGGAGATGTCACGTGACATTCCACGCGTATTTGATGATTTTCTTATTGTAACTTACAGGTTGTCATTTCAAAGCAACGGCACACTGAGGAATTAACAAAACCACATCGTTTTTCGTACGATAAACGATAACCTAATGTCCACAAATGCTATATTAACATCTGTTAACAACGGCCATCAATAGTATGAGATTAAAGAACTCCTCTTTTGGTTTATAGCCGTAACGTAGTAGGCAAGGTGCTGGATTGAGACACGCCACTACCTAAATTTTTTTCCTAAAAGGTTATCAGACACTCTTATTAATTAATTTATTATTATTTAGATTATTATTTTGGTCCAAAATGTTTACAAAAACTTATAAAACTACAAATCTAAAGTGGGCCTTAAAACACGTCAGAGCGATTTTTTATTTTGGTCTTGAGCCTCTTAGTCCCCCACCCCCTATGGATCTACTGCCGGACGCGGTGGCCGATGGATCTGAGGCCACTACAGTCGGGTTCGAATCCCCCCTCGGGCATGGATATTTGTGCCGTCCTTAGTATTAGCTAGTTCATAAGTAGTTTGTAAGTTTAGGGACTGATGACCCCGTAGTTAAGCCCCATAGACTCTACAAACATTTGAACATTTTTTTTCCTTTTTTTATTTTTTTATTTATTTTTATCTGTTACTGCTGCTACTGACCGAGCTATACACAATTGTGTACCAGTCTGCTAACCGTGTGTTTCATTACATAACAGTAAAAATATTCCTTTGCAGGCCCCGGACGCATGCGCTGAAATTATGAGAGGACAGCGATGATGGCAGTAGCTCTCACCTGCACCAGCAGCGACGCGGCGAGGAAGATCACCAGCTTGGGAGCCATGTTGCTGAGGGCAGCTGGCTGCGGAGTGCCTGTCAGAGGCCTCCTCACTGGTTTTATACCGGCCGCGGCCTGCGCACACACTTGTCTCCCGTCACCACAGGTGTTTCGCACCCACGTACTGCAAACAGCTCGCTAGGTTGCCGCTCTTACGCAGGTCGTGTTGACATAGTCGAGGGTGCAGTTTAACCAGGGTCACAAGAAACGTACATTGCTTTGCGTAACAATCGTTGGCGACTGACTTATTGACCCCTACGGTGGATGACGAATTCGGCGACAGAAGCTTCATCAAGGATCGACTGTGATCATAGGAATGTAAACTGATGTGTAGATTAATTTTTACGCTAAACTGGAAATTAGAAATAAGACGAATGCCAAAGGTTCCATAGCGGCGAAAATGTTGCATTCGTAGGATTGCGACCTCCTCAATCAGACTAAGTGTTTAGTGATCTACAGAGAATTTTTTTATTATTTTTAGTTAATAGTTTCAATAATCTGAAAATCTGGTATAAACTACACTACTGGCCATTAACATTGCAACACCGAAAAAAATGCACATAATAAAAGGTATTCAATGGACAAATATGTTTTAACTGACATATGATTACATTTTCACGCAATTTGGGTGCATAGATCCTGAGAAATCAGTAGCCAGAACAACAACATCTGGCAGTTATAACGGCCTTGATACGTCTGGGCATTGAGTCAAACAGAGATTCGATGGCGTGTACAGGTATAAATGCCCATGCAGCTTCAGCACGATACCACAGTTCATCAAGAGTGGTGACTGGCGTATTGTGACGAGCCAGTTGCTCGGCCACTATTGACCAGACGTTTTCAATTGGTGAGAGATCTGGAGAATGGGCTGGCCAAGGCAGCAGTAAAACATTTTCCGCATCCTAAAGGCCCGTACAGGACCTGCAACATGCGGTCGTGCATTATCCTGCTGAAATGTAGGGTTTCGCAGGGATCGAATGAAGGGTAGAGTCACGGGTCGTAACAAATCTTAAATGTAACGGCAACTGATCAAAGTGCCATCGATGTGAACAAGAGGTGACCTAAACGTGTAACCAATGGCACCCGATACCAACCGCCGGGTGATACGCCAGTATGGCGATGACGAATACACGCTTCCAATGTGCGTTCATCCAACACCGTCTAGAAGACAAGGCCTCACAAGAGGCCGGATGCGACCTTCATGATGCTGTAAACAGAACCTGGTTTGATCCGAAAAAATGACGTTTTGCCATTGTGCAGCCAGGTTCGTCGTTCTGTACGCCATCACAGGCGCTCCTGTCTCTGATGCAGCGTCAAGCGTAACCATAGCCATGGTCTCCGAGCTGATAGTCCATGCTGCTGCAAACGTCGTCGAACTGTTCGTACAGTTGGTTGTCGTCTTGCAAATGTTCCCGTCTGTTGACTCAGGGATCGAAACGTGGCTGCACGATCCGTTACAGCCATGCTGATAAGATGCCTGTCAACTCGACTGCTAGTTATATGAGGTCGTTGAGATCCATCACGCCGTTCCGTATTGCCCTCCTGAACCCACCGATTCCATATTGTGCTAACAGTCATTGGATCGCGACCAACGCGAACAGCAATGTCGCGATACGATAAACTGCAATCGCGATAGGATACAATGCGACCTTTATGAAAGTCGTAAACGTGATGGTACGCATTTCTCCTCCTTACATGAGGCATCACAAAATGTTTCACCAGGCAACGCCGGTTAACTGCTTTTTTTTTTTATATGAGAATTCTGTTGTAAACTTTCTTCATGTCAGCACGTTGTAGGTGTCGCCACCGGCGCCAACATAATGTGAATGCTCTGAAAAGCTCGTCATTTGCGAATCACAGCATCTTCTTTCTGTCGGTTAAATTTCGCGTCTGTAGCACGTCATCTTCAAGTGGGCTACGAGTGTAATAATTATATATTCCAGACATGGTGTCAGTTGCAGACGGTCATCTAAATTATTTCAATAATATGAGATAAGGTAATATGCTTACAGAAAAGTACTGGGAAGATGGTAAAAATCTTGTGATTATATTTGTGGACATTGAAAACGCGTATGGCAGTGTTCCTCGAAACAAGATATGGGAATGTTTGTAAGACTTGAAGGTGCCCAAAGCGCCTAGTTGACAAAGTCAAGATGCTGTACGAAACGTGTTATAGCTGTGTCGAGACAGCCTAAAGTCGCTCCTAAATTTTTTCACTTTTTACCGGTTTCGTGAGATCTGCACTGGTAGCATTGGATCTTTTAACGTATTAGTTCACAGTCTTACTAATCACACATCACCAAATAGGGATGTTATATGAAGTTGGGACATCAGTGAAACATGATTTAGGTCCTATATTTATACCATTTTACATTTGACATGTTGATTTTCCTGTCTACCTTATCCTATGAGATGACGCAACATCACTGTGTGACTTGTAAGATCTAATATATAAAGCAGAGTGTCCGTATATTTGTACGTGTTGCATGAAAATCAACAGATTTGTTCCAATCTATATGAAATTTTGTACACGTAAGCTTCAATCCATGAGGACGGTCGCCGTAAGTGTAAGAATCACATGCAATATATAGTTTACGAGATATGACGTCATAAACAATGAGATACCCTAAAAACTGCTGCATTTTGCGGCAATGCTGCTAATTTTCTCCTAAACCATTTCACAGATTTCAACCAAATATGGTACACACATTCCTTACCGTCAGGTAACAATTGCTGCATCGTTAAGAATCATGTACGGCACATAGTTCAAACGATATTACTTCATGACCAATAGAAATCGCAAAAAATGCCATATAATGCGGCGAGACTTTCGAAATACACTATATGAGAATGACAGTACTTAGCGACTTGCAACGAACTTTAAACATAATTTCAAACCTTTATTAAACTTTTTCTCGCTGGCAACTATAGTAAAATGATGAAAGGAAAAAAGTTTCTCGCTTACTACTTTTCCGCTGTTTATGGAGTAAAACTACGGCTCTCGGTATGACATTACAATTTATAATTTGAACACTACATATTGTAGCGACAGGAAATTTTACAGACAGTATACACACATATAGTGGAATGTATCTTTTAAATTGTATCACATTACGACATGTAGTTCATGAGATATGAGCACATAAACAGTATGTTCCGCTTTTCATGGGCTAAAACTACGGAATGACGTTACAATTTTTTAATTTCTACAATAGAAATTGTAGCCGCAGGAAATCTTACAGACAGTATACACGCATATATTTGAGTGTAACTTCTAAATTGTATGCCCGTACGACACGTAGTTCATGAGATATGAGCACATAAACGGTAGCACTCATGGAAAACCGCCCCATTACGCATCAAGTTTTAATCTGTTACTTCTTTACTACTAATTGTATTTCCAAGAGGTTTTACAGACATATAGCCCTTATACAAATAAATATATACCTGAGAAACGGCAGAAATAAATAAATAAATACCCGGGCAACGCCGGGTTTTCAGCTAGTTATTAATATTTAAATTACTCCACTCTTGACTGGCCTGGAGCAGCAACAGTAAATCCATTTTTGTAATAATGACAGTCTCTGTTTGCAACAGAGACTCTCATTATTACAAAAAAAGCTATTAATATGTTGCAACATCCGATAATGGCAGCACAGGTCTTCCAAAACCGCTCATAAATAATAATATTTAATGACAAATGTGGGCTAACTTGCTTTTTCATATTCACCATCATCCAGTTTTCCTGGTGTGGTGCACTAGCGCTCGCACTCTCCTACTGTCTTCTATTGCAGGACGTCTTGACATTTGTGTTCTCTCTCTTCCAAATCTGATCTTACAGTCTCAATCCATCGTCTTCTTGGTCTTCTCCGTGGTCTGCTTATTCCCACGAGTTTCACTTTGAAATACTTTCTAGCAGGTCTTTCACTGTCCATTCTCATCAGGTACATATACCACTGAAGCTTGCGTTTGTTAATGTCAGTGGTTAAAGTAGCCTCAGTACCAGCTACTTTTCCTTTCATTCCTAATTCTGTCCTTTCTACTTGTTTGATTCATAGTTCTAATGAATATTATTTCCCTTCCCTGAATTCTGATGAGGTCTCTGTTTGGTAGGGAACATGTTTCTAAACCATATGTAAGGATTGATACGAAATAGGTCGTTTTTTCTTTTTGTGGCATTTTATCATACCATAAAAGATTGCTAATTTGACTATAAAAATAGGATGCTTTCTGCGTCCTGCTGAGTACTTCCTGCTGAATGGTGTCTTTCTTAAGTATTTGAAATGAGAAACAGATTCTACTTTGGCGGCTTCTAGTAATATATTTGAGGTTGTTCCTTGTCTGTTGATGGTCATTTCTACGGTCTTTGCTTTACTTATCTTTAGACAGAAATTAATGAATGCATTGTTGCAACCATTGAGTTTCTATTTTGCTTCAGCTTTTGTGTCACTCCATACTGTTGAATCACCAGTAAAACAAGGGAATTCTGTTCGCTGTCTATTTAATTGATAGATTTTATGATTCTGTCCATTACTACTACAAACAACAGTGGTGATAGGGCACTTCCTTTTTGGACACCTCTGTTTGAACTATTCTGATCGTCCGTTGCGTGTCTCGACACAGCTTCAATACTTTTCGCATAGCATCTTGACGTTGTCAATTAAGTACTTTGGGAACCTTTAGGTCTTCCAGACATTCCCATATCTTGCTGTCATTCGCTTTTTCAATGTCCACAAATATGATCACAAGATTTCTTCCATATTTCCAGTACTTTTCAGTAAGCAAATTTCAATATTTCATATTATTTAAACAATTTGGATAGCCTTCTGCAACTGTCGCAATGTCTGGAATATATAATTAATAATTCATACCATGAACAGTCAAAGAGCACTGTAGTGTAATTGCTTGCCTGACTATTTAGGTTTGAAAAATTGGCCGTACAGAAGTTGTTTAACTATTTTAAAATAATAATCAGTGACTAAGCCTTCAATTTAAACCAACTGTTAATTTAAAGAAAAAAGATGAAATGAAGTGAAATGGCCAAACATTTAATAGTTTAAAACATCTTGCAGAGCAAGCAACCTACAGAATTCGACGAATAGTTACCTTAAACAACGGTGAGTTGATCTCGTTGATAAGCTGTAGTGAGACCCGCGTAACTATCCGCCGACATTGGATGGAGATTCTGAATATTAAGATTCAATCCCCGTGTAGCATAATTTTGAGTGAAGGTAATTTAATGAATGAAAATTAATAACTGATATAGATTAATGGCTAATCAGACTTCAAACTGTTCATTACATAAAAGTAACTGCAGGTTCCAAGCCAATAAATATTGCAAGATGGTTAATTACAGTCAAAGATACTATGACAAGCTACACGAGATACGTAAGTTTAACATGTTTAATTACCGAACCATCCAAAGTCGTAATAGTTAGTTATACCTGAAAACAGCATGATCACTAAATGGAGGGACTGGAAAAATAATTAAATAACTGCACAACTGACTGAAGTTAACTTTAAATAAGGGGATTTATTAATTTGAACAGAAAGCATATACTGCATACCTGAGTATCCATTTTATATCTGAAGATTTTGTACAATCAGTTAAGAACATAAATCAATAGTTAATAACGTTCGTTTCAGCATATTGTAGCGGTTTGATAATAGGCAGATCTCATCAGTACTATTCAGACAACAGAACTATCAGAACAGAGCAGACAATAGAACAGAGAGCGAGTACAATGGGATTATTACTTTTAGGCCGGATCGACACATTGGACCCAACGTTGGCGCCAACATTGTTCGTCCAAAGTGTGGATTGGTGAAATAGCGTTGGAACCAACATTGGCGCCAACGTTGGTACGGCTCCGTTGCTTGTCGGTATTTCGGCCAAACATCAAAGGACGTTGGGCCAATATGGGTATGTCGTCCACACATTGGCGCCAACGTTTCATTCTGTCTTTGTAGCCTGCTCATCTCGAAACTCTTTCTTTCTTCGTTCGTTCTTCGTAGCCGTTTTAAAGTTTCGAAATCTCTTTGTAAATATTAGAACTGTATCAGAAATTGATTCATTTTTTGAAATAAACCTAAAAAAAAAACGAAATGCCACAGCAAAACTTAGGCGCTAACTGTGAAATTAAAAACTTTCTAGACTTTCGACACACTCCTATCACTCAATTTAATTTTTAAAATTAACAGTACAGTACTTAATATTTCCTGTCAAGTTTCAAATATCGTTTTGCAAACTTCAAGCACTACTAGTGATATCAATTACATGGTTATTTAAAAAGGAAAGTGTAGGCTTCTAATATTGTCTCATTTAGCAAGAAATCGAAGCGTAATACCAAAAGAATAGCATCCCTCCAAAACATCTTTCTTTTTTTTATTTTCAATCATTTATAGTAGCAGGTCTAAGTTTTTATAATGTGTATCGTTTACTTAAAAAATTAATATTAATTTTTAAAAATTAATGATTTCTTACCGTAATTAATGTTCGGTAGAAAGTGATACAACATCCCATCATATTTTATGTATGTTTCCCACTTTGATTTACAAAGACGAAATGTAATTATTCAAACTCAAAAGCGTTAATGCGATATGTGCGTCAGATATGTTTTCGTTGGCTCTCGACGAATTCAACTAAATATTGGCTCCAATGTGTGGACGCTGTCTCAAAAATATTGGCCAATGTTGGCACCAAGCGTTGGTACCAATGTATGGACGCGGGGTTATAGTAACAGTCAGAGATTTTAATTAGTTACACTGATATTATAATTAGAGTTTCTTTGTATATCTTTTATGTAGCCTATCGATTCCAAGGAAGAAAAAATGAATTGAATATTTATCCTAATTACATTTTATCTGATTTAATATTTCAGATGACTTTAAAATATGTTATTTATGGGGCTCTTGCTATATGATAATATTAAATCGCCCCCTTTGTCATGGCGAATGGTACATGTAATGGTAAATGGAATTGTCTGTGAGCCATGGTAAACATACAGTAAAACTTTGAATTTTATCAAATTACCACTTGAAAGTTCATACGTAGTTTGGCATTGTATTTTAAATTAATGTAGATATCAGTTCATTACATTATATCTAGTCTGTTTTTGCAACATTCACAATTTTGTAAGATAATAAACTTTGATTATCTGCCTCGCTGGCTGGAACTGTTGAGGTTGGTAGCAGTGGTTGTGGTGACGACGGCGGCAATGTGGTCGGTCTCCATGGTTACGCACGGTCTGTGCGCATGTGTCAGCTGTGTCCGGCATTGGATCAGCTTGTAGCCCTTTGCTACATCTCCTCCACGTTTATGGTCATGAAAAGAAAATATGGAAAAAATTAACAAAAAGGTATTATTTACTAAGAATTAATTTTGCCTAAAAGAAAATGTACTTTTGATTATCTATTTCATTCACAGACTGACTTCGCATGAACGTATGTTTGATTGTGACACTTTTTTTTTTGTTTATTTACAAAGTGCTCATCAGGTAATGATCACTATTTGCTTTCTGTTTGAGGAAAAGTAAACGTATCTCGCGATCTGATATGAACATATGCCTGCTATATTTAAGAAATAAATGGTTTTCATTATATGGATTAACATTGGTTCACGACCTTCACTTTGAAAAATTATCTCTGAACAACATGACATAACATTATCTGGAGTTCTTGTCCTTTGTAAAACTCAATGCTTTACATTGTACTTATGATTCCTTTTATGCTATTATCTGATTCTTTAGTACGCGTGATGCTACTTACTATTTAACAACACATATTTACAATAACTATACACTACACAAGAGAAATATTTTGAACTAAAATCTACA
Organism: Locusta migratoria; assembly: GCA_026315105.1. NCBI lineage: Eukaryota > Metazoa > Arthropoda > Insecta > Orthoptera > Acrididae > Locusta > Locusta migratoria. The sequence continues at coordinate 468,190,498 of CM048745.1, read as the reverse complement.
TACTCTGGATTATGTACATACATAAGAAAATTGTTTATTACTTTTTACAAGTCATAATAACACTCCTTTTAAGGCTTTCAAGCACAGTCCTTCATTTTTAATGAGTTTTATCAACTTCATTTAAAGACTTGTCCGTTGAGCAGGTATGAGCCTGTTTACATTTGATTGGTGCGCGTTCAACAATAAGAAGGAATCATCACGCGGCGCTGTTATGGCAGGGTGTAGAGGCTTCCTCCAGTGATGCGTTCGCGAGTGAATACATTCAGTAAAGTTCTCATGACTTTGATTGTTTTAAGTTAAACCATTCGTGACAAATTGATCCTTTTAAGTAAAGGAGCGTCTTTATACCACTCAGAATTGTGTACACCACTCGTCAGTGGGTAAGCACTGTAATCTTATTATGGTTCATGCGGCTAAAACACACGTGGCTTCTTTACTTCCACAGCACCTACTGGCGTCTTTTTGTTCGTCACGCGACACTGTTTATGACACAAACTTAGATACTGATGTCTTATTTCATCATTTAATTAGAGCACAGACATTATATTAACGTTCCATGTGCAAGTTTACCACCGTTCAATAAATATGTTACAGGACAACTTTTAACTATATGACTTTCAGTTTTTTCATATACACATATTGTCAGCACTATAGTCTTCACATTAAAATTATAAGTACACTTTAGTAATAGTCTGCAGGCAAATGGCATAGTTCCCATTACTGTCATGACCTCTTATGGCACTTGTTTGTTAACACAGCTAATTGTCTTTAAAATGTCACTATTTTAGATAAATGTTTCATATTAAACCATCACAGTATCATTTGGTTAGCTTTAATAACCATATCACCATATTTAGCATGGCAAGATTACTGCTAGACATTTTGAATTAGAAAGTAGATCATTGCACGAGTAATGACGTATTGATTACCATTACATTTCATTAAATAATAATTATTTACAACAAATGTATCGTCCTATAGCTTCATGATAAAAATAAAATTTTTCTTTTTAGAGAAAGGAACATAAATGACAATTTATGTAGTTGAGCACATATTTACTGTTTTAGTAAGCTCATGCTCATGTCGGTCACAATCAAGTTCGTGCTGTTTTCAGTTAGTACTACTCGTTCAATTGCATTTGATACGAAATTAAAATCACTGTACCTGAAAACATGATATAGTTTATGATTTTTTATACCGATAACCGGTGTTACATCATTCATAATATTTCGCTAGGACTTAGCTCATTATTGCACATCACATTCACTCACACATGTTTATGTAATTAATGTTAACAATAGAAAATTTACACAAAATATTATAAACATATATACATTCAAATCAAGCTAAGAACAGGTGCAGCCACTTTAATAAGCTCAGATTGTCGTCGTTTTGTTAGTACGACGGAAAAGATAGTGAAAGGGAAAGAATGAGGACACATAAGTTGAAGATTTCACAGAAAATGTTTCCACAGTATCAATTCTACATATATATATTTTTCATGTTGCAAATCTTACTTCTAAATAGAAAGCATCTCATATAATAATGAAATAGAAACATTCTCTCCTAACATCTGGTGCCCTCATTTTCTTCACACTAGCAATGCTTACAATTGTGTGCAGCCAAGCCTAGTTATGACTTGGTAATTCATGTCTACATTAGTCGCAGTTGAGCAGTATCAAATTGCTAAGAAAACGTGTAACAGTTTGCTGTGTATAAATGTATGTATTCTGTCTCCATTGTCTTATATATATATTTAGCCTCATCAACCAATTCTCATTTCATTATAATGGCACATCTTAGTTCACACTGTAAAACATACTATGGCTTAAGAAAATATGTGTCTATCTCATGATGCTGGTGTGTGTTTATCATACTAGATACTATGACATGAAATTAAGTTAGAGATTCCATACAGTTGCCTTATCGGTTTATACTCCAAATGCTTCGTGTTTGTGTTAATTAAAATTTATTCCCTGTAAGCTAACTATTTTGTACACATATTTACAGTGTACTTGAAAATAAAATACAATTAAAATGGCTGCATAATACTCAAATAGAAATTCTTAATGCTTCAAGCATATTATGACACCCTTAAGTGATTATAACAGCAAATGAAGTTCATTATTGTGTAACATGCGCACATGTTGCATTAATTTTTCTGACAAGGTGTACTTGAGATTAAGTTTTATTTCGGTGCGCGTTCTACATGTGTATAATTATTAACGCTACAGCGCTTAGTAAACTTTCAGTGGCATGGCATAAATGATGTTTACAGATAATAATGATTCTAACTAACATTTCTTGTTTAGGTAAAGTTTCAAAATTATTCTCCCATACTGCTTTATTACCTAGCCATAGCAATGATAAGCCTAAGTTTGGTAGGATAAAATATAGTGTGGTCCGTGTGCATTGTGCGCTCCACATCCAAATAAATAATAAATATTCCCGCACACAAACGAAAACAAATCACTACATTTTTTTTATTCTCCTTATACACAATTATTCTATAAATATAAATTTTCTCCTACTCACACACTGTACCCTAAAACAAGAGTATAAGAATTAGCTGTCATGCCTATTAGACAGTTACAGTTTGTATCTGCCTGCTAATCTTTAATTCTAGCATGAAATAAACTGACAATATCTATTTTAAGCACTTATCTGGTATCTTGAGTGATGGTTAATACAGAAGAACTGGTGCATGACGTCTTGAAGCTTACAACTATAATTGTCATGTTGCTGTTATATCACTAAAACATTAAGAAAAAAATACTTCTATGCATGAAACTTCTTTAAGTCCTTGTGTGGATAGAGACCTTTAATTCTGCCTGTAGTAATATTTGCTAGCAGATAGCTGCCTTTGTGTGGGATTTAAACAATTCGAAAAGGTCCATTGTACAAGTGTTGCCATTTCTTATTTACTTTACATATGGCTGATGCTTTTGGATGTGATCGAATTAGCACTAAATCATTAATTTCAAATCTCTGAATATGTTTAAGTTGTTTATCATAATATGACTTCCTGTTAAAAGCTGCATCTGTTATGGCTGATAAAAAATTCTCTTACTTTCTCTTCTAAAGTTATATTGTTTCGAGGCACTTTTGGTATAGGATTAAGCCATTTACTACTTTCTTTGGTGGATAATATGAGGTCTGATGGTGTATATGATGTGGAGTATATAGGAAGATTATTTACTACCTGTTCAAAGGGTTCAAGGTAATCGATCCATTGTGTTTGTCGATTAGCAATATAGGTTCGAATGAAACGATTTAATTCACGAAACATTCGTTCCATCGGGTTAGCGGAAGGGTGACATTTGGAAATCAAAATATGTCTAATATTATATTTTCGGAAAAAGTCTTTACATGCACGAGAAGTGAAGTTAGTTGCATTATCAGTAAGGATGGTTGTTGGCTTACCAACAAACGGAATGTAGTCTTCTACTATTCGCCGAATAACAGCTTTGGCTGTAGCTGTTTTTAAAGCAAAAATTTTTACAGATTTAGAAAAGACATCATACATGCCAAGAACATATCGAACACCGCCCCGACTGATCGCAAGTGGACCAGCGAGGTCAGTTGCAACTAGCTGAAGTGGTTTTATAGAAGGAATTGACTGTAATTCCATTTTACTTGAAAGCTGATTGGGTTTTCATTTCTGACAGATTAAGCATGACTTGAGGGTTTAGTAGATTTTCCGTGACATATTTGGAAAGAAACAATATAATTTCATTTTACGGAAACATTTCAGCGGACCGAAATGTCCCCATACCCTATGGGTATGCTAAATTAAAGCTTTCTTATAATCAGAGGGAATGTACACGCACCACCTATCTGACTGTCCGTGGCGTCGGAAACACCATACATCTTTGTACAACTGATAATGTTTTGATAAACCAGAAGTGGGATTGGTGGACATTTCATTGATTATCTTAAGCCACCGACCGTTGGTGCGTTGAAGATTTTGTATTTTTGTATATTTCGAAACATTTCGAAATATTTCCATTTCCAAACATTTCCAAATAATATGAACGATACTCTACATCTTTCATTAACATAATGCGAAATTCTGTAGCACCTTAAATGTAATCATCAAAATTTGGGAGACCCTGAGGCAGATGAGAAAGTGTATCTGCAATAATATTTTCAGAACCTTTAATGTGTACAATCTCAAAATCATACTCTTGTAAGATCATTGCCCAACGTGCCAATCTATTGTGCAATAATCTACATGACATTAAGAAACTTAAAGCTTGGTTACAAAACACTTTAGTATGCTTGCTAAACATGTGATAATGAAATTTTTTAAAACACCAGATAATTGCAAGCAGCTCAAGCTCGATTGTAGTGTAACGCCTTTTGCATTCGACTAGCGAAGCTAATAATTTTGATAGACTGTGGATTGTGATCACTAGAAATTTGATAGTGACAACTTCCTAGACCATAACCAGACGAGTCCGTAGAAATACAGAAATTTTGCGACATGTCAGTGTGACTTAGTATATCAGAATTAACCATTGCTTCTTTGATCATTTGAAAATCCTTGCTACAAGCATCTGACCAGTACCAGGGAACATTTTTGCGTAAAAGTGATAACAGTGATGGGCTGTTAAGCAGCTGGTTTGGTAGAAATCTTCTAAAAATGAACAAAGATTAGATTAGACTAGATTAGTACTTGTTCCATAGATCATATATACGACATTTCGTAATGATGTGGAGCGTGTCAGTTTAGTGAATGATATCTATACTTCACAATCAATATTTGAAGGATTTTTTTGTTCCTTTTTTTATTTTTATTTTATTTATATTTTATTTTTATTTTTCAGTTTTATCTAAAAATTCAACTACATTGTAGAAGGAGTTGCCATTTAGAAATTCCTTTAATTTCTTTTTAAATACTAGGTGGCTATCTGTCAGATTTTTGATGCTACTTGGTAAGTGACCAAAGACTTTTGTGGCAGCATAATTCACCCCTTTTTTGAGTCAAAATGAAATTTAACCTTGAATAGTGAATATCATCCATTCTCCTAGTGTTGTAGCTATGCACACTGCTATTACTTTTGAATTGGGTCGGATTGTTAATAACAAATTTCATGAGTGAATACATATATTGTGAAGCTACAGTGAGTATCCTTAGATCCCTAAATAAATGTCTGCACGATGCTCTTGGGTGGGCTCCAGCAATTATTCTGATTACACGCTTTTGTGCAATGAATACTTTTTTACTCAATGTTGAATTGCCCCAGAATATAGTCCCATAAGAAAGCAGTGAATGAAAATAGGCATAGTAAGCTAATTTACTGAGATGTATATCACCAAATTTTGCAATGACTCTGATAGCATAAGTAGCTGAACTCAGATGTTTCAGGAGGTCTTCAATATGTTTCTTCCAATTCAGTCCCTCGTCAATGCAAACACCTAAAAATTTTGAATATTCTACCTTAGCTACAGATTTATGTTCAAAGTCTAAATTTATTAATGGTGTGATGCCATTTACTGTATGAAACTGTATATACTGGGTTTTATCAAAGTTTAATTAGAGTCCATTTGTAGAGAACCGCTTAATAACTTTCTGGAAGATATCATTTACAATTTCATCAGTTAATTCCTGTTTGTCAGGTGTGATAGCTATACTTGTATCATCAGCAAAAAGTACTAGCTTAGCATCTTCGTGAATGTAGAATGGCAAGTCATTAATATATATTAAGAACAGCAAAGGACCCAAGACCGAACCTTGTGAGACCCCAGTTTTGATAACTCCCCAGTTAGAAGAATTAATTGATTCATCTACATCATGTGAACTGCTTATTTCAACTTTCTGCACTCTTCCAGTTAAGTATGATTTAAACCATTTTGTGCACTGTCCCACTCATACCACAATACTTAAGCTTATCTAGAAGAATCCCATGATTTACACAATGAAAAGCCTTTGAGAGATCACAAAAAATCCCAACTGGCGATGTCCGGTTATTCAAAGCATTTAATATTTCATCAGTGAAGGTATATATAGCATTCTCAGTTGAGAAGCTTTTTTGAAAACCAAACTGACATTTTGTTATAACTTTATTTTTACTAATATGTGAAGCAACTCGAGAATACATAACTTTATCAAAAATTTTTGATAAAGCTGTCAGAAGTGAGATGGGCCGGTAGTTGTTGACATCGTATGTATCCCCTTTTTTATGCAAAGGTTTAACAATAGCATATTTCAGTCTATCCGGGAAAATACCCTGCTTTAATGAGCTATTACAAATATAACTGAGAATCCTACTTATCTCCTGGGAACAAGTTTTTAATACCTTGCTGGAAATGCCATCAATTCCATATGTCCGTTTACGATTGAGAGAGTTTATTATTTTCCTAATTTCTGAAGGTGAGGTGAGTGGAATTTCAATTGTATCAAATTGTGTGGGTATGGCCTCTTCCATTAATTGCCTTGCTCCTTCTAATGAACATATAGATCCTATTTTCTCTACAACATTTAAAAAGTAATCATTAAAAATGTTTTCAACTTCTGACTTTTTGTTGTAATACCCTCTTCCTCTGCTCTTGGTTGTCCTGTCTCCCTTTTAATAATATTCCAAATTGTTTTAATTTTATTATCAGAGGAGCTAATCTCAGACATGATGCACATGCTTCTTGATTTTTTAATAACTTTTCTTAATGTAGCACAGTAGCTTTTATAATATTTTATTGTTTCTGGGTTATTACTCTTTCTTGCGGACAGATATAGTTCCCTTTTTAAGTTACACGATATTTTAATTCCTGTAGTAATCCATGGTTTTTTGCATGATTTCTTTGAATTAAATTTTACTAATTTCTTGGGGAAACAGTTATCAAATACCCTTACCAATGTATCGTGAAATAAATTATATTTTAAATTAACATCATGTTCCTTGTAAACCTCATCCCAGTCTAACTGCTGTAGACTTTCTTTGAAATTTCTAGTTGTTAAGTCAATAATCGAGCGCACAATTCTGGTGGACTGTTTCGAATTACTGAACGGAGCTATGTCATATACTGTTACTAGCTGTGCACAATGATCCGAAAGACCATTCTCAACGGGAAAAGCATTTACGTTGTTAAACTTATCTTGGTCTATAAAAAAGTTATCTATCAATGTACTGCTGTCCTTTACTACCCGAGTAGGAAAATCAATAACGGATGTCAGATTGAATGAGCCAAGTAAGACTTTCAGGTCTTTCTTCCTATTACACTCTTTCAGTGAATCTACATTGAAATCACCACAAATAATAATTTTCTTCCCCCTATCTGACAGATAACACAACAAGGCATCCAAGTTTTCCAGAAATAACTGAAAGTTCCCTGAAGGGGACCTATATACTGTTACAATTATAAGATAATCATCATTGAGTTCAAGCTGGCAGGCACATGCTTCAATATGCTGCTCTACACAAAACTTTTTTGTTTCTAAATTTTTTACACTGGGATAGCTTTTGGCATATATGGCAACTCCTCCTCTTATCTTATTATCTCTACTTACATTTGAGACTAATTTATATCCACTGACATTCACATTTTCCATACCAGTGACAATGTGATGCTCAGACAGGCATAGTATATCTATTACATTATCAGTTTCTATATCATCTAAACAAACTAAAAGCTCATCTATTTTATTCTTTAGTCCCCCAATATTCTGGTGAAAAATGCTAACATTATTTTTTACTTTACTTTTCTGAGAAACATTTGATTTTTCAACATTTTTAGCACCTGCCTGCCTGAGTTTCTCACTGGACACTGATCTTAGCCTAAAAAAGAAGTACTTCCATGAATTGCAGTGTCCCCCCTTAACGATTTTGCTATCAACCCAGCTAGTTTCCCCTTCCCTTTCGTATTGAGATGCAGGCCACACCTAGTGAAATCCCACCGATGAATAGCATCAACAGGGACCAAACCTATGTCCGACAGAGTAGCCGCCCTAAGCAGTTGATCAATCTCCATATTGACTCTCCTGACGGAGCGGTTCAATTGGGGTTGATCATACCGAATGAAAGCAGGCAATAGTCCAACATTTGTCTGGGTCGTTGCAGAAGCTATTGTAACCAGGTCACACTCAATATTGTAGCCCTGATCCCTATCAATGCTGTTTCCCACCCCACCCACTATAACAACATGATCCTGTTTTGTGAAACCCTTACACAAGGAACCTATATCCTCTACCACCTGGCTTAGACCTGCACTGGGCTTGAAAAAGTTTGTGACCTCGTACCTGTCACCTAGTTTTTCCTGTAAAATCTGGCCCACACCTCTTCCATGACTACTTCATAACAACAGAACTTTCCTCCTACTATCTACTTTTTTTGAAACCGTTGGTTTGGGAAGTATCTGATGGCTGAAAGTTTATCAGGATCCGGTTTAATTCCTGCAGGTGAAATTATGTGTCCAAGAAATTTTATTTCAGTTTTTACAAATTTAGATTTCTGCAAATTTGCGGTGACACCACGAAAACTTAATCAAAACCTTTTCCAATAAATCAAGATGTTCATCCCAAGTTGCAGTTGCAATAAGCAAGTCATCTACATAAACAGTAAGTTCGTCGAGAAGTTCTGGGCCTAGCACTGTATCAAGTGCAGTTATGACTACCTCTCACATTCAGTCCTAATGGTAGTACTTTAAAATGATAAGACCTACCAGCAAAGATAAATGCGGTGTATTTACATGAATCCTCAGAAATTGGTACCTGCCAGTATGAAGATCTTAAATCTAAGCTGGATAAATATCTCATACCGAAGAACTACTGCAAATGATCTTCTAAGCTTTCGGGTCTGGTACAAACAGGAATGATAATTTTGTTAATTTCTCGTGCATCTAGTACTAAACGTACACTATTGTCCGGTTTAGAGATAGCAAGAAGAGGACTCGCATAAGGTGACAATGAAGTTTCAATAATATTTCATCTTAATTTATCTCAGCTTTAACTGCTTCTCGCTTAGACCAAGGAATTGAATATGTGTGTCTACAGAAAGTCTCATGAGGCTTAACTTCCATATGATAAACATAAGTGTTAATCGTTCCAGGCTTCTTATCGAAAACGGTTAAATATCGATACAAAAGATTGATTAATTGCTGTTTCTGAATGTGGTTAATATTTGTAGATTCAGATATTTTCTGCAGGATAGTATAATAAGTTTCACACTTTGATTCTGGATTTGTTGTATCTGGAACTGTGTTTTCTGTATTTATGGCAGTAACAACAATCTTTATAGACCCACAAAAGTTTCAATGAGGTGGCTTTCTTTTTACAAGACTAACTGTACAAATATTATCACCTATTGTTAATTTACATACCCCTTGTTTTAAATCTACCACTGCCTCTCTTTCTCTTAGATAATCTATTCCAAAAATACACTCTTCTATTAAAGAATCCACGACTAAAAATGTAAAAAAAACTGTTAATTTACCAAACTGCAAAGGCACATGTGTTTGAATTTTAACTGGTTTGGATTTATTACATATAGCACTAATTATTCTACAGTTTTGCACTGGAAAGGTTGGTAGATGTTCTTGCTGACTAATTCTATGAAACAATGATTTTGACAACACATTCACTGCAGCTCCTGTATCAAGCAGTACACTAGTAGAAATTCCACCAACTAATATAGTAATCTGTGCTTGTAAATCTTTTGCTAAGCCCCTTCTGCAAGGTGTAAATTCTTCTAATAACTCGTCTCTCATATCAGTACCATCATTATAGCTAATCATGTGAATTCTAGAGTTGTACGTTCAAATGTTCAAATGATTGTGCACCTTATGGGACTTAACTTCGGGGTCATCAGTCCCTAAACTTACAAATTACTTATGAACTAAGTAAGACGAAGGACGGCACAAATATCCATGCCCTAGGAGAGATTCGAACCCCCGACTATAGTGGCTGTGCAGACCGTGACTGGAGCACCTCAGTCCCCTTGGCCACCGCGGCCGGCGAGTTGTACTCAACCTCGGAGGGCTTGAGATGAGCCTTATTAGTTTGTTTGAATGGCAGAAGTCTGTTGGCTAGTTTCTGTCACTTCGGTGATCATTACAGTAGATGGTTGATTCCAATTATTTTGTTGGGTATTCTCGGTAGATAAATTTGCTACGGGTACAAAATCAGTACGTCTTGCATCATTCTGTGGACTGTGGTTTGGGTAGTGTCTTTCAGTATTTCCTGCATTTCGTTGAAAGTTATTTGTGTACTGGCCTCTGCCCCCATTACGATTATTATTTCCTGTATTTCCTCTATTTTGATACCCCGGATTGGTATCAAAAGTCGTTTCTTTGTCTGTAAATATTCCCCCCATTGTGTGTTTGCCTATTAAAATTCCTGCTGCCTCCGTTGTTATGTTGTTGCGGAACTTGTGCACGTGCCTGTGAAGTATTAGCTTGCGGTGCGTGCGTATTGGGTTGTTGAGGTTGGCTACCCTGCAAAGGAGGCAGCGGCATCAGCTGCGCTACTCCGTTGTCATTATTATTATTATAGCGGCGTGAATTTCCATAAACATGGCTATAACTTTCATTTTGCCCGTTTCTTGCCCTATCATCTTCGTGGATTAAATCTATGGCATCTATGGAACAAAGAAAATTTTCCAGGTTGTGTATGGGGAGCGGAACTAACTGTAGTCGTAAGTAGGTTGGTAATCGTCCAATTAGGACTCTACACCTCCCGATATGATATGGGTTCATCAAAGAAACTTGCCTTATTTATATATTTTTCAAACTATCTCCTTAGACTACCACTACGTTCATTGAATGGAGCAGGGTTGTAGATTTCATTTCTAACTCTTTCCTGTATGCCAGGAGACCAGTACTTATTTAAAAATGCATTTTCAAATTCTGAAAGCGTTGCACAGTATCGATACACATCAGCCGCCCACGCAAATCCTTCACATTGCATAAACCCCATTACGAATCGAATTTTTCTATATTCACTTCAATTTACAGGTAATAATTCTCTAAACGATTGTATGAATGTTACAGGATATACTGACTTTGTTTCAGAAATAAATATTGGAAACGTATGATGTTTTAGCATCTTTTCTTCTACATTAATAGAGGTATTAGTTGGAGGTGGTGTTTGAGATCTTTGTAATCTTTCACTTCTGTTTACATCATTCCAATCATTATTGTCTGAGTGAACATGTATTGTATCATGGGTTAAGTAACGTTCACGATTGGGAGAATATTCATCAGAAGATAGATGCCGTGCATATGCATCACTAGTTACAGTTTGTGGCCTATGTGTTACCCAATCATGTGCTGATTCGTCAATAGATACGTTTTGTTGATTATTACGAGATATCTTGTCCTTTCGCAAAGATGCCTTGACACTAGACACTTCATTTTGCAATGACTTAACTGTTACACTTGACCTTCATACACATTGGTAGCTACGCTTTTTATTATTTAGTCTAAATCATGTGTTAACTTATCATGAAGTTGCACTTCAGTTTGTTTAAGAAAAGCTTGAACACGTTGTTCATTTTCCATCACAATAGCATTGGCTTGAGTAGTTATGTTAGTAACAGTTGTCTTTAAGGTTTCATGTTCAATTTTTAACGCTGACACATCTTGTGTCAAGGTTTCTATTGCAGAAGGCAAGTTACGTGTGTTTTGAGTAACATTTTCTAACTGCTCAGCTACTGTAGATACCCTTTCCTCCACAGTAGCTAAGAGATTATTGCCTACTTTTTCTTCTACAATATTGCAAACTTATTTTGTAATTGCTTTTCTATGCTAAACATCTGTGTATGTAACTGTTTATTAACTTCGTCTGAAACTAATGTTGGTAAACTCTGTTGGGCGCTTTCTAATTGTTTAAAACGATTTTCAATTTCCTCATGTGTCATTATTTGCTCAGCGAGCTCACATTGCTGAACTTCTAATCGTAACATACTTTGTTGCTGAGCCTCAAATTGCTTTATTTGTGTTTCTCTGAGACTATCTGTTTCATGTTTTTGTGCTTGTTGCAGGTTAGTGAATTGACTATCTAGTTCTTGTTTTTGCATCTGTTGCAGTTGTATTCTTGTTTTTGTACGTGTTGCAATTGTGTTAGTTCTTGTTTAGTTTGTTGATAGCGGTTTTCAAATCTACTATCTATCTGTTGACTCATTTCAGTCATTTGCAAAGTTAAATTTGGAAAAATAGCTTCAAAACGTGTAAACCATGAATCAACAGGATCGGAAACAGTATGCAAACCTACAGCGGATGTATTTTCGTCTGCTACCGACGTACCAGTTACGTCAGAAGCAGGCGAAATATTTTCAACACGGGGTTCCGGCGCAATACTTACCGCTTCCTGATTCAAATCTTCTACTGCATCTACATTCTGTGTGTTCTCCATGTTAGCTACAGTACGTCTTGTTTGGCCATATTACTGAATTCGTAACAGAAATGCAACTAGTAACACGACACGCAATGAGAAAAAATATTTGTTTATCACAATTCAAAGATATTATTGACACGGAACAGCACAATGCAAGCACTGCTATTGCAAGAAAAAGAAGATCGAACTATATGCTTGGCACGGCAGCCACCTTGTGCAATGAATGAAAACCTATCGTTGCCGGTGATTAATAATGAAAAATATTTAAAATTTTGAAAACACGATAAATTGCAAAATTTACACTGTGGAACCAGATACTATTGAAAGGAAAGAGAAAATATAGGAAAAGCGGCACATGCGTGTTCTTACCATGATTTTCGTTGTCTTTTCCAGCGATGCCCGTGATAGAATATTATGTACGGACCAGATAATAAAATTTTACGTTCCAGGATAGCAAGTCTGGGTTTCATATCAACAATATGGTCACAGCTGGTGGTGGTTTTACATGAAATAATTAGCGTACATATTAGTATAATAATAATAACAATAATAATAATAATAATAAATAATAAATAATATTAACATTTCATAATTATAGATGATTATTTCACGTAGAAAAAAATTATTGTAATAATGAGCTAGGTCCTGTCACAGTCGCCAAATTATGTAGTGTAATTGCTTGCCTGACTATTTAGGTTTGAAAAATTGGCCGTACAGAAGTTGTTGAACTATTTTAAAATAATAATCAGTGACTAAGCCTTCAATTTAGACGAACTGTTAATTTAAAAAAAAAAAATGAAGTGAAATGGCCAAACATTTAATAGTTTAAAACATCTTGCAGAGCAAGCAACCTACAGAATTCGACGAATAGTTACCTTAAACAGCAGTGTAGTTGATCTCGTTGATAAGCTGTAGTGAGATTAGTTGTAATCTGCGTAACAATCTGCTGACATCGGATGGAGGTTCGGAATATTAAGATTCAATCCCCGTGTAGCATTATTTTGAATGAAGGTAATTTAATGAATGGAAATTAATAATTGATACAGATTAATGGCTAATCAGACTTCAAACTGTTCATTGCGGAAAAGTAATTGCAGGTTCCAAGCCAATAAATATTGCAATATGGTTAATTACAGTCAAAGATACTATGACAAGCAACACGAGATACGTAAGTTGAACATTTTAATTACTGAACCATCCAAAGTCGTGATAGTTATACCTGAAAACAGCATGATCACTAAATGGAGGGACTGGAAAAATAATTAAATAACTGCACAACTTACTGAAGTTAACTTTAAATAAGGGGATTTATTAATTTGAACAGAAAGCATATTCTGCATACCTGAGTATCTATTTTATATCTGAAGATTTTGTACAATCAGTTAAGAACATAAAGCAATAGTTAATAACGTTCGTTTCAGCATATTGTGGCGGTTTGATAATAGTCAGATCTTATCAGTACAGTTCAGGCAACAGAACAATCAGAACAGAGCAGACAATAAAACAGAGGCGTGTACAATGGGATTATTACTTTTATAGTAATAGTCAGAGATTTTAATTAGTAACACTGATATTGTAATTAAAGATTCTTTGTATATCTTTCATGTAGCCTATCGATTCCAAGGAAGAAAAAATGAATTGAATATTTATCCTAATTACATTTTATCTGATTTAATATTTCAGATGACTTTAAAATATTTTATTTATGGGGCTCGTGCTATATGGTAATATTAAAGCACATATTAATTACAGCAGAGCGATTAAAATGTAATAACATTTATGAAACGGTGTCCCAGACGTACTGAAAAATTCGAACGATAAGACTCAAAAGAATACACATAGTGACTCTTACTACATCGCACCTATGAAACTCATAATATGTTACAAGACCTATGAATATTATTTTCCTAAATTTGAGTAATGAAAACATTTTTTTGGCTTTATTTAGACCGACTAAATTTTATTCAGTCTCTGTTGCCATGTTCAGATCTCTTAATACTTTAAAATTAAACAGAAAAACTTTCTTACTTTACAATTAAAGTCTGGGCTTGTACGTTTGTATATCAAACATAAAAATGTCTAACGTAAACATGATGTAAAACCATTAATGTACCTGGACTTACAGCACCTGGCTTGAATGGTATCAGAGAGATGTAATCTTTAAGTAATTACTTACACATAAACCAATGACACGTACTACTACACTAGCAAACTTGCTTGTGTGATTGCAGCCTGGCACAGCCATCTTGCTTTAAATCACATCAAGAAATGTTTCTTTATGGTACTATAATGACATTCTGAAACGAAATGACGTTGTAAAGTTTACTACCCTATTCAAACATTTGAGCTAATATTTCCGCAGTAGTTGAATCTAACACATACAATGTTGATATGTGTTACGTGAAGAACTTGTCTCATACAGTTAAAAGAAACTGTAGTTATCGGAAAAACACTTAGAAGAAAAAGATACATGTTATCCACGACAAATAGCAGATTTATAACGTCTGTACTATTAAAAGAAAATTCAAACTTGATCGAAACTGGTAACAGATTAATAAAAACATCAAATTAACATGATACATTACGTATGTCTCAAAGCAGACTCAAATGAACAAAAAAAAAAAAAAATAAAATAAAAAAAGGCTTCTTGTTATGAACGATAAACAACACTTCTACAAAAAGTATACAATCAAAAGAAAAATATAATTTTTAACAAACGTAGTGACTCATCTGACTCATTATCAAATGTGTCAAATCAGACTTGTTTTCGTAAAAACACTCTAGAAAGTAAAGATACTTGTTACACATAACAAAATGTACTGTTATAACGACCGTCTTTTGAAAGAAAAGCCGAAGTAGAATGAAATAAAAACAGTAAATGTGAATCCTAAAGTTTAGCTTTCGTATGAAAAAAGTGAAAAATTATGGCCATATACAACTCAGAATTGACAATTATGTGAAAACTCTAAAGACAGCATAGTTGCATAGTTATGTAAGCTCATCAGTGTTGTTAAGACTGTTTACTGTAATTACACACAGGACTGCTCACACGTTTCTAGGATAGAAATATTGTGGCGAGACTTTAGTGACACATAGGATACTGTATATGGCATTTCCAGTCTAGTAATATATGTCTGTGATATAAACACATAGACTAAGCGTGATGAGAAATTTATGTGATTGAATTATAAGTCATATATATGACACATTCTTGACAAGACTTGCAGTGTGTCGTTGTCAAATACTAGGAACAAAGAAAGTTATTTGCTTCTAGATTTAGTTGTTCACTATTAAAAATTATTAATTGTAATATTCACTTATTGTTCCGTCGGCTGTCGAAAGACAATTTTATCCATTTTGAATGAAATGCACAAGATAATTGTCTACTATTCTGCACATTTATTATTTTTATAAATCGGTTTTGGCACTTACACCATCATCAGGTAAACACAAAGACGTATTTCCTATAGTCGACTCAATGACTTACGTCAGAAACTGCACTGTTATTTAAAATAATTTATTGTGTGACTATTAGTCAACAGTTGCAACTCGTGTTTTTACATTTACATGTTTCGATACTTCAGGATCTAAAACAAGATAAAACAAGATAATAAGATAACAAGATAATAACTGAAATTTTTACAATTATTTGATTCGTACATGAACAGATTTTACATTTAACATAGTTGTACATAACTGAAGAGGTTTACCTTTGTAGTTTCGACTCCAACACGTTTAGATTAGATTAGTTTTTTGTTCCATAGATCCAAGTTGAGGAGAGTCTTGTGGATGTGGAACATGTCAAGAAACAAAATTTACAAGCTAAATAATAGATAATACTAATAATATAAATATAGATACATACATTTTAAGGTTTACTTTTCTTTTTTTAGCTGATAATATAGTAATACTAATATAGTATGAGTACCGATACATGCATCATTTGGTACAATTTAGAAATTCACTAATGGAGTAGAAGGAGTTGGCCACTAGAAAGTCTTTTAGGTTTCTCTTAAACTGATCTTTATTTGCAGCTAAATTTTTTATACTTTATGGTAAATTATTAAAAATGTGTGTTCCTGAGTAATGGACTCCTTTTTGAAGTAAAGTAAGTGCTTTTAAGTCCTTGTGCAGCTCTTTTTGTTCCTAGTATTGTATATATGAACTGAGCTGTTTGTTGGGAAAAGGGATATATTATTTATGATAAATTTCATTAAGGAATAAATATACTGAGAGGCAGTAGTTAATATACCCAGTTCTTTGAAGAGGCTTCTACAGGACGTCTGTGAATTTACTCTGCAAATAATACATATTACACGCTTTTGGAATCTGAAGACTTTTGACTGACTTGAAGAATTACCCCAAAATATTATACAATATGACATTATGGAATGAAACTAAGCAAAGTATTTTTGTCTCCTATGTCTGATAACACACGTATTGAAAATACAAATTTGTTGAGTCGTTTCTGCAGTTCTGTGGTGTGCTCATCCCAACTAAATATATTATCAAGCTGTAATCCCAGGAATTTAATACTGTCAACCTATTCTATCTGCTCTTCTTCATACTTAATGCATATGCTGGCGGGAAATCTCTTACATGTTCTGAACTGCATGTAGTGAGTCTTTTCAAACTTTAATGACATTGAGTTGGTTTTAAACCATTTCTTCATGAAAATATTATTATCAGACCTTTCTATAACTATGCTTGACGTACTTTTTATTGCAATACTTGTATCATCTGCAAACAAAACGGACTCTGCTTTGTGGTAGTGTAACTGAAGAGAGGTCATTAAGGTACACAAGAAAAAGCAATGGCTCTAAGATGGATCCTTGTGGGACACCACATGTAATTTCTTCCCAATCCGATGATGGCTGTTGGCTTAATTCACTAGTCACTTGCACTGACACCCTTTGTTTCCTGTTAGTGAGGTATGACTTGAACCATTTTGCAGCATTTCCCGTGACCCCATAGAATTTTAATTTACTTAAAAGGATGTTATTGTTCACACAATCAATTACCTTTGACAAATCACAGAAAATACCTGCTGCTTGCAATTTATTATCTAATGAATTAAGTACATTCTCACTATAAGTGTAAATAGCCTCGTTATGATAAGCACTGTGATTTGTGAGGGCATTTATAATTTTTATATATCGAGTTGGGGTAGAGACAGGAGTAGGTAAACCTGATAACTAGACCATAAATTATTACATAGACATATGGCAATCCAGCTCATAAATTTAAAGTTCAAAGATCTCAAGTTGATGATGTACTATCTACACAGCAACTTGAGATCTTTGAACACTGAAATTGGAATCTATATTGCTGTATCTCTGTGGATAGTGTAACAGCCGAATACCGGTTTGTAAAAACAATAAATTTGCAGAATATTTCAGTATTACATAATTATTTCGTGTGTATCATTGAAAATGAATTAATCGTAGCTTCTTGTTTATATAGTTAACATTTGATTTGAACAAAAGTGTCTTCTTCCCAACTCTTTCATTTAGGCCTACTTGGTACTAATGGGCTTGTTTCAACAGTATGTGAGACACGTGGCTCTGATAAGACCAGAAAGCTTTCATTTTCTGTGAACACGCTTTTTTTCCTCTGTCCATTTCGGACAGCTGGTTCCTGTTCTCTTTCGTTGATAAATTGTTGCTTCACGTCTGGTTTCAGTGCGATGATCCATTTGTTCCTGGAGATTTCGTTAACATGTTCTGCTGAAGATGCTGTTCGTGTGACTGCAGGGAGACATGCGGATCAGGTCTCATTTTCCTCATAGAAGTGATTACTTCTTCTTGGAGATGGTCCAGCTCACTGTTGTTAATACTGTAGGTGCGACTCTCCCTTCTCATGTATTCTATTTACGATTTCCCGTTCCTTGGGCCATAGTTTCCCGAGTTTACCCTTCCTGTTGATTACGAGGAATTCAAAGGCGTCGAATAATGAAGTCTTTACAAATGAATTGTAATAATTAAGCTTTTGGGAAGATACTTGTAGATACTCTTGCAGCCGCAGTGGAACTGCAGATCGCTCAAAGGAGCCTTACTGTGGAGCGCTCGTTTTCCCCCTTGGGAGGTTCGAGTCGTCACTCGGGCATGGGAGTTGTTACTTTTGAACGAATGGTAGACTCTCTCCACATTGATACGTCTGATGTAACTTGCCAATTTGACAAAATTCACTCTCCTAAGTACACAACAGGGATTCCTTTTTCTCAGACTGAAAGTACTCCTGTCATACATTCCGTGAATATTAAGAAAAGAATCTTTACAGATATTGTTCAACATCCAGGTAGTATAGATATTACCGATTCTTATATTGGCCGTTCGAGTATAAAGAATTTAATTAAATCCAAACGTAGCTTTAGTTCAACAGTCAATACTTAACCTCTTGTTATCCCATTCTCCTCTATTAAGGACGTGCCTGAGAACGATTATCAGGGAGGAATCAAAAGTTTAATATTTCCAAACAGGTTAAAAAAAAACAACGCACTGACGTGTTTTACTGCTCACTTTAGATTTGCTTGTAGTTTTATGATATTTTGCAAACATTCCGGACAAAAATAATAAAATTAAAATAATAAAAACTTGTGGCCGATACGATCACGACTCTACTATTGTGATAATATCTATGCGCCCAACTCGTAGTATTATTTCTGACCGTATTTTAACAAACAGCCAAAATTATTTGATATTTGAGTTTAGCATTGACAAACATACTCTTTACCTCTTTAAACTATTATTTTAATATATCTCCTACATTTTTATTATATTTTTCCGTTAAAATATGAACACCTGTCTTGTCTTGGTAGTTTGTTCAAAGTCTATTTTCTTTGCCTGTACTGGTTACGAGTGACTATAGACTGGATGGAACACAGCGTACATTTGACGTTCGGAAATCAGTCACATCACATCCCTCGCCCAAAACTCTATTTTGCATACGCCATCGTGCTTTATGTATTTGATGCTTTTCTTAGTGTAGCTCAAGCTTCTGATTTCTAAGCAAGGGCGCACTGAAAATTAAACACGTTGTTCTTAGGACAATGAATTATAATCGAATATCTAACATTGCCATGTTAGCAGTTAACACCTGCCATCGATGGTACGAGAATTACGGATTACTCTCGCAGCTGTTCGCCGTTGCGTAATGGGCAGCGAATAAGTTTTGTGATGTACGAACATGTTAGACGGTAGTTTGAAACTTGATAGGGCGCGGTGGCTCAGTGTGCTAGGTCAGAGGGTTGCCGGCATGCTAGCTCGCCGACCTCTGTAACGAAAAAACTGAATGAACGACGAAAAGATCAAAATAGAACAAAACAAGCCAACGTCCACAAAGTACCGATCACATCAAAGTACCAATGAAAAGTGAAGAAAAACAAAGAGGGTTCAACGCCATATGTAATAAAAAAAAACTGCGTAAAAATCTCAACGAACAACCCAGAACCAACATGAACAAACGACCGCAAAGCATCGATGTCCCGGAAGACAAAAAATATAATAAAGAGAAAAAGAACTTACGAATGTAAAAATTCTGTTCGGAAAACTTAAACTATTTAGAACTGTTGATAATTACATGTTGAGTGTTCGCGAAATTACAGAGTTTCTGTATATCTTAAATTTATGACTACCTACTTGGGGGGAAAGTGCTACTACCAATATCTAATCGTAGACAATGCAACTGCTAAACCATTTGATTCCATTTATGATTAATAATTCATCTGATCATTTCAAATAAGGAACCAATGTCAATGATTGAACCTTATCCAACTAAATCCGAACGACGGTCATTTGTAACTTCCGTCCCACCATTTTTAAACTACGCGAAACACAAATGATCAAATATTTATAAATCTAAAGGACGAAACTGCTGACATCATCAGTCCATAGACTTCACTAAGGAAAACACACACACACACACACACACACACACACACACACACACACACCCACACACCCACACACGCCCACTCGCTCCTACACTCGAGAGAGGACTCGAACCTCCGACGACAGCGGCCGCGCAGTCAAGTGAACCATTTGTAACACGGAGTACAACTTACGCCCTCATCACCGTTGGCTTGCTACGTCATTTGGGGGTTTCTGTGAAGGTTTTACTGAGTTTCATAGAAAATTAAAGCAAATGTGTTACTCCTCTACTCGATACGGCACTTAAGAATAAATAATAGATATACAATAATAACACTTTCGATAGTTGTACACACAACCTAGACGTGTTCAGATATGCCAACCAAAGTTCACACCTACACAACACTAGCGAAAAAATAAAAGGTTCTGAAATATACTGCAAGTACAAATTAGCAGCCTTAGTAGTGTGTTAAAATTTAAAACGCCGCGGCGCATTGAGACACTAAGCTCCGATGCGCCGGACCGTTCCTCGTCCGAGGTTCGAATCCTCCCTCGATCATTGTAAGTTTAGGGACTGATGACCCCGCAGTTAAGTCCCATAAGCTTAACAAACAAACAAATTTAAAACGCCTTATTAGGTTCACCACCTACTAGGGATGTCTTCATAAGTACTCATAAAATTATTAGTCACGTCTCAGTCAACAGCAGTAAATACACTACTGGCCTTTAAAATTGCTACACGAGAAGAAATGCACATGATAAACGGGTATTCATTGGACAAATATATTATACTAGAACTGACATGTGATTACATTTTCACGCAATTTGGGCGCATAGATCCTGAGAAATCAGTACCCAGAACAACCACTTCTGGCCGTAATAACGGCCTTGATACGCCTGGGCATTGAGTCAAACAGAGCTTCGATGGCGTGTACAGGTACAGATGCCCATGCAGCTTCAATACGATACCACAGTTCATCAAGAGTGGTGACTGGCGCATTGTGACGAGCCAGTTGCTCGGCCACCATTGACCAGACGTTTTCAATTAGTGAGAGATCTGGAGAATGTGCTGTCCAGGGCAGCAGTCGAACATTTTCCGTATCCAGAAACGTCCGTACAGGACCTGCAACATGCGGTCGTGCATTATCCGGCTGAAATGTAGGGTTTCGCAGGGATCAAATGAAGGGTAGAGTCACGGGTCGTAAGATACCTGAAATGTAACGGCCACTGTTCAAAGTGCCGTCGATGCGAACAAGACGTGACCGACACGTGTAAGCAATGGCATCCCATACCATCACGCCGGTGATACGTCAGAATGGCGATGACTACACGCTTCCAAAGTGCTTTCAGCGCGTTGTCGCCAAACACGGATGCGACCATCATGACGCTGTAAACAGAACGTGGATTGATCCGAAAAAATGACGTTATGCCAGGGCGGCAACTGAAATACAACAAAGCAACACACATTATTCTAAAAATCCATATAAAAACAGGGAATCATCATACGGAAAATATAATTATATGACTGGATTCAGGAGACTTGTGAAATTAAAACGCCGTAATTACAATTTCAGTATCCCTTACAGATAAAAAGCCGACAAATTTCAGTGCTACAATAATAATATTATAAGACTTACATTTACAGTTATTGATATGAAGTGTTTATCAGTAACAGTTTGAGAAGCAAATGGGCAGCACTGCACCACGCTACCTATCTTAAATGACGCACCACGTTATTTCCGTATTCTTTCAATAAACTTTGTTTTACTCTCTTGTTCTGCTTTTCGTTTAGCTAGTAATATTCTTGTGGCAGAACATAGATTCCACCACATAAACACAAAACATGAATCCATCAAACCGCATTACATTTATATTTGTATTATTCTTAGTAACGTTCGTTTTATTTTGTAAACTGCCACTTAAATATTTCATGGCCGACCAAAAATAGCAGTTATGCAGCAGATAATTTATATATAAACAATTATATGTATTTGTGAACAAAAACTGAATATATTTGCATAAAAGAGCCATTATAAATTAAATATTAATTGTGTAACTACATTTCGGCGGTGGTAGTATATTTGAACAGTGAGGCGCCACGCTTAATAGCTACCTGAGCAAAGAGCTTCAGTTTCAACCGTTTTTAGTATGTTGTTATGGTCTTCAGTCCGGAGACTGGTTTGATGCAGCTCTCCACCCTACTCTATCCTGAGCAAGCCTTTTCATCTCCTCATAAGAACGGCAACCCACATACACTTGAATCTGCTTACTATACGCGTCTTTTGGTCTCCCTCTGTGATTTATACCCCACACACTTCCCTTCAATGGTAAATTTATGATTCCTCAATGTCTAAGAATGTGTCCTACCAAGCAATCCCTTCTTTTCGTCAAAGTCTACCAGAAATTCTTTTCTCACCAATTCTGTTGAGTACCTCTTCATTTGTTACACAATCCACCCACCTAATCTTCAGCATTATTCCGTAGCACCACATTTCAAAAGCCTCTATTCTCTTCCTGTCCGCACTGTTTATCGTCCATGTTTCACTCCCGTACAAGGCAACACTCCACACAAATGCCTTCAGAAAAGTCTTCCTTACACATAAATTAATATTCGATGTTAGCAAATTTCTCTTTCTCAAAAATGCTTTTCTTCCCATTGCCATTTTGTATTTTATATCCTCTGCGACCGTTGTTGTTGTTGTGGTCTTCAGTCCGGAGACTGGTTTGATGCAGCTTTCCACAATACCCTATCCTGAGCAAGCCTCTTCATCTCCACATAAGAACGGCAACCTACATCTGTCTGAATTTGCTTACTGAATCCATCTCTTGGTCTTCCTCTGCGGTTTTTACCCCACACACTTCCCTCCAACGCTAAATTCACAACTCCTTGATGTCTAAGAATGTGTCCTACCAATCTATCCCTTCTTTTAGTCAAAGTATGCCAGAAATTACTTTTCTCCCCAATTCTGTTCAGTACCTCCTCATTAGTTACGCGATCCACCCACCTAATCTTCAGCATTCTTCTGTAGCACCAAATTTCAAAAGCCTCAATCCTCTTCCTGTCCGCACTGTTTATCGTCCACGTTTCACTCCCATACAAGGCAACACTCCATACAAATGCCTTCAGAAAGGACTTCCTTAGGCTTAAATCAATATTCGATGTTAACAAATTTCTCTTTTTCAAGAACGCTTTTCTACCCATTGCCATTCTGCATTTTATATCCTCTGTACTGCGACCATCATTTGTTATTTTACTGCCCAAGTAACAAAACTCGTCTACCTCCTTTATCGCTTCGTTACCTAATCTAATTCCTTCAGCATCACCTGAATTTCTTACAATGCACTCCATTACCCTAGTTTTGCTCTTGTTAATGTTCATCTTATATGCACCTTTCAGCAGACTGTCCATTCCATTCAATTGCTCTTCCAGGTCCTTTGCTGTATCTGACAGAATTACTATGTCGTCGGCAAAACGCAATATTTTTAATTCTTCACCCTGAACTTTAATTCCTTCTCCAAATTTCTCCTTGCTTTCCTTTATAGCTTGCTCAGTGTACAAATTGAATAACATTGGAGAAAGACTACAACCCTGTCTTACTCCCTTTCCACCCTTTCATGCCCTTCAGCTCTGACAACCGCTGTCAGGTTTTTGTACAAGTTGTAAATAACCTTACGCTCCCTATACTTTACTCCTGCTTGCTTCAGAACTTGAAAGAGTTTATTCCAATCAACATTGTCAAAAGCCTTCTCCAAATCTACAAAAGCTAGAAATGTAGGTTTGCCTTTTCTTAATCTATCTTCTATGATAAGCCGTAAAGTGAGTATTGCCTCCCGTGTTCTCCTGAACTCAAACTGATCTTACCCGAGGTCGGCTTCTACCAGCTTTTCCATCCTTCTGTATATAAATCCGAGTTAATATTTTGCAACCATGACTTATTAAACTGACGGTTCTGTAGTTTTCACACCTGTCTGCACCTGCTTTCTTTGGAATAGGGATTATAACATTTTTCTTAAAGTCTGAGGGTACTTCGCCTGTCTCATACATCTTACACACCAGGTGAAACAGGTTTGTCATGGGTGGTTCTCCCAGAGACTTCAGTAGCTCTGAGGGAATATCATCTACTCCAGGGGCCTTGTTTCGACTTAGGTCTTTCAGGGCTCTGTCAAATTCTTCTCTCAGTACAGTATCTCCTATTTCATCTTCATCTACATCTACTGCGACCATCGCATGTTATTTTACTACCAAAGTAACAATACTCGTCTACCACCTTCATTGTTTCATTACCTAATCTAATTCCTTCAGCATCGCCTGATTTTCTAAGACCGCATTCCATTATTATTGTTTTGCTTTTGTTAACGCTCATTTTATACGCTCTCTTCAACACACTGTTCATTCCATTCAACTGCTCTTCCAGGTCCTTTGCTGTCTCTGACAGAATTACAATGTCATCAGCAAAACGCAATGTTTTTAATTCTTCCCCCTGAACTTTAATCCCTATTCCAAATTTTTCCTTGCTTTCCTTCACCGCCTGCTCGATGTACAAATTGAATAACATCGGAGAAAGGCTACAACCCTTTTTTATATATATTTTGCAACCATGATTTATTAAACTAATGGTTCTGTAGTTTGCACACCTGTCTGCACCTGCTTTCTTTGGAATGGGGATTATTACATTTTTCCTAAAGTCTGAGGGTATTTCGCCTGTCTCATACATCCTACACACCAGTTCAAATAGTTTTGTCATGGCTGGCTCTCCCAGAGACTGTAGGAGCTCTGAGGGTATGTCATCTACTCCTGTGGCCTTGTTCAGACCTAGGTCTTTCAGGGCTCTGTCAAATTCATCTCCCAGTATAGTATCTCCTATTTCATCTTGATCTACTTCCTCTTCCCTTCCTACAACATCATCTCTAATTTCATTTCCTTTGTAGAGCTGCTCTATGTACTCTTTCCACCTTTCAGTTTTCCCTTCTTTGCTGAGAACTGGTTTTCCATCTGAGTTCTTGATATTCGTTGAGTTGCTTTTCTTGTCCCCAAATGTCTCTTTTATTTTACTGGAGGCGGTATCTACTTTTCCCCTTCTTATACATTTTCCTACAGATTTACATTTGGCTTCTAGCCACTCCTGCTTAGCCATTTTGCACGTCTTGTCGATCTCATTTCTTAGTCGTCTGTACTCCATTTTGCCTGTTTCATGTACTGAATTTTTATATTTTCTCCTTTCATCAATTAAATTTAGTATTTCTTGTGACAGCCAAGGATTTTTTGTAGTTCTTGCCTTTCCACCTATTTTGTTCTCTGCTGCCTTCACTATTTCATCTCTCAATGCTACCCATTCCTCTTCTACTTTTATTTCCCCCTGTTTCTGTCAATTGTTGCCTAAATCTCCCTCTGAAATTCTCCAGAACTTCACGTTCCTTCAGTTTATCTAGGTCCCATCTCCTTATTTTCCTACCTTTCTGCAGTTTTTTCAGTTTCAGTCTACAGTTCATGACTAACAAGTTATGGTCAAAGTCTATATCTGCCTCTGGGTATGTCTTACAGTTTATAACTTGGTTCCGGAATCTATGTTTTACCATTATAAAATCTATCTGATACCTTCCGGTGTCTCCTGGTCTCTTCCAAGTATACAACCTTCTTTTATGATTCTTAAACCACGTGTTTGTTACAATTAAATCATGTTCCGTGCAAAATTCTACCAGGCGACTTCCTCTTTCATTCCTTCTGCCCAGTCCATATTCACCTACTATTTTTCCTTCTCTTCCTTTTCCTACTACCGAATTCCAGTCTCCCATCACAATTAAGTTTTCCTCTCCCTTAACTGTCTGAATAATTTCCTTTACCTCCTCATATATTTCTTCGATCTCCTCATCATCGGCAGAGCTAGTTGGCATATAAACCTGTACTACTGTTGTCGGTGTTGGCTTCGTATCTACCTTGACAATGATAATGCGATCACTGTGCTGCTCATAGTAGTTAACCCGCATTCCTATTTTCTTATTCGTTATGAGTCCTACTCCTGTGATACCCCCAACTGATTTTGTATTTATAATCCTGTACTCACCTGACCAGAAATCCTGTTCATCCTGCCACCGAACTTCACTAATCCCTACTATATCTAACTTCAACCTATCCATTTCCATTTTTAAATTTTCTAATTTTCCTACCCGATTAAGGGATCTAACATTCCACGCTCCGATCCGTAGAATGCCAGTATTGTCTTTCCCGATGACCACATCCTCCTGAGTAGTCCCCGACCGGAGATCCGAATGGGGGACTATTTTACCTCCGGACTACTTTTCCCGAGAGGATGCCATCATCATATTTTCGTACAGTAGAGCTGCATGTCCTCGGAAAAAGTAACGGCTGTAGTTTCCCCTTGCTTTCAGCCGTCCGCAGTAACTGTGTGGCAAAGCCACATTAGCTGATGTTACAAGGCCAGCTCAGTCAATCATCCAGACTGTTGCCCCTGTAACTACTGAAAAGGCTGCTGCCCCTCTTCAGGAACCACACGTTTGTCTGGCCTCTCCACAGATACCCCTCCGCTGTGGTTGCACCTACGGTACGGCTATCTGTATCACGGAGGCACGCAAGCCATCCCACCTCGGCAATGTCTGTGGTTCATAGTTAAATATATATTTATTTGTTAAATGTAAACAACATTTGTAGGTAGGTCGTCAAAGCATTTAATTATGTGATATTCAAATGTATAATTTTAGGAAGGGAAATCGTATTTTAAAGATGAGGCGTTAGGATGCGCGGGAGGATACAATTTTGGGAGCGGGGAGGGCATGCTTTGGAACGCGGCGCGGTGGTGAAAGGTTGTGACGCTTGGCGGTCCGAATCCGCGTTACGAACTTGTGATTTGAAGAGATAGGCATGTGTGGACTTAGAAAATTTTTCGGGACTGTGACTACAGAACTTAGTCTCTGGTGAAAAGTGGTAAACTATGCATGGTAGTAGGGCTGTGGAACTGTGATAATTCAGAAATCGTGTACTCGTGTACTGACAACGTGTGTTTTGTAACAAATACTGTAATTAATTCCGGATTAATTTGGAACTGCAATGTTCGATGGACTACACTAATTTACGAGTGATAGTATGGAACTTTTACTAAAAAATGTTCAAATGTTTGTTAAGCTTATGGGACTTAACTACGGGGTCATCAGTCCCTAAACTTACAAACTACATATGAACTACTTACGAACTAGGACGGCACAAATATCCATGCCCGAGGGGGGATTCGAACCCCGACCGTAGTGACCGTGCAGACCGTGACTGAAGCGCCTCAGTCCCCTCGGCCACCGCGGCCGGCGAACTTTTACTCTCGATTGCGTGTGATACTCATTGTGCCTCTCATGAACAGTAGTAGGAGAAATATTCAGTTATTTACCGATGTACAAAGTAGGACCACCTCCGCGTTTCATGTCTAATAAGAGTAATAAACTCCATTTGTAAAGAATTACTACGTGAGTGAATCACTTCTTTAACATAGACTCCATTTTGTTGCTAATTTAGAGGTTTAATTTCATGATTTTTAAACCAAGTAATTACACTCCTGGCTATTAGAATTGCTACACCACGAAGGTGACGTGTTACAACTGTGAGATTTAACCTACAGGAAGAAGATGCTGTGATATGCAAATGATTAACTTTTCAGAGCATTCAAACAAGGTTGACGCCGGTGGCGACACCTAAAATGTGTTGACATGAAGAAAGTTTCCAACCCAGTTGTCATACACAAACGCAGTTGACCGGCGTTGCCTGGTGAAACGTTGTTGTGGTGCCTCGTGTAACGAGAAGTGCGTACCATCGCGTTTCCGATTTTGATAAAGGTTGTATTTTATCCTATCGCAATTGCGGTTTATCGTATCGCGACATTGCTGCTAGCGTTGGTCGCGATCCAATGACTGTTAGCATCAAATGGAATCAGTGGGTTCAGGAGGGCAATACGGAACGCCGTGATAGATCACTAGCAGTCGAGATGACAGGCATCTTATCCTCATGCTTGTAACGGATCGTTCAGCCACGTCTCGATTTCTGAGTCAACAGATGGGGACGTTTGCAAGACAACCATCTGCACGAACAGTTCGACGACGTTTGCAGCAGCATGGACTATCAGCTCAGAGACCATGGCTGAGGTTACCCTTGACCCTGCATCACAGACAGGAGCGCCTGCGATGGTGTACGCAACGACGAACCTGGATGCACGAATGGCAAAAGGTCATTTTTTCGGATGAATCCAGGTTCTGTTTACAGCATCACGATGGTCGCAGTGGTGTTCGGCGACATCGTGGTGAACGCACATTGGAAGCGTGTATTCGTCATCGCCATACAAGCCTATCACCCGGCGTGATGGTATGGGGTGCCACTGGTTACACGTCTCGGTCGCCTCTTGTTCGCATCGACGGCACTTTGAACAGTGTCCGTTACATTTCAGATGTATTACGACCCTTCTTTCGGTCCCTGCAGGATAATGCACGGCCGCGTGTTACAGGCCCTGTACGGGCATTTCTGGATACGGTAAATGTTCGACTGCTGCCCTGGCCAGACGTCTTACCTTTGAAAACCTGTGTTCAATGATGGCTGAGCAACTGGTTCGTCACAATACGCCAGTCACTACTCTTGATGAAGTATGGTATCGAAGCTGCATGGGAATCTGTACCTGTACACGCCATCCAAACTCTGTTTGACACATTGCATAGGCGTATCAAGGCCGTTATTACGGCCAGAAGTGGTTGTTATGGGTACTAATTTCTCAGGATCTATGCACCCAAATTGTGTGAAAATGTAATCACATGTCAGTTCTAGTGTAATATATTTGTCCAATTAATAACCGTTTATCATTTGTAGTTCTTCTTGGTGTAGCAATTTTAATGGCCAGTAGTGCACTAACGCTATGGGCAATTAAATGTCAGCAGTGTTATATTACAGCTGATGTATTGCCCAGGTTATTGAGCTCGCGAGTCCATTTTCGGAATGCTGATTCATCAACATCACCAGGCTCCACGTGTCATGAGATTCTAGGTATCAGATTACACAGTTATTCTGCATCCAATCAGAGCACCCCAAACCCTTTTCTCCCCACCCATCCCCTCGCTGCAAATGTGTATTTTGCACATTTTATTTCCCAGAAAGCAGATAAAACTAATATCTAAGAAATATGGTCATCATATTACAGAATTGCAGCCCCCATTGCCTGCCTTACGCGTCTGAGCATCTCCATTGAGGGCTTTAGAGGTCAATAGCATCTGCATGAGCATTACTGGTCTCAAATATTTCGCTTGTAGTTGGGTACATATGCACTGAGCCACCCATGTCCCAAGCCACAGGCTTTGAGGATAGGCATATTACTTTATTTTCTTTTATTGCTCGATGCAGCAGGCCGTCTTCAAAATCTCGCGCTACTCTTTGGCATTAGATTGTATGACGAAAATGGTGATATAATAACAACTAAAATTGAAGTGAAGTACTAGAATTTAAAAACTGACATGGAGACAATCGGAGATTAAAACAACAGATTTAAAAACATGTATGCAGTTCGTTTCAAAAAAGGTCATGGTGGTTGTAAAACACATTGAGTGATACTGGCACATGATGGAAAGGTCAGAGACACAGTTTGCAAATACACTGGTACCAGTTTTTCTGCGGCATTCGGCGGTTGCCACAAGTTAAAAATACAAAGCTGAAGAAGTATTAACACAATAACACAAAGCACTGAAGTCCATGTAGGTGAGGAGTGTACGGGTGTCTTGGAAGAAGAGGGTTATGGATGGGGTTAAACGGGGGTTGGAGTGCAAGAACTCCAAGGAGGAGGGGAGGAATCAAGCATGGAAGTGGGACGCTACATATACAGGGAAACAGGGAGAGAGGCAGAGGGAGCTACCCTGAGCAAGGGAGGAATGCAGTGGGTAGGAGTGGCAGAGACCCTAGGTTGGTGAGGATGCGAGAGACGAGCGGGTTGTGGGGGTCTATTTTATGGTTGATGTACTGCATGCGTTTGCTCCAGGAATTTCAATATGTGGGGGAAGAGGATGAGATCATACAGGATCTGTGTCAGGGATATGAGGCAGATTCAGCAAGTGAAGAGGATTGTGTGGCACTCAAGGATCTGTAGTAGGTGTGGAAAGCAGATACCCAGGTGGGGTGGAAGCTACAGAGGATGGGATGCATGATGGAATGGTAGGTTTATATGATGGAGGTTTGGAGGCCCCATGTTTCGCTGAAGAGGAGATTGAGTATTTTGAGGCAGCTTATGGCTTTCTGGCAGACTGCTTGGAGGTGAGGATTGCAGGAAAGAGAACGGTAAAGAGTCAGGCCTAGGTACTTTAGAGTGGGAGTAAGACAAATGGGAGGATGAGGTAGAAGTAATGGAGGACTAGTATTTGTCAGGATTGACAGAGATGAGCTATTGGCTACACCAATTTGATTAATGGGGCAGGTGAAAATGGAGGATATGTTGTGATTGGGCCAGGGAAGGGGCAAGGGCTAGGAAAGCGGTGTTGTCAGTAGTTGGAAGGAGGTAGATGGGAAGCTTTATCCACAAAATAGGTAGAGAGGGGTGAGAGTATGGAGTCCTGCTGCACCTCAGTGGGGGTACAATAATGGGAGTTGTATTTTTGACTTAGGATAGGTGTAAGAGAAAAAGGAACCAATAAAGGCCTAGGTTTGGAGATGGAAAAGTAGTACAAAATGATATACTCAGTTGTGGGCCTTTTTGATGTTGAGGGAGTCACAAATTGCAGAGTGACAGGAGTTCAACTCAACAGAGAGGAGGTGGGTGAGGTGAAGGAGCTGTCTATCAGCCGAGAAGGAAAGTCAGAAGCCACATTGGGAGAGGGGCCAGAGGTACTGGTGAATACAGTAGCACAGGATCGTTTTCAGGGCGTTACTGAAAATTGAGGTGAGGCTAATGACAGGCAAGATTGGGATTTGGATGGAGGCTAGTTAGGTTTAGAGGACATCAGAATGTAGAATGTTTTTCACAGGTTGGGGAAAAACAGTATTCAGGATGACATTGTAGAGGGAGGTTAGGACTTCAGATGGGAGAGGCAGTCTTGTGCTTAGTGCGGAGTGTTAATTTAATGTCTAGGTGGTAATGGGAGTGTTCAGTTTCGAGAGGGGGTTGTGGTCCAAGCACTGGAAGCCAGAAGAGTGGGGGGGGGGCAGAGGTGTCAGTGTGCTCACAATGGGCTATGAGAAAGAGGGAAGAAGTCAAAATGATGATTATCAAGAATGGAGAAAATATTGGAGAGGTGGGAGACGAAATGTTCTGTCATACTGTTATTGGCAAGTAATGGTCGATAGTTGGTGGCAGGGTGACGACCATTAAGTTAGTGGGTAACCTGCTAGTACTTGGAGGAATGAATGGGGAGGGTGACATTAAGATGAATGCAGGTCTGATGCCAAGCCTGGTGTCTTTTCAAGGTAAAGAGGTTTCTGATATGTCTTTGGAGTTTCCAGTGGTGTTGAGGTGTGCCCTGGTAATGAGTGTGTAGGAAGGGGTGGTAAAGGAGACAGGATACTCTCAGGTGGAGGACGGCCTGTGGAGGGAGTGTGGGGCAATGTAGGTGGACAGCTTTGGTGAGGATATGGGCTTGGACAGTGACAGTATGGTGTATGAAGGAAGAGGTATGGTACGTGTTGGTAGGGATGTGTAAGGGGGAGAGTGTGGCTTGTGGCTGAGATATCTATGGATCGCTGATAGGCATCCCAGTTGGCACAAGAATAGTCGTGGACAAGTTTAGGAGAGAGGGTCATGGTGGGGAGCACAGGTCAGGTGCCATTAGTGCAGTGAAGGACATAAGGAGATGTGCTGACAGGATGATGGGGTTGGAAGAATGCCTCATTTAGGAGAAAGGCGTTCACATGATGTTGGGATAGGGTATGCATAAACAGGTGCTTGTTGGTGCCGAGGGAATGAATGTTGTGGTAGAGGAGGTTGTAAGATGGGCATACCATGGGGAGTTTCAGGGAATGGGAGTAGCTGAGCGGTCTAAAGCGTGTCGCTGCGGAGCGTGTGGTTGCTCGCAGTGGAGGTTCGAGTCCTCCCTGGGGCATGGGTGTGTGTGTTGTCCTTAGGTTAGTTTACCTAGGTTTAAGTAGTTTGTAAACTATGGACCACGCAGTTTGGTCCGATAGATTTACAAACATTTGAACATTTTTTTAGGGTATGGGGGTATATGGGAAAAAAGTACATGTACTTTACACAAGGGTAACCTGCCAGGTAAAAGTGAAATGGGAGGAGGGTGCAGTGTGCGATGGTGGCTCTGGGCTATGGGACAGGCGCTATATGGAAGGTGGGGCTGGTGACCTTAATATGCGGAGTATCCTTACAGGCATGGCTCTGGGAGGTGAGAGTGACATAGGAAAGAATACAGAGGGTGGACAGTTGGAGGGTGGGGGAACCCAGTGGGGAAGGTGCGGCAGTGAACCAGAATCCGTGAGCAGGAGAAATTTTTTTTTTTTCTTTATTATATTTCCACTTCATCACAAACATGCCACTAGGCTCGCAGCAGCATGAAGTGCTTCTCTTCAGCCGAGCGAAACATAAAAATATGGGCGTAAAGACTGAGAACTTGAAATGGAGTTAAAACAATGGTGAATTGAAATATAGATAATAAGGCAAACATGACTTGCAGTATTGGCAGATGGATAAAAGCATATAGAGTTAGTTAAAACAAAGAGCCACGGTGACATTAAAGACATGCATTATGACAGAAAAACAAGACGGTGAGCATTCAGAGACATTGTATTAAAAAGAAACGACTTGTCTGTAAACAGCGGACACGGATAAAAACACACTGAAGCACTTTACACACAACGCTGAATGATGCACTGTTAAAACATGTTGCAGGGCCCTGCAGGGTAAGTAGGGGGAGGGTGGGAAGCGCGGGGGAGGGGGAAGGAGAGAGGGTGGGGAGGAGACATAGTGACTCCAGGGCAGGAAGAGGAATAACAAAATGGGGGGAGGGAATAGAAGGGGAAGGGAAGAGGGGGCACTTCATCCATGGGAGGGGATCAGGGTTGGTAGGACAGGTATATTTCAGGATGGAAGGCATCATCTGGGAGGGGGAAGTGGCGAAAATTACCTTGGGGAAGGATGTGGAGAGTCTGGAGGTGAAGGGAGGGAGGGCCGGCCGTGGTGGCCGAGGAGACTGAGGCGCTCCGGCGCTCCAGTCACGGTCTGCACGGCTACTACGGTCGGGGGTTCGAACCCCCCCTCGGGCATGGATATTTGTGCCGTCCTTAGTATAAGGTAGTTGATAAGTAGTTTGTATGTTTAGGGACTGATGACCCCATAGTTAAGTCCCATAAGCTTAACAAACATTTTAACATTTTTGAAGGGAGGGAGGGATGCAGTGGTACATATACGGCAGAGGCTTGGGATTGGTGAGGGCAGTGTACACCAGGGGGTTATGTATAGGATCTGGATGTGTTTGAGGTATTGGAGGAGATGAGAAAATGGGATAAGGTCATATAAGGTCTGTGTGGGGGATGGGAGCTGGATATCGTAGGCAAGGCACAGGGCATGGCGCCCTAGGATTTGCAGGGTTTTGTAATATGAAGGGGGAGCGGAAATCCAGTCAGGGTGGAAACTGCAGAGGACAGGCCACAAGGGAGTGGTAGGTGTGGAGGATGGTGGAGGGGTTACCCCATGTCCAGCCGGTAAGGAGATTGAGGTGGGAGAGGGCTTTCTGGCGGTTAGTGTGGAGGAATGGGATCTATCCATGGGAGGGATACAAAGATAGTGGAGCAATGGGAGTTAAGGCCGAGGTATTTGAGGGTGGGATTGACGGAAAGGAGCCACTGGTTGCACCATGCAGCAAATTTAGTGAGGTTGGACTGAAGCAAATACTGGGAGCAGGCAAGGGAGGGGCGAGGGCGAGGAAGGTGGTGTCATCAGCATATTGCAGGAGATGGACGGGAGGCTGGGGTTGGGGCATATCTGCAGAGGAGAGGAGTGAGGACGGAGCCTTGAGGTAGCCCAGCAGAAGGGTGCAGTGACATAGGAGGGGAGGCAGCTGAGGAAGGTTGCAATGAGGCAGAAATAAGTAATATGGAGCTTGAAAATGAGACTGGAATGCCCTACACGGATGTAGAGGGAGAGGAACTGGTGCCAGTGGAGGTGCTGATGGATACGTTAGGACAGGATGGTTTCCAGGACCTTTCTGAACATGGAGGTGAGACTGATGGGGCGATAGGATGAGGTCTGGGATGGGAGCTTGTGGGGTTTGGGGAACTTGAGAATATGGGAGATCTTCCACAGGTTGGGGTAAAAGTCGGTGAAAAGGACGATGTTGTAAAGGGATGCGAGGACTCCATAGAAGGAGGGGTGAAAAGCCTGGAGATGTCGGTAGGTCAGCTGGTCGTGACTGGAGGTAGTGTTCTGTTTGGTGCAAAGAGTGTCAATTATGTCATGGGTGGTGATAGGTGTGTTCAACTCTGAGCGAGGAGTGTGGTCCAAGTACTTGGAAGCCGGGGGCGAGCGGGGGGAGGAGGTGCCATTGGCGAAAAAAGAATAGTCAAATTTAGGATTGTTGGGAATGGAACAGACATCGGAGAGGTAGCAGGCAAAGTGTTCTGTCTTACTGCATTGTCAGGAAAGGGATGGTCATCAAGGAGAAGCGAGTAGTAGGATTTTTTTTTTCTTTATTGGTA
This sequence comes from Locusta migratoria, assembly GCA_026315105.1. Classification (NCBI taxonomy): domain Eukaryota; kingdom Metazoa; phylum Arthropoda; class Insecta; order Orthoptera; family Acrididae; genus Locusta; species Locusta migratoria. The sequence continues at coordinate 468,155,643 of CM048745.1, read as the reverse complement.
TTTTAAAGCCACCAGAGGTAGCAGGCTGGCAGAAGCGTTATTGCTGCTCTTCAGTCGAGCGTAGTTACAATGTTGACAAGGCGATAAAAACATAGAAAGGTATTAAATTTGATGAATTTAAAAACTACAATGGAGATTAAAATGAAGAAAACAGACATGAAGTAAAGAAGTTGAAGTAAAACATAGTCAGAATTAAAACTGCCACGGTGGTTAAAATCACATAGAGATAGAATTTGAAAATCCAGGGTAGTTAAAAGCACATTGGTGAGCACACTACACGATGATGAAGACACTGTTTAAAACCCACGGCAACACTAATATTCTGCCTGATTGGCGGCTGCTTGAGTATTAAAATACCACTTGCGTACGAAGCACAAACACTGGCACAACACTAAACGGCGCACTGTTAAAATATTTCGAATCGGGGGCCCCACAGTGGGAAAAGAGAAGCAAGGGGAAGCGCAGTGGGAGAAGGACGGGCGGGGAGGGGGAGGAGAGGGGAAAACGCAAGGACTCATCGTAGGAAGAACAGGAGAGCCAAGCGAGGGAGTGGATAGGGATGTCAGGGGGGGAGGGAGACAAAGTCCAAATACGGGGATAACTAAGGTTGAAAGGAGGGGTAGATGTCGGGACGGGGGAAAGGAAAATTTCATTCCATTGCTAGTTATATGAGAGGTCACATGGAATGCTGCAATGCGTATATATAAAACTCTGTATAAATAATATTAAAATCAATATTAATTTATAAAATGTAAACAATCATGTAGTAACATACAGATTCTGACAAGAGATTTACCTTAAATTATTTAGCAGTAATCCTGAAAAACGCGAAATAATAGCCTTTGTAGTGTAACCTCCGAGTTCCTAACAGCAAGTGACAGTACCAGGGTCCTAGGTTGCCAAATCTATTAACAAATGTCAGTTGTGGCTAGATCGTTATTCCGAATACTATAATGTTTTTGTAACATTAATACCAATAACTTTTTTGATGTGAGTTGTTTTATGCTACTTCACAAGTGAATTAACAGTTGAACTATATAAAAATAGGCTAAGTTGCCATTATAATGTAAGATGAAAGCATAATTTCGTCTTCAAACAAGAGGGCAGCACTATCTTGGTATGAAATTAATGCCGCAGAATATTTTAAAAAATCGTAGTTCCAATAAACTCACTAAAGGATGTTCTCTGATGCCATTTCCTTTCTGAATAACAGCTAAAATGCAGCGAATTAGGCCGAAAATATATCCTTGTCATGTAAATCCTGTCCCAGCTGAATCGTGCCTTCGATAGACTTCAGCACTGGCTTAGTATGAAAACGTGTCCTGCCCAGCTTACTGACACTGCCACCTACAGATGGCAGCACTGACTTAGTATGAAAAAAAAAATCGTATCGTGCTCTTTATGTACAAGGCAAAGTTTACTCATTTCATTCCCTCATTTGTGACGGTAACTAAATGTCACATCAACATTTACAACTAGGTTGCTGAATCGTTGTCATCTAACATACAAAAAAATTGTTTATAGGACTATCATCGTACCACACCTTTACACATACAGTTTTTTTATCTTGCGTTGTTCGAGGCCCAGTAATACGCCAAATTAAAAAGTTCCTTCAACCCAAATGCCATATAAGAGGGAAAAGATACTCATGTCAAATAACCTGATTATATGTTTGTTGTTTATAGTTTCCTATTTTATATTTATGTATTTTGTTCAAAAAATCAAATGTTTGTATAGCTTATGGGACTTAACTACGGGGTCATCAGTCCCTAAACTTACAAACTATTTATGAACTAGCTAACACTAAGGACGGCACAAATATCCATGCCCGAGGGGGGATTCGAACCCCCGACCGTAGTGACCGTGCAGACCGTGACTGGAGCGCCTCAGTCCCCTCGGCCACCGCGGCCGGGTTGATTTTTGTCCTGCCTTTTACACTCAGGTATTGGTGCTTTTGACAGGAATTGGAAAAAAAATGTGAAGAATGCTAAACTGTACAAATTGTGATATTACACGAAATATCATAAAGTAATGGTAAAACTAATGTTAAAGATCCCTAAAGTAAGCTCATTGAAGTACTCTCGCTGACTGCATGACACAAAGATACACGCCTCGCCTAGACCCGTTAGCACTGACATTGGACTGCTGATGATTGGAAACGTATTGTCTGGTCTGACGAATCTCGTTTTCAATAATGTATAGAGAGGATGGAGGCAACCTCAGGAATAGATGGACCGTGCATATCAGTAGGGGACTGTAGATGATGGTAGAGGCTCTACACAAGTGTGGGCAGTGGGCGGTTTGACTTACATGGGTCCCCTGATACAATTAGGTACAAGTCAAACAGGAGACTCGTACGTAGTCATACTGGCTGATCATCTGCATCCATAGTGCTTTCGGACAGACTCAGGCAATTAAAGCAGGCAGTGTGACACTCCATACGTGAAGAATAGCTACAGTGGCTTTAGGAAAACTCTTCTGAGTTTAGACAACTACAGTAGCCAGCAGACTCTCCATGGATGAACATTACAAGTTTATTCACGTGGCCATCTTCGGCGGCAAAGAAATATTTGCTATCGGAAATGAAACAGCCGCCTTCTTGCTGCAGTCTTTTTAAATTTCTCCATTTCGCCATTTATTTTGTGGTGTCGAGATTTGAATGGTGTTTGTATAACCTGGTCACAGCTTCGCCGCAATTTGTGTATTCCCTTCTTCATTTTATCACTCACTATTTCAGAGTTACTAGTGCACAGGCTTTAAGGTGTATATCGTTTAAAAATACGTTTGCTTACATCATGTGTTGCCAAATGAACTGAGTATGTGTATGGGCCGTCTGAGTTTCGTGTTTGTGTTTCTACGAAAAAGATAGCTCGAAAATAATTATTTTGGTTTAATAATGAGAGAGCAGTTTTTTTCATTTCACTGAAGGATTTACATTCTCACTGGTGAATTGTGAGATGTAGTGGCCAGTGACTTGTGATTGAGGAGATCGATTTTGCATATAAATCTAGAGCTTACCTCTATGCATCGATTCTGGAAAACATCAAAACCAAAAAGATCGATTCGCAGATATAGATCTATCAAGAAATGAATAGAAATGTGCCACATCCTATTATTGTGGTATTCAGTCCGGAGACTAATTTGATGCAGCTCTATCCTGAGCAAGCCTCTTCATCTGCTCATAAGAACGGCAATCCATATTCATTTTAATCTGCTTACTGTATTCGTCTCTTTGTCTCCCTCTGCGATTTTTACTACACACACTTTCCTCCAATACTAAATTTACGATTCCTTGATATCTATGAATGTGTCCCACCAATCGAGCCGTTCTTTTAGTTACAGTACACCAGAAATTTTTCTTGCAAGTTCCATTCAATATCTCTTCATTAGTTACGCGACCTACCCAAATTTCAAAAGCTTCTACCATCTTCATGTTTCCCTCCCGTAGAAAGCAACACGTAACACAAATGCCGTCAGAAAATACTTTCTTACACTAATAATATTCGATGGTAGTAAATTCTATTTTTGAAAAAAACATTTCTTCCCATTGCCATTATGTATTTTATATCTTCTGTACTGCGACCATCGTATGTTATTTTAATGTCCAGGTTACAAAACAAATCTACCGCTATCGTTTCGTTATCCTTCAGCATCGCCTGATTTTCTTAGACTGCACTCCATTACCCTTGTTTTGCTCTTCTTAATGTTCATCTTATACGCTCCTTCCAACACACTGTCCAATGCTCGTGCAGATCCTTTGCCGTTTCTCACATAATTACAACGAAATCGACGTAACACAAAGTTTTTATTTCTTTCTTGTACAATTTTGGCCCACTTTAGGTTACGGTAGTAACACTAAAAGTGGGCCTTTGCGATCGTCTTTTGACAGCTCGAAATTTAAATGAAAATAACGGCTTAGCTATTCATCTAACACAAAAATTGAATAACCGAATTTGTAGAGGAGAAAATTCTCTACAACTTTGCTCTGTTATGTTCTTTTCATATCTCGTAGCGTTTCAAAGATATTTGCAAAAATAATGGCGATTTTGGGATGTATATGTGTATGTCTGTCTGTCCGTCTGTCTGTCAGTAACGTGTTCCCTGTTTTTAAGACGAACCGTTCAACCAATCAACACCAAATTTTACAGACATGACCGTAGGCCGCCAGAGACCAGAACCTCCCTTTTTCAAACTTTTCGGACAAAAATACGGTACTAATACCAAAAAAAGCCGTTTGTAATATATTTGTAATTGCAAACGAACCGTTCATCTGACACGAAAATTGAATAACCTAATTGGTAGAGGAGAAAATTCTCTTATGTTTGATACATATTTGCAAAAGTAACGGAGATTTGACACCCTCCATTGAATTAACGAAAACCAGCCGTTCGAAGATGTCACGTGACATTCCTCGCCCAGAAATCTCTTTGGCATACGCCATCTTGCGTTGTGTATTTAATGATTTTCTTATTGTAACTTACACATTGTCATTTCAAAGCAATGGCGCACTGAAGAATTAACAAAAACACATCGTTATTCGTACGATAAATGATAATCTAGTGTCTACAAATGCCATATTAGCTCAGTTAACAACGGCCATTAACAGTATGAGATTAAATGACTTATGTTCCCATTGATAGCCGTGGCGTAGTGGGCAAGGCGTTGGCCTCTGATTCTTAAGGTAGGTGGTTCTGAACCCGACGCTACCTAAATTTTTCTTCCCTAAAAGGGTGTCAAACGCTCTTATTAATTAATTTTTTATTATTTAGATGATTATTTTGGTCCAAAATGTTTGCAAAAACTTATAAAACCACAAATCTAAAGTGGGCCGTAAAACACGTCAGTGTGATTTTTTCCCTTGCATTTCTTTACAGCTAGCTCAACGTGTAAATTGTTTTTCTTTTTTATGGGACTTAACCACGGGGTCCTCAGTCCCTAAACTTACAAACTACTTACGAACTAGGACGGCACAAATATCCATGCCCGATGGGGGATTCGAACCCCCGACCGTAGTGGCCGTGCTGACCGTGACTGGAGCGCCTCGGTCACCTCGGCCACCGCGGCCGGCTAAATTGAATAATATTGGGTAACGGCTACAATACTGTCTTACTCCGTTCTCAACCAATGCTTTCCTTTATTACCGGCTGTCTGGTTTTTGTACAAGTAGTAAATAACTTTCCGTTCCCTGTAATTTACATCTGCTGATTTCAGAATTTGAAAGAATGTATCCCAATCAAAACTGCTTAAAGCTTTCTCCAGATATACAAAACGTATAAAAGTAGGTATGCCTTTCCTTAATCTATCTTCTAAGATTCGTGGTAAAAAGTGAGTATTGCCTCTTGTGTCCTTATATTTCTCCTGAATCGAAACTGATCTACCCTGAAGTTAGCTTCTACAAGCTTTTTCATCCTGCTGTGAATAATTCGTATTAGAATGCTGCAAGTATGACTTATTAAACTGATGGCTCGATAATTTTACCGCCTGTCTGCATCTGCTTTCTTTGGAATGGAGATTATTACGTTTTTCTTAGAATCTGAGGGTATTTTACCTGTCTTATACATCTTATGCACCACGTGAAATAGTTGTGTCATGGCTGGCTCTCCCAGAGACTTCAGTAGCTCGAGGGAATATCATCCACTCCACGGCTCTTGTTTCGATGTAGGTCTTTCAGCGCTCTGTCAGTTTCTTATCTCTGTATAGTGTCTCCCATTTCATCATTATCTACATTCGTTTCCCTTCCTAATATATTGTCTCAAATTTCATTTCCTTTGTTGAGCCCCTCTATATATTCTTTCCAGCTTTCAGCTTTCCCTTCTTTGCTAGGCACTGATTTACCATGTGAGTTCTTGATTTTAATACAGCTGTTTCTCTGGTCTCTAAATGTATCTTTTATTTTTTGACGGTATCTATCATTCCCCTTGTTATACATTTTTCTGTAGACTTACATGTGCCCTCCAGCCACTTCTGCTGAGGTATTTTGCTCTTCATGTCAATCTCATTTCTTAGTTGCCTGTGTGTAAATATTTTCTCCCCCTTTCATCAATTAAATTCAGTATTTTCTGTGATAGCCAAAGATTTTTTGTAGATCTTGCCTTTCTACCAATTTGATCCTCTGTTGTCTTCACAGTTTCGTCTCTCAAAGCTACCAGTTCCTCTTCTACTGTTTTATTTCCTCCCGTTTCGGTCAATTGTTGCTTATAACTCCCTCTCAAATTCTTAACAACTTCAGGTCTTTCAGTTTATCCGGGTTCCATCTTCTTATTGTCCTACATTTCTACAATTTTTTCACTTTCAGTCTACAGTTCGTAAACAATAAGATATGGTCAATATCTATATATGCCCCTGGATATGGTATCTTCTCTGGTCTCTTCCACCTATACACCATTCTTTTATGATTCTTGAACCAAGGGTTTGTTGGTTTGTTATACCAGTCGACTTCCTCTTTTATTTATTTTCCCTAGTTCACATTCACTTACTATTTCTCCTTCCCTTCCTTTGCCTACTACAAAATTCCAGACCCCGTCAGAATTTTATCCTCTCCCTTAACTGTCTGAATAATTTTCTTTACCTCCTCATTCATTTCTTCTATCTCCTTATCATCTCAGATCTAGCTGTGGTTCGATGTTGGCTTCGTATGTGTCTTCACCGTGATGAAAACAAGGGTTTACCACTGGAATAAGTTTCAAACATGTACTGAAAACATGGAAAATAACGAGAATAGAAAACCCTGGCACAGCAACCGATTAAACGTCTGTCAAAGAAAACCAGATCAGTGAATTTTATCCGTAATAGATACAATTTAACTTCGTTACTGTTCCTTTACGAGGTGTGGAATAATATATGCTACCGGTTTTTATACACATGCCACTTTGCGGCGTAGTTTTACATTCCTTGGAGAAATCTTAAGGTGAAACATTAGAAGAACTTGGAAATGCCTGGAAATTTTGTTACTGCTCTGATGAATTCCATTCGCTGCCTAAACCAGTTGCATCGGGAGTTCAAATTTCTAAACCACAGAGAGGAGCTGTTTATTCAAGTAAATAGGTCTACGAGATACAAAGAACGGCTAGTGGCTAATAAAGAAAAGATTCCATTCGCGAATAAAAATGTACTTTATACGAGGATAGTTCCGAAAGTGAAGCCGCATGTTTTTCTTCATGGAAACATCGCGGGATAAGTAAATCGCAACAGCTCAACTTAGTAATAACAACCGTAGAATGCACTTGACCAATTTCTTTGAATGTACGTGCCATATATCAGTTCTTTTCTTCTGATGAGCTATGTTCAATGATTATCTGTTGATGGGCCACGCACGAAACAGGGTAAAAAGAGATTGTATGAATGTAACTTACAGCGACTAACCAGCATTAATTTCGTATGCTGTGTTAACCCGAGTGGTGGCATGCCTCCTGCACGACTTAAAGTCATTTTGGGAGGTAAATGCATTGTGTTAAGATTGAAAGTCTGCTCTGCGCGGCATCTTCGTAGTCGGAAGTCTGTTAGGTATTACCAAATATTGTGTTCGATTTGTCCTTGAGTTCTCTGATGAAAACATGCTGCAAAGATTTTCTGAGATATCTAAACTACGGAAATTCAACAGTAAATAATCACATCCCACTTCGCGCCATTATTCTTGCAGAAATATATACTTTTATGAAACTGAAGCTTAAAAACTTATATTTAAAGATTAGGTCACGTGATCGAAAACGCTCTGTCAATAGCTGTAGCTCTGGTGATGTCACTTGACACAACGAAGCATTGTGCTACGGCAGAGTTACTAGATTTTTTTCTGCGTGTAATTCAGTTTATGTGCTGAAAAACGCTTTTACAACTTTTATGTAAGAATGAAAAAGAATTTTGTGAACTCTCATAGGTAAAACCTTCTGAAACAAGCGTTTATGGTATCTGACGTTTCCTTTTTCAGTTTTAAAATAACTTTGTCAGGCTGTCAATGACCGCTGTAAAAATGACATGTTAAGTGCGCAGCTATGATTCACGTTAATTCTTGTGTATTTATAAATTAATCTTGCACGCTGGTCACTTTTCAGAACTCTGTCGTGTTAAATTGGAACCTAACAGGCTAAAGAAGGGTGAAAATAAGAGGACAAATATTTCGGCGTAGGTGACAACATTAAATATTTTTCAGGAAAAATGGCGGTCAAAGTTTTGCATATCTCTGAAGCGATCTTGTCTACTCGTGTAGCATGTATAGTATCTGTTTGGTAGTGTGATGATTAGCATCGTGGTTTACAAATTTTGCGTTCCATATTGAAATCCAACCTTTTCCTCCTTCTCACTCTTTTAGTTATTGGCGAAGAATGTAATACTGTGAGTGGTGTTTCTGAAACATGTCGTTGATTTATACTTCTTATATTTAAATAGTGCATCACTGATGTAGATATTAAAACCAACAACTGTAGTGGAACAAGATAGTCGAACTACATTTTCCTATGTCAGCCCTGTTTTGAAGTTGTAAATAGAAAAAACGAAACTTTTATTTAAAACGTATATATATTTGATGTTCATGTAAATATTGTTATTTTAAAATGTTGCATTTTCTGTATGTTACATGTACGATCGAGGCGCCGCAATCAACAAGGGCAGCGTCGTCGCCGCCGCAGCCAACCTTGAAGTATAAATGTTCAAATGTTTGTAAATCTATCGGACCAAACTGCGTGGTCATCAGTCCGTAGCTTACAAACTACTTAAACCTAGGTAAACTAACCTAAGGACAACACACACACCCATGCCCCAGGGAGGACTCGAATCTCCACGGCGAGCAACGGCGCGCTCCGCAGCGAGACGCTTTAGACCGCTCGGCTACTCCACCGCGGCAACCTTGAAGTATGTGACCGCTAGCTGAATTTAACCGACGGCTATGGGGCGACGAATGCAGCTGCGTCTTCTTTATTGCCGCGCGTCAATCGTTTCAAAGAAGAAAAGACATTAAATGATTATTGTTGTTTGAGATTCAGTCCGAGCTGGTTATACAGGTTCAGGTCTCTTGCTAAACTGACTTTGTATTAGTATGAAGAATAAATATTTGTTAATATTGAAAAGTATCTTGCATTTATGAAGAATTATTTATAATCAAGAATATATTATAGCAAGAGTAATTTGATGTTTGTGAAGAACTTCTACTTATTTCAGAAAACAATTTAAATTCTGGTTGAAATTATTACTGACTAGCTTCGAATGTGATATTATATTGGTATAGATTGTGAATATGGAAAAACAGTGTTTAGCAGTAGGTGGAATATTAATTTTTTCAGTACACGTTAGCGACAGCAAACAGTACTGTCTTGTGTTTGACTTTGATAAAATATTAGTAACGGCCCAGACTAGTTTCCTTGCCCCGCTCGTACAAGAACCTTATTTATTTTTTTGTGAACTATTTAAAGAAGTTATTCCTATATGTTCTGATTTATATTGTAGTGCGGGACACTTCGGGCAAAGTCTAGAAATTCTGCACGGTTAGATTGTGACAGTTGGTGTTGCTAGGGGACTGTAAATAACTAATCAACAACGTCCTAGCAAGTGATAAAACCTTTATAGTATCAAAATACTCTCATGATTAGCGATTAAAGATGAACATGACTAACTGTATTAACCATCGCAGTTATCCCGTCCCTGCTCCACCACACAACTAACCAGGGGCGCCGACTCCGTGTGTGCTCCGGGGCTCGTGCATCCCCCAAGAATTTTTTGGGGAAGCTGAGCACCCACATGAAATTGAGGTGGAAAATAAAATTGTATAAATTTTAAAAAATCGGGAAAAATCAAAACCTACCTTATGACTCAAGAGGCAATGCAAAACGTGACCATAGCGAGAGACAATATTTCTTACGTGAAAGAAATGATCAGTTTTGTACGCGGGTCCCCAAGCGAGTAGTAATGAGTGTCCGTGTTTTATCCACTATGCTAGCTTTATTCGTCCTGAAGCACGTCGGTCCTTTTGACTTCTCCGGTGTACTTATTTACGAACATTCAATTGTGTTCTTTCAGGAATTTAGCTTGAAGAATCTGATGCTGATGCTACAGTTAATCGTTTTTCATTTATCTTTGTCACTTCCCTTGTTATTAGAACTATAGATTCAGTTGAAATTTGTAATGCTTTTCTCTAAGGCTTAAAAAAAACCTTGGCCTATATTAATACTGTCAGAGATGTCGAATTATCTCGAAGTGATGAAGGTTTCGATGAACTATACAGCTCTTGCTTGGAACTGACCAAAAAATTTGATGTCGGACTTCAAAATCTCAAAATATTTCAAAGATTTCTTTAAACCTTGGTGACGGTGTTCTCCCAAACGCTTTTGTCAGAAAGAATAGTTTTGCACAAAAAAGTGTTAGATTTGTGTACACTGAAAAATTATTTCATTGGTCGTGTAGAAGTTTATGAGTGTTAATTATATCGAAAAATCCACTTCAGCCAATTAGATCGCTTTATTGTAGTGTACTAATGCAGCCATGCTTTCCTTTTCTTCCTCCTTCTTACTTCTATCTTTAAAAGGCCAGACAACTGCCTATTTACTTTTATCAAGTATTGCTCATTCAAAAATGCATGAACATGATTTTCAGGAGGGTTGGTTTCGAACATTTGTGATCCATGATATAGAGCACCGACACTGATTTTCACAAGTCGGCGCCTCTGCAACTAACATAAGTTTTATTCTTTCACCATCTACCTTAGAAAGCGACTTTAAATACGAATCATTGGTCTCATATTGTGAATAGCTGTTTCGCAAATGTAAACATCACCTCACTAATCTGTATATAATAATACTTTACACCTTTCCAGCTCCGAAGCACGATACCTAAAAGTGAATTAATAGAATAATAATTATTGTATAGAGTGTTTGCTTATATTAAAATGATTCTCACATAAATATACGTAGTGACCACTAATTCCCATCTCCGCGTGCGGGAGAGACAGACAGACAAGGAGAGAGAGAGAGAGATAGAGAGAGAGAGAGAGAGTGAGAGAGGGAGAGATTAAGACGACATAATTAATAATTAGTTGGTTGTGATAGTTTCCAGAAATGAGTAAAATGGACTATTCCGAACTTAGCAGCTGATGACAGGTGTGAATATGACCGATATGTTTAATAAGTAACAGACGCAAAACATTGACATCTGACAGTTACAAACGAATGGGAAAAAGTAGTAGGAAAAGACGCCGGGAAAGATCAGTTTCAGTTCTGGAGACATGCTGAGTAAATGATGACTATTGAAATATAGGTTAAGGAATTTGGAGAAATATTTTTGTAAATGTTGAATTAGTTGTTTGGAATTATGAAGGTAGCGGATGGAAACATCAGCGAAAGAAAGCTTATTTACACCTTATAAAGAAACCAGCTCGCAATTACGACGTCTCGCTGCGGAGCGCGCGGTTGCTCGCCGTGGAGGTTCGAGTCTTCCCTGGGGCATGGGTGAGTGTGTTTGTCCGTAGGTTAGTTTACCTAGGTGTAAGTAGTTTGTAAGCTACGGACTGATGACCACGCAGTTTGGTCCCATAGAATTACAAACATTTGATTTGAGTTTGCAGTTACGACTGTCGAGTTGCGTGAAAGGGAATCAGTTGTTGGGAAGGGAATAACACATGGTTGTAACTTATTCCCATTGTTATTCCATCTGTAATTGTGAACGAATGCAATAACAAATTCTGAATGGGAACTGAAGTTCCTGAAAAAAATATGGTTTGCTGAAAACGCTGTAAATCTGTTAGAGACAGAAAAGGATTTGGAAATGCATTTGGCCGGCCGCGGTGGCCGAGGAGACTGAGGCGCGCCTGTCACGGTCTGCACGGCCACTAAGGTCGGGGGTTCGAATCCCCCCTCGGGCATGGATATTTGTCCTTAGTGTTAGCTAGTTCGTAAGTAGTTTGTAAGTTTAGGGACTGATTACTCCGTAGTTAAGTCCCATAAGCTATACAAACAAACATTTGGAAATGCATTTGAACAGAATGGGCAGTGTCATAAAGGAAGCAAAGAACGGTAATGGAATGTAGTACGTCAGGCGATGCTGGGGAAACGGATTAGGAATTGAGACGATAAAGGTATTAGATGATATTTGTTGTTTGGGCAGTAAAATAGCTTACGATGGCCGACATGTAAAAGATATAAAATGCAAATGGCGGAAGGAAGAAAAATATTCCTGAAGAAGTGATATTTGTTAAAAAGTGTTACAAAGTCTTCTCTGAAGGCATTTGTCACGTGGGTGGTCTTGAACGAGAGTGTAACGTGGACAGTAATCAGATCAGGCAATGAGAAACTAGGAGCTTTTGAAATGTAGACTGCTGAAGCTTAGATGGGTAGATCAAGTTACTAATGAAAAGTACAGAACAGAACTGGGGAGGGATATATTTGAGTCATAAGTTGACTAAAAGGAGGGATCATCTGATAATGTGATAAATCAAATAAATTTAAACCGGCATTGGAGAGGAATAGCGGGGAGACAAAATGGAGATCAAGAGTCGAATACAGTACATAGGCCGCGGCGGAGTGGCCAAGCGCATTGAGGCGCTATGCTGCGATGCGCGAGGCCGCTCCCCGTCGGGGGTTCGAATCCCCCCTCGGGCATGGATGCTTGTCTCGTCTTCAGTATAAGGTAGTTCATAACTAGTTTGTAAGTTTAGGGACTGATGAGCCCGCAGTTAAGTCCCTTAAGTTTAACAAACATTTGAAGCTGATAATTTGTATTTGACGAGAGGCGTGCTTAGGTAGTCCTTGCAGGTGCGATGATCACTGTGTTCCAAGCGGTGTAGAGGTCAGCGCAACTGCCTCGAAAGCGGGAGACCCGGGTTCGAATCCCGGCTGGGTACACATTTTCATATTTGCCCATTCGCAGTTGATGTCATACAGTATGTGAATAAGAAAGAACAACAACTGCAGGATCAGAAGTGACGTCTGGTCTTTTGGAAGAGACGCCACATGTAAATATATACAGGGTGTTACAAAAAGGTACGACCAAACTTTCCTCACACACAAAGAAAGAAAATATGTTATGTGGACATGTGTCCGGAAACGCTTAATTTCCATGTTAGAGTTCATTTTACTATTTATCTTTAAATGTAAATTGAAATAATTCGTACAGACAATTGTCAAAATACCCAATTGTTTCGTTAGTATGTACTGTACTTCCTCGATTCACGGCATCAACCAAGATTTTCTGTGAACATTTGGGCAGGAATTGTTGGTGATGTTTTGATTGGGCCTCATGTTCTTCCATCTACGCTCACTGGAGCACGTTATCATGATTTCATAGGGGGCACTCTCTCTACCTGTGCTGCTAGAACATGTGCCTTTACAAGTACGACACAACATGTGGTTCATGCACGATGGAGCTCCTGCACATTTCAGTCGACGTGTTCATACGCTTCTCAACAACAAATTCGGAGACCGATGGATTGGTAGAGGCGGACCAATTTCATGGCCTCCATGCTCTCCTGACCTCAACTCTCTTGACCTTCATTTATGGGGGCATTTGAAAGCTCTTCTCTACGCAACCCCGGTACCAAATGCAGAGACTCTTCGTGCTCGTATTGTGGACAGCTGTGATACAATAGGCCATTCTCCAGGACTGCATCAGTGCATCAGGGATTACATGCGACGGAGGGTGGATGCATGTATCCTCGCTAACGGAGGACATTTTGAACATTTCCTGTAACAAAGTGTTTGAAGTCACGCTGGTACGTTCTGTTGCTGTGTGTTTCCATTCTATGATTAATGTGATTTGAAGAGAAGTAATAAAATGAGCTCTAACATGGAAATTAAGCGTTTCCGGACACACATCCACAAAACGTATTTTCTGTCTTTGTGTGTGAGGAATGTTTCCTGAAAGTTTGACCGTACCTTTTTGTAACACCCTGTATAATGACGGCCAACGATCCTTTAGTTAGTGGGGAAGGATGGGAAAAGTTTGAGGCCCTTACTCTTACGGCAATTAGTACATAGTGACTACGAGTTTGAGTACTGTGGGTAGGGTAGAGCTGGAATTTGACGGGAGATGTGCTTAGGTAGTCCTTGAAGGTGCGGCGATCACTGTGTCCCCAATGGTTTAGAGGTCAGCGCAACTACCTCGAAACCGGGAGACCCGGATTCGAATCCCGGCTGGGTACACATTTTCAGATTTTCTGATTCGCAGTTGATGTCATATATTCTGTGAATATGAAACATTTGAACATTTACAGTACATAGGGCTGCAGTAGTTATATAGAGAGGAAGTGGCTTCCGCAGAAAGGAGAAACATGTAGAACTGCATTAAACCAGTCTTTGCTCTGTAGACCACGAAAACAACAACGAGATTTTGTATTCTAAATGATATCACTGCGTGAGATGAAGGATGGCTATTTGTTTCGTTGTAGATTGATGAACAAGTCATTTGCTTAATAGGACAAAAAGCTCGCGGAGGACCATGGCTGACGTTAAGTTCAATATACCTTACAAGAGCTGCGCAAGCTAACTATGTTTATGTTATGTCACCTTGAAGAGACCTTGCCTAACAGAACAGGAAGGGAGCTACTATTCAGCAAACACTAATCTGACGCAAAAAACCGGCACGCCACCTGGGTAAACGCAAGTGTCTCCCTTGTCAGATGGGAAAACTAGTCGTTACGTTAGCTTCGGGACGTCAAGTGCTCACGTTCATTTGCCAGTAAATAATACCGAGTGCGTGTTTAGGTTTGTTTGCTTCTTAAATGGTTTAGAAAGCCTACTTACTTAAATTCGAGCATTTGGCAGATCACGAATTACCTGTCAAAACAGAAATCATGTATTTATTCTATATATAGAGTCGGAAGACGTATAGACAACTATCATATACATCATAATATTTGATGGTTTACATTTTGAATGATTGTTTCTTGCTTGAAAAGAAAAACGTATGAATTACTATGAGTGTTGGAAAGGTACGAAACGACTTAACAAACAAAACGGTTGAAGTTTGAATATGCTACTTTGGGCAACGTAGTGGGACATCTCGTGGCGTGAAGCATGTGTCTTCACCTGCCCCTAAAAACTTCAAGGCTGTGCCAACAGCAGGCAAGGTGATGCCCAACGTCTTATTCGAGCACGGAAAAACTACATTAGTCGCCATTAAAATTGCTACACCAAGAAGAAATGCAGATGATAAACGGGTATTCATTGGACAAATATATTATACTAGAACTGACATGTGATTACATTTTCACGCAATTTGGGTGCATAGATCCTGAGAAGACAGTACCCAGAACAACCACGTCTGGCCGTAATAACGCCTCGATACACCGGGGCATTGAGTCTAACAGAGCTTGGATGGCGTGTACAGGTACAGATGCCCATGCAGCTTCAACACGATACCACAGTTCATCAAGAGTAGTGACTGACGTATTGTGACGAGCCAGTTGCTCGGACACCATTGACCAGACGTTTTCAATTGGTGAGAGATCTGGAGAATGTGCTGGCCTGGGCAGCAGTGGAACATTTTCCGTATCCAGAAAGGCCCGTATAGGGCTTGCAACATGTAGTCGTGCATTATCCTGCTGAAATTTAGGGTTTCGCAGGGATCGAATGAAGGGTAGAGCCACGGGTCGTAACACACCTGAAATGTAACGACATCTGCTCAATGTGCCGTCGATGCGAACAAGAGGTGACCGACACGTGTAACCAATGGCACCCCCATACCTTCTCCCCGGGTGATACGCCAATATGGAGATGATGAATACACGCTTCCAATGTGCATTCACCGCGATGTAGCCAAACATGAATGCGACCATCATGATGCTGTAAACAGAACCTGTTTTGATCCGAAAAAATGACTATTTGCCATTCGTGCACCCAGGTTCGTCGTTGCGTACACCATCGCAGGCGCTCCTGTCTGTGATGCAGCATCAAGGGTAACCGCAGCCATGGTCTCCAAGCTGATAGTCCGTGCTGCTGCAAACGTTGTCGAACTGTTCGTGCAGATGGTTGTTGTATTGCAAACGTCCCCATCTGTTGATTTAGGGATCGAGACGCGGCTGCACGATCCGTTACAGCCATGTGGATAAGATTCCTGTCATCTCAACTGCTAATGATACGAGGTCGTTGGAATCCAGCACGGCGTTCCGTATTGTCCTCCTGGACCCACCGATTCCATATTCTGCTAACAGTCATTGGATTGCGAGCAGCAATGTCCCTATACGATAAACCGCATCGCGATAGACTACAATCCGACATTTATCCACGTCGGAAACTTGATGGTACGCATTTCTCCTCCTTACACGAGGCATCACAATGTTTCACCAGGCAACGCCGGTCAACTGCTGTTTGTGTATGAGAAATCGGTTTTAAACTTTCCTCATGTCAGCACGTTGTAGGTGTCACCACCGGCGCCAATCTTGTGTGAGTTATCTGACAAGCTAATCATTTGCATCTTCTTCCTGTCGGTTAAATTTCGCGTCTGTAGCACGTCATCTTCGTGGTGTAGCAATTTTAATGGCTAGGAGTGTACTAACAGTGACGTGCTATGTGCGACACGCCGTAGCCTATGCCAGTCCATCAAGAGCAAACCACTTGGGCTGCTCACAGTGCTAGTGATTCTAGTCCATAATAACGTTCGTCCACATGCGTCCAAGGTAACAAAAAGTTACTTGCCAAGTTCAAGCGGTAGCAGCTTGAGCATCCGCCCTAAAGTCCGGATATTCCTCTCTGTGGTATCCATCTCTATGGCCCGCAAAAAAAAAAAAAAAAAAAAAAAAAAAAAAAAAAAAAAAAAAAAAAAAAACACCAACAAAGGGAAGTGCTTTAACTCGGACGACGAACTGAAGTACACTTGTCACAGTCATAGGAATTCTGGGGTCAGAGAATCCTTCGGTTCGTTATACAGTGAGTTGGGTGTGGTCAGGCCTGTGGTGATTACTTTTCAATAAACGCTTCAATTATACCCACAGTGTCGTTTCGTATAAAAACATGCGTGTTTACATGTAATGCAATGTTTCGAAACAGAAGCGACTGGCGTGCATGTGACTTAAAAAGTCATTTTACAGTTATTATTACGGTAATGTCTGCCATTTATTCTACTGGGAAGCTCACTTGTAGCGGATGATAACTGATGCTTGAACAAATTTGTCCATTATGCACCTTTTGCTACACTGTGAGCTGTGCCGCGGCGGAGTGGTCGGGCTCTAAGCTGACATGCGTGAGGCCGTTCACCGCCGGAGGTTCGAATCCCCCCTCGTGTATGGATGTTTGTGTCGTCTTTAGTATACGGTAGTTCACAAGTAGTTTGTATATTTAGGGACTGATGACAACGCAGTTAAGTACCTTAAGCTTAACAAACATTTTTGAACTGCGAGCTGTGAAATGAGCCAACGGAGATTGTGTACAGTCAGTAGATCCTACATCGTTATTGTGGTAAAATGGCACATTTTTCTTCCGTTTGTATGTTGTGAATTTTACATAATAAATAATCACAAATAAACCATTAATTATGAATCGTAGGATGAACAGTTCTACAATTCACGGAGACCACCTAGGCCGTTTGATGTTGGAAAAGAAAAAAAAGAATTCACGTCGTCAGCTACACTTGGATATCATTGTATAGAGAGTTTTCACAACAGTATTTTTAGATTCTTCTCATTACAATTTATGATTTCAGGATCACTATAATTTCTGCGTTGATTTAACTTCAGTTAACTATTTTTCATATTCGGAGAGAACGCGGAAGAAAATAACTTGGTGAAACAGTATACCATCGAATGAAAAAGTTAAGAGCACCGCTTAAGAGGACCACACCGTGGTGCAGATCGAAAAAAATCGATTTTCCGTTTTCGTCATATTTTGATAGATTAAGGTTTTATTTAACTACTCTGAAAAGCATTTTGCTGAAATTTTTTTTTCGAGTATTTAAAGAGCATTTTCCTACCACGTGTGTTTATGTGTCACGCCCACTTTTCTGTATACATTTTAGATCTTTATATCCCCTACATTACAAGTTAGGGAGGTTTTTTTTTTGTTTTTTTTTTTTTTTTTTACTGCCGAGTGTGTTGGCTATCCTTGGAATGCAACGATCGGTATTCTTTTGTTTCTGCTATTTGTAAGCAACACGCTTTGAAACACGCTGTTAGTTTTGTTCAAGTGTGATTGCGAGTAGTTGTTATATTTACGTTTGCAGTACTTGTTTACGTGTGTTTTGTTGCGTTATTGAATATGACGAAACGTAAAGGCGTTCTCAAGAAACGACAATTTAGAGGAAACCAGTTTAGAAAGCTTTCGATACAGGAGGTTATTTCTAATTGTAATTTTTCGACAAGTGCATCATCAAAGAAGCTCTCACAAATTCAAGAGAGTTACAACGAATTTGCTGTAAGTGACAAGGGGTGCAGTAACATTATTATAAATTTGGGAATATTACCGGATGTAATTTCTGAATTTGTACACAGTGCAGTGAGTCACAGAGAGTTAAACTTTGTGAGAGTGCAAGTGGGAGAAAAGGCCTGTCAATTGCTTTGGATTTAATTTGCACTAAATGCTCAGCTGTGATTCCATTTATGAGTTTTTCAAAACCAGATCCAAGTGGCCCTTATGAAATAAATATTAGATTATTTTATGCCTTACGATCCATTATCAACCACCAAATAAATTTGAAAAAACTGACTGCAGTATTAGAGAAAGCTGTATGTGAGGTCAGTGAGGAAAGCATGAAACTGGCTGCGAGGGAAGCAGTGCAAGAACATGATGGATGTCCGGATATTGCAGTTGCACTTGATGGAAGTTGTCAGAAAAGATGACATACTTCTCTAAATATTGCAAATGTTGTAAAGTCAATGAACATAACACAACTGTTCGGCTATTTTAAACACCCCCCCAGGGGGCTCACAGTTCTTTCGTGAGTACGTGCGTGGCGAGTACGGGGCCCCGAGCTAATGCAGTCTTCCTTCCTTCTTTACTTCCCGGACTGCATTTCCTTTCCCCCTCCCCTCCTTTCCTATCCTCACTCCTTCCCCTCCCCACCGGGGGACTGATAACCTCAGTAATTTAATCCCCGTATCCCAACCAAACAACACACAACGCTAATTTTACAGGAACATGTGGTGATATGGACGTTCATGGAGTACAACAAATATTTCATTGCTCTGTAGAAAAAAGAGACGTATGGTACATCAAATACTTGGGCAATGGTGACAGTAAGGCATACAACAATGTGGTGAACTATAATCCATATGCAGATTCCATTATTAGCAAATTAGAATGTGTAGGTCATGTTCAAAAACGTTTGGGAACAAAGCTGAGAAAACTAACTGTCGATATGAAAGGAAAAAATTAGAAGATGGAAAATTGTTGACAGGATAGGATCGGTTAACTAAAACAGAAATAGAAAACTTACTGGTATACTATGGGCAGGTAATTAGGAGAAATAAAGAAAATCTGAAGGCAATGAAGAGAGATATTTGGGCCATATTCAACCATAAATCCTCTATTGATGATAAGCCATGCCATTCATTGTGTCCATCAGGAGAAAATTCATGGTGCAAATACAACAGGGCTCAGGCAACTGGAGAATCTTATTCTCACCAGCATTCTCTTCCTGCTGCTGTTATTTGAGCAATTAAACCTATTTTCAGAGACTTGGCTCATCGTGACCTTCTAAGGAAATATGTGCATGGGCAGACACAGAACCCAAATGAATGTTTCAACAGCATAATTTGGAACCGCCTTCCTAAAACTGTATCTGTAGGCATGTATAGAATGAAACTTCAAGTTCATGATGCTGTTACTAGATTCAATTGTGGTAATATTGGCAAGTGTTGGGTACTGATAAAACTGGGAAATAATCCTGGTGTAACTGGGCTGCAACAGTGGGATAAAATGAGGTTAGTCGATGTATACAGATCTGCATCTAATATGGCCAAGAAAGCAAGACAAACATCTAGGAAGGTAAAAAAGAAGCTGAAAGACCTGCTAGAGGCCAAAGAAAGGCCATCGTATGCAGCAGAACAGTTTTAATTAAACGTAAGTAAAAAAATTCATTTTTTTAAAATAAATTTCGTGCAAACTACAATTTTCAGCACATGTGTCCAATTATATCAGAAACTATCATAGATAAATTAATGAAATTTTCAGAGACTCTGCATAACATAATAAGCCACCTGTGGCACTATATTTCCCCATTAGGAAGTTTACAAAAAATATTTTCTACAGAAAAGCTTAATATTTCTTATTAATAAATTTTTAAAAAGTATTTCTTAAAAACTATAATATGGATAAAGTAGATTTTAGTACAGTTGGCTCTATTAGCATCATGTAACGTTCAGTATAAATATCAAGGTCCTGTATAAAATAGTTATTTCGGAAATGAGTCAAATACTTGCCTACATTAACATGGGTTAGATAGGAAGGGTGTGGCCCCCTTAAGGTCGTGATGGTCCACCTTTGTATGGGGATATACATAAGGTTTAAAAGGGTTGTAATTTTGCAGAGCTGGTGCGATTCATGTGGAAAGTTTTCCGGTGAGATTATGTCTGCACGACGAGAATTAACGGACTGAACAGGGAACGGTAGTTGGAGCTAGGCGCTTGGGACATTCCATTTTGGAAATATTTAAGAAATTCAAAATTTCTAAATGCACAAAGTGTGTGCCGTAAATACCAAAGTTCAGTCATAACTTCTCATTACAGACAACACACAAACCGAATGCCAACACTTAATAACGCAGAGTTGGCAGTGCTAACAGGCGAGCAACACTGCGTCAGTTAACCACAGACATCAACGTGCTACGTACTATAAATGTATCCGCTAGGACAATGTGGTGTGATGTTAATGGGCTATGGTAGCAGTTCCTTTGCTTACAGTCAACGGCCATGCCGATGTGGCTACACTGGTTCCCATCAGATCAGCGAAGTTAAGCATTGTCAGCTTGCCATTGCTTGGATAGGTAACTGTCCGGTTATGTCACTTGTTGTTAACAATTTACCTTTGCCTTACAGGAGGAGTGGTGGTGCAAAGTCCTGGTCGTCAGTCTTTGCGCCAATGTCCTGGATTAAATTCCAAACCTCTCCACAGTGTCTCGTGGAGTGAGGGCATAGGACACTGTCGATGGTGATTCGCCCGTGGGATTAGGGCGTTAAGCTCGATGGGATCCTTGGTGCTTTTCGAGAGGAGTAGGTTATGTGTCAGCACTTGTCCCATGATCTCCAAACGCGAACACGACACTACACACACACTCATTACCGTAACCTACGCTTAGCATATACACTTCAGTAGACAGATCTCACATTTCACTGGCGCGACTGAACCTGCCCTTCGGGGTCTGCCAGCCGTTCATGCCATACGACTTTATTATACCTTGCTTACAGCACATCACCTGTAGCATTTCTGCTGGACTGCCGACCACATCGTTTGGAACCTAAAGGACTACGACTACACAACTGTGGCTTTTTCAGGTAAGTTCCGATTTCAGTTGGTAAGAGCTGATGATAGGATTCGGAGATGGTGCAGACTCCACATAAACATTGTTAACAAGGCACTGTACAAGGTGGAAGTGACTCCATAATAGCGTAGGCTTCATTCATTTATTATTATTGATTTCCATTAAATGTACTGAGTTCTCTAGTCCAGCTGATTTGGTCATTAGCTGGAAATGGTGCCGTTCGGCTACTTGGTGTGCAGTCATGCATGGAGATCATATTCCCGAACGACGATGGAACTTTAATGGATGGGCGCCCCATGTCACCAAGCTCCAATTTTTCACGATCGGTCTGAGGAATCTTCTGGATAATGACAGCGAATTGTTTAGCGACGATGATCGTCTGCCATCTCATGAAACATTTATGGGACACAATCTAGTTCGTTCACACAATCTTGCACCAGCTATCCAAGCACTATTACCTAGTATCCCTTAATGGCACTAACAACGACTTTTTGAATCCACGCCACACCAAGTTGTTACACTTCGTCGAGCCAAAGGATGTCAGCGACGATTTTAAGAGGTACCTCATGGTTTTTGGCACAATTTCGCAGCACCATTCCCCTTCCTTATGACTTCCTTTCCCACGTCGATCGCTCCTTCATGACCTGTGTGATATTGCTGCTGACCTTAACCTTTGTTCCTGTCAGCTCACTGAACTCCAGTGGTGGCGTCAGTTTGTCACCATATTACTCTGGGATGACATCCTCCACCTACTCTGTTCAACCATGATCGAAAGCAATAGAACCCCCGATGTCATCCTGGTGTCTCCCAACCTCCTTGGGCGGGTTACGGTGGATGTACTCGACAAAATAGGCAGTGATCACGACCCTGTACTACTTACCCTCGACCACTACCCCCGCCCTCCCTGTGCTCCCCTTCCTGCACCCCCTCGTCCATGATTACTCCTGTGCTGACTGAGATGCCTACCTCTGATCCATTAATAGCGCAGTCACAAGCTCCACATGCCTGCTATCATTGACCATGCTTCAGTCTTCTTTCACCAGAACATTTCTGACGCAGTCCGGATCCACAACCCCACCAAATCCATCCATCCATTTGCACTGCTCCACATTTCCTCCACAGGCCGTCCTTTGTGAATCCATTCGCCTGTTCATCTGTTTCCTACAGGCCCATGACCACCGGAAAATCCAACATCACATTATAAATGTTTTTTTTTCCACCAAGAAACCACGGGACTGGCGTCAGACAGGCAGACGTCTAAATTTTCAATGCTCCCTGTCAACTGCTCCAAGTACTGGAAGGCCTTCCGCTGCCTTACTGGCAGAAAATCTACCCTTCTCCCCCCCACCCCCCCCCTCTGCCGTTACCCACTCCTACATGAAGACCGTCCTTTCCCTGACAACACCAGTTGGGTAAACATTTCCTACATATCCGACCACTTCTCCATCCCTGACAATCCTCAATTTGACTACTCCCTGTTTCCCAATGTCCATGAGCATACCAACACCTCCACTCGCTCGCTCTCCTGCAGCTTCCAGTACATGCAGCACATTCATCCCTCGGAATTAAAACATATCACTGCCAACAACATCCAAGCTACACTCAAAACCACCCTCAGTCATGACCATCTAAACCTACAGGCACCTTCAAGCCTGTCCCCTCTACATTCAAACCGCCTTTGCTTCCCTGCATACTGTAATCCTGTCCACCGGCTTCTACCATGACCTGTGGAAGACCTCCTAATGATCCCCAAGCCTGTCAAAACCCCATCCCAGACCTCATCCTATCGTCCCATCTC
This sequence comes from Locusta migratoria, assembly GCA_026315105.1. Classification (NCBI taxonomy): domain Eukaryota; kingdom Metazoa; phylum Arthropoda; class Insecta; order Orthoptera; family Acrididae; genus Locusta; species Locusta migratoria. The sequence goes on along the minus strand of CM048745.1, from coordinate 468,132,461 downwards.
TCACCTCTGTGCTCAACAATGTCTTGGAATCCATCATATTCCGCCACATTCATCAACACCTACGCCAACATCAGCTCCTCCCCATTTACCGATGTGGCTTTCGACCTTCCTTGTCTGCTGATAACTAGCTACTTAATTACCCATCTGCCTCCATCTAGCTTAACTCTCATCGCACTGCCATATTTGTATCCCTTGATATTGAGAAAGCCTTTGTTTGACATTCTGGTCTCCTTTTCAAACTCTACGCCCTTCCTATAAATTATGTCCGCCTCATTGCTTCCTTCCTCACCCATCACCACTCCTATGTCGTTGTCTGTAACTGCAACTCAAACTCTGCTAGGGTGCCTCAAGGCATCCTCATCTTCCTTCTCCTTTATCTCATCTACTCCACTGATATGCCCCAACCCCAACCTCCCGTTCACCTCCTGCAATATTCTAATGACACTGCTTTCCTAGCACTCATCCCCTCCCTCACCGTTCCCAGCACCTGCTCCAGTCTCACCTTACAGAGATCACTGCATGGTGCAACCAGTGGCTCCTCTCCATCAATCCTGATAAGTTCCAGGCAATCATCATAAGTCGAACTACCCCCTTCTACCTCACCCTCCATGGTCACCCTATTCAGCAAACCCCCCCCCCCCCCCACCCTCAAATACTTTGGCCTCACCCTCGATCGCTTCCTCTCCTAAACTTCATACCTCTGCACAGTCTGACAAAAAGTTGCTCAAATTCCTATCTGGTCGGTTGTGAGGACCTCTTGCAAGCTTCCCCTACCCTACTCGTAGAGCAGTTATTAGAAGCTGGAACTAAAGTCATTATTATTCCCTATTAGATCCTGCACCATCTAATATATTACTTCCAACGATGAATTTTCAAAAGAGAAATGCAGTCTGCTTTGCCATGACACTCATTTATAAAATAAATAAATTAATTAAAAACTTCACATGCATATAAAACAAATCTCACAAAAAATTGAACATCAAGCTGTGTGCCACTAACTATTAAAATGTACAGCCTAATTGCATCAGCTCATATAACACCTTGACTGTCCATCTCAACAACTTTACTCGAATGCTGACACTCAACCACTGAACTACTAGTGCCGCACACCAGAGATATTACAAGTCTTAACTCTGCATAGCAAAAACATTACCCTCTATATCATGATATCTTACATATCCCCACCGACCTAATACTGTAAATATAACATTTTGTGGGGAAACAAAATTATAGCAAGTCTCCAAAAAAAGTAAACAACATAATGTAAGAAAAACAGAAAACAATCACAATTTCATAAAAGGCCAAGTTAATTAAAATTATCAATAATTAATTACACAATTTATTAATTAATTGAAAATATCTTAATTAGTGGGACAATAGTTTATCAAGAGAGGGTACTAATTAGTGGTCCCTGACATTTAATTAAATGAAAAAGGTAATTTATACTGCTGCTGATTGCAGTTCCCAATAATTTGTTAACATATTGCAAAACTGTTGATTTTAATTAGTGAGTCAATGCCAGTAACAAATACAGATGCAATACAAACATTATACAACCCTGAAATTTTCTAATCGTTGTCATTAAAACTGTCAATGCAATGTCATGAATAATCTCTGTATCAAGACTACATAAATTCATTAAAAACCTATATACAGTATTTTATATGACAGTATACTAATAAGCTGTCTCTTATAAGTTGTCCATGTTAATTAATACCCTCTCATCTACAACAAGTATTTAGTAATGAGCAGTAAAATAACAGCCAACCAGTTGCAAATTAAAGTTTAATAAACTTAACCGCGGTTTCAGTTGTTGTAAAACAATATTTTTCAGAAGATACAGGGACCTACAGTGAATAAGAAAGTAACAATCAAGCTATGTACAACAGTATTAAAACCATAGATTGTTTACCTATAAAATTACAACAAATTTTAGTTTACAGGAAACAAGTTCTTACATTACATTATTACTGTGGAAAAGTTACATGTGTCGATCTTTGTATGCATAATGTAGCCCTTTAGACAAAAGCACATCAAACATATAAGCTAATATGTGCTACGTAACAGATTGCGCGGCGTGCTAACCGCCGACTGACCGTCTGAGCAAGGCGTGAACGCCAGGTAAACATGACACGTGGCGCATGCGCCTAGTGACGATGATACAGCGTCAGTAGCAATACATGGTAATAACAAAATATAAAATAGGAAACCCACAGAAGCTTCAAATGAAATAAAATAGAATTGTGAGGAAATAACACCGCAGAGGTTACCGTTGACTGTTAAAATTTTTTGATAATATTGGTTTAAACCCTCCAAAAAACTGTCTGCACGCGAGATGGAGCTGATCATTTAATATGTTACCATCTCTAGATTGTAAATGTTTAAAAATGTCTCATTTTCTACATATAACAGTTTGAAGAAACACCTTCTACATATTGCCCAAAACACTGAATTTATCTAATTCCGGCGTTTATAAACTAATCTATAACGATTGTCCCTGCTATTATATTTGACAAACAGGCAGGGCAGTGAAAGCAAGATATAGAGAACATCTATTAGGAAAGATTGGAGAAAATATACGTAGCTCCACATTCGCTGAACACCTTTTTATTGCTAACCATACGCCGAAAAAGCTAGAATACACTTTGGTTTTACGTAGAGAAGACAAGGGCCGAAAGCTCGATCTTTGGGAGGAGTTGGAGATTTTTATTGTAGGTAAAGGGGAGTGGCGGCCTCCCGCGTCGGAGGTTCGAATCCTCCCTCGGGCATGGATGTTTGTGTTGTCTTTCGTATAAGTTTATTCATAAGTAGTTTGTAAGTTTAGGGACTGGCCCCGCAGTTAAATCCCATAAGCTTTACAAACATTTGAACTTTTTTGAAAGGGGAGTGGCACCGCAGCCGCTGCGGACTCGTAGCTCTCGAAGATTCCCGCAAAATCGCGTCGAACGGCATTGCAAAGGCGTCGCCCGACGAAGTTGCTGCCATGCTTGTTTATGTTGTGCGGATGGCGCAAGGCAGCTGTCCGTGACGTCAGCTCCGGCATCCCTTGCATCGGCCCGGCCCTTATCATGGAAAGCAATAGAAAACATCTGTAGCGTGTGTAAATATATATAAATAAATTAAATAAATATGTCTGAGATAATAAATCAGTTGAAATTAACTCTCTGTGGTTATGTTATGACCAGATGCAAAAAAAAAAAAAAAAAAAAAAAAAAAAAAAAAAAAAAAAAAAATGTTCTGAAAGAAAGCAGTTTATTTGTTTCTTACAACCACAGGCTAGACGTTGTGGCATCAATGTAGGTCGTAGATACTCGATTCATGATCTGCAATTGTGTGCAGCTGTCAAACTTCAATTTATCTTTATATAAGAGAGAGAGTCACAGACTTGAGTATCCCTTTCTGAACGCATAATCCACTACCCAATCTGGAATTGCTAGCTATTCTGTGTCTAATGTAACAAATATTTTATGATCAATTTAGATAAAGTCCCGTGTGTATAACCTGCAGGTTCTTAATTCCATAAATTGCCTGGGCGATTGACTAAATAACTGTAGACAATTGCAGAACTTACTTTGAGTTGAAACATACGTATATTGAGCGTTCATCATACATCCAATAATTTCATAACCAAATATGACAATCATCGTCCATAATTAGAGTACTACAACAGGTTTTGCAAAGAACAACCACTCCTCTTCCTAGCCGTTCCATAGAGATTTTATATGTTTTGAAAAATACTTTATGTTAAATTTGTGATTAATGATCAGATTTTTGATACATATTGATTACTGCAAAATTCCTAACTAGTGTTGAATTTAATTAACAACATAAGAAGATCTTTTATTGATAGTTGAGTGATTAACAAATGTACCTATGTGACGCATAGTACTGACAGGTATCTTATACGTGCTGCATAATTAAGCACTTGCGTGCGTGTTAGGTGTTGCAGGGCTGCCACATTCATGCCAATAAACAGGCGCTACAAATTTTTCCGTTCTATCACAATAAACACGGTTTACACCTAGTAAATTAAAGCTACACAGTATCTTTACACGCGAAGTGTAGGCCTACACACTTGATCACGCACTATAACTACCAATTACAGTCCAACACAGATACACATTACAGTCATAAATCGTGTCCATTGCACTTAACACATGTAAAATTTCACTGCTCTTCTAGTGTCTGGTACGGTTTTATGTTCTCAACATGTTGAAAACTATGATACTGTGCGTCATTAATGGTTTCAACCTCTACTGCATTCAGATGAACAATTCTCATGATTCGAAATGGACCTTTATAGTAGTGATGAAATTTCTTGATCTCGTCATTAATACTTCAAGATTTGGTGTGCGTCTGTATCAACATTAAATCTCGAACTTTGTAGGTCAAAGGCTTTATAATTTTGTCGTGAGCTTGCTTTCTTTCCTGTGCTTTCCTTGACATTTCTTCTAATGCATGCTGAATACGTTCACTCTGTGTCATTTCATCTGCCTGAGGGAAATTTATATATTTATCAAAAATAAATTCTGGTTTGTTTCCGAAAAGAATTGTACATGGTGGAAATCCTGTGGAATAATCGGGTAAGCTATTGATGTTTCAGAATATGACAGATAATCAATCCATTTCTTATGTATCTTATCGCAGTACACACGAAACAAATGGCCAAGCTCACGCATTACACGTTCAGCAGGATTTGAAGCTGGTCTAAATTCAAAAGTTTGTATAGCTTATGGGACTTAACTATGGGGTCATCAGTCCCTAAACTTACAAACTACTTAGGAACTAGCTAACACTAAGGACGACAGAAATATCCATGCCCGAGGGGGCATTCGAACCCCCGAACGTAGTGGCCGTGCAGACCGTGACTGGCGCGCCGCCGTCCCCTCGGCCATCGCGGCCGGTTAAGCTGGTCTCTAACATGAAATTGCAAATATGACGAATACCTTCATTATCTATAAATGTTTTCCAAGTGTTTGAACGAAACTGTGGGCCATTATCTGAGAGAATACACTCCGGTTTGACGGTGTTTACAAGGTAGTCGTCTTGCAATTTCTTGATGATAATGTTGCTATTACCTTTTGGGAGAAATCAAATATTGGTAAATCTATCGGACCAAACTGCGTGGTCATCAGTCCGTAGCTTACAAACTACTTAAACCTAGGTAAACTAACCTAAGGACAACACACACATGCCCCAAGGGAGGACTCGAACCTCCACGGCGAGCAACCGCGCGCTCCGCAGCGAGGCACTTTAGACCGCTCGGCTACTCCACCGCGGTGCTTTTCGGAAAGGGTAAAATTTCACATACTTGGAAAAGACTTCCAAAACGACCAAAACTTGCGTAAAATTGCTGTTCGTACAGGGATGTGGCCCGTACAAATCCAGGGCTGAGATTTTACCAGGTTCTTCAGGTACAATACTATGCATAAATCCTTTATGTCGAACAGTCGAAACTTTTGTTTTTTTTACACAAATCACAAACTTGAATAATAGAACGTACTTTGAGAAACATATTATCAAAAATTACATGCTCTTTCAATTTTAATACGCACTTTCTGGGTCCAAAATGTGTATAACTGGCATGAATATACTTAATGAGAATTTCCGTTACATGTTTTGGTATACACTCTTTCCATTGGTCAGAATTTAGATTTGTTCCTCGGTACAAAATGCCTCCCTGCTTCAGATAATATTGTCGGATCTTATCAACTACTTTTAATGCCGATCATCAAACTTCTGATTTACCATACCCAAAATTTTATAGTTTGCCTGCTCATGTTTTAAATTACGCAAAACCATCATTATTTTCTTCTCACCTTCCACACCTTTCATACAGTAAATATGAACATCTCTTTGTCTAGGATGAGCTACATTGACTTCTTCTTGATCATTTACAGCCTTGACAAAGTATCTGGTACAACATTTTGGTGTCCTGGTACATACTGAATTTCAAAACTGTACTCTTGTAATGCCATTGCCCAACGGGTTAGGCGATTGTGCGTCAATTTACAACTGAGGAAAAACGATAGAGCTTTCTGATCAGTCACAACTACGGTATGTTTTCGAAGTAGGTAATACCTGAATCTCTCAGATCCATAAATGGTAGCAAGCGCTTCTGTTTCTGTTACAGTATATTTCGTTCAGCTGCTGTCAAAGCACGACTCGTAAAAGCAATTGTACGATGTTCGATTGTACCTTCCACATCAATTAGTTGGTAAAGTTCTGCGCCAAGGGCATAATCACTAGAGTCGGTACCAAGATAAAATCATTCACTCAAATCACGATGGTGAAGAATCGGAGCATTCACAGTTGTTGCTTAATCAAATCAAATGCTTCTTGTCGCGGGGCTTCCCACTTCCAGACGGAATCCTTCTTAAGTAAAGTGCTGGTGATGACAAACAGTTTCCAGATAATAATCGTCTGAAGAAATTACAGAAACCAATGAAAGATTTGAGTTGTTTACGACATTTAGGTGCAGGAAAGTTACGCACAGTGTCCATTTTTGTCGGATCAGGTTCAATCCCTCTTGCCGAAATTGTGTGTGCCAAGAATTTAATTTGTGGCTTTGCAAACTCTGACTTATTGAGATTCACAGTTGCAACCGGTCGTTTGAATGCATCTAGTACTCGCTGTAAAATTTTAAAATGTATTTCCCACGTTGCGGTACTAATTAAAATATCGTCCGCATGCAAAGTCAGATTATTCAAAATTTCTTCTCCTACAACTTTGTCCAAAGCATGCTTGAAATCTGCAGGTGAAATCGATAAACCAAAAGGCACTCTTTGAAACTGGTATGCTCTTCCATTATGTAGGAAGATGTATTTTCTACTGTCTTCATGTAATTAAAGCTGCCAGTAGCTACTTGTCAGATCAATGCTACTTAAATATCTAAGCCGTATAAACTTTTGTAATAAACATTCCAAACTTTCAGGTTGGTCACGTTGTGGTAAAATGACGCGGTTTATTGCTCTGGCATCTAGAACAAGTCGCACTGCGCCCTCCTTTTTCGCAACAGCATGAATGGGATTGGAATATTCACTGTCTGAACGTTCAATAATTTTATTATCTAGCATCCTCTTTATTTCTACATCAACAGCTGATCGCTTCACTAAAGGTAATGCGTACGATTTAAATGCGAAAAGGTTCATGTTCTTTCACTTTAATTTTGCAAACACATCCCATTCAACCAGGTACCTTGGAAAATAAACAGACATAACATTTCAGTACTTCAAATAGTTCTTTTCTTTGCTCTTCCAACAAGGCTAACAAATCGCGAATCTTGATGTGAATATCAGCAGGAGCATCTCTAATGTGAGTGTTCCCATCTTGTACGACTTCGTTCTCGGAATAGTTGGAGTCAATAACTCCTCCGGCATCCCGCCGACAACAAACCACATTAATATGCACGCACGCAGCGTCATTTTGATCATCAGAAACAAAGTCTTTAAATGCAGTCTTCCTCTTTCCATTATTATTTTTCGTCCACAGACAACTCTTCTCGAAAACAAAACAGCAGTCCATGCTAGCTAACCATTCTACTCCAAGAACGAGTCCCACATTTAGAGACCCCACAACTAACACACCCTGCTCATACTCTACGTCAGATATTCAAAACTTTAATAGTTCTTGTCCTTTAATTGACTTACTCTTATTGCCAACGGGACTCACAATACGTACGCCACTTACAGGAAATATTGGAAACGTCATTAAAGACTTCAGCTGTGAAAATAAACTTTCTGAAGTTTCAACTTCTACAATGAGCATTAAATTTTCCGATTCTTTGCTGTTGTCTTCTCTGTACAAGTCTTCATTTATATCGTTAAGTTTCTCGTATTGAATGGTATTCATTCTAATGCTTGTCCCGTTCGTCAACAAATTAGTTTCGGAGCGGGTCACCTCAGAAACTGTATTTAGTTTACCGGTCCCTTATTTCTCTCATTACGATCGCGACTTCTCTCTCGCTCAGGTGATCGCTGACGTCCTGTGTCTTCTCCATTTGATTGATTATTTCTACTATCACCATTACCATAATGCTGCTCTGATCGTTGATTTGTGTTAGATCTATCTTGCCCATCATCATGAATCCTTCTTCGCGGCCAGTCATCACGCCATTCATTTCTGTCAGATCTTCCGTTACCGTTAAAACCACGGCGCAGCTGTGCTTTATTATTGTGTTGCCTGTCTTCATTGTACCGGTCTCTTTGTTCACGCTCGGAATTCAGCATTTCGATGCGATCAATTAATAAGCAAATTTGTTCCATTTTAAATTGCGGGGAAAGCACCAACTTCTCTCTGACGGAATATAGCAATTTCTGTATCAAAATTAATATCAATTCCTCTTCTTTTACCGGGTCATCTAGGCAGAGCCGGATCTAGAGGGGGCAAATGGGGCAGTTGCCCCGGGCGGCAGAATTTAGAAAGCGGCATTTTTTTTATTTTTTTATTTTTTTTTTTTATTTTTTTTTTTTTTTTTACAGAATGTATCTTTCTGGTATAATTTAATAAAATTACCTGACTCATAATTATTAAAAGTAAAATGACTGCAAGACATACCGAAATCATTTAATAAAACAAAAATTCCTGGTTGCTGACTTCAGTGTTGCCCTGTCACAGGTACTTCAGCTAAACAAACTTTAAAAATCTACTAGATGTTAGCCAGAATGAGGGAGATGATTGCGTTATTGCATAAGTAAATGTACAATGTTTATTAATTTGCATAGATTTCAATATTCATATTTCATATCAATGTAATATTTGTAGAACATGTGAATTTGAATAATGTTCCAGTCCTTATAAAAAAAAAGTATTTCAGGTGCGCACACTTCTTATTGAAAGTCAAAAGCATTAAGGATCTAGAGTCCTCTCTCGGTAGCGGTGGAATTGATAGCCATCTACACAGGATACTCTGTAAATCACATTTAACTGCTGACAGAGGGTTCATCGGACCACTTTTATATTATTTATCTCCCATTCCATTCTCGAATAGCGCGCGGGAAGAAATAACATCTGAATCTCTCTGTTGGAGCTCTGATTTCACGTATTTATTCAGATGATCTTTTCTACTTATGTAAGTGGGAGGCAACAATATATTTTCGCTTTCGGAGGAGAATGTTGATGATTGTAGTTTCGTAAGTAGCCCACGTCGCAGCGATAAACGCCTTTGTTCTAATGATTCGCATCCCAGATCCAGTATCATTTGCGTGACGCTGTCTCCCTGTATCACGGCAATACAAAACAAGCTGCCCTTCTTTCGACTCTTTCGATGTCCTCCGACAAACCCACCTGATAAGTATCGCACACTGGGCAGCAAGACCAGATAAAGAAGAGGAGGAATCTCACTGTGTTATTTATGCTGTCCTTTTTCTAGCTAAGCAAGGAAGTTCTTTTAGAGGAACAAAAGGTGATTTTGGTGATCCACATAGCGGCAAATTTCTAAATACAATTGATCTCATATCATACTATAGTGTCCCCCTTTGTCTGCGTATTGAACCCCACAAGAAAGGCAAGATTAGCTATTTTTACAAAAATATACAAGATGAGTTCCGTGACTTGATTGCTGACAAAAATAAAACAAGATATAATTAAAGATATTTTAGCTGCTGAATACTTTTCACTGATGTTTGACTGCACTCCAGATATCAGCCACAATGCGCAGATGACACAAGTAATTCGATATGTCAAGTCGAATGATCAGAGATTGAGGAAAGTTTTACTGACTTTTTTACAGTTACAGACAAAACAGAAGAAGGCCTTAGTCAAGAGATACTGCAAAAATTGGAACAAGATGGGTTGAACATTAAGTATAGCAGGGAGCAGTCTCATGACAATGGGGCAAACAGGCTGGAAAGTACAAAGGGGTTCAGTCACGAATACTTCAGAAGAATGAACTGATCTATTTCGTACCATGTGCTGCTCACTCTTTAAATTTAGTAGGAACAAATTCAGCAGAGATTCAGCAAGACTAGGTGATATGCAAGAGTAGATGCGGTTGAAGCTGTTTACAAGCATTTTCATGAAGTTTTGAAGGCCTTGGAAGAAACTGAAACTTATAAATTGTCAACACCAGAAACAAAATCAGAGACAAGATCTATTTTAAAAAATATGAGAAAATTCAAATTCATTACTTGTTTCTGGTATGCAATATTAAAATAAGTTGCTCATGTTAATCAGTTTCTGCGAAGTTAATACTTGACAATTGATAAAGCTGTTCGAAACATTCAAGGACTTTTGGGCTTTCTCAAAAACTTCCCGGGATTCTTGTACCTCTGAAGCTATTTCTAAGGCCAAAGTGGTAGCAGAAGATAATGAGGTATCATCAGTATTCTCCGAAAAAAGGATTCGAAGAAAGAAGAAAATGGCCGATGAGCTTTGTGAGGATGAAGTATACAACATTCACAGAAAAAATATGGAATAAGTGACAGAGCTTAGTACCAGGTTTACCGCACTTGAGAAAATTGGTGCAAAAATTAGTTTTCTGTGTGGTGTGCAAATTCGAGAAATGTAAGTGGAGGACTTGAAGGCCAAAGCAGCGGAACTGGCAGAAGATCTTAGCGAGGAACAACTTGAAGTTGAAAGTTTCAGACAACATGCTCTGGCAGTAGACAGAGCCCTGCAAGATTCCACTGCATCATCAACTTTAAGTTTAATTTATAAAAATAAATTGGTAGAGGGGTATCCCAACCTTACTACAGCGTTAAACTATATCTTACAATTCTAGTTTCTGTTTCGTCTGGAGAAAGACGTTTCAGCAAGCTGAAACTAATTAAATACACTTGAGGAGCACGACTGCTTAACAAATCTGAGTATAATATCCATAGAGCACAAACGAGCTGCTTCTCTAAACTATGATGATATCAAAACAGTTTTGCAGCAAAAAAAAAAAAAAAAAAAAAAAAAAAAAAAAAAAAAAAAAAAGCTCGAAAAGCTAAATTTTGAATTGATTTTTGTACGATGAGTAATATTGTAATATTTTTGTATGTATTAAAATTGTTCTGTTTTCCTTTGATCTTAATTCAGTCAATAAAATAAGTTCATGTTGTGAGATTGTGACATTTATTCAGAAATATCTAACCCAATTAGCGTCTAAAAGTTTATTCTTACGGGGGGGGGGGGGGTGAAAGAAGGGGAGCAAATTTAAGCTTGCCCCTCTTGGCAAATGTCCTAGATCCGGCCCTGATCTAAGTAAGCATTGTCATCCCAAAATTTCTGAATATATTCGCGCAGCGTCCCATTTATTTCGCGCATAATTAGGAGCAATCAAAATTTTAGATTTTACGTTCCACTGCTTCTCCTTCGATCAAAATTTATTAAGGAATGTAGTTTCAAATTCTGTATACGTAGAGTAGTTTTTGGATCCGTTAATTGCCCACATATGTTCTTCGCCCTTCATGTGGCTCACACAAGTGTTAATTTTAGCACGTTCCGTGAAATGTCTCGAAAACGCGTGTTTGAATTGTTTAACAAATGCGACAGCATGTAATCCTTGTTTCGGATCATATTCTTGGAATTTGCGTACATTCTCTTCTTTTTTAACAATTACTTGAGGTACATTATCAAAACTGGGATTTGTTTCACTAATAACCGAGCTGATTTCTTCACGTAATACATCTTTATCTAACGGTGTTAATCCATTGTCAATTAATTGAACCTATCTTTTAATTTCATAAACTTCGGTGTCCAGAGCCGTACATAGTTTCTGATCACCATCATTTAATCTAACAATGTTTTCTTTGTTGCCCGTACAAGTTTTCTTGATTTTAATAATTTCGTCATTTTGAGCACTAATTGTCGCTTGAACCTCGGTCACTAACAACTGTGATTGTTTGCTCTGATCGGTAATTTCACTTTTAAATTTCTTAAAATCTTTTGTGGTCAGTTTTGCACTAGGATCGGAGCTCTTCGTGCTTTTGTGCAAAGTCTTTTGTGATTTCAGTTCGCAAATTATCAACCAAATCAAGTAACTGTTCCAGTCTTTTCGAATTTCGATCGTGCTTTGTTTCTAATTCTGCCTTTAACTCTTTATTAGCTGCTTTTAATTCTTTGAGCATCAACAAAATCTGTGCAATGAATTCGTATTAACATTAGCCTCCGTGTTTTGACTAACAATCGGCGTTGAACTCTGCATAGTTTTGTCAAAACTAACACTAGCACTATCTTATGTTGACTCAATTATTGAATTATCTAGTGCTTTCTCACCTTCTACAACACTATTAACATTATTAATTTGTCCTTTAAAATTTTCCTCACTAACATTCTCCTCTAAACTTGATTAATGCTAATTGTTCACAACAGTAACAGTCAATTACAAATAACAGTCTACTCAAAACACTTCATATCACGATAATACTATTTCACTGAATTAATGTTTATTCCTAAGTGTCACAACAGTGGCGTAGCTATCATACGGCTAGGCGGGGCAATGCCCCGAGCCCCCCCCCCCCCCCCCCCCCCCCGAGATCAAGGGGCCCCTCGGCCTCCATGAGCAAAGTTACAGTAGAGCGTCGTTTTTTTTATTTTTCATTTATTTTTATTTATTTATTTTCCGTCCCACCCTACCGTCCATCAATTCCCCCTACCGTCAAACTAAGCTTCCCACAGTAGCCGCACTGGGCCACAGGGTGACGGAACATTGCTTCTGGTGGGGCCTGCTGACAGCCCAAGCCGACAGTCGCTGAGTACAACAATCGGCACACTCCAGTCGGCACAAGCAGCTGCAGCATCAAAGCTGTTCACAGCAACAGCTGAGTCTTCCAAGTGTTGAAGCGTGCTGCTCGGCGCAATGTGAAGGATCACGCGACTCCAAATACTGTATAAATACATATACTGTACAGTACTTCTTATTGGCAAATAGAAGTGTACAGTTCGATTATACGAATAATCGGTTTTCCAAACATCCATGTCCCCCATTATACTTCGGATAATCGACGTTCTACTGTATATAATATTTTAGCTGAATGAAAGATTTTCGGCTTTAACTTTTTGAGCACTGCCAACAAACTTCAAACGCACGAAGTGAATTCCAAAAATTATTCCCATGTCAGAATATAAACATAAAAAGGTATTGCTTGTCCGCTAAGATGTGCACCCTGCCACCTGCTGAATTACTAGCAGTGTGTGACAATATTGTTCATGGTTCGATTCGCGGCAGGGGGCCATATTTTCGTGGTTGAGTAAAACTTCATTGTTCATTTTTACTAGCTTCTGCCTGCGACTTCAGTCACCTAGTAGGGAGCAACTTCGAAAACTATTCCATGGTAGTTTTATCTGTATGTCCTACCCAGGTCCAACTCAATCCCTCTACAAAATTTCATCCAAATCCACCCAGTAGATCCTGCTTGAAAGAATAATTAACTTTCACAGTTATAATTGTATTAGAGAGTACGATTAAATATTACCTGCTGCGAGACACACAGTAATGTACTTATGAGTATTGAGGTTTGCCTTATTTTGTCTTCCAGTAAGCGATAAGGACTTATTGTAGTATTGCATCTGTATAGTTCATAGGCCCCGATTACGGGTATGCTCGGTCGCTCAAGCAAACCCCAAAAATTGAGTAGGTATGCTCGGCATACCTCACTGAAAATTTTAGTATATTTTTTTTTTCTTTGCGTTATATTTCTTGATAGCAATTAAATTCGACTCTGTCATTCCATTGATGGGCGGTAGCAGCTACGCCACTGCGTCACAAAGGTCTTTAAATCAAGGCGTTGCTGCTAAAATTAGCCGTTTCACTCACCATTTGTAGAGACGTCTTCTCCGAGTATCCGAGGATAGCACCAGTTTTCGAAGTCCGGAACCAGGTGTCCTACCCTAGTCGTAGAGCAGTTATTAGAAGCTACAACTAAAGTCATTATTATTCTCTATCAGACCCTACACCGTCTAATATATTACGTCCAACAATGACTATAGATTTTCAACAACAACAAAAAAGCAGTCTGATTTGGCATGATCACTCATTTAGTTAAAAACAAAACAAAACAAAAAAACTTCACACGCTTATAAAACAAATTTTACAAAAAATGAACAACAAACCGTGTGCCACTAATTATTAAAATGTAAAGCCTAATTGCGTCAGCTAACGCCATGACTGTCCAACTCAACAGCTTTACTCGAAAGGCGACGCTCAACCACGCTTTACTGTGTAGATAATTCTTGTGATCATGATTGTATATTTTGACAGTTATCTTATAATGAGCTACGCCAGAAAACCGGTAGTGAAAAGTTTGATTTAAAACAATAATTAGCGACCAGTAAGCATGATCTCTTATACTGCGTTATTCAGGTTAGTCGCATAGCCCATCTGTGACTTTCTTTTTGGAACGTTACAACTCTGATCACAGGAAACACTCATATAACATAACACCACTATCTTCGTACTTCGACGTTGGCACTCGAAGTGTTACCCTTTACTTTTCTCTGCAACTAAGTTTTACTGGACGTTAATTTAATGTAAACATTCCAATCTTTTCTGATAATTTATAAGCTGAAAACCCGGCGTTGAGCAGGTATTTATTTCTTTATTCCACCCTTGAGTTGGTACTACTCCTATCCCTTCTCCTTTTTCCTAAAACCATGTTACGTTTATGGGAGAATACTCGATCAAAAATACAGTACATTTCAAAGATAAATCCAGCGAGTTCCGTCAACCAATCGGAATGGTGTTATTATCAACCAATAGGATCGTTCGGCGCGAATTAGCTGAAAATTATCTTCTGATATTTACAAAACATTCATAAGAAGTTTGTATGGATTTTAACATACTTTTTACATTAGTGCCATAAAGTAGGTAATAATAAAAAGTAGCTGCACATTCCTAAGATCTATGCCAAGGTACGAAACGGTACATTATAGGATAGTTAATATTCCATTATTTTGCAACCTACAGGCTTGTACCGAATAATTTAATTTACTATTAAAAATTAAAAAAATGCCTAGGAAACCCCAGAAGACCTGCCTTTGGCACAAAGACGTCGCTTTTCTACTCAGGAACGTTAAGGTTTCTTCACTACATTTCAGTAAAATCTGTGAGGCTGGATCTTAGGAAAAATGTATAGAATGCAATAACTACAGTATTTAACGTACCAAAGCAGACCCACAGCTGAAGCTGAACCAAAAACTTCACAGACGTGGCAATATAACAGAAAAAGCTATCAAACTGTTTTCCAACAAAGAAGAACCCAACTCCACAATTATTGCTACAGCTGAACTACAAACGTGAAGAATCTTCAAAATATTAGCTTTTCAAGCTAAAGTAATTACACTTGGCGTATAATAAAGACGAGTGAGGTGTAAAATGTGCGATTCATTAGACTCCACACCTAATTGATACAAGTAAAACCTGCCTGACATAGAATAGATCCATAATAGAAATTTATGTTTCATTTATGTTGAATTTCTACTTCAGCGGAATAAGTTGCAAGTATTCGTTCACGACGAAGTTATTTTTTATACAACCGAATCAGTTAAATTATGCTGTCTTTACATTAATTTCCGTATTACGTACGTCTCTTGAAATTTTACTAATGTCTGTAGCTCAAAAATTATAGTAACTATTTCATTACTTGCGTACAAAATAATTATAAACAAACATCACTCCTTCGGCGGCTTGCCCACCGCTAGGAGCGCTAGTGTCGTAGCTGTCAGCTGGTAAACTTTCACAGCAGTGAGTGACGCGAATGTATATCTTAGATTGTGGTTGTACCATATATAGCCCTGTGAATAAATTCTTTGCGTAATGTAGGTGAATTATTCACTCAGATTTCTTCGATTATTTGCGTTCTTAATTCGCACATTGAAAGGACTGCATAGAAAAAGAATAATATAGGAGCTTAGCTCAATGTAGAGTGAAGAGCATCTTCCCCACAGACGTACATTAAGTAGACCAGAACAGTCTCTGCTTTTACTGAAGCCTGCGCCGCCATCTTATCTATACAAACATTAAAAAGTCTGCGTATGTTACTTAGACAACTTCTGAACTAAAATACTTTTCATTCTTTTCGCGGTAGTTTAAATAGTTTCTGAAGTTGAGCTAATATTTTCGTACTAGCTTAATTTAACACACGTTGTAGGATCGTGTTACAGTATAAGATGAACATGAAGATACATAAGTCCACATTTGAAGCACACTGTAGTTTTCGAAAGAACACTCCAATGAATACGGAAACTGATTATCAACAACAGACATATCTGCGTACAGAAGTACTTTTATAGCGAGGATAGGCTTCTATTATAGGAGAAAAAAAAGGAATTTGATTCAAACTGGAGAATTGATAAATAAAAAAAAAATGTTCAAATGTTTGTATAGTCTATGGGACTAAACTACGGGGTCATGAGTCCCTAAACTTACAAACTACTTATGAATTAACTAAGACTAAGGACGGCACAAATATCCATGCCTGAGGGGGGATTCGAACCTCCGACCTCATTCTTTGTAAAGTTGCTATGCAAAACGAGATAAGTTTTCAAGAAAGCTATCGCGATCAACAATATTACACTTGAAACTTCCTGGCAGATTGAAATTGTTGGCCAGAAACGGGATTCGAACCTGGGATCTTTGCCTTTCGCTGGCAAGCACTCTACCATCTGAGTTATACTGGCATGCTTCACGGTCCGTCCACAAAACTTTACTTCTGCCAGTACCTCGCCTCCTACTTTCCAAACTGCACCGAAGTTCTCCTGTGATGCTTTCAGGACTAGCACTCCTCATTCTGGAAACATCTATTAGGCTGTGGCTAAGCCATGTTTCCACCACATCCTTTCTTCCATGAGTCCATGAGTCCTGCAAGGTTCGCAGAAGGACTTCTTTGAAGTTTCGAAAGTAGGAGATGAGGAACAGGCAGAAGTTGTGACGACCGACTGTGAAGGGTGTCGGGATAGTTCAGACGGTAGAGCGCTTGCTCGCGAATGTCACAGGTTTGAATCCCGGGTAAAGCACGCAAGTTTAATCTGCCAGGAAGTTACTTATCAACGCACACTCCGCTGCAGAGTGAAAATTTGATTCTGAAAATTACACTTGACTTTGTTTCAAGAAAATTTTCTAGTACTATGGAAATCCTTTGTACCTGATTTGTGGAAAAACACCGTTGAAATTTCGGATTTGCTCCAATAACTGGAAAATCGAAACTTGTACCTTCAAATAAAACTATTTATAATGGGTGGGAATGCCATTTTTAGTGGGTAGGAAAAGAATCAGATAAACCCTTTATCGAAAACATCTGAATGTGCTAGCCTGAAAGCAGCCCTAGAAATTCAGTATTTTTTACGTAGTTTAATCCTTCATCTTTATTTACATATTATTACACAATAGCTCATTTATCTCCCAAGCAATCATGAAACAGTAAACAACATTTATTTATTTTTATCGTAAATTACTGACAAAAAAGAGCAAGAAGCAATTAAATGGATGCTTAACACAAAAAGTCAAATTACGTTATGTTAATTACAGGGATTTTGCATTTTTAAACTCACAATTGCATGCTGCCCATATGTAAAAGTTAATTACTCTGATGCTAAGAGTCTTTCCCTCCCTCCCTTTGACACCATCTCTCTCCCTCCCTCGCTCGCTCTCTGTCTCTCTCTCTTTCTCTCTCTCCCTCCCCTCTTCACTCTCTATCACTTTTTATCAGGCCGTCTGGGGAGGGGCACGTGCCCTTGTGCCCCCCCCCTTCCCCCCTGAATCTGCCCTTGACATGCTGCCCGCAAATAAAAGTTAATTATTCTAAAGTCCAGATTCTTTCTCTCCATTTTTTCCTCAACATCTCTCTCTCTCCTCCCCCTATCTCTCTCTCCTCCTTTTCTCTTCTCTCTCTCTCCAGCCCCCCCTCCCCCTTTTCTCTCATTTTTCGTCGGGCCGTCTGGAGGCGGGGGGGGGGGGGGCACGTGCCCTATTACTATAATGTAAATATTCAATATTTTGCTTGTTTTACGTTTTGGCATCACAGTCTATGGTAAAAGTCTTAAAATATAAAGGGTTGTATTTTGTTAAGTATTCAAACAGATTTCATTTCTTATAAAAGCACAATGAAACATTTCATATGTATTGTTCAGAAATCGTAGGAAGCTGACGCGCATTTCAATCTGATTTTTGATCTTGTATTCGTATGTAAACTACAAACTAAAAGACTCACAGTACAACAACAACAATCTTTCGCTTAAGATCTGTAGATATGTTGCTTGTAAAAAGAACTGTCAGTACGTTTCATCTAGCCACATGTAAAAACTGTACCTATCACATTAATTCTTGCAACTGCGGAGAACTGAGACCAACCGTACTACTACGATGTAATAAGAATACGCTAAGACGTTTTATTGTTCAAATATGCGCTCGCCGCAGTGGAGTAGCCGAGCTATTAAGGCGCCTAGCTGCGGAGCGCGCGTTTGCTCGCCGTCGGAGGTTCGAGTCCTCTATGGGGCATGGGTGTTTGTGTTGTCCTTAGATTAGTTTACCTTAGTTTAACTAGTTTGTAAGCTACGGACTGATGACCACGCAGTTTGGTCCGATAGATTTACAAACATTTGAACATTTCAAATATGCGCTTAATTTACAATACAAGGAATAAGAACTGCAATATCAGCTACATTTCGCATTACACGTAATGAAAACGGTTTTCTGCCCCGAGTCACGTAACCCAGATGTTGGTTTCAGTATAATGACCTCAGGCACAGTCTCTGTTATCTTTGCCAAGGAGTTTAGACTAAAGGGAGGTGGCGTTATCAATGCTGAGAACAGGCATTTGGTTGACGCCAGGGGCCATGCTTTTGTGCCAAAACAAGGATTTCTCGCTTATAATCCTGTGTGAAATTGCCCTCTTTACGGAAAGCCACTAAATTGTTAGTCACATCGGAGTATTTATTTCGATATGATACATATTTTAATGACTAGAACTACTTTACCACAGATTACAACCAAAGTTTTGGGCACAAACAAATACCAGAATGCGCATTTTGCTGGCTTCACTTTTTCAGTGTTAGGGCATCTCCAGAGATTCTAACTTCCTTGGTTTATGCTAACCTCCTTGGCAGGCACGGTGTACTTCTATGCTCAGACACCAGAGTTATGAGAGTTATACATCCTGTTTGTATAGAGATCAATTGTCTTCGCACAGCGAAAGTAAACTCGTCGGTCCGAGAGTCAAAGTTATTATCTTTCTAATAGTCTTGTGCGAGAAGTAGTCGATAAAGGAGAACCGATGACTAACACGGAGGTGGACGCTTGGTTTACAAGAAGAGACATGCTGGATGCTGCTAACTTCATTCATGAAAATTATATTCCATGTTATTCTGGAGAATTGGTAAACTTTTGTATAAGCTTATAAGGTAATGCAATCTGTGGCGCGTTATGGTTTTGGAGTTTTTGATTTAGGGAGGATTCTCATTACGATAGGACTATCTTGTTACAAAGGAAGCAATGTTATATTTTTGTATAACGTGAAAGTATGTGTATTTCAGTAACTGGGAGAAGCGGGTAACATTGTTAAATAAAATATAATCACTCTGATTAGACTCGTCTCCTTGAGAGCTGTTAATGGTCAGTGATATTGGTTGTTCCAATGAAATGGAGATCAGGAATTCTCGGAAATTCTGTTTTAATGCAAACACAGTATCAGACTGTGACGCAGATCTACAGATTTCAACTGTTATACAGCCTTCAGTAGTGGACTGCTTACATTCTTGAATATAAAAAGTTAAGCTGTTCTCTACAGTCGGTATTAAATAGAACTTCTTGTAAGCTACATACATGAAAGTAAGTAATGCACTCCGTGGATGCACCTGCATTAAAATTTTGGCGACTGACTCTTGTATTTCACTGAATTTTGTGATAAAAGTAATTAACAATGTAGAAAGAAGCTTATTCAAATCATATTAAAAGATGAAACGTTTATGTTGTCGATTGTGTCTCTACAGGATTTTAAGCTGTGAAAATATAATATCAGTTGATCTGTCATCATGCTTTATTTCAACAGATTCATTCTCCACCTCGCAATGATTTTGTTGGCAGTTATTTAATGGACGTGCATTTGACAATGTATGGTGAAGGTTTTTTGTTTTCTGTTTAGTTGTAAGAACCAGTAGAGTCTTCGTGAGGCTGCACTGAACTTAACAAGTCTCGGATTAAAATGCAGCGGAATAATCAATCACTATCTTTTACGCACAGGCCCCCGTGGTTCAAAGTTAATAGTATTATTATTAACTACATTTTTGATACTTTTAACGTTTTGGAGATACGTCTGATAGTTCTCTCCATGTTCATAGCATAGATAAAAGTTTATATCATTTCATGTAAATGTTCTTATAGCAATAATCATTTTCGTTACATATCCGTGAGTTATTCTTCTTCAAAATACCGGCTTTAATTTACAGAATTCATTGCGTTCAACGCATTTCAGGTGATGAATGGCTGAGCGTTGCGAATGCTGTCATGCGCTGATCGGTTTAAGAGGTAAATTTTCACCTACAATGCTATCTGTCTCGCGGGCAACATCAACAACATAGTAGAAAGCTTTCCAAGTTGTTACTATTCTTAGAAATCCACCTAGAATGACTTGATTGGTGTTCTGTACAGACCATGAAATAAACAAATAATGCTGTTCCTGCTTTGTGGTTGACAGGTTCTTGTATGAATTCTTATCCGCTCACTAAAAGTAATTTTCCTCGTAAAACGAAGATTTCACGACAAAACGTTTGCGTTGGCACGCGACTGGCTAATGCCAACGTCACATAATTGCCAACATTATCACGCGAAGCCGCCAGAGCGGTAAGTAAAATTTAACCTTGTAAGGACATGTGTAAAATTTTCTTTTACTATACGATGTCTGGTGTCGCTTACTGATTTTAAATACCTTATTTCAAACGGAAGACATACAATTTTACAGTTAATCATCGCAGCAGCAGCAGCAGTCCCCGATTAAGGGGATTTGTGATTCTCATCACAAGTAACTCCTCTCTTTCTTCATTGGAATATCCCATTTGGAAGGCACGATGAATCAACTTTGTCTACACGTTGTTACATTAGATTTTCTTTGCCACCAAATTTCCTTCATCCTTTGAGAGTGTTGTTCTTCTTCTTGGGTCCACTTTCGTCTAGTTGTTTTCTTTCTCTCCTGAAATCCTGTCTTGTGAATTACCTCTTTGAAATGTGTTCTGTTTTCTATTGTATCTGTCGTAATTCCAGTGACTTGCCTATTCTTTTAAATTTCAATGAACTATGTGGTCTTGGTTTTGTAACTGTTGAGTAAGCCGCTTGGTTAGCATGTTGTTATTAATTCTATGGCCTTTTCTTCCTCATTACATCATTTAGTTTCTCATTGGTGAATTATAAGCTTCTGTTTGGTCTTACTCAATATTGTTTCTTCTCCTTTCTCCAGTTTCTCAAGATCTCCATTTCATTTCATTATAGTTTAAATGTCTTTGCCACATAAAGATCTTCGGGTCAGCCACTATTTGGTAATGTCTTAATTTTGGTTCTATGAAAAGTTTTTTTTTTTTTTTTTTAATAATCATTTTTGTCGTATGAATTTTATTTGTGTACTCTACTTTCAATAGCTGTCTTTCCTCATGCATTGTTCGTTATCCACTACGCAAGATATTTAAAGCAATTTGTTTTGTGTTGTTGTGTAAGGCGATATTTTGAGGACTATCAGGGATGTTTGTTATGAACTTTTTTTCAGTTGATATTTTTAGTCATACTTTTTCTGCATGTTTTTGCAATTTTCTGAATTGTTCTTGGGAATTGTCTAGTGAGTCTCTAATTAATGCCATGTGATTTGCAAAGGCTAAACAGTCAATAGTGATTTTTTGTGGATTCCTTTTTAGCTGAATCCCTTAAGTGTATTGATGGCTCCTTCCATTATCGAACTACGTTTTCGAATACTCAATTGAAAAGCGGTGGCGACAAACCGTCTTCCTGTCGTCCACCTTCCTTTATTTCAAACGATTTTGCAAGTTTCCCCCTAAATTTTACTTTGGATGTTGTATTTGTGAAAGTTGCTTTATTGTTTCAGTTGTTTTAGTATCGAGTTCTAAATCCTTTACAATAACAGTGCATTTCTGTCGACCAAATCCTACGCCTTTTTTTAATCTACAGGTTTTAAGTTCCTAATTTTTCTCATTTCTATTATGTTCTTTAGGTTTATATTTGTTCTGTACATGACCTTGCGTTTCTTAATCCTGCCTGATACTCTCCTAGTTGTCTATCAAGTATTTTTTCTGCCCTTTTTAAATTCACTGGTAAGAGGATATTTCTCTATAGTTGTTAGGGCCAGTTTTCTTCCCTTTTTATGCAGTGGGTGCATTAATGAAGAGGGCTATTCTGCGACCTTCCTATTGGTACTCACCAATAAGAATTGGGCAATACATAACTCAGGGTAGTAAAACGTTTATGGCTCTTTGTCTCTGTACATAGGGGTGAGTTATTTATGTCAGCTTCTATGCCCTAAACAGCTACCCAATCTGTTTAAATAAGATCAATAATTAATCTGTAGTTTAGTCAGTCTATCAATCGGCAGATCATGATGCGAAAAATATATTTAAACAAACATAAATTAAAGCTCTGAATAACCAACAAAATGGATTCTAAGATAATGGAGTTTATTACTTTTTTTGGACATGAAAATTCGGAAGTGGTCCTACTTTATACATCGGTAAATAACTGAATTTTACCCCAACTATTGTTCGTGAGAGGCACAATAAGTATCACACGCACTCGAGAGTAAAAGTTCCAAATTATCACAAGTAAATTAGTGAAGTCCATCGAACATTGCAGTTGCAAATAAATCCGCGATTAATTACAGTATTTGTTATAAACCACAGTTTTTCATCACACGATTGCTGAATTACCACAGTTCCACAGTCCTACTAACATCCATTGTTTACCGCTTTTCAACCAGAAACAAGTTCTGCAGTCACAGTCCCGTACATTATCTAAGTCCACACATGCCTATCTCTTCAAATCACAAGTTCGTAACGTGGCTTCAGACCGCCCAGAGTCACAACCTTTCACCACCACGTCCAAGGTACGAGTCCTTTCCCTAGCGTTCGAACGCGTGCTCTACCTGCTCCCAAAATTGTATCCTTCCGCTCATCCTAACACCTCATCTTTAAAATACAATTTCCCTTCCAAAATATTATAAATTTGAATATCACAGAATTAAATACTTTGACCGCCTCCCTACAAATGTTGTTTACATTTAACAAACAAATACATATTTAAGAATAGTAACATCGGTTGAGACTGAAGCTCTTTGCTCAGGTAGCTATTATGCATGGCGTCTCACTGTTCAAGTATACTGCCGTCGTCGAAATATTGTTACACAATTAATATTTAATTTATCGTGGCTTTTTATGCAAATATATTCAGTTCACGTCCACAAATACATATAATTGTTTATTTATAAAATATCTGTTACAATTCTACTAGTTTTAGTCAGTCAAGAAATATTTAAGAGGCAGTCGACAACATAAAACGAACGTTACTAAGAATAATATTAAATTTAATAAAATACTTATATAAATGTAATGCGCATTATTGGGTTCATGTTTTGTGTTTGTGTGGTGGAATCTATGTTCTGACGCAAGAATATTACTACCTCAACGAAAAGCAGAACAAGAGAGTAAAACACAGTTTATTGAAAGAATACGGAAATAACGTGGTGCTTCTTTTAAGATAGGTAGCTTGGTGCAATGCTGCCCATTTGCTTCTTAAACTATTACTGATAAAAATTACGCATCAATAATTGTAAATATAAGTCTTATACTACTATTATTATAGTACTGAAATTTGTCGGCTTTTTATCTGTAAGGTATATTTATATAATTATATTTGCCGTATGATCATTCCCTGATTTTATATGGATTTTTAGAATAATGTGTGTGGCTGTATTGTATTTCAGTTGCAATCTGGAATAGCCACCCTCGCTCATCCAAGGCCGCCGTTTCCTGTTTCCCAGCAGATTAGGATTTTCCTAACTACCTGTATTCTATCCACTAGATCCAAACTGTTAGCCGGCTGGCTGGGGAACCCAACAGCCTGACAAAAGCCGCCTTTCACATGGAAACAATCAGCTTTCCCCTGTATCTGTAATGTCACAATCTGTGTGTTTTCCGAATTTCCTTCAGTATTTCTGTTGAGCATAGAATCATGTTGTCACTAGTTTTTCGATAGTGCAGCAACTATATTATCTTCTCCAGATACTTTATTGTTTTTAAATTATTTTAAGATTTTTTTGATTTCTTCTGTTGTTGTGGCTTTGAGTTGATAGTATTGGGTTTGTGTCATCGAAATAAAATTTATCTGTCTGTAGATCACAGTTATGTTGTTCTCCAAAGTATTCCGCAAGTATTCAGCAGTTACCTGAGCTGTTATATGCAGTTTTCTGCAATTTGGGCCTGTGAGAAATAAACGTGGTGGACAGTATTTCTTAAAAAAAAAAAAAAAATAAATAAATAAATAAATAAATAAATAAAAATAAAAACTAATATATTATTCCTCAAGGTGTACAACCACAACTTAACAACAATAAAACTCTTAAAATGTAAATGAAACATATACAATAAAAGTAAAATTAAACAAGTTAGAACGTAGTAAATGCATATTGTAAATAGAATGCAAATGATATTAAAATAAAAACAAACTTCTGAAAGTTTTGTAACAATAGCTAGCATTGTTACATTTTAATTCTGCGTCTGTTGATGCTATTTGGTGTTTCATGTATTGTACTTTGATCTTTTGGTGGCCCTTTGCTGCTTGCTTCGGGGCTACTTTTTGGTACTTGCTATTCTTATCATTTTTATTTGCATTCCAGTTCGTTGTCTTTTTAGGATTAACTCGTCATCCTCATCATTCCACCAAGCATGTTTCCTTGTTTTGTATTATGTCGTTATGAAGTTCGTCCAGTGTTTTAGGTGTTTTCTTTTCCAAAAGTGTCTTGAAATTATCTTCCTCATTTTTGTGCGTCGAACCGTTTAGGTTGGTATTGGCCTTTCTTTTATATATTGGCTTAATTTTGAATTTAATGATAGATAGAAAATGGTCTGAATCTAAACCTGTACTCTTTGCAAATTTTACATTGAATATCTCTGATGTAGACTGTCTGCTTATAGCTTCGGGGTCAAGTTGTTTCTCCCCACAGACTGTATTTAGGGATTTGTTTCCTAGCGAGTTTCTTGAGAAATGTACCTTTAGAACAATGCCATCCTCTCAGCATAAGCTAATGAGGTTTCCTTCATTTGCATTAGTTATTTTATGTGCTGGAAATTTTCATATTATAGATCGGCGATGTCGTTCTTTGCCAGTTCGAACATTAAAGTCTCCAAGCAATATTTTTGTGTTTTTGGATGCAATGTGATTTAAGGTGTTTGACAGTTACTGCCAAAAAAATTCTATTTTTTTTTTTCTTATTTCATTTGATGGCGCATGTGAACCACAGACATTGCTGAGATGGGGTGACTCGCATGCCTCAACGATACAATTAGCCGTATCATAGGTGCAACCACAGTGGAGGGGTATTTGTGGAGAGGCCAGACAAACGTGTGGTTCCTGAAGAGGGGCAGCAGCTTTTCAGTAGTTACAGGGGCAACGGTCTGGATGATTGACTGAGCTGGCCTTGTAACATCAGCTAATGTGGCTTTGCCATGCAGTTACTGCGAACGGCTGAAAGCAAGGGGAAACTACAGTCGTTAATCTTCACGAAGACAAGAAGCTCTACTGTATGAATATATGATGATGGCATCCTCTTGGGTAAAATATTCCGGACATAAAATAGTCCCCCATTCGGATCTCCAGGCGGGGACTACCCAGGAGGATGTCGTCATTAAGAAAAACAAACAGGCATTCTACATCTTCATCGGGTACTATGCAAATCACATTTAATTGCTTGGAGCGGAGTCTGGAATGTTCTATCCCTCAATCGGGTAGGTATGATAGAAGATTTGAGAAGAGAAATGGATAGGTTAAAGTTAGATGTGGTGGGGATTAGTAAAGGTCGGTGGCAGGATTAACAGGATTTTTCGTCAGGTGAGTACAGGATTATAAATACAAAATCAGTTGGGAGTAACGCAGGAGTGGGTCTGATAATGAATAACAAAATATGAATGCGGGAAAGTTACTGTGAACGCATTATCGTAGCAAAGATAGGCACAAAGCGAACACCGCCCACAGTATTACAAATTTATATGCCAACTAGCTCTGCCAACGATGAGGAGATCGAAGAAATGTATGAGGAGATAAAAGAAATTATTCAGACCGTTAAAGGAGAAGAAAACTTATATGTGATGGGGGACTGGAGCTCGGAAGTAGGAACGGGGAAGAGAAGGCATTTCGTAGGTGAATATGGACCGGGAAAAAGGAATGAAAGAGGAGATCGCAGAGCACAATGTAATCATCACAAACTGTTTAATACAATGAAACAAGGTTATATACGCGGAAGAGACCAGGAGACACTGGGAAGTACCAAGAAGGCAAAGGTTTAAAAACCAGGTTTTAAACTGTAAGACGCATCAAGGGGCAGATATTACTTATGAACTGGAATACACTTTTGGGTAGCAAAATTTTACCGCTGCTATCTTCAGAATCTGAAAAGTGTATTCCAGTCAACTTTCTCAAAAGCTTTCTCTAGATCCACAAATGCTAAAAACGTAAGTTTCCCTTTTCTTAATCTAAATTCTGAGATACGTCGTAATGTGAGTATTGCCTCGCATGTTCCTACATTTTTCCTAAATCCAAATTGATCCCCCCAAGGTCGGGTTCTACCAGTTTTTCCATTCGTCTGAAAGTAATACGTGTTAATATTTTGCAACCATGAATTACTAAACTGATAGTTCTATAATTTTCACATTTGTCTGCACTTGCTTTCTTAGTAATTGGAATCACTACAATCTTCTTGAAGTCTGAGGGTATTTCCCCTGTCTCATACTTCTTGCATACCAAGTGAAACAATGAGACAATAAAAGTAATAGATGAGTTTTGTTATTTGGGTAGCAAAATAACTTCTGATGGCTGAAGTAAAGAAGATATAAAATGCAGAATGCCTATGGAAAGAAAAGTGTTTTTGAAGAAGCGAAATTTGTTAACATCCAATATTAGTTTAAATGTTAGGAAGTTCTTTCTGAAAGCATTTGTCTGGAGTGTAGCATTGTACGGATGTGGAACGTGGACGATAAGGAGTTCAGACGAAAAGATTATAGAAAATTTCGAAATGTGGTGCTGCAGACGAATGATGAAGCTTACATGGCTAGATCACGCAACTAATGAGTAGGTACTCGACAGAATTGAGGAGAAAAGGAGTTTATGGCATATCCTAAGATACGGGATAGGTATGTGGAACACATTCTGAGACATAAAGGAATCGTCAACTTAGCATTAGAAGGAAGTGTGTACGGTAAAAATCATAGAGGGAGACCGAGGGACGAATACAGTAAACAGATTCAAAAGGATGTAGATTGCTTTAGGTGTTCTCAGATGAAGAGGCTTGCACAGGACTGGGTAGCGTGGAGAGCTGCATCAAACCAGTCTGCGGACTGAAGACCACCACATCTCGGCCCTCTGGTATTTACGGTGGTATACAGTTTGATTGTTGATTTAAAGGTTAATGTTGGAAGTCTTTCATTAGTGGATATAAATTTTGAGTTTAATATATTTTGGTTTACAATGAATCCTGTTCCAAATTGAGTACCTTCTTCATAATTATTTTTTTGGCTTCCCTTTGAAAATTCTGAATCCTGCTGAATCAAATACATCTTCATCACTATATCTTGTGTCTTGGAATGTCATTATCATAATATTTTTTTCATAAATTTTTTCTAATTTTTAAGTTTTCCTGAACATTTTAGATTCAAATTAGCCAAATAGTTTTTGTTTGTTTAATTTTGTTTGTTACTCGCTTAAGGCAGGTTTTAAGATGCTCCTATTCATCCTAGGCACACTTCCTTAGTTCTCTAGAATCTGAATGCCCACTTTTAATTTCCCTGGAAGCTGGAGATTATTACCTGGAATAAAATCTTTTACAAGGCGCGTGTCCATTTTTGACTGTTTGTTTTGTTACGGGTCTTGTTCTGTTCGAGGTTGTTATCTCCGAGGAACAGTTCAGCCTCGCCACTAGTGGTGATACGCTGACAACTTAGCCGCTTGTTTTAAGATAGATGCAAGATGGATTTTTTCCTTCGGTTGCCTCTTCCACTAGTTCCGCCGTACTGTGAACTACTTTCTCCGTCTTCACTACCGTTGAGGTCTTCACTGCAGATCTAACAGAGAGCTCTTAGAAGCTACAAGGTGAACTTTGTTTTTAACGCGGTTGTTACTCGTTCTTCCTCCTCCCCTCTTGTGCGCTGAGGCCCCTGGTTTGGGGCCGGTGCAGCGGAGTTATCCTCTCTTTCAATTACTTGAATTCAAATACCGATCTTTTAAAAATAAAATTTAACTGGTAGGAAGAGTTTCAGGTTATGAAGTGAAGAAAGTTATCCATTTTGCATAGAAAATCAATATGAAAATTATTATTTCATTGTCTTTCCCCACGAGAATAGGTTTAAATAAGAATTTTCTGAATGCTGTGACAGTAGTATTGATTGTTTTATTAATAGACGCGGTAAAGACACAGAAAACATTTATTCCAACTAAAAATTGTTTTTTAGATTAATATGGCAAACGCCTGTGCTAAGATCTTTACTTTTGTTCTCATAATATTGGTGAAAGATTTAAGATTTTACTCTACATTGTTGAAATTCAGTTACAGAGACTATTTGAAGTCTGATAAGCAATATTCACCCGATTTACAGTATGTAAAGAAATGTTTCGAGGTTGTAATGCTTTTCGAGCATAATTGATGATGAAGTATTGTTTAAAATTTTATGTGACAATTTCAAATAGTGTTGTGTTGAAACAAAAGTACTGCGATAATATTACATTACGTTACAGACAAGCTATTTAAATTCTGAAATAGTAATGCTTGCTTTATGGTTTGCTGAAGAACAATAGAGACGGATATTTTGTATGTAGGAGTTTATTGGTGTTATTATATTAATTATTCCCAGTTAGAAGTAAGCAAATCTCTAAGACACACACATCTGGAATCTCAACGCAGAAGTGCTTTGGTGTCACGTTGCTGACAGTTTACTGATATCTGGCATATCAATTTCACATGTCACTGCCCATATGAAACTTTCACACCATAACTGTAGGATTGCGTAAGAGGTTAAACACCGCATGATGAGATTAGCAACAGAGCCATTCTCTTTCACCACCCTACTCGGACTCTACCAATTTTACTTCACTTTCGGGGAAGATAATATTCGCAGCTATACAATTTCATGACGATGGTGGTGAACTGCAACCTCCTATGTCAGTTTGTTCATGTGAGAACATCGTTGACAAGTTTTATTTAATTAATGGCTTGAAAATTATTTTCCGGTATGGTTTCATGGAACATTTTATTAATGAAAAAATTTATAGTGATGTTGTTGTGGTCTTCATTCCGCAGACTGGTTTGATGCAGCTCTCTACGCTACCCTGTCCTGTTCAAGTCTCTTCATCTGAGAATACGTTCGGCAACCTACATCCTTTTGAATCTGCTTATTATATTCGTCCCTCGGTCTCCCTCTACGATTTTTACCCCACACGCTTCCTTCTAATGCTAAGTTGACAATTCCTTGATGTCTCAGAATGTGTACAACCAATCTATCCCTTCTCTTGGTCATGCTATGCCAGAAACTCCTTTTCTCCACGATTCGGTTAAGCACCTCCTCATTAGTTACGTGATCTACCCATCTAATTTTCATCATTCGTCTGTAGCACCACATTTCAAAAGCTTCTATCATCTTTTTATCTGAATTCCTTATCGTCCGCATTTCACTCCCATACTACACTACAGACAAATGCTTTCAGAAACGACTTCCTAACATTTAAATTAATATTGGATGTCAGCATTTTATATCTTCTTTACTTCGGCCATTAGAAGTCATCTTGCTACCCAAATAACAACATTCATCTACTACTCTTATTGTCTCATTACCTAATTCGATTCCTTCAGCATCGCCTGATTTTCTGACAATGCGTTCCATTACCTTCGTTTTACTCTTGTTAATGTTCATCTTATATCTTCCTTTCAAGACACTGTCCATTCCATTCAATTGCTCTTCCAGATCTTTTGCAGTCTCTGACCGAATTACTATGTCATCGTCAAACCGCAATTTTTTTACTTCTTCACCTTGCACTTTAATGCCCTCTCCAAATTTCTCCTTCAATTCCTTTACTGCCTGTTCAATATACAGATTGAACAACATTGGGGTAAGGCTACAACCCTGTCTTACTCCCTTCCCAACCTCTGTGTCCCTTTCTTGTTCTTCGACTCTAATAACCGCTGTCTGGTTTTTGTATAGGTTGAATATAACTCTTCCCTCCCTATATATTTTACCCGTGCTACTTTTAGAACTTGGAAGAGTGTATTCCAATTGACATTGTCAAAAGCTCTCTCCAAATCGACAAACGCTAAAAACGTAGGTTTCCCTTTCCTTAGCCTATCTTCTAAGATACGTCGTAATGTGAGTATTGCCTCCCGTGTTCCTATATTTCTTCTAAATCCAAACTGATCTTCCCCGAGGTCGGTTTCCACAAGTTTTTCCGTTCGTCTGTAAATAATTCGTGTTAGTATTTTGCAACTATGACTTATTAAACTGATAGTTCTGTAATTTTCACACTTGTCTGCACTTATTTTCTCTGGAATTGGAATTACGATATTCTTCTTGAAGTCAGAGGGTATTTCCCCTGTCTCATACATCTTACATACCAGGTGATACAATTTTTTCACGACTGGTTCTCCTAACGATATCAGCAGTTCAGATGGAGTATCATCTACGGCAAGGGCCTTGTTTCTACTCAAGTCCTTCAGCTCTCTTTCAAATTCTTCTCGCAGTATCATATCTCCTACCTCATCTTCTTCCACTTCGTCTTCCATTTATAGAATACTGCCTTCAAGTTTATTTCCTTTGTATAGGCCCTCTATATATTCTTTTCACAGTTCAGCTATCTCCTCTTTGCTTAGTACTGGTTTTCCGTCTGAGTTCTTGATATTCATACAATTGCTTTTCTTGTCTCCAAATATCTCTTTTATTTTCCTGTAAACGGTATCTACCTTTCCCCTAGTTATGCATTCTTCTACGGTTCATCATACGTCTTCTAGCCACTCCTGCTTAGCCAGTCTGCACTTCCTGTCAATCTCATTTTTCAGACGTTTGTACTCCATTTTTCCTATCTGAATTTTTATTTATTTGCTTTGGAGATAACTGTAAAATAATAATGCTGTTTCACTCTCCTGTAAAAATGATTTTTTTTCACACGAGGTTGCTGTTCAACACCATAGGTTAGTTTGCTTACGGCATATACGATATTTTCTCGTATGTTCCTAGCATTAAGTAACTTTGCGAAAATTAGCAGTTTTCTTTTAGTATTTTCGGGTGTATAAACAAACTGAACCTAACACATTAAATAAACAGTGCGTGAAATGATGCGCGAATCTAACGCAAGACCTGAGACACCGAATACCAAAATTAAAAGCTTTCTATCAACTACAGAAATTTATTTAAAAATAATCAAACAGAGAAAAGGAACGGATTTTCTAGAAAATAACACGTACTAATCTTTAGAAGATCATTAGTATTGACGAAAGTAGCTAGTTGTTGATCAGTCAATGATTGGAAGAAGGAACGAGGATGATTAAATGATGATTAAATGAAAAGACACATATCATTACTGCAGACAACTAATAAAGCAACGTAGACAACATAAATTAATTTCCTCCAACTGATGTGATCCTTCTAGAGCGTGAAAAGACATGATAATTTTTGTGCTGGAGCAGAAGTCGAATCACAGTATCCCAATCCGTACCACATATGAGGATTGGGTAAGAAGACCTATCAATTCCAGTCATATAACCAAGGAGAAGGTACACTGCTTGTGTTGACTAGTTTTGTCATGCCTTGGAGATCAGTTACGACGATTGTTTCCCCTTTGTTACTCTATGCCTGGAGATACTCCCATCACTGGAAGTTTCCAGACATCTCGGAGTAAACCAGAACGATATGGCTCGTTCTTGGGAGAGATACAGAGATACAAAATCTGTCGATGACCCGCCTCGCTCTAACCAGTGACGCTTTGGAGTGAATTACAGCTGACTTTTCTGCACTCGCACAAAGAAGCTTAATATGATATTACAACATAGTTCTGTCTATGATCTTTCACTGTAACCATTATGGCGAAAGTTGAGTTTGAGTTGGCCTTAGTCTGCGTCTGTGCACCCAAGGAATGGTATCACTATGGTTATGGAAGAGGAGAGCTTTTTTTTTCCTCCATGTTTTGGTGAGGAGGAAGGTTGATGATACTTTGGAACACGTAGTGTTCAAAGGATTGTAAACCTACGAGACCAAACTGCTATCGTCATCAATCACTTGTCTTAAACTAACCTGATGATAACACAGACGGGGAGGACTCAAACGTCCGAGGCGAACAACTGCGCGCTCCGCAACAAGGCGCCTTAGAGCGCTCGACCACTCCACCGCATAGGAAGCCAGTTCATATGATTTGCATTTTTAGATTGTTGTCACCATCCAGCACAGAGTGAATTCGTACTTCACACATTGGAACATAAGGCAAATATCTTCTCAGATCCTGACGTTCCTAGGTAATGTTAAAATTAATAAACGAGAGGCCGTTTCGTCAATGTGAAATGAGGCGGGGTGTATCGTTCTCTAAGTAGAGATGCAGTAACAGGAGAATTGCCCGGTCAGGTGAAGTCATTGACTTTGAAAATGAACCAGCCAATTGCTGTTACCTTGATAACAGATCAAAAAGGCCGTTTCAGCCCCTAGTAGACTGTTGGTAATGTGAGTTTGTAGTGTAAATGCGAAGGAATAGTCACATTTATTCCAAGGCCAAGTAAGCATTATGTACTGCCGGTCAGGGACCATGGAACATTGTAGAGTGTGACTGTAAGGAAGTTCGAAGTCATCTGAATGAGTCACATTTGAATTCCAAAGTGCTACCATCTTTCCTCTTCCACAATTATTCAGTGTAGGGACTTGAAAACAGTGGGGGAACGTGATGGAGCAGCATCTCATCAGCTACACACTAGTCAGATCTTGAGGACGCTTGAGACGTTGTATAGTGAGGGCCAGCGGATAGTGGAGTATTGTGTCGTGTTATTTTCTGTGGCAGACCGATACAAGGGTTTGGATTTGGCGAGTAATTGCACGACATAATGTGTCATTCTGTGTTTGTCAACAGTGAAGTATGGACGCGGTGGTGTTAAGCCCTTTCTACACGGGAAGTGAGAGCTTACGAGACTACTCATGATGCACCGGTCACGCCGTCCGCGTACAGTGTAGACGCGTCCACTTGCGCAAGATGCACGCATACAATCGCAAGTAGACGGAATAGGATGGATCCTGTTCTCACGCGTATGGAAGTGCTTCGCGCATGCGCAGACGACCAAATGGGTAACAGCTGACAAACGAAGCCAAGTCGGGAATTTGTTTGAGAATGTGTACTTGTCTCTTGCTCACAGGAACATAGGTTTTCGACACAGTCGTATTTTATGAGGTGAGACTATAGAGGAATTGCATTAAAAATTTAATATAACTTGTGTACAATTTGTATTGAATACAGAGATATAGCTGTTAATATGAAATGTAAACAAACGTAGAGCCAATGTAAATCAAGAAATTTTCACTGTTTTATCTGTCGGTTCTTGGTAGTGCAACATAACACTTAATTAAAAGTAAGTACCCGGTTTTCGGCTTACTAGGACATATTCAGACTTTAAACTACGTCGAAAACCGGTTATTTAAATAAAAGTCAATAAGGTGACCTACCAAGAACCGACGAAAGAATCAGTCAAAATATCCAATTCAGTTTGTTGTACATACCAAGAGCTATATCTATGTACCCAATAAAAATTGGACACACATTATATGAAACTTTAACTGCAAATCGTCTTTATTACCATCTTCTAAAATTTGCTATTTTTCTTGAAACATGCAGTAGTTAACAGATGAAATATTTGTTTTTGGTGAGCATTATTTGAAGCTGAGCTTGTTCATCATATACATAGGCGCCTCAAACCGCAGGGGCTGGAAGTATGTAACCGCATTTAATAATGAGGACGTTAACACATGTGAGCACGACGTAGCTACGCATGAACTGCAAAAACAATTTAATACAGTTTCACAGTGGCAGTCTAAAACACAAATAAATGTTTTAATCATCACAATATATCACACAGTTTCGAAAAGTGATGTTAACGCGGCTATTAATTTGCTGTAAGTTGACAACAAACGAAGTAGACGCGTGAAGCACACGACTCAACCATGGAGGTAAAAAGCTCCTTTTACCTCCATGGACTCAACAAATGCGTACCGTATGAACGCTTCTTTGTAGTTCGACTGTCCATCGCAAGGGGCGATGCAGCTGACAACGACTTCCTTGTGTGTTTTGCACGTCTCGTATAGAGAGGGCTTTAAGGTATGGGAGTAATTGTCGTGCTTAGCATGAAGTCCATTTCTTGTGCTTTATAAAATGCTACATGTGGAAGTTTTTTAACACATTTCATGCCAGTGCTTACCACGCGCATTAGAGGAAGATATCACACATTTTGTATCAGTGACGCAAAGGTTTGCGGACATTGAAATTCCTGAAATGGACTGGCTTTCACAAAGACCCGACCTCAACCCAAATGGCACACTTCTGGGATGTGCTAGAACATCAGGTCCACTCGAGACTCCAACGTTTAACATCACTAGGATATGTGTATACTTCTAGATAATTAACTATAATGTGGTCACTATCATCTCTGTTTATGGATGTCCATGATGGCGATTACTGTCATTTGATAAATCACCAGAGCACCATTTCCTTCGACTCTCATTGGGATGTCCTATTTAATGTCACATTCTGCTTTAGGTACCCAGGTGGTGATAAATAACACAGAAAATGTTCAGCTCACGTCTTTATTTTGTAATTACAAATTGTACAGAGTTTCAAGGAGTGCAACTGTAGTTTCCTTTCAGCGCCTGCTGAGGCTCTCGTTGATGTCCGTCTTTACGAGCTGTCGCTGCTCAGCTTGGCGTTGACGCTGTCAAACAGGGTCTGGGCGTTCTCCAGAGACTGAAAACGAGAATAATACAACATATAGTGGCAATATCTAGCAACTGATCTCTGCTTGTGTAAATTACGTGGTGGAAGACGTGGCGACTACGTAACTGAAGGAGGGTGATCAGTAGCTGGTGTCATGAAGGTATGTTGTGTTTACTATTGCATGTAACAGCGATCATAGAATGTTGTCTGTGTTGCGGTCTGCGTCCGAGCATCTTATTGAATTAGAGTGCCGAATTTTGTATTTATTCTTAATGATTTTCTGATTGGAATCGTAAGACTGAATAATTTTATTTGGATTTTAGGTAAAAGTAGTGTTGCAAAATAAAGTGGAAGGAGAAAAGGTTCGGTTTTAAAGCAACAAGGCACTAAGCAGATAGTGTAAACTTTCAGGATTAGCGACGGGTGAAGAAAAGGACTGTTAATAAGGAATATTATCCGATATGGGTTCGAACGTGAAACGAGACACCCTCTGCAGCCTCTAGGCACGTGTAAGTTATAGGAAGGCCTAACGACAGTTCCCATTAGAGTCGTTGCGGCGAGTGTTTTGTGGGTTGACTCTGCTCCACAGAGATTTGACATTCTGAGTTAGAAGCAGTCGAAGCTAGCGATAGTGGATGACAGACTGCTACTGACAATGGAACCTCCCAATCGGACCCCCCTCAGATTTAGTTATAATTTAGCGCAGTGGATAGGTCGTGAAAAACTGAACACAGATCGATAGAGAAAACAGGAAGAAGTTGTGTGGAACTATGAAAAAATAAGCAAAATATAAAAACTGGACAGTCCATGCGAAAGATAAGTAACGTCGTGCAAATTATGTACACAGAAGCGCAGTGGTCCTGTGGCTCGCGTGAGGAGCTGCGGAGCGAGAGGTCCTTCGTTCGAACCTTCCCACAGGCGAAAGTTTTGATTTTTTCATTTTCAGAAAATTATCATATGTCCATACGATACGGGGCAACTGTGCCGTAGTATGGGGACATGTTCAGCTTTGCTTGGACATATGCAGGGTTCCACAGTGTGGATACGGAAATATTCGAAAACGTTAAACCATATGTTTTGACAGAGCACAGGGAAAACTGTGCGACGGTAAACTGTTACATTCATTTGTAGCAGTTTATGTGACAAACTCTTATGTTTTCATCACTTATTTGGGAGTGATTATCACATCCACAAGAAAACCTAAATCTGGCAAGTTAGAATCTCTTTACCCTACACCAAGTGTATAAGTTAGGTGGGTCGACAAGAGATTCCTGTCATATGACGCTCATACCATCACCAGTGTCGTATAGTATACATCAGATGTGTCTTCCTAAGGAGGATTTGGTTGACCTATCACCTTTCGAGAAAATGGTTTAGGTTCCAATTGGAGAGGCACTTCCCTTCGTCTGATAATTGCACGGTTTTGTGGTGTATTCACAAAGCACAGAACTAAACTGATTACAGCGAACAGAGCTTTAATTTTGGGAAAAAAATAACGTTTTCAACTGAGGCAACGCTTGAACTAAGAACCTCTCGTTTCGCAGCTCCTCATGCTAGCCAAAGGACCACAACACTCTTATACTCACACTGTGCTCCATCTTGCCTATCTTTCTCGTGCACCATTGTTTTTTTTATATTAGTTTATTTTTTTGCATAGTTATACACAACTTCTTCCAGTTTCTCGATTGATCTGTGTTCAGTTTTTCACGGCCTATTGATTGCACCAACTTATAACTAAATCTGAGGGGGGTGCGATGGGGGGTTCCCTTGTGAGGTACGGATTGGCGACCCGCAAGTGGCGCCGGTGACAACTGTTGGAGTGATACCGATAGTGCGCTCTGGCCCGTGTTGCAGCTGCCAGTGGGTAGTGGTCCTTAGCCTAATGGTGCGTGGTGGCACAGACAAATATATACAGACGGGAAACCTCCGTAAGGGCCCGGTGACACGCTCAGGGGTGCGGGGAGGTAAGGTTCCGTAAGATGTCCCATGATGGCGCTGCGGTCAAAAGCAGCCCTTTAAACTGGCCAGAGCAGGCGGCAGGAAGCGGCTGTCCCCACCACCACCTCCCCTCAAACGCCGGACACAGCCGCGGCCTCGTGGCAGGCGGCACGAGATCTCCCCACAGCCTCCCCTCCATGCTACCCTCAGAAGCGCCTCTAGTGTCGTCTACCGATACTAAGCCGGGGAACCGTCTGACACCTGCTAGCATCTTACGGAACTACGAGGGGAGCGTAGGACAGTGGTTTAGGGGGGGCTTCTCCTCTGTATGTGTTACTCTGTGGTGGTGGACTGAGCCATACCTGCTGGATGGAGTCGATGACGGCCTGCACCTGGGCGGAGGACTGCTCGCCGGCGGCGGCGGACAGGTCGCTGACGGCCTGCGCGGCCTTCTGCACGGCCTCCTGGGCACTCGCGATGTTGTCCTTGGTCATGCTGCCCACCTGGGCCACGGCGTCCTGCACGGCGGACACGGCCTCGGAGGCCTTGTCTGCCAGGCCGGCGGCTGCTCCGCTCATGGCGCCCTCCACTACGGACTGGAACACGGCAGACACACGGGATTACAAAACGCCCTCTAGCGATGATCATTCCAGATCTTTATTTTCTATTTCGTGTATGATCTAAACGACCCGAAGCTGAGCTATTAGTAGAGTCACAACTGTCCTTTTGGTCTCACTGCATGAATCACGAGCAACATGCACAGCACAAACACGTGTTTAGATCATACACAGTTGCGAATGCAGCTGCGACTTTGTATTGTATTATCACAAGTACATTACTTATAACTTTTTTGGAAACATTTTTGTTTCTCTTTTTGGGCAACAGCACTCTTATTTAAATTTATATATAGATAACAGTCTAAAGTGTGATAATTTTTTTTCTCGGCCAGTTTCGGTCTTCTTTTAGACCATCTTCAGGATTTTTAGCTCCATTGATGTTGTGCAGCTGGGAGGTAACTTGGAGCTCCATTGATGTTGTGCAGCTAGTTTCACTCTTCTTTTAGACCATCTTCAGGATGTGACCCACTGGAAGGCTGCAAGTTACCTACCAGCTGTCGGGCCCAGTGGTCTTGGGGTAAAGTGCTCGACTGGAAACCGAAGGATCGCGGGTTCAAAACCCGGTCGGACCTCGGAACTTTTCAGTCTGCACTTTAACCCATCCTTCACCTCTCAACGATGTGAGGAGTCGCCAGAAACGACACGTGGTTCGGATTCCACGTTAAGCTGTAGGTCCCCTTTCCCCGGTTGGATAACTGGGGTAGACTAGAGACTCGCAATTCGCCGAAGTGGCGTCCAATTGAAAGACTTGCACCAGGTCAATGAGCCACACGAAATTATTATTATTATTATTATTATTATTATTATTATTATTACCTGCCAGCTGCACAACATCAATGGAGTTAAAAATCCTGAAGATGGTTTATAAGAAGACCGAAAATAGTCGAGAAAAATAATTATCGCACTCTAGACTGTTCTCTGTATATAAACATTACTTATAAATGAAATAAAGAAGCAAATTTATCTCTAAGATGAAACATATTGCCCTATAAGGTGCAGCTCGCCTATTATTATTGGTGACAATATATCACACCGTTATTTCCTTGGTGACATAATAAATGCATGATTTTGTTTTATTTGAAGCTATAAAAACTACAACAATTAATGTATAGTGCGTATACACTTAGTCTTTGGCGAAACGACATTGATCATTCTATCTAGTGAGTTACTTTCCCAATATACCTACTCAATCAGTGTTGGTTTCATCAAGGCAGTACTATGCAACTGGAATGATTTTGGTGACAATTTTGGTTCAGTTTTTATTTAAAGGTGTCACATATTCTTCAGAAATCGCTCCCACCTCACATTTACGTTTACATACTCTACTGCACAGAAACCATCGAAGACTGTGTAATGGATACATTGTCAAATAGTAAAAACAATTATCTTTGCCGTTATTTAATGCAGTCGTCGATATATGTACATGCAAGACAAAATGTACTGTGTCCAAGAATTGGCTCACTAACCTGGAGTTTGCCCAGCTGAGTTGCAGTTGCATCCATAGCCTCTTTTACTTTGGCAGCCATGGCGTCGTTAAATTCCTGAGCACTGCTGGAGATGTCGGCTGCAACGTTCTTTGCGGTGTCTTTGAGGTCATCCACAGTGTTCTTGATGGTGTTAACAATGGTCTCATAGTCTGATGAGGCCTGTAAAACACAAACAAGGATCAATCATTGATATTGGAACACTGATCTTTCGAAAAGAAGTATCACAGTACACGGAAAAGGCGATGTAAAGAAATTACGCCGCACTTGATCACAGTGGACGAATGGAGTTTGCAGGTCCAGCTTACCTTGGCCTTGATGCTGTCGAACACTGACTGGGTGGACTTCAGAGCCTGCGAACAAGAATAATATTATATTTAGTGGCACCATCCAGCAATTGGTCCGGGAGTGTGTAAATAATATAGTGGAAACAATTACATGGAGAGCAATAGAGAAGAAGGGACAGCGGGAGCAACTAGACTCACTGAACATCATGCGGGTTTGCTGTGTGTAGTGTTGCATGTAAAAGTGATCGTAGAATAATATCTTCATTTATGGCGAGGTGATCCATCTTCAGAAATTCAAATGTTCGTGAATCTAAGAGACCAAACTGTTAGGGTCAATGGTCCCTAGACGTATAAAATACTTTAACTTACTTTAGGTACAACACATACGCCCACGCCCAAGGGAGGACTCGAACCTCCGGCATCTGCACACGCGCAATCCGTACGCGACCATTCCAGCGCGGCGGTGATTACGTGTGGCCATCTTGTTGAATTAGAGTGCGTAGTGATGTATTTTTCCATAAAGATTTTCTGCCTGGAGTCGTTTTACTGAACAGCTTTATTCGGAATTTAGTGTTGTACTTACTTGCGCTCCTGCCTTTAACGAGAAAATGCATTCGTGGCCGCTAATCAGGAGAAAATAAAGTTGAAAACAGACATGAAACAATAAAGTAGTAGTAGTTAAGATTCAGTTGTAACGCAACCGGGCACTTCACAGAGAGAAAATACGCTCAGGATTAAGGAGGGGGGGGGTGGAAAAGGACTATACCATTCAAAAGGAACAGTCGCGTTATATGGGAAAGGTATTGTAAGTAAATCGTGCCTCACGGTAACAGGATGGCAAGACTGAGTTTTCATGTCCAGCTCATACGAATGTAGCCTGATTCGCTGACCACAACACCATCACTCTACCTAAAAAACAAAGCGATTGCCACAAAATGTTCAGCTACTTGTTGAGCTAGAAGAGCTCGAAACCATTTGTACGTTGTAGAAAACTACAGCTGATATAGGCAGCTGGCAACAGTCTGAAATGTTATTTATCACCACAAGAGTCAATGTACATGTTTGTTATATATCTCCATTTTGTTACAACTAGATAGTAAACGTGTTACATGTTATCTGTTTTTATAGGCAGTCAGTCCTAAGACAGAAAAGCCAACAAGATAACAAAAAGCAATATGGTATTGAAGAAAATGAGCCCAGTTTTACCTACGCTTTGCGACATAGTGAGTGTTGTTATGTATTATACTTGAGCGAGGCCAATGCGCCACATGAAATTATTATTATTTACATAAGAATCCTATCCAAGACCAATCCATTGTATGTATTTTCCTTTGTGCCTTCATTTCGTATGTGTTAGTTTTTCAATCAGTTCTATTTACGAATAACCATGGTTCGAAAATGATCGAGTCTTTCGCAGTACAGGTTTAGTAGTGGCAGCAGCGAGTGTTTTCCAAGGTCGTAAGGTTTCACAATTTCATTTTCCCCTTGAAACAATTGTGGCAGTCAATGACAGCCAGGCAATGAGGTGTGCATGGTCATCCACGGAGGCACACCCAGGCGTGCCCCAGGGGAGTGTGATAGGACAGCTGTTATTTTCTATCTATATAAATGATCTGATGGACAGAGTAAGTTGTAATTTGCGGCTGTTGATGCTGTGGTGTATGGAAGGATGTCGTCTGTAACTTACTGTAATAGCATACAGGATGACGTAGACAAAATTTCTAGTTGGTGCGAAGAATGGCAGCTAGCTCTCAATGTAAAAAAATGTAAGGTGATGCGCATGAGTACAAAAAACAATCCCATAATGTTCGAATACAGCAATAGTAGTGATCTTCTTGATGCTGTCGCGTCGTTCAAATATCTAGGCGTAACATTGCAGAGCGATATGAAATGGAACGAGCATGTAAGGACAGTTGTGAGTAAGGCAGACAGCCGTCTTCGGTTTATTGGGAGAATTTTGGAAAAATGTACTTCACCTGTAAAGGAGACCGCGTATAAAACGCTTGTACGACCACGTCTTGAGTATTGCTCAAGTGTTTGGGACCCGCAGCAGATCAGTTTAAAGGAAGACATAGAGGCGGTTCAGAGGCGAGCAGCTAGGTTCGTTCCTGGTAGGTTCAACCAATGTGCGAGTGTCACGGAAATGCTCCGGCAACTCAATTGGGGATCACTGGAGGAAAGACGAGGTTTTTTTCGTGAATGTTGAGGAAATTTAGAGGGCCGGAATTTGAAGCTGCCGCATACTTACATTTCGCGTAGTGATCACAAAGATAAGATAAGCGAAATTAGGGCTTGTACGGAGGCATATAGGCATTCCTTTTTTCCTCGTTCTATTTGG
The DNA here is from genome assembly GCA_026315105.1 of Locusta migratoria. Classification (NCBI taxonomy): domain Eukaryota; kingdom Metazoa; phylum Arthropoda; class Insecta; order Orthoptera; family Acrididae; genus Locusta; species Locusta migratoria. Next base: position 468,090,684 of record CM048745.1, on the reverse strand, counting down.
GATTGGAATAGGAAAGGAAATGCCTAGTAGTGGTACAGTGTACCCTCCGCCACGCACCTTACGGTGGATTGCGGAGTATGTCTGTAGATTTAGATGTATGTTGTTCAAAAATTATAATATGTACATCAGTACAGATGTGATGTTAATAAGCGTCTCAGGACAGTGCTATCTTTGTTATGCGAAGTAAATTTAGAGGGCCGGAATTTGAAGCTGAGTGTAGTACGATCTTGCTGCCGCCTACTTACATTTCGCGTAAAAAGATCACAAAGACAAGATAAGAGAAATTAGGGCTCGTACAGAGGCATATAGGCATTCTTTTTTTCCTCGTTCAATTTGGGAGTGGAATAGGAAAAGAAATGCCTAGTGGTGGTACAGTGTACCCTCCGCCACGCACCTTACGGTGGATTATGGAGTATGTATGTAGATGTAGAACTACGGTAATCGTACTGATAGCACGAACTTTTACCCATGGTAACTCCCAGGGGATATCAGTAACGCAGTGGCGGTGCTGAAAGCGGAGTGTGGCGTACCTCCTGGATGGATTCGACGAGAGCCTGCGCCTGGGCAGAGGCCTTGTCCTTGGTGGCTTCGGCCAGGTCCTTGACGGCCTGCTGGGCCTTCTCCAGGGCCTCCTGGGCGCTCGCGATGTTGTCCTTGGTCGCGCTGGCCACAGCCGCCATCGCGTCCTTGACGGCAGACATCGCCTCGGAGGCCTTGTCCTTTAGGCCGGAGGTCGCGTCGGAGAGGGCGTCCTCCATTGCAGACTGCAACACGACAGTGGACAGTCAGAGTATTGCCGAGCCATCTTATAACATTCTTCCAAAGCTGGACTTTATTTATTTCTAATTTTTATTTGCTGCTTAATGTATGATCTAAAGAATGCGAAGTTGTGCAGTTTGAAGCGTCGCCACTAACCCTTTTAATCTCACTGAACCTCGTATGAGCTCATATGTGCACTTACGAAGTTCAAATGTTTGTAGAACTTATGGGACTTAACTATGGGGTCATCAGTCTCTAAGCTTACAAACTACTTATGAACTAGCTAAGACTAAGGACGGCAGAAATATCCATGCCTGAGGGGGGATTCGAAACCCCCGACCGTAGTAGCTGTGCAGTCCGTGACTGGAGAGCCTCAGTCCCCTCGACCACCACGGCTGGCTGCACTTAGGACACATGTTTAAATTATGCATAGTCGTGAATGTAGATGGGACTTTAAATAAATAATTTTATAAATCTAATAACAAAGATTGACCACTGATCAAATTTCCACCATGAGGAAAACTGGAAAAAGCGCTGGGAATTTAAAAAAAGAAGAAAAATTGTTAAGCTTCTGTGACTTAACTGCGGGGTCATCAGTCCATAAACTTACAAATTACTTATAAACTAACTTATACTATATATTACACAAACATCCATGCCCAATGGAGGATTCGAGCTCCCGACGGGGAACGGCCTGGCGCATCGGAGCATAGAGCCTCAATGCGCTCGGCCACTCCGCCGCAGCTGGGAAATCGACCATCGGTTTCTGGTGAAATTTGCGGATTTCTCAATGGCTTATGACAGTATTCACAGATAGGTATGTACAGCATTCTGAGAGAGCTTGCTACAACAATGAAGTTAAGAAATATAGTGAAGGTGATCACATCAGAAACAAAAGCCAAAGTGGGAGCTGTGCGAAGAATTCAATATTAGAACAGGGATGCGACAAGCCGATGTTATTTCATCACTGATGTCTAATCTTGTCCTGGAGAAGATCATCTGAAAATTGAAAAGAGAAAGCAAGGGGGTGAAGTTAAATGGAATTTATTAGGATTTGCGGACGACCTTACAGTGCTGTGAGAATCACTCCTGTGAAGGACCTAGCGCAAAATGCAAGTAACATCGGTCTACGGATTAATTCGGAAAGACTGGTATATTTGAGGTATCCAGAGAATCTCTGAATGAAATGCCATACAGGTAGTCATTTGGTACTTTGCTAAAGTGGAAAATGTTTAGTACCTGGGTACATGATTAAATAGGCAAAGTAATCTAAAACAGTATGTAAACGAACGCATTGTAAATGGGTCCAAAAGATATTTCAATATGTGGCAGATAATGTAATCAAAGAATCTCTCAAACTTAAACTTAAAAGCACACAATGCAATAATAGTACCAGTGTTGTTGTATGGAACATAAAAGCTAAACACAACAAGGAAAGATGAAAAGAACTTGTTGGTGTTTGAAAGAAAAATCACGAGAAAGATCTTTGGGCCATTCCGTGAAGAGAACTCAAGGAGACGGAGAAAAAATCAAGAACTGTATGATCTGATGCAACCAAACATTGTACAAAAACTGAAAGCATGGAGAATTAGTCTGGCAGGACACACTGGTAAGAGACTAGACAACTCATGGCCAAAAGCCCTCCATGGTGCGTGGCGATACCCGTCCAATTGGAAGACCCAGGAAGTGAAGGGAGGATGTGCTAGAAAGAAACCTTCGTCAGCTTGGAATACATGACAACTAGATGCGAAGTGCACAAGATCATCATCTGAGGAGGATCATTGTGAAGTCGTCGCATGAGCTAAAGGATCCTCGATCGCTGATTTGATGATGAAATAACAAATTACCACATTGCTTTATAGTTTATACAACATAGAGACGCACCCTGTTAATATCTATAGCTGACCATTTAGTACACTGTCCTTATCTTGTTGACAGAAGAAGGTGAACCATATTGTGAAAATTTATAATTATAAACAATTAATTTGTTAAACTTTTTAAACTTCTTTTTCCATATTGTAAAACTGTTGTCATAAATGTGTATAATCCCGAAACTCCCTGGCAGATTAAAATTGTTTGCAGGAACCGGGACTCGAACCTGGTTCTAGTCCCGGTTCTGGCACACAATTTTAATCTGCCAGGATGTTTCGTATCAGCGCACACTCCGCTGCAGAGTGAATGTTTCATTCTGTGTATAATCCTGTTTATAGAATTGTTTGCTTTCATAGTTCTTGTTGTATCCACTGGTAATTTCTTTAAGAGATCATAACATAATTGTAGGTAAAATCTCTCCTATTCTCTACAGTAACGTCGTTATTGTCCCTGAATATTTCTCTGATTGTTAGGCTTATTACTTGCCCCAAAACAACAGTAAAGGATCTCATCTTGAACACCTACAAGCCCAAGTTTACGTTATGAAATATGATTCAACAGCTAACTGTCCAAATCCCTATCAAAATCTGAATAAGCAAAATTAGCAGCTGTAAACGAATTTGCACTTACATGATCAACCAACAACGAAATTAGGAAATGGGTTTACGATGTCCGCTTTTCGAAACCCCACAAAATTTCTGTTACTTAATCTTCGCCAAGACGCGATATAACTAGATGTTTAAACCACACTGTCGATGTTAAATAATGTCAGTTGTTCTGTTTCACACCTTTATGTAGATTAGCAGTGAATAAGTAGTAACATTTAGAATTAGTGAGTGGTTTTAATTTTATTGTGTTGAGATCATTGCTGACATGTGCATGTAACTTAACTGTTCTTTCTCAATGAAAATTTACATCATTTATTCCAATGACTGATATAAAATATTTAGTCAGCATGAACCAGTCGTCGTTGAAAATTATAACTTTTTTTACAACAAATCCAAATTTCGACGTTTAACTAGCCACTGTAAATGAATAAGATTCAAGTGGTATATGAATGATCTGTGACAATTTTGTATGAGGCATGCTAGGGAAAATTGAAACTTATTCATTGGGAATAGCGGATTACTGATTGCAATCTGGAATTGTGGTAATAAAGATTGAAGATTGTAATTTCCAACGACGACTGATATGTTTGAAGGTTACTAAAGTGTTGGGGCACGTGTATTTTCCGTATGGAAGGAAATCTAATAAACTATTTAGGTTGATAATAGCTGGTTAGTGCAAAGAGGATAATTTTATTTGGACATAGGAGAAACGAACTAGGCTACTCTCTTGGGCTATTCTCACAAGGCTTCCCAAGAATGTCAGCTCAGTCAGTATCGGTTAATTCAAAGGCACTATTGAACATTCAGTCAACCATTTGGGTTAACTCCATGTTCAAAGGCATCACACACAAATTTTCTAGATTATTGCATGGAAACTATCTAAGACTGATTGTCGTAGACGTTGTTACGTAAACCCTTCCTTGAATTTTAATTTAGTCGTTATCTAAACTTGCGAGGCGAAATTGAGTTACATGGAAGAATTTGTCAGCTAACCTTGATGTCCTCCAGATGAGATGTCGCTGCATTCATAGCGTCCTTTACTTTGGAAGCCAAGGCGTCGTTAAATTCCCCAGCGCTGTTGGCGATGTCCTTTGCGACGTTCGTTGCAGTGTTTTTGAAGTCGTTCACGGCGTTCTTGATGGCATCAATCACGCTGCTAATGCCCGAGGAGGAACTGCCGCTGTCCGACGAGGAACTGCCGCTAGCCGACGACGAACTGTCACTGCCCGACGAGGAACTGTCGCTGTCCGACGAGGAACTGCCACTAGCCGATGAGGAACTGTCGCTGCCCGACGAGGAACTGTCGTCACTGCCCGCTGAGGAACTGCCGCTAGCCGATGACGAACTGTCACTGCCCGACGAGGAACTGTCACTGCCCGAAAGCTGTAAAATGACAAGGATCAATCACTGAGACAGAATTATGACGGTACACGTGCACGTTGATGTAAAGATATCGTGCCACACGCATCGGGGTGGCTGTATTGAGTTTTCAGCTCCATCTTACCTTGGACTTGATGCTGTCGAACACTGTCTGGGCGTTATTCAGAGCCTGTGAACAAAGAAGAATATGATATTTAACGGAACCGTTCAGCAACTGATCTCTGCTGGTGTAAATTGTATGATGGAATAAATCTAGTGACAAGGAGACAGCAGAAGAAGGGAGAGCAGTAGCAACTAGACTGTAGACCACAACATTATAATACAAAGCAATACGGTCTTGAAGAAAATGTGACTAGTTTTACGTAGAAGTAGCTACTGTTAATGTATATGTAAAATATTTCGACAAAATCGAACATGCGATCTAATACTAGAGTGATGAGAAATTACTGGTAACAGTAACTAAAATGAAATACCTGGCATAATCTATCTGGATTGACCTAAAGTGGGATGACTTAACTGTAACAAAAGCAAATGCAATCCTGAGGTGCATTGGAAGATTCTTATGCAAATTTAATTGATCTGCGAAAGAAATTGCTTACAAAAACTGGTTCCATTGAGTTTTTAGTACTGTTAAAAGGTACAGCGAAGAGAACAGATAGGATCCAACGATAAACCAAACTGTCCAATCTATAACTGGATTATTTAGTCTGCCAGCGTAAGTTAACCCGTACCTTCTCGATGGAGTCGACCAGGGCCTGCACCTGCTTAGAGGACTTCTCGCCGGCGGCGGCGGACAGGTCCTTGACGGCCTGCGCGGCCTTCTCCATGGCCTCCTGGACGCTCGCGATGTTGTCCTTGGTCATGCTGCCCACCTGGGCCACGGCATCCTGCACGGCAGACACCGCCTCGGAGGCCTTGTCAGCCAGGCCGGAGGCCGCGCCGTTGAAGGCATCACTCACAGCAGACTGCAACAGAGTATGGCCAGAGTTAACGCCGGGCCGTCTTTACATAAATACTAGCTGAACACCCGGCGTTACCCGGGTATTTATTCATCATCATCATCATCATTAGAGACTGATTATGCCTTTCAGCGTTCAGCCTGGAACATAGTACCTCTAATAAAATTCCTCCATGATCCCCTATTCAGTGCTAACATTGATGCCTCGTCTGATGTTATGCCTTTTACTTCAAAATCATTCTGCACCGAATTTAAGTGCTTTCTTCTCGGTCTACCTCGGCTGCTCTTACCCTCTGCTGCCGAGCTCATGAGTCTCTTAGGTAACCTTGCTTCTCCCATGCGTGTAACATGACCTCACCATCTCAGTCTGTTCGCTCTAACTGCTTCATCTGTGGTGTTCATACCCAGTTTTTCCTTGATTTCCTCATAAGGGACACCCTCCTGCCATTGTTCCCATCTATTAGTGCCTGCAGTCATTCTTGCTACTTTCATATCTGTAACCTCTACCTTATGAATAAGGTAACCTGTATCCACCCAACTTTCACTCCCATACAACAAAGTTGGTCTAAAGATAGAGCGGTGCACTGCTAGCTTAGTCTTGGTACTTACTTCCTTCTTGCAGAAGAGAGTAGATCTTTTAATATCAAAAAAGAGTCCCTTTCCCCACACGGATCCTATATGACATCATTCCTTTCCCCAACCTGCTGAAGTTCCTTGAACACCTCCGCTACATTTCCCACAGAATTGAATCCCAACACCCTCTGGTTTTCCGCCTCCTGCTGAATCACGGGCCTCCTCCACACTCTCTGCATCCTTTCCGAGGGTAACTTCCAACACCTCCCTCTCCCGGATGACGCCCTCCGTTCCGACATCTGCCCTTAGTACCTCCTCATACTTGCACACCCCCTCTCCTTCCCCCTTGGCTCTCCCCTCGTGTCCCTTTCCCGCCCCTCCTCGTCTCCCTCCTCCACCTGCCCTCCCTTCCCTCCCCCAACCCCTGCGGGTTTCCAGTGCTCAGTTTTAATTGTGCGCCTTCTAGTGTAGTGCAATGTCCAGCGCTTTGTGCTTTTTAAGACTTTAGCAACCGCCAAACAAACAGAACAAAGTGTTGCCATGTGTTTTAACCAGTGTCTTCTCCTCGTCGCCGTATTTTCTGTATCACTTCAATATGTTTTAGTCACCATGGCAAATATTAAGTGCAAGTATGTGTCTTTAGATCACCACTATTATGTACTTCAGTCATCAGTTTCATATCAATGTATTTTAAACTTTCTGCATTTATATTCTCCATTTTAATTACGTACTACTTGACAAATTTATTGTACGCTTGGCTGAAGAGCAGTATGTTATGCTACTGATAGGCTGCCCGCAACGTCATCAAAATAACCAATAAAGGGAAAGAAATGAAAAACGAGTATCAGACGACGATACACCTTGCTGTGTAGAGCGCGTCTGCTCCCCATTGGAGGCTCGAGTCTTCCCTCGGCATGAATGTGTGTGTTGTCCTCAGCGTAAGTTAACGTAGTTTGTAAGTCTAAGGACTGATGACCGAGGCAGTTTGGATCCATAGCTTTACAAATATTTACACTTTTGAACTGTCTCAAGTAAACAGCAACATGTCTAAGGCTACCACTCTGAAACTTACACATTGAGAATGACTGCTTTCTATTCAGACTCTCGATTTGTGGTAGTAAAACTTCCACAACGTCTGACTACTGCTGACTGCTCTGCTGAAAGTTAACAACAGTCGTGTGGCACGTGTAGTCCTACTATCATTATCGAAATAAAATGTTTACGTCGATAAAACCACTTCATTTCTAAGTAGATTTGTTTTGTTTAATCTTAGGAGAAAAGCTGTAGATAACTGTGTATAACTGTCTCACAAAGTTTTGCAAATGTTCAAATGTTTGTAATTGGACCAACTGCTAAGGTCATCAGTGCCTAGAGTTACGAACTACTTAAAATAAGTTACGTTAAGGACAACACACACATCAATGCCCGAGGAAGGACTCGAACCTCCAGCGGCAAAGGTCGCCCAGTCCTTAGCAAGGCGCCTTAAACCACTCGATCTTTAAATGCGGCCCCAAAGTTTCCCCAGTATGTGATTCTTGAATTTCTCCCGCCGTATTTGATAATCAAAATATCAACGGGTGTACTGCCGGTCTATAGAGTCCAACGGGCACGATATTTCGGCGATCATACATGTCGCCATCTTCAGGTGAACTGACGGACTGAGCTCCCGGAAACGCGCCGGCACGGAGATCCGCACGCTACGGCTGCTCGAAGGGAACTGGGTTCTAGCCCGATAGCGGGCCATTTAAATACCCTGGGCCTGTGGAGCGACCCCTCCGTGGTCTGCGCCCCGCGCCGCGGCCGCGCAGTGGAACCGATTGCGACGGCGTCTGAGATGACGTCAATGTTAAGGCTCTGTCAGCCGTGGTCGTCACTACGTTACGTTTGCTAGATTTACTCTTAATTAACCCAATCGTTGGTGCCCAAGCTTTGCTAAGATTATAGTCACAGTCACGGTTTATGAGGTCGTGCCCGTTGGACACTATAGACCGGCAGTACACCCGTGGATATTTTGATTTCCCCAGTATGTCTGCACAGTCAGTATTGGTCCATACAAGGAAGTTTGGGATAGGTTAAATTATTTTGTTGGCCATTTCTATTCACTCCGTTTTGAAAGGCGTCGTAGTTGCTTCGATACCGCAGTCACGTTACATTTAATTTCTACATTACGCATGAATACCACCCAAGGCGGTCTGGTGCACGCGTTGTGACAACTACAAATAATCACGGTTATTGTATATAATGTTATCGTTACCTAAGCACGGGAGACAACATAGTGTCAGGTGATTCGCGAGCTAACCTGGATTTTGTTCAGCTGTTCAGCCGTTTTGTCCATAGCACCTTTCACTTTTTCAGCCATGGCGCTGTTAAACTCCTCAGCGCTGTTGAAGATGTCGTTCGCGACGTTCTTTGCAGAGTCTGTGAGTTGGTTCATGGCGTTCTTGATGGCGTCAATCACGCTGTCAATGTCGGAGGTTGAATCCTGTAGAAAAGAAACGAGAACAATCATTCTTGCTGATACATATTGCAATACACAGGACATGGGCTGACGTTCGGTTATAACCATTACATCATAATGGACATTGTGACTTTACAGAAGTAATGTCCGTAGAGTCACGCAATTACTGTAAGTAATAGTATTGTTTGGAATGATAATGTAGCGGCAGTGGACTGCGACAAGCAGTTGGAGGAGCTATCAGGTAGAGAGTGAGGTAGCAGGTGAACTAGCAGCCGCTCAGGGGTTTGTCCAAATCTGGGAAAGGCCCACGCTTTGTACTCAAAACTAATGCGGTCTGTTAGCCGACCGTTTCGTACGGGTATCTGGGGGAGTTATATGATTTCCACACTCCAGTAATTTGGAATAAATTAAAATAATCTATAAAAATATTTACCGTCATCATTTAAGACATCAATGATGTCGGAATAATAACGCACATTTCAAGATTCTAAAAATAATTTCAATGTCTCAAAAATCGCACATGTTTGTGACAACTATATCAAAATACAAAAAAAAACAAAGATTAATACAACAATGGACGATAAACAGAGCGGACAGGAAGAGGATTGAAGCTTTTGAAATGTGGTGCTACAGACGAATGCTGAAGATTAGGTGGGTGGATCGCGTAACTAATGAGGAGGTACTGAACAGAATTGGGGAGAAAAGAAATTTCTGGCATACCTTGACTAAAAGAAGGGATAGATTGGTAGGACACATTCTTAGACATCAAGGAATTGTGAATTTAGCGTTGGAGGGAAGTGTGTGGGGTAAAAACCGCAGAGGAAGACCAAGAGATGGATACAGTAAGCAGATTCAGACAGATGTAGGTTGCCATTCTTATGTGGAGATGAAGAGGCTTGCTCAGGATAGGGTATTGTGGAGAGCTGCATCAAACCAGTCTCCGGACTGAAGACCACAACAACAACAACAATACAACTAACTTTTGAATGCGTCATGCAATTGCAACAAACACTGCTTTAGATGAGAGCTTATTGTCTCTATTATTTTGAAAGCGTCACACCTATATATATTTATTTAATGACCGATTTCAACTGATACAAGTTTATAATGGAAATATAAACAGGTCATCATTTACATCTCGTATATTTAATATAGTGTGTCGATTTATTGTATAATTTGCCAGTAATTTACGTAAATATTGTATGCCATGAGCAGTCAAGGTATTGAAAGCAGGTTTGTCTATTTATTTATTTCAGACCTTAAGTAAACTAATTAACAGTCCTTATTACTATTTAAATAATGTTATATCTGTAAGCAAGTGGTTTCAGATGGTCAGTTTTTACTTAAAGAAATATCTCATGTTAAGATATACACGATTTTGGATGGGGTGCCGATCAGTCAATGAGGAAGCGGCCAAGGGACGGAAGTGGTGGGGAGTGTTTGTTTGGGAGAAACAGGAGGTGAGCGAAAGGGGTATGTGAAATGGAACTCCATGTGCAGTCTTGGCAAAAGGAATACACTCCTGGATGATAGGAGTGATTCGATCGGGCGAACTGTTAATATCTGCGCAGCGAACGTTCGCTTCTCGGGACTCTGACGAGAGCAATTATGACGCCAGTGCAGCTGATGTGTGCTTATGTTTCTACATAAGAACTTGCGAGTGTTGAAATAATGATCGGGAAACTTAAACTATTTTGAACTATTGACAATTGCGTGTTGGTGATCGCGATTGTTACAGACTTTGTGTGTTTCTTAAAGTTATGATTATGTGGGTGGAGGAAGTGCTACTAATCAGGAGTAGTTGAGATGCAACAGAACGTCATTAGGAAACCAACAGTTTAAAAAAAGTAGAAAGTAGGAAGAAAGTTCTGTTGCTGGGTAGCTGGGTAGCATAGAAGAGGTGTGGGCCAGATTTTGCAGGTAAAATTAGGTGGCAGGAACCAGGTCTCAAACTTTTTCAAGCCCAGCGCATGTCTCAGCCAGGTGGTAGAGGATTTAGGTTCCTTGTGCAAAGATTTCACTAAACAAGATCATGTCATGGTAGTGGGTGGAGTGGGAAACAGTATCGGTAGGGATCAGAGCTACAGTATTGAGTGTGAGCTCTGCAACGACCCACACAAATGTTGGACTGCTTCCTGCTTTCGTGCGACATGATCAGCTCCAGCTGAACTGCTCTGTCAGGAGGGTCAAAATGGAGTTAGATCAGTTGCGTAGGGCGGCTATTCTGTCAGGCATTAGTTTGGTTCTTGTTGAGGCTATATATAGGTGGGATTTCACAAGGCATGGCCTACACCTCAGTAGGAAAGGAAAGGGTAACCTTAAGGGGGTGACAATGCAATTCATGAATGTACCAGTGTCCAATGGGAAGCTCAGGCAGGCATGTGATAAACATGCTCAAAACTCACATGAATCTGACAAAAGTAAAGTAAAATGTAATGTTTAGATGACATAGAATCAGAGAATTTAATAGATATACTATGCCTATCTGAGCATCACATTGTGACGGATATGAAAAAAGTAAAAAGTTACAAACTACCAGCACATGTGAATAGAGAGAATAAGGTGAGAGGAGGAGTTGCCATCTATGTCAAAAGTTATTACAGGGTTAAAAGTTTGGAAACACAAAAGTTTTGTGTAGAGCAACACATAGAAGCATGTTCCTATGAGCTTAAATTGAAAAAGGGTTCTTCTTTTATAATTGTAACAGTATATAGGCCACCTTCAGCAAACTTTCAGTTATTTATGAAAAAATTTGGATTCCTTGTTGTGTTATCTGTCAGATAAGGGAAAACAAATGATGGGTTACCACAAGGTCTTGGGCCCGTTTATGTTCTTAATATATATTTATGACTTGCCATTCCATATTCATGAAGATGCAGAGCTACTTCTTTTTGTTGATGATACAAGTATAGTTATCACACCTGACAGACGAGAACTACTGAAGAAATTGTAAACGACATATTTCAGAAAATCATTAAGTGGTTCCCAGCAAATGGATCATCATTAAATTTTGATAAAACACTACATACAGTTCCATACAGTAAATGGAATGACATCATTAATACATATAGACTTTGATCAGGAATCTGTAGCAAAGGTAGAATATTTACAACTTTAGGTGTATGCATTGATGAGGAGTTGAACTGGAAAAAACACATTGAAGATCTGCTGAAACGTTTGAGTTCAGCTGCTTATGCTTTTAGAGTAATTGAAAATTTTGGTTATATACATCTCAGTAAATTAGCTTGCTATGCCTATTTTCATTCTTTGTTTTCGTATGGTATCATTTTCTGGAGTAACTCATCATTGAGTAAAAGAGTATTCATGGAACAAAAGCGTTTAATCAGAATAAGTGCTGGAGCCCATCCAAGATCATCCTGCAGACAATTATTTGAAGAGCTAGGGATCTTCGCATTAGCTTCACAGTATATATATATATTCACTTATGGAATTTGTTATTACCAATCCCACCGAATTCAAAAGCAATAGCAAGGTACATAACTACAACACTATGAGAAAGAATGATCTTCACTATTCAAGGTTAAATCTAGCTTTGGCACAGAAAGGGGTGAATTATGCTGCCACGAAAGTCTTTGATCACCTACCAGACAGCATCAAAAGTCTGACAGATAGCCAACTAGCATTTAAAAATAAATTGAAAGAATTTCTGAATGGCATCTCCTACACTATAGATGAATTTTTAGATAGAAAATAGTAAATCTGAAAAAAATAAAAAAAGAATATAAATAAATAAAATAATAATAAATTGTGTTATGTAATATTTAGTACAAAGTAATAATTTGTAACGACACCTCTACTTAACCTGACACGTTCCACATCATTACGAAGTGTCGTATTCATGATCTATGGAACAAGTACTAATGTAATCTAATCTTATCTTATAGCACCCAATGCAACTGTTTAACCATTTTATTCTTTTTACGTTTAATAATTCAGCCAACCACTTCCAATAAGGAAGCAATTTGATTGAATACACATTATTCAACTAAATCTCTGACTTTGCGCACAACATTTGCAAACGTTAGAATAAAATCCTTTTTATTAATGAACTAATTATTTTATAGAATATTTCGGTTTTTTTTATTTAATTTTTTTTTTTTTTTTTTTTTTTTTTTTTTTTTTTTTTTTTTTTTTTTTTTTTTTTTTTTTTTTGCATAGACTATTTTTAACTATAGGATGACAGGTAAAAGATAATATCTGCCACTGAGGTAGTTGATGTGTACGTTTCGACTCTAAGATAACATCGAGCCAAACGTCTAAATCAGAACCGTACATAGCCCTATACTTAGGTTCTTATAGCGTATAGTCACAGTTGCTTTAATCTGAGCTGTGTAGGGTAAAGTTGCAACATAGATCAGATTTGGCTGTATTCCATAGTCAATCACTAGGATAACGGTTCCTATTTACAGGTATATAATGCTAAAATATCCTGATACCACTAATGAAAAAACAAACAAGATTCGGGGCAACTTACGAGTACAAACGGAGATGTCACTTTTGTATGTTGTGAATCTGTATCTCATTACTGGCTAGTATAACGTGATTCGGAAAACAATGTTGTGCTTATACTATCTTAAATTTTCGTTAGATTATAATTTTCTTCTGTAGTAACAGAAGAAGAGAAAACGGGAAAGATTTATAACTTTATTACTTCAGAGATACTTACACTGCCCGTAGAGCTGTTTGCATTGTCCGACGATGAAGCGTCAGAGTTGGCAGAGGACGAAGATCCACTGTTTCCTCCAGTTACGGCATTGTGGATATTGTTCTCGACATCTTTTGCAATTGACTCAGCTTGATGTTGGATGTCACTGATTATTTTTCCGATTGAGTCAAAAAACATGGGATTCGCAGAGACCTTAAAAATGAATAAATAAATAAATAAAATAATAATAATATTTCGTATTCCTTGTTTCTGTTTGAGGATAAGACATCAAGTGATACATTCATCTCTCTCAAGCAATAATACCTACAGTTAAGGTCTGAGTTACACCCATTTTAATACTGTTCCACCCAGTCGACTGTACAGGAGTATACATAAATTTTAAGCAAAATTGTTTCGGTCACTAAATACCAATACAACTAATAAACTTGAATTACCATTATAATAATAACAATATAACTGATTAATAATGTAGGTTCGTGTGAGCTGCGGATCGTGTATTACCGGCAGTCTGTTGGATTGTAAAAAATGGCAAGTTGCGGTCACACCGTGCCTACATTGAAGTTCCCACAGCGGTCGAGGGCAGCCTGCTTTACAGTCCAATATCTGATTTTGGATATTCCAGTTGGAAGGTTTCTGAGTCTCCAGATCTTTTCCAAGTACATCTTCTACTCTTCTAATGCTTGAACAGGGAGTTTGCTATTACCGTCTGCAATTTATTGCAGATCCCAATCGCCTTTCTCCTCTCCGATTCCTACTGCCTAGGGAATATTTTCCCACAACCATTCCTGTTGCTTCGCCTACAACGGCGTTCTAATCACCCATTATTATTAATTTTTCATCTGCCTTCACATAACTTAATTACCCTTTCTATATCGTTCCCGAAACCATTCATATTGCTTCGTCTACAAGCGCATTCTAATTACTCGTGATCATTAGTTTTTCATCTGCCTGCTCGTACTTTAATTACCCTTTCTATACCGTCTTATTCTTTGTCTACCCCTGACATTTTTAAGATTACCCGACATCGTCTGGTCTGAAGGCGATCAATTCGTTTTATAGTTTCCAAATGACAAGCCAAGATCGCAAACTAACAATTTATTAAGCGACTACCGGTTTCGGTGCACTGTGTCACCATCATCTGGTCATATATATATTATATTCTTGTCATCTTGTTAAAAAATTGGCACTTGTTATTTTATACACAATGACCAGATTATAATATATATATGACCAGATGATGGTGATACAGTGCGCCGAAACCGGTCGTCACTTAATAAATTGTTAGTTTGCGATCTTGGCTTGTCATTTGGAAACTACCTAACATTTTTGCTTGTGACGGCAGCATTTATACGTGAACTATCGTTGCCAGTTTTGGTTCGCTGTCGATTCTACTGAATACAATGTTATTACTCAACCGTTCACAATACCTCACTCTCTGTCCTGCTTTCTTATTCATAACGAATCCTACTAAAGTTATAATATTTTCTGCTACTGCTGATATTATCCTTGTGAAGAGATATCTTTATTTTTGACTTCACTATATCTAGATTGATCCTTTGCATTTCCATTTTCAGAATTTTAGCTTCCCCAAGACTTCAGACGTTTCTTGCTCGACTTGTAGAATTTTATCACTTCGTTAGATTCTTTACTCGTGGTTCTATCGACCTTTATAGTCTCTGCCGGACATTATTCCGCTATCTTTTGCCATGACAGTGTTTCAATTAGAGGAGACATGACCTGTGGATATGCATTATACGTCTTTAATGTAGTGATTTCCATTTTTCCCACTCGAAGAGCAAGCTATTGCCTTGAAACTCCATCCGCCCCTCTGTCCCCTGGTGTGCTGTATTTCATAAACGGATTGAAAGACAGAAGTATTGGCATTTTATGGACATTTCACCGAAGGCTGATTGTGAGTAGATAAAGCAGTAAAATAAGCAAGAAATTAAGCAGAGATTTCAATGAGTGTGGCTTGAAGTGTTATATGTTTGACCTCTTGATTTTGGCCCACTTTAGGTTACGGTAGTAACACTAAAAGTGGGCCTTTGCGATCGTCTTGTGACAGCTCGAAATTTAAATGAAAATAACGGCTTAACCATTCATCTGACACGAAAACTGAATAACCGAATTTGTAAAGATGAAAATTCTCTACAACTTAGCTCTATTATGGTTTTTTTTCATATCTTGCATCGTTGCAGAGATATTTGCAAAAATAACGGCGATTTGACGATGTCTGTTTGGCTGTAACGTGTTCCCTCTTTTAGGTAGAATCGATCGACACCAAATTTTACAGACATAATTGTTGGCTACCGGAGACCAGAACCTTTTTGAAATATTTCGGACAAGAAATACCTTAGTAATACCAAAAAAGCCGTTTGTAATAGAATTTTAATTGCAAATAAACCGTTCATCTGACGCGAAATTGGATAAACGAATTTGTAGAGGAGAAAATTCTCTACAACTTTGTTCCCTTATCTTTTTTTCATACCTCGTATCGTTGGAGAGATATTTGCAAAAATAACGGAGTTTTGACACCCTCCATTGAATTAACGAAAACCAGTCGTTCGCAGATGTCAAGTGACATTCCTCGCCCAGAACTGTCTCTGGCATACGCCTTCTTGCGTTGCGTATTTGATTTTCTTATTGTGACTTACACGTTGTCATTTCAAAGGAATAGCGCACTGAAGAATTAACAAAAGACGCCGTCCTACGTACGATATATGATAATCTAGTGTCTACAAATGCATCAGTTAACAACGACCATGAATAGTATTGCATTAAAGAAAAGCACTTCTAAAGGTCAGCTGTAGCATAATGGGCAATGCGTTGGACTGTGGCGCTGAAGGTCAGTAGTTCGAAACCCGCCACTCTCTAAATTTTTTTTCCTAAAAGGGTTTCAGACATTCTTATTAATTAATTTTTTATTATTTAGATTATTATTTTGGTCGAAAATGTTGGCAAAAACTTATAAAACTACAAATCTAAAGTGGGCCGTCAAAAACGTCAGTGCGATTTTTTTTTTCATTTATGTACAAGCAACTGAAACTAAATATTTTCAACTTTTGATCGTAATAGCCAAAGAAAATCGGACCCTAGACAGTACAGGAAATTTGTAGAGGGTGTAGCACTAAGATACATTTCATTGTACCAGTACGGTAAGTTACTTTTTATGAATCACCAAACCCCGGTTCCAAAATTTGTATACAGCTTAGAATTTGATTATGTGCTACGTACCTGCGCTACCAACGCCAAAGCGAGGACGATCGCCAACTTGGAAGCCATGTTGCTTGGTGGACGACTCGGTTCAAGTGTGCTGAGTTGACGGTCGGGAGGTGTTTTATAGGCAGCCAGCGCCGGCAGGCACAAATGTTTCCGCCTACTGCAGGTGTCTCAACAAAGACCAACGTCAGTACAGCTGTTTATACAAATGGTGAAGATGACGCAACCATGCCTTCCCCTATCCCAAGGTTATCGAAAATATGGAACCTTTCTCACGTGGTATTGTCACAAGGTCTGACGCGAAAGAACGCAAAAGTGGAAACGTAAGGCCTGTATTTAGTTTGACATTGTACTTCTAATTACACTCTTTGTGGAATATTGAATTATTCTAATATTCCATAGGCTAATTGTTGAAAGAGATTCGATGCTAGGAAATGGAGAAAAGATAAAAAAGAAGGAAAATCATAATATTAAATGACATTTTCGTCGAAGCTTGGCACAAGTCACACAGAAATGAAAAGCAGTTGCGTTATTTTCGTTGCCCACTGAAGATGACTATTACATAAACCGAAAGTCCCTGGTTTTAATTAGACTTTTAGTTACAGTTGCAAAAGACAGGTTAATCATGCTATCAACATGCTAGGAAATGAGGAAAAAATAAAAAAAGGAGGAAAATCACAATATTAAATGACATTTTCGTCGAATCTTGGCACAAGTCACACAAAAATGAAAAGCAGTTGCGTTATTTTCGTTGACAACTGAAGACGCTTTTACATAAACCGAAAGTCCCTGGTTTTAATTAGACTTTTAGTTACAGTTGCAAGAGACAGGTTAATCATGCTATCAACATGCTAGGAAATGAGGAAAAAATAAAAAAAGGAGGAAAATCACAATATTAAATGACATTTTCGTCGAATCTTGGCACAAGTCACACAAAAATGAAAAGCAGTTGCGTTATTTTCGTTGACCACTGAAGACTCTTTTAAATAAACCGAAGGTCTCTGGTTTTAATTAGAATTTTAGTTACAGTTGCAAAAGACAGGTTAATTATCTTATCAACAATGTATAACAGTAAAAATGCCACAAGAATATATATATATATATATATATATATATATATATATATATATATAGAGAGAGAGAGAGAGAGAGAGAGAGAGAGAGAGAGAAAGAGAGGGAGGGAAAGAGGGAGGGAGGGCGAGTGTAGTTAAATGTATATCCACATATGAGCCTTTTTTTATTTTTCTAGTTAATGCGCTAGATTTCACCTTATGCAGATGTTTTCTTCAGGGTGCTGCATCGTGGGTAGCCTGCATTAGAGAGCCTATTTGCAAAGAGTGGCCAATGCTGTTTAGACCATAGATTATATGCAAAGGTTCCCGCTACTTTCATCCCAAAATACTATCAATTGTTGAATATCGTAAGACATGAATTTGACATTCACACTATACCAGCATAAATTCCAGTTTGCTGTTAATTTAAGTAGTTGGTATGAATCTAATGTGCTGTAAATTAAAGCCTAACGTCATGCATGTAATGGCCATTCATTACAACGTTCCCGAAAAAAATGGTAGTCAACCGGGAAAAACTGAACTTCATTTGTATTCTTTCAGTCTTTCTGAAGTGATTTCATTGTTACCGACTTGGATTTTCGTTGTTGACGACAGTAGCCTCTAAAATTAATATAAAATTTTTTTCCTCGCCATAATACAGGGGGCATCACTATTGCCACCAAGAATAGCTCGGAAACTATGATAGGAGCTGAAAAGTTTCAGGGACAAAAGTTTCTATGGACAACGAGGGCCAGGATGTGACGTTGCTAGGTAGGGGTCGCTTCAGAGATATGAAGTTCAAGTTTGTTCTTTAAATGGGATGCTATAGCTTGGTACTTATTTTCTCATAGCGACTATCGAGACGAATCCAATGAAATGTAACAGTAAGGTCTCTAAAGGTCAACGACGGTAAAAAAAGGTGGCATGAACCTCCATTTACAGAAAGTGTTGGAAGTGATGACCATTGGTATCAATGCAGTGCTGCATTCTTGTTATCATGGATTGAGTGGTATTCCGTATCACTTCGGTACTTATCGAAGCACATGCTTTGACAATTCTCTCTCTTATATATCGTGCAAATAGTAAATGTTCGCCGAATACGGCGTATCCATCTAATGTGCCTTTGACATGTGAACACCATTCGACGGTTGCGCAATACAACACTAATAGGAATTTTTTACTCAATGTAGGGCCCGTAGCACGAAATATATC
This sequence comes from Locusta migratoria, assembly GCA_026315105.1. NCBI lineage: Eukaryota > Metazoa > Arthropoda > Insecta > Orthoptera > Acrididae > Locusta > Locusta migratoria. The sequence continues at coordinate 468,071,906 of CM048745.1, read as the reverse complement.
ATAATAACACATTTAAATAAATGATAATTACCTAGGATTTTTTTCACGACGGCCGTTTTGGCCGACGTGGAAAGAAAAAATAATAAAGAAGGGAAAAAAAGAACGTTTGCAGCAACTTGGGTAATTATCATTTACTAATAGTAAAGGCAAGACTAGTATCGTCGAAGCAAGCGAATGTGAATAATGAATTCCTTTGAAGAGAAATTCGTTATGATTCTCATTTACGGAGAATGCCAACAAAATTCAGTGAGAGCTAAAGACTTATACGATCAAAGATATCTTCAACGTGTTCATCCTACACGTCGTGTATTTAAATATGTGTATCATAAATTGAGAACTGGATCTTTATTGTATCAGAAACATAGCCGGCAAAGGAATGTTACTAACGAGGAAGCGTAAATTGGTACTCTTGTCACTATGGTTCGATATCCTTGAGTTAGTGCGCGTCAAATCGCAAGGAAATCTGGCATGCACCAGAGTAATGTTGTTTGTCTTCTGCATTGTCATAAATATCATCCTTATCATATTGTTCTTCACCAGCAATTAACTGGTACGGATTGTATGCGTCGCATGTAATTCTGCCGATTCAGAGGGATGACACATTTATTAATTTGATTTTATTTACTGACGAGGCTACAATTAAGAACCATGGAAATGTTAATTTTCATAACATGTATTATTGGGCATTTGAAAATTCATGTTGGCTGCGGCAAGTTGTACACCAAAGACCGTAGTTGGTGACTGTATGGTGTGGGATTCTGCAGGAAAGAATTATAGGCCACTATTTCACCGAAGGAAATCTTAATGGTAGGATATGCGCCACATTCCTGCAACGTCTGTTATCAGGAGAAATACCTTTAGGAAGAAGGAAAAGAATGTGGTATCAACACGATGAGTTTCCGGCACATTTTTCGCTGTTGGCTAGAAAAGAGTTGCGGAGATGATTTCCAAATCGTTGGATTGGACGCGGAGGAGATGTAACGTGGCCGGCTCATTCTCCAGACTTGACGTCTCTGGTTTCTTCTTGTGGGGATTCGTAAACGACATTGTTTATAAAGAGTTTCCAACTGCACCTGAAGATATGCGAGAGAGCAGAGTCGGGGCATGTGCTTTGAAAAGTGTCGAAGTAATACGAAATACCACTCAATCCATGATAAGAAGATAGCGCCGAAGCGGATTAGCCGTGAGCACTGGAGCGCCACGCTACGGTGCGCGCGGCCGTCCAATTTTAAATACTAGACTGGCATCAAATGCAGCTATCTTCACAACATTTGAGGACAAAATCACTGTTTTGGGACAACATATCCATATAAGGTGAGTGTCGCTATCATGTGTATTTTATGTTTTCCCATGCACACATTTTTTTCAGAAGTTCATGGTTGGCTAGATATCTGAAAGTTGGCTTTATAACATTGAAAACAGCAAATGGAAAACCATGCTTATGGTTGTGTGGCTTTCCACTGGCTTTTTCCTGAAGGTACTTGCACCATGATATATCACAGAGATGGTGTTGAGGAGTCTCATCTCTGAAAAATTTGGGGAAGAATATTGCCCACACTGCTTGCTGCATTGCTTTCACACTGTGTACATTCCTCCTGACGGCTTTCCCATAATATACTTGCAGTGTGTGAACTTCTTTGTCTGTCAATCTGTTAACACCTCCCAGTGGCTTTTCATCTTCTAATTTTTGTCCTCCATCAACAAAGGAACATGCTAATATAATCTTTGACACATCCTTCTAAATACTCTGCTGTTCGTTTCGACTGTATAACCGAAAAATTAAACAAAAAATATGTCTAGTATCAACAAGGAGTGGAGCACAGCACATATAAAGGGGACGAGCGATGTGCAGACGGTTGAAGAAATGTCGTTCTTAAAAATATTTCCAACCTAATAAATTACGCAATAAAATAAAATTCGATTTTTTTTCATTATTTTGTCCTACGTCTGCCTTTAACTAGCCTTTCCAATATATGAGGTAATACCCAAAATGAGCATGACTGGATTTCTGGGAGTCGTGGGAAGTTTCTTATTTTGTTGATTTCTGTGCTTTGCCGCGGCATCCATTCTACCTATAAAACCTACATCAAAAGCATTTTCTTCCGCTATTTGTTAAGTGTTTTTCATTTCCCCGTTCTTGTTCTTAGGATTTTGCGGCAGGGTAATATTCCTTGGCACAGCACTTTTGGTTAATGCTAATTTATGTTTATGAAAAGTTTTCTGCTCCCCCCAATAATTGATTTAGATAATTATGAGTCAGTACGTGCCAAACACTCACCTTATGAATCAACACACTGATCGTACCCCTTTCACAGTGCAGTGCATGTGTCCATATTAGGCTCAAAGATCTATACCGATACACTATTAATTACGATATCGCGTTACATAAAAACTTACTGTGTTGAGATTAATGTAATCTCTTCATTACACCATAAACTGAATGAAAACTTACAAACTTCACGGCCTCCTCAGGAAGAAAAACTTACAGAGTATATTAGCTTAGATCAAATGTTTAGCATAGAACTGCAGCGTGTCTGCACATTCGTTTTTCACACGATTTTGCAGTTTCCGACGTGTTTTAATTTGGTTAACTAATTTGCATTTACTTATTCACAGCAATGACTTGCTTCCTTAGTTCTTGTTTTAAAATTTATCGTAATATGCTATGTAATAATAATAATTTTGTGTGTCTCATTGACCTGGTGCAAGTATTTCAATTGGACACCACTTCGGCGACATTGGTCTCATATCAGCTTATTAGAATATGCAGTGTAATAGACTATTTCCTTTTCATTTTCTTGTAAATTTCATAACAGACATGTTGTAATTTGGCAAGAAATAGAATACGAACATATATGGCTAGCTCAGTGAGTTGAAGTTCCAGGTAGCATAACGATCAGTGGTCAAGTGTGTCGCAGACTATTAAATCCGTATTATAAAACAAAAAAAAACTTGTGCAGAAATAATACGAAAATCCTACTTTTCGTTCAGTGTCCTGTGTGTCACATAATAAAAGAGTTATGTTTTGGCACTAATCTTTCTTCTACTTCTATGAATTGGCTTTCTCCGTTGGTCCATGTTTCGTTGGTGACATATGTTACTATTTTACTTCCTTCAATGTTAATATAATTTTGTGGGAGTCATCAGAATTGTATAAATGTACTGTTAGAAATAGATTGTGTGAAGATGACGCAACTACAAACTAACATTGCATCCCAAACCTGCGAGAGTTCGGCGCTGTGATGCAATAAGAGGAACATACCAATGAAGTGCCACTTTATATTATGACTAATACAAAAATTCCTCAGAATTTGTCCTACATATATTTGAACTTAGATTTGACGGCTATTGGAAATCTGCATTATATGATCTGAAATGTAGGACAATTTGTAAGGAATTTTTATATATATATATATATATATATATATATATATATATATATATATATATAAGGTTTGACGGCTACTGGCAATCTGCATTATATCATCTGAAATGTAGGACAAATTCTGAGGAATTTTTGTATTAGTCATAACATAAAATGACACTTCATTGGTATGTTCATCTACATCTACATAGATACTCTGCAAATCACATTTAAGTGCCTGGCAGAGGGTTCATTTAACACTTTCATAACTTTTTTCTACCGTTCCATTCTCTAATAGCGCGCGGGAAGAAAGAACACCTAAATCGTTCCGTTTTCGATCTGATTTCTCTTATTTTATTGGGATGGTCATGTCTCCCTAAGTACGTGGGTGCTAGCAAAATATTTTCACATTCATAAGTAAAAGTCGGTGATTGAAACTTCGCAAACAGATCACTCCTCAATGAATAACGTCTTTCTTTTAATGATTTCCACCCCAATTCGTGCAACATTTCCGTGACGCTTTCTCCCCCGTAACGTGATAAAACGAGCTGCCCTTCTCTGAACCTTCTCAATATCTTCCGTCAGTCCCACCTGGTGAGGGTCCCACAAGGGGCAACAGTACTCCAGGAGAGGACGCACAAGTGTGCTGTAGGCAGTCTCTTTGGTGGAGCTGATGCATCATCGAAGCGTTCTGCCAATGAACGTTACCTTTGATTCGCCTTCCCCACAATATTTTCTGTGTGTTCTCTCCAGTCAAAGTTGTTCGTAATTGCAACTCCTAGGTATTTGATAGAATTTACGACCTTAAGATTTGACTGATTTATTGCGTAATTGAAGTTCAGCGGATTTCTTTTAGTGGTCATGTGTATTACTTCACACTTTTCTTTATTTAGTGTCAATTGACAATTTTCGCACCAAGTAGAAATTTTGTCTAAATCGCTTTGCAGTTGCTTTTGATCCTCTGTTGACTTCACTAACCGATAAACGACAGCATCATCCGCGAACAGTCTAAGGGAGCTATTCAGATTGTCTCCTAAATCGTTTATAAACACGAGGTAGAATAGGGGACCTATAACGCTTCCATGTGGAACGCCAGATATCGCTTCTGTTTTACTCGATGACTTACCGTCAATTACAACGAACTGTGTCCTTTCTGATAGGAAATCGTGAATCCAATCGCACATTTGGGAAGATATTCCATAAGCACGCAATTTCATTAGAAGCCGCTTGTGGAGTACAGTATCAAAAGCCTTCCGGAAATCCAGAAATATGGAATCGATTTGAGATCCCTTGTCGATGGCACTTAACACTTCATGTGAATAAACGGCAAGCTGTGTTTCGCAAGAGCGATACTTTCTGATTCCGTGTTGACTATTGGTTAATAGGTCGTTCTCTTCGAGGTAGTTCATAATATTCGAACAAAGTATATGTTCCAAAATCCTACTGCAAATCGACGTCAATGAGATAGGCCTGTAATTTTGGGGATCACTCCTATTGCCTTTCTTGAATATTGGAGTAACTTGGGCAACTTTGCAGTCTTAGGATACAGATCTTTCGCTGAGTGATCGGTTGTAAATTATAGCCAAGTACGGAGCAATTGCATCAGCATACTCTGAGAGGAATCTAGTTGGTATACAATCTGGCCCGGAAGATTTGTTTTTGTTTAGTGACTTAAGTTGTTTTACTACTCCAGAAACATCTACTTTTAAGTTTCGCATGCTGGCATCTGTTCTTGGATTGAATACTGGAGTGTTCACTTCGTCTTTTTTGGTGAACGAATTTCGGAAAGTTGTGTTTAGTAATTCTGCCTTAGCAGTACTGTCGTCGGTACTATTACCATTGCTATCGCGTAGTGAAGGTATTGTTTGTGTTTTGCCGCTAGTGTACTTCACATATGACCAGAATTTCTTTGGATTTTCTGCAAGATTACGAGACAGGATTTCGTTGTGGTAACTACTATAGGCTTCTCGCATTGATGTCCGTGCTAGGTTGCGTGTTTCAGTAAAAGATTGCCAGTCTTGTGAATTCTGTGTCTTTTTAAATTTTGCATGTGTTTTTCTTTGTTTCTGCAACAGTGATCTGACCTGTTTTGTGTACCGCGGGGGATCGGCCCCCTCTTTTATTAATTTATTTGGTATAAATCTCTCGATTGCTACTGATATTACGTCTTTGAAAGTAAGCCACAACTGATCTACACTCCCATTTTTAGTTTTGAAAGACTGTAGATTATCACTCAGGAAAGCGTGAAGCGAATTTTTATGCGCTTTATTGAATAGATATATTTTTCGTTTATTTTTAATGCGTTTGGGAATTTCGATATTTAGTCTCGCTACTACAACTCGATGGTCGCTAATCCCTGTATTTGTTTTGATGCTCTTTACTATCTCCGGATTATTTGTTGCTAGGAGATCAAGGTTATTTTCGAAACCACTTAATATTCTAGTGGGTTCATGAACTAACTGTTCGAAGTAGTTTTCAGAAAAAGCATTCAGAACTAGTTCGGACGATGTTTTATATTTGCCGCCGGTTTTGAATACGTAATTATGCCAACATATCGAGGGTAAATTAAAGTCGCCACCGATTATAACAGTATGCTTTGGATACCTATTTGAAATATGATTCAAGCTTTCTTTGAACATTTCGGCAACCGCATCGTCTGAGTCAGGGGGACGATAAAAAGATCCAATTATTAATTTATTCTGGTTGTCAGGTATAACCTCTACCCAGACCAACTGACAGGAAGTATCTGTCTCAATTTCGCTGCAGGATAAACCGTTTGTAACAGCAATAAACACACCACCCCTTTTTTATTTATTCTATCCTTTCTGAAGACCATTTGGCCTTTTTAAAAAAAATTTCGGCCGAACTTATATCTGCAGTCAGCCAGCTTTCAAACCTATAACGATATGTGCCTCAGTACTTTCTATCAGCGCTTGGAGCTCTGGAACTTTCCCAATACAGCTACGACAATTTACAATCGTTATACCAATGGTTTCTAGAGCTGCTTTCTTCCTGTGTCTGACCTGCCCCCTTTGAGACTGAAACCCATTTTGTGTATTCCCGAGGCCCACTAACCTAAAAAACCGCCCAGTCCACGCCACACAGCCCCCGCTAACCGTGTAGCCGCTTCCTGAGTATAGTGGACTCCTGACCTATTTAGCGGAACCCGAAAACCCACCACCCTTTGGCGCAAGTCGAGGAATCTGCAGCCCACCCAGTCCCAGAACCATCTGAGCCTTTGATTCAGACCCTCCACTCGGCTCTGAACCAAAGGTCCGCAGTCAGTCCTGTCGACAATGCTGCAGATGGTGAGCTCCGCTTTCATCTTGCAAGCAAGACTGGCAGTCTTTACCAGTTCTGATAGCCGCTCAAAACCAGAGAGGATATCTTGCGATCCAATGCGACACACATCATTGGTGCCGACATGAGCCACCACCTGCAGCTGGCTGCACCCTGTGCTCTTCATGGCATCTGGAAGGACCCATTCCACATCTGGAATGACTCCCCCCGGTATGCACACGGAGTGCACATTTTCCTAAGGGGCTCCATTACCCATCTAACGTTGGAGCTTCCAACTACCAACAAACCCACCCTCTGTGAGTGCCCGGATCTTGAAGGCAAAGGGGCGAGTACAGGACAAGCGACACCATCTGCGTCAGGAACATCCCCTGCCACTGACAGTGCCTCGAATCTGTTGGCAAGACTAAACGGGAAGGCCTCCACTTCGGTCCTCTGGGAAGTCTTACGCCGCCTGACACGCGCTGAGGAGGCCTCCCAATCCACCACGGATTGGGGGGCGACCTCCTCGCGGGCAGTGAGCGGGCTGGCCACAGCCGTGGGTCGATCGGAGGGCACAACAGACGCACAGGGCGTCTACTGCACCCCCGCGAGCGGCCCACAACAGCGGCGCCCACCCACCGCAGTCTCAAGCGTTGCCAGCGAAGCCAAGGCCTCCTGAAGCTGCGAGCGAAGAGTCACCAACTCCGCCTCCATCCGTTCGCAGCAGTCACAGTTCCTAGCCATTCTAAAAACCTATGTTTCTTTCAAGTACGTACGTCTGAGGACACAGAAGTTTGATAAACAGTGATCTTTGAAAAAGTATAAACCTAACGCTGAACAGTTTGTTTACGGCGAATCTGAAAAATATATACGCGAGCTGATAAATAAAAAAATCAACAACTGAACTGACAACTAAACGCGATTCTTAATAAATAAACATTGCATCATAGCGTCGAACTCTCGCAGGTTTGGGATGCAATGTTAGTTTGTAGTTACGTCATCTATACACAATCTCTCTCTCTCTTTCTCTCTCTCTCTCTCTCTCTCTCTCTCTCTCTCTCTCTCTCTCTCTCTCTCTCATTTCAACTTAGATTTGACGGCTACTGGAAATCTGCATTATATAATCTGAAATGTAGGACAAATTGTGAGGAATGTTTGTATTTGTTACTATTTTTGTGTGTTGGGAAAAATAGAGGGTTGGAGGAGTGGATCGTGGCAGCATGCTAAATGAAGGGTGTGGTGCAAATAATGACAAGGGAGGGGAGAGAAAGGACGGTATGCAGATGCAGTATGTAAATGGTTTGTTTACTTGATATCAAAGGATAGGTGTGGCTGACCCACCATCGATCAGTTAATGAATTTATACTCTAATTTTCAAGTAATAAAACCCATCCAAAATTGTGCAAAGGAGTCTAACTAATTTGAATAACGAAAGTAAGGTATTTAGTTTTGACTTGTTTTATTCTCTGAAGTCAAATGAACGTCAGAGTTGAAAGCAAAATCCGTATACACTTAAAGCAAAGATCAAATTTAACGAACTTAAAATACAAACAGAATATACACTCCTACAGGAAGTGACTGGTAAGTCGAGGATAACTGCAACTGATTCTAAAGACTTGTGACAACCCACATTTAACTGGAAACCGTGGCCCAATCGAGAGGAATATTCCGATACCGTTTTTCTGTGAGTTTACCCAACGTTTTCAATACGCCCAAAAACGTGAATACCCCTTGAAAAGCTAGCAAATGCACGCGATACTGTACCAACACCATGCTGGCTGGCAATGTCAGCAACACCACAGCTGGACGGCGGCTGTGTGCATCGATAACTGCAATTCGCGGTTCCAAAACAGCTCAAATTCGAATACCAGAAACGATATTTAACTAGCCAACTTCGATCCTGGCGCATCTCGGTGCCTTCGATCTCACGCGTTCGGCTATGTCGCGCCGCTACAATGTGCGTGTGATACACAAATGTAATGTAGGCAAATGTGACACCACAACTGTGACAATCGCAATTAGCGCTCGTTGCGTCTAATATCAGGCAGGATGACTTTGTTTTCGGCTTGCCAATAATCAGCGCTATACGTTTTGGAGCAACTCCAAAAGTCGTACTACAAACTGTAAGTACAGCTGCTCGAAGAAAGTATAAAACTAAGAGCACAAGAGAAGCTTCTGCTCTCTTCGGCTGCTCAAACAGTAGACCTCCCTCACTTCCAAAGTCTCAGTCTCCTCTCTGCAAAGCCTCCAGGCTCCGCGTATATTGAAACGCCAATCCTCAGCGAGGCGCCAAAGTACGGCCAATCTCGGCTTGCGTTCGGGAGTCGGACAGCAGAACGCCCTTACTATAAAACAGCAGTCAATGGCCAGCTCTCCTGCGTTTCCACCGGTCGGGCCTCGCCCTTACGTCCAGCGTTCTCGCGGTAGTGGCGGATGGCCTTTAGGCACCGCCGAAAACACGGCCAACAAGTTATTCCCAGCAAGCGGCAAAACACCCACTCTATTTTACAACTGCGGCGCCCGTCAACTTGGCGCCAGAGACGGACAATGCCCTAATGGGTGCCAACCTGGGGTTCCCCAACTCGGCGCCAGACATGGTCCTCCCAGGGGTCTGTCTTTCGTACATTTTTTCAGCATTCCCCTCGCAAAGCACCGTGCACTGCCTTTGGAGTCACATTGTATTTCTCGAGATGCTCTTGCTCAGACGACGCCAGAATTGTTGGCGCCAGCCCTGTTGTGGCGCAAAGTCAGCGCCACATACCAGACGTAAGAGAACGATCGAGGAGAAGGCAGCGATCGACCGAAAGCCAAGCAGGCGCCACACGTCCTGGAGGGAGTAACCGAAGATGCGCGTCCTCTACAAGCGGCTATATCTAGGCCCACATACGTCTGAACAGCCCACCAGTTACTATTCAGAACTCAGACAGTTCCTAGGCAGCTACAAAGTGAGATATAGGACAGTACTAAGTCAGAACGCGGCTACGAACTTAGCAGTAACTAGGTCACAGCGCAGCAGGTAGGATCATTTGGATGACACCGTGAGAAGCAAGAAGAGAGAAGAAACAAACACAAGTTCTAAATTTGGGTATTATAAATTTTCAATCAATAAAACTTGTATTTTTAATCTGAATAGTTGTTACAGTTGACATCAATTTCTGCACCAGTACCTTTACTGACGACTAAGCCAGGACGAGTACTCAACAAAAGGCTACAAGGTCACAACAAATGGCGACGAGGACAGCAAAGAACCAGATTGTGACGAAATATGTATGTCTGAAAGTATGCTGTACTATTAATTTTATTTACAGACCTCAGCAGTTATAGCAAATAATCTTTTGATTTTATTGCAGGGTTACGAGTCAATTTCTATATTTTTGCACTGTTTATTATTATTATTGTATTTGCACCATGGCTAATGTTACTAACCCTGCCACTGCCACTGCGCCGCAGTGTTCTGCGCTTGATGCACTGCAGCTAATGCAAATGTTTCAGTTTCAGAGCCAACAAATTGCATCTCTCCTGCAAACTGTGCAACAACTTCTGGCCACACCTGTGTCTCAAAATACGCAAGTTTCACTGCAGCAGCCACCAGCTGCAGTTCAAAAATGTTCAAATGTTTGTCAAGCTTATGGCACTTAATTACGGGGTCATTAGCCCCTAAACTTACAAACTACTTATCAGCTAGCTTATCCTAAGGACGGCACAAATATCCATGCCCGAGGGGGGGGGGATTCGAACCCCCGACCGTAGTGGCCGTGCAGACCGTGACTGAAGCGCCTCAGTCCCCTCGGCCACCGCGGCCGGCCCAGCTCCAGTAATTCCACCATTCCGACTATATGATGAAAAAGAAGAATACTGATCGGACTGGCTCCAATGGTTTGAATCTTATGCCAAAGTGCACAGGATACAAGGTACTGTCAAACTTCATTTTCTATTATCGTGTGTAGGCACCCCAGTGTTCCGTCTTTCCCACTGCGGAACCTTCAGAACTTTCTTATGATTCAGTGATAGACGTCGTCATGGCATATTATAAAAATCAAATCAAGTAGTGGCTGCAAGGTATCAGTTCTTCAGATGTAGGAAAAATCCGAGCCAAACTTACAGGCAGCGGATAACAGATCGTCAAGGTTTCACTAGGAAGTGTAAATTTAAATGTTCGTGTGAAGCTTTGTATTCAAATGTAATATTGGGTGACGCAATTGTCTATAATATTCCTGATGGTAGACTTAGGGAACAGATTCTAAAAATGTCAGATGTGTCGTTCCATCAAGTAGAACAGATTTTGGAACAGTACGATATAGGGGGCCACAGCAGTGGAAAACCATGATTCAGTTCCACTGTGTAGTGTCACATCATGCATCAGCGATCGCCGGGTCAAACGCGTGTACTTCCGCTTGCCCACTCTAAGTGTAAGCACGTTGGTAGACGCAGAGCATTGTCTAATAAGGATGTGAAGTCTTGCCCAAAATGTTTCTCACGGCACAAACGGCAGAACTGTCCGTCCTGGTCTGCAAAATGCTATGCATGTGGCAAGAAAGACTATATACAAACGGTTTGTTTGCAGCAAAAGAAAAGAAATATGCCCTCCTGGACCAAACAGCTACAAGATAGTAGTTATTCAATGAATGCAGTATTTTCTAAACCAGTGCCTGCCCCTCGTATCATGAAGGACACAGAAGCAGCACAAGCTGTATGTCAGACGAGAAAAGTGTGTGTCAATTTGCATGTGAATGACATTTCCGTAAAATTTCAACTACACACAGGTGCATCAGTTACATTGCTCAATCGCAAAACATATGAAAGGTTAGGATCGCCGCACCTTCCTCGCGCTAAAACAAAGTTGACAGCACACAATGGCAATGAAATTCCTGTACTAGGACAGTGTTCACTACCTGCAGTACACCGATCGCAAATGCGCACAGTGACATTTCAAGTGCTTCAGTCTTACAAAAGAGAATATTTTTGATTTAGATTCTTTTGATCTTTTTGGTTCTACTGAGCAAGACAATGTTTTAGTTGTGAACAATATTGATAGTAAAGACAGTGTAAAAACTTTCCAGATTTATTTTCTGCAGGACTAGGAAAAGCTAAAGATTTTGCTGCACACATTACTCTCAAGGAAAATGCCAAACCAAAATTTTGCAAAGCTCATGATGTACCGCTCGCTTTACATGACAAAGTAGCACAAGAACTTCGCACATAGCAAAAATGGTGCAATTGAACCAATACAAGCTAGCCAGTGGGCGAGTCCGCTTGTTATTTTGCCGAAGCCGTCGGGTAGCATTCGCATTTGTGTTGATTTTCAGGCTACAGTGAATCCACATACAGTAGTAGACAGTTTTCCTTTGCCGAGACCAGAAGTCTCTGCCACTTGACGAAGAACCACAGAAAATTTGTGTTGTCAATACTCATCTGGGCTTGTTTAAATATTTGCATTTACCGTTTGGCAGCGCATCCGCACCCACGAGTTTTCAAAAGTATTTGGAACAGCTTACAGCTCAGGTGCGTTGTTGTTCAAACTACTTGGACGACACAGTTCTGTCAGGCCGTACCCCAGAAGAAAGTATTGCAAATTTGAGGAAATTGTTTTAAGTTTTGTCAGATGCAAGTCTCAAGTATCGCTTAGATAAGTGTGACATTTTCAAACGGGAACTGCAGTATCTAGGACACGTAATAAACAGTCAAGGTGTGCACCCAATGCAATCACATTAGCTTGCCATTCACAACCTGCCAGCACCAAAAGATGTGAAAGAATTACAGACGGTCATAAATTTTTTGTTTTGTTTGGACAGACGAATGCCAACGCGCATTTCAGCACTTAAAAGGTGTCTTGCTCAGTGATTGATGTTTGGTACACTTCAATCCAGAAAAACCAGTTCTTTTGCAAGTGAACACGTCATCGTTTGGTCTAGGAGCAGTACTGTCACATAGCGTTTGCGACAAAATTTTTGACAGACACACAGTGCCGTTATTATCATATTGAGAAGGAAACTTTAGCAATAGTGTATGGTGTCACAAAATTCCATCACTACTTGTATGGGAGAAAATTTTATTTAGTAACTCAAATGTTCAAATGTTTGTACAACTTACAAACTACTTATGAACTAGCTAAGACTACAGACGGCACAAATATCCATGCCCGAGGGGGGATTCGAACCCCCGACCGAAGTGGCCGTGCTGACCGTGACTGGAGCGCCTCAGTCCCCTCGGCCACCGCGGACGGCGTTTAGTAACTTATCAGAACGAGATTGTCTACAAACCCACAACTCGTCATGGAAATGCCGACGCACTTTCCCATCTTCCGGTTGACCATGACAAAGACTTTGATACTTCTGAGATGTCGTGTTGTCAGATAAATGCACAGAAAGATAGTTTGTTGCAATCCTTCCCGTTGGACTATAGGAAAATTGCTCGGACCACAGAAACAGACCCCGATTTCCAAATTTTTCTACGCTACATTTACACAGAATGGCCACGTTCACAATGTGACATTGAAAATTCACTGGTGCATCGCTATTTTGCTAGACGGAATGATCTTGCAGTGCATAGAGGTGTGATTCTAGTTTCAAATGACAGTGGACAATCGCGTGTGTTGATTCTGCAACGTTTGCAGAACGAAGTATTCTTCATTAAGAACATTGGGGAAAGGATCGCACTAAGCAATTGGCACGACGACACTGTACTTGTCAGGGTATGGACGCCCAAATAGAAAAGATACTCCACTGTGTCCAGTGTGCTCTACCCATCAATCAGCCCCACCTCAGAAATTTTTTGCGTGGCCACAAGCAGATTCGCCATGACAACGAGTGCACATTGACTATGCTGGTCCATTCCGGAACACTAAGTGGCTTATTGTGGATGATACTTTTAGTGGTTACCCATTTCCAGTGAATATGTCTTCTACGACCTCTAACAGTACGATCAGGGCGATGTCTTCAATTTTTTGTCTAGAAGGTCTCCCAACTGATAGTTTCTGACAACGGCCCTCAGATCACATCGCAAGAATTTCGCACCTTTTGTGAACGCAATGGCACTAAGCATCTAACCAGTGCACCGTTTCACCCGCAGTCAAACAGCGCGGTGGAATGATTTCTTCCGGACATTTAAGCAGCAGATGTCCAACTTCGTTCGGAGCGCTCACGGGAGGCACCTCTGCAGCTGTTCCTCACCTCCTACCGCTCGCATCCACGAGAAGGGTCATCGCCGGCTGAGCTTCTACACAGCCGCCGACACCGCACCCTGCTCCATCTGCTCCACCCCCCGCGCCACCCGGAGCAGCAGCAGCCGACGACACGCAAGTATCGCTTCGCTCCACGTAACCCAGACTTTTTCAGAGTTTTTGACGGTCGCAGACAGTGGGGACAGGGCGAGATCATCCAACCTTGCGGTGCTCATATGTGTGAAATTTCAGGTCCTGATGGCATCATTCGCAGGCACCGCAACTAAATTCGCCCTTGTCATGTACCCTGTGATCCTTCTGCGTTTCTCTTGGCAGATTCACGTCACACACAGACCGCGCGGCCTTCGCCGCCCGCGCGACTTCGGCAGTCGTCCCAGCCACAGATCTTCACGGAACCGCGGCTCGACGCCATGTAGACAGAGCCCTCGCCGCCTCGCCTCCCCTCGAAATACAGATGGAACACGACGAAGATGCCACACAGTATTCGACGTTGACTTCGCCACCAACGACATCACCTGGGCCACATGTCGTGAACATGGGCACTTCGGATGTTTTCGCGGACATTCCCTCACGAGCTTAGGCTGAATGGCAGGGCCCGGCCGGTAGTCCGGCGTCCTCTGAAGCTACAGGACCCAGCCCATCAGTAAATCCACGAGCCTGCCTCCTCCCCCATTGTCGAGCTCCATACACGGCGCTTCGGGGAGGGGGGGGGGGTGTTGTGGCGTAAAGTCACTGCCATACGCCCGACGTAAGAGAACGATCGTGGAGAAGGCGGCGATCGACCGAAAGCCAATCGCAGGCAGGTGCGCGCTCTCTACAAGCAGCTATATCTAGGCCTACATACGTCTGGACAGCTCGTCAGTTACTGTTCAGAAGTCAGGCAGTTACTAGGCAGCTACGAAGTCAGAAATAGAACAGTACTAAGTCAGAACGCGACTACGAACTTAGCAGTAACTAGGTCACAGCACAGCTAGCATCATACACGCGACACCGCGAGAAGCGAGAAGAGTGTAGAAACAGACACATATTCTAAAGTTGAGTATTATATATTCACTCAATAAAACTGCTATTATTAATCTGAATAGTTGTTACAGTAACTGCACCAGTAACTTTACTGACGACTAGATCAGGACGAGTACTCAACAAAGGCGACGAGGTCACAACAAGCCCAATGGCGGTAACGTGTGCGAAAATACTTGGAAGGCTTTCGCTTTAGCTATACCACCTTTAGCCCTCTTTCAGGAACGACGGCCCCTCAGAATGACAATGCGCCCCCCTTGTCGTATTTGCTGTTAGATCTGAACGCGTGTCTCCCCCCCCCCCCCCCCTGATAAACGCCTCAGACAACCAATTAACAGAATATTCTCTTTAGTCACAAGTTATTCAAGAACATCGATAACCTACGAATAATGAAATAAAATTAACAAGGGTATTCTGTCCTTTTGCCATTGGAAAGCAACGTGGCAGTACTGAAATCAAAGTGCAAAACTAAATTCAAAATATTGGTGTTGACTGTTTTTATCCGCGAAATGTAGTTTAATGTATAACGAAACCGAGCACTGTGTTCGAAAACGCCACGTGCGAAATTGTGATTCTTCAGTGGCTCATATCTAGCATTCTGTTAAGCACAGAATAAAGCGTGAAAGGTTTTTGATCATCCTTAGTCCTTGTGTACCTATCTGTATAATGGGCACACTGTAATATACTACACTATGGGTCACAATTGAAATATTACTCACTTCCTACAGCCCAGCCAAATTGAGAAAAAAAGTTGGTTTTGTTCATTACTTGTGCTCTTATACAGCCCCATTTATTCATAAATCGTTCCTAAAAATCATGCATGCATCTTGTGTCCAAAACATAAATAATTTCTATTCATTGCAAAGCATAGAAATTTTTACCAAATTATCACAAGGTAATATTCTCGAACTACTTTTTACATTCTTTTGGTAGCTTTATTCTTACTGAGGTCCAGGCCAAAGTTATCATACTTCTGCACAAAACCACGAAAAAGCTTATAAGCTGTTTTTGAACCATGGCACTCAAATAGCTAAATAAATAAGCGGAACAAATGGCTTAAGTGTAAATAATATATTTTTAGACATTTATCTAGAAACATCTTCCCATTTACCAAAATCTTTATGTGTCATCAAGATACACCCCAAAAATCATGATGTTTGTACTATAAGACGGCGTTATTGACGATATGAAATTTACCTTCCAATTTTAGGAATTCTCTGCGAAAAAAATCGATTGTAGCCCTTACATGTTAATAACTTTGCTAGCTGAAGCACTGATTTTATTTTCGTTATTCGTCAGGTGCTGTAGGGCATCAAATTAGTAAAATGTTGCAAAGTCTTTAAAAGAGTCTGCAGAGTAAAAAACAAATTGCTGAGACTTTTCGTATAATTGGTTTTAGCTCATACATATCCTCGTATGATTTTAAGAGGCGATATAGCAGTTTTATTTCTCACTGAAAGTCAACAATATATCATGCGTTCTTTATATATTGTTTCATATCGACGAACGAACCAGCGTGATGTGCCCACTTCTGTACAAACTATTACGAAATACTTATCATATTCCATAAAAAAATTGATTTTGAACATCATATATAGTCTTTTTACATTGGATGATTAGATTTCTTTTTGTTTTCGTCGTATAAAAATCAAATATTTGTAGAGCTTATGGGACTTAACTATGGGGTCATCAGTCCCTAAACTTACAAACTACTTATGAACTGGCTTATATTAAAGACGGCACAAACATCCATGCCCGAGGGGGGATTCGGCCTTGCAGACCGTGACTGACGCGCCACAGACCGCTCGGCCACTGCGGCTGGCCTTCGTCGTATCCTGCTTATAAATATGTTGAATAAATTGACAGTCTTCACTTACCTACATAATTTGTCTTATATCAGTATCACACCCTGTTGTTGGAGGAAAAGAAATAAAGTAGCTAAGAAACGCTCCTATATAAAAGACTCTGAGAGGAAAATGTGGAACCATCTACCTCGGTACTCATTCCGCCTTCCTGACCAACAATTTTGGCATGCGGATGAATTCGCGCTTCGTTTCCTTTTTTCTGAAACAGAAATGCAGAAAGTGACAGTGGAAGAGAGGGGAGACAGTGCCATTGGGACAGAAAGAGGGATCAAAAAGTCATAATTTAAGATGGTGTACAAATGGATGGGGATAGCAGATGTGGCAACAAAAGAGCGAGGAGCGAAGGGAAATGAGAAGGAATTGAAGACCCTAGATAAGCTTTGGATCCCCACACTGGCGAACCTTAGACAAACATTTTGAACGCGCCCTCCCTTTCCTACCCCCCCCCCCTCAATCCTCTAAGCCCGTCAGTTAAAGGTTCCCAGTATAGGAGTTACAAGCACGAGCAAACCATCCATAAGAACATGTGTAGGGAGTAGACAACGGTGAATTAAAGAGACAGCAGATTGAGAAAGAAAGGGACATTGACAGATTGAGAGAGAAAGAATGGCACAAAGACGGTGGCAGATGAAGAGCAATCAGTTGCAGATATTTCTTTATTGTCTCAAATCAAGATTTAGGTTACTGTGTGACCCTTATCAATGGTTAGAACCTATAACATAAAAGTTTCCTGGGTGTTGTACCGCGTCATGATGTAAGGCTATTACTTAAATAACCGACGTTTCGGCCAACGTTACAGTGGCCTTCATCTGGGTATACTTGGGCGAAACGTCGGTTATTTAAGTAATAGCCTTGACGCGGTACACCACCCAGAAAACTTTTATGTCATCTGACTCTGGCCGCGGAAGCCTACGTAATTATAGGTTAGAACCTAGTTTAAACCAAATCATTATAAATAGAATTTTATAAACCCCGAGACTGTTTTTCGTTCAGAATATGTCAAAGACATTAAAGATAAAGATGAAGCATTGACTTAAAATTTGTGAGGCGACCGGGAATCAGACCTCCAAGCTTAGTAGGTAGACGTCTTACCACTATGTTTGGCGGTCGTTGACTAGAGCACCGTACTACTAGTGTTTCAGGTGACTCAGAATAGTGTAAGTACGACTTCCCTCCACGTTTTAAGCATTGATAAAGGTCACACAGTGACCAAAATATAAATTTGCGACAATAAGAAATATTTGCTATTGATTACTGTTCATCATCTGCATATTACAGTCCCTGAGCACGTTTTTTCGACATGGAATCAAATTTCATATAGAAAAAAAATATTGCATTGAATGGTTGATTTCACGGCCATTTAACTGTATTGCTTTATTCTTTTTAATCACAATCTAAATTCCGCCATTAAAGCCATTTTCAAGTAGTAGAATTAGTCGAATTAATTGTTCACTTGAAAATGGCTTTATAGCTGTAATCTGGATTGTGATTAAATAGAATAAAATACAGTGAGATTGCGGTGAAATCATTAAATAACTATTGCACGACTGTGGTTCATGAGTACAAATTAGGTGTGAGGAACAGGGAGGGAATGGGATAAAGACAGTTACGGTGGGAGGACTAGACAGGAGAAAGTTCAATGGTAGAAAAAGATGTATGTAGACAATGGGGGATTTTCTGCAGGATATGTGTATTCAAGGAGGAGCTAGGGTAATTAAAGAGAATGCAGTATTTGTGCAGGATCAGTTGGGAGATGTGGGCAGTGACAAAGTATTTACGTATTTCAAAATCGAGGGGGAGGTTGTAAAGGAATTGTGGGGAAAGGATATATATATGAATGTCAGGTAGTGTGAGAGTGGGAGGGGGGGGGGAGTAGTGAGCATCAGATGAGATGAGGTAGCGGTAGGAGTGCAGCTGATGGGAGGAGTGGCAAAACTTTTAGGGGACAGGGGCAAGTTCTGTGGTGGTGCACTTGGAGGTTTTCTTTGAAACGGCAGGTTCGGATGAAGAGGGAGATGAGGCGAAGCAGGCCCTCCCTGTGGGTTGTTGGCAAGTGGTGTGATTCTATCGGCACCGTGGCTCGGTACTAGGGTGATTTTGGTGTGGGAGAGTGAGAAGGAGAGGGTGGGTAAGTGGGTAATTCATAATAGCTGTTATGGATGGATGGAAGGGGCTGAGGGGAAGAAGAGGGAGAGAGGGCAGTGGAGGAGGAGGCGGATGTAGAAAGAATGGTGGGGAAAAGAGAAGAGTGAAGGAGGGGAGGCTGGTGTCGGGGCTCCAAGTGGTGGAGGCGGCGGATCAGTTGGCACAGAATGGGCAGCAATGAGAAAGCAAACGTTAGATTCTGCGAAAATCCTCTCTACTCCTCTAACTGCAAGGCTCACCCCGCCCAGCCAAAGTGCCGAAAGTGAAGGCCGTGGCGCGCTCGTTGATATGTTCAAATGTTTGTAGAGCTTATGGGACTTTACGATGGGGTCATCAGACCCTAAACTTACAACTTACAATCTACTTATGAACTAGCTTATACTAGAGACGGATTCGAACTCCTGACCGCAGCGGCCGTGCAGACCACGACTAGCACGCTGCAGACCGCTTGGCCACTGCGGCTGGCTCAGCGCGCTCGTGTCACATCACGCAGAGCAGGTGTCTATCGCCACAGAGTAACATATACAGAGAAGCAGCCTCCCCTAAACCACTGTCCTACGCTCCCCTCGTAGTTCCGTAAGATGCTAGCAGGTGTCAGGCGGTTCCCTGGCTTAGTACCGGTAGACCACACTAGAGGCACTTCTGAGGGTGCCTCTCGCATGTCAGAGGGTAGCTGATTTAGTCAGCACAGTCGCTATTTTTCCTTACTTAAATACGTAGATTTATGTTTACTCTAATATTTATACTTTTATTTCACATTAGAAAATATCACTCTTTCCATATGTGCCGAAAATTCTTAACAAGAAAACACAATCTGACAAGCCAAGAACATTTCAAAAACGGTTGCGTTTACATGGGCACGAAAATCGATTGTGGAACTGGAAAACCGCTTTAGGGAATTGGATTTCCAGAATCGATTTTGGAGTGTTTACATGACCATCCAAAAGCGGAATTGGGAAATCGGTTTACGAAATCCGGTTTTGGGAGCCCATGTAAACGGGGTGACTGTGTCCGGCTTGTTGGCGTTTGAGGGGAGGTGGTGGTGGGGACAGCCGCTACCTGCCGCCTGCTCTGGCCAGTTTAAAGAGCTGCTTCTGACAGCAGCGCCATCATGGGACATCTTACGGAACTGCTTCAGTACCCCCCGCCCCGCACGAGCGCGCCGCGGCCTTCTGTTTCGGTGCTGTTGGCCCAGCGCCCTGCCCCACTACCCCAACAGCTCGTCACTTGACGTTCAACACTCGCTACTTCTGAATAGCCGTATTTAGTTCACTTTTTGTATTGTCTCGTGTACAACTTGCCTTCTATAACAGGCTACTCAGTGCAGCTTTATCATAAACACATGTTGTTAGACATAAGAATAAAGGTAGATTTAAAAGCTCTCGCTTCATTGTGTTCAGTGGTTCTTGTGGTCAAAGCCGTGTGTGTAGGAAGCTGAAGGTTTTTAACAAAATACAATGGTCTGTATCAAGTTATTGAAATGACTTCGCCAGTGAATGTAAAGTTGCAATTACCGACTAAATCTTCCATATTAATAGAGTGAAACCATTTAAAGAAGAAATCGATGCACTACCGCAAATTCCTTCAACTGTTGGAAAGGAACATTTCTTGATGTGGGGTTGGAACAGTTGCCCAGAGTGACACTTGCCCAGAGACCGGGGTTTCTGCCGTGCTAACCGGCTTTCCTTTCCACAGGTACAGAACAGGTGCACTATCAAGTCCAGCAGTTGAGCACAGCTGCTGCGGCGTGCTGGCTGGCGCTCACACCGCTCCAGTTGAGCGACCGTATATCGCTTCGAGGCGGCTCACTAACGCGTTTCGTAGGAAATTTATTTTTAAGACTGTGGTAGTAATTTTGATCATGCACAGACAGGGGAGCAACCAAGTACGTAGTAACATGGTGCTTCTTACGACTGTTACAGTCTTAGAAAAATTGCAGTTTTAATACGAAATTTAAATTGACAAATTTATATTTCATTGTAATTTTATTTAAATATTAAACTTAAAAACACACAGAATATCAATTCATATTGTTTTCCTTTTCACTAATTCGAAGACAAGCTCTTAAGTTGAAATCTGCCGGTGAGCTTCTGTATGTGAATTTAATACTTTGCATCAAAAAAAAAAAAAAAAAAAAAAAAAAAAAAAAAAAAAAAAAAAAAAAAAAAAAGCAGCATGTACATGCAAATCTAATCATCGACATAATCGTAGCTGCAAATTTACATAGTAAAACGTAATCTAAGAAATTCATTTTGCAATGAAACTAATTGTGCCAATTTCACGCTGTAGGTGTATAACTTCTAGTTGTAAACAATTTCCACACTATGAAATCAGCGAAAAGGCACAACCTTATGCAAGCTGAAGAGCAATATAGTAATTTCATCTTACTATATAATAGTTCGATGACCGTTCCTCCTGAAAACAGAAATGTATTTTCACAGTGATAATGTTTGGAAAATTATTGAGACGTTTGTTTCACTGCTATCATATAATGATGACTTCCTTCCGTCATACCTCTTAAAAGCATTTTATTTATAACACTAAGCATATCAAGACTCCTGTGTACAGAATAAATATATTAGACATACACTACAGCTGACCACTTTGCAGTTACACAATCATCGTGCTACTTTCAACTCTTTTAACCAGCTACTTTTCATATTAACGGGAGACTCCACCCTAATGCTTCAATTAAATAAATAGACTGTTTCACGTGTTTTGAGCGTTTAATCTTAGATCCCAAAACAATTTGTCTGCATTGGAATCTTCTTCTTTATATGTAACGCAGTGTGTTCGTGTGTTTGTTTATTTATGTGTACATACTGCATACAAATCTACAGTTTTGTGCCAATCTTAATTACATTTTTCACACATGACCTTCAGACCCAGAGGACGGTCACCGTAAGTGTAAGAATCACGCACAACACATAGTTCAGCAGATATGACGTCATAAACAATGACATCCGCGAAAAACTGGTGCATCACCTGACAACGTTGCACATTTCCTCCTAAACACTGGACCGATTTCAACCAAATTTGGTAGACATATTCCTTACGGTCAGGTAACAAGTGCTGTATGGGTAAGAACCACACATGACACATGACTGAGGAGATGAACGTCATGAACAATAGAAGTTCCAAGAAACTGCGACATAATGCGACGAGACTTTCAAAATACACTATATGAGAATGAGAGTATTAGGGACTTGCAATAAACTTTAAACACAATTTCAAACATTTGTTAAACTTTTTCTCGCTTACAACTTTTCCGGAGTAAAATTACGGCATTCGGTATGAAGTTACATATTATAATTTCTACAATATATATATTCGTACTTGAAGGAAATTTTACAGACATTATATACACATGCAACTGGTTGTACCTTCTAAATTGTATCACAGTACGACACACAGTTCATGAGATATAAAGTCATAAACCGTAACGTTCATGGAAAACCACACTCAGGTTTCAATATATTACTTCTTAACTACTAACCACACTCGCAACAGATTTTACAAACGTACAGTGCTTTCACAAATGAATATCAACCTGGTCAATAATAGAATTGTACAACACGTAAGTCAATAAATATGTATCATCATAAATCCATTTCTTTTTTAATACTAAGACACTCCTGTATTCCTGTCAAACTAAGAATATATCTGAAAGCTGACAGTGCTGTTGACAAGAGCACGTGGATTTAGGCGAAAGCAATGGTCTTCTATAGAGTTACAAGGAAAGGAAGAAGATTAAATAGTGTACATCCAACGAGTAGCCAATATTTCCGGCAAATCTAACTTTTAATTTCAAGAGACTGCAGTTTCCAGTGAGAGTTGCACTTTCTATTATGATTAATAAATGACAGGGCACTGTATTAAATACTGCGGAGTGGAGATTTGATATCTCCTCACACGGACAATTTGATGTCGCTTGCTCAAGGGTTAGCTCACCAAAGCATTTATTCGTTCTATTTCCTGGATAAGACAGTTCAACGGTTCTGTGCTTTCATGTTATGAGAAATATAAATCACTTGCTTTTTGTGTTTATTTCAAATTTCAACCTTAAATTTTCTTGAATTATTGGTACTTAAATGTGACGAGAAAATAAACAAATTACATGTTCGATAGTTTTAATGCATTGAGGTATGCAAAGACATCAAGACTACTTCCTGAAAAAATTTCATTCAGATTGGTTAGTACTGATAATAAAAAGTTGGCACTGAATTATTACAAATACGTACAACCATTAAACTTTACCTACGCAATAAGGTTTTCCCTACTTGCTTGTATGAGGTTTCTTGTAATTTCAACACCAGGGTAGCCTTTTCTGAATAAAAATCCAATCACACACACTTCTAGAGGAGGAGCGGTGGTACGAATATTTGAGCCGCTGCTTATTTCTTTGGAGTTCTTTCATTGTGTTCCATAATATATATTTACACAGGAAACAAGCAAAGTAATTGATATCCAACGATTAACTACCAATTGTTTCGTCAGTTTTGCTGGAAAAAATGCTACTTGTTTCTCCCTATTTGAGTTTATGACAAGTTCGGAGTAAAAACGGATCTGTTTGATGGCGATAGAAATCTGGAAATATCTTTGGCGTCTTTCGGTGTGCCACAGTACCTTACACAATCAGTATTTCGAATATTTCTTAGACAGATTTGTAGATAACTGAAAACCCGGAGTTACCCGGATTTTTAAATTACTTTTTAAAGCCTTAGTCTGATTGATTGACTTTTTAAAATCAAATGTTTGTAAAGCCATGTGACCAAACCGCAGTGGTCATCAGTCCCTAGACTGACAAACTACTTAAACTAACTTATGCTAAGGGCAATTGTTTGGAGTTACAAGTGCTTGTATTTTTGGGGTTAGGCGGGTTGCTATTTTTAGGTTATTGCAGTGTTTATCGCTATTTGCCTCTTGTTGTTTGGCCCTTTGGGCATCTAAGTAATCCAGAAGTTTCTTTGGGCTTGTCACCGTCCACACTGCCGTAGATACCCCAGTTCATGGACGTATTCAAAGGGAAGCATTGTTTACCTCTTTCTCCCCCCCTCCCCCTCTCTCTCTAGGGTGTTTCACTAAGTGTGTTTGCCTCTGTAACTTATAAAATAATAGGTTATGGGAAATTTTAATGCGGTAGGTCAACACAAGAAATGTTACACTTTCTGCGGAGCTATGAACATAGTTTATTGTATCATTTTCCAAAGAGTCACATCAAATATATATATATATATATATATATATATTTTTTAATGGAACAATAGTTTTTTCTGTCGTTCATTGGATTCGTTGAAACCAGCTGCGTCCCAATCAATTTAAACTACATTCCTATGGTGGTCATGAGACAGTGGGCCGTGCCCCAGGGGATAGCCACTCGGCCAGTCAGTTACGCTATCGCAGCCTCCGCCCCCGGAACTTTGAAGGGTTGTAGCTCCCAAACAAACAGTGATAGGAATGTAGTTTAAATTGATTTGGACGCAGCTGGTTTAAACGAATCCAATACACGATAGAAAAAAACTGTGAGGGACAGTGTTGTTCATTCTAGTTGCATGAACGTACGGATGGCTGGGGCTGTACACACACACGCTACTTGAGGTGTAGGAAAGTTTCAACCGAGATACCCCTCTCCTCTCCATAATCACCCGGGTTTTTATACAGTGGTATTGTTATTGATTATTTTAAGCGCCTGGTGTTGTTTGAACAGAGACCATTGTGTGTGTTGTTAGAGGTGTCAATTCCTCAGAATTGAGATTTGTTGCTACATACCTCTAGGTTATGCTCAATGACCTTGAGCGGTAGGGTGTGATATTTTAAATGTTTGTATCTGACTGAAAATTTTCATAACCAGTCGTCCTGTGATTTTTGTTGAACTCCAGATGCTAGTGGTGTGTCACTCTGGTCTTCCGTGCTTCCTTAAGATGAATACCCGCATGATAGGCTTGGTAGGAAGAGGTGTTTAAGTGGTCAGGCAAATTGTGTATGGAAGAATGTGATTATAGTATGATAGCTTGTCGAATGGAAAGAATATGTGATTCCTGTACATATTTTATGTATGGTTCACTTCTAGCCAAAATAAATTTTCCTGGTAAATTTACTCCAGCCTTCAAGGTATTTTGAGTCGGGGTTGTTGTTACGAACTTGTGCACATGGGAAGCTGGTTGTACAAGGTGAGTCTGAAAAGTTCGGTGAATGGTCCTATATTTTACAAACCACGCTGGGGAGTACGGGATGCCCGTGCAAATGCATTAAGGGACATCCGAACAAGCGCCACCTATCGCGTAATGCAATGCAGTGAAGAGGTGGTACACGCTGAGACGCAGCTAACAGGGTTACTGTGAGAACTGGTGTCATTGCAATGAAATGGAGAAACACGTACGTGAAATTTGAGTGTAATGACGGAAGTGATTGTAGGATACTGAATAAAAATGCGCCAGGGTCAGCTGCCACAAAAGCATTCCACACCGAAATAAAGTATCATTAATAACTATCGTTGTTGCCATGCTTAAATAAGTACATATTTGTTGCAAAGAACAGACATATACAAGTGAAAAAATTCTGGCTGTCAGTACTGCTTCCACACTTTGCACTGGTTGGATGTCAACCATACCCGATCAAGTATTGTCAAAACTTTTAAAGAAGGTATAGACACTCAAAAGTGTGGTTTCGTTAAACACAGGAGTGACAGAAGAAGAAATATCTCAAACCATACTAGGTAGAAAACTGAGATTTATTTATTTTTTTGCGTGTACTTCAAGGGAATTGCAGGATAGGTCATCGGAAGCTTCATACTTGGGACAGCTAAGTGCCATTAGTGAGGAATTTTGTTTCAGTATATACAGACAAATCATACAAGGCAAAAAATTTGGTGTTCTTGGACGAAGTACTTGTTGTTTTATCACTTCGATTTGTGCATTTAAATGCTGAACTCACTTTAGGCATATTTCATCAGCAAATATTGTATTGACAATACACACTAAATACAATATAAACTAAATACAACACTTCAAGCTCAACAACAACATACGATAGGCATACTCCTCTCAAGTGTACTGACCATCAAAAATATGGCGGCCGAGTTTACAGAAGTTTCCGCAAAAAGCGCTGTAACTCGTGTGTTAGACACTCTGTGAAATTTAAGCTCGTTGGGAAGGACATATCTTTGAAGAGTGCGAACAATAATCGTTGGTGGCATGGATAACCGTAACAGAGATGTAGAAGTAGTAAGTCTGTGTCGAGTCGTCAGAGTGTACAGTACTGGCTGCCGGAGTGAGCAGTCTGGTAACCAACACGACTGTTATAGCATTATATTTGAATAATTTTTAAGAATATGAGGTCTTATAATTTGTAATTCATTTGAAATTATTGTTGATGAGTTTTTATTTGTTTTTCGCTCTTCTTTGATTTCGTTGCAGGTAAATGTTGATTCATCAGTGAACAGAATACACGGAAGTAATCTATTGTTGGCAGTGATCCATTGACAGAATTCTTGCGCGCAGCAGTATCTCCTTCATGCAGATGTTGTGCACTCTGCCAAAGAAATCGATACGGACCTTCATCGAGTACTGTGGCCATCATTCCTCTTTATGGAATACCAAGTTAGGCAGCAATGTTTCTAGAGCTAGAAGTTGGGGTGCGTAACACTACTTAAGAAATGCTCTGAACTTCATTAAGACGTTGTTGCACGGGAGGTTCCGAGACAACATTTGCGATGGGTAGCGTACCATGTTCACGTAATCTGTGAAACACCCTGGCATCTGGTGCTCTGCGACACGGGAATCCTTGTTGGTATTCTCATACAGAACCTCTGAAATTCCTATTGGATTAATCGAAGACAAACATCATGTCAGTAGACTCTGCATGTGAGAAGAAGCGTGGCATTTTCACTACACTAAAATGTACTCCTTATTCACGAAAGGTGAATTACGACACTATAATTGTGGTGGACGAATGATTTGGACAGGAGTCAATAATATCGTACGGACCGCTATGTCTTTCAGAATGGCGCTTTGCGTACTCAAACGTATAGAGACGAAATCCTTCGACCTTTTGTTGTGCTGTACGCCATATGAGATGGATTCCAGTTGACGACGACGACGCGACCGAGCGAGATGGCGCAGTGGTAACACACTGGACTCGCATTCGGAAGGATGGTGGTTCAAATCCAACCTTCCTTGATTTCCCTAAATCACTCCAGGCAAATTCCGGGATTGTTCCTTTGATAGGGCACGGCCAATTTCCTTCCACATCCTTACCCAAACATTCCGAGCGTAAGCTCCGTCTCTAATGACTACGCTGTCGACGGGACATAAAACTACAAGCTTCCTTTCTTCTTCCAGTTGACGATAATGTTCGTCCCTACAGACCTACATTGGTAGACAGCATGCTTGAAGCTGAGGGAATTGAACGAATGGAGTGGCCAGTTTATTCACCAGATTGAGCACCGGAACGGTTGTAGAGCAGCGTATTGCAAAGAATAGCCAAATATCCCTCAAGAAAAGATTGATAACCTCATACGGTTCATGCCACACTGGTGCGCAACTGTATTGCTGTTCGAGGTGATCTCACACCATATTATAGGGCAAAGAGGATGACATTTCACTATTATGGTAGTCCCATGGTGCCTCACTCTAAGTAAGCCCCCTGTAAACCTCAAGCAAACTATTGAGACAGCTAAATATCATATTATAACACACACAAATTGCAATTGTAACTAATATCTGACTGAAATACTTTTCTGTGTGTATACTGAATATGATATCTCACCTGATTCCCAAGTTGTTTTGAGCAGTGTATATAGTTTGTTTCAATTCCAGCGTTCTACAGTGTTCACCTCTGTAACTTACAAAATAATAGGTTAAATTTATTGCGACAGGTCTACGTACGAAAATTCAGACATTCGCGAAGCCATGGTAAAAGATTATAGGGTTATTTGACGGAGGGTTACAGAAAATAGTTTTTATATCAGGAAGCAAGTAATCCAGCTGTGAATAAATCACTTTAAATCACAATTCTATCACGTTTAGTTAGGAGCTACAACCTTTCAAATTTTCAGGGTATGATACCACAGGCTGTACATAACACATTGCACATTCTAAAGGATCTGTAGATAAGTTGTAACTTTGCTGGTGCCACGAAGCGACTAGCTTATTCGATGCGCTATTAGACTGCAATCTGGCGCCATTCACAAAATTATAAGCGACGAGCCGAAGAACTCAAACAGAATTCAGTTAGCCCAGTTTATTGACATCGAATGAGAATGTTATTCACTTACGAGTACGTTGAAATGTTGCTGATGCTCGGTGAATGCCGACATGATGGCAATGACACGGCGTTTGATTTAAGATGTCCTATACGTTCTTACGTGCTCAACAGCGTCTTTGTGAACAGTCAGTTTGAAAAAGCGTAGCAGTAAGAGACGAAGGCCTGTAGAATGCGAGGAGCTGTAGATGTTTGTTTTAGCTGCAATGTAACACGATCAGAATTGGGGAGAGAAGGTATTTCTGGCATACCTTGACAAAAAGAAGGGATCAATTGATATGACACATTCTGAGAGCCGGCCGCGGTGGCCGAGGGGACTGAGGCGCTTCAGTCACGGTCTGCACGGCCACTACGGTCGGGGGTTCGAATCCCCCCTCGGGCATGGATATTTGTACCGTCCTTAGTTGTAGGTAGTACATAAGTAGTTTGTAAGTTTAGGGACTGATGACCCCGTAGTTAAGTCCCTTAAGCTTAACAAACATTTGAACATTCTGAGACATTAGGGAATCTTGAATTTAGCATTGTATGGAAGTGTGTTGTGGGGTAAAATAATCGCAGAGGAAGATCAAGAGACAAATACAGTAAGCAGGTTCAAACGGATGTGGGTTGCCGTTCTTATGAAAAGATGAAGAAGGTCGCACAGGATAGAGTAGGGTGGAGTACTGCATCAAATCAGTCTCCACACAGCATTGAAAAAAACAACAACAACAATACATATCACGATCGCTCTATCAGCTTACGAGTCGTCACTACAGTTACTGGTATCAGCATTACATTTGTCTAGCGTCGAGTACAGGGTCACAGGTTCCACCACAGACATATAGTACTAGACTGGCTAACTTACCTCTCCGACTGAAGCTGGACGCCGCCATCTTACCTCACGTCAAAAAATTTCCGGCTGGTACTACTATTTTATTTTGACACGAAATGACGTTGTAAGCTTTAGTAATTGGTTTAAACATGATTTGCATTTGAGCTAATGCCTCCGTAGCACCACAATAATTATTCTAATTATTGTGGTTAATTATTATAATTATTGTGGTATTGAACATGTCAATCAAAGACATATTCCACACTGCGGACTCCAAAAAACAACCCTCCGTAGTAGTTGAATTTTACATGCACATTGCAGAATCGTATTATGAGAAGAACATTTTACGATTAAAGCAGATTGTAGTTGTCGGAAAAACAGCCAGATACATAAAAATGCGTTCAAAAAATGTTCAAATGTTTGTAGAACTTATGGGACTTAACTACGGGGTCATCAGTCTCTAAGCTTACAAACTACTTATGAACTAGCTAAGACTAAGGACGGCACAAATATCCATGCCCGAGGGGGAATTCTAACCTCCGACCGTAATGGCCGTGCAGACCGTGACTGGAGCGCCTCAGTCCCCTCCGCCACCGCGGCCGGCTAAAAATACGTCTTAACCTCGAAAAGTAGCACATTCATAACGGTCATATTATCGAAATAAATGCCTAAGTTGATCGAAACTGGTAACAGATTGATCAAAATAGCAAACTAATGCGATTTCTTATTGTATCAAAATAGGTGGTAGTTTTCGTAATAACACTAAATGAATTAATACTTGTTATGAACGATAAACAACACATTTATAACACAATTACCATCGAAAGAAAAGTGTATGTTGATTGAAACTTTTAACAAACTAATAAACACACTGAGTCATTACTGGATGTGTGAAAGCAGACTAAAGTTCGTATGGACACTTGTTATTAACATCTAAAAGGACTTCTATAACGAGCACACTTCTCAAAGAAAAGCAGACGTTGACAAACTTTAAGCAGAATAATGAACACAAAATTACTAATTCAGTGCTGTTCCTTGTGCATAAAACAGACTCATGCCACTTAGCAAACCTGATTGATTGTTGACTTTATAAGCTATACCAGTTGGTCTGAAAAATTTCTGCAAGTAAGTTGAAATTGTGTTTGACATAAATTTAAAATTACATGGTAACAAAAATATTCAAATGTTTGTAGAGCTTATGGGACTTAACTACGGGGTCATCAGTCCCTAAACTTACAAACTACTTATGAAACCCATATTTACGTAACATGTAAGTCTTCATAAAAACACCCATACAAAATCATTAATGCCAAATGCTTGGTCCAATCTCTAAAACTGTGCTATATCAAGCACATCTGAAGAAACTAAAGCAGGACAATTGAAGACCGGCATACCACCCGTACGATTTGACGAGTGACGTCATATTTTAAGTTACAATCAAGTTCATAGACTTTATTTGGGAATACTAACTGCTACCAAATCATGATTCAGAGAAGTACATCAAGAATCAGTCACTACATGGGTGTAGCAGTTTGATGTAGGTAATGTAAATAACTTCCATTCCAATGAAGGCATTGGCCAAGGCCTATGGTTGGTATCCACATCTTCAATTATGTTCAAAAAATGTTCAAATGTTTGTTAAGCTTATGGGACTTAACTACAGGGTTATCAGTCCCTAAACTTTCAAACTACTTATCAACTAGCTTATCCTAAGGACGGCACAAATATCCATTCCCGAGGGGGAATTCGAACCCCCGACCGTAGTGGCCGTGCAGACCGTGACTGAAGCGCCTCAGTCCCCTCGGCCACCGCGGCCGGCTTCAATTATGCCACCAAAGCTTCTCAAAACAGGGAAATCCTGACTCTATGGTTACTCATCGCTGTGTATTAAATCATACTGAACAATCATTTTACTACTGTGAAAAAATAAGCAGAGGCATCTTTTTCTAGTACTTCCGTTTATTTACTTTTAAAATTATATATACTGTATACACAAACATACAAAAGAAATTATTGAGGTCCATTTACAAGTGTTTAAAAATTGTCAGTCTGTTATATACTGATCTATTATCAATTTTTTTCTCATTCAAAGTTTTTGTCATATGGCGAATGCGAACCTTCATATATTGTTCAGACATTGCCTTGAATAGGTTACAAATATGTGTGTCTAATGGGTTTAAGTCTAGAACATGGGAGTTCAGGCAACAAAATAAATTAAGATGATATACCTGTGTTGCAACTTGGAAGAGTATGTTGTAACTGAGAACTCTGTGCAAATTTGCTTGAGATTCGCTAACAGCAAGTTCCGTCATTTTGCACACTTTCACAACATCTTTTGATGGTATAAACAAGCTATCCTTGTTTTTAAAAGACAGAAACTCCTAAGTAGCATCGGTCTGCACAACTGCATTAACACAGTCAGTATACTTAAGGATCCTAACAATTTTCTTAACCACAAAACCAGCAATGTACTCAATGATATTTTCTAAAAGCAGGGACAGGATAACGCTAACTGAACAGTAATCATGGTCAGGGACATTACATTCAGTTTGAGTTTCAAGAAATGGTGAGGTCTGCAAGTTGTCGTAGCTGCTTACAAACAGAATTATCTTGTGATAGACAGTTCCCGGTTTTCCTGCATTTGTTTCATTCTTAGTGACTAATCTCTTAAAATGTAGACTTAAAGTGCAAGCATTTTGGATTCACAATCAAGCCACCGCGTTGCCTTATTAGCCCAAAGAACAATTCAAAATGATCCTGCCTATGTTTGTCAGAAAACTCTTGACTTCATGTGATCTTACATACAAATTAAAGCACGAACACTATGCAGACATACTTTAAGACCCAAGAAACCAACCTTTCTGTTGCTGTGAATTATTTTTAATTGAAATTCCTTGTCTACTTAAAGTGTGTCATGAACAAATTTCTGTCAGAAAGGTGCGTTTTCTACAGTAAGAGATGCCTTGTAACCTCTGCCAAATTTACTAGACGAGTTAAGAAAATCAAAAGCTTTATCAATTATAGTAATGAATTTCACACTTTCTTGACACCCACGAAATTTCTTCAGACCTAAATGTCTGTCACAGAATTGTAGTGCCTCAGCTATGGAATTGCTTAAGGTCTGGACAGCTAATCGTACACGCATTTTATTTTTGTACTGGAGCATATGTTTACTTCTTAACTTATTTGCTAGATGCACACCTTCAGCATGCCATTTTGGCAGTTGGAAGGCAGTCACTGTTGATTTCAGTTCCAGTGTCAAATAACCTACAACCCTACCATTAGAAAACTCTACATGCCATCCATGCTTAGAGCCACTTATGGTACTATACCGTTTTTTTTGCATTCTTTTGCTTTCGCATCAAGTGCACTAAAACATTCTAGGCTGATACCTTGGCTGGTAAAGGAAAGAAAGAAGAAATTTGGAGAAGGAATTAAAGTTCAGGGGGAAGAATTAAAAACATTGGATTTTGCCGACGACATAGTAATTCTGTCAGATACAGCAAAGGACCTGGAAGAGAAATTGAACGGAATGGACAGTGTGCTGAAAGGTGCATATAAGATGAACATTAACAAGAGCAAAACTAGGGTAATGGAGTGCAGTATAAGAAAATCAGGTGATGCTGAAGGAATTAGATTAGGTAACGAAGCAATAAAGGAGGTAGATGAGTTTTTTTTACTTGGGCAGTAAAATAACAAATGATGGTCGCAGTACAGAGGATATAAAATGCAGAATGGCAATGGGTAGAAAAGCATTATTGAAAAAGAGAAATTTGTTAACATCGAATATTGATTTAAGCCTAAGGAAGTCCTTTATGAAGGTATTTGTATGGAGTGTTGCCTTGTATGGGAGTGAAACATGTACGATAAACATTGCGGACAGAAAGAGGATTGAGGCTTTTGAAATGTGGTGCTACAGAAGAATGCTGAAGATTAGGTGGGTGGATCACGTAACTAATGAGGTACTGGACAGAATTGGGAAGAAAAGAAATTTCATACCTTGACTAAAAGAAGGGATCGCTTGGTAGGACACATTCTTAGACATCAAGGAATTGTGAATTTAGCATTGGTGGGAAGTGTGTGGGGTAAAAAGCGCAGAGGAAGACCAAGAGATGGATACAGTAAGCAGATTCAGACAGATGTAGGTTGTCGTTCTTATGTGGAGATGAAGAGGCTTTCTCGGGATAGGGTATTGTGGAGAGCTGCATCAAACCAGTCTCCGGACTGAAGACCACAACAACAACAACCTGGTTAACAGTTAAGTTTCATGTACCAAGATCGGATTGTTCTTGGTAACGGCAAAACATTATTAAATTTCATTCTAATAAAATCATACTCTTTAGGAGACAAATAATGTAAAGTTATAGTAAATAACCTTAAATCAGGATCATATTTTATGCCTGGTTTGCTTACATGGCTTTTACCATTCTGTGCTGATTTTTCCAGCAAATAGCAAACATCTGACAGTAACGAATTCCTTAGCATTTCCACACTATTTTCATTAATTATCTTATCTTTGAGAAGTAAATCAACAATTTCACTGTCTGATTGTATTCGCCTCTCATTTCGTACAATTTTCTGCTGTAGCACTTTTTTTTTCTTTTTACTCTAGTTAACTGCGTAATTTTTTCCCTCAACTCTTCCATCGGTTTCCTTTTGCGTGCTGACTGATCTGCTACATCAGGCTCTTGGCAACTCGACAAACTGCTATCACACAATTATAAAGTATATCAGTAGCTGCTTCACGAACAGGATGTTTCCTTGAGACAGTTTTCTTATAATACGATGGATACGAAAGAAATACAGAAGGAACTGCTCCTTCTCGAAGCCTTGGTGCCTGTCCAGTTCAATCCTTGTCTTCTTCACGAAAGTTATGCGAACAAACAACTGAAGCATTTGTAGGTGGCCAGTTCTTCCTCCGAATTGCTTTTACCCAAGCATTCCTCAGCTCTTTCCTTTTGGAAATCTGAAACATCGTAATAATACGAGATAAGAGACAATAACTATACAAGTAACAACGAAGTGTGTGAGCCAGTAGTTAAAGATACATTATTAAGCTACTTCAGTCGCTGCTACATCTATTACAACGCTTAAAATATACAAGAACTATTCAAAAATTCGCGATGCTTCATGTAAGACAAACTGTACTGTAAATATTTAAACTTACATACTTACTCATAGATTGAAACATGTTCCTTTCCTTGTATCTTTCGTTTGCTGTACGAATTGACCATTATATTAAACTCTAAACATAGCGTAGTTAGGTTAATTCGTCAGTATTTTAAGACTGCTTTCGGTAATTACACACACCACTGCCAACACGATTTATAGTATACAAATATGGCGGCGAAAGTTCAGTGACACCAATCATTCTGTATACGGCATTGCCAGTCTAGGATTATACGTCTGTGGGTTTCACCCGCAGCGGCAGTCACTGACCCAGGAGATGTATCGGAAAGACTGAGAGTTACTTTATGCGAATGGCCCAGGTGTAATTTCACTCTCGGATCCTAGAAGTTCGCGGAGGAGCCCACTTCCACAAATTATTGTGTAGTGAACCACTGTAAATGTATTACTGGGTCACCGAACATCAACATCAGCGGTCTATTAATCTATAGTTTGGAATCCTTGGGGCGAAACCATCAGCCCATACTGCTTCAAAGGTGCTCTGTCAGGTGGGATGTTTCGAGCTTTTAGTCCACAATTTGGATGCTCTCCTTGAACTTGCTAGACGTATGTGAATGCAACACGATGGTCACCTAGACCACTTTGCGGGTAATGTGGAAGAAATGATTAACAGATTCCTTGGAAGATCATTGGCGTACCGTGGTCCTCAACAATGGCCTTGCGACTTTCCTGTCGGTTCTCACCAATAAGGCTTGGGCATTACATAACTCGGGGTAGTAAAAGTTTATGGCTCGTTGTCTCTTTTCATAGGGGTGAGTTGTGTATGTCAGCTTCTATACCAAAACAGCTACCCAATCTGTTCAAACAAGATCAATAATTAATTTGTAGTTTAGCGAGTCTATCAATCTGCATATGATGACGCGAAAATATGTTTAAGATACACAAATTAAATCTCTGAATGACCAACAAAATGGATTCTAAGATAAAGAAGTGATTCACTCACGAAGTAATTCTTTATAAATGGAGTTTATTACTGTTATTAGACATGAAACGCGGAGGTGGTCCTACTTTATGCATCCGTAAATAACTAAATATTTCCCCAACTATTGTTCATGAGAGGCACAATAAGTATCACAAGCACTCGATAGTAAAAGTTTCAAATTATCACTCGTAAATTAGTGTAGTCCATCGAACGTTGCAGTTCCAAATTAATCCATGGTTAAAGGATTTGTCATAAAACACAGTTTGTAATCACACGAGTACACGGTAGCTGAATTATCACAGTTCCACAGCCCTACTACCGTGCATAGTTTATCACTTTTCAAGCAGAGACTAAGTTCTGCAGTCACAGTCCCGTAAATGTTTTAAGTCCCCACATGCCTATCTCTTCAAATCACAAGTTCGTAACGTGGCTTTAGACTGCCCAGCGTCACAACCTTTCACCACCACGTCCAAGTTACGAGTCCCTTCCCAAGCGTTCGAAAGCGTGCTCTACCTGCTCTCAAAATTGTATCCTTCCGCGCATCCTAACGCCTCATCTTTAAAATACAATTTCCCTTCCAAAATAGTATACATTTGAATATCACAGAATTAAATGCTTTGACCACCTCCCTACAAATATTGTTTACATTTAACAAACAAATATGTATTTAACAATACTAAAAAACGGTTGAGACTGAAACTCTTTGCTCAGATAGCCATTAAGCGTAGCGTCTCACTGTTCAAATATACTGTCGCCGTCGAAATATAGTTACACAATTAACATTTAATTTAACATGGATTTTTATGTAAATATATTCAGTTCTTGTTCACAAATACATATAATTGTTTATACATAAATGATCTGCTGCATATCTACTATTTTTAGTCGCCCATGAAATATTTAAGTGGCAGTCTGCACGAAAAGAACTTTACTAAGAATAATATTAAATATAATAAAATACACATATAAATGCAATACGCATTGCTGGGTTCATGTTTTAGGTTTCTGGGGTGGAATCTATGTTCTGACACAAGAATGTTACTACCTCAACGAAAAGCAGAACAAGAGAGTAAAAGAAAGTTTATTGAAAGAATAAGGAAATAACGTGGTATGCCTTTTAAGATAGGTAGCGTGGTACAAAGCTGCTATTTGCTTCTTAAATTGTTACTGATAAACACTGCATATCAATAATTGTAAACATAAGTCTTATAATATTATTATTATAATAATACTGAAATTTGTATGCTTTTTATCTGTAAGGGATACTGAAATTGTAATTACGGCGTTTGATTCTCTCAAGTCTCCTGAATCCATTCATATAATGATATGTGCCGTATTATCATTTCCTGATTTTATATGGATTTTTAGAATAATGTGTGTGGCTATATTGTATTTCAGTTGCATTCTGGGTTAGCCGCCCTTGTTGATGCAAAAGCGTTGCTTCCTGTTTCCGACCACATTAGGAAAAACCAGACTACCTACTGTAACCCCAACACCCTGGCAAAACCCGCAATCACTGTGATATCACAACATGAGTTAAGACCAATACATTTCGTCTTGTGGGGATATCTAAAGAATCATGTTTATGCCACTACGCCTACAACTCCAGATCATTTAAAATGGTGCATCGCGATAGTTTGTGACTCCATGACAGCGGGTCGTCGTTACATCTCGTCCGCAGACCCTATAGAAGGGGCATTGCGTTGTGTTTGCAGGTACATGAATACACATTCATATCAGTATTCCACCGCCGGAACATTGTAAGCGTACGCTTACATCTTTGACTGTCCGAATAATATCGATTGTCGATCACGTGCGAGGAGTCGAGTTTAAAAGTGCAGCGTTGTGCGTGGCGGAGAGCTGGCAGTAGAGCTGGGTTGGAACATGTCTCGAACTGTTCGAACAATTTACGTGATAGCTCGGGAAATGTTCGAACATTCGACCACGACGCTATCTAGCAACGTCAGGAGGTACTATCTCTACCATTTACAAAGATGATATCTTTACTGTGCTGTGCCGTATACGATTTATAACGAAGATAGGGTGTCAGTGTACAATAGGGATTGATAAGTGTGAAATTTCGACTATAGTAGCTTCTAGGATTCAGGTCATAAGTAAAAACAGTAGCGAATATAGGCTATAAGTAAACGATAGCAATCGCGATTTAAAATTCTAGTCCTGCGATCTAGGGACGCCTGTTGATACTACGTACACAGCTGCTCGTGGGCCTTTTATTCAGAGGTCGCAATCAGTTTATTATATTTTCATTATTGGGTATTAAATTTCTAATATTTTCCCTATTTCATCTCTTTTTTAATCTTGTTTTCAAGGCGGTTAAAAGGTGGTAACATTTTTATGTCACTGTACCATATGAACAGGGACTGCAATGGTCATTTGCAACCTGTCTCTTATAATCACATTAAATGTAATTTCTACTTAAGAAGGATTCACATTTTTTTCCTTTGAATGTTAGCCGTCAGTAATGAGGTGCAGTAGTTCTGTTCTAGTAGCAGATTGTTTATCAATGGATCATATCTTTCAGTGACTCCACACACGTTACGTACAGCATGCACTGTTTTAAACAGAATATGCAGTTTTTCATAGTGTTGACCTTCTTTTACTTTACATGTAGTTGTACTTTCTATGAAATTAGTTCTGAGCAAAGCGATAGCCCGGTAAATTCAAAATTTCCCGCGTAACGTTGGCAGATACGCAGCGCCAGTCATTTATTATCTGAGTGTTCGAACAGTTCGATACTGTATAGAGTTCTCCGCTGTATCGGGAAATCCCGAACATGTTCGAACGAGAGTATCATTAGCCCAGCCCTAGCGAGCAGATCTAACTGCAGCAGTGGTACGAACGAAGTGGTTATTATTGAAGCTGGTGCAACTAATTGAAGAGTCATTCTTACTGATGAGCCACGCTAAGCTATCGTGTATCTTTACAGTCAGTGGAATGCGTACTTCTGTCAAAGTGTGCGCTAATGTGTGTCGTGTCGTCCAGAGAAAGAATGAACCGCGTCGCGACGGTAACGGTCTTATATATGGATTGGATCTAAATGAAGAGTATCTGACTAACGTGGGATTTTGATCTCGTATAATACAAACTTTCGTCGCAACCGTGACATCAAGATTATCGGGCAACCGCGTCGCGATCGGACGTGTCGAACTGGCAACGATTGCTGTAAATGAAGTTGGACTGCCATTGCACGTGAATAACATATTAGGTTAGCATATTGTGTAGTATGTGCTAATACCTCAAGCTATTCTTTATTCTGGAACAGGACAGTCAATTACTCGCTTGGTACTGTTGATTTGGGACGATGTGTGAACCTTCAACCTGTCTGTTATTCTCTTTGTGTTATTACAGTGCAACCAAATATTATTGCATGAATTCAATACACTGAGTCAAAGCTGAATTAACGTGTGTTAATGAATGAGAAATCTTTATTGACGATATTGCATCAGAGAGAAGTGCTTAGCCTAGAAGAAAAGTATATCAATGGCTCAGGGGAATAATGTGGGCATGCACACGGTCAGTTCCAACTAAGAATCCACCCACAACCATTTAACGGTCATTATCAAAGCAACATTTCATAACTAACGCAATATATATACAAATAATTATTTCCCCGAGCACATTACATGGCGACGTGTTTCCAGGACCTGCAATTTTCGGATGCGAAAGACTGCCGGATGTGACTATTAATTGTGTTTACAGACAAAAAAAAATAGACAGTAAAAGTGACAATCAGTGAGAAAAAGTTGTTTTCTTTTAAAATAAAAAACAGTGCTTTATTATTATAAACAGTGTATCTAAACTGGATTGTTGTGTGACGTCAGCAGACTGTACGCTCGACGATCCAAAGAGTTTGTTTCCAAACATGTCACTCTGCCTACTGAATGAAACGTGTGTTGAAAGTCGTACCTGCGATGCTGGGGCCATCTAGTTGCAACTTGATAAATCTCTGGTGTGCGCGGCATCTAGTGGCGCCGCAATCAACTACATCCTCAGCAGTCAACAACGGATCACTGAGGCAGCTGGACGGCGTTTAATGCTGCGTTCCGACACGCTGTGGGCCGAGACAGATGCAGCCACCGGTGGCCGACGCATGAAGACGACGTAAAGTAAGTGCACCGCTGCTATGCTTAACTTGTGCAGTAAAGGATTAAAAGACAATGTTGATAGGAAATATTGAGACTATTTCATAAGTTAGTGGTCAGTTCATTAATTAAGCAGATGATTACGATTACCATTATTGAGCTTTATACTAACTTTTGGGATTAGTACAGTTAATGCATGGAACTAGAGTAAGGCATAATGAGTTTGTAAAAATTACTGTAAAAATACTGTTGCATATGTAATTAAGAAATTGGTGTGGTCTTAGGCAATATCAATGTGCTCGGTAGTAAATGTCATCGTACTCTTCTATAAGTAACTTGATAAGTTACAAACAGGTATTACGAAGCCATTAACGGTCAGTTAAGCACTTTACTTACAAATATCTTCAGCAGTGTTGCTAATTTATCAGACACTAACTGATTGTCACTCAAATGTTCAAATGTTTGTAGAGCTTATGGGACTTAACTACGGGGTCATCAGTCCCTAAACTTACAAACTACTTATGAACTAGCTGAGACTAAGGACGGCACAAATATCCATGCCCGAGGGGAAATTAGAACCACTGACCGTAGTAGCCGTGCAGTCTGTGACTGGCGCGCCGCAGAGCGCTCGGCCAACGCGGCCGGCTCATTGTCTCTTCTGAGGTTAACTATTGCTGGTATTTTTAAACAGTGTGTGTATTTGTAGCATACCAGCCACTACACGAACTGTTGCTTGCATGTCACGCTGCATGCAACGCCACAGATGTACTGTTGCTTGGTGTTTTTTTTTTTTTTTTTTTTTTTTTTTTTTTTTTTTTTTTTTTTTTTTACGTATATTCAGCTTGTGTTTTCTTGAACTGCTTAACTTTGTGTGTATTTTACATGCTTTTCAGCGTTGAACTGGGTATCATATTGCAGTGTATTGTCATTTATGTAAATTTATTTGTGTTTAGTGGGCACGTGTGAACGATATACAACATGTCAGGACAGGAAATCAATGTTGACTCGCAGATTAGGAATGAAGAAGGGAATGTTGTAGACGATAATGAGTTGGTGATAGATAAAGGGTGTAATAACAGCATTAATGCAACTGGAGACTCTGGTATAGGAGACTGTAGTGTGTCAGTAATTATGGGGAGCCCTAATGCAGAGTCGTCACCGATACTGGACACACCTAAACGAGAAGTACATTGGTCAGAGAAGGATACCGGCATACAATCAATGTTGAGCCAGTTACGTGAACTAATTCTACACACCAGTGAACAGACTAATCGGAAATTCGAGGAGGCCAATCAGGATAGTGATCAGAAGTTCGACTATCTTAAATGGGAAATTAATCAAACATTTGATCAGAAGTTTGAAGAGATTAGCAAGGAACTTGCTGCAATTAACGATGCCGCTGCTGGGAAGGTAAATGAACTTGCAGCCCGCTTAGATGAATGCATCAAAAATGTTGAATCGTAGATGTCAATACGTAGCTGCGAGGTGGAGATTGTTAAGCAAGAACAGGGCAAAATTGTACATCATGTGGGAAAGGTTTGTGATGAAGTAACTAAGACGAAATCACATGTTGAAAAGGTGAAGCAGGAGCTTGAACAAAGACTGAAGTTTGAAATGTAAACTATTTTATGCACTGAAGGTACGATAGGGCTAGATGCACAGATAATGAGCTTGAAGAATCCGGAATCACTTCTCAGTCTTGGGAACTTTAGAAACTTTGACCAAAAAGGCATCTAAAAGACTATCTAGATCAGTTTAAAGGAGTGTTACTGGAATTATGGGATGAAAAAAGGAAGATCCGCTTTGTTGCATCATTGCATCAAGTATGGAAGGTGAAGCTGGTACATGGGGTATGAGGATCGGACAGAGATGCAGAACATATGCAGATTTTGAAGGAGAGTTTTTGAAGCAATATTGGTCTATGCGAAAACAGGATGATGTTCGAAACGAGTTATACCAAGGCAGTAAGTTTGACAGGGGACGAGATGGGAGCCTAAGGAAATTTTTCCAAGAATATTACGAGAGGAATCTGTACTTAGATGAACCCATACCGACGATGGGAATAGTATCGTTGATTTTAGGCAAGATGACGAGTGGTGAGCAAGACAAGTTACTTGCATTGCTGACAGACGACGTGGAGGCGGTAAAGTCAGCCTTAAGTCGGCTAGACACATTGTAAGAACAGAGAAGGTTCGACGAAGGAGGACGTGAGAGACGGATAATGATGACAGGAACGGGGATGGACGCGCAAGCGATGATGGACGGTACAATCACTGGCGCTGAAATAAGAACAGGAGAGATGGACATGGCTTTAGAGGACGCGGTAGCTTCCGTGGTGGACATGTTGGTCATGGTTGACATAGTCCAGAACGTTCATACAGTCGTGATGACGCATCGGACGAGAGATGAAGATCGGACAATCAGGATTCAAACTAGGATGCGTTCCTGATGCGGTCCGATAGGGAACGAATGACATAGGACCATCTGTTATGACTATACAGAAAGTTCATGGCTTTACAAATCTATCTGACGAGCTTGTGGAAGAGTGTGAAAGGGAGCCTGAAGATGTCGTTCAACCGATCATAGAGACGGAGGTATTTGGAACTAAGATTGGTGTTTTAGTCAGGCATCAGGTCAACGCTGCATCACAGCCGTATCTGACATGGTTAGTGTGGTCTCGCACAAGTCTGAAGTGCGCGCCACGTACTTTCGCCGTGCGCCGCCATGTAAGTACGGTGCGGCGTTCTTACGACATCGGCCACGAGCGCCCTCTGCTGCAACAGCGCCCTCTGCTGCAACACCGCTCGTGGCCTCCACTGAACTGCATCGGTCACTTGGCATTTGGACGGGCAACAGAATAGACTCTCCTCAGTAGGCAGGCTTCTACCTAGTTAAACTATGTGTCTGCATTCCACTAGCCTTCAGTTAACAAAGTTAAGTATTGTACTATTTCTGCTAAATATATATCTTGTACTAATCTAGCTCAGTGTTTCTAGTTTCTGCTATCCCACTGGCTGGTCACCTCAGGCTCTGTACCCGCACGCGCGTGCATCCTATTTCCCTGTGTCGGTCTCTCTACTCGCCCACCGACACCTAGGACAACCGGCGGCAACGAGACACAAAAGTGTCGACGAGGATGGTATACAAAAGTTAGAACAGAAGATCAGTATACCGACACTCCCAGTACAGGGAATATGTATTGCTGGTGCTATGGGCATGAAGGGCAAGATAGTTAAGGAAAAAAATACTACTTACAGTGAAGCTTACTGGGGAAGATTGCGAGTTATCTGCGCTTGTGGTGCCAGGGTTGTTTATGCTCTTAATTTTAGGTGTTGAATGGTTGTTGAAACAGAAGGCTCAATTAAACTTTATAAGAATTGTGTCGAGTTTGATGCAAATGGAAACAAGTTCGTTATTGGATTCAAAGGAAGCATTGACGTACGTGAAATGTTAGGGATGATTAAGCTGTGCTGTCTGTCAGATACTCTATCAATGTCTGAAGGTATCACAATAGCGGATTGTGTGTCGGTAAATAAGAAGCAATGGAGATTGGATGGAAAGAAGGATACTGAAGAACTGGATCGACACGTGGAAAAGAATCTTGAGTCACTGGAACAAGGAAGCTTAGAAGTGAGCAAAAGGCTAGCAGACACGTTGAGACGACATAGATGGGGTTTCTCGAGTGAACCAGGAGTAATTAAGACGTCAGAATGCGAAGTACAAGTGAGGCAACATGAACCATTGTTTGTGAAGCCGTATCCTATTCCACAGTCGAAACATGAAGCCATAGGAGAAGAAATTCAGAGTATGTTGAAGATGAAAATCATTGAGCGCTCTACTAGTCCATATAATTCTCCCTTGTTTGTGAGGAGGTGCTGGAAGATGTAGCGTGGTCTGGTAACATGTGCAGTCAGATTTTGGACTGCATTACGTGTTACCTTGTATCACATCATCTCTTTGCTTGTAGTCAACGTACTATGATTTATAAACATGTACAGTTTTGTATTTAGGTTCAGTGTTGTGTAGAATTTATATGGTATGGTGCTAGCTGCTGACTTGTGTGGGAGTGTTTCGGAGTGGGACGCCACTGACACGTAGCTGTTTTACTTGTCGTTTCATGTGTGGCGCGATGCGATGCGGCCCTCCTGGCTGACTCAGACGCCTTGGCAGTCGATCTCCAACAACGACGCCTGCAGCTACCATCGAGCGACACTGCACCATCGCACCTCGCCTCGTCATAGCGCTGATGTACGAGTCTGTGATAGGGTGTTGGCGGGTGAGGAGTGGGTAATCGGCCTTGCGCTGATTCAATGAAGTAGGTGTGCAGTGCAATCTCTTTTCATGTAGTTAGGTCTACGCACTAATTTGGACCACCTGCCCGCCGTGCGTGTGTAGTTTTTCTGTGTATATTGAACATTTTGTATCTTTGTATGTTTTTCTTTTAGGGACCAACTCAGGACATTGTTTACGTTTATACTCGACATGTACATCCTTGTTGTTGTTGTTATGGTCTTCAGTCCGGAGACTGGTTTGAT
Organism: Locusta migratoria; assembly: GCA_026315105.1. Classification (NCBI taxonomy): domain Eukaryota; kingdom Metazoa; phylum Arthropoda; class Insecta; order Orthoptera; family Acrididae; genus Locusta; species Locusta migratoria. The sequence continues at coordinate 468,028,234 of CM048745.1, read as the reverse complement.
GCAACTCTCCACCCTACTCTATCCTGAGCAAGCCTTTTCATCTCCTCATAAGAACGGCAACCCACATCCACTTGAATCTGCTTACTATACGTGTCTCTTGGCCTCCCTCTGCGATTTTTATCCCACACACGTCCCTCCAATGCTAAATCTACTATTCCTCGATGTCTAAGAATGTGTCCTACCAAGCGATCCCTTCTTTTAGTTAGGGTATGCCAAAAATTCCTTTTCTCGCCAATTCTGTTCAGTACCTCTTCATTAGTTATGTGATCTATCCACCTAATCTTCAGCATTCTTCTGTAACACCACATTTCAAAAGCCTCTATTCTCTTCCTGTCCACACTGCTTATTGTCCATGTTTCACTCCCGTACAAGGCAACACTCCACACAAATGCCTTCAGAAAAGACTTTCTTACACTTAAATTAATATTCGATGTTAGCAAATTTCTCTTTTTCAAAAATGCTTTTCTTCCCATTGTCATTCTGCATTTTATATCCTGTGTACTGCGACCATCACATGTTATTTTACTACCCAAGTAACAAAACTCATCCACCACCTTCATTGTTTCGTTACCTAATCTAATTCCTTCAGCATCGCCTGATGTTCTAAGACCGCATTCCATTATTTTTGTTTTGCTCTTGTTAATGTTCATTTTGTACGCTCTCTTCAACACACTGTCCATTCCATTCAACTGCTCTTCCAGGTCGTTCGCTGTCTCTGACAGAATTACAATGTCATCAGCAAAACGCAATGTTTTTATTTCTTCCCCCTAAACTTTATGTAAACAATTTGTTCATTTCAGTAACCTCATGGCTATGTAACTGTTTTGATATTGTTTATTCACATTTTTCTATAGTTTTACTGTATTTACTTGCCTTTGTAGTGGTTGCACTGTAAGGAGGAATTTTTTATTGTGTATATTCTTTTGATAGTTGCGCCATGCAGTTTAGGACTTGTCAGATGGTCTTATTAGTTGTGATTCGTTGAGTAATTGTGGGCGGTATGTACCCGCCCTTCCCGGTTACCACCGAGGCACTCTAAATTCTCTGTTTTCGGAATTCTGTTCCAGAAATCGAAAAACATTTTGCGCGGGATGTAAGCATACTGTTCGCTTGCATCTTTGACTTTCCAAATAATATCGATTGTTGATCACGTCCGAGGAGTCGAATTTAAAAGAGCAGCAGTTGTGCATCGTGGAGAGCGGGCAGATGCAGCTAAGTGCGGCAGTGGTACGAACGAAATGGTTATTATTGAAGCTGATGCAACTAATTGAACAGTGATTCTTACTGATTAGCCACGCTAAGCTACCGTGTATCTTTACAGTCAGTGGAATGCGTATTTCTGTCAAAGTGTGCGCTAATGTGTGTCGTGTCCAGTGGCGTAGCTATCATAGGGCTAGGCGGGGCAGTGCCCCGGGGCCCCCGATATCAAGGGGCCCCTCGGCCTCCGTGAGCAAAGTTCGGAAAAAGTTACAGTAGAGCGTCGTTTTTTTATTTTATTTATTTTTTTATTTTTACCTTCCCACCCAACCGTCCATCAATTCCCCCTCCCGTCAAACTATGCTGCCCACAATAGCCGCACTGGGTCAGAGGATGACGGAACATTGATTCCAGAGGGGCCTGCTGACAGGCCAAGCCGACAGTCGCTTGAGTACAACAATTGGCACACTCCAGTCGGCAGAAGTAGCGGCAGCATCAAAGCTGCTCACAGACACCTGCGTCTTCCAAGTGTTGCGGCGTGCCTCTAGGCGCAGTGTGAAGGATCGCACGACACAAAATACTGTATAAATACATTTATTGTACAGTACTTCTTATTGGCAAATAGAAGTGTACAGTTCGATTATACGAATAATCGGTTTTCCAAACATCCATGTCCCCCATTATACTTCGGATAATCGACGTTCTACTGTATATAATATTTTAGCTGAATGAAAGATTTTCGGCTTTAACTTTTTGAGCACTGCCAACAAACTTCAAACGCACGAAGTGAATTCCAAAAATTATTCCCATCTCAGAATATAAACATAAAAAGGTATTGCTTGTCCGCTAAGATGTGCACCCTGCCACCTGCTGAATTACTAGCAGTGTGTGACAATATTGTTCATGGTTCGATTCGCGGCAGGGGGCCATATTTTCGTGGTTGAGTAAAACTTCATTGTTCATTTTTACTACCTTCTGCATGCGACTTCATTCGCCTAGTATGGAGCAACTTCGAAAACTATTCCGTGGTAGTTTTATCTGTATGTCCTACCCAGCTCCAATTCTATCCCTCTCCAAAATTTCATCCAAATCCACCCAGTAGTTTCTGCGTGAAAGCATAATTAATTTTCACAGTTATAATTATATTAGAGAGTAAGATTAAATATTATCTGCTGCGTGACACAGAGTAATTTACTTAAGAGTAGGTTTGCCTTATTATGTCTTCCAGTAAGCGGTAAGGACCTGATGAAGTAGTATTGCATCTATATAGTTCATAGGCACCGATTACGGGTATGCTCGGTCGCTCAAGCGTACCCAAAAATATGAGTGGGTATGCTCGGCATATACGTTATATTTCTTGATTGTAATTAAATTCGACTCTCTCATTCCATTGATGGGTGGCTGGCTTTTGTAATACTCCGCTGTAAAAAGATTATCTAAAACAAACAGGTAATTGAATTCGTAGGCATTAAAATTCATGTTGACATGTGAGTGATCATTTTCTAAATAGTCCGAATGTTAATGAAATGCTGCTTGTGAGTTCAATTTCGTAAACTGAAGGCGGTAACCGTTAATTGTTGTGTTAAATAACTAGAAATGAAGTGGCTTTGGTACGATACGATGAAAATGTGTATACTACTAATTTAACGTTTATGTATCCTCTTAGAAGTCAATAATTGTCTTCAAGGAATCGTGTTAGTGTTAAGTCGTGACATTTTTTATCCTGTTTACTGAATTGGTGTGTGATGTAACACTGGGTTGTGAACCTTTTGGTATCGACAGACATGGTTGACAGCAGAAGTGGTTAGGAACCATTTTCGTAATACTGTATAGAAAATAAATCTGCAGGAGAAAAAGGCAGGAAGACGATTCGATGTTAGTTTTTGCGATAATGAATGCAGTATTCACAATAGAGGCACATCATTATCTGATATGCATGTCTCAGAAGACGAAAGCCGGCCGCAGTGGCCGAGGGGACTGAGGCGCTCCAGTCAAGGTCCGCACGGCCACTATGGTTGGGGGTTCGAATCCCCCCTCGAGCATGGATATTTGTGCCGTCCTTATGATTAGCTAGTTCATAAGTAGTTTGTAAGTTTAGGGATTGATGACCACGTAGTTAAGTCCCATAAGCTATACAAACATTTGAACATTTAGTAGACGAAAACTCTGAAAATGACTTCAGTATTTACTACAACGGGATAACAGGCTCAGATGGTCGCAAAAGCCGCCCCGTAGTTCTGAAACGTGAAATTGAAATTAATGGCTGTTAATTTCTCTACTGTTTGTTATAAAATTACTTTTCTCCTTTCAGAGGTTAAAATTGTCTTAAATTAACACCAGATGAAGCAAAAAAGAAGAAATACTACTAAAATAAAACAAAATTATTACGGGGGAGGGGGGGGGGTCTGCAGACGGCAACCACCTCTCCCCTATTGCGACCGCCACTGAGCATACCCCAAGATTTTCAAAAGTCGGCGCATGTGGTATAGTTTTAGTTTAGAGGGGGCCCCAACGTCACTTTTGCCCCGGGGCCCTTGGTGTAGTAGCTACGCCACTGGTCGTGTCGCGTCGCGACGGTAACGGTTTTATATATGGATTGGATCAAAATGACTAACGTGGAATTTTGATCTCGTAAAATACAAACTTTCGTCACAACCGTGACATCAAGGTTATCGGGCAACCGCGTCGCGATCGGACGTGTCGAACTGGCAACAATTGCTGTATATGAAGTTGGACTGCCATTGCACGTGAATAACATATTGGGATAGCATAATGTGTAGTATGTGCTAATACCTCAAGGTATTCTTTATTCTGGAACAGGACAGACAATTAATCGCTTGTGTACTGTTGATTTGGGACAGTGTGTGAACCTTCAACCTGTCTCTTATTCTCTTTGTGTTACTACAGTGCAACCAAATATTATTGCATGATTTCAATACACTGATTCAAAGCTGAATTAACGTGTGTTAATGAATGAGAATCATTAACTGACGATATTGCATCAGAGAGAAGTGCATAGCCTAGAAGTAGGGTATATTAGTGGCTCAGGCACACGATCAGTTCCAACTAAGAATCCACCCACAACTATCTAACGATCATAATCAAAGCGACGTTTCATAACTGACGTAATATATATATATATATATATATATATATATATATATATATATATATATATATATATATATATATATATAGCATGCATCACCACACACTCATGTATTGTGTACAGCATGTGGTATCCGCCCCTGAAACTTTGAAGGATTTTAGCTCCCAAACAAACGTGATAAACATGTGACTTAAATTGATTGTACACTGTTGGTTTTAAAAATTCAAGTTCATGATGCAAAAACGCCCCATTTAAAACATTGTACCTCTTTCCCAGAAGTCTCTGGAAAGTAATACAATAAATTATGTTAATAGTTCCTCAGAAAATGTAACGTTTATTAAGTAGACCAACCGCTTAAACTTGTCTTGGCACTTGTTATTTTCAAAGTTAAAGAGGCAAACTCTGATGAGTCTCAGACATATGCCTTAAACAAGATACTAACTTATTGCTCACCATTGGGAAGGGAGTGAAGGGAAGAAGTACGGAGTGGAATTATGTTTCTCGATTTAGGACTGGCAGTTGGGTTGTCATAATAGCCCACATTTAACTACAGTTTTTATTTTACTAATACAAAATATGCAAGCAAGTTTCATTTGCGTTACATGTCCTAGTGAAGTAGAAATTCTGTTTCTGGTATTGTCATGTTCCACTGAGATACTGGTCACCACTGAAGGTTGGTGGTTGAGGTATTTTTGCCGAAGTTGCCTCTGTTTTTAATTTGGTGTTATGTTTTACTTGAAGTGTGCGAAGCTTCAGGTTAAACAGTAACCTGTGAGCTCAATACTAAACTGGAGAGATTACTACATGAACAAAACTCGTAACGAACGCATAGTCGCCATGTTTGACCTGGGCAAGAATAGGGTGACCAGATTTCCTAAATCAAAATACGGGTCACACATAGGTAGAGAAGATTGCGAAAACAAATGTTGCCTTTCCTGGGTTGTTATCAACATGGCCGTCGTCCCTTAAAGCTTATACAATATGACCTTCTTGTCACTCCTTGATGCATACATAAACACATGAATTAATGTATAAACAGTACAGTAAGGTGCATAGCCATTTTCAACCCCCACCCTCCCACTCGAAAGATAACGTCGTATTTCGTGCATCTGGTATTTACCTAAATTTGCTTCTATCGAAATCACTTCTGTTTTAGTATTGCATGTTGTGTGACTTTGGAGTATAAAAGAATTACCACAACAGGAAACTTATTTAATTGCTGATAGAACATGAAATCAACAGAACAATTACAGGAATTAGGGGTTTTTGGGACGGGAAAAATACATATAAAACAATCTTAATAACTGCGACATACCGAGTTAAATGGTAGTACAAAAATTAACAAAACACAATCGCACAACAAAAAGCCCCAAAATTGTGGTGACAATTAAAGAACTTTTTTAATAATTTATAGTTGTCACATGCAAACAAGTAGGAAAGGCAGTTGTTATTACAATATTTAAGCAGTTAACTTACGCCTCGCCCAGTTATATTTTGCAGCGGAAAGTATCTCATTCAGGAGGTCGATGTTTTCTCATAGATTTCCATAATAACCGACACATGAAGTATTTTGAAAAAGAATTCATTTTATAATTATTTCATTCACAGTTTGTACACTAAATATGTTGTTTTCGCGGTATATAAACTGTTTGTGGTAGATAACGCTCTTTTACCAGCAGCATTAGTGCCAAGTTGAGCTGGCAGAAACCCAGTAATGGGCTGTAAATTTTTGCACCGGATGTCTTCTATGCAAGTAAGTTGAAAATGAGAGACCAGGTTTTACCAGCTCGTTTCACACTTCCCAGTTAAAATATTTTCTCTTCACATATATTTTTAACATTGTTCACTTCCTTAAAAAGCTAATCTTTCACAACTTTGTTTAGAAATATTTTCATCAAACTCAGGTTAAGTTTTAAAACTTTACTGAACAGATTTCAAAAGAAGAGGATATTTGAAATGAACGCAGTCAAATGGTTCATCACATGAAATGGGTAAACGCAGTTCGCGATATATTCAATTAACGTCTCGTGAAATGAACTTGAAATGCCAAAGAAATCTGACTCTTTGAGCACGCTATCTTCTTGCAGTGAACTTATTAATGACTGAATTTTTATAGTTCGAAAAGCTACACATGTAATGCAAAAATGTTACGTAGTTCCAACCAAAGAAATAAAAAAATCTTACCTTATTTTCTTTCAGCTAAGGCCTGTTGTCTTTATTGTTTGATTATGAACACATTTGTTCCTCTTTTGGTTACGCTGTACATTAAACAACACGTTATTTCAAAATATGTGGGACAGTTAGTAAAAAATGGGACACTATACGTCCGGTATTTATTTTGTCTGGACAACGGGACACTGAGGACATATAAGGGACGATTCCGTAAAACACCGGTCGTCTAGTCACTCTAAGCAAGATGTCAAATTGTTCTGCTACATAACAGAAATACAATTACTATTTTATACTATATAACGTTATCTGTGTTTAACTGAAGGTTCACTGTTAGTTACTGCTTTGTATCTGCTAATCTTTCCCTGTAAAATCAATTTCGCAATTATTCTCTTCTGTTTATATACAAAATTTTCGTACTGTATGTAAATTTGCTCTCGTAGTTTACTTCCAAAAAACCTTACCTCTGTGCAGGAGATTGTTTGCTTCCACTATTCGCGTTCAATTTACTGTATGACAAGACTATACAGTGACACGAAATTAACAAAACTTTGACATGAGAAATTTCTTATAATATTTATGTCCCGAGATAGTTGACGGACTGTCACGTAATAACACATGTGGTGGAAAGCACTTTCCTCTCTATTCCTAAGAAGATAACTGAAGATGTGTAAACATCATTAAGCAACAAAACTACTAAATCATTTGCTTTGTTGATCATTGTAGATACGTTAACTAGTAACAAATGACAAGTGCGTACACATAATAATTTTGGGAAAGGATGAAGGTGGTGAAATTAGTTACTTATAAACATTAATTTTATTTTCTATTTATTGTTTTGTGTCATTTAATACAACTGACATGACATACATTGGTAAACGTAATACTCTGTCCTGATCTTTGCCTCATGCCAGAAAACTTGCCCTGTTCTGCAGGTGTAGGTTCTTTGGTATGAGCCTTTAATCTGATTTGGAGGTACACTGTAGCAATATGTCTTACTAACTGTGACTCATGTTTGTCTTGACAATCAATGGCAAAGATTACTGATTGAGCATTACCAAATACATTGTGTTGTTCCCCAAAGAAACAATATACAGAATTAATAATTCAGTTTTAAAAAGTGTTTGAGTTTAACGTAAATGTCATTAAAGCAGAACGACATTATTTCAAAAGCTTTGTAATATTTTAAATACTGCTACAGATGAGTGCAGCAAACCACCTCTGTTAACTTTTATAGTACAGACAGCTGGATTTGACACAGGTGTCTTGTAGTATGTGAGATCACCTAAGCACAAGTAAGGAACAGTAAGAAGTTCTTTGCACTATGCACACCATAACATTTGCAAAGTCGTCTTCACAAAATAGTCTTACACATATTAAATAATATTCTCCTGGTATTCACTGAGTAGTGCTGAATAAAGAACCTCAAAGTAACTAATATATTTGTCATCACAGCTGTATTCATGAATTTTTTCTTGTTGCTCATGAATTCACTAACACCGATAGAAATCACTTTCTCAGTGTCATCCACATTACACTTCTCATTTGCAGTAACATTGTTAGAACTCCAACATAAGACAATTTTCACATACATACTCTAATAATTTCAGTCATTATATTTGCTGTTATGTTATTCACTAAGTAATATGTAATTGGGCACTTAAATTTATCAGTATATAACATGTTTCCAAGGTTCTCGGGTGTACAGCCGGATCCGATCGTCGAAGTTCCACGATATTTCGGCGAATAACCGTGGAACTTCGACGATCGGATCCGGCTGTACACCCGAGAAACTTGGAAACAGCACATCCGCCGGGAAAGCCTCAGATCACATAGTATATAACATGTTCTAAAAAAACTAAGTTTTAAGTAGCCAGATCTTTAGCACCTATATTAACAATGTTGCTCATGTCGACATAACCTGCATACACTTTTTTGTTATTGTTTCAAACAAGCTACTTCCTAATTGACGTACTGTCAAAAATAAGTGCACATTCTTTAAGATATCGCCTCTCACTAACGTTATGTTGTCATTAGTTTAAAACTTCATTAGAAAGCCAAGTTCACAGTTCACCGATGATACAGAGAGTTTACAAATTTGTATGCCCTAGGGGAATAGAGTGACAGTAGCCTAAATAGTTCGGTGCGTTCACTGCAACACGTGGATTGCATTTTAGCACGGCTGTTTTTAACTGTGTAACTGTAAAATTTAACTCAATGCCACTAAAAGTGTCTTGAGGATTATCATTTAAATAGTTTCTTTTCTTCAGGAATATAAATATCTCTGCCGTTGTTTCCACCTTTATCCCACGACTCTTTTCATCTTCAAACGCCTTACTTTTTTCTCAGGGCCACAATTGTGTGAGACACATCAGTGTGAACATGTTCATCACATCTGCTGCCATCAGATTTACACAATTTATTTATCCTCTGGATCTCATTTATTTCCTGAAAACAAATTAAAAGAATCCATCAGCAATATTTACGAGCAAATGCAAGTGTATCCTTGTTACTAGTTAAAATACATGGTCTAACCTCCGAAAATGTTGGTTAATGCCGAACTTGTTGTGTCTTCCAACAGGTTTTACCATTGAAAATGGGTTGGAAAACTGAATAAAAGTCTTTCAGCAGCTGTGTATCAGCTCCTGGTCGCAATAGCTAACTGTGTTTTGTAAATTGTAATAGAGTGCTGCAAATGATGCTGATTTCGACGGTGTCCAGAATTCCCTTTCTACTGCATGTACCCATTTCATCGACGTGAAAAAGTAAATCTAAAAATATTATTAATAGTTTTGTAAACTATTTGAATTGGTGGAACTCATTGCCTTTACAGTACCATATATTAAAGCGTATACAACTTACAGGTGGAATTGAAAACCACGTCTTATCGAACGCCGATTACTGCAACCATAATCAACTCAACTTTTAACCATTTTCGATAAAGAAAAAGGCAGTATCACTTTAAAGCCAAAAACAGAAAATCCACTAATGACAATAATAAATGCTACTGCCTCTTTTACTCTAAATAGAGAGAGAGACAACCAAACACCGACACGATTTTGTAGGCAAAGATGTCATTGAGTAGTCTCTCCAATTTAGTATTGAGCGCACTGGCAGTAACTCACTTCATGCGACCATTTGTACAAATAACGTGAAACTGCGAGGTTATCTCAATATGACCTGAATTACGTGCGAGATAATTTTCATGTTCTTTTTAAGCCTGATCGTGAATTGCTATCCTGGGTGCACTCATTTGCCGAAATTTGAAAAATGCCTGATTTAAAGAAAGTATACTGTTACTCTGTTCAACGATCATAAATTGCTAAGATTCGTGTACTCATTTGCTGGCACTAATATTTTCTATTTTGAGCCAAGTATATACGTGCTGTGTTCAGTGATAGTAAATTATTAATGAGCCGCACGAAATTATTATTATTATTAATTTACGTGCACTCGTTTGCTTAAATTTAAATAATTTCTGTTTTAAATAAATTGTATAATTGCTCTGTTGATTTGTTGATTAATGCGCTAAGACGTTCACTCATATGTTGGAACACCAATAGAATCTGTGTTTTACTATCTTGCTAACAAGTTTTGCTGGATATGTATTAGCAAACACACTTATATATTACTTAGTACCGTAATTGTGGATGAGAAATCGTTCTCATGTGATATACTACATTGCAAGAAACATTCAGTTAATTATTTATAAAAAAACTGTGTAAGTAAATGTCTCCAATTGTATGAATTTCATTTATTCACCCTGACCTTGCTACAGTGCCACCGTGGTACAAGGACGATATGTTCCAACTGCCATATTAATGCTTTATAAGTAATAGTAAGGTTAACAAAAAAGAAAACAAGAAAGAAACACTTTTTTGCGAATTATTTATTTGTACGCAGCCCTGTTCCAAAATCTGGAAACATTATAAAATGAGTAGCCCAAGAAAGAACTATCATTATCTGCACCACCTGCAGAGTTTTGTTTTAAACGTCTCAAAAATTAAAAAAAAATGTTTACGTTTAATCAATTTTACAGCAAGAACTTCATTATTACATTTACCTTTGATTCATTATCCCCCAAGATATATAACATAGATGATAGCAGTATTAAACCTTTTCTATATGCAATTACTTACTTGTATCGGTACTCCTTTATTGTCTGCCAGTGTTGTTCTCATTATTGCTGTACCCATCAGTAGTCCTGCCTTCACTAGCTTATTACCAACGCTGGTACTGATGCCATTGCTAGTGCTGTTGTTACCTCCATTGTTAATTTTCCCATCACTACAGCTGCCAATGCTGTTTTGTTCCCATTACTGGTGCTGTTTCTTCAGTAGTTGTACCATCGCCAATAACGCTACCAGCACAGGTGACACCATTATTAGTGCCAAGGGAGCCACTGCGAGCAGCAGGCCCAATGGATATTTCGTTTACGATTTTGAAAAGCAGCCTTGATTTTTCTGCCCTGAAATATCTGGAAAATTATCAATGCATGATATGTAAATATAGATAAAATAACGTAAAAGAAGTCCTCAGAATTTCGAAATAACTTTTATGTGGAAAATGTTTTACCAAACATCAACATATTTCATATGCTCGTGCCGTTCCCATCAGCAGAGCTTCCACAGCCAGTGTATCTTGTACATCTTTGTTGACGTCATCGACTATACTGCTTAATAACTTTATCTGTCCCCTTAATGATGCCCGTAATTGTGTCGCAAAGCAGAGGTCACCTGGAGACGCACTGAAAGTAAAAAATAACCATCAGAATTTATATCACTCTAGCTGGAAACCCGGCCTTGCCCGGGTATTTATTTATACATTCTTGCCCCTTTTAAATTATCTATTCATTTGTATAAGAGCTGTATGTCTGTAAAATCTCTTGGGAATACAGTTAGTAGTAAAGAAGTAATAGATTCAAACTTGGTGCTTATTGGGACGGTTTTCCATGAACGTGACTGTTTATGTGCTCATATCTCATGAACTACGTGTCGTACTGTGCGATACAATTTAGAAAGTACCTTCAACTATATGTCTGTATACTGTCTGTAAAATTTCCTGTGGCTACAATTTGTAGTGTACCAGCCGGCCACGGTGGCCGAGGGGACTGACACGCTCCAGTCACGGTCTGCACGGGCACTACGGTCGGGGGTTCGAATCCCCCCTCGGGAATGGATATTTGTGCCGTCCTTAGTATAAGTAGTTTGTAAGTTTAGGGACTGATGAATCCATAGTTAAGTCCCATAAGCTTAACAAACATTTGAACATTTGTAGTGTACAAATTAGAAATTGTGACGTCATACCGAATGCCGTAGATTTACTCCATAAACAGCGGAAAAGAAGTAAGCGAGAAACTGTTTTCCTTTCATCATTTTGTTATGGTCGTCAGCGAGGAAAAGCTTAATACAGATTTGAAATTATGTTCCTAGTTCGCGGCAATCGCTAAGTACTCTCATTTTCATATAGCGCATTTATAAAATCTCGTCGAATTATGTGGCAGTTTTTTGCGATTCCTATTGTTTATGACGTCATATCTTCTGAACCATGTGTCGTATGTAATTCTTAACCCTGCAACAATTGTTAGCTCACGATAAGGTATGTGTGTACCAAATGTGGTTGAAATCGATCTAGTGGGTTAGTATAAAATGAGTAGCATTGTCGCTAAATGCAGCAGTTTTTCGAGCATCTTATTGTTTATGACGTCATATCTCGTGAACGATGTATCGTACGTGATTCTTACAGTTGCGGCGACCGTCCTCATGGATTTCATAAAGATTGAAACAAAACTGTAGATTTGTATGCAACACCTACACACAAAAAAACATTCGGACACTCTTCTTTATATATATATATATATATATATATATATATATATATATATATATATATATATATATATATATATAATCATTGCGGTCATAATATCTGTTTCCATTTTCACATGTTACTGCATTAAATCGCACACATTACGGTCGTGCATATTTTAGCCTGCATCAGTTTGAACTTTATATGTGTAAATATTGACGACTGGGCGATTCATAATATAAAGAGGGCACTACCCGAGGGCAATGACTACGTCGCCGGCCGCAGTGTACCACAAGGTTGTCTTACCGCAGCCTCTCCACTAAAAGAAATTTGTAGACAGCGAAGTTCGCCGGTGTGAGCGTACTGTAGTTACAGTGCCTGCACATATTTTACTTTGTTGTGGCTCTTAAAGTGGTCTTACGTGTAATTCGAAAGAGGCTCAAGGTGATTCGCACGAGTGTACTGGTGGCACAGATAAAAAGGTGCGGCGCTAGACTGTCGTGGCTTACTATGGGCCGGCCTCAGTGGCCGAGTGGTCTGCGGCGCGCCAGTCACATCGGCACGGCCGCTACGGTCGGGGGTTCGATTACCACCTCTGGCATGGATGTTTGTGTCGCTTTAGTATAAGATAGTTCATAAGTAGTTTGTAAATTTAGAGACTGATGACCCCGCAGTGAAGTCCCTTAAGCTTAACAAACATTTGAACTTTTCTTTTTGTTTACTATGGTGCTGCGGATTATTTCATTGAATCAGCATGTGTTATTCTGCTTAAACTGGTCATCACGTTTCACTGGCTCTGTAGTGGTTATGCAGTGGTACTGGAGCTAAATTAACGACAGGTACAAAGCCAAATTCACATTTAAATGGCGCAACATATGCATCTTGGCTTTGTACCTGTCTTTAATGCAGAACCGTAGAGGAATGCATAACTAGGGGGGAAAATAGATACCGCCTACAGGAAAATAAAACAGATATTTGGAGACAAAAAAACTGCTGTATGAATATCGAGAACTCAAACGGAAAACCAGTACTAAGCAAATAGGGGAAAACTGCACTGTGGAAGGAAATAAAGAGGGCCTATACAAAGGAAATAAACTTGAAGGCAGTCTTCTAGAAAGGGAAGACGAAGTGGAGGAATATGGGATAGGAGTTATGATACTGCGAGAAGAATTTGACAGAGCGCTGAAGGACTTGAGTAGAAATAAGGCCCCTGGAGTAGATGATTTCCTTAGGAGAGCCAGTAATGAAAAAATGTTCAACCTTGTATGCAAGATGCGTGAGACAGGGGAAATACCCTCCGACTTCAAGAAGAATATCGTAATTCCAATTCCAAAGAAAACAAGTGCAGACTAGTGTGAAAATTACAGAACTATCAGTTTAATAAGTCATGGTTGCAAAATACTAACACGAATTATTTACAGACGAATGGAAAAACTTGTGGAATCTAACCTCGGGGAAGATCAGTTTGGATTTAGGAGAAATGTAGGAACACGGAAGGCAATACTCACATTACGACTTATCTTAGAAGATAGGCTAAGGAAGGGCAAACCTAAGCTTTTGGCGTTTGTAAATTTGGAGAAAGCTTTTGACAATGTCGACTGGAATACATTCTTCCAAACACTGAAGGTAGCAGGGATAACATAGAGGAAGCGAAGAGTTATATTCAACCTATACAAAAACCAGACAGTGGTTATTACAGTCGAAGAGCAAGAAAGGGACGCGGAGGTTGGGAAGGGAGTAAGATAGGGTTGTTGCCTTTCTCCAATGTTGTTCAATCTGTACACTGAGCATGCAGTGAAGGAATGGAAGGAGAAATTTTGAGAGGGAATTTAAAGTTCACGGAGAAGAAATAAAAAGTTTGCGTTTTGCCGATGACATAGTAATTTTGTCAGAGGCTGCAAAGGATCTGGAAGAACAATTGAATGGAATGGACAGTGTCTTGAAAGGAATATGTAAGATGAACATTAACAAGAATAAAACGAAGGTAATGGAATGTAATGTCAGAAAATCAGGCGATGCTTAAGGAATTAGATTAGGTAATGAGACAATAAAAGTAGTACATGAATTTTGTTATTTTGGTAGCAAGATAACTTCTGAGGGCCGAAGTAAAGAAAATATAAGATGCAGAATGGCTATGGGGAGAAAAGCGTTTCTAAACAAGCGAAACTTGTTAACATTCAATATTAATTTAAATGTTAGGAAGTTCTTTCTGAAAGCATTTGTCTGGAGTGTAGCATTGTATGGAGTGAAACGTGAACGATAAGGAGTTCAGATAAAGAGATGATAGAAGCTTTTGAAATGTGGTGCTACAGACAAATGATGAAGATTAGATGGGTAGATCACGTGACTAATGAGGAGGTGCTTAACCGAATTGGGGAGAAAAGAAGTTTCTAGCATATCCTGACTAAGAGAATGGATAGATTGGTAGGACACATTCTGAGACATCAAGGAGTTGTCAACGTAGCATCAGATCGAAGTGTGTGGGGTAAAAATCGCAGAAGGAGACCGAGGGACGAATACAGTAAGCAGATTGCCGAAAATATTCTCACATGAAGAGACTTGCACAGGACAGGGCAGCGTGGAGAGCTGCATCAAACCAGTCTGCGGACTGAAGACAACAACAACAACAACAACAACCTGTCGTTAAATTTCGAGTCTCCAGTTGCTTTTCATGTTTATAACAAATATTCGTGGATGATATATTTTCTGCATATTATTTAAAATTGGTCAGCACACTATCAGTAATGTGCATTCTAAATTTTATACTGAACTGATGACTTTGCAGAATCTGCTAACCTAACCTTTCGGTATTTAAGTGCTAGTGTGTTGACAGATAATCTTATTACTCGTTTGAGGTCTTTTACCTGCGTTTGTGTTTCCCCTTTGTTGAAAATATATTTTTTTAAATAGACATTACCCCTTCCACAGTTGTTGATAAATGAAATTATTTTGTTGGATGAAAGTGATTGTCTTTTGTTGGCTCGGTTGTTTTCTATATTAAAGACTATATTGTACTGTAGTAAGGTCTTATGGTACAGTTTAAAGATGTGTTTTTTTTTATTAACAGAAAGCATCTAATGATTCGTTGTGTGGACTGAATATAACTGTTACGTTGAACAAAATTGTTACTACTTTGGCTAAAATAGAAGTTCTGAATTTAGTTTAAAATTTAAAAATTAAATTAGTTTTGCAAGGGGCAGAGACTTCTCACAGCTCAACGCAGTCCTACCACTCCCTCTACTGGTATAATTTTAAAGCAAACACAGGTCTGTCCCATATCCTGCATCGTGTTCAGGAGGTATGGTCTTATTTCTGTACTAGGCTATAAGAACTACTTGAAATTTTAACAAAGAAGGAGTCTATAAAACAGAATTAAGATAACTAGTATTGCCTGTGGTCGAAAATCGACCAATTGCGTTTACAATGGTCACTGAGGGTAAAATTTTACGTATCATGTCGGCGGCCTCGCGTGATTATGTTGGGAACATCAACAACACGATAGAAAATCTTTGCCCATTTGTTCGAATGACGTAGAATGACTGGATTAATGTACCGTACAGACCATGAAGTAAACAAATAATGCTGTCCCTGCTTTATGGTTGACAGGTTCTTGTATCTACCCTCGTCCGATCAGTAAAAACAATTGCCCTCGTTTAGCGAAAATTCCATAAGAAAACATCAGCATTGTCAAGCGACTGGCTAAAATGAAGACTCACAGGATTCTCACTATTCAGCATCTGTTGCCAACATTATCATAGGGGGCCGCTGGGATATTTGGTAAAATTTAATTGGCACTGTTAAGGAAAATGCCTGACGCAATAACAACAAATAATAACGGAAGTATATATTTTTCATGGCATTTTCGAATTATATAACTTTCATTAGCCTAATATTTAAAATAGAACTAAAATTTCGGTGTTCGTATATTTATACAACGCCACGATATGATGTTATTTCGATTCTGCGATATTCAGAATTCCAGAGCTGACAACATGTCGACTTCGTAGTTCCATCCGTGCACCGCTACATGCCTCTCCCGGCGCATCATCATTTATATCGGCATTCTCGACTTGTAGTTCCACCCGAGCACCGCTGGATGCCTCTCCCGGCGCATCATCATATGAAAACATCCATTTCCTTTAACCACTTTTAATCACAGCAAAAATGAAGCATTTGAACGGCACAAGAAAGTGAGTTGGGAGCACTCCATGTTTCGATATTCACTTATTTTAATACTGCAGATGCGCTGCATTGCAGCGTCGTTGGTCGAGTCGAGTAGCCAATCAGTGAGCTGATTGTTGGAGAATGTAGAACTTGATCCAAGCTGTAGATAAGAAAATTTCTGCTTCCTTTTACCACTTTAAAAAGCACACATAATATTTATATTTGTGAAATCTACGACAATCAATCGTTCGAATTCTGTAACTTTCATTGGCCTTCTTATACTAATAAATTAGAAATCTGTGCCACAATTTTCGTGTTAGCGTATTTATATAACGATATATTTATCATGCAACCAGTTACAAGTTATTGAAGTACAGTTGTTGAAGACAAAGAACCCCGAGTCCTTGATATTAAAGATATGCTGATCTTACTTCCTTTCTGCTCAAAACAAAGAAAATGTCAATAGTGTATATTTCTATGACCGCCAACTGTGTGTGGTGTGTGCATCCGTTCATAACAACTGGAGTTCTTCTTTCGAGAAAAGCCAAACGTTTGTTCAGAAACCTACTGTAAGTGCTAACATTCATTCTTACAAGTAGAGTACGTAACAGACCGGAAGAAAGACCATAATGGAGAGTTCCACAGCTATGGTAGACCAGTGCATGCCACGTACCTGAACCGTCATCACCATAGCGAAGACGCAGTATGGATGCCATGTTGCTTAATGGATACAGGATAACATATACAGAGAGAGGAACCGCTTGCTCCTCAACCCACAAACCATTGTCTCAGGCTTCGCTCGCAGTTCCGTTAGCCTACAGCACATGCCAGGCGTTTCCTTTGCTTAGCTCCGGTGGGCTACAGCGGAGGCGGTTTTGCCTCTGACGTCAGTGGGTTGAGGACGTCGAGGGATGCATGTTGTACGATATCAAATTTTCCTCTGTACAGGCGTCTGAGGGGAAGCGGAGGTGGGGACAATAACCTGCTGCTTGAAACGTAAGCAGTTTCTCTTTCCAGAGCCATCATGTGTTGTCTGACGAACTGCTTGAACCCCTACTCCCCCCCCCCCCCCCATTATGATGTAATCGGGCACTTACGGAAGTTTACTGGCTGTATATTTTTGGCTGTGTGTATTTCTGCGATAAGGTTAGTCAGGGTTATATAGGTTTACACAGCTTGCGGGTGAGCTTGTTTGCGACAGTCACAGGTGTCTTATGATGAAATGCAAACAGTAATGATTATCCAGCTGCTCTTTTCTTTATGTCTGTACGTCCGGAGAGAATATTCTCTGTTTACATCCCATGGAGACGCACTTGTCACATCGTCCACTGTCGCGGGTGCCAGTCCGTCGCTTTTTATTAAGAGTTTCATTTCTCCACCTATCTTTTATTAATGCGACAATATTGTATGGACGTCACTGGGGACAGGAATGGTATCAGGACGAATCCAGGTATTGTTTGAAAATAATGGCAGCCGCTGACATTGGGATTGATATCACAGTGGCTGCATTCGTCCAAAACGTACAGCCCTACTTCAAGGACTTATGGTGTGGGGTGTATTTGGTGCAAACATAAATCACAGTTTGTGTGTGTGTGTGTGTGTGTGTGTGTGTGTGTGTGTGTGTGTGTGTCCAGGGCACTGTGTTCAGCTTGACCTTCGGGTATAACATGGCCCATAGCCTATCCTTTCTGCACAACACCGCAGGTACCATTTTTCAACAAGACAATGCAAGGCCACATTTTAATGCACGAGCGCGTACTTTCTCGGTCTCTTAGAATGTACTCCTTCATTCTGTCGACCAGACTGGCCGCTAATCTAAAATGTGTGGAATATGGTGAAACTATGAAATCCAATGCCTACCACAATGATGTATTCTGGAATCAGATGGCTACACCATAGATCGCCACTCGCGGCTTCTAAGCGTTCATGTCATCGAGCAGTTATCTGGGCCAATGGCGGATTTTGTGCTTACTAGGCAACAGGAAATAAACTAATGAACGTGTTCTGTGAATATCAAGTTCCTGCCTCTAGATGTTCAACTCATGATAAATTAAAATTATTTTATGGGGAATTAAATGTTTATCTCTATCTTGGGTAAGCATCCAACAAGGTCTGGCCTAGCAGCGAAGTGCTCTCTTGGAGAGTGAAAGGACGCGGGTTTGAAACTCGCTTGGATCACGGAATTTTTCACTTGGAGTGAGGAGTCGCCAGAAACGTGGTCCGGATTCCACGCTAAACTGTAGACCTCTTTTCCTCCACTTGCGTAGTGTAGGGACACGTTAGTCGCCGAAGTGACGTACAATCGCCGTGGAGGTTCGAGTTCTCCCTGGGGCATGGGTGTGTGTGTGTGTGTGTTGTCCTTAGGTTAGTTTACCTAGGTTTAAGTAATTTGTAAGCTACGGACTGATGACAACGCAGTTTGATCCGATAGATGTACAAACATTTGAACATTTGACGTACAATCGAGAGACTAGTACCAGGTCACTCAGCTACACGAAATTATTGTGATATTCGATGTAGGACGTTTCCTTAACACTACAATTTATTGTGCATTACATTTAAAGTACACACAAACTGTGACTGAATGACGTGAAAGAAAACACTAGAGATATAGGAATCAGAGAATGCAGAAAGAAAGTAAATGAGAGGTAAAGCCGGCCGCGGAGGCCGAGGGGACTGAGGCGCTCCAGTCACGGTCTGCACGGCCACTACGGTCGGGGGTTAGAATCCCCCGTCGGGTATGGATATTTGTACCGTCCTTAGTATAAGGTAGTAAATAAGTAGTTTGTAAGTTTAGGGACTGATGACCCCGTAGTTAAGTCCCATAAGCTCTACAAACATTTGAACATTTTTTGAGAGGTAAAAATGCTGTAAAAAGACGCTATGAGCCACGCAGGGTTATGAAGTCCCAAGAAGTGCTTCAGTGCTGCAGTTTCACCATCTGTGACAGTGGCAGTCGATTTTCCTCTTCGCCGGCCGCGGTGGCCGAGGGAACTGAGGAACTCCAGTCACGGTCTGCACGGCCACTACGGTCGGGGTTCGAATCCCCCCTCGGGCATGGATATTTGTGCCGTCTTTAGTAGTAGTTAGTTGATAAGTAGTTAGTAAGTTTAGGGACTGATGACCTCGTAGTTAAGTCCCATAAGCTATACAAACATTTGAATTTGATTTTCCTGTTCTTTTAATTGAGGCGGCAGGCACCCGTACAGGCAACCACTTGGCGGATGTTAAGTTGTTGAGTTACGACAGGCGCGGACGACATGGCTACCAGCTGACCAGATTCACCTACTTAGTCAAGCACCCAGGCTCCCTCGTCTTATGCAGTAACATAACGATATGAATCTCACACTTTCCCAACTCGCCACGTCAACAAATTATGCCTAAAAGCAAGCGTTGCTGAGAGTACATTCATTTTATGTCCACCAACATTTCATATGTTTACATTTATTTAAAATTAAAAGTATTTTTTATTATTATTTTTATCATAATAGCTTACTGACATCGACTGTGGATTATGGACCCAAAGATTGGGCTCACTTGTTCACGAGGGCTATGCCTGCCGTGGTCATGAGCATATTCTCAGTTCTAAAATAGTAAATTTCCTTCAGACGGAAAAGCTTCATGCATGAGCACGGCTTTAGGAAAAATCGATCGTGCGAAACTCAGCTTGCCCTTTGTTCTCATAACATCTTGCGAGTTATAGGTGAAGGGCAACAAGCAGACTGCAATATTTCTCGATTTTCGAAAAGCGTTTGACACAGTGCCGTACTACAGACTGGTAACGAAGGTATATGGAATAGATTCCGAAATATGTGAGTGGTTCCAAGACTACTTAAGTATTAAAAGCCAGAACGTTGTCCTCGGTGCAGAGTGTTCATCAGAGACTAGGGTATCGTCAGGAGTGCCCCAGGAAAGTTTGATAGGACCGTTCTTATTTTCTCTCTATATAAATGTGGTTCCTGGTGTGGGTTCTTGTACTCGTGTCGTAGTTCATGAACCACGGGCAACGTGTGAATGGCGAATTAAGTGCATATTGGACATTTTCTGTGTCGTGGCCACCTTTGTGTTCAGACGGTAAAAACTACGAAATCCACTGGTTAGTCCCTCAACAGTTAGAGATAAAACCCAAAAATATTCTGGGCAAGTAAATCCAGCAACCTGATTCCCATGAACTTCTATTTGATGCTGGCAACAATCAGACGAATATGCCTCGGACCTGGGTCTCCTCAGATACGACTTGGCAAATGATCTGGAATGAGCCGTTAATTTCAAGAGGAACTACACTGTGAAGAAGGTATGGCTGGCAGAGGCTGCAAGTAAGAGCGGGTTAGATGCTTTATCTGTTAGTGACTTTAGGGTAAGGGGAGAGAAAGAGAACGAAGTTGGTGAGTACAAGTTCTAACGTCAGAAATCAAAGCAGGACGAGCACAGAGTAGGGCTTTACATTAGGAGAGCAATCGAACACAGCATAACTGTAACGAAGTTTGCAAATGAACGCCTGATGTGGATTGATTTCGCAATCTCCAGCGAGAAAATCCGAATTTGTTCGTATGTTCGCCCTGTGAAGGACGAGATGAAGATGAGATCGGTGGATTTTACGATGCAGCCAGTCATGTCAGACGAAAGGAACAGGACAATGTTTTACTCATGGGTAATTTAAATGTCGTGGTAGGAAGTAGAACAGAAAGGCATGAAAAGGTTATGGGTAAGTTTTTAGAGGATATGGAGGCCAACCGAAATGGAAAAACCTTGGACTTCTGTTCCTGTATAGGCTTAGTTATCAAAAACTCCTTTTTTAACCATAAGAACATTCACCGGTATACTTGAGTAACAAGGAGAGAGAGAGCTGTCATTGACGATATAGTAACACGTCAAGAATACAGGAAGGCAGTGACGGAACACGTGTTTTCAGAGGGTTCTTTCATGATACTGATCATTATTTAATCTGCAGTGAAATTGGTTATGAGAGGCCGAAGGTTCAGGTCCAAATGTAGAACGATAAGAATGGAGAAGCTTCACAACAAGGAAATCAAGAGCAAATACACAACAATGATCTCAGATAGGTAGGTGGTAATTGAATGTAGTCATTTACAGTCATTGGAAGAGAAACGGACAAGGTACAAGCGCACACTGCTAAAATCTGCTAGAGAATGCCTTTGAACAGTGGAAAGGCAGGAAAAAGCAGACAGCTTCGTGGAATGACACAATCAAGGCTGCCGGTAAAACAAAATAGATATTGAAGAAAGAAACAAAGCCAAACAGATAATTGCAGAAATCAGAAATTATGGGATGGCTTTGGAAGTAAGTTATAAATTTTGGATCAATCAGCGGGAAAACCATTCTAAGCAGTCTTCGAACGGGAGGGAAGTGTTTTGGACAGGTCAGGAAAGCTGTTAGTGAATCCTGTGGATTCAGGGAATATTTTGAAGAGTTGCTCAATGTTGGTGAAACTTTCAATGATGTGTCAGATTGTGAGGTACAATGGAATAGGAATGATGATGGCAACAGGATCTCACTTGAGTAAGTGGAGAGAATGGTTAATAGATTTCAGTGCAACAAAACTGAAGTCGGAACTCATCAGATGAAGTGGAATCTCAGGTCTCAAATGGTTACGCAGGATAACTGAAATGGCTCGCGAGTCGGGACGAAAGCAATAATCACAAGAATTTTCAAGCATGAAAAAAAAAGGAAAGATTGTAACGACTACAGAGGTATCTCTTTAATTAGCGTTGTGGGCAAAATAGTCTTAGGTACTATTAAAAGGAGTGCGCGAGTTTTAGTTGGATGAAAATCAGTGTTGGTTTAGGCCTCTTATAGGCTCTCAGGATCAGATCTATAGCTTACGGCAGATAATGGAGAAGTGCTGTGAGTGGGACAGGGAACTGTATCTGTGTTTTATAGATCTAGAAAGGCTTATGACCGTGTTACTAGGAGGAAGCTATTGTCAGTTGTACAAGATTATGGAATAGGGGGCAGACATCTGCAGGCAGTTAAAAGGTCTTTACGTAGACTGCCAGGTAGCAGTTAGCGTTGACGGTATATCGAGTTTATGGTTCAGGGCAGGTGTAAGACAGGCTGTCATCACTTTCGTTCTTTCTATTTAGGGATCATATTTTGAAAACAATAGACTGGCAGTGTGAGATTAAATTAGGTGAAAACAAAGTAAGCTGTCTTGCATATGCCGACGACTTAGTTGTGATGGCAGATTCGATTGAAACCTTCCAATCTAATATTTAAGAGCTTGATCAAAGGTTTAAGTGTTATGAAGATCACCATCTCCAAAACTAATGTCTGTGGGAAAGAGATTTAAACATATTGACTACTAAATAGGAGGAATAATGTTAGAACAGGTGGACAGTTTCAAATACTTAGGATGTATTTTTTCACAGGATGGCAACATAGTGAAAAAACTGAAATCAAGGTGTAGCAAAGCTAATATAGTGGTGCTCAGCCAAGATCTACTCTCTTCTGCAAGAAGGAAGTTAGTACGAAGACTCTATCGTTCGACCAATTTTGTTGTATGGAAGTGAAAGTTGCTGGGTGAAGTCATCTTATTTATAAGGTTGAGGTTACAGATACGAAAGTACCAAGGATGAGTGGCGGTACTAATACATGGAACAATGGTACGAGGGTATCCATAATGAGAAAATCGAAGAAAAAGTGGGAACGAAAACCACTTTACACGCCTGGGAGAAGCAAGGTTACGTAAGAGGCTCATGGGTTCGGCAGTAAAGAGGAGTTCAGGTAGTCTAAGGAGAAAGTATTTGGATTCGCTTAAGAATTATTTCGAAGTAGAAGGCTTAACATCAGATGAGGCATCAATGTTAGTATAGAATAGGGGATCATGGCGGAATTATTTTAGGAGGTCTATGCACTAGATTGAATGCTGAAAGGCGTAATGTCTCTAATGGTGATGACGATTATAAATGATCTGACGGACAGAGTGAGTTACAATCTGTGACTGTTTGCTGATGATACTTACGTGTAGAGGAAAAGGGATCGTCACTGAATGACTGTAGTACGATGCAGGATGACTTGCAATAAAATTCTAGGTGATGTGAGAAATGTCAGCTAGCTCCAAATGTAGACAAATGCAAGGTTATGCAGATGAGTAGGAGAAACAATCCCGTAATGTTCGAATACAGCATTAATAGTGTGCTGCTTGATGGAGTGGCGCCAATTAAGTATCTAAGCGTATCGCTGCACAGCGATATGAAATGGAATGAGCGTATCAGGTCGTGGGGAAGGTGGTTGGTCGACATCGGTTTATTGGGAGAGTTTTGGGAACATGAGATTCGTCTGCAAATGAAACCTTGTCACTTGTCCGTCTCGAGTATTACTCGAGTGTTTGGCATCCGACCAGATCATTTTACAGGAGATGGAAGCAATTCAGAGGCGGGCAGCAATGTTTGTTACCGGTAGGTTCGATCAATTCGCGAGTGTTATTGAGATGCATCGGGAAGTCTAGTGTGAGTCGCTGGAGCGAAGGGGACATTCTTTATGAGTAACACTGTGGAAGAAATTGAGAGGGCCGAAATTTGAAGCGGACTGCAGAACAATTCTACTGCCGCCAACTTATATTTCACGTAAAGACCACAAAAATTAGAACTTGTAGAGATGCATACATGCATTCGGGTTTTTGTCATTGTATATGGAAGTGGATTCGGAGTATGTATAGACCTCTATTGGTGGGACACTCTTGTTGGTGGGGTTTGACCTCACGACATCAAGATGAGAGAACAGGGCTGCCTGTCATCGGCAAAAAGAGGGGTAACCTAGGCTTAAGGGTGGGAATAAGGGCAGCTATTGGAACTATGGCAGAAATATTAGGAAACGGGGAGGACTGCACATCTTTTCTCCATAATGTGGGACAACTTAGTTGCAGCCAATCAGGGAAATGTTGCACCCTCTTAAGAGTCATGGACCGCATGCGTCATTTATGTGCCGATTATGGAAGCGAGTGACTGTGCAGCAGGTTTGAGTGCCCCACATATGACAGTGTGGCTGTAGATCTCCGTTTCCAGCTGACCAAGTCTGACACCTAGAATCTAACAGCGACGCACGATATTCCTCGTATTGGACAGGTTAACAAAGGCCATTTCCTCAAAAGTAAGGAAAGAAATTTTTGTAATCCTTTGGGACCAAATTACGCTGGTCATCAGTCCCTAGCCTTACAAACTACTTAAACTAAGTTAAACTAACCTAATGACAACACACGCATCGATGCGCGAGGGAGGATTCGAACCTCCGACGCGGGAGGCTGCGCGATCGGCAACATGGCGCTCTAGACCGCTCGGCTACTCCCGCGCGGCGTAAGGAGAAATTTCATGGGAATTAATATCAGAGAAGTAATACTAACGAATTCTGTGACTTCCGCAACTCGCCACGCTGCCGGGAATGCACTGGTCACCATTCAGTGGCTGTAACCCGTCAGTTCCTGGATCTGGAAGTCACTTGAGGGCTAAACACCGGTCATGACACTACATAAGTAGTTAGTAGTACTTGTGCGTATTTTATACGAGGGGGCGCCTACGGTGTGGAATATAGGAATAGACAACTGCCAAGAGCACGCCCACTGGGCTTAACGTGGTGGCACGTGCCACGTATACTAGGTTTGCACCTTACTGGCACATCTGTGACCACCTAAAGGGCAAGTAAGAGTTTGTAGTATATATATAACACAAGTAGCACCATGCATTTTAGTTTGATAGTCTCACAGTTATGTGGTATAGATAACATGCAATGTAGTTGAAGAGCAAAGGCAGAAAGGTCTATGTGCAAACACTGAAACCAAATGATGTATATGGAGATATGGGTTATATGTATAATAATACCAATAATAAAGAATTTTTTTTAATTACTCCCTCCAGCACGAATTTCTTTCGCGGACCGTATTGAAATCAACCGCAGATTGGACCCAGTCCGCAGGCCTCCGGTTTCTCAGCCATGACTTAAGGCGGGCGTGCTGTGTTGCCCCTGCCACACAGCAACTCATACGACAGAGCCGCAGTGCTCGTCACCTAGCGCGCAGGCTTTAATTATGGAAAAACGTCGCTGCGCAATTGCCAGCTTCCTGCGTAAGAAAACACCATACCTGCTGTTAAATGCAGTACAAAAACGGTGTGGTATTATAGAAGGACAACCTCCAAGGGACGACCAGTCAAAGAAAGTCACACTTGTGTCAAGAGCAACAAGTTTCATACCGACGCTGTTTTTTTTTTTTTTTTTAAAAAAACTATAGAAGTAAACTAGCTTAAACCCGTGGCTCCGCTCGCGTGTTGGTTGATTATGATATATAAGCTCTTTTTATTTATTCTTATATTTCCTTATTCGTATGCTTATCCTTACAGAAAAAGATCTGAACACATTGTAGCACGCATAGACCAAAGATATGGTCTGTGGCAACGCGTTTCGGTGTATGTAACCTCTTTGGTATAGAGTCGCAAACGTCATCGCTGACCTTTAATCCGATTTTTTTTTAAATAATTTGACGATTTTCAAATGTTTGTTTAGCTTATGGGACTTAACTACGGGGTCATCAGTCCGTAAACTTACAAACTACTTGTGAACTAACTAACATTAAGGATGTCACAAATATCCATGCCCGAGGGGGGATTCGAACCCCCCGACCGTATTGGTCGTCCAGACCGTGACTGGAGCGCCACAGTCCCCTCGGCCACCGCGGCCGGCGGCTTCAATTCCCCAAGAAATCTTCCAGTACCTGATTGAACGTATTCCTGCGAGAGTGGAAGCTGTCATCAGGCCTAAGTGTGCTCCAGCACCATATTGAATTCCATAATTGCCGATGGAGGGCGCTATGAAATTGTCATTTTCAGCCACGTGTCCGAATACTTTTGATCACATAGTGCACAATATTAAATGATATTTCTGTTTTTCCAATATGAAATATCATAATTAGTGCTACTCTATTTGTACACATCAAGGAGAGTAAATGATTTATGCGGTTTCCTGTTTGTGTTAGGTCGTATTTCAAATTTCAGAAAGTTAGCTCACCTGAACACTAAGTTAACAATTTGATACCTACATTGATTTTCTATTTTGCAGATATTCTTCTATATTCTGTTATAATATATTTAATTTTTTTCTGTATTTCTGTTCTGTTATTCCTTTTATTGCTAAGTTCATTCTTATTTTTCTCGTATATTTTATCTACTATGTTGAAGTTAGATATAGTGGGAATTAGTGAAGTTAGGTGGCAGGATGAACAGGATTTCTGGTCAGGTGAGTACAGGATTATAAATACAAAATCAGTTGGGGTATCACAGGAGTAGGACTGATAATGAATAAGAAAATAGGAATGCGGGTAAACTACTATGAGCAGCACAGTGATCGCATTATCATTGTCAAGATAGATACGAAGCCAACACTGACAACATAGTACAGGTTTATATGCCAACTAGCTCTGCCGATGATGAGGAGATCGAAGAAATATATGAGGAGCTAAAGGAAATTATTCAGACAGTTAAGGGAGAGGAAAACTTAATTGTGATGGGAGACTGGAATTCGGTAGTAGGAAAAGGAAGAGAAGGAAAAATAGTAGGCGAATATGGACTGGGCAGGAGGAATGAAAGAGGAAGTCGCCTGGTAGAATTTTGCACGGAACATGATTTAATCGTAACAAACACGTGGTTTAATAATCACAAAAGAAGGTTGTATACATGGAAGAGACCAGGAGACACCGGAAGGTATCAGATAGATTTTATAATGGTAAGACATAGATTCCGGAACCAGGTTATAAACTGCAAGACGTACCCAGGAGCATATATAGACTCTGACCATAACTTGTTAATCATGAACTGTAGGCTGAAACTGAAAAAATTGCAGAAAGGTAGGAAAATAAGGAGATGGGACTTAGATAAATTGAAGGAAAGTGAAGTTGTGGAGAATTTCAGAGGGAGATTTAGGCAACAATTGACAGAAACAGGGGAAAATAAAACAGTAGAAGAGGAATGGGTAGCATTGAGAGATGAAATAGTGAAGGCAGCAGAGGACAAAATAGGTAGGAAGGCAAGACCTACAAAAAATCCTTGGATTTCACAGGAACTACTAGATTTAATTGATGAAAGGAGAATATATAAAAATGCAGTAAATGAAACAGGCAAAATGGGGTACAGACGATTAAAAAATGAGATTGACAGGAAATGCAAAATGGCGAAACAGGAGTGGCTAGAAGCCAAATGCAAATCTGCAGAAGAATGTATAAGAAGGGGAAAAGTAGATAACGCCTACGGAAAATAAAAGAGACATTTGGCGACAAGAAAAGCAACTCTACGAATATCAAGAACTCAGATGGGAAGCCGGTTCTCAGCAAAGAAGGGAAAGCTGAAAGGTGGAAAGAGTACATAGAGCAGCTCTACAAAGGAAATGAACTTACAGACATTGTGGTAGGAAGGGAAGAGGACGTAGATCAAGATGAAATAGGAGATGCTATACTGAGAGATGAATTTGACAGAGCCTTGAAAGACCTAGATCGGAACAAGGCCCCAGGAGTAGATGACATACCCTCAGAGCTACTAAAGTCTCTGGGCGAGCCAGCCATGACAACACTATTTGAACTGGTGTGTAGGATTTATGAGACAGGCGAAATACTCTCAGACTTTACGAAAAATGTAATAATCCCCATTCCAAAGAAATCAGGCGCAGACAGGTGTGAAAATTACAGAACCATCAGTTTGATAAGTCATGGTTGCAAAATTTTAACACGAATTATCTACAGGACAATGGAAAAGCTGGTAGAAGCTGACATCGGGGAAGATCAGTTTGGATTCAGCAGGAACATAGGAAGCCGGGAGGCAATACTCACTTTACGTCATATCTTAGAAGATAGATTAAGGAAAGGCAAACCTACATTTTTAGCTTTTGTAGATTTGGAGAAAGCATTTGACAATGTCAACTGGAATACAGGGAAAGGAGAGTTATTTATAACTTGTACAAAAGCCAGACCGCAGTTATTAGACTGGAAGGGCACGAAAGGGAAGCATCAATTGGGAAGGGAGTAAGACAGGGTTGTAGCCTTTCTCCGATGTTACTCAATTTGTACATCGAGCAGGCGGTGAAGGAAAGCAAGGAAAAAATTGGAATAGGGATTAAAGTACAGGGGGAAGAAATAAAAACATTGCGTTTTGCTGATGACATTGTAATTCTGTGAGAGACAACAAAGGACCTGGAAGAGCAGTTGAATGGAATGGACAGTGTGCTGAAGAGAGTATATAAAATGAACATTAACAAGAGCAAAACAAAAATAATGGAATGCGGTCTTAGAAAAGCGGGCGATGCTGAAGGAATTAGATTAGGTAACGAAACAATGAAGGTGGTAGATGAGTTTTGTTACTTGGGTAGTAAAATAACATGTGATGGTCGCAGTACAGAGGATATAAAATGCACAATGGCAATGGGAAGAAAAGCATTTTTGAAACAGAGAAATTTGCTAACATCGAATATTAATTTAAGTGTAAGGAAGTCCTTTTTGAAGGCTTTTGTGTGGAGTGTTGCCTTGTACGGGTGTGAAACATGGACGATAAGCAATGCGGACAGGAAAAGAATAGAGGCTTTTGAAATGTGGTGTTACAGAAGAATGCTGAAGATTAGGTGGCTAGATCGCATAACCAATGAAGAAGTACTGAACAGAATTGGTGAGAAAAGGAATTTTTGGCATACCCTGACTAAAAGAAGGGATCGCTTGGTAGGACACATTCTTAGACATCGGGGAATCGTAATTTTAGCATTGGAGGGAAGTGTGTGGGAGAAAAATCGCAGAGGGAGACCAAGAGACGCGTATAGTAAGCAGATTCAAGTTCTTATGAGGAGATGGAAAGGCTTGCTCAGGATACAGTAGTGTGGAGAGCTGCATCTAACCAGTCTCCGGACTGAAGACCATAACAACAACAACAACATGTATCATCTGTATTCATTGCCACATTGTTTGAAGATTTAAATTTCTTCCTTAACTGCACTATCAGTTAATGGTATGTTAAGAAGAATATTTTTCAATGTCTGGATTTTTTTTTAATTTCTCGCTGATAAGACAGTTTACTATAAAAGTGAAATATAAGTGTATGGTTTTTTTTGTAATCGTTAACTGAGTTATTCTGTTGTTGCTGAAAGGTAAAGTTCATCTTAGGATGCATGTTGTTAATTTTAGTCTGAAAAACTATAATTGCTTCAGTATTACCATGTATTACCATTAATGAGAATTAATATGTATTCTACATATTGTTATTAATAAATGGTTTCTGATGTGTAATACAAAAAAATTTTGTTTCTATATTATTAACAAATATATCTGTCAAACAGGTATCTATTGCCAATCCAGCTATTAAATTCAAAGGACACAGCTACAGTATAAGAGACTAGCACACCTGGAGAGACGACGTCAGCTTTTATCCGATGTTGGCAGATGCCTCCTGCAGGATGGTAGATGTACTGGTAATAGTTTCAGTGTCGTCCTCTAGCAGAGGAAAAAAAAAATGTTCAAATGTTTGTAGAACTTATGGGACTTAACTACGGGGTCATCAGTCCCTAAGCTTACAAACTACTTATGAACTAGCTAAGACTAAGGACGGCATAAATATCCATGCCCGAGGGGGGATTCGAACCCCCGACCGTAGTGGCTGTGCAGACCGTGACTGGAGCGCCTCAGTCCCCTCAGCCACCGCGGCCGGCCTCTAGCAGACAGCGTAGTAACATAGCTGCCAGAGCGCCGCATATGTTTAGCCTGTAATAGCGAATGTTTACAGCCAAGAATGCTCGGTGTGATGTGAACGTGTGAAGCAGATAGGTGCTACGCCATATTCCGAGCGGCGGGATGGACTATTCCGAAGAACTGACATACAAGTTGAAGCGCTGCATCGGTTGTGCTGTGGTGCTGGTTGCAGTGCTCTCTAGAACATTTTCACACCAGCAGTCGATCTTATGGACGTCCAGGCAGCACAGACGTCCGCCAAGATCATCGTATTGTAAAGGCAGTAGTGGCAGATCGTACAGATGGGAGTATCAACAATAATTCAGTTCCTTCAGACAAACATTGTGTCGTTATACCAAAGGTATTAAACATAAGAGAAGCACTGAATTAAAATTTGTGCTGCGGCCGGGATTCAAACCCAGGACCTCCTGCTCACTAGGCAGGCGACTTACGCCGCCCAGCTACAACAGTGTTATGTAGAGACCGACTACGCGGACAGTCCTCAAAGACCTCAAGCACGTCTCCCTCCACACCACACACTTTAATTCTGCTTCAGTGTCCCCTGTAAAACACGTATGTGGTGTGGGGGGGGGGGGAACGGGGGACGTCATTAAGGACTGTCCGTCTATTCGGGCTCTACATAACGCTGTGGTAGCTGGCGGTAGCGCCTGCCCAGTAAGCAGGAAGTCCTGCATTTGAATCCCGGCCGCAGCACAAATTTTAATTCAATACCTCTCCTCACATTTAACACAGATAATAGTCCATTATAGTCGTGTGGTGTCTGTTCTTTCGTTCATATCCGAAAGGACAGACACCACACCTGCTTCGCACCATATTGCATTTGCAAATTATTGATTGAGGAAGGAAGAACAATTATTTCGTTTCAATGCCCTAAAGCTGCCACTTTCAGTCATTTCCTTCCTAACACTTCTTCCAACCTCTCCTTTATAATTTGCAAACAGATAAGAGTATTTGTGAGCCCATATACCGGATGATCAAAAAGTCATTATAAATTTGAAAATAATGAAGATAGAGAAGTAAAAATTGATATACATGCTTGGATTTTATTAGCGACAAAAAAAGTTTATAAACTATCCGACAGATGGTGCTTCATCTAATTATAAAAGCAATAATTAGCATAACAAATTAAGACAAAGCAAAGATGTTGTTCTTTACAGAAAATACTCAATATGTTCACCATGATTCCTCAACAATAGCTGTAGTCGAGGAATAATGTCGTGAACAGCACTGTAAAACATGTCCGTAATTATGGTGAGCCATTGGTGTCGGATGTTGTCCTTCAGCATCCCTACAGATATCGGTCGATCACGATACACTTGACACTTCAGGTAACCCCAAAGCCGATAATCGCACAGACTGTGGCCTGGGGCCTTGGGAAGCAGAGCATCACGAAAGTGGCGGCTGAGCACACGATAATCACCAAACGACGCGAGCAAGAGATCTTTCACGCGTCTAGCAATATGGGGTGGAGCGCCATCCTGCATAAAAATCGTACGTTCCTGCAGGTGTTTATCAGCCAGGCTGGAGATGCGATTCTGTAACATATCGGCGTACCTCTCTGCCGTCACGGTTAGCTTTTATAAAATCGGAATCACGCAGTTCCTCGAAGAAAAAAGGCCCGATAACGGTATATTTGGCAAATCCAATCCATACCGTGACTTTCTCGTCGTACAACCGAGTTTCCACGATAGTTCTAGGATTTTAGGTAGCCCAAATACTGCACTTGTGGGCGTTGACGGACCCTCTGAGCGTAAAATGAGCTTCGTCGGTCCACAATACGTTACTCCACTAATCGTCATCTTCCGCCTTCTTTTGAAACGCCCACACCGCAAATGCCCTCCGCTTCACTAAATCTCCAGGTAACAGTTCATGATGCCGATGGATTTTGTAAGGATAGCATTGGAGGGTACGCCTAAGTGCCAACCAAACAGTAGTGTATGGAATGCCGGTGCGACGTGCGACTGCACGAGCGCTGACTTCCCCGTGCATAGACGAACCCGCTACAGTCTCCATTTCTTCCTAAACTGTCTCAGCAGCATTGCGCCTTGTGCTCGGTCGATCACTACGGGGTCTATCGTCTAAACAACCCGTGGTTTCGAACTTCGAAATCATTCTCAACGGCCCTTTACCCGTTCTAATCACCTTCCTAAGGCGATAGAATCGTAACGCTGAACTAGCACCTGCTCCATTCTGGTAATACAGTTTCAGCGCCTTTTCAGGTAACGTCAACATGCTGCGACTGCTGGTGCATCTGATTGTCTCTCTCATTACAACTTCTTTTATACACGATTTTCAAGTGCAGTCACTGGCGTTTTGCTGTCCAGCGCCATCCGTCGGACATTTTTTGAACTTTTTTTTGTTCTAATGAAACCCCATGTCATTCGAAGCATGTGTGTCAATTTTTATCTCTCTATGTACATTATTATTATTTATTAAATTTTCAAATTTATACTAACTTTTTGATCATCCGGTATGACAGCACACACAGCACACAGCGATTACTAGGAGTGAGACTACAGGTGCAGTGACAGTAATGGCTCTTAATGGTCTTCGTCAATGAAAGCAGATTTGCCTGCACTAAAATAATGGTCGTTTGCTCGTACGACGCAGGCGTGGCAAGCACTGCCCCTCAGAGTGCTTTCATTCGAGACACACTGGCCACCAATGATCTGGAGTGCGATAAGCTACAAATCTCGTTCTCCTTCGTTGAGGCGACACGGATAGCGTTCGCTACGTGCACAATACCCGTTCTTTTGCCATTCTTGCGATAAGAAAATAAAATAAATGTTTGTTAAGCTTAAGGGACTTAACTACGGGGTCATCAGTCCCTAAACTTACAAACTACTTATGAACTACCTACAACTAAGAACGGCACAAATATCCATGCCCGAGGGGGGATTCGAACCTCCGACCGTAGTGGCCGTGCAGACCGCGACTGAATCTTGCGATAAGATGATGAAGTGTGCTTCAAAAGGATAATGCTCGACCGCACACTGTGTGAAACTCAATGTGTTCTGCAAGAGTTGTAGAACCTTCCCTGGAAGCACAATCTCCGCACTTGTCTCCAATCGAGCAGGGGTGGGATATGATGGGACAATTAACACGTGCGACTTCTCAAAATAAATCAATAAAATAAATAAGTGTTCACATGTTTGTAAAGCTTATGGGACTTAACTCCGGGGTCATCAGTCCCTAAACTACTTATGAACTAACTTATACTAAAGACAACACAAACATACATGCCCGAGGGAGAATTCGAATCTCCGATGCGGGAGGCGTTGCAGACCACTCGGCTACTCCCGAGTACAAAATGGCGTGCGACTCGTCAACTCACAACTGTTGCAGAAATACGGGAACAGTTCGAGAAAGGTTGGAGTAAAGCATCCCAAAACAGTAATCGCCAACTCTTTCATCGAATGGACGCTCACATTGCCGCCTGTCGCGATTTCACCACGGAAGAGGGTGCACTAATTTTTATTTCCGGTAATTGGACTGAAACTTAATGAAAATTCTAATTTTTGAAACGAATTCAACAATTTCTGCTAATGCCAATTTCTTATACTTCATTAAGTTTTTCTTAAATATTAGGATACATTGAAACACAAGTATGATCGTATATGAACTGGTTCTGTGAAGACATGGTAAGATGGACTGATGGGAATTCTAATGAGTGCGTTAATTGCAAGCTTATCTTGGAAGTTTTACATTAGTCATCATAAACATTCTTAAGAAAGTTATTTATAATTTTCGTTAAAGCGTAATTACGTTCTGTGAAGATAGTTTAAATAAAAAAAACGTTCATAATGTTTTGTTCTTTTTTAGAATTCTGAAAGTAGGAATAAAGAATTGCGTTGTTTGTTTTTTAATTCCACATGAAATTTCGGGGTTACAGCTTCTCCTATTTAGTAAATTTTATTCTCTATAAAAAGTCTAAGGTTTTCTAGTGCTAATCTACATCACCGATGCCATTGCTCTAGTCAGCCTGCTTTACGATGGAATTCTTACCGTAAAATGTCAAGCAATTAGTCGCTATTACAAAAATGTGAACGTTTAACTTCTCATTGTAGAAATTATTCCGTTTTTAACCATGTATTCATGAGCTGAGAACTTTTAATTTTTGGTTGTTCTGTCACTATATTAGGTTCAAAAGTTATTTCTTTTGTATATTTCCGTATGAGCTATACCTTGAATAGCACTCATTGGTAACTCGGCGGGTTTGGGATGGGAGCATGTGTGCACATTTTTTATTAGTTCAAGCCGTGTTAAGACATTTATTTTTTTAAAGCACATAACAACAACAATATACATAAAAAAACATTGGAATTCAATTTCACACACAGTTTTAAATATGACATTAAAAAAATTAAAAGGCACCGTTGACTGACAACAGAAACGTAAAATTTACGTAGATCCACTTCGTTAAATAAAAATAATAGTGAATTTCCAACAATCGGTTACAACTACAATGTCGCATTAATATGGAACATTTCTTTAATGGACTGTGCACATTTCAATGAGTAACATCAAAATACAGCAATTTGAAATTTTGAAATTTAAAAAAACAATACTTATTTGCAAAATGTCACGACTGCTTTTACACTAAGATTAGGATTAAGAGACCGAACAAGTTACGAACACCAGCAGGCTTTTATGCCATAACTACTTGATAATATATCAGTTACAAACGTCACTTAACTTATGGCCAAGGTGGTGTACGCGGCCCAATGCGCGAATATCGTAAACACGCCCGGTCTCCGCAGTCCACGCAGACACGTAAACCAAGTTACACGACTGACGCTCCAATGGCACGCCAACAAAATACAAGAACAAACAGATAGTAATAATAGGCACGCAAATATGTCTATATATTAACACAAACAGACCAGTGCCTACTAACATACGTAAATGTATGCAAAACGTGTCACGAATGCAGTTAACAGTCTACAAGTAGTAAAACGATATGCATGATGTATCAGTTTTACTGCAATAACAGCACCAATTTATCAATCAATTACTTCAATTCCTTTCACCGTTTTATGTACACAGCGAAGAATAGCTTCTAAATTTTCACAGTATTATGCATCAAGTTAATTAACATGTCAAGGTCGCGCGGGAGTAGCCGAGCGGTCTGGAGTGCCACATTACGGATCGCGCGGCCTCCCGCGTCGGTGCTTCGAATCCTCCGTCTGCCATGGATGTGTGTGTTGTCCTTGGGTTAGTTTAACTTAAGCAGTTTGTAACGCTAGGGACTTATGGCCAAAGGCGTTTGGTTCCATAGAATTACAAACATTCGAACATGTCACGTCCCTCATAACTAACGTCAGAAAGATACTTTATTAATGGATTTAATCATCGTTATCTCTACGAGTTTCTTAAGTCTTTGGATTCCAAGCATGATAACTTTACCTATTATGCAGAAGTTGAAAGGTAGTGGTCATTTCTCTCAACTTATTTCTCAATTTTCTCGTCTCTCCAATGTTTTATTTCTAATTTATGTCTTACTAGATGAACCAGTGAACTTCGTATCACCTACCTCTTAATATAAATCATACTAATTTAAAGCATATGTATTTTAGGTTTATAAAAGAATTTACGTTAATGTCAAATGTGCAAAATTTTATCGCAATCGTACGAATGATATTCCAAAGAAAAGAGCTCTTTCAGTTTTCCACAAATTTTCCTATTTTCTGGCCAACCTTTCCAAACGTTTACTCCACTCAAACCTTCATCTCGATTTGAACGTCGAATGTGCAAAATTTTATCTCAATCAGATGAATGGTATTGATATGTCATAGAAAATTCTCTTTCTATTTTTTCTGTATTTTCCAATTTTCCGGGAAACTTTTCCAAATTTTAATTTCATAAGAACGTTCATTTTTCGTTGAACGCGAAATGATCAAAATTTTATCGCAAGCGGTGGAACGGTTCTCAACTTATAGTATTGAGTACACTTAGAAGCACATTGAAAAAGAAACTTGGTTCGAATTTTGCACTTTCCTTTTTAACTGTCTCTATTTTTCTAGTGAAAACTTTTCCCGGACCATAATGAACAAAACTACAAAAGAATTACCCCTCTCCGTCGTGCGAATAGTCAGTTATAGTGCTGAATTAAATCAAAAACACATTGAAAAGTGCACTTTCAGTTTTTCTCAAATTTCAATTTTACGGTAGTTTTTTCAAAAAAAATTATTTCATAGAAATCTTATCCTGTCAAGCTGTACTCAAGTGATGCTTTTACAACCATGTGGCAATTTATATTTATTCGTAGAAAAAATCGCTTTCGGTTTTTCCTAAATTCTCCTACTTTCCGGACGAGTTATCCAAATTTTTATTTGATGCAAACCTTCATCTTGCTTTCAAAATGAAATGTACAACATTTTATCGCATTTGGACGAACGGTATTGATAGCTCACTGGTAAAAGCTGTTTCAATTTTCCCGATTTTTCTCTTTTCCGGACAACTTTTCCAAATTTTATCACCGTTTAAACCCTCCCTGGACTTACACTTATTAATATTTTAAGACTGAAATTAGTCAAATCGGTTCACCCGTTCTCGAGTTTTACCGAGACTAACGAACAGCAAAATGATAGGTGTTTATTGCAAGTAATAATTTTCTTATTTTCTGACTTCTGCATTCAGTAAGGGGTTGGGAGAGATGTGTGAGTCTTGTTCACTGATTCAGTTCACTTCAGTTATTCAATTTCAGTGGTTACTCATCGCGGTGGCGAGCGAGCTGTTTCGAGCTGTAGGAATCTGTGACTTGAGTCGCGGCTGGTTTCACATGCAGGAGGAGCCAAGGAATTTGGTGTCCATCAGTTTTTTCCTGGAAAGGTCTGAAAGTAGTACTGAAGCGAAGCCCTCTGTGCCATCCCGTGGTGTCAGTGGTGCGCAGTGTGGGGACTGAAGCAGTGGTGGGATTGGCCTCCTAGGTGTCAAAGGCATTATCGCTGATAGCTGGCATGTGCAACTAGGTGGTATGGATAAATGACGAGGGACAGATACCATCAAGTATGGTTCATTTAATGAGACTCCTGCGAGAAACAGAAAGCAGCCAAATCAGTGAAAGAGGCCAGCCGGGGAGCAGCGAGGTAGCCTAACGGTACCACAAAGGCGCGGCTTGTTGACCTGCTGGTGCGATGTCACAGGTGAAGGCCGTAAACTCCACAAAATACCTAGGAATTATTATTACTTCAGACTTAAACTGGAAAGAACTCGTAAAAAATGTTTGGGAAAGGCGAACCAGAGACTGCGTTTTATTGGCAGAACCCTTAAAAGATGCAACAGAACTACTAAAGAAACTGCATACGCTACGCTTGTCCGTCCATTTTTGGAGTATTGCTGCCCATTGTCGGATCCTTATCAGGTGGGTTTGACGGAGGACAACGATAGAGTCCAGAGAAGGGCAGCTCGTTTCGTATTGTCACGATACAGGGGAGACAGCGTTACGGAAATGATACAGGATCTGGGATGGGAATCTACAACAACGGCACTTATCGCTGCGGCGTGGGCCACTTACGAAACTACAATCGCCAACTTTCTCCTCCGAATGCAGAAAAAAAAATATTTACTCCCTCTTACATAGGTAGAAATGACCATCAGAATAAAATACGAGAAATCAGACCTCTAACGGAGAGATTCAGGTGTTCTTTCCTCCCGCGCGCTTTTCAAGAATGGAATGGGAGAAAAAATAGTATAATGGTGGTTCGATGAACCCTCTGCCAGGCACTTAAATGTGATTTGCAGTGTATCAGATGTAGATGTAGACTATTAACTTTATTCCTGACACACGCGAAAATGTCGGAAAGATTAAAATATTGAAACGATTGTTAAATCCGAAGCAAGAAATACAATCATTCTTTCAATAGCGTACAGTACATCCCAAAATTCAAAGATCAAGAGTGGCTTTCCGAATTCTCGCTGTTGGTCGATATAACTATCCAACTGAAAGATGCTGATTCTAGACTACAAGAAAAATATCAATTACTTAATGACGTACTTGATACTGTTTCCACATGCCAAATTATACTTGGTCTGCACATAAACATTTTTGTTCATAACTGTTGTTTCTATTATCCTACCTTGTGAAAGCAATATTGGACATCACACTGGTAGCAGTGATTAAATTCGCTCTTCTGGATATCTGACTAGAAATACGAATTCAAAAACTGATTTCAAGATTTTAACAAACGTTGTCTCTCTTTTTCTAACTTTTCTACTTTTTTCCCCGACATGAGTTTATAAACAGAATGCTGGGAAATTCTAATGTGATTGGGTCAAA
The DNA here is from genome assembly GCA_026315105.1 of Locusta migratoria. Lineage (NCBI taxonomy): Eukaryota > Metazoa > Arthropoda > Insecta > Orthoptera > Acrididae > Locusta > Locusta migratoria. The sequence goes on along the minus strand of CM048745.1, from coordinate 467,989,786 downwards.
GGAGAAATTTATTCAGGTTGGTTTAAAAGAGTACTACAATGTATCTTTGAACAATAAGAAATATCTCCGAGTTTTACAAATATGTTTTAATGGTGATTTCGTCATTTGCTAACAGCTATCTAGTCACGCCTATTACATGAAAACACAAATGAGAAAACATTATTGACATTCAACTGTAAAACTCTTTGCTTGCACAAACAGTTTCAGTTGACATCAAAATTGATGCATTCAGTTGTTAAACAAAACCAAGACGTTCAACTATCACAGCGTTCCATGAATTTATAAAATAAATACCCTCAGATTTGTTTTATTAAAAATAAATTGATATATTTTCTTCTTTCAAGAATTAAGGTCTTCTGCGGAAAAATGCGGCCACCTGTACTTTAATACTATTACTGGTAATTAAAATTACTCCTATTGTTTATTCCTTTCTGACACGACTTTTTGAACACTTTAATACTATTACTGGTAATTAAAATTACTCCTATTGTTTATTCCTTTCTGACACGACTTTTTGAACACGGCGAATACAAAATTAACGACACTAGAGACACGGTTTTGTCTGCAGGATGAGAATGGCGGCTGCCAGTTGGTTCAGTTGCTGGAGCTTTGCATTGATGCTGGCTCAGCTTTTGTTGTTGTTGTTGCCAACTTCGGCGGACGCCTTGTTGAGCATAGCGCCAACATCCTGGATACCCTGCAACACAAAGGAGCAGTCAGTAATAGCTTTCCACAAAGAGCGAAACGTCGGATATCGCGCCTCTACATATCACTCAACATAATGAACGGCACTCGTCAGTGATCCTAGTAAATATTCAATATGAATCAAATATTTATAATTTGTACTGAACATTATTTATTGAATGTTCGATTGGATTACTAAAGTTAAACGTGCCGTCGACAGCATCGGCATTACAGATGGAGCACATACTTGCATCACTTTCGTAAAGTATGATAAGAAATCGCCAAAGACCTAAATCAGGATGGTGGCAGGCAGGTTCCAACCGCTGTCCCACCATGTGCGAATCACTCCACCACCTCGCCCACAGATGATGCTGCGTAATACTAGGATTCATTCAATATTCCATAAACCGTCTGACGTGAACTATGCTGCTGTAATTTTGATACTACTCTTCCGACTATTTGTAAAGTGGAACGGAAAAACCGGACTATGATGTACCCTTGTTTCCTGCAAGGAGGACATCAACAGCATGTCACGTAGAATTCAGAAAGATGCACCTTGTCTACTTACATCGGTGAAACTTTATCACTTATGTAAAGATAAATGAAGATGGCATCTCCTGTAAGAAAAATCTTAAAATTAACAAAGTGTAACTAGTGAGGATCAGTTTAGGTACTAAAGTGATGTCGCTAGTTGCTGCAATAAAAAGAAAAGACAGTAAATTTTGTATTTATTAAATCTAATAGTTTTCAAAGAGATTCAAGTTGATGAAAACAAATTTATATTTCCTAGTTACAGATAGATAACTGCCGATGAAAGCTATAAACAATTTCAAAATAGAATAAAGTCGGCAGAATGGCTGAAGAACAGCGCCTACTTGACTTTAAATTAATCCAATTTTCTCAGTATTCTTTCGAGTCCGTCACAATGTCATAAATGTTACGCAATGTTAAAATAATGTATTTGTAATTATTGCTTGGTAATGGGTGGAGTTTGCCTAAAGCGTTCACACACAATACCGATAACTGCGCTGACGGCTGCTACCTGCTATGTCTTCACTCAAATCAAAACTAAATTTTTTTTGTCTTGATTGACTGCTGCTGATTACACTTTCCCTGCGTCTTGATGAAGTCAAGAACGGCCTGTCAACCATAGTATGGCTATTCGAAGACCTCGGGGGATATATAATTATAACCCTCAACTTCTGTATTGTAAACGTATTTGGTGCAAACAGTCATATCCGGCAGAATGTTTCACTTTCTTCGAGTAGTACATGAATCACGAGAGAGATGTGCAAATATAAATATTAAAAACAATATTAAAGTATCTAATAGAAACTATTTTTCAAACATACGAGTCGTCATCTTTAAGCACTTTATAAATGAGGGTTATCATTATTAACCCCCCGAGGTCTTCATATACTGGCGTGGTATGTCAGTCTCAGACTAATCCAACGTGTTGCCACTCAAAAATGTGATCGCAAGTTATATCTAATTGACTCTGTCTACATTCACACCAGATATTAAGTCAACACAATGAACATCATGTAATCGTTAGTACTCTCCACTGAGGATTTCAGGGATGCGCAGTAAGGTACACATTTTCTCTGATCTGCGCATGGCGTCAGCTAGGAACCGGCCGCCCCAAACAGTAAATGGTGGAAATCGGTGGAAGCGTTACATGTGTGATAGTTTTTTTTCTGTATTTGGAGGGTTACTTGGAGTTCTTCCCTCGTAAGTACACAGTCAATAGGGGAAACTTTAATGAGTTAGGGAGCGTTTTGGTTTTTGCTGCAACTGCATAGAGAAACGATTCCACACTTACGAACAAGTGAGCGTGTGTAAACTAAGTTTTACATTGCCGGGCTGTGCTGTTACAGGCCCTTATTCCTACAACAGGAGCACAAATCTGCGTAATGAAATGTTCAAAAAATGTTTGTTAAGCTTATGGGACTTAACTACGGGGCCATCAGTCCCTAAACTTACAAACTACTTATGAACTACTTACGAACTAGGACAAACACATCCATGCCCGAGGGGGGATTCGAACCCCCGACCGTAGTGGCCGTGCTGACCGTCACTGGAGCGCCTTAGTCACCTCGGCCACCGCGGCCGGCTGCGTAATGAAATATTACGAAAACTATGGTTGTCCAACTGTTGTAGGAAAAACAATGTAAATGTTTCGAATGGACGATTGTGCTCTCGCCATTTCGGAGAATCTGATTACGTGAGGGGTTTACAGTCTGAGTTGTTCAATTTGCCTCGAAAAAGATTGCTTAAGCCAAACGCAGTTCCGTCGTGCAGTTTGCCATGCAGTAATGTGATTGTCAGTGACTTACCTGTAACAAAAGACAGAAGCAAACGGTATGCAAACGCGAACTACGTAAAAGATCTCTCGAGACGCTTCGGAAACTGTCACCAATTAAGAAACATCTTGATAAGGCAACATTTACGGATGAACAGCTTTCTCCTGACATAGATAAAGTTACTTTGATGAATACTATAGCGGTGTTAGAAAGAAGGAATGGTGTTCTTAGAAACAAGTATGTCCGACTTCGAGCGCGTAATAAAAATCTCCGGAGTCATCTGTTAAGAAAACCACGATTTGTGCGCGAGGAGTAAAGAGGAGATATGTAAATCCATTACTCTGCGTGCTATATCGCAAAAATGTTACAATTTTCTGAGGAAAAAAATTGGGTACCCTCCACTAGCAGTGTCGACATAGAGAGCGTGGATAAACGGCTGGAAAATTTATTTTATCTTGTAAGGGACCTACTCTAGTAGATGTGAAAAACAGGATAAGGCTATTACTGCTAAGTGCCAAACATTTGATATTCCTATATCTAATGCTTCTTCTGTTGAACCAGATAAAGAAGGGACATTTGTGAGTGCAGCAATGTTCAGCGGCATTCTTCCCGTAATGTTTGAAGCACTATCAATGGTTGAAGGGCAGAAAGAAATTGGTGGGAGAGAAATGACTGCAGAAAATTATGAGAGTTCTTCAGCGTCCGCAGGTTCGGACTGTAGTGAGGAGGGCTTTCAGTATCTTGCGGTATATATTGCTCATCGGTACCGACAGTACGACAGAACATTAGCCACACCTACTGAAGAGCTTATGTCAATCCCTGAAAACCAATCTATCAGCTAGTCGCACATGATTTCAAGAGGAAATTTACTTGTACCTTCAGAATCGTGCCTCGAGACAATAATCCAATTCGAATTGACATTTGCTCAACTTCATGGCAGTGACAATTTGTTCAGAGAGAAGGACATAATTACTAAGTTGTGTGCAACACATTTGTGAGCGGTTCTCCCACGTGCATAAAGAGATTATTAGAATTTATGCGAGAACTCGCACATTTATTCGTTTGTGGTGGCTGTCATAAAAAGAGAGGCCAAGAATATCTGAGGCATCACATCGAAAAAAGCCAAAAAATGGCATATGTCATCAGTAGGTACACTACGGGGCATCTGAGCCAAAATTTGGGGCTTCTGGATGTGATCAATGACATCATCAATGACGTCATGAGTGACGTCACGACCACTGCAAGATGGTGAACATAAACAATATGGTGAACATAAACAAGATGGCGGACATAAGATAGTGGGCATAAACAATATGACTTGACTTACTTGACTTATTTCCTATATCTCCTAAGTGGAGCATAGGGCATCAACGAACTTCCGCCACCGGACCCTATTCTGCGCCAGTGTCTTGATTTCAATCCAGGCCTTCCCTCCTTTCTCGGTCCCTTCTGCTACTACACTCCTCCTCCATGTATTCCTTGGTCTGTCTCTTCTCCTGCTGCCTTATGGATTGCATTCTAGGACTTAATATATGCCCAATCCACTTTCATTTCCTATGTCGTATCTCAATATCAATGGGTGTTTGATGAGTTCTTCTTCATAGTTCTTCGTTGGAGATTACTTGTAGCTACCTTATCATCAAGATATTCCTCAAGCTTCTATTCACAAATATTTGAAGCCTGATAATCAGCTGTTTGTTGGTTTTCCATGATTCACACCCGTAGAGCAGTACCGACTTGACATTTGTATTGAATTTGTGTAGTTCTTTATAGCTGCTAAGTTCCCTTGATTTCCAGATTGGTCTCAGTATTGCAAATGCCCCTTTAGCCTTATTTATTCTGTTTCCTATATCTTCGATAGTTCCGCCCTCAGGGGTGACTAAACTTCCCAGGTAGCAAAATTGCTTGACTTGCTCGATTTCTTGGTTTTCTAAAAACAATAGTGCTTCATTTCGGTTATTATAGCGCATCTCCTTAGTTTTCTTTCCATTTATCTTCAGATCCACCTCCGACGCTTCGGTTTTTAAATCATTCAGCATAGCTTCCATATCCTTGTAACCGCTGGCTATCAAACACATCTGCAAAGTCCAAGTCCTCCAACCTGCCTGTCAATCCCCATTGACTTCCTCTTCGACGATTCATTGTCTTCAAGATCCAGCACCATCAGAAATAGGATAAGTGACAGCAAACATCCTTGCTTAACTCCTGTGTCTACTGGGATGGGTCCTGACAGCATCACTTGATGTAAAACTTGACATGTGTAGTTCTCATACATTTCTTGGGTTATCTTTATAATTTTCTTAGGGATCCCAAACTCTTGCATAGCTTTCCACATCTTATTCCTCATTACAATGTCAAAGGTCTTTTCAAAGTCTACAAAGAGTAGATACAATGATAATTGCAGCTCAGTGATTTGTTCTAAAATTATGTTCAGTGTGTTGATCTGGTCTGTACAGGGATAACCTTCTCTAAATCCTGCTTGTACTTTCCTCAGCCTTGAGTTAACTCTCTTTTTTATCCTTTCTAGAATTAGTCTTGAGAGTACCTTTCTTAGTACTGAAAGGAGGGTAATTCCTCTCCATTTATCGCATTCTGATAAATCGCCTTTCTTCGGAAGCTTGATCAGGAGTCCTTTTTTTCCAATTGTGGGGATCTTCTCTTCTTCCCAAATCTTTTTGAAAAGTGGGAACAAAATCTCGACTGAGGTACTCACATTAACTTTCAAGGCCTCCGGTGTGATTTGTCCATACCTGCCGCTTTGTCATTCTTTAGTTGTTGAATGGCCCTTTGTATCTCTATTCTTGATGGTGGTTCTATACTGATATCAACATTTTCATGCTCATCTTTTTTGTCGCTGCCTCTGTCACCTCTTCCTCGACTGTTTGACGATTCAGGATCTCAAGAAATGAGGTAACTCTAATTTCCTAACAGGTAGGGATCATGGGGCAATCTTACTGAGGATGTTTGAATAAAACCGGAGAATATCAGCAATCCAATTAGAACAGTGACTGTGCATAAGTAATTAAAAAGAGTGTGCAGGGAAGATGACCTACCAGTTCTCCATTGGCCATACCTTTCTAAGGTACTGGTCAGTGGATGATACCAAACGAACATTTTGGAGTGCGATATTACCTTTTACCCATAGGCAATCCAAAGGAAGAGTTTGGGTTTGGCGACATTGTCCTGACCGCTATGAGCAATCAAACATACGTTAAACCTTATATATACACTCACATTTGTCAATAAGTTATTGGAGATTAAATGATCCCTGTGCTCCTCAACCAAAGAACATTTTATACCACCACTATCATCTCCTGTACATAACCGATATGTGGCAAGTTCCTCATGAAACAACACACAAAACAGCTTACCAGGAAAGATGAATCAAAATGTCGAACAACTGCTATTTGGTTCAGGACTTTGGTCTCTTGCAAAAACTTTTATCACGTGCATCTATAATAAGCTCATTCATGCTTGAAGAAGAAGAGATTATACTATACAAATAAAGAGGCAACAGTTCACACACTAAACCATCCGGGGATATATATTGAGCATATTGCTGTTGAGGGAATCTTGGAATGTGTGTGCGTTACAGAACTGCCTCTTGTGATTGTAGCTCGCATCTTGAGCATCATCATGATGTTGTGATACCACAATGGTGGACATAAGTTTATTAAATCGATGGACCTGAAGCCCTTTGGAAGTTGCTTCATTCATTATAGCAAATATCCAATGATTTTTAATAAACAAAACCTAGATGAAGATAAAGTTATTGAATGTCCTGAGCAACAAGAGACCGAAGTGTAATCCTTCTCTAATGATGTCGCACAATATAAATGGTCCCAGGAGGCCCTTACTAAGCCTCTTCATTCATGAAATAAGAAGTCAGGTAATACTCCCTAAATGCCTGCGCTTAGATGACCTTACAGAAGGATCAGAGATGATTGTTAGAGCAATGAAAGAGTTCATTTACAGGGGTAAAAATAGATATGTCCTGGAATTCGGGAATGTCTCATCACTGTATCTACCAAGTTTATTTGTGCATTGTGTGCATTGTGGTCCTATACCTGCACCACTGACTTTGCCAGTAGGACTTGTTTGAAGACAGACCTTTAGTAGCCCGCTTTGAAGTATACCTATTAGGTTGCATAGAGTTTCCATGGAGAATGCCCTCAGAGACCAAACCTAGAACTTGGGACCTGGGGATTAATGTCCTCAGTGCTCTAAACTTGATTAGAAAATTGACCACAAATAAATAAAAGTTTGAATGTGCTTGCACTGCAGAAGTGACATAATAGCAGTCATTGGTTGGGGAGGGGGGACCTGGGGGTTAGTGCCCTCAGCATCTTGACGAAAGCAACACCTGTGAGGCAACTGTTTATTATACTGTAAATTTACAGATGATATGCCTGGAACCTGGGGATCTGGGACCTCAATTCTTAAAAGGAACGTGATGAAATTCACGTGCGGGAGAGTAATCCACGAACATCCTTTCTAGAGTATTACCTGTCAAGACCCGTTGCAGGAGGTTTATACCTGCAAAGAACTACAAAAGATGAATATCCTACGTCATATTTAGTCGAAAAAATCGTTAGAAAAAAAATAGAGGATTAGTGAAATGGCTTGGATTTGACAGCACTCGCAATTCGTGGATTGCTACTTGAAGACGAAGGTAATAAGATACAGGATGGTCCTACAGCAAATTGGATGTCTCGCGACATGTCGCAGCGTATATCGTCTGAACCCCGCCTCCCTCCTCCTCCTCCCATGGATGCGGCATATAGGCACGGCCTCAGTTTGAATTCGTACCGATGTCAATTTGTTGGATGACTCAGCGGTCAAGCCTCGTACCACTTTATGTAATATTATACCCTCGTGATGTCAACAGTTTGATCGCAAAGTTGCAATGCGCATGTGCGGGTGACGTTAACATTATCTTCTGACCCCCCTCCCCCCCGCATGGAGGCGGCATATGAGAGGTCTAGGCTCCTACCACACTTATGTAACATGATACCCTCATGACATTATGTTTGGTCGCAATGTTGCACGGTTGAGGTTCACATTCTCTTCTGGGCCCCTGCCCTAGGGAGACGCTTGTCCATTGTTCGAGCTGATCTCTGAGAGTTTCCAAGAGTAACCTCGGGTGTTCAATTTCTGGTTATCAGGAGTTCACTAATGTTCTTCTGGTTGTTTGGAACGTCCCAGAAATAAATTAAATGCTCAAATGTTTGTAAATGTATGGGACTTAACTACTATGCCTATCCCTATGCCTAGGCTTACAAACTACTTAAACTAACATACTAAGGACAACAGATATACCCATGCCCGAGGGAGGACTCTAACCCCCGACGGCGAGCAGTGGCGCATTCTGCAGATGGGTGTCTTGGAACGCTCAGCCGCTCCAACGCGGAAGAAATAAATTAAATTGGTCCAAACCCTCCTGTTCCGATCAAGGATTTCGGGAGATTTTCCAAGGTTGTAAGGCGTATACCGGAACTGATAAGTCCCTTCCACTTATTCCCAAATGGGACCCCCTTTGCCCCATTATCAGCCTCTCTGATAATTGGCTGAATAGAACCGCGACTCTTTATGGGCCACTCCTTGGAGTGGAGAAGGAAAAAAAGGAGCGGCTAACCAAGAAACAAAAGTTGTTAAAATAATTTTGTGGCTTCCCTCATTATCTTTTCTTAAATATCTTTAAGTGAAGGCAGTTTTATTACATGCATAGGACAGATTCCTTTTAGACAATATATCAGACATTAACTTGAATCCCTGAGTAAAATACTGCTCATAATACTTGTCTTGATCTTTAAACATTTTGATTTTGTAAACGTAAATTCAACACCATTATTTCAAACAATTCTTGATTCAGTCGGATCGGATTGGATAAATGAAATCTTTGGTTATATTTCTGACTTAGAGTGACAAGCTATTAGTTTCGCAGGGACATCCGATAGATACTGACAGAAACTTTCATCCTGTGACTTGAGCTCAAGATCGCTACCTTATTTTTTAAATTAGTAATGTTATTAATGTGTAAAATTTCTTATTGGGGTACAAACAAGCTACTGTAGTTAGCATCAATTTCAAATATATCGTCACTTTGAAAGCGTACTTAGCATAATCAAAAACCGATAACTTAAGTAAATTGTTATTTAAACGTAAGCGAAATTTAATTTTCTATGTCACGCCTGCATTGCACTCGAACGTATTAGAATATGTTCGCACCTGCCCATGGGATAACAATGGATTTCTTAGGTGGCATATTACTAGTAATAAACTGCGTGCTATAACAGCGACATTTGTAACACATCAAGAAATCAGAGAACTATACATCACGAAGCAATTATATAAAATGGCCACAAACAGGTATCGACTGAAAAAGCAAAATTTTAAACTTTTTACCCGACGCTGCAGTGCAATGTCACCGTACAACTGTCTAGGACAGTCATTGTCAAGTTAGTTCCCTGCACTCATTTGCACATAAGCTATGCCTCACAGACAGGCGCGTGAACAATGAACCCCATTTAAGGGATGACGCTGTCGGGTTCAATGACGCCGGTTCAAGCAGTCGGGCAATCGCTGGACATTTAAACAGGAGCGATGCCACTGCTTAACGATCTTGGCAGGAATGGGACAACCGTGGACAAACAAAGAGTCGACAAGAAAGCTGTCTGCCTAAACATTTCACAGAATGAGACGACCCAATCACTACGGATACGTTCAGAGTCCTGGATTCATTATTGTAAGTGACCCACGAGGAGCTTGTGCTTCACTGGCCGCATGGACCACTAACAGGTCGCATTCGGAAGGATGGTGGTTCAAATCCACCTCCGGCCATCCAGATTTAGGTTTTCCGTGATTTCCCTAAATCACTCCAGGCAAATGTTGGATGACTCTGCAATAGACAAAGTTTGGGGCATTTGTGAACAGCACCCTCCAATGAACTGGGGTTTGTGACAATCCAACAAGCCAATCGGACAGAATTTGGCACGATATCCCTCAGGAGGATTCCCACAACTAAAAGTTATAGGACTGTATTCATTTATTTGCCTGTACATGTATATCACATCTATTGATTTCCGGCGACTTGTTTTTTTTTTTTTAAACGTTCACTAAAGTGCCAAAGAAACTGGTACACCTGCCTAATATCTCATAGGGTCCCCGCTACCACGCAGAAGTCATGAACTCGACTAATGTCTGGCGTAGTGCTAGCAGGAATTGACTTCATGCATCCTGCAAATCTATTCATAAGAGGGAGTGGAGATCTCTTCTGAACAGCACTTTGCAACGCCTCCCAGGTCCATGTCTGGGGAGAGTGGTGGCCAGAAGTGGTTAAAGTCATAACAGAGTTCCTGGTGTCACTGTGTAGCACATTTGATCATGTGGAGTATCGAACTCTCCTGTTGCAATTGCATGTGATTAGCCAGGAAGTGAAGGTACGTGTCTCTTGTCAGAGTCGTATCTAGACGTATCAAGGGGTCCAGTACCACTCGAAATGCAGAGCCTGCTGATATGCATGGATTCATGAGGTTGCCTCCATACCCTAAACATCCATCAAGAAACGAAATTCGTCTGACCAGACAACATGTTTTTAGTCATCAACAGTCCAACATCGGTATTGACAGGCGTGAAGTTATGTGTCATGCAGTCAGCAAGTGTACACGAGTCGAAAACCCATATCTTTGATGTTTAGTTGAATGGTTCGCACGATGGCTCTTGTTGATGGCCCAGCTTTGATATCCGCAGCAGTTTGCGGAAGTGTTGCACTTCTGTCACTGGGAACGATTCTCTTCAATCGTCGATGCTAACGTTTTTGTAGTATTTTTTTTTTTCCGTCGCAGCAACGTCGAAGATTTGATGTTTTACCATATTCCCGATATTCGCACTGCACTCGTGCAATGATCTGACGGGGAAAAACCCACCTCATCGATACCTTGAGGGCGCTGTGTCCCATCTCTGGTGCGCCGACTAAAACACCATGTTCAGACTCACATAAATCATTATATAGTGCCACTGTAGCAGCAGTAACCGACCCAACACCTGCCGCAGACACTTGTCTTCTTGGTTATAGAGGGCAGGTGTTACCGACCACACCCGTTTCTTCGGATCTTCAGTGTATCATCAATTAGCAAAATTAAAAAAGAAAATTGTACTTACCGCGTTCGTGCTTCTTCTCCTTGTGTATTTTATAATACTAATAAAAGAACCACCGATAGTATGCTTGCGACTATCTGAAAAAGAATTAAGCACTCACTCTGAAAAACGAATTGCTTGGAATAGCTTTTAACATTAAACATTCAACGCCTAATGTGCAACTTACGCAGTGTACGAACGATTCAATAACAAATGTGCGGAGAACGAAATCTTATCAGTGACTTATTCTAGGCGTGACGGCACGTGGGTTAAAAATTACAGGGAAGTGACATATGGCTGGATGCTTCGAATGTAGGAAGTCCCTTTTCAAGTGGTTGGACCGGGCAGACGTTACGGATATTGCCTTCATTCGGTCTCTCCTGGAGGTGCCGTCCATGTGCGACGCCCACCTTGTATGTGCGGCCACAACAGATCTGAGACGAGGCCACAAAGTCGTATCAAAGTGCACTCCATTTTCTGAGGCCAGCAATCCGACACTCTTCCCACGAAATCTGCAAGGGCCAAAGTGACAGTACAGTGTCTGCCCCAGAAACAGTTTCCAGCTTGTTTTTGGCCATTATATTCTCGGCCTAATGTATTCTTGGGACCCTACGAGCCATTATGCGGGGAGGCACTGTTGTACCTGCTATCCAGTGTCCACTGTGCTGTGCCCATTTCTTCCCTCAGGACATAAAATAAAAAAGCAATGACCTTTCATAGCACTTGAGACCTTTAATACCTCCATGAAGACCTCGCGGGAGTAGCCGAGCGGTCTGGAATGCCACGTTACGGATCGCGAGGCCTCCCGCGTTGGAGGTTCGAATCCTCCCACGGGCATGGATGTGTGTGTTGTCCTTAGGTTAGTTAGTTTAATTCGTTTGTAAGCTACGGAGTAATAACCCAGCAGTTCAGTCCGATAGACTTACAAACAACTTCATGAAGTTATGTTTACCCAATAACACAAACACCGTCACTAGGAAGCAATGTATCATGCAGTACTTGTAATCGCGTGACAGCATTATCCCCTGTCATGTTTCGAAACGACGTACACTGTTCAATGCATATTAACTGAAATTATAAATGTTACTACCTAACCTACATTTAACAAAATGAGTATCCTTTCGAATTGGGGGTTATAAGCAATTTTGTTAACATTTTATAACAGTCCATATAACCAAGTCTTTCGAATGAAAACAACGTAGTTCTAACAGAGAAGTGTTTGTGCCAAACACAGATAATACAAAACATTTTTGGTGCGTATAAATAACATTTAGCGTTGTAGACTATCGAAGAAGCTACACAGGTTCAGTGCTTCGAATCCCTCTGTAATATATTTTAACGTTGTGTTCGAGTACTTCCACCATTTAAATACACGAGGCGTGTTTCTTAAGTAAGTACCGTTTTGAAATTTAAAAAAAAGACGTGCTAAGATATCTCAATAATTTTATTTTACGTGAAAGCCTGTACCTTAATCTACTTTTCTACATAATTTCCGTCAGTATTGATGCACTTGTCGTAACGTTGTTCCAGTTTCTGAATACCGTCCTAATAGAAGTCTGTCGCCTGACTTGTTAACCACTGCATCGCAATTGTTTTGACTTCGTCATCGTCTTGTTCGATCACAATGCCATGCAAAACAGTACGAGAAACATTAGGAAAGTCATCCCGCAAGAAGGAAATGGTAATGCGTCTGTTTCTCTCACCTTATTGTCCTTCCTGCTCCAAACTTTTATTAACGACCGAAGGACCCCCACTTTGTTGTTCATCATGCACATTTGTGTGGCCATCTATGAATGCTCTCACCCACTTTCTTACCATTCCATCGCTCACAATGTTTCCTCTTTAAACTGCACAGATCTCACGCTGAATATCGATCGCTTTTAGGCCTTAAGAACTAATAAATCTTATAGCAGCCCACACTTCACAGTCGGCGGGACTCACGATTATCGGAAGCACCTTAAACTCACAGAACACAACGTAAATAAGGAAGAATCGGACTGTAATGGCGTCAGTGCATAAGCAGATGTAGGTACCCAGTGCGCATAAAATTATTGAGATAGCACGTCTTTTTTTAAGTTCAAAACGGCACTTACTTACAAAACACGTCTCATATGATCACATAAAGGGTCTTATTCAGACAGTTAAGGGAGATAAAGACTTTTCTTCGGTTAATGGAACTCAGTGGTAGGAAAAGGAAGAGAAAGAAAAAGTTAGGTGAATTAGACTGGGGAAAAGTAATGAAAAAACTGTAGCCTGAATGAATTTTGCATCCAGCACAATTTAATCAGCACAAACCCTTGGTATAAGAATCATGAAAGAAGATTGTATACGTGGTAGAGACTAGGAGACACCGAAGGGTTTTACACTGAAGAGCCAAAGAAAGTGGTATAGGCATACCTACGCAAACACAGAGATATATGTAAAGACTCTGACACGCCGGAGTCGCTAACGCTTATACGAAACAACTGTTGTCTGGCGCAGGTATTACATCTGTTACTGCTGCTACAGTGGGCAGGTAATCAAGGTTTAAGTGAGTTTGTACATGTTATAGTCGGCGCTTGAGAGATGGGACACAACATCTCCGAGACAGCGATGACGTGCGACCATATTCCACGAGTGCACAGTGAATATCTGTAATCCGGTGAAACATCAAATATCCAGTATCGCTGCGGCTGCAAAAAGATGCTGCACGAACGCTACCAACGAAGACAGACAAGAATCGTTCAACGGGACAGAAGTGCAGAGCCTCAGCAAATTGCTGCGGAGTTCAGTGCTGGGTCATCGACAAGTCATCGTACGAACCATTCAACGAAACATCAATATAATCTTTCGGAGTCGAGGGCATGTTCGTGTACCTTTTCTGACAGCTCGACATGAAGCTTTCCGCCCACTGTCGATGAATGGAAACATGTTGTCTGGTCTGTCGAGTGTAGATTAGATTAATACTTGTCCCATAGATCATATATACGACATTTCGTAATGAGGTGGGACGTGTCAGTTTATTAAATGTTGTCTACACTTGACAATCAATATTTCAAGGATTTTTTTATTACATTTTTGTTGTTTTTTTTTTTTTAAGTTTTATCTAAAAATTCATCTACATTGTAGAAGGAGTTGCATTCAGAAATTCATTTAATTTTTTTTTAAATACTAGTTGGCTATCTGTCAGACTTTCGATGCTACTTGGTAAGTGACTAAAGACTTTTGTGGCAGCATAATTCACCACATTCTGAGCTAAAGTTAGATTTAACCTTTTAATCCTAGATTTAACCTTTTAATCCTTTCTTCTAGTGTTGTTCCTATGCACACTGCTAATACTTTTGAATTGGGTCGGATTGTTAATAACAAATTTCATGAGTGAGTATATATATTGCGAAGCTACAGTGAAGATCCCTAGATTCCTAAATAAACGTCTGCAGGATGCTCTTTGGTGGGCTCCACCAATTTTTCTGATTACACGCTTTTGTGCAATGAATCCTTTTTTACTCAATGTTGAATTGCCCCATAATATGATCCCATATGGAAGCAATGAATGAAAATAGGCGTAGTAAGCTAATTTACTGAGATGTATATCACCAAGTTTTGCAATGACACTGATAGCTGAACTCAAAGGTTTCAGGAGATCTTCAATATGTTTCTTCCAGTTCACTCCCTCGTCAACGAAAACACCCACAAATTTCGAATATTCTACGTTAGCTACATATTTATGTTCAAAGTCTAAATTTATTAATGGTATCATGCCATTTACTGTATGAAACTGTATATACTGGGTTTTATCAAAGTTTAACGAGAGTCCATTTGTAGAGAACCACTTAATTTCTGAAAGACATAATTTACAATTTCATCAGTTAATTCCTGTTTGTCAGGTGTGATAGCTATACTTGTATCATCAGCAAAAAGTACTAGCTTAGCATCTACGTGAATGTAGAATAGCAAGTCATTAATAACAGCAAAGGACCCAAGGTCGAACCCTGTGGGACCCCATTTTTGATAACTCCCCAGTTAGAGGAATTAGTTTTCATCTATATCATGTGAACTGCTTATTTCAAATGTAGTTTCAAATCGTATTGAGCGGATAGACATACACAGGTATGAAGACATTTTCATAAACCCATGGACCTTGCATGTCGGCAGGAAACTGTTGAAGGTCGTGTAATAGTTTGGACCGTGTGATACAACTACGATAAGTGACTCGTATCTACGCATCCTGGCTGATCACCTGATGCATTCGTGTCTATTGTCCATTCCGACATAAACATTATTGAACTGGGACTCCTTCCAACGTGCTGTTGAGATCTCCGTCTCCCCCCCCCTCCCCCTCATTTACAGACAGCCCTGCTGGATTCACGGTGTCACTTAAGAGCCCGTGCAGGATAGGATGGACGAAGCGCCGGCCGAGTTCAGTCACGCCACTTCCGCCTGCCGGCCAGTGCACATCGAGTGAGTGCACTGCTATAAAAGGCGTGGCAGCACAGTCTCCAAGCGCTATAGCTGCAGGAAGAGTTCTGCGTAGACACTAGCCAGGCAAGAATGATTGTTTTGAGTGTCATCTGATATGCAACAGACGCCGCCTTCATATTCCGTAAGTGCAGCCGACTTTTGATAAGAAGCAACATATAGTATTTTGATTTTTGTCTGCGAGTTTTCGTTCAAGTTTGTAAATTTATATTGTGCTCTCGCGCATATTACATTCAAATTCGCGTTTTAACTAACAATGTAGTCTTCCTATGAGCGCAACGCGACAGTAGTTTTTGTTTTCTCGGCACTGTAATCATGAATAAGGACTTGGATGCAGTCTGAGATGGTTACGCTTCGGTCCCAGCTTCAAGCTGTGTTAACCTCGGTTGCACAGCTGGAGGCTGAGATCGAGGGGCGTCGTTGTTGTTGGCCGGTAGTGGAGACCGAACGTATTCCCGGCGTCTCCACCGATCGGCCTGCGCCAGCGACATGCCCTGATACTTCTAGGAGTGAGGCGGACACCCCACCCGTGGTTGCGTGGGAGGTTGCTCCAGCGCATGGCAGACGACGCAAGACTCCCTCTCCCGGATGACGCCCTCCTTCCCGACATCTACCCCTCCTTTCAACCTTAGTCCATTCCCGTATTTGTACGTCTCCCTTCCTCCCCCCCCCCCCTCATACCTGTCCACTCCTCTCCCAGCTCCTCCCTACGATGAGTCCATGCGCTTTCCCCACTCCTCCCTGCCCCCCTCCCCTCTACATCTACATCTACATAGATTGCAAATCACATTTAAGTGCCTGGCAGAGGGTTCATTAACCACTTTCATAACTTTTCTCTGCCGTTCCATTCTCTAATAGCGCGCGGAAGAAAGAACACCTAAATCGTTCCGTTTTCGATCTGATTTTATTGGGATGGTCATGTCTCCCTAAGTAGGTGGGTGCTAGCAAAATATTTTCACATTCAGAAGTAAAAGTCGGTGATAGAAATTTCCCAAACAGATCACGCCGCAATGAATGTCTTTCTTTTAATGACTTCCACCCCAATTCGTGCAACATTTCCGTGACGCTTGCCCCTCCGTAACGTGATAAAACAAAACGAGCTGCCCTTCTCTGAACCTTCTCAATGTCTTCCGTCAGTCCCGCCTGGTGAGGGTCGCACAAGGGGCAACAGTACTCCAGCAGAGGACGCACAAGTGTGATGTAGGCAGTCTCTTTGGTGGAGCTGGTGCATCTTCGAAGCGTTCTGCCAATGAAACGTAACCTTTGGTTCGCCTTCCCCACAATATTTTCTGTGTGTTCTCTCCAGTCAAAGTTGTTTGTAATTGTAACTCCTAGATATTTGGTAGAATTTACGGACGTAGGGTTTGACTGATTTATTGCGTAATTGAAGTTCAGTGGATTTCTTTTAGTGGTCATGTGTATTACTTCACACTTTGTTTATTTAGTGTTCTTCTCCGCTTCCCCTTTTCCCACTTTGGGACCCTGGTTCGACATATTTTAACAGTGCGCCGTTTAGTGTTGTGCCAGCGTTTGTGCTTCATGCCCAAGTGGTATTTTAATACTTAAGCAGCCGCCAATCAGGCAGAATATTAGTTTTAAACAACGCCTCCGTCTTCGTGTAGTGTGCTCCACCAATGTGCTTGTAACTACCCTGCATTTTTAACTTTTTTCTCTGTGTGATTTTAACGACCGTGGCAGTTATAATTCTGAATATGTTTTACTTCAACTTCTTTACTTTGTCTGTTTTCTTCATCTTAATCTCCATAGTAGTTTTTAAATTCATCACATTTTATCACCTTTCTCTGTTTTTATCACTTTGTTAACTTTGTAAATACGCTCGGCTGAAGAGCAGCAATGAAGCTGCTGCCAGTCAGCCACCTCCATTGGCTTTAAGATATCAATAAAGAAGAAGAAGAAAAAAAAGAAAGAGAGAGAGAGAGAGAGAGAGAAACAGATGCACCAGCAGTCGTAGCAGGTAGAAGTTACCTGAAAAGGCGCTTTTAGCGACACTGTATTATCAGAATGGGGAATGTGCTAGTTCAGCGCTACGATCCTATCGCCATAGGAAGAGGATTCGAACGGGTTAAGGTCCGTTGACAAATGCAGCTGTGGCGAGAATGATTTCGAAGTTAAAGCCACGGGTTGTTTAGACGATAGACACCATAGAGGCCGATCGACCACAAAGCGCAATGCTGCTGAGACAGTTCAGGAAGAAATGGAGACTGTAGCAGGTTCGTCTATGTACGGGGAAGTTAGCGCTCGTGCAGTCGCACGTCGCGCCGGTATTCCATACACTACTGTTTGGTTGGCACTTAGGCGTACCCTCCGATGCTATCCTTACAAAATCCATCGGCATCATGAACTGTTAGCCGGCCGCGGTGGCCGAGGGGACTGAGGCGCTCCAGTTACGGTATGCACGGCCACTACGGTCGGGGGTTCGAATGCCCCCTCGGGCATGGATATTTGTGCCGTCCTTAGTTTTAGTTTGTTCATAAGTAGTTTGTAAGTTTGGGGACTGATGACCCCGTAGTTAAGTCCCATAAGCTATACAAACATTTTAACATTTGAACTGTTACCTGGCGATTTAGTGGAGCGGATGGCATTTGCGGCGTGGGCGTTTCAAAAGATGGCGGAAGATGACGAATGGTTGAGTAACGTGTTGTGGACCGACGAAGCTCATTTCACACTCCGAGGGTCTGTCGACGCCCACAAAAGCAGAATTTGGGTTACCGAAAATCCTAGAACTGTCGTGGAAACTTCGTAGCACGACGGGAAAGTCACGGTATGGGTTGGATTTATCAAATCTACCGTTATCGGGCCTATTTTCTTCGAGGAACTGCGTGATTCTGGTTTTGTAACTGCTACTGTGACGGGTGAGAGGTACGCCGATATGTTACAGAATCGCATCATCCCCAGCCTGTCTGATAAACACCTGCTGGAACTTAACGATTTTTATGCAGGATGGCGCTCCATTCCATATTGCTAGACGCGTGACAGATCTCTTGCGCGCGTCGTTTGGTGATGATCGTGTGCTCAGCCGCCACTTTCGTCATGCTTGGCTTCCCAGGTCCCCAGACCTCAGTCCGTGCGATTATTGGCTTTGGGGTTACCTGAAGTCGCAAGTGTCGCATCTCTAGGATTGCTGAAAGACAACATCCGACGCCAATGCCTCCCCATAACTCCGGACATGCTTTACATTGCTGCGAACATATTGAGCATTTCCTGTAAATAACATCATCTTTGCTTTGTCTTAATTTGTTATGGTAATTATGCTTTTCTGATCAGATGAATCGGACATTTTTTGAACTTTTTTTGTTCTAATAAAACCTCATGTCATTCCAAGCATCTATGCCAATTTTTACCTCTCTATCTACATTAATTAAGTTTTTAAATTTTTACTGATTTTTTGATCACCCGGTATATGGGCTTACAAATACTCTTATCTGTTTGCAAATCATCGATAAAGGAGATGAGCGAAGAAGGATTAAGAAGGAAAGGAATGACAGTGGCTGCTTTAGGGCCTTGAAATGAAACAATTGTTCTTCCTTCCTCTATCAATAATTTGCAAATGCAAGTGTCCGAAAGAACAGTCACCACACCAAAATAATAAGTATGTACACGCGTTACCTTCAATTACTTCACCGCAGATGCGGTCATACGTTCGACCTCCCATAGGAATCCATAAGGCGAGTGTAAGAGGGATTGAACGATATGGGCGCTACAGCCATAGTGTGCGGAAGATGTTGCCCGCAACAGGCAACGAAACGTCATCAGAAAGATTTTTACATATGTCCCACGGCATCTTTCCCCAGAAGTCTGGGTTAATGAAGACGCCGGTCGTAAAAGCCTACATTTTCTAAGGAGACTCAAATGTTAGTATAAGGCCCAAAGAAACTTAAATTAAAGGAAAGTTTTGATATTTTCATTCTTTCGTCGGTTCTTGGGAGAATATCAATACATTGAATTAAAAGCACTATTTTCTGTATTTTATACATACTAGGTTACTTTTCGTTTACTTGTATTCGAAATACAAGTCATTCTTAAGACTTGTGATGTTCTACCAAGATCCGACGAAAGACCCACTGAAAATATCCTCAATTGCCTTTGTTTGGGGTACATACTAACATCTGTATATCCGTTATCAATAAAAATTGGAGACATGTTATAAGGCATTTTATTGTAATTCGTCTATACTACCCCATCTTAAAATATTTATTATTCTGCCTGAAACAGCCTGTATATTTTCTCATTTCTCGTTATAAAGCACAATACTGTACCCTGAGCTCAAGGTCAGAGAAACTAACAACAATCCATATTCAATTACAGTTACAGTTTCTTGAACTTAAATCCCCTCCCCACTCCCTTTCAGCAAATGTATCAAAACTGCGATCTTATGATTCCAGTAATGTATTTAACATAACATTGAGCCAGGAGAGATACGAAATACACGTACCTGTACTGTCCCACACATAACAAAGAAGATGAATAGCTTAGAACCCATGGCTGAAAGTTCTCCAGTATCGAGTCAACGTGACAACCTGTATATACTACCGCCTCCAAGGGCAATGTCGTCATGAGCCCACTGTTACGCAGTACGCCCCTGTAAAGGAAAATGTGTTTGTGCAAGTGGTCTACATGACAAACTAATCAGTTACGTAACGTATATACTGATGTCAGTCTCTACCGCACGACAAAACAAGGCACTTTTCCACACGACGACAAGAACGTCACATGATTGTTTTCATAATGCTATCTTCCGTCTTCAGTGGGAACCGTAATGGTCGCATTTCTTTGTTAGTAACTCTGGACAAGTACTTATAGTTGGAGAAAAAGTGCAGTTATCTGGAACAAAAGTTCCTGTAAATTGAAACAATTCGTTGCTGATAATGGAAGGTTGGACCTTAATATCTAACAGGCTATTCCGTCACAGGGCAAGGATGCTTCAGGAAACAACCCAGCATTCAACTAAAACGACATGAAGATCTCACGACGGCCTAAAGATAATTGAAGGGATCTGAGTTCTGTACTAATTACGAATCCAAATAGTTGCTGCAGCCTAACACCACGATGTTCCAGATTGTGGACAGGAAATGAACACTGCACTATATGCATTACTGAAGCTATTTCTGATAATAAACTTAGGTTGTAATGAAGCTCAAAGAGGATATTAAGCAGCCGTGATACAATCTGTATAATTTAGCCATTTTTGTGGTATGAAGTAAAATTTCGACGTTTTTATCTGCAAGTTAGTGTTGAAGCCATTTCACTAGCAGAATATCTTTTTTAAAGACGCTGAATTCGCAGTTATACAATTCACTGTAAGATTTTCAAGTTATTATCATCAATTTCGTTTTCAAGTTTTTGTTATTATTATTGTGTCTACTGCATAAGCGAAGTTGCTTAGGGTAATCTTCATAGATGAAAATGAAATTCTGTTAATTGGTGCTGCGGTGGAGTGGCTGAGCGTACTACTGCGGCTTGCCGAGGAGAGCGCAGCTGCTCGCCGTCGGAGATTCGAGTCCTCCCTCTCCCATTGGTGTGTGGATGTGTGTGTTGTCCTTAGCTTAGTTTAACTTATTTTAACTATTTTGTAAGCTTAGAGACTAATAAACCGAGTAAGTGTCATATATTTACTAACGTATGAACATTTGTTAGTTGGTAATCGAATGAATTGATATCGGCTGCACCGATTTCGCAAATTCTTTTTTAAATGTTCGTCATAGTGCGAGGAATATTTCTGGGAACGAAAAATTGAAATTTTTTTCCGGAAAATTGGAAAATTATGGAAAACTAAAAGTTTTGTATGAAGCTCGTAATACACGACTCTAACGATAGATATGCGTAATTCTGTTTCGGTTTTAATATATAAGCTTCTGAACGGTTCACATTAGGACACGGGAGATCGCACGGGATAGAGGGAATTAGTGTTCACATGCACGTATAGATATGCTTCGGATTAATCGACTTTCATTTGGATAGGTTTCGTATATAAAGTAAATTGGCGTATTTGGGAGACGTAGATTTCGCATTTCGCGATCGGGAAGTATCTTCATCCCTGACTGTTGTCTGCGATGTTCTATGATGGCACGATGACTACGAACTGTACGCGTAGCTGTTGCAAGGTGATTTCATCTCCACTATCCAAAGTGGCTCTGATTTCGAGAAGATGTGGTTCGTGCAAGACGGAGCTATACTCCTCCTGGAGGAGCACTTTGGGTATCGCATTCTGGTTCTGCGGTACCCAGAGAACACGGGCATGGGCGTCGATCGGCCACCATATTCTGCGGATCCGAACACGTGCGCTCATTTTTGTGCATCTGTATTAAAGACAGGTTATACAGCAACACCCCGAAAACCATTACTCAGCTGAAAGCAACCGTTCAGGAGGTAGTAATGGAGGAGGTTTTTATACTCCTCATCGTACCTCGTACGGTGTATAGCGGAGGGTATCTTACGGTAGACTTCGACACCGTTTGACGAATCACCATGAAACGTGGCACATGTCTGTATTGAGGGAGAAGGTTATTACACTCTCCAAGCCGCGTCTGCTGCATGGTGAAGGATACCTTGCAATATACTTCGAAACCGTCTCACTGTTCACTGTGAAAGTTTTATATAATTTTTTATAGTTAATGGCGAGGAGACGATTGGCTATGAGGCCTGAAAGAGGAGGAGGATTAGGTGAACTGAGAGACTTTGGTGCTGGCTGAGAATGCCTCAATGGATGACTAAAATTTAATTGTTTTGTCTTTTTTATTCTCGGATGCAGCACACCAACTGCTGGGATTGAAACCATGCTGGATATGCCCCCATTACACCTTTGGGTCAAGATGGAGGCAGCGGCTGGTGCATACAGACTCAAATCTGGCAACAACTGGAACTCTTTGGGATATCCAGAATCACACACTAAAATAGTGAGTGAGGTAAATATAGGAAAGGTTGGGGAAATGCCAACCGACTATATTATAACCCCATACTGCTTCAACAAGCCTTTCAGTATAACAATTGGAAGTAGGGAGCAGTGGGAGAAAATAGTTCGACACCGTACGGGGGATATTGTCTGGTTCACTGTCGGGTCGAAATCAGACCAAGGCGTTGGGGCCGGGGTATACGGGGTGCAGCCAAGACTGGAGGGCGTCCTCTCTCTAAGGAAACTGGCCTCAGTATTCCAGGCCGAAATCACTGCCATCAGGGCATGTGTGGAGGAGAATTTGCGTAGGTGCTACAAAGATCGTAGCATCTATTCAGACAGCCAGGCAGCCCTGAGATCACTGGCAGCTCCTACAACAAGGTCTGAAATTGTTGCAGAATGTCACAGGGTTCTGGTGGAGCTAGGGGAAAGCAATAGAGTAAACCTATTGTGGGTCCCTGGCCACTCGGGGATCAGTGGCAACGAACATGCCGACAGATTAGCCAGGATGGGGGCAGAGGCTCCATTTATTGGACCGGAACCTGTCCTGACAATCACCAAGGCAATGATTAAATTGGAGCTACGTAACTGGCTCAGAAGACAGCACGTAGAATATTGGACCAAAGTCCATCAACAAAAACATGGCAAGGTAATGATGCCAAAGCCTTGTTTTAAAAGAAGCTCTGCAATCCTGGGTCTGAACAGGAGAGAGATTAGACTCATGGTTGGATTGCTGACAGGCCATGGGAATTTCAAAAAACACCTACATACAATGGGAATAACAGAAGAGGACCCTAAATGTAGGATCTGTGATGACGGTGATGAAACTGCATCACATCTGATCTTCGAATGCATTGCATTGGAAAGTAAAAGGCACAGAACATTTGGGACAACCAGACCCGAAGAAATTGTGTCTAATAAAGAACTGGTAAAGGGACTCCTTGCACTGTTCAAGGGCATTGGTTGTCTTTACTAGACATACAGGGAGCGATACCGCACAATAAACTTAGTTTCGGTGCGGGCAGTGGCAGGTTAGACCAAGACTGTTTTGGCTTCCCTGAAAGAATCAAATCAAATCATTCTCGGATACGACTGCTTCATTCTTCAGGTCCTCGCCCTTTCTGCAGTTCCCAGCCTCCCAATCCCTCTTTGTGTGTGTGTGTGTGTGTGTGTGTGTGTGTGTGCTACTTGGTTTTGTGTTGCGTATGTATTTCAGCCTAAGCTTTTAGGCTGGAGCGAGTGTATTTGGCTGTCTCACCCCATTCTTTTCTTTTTCATCCTTGTGGTCAGCCAACCACGCCCACCTGCTTTATTGTAGTAAATCCTTCTCTCGGTTTCCTTTGTCTATCCGTGTTTCTCTTGTGTTTGTATTCTTCGTTGGTTTTCAGCAGATTTGGGAATTTTCCTTCCGCTTGGGTTGCCTTTGATAGTTCCCTTTATATATATATATATATATAATTTTTTTTTTTTTTTTTTTTTTTTTTTTTTTTTTTTTTTTTTTTTTTTTTTTTTTTTTTTTTTTTGTGGACGTAAGTGTCTCTCTCAAACGAGGGACCGATGGCTTCAGTAGTTTGGTCCATTCAAACCATAAACAAACCAAACATCCATTAACTTGGAAAAAACGAAGATTGTCTACCGGTATTCATGTTGTACTTACTTCCATTCTGTATTATTTACATTGTTTCTACTTTACTATCACCTGTCTACATTGTTTTAAGAAAACATAAACGAAACCTTGCAAAAATACTTTTTTACTTTAATTCTGTACACGAGTGTAGGTATAATTCAATTATTCTATTGCAATGGATGATCTATTACAGCTTATTAGAGCCATAGACTAAAGCAGCGATGTTAACAGTGTTCGTATTAGCGGCTTCATTTTTTTGTTCAGTGTACCATAACTCTGTGGTAGATAAATTCTTAATTTTTGCTGTCATTAGTACTGTGGTGCAGATGGAAAGAAATAATAAAACGTTGTGTGACATGCTTGTACTGTCATCGTAGAGGCCTAGAAGAACAGTCTCAATCGCCTAACTGGGAGCGGTTTCCAGTTCTTCACTCCTTTGCTTGTGAAGTACTATTTGTTTATTCTAAGTGTCTGCTAAATATTGGTGAGTGTAATGCGTATTATACTTACATTAGATTGAAACTTGTTCCATAAATCACTAATATGAGATTTCGTAATGATGTGGAACGTGTCAGTTTAGTAAAAAATAGCACCAAATGACATAATATTATTTTTTATTACGATTTCTAGGTAAATATTCATCTACTGAGTAGGAGGAGGAGTCATTCAGAGATTACTTCAATTCCTTTTTAAATGCTGGTTGGTTGTCAGATTATTTGATAATTGTTCAAAGAATTATGTGGCAGATAATTCACTCCCTTCTGTTAGATTTAGCCTTGAATAGTGTAGATCTTCCTTTCTCCTAGTATTGTAGCTATGCTATTACTTTTTAATTTGGTTGGGATATTAATAAATATATTGTGAAGCAATTGTGGCAGTCCGTAGGTTCTTAAATAAGTGAATGCAGGATATTCTTGGGTGGGCTCCAGAAATAATTGTAATTACACGCTTTTATGCAATAAATACTTTTATCAAGCTTATGATCGACGAAGATGAGGGAATGGAGACGGTGAATCCCAGTGCCGATGCACAACCCGTTCCTCCTGAATGAGCAGTACGAGAGCCGCCGAATTCAACACACCCGTCCAGCGGTCGGATCTTCCACAGTGGGACAATGCGGAGAGGTTTGGACTTCACTCCAGGATATTGGTTTTAAGTCTGGTGATCAAGAAATTAGTGTCACTATCCGCCCTCTCCCTTGTCATTACTGTAAACGAAAAGCAGCCAACACCACGTGAATTAAGCAGGCAGTACCCCACCCAAAGAAGGGGCATCCCTGAAATATGTGGTCATCAACATGCGTGTCCACAGTTATTATTATTTTTTTAAATAGTAGTTATCCAACACGATGAGTGGCGTGGATCACTAATTAGAAAATGTAACATTATATATATATATATATATATATATATATATATATATATATATATATATATAGTAAATGCCATTCAAACTAAATAATGTAGCGAATACTTTTACTTCCACAAAAGCTCTGTAGGCTGTATTAATCTTTTCAATATTAGAAAATTATTTTCCCTCTCGTAATTTTAATTTCCCGAAAACTCCAATTTCAAAGTCACAGTGTGATCTGTGTTATATATCTGATTCTTCGAATTAGCTTAATCTTTATTTTTATCGGGTAATGGTAAGACTCAAAGAACTGAATTGTTATTCGTTAGGGCTATGTGACATAGTTGGAATTCTCCCCAGGACCACACACATGGAGAGACTCGGGGTTGGTTTAAGGGTATCACAAGAATCACTATTGCTGAGGGCCCTGAGTTTGCGGGAGCTCCAAAATTGAGGAAGGGATGGGGTGCAAAATTGATGTGTGGCAAGATTTAAAAAAAAAATCAATAAAAAAAAAATCAAATATTTGAAAATCTATGGCACTTACTAACTCTAGTAATCAGTCCCTACGCTTACAAACTACTTAAACTAAGAACAAGCACACACAACAATGCTCAAGGGAGAACTCGAACCTCCAATGGCGAGAAAACTGGCGCTCCGCAGCAAGGCGCCTTAGAGCGCTCGGCCACTCCACCGCGGCGTCCCGAGATCGGTGAGGCTCTTAGGTTGATGGGGATCCCTAGACTGATTTCTGCCAAAATTTTGATTAAAGAACGCTCTAGTTTTATGGGAAAAATGCGGCGTGTGGTACGAGGTCGAGATGTAGCATACGATGACAGCCTTCAAACGTTGCAATATCTGTAAAATCTATTTTATTTCAACTGTAAGTATTTTTATGCATTATAAATTGAGCAAATACTTGTTTTCTGTTAAATTTCCGACTTAAGGAAAAACATTATTTTAAACGTTATGATTTCAAAAGTACTTTTCGAGGATCATTTAGCAAACTATATTGTCGGAATATAACGTAATATGAGGAAGAGGGGACTTTTAGTTATAAAAATCAAATGTTTGTAAATCTATCGGACCAAACTGCGTGGTCATCAGTCCGTAGCTTACAAACTACTTAAACTAACCTAAGGACAACACACACGCCCATGCCCCAGGGAGGACTCGAACCTCCACGGCGAGCAACCGCGCGCTCCGCAGCGAGGCGCTTTAGACCGCTCGGCTACTCCACCGCGGCTTTTAGTTATAGAAACTATTTCAACACATGTCCAAAAATGTTAAAATGTTCGCCAACTTAAGAGATCAACCAGCTGCAGTCATCAGTCCCTTGGATTACAAACTACATAAACTACTTACAGGCCAAAACACACACATACACACGCACGCGTGCCCGAGGGAGGACTCGAAGCTCCGACGGGGAGTGGACGCGCAATAGCTCCTTAAACCAAGCGGCCATTACCACGCGGTAAGATTAACAGATCTAAGGAAGGCTTCTCTGAAATATTTAATTTTTTTTTTAGTGCAACGGATATAAATAAAACCAATTCACATTTTGTTTAGTATTAATGTAATGTTAGAAACTCCTTATCAATCGCATGGATTCACATTATTTTCTGTTCTATTTTGTATTTAAGTACAGGTCCGTTCATTTGACGTGAATATACCTGTATTTCAGGTGCATGTTTCTTTGTTTTAGTGCAGACCTATATTTGCAGTACAGTACTTTTATGGATATATTAATGCGTCCAATTAAGATGGTTAATCCACTAGCAACATTGAGAGCACCAAGGTTTTCAAATTCGTAAAAAGGAAGACAGGTGAAGATATTATCCACTATTCTTATAACTCGAACTTAATAATTTACACTCCATAATAAAACACTGAATTAAATTGCAAGCACACTGGCTGTAAATGTCATATGACGTGCTGCAATTGCTTTGTAGAGTTGTGTACTGGTTATTTCAGTTCATTTGAATCTGTTCACCATCTAAGACATACAATTGACTGCAATGACTGGAGCAAGGATGCTTTAGCAGCTTCCCCCCCCCCCCCCACCTTTTGCTACACATTTTGGTTTTCTACAATGAAATTTGTAGCCCAGAGATTGAACAAAGTCTCTGTTTATTCGATATTTTTGATTCGGCTGAACACTAGTATCGCTAGATTCTCTACGAAGGCGAAGTTAATTGGGTTTGTAGTAGTTTTGATTTTTAATTTCTTTCTCCAATTCTATGACTTTATCGGGGATGAAGAGCATTTCGTCTTCTTGTCGCACGCTGGTTTTCAACTCGATTTAATATTCTACAAACAAATTTCAGCAGTAAGCATTTGTTGAGGACTAGTGTTTTGGGTCAAGTACATGATTCCTTAGAATATTAAACAGGGGCTGTCGATTTGTGGAAGCACACGTCTCTTTTCGGTCAACAAACATAAAAAATGACCAAATAGCTCCAATACTTACTGTTTTCTGCGTGAGAGCGCTCTGGAAAGAAGTTTGCTTGTTATTACCAAATCTTGCGCTGCAGTTGCCCTTCAGTTCTCGGACTAAAACATGCTGAGAGGATCTTGTAAGTGACCTAAACTAGAAATATTCCACTTTAGTTTTTCACGTAAGATATGACACCTTTCTTGGATGGATGTGTACATTTTCAGCTTTCAGATTCGTGTTCCATTTGTCACATATTCGTTGAGAATTTCTTTGAGTTGTTTAAGATAGCCTAGATTCTTTAAGGATTCCGTAAACTAAATGTATTGAATCTTTTGTTGAGTCTGAGGGTGTGTGAGTGTGGATTAGTGGCTGGTTGAGATTCAGTTTTTTTTTTCTTTTTCTTTTTCTTTTTGTGCGTAGGAGTCTTTTTAGGAGAATTTGTTGGTGATACTAGATAGCTAAGTAGCTCTGCGTTGTCCTTGTTGGTGAAATTTTTGCGTCTTGTAGAAGTCTCGTTCGTTTAACTTCTTAAGTCTTTTTCGGTGGAGTACAGTTCCTCCTTCATGTGTCTCCACTTTTCTTGCCTGATAAATTTTTCTGATTGTTTTCTAATCTCAAAAAAAGAAAAAAAGAAAAAAAAGTCATTTTGTAAGACTCCCGTCCATCCATTTCTTCTCCACATACAGCTGGGTCTCCAGAAGTTGCTCAGCGGCACAAATAAGTTTTCGTAGTTTCCCTATTGAAGTGCAAGCAGGATTTTACTCTCCATCATAAATTATAAAAACCCTTTCAGTCAACCACAGCTCAACCCAAAGATAATCTGAAGGTTTGTGATGCATGACGCTTCCGGTAATCGTCTACAACATGGCGTGTGTATGCTTGATATTGTAATTATTCATTTTTCAACAGGTTTTCTAGAAAAATTCCTTTAAAAACGAGTTACTATGAATTTATTATCAACGAAATTGCTATTCATGTAAAATCTGAGTTAGAGAAATAGATAAATTAACGAAATAAATATTTTTCGTATAACTGAAAGTTTCTTTATTGTTTTCCTGATACGTGCTGTTGTAATCTTTATGCAGTATTTATACTAAGGTTATAGTTTTGAGCTGTAGTGTATCATCGTTACATCCGGATACCTGCAGGTATTCTGAAAATCACATTTACTGGATTTGGGCTTCGCCGATGACTTCGTCGTTGGTTTCGCCAATGACTTCGTTGCTGGCTTCGTCGTTGTTCTTGTTGACCTCTTCAGATGCCTTGTCGAGCAGAGACTGAACGTTCTGCAAACCCTGCAATTAGGACATCAGTAAAGGATTATAAATGCAAACTGAAAAGTTGTTGCTTGCTTCAATTTTCTTACTTTATGTTTCAGACTAAGGTAAACACATCGAATTATATGAGGGTAATGCTGGCACAGAAATAACAGATTTAATTTTCACTGTCGAATAATATCAGACGCTGTAATTTATGGTCAAAACTAAGATGTTGGTATTTCTTCTTTCAACCGTGTACTACGGTACAGTGAGGTGAAATTATTTTACATTCAGATCAGTGTTTTAGGTAGATGCATGGTGTGTTGTACTGGTCTTTGTATAGTTCCGCGGGGTATTTGCATACCAGTAGCTTCAACGTGGCAAGCTCGCCTGTTAATGTGAATCATTTACTTTTTGGAGTCACATCTTCCTTTCCTGATAAACTCTGCCTCCAGCAGACCTTTACGACATTTTTCATTTTGTACAGTAGCATGTTAATGTAAATGTGGCTGTTATAGTATACCGGTACAAAACAAAACAAATCTTACATTCTCAAGGCCGTACAGGAATTTCCAATTCATCATCGGAATTTATTTTCGAGTAAAGTCAGCGTTCTTTATAGCATATTCACGCTTCTAAACATCCTAAAGATAATCAGTGTGGCAGAGTATTTAATAAGAAGTATAAAGAATTTCCGCAACTTCTTAGACAGAATAATAATAATAATTTCCCTTGGTGGTTATAAAATATTTAATTAAATATTTATTTCGTCCACTGAATAAACATCATCAATGCAGTTTTAACTCCAAGGGAGCTCATGAACACCGCATAAAATGAAACACGTAACGCACACCTGACAGGCCGTTTTATGTACTTTAACAGCTGAAAGAATTTTATGCGGTGTACATGAGTTCTCTGGACTTGAATTTGCGCAGAGGATGTTCATTTGATGAACGAAATCTATATGTTATATTTTTAAATAAATATTTTATATCATAACCACCACGCGGAAGTTTTTACTATCATTATTGTTATTATTATTATACTGTGGTACACGGGCACACAATACATTATGGAGACTTCCTGCAAGATTCTTAGTGAGAATCCATGATATGATGAATGTACGCAGAGAGTATAAAAAGTGCCTTAAGGAAACGTCAACAAAACAGAAATTCAACAGCAATAAATTATATATTAGGGCTTTCACATTGAGAAACAAGTAAAGTCTCGTAGATAATAAAACGTGAAAATATAGTCGCCCTGGGGAGGTAAATTTAATAACAATGATCCCCACTTACTCCAATACATTTCAAACTCATTAAAACCAAAACAACTGATATAACAACATGACGTTCACAGAAACTGTACACCAGAAAAAATGCGACACATGATTTCAACTGGAAAGATCCAGTTTGGAATTGTTGAGCACTTTGATGTGACATGTAAATAAAAATAAACTGATTTCAATTTACTTTCAACCACAGACATTTATGTAGCAATTCGTCCCCACATTACTAACTGATACTTTGCTGATTAAACAATATGATTAATATAGAACATGCATATAATGTTCTGGTACATTCCTATGGTAACATCATTTCTTTCTTGCAAATAAGTTGCTTTAGACTCGCTTGACGTGAGAAACACGTGAACTTTATGAATGGTTTTTTGGATGTTGGACCTTGAAAGATCATTCTGCGGTTTCATATGCTTCCATGCTGTAGCTAAATTTCACAATAGCTCGCGAAATAATAAGTATCTTTGCAAACAATAATTATTGATAATCAGCAAAGCAAAGTTTTATGACATTCAAGAGTCGAAACTAACATTTTTGAATGGTTCCTTAATGTGTTGTTGTTATGGTCTTCAGTCCGGAGACTGGTTTGATACAGCTCTCCACCCTACTCTATCCTGAGCAAGTCTTTTCATCTCCTCATAAGAACGGCAACCCACATCCACTTGAATCTACTTACTATACGCGTCTCTTGGTCTCCCTCTGCGATTTTTACCCCACACACTTCCCTCCAATGCTAAATTTACGATTCCCCGACGTCTAAGAATGTGTCCTACCAAGCGATTCCTTCTTTTAGTCAGGGTATGCCAAAAATTCCTTTTCTCACCAATTCTGTTCAGTTCTCTTCATTAGTAATGCGATCTACCCACCTAATCTTCAGCATTCTTCTGTAGCATCACATTTCAAAAGCCTCTATTCTCTTCCTGTCCGCACTGCTTATCGTCCATGTTTCATTCCCGTACAAGGCAACACTCCACACAAATGCCTTCAGAAAAGACTTCCTTACCCTTAAATTAATATTCGATGTTAGCAAATTTCTCTTTTTCAAAAATGCTTTTCTTCCCATTGCTATTCTGCATTTTATATCCTCTGTACTGCGACCATCGCATGTTATTTTACTACCCAAGTAATAAAACTCATCTACCACCTTCATTGTTTCGTTACCTAATCTAATTCCTTCAGCATCTCCCGACTTTATAAGACCGCATTCCAGTATTTTTGTTTTGCTCTTGTTAATGTTCATTTTATACGCTCTCTTCAACACACTGTCCATTCCATTCAACTGCTCTTCCAGGTCCTTTGCTGTCTCTGACAGAATTACAATGTCATCAGCAAAACGCAATGTTTTTATTTCTTCCCCCTGAACTTTAATCCCTATTCCAAATTTTTCCTTGCTTTCCTTCACCGCCTGCTCGATGTACAAATTGAATAACATCGGAGAAAGGCTACAACCCTGTCTTACTCCCTTCCCAACTGATGCTTCCCTTTCGTGCCCTTCGAGTCTAATAACTGCGGTCTGGCTTTTGTACAAGTTGTAAATAACTTTCCTTTCCCTGTATTTTACCCCTGCTGACTTCAGAATTTGAAAGAGTGTATTCCAGTCAACATTTTCAAATGCTTTCTCCAAATCTACAAAAGCTAAAAATGTAGGTTTGCCTTTCCTTAATCTATCTTCTAAGATAAGACGTAAAGTGAGTATTGCCTCCCGGGTGCCTATGTTCCTCCTGAATCCAAACTGATCTTCCCCGAGGTCAGCTTCTATCAGCTTTTCCATTCTCCTGTAGATAATTCGTCTTTAAATTTTGCAACCATGACTTATCAAACTGATGGTTCTGTAATTTTCACACCTGTCTGCGCCTGATTTCTTTGGAATGGGGATTATTACATTTTTTCTTAAAATCTGAGGGCATTTCGCCTGTCTCATACATCCTACACACCAGTTCAAATAGTCTTGTCATGGCTGGCTCTCCAAGAGACTTTAGTAGCTCTGAGGGTATGTCATCTATTCCTGGGGCCTTGTTCCGACCTAGGTCTTTCAAGGCTCTGTCAAATTAATCTCTCAGTATAGTATCTCCTATTTCATCTTGATCTTCTTCCTCTTCCCTTCCTATAACATCGTCTCTAAGTTCATTTCTTTTGTAGAGCTGCTCTATGTACTCTTTCCACCTTTCAGCTTTCCCTTCTTTGCTGAGAACTGGTTTCCCATCTGAGTTCTTGATATTCGTAGAGTTACTTTTCTTGTCCCCAAATATCTCTTTTACTTTCCTGTAGGCGGTATCTACTTTTTCCCTTGTTATACATTCTTCTACAGATTTGCATTTGGCTTCTATCCACTCCTGCTTAGCCATTTTGCACTTCCTGTCAATCTCATTTTTTAGTCGTCTGTACTCCATTTTGCCTGTTTCATTTACTGCATTTTTATATTTTCTCCCTACATCAATTAAATTTAGTATTTCCTGTGATATCCAAGGATTTTTTTGTAGGTCTTGCCTTTCTACCTATTTTGTCCTCCGCTGCCTTCACTATTTCATCTCTCAATGCTACCCATTCCTCTTCTACTGTTTTATTTCCCCCTGTTTCTGTCAATTAATGCCTAAATCTCCCTCTGAAATTCTCCAGAACTTCACTTTCCTTCAATTTATCTAAGTCCCATCTCTGTATTTTCCTACGTTTCTGCAATTTTTTCAGTTTCAGCCTACAGTTCATGACTAACAAGTTATGGTCAGTCTATATCTGCCCCTGGGTATGTCCTGCAGTTTATAACCTGGTTCCGGTACCTACGTCTTACCATTATAAAATCTATCTGATACCTTCTGGTGTGTCCTGGTCTCTTCCATGTATACAACCTTCTTTTGTGATTCTTAAACCAGGTGTTTGTTACGATTAAATCATGTTCCGTGCAAAATTCTACCAGGCGACTTCCTCTTTCATTCCTCCTGCCCAGTCCATATTCACCTACTATTTTTTCTTCTCTTCCTTTTCCTACTACCGAATTCCAGTCTCCCACCACAATTAAGTTTTCCTCTCCCTTAACTGTCTGAATAATTTCCTTTAGCTCCTCGTATATTTCTTCGATCTCCTCATCATCGGCAGAGCTTGTTGGCATATAAACCTGTACTACTGTTGTCGGTGTTGACTTCGTATCTAACAATGATAATGCGATCACTGTGCTACTCATAGTAGTTTACCCGCATTCCTATTTTCTTATTCATTATCAGTCCTACTCCTGTGATACCCCCAACTGATTTTGTACTTATAATCCTGTACTCACCTGACCAGAAATCCTGTTCATCCTGCCACCGAATTTCACTAATTCCCACTATATCTAGCTTCAACCTATCCATTACACTTCTTAAATTTTCTAATTTTCCTACCCTGTTAAGGGATCTAACATTCAACGCTCCGATCATTAGAATGCCAGTATTGTCTTTCCTGATGATCACATCCTCCTGAGTAGTCCCCGCCCGGAGATCCGAATGGGGGACTATTTTACCTCCGGAATATTTTACCCGAGAGGATGCCATCATTATATTTTCATACAGTAGAGCTGCATGTCCTCGGGAAAGGTAACGGCTGTAGTTTCCCCTTGCTTTCAGCCGTTCGCAGTAGCTGTGTGGCAAAGCCACATTAGCTGATGTTACAAGGCCAGCTCAGTCAATCATCCAGACTCTTGCTCCTGTAACTACTGAAAAGGCTGCTGCCCCTCTTCAGGAACCATACGTTTGTCTGGCCTCTCCACAGATACCCCTCCTTAATATATTCTAGGTAAATTATTTGCGGCATACATTTCACAATTGAACAGACTCCCTATAATGGGGAAAAGTATTTTAAGAAATTTTCTACAACTATTTTCACCCATTTATGGCGTTAGAAGGGAAGTATGTTTATTTCTCCGAACTGCTGACAAAGAATCTGCCCCTGTGTACTACCAGAGTTCTGAAAAAAGAACTCGTCTTCTCCTTTGACTGTTCATTCATCGCGGGATAATAACGTATCGAAATACATTTTTTTTTTTCGGAAAATCGGAGCGCGGTTTATTTTTCGCTGTTTCCTCCAGTTTATCTTCTTGAGCCGGGAGAGTGTTTCTCGGTGTTGTCGCTGTTATAAACGGAGGATTATTACAAATTTTAGAGCGAAATTTTGCTTATCTGAGACAGAATTGCTGTGATAGATGCCAGACACTGTACCCGTTACACTCCTCTTTCAGATATCTACATATTGTTATTTCAGACAATTTACATCATGCAGTCACTATACAAATTTTAGGTTTTCTTTGGTTTGAAAGATTAACAAAATTAAGCATAGACGACATAAAAAATAAAGAGAAAAGAAAACCAAATCTTACATTCGTTTTAGCAAAACGCGGTTTTCTGCCTGCTGACACCGAGGAATAATGTCATATTCGGAACCAGCTTACATTTTATGGGGCAAGTGATGAAAGATACGTGAAGTAATATTCTACAACGATCACATTTAACAATATAAGAAATTGCTGTATCGTTATTGTTAATAGTGTGTAATCAGCCTATAACGGTTTCTGAAACACAAAAATGCTTATTCAACAATGGATATAACAGAAACAAATATGAAAGTTATATATTACGAATTAGATGGGTAGATAACGTAACTAATGAGGAGGTGCTTAACCAAATAGGAGAGAAAAGGAGTTTCTTGCATATCCTGACTAAGAGAAGGGATAGATTGGTTGGACACATTCTGAGACATCAAGGAATTGTCAACTTAGAATTATTAGAAGGAAGAGAGAGACCGAGGGACGAATACAGTAAGCAGATTCAAAAGGATGTAGTTTGCCGAACGTATTCTCAGATGAAGAGGCTTGCTCAGGACAGGGTAGCGTGGAGAGGTGCATCAAACCAGTCTGCGGACTGAAGAGTACAACAACCAACATATTACGAATACGTCAGCAAACCAAAGAAGTCCGTGGTTTTTCCGAGTTCCATGGAAAATTAATTATTAATATCTCAACATTTCAGCTGTTGAAGGCCTTATAATTAAGTTAAAAGGCGAAGTTGAAAATTTGTGCAGGACGAGGATTCGAACCCGGATTACCCGCTTTGGGAAAGCACTCGCCTTAACAATTAGGCTATCCGGACACGAGTTTCGACCTCCAAAATTCTACTATCGTTATGACCTTGTCCGTTATTTCTACTTGGTCGCCCCTTTTAATTCCCGCAAGGCATCAGACGTATTTGTGCAAACATATACTTCTACTTGCCTGTAATCGACTGTACAGTAAATATGAGACCTGGTATCATATCCCGGGCGTAGCATAAATTTTAATTCAATTGTAATCGTTGACAGTGATATGTATCTGTATCTGGAATATGTTTTTGATACCTATAACTGGATATGCCTCCAATAGAGACACAATGTCTATAAGAGTCTAAGAAAAAGACGATGCATGGCTCTGCAGAGAAGAATTTTAAATACAATTTTCTCTCTCCAGGAAATTGTGAAATCTTACGAACAGATGAATGAAGAGTTTAAATTGGCAGGAATAAAACCCAAAAAAGTGTTACGAACTCGCGAAAGAGATGGAGACGGCGTCAGAAGGAAAAGAACACTCGAATGACAAGATAGACGCTTCACGATGTACTTATATCCGTTTGCAACATTGCACATACAAGCGACTGTGAGGACAAAATTACTTGTTACAAGCCGGCCGCGGTGGCCGAGGAGACTGAGGCGCTCCAGTCACGGTCTGCACGGCCACTACTGTCGGGGGTTCCAATCCCCCCTCGGGCATGGATATTTGTGCTGTCCTAGTTCGTAAGTAGTTCATAAGTAGTTTGTAAGTTTAGGGACTGATGACCCCGTAGTTAAGTCCCATAAACTATACAAACAAACTTGTTACAAGAAAGTGTACAGCCTTACTCCGTTTATCTCTTCATAAAACTTCTCAAAGCCTCAAAACTCGCATTATAAGCAATGCTCTTGCTGGTTAATTAGCACGTTACAGTGTTGCAAATATAGAATGATTAATGAAGTTAGTTTCGATTAACTGCATTTTTTTCGGTTCACAGCTTTCTTTTACGATTTGGTATTGTTGTTGTGGTCTTCAGTCCGCAGACTGGTTTGATGCAGCTCTACACGCTATCCTGTCCTGTGCAAGTCTCTTCATCTGAGAATACGTTCGGCAACCTACATCCTTTTCAATCTGCTTGCTGTATTCGATCCTTGGTCTCCCTCTACGATTTTTACCCCACACGCTTCCCTCTAATGCTAAATGATGTCATTCTTGATGTCTCAGAATGTGTCCAAGCAGTCTATCCCTTCTCATAGTCAGGATATGCCAGAAACTTCTTTTCTCCCCAATTCGGTTAAGTACCTCCTCATTAGTTACGTGGTCTACCCATCTAATTTTCATCATTCGTCTGTAGCACCACATTTCAAAAGCTTCTATCATATTTTTGTCTGAACTCCTTATCGGCCGTGTTTCACTCCCAAACAATACTAGACTCCAGACAAATGCTTTCAGAAAGGACTTCCTAATATTTAAATTAATATTCGATGTTAAAAAATTTCGCTTCTTTAAAAACGCTTTTCTTCCCATAGCTAATCTGCATTGTATATCTTCTTTACTTCGGCCATCAGAAGTTATTTTGCTAACCAAATAACAAAACTCAACTGCTACTTTTATTGTCTCATTACCTAATCTAATTCCTGCAGCATCGCCTGATTTTCTGACATTCTATTACCCTCGTTTTACTCTTGTTAATGTTCATCTTATATCTTCCTTTCAAGACTCTGTCCATACCATTCAATTGCTCTTCCAGATCCTTTGCATTCTCGACATAATTACATATCATCGGCAAACCGCAAAGTTTTTATTTCTTCTCCCTGAACTTTAATGCCCTCTTCAAATTTCTCCTTCCATTCCTTCACCGCATGCTCAATGTACACATTGAACAACATCGGGGAAAGGCTACAACCCTGTCTTACTCCCTTCCCAACCTCTGCGGCCCTTTCTTGCCCTTCGAGTCTAATAACCGATGTCTGGTTTTTGTATAGGTTGAATATTACTCTTCGCTCCCTGTATTTTACCCCCGCTACCTTCAGAATTTGAAACAGTGTATTCCAGTCGACATTGTCAAAAGCTTTCTCCAAATCTACAAACGCCAAAAACGTAGGCTTGCCTTTCCTTAGCCTATCTTATAAATCGTAATGTGAGTATTGCCTCCCTTGTTCCTATATTTCTCCTAGATCCAAAAGGATCTTCCCCAAGGTCGGATTCCACAAGTTTTTCCATTCGTCTGTAAATAATTCAAATGTTCAAATGTCTGTAAATCTATTTGACCAAACTGCGTGGTCATCAGTCCGTAGCTTACAAACTACTTAAACCTAGGTAAACTAACCTACGGACAAACACACACACACACCCATGCCCCAGGGAGGACTCGAACCTCCACGGCGAGCAACCGCGAGCTCCGCAGCGAGGTGCTTTAGACCACTCGGCTACTCCACCGCGGTAAATAATTTGTGTTAGTATTTTGCAACCATGACTTATTAAACTGATAATTCTGTAATTTACACATTTGTCTGCACTAGCTTTGGAATTTGAATTGCAATTTTTCCCCTGTGTCATACCTCTTGCATCCCAGGTGAAACAATTTTTTCATGACTGGCTCTCCTAACGATATCAGCAGTTCTGACGGCATATCGTCTACTCCAGGGGCCTTGTTTCGACTCAAATCTTTCAGCGCTCTGTCAAATTCCTCTTGCAGTATCATATCTTCTATCTCATCTTCCTCCTCTTCGTCTTCCTTTTCTAGAATACTGCCTTCAAGTTTATTTCTTTTGTATAGGCCCACTATGTATTCGTTCCACAGTTCAGCTTTCCCCTCCTTGCTTAGTACTGGTTTTCCGTCTGAGTTCTTGATATTCATACTGTGATTTTCTTGTGTCCAAATATCTCTTTTATTTTCCTATCTATATTTTATCTAGAGATACATTCTTCTACGGTTCTGCACTTGTTCTCTATCTGTCAATCTCATTTTTCAGACGTTTTTACTCCTTTTTGCATGCTTCGTTTGCTGAATTTTCTCCTCTCATCAATTAAATTCAATATACCCTGTGTTATCCAGGGATATCTATTAGACCTTGTCCTTCTGTCTATATGATCCTCTGCGGTCTTTACTACCGAATCTCTCAGAGCTTCCCATTCTTTTCCTACTGTATTACTTTCCCCGTTTCAGCCAATCTGAAACGGGGAAAACTCTCAACTCTCAACCACCTCTGGTTCCTTCAGTTTGTCCAGTTTCCATCTACTACTTTTTTTACCTTCCTGCAATCTCTTAAGTTTCAATCTGCAATTCATAACCAATAAGTTATGGTCAGAGTCTATATCTGCCCCTGGATGTGTCTTACAGTTTAGAACCTGGTTTCTAAATCTATTCCTTACCATTATAAAGTCAATCTGGTACCCTCCAATGTCTCTTGGTCTCTTTCACGTATACAGCCTTCTTTCATGATGTTTGAACCAAGTGTTGGCGATCATTAAATTGTGCTCTGGGCAACATTCTACCAAGCGATCTCCTCTTTCATTCCTTTTTCCCAGTCCATATTCACCTACTAAATTTCCTTCTCTTCCCTTTCCTACTACCGAGTTCAGTCCCCGATCACAATCAAGTTTTCGTCTCCCTTAACTTTCTGAATGATTTCTTTTATCTCCTAATACATTTCTTCGTTATCCTCATCATCAGCCGTGCTAGTTGGCATATAAACTTGTACTACTATGGTCGCCATTGATTTTGTGTCTATCTTTGCTACGATAATGCGTTCACTATGCTGTTCATAGTAACTTACCCGCATTTCTATTTTCTTATTCGTAATCAGACCTGATTTGATTTTATTAAAGCAGAAAGAAATCTGTACCTCAGAGATGCTCCGGACCAATGTTGTTAGGCTGTAGTCGAGGCTAACGGTATGCTAACATTCCTCAATATGCCCAGGTATACACTTTGCGTACGTACAATACACTACTCATCCTTTCTGTGGTAAGATTTTCATTTATGGCTGCACTATGAAATTCCTTATTATGAGGTATGTCCAGAAAGTAAGTTCCGTTTGGTTATACAAAATATACGTGTATAGATACAGAAGAAGTATTTATTGTACAAAAATCTGCAACTGTTAAATTATTTTCTACATAGCTTCCGAATATTTGTTAGCACTTTTCATATCGTAGAACACGTTTTTGTATGCCTTCTTCATAGAAGATTGCCGCCTGCGTATTCAACCATGTGGTAAGACGTTGTTTGAGCTTATCATCATCGTTGAAGTGTTGATCACTAAGGACGGATTTTAGGTGTATGGAGAGATGAAAGTCGCTAGGAGCGAGGTCCGGGCTGTACGGAGGATGATTAAACACGTCTCACTGAAATTCTCGTAAGAGTTGTTGTGTCACTTTCGCCGTGTGAGGTCGGGCATTATCTTGAAAAAAAAAAAAAAAAAAAAAAAAAAAAAAAAAAAAAAAAAAAAAAAAAAAAAAAAAACTTCTTGCAGTTATCCTCGTCTTACACCTATAATCTGCCCTTGCTGGTCTACACATCAACGATGATGACGAGCTGAAAGAACATGTTACCACATGGTTGAATACGCAGGCGGCAATCTTCTATGAAGAAGGCATACAAAAACTAGTGCCACGGTATGAGAAGTGCCTAAAAAATTTCGGATACCATGTTGTAAAATAGTTTAACAGTTGTAGATTTTTGTACAATAAATGTTTTCTCTGTATTTGTACACGTTTGTTTTATATAACCAAACGGAACTTACTTTGTGGACGTACCTCGTAGTATGTGGTCAACGTGAGACGCACCTGCTGGATGGACTTTGTGATGTTCTCGATGAACTTGCTGCTGTCCTCGCTCTGCTGCTTCGCGAGTTGCTCCAGGGCCTTCTCTCCGCGCTCCAAGTAGTCCTTGGCCTTCTCGAAGTTCTCCTGGGTCTTGGCGGGGATGGCGTTTACGGCGTTCTGCAGGTTGGTGGACGCTTCCTCAACCCACTTGGACGCCTCTTCTGACAACTCCTGGCCGGCGGAGACCATCGCTTGCTGCAAACAATGCCAGTGTGTTCAGTCCTACCAGAGTCTCACGGAATATAACTGACTCCTGACTACCTCAAGTAAGGCGGAAAGACACCTTCCAAAATGGAAATATCTAGGAGGGGATTTCCAATTTCGGTACACAACAGTAAGGATAATCTTGACAACACTGGTCGGAAATGTGGGATCAGAACTATTTTAGCCTGACGTTGAGATAATAGTGTCAGCCATAAAATAATGTAGACATAAACAGTAAAGCAAAAGTCTTGGATAACATTTACAAGGCCCTCGACCAGTTTCTCTCCAAACACACTGTGCTGCGAGCAATTCAAGATGCTGTCTTCGCCCTAGGCGAGTCAGGCCGTTCTGTCGCTTTTGTCTGGACACCAGGCCACATAGGTATACCGGGCAATGAACGCGTTGATCAGCTGGCCAAGCAGGCCACCTCTTCACGGCCCCTGGATATTGGCCTCCCAGTCTCAGACCTCCGATCCCAGTTGACCCGCAAGGTCCTTGGGGTTTGGAATTCTGAATGGGCAGACTCGACCGAACCCAATAAGCTCCGTGTTGTCAAGCCGTCTACCGCTGCATGGAAGACCTCCATGAGGGCCTCTCGCAGGGAGTCGGTTGTCCTTTGCCGGCTCCGTATAGGACATACTTGGCTCAAGCATGGTCACCTTCTGCGTCGCGAGGACCCTCCTCAGTGTCAATGTGGTGCGCCTTTGACAGTCGCCC
Source organism: Locusta migratoria (assembly GCA_026315105.1). Taxonomy (NCBI): domain Eukaryota; kingdom Metazoa; phylum Arthropoda; class Insecta; order Orthoptera; family Acrididae; genus Locusta; species Locusta migratoria. Next base: position 467,948,530 of record CM048745.1, on the reverse strand, counting down.
ACATCTTACTTGAATGCCGCAATTTAGTCGCAAAGCGACGAAATTTTAATATCCCTAACGCTCTGTAGCTTGCCTTAGCTGACAATACCTCCATGGTTGACTCTGTTTTAAATTTTATGCGTGAGTGTGGATTTTACAAATCCATTTAAAGTTTGTGTGTGTCTGTCATTGCTCTGTCCTCCACCTGCCTGTCTTTTCGGTAGGTGGTTTTAAAGTGTCCCAGAGTGGCTGGATGTGTTCCTTATATTTCTGTGATCACCCAGCAAAACACTCTTGTACTGTTTCCGCGCATTTATCCCTTCTTCGTTCTTACTTGTATCCTTTCTTTATATTTGCCTGTGCGTTTTAGACTTTGACTTGTTAATGCATTTACTTAGGAACGCGTAACAAAATGTTTTATCTCTAAGACTGGAACAAGGGACTGATAACCTTCGCTGTTTAGTCCCTTCCAAAAACCAACAACAACAACATTTACAAATATACTGTCTTAGTTATAAAAAATTTTGAAAAGTTAATTTAATTATTGAAATGAAATAGAAGTAAGTCATAACCTTAAAATTTCTGGCCTTAGAATTCAGGAATGTAAAAGATGTATAGGCAATAAGAAAACCAGTTTAAAATCGGGCGAACGGTTGGTCCATATTATAATTGAGTTCCATTCAAACCTTATGTCTTAATGCAACCACTGATTGTGGTAAAGGATACCCTGCCTCACTAAAGTTCTGTCCTCCCCTTATCAAGTTAAAATTGTGTAAATATTTGTTTGAATGAATGCTTTATTCCACAAGTGTTGTAGATGAATTATTAAAATTATGTTCTTTATGAAATTCATGAATTACTTCCAGACTACTACATAAGGAGTCTGAACGAATTTCTGTAACTGTTAAGTCCCTGGAACTGAATTGTGTAATCGTTACCAGTCTATAGTGTTCTGGGCTGCAGTGGATTCCCTGATGTTTATTCTTTCTGTTGTGTACGGTAGTTGGAAATCCCCTCCTTGATATTTCCGTTTTGGTAGGTGTCTTCCCGCCTCATTTCCAGATCACGGATCTTAAGTGATCCACTGAAAAAGTGAGAAGAAGACTGTGCCACTCTTGTGACAAAGATTTTATGTATTATTTTGAAAGTCAACTGCCTTCAAGGAAACGTGGTAAATTGTGACTTTGTTTATTACGGAATAATTGGATTTTTAGGTCAGAATAGTACTTACATATACATTATTTCTCAATTTTCCAGTGTGTCTACTGAGTTTCGTGTGTAATCTAACAATGATTAATGAATATATTCCCAGCAACGGTTATATTATGTTGGCAGAAGAGGTTATGGACTATTTAAATAATATAGAAAATGAATCTGCAAAAGAAGAACGAAGCCAAAAACATAATTCCAATACAAGTGATTGTAAAAGTCAACAGAGTGCTCACAAAACAAACACATCATGTTCTGATTTGGATGTCTCAGTAGAGGAAATGTCGTAAAATGATTCTAGTAGTTACTTCTATGTATAAAAGCAAATGGCCGTATAACCCGCTCAGTAGTTCTAGAACGAGGAAATCTAATATTTCGGTTCATACCTGTTAATTTCTTTATTATGCATTAAGAATTACATTTACCCCTTCAGAGATTAATTTGGACCTTAATCAACAGGGCAGATGAAGCAAAAAAGAAGAGTTACTACTAACATTTAAAAAAAAAAAAATGTTACTTTAAAATTACCTATGCATTAAGAATTGAAAAAATGTTGACATTAACATAAACATGTTTTGTATAATGACATACAAGTTTTCTGGGTGTTGTACCGCGTCATGTTGTAAGAAGCCTATTACTTTAATAACCGACATTTCGGCCAACGTTACAGTGGCTTTCATCTGGGTATACTGATGTGAGCAGTTTGTTACTATATTTTATATTTACTGTCGACTAGACACTACGTCATAATTTTTTTAAAGTCAACTATGTTATTGGTGGTTTTTGGCGGACGAGTGGAAACTTTATTATGATATGATGCGTGTTATACCAATGAAACTGCTGCTAGACGTAAGAAGAGGAAATTCAAGCAGCTCGAGAAAACGACACGTAATGATACGCATCGACTAGATGCATCTCGAACAGTGATAAATCTTTCATCTCACTCTATCAGTTATGCAGCCATAGAAGTACTTAGCAAGGGCCTGAAATTTGCAATCACACCTCAGCGGATCCCCACAGAAGAAATCATCATGGAAGCAGCACTCCGTCACACATCCACGATTGAAGCAGAGAAAATTTCGTCAGGAAACCGACGGATGTTATCATGTGACAAGCCACCGAAGCACAAACTCAGACGCGAGGAAAGAACAGCTATCACAGAAATAAAGAAGAACAATGAAATAGTGATCAGGCAGATAAAGGACACAATTCAGTGTGAGGATAAGGTGAAAGAATTATTAAATGATCCCATCTACAACGAACTGAAGACGGACCCCAAGGCGAAAGACGCAGAGTGCAATTAAGGACTCAAGAATTGACGCTGACACAGCCAAGGGATTCATTTCTAGCGTTCCAGTTCCCCTTAGAATTTATGGAGTGCCAAAGTTACACAAGGATGGCCAGCCTTTACGACCGATTTTTGATGGAATTCACTCGCAGACATACAATTTGGCAAAGTTCGTAGCCTCCAAACTAACACCTCTGATTGGCAAAACTGACTCATACGTGAAGAACTCACACACTTTATAGAACGCATTAAGAAAGAAACAATTTTACCCACGGACATCACCGTTAACTTCGACGTAAAGCCATTGCTCACCAATGTGCTAGTAGACGAAACTGTTCGCATCCTAGAAGAGCATGTTCCACCAGATATATGCGACATGGTTCAATTGTTTTTATTTTCGACTTACTTCAAGTGGCAAGAACGATACTATGAGCAAACCGAAGCCGTAGCAATGGGGTCTCCCTTATCCCCGTCAGCAGCCGACATATTCATGGAAGCCTTCGAAGCAACGGCACTATGTTTCGCTCCTTTACGCCCAAGGTGCTGGTTCAGATACGTGGACGATTCGTTCGCAATATGGCCCCACGGTAAGATGGAGCTACAAAGATTTCATGATTATCTGAAAAAAATGCACAAGGAGATCCAATTTACATTAGAGACTGAGAAGGATGACGCTATTCCATTCCTAGATGTGGAAGTTTATATAACAAGGCAAGGCTCTCTTGGGCACAGGGTATATCGGCAGCCTACACATACCGACAGGTATTTGCAAGCCCAATCAAACCACCACCCAGCATAGAAGAACTTTGTTATCCGGTCACTGACGATTCGCAGCTGAGCTCTACAAACTACATTTTTGGACGATAGCTACAACCACAGAGTGATACACGCTGCCATGGTACAAATAAAAGAAACCGCAGTAGGCAGGAAGTCCATAAAAAGCAGCCAGCGACACGCTTACCGTATATAAGAAAAGTCACAGATCGGATTGCTAAACATCTTCACTGAGTTGGTGTCCAGTCTTTCTTCTATAACAGTCACAAGGTCCAGGATGTATAGGCTCCACAAAGGACAAGATAGAGACACTACACGCAGCAGGAGTATACAAAGTGGAATGCGAGTGTGGGGAAGTATACATAGGTGAGACAGGGAGGGCAGTGGTAACACGCATACGCGAACATGAACGCTACATTCCATTAGGCCAACACAATAAATCTGAAGTAGGCGAACACCAGCAAGATTTCAGCATAAAGATAAAATTTAACGATGCAATAATACTCTCTAAGCAACCAGGGATAGTTAAACGCAAGATAAGGGAAGCCATCGAAATTTTAAAATACCCTAACAACATGAACAGAGAAGATGGACTCAGGCTTGACCCTTCCTGGCTACCAGCCATCACAGCGAAACAGGCCGCGCTGACAACACAACACGCGAGCGTCACCAGCAAGCGACTGCCAGCAGGAGAGAAACGGAAGCCCTCACCTCATTCGCCGTGACCACCAGTCATGTCTCGCTATGCAAGAAGCAGTAGGCAACGGCTAACCCCCACTTCATCCACCTCGGCTTCCTATCATAATAAAGTTTCCATTCTTCCGCCAAAAACCACCAATAACATCGTTGATTTATTTGAAAAAATTATGACGTAATGTCTAGTTGACAGAAAATATAAAATATATTTAAAAAATGGTTCAAATGGTTGTTAAGCTTATGGGACTTAACTACGAGGTCATCAGTTCCCTAAACTTACAAACTACTTATGAACTACTTACGAACTAGGACGGCACAAATATCCATGCCCGAGGGGGGATTCGATCCCCCGACCGTAGTGGCTGGCCGTGCTGACCGTGACTAGAGCGCCTCAGTCACCTCGGCCACCGCGGCCGGCAATATATAAAATATAGTAACAACCAGTTCACATCAGTGTACCCAGATTTAGGCCACTGTAACGTTGGCCGAAACGTCGGTTATTGAAGTAATAGCCTTCTTACAACATGACGCGGTACAACACCGACACAACGTTTTTGTCATATGGCTCTGGCCGTGGAAGCCTACGCAATTACATGTTTTGTATACGTGTCTGGCTTTCTTATGTCTCACACATTCTTTAGAGCACTTGCAAATAAATTGAAAATAAATTTGTATAAAACAATTAACATAAAATATCGAATCCTAATGAGTGGAAATACTAACAATTGTTGGAGTCACTAATAACCCCACATAGTAGTTGTGATAGTGAAAAATATCGATAGTAACTCAGGCTTGAAATAAATCCCAATACAAATTGATATTTAGCGTAATATACACACTGTATGATGATACATATGAGGTGTTACGCTATAGTAAGTGGATTATATTTTTGTATAAAGAAATTAATGAAATTAGATTTCCTCTCGGAAGCCTTTAATTTTCGTCAGTATATGCAAGTAAATATATTATGGCTCCCACGTAGCGATCGTTAAATCAGACATTAGCTTATTCCGAACATTAGGGATCATCAAACGCTTTTAACGCACTATTAACTTCGCGTATGGCATTGAATAGGAAGATTAAATGTGATTAGATGGATGTTTGTCAAATACATTGTGAACTATATTGTGTAAAATATAACCGACAGGCACAGAGAACATTACCAATGAGATAAACCAGCGGCTTCACTCGCGTGTTGGTTGATTATGATAGATGAGTTACCTTTCAGTAGTGTGCTATGAGACTGGTTTTGAAGGATGACATGAAATATAATATCTTATTTAGAAAGAAACATTTTTAATCAACATTCAAATAAAAAAATAAAATTATGTGAACTGCTTAATGATCTATATCTATAAATGTGAATGTCTGTTCGGTGTACGTTTATCCGAGGAATGTTGTCTGAATGTGATCTATTAAAAGTAGATGTACTATTGTAATATGTGTAAAGTAAAGCAATGAACATTTATCTACGAATTTTAAATAGCAATTAAATTAATGTAATTAATTTCACTCATTTTTGAGGAAATGTAGCTGATAAAGCGGAACTGAAAAATATTCCTATGAGATTGCAGAAGTCTATGCTCTTACCGTTTATCAGGAAAGTAAGTAGTGTAGATCATGTCACACTTAAAAATGCACTCGTTTCGAAGAGTCCAATTATGAAATTCAACAATAATGATTGTAATAATATCAAAGATCGATCAATTGATGGAATGCGCGGAAGGTCAAATCGATTTTTTAAAAGATGTATTAAAAGAAATTTCTTCTTTACGGCTTTATTTATTTATTCTTATATTCCCTTATACGTATGTTTATCCTTACAGAGAAAGAGCTGAAGACATTGTAGAACGCATAACGTTTCGCTGTATTTAACCTCCTTGCTATAGAATCGCAAACGTCATCGGTGGCCTTCAGTCCGAATTTTTTTTATAAGCATATCATCCACCCCCTTATAGCTACCGGCATGGAACTGGTATGGTGTATAACTTGAAACTTCGGACAACAATTAAGCACAGACCATACGTTTGCGTTCTGTTGTTTTCGCCGCAGAGCGAAATATTAACACACTCACACACGTAGAATTTTATATACACCGATAACTTTACATCCCAATATACTCAACCCTTTTATCATTATCAACCCTCAAGCAACAATACAACTAATAAAACTATTTTCAAAGATTAAATATAATTTTCGAAGAGTAATTATTGTTCAAATTACTAAATATCTATCAGATCGCTATAAAACCGTGCCTAAAACCTTCCTCAGGTGTCAATTAATAATTGTATAAATATTTAAGCCTCTGCGTCTTGTCGTTCGGAGGTGAAAAGCGTACACCGAACAGACATTCACATTAATATACATAGGTAAATACCTATCCGATCGCCATAAAACCGTGCCTATAGCCTTCCCCGGGTAGACATTAGTAACTGTTTAAAGTTTTAGCTCTTTATGTCTTGTGGTTCAGACTTGATAAACGAACACCGAACAGATATTCACATTTATAGATATAGATTTGTATTTTGACTACTATCTTTCTTTGTTTGGAAACTGCACTTATAATATTGTACATTATGTAAGACAGCGTTATTTCTTATATATTCTCCGATAAATTTAACATGATGTTTAAAAAAAGTAGATGGCCAGAGAGAGAAGGCATAAATAAATACCCGAGCAACGGCGGGTTTTCAGCTAGTATCTCTATAAAAGAACACTGTTGCCTCCTTCGACAACGTTGTCCAATGCTCTAGAAAATTTACACGAGGTCTTCCTTCAGATTTCTTCCTTTTCCCTCAACTCATACCCTTCTTTGAAAGGAAAGAGTTGTGACAATAGTCTTCATACCCAACGGACGCCATCCCAAAGGAAGACTTCGTGGGAAGTTAGGTCATGTAATGCACAGCTCACCAGTGCATACTTACAGCAAGTGGCTATTTCACATGACGGTAAGGTAACTGTAGTTGTGGTATTATCCGGATTGAAAGAACCGAGAGCAAAATTAAAGGCTCACATTGGGGCATTCTCGTCACTTGTAGTGCAAAATTAGTTGTACATTCACTAACACGTGCTGAATGCTTACCTGCGCGGCGACTACAGCTTTCTGCGTGGCTGCCTGGAGCTGGCCCTGTAGACATAAAAGAGCGAATTGACAGCAGACTGTGCAGCAGTGACGTGTGGCTGTAGTGATCGCCTCGCAGCTCGTGGAGCGGCGCCCACCTGGATGCTGTCCCAGGCGGCGGCGGTCTGGTTGTAGGCGCTCTGGATCCACGCGGCCGCCTGCTTCGCCTCTTGCTGCGCCGCCTCCACCAGCTCCTGCCACACCTCGCTGGCGTCCTCCGTCGCCTGCTCCGTCGCGTTCTTCTGCCCGTGGAACAGGTTGTCGAAGAAGTCACCTATCTCGGAAAACCAGTCGCTGATGCCAGGTTCGGGGGCAGCAACAGTACACTATCGCCAAAAAAAAAAAAAAAAAAAAAAAAAAAAAAAAAAAAAAAAAAAAGGAATATATTACATTAATATAATATTGCAGAATGGCAATGGGTAGAAAGGCGTTTTTCAAAAAGAGAAATTTGTTAACATCGAATATTGATTTAAGCCTAAGGAAGTCCTTTCTGAAGGCATTTGTATGGAGTGTTGCCTTGTATGGGAGTGAAACATGAACGATAAGCAATGTGGACAGAAAGTGGATAGAGGCTTTTGAAATGTGGTGCTACAGAAGAATGCTGAAGATTAGGTGGGTGGATCGCGTAACTAATGAAGAGGTACTGAACCGAATTGGGGAGAAAACAAATTTCTGGCATACCTTGACTAAAAGAAGGGATAGATTGGTAGGACACATTCTTAGACATCAAGGAATTGTGAATTTAGCGTTGGAGGGAAGTGTGTGGGGTAAAAATTGCAGAAGGAGACCAAGAGACGCGTATAGTAAGCAGATTCAAGTGGATGTGGGTTGTCGTTCTTATGAGGAGATGAAAAGGCTTGCTCAGGATAGAGTAGGGTGGAGAGCTGCATCAAACCTGTCTCCGGACTGAAGACCATAACAACAACATATGTTAGAGGCGTTCTAACAAAAACAATCTGCTTCTACATCTACATCTATTGACCCAAGGTCAACACGGATTTAGAAAATATCGTTCATGCGAAACACAAATAGCTCTTTATTGACACGAAGTGATGGGTGCTATCGACAAGGGTTCGCAAATCGATTCCGTATTTCTTGATTTCCAGAAAGCTTCTGACACCGTACCTCACAAACGGCTTTTAATCAAATTGCGTGGTTATGGTATATCGCCCCAAATTTGCGATTGGATAGGGGATTTCTTGTCAGAGAGAACACAGTTCGTAGTAATCGATGGTAAGACATCTACTAAAACAGAGGTGATATCGGGCGTTCCACAGGGTAGTGTTATTGGTCCTCTGCTATTCATTATTTACATAAACGATTTAGGGGAAAATCTAAGTAGCTCTCTTAGGTTGTTTGCAGATGACGCCGTCATTTACCGTCTAGTAAAATCATCTGAAGATCAAAACCAACTGCAGAACGATCTGAATAAGATATCAGTATGGTGTAAAAATTGGCAATTGGCTCTAAATAATGAGAAGTATGAAGTCGTCCACGTGAGTACGAAAAGAAATCCGTTAAACTTGGTTTACATGATAAATCAATCAAATGTGAAGGCCGTAAACTCCACAAAATACCTAGGAATTACTATTACTTCAGACCTAAACTGGAAAGAACACGTAGATAATATCGTGGGAAAGACGAACCAGAGACTACGTTTTATTGGCAGAACCCTTAAAAGATGCAACAGAACTACTAAAGAAACTGCATACACTGCGCTTCTCCGTCCATTTTTGGAGTATTGCAGCCCAGTGTGGGATCCTTATCAGGTCGGTTTGACGGAGGACATCGAAAGAGTCCAAAGAAGGGCAGCTCGTTTCGTATTGTCACGATACAGGGGAGACAGCGTTACGGAAATGATACAGTATCTGGGATGGGAATCACTACAACAACGGCGCTTATCGCCGCGCCGTGGGCTACTTGTGAAACTCCAATCACCAACATTCTCCTCCGAATGCGAAAATATATTGTTGACTCCCACTTACATAGGTAGAAATGATCATCAGAATAAAATACGAGAAATCAGAGCTCGAACAGAGAGATTCAGGTGCTCTTTCTTCCCGCGCGCTATTCGAGAATGGAATGGGAGATAAATAGTATAATTGTGGTTCGATGAACCCTCTGCCAGGCACTTAAATATGATTTGCAGAGTATCCCATTTTGATGTAGAGGTGTAGATACATCTACATACATACTCCGCAATCCACCGTACGGTGCATGGCGGAGGGTACACTGTACCACTACTAGGAATTTCCTTTCCTATTCCACTCACAAATAGAACAAGGAAAAAAACAATGCCTATATGCCTCCGTACGAGCCCTAAATTCTCTTATCTTGTGATCACTACGCGAAATGTAAGTAGGCGGAAGCAAAATCGTACTACTCTCAGCTTCAAATTCCAGCCATCTAAATTTCCTCGACAGAAATTCACGAAAATTCACGAACGTCGTCTTTCCTCCAGCGATCCGCAATTGAGTTGCCGGAGCATTTCCGTGACACTCGCACATTGGTCTAACCTACCAGTAACTTTTGTGTCTCGTCCGCCGGTTGTCGTGGGTGTCGGTGGCCGAGTAGAAAGAGACCGACACAGTAATAAAGGATGCACGCGTGTGCAGGTACGGAGGTGACCAGCCAGTGGGACAGCAGAAACTAGAAACACTAGAGTAAATTAGAACGAGATATATATTTCATAGAGACTTACTAATACTTAACTTTTACATAGTTCTTGACTGCAGAATGCTGATACATAGATTAGATAGAGGCCTGCCTATTGATGATTCCTAGCGTCTATCCGATAGCCAAGTCTTAAATGGGTGCCTATCTGATTCTCAAGTGCACGATGCAGCAGTTGTGGCCACGAGCAGAATTGCAGCAGAGGGCGCTCGTGGCTGACGTCGTAAGAACGCCGCGCCGTGCGTGCATGGCGGCGCGCGGCGTAAGTACGTGGCGCGCACTTTAGACTGGTGCGACACCACAGTAACAAACCTAGTTGCTCGCCTCTGAACTGCTTCTATTTCTTCCTTTAAACTGATCTGCTGCGGCTCCCAAACACTTCAGCAATACTCAAGAGGTGGTCGTACAAGCGTTTTATACGCGGTCTCCTTTACAGGTGAAGTACATTTTCCCAAAATTCTCCCAATAAACCGAAGTCGGCTGTCCGCCTTACTCACAAGTGTCCTTACATGTTCGATCCATTTCATATCGCTCTGAAATGTTCCGCCTAGATATTTCAACGACGCGACAGCATCAAAAAGCTCACTACTAATGCTGTATTCGAACATTATGGGATTGTTTTTCCTACTCATGCGCATCACCTTACATTTTTCTACATTGAGAGCTAGCTGCCATTCTTCGCACCAACAAGAAATTTTGTCCAAGTCATCCTGTAGGCTATTAGTCAGTCAAAGACGACACCCTCCCATACACCACAGCATCATCAGCAAACAGCCGCAAATTACAACATACTCTGTCCATCAGATCATTTATATAGATAGAAAACAATAGCGGTTCTATCACTCTCCCCTGGGGCACGCCTGACGATACACTCGTCTCTGATGAACACTCGCCGTCGAGAACAACGTACTGCGTTCTATTACTTAGGAAGTCTTCCAGCCAGTCACGAATCTGTAAACTATTCCAGCCCAAGAGAAAAATCAATTTGTATCCAGAATGCATTTTCACTCCATATCAGGCGGTAATATAATTTCTGGAAACATTCCTCAATACTCCGACTCACCAATTTCTCGGTAATACACACTAGTACTTTAAGATATTCATAGAGCTTATGTCTACTTTGGTAGGAATGATGCATCAGTGCAAGCGAATCTTATAATGCTGATAGTTCCTGGTGTCAATTCTCCAAAATTGCTCGTTAGCCTAATTAAAACGCACAGTTAAAATTATAGCATAGAGTCCATTCCAGTTTCCAGGAATATACGAAAGAAAATTTGCAAATGCAACAGACATCAGTGACTATCAAATGTTCAAAGTTTGTAAAGCTTACGGGACTTAACTGCGGGGTTATCAGCCGCTAAACTTGCAAAATACTTATGAACTACCTTATACTAAAGAAGGCCCAAACATCCATGCCCGAGGGGGCGATTCGAACCCCGACGGGGAACGGCCTCGTGCGTCGTAGAATAGCGCCTCAATGCGCTCGGCCGATCCGCCGCGGCCAGTGACTATCAATTTAATAAGTAAGTCTGTATTCAATTCCTACACAGTGATGTATGATGTTTTTCTGCAAGGTGGGTCCGCTGTTTAACTCTGAGGAAGTGAAGACGAAAGGGCTACAACTGCAAATACCTTGTAGACTGACTTACCAAACATCAGAGATAGCATATCGTCAGGAGTGGCCAGGGAACTGGTAGGACCCCTATTATTTTCTATCCATTAAATGATCTGACGGACAGAGCGTGTAGTAATCTGGGGCTGTTTGTGCTGATGCTGTAGTGTACAGAAAGGTATCGCCATTGAACAACTGTAGTCAGATGCAGGATGACTTGGACCAAATTTCTAGGTGGTATGAAGAATGTCAATTAGCTCTATATGTGACAATATGTAAAGTGATGCAGATCATTTGGAGAAACAAACAGCATTAGCAGTGTGGTGCTTAACAGAGTCACGTGTAGTTAAATATTTAGGCGTAACGAAGAATCTGTACCTAAAGCCTGGAAAGTTGTACAGGTCACACCTGTATTCAAGAAAGGCTGTAGGAGTAACCCACTAAACTGCAAGCCTATTTGCAGCAGGGTTTTGGAACATACACGGTGTTCGAATGTTATGAATTATCTCGAACAGAATGATATATTGAGCCAAGATCAACATGGATTTAGAAAATATCGTACATGTGACATACAATTAGCTCTTTACGCACACGAAGTGATGAGTTCTATCGACAACGGTTTTCATATTTCTTGATATCCAGAAGGCTTTTGGCACCGTACCTCACAAACGGCTTTTAATCCAATTGCGTGGTTATGGAACATCGCCTGAGGTTTGTGACTCGATAAGCGATTTACTATCAGAGGACACAGTTTGTAGTAATCGATGGTAAGGCATCGACTGAAACGGAGGTAATATCCGGCGTTCCATAGTGTAGTGTTAATGATCCTCTGCTTTTCCTTATTTACGTAAATGATTTGAGAGGAAATCTGAGCAGCTCTCTTTGGCTGTTTCAGATGACGCCGTCATTTATCGTCTTGTAAAGTCATCTGAAGATCAAAACCAACTGCAGAAAGATCTATATATCAGTATTGTGTAAAAATTGGCAATTTAAATAAAGAGAAGTCGTTCTCATGAGTACGAAAAGAAATTCATTAAAGTTTGAAACTTCCTAGCAGATTAAAATTGTGTGCCGGAACCGGAACTCGAACCTGAGACCTTTGCCTTACGCGGACAAGGGCACTACCGACTGTGCTATCCCGACACGACTCACGATGCCGCCTTACAACTTTACTTCCGCCAGTACCTCGCCTCCTACTTTCCAAACTTCACAGAAGCTCTCCTGCGAACAAGCAAGACTAGCACTCCTGGAAGAAAGGATATGGTGGAGACATGGCTTAGCCACAGCCTAAGGGATGTTTATTGGGAGAATTTTGGGAAGATGTGTTTTGTCTGTAAAGTACATCGCATATAAAACGCTTTTGCGACCCAGTCTTGAGTATGATCAAGTGCTTGGGATCCCCACCAGATCGGTTTAAAGGAAGACCTAGAAACAATTCAGAGGCGGACCACTAGGTTTGTTACCGGTAGGATCGAACAATGCGCGAGTGTTACTGAGTTGCTTCAGGAACTCAAATAGTAGTGGCTTGAGAAAAGGCGACGTCCTTTTCGAGAAAAACTGTTGAAGAAATTCAGAGGGCCGATATTTGAATCGGACTGTAGAACGATTCTACTGTCGCCAACTGTCATTTCCCTTTAAAGACCACAAAGATCAGAGAGATTTGGGCTCCTACAAAAGCACACTAGCATTCGTTTTTCCTCGTTCTATATGGGAGTGCAACAAGAAGTCAAGTAACTGTGGTAGTACCCTTCGGGTGGATTGCGGAGTTTGTATGTACATGTAACGTCATGGGATAGGCACTAAATATTGTGCGGAGCCTGCTCTGGTCTTTCGAACTACAGTCCCCGGTGTCTCTCTGAACGCAACATTGTTTTCAAATGTTTGTATAGTCTATGGGACTTAACTACGGGGTCATTAGTCACTAAACTTACAAACTACTTATGAACTACTTACGAACTAGGACGGCACAAATATCCATGCCCGAGGGGGGATTCGAACCCCCGACCGTAGAGGCCGTGTAGACCGTGACTGGAGCGTCTTAGTCCCCTCGGCCACCGCGGCCTGCACGCAATAGTGATGGAATCGTTTAAGGAGAAGCATACAATTCTGGTCTTATCATGTGTGCAGGCTCAATGGGACGGACATCCTAAATATGTCTTATTGAATCCATCATTGATGGTGGTGGGACTGCGGCTGGTCAAGATTACGTAAGAAGTAGGATACCTACAGCCGTTTGTTTAACAGAAACATTTATTCCTTTACTATCAGTTTCGGCATTCCATTATCCTACCTTCAGGTCCCTATCATGTCCATTACATATGGATCAAAACTGGTTGCGTGGATGTGGTTGGTGGTTCTTACCGAGAGCAAGAAATCCACGCAACTAGTTTTGATCCCTTCGGAATGGACATAATACTCCGATATAGGCGCCTGAAGATGGCATAATGGAATGCCGAAACTAGTAGTAAAGGAATAAATGTTTCTGTTAAACAAACGGCTATTGGTATCCTACTTCCTACATAATCCTAAATATGCTATCAGATTCAAACCTAACCTCCAGAGTGGCCATCTCAGTATTTGGAAGGCCACTGCGTGTTTCTGGGACCATTTCGTGGCAGGATTTGGTGTGCTGTAGCGGCGTATTATCATCTTGAAGCACTGAAATGTGGGTCTCGTAGCAGTCCAACATTTCGCGAACCATTCCAAGTCCTTTCCAGAACGACCAGAGGGACTATTCTAGACCAGGAAAATGCACCGCAGACCGTAACAGAGATACCACCACCTTGCACCACACCTTCTTGGCCTGCGAGAGCCATCGATTCATATGGTCCGTGTCAAATACGGTGCCTTCCGTCGGCATGCTACACTTTAAATCGACATCATCATGTTTCGTCATTCCATTTTTCGTCAATAACGACAAATGCAAGCCTCTACACCCGTTGTTAATAGCGGCCCCCAGGAAGCTCATATTCCCTGGGAGCCGTGTCTTGCACATCGTGTGTTGAAGTGGGCTGTGATACGCTGCACTCTCGCCCTGTGGTACTATTGAGGATCCGTAGCAGGAGTCACCGGTCACCCTTGTCATGGAAGGCTGGACGGCCTTCAGTTTGTCTCATTTGGACTGTGACCACTCATTCAGCCATTCACGATGGACACGAAAGTGTGAAGCCCTCCCCGTTCCTGCTTCACTGCTGACATCGGAGTTCCTAACGGTCTGACAAAGACCACTATATTCCGTTCTAACGAATCAGCTGAGCCGGCCGCGGTGGCCGAGGGGACTGAGACGCTCCAGTCACGGTCTGCACGGCCACTACGGACGGGGATTCGAATCCCCCCTCGGGCATGGATATTTGTGCCGTCCTTAGTCTTAAGTAGTTCATAAGTAGTTTCTAAGCTTAGGGACTGATGACCCCGTAGTTAAGTCCCATAAGTTCTACAAACATTTGAACATTTGATTTGAAGCAGCTGATGTCGACCTTGCATGTTATAAAAATCAGTAGTACATCCACGTCTCAGAAAGTCAGTGCCCCATTTTAATCTATACCGGCCGATATCTCTCGAGAGGCACAAACTCTAGTAAAAGTTGTAGATTTGAAGGGGTTCATGGAAAGGTTATCTCTTAATGAGTCTGAATACTATTTTCAAGGACAAGTTTAGTTTTTCAAATGGTGATAATCACCAATTTTTTATTTCATATTTCTACTCTACGTGAAAAATCGTATTTTTTCAGGAAACTTTTTTTTTTTCGAAAAACCAATGGTTTGTCGCCAGGGAGCACTTCATTGTAAGTTTCGCAGGTTATCATCTCGAGAACTAAGCGAGATCGGGATAAATTTTTAGTCAAATTCCTGTATGGTTTCTGACCTCTGTCTACTGGTGAACTTGAAATGGCTTTGAAATTCTTCAGTGGGTATTAATCTGAAAGTAAATACCGTCGGCATTAGCGGAATACAATGTACACCGCTTGGAGGGTGCCCAATTAGAGAGCAGAACTGCAAGGATATTTCAAGTTCACGAAACTTTCACCAATGAAGAACACACAAGATTTTCATTGAATATTTTTTCCTATCTCGTTTCGAAATGTTCCAATGTTTGTAGAGCTTATGGGACTTATCTACGGGGTCATCAGTCCCTAAAATTACAAACTACTTATGAACTAGCTAATATTAAGGACGGCACAAATATCCCTGCCCGAGGGGGGATTCGAACCCCCGACCGTAATGGCCGTGCAGAACGAGACTGGCGCGCCGCACACCGCTCGGCCTCCGCGGCCGGCTATCTCGCTTCGTTCTCGAGATACTGGTAACCTAGGAAACTTACACTGAAGTACCGCCTGGCGACAAACCATTGGTTTTTGAAAAACAAAAAATAAGAAAAAGAAAAATGTCCCCCTCAAAAAAATACGATTTTTTCATGTATTATCGAATATGGAATAAAAATAGGGGTTACTATTTGAAAAAAAATTAACTTGGCTTTGGTTTGACCTTGCAAACAGGGTTCAAAGTCATTTCAAGGCAGCTATTCCATTAGCCCCTTCAAACTTTACAACTTTACTAGAGACTATTTGCTGGAGCATTGCGCAACTCCATAGATATCGGCCGGTATAGATTAAAATGGAACACCCTGTATAAGACTGAGGCTGTATAGGGAAGCTGTGTTATATAAACAACAGATCTGCCCATGATTTTTGCTGTCAGTGTAAACCGTTCCTCCCTGAAAGGCAGTCCCAGCTACAAATGCCCTGAGGGCTCTATGTGCCCCTGAAAGAGCGATTCGTGGGGTAGGTTAGCACTCAGAAAGTTCCATTACGGTAAAAAAGTGAAAGGAATGTTTTCTAGAAACACGGATTGGTAATGGTATGGAAAAACATAAGGCACACGACGCAAGAGGAATCTGATGCACTCATAGGAGTCAAACAATATTGACGAATTGCTTTTGTAAGAAGTGTAGAACTAGTGCAGAAAAAAAAGTTAAAAATTATCTGATAATAATGATTTTGCAGTCAAGATCGCATTTTTCATTTATTATGTTACCGGTTTCGGCGTGCTCAACGCTATCTTCAGACCTGTCGTAATTTACGTAACTTCACGACATTTTTATATATACTAAAAGAGTATAGATCGCCCCATCGAACTATGAGTTCCTTATATAAAAAATTATCTGAATATCAGCCAACAGATATCAGCTGATAATAAGATATTTTTTTTTTCAAACAATAGTGTAGTTGCTGACTCTTGCAAATCGACTATGTCGACTATAGTAAAAAAAAAAATTAGTTGCACTGATGAAGACACACGACTGTCTAATAACAGCAGCTGCTATCATTGCCCGAAACATCAACTTAATACTGGTAGAGAATTTATGGTTTTTGCTGCCCTACAAGAAAACATTGTTTGTCACTAGTTAATCACAGCATATTGTTAATGAGAAGGGAGATTGTTGACATTTTTGTAAATATTTAATTGATCGAATATTGGAACTTTGATGTAACTTCGATTTTACTTTTGCTTTTCGAATTAATTTACTCACTCAATTAGTTGAACTCAGGCTTTGTTGTATCTGGATATTTTCTTCCATCTATTAACTAATTCAGCAGTTTGTGTGAACATACCTAAATATGAATTTATTCCATTATTTGTATTCGCGTAAGAATGAGAAAAACTAATGAAGATCTTGGCCAGAACAGAGGGTTGAGACTATTTTGTTAGTGAAACAATTTGCAAATTTCTTCAATTTTTTTTCCGAGAGAGAGAGAGAGAGAGAACTGGTACCGAGTCTGAGTACTACTTTAGTGATCAAAGATGGATCGAGCACCTGACATTTAGCTTCATTTTTATGTATCAAAACTATAACACTGTTTTAGATGCCAAAAACATAAGACTTTACGCATTACGTCCTTGTAACAATTAAACTGAATTTTCTTCTTTAACGGAACTTTTCATTAGAGGAATTAAAAATTTTGTGTAAAGTGCAAAGAAGTTTCTATTTCTCTGAAAACAACAATACTCCTTCAAATATTGTAAATAATGGTAATAAATAACACATTGACACCACGAGAAAGTTCTTACAAATTGAAAATACCTACAGTCAGTTGCAAAGGAAAATATTAAAATTCATCTTCATTAAGCTATGGTTTGCGTACAAAGAGACAGAGTGAAGTGTAATGTAATTGTAGTATAGATCATTGTACACAATTATAGTATAGATCTCAGTTCCCCAAGGTAGTAAGTTATAGATTTTCCCTCATTAGGCGTTTTCAGATAAAGAAGATGAGTGATAAGTCACACCTTAAAAATGAATAATGTTGTGAAGATAAGTAAAATGAATGAAGGTCTTCGCTTGAAGAGATAGTTCAGAGATATGTCTCGAGGTTTCAGAAAACCACGTAATGGTCATGAAGAGATATGTGCCGAGAGAATCTCAAAACGAGAAAAAATGAAAAAAAAAAAAATACGCATAAGAAATTGACTTATATATAAGGGAAAGAAAATGACCGTGCCCCAGTGGTACAGCAGCTCCCATCAGCTCATTCAACTCAAGCACTCTCGAACTTTCGATTGTCCACTGTCCCAGTCATTCAACTACTTTTGGCAAGCTGGTCGAACAAAGCTCGAATGCCAAGGAGTACACAATAGTATAAACACTTCACCCTATTCACAGTATAAGAATAACGTGAGATTATATTTTCATGAAACAAACGTCCTAGTAAAGCTTTCGAAGTCAAAAGTATTGCTGCGCCGAAGGGCTTTGGATATTTTTTAAGATGCGTGAATTATGCAGGAAGATATTTCAAGGAGGAGTGTATGTGTAGAACATTTTAGGATGAAGCTTAGTCTGAAGATCTTTAAGCTGCATGAACCACGGACATTGCCAAGGTGGGGTGGCTTGCGTGCCTCAACGATACAGATAGACGGACCGTAGGTGCAACCACAGCGGAGGGGTATCTGAGGAGAGGCCAGACAAACGTGTGGTTTCTGAATAGGGGTATCAGCCTTTTCAGTTGTTTCAGGAGCAACAGTTTCGATGATTCTGCTAGCCTTGTAACATTAGATGACGTGAATTTGAAAAATCAGCTAATGTGCATTTGCCATACAGTTACCGGGAACAGCTGAAAGAAAGAGGAAACTACAGTCGTTACTTTTCCTCATGACATGCAGCTCTACTGAAAGAATATTTATGATGATGGCATTCTCTGGGGTAAAATATTCCGGAAGTAAAATAGTCCCCCATTCGGTTCTCCGTGCGCGAAAAGAGGAATAGGATTTCTGGCCAGGTGAGTACAGGATTATAAATACAAGGTCTGTTGGAGGCATTACAGGAGTAGGTCTAATAATGGATAAGAAAATACAGAGGCGGGTAAATTACTATGAGAAGCGCAGTGGTCACATTATAAAAGTCAACATAAATACGAAGCCAATGCAGACTACAGCAGTACAAGTTTATAACCCAACTTGATCTGCAGATTTGAGGAGATCCAAGAAATATATGAGGAGGTAAAGAAAATTATCCAGACAGTTAAGGAACTGGAATCCGATAGTAGGAAAAGAAAGAGAAGGAAAAATAGTATTTGAATGTGGACTATAGAAAAGGAAAGAGGAATCTGTCCGGTAGAATTTTGCACATAATATATTTTAATCATAACAAACACTTGGTTTAAAAATCATGAAAGACGGTGGTATACGTAGAAGAGACCAGGAGACACGGGAAGGTACCAGATGGATTTTATAATGGTAAGAAATAGATTTCGGAACCACGTTTCAAACTGTAATACATATCCAGGGGCAGATGTAGACTCTGACATATTGGATATGTACTGTGTACTGAAACTAAAGAAACTGCAGAGAGGTAGAAAATACAACTTTAGCAGTAGGTGTAGTTCAAAAACAACAGACCTTTACTAGGATAGCTAACGGTTTCCAAAAAAAAAAAAAAAAAAAAAAAAAAAAAGTAGCCACGGAAGAGGTATGGGCCATGTTTTACAAGAAAAATTAGGTGACAGGTACCAGGTCACAAACTTCTACAAGCCCAGTGCGGGTCTTAGCTAGGTTGAAGAGGGTATAGGTTTCTTGTGCAAAGTTTTCACAAAAAAGGATCATATTGTGATAGTAGGTGAAGTGGGATACAGCACTGATAGGAATCAGGGCTACAGCATTGAGTGTGACGTACTTAAAATAGCTCCTGCAACAACCCATACAAATGTTGGAGTGTTGCCTGCTTTTGTACGGTATTATCGAGCCCAATTGAACCGCTCTGTCTGGAGGTTCGATATGAAGATAACTGCTTACGGCGGCTAGTCTGTCAGACATAGATTTGGTTCCTGTTGATGGTACTGGTAGGTGGGATTTCACTAGGCATGGTCTACATCTCAATAGAAAAGGGAAGTGAAAGCGAGCTGGGCCGAAAGCAAAATCCGTAAGAGGGGACACTGTTGTTCATGGAAACTACTTTTGTAGGCTAAGGTGCCCGGTGAGAACCTCAAGCAAACAGGTGCTGAAGAGGTTAAAAAATCACAAGAATCTCACAAAAGTAAAGTGAAAAATAATGTTTGCATTTTTCACCAGAATATTGGGGGACTAAAGAATAAAATAGATGAACTTGTGATTTGTTTAGATGATAATTATAGAAACTGATTATGTAATAAATATGCCATGCTTCTCTGTCCATCAGATTACCACTGTTATGGAAAAGGTGAATGTCAGTGGGTATAAATTAGCTGCACATATAAGTAGAGGTAACAGCGTAAGAGGAGGAGCTGCCATATATGTCAAAAGCTAACATCGTGTAAAAAATTTGGTACTCAGCTAGTAGCACTATATGACATGGCTCCGTTCAGTATTTCGAAACAGTCTTCTAGAGTTGTGAGCTCAATTAATGATTTAACAATTAGAAATTTCAAAGAAAGTCTACAGCAGTTAGACTTGGGAGAGATTTTAGAAGGGACCTGGTGCTAATTTAAAATACAACTTATTTCATGATACATTTGTAAGGCTATTTTGAAACTGTTTCCCCAAGAAATTAGTTAAATATAATTATAATAAACCATGCAAAAACCCATATCTTACTAAAAGAATAAAAATATCTTGTAACCGGATAGGATATCTATCTGCAAGAAAGAGTAATGACCCAGAAACAATCAAATATTATAAAAACTACTGTGCTACATTAAAAAAGTTATTAAAAAATCCAGAGGCATGTGCACCATGAGTGAGATTAGCTCCTCTGATAATAAAATTAAAACAATCTGGAATATTATTCCAAGCGTAACAGGGAAACCAATAGCACAGGAAGATGGTATTACCATCAAAGAAAATGAAAAGTTTACTAACAAAAAAAATCAGAAATTGAAAACATTTTTAATGATTATTTTTTAAACGTTGTGGAGAAAATAGGCTCTAACTGTACATCAGAAGTAGCAAGGCAGTTAATGGAAGAGTCCATACCTACACAATACAATTGTAATTACACCCATCTCTTCCTCAGAAATTAGGAAAATAACAAACTCTGTAAACAGTAAAAGCTCACATGGAGTTGATGGCATCTCCAGCAATGATTAAAAGCTTGTCCCCAAGAGATAAGTAGGATTATTAGACACATATGTAATAGCAGCCACAGCAGAGTGGCCAAGCGCATTGAGGCGCAATGATCCGATGCGCGAGGCCATTCCCCATTGGGGGTTCTAATCCCCCCCCCCCCAGGCTTGGATGTTTGTGTAGTCTTTAGTATAAGGTAGTTCATAAGTAGTTTGTAAGTTTAGGGACTGATGACCTCACAGTTAAGTCCCTTAAGCTTCACAAACATTTGAAACATTTTATGTAATAGCTCTTTAAAGCAGGGTATTTTCCCTGATAGACTGAAATATACTATCGTTAAATTATTACACAAAAAAGGGGATACGTGAGATGTCAAAAATTAACGCCCAATCTCATTTCCGACAGCATTATCCAAAATTTTAGAAAAAGTTATGTATTATCGAGTAGTTTCACATATTAGTAAAAATAAACTTCTTACAAAATGTTAGCTTGGTTTTCAGAAAAGCTTTTTAACAGAAAATGCTATATATATCTTCAGTGATGAAATATTTAATGTTTTGAATAGCCGGACATCATCTGTTGGGAATTTTCGTGATCTCTAGAATTCTTCTTCAGTTAAGCGTAAGTATTGTGGCATGAATTGGACAGTGCTCAAATAGTTTAAATCATACTTAACTGCAAGTTGAAATAATCAGATCGCATAATATGGAAGAAACAGTTAATTCCTCTAACTGGGCGCTATCAAAAATGGGGCCCCACAAGATTCGCCCTTGGGTCCTTTGCTGTTCTTATTATATATTAATGACTTGCCAGTCTATATTCACTAAGATGCTAAGCTAGTTCTTTTTGCTGATAATAAAAGCATAGCTTTCACCCCTGACAAAGAGGAATTAACTGATTAAATAATAAATAACGTCTTAGTAAAATTATTAAGTGGTTCACAAAAAATGGACTCTCATGTACAGTTTCATATAGTAAACGCCATGACATAAATATAGGCTTTCAACAGAAATCAGCAGCTAAGGTAGAATATTCAAATTTTTTAGATGTTTCCACTGATAAGGGATTGAATTGGAAGAAACACATTGAAGATCTGCTAAAAAGTTTGAACTCAGCTACTTATTCTATCAGGGTCATTGCAAAAATTTGTGATACACATCTCAGTAAATTAGCTTACTGTGGTTATTTTTATTCACTGCTTTCATATTCTTGGGCAGTTCAACATTGAGTAAAAAAGTAATCACTGCACGAAAGTGTCTGAATAATGGCTGGAGCCCTCCTAAGATCATCCTGCAGACATTTATTTAAGGATCTAGGGATCTTCACTGTAGCTTCAATATATATATATATTCACTTACGAAACTTGTTATTAACAAACCAACGCAATTCCAAAGTAATAGCAGTGTGCATAACTACTACACTAGGAGAAAGGTTGATATCAACTATTCATGGTTAAATCTAACTTTGGTACAGAAAGGAGTTAATTATGTTGTCACTAAAGTCTTCGGTCACTTACCAAGTAGCATCAAAAGTCTCACAGTCTCTAACTAGTATTTAAAAAGAAATTAAAAGAATTTCTGAATGGTAACTCCTTCTACACTCTAGATGAATTTTGAGATAAAAATTTGTCTAAAAATATAAAAAATAAAACAAAATTAAATAACATAAACAATTAAAAAACCCTCAAAATATTTAGTGTCATGTTTAGACTCAAAGTATTAATCCAATCAAATCTATGGAGGAGGGACCTGGATAAATTGAAGGAACCTGAAGCTCTTGAGAATTTCACAGAGAACTTTAGACAACAATCAACAGAAACAGGGGGAAAACAATAGAAGAGGAATGGGTAGCTTTGAGAGATGAAACAGTGAAGGTAGCAAAGTACCAAATAGGTACAAAGGCAAGGCCTACAAAAAATCCTTCGATATCATAGGAAATACTAATTCTAATTGACGAAAGTAGCAGATATGAAAATACAGTAAATGACGCAGGTAAAATGGAGTACAGAGGAATAAGAAATGAGATTGACAGAAAGTCCAAAATGGCTACGCAGGAGTGGCTAGAAGCCATATTCAAATCTGTAGAAGAAGGTATAACTAGGTTAACAATAGATACTGCCTATAGGAAAATAAAAGAGACATTTGGAGACAAGAAAAATAGCAGTATGAATATCAAGAACTCAGATGGAAAACCAGTTCTGAGTAAAGAAGGGAAAGCTAAAAGGTGGAAAGAGTACACATGGGGCTGTACAAGGGAAATGATCTTCGAGACATTGTTGTAGGAATGGAAGAGGAAGTAAATGAAGGTGATAGGAGATACTATACTGAGAGAAGAATTTGACAGAGCACTGGAAGACCTACGTCGAAACAAGGCCCCTGGAGTAGATGACATTCCCTCAGGGCTACTGAAGTGTCTGGGGGAAGCAGCCATGACAAAACTATTTCACCTCGTGCGTAAGATGTATCAGACTGGCGAAAAATGTAATAATCCCAATTGCAAAGACAGCAGGTGCAGACAGAACCATCAGTTTAATTAGTCACGAATTATTTACAAAAGGACGGAAAGGCTGATAGATGCTGGCCTCGGGGAAGATCAATTCTGATTCAGGAGAAATGTAGGAACATGAGAGGCAATACATTACGACTCATCTTAGATGACAGATTAAAGAAAGGCAAACCTACGTTTCTAGTCTTTGCTCATTTGGTGAAAGATTTTGACAATTCCGATTGGAATACACTCTTTCAAACTGCGAAGTTATCAAATGTAAAATATAGGGAACGGAAGGTTATTTAGTTATTGAACAAAAACCAGAGAGCAGTTATTAAAGGACGTGAAAGGGACGCAGTAATTGGGAAGAGAGTAAACAGGTCTGTAGCCTTTCTCCTATGTCATTCAATTTGTACATTGAGTAAGCTGTGAAGGAAAACAAGGCGGAATTTGCAGGATGAATTAAAGTTCATGGTGAAGAAATAAAAACATTGTGTTTTGCCGATGACATTTTAATTCTGTCAGAGGCAGCAAAGGAAGTGGAAGAGCACTTGAATGGAATGAACAGTGTGTTTAAAGTAGCGTATAAGATGAACATTAACAAGGGCAAATTAAGGGTGCTGGAATGCAGTCTAACCCGAAGGAATTATCGAATATTAATTTGTTAGGAAGTCTTATCTGAAGATATTTGTCTGGAATGTTGCCATGTACAGAAGTGGAACATGAACAATAAATAGCTCAGAAGGAAGAGATTAGAGGCTTTTGAAAAGTAAAGCTGCAGACAAATGATGAATATTAGGTGGGTAGATCGCCTATCTAATGAAGAGATACAGAATAGAATTGGGCAGAAAAGGAATTTCTGGCATACTTTGACTAAAAGAAAGGATAGATTGTCAGGACATCATCTTAGACATAAAGGAATTGTAAATTTAGCTTTGGAGGGAAGTGTGTGGGATAAAAATCACAGAGGGAGACCAAAAGACGAACATAGTGAGCATATTCAAATGAATGTGGGTTGCCCTGCTAGCTCAGGATAGAGTAGTGTGGAGAGTTGCATCAAACCAGTCTCCGGACTGAAGGCCACAGCAATAGTATAAGACTCTTAGCTTAAAAATGAATTCATTGTTCCTGTTAACAGAAAAAAAAAAGATTTACGATATACATGAAACATCTGAAGATACGTTTGAAATTAACTAGAGTGTTGAGCATCGTTATAGGAGTGAATGTAGTATACCCGTTTTACTATCTCATTTACTAGCAAAACTGTTACGTTAAGTGGTTGAACTAAAGTAAATGATGTGTCACTTACTTGTACTGCTACGCCCAGAAACAAAACGATGAGCAGTTTAGAAGCCATTTCTGTCGAATCTCTTTGGGATTCAGTGTGACTGGATGAAACCGCTTTCGATACTTATATGTAGTTCCTCCAAGGTTAGCACCAGCAGATGTGCGCCGCTGTTGTACGTTCACGTGAATGTGGTGATATTTGCGCAGGTGGGTCGCAGCACGTCAGCACAGAGGACCATATAACTGTAGCAGTCACAAGATCTCGCTGACGCAGAGGAACTTATTGGTGTCACCATCAACGTCACAAGTGGAACAATTTCATCTTCCTATCCGACGGGGCTGCTGCGTAATGAACTATACAGAAAAACTTACATTGTAACATAGCATACCCTTCTTATACTAATACTAGCTGAAACCACGCTGCTTCGCATGCGTAGGCTGGTTGGTCTGCACCAGTTGTTTCTTTTTAATACTGATGAAGAATCCATATCTTAAGTTTCATAGTTATAGCTTGAAATTTGAGTTAACAGCAACATATCTTTGAAAATCAATTTTTGCATCCCGTATTTCACCCCATTATTAGTCTAATTTCCAAAAATACCGAAACACGTGTCTTTTAAATTCGAACCCCGAATCCAAATCAGAAAATTTGTAGTTCTAACATCAAAATTGTCTAAATTGCAACAGATTTTCCAAAAACATCCCCTCTTCAATTTAACCCCCTTGATTGTTGAATTTCCAAAAATACCAAACCACGTATTTTTTTAATCATAACGAACAATACAAATACCAATTTTTGCAGCTATAACTTCAAAATTGTCTTGACAACAAAGTGTTTTCAAAAAGAATTTTTGATCCCCGCTTTTACCCCTTTAGTTTTTGAATTTCCAAAAATACCGAAACTCGTGTCTTTTTAATCCTGATCAAGAGTCCACATCCTAAGGTTCGTAGTTATAGCTTGAAATTTGAGTTAACAGCAACATATTTTTGAAAATCAATTTTTTGCGTCCTCTATTTTACCCCCTGATTGGTTGAATTTCAAAAAATGTCGAAACTCGTGTCTTTTAAATTCGAACCCCGAATCCAAATTCGAAAAGTTGTAGTTCTAACTTCAAAATTGCCTAAATATCAACATATTTTCGAAAAACACCCCCTCTCCAATTTAACCCCGTTGATGGTTGAATTTCCAAAAATACCGAAACACGTATTTTTTAACGTCTAACCAACTATACAAATACCAATTTTTGCAGCTCTAGCTTCAAAATTCTATCAATAGCAACGTGTTTTCAAAAAGATTTTTTGATCTCTATTTAACTCTCTTACTTGTTGAATTTCCAAAAATACTAAAAATCATGGATTTTTAATCCTGACCAAGATTCGATATTCCAAGTTTAAAGTTGTAGCTTAAAATTTGAGTTAACAGCAACATATTTTTGCAAATCAATTTTTTGCAATTTCTTGAATTTCAAAAAATACCGAAACACGTATCTTTTAAATTCGAACCCTGAATTAAAATACGAAATTTTGTAGTTCTAGCTTCAAAATTCCCTAAATAGCTACGTATTTTCAAAAAACGTTAAGTCCCCTATTTCACCCCCTTACGGACGGAATATCGAAAAATCGATTCTTAAATGACGCCTAAAGAGTAAGATCAACACCCTCCACAAATTTAAAGTTTCTATCTTCTGTGGTTTGGGCTGGGCGATGATGAGTCAGTCAGTCAGTCAATCGGGACACTTCTTAAGTTTCGTAGTTATAGCTTGAAATTTAAGTTAACAGCACCATATTTATGATAATCAATTTTTGCATGTCGTATTTCACCCCCTTATTGGTCGAATTTCCAAAAATACCGAAACACGTGTCTTTTAAATTTGAGAACCCCGAATCCAAATCCGAAAATTTGTAGTTCTGACTTCAAAATTGCCTAAATAGCAACATATTTCCGAAAAAAAACCACCTCTCCAATTTAACCGCCTTGATGCTTGAATTTCCAAAAATATCGAAACACGTATTTTTTAAATTCTAACGAACAATACAAATACCGATTTTTGTAGGTATAGCTTCAAAATTGTCTTGATAACAATGTGTTTTCGAAAAGAATTTTTGATCCCCTCATTTACCCCCTTAGTTGTTGAATTTCCAATAATACCGAAACACGTGTCTTTTAAATCATGATCAAGAGTCCATATCCTAAGTTTCGTAGTTATAGCTTGAAATTTGAGTTAACAGCAACATATTTTTGAAAATCAATTTTTTGCGTCCTCTATTTTACCCCCTTCTGGGTTGAATTTCAAAAAATGCCGAAACGCGTGTCTTTTAAATTCTAACCCCGAATCCAAATCCGCAAAAGTTGTAGTTCTAACTTCAAAATTGCCTAAATAGCAACATATTTTCTAAAAACACCCCCCTCTCCAATTTAACCCCGTTGATGGTTGAATTGCCAAAAATACCGAAACACGTATTTTTTAACGTCTAACCAACTATACAAATACCAATTTTTGCAGCTCTAGCTTCAAAATTCTATCAATAGCAACGTGTTTTCAAAAAGAATTTTTGATCCTGCATTTAACCCTCTTACTTGTTGAATTTCCAAAAATACTAAAAATCATGGATTTTTAATCATGACCAAGATTCCATATCCGAAGTTTCGTAGTTGTAGCTTAAAATCTGAGTTAACAGCAAAATATGTTTGAAAATCAATTTTTTGCGTCACCTATTTTGTCCCCTTATTTGTCGAATTTCAAAAAATGCCGAAACACGTGTCTTTTAAATTCGAATCCTGAATTAAAATCCGAAATTTTGTAGTTCTAGCTTCAAAATTGTCTAAATAGCTACGTATTTTCAAAAAACGTTTCATCCTCTATTTCACCCCCTTACGGACGGAATATCGAAAAATCGCTTCTTAAATGACGCCTACAGAGTAAAATCAACACCCTCCACAAATTTCAAGTTTCTATCTTCAGTGGTTTGGCCTGGGCGATGATGAATCAGTCAGTCAATGTGATATGTACAGTGCTATATCAATTCCAATTTTAAATGTGGAAGAATCAGATGTCAAATACATTATGTCCATTTTGTACTAAACAACAGTTGGTATGTACAGTGCCGTCTCAGTTTTTAATTCATACGTCTTGCATTTTGTAATAAGTATTTTATTAGTTTGATGGAGTAACGTTTGATCATTTGATGATGGCAACATAGCTTGTCGAAACTAGTAATGGCATATAGTAAATGAGTAATTTATGCATGTGATCTTGGCTTTCTCTTCTTATTGAATTCATCGCATTAAAAAAAATCTCACTTGTAGCTTCTAAAACACTTGAAGACTCTTTGGAAAAGCTACTTTTCTTTGACTTTTTACATTCATTAATTTCATAAAAAACTTTTAATGTTTCATATGTTGTACGTAATACGATTCAACATAATAAATACAATGCTTACAAAACACGTCAGCGTCTTCAAACCGCCGAACCGTTCAATATTGGTCTTTTCCGTTAACACATGAAAGTGCGAACCAGTTATTTTGCTAAATGTTAATTATTTTATGAAAAAATGTATACCTCCTGTCTTAACGGCGTGAAGATGGTGGTGTGGCCACCGAAACTGGTTACCAATAATTAATAAAAACAAAAATTAACATTACAGCTGTTGGCGCATTTCATACTACTGCACATATATGCAGTTAAAAACCCGCCCATTGACATGGAACCTATTAAAAGAGACGGTACCTATCCAAGCTAGAAATTCAGAGCTCTGTATCTGATAGATTTCCACAGATTAGAGAAACAGAAAAAGTAGGATGTTCATTTCTTATTTTGCTTAATTTACGTACAGATGTTTTTCTGTCTTAATATCTGAAAATAGGGTTCATGATTCTGCAGCGAAAAACTGTTTAGCGATCACACTCACTTTCTAATAACAGTATTTTATTGAAGACACGTGCTAAGCTTTCTTTCCGAGAATGTAGGAGGAATTTTCAAGTAGATGATTAATTAAGGAGCTATTTGTCGGGGCACATTTGGATGCGACTGTTTTCTACCACGGATTCTGTCCTTTCGCTATGAAAAGTTCCATAGAGATCCACCCACTCAGTGGCAGTGGGCGAGCAGTTTACTACAGATGTGTTGTGACCCTTAAATGGGAGGAAAACATGGAAGAGCTCCTAAGTATCTTCACGGAAATCTGCTAATTCTTTTGAGCAGAGGAAGAAACTAAAACTTTCTTAGAGGGAAAGTTGTTCAAAGTGGGTGCCGGTAATCAAACATATTTGGGAAAGTTATCAGATTTTTGGTCGGATTTTGTACACGACGTATTCTGCAGCAGTGGCAAAGCCAGGATTTGGTTCTGGGGAGGGTGCAATTTAAAAAAAATAAAAAATAAAGCCTATTGAATTTATTAATCTATGACTTATTTTTTTCACTCTTTATAATTTAAGCAATTATTCTACGAAAATCATTGCACAAGAAATAAAATGAGTAGGCTCGCATTAATTTGAAAGTGGAAGAGGAGTAGTGTGGTGGAAATGGAGTGTATACTATCAGCTTGTAAAATAATTAAGCAGCTTGTATGTTACTAGCCAAAGAGAAAGGTCTTTACCTTTTAAATAACATGAGACTCTGTGTGTACAAATTAAACTAAAATAACGCTATTGCTATTTATAAGATTCCACCTGGTGACGCCGCTGACCTGCTAAGCAGCGGGTCGCCGTATTTGAACAATTGACAGTAACAATAGCGGCAGCATCAAAGCTGGTCGCGGTGGCATTAAAACCGCTCACAGTAACAGCAGCACACGTTCTCACTGGCGGCAAAACGATGGCGACCCCTTGTCATGTTCACTTGTGCTTGGCAAAATATAGTTACGTTGTGATTTATTACATGTGTACTATCTCAAATTTCTGGTGCCGACCTGTTTAAAAAAATATTTATAATATAATTTTAAAAATCTGTGGGAGGTGCTGGAGGGGGGGGGGGCTTCAACTCAATCAGCCCCCTCTCCCCTCGTGGCTGCACCGCTGTTCTGCACTAATCTCTTCTTTCACTGATATGTTCGATTTTTGACTCCATCACAAAATGGCCCTCATACTAATAATTTTTCGGATCAATGGGGAAGGGATTGAGCCATTGCAAAGCAAAGATTATACATATTTAAAAAGTTAGATTCAAATAAAAACTTAAGGGTAACATATACAACTAATTCCATTTGTAACAATAGCGAAGAAAATGTTATGGGCTAAGCGATTTTTATAGAAAGTGCATCAAATCTTTTGAAGAGGCTGCCTTCCCTACATTTGTGTGACATAAGTATTGCCCCACCTATAGAATTATCAACCGAAGGAACTGTCAGACACCACCAAAAAATTTCAAAGGAACGTGAAATTGTTTACAATGCGTAAGATGGGATATTAGGGTGGCAGCAATTAAAACTAAGGTCGATATCTTTTTCTAAATTACAGTTTGCTACGTTATCGTCCCAACGTCAAAATCTTTTGTTGCTACAGCTCTTTTCCTACAAATGCGAAAATGAACATCATGATAAAACACGAATCAGAACTCTCACGGTAAGTTTTATCTATTCGGTTTTTCCAGCTTGCTGCATAAGAGCAAAATACTAGATATATAGTTTGGAACTGGTTCTGTGCACCCAACGCCAAACACTTGACTTTAAATTGCAGAGTAATTACCTAGATGTCCATCATGCGGGAAGGTGCAATGTTTATGCCTGCATTTAAGAGGAGGGGAGCTCATATTCCGCTCTGGGAATTCAGATTTACATTTCCTGTACTTCCCATAACGCGAAAGACGAAATCCAGGAAAGTTCCTTTGAAAAGGACGTGGTTATCCTCTGCAGCGGCCATTTCTGTCCAGTCTGAGCTTGTATTTAGTTATTGATGATCTGGAAAAGAGCAACTATATCTCGACTACATAATTTAACGTAAAGCAAGGTGGTAACCGAAGCAAACAAAAGATATATCATTCTATTAACTTCTTGAATCTCTGAATGTAATTGATTAAGTGCTTGGCTTTTTTCATAATTCCCTTTCTAATAATATTCTAGATTAAACCTGGTGAAAGAATAAAACATTCCTAATTACAGGAAGAACACTAATTTTAACATTTCCTTCAGACAATTTCCATCACTTAAACTTTATTCGTAAAATTGTACTAGGTTCTTTTATTAAACCAACCATTATCTCGTACCTATACAATGTGAGTTGTGAATAACACTGCTTGACAGTAGTTATCGATCATACTAAATTTGAAGAGGCACATTATAAAACCATTTGAAAGCAAACGAGCTGCATACATGCATGTCAGATGTAAATAAGTGAACTGAGTTGCCGAGTGAACAGATTACACGGAATACAAAGAACAATCAGCCGAATTCAGAGGGTGGCAGAAAAAGACCTCAACGAGAATACAATAAAAAAAAGTGCTGCCATAACAGTGGAACAATCAATGTTGTAGTATGAATGGTTTGTATGAATGTAAAATTATAGTATGATTTTCATATCTCAAGTAAGGCACAGCGAGAATGTCTTTTACGTAAACAATTTATGTTCCAAAATCAACAGCATTGTAACCACAACTAGATATCCCTAGGTAAATATTCCCAGTCAAAATAATAATGGAACTGCCAATAAATCTTCCTAACTCAAATGGTTCGATTAAATATAGATGAGCCCATATTGTAGATTGTTTGGTCATAAATACGAAAAATTTGGTATAAAAATAAAGAAAATAAGCAAAAATTAAAACAGCCTGTTTAAACTAACTTAAATTCTAAAATTGTACAGAAGATAAGGCACACCATTGTGCAGTAGTAATTAATAAAGACAAAATAGCAATAAATCAACTTCATTGAATGTAAGGAAATCTGCTTACATGGTACTTTTCCAACACCCAGCCATTACCTATCAGTTAAAATGATGTGAATATAGAACGTTTACAAACTGAAATGAAATGGAAAGCTCTTATTACAAGGTACAAATATCAAACTGCTCAAAATAGCTTGCAGTCAAATACAACATGTGTGGTGTACACATCACTGTATAAAACAGATCAACAACATACATTAGAAATAAATCTCCAATAAATATCCAATGTTAAAATAAAAATGAAAGTAACGTAGAACATTTGAACTTTGTAAAAAAAAATTTACTTGAATTACTGAATGTAACATGTGTCATCATAGTCATATGCAAGCTCTAACGGTAACAGGATCCAGGAAAAATTAGTACTTTTACAGAGGTTTCCCATCATAAGCTGATGATAGAAAAAGTATAGGTTGAGAGAGCTAAATAACAAAGACAAAAATTTTAGAACAGAGTGACATAAAAAGCGTAAAAACCTAAAACGTACACATGTATTACATTCACCATATGGTGTATGGAAATACATGACTTGAAGGATGTTAAAGGGGAATACGTTGATCAAAGTATGAACAGACGGAGAGAAACCCAAAGATAAATGGAACTATAGATAGGCCATGTGTTTTTGAGGCCTCTTTTTTCCGTAGGTAAATATTTGTATAGGTTAACTACCCTCTTTCATGACTGTAATAAAAGCTTGCTAAGATCAAACGGGTTGCGCTTTGTTTCAGCTCAGTTTCAGCTATAAGGGTGTAATTTTGCTACGTATTGCTTTGTTTTGATCGTGAACAGTACTCATACTCTGACTTAACATTACTACAAACAGTATTAGCTGTCATCGTTATTCGCGTTTTTTGTTTCTTGCGTCTTCATCATATGTGGTGTATTTTGGTGCAATGCATTGGCCTGATAACAAATGTTCACGTTATTCTGTTGTAAACAAAGTAACCCACTCGTCATTTTATGTATTTTGTTTCGGTATTGCCGGATGCGTTGGTCTTTAGTTAGTTTTGTCAATACATGGAATGATTCGTGGTTCCCGCCTAAACTGCGTACAAGTTCCACCATTGGAGTAATTTTCGTGCTTGTCAACAGAGAATGAGAGATATAGCCGATGCTATCTAGCCCTCAGCGGTCGGCAGAAGGCTACCATTCCCGAACTGCGGGGAGTCTTAGCTTACAAAACGAAGGTAGATACCATGTCGTAAAAGAAGGTGCAATAAACGATGGAATTCTTCCGATACTTTGGACCCAGGTACCCCCAGACACGACATGCAATGTTGGCTCCATCCAGTCGCCCTTGGTCTGGGGAACCGTCCACCTGCTCTCTTCGCACAAACAATGTATCCCGCACCCTTAGGACGCCGGTTTCATTTTTCCGATAAGCTACGACATGTAAGCGTCCTAACCTCCTGGCGGGCAGCGACTCAGGTAGCGTCGTAAAACGCCAGCCCTGCTTTCGCTTCATTCCCCCAACCCTCTGGTGGAGGCCTGCCGCCTGCCACCCTTGTGACTTTTTTTACACGGCAAGCTCGCTTCTCTCCCAACGACTAAAACATCCTCGCGCCTGATATTCAGCCCCATTTCATCTTAAGAGCCATGTATTGCTCAACAATAAGTAATTACAATGAAACATCTGATGAGAGATGTGCTGACATATCTCAGCAGGTTCCAAAAACACATACCTGTACACATACATGCAATTAGAAACGAGAGTCGTCAGATTTGGCAACATCAGTGGCACTGCCACGGGAGGCGGGGGGCTAATGGAGCTGAAGGCCCTCCTCCCCCCCCCCCCCCCGGCACCTCCCAAAGACTTTTTAATTTTATTATTTTTTATTGTTTTTATTTTTTTTTAAACAGGTCGCCATCGGAAATTTTAAATAGTACACTTGTAATAAAAATCACAATGTACCTATAATTTGGCAACCCAAGTGAACTTAACAGTGGGTCGCCACTGAGAACGTGTTCTACTGTTACTGTGAGCGGTTTTAATGCCGCCGCGACCAGCTTTGATGCTGCCGCTATTGTTACTGCTTTGCTGAAGCTACGAGGCGATTGTTCATATGCACCGACACGCTGCTTAGCAGGTCAGCGGCGCCATCGAGAGGAATCTTATGGATAACAATATTGTTATTTTTGTTCAATTTTTTCACATAGAGTCTCATGTTAATTAAACTGTATAGGTCTTTTTCTTTGGTTAGTAACATAGAAACTGCTTAATTATTTTACGAGCTGATTAGATACATTCCATTTGCACCACGTTGCTCCTCTTCCACTTTCAAATTAATGCTCATTTTATTTCTTGTGCAATGGTATTAGTAGTATAATTGGTTAAATTGTAAAAAGTGTAAAAATAAGTCATAGATTACTAAATTAACAGGCTTTATTTTTAAAAATGAGGCCCCCCAGACCTAAATCCTGGCTGCACCACTGGACAATATGTTTGCACTCATCAACAGTCCAACATCGGTGCCGATTGCCCAAGACGAGGGGAAGAGCTTTGTGTCGCGCAGCCAGCAAGGGTACACGTGTGGACTTCCGAAAGCCCACATCAGTGATGTTTCGGTGAATGTTTCACACGCTGACACTTGCTGATGGTCCAGCACTGAAATACGCAGCATTTAGCTAAAGGGTTGTACTCTTGTCATGTTGAACGATTCTCTTCAGTCGTAGAAGCCATGTCGAAGATTTTATATTTTACTGGATGCATGATATTCACGGTGCACTCGTGAAATGGTCCTAAGAGAAAATACCCAAGCCATCGCTTCCTTGGAGATGCTGGTTGCATCTTTCATGCGCCGACTGTAACACCACTTAAATCGTGATACATATTTTTGCAAACATTTTTGTTTCATTTTATGGGATAACAGCACTCTTATTTAAATTTATATAGAAAAACAGTCTAGAGTGCAATGATTTTTATTTAATCAACTAGATGAGTAAATATAAACCATTGCACTCTAGAATGTTTTTATATATAAAGCGTGATAACCTACCACTGTAGCAGCTGTGACGAATCTAGCGTCTGCTCCAGTCACCTGTTATGTTATAGAGGCGCTGCTGACTGCAGAGCTGTCCTCCTTTGGTCTTTGGTGTAGTTACAGTTTCGGAA
The DNA here is from genome assembly GCA_026315105.1 of Locusta migratoria. Lineage (NCBI taxonomy): Eukaryota > Metazoa > Arthropoda > Insecta > Orthoptera > Acrididae > Locusta > Locusta migratoria. Next base: position 467,913,888 of record CM048745.1, on the reverse strand, counting down.
AAATGGGATGATTAATAATGGACTGGTTCACCTCTGTCCCTTATGCAAGCAGTTGTTCGGCTTGGAATTCATTGATAGTGTTGTTGGATGTCCTCTTGAGGGATATAGTGTCACATTCGTGACAACTGGCTCTTTAGGCCGTTAGGATCTCATATGGGGGGAAAGCTTATTGTAACTCTGAATGGATCCGGTGACTTAAGGTAGGTTTTGGTAACCACGAACACAGCCGGTAGAATTTCTCGCTTTTGGGGGGTTCGTTGTTGTTGTTATGGTCTTTAGTCCCGATCCTGGTTTAATACAGCTCCTGTCCCTACTCTACCCTGAGCAAACTTCTTCATCTCTGAATAACGGCAATCTAAATGCATTTGAACCTGCTTATTATATTCCTCTCTTGGTCTCTCTCTCTGCTATTTTTCCCCAAACACTTACTTCCAACGCTAAATTCACAATTCTTTGATGTCTAAGAATGGGTCGTACAAATCGATCGCTTCTTTTAGTCAAGGTATGCGAAAAATTCCTTTTCTCCTCGATTGTATTCAGTACCAAGTCATTAGTTACACGATTTACCTACCTAACCTTCAGCATTCTTCTGTAACACCACATATCAAAAACCTCTATCCTCTTCCTGTCTGAACTATTTACCATCAATGTTTCACTCCCATAAAAGGCGACACATCCACACCAATGGCTTCAGAAAAGACTTGTTAAAATTTAAATTAATATATGATGTTAACAGATTTCTGTTTTTCAGAAACGCTTTCCTTCCCATTGACATTCTGCATTTTATATTCTCTGTACTGCTAAAAAGAGATTCGCTTGCGGTAAATGAGTGTTTTAGTTTATAGCTTGCTTAAGACAGAATTACAAAATACCATGGCAGTATACCGAGGAGAAGAGGTATTCATATAATTCCTACTGCTGTTTATTTATTATGCTTGTGTTGCAGTCAGTACACCTGACCATTATCAACAACAATATTTTTGATTGAAATGATAGTGTTTGGACTCACAGTTGCCATCTGGTGGTGGTGGTAGCTGGGCGGAGATGCCGCCTAATCAGGTCCTCCCCCTGTGAGAAATGTTGGAACCGCAAGGGCAGCTTGACCACCAGCGCGGGCCCGCCGGCAGGTATACTGCCTTTGTTCCAATGCCGCCCCAGCCCTCGTGCTGGGTGCGCGACACTCGGCACGGCAGACTGTATCGAGGCTCCATCGCTAACGGACGCATGTCGGACGTCTCAAAGGGCTACCTCTAGTAGGCTCCTCATGGTTGTAATACAGTGATCGCGGCTGGCGAAACATTATTTGTACAACTGTTAATAGTAAAGTGCTTTGAATATAATTCAGGTTTACGCCTTGATTATTTTTGTGAAGGTGGAAACGATGGGGAGATCTAGTCTCTCGGATCTACACACCTTCACTTAATGTACGTGGAACCAGAGACTCGTACATTTGGTCCTCCGGGCCGGATACAGTGACCACGAAAACGCAGACCGCAAGATTGAGTGTTCACGCGGAAGCGCATTCGCAATGAGTTACTTTCCGGAAATGAACTTTGTAAATCACGCGTGTACTGCACATGTTCGCGGCTTGTAAGCGCCACTGTGTGTCTCAAGGTCTGTACGGGACAACGCAAATAACAACCTTGACTACGGTGTGTGAGTGCAGTACTTGTGACCGGCTAATGCATCACGTGCGATAGCGTTAAAGCTAGCACACGTTACCGGCATCATCTCCGACCAACCCGCAGTTTGGCACCAACGGAAGCTGCGCCTCGCACCACGTCTGCCGACGGCATCACATGACTCCGCGGCCGCCACCTCTGCACTGCCTCAGCGCCGCTACAGCCTTGGTGAGTTTTACCGCTTGGCATCCTGTGTCTAATCTGCTCTTCCCTACAATGGAGCTAGCAGCAAGAGCTCAGTTAGTCAAGCAGAGAGGGATTGCAAAGGGCCAGCCGCGGTGGCCGAGGAGACTGAGGCGCTCCAGTCACGGTCTGCACAGCCACTACGGTCGGGGGTTCGAATCCCCCCTAGGGCATGGATATTTGTGCTGTCTTTAGTATAAGGTATTTGATAAGTAGTTTGTAAGTTTAGGGACTGATGACCCCGTAGTTAAGTCCCATAAGCTTAACAAACATTTGATTTTGATTGCAAAGGCAGCTCTTTCACGCTTGAGTAATTCAATGCAAAATGCAGAGACTCTTAGCATTGAAATCTTGGAATATAGATTAAGCAAATTGGCGAAAATTCAAGCGGATTTTGAGTCCCTACAGTCCCAACTCGAAATGCACGATGAATTAACACAATGAATCACAGTAATGACAGGGCAGATTTCGAGGGCTCTTGTGAAAACATTGAATGTACCATAAGGGGTTTATTGAAGAGGCACGCTCAGAAGCCTGAGTCTGCCAACTCGAATCATTCGAGCAATGTTAGTAATTTGAAATTACCTGCCATCAATTTGCCAACCTTTGAAGGGGATTATCTCAAATGGTCATCCTACAGAGATGCTTTCTCAAGTCTCATCATGAATAATGACTCAATTGACGATGTTCAGAAGTTTCATTATTTTAAATGCGACATTGCAAGGTGAAGCAAGGGACATTCTAAAACATTTACCAGTAACCTCAGAAAGCTTCTCAGTAGCTTGGAGACTTATTACACAAAGATATAATAATCCTAAGATAGTCGCAGCCAGAAATGCTAAGGCTTTATTAAATTCTCCTACCGTCAGCCACGGTACGTCAACCAATTACCGGCAGTTGATTAACCATGTATGCAGCCATCTGAAGGCCCTAGAAGCTCTTAATCCTGATGTGCCACTTCATGAAATTCTCCTTTCAGAACAAATCTTGACTATTATGCGTCCCACAGATCGTCAGGAGTGGGAGGAAAAAATGTCTGGGTCGACGTTCACCACATTGAACCAACTCATAGAGTTCCTAGAAACAAAATGTCTAGCCTTTGAATTGATTAAATTTAGCGATAATACCCCCAAAGAGACGCAGAGTAATCCAAGCTATACTAATCAAGTAAAAAATGTGAGGAGAGCTCATTTGGCCAGTGCTGATGTTGAAGTAGTTTGTAAGTATTGTAAAAGGCATCACACACTCACTGATTTCAAAGGATTTATTGCCTTAAATGTCAGTGAGAGGCGCGATTATGTAACTACGAATAAGCTTTGTTTCTTGTGCTGCCACAGTGGTCATTATGCGCATAGTTGCAAGCTTTCCTGTTGCAAATTCTGTAAGAGCAGGCACAATGTACTACTCCATCAAGCAGCTGATTCTAAGCACATTCAAAATGGTGAAGCTACGGCTCAGTATGTAGCTCATCAAGCTGTAAGTGCTAATACAAACACCCACCACAATGCTTTGTTGGCGACGGCTGTTGTCAACATCAAAGACAGCCAAGGTGGGCAGCACTGTTGCAGAGTTTTGCTTGACAGTGCAAGTCAGCTGTCATTCATATCCAGTAGCTTGGCGGATAAACTGAAACTGAAGTGTAACAGACAGTCATTTCCAGTAAATTGTGTGAATAATGCCTTCATAGCGTCGGTGTCACAAACATGTAACATTGAATTGTCTTCTAGGTTTAGTGATTTTCATATGAAAACAAACTGTGCTATTGTGGATAATGTTACCTATAACCTACCAGCGAGCTATATAAATACAAGTTTCTGGAATATTCCATGTCAACTCCCACTCGCTGATCCGGAATTCAACAAACGTGGCTACATAGATTTGATGCTTGGAGCAGAAGTCTTCTTTGATGTGTTGTGCAATGAAAGACTAGTGCAGCCGAATCATCCTTCCCTAGTCGAAACAAGATTTGGCTGGATTTTGTCTGGCAGGATACCGACTGCTCCACACAACACGCCTGCTTCCACAGTGTCATCATGCTTCGTCAGTGGTGATAGTCTAGATGCCAAATTGCAAAGATTTTGGGAACTAGAAGAAGTGACTACGAAGGCGTTAAGCAAACAGGAAAAACTGTGTGAGGCTCACTTTCAGTGAGTAGTGTTCGATGGCTCTGCTGCCACTTCAACTGGAGTGTCTCTCTAATAACAGTATTGTTGAAGGTGTGGTGAGCTTCTCGACCTCAGAAGGGATTAGTTGGGAGTTCATTTCACCTAGTGCTCCTCACTTCAGTGGGCTGTGGAAGGCAGGAGTCTAGTCCATGAAGTCACACTTCAAACATGTTGTTGGCAATGCAGTATTAACATTTGAAGAATTAACCACCGTATTGAGTCAGTTAGAAGCATGCTTGAACGCAAGGCCATTGTGATCTCTCTCTGACGATCTTGATTCTCCTGCTGCACTCACTCCTGGTCACTTCCTAATTGGACAACCCCTTTGTACTTACCCTGAACCTTCTGTCCTGGAAATCCCTGCCAACCGGTTGCACAGGTGGCAACTCACTCAACAAATGTACCAATCATTCTGGAGGATGTGGTCAACGGAGTACATACACAAATACACAACCTGCAGTAGCGCACCAAATGGACATCGGAGGCAGCCTTGCAATGCCAGATCGGCAATCACTTACTGATCAAGGAAGACAACTTACCACCCCTGGTGTGAAAGCTGGGTGTCATCGTTGAGCTGTTTCCTGGTCCTGACAAGTGTGTTCGTGTGGTGTCAATGAAGACTGCTAATGGCCAGTTCAAAAGGCCCATAGCCAAGTTGTGTCCCCTCCCCAAGCAGTGATTTCTTCATTGTGTCAATTTGTTGCTTGAAGTTGGTCCAGGCCTGTTTATGGCCACCTCTCTCATTGTTGCTATTGTACTATTTGTTGTTTGTTTTGCAATATCTTGTTTGTTTTGCCATTTTTGTTTGTTTTGCCATATCTTGTTTTGCCATTTCTTGTTTTGTTTGTTATGACATTTCTTGTTTGTTTTGACATTTCTTGTTTGTTTTGACATTTCTTGTTTATTTTGCTCATTTGAATTTTGTGTGTCAATGATTGTGGCTTTGAAAATGAGTATGCTCATTTTGAGTGGGAGAATGTTTGGACTCACAGTTGCCATCTGGTGGTGGTGGTTGGTAGCTGGGCGGAGATGCCGCCTAGTCAGGTCTGCCCCCCATGAGAAATGTTGAAACCCCAAGGGCAGCTTGACCACCACTGCGGTCCCGCCGGCAGGTATACTGCCTTTGTTCTGATGCCGCCCCAGCCCTCGTCCTGGGTGCGCGGCACTCGGCATGGCAGACTGTATCGAGGTTCCGTCGCTAACAGGCGCATGTCAGACGTCTCAAAGGGCTACTGCTAGTAGGTTCCTCATGGTTGTAATACAGTGATGGCGGCTGGCGAAACATTATTTGTACAAATGTTAATAATAGAGTGCTTTGAATATAATTCAGGTTTATGCCTTGATTATTTTGACGAAGGTGGAAACAATGGCGAGATCCTAGTCTCTCGGATCTACACACCTTCACTTAATGTACGTGGATCCAGAGACTCGTACATTTGGTCCTCCAGGCCGGATACAGTGACCACAAAAACGTAGACCACAAGAATTAGTGTTCACGTGGAAGCGCATTCGCAATGAGCTACTTTCCGGAAATGAACTTTGTAAATCACGCGTGATAGTTACAGAAATGTGAATAAAACTCATTGGCATGTACTAGATATTGCGGTGGCAGCCTTCACTGATGCATCTTTGAAGCACAGTCTTCTTCACTGCTAGCCTGCACAAGTATCATAGAAGTTTGAGCAAATGTATTCTGCCGGTAGCTTGACTAATAGAGAACTGGCAACATTTTGCAATATGTGACGAGTGATTATAATCTTCTCGGGTTTGCAGCCAGGTATTAAAGTCAATTAAACACGATATTTCAGGGGTGCAACTGCCCGCCATCGTCAGTTGAGCATGCTGGTACACAATCTCGAGTTCCCAGTGATAGGCGGATCCTTTATACATCCTGAAAGAGCCACAGTGCGTGCGCAAGACGTAACCATGGCTGCCCTGTGGCGCACAACACATACAGTGTTCAGATGGTAGAAACAGGCGAAATCGCTAATCGATTATGAACAAGTATTATTCAAATGACCGTTGTTTTTTAACATCTGATAACACAGGTCCATGTTTTACTTAGAAGATAGCCCGTGTCTATGTTAATAAGACTTTCAGATAATCAGATCTCTGTGGATTCTTTCAAGACGCAGTCCCAGTAGTGAGATGCCGAAGCAACCATGTGAGTTTCATTATATAACATTCTATGTCCGTGAGCAAAACAGTGCTCAGAGACCGCCAACTTCTCTGGCTGGAGCAAACGTGTGTGGCATTGATGTTCAACACATTTGTCGTGAATGGTATGGATTGTATGATGAATACAAGTTTCTCCACATTGACAAGGAATCTTGTATATCCCGGGTTTCTTCCCAAATCATCCACGACAGATCCAAGAAGTGCTCTCGTCTCATTTATGGAGAACTGCGAAGACATGGCATTGAAAATGACGGCGCTAAAGCCAACTTGTTTTATGAGGTACGTTGATGATATATTTATGGTATGGCCTCATAGGGAGGAAGCTCTTAACCATCTCTTGGACCATTTTAATTCCATGCATCCTAACATCAAATTCACAATGGAATGAAGAAGGAAGGGAAGCTTCCTTTTCTTGATGTTTTGGTTTAAAGGAGAGATCATGGGAAACTGGGAGATGTTGTTTACAGAAAACCTACGCATACGGACCGTTATCTGCATGCCTCGAGTGGTCATTCTGCGTTCCAAAGCCCTGGTGTTCTTCAGACATTAACTAGAAGAGCTTACGCCATATCTGATGCAGGAAGTTTGACGCAAGAACTGGATCATCTCAAGGTTGTGTTTAAACAGAATGTCTGTACAGATAAAGAGATCCTTCGTGCTTTTCAGTTGGGTCCTTCACCTGAACCATTACATGAGACCCACAAATCGGTCACTTTCCTATCTTTTCCTGGGAGTATTTCATCCAAGATAGGAAGTATGTGAGCCCTGGTCCCATGTGGCTGGTCGACTTGCCACTTCCCTGGCGCCACTTGCTCGTTCTCTTGATTGATTTCGGTTTTTGGTGCCATTAAGATCTTTGGTGGTTCGAGGCTTTGCCGGGGGTGTACGGCGCATTGACTACGAGTGGGTGCGAGAGGTCGTCGTCTGCAAGGCCTGCAGGGAAGGTCCGGTGTCACTTCCTGGTTGGAGACGCTTCGGGGCTAGCGGCAGTGGACGTCGCACGCAGCCTGGTTAACCAGCACGTGGAAGTCCTGAAGTTTTGTATCGTGTGCGGCCCCTTGGTGAAGGACTGGAACACCCCTTGGATCATGGAAGCATTAGTTCCAACACACACAACAAAGTGGAACTGCATTTCTGTGTTATACTGTTGTTAATTAGGATAATCTGTGTTAGTGGTATCTTCCCGAAGTTTAGTTTGTTGACTGTATGTAGTGTATATGTGACTAGAAGTGAAGAGACAGTAATTTTTATTGTAATTATTTTCCTAAAGCCATGCACCATTGCCTTATCAGGGAGCCGGGTACTTCTAAAAGACTATTGACATAGGTATCGCCCGAGGAAGGTTATGTACTGTTACTTCTTAAAAATCTTTCCCTCAACTTGTTGCTTGGGTGCGATTTTATTGGGAAGACCGGATTGATCCTTGACTTTGCTAGCCGCACCTTCTCATGCAAGTTTTCACCTGATGACATCACTCTGCTCCTGTCGTTCCCCAAGTGTTGAGGAATCCGTGAATTGTAGTATTAGTGAATATGATGTAGCCATCTTGAAGAGCGTGTTTCGTCCACAGCGATGACGAGAGCACTTCTTGGATCTGTCAAGGATGATATGGTGCTGAAGAAGCCCGGCGTATACAAGATTCCTTATCAATGTGTAAAAACTTAGTGACACGATATGTTTTGAACATCAACGCCACACCGTTTGATCCAACCGCAGAAGTCAGTGGTCGCTGAGCACTGTCTCACTGAGGGACATAGAATTTTATACAATGAAATGTACATGGTTGCTTCGGCATCTCGCTACTGGGATTGCGTCTTGAAAGAATCCATAGAGATCCGATTATCTGAGAATCTTATTAACAGAGACAAGGGCTATCTTCTAAGTAAAACATGGATCCAGAAAAAATAACGGTTTGTGCCTCAGTCAATTGAATAATACTTTTTCATCATCGATTATCGGTTTCGCCGATTTCTACCACCGGAGGGCTGTATTTCTTGTGCGCCACAGGGAAGCCATGGTTACTTCTTGAGCACGCGCTGTGGCTCTTTCGCGATGTATAAAGGAGCCGCTTATCGCCAGGAAACCAACAAGAAGAGAGCTCTTGTGTGGCAGTTCGTCGGGCCACGCTGGCACAAGAAGAACTACGACATCCTGACTATGAAGGAATTTCTGGGGGTGCAAGTCTCCATAGATCCTATGCCAAATGAATTCGACGTCTTGCCGCAATGCTACAACTGCCAACAGTATGGGCATGTGGACAAATACTGCAAGAAGAACCCTGTGTGCGTCAAGTGAGCGGACGATCACGCCTCACACAACTGCACACTGGGAGAGAAGGAACCAACACACTGCTGCAACTGTGGCGGAAGGCAAGTCGTCAGCTAGAGAGGCTCTACCTCCATCGCGAAAGCGCATCACTCACCAGCTAAAAAGAGAAGGAAGAGGACCAACCGGAAAAGGCCCTTCCACAAACAAGAAACTAACCCCAAGGGAGCAACTAGGAAAAAAGAAGATACTGGCACCCAGCGTAAGCTGATATCAGCTGGCAGCGGATATGGGAAACCGTCAACCCTTAGTGAGAGAGGGGAAGGCGAACAACCCGCCGCCCGCGGCTAGTCGTGCAACAACGGTCACAAGAGGAGTAGGGGGGACCGCGAACATTGTCAAACCACAGCTGCAGCCGCCCCGCTAAATAAAGAAAACGAAGTAACTTGGAGAGAAGAAGCAATCCCGCGGCCTAACAAAGAGCTAGAACGGATCTTCCAAGACATTGTACGTGCACTAGCTGACAAATTAGGCCAGATAGTGTACGTAGCCACCAAAAACTAAGCCACCAAAAATAAAAAGAAATCTACATGGGATACTCTGCAAATCACATTTAAGTGCCTGGCAGAGGGTTCATCGAACCACTATTTATCTCCCATGCCATTCTCGAATAGCGCACGGGAAGAAAGAACACCTGAATCTCTCTGTTCGAGCTCTGATATCTGTTATTTTATTCTGATGATCATCGCTACCTATGTAAGTGGGAGTCAACAATATATTTTCGCATTAGGAGGAGAATGTTGGCGATTGGAGTTTCGCAAGTAGCCCACGCCGCAGCGATAAGCGCCGTTGTTGTAATGATTCCCATCCCAGATCCTGTATCATTTCCGTAACGCTGTCTCCCCTGTATCGTGACAATACGAAACGAGCTGCCCCTCTTTGGACTCTTTCGATGTCCTCCATCAAACCCACCTGATAAGGATCCCACACTGCGCTGCAATACTCCAAAAATGGACGGACAAGCGTAGTGTAAGCAGTTTCTTTTATAGTTCTGTTGCATGTTTTAAGGGTTGTGCCAATAAAACGCAATCTCTGGTTCGCTTTACCCACGATATTATCTACGTGTTCTTTCCAATTTAAGTCTGAGTAAGAGTAATTCCTTGGTATTCTGTGGAGTTTACGACCTTCAAGTCTGATTGATTTATGTTGTAAACAAAGTTTAACGGATTTCTTTTCGTACTCATGTGGACGACTTCACACTTGTCATTATTAGAGTCCAATGCCAATTTTTACACCATGGTGATATCTTATTTAGATCGTTCTGCAGTTGGTTTTGATCTTGAGATGATTTTACTAGACGGTAAATGACGGCGTCATCTGCAAACAACCTAAGAGAGCTACTTAGATTATCCCCTAAATCGTTTATGTAAAGAAGGAAGAAGCAGAGGACCAATAACACTACCCTGTGGAACGCCCGATATCACCTCTGTTTTAGTCGATGTCTTACCATCGATTACTACGAACTGTGTCCTCTCTGACAAGAAATCCCGTATCCAATCGCAAATTTGGGGCGATATACCATAACCACGCAATTTGATTAAGAGCCATTTGTGAGGTATGGTGGCAAAAGCTTTCTGGAAATCAAGATATCGATTTGCGAACCCTTTTGATTACACCCATCACTTTGTGTGAATAAAGAGCTAGTTGTGTTTTGCATGAACGGTATTTTCTAAATCCGTATTGTCCTTGGGTCAATAGATCGTTCTGTTCGAGATAATTCATAATATTTGAATACAGGATATGTTCCCAAACCCTGCTGCAAATTGACATCGATGAAATAGGCCTGTAGTTTAGTGGGTTACTCCTACTGCCTTTCTTGAGTATAGGTGCGACCTGTGCAACTTTCCAATCTTTTGGTACAGATCCTTCTATAAGAGAGCGGTTGTGTACGACTGTTAAGTAAGGAGCTATCGCTTCAGCATAATCAGGTAGACATCTAATGGGTATACAATCCGGACCAGAAGACCTGTTCTTGTTAAGTGATTTTAGTTGCTGCACTACTCCTATGATATCTACTTCTACGTTACAAATCAAGGTCAATTGACCACAGTAGGTGTTTACACCAGCAGCTATGGCCCAGGTTTTCGTGGTTTCCCGTTGGTTGTAAGGTGAATACCCATGCCCACGGAATATTCCCAATTGGGAAAAATCCGACCCCCTCCATCCCCATCCCCTTAAAATAGAAATAATAAATTGTGCCACAACAGCATAACATAAGCTACGGCCAGGCCTAGCAGTCCAGGCGAGGGAATAAAGAAGAATATAAATAAAATAAACTGGAAACTCAGTTCCGGCGAAATTGTGTACCAGCATGGTCACCTGAAGACGGCGGGCAGTTGCGCCACTGAAATATTGTGTTCAGTTAACCTTAGTATCCGCGAATGCAAACTGGAGAAGATTATAATTAGTTATTACGCTGGGAAACCGGGAAAATTTTCGAAATCACATGTGACAAGAGATTTACTTCCTGGAGTCGATCAGAATTGCTCTTGGCTAAATCACTTAACATGTTCTTACCATTTTAAATATCTGCCAGGAAGTTTCATATCAGCGCACACTCCGCTGTAGAGTGAAAGTTTCATTCTGGAAACATCTATTAGGCTGTGGCTAAGCCATGTCTCCACCATATCCTTTCTTCCAGGAGTGCTAGTCTTGCACGGTTCGCAGGAGAGCTTCTGTGAAGTTTGGAAAGTAGGAGGCGAGGTACTGGCGTAAGTAAAGTTGTGAGGCGGCATCGTGAGTCGTGTCCGGATAGCACAGTCGGTAGTGCGATGGCCCGCGAAAGGCAAAGGTCCCAGGTTCGAGTCCCGGTTCCGGCACACATTTTTAATCTGCCAGGAAGTTTCATCTGGGCTATTATCAGTTAATATATGACAGAAGTAGATAATTGAATGTCATTGTTTCCATAAAACCAACTTACTTACCTATTTCTGTTGCAAAAAACCAGGGCTCCATTCTATTTAGCAGCAAAGTCTCATCCCTTAGCGAGATAGGCTGTGTTAGTTTTCGGTTCCAGTCTCGCTCTAGACTAGATTTGCAGTCGGATCCTCATTCGCCGCACTTGGTTCGAGCATCATTTACAGGTTTCTCTAATATGATTTATTTCTTACACTTGGAAAAATAATTTCACTATACATTTGTCTTTTTTTCTGAAATATTATCCCATACCTTGTTTAAGCAGTGTAGTATCGTGATGTCTTATTCATAATTCATATCTTATTCCACATACTTATGTTAATTAATTCATTGTCTGAATTGGGGACAGGAAATTTGCCGGCCACGGTGGCCAAGGAGACTGAGGCGCTCCAGTCAAGGTCTGCACCGCCACTACGGTCGGGGGTTCGAATCCTCCCTTAGGCATGGATATTTGTGCCGTCTTTAGTATAAGGTAGTTGATAAGTAGTTTGTAAGTTTAGGGACTGATGACCCCGTAGTTAAGTCCCATAAGCTTAACAAACATTTGAACATTTTTGACAGGAAATTTTAGATTACAGAAGCAGAAAATAATTATGGTTTTAAATGAAACAGTGTGTACTTTACATAGCAACTTTTATTTTCTCGCCAAGATAAAATTTTTTGTAGAACTCGTAATAGATACTCCGAAGTTATTCTTTTAGAGGTGTTGCGAGTAGTACAGTTTCTGATGTCGGTGAATAGGGAAGTCTTCTACTGGGCGGTGGTGGTGGTGCTGGTGGCGGTAGTGCTGGTGGCGGTGGCGGTGGTGCTGGAGGCTTCGCTGCTGTTCTTGTTGACCTCCTCTGACGCCTTGTCGAGAGTGGCCTGGACGTTGTTCAGGCCCTGTAAGAAAAGTAGAGCACCGCGTCACAGACCTTGTCAGTGTTACTGCAAACAGCGTGGGCGTAGCCAGAGGGGGGAAGGGTTGGTTTAGTTGTTGAGAATCCTCCAGAAATTTTGACAAAGGGGATAAAAAATGGACGGAAATGGTCTAAAAATATATGGCAGTGTAAGGTTTGACAAATTACCAACGTTTTTAAACTGCAGAGGACAACTAATGTGCACAATGCGATGATCCGATTTTTCCCCTCATCATCTTTTAATAAGTCTCACAGGACATATAGTCTCCTGTTATTTTTATTTCTGACTGTTTTATACTCATAATTCTATTCTTTGTTCAACTTTTCTTTCTTGAAATAAAAAACCAGAGTCCGCTATTAATGCGCCCTGAATATCGGTTTAATGTAACTTATATCATGACGTTCATCACGTTACGAGACGGAACAACCGTATTACTTTACGTTTCTAGCAGGTTTGAGAAAGGCAGGAAGGAAATCATTTGGCTTTCTTCGTTTGTAAGCAGGTTAGCAGTAACTGCAAGATGTACAGACCATCCGAATTCTATTGAATACAATTAGCTACCATAAGGATAAAAAGAAATTCAAACAAGTGTAGCAGTGGCAGTATGAGATGAATTACACAAGGACATGTTCTTCGATTTTGACAGTATCACTCCATTAATTGCCATCCGCGGTGGCCGAGGGGACTGAGGCGCTTCAGTCATGGTCTGCACGGCCACTACGGTCGGGGATTCGAATCCCCCCTCAGGCATGGATATTTGTGCCATCCTAGTTCGTAAGTAGTTCATAAGTAGTTTGTAAGTTTAGGAACTGATGACCCCGTAGTTAAGTCCCATAAGCTTTACAAACATTTTTACTGCATTAATTTGTCTCCCACCGCTCCCAGAAGCGCGAATAGTGCCGAGTGTGCTATAGATCTACGCATTCACTGGGTTCCAAAATTCACGTGTGATGGCTGGGAACAGATCGCAGCAGTGCAGCTGTCCTATCGCCATTCCCACACATCTTAGATTGGCGACAAGTTTGCTGAGCAGTCGAAACAGGCCATGTGTTCTGGCAGAAAAGCGTGGTCGTGCATTGTCTTGCTGAAAAATTGCGTCTGAGGCATCGAGGAGAAACTGTACGGCTACATGTTGCAGGATGCCATTCAAGAAGGTCAAACTGGTCATGGTATCCTGGAGCCTACATCTACATCTACATAGATCGTCTGCAAATCACATTTAAGTGCCTGGCTCGTCTGCAAATCACATTTAAGTGCCTGGCAGAGGGTTCATTAACCACTTTCATAACTTTTCTTTACCGTTCCATTCTCTAATAGCGTGCGGGAAGAAAAAAAACAACTAAATCGTTCCGTTTTCGATATGATTTTTCTTACTGTATTGGGATGGTCAGGTCTCCCTAAGTAGGTGGGTGCTAGGAAAATATTTTCACATTCAGAAGTAAAAGTCGGTGATTGAAACTTCGCAAACAGATCACGCCGCAATGAATAACGACTTTCTTTTAATGATTTCCACCTCAATTTCAATTGCCAATTTTCGCACCATGTAGAAATTTTGTCTAAATCGTTCTGCAGTTGCTTTTGATACTATGTTGACTTCACTAATTGATAAACGACAGCATAATCCGCGAACAGTTTAAGGGAGCTATTTAAATTCTCTCCTAAATCGTTTATAAACACAAGGAAGAGTAGGGGACCTATAACGCTTCTCAAATATCACTTCTGTTTTACTCAATGACTTACCGTCAATTACAATGAACTGTGTCCTTTCTGATAGGAATTCGTGAATCTAATCGCACAATTTGGGAGATATTCCATAAGCACACAATTTTACCCTCTGTGAATTGTGGTTGTAACCAATAGCACCACATACCACAAGGCCTCGAGTCGCTGCTGTTTGCCTTTGTGTAAATGATTCATTGTGATGCAGCGGACCAAAATGCTGCCATCAGTCTCAAATGAATGTAACATGGATTCGCATTCCTGTTATCAGTGGCGTCGTTCCGTAGACCATTGCCGTCTTGCATGTTTCTAAACAGTATAGTCGGCGTTATGTAGGAAGGCGCTTTGACGCATAGAGGTGGAGTGATAGGGGAAGCGTGAAGGGGAGGAGCTACGGCCGAGCGCCAACAGTGGAGCCTGTGAAAGAAATATAGTGCACTCGAGGCTTGTCACGCGCCTAGATAATGAATATTGTTGGCTGCTAGTGCGGTAATGGAGGGGGATGCGCAGAACGGCTGAAAACTGGGCCGCCTTCCTACGTGACGCGGACTATAGTCAGAGGTAGTGGACGACGCGCACGAGACCCAAGCCGCAATAACGGCGACAGCCTGCCGCCCCCGACAGTGCAGTATGTGTTATACTGCTGCGCCAGAGAGAGGAGAGCGCAGATTTGCCATTCGGATGAGGTGGCGATCTTCTCGCTAGGAGAGGGATGGTGTGACCTGACCCATGTCATCGTGTTCTACGGCCTTGTCACCCATCCTGTTACTGATCCCGTTTGTTCGTTGTTCCAAGTGCTCTTGCCTCAGCTGTTTTATTACAGAAGGCGATCAACACTCTGACCAGGAGCTGAGCTTAGCTAAGTACTGCAGATAGTGTGGCTACACAATCTTCAAGCACGTCTTCCGCCACACACCATACTTTAATTCTGCCTCGATGTTCCCTGTGAAATACATCTCAAATATCCAAGACTCTTCTTTAACGAACGCTTATTGAATTACAAAATGATAGTAAGTACGCATTTGAATTCCTCCTCTTGGACAATTTTATTAAAAAAAGGGAAAATCCTGCAATATAATTCCTCAACCTTTTTCTCCACGGCTTATTTAGGCGACCCACGCGGGAATGGCAGCGCGGTTTCGGGTGCCATGCCGCGGACTGAGCGGCCGGCCCCTGCGGACGTTCGAGTCCTCCCTCAGGAATGTATGTGCGTCTGTGCGTGTGTTATTCTCAGCATAAGTTACTTTAAGATTAAATGGCTTGTAAGTCTAGCGGCTGATGACCTCAGAAGTTTGGTACTTTGCCTTTACAAACATCTGAACATTGTCAAACCTCTTTTTTTATTGACACCATTTACTTTTCTTGAATCTTGCGGTCCCTGCTCACAAAAAGAGTTCAAAGTGGCCTCTGCACTGAAACTGTTTGAGTACTATTTATTTACAGTGAACATGAGAGCCGCAGGCACTCTTTCGTGATAGGTGATGTAGCACCATGTGATCGGTGTTGAGATCTGGGAACCACGGGCCGAAATATTTCAAACGCCGATGGTTTCTGCAGGGAACACTAACGTGCATATACTGTGAATATCAACTTCCTATGACAAATTTTTCAAGGTGTTCTGTTCTTCTCTACAGTTAGACTGAACAGAAAAGTTTGGCATTTTAGGAAAAATTTTGAGAGTGTAGCCAGAGAGTGGCACTCACCTCCTGGATGGCCTTGGTGATGTTCTCGATGGCCTCGCTGGTGGCCTCACTCTGCTGCTTCTGGAGCTGCTCCAGGGCCTTCTCTCCAGCCTCCAAGTACTCCTTCGCCTTCTCGATGTTCTCCTTGGTGTTGGTGGGGATGGCGTTCACAGCGTTCTGCAGGTTGGTGGACGCTTCCTGAACCCACTTGTTCGCCTGTTCAGTCATCTGCTGTCCGGCGGAGACCATCGCTTGCTGCAAACATAGGTGGTATTAACGTTGATGCGCACAACTTGCTTGCCTTCCCTTATGTTTGGGTGTCACACAATTAGCAATAAGTTTTGAACAAATTTGGTCACAACCATATCTCAAATCAAGGCACTTATTTTCGAAAACTTTGCGGTGCCAAAATTACTTTATTTATGACAGAGGATAAAATATTTTTAATATAATTTAAATGGTATCTAATTGCTCTCCTATTATTTACTAGGACGTGTCCATGGCCTTTGATGCGAAAGGGCGTATGTGGAGTGACTACTTCATAATGAAGCAAGAATTAAATGAATACTTTTGACATTTTATTACCATAATACAACCTCGTACTGGTACAGAAACATATCATTGTACCATGCACTGTAATGAATGGACCAATACCTACAAATTATGACAATAAAGTTCGATAAACTGTAACATTAAAGTAGATGAATGGACTACAGAGAGGACTACGAAGAGAACTAGTTATGAAAATCCGATGCTATTTACAGTTACGTGTAAGGTAATCATTATCAGACGTGCAGATTCTATAATGCAGATCCAACTGCAAAACTCTAAGTATTTTTCATCTTTGTTAGATTCTTACTACCTACACTGGGGGTAATAACTAAGTATTTGAAGTTATTTATCTTGTAGACAACATTTGACACTGCAATATGCATAAATTTGTGGTGCAAACATGTTAAGTGTGATATGTACCCTTTGGAGAGTTGTGGAACTACTCTATGAGGAAAAATCATTGTGGATCTTTTTAAATAGATCTACGAATAGCAGCCACCACTTAAATAAATAAAAGCCCTCGTCCAGTTTTCCCTCCTTTGTATCGCAGACATGTGCCAAGTTCTTTTAAAGTGTGGCAGTTTCATGAGTCAGTTCAAATGTTCAAATGTTTGTTAAGCTTATGGGACTTAACTGCAGGGGTCATCAGTCCCTAGACTTACAAACAACTTATAAACTAACGTATAGTAAAGACATCACAAACAATCATGCCCAAGGGGGGATTCGAACCCCCTACGGGGAACGGCCTCAACGTGCTCAGCCATTCCACCACGGCTCACAAATCAGTGTCAGTTCACGTGGTCACCCGCACTTATGGACAGAATTATTCTTAACCTGTACCTAACGGTCAGGGGCAGTCCCTGACAAAATGTCTGCTAATAACAAATTCAGTTGCAATTCTGAACCATTTTTATATGTTTTCTGAATGGTCGGCTTTTCATATAAGTTCGGTTATTCACAAACATTCACTTCTTACACGGAGATATCTGGACGTTCCAGTGTTAGAAGGGCAACCACATACACCATGTGATCAAAAGTATCCGAACACCAACTGCCAGGTTATCCATATCAGCGAC
Source organism: Locusta migratoria (assembly GCA_026315105.1). Classification (NCBI taxonomy): domain Eukaryota; kingdom Metazoa; phylum Arthropoda; class Insecta; order Orthoptera; family Acrididae; genus Locusta; species Locusta migratoria. Next base: position 467,896,510 of record CM048745.1, on the reverse strand, counting down.
CTCAGTAGTCATCAGATATCATTAGAGAGCAGAATAGGACGCCCTGTGCAACTAAGAATCTTCAGACGGAGTCAGGCGATTTGGTGTCATTTGTGTCAGAATGTATGCGAGATTTCCACACTCCTGAACATCCCTAGGTCCACTGTTTCTGATGTAGTACTGGAGTAGAAACTTGAAGGCACACGTACAGCATGAAGGTATACAGACCTAACTCGTCTGTTGACTGGCAGAGACCGACCGTTGAAGCGTAAACATTGGATGGTTGAACAATGGTACAACGACATGTGCAGTGGCGTATCACAGTACAGAGTGAGGCGATTCGATGTCAGGGTGTCGTTATGGTGAATGCCGGTGTGTGTAGTGCCAACAGTAAAATTCAGAGGCGGTGGTCTCGTGGTGTGGTCGTGTTCTTCATGGACGAAGCTAGCACCCCTTGTTGTCACCACTATCACAGCAAAGGCCTATGTTGATGTTTTAACCACCTTCTTGCTTCCCTCTCTTAACGAGCAATTCGCACATGACGACTGCATCTTTCATCAGGATCGAGCATCTGTTCATAGTGTACGGCCTGTGTTTGAGTGGTTACTCGACAGTTTTCAGTAATGGCCTGGCCTGCGCAGAATTCAAACACCTTTTGGATGTTTTGGAACGCAGACTTCGTGCCAGGCCTCACTGACCTACATCGATATCTGTCATCAGTGCAACACTCTGTGGAAATGGGCTGTCATTTCCCAAGAAACCTTCCCGCATCTGATTGAATGTATGCCTGCGAGAGTGGAAGCTGTCATCAAGTAAAGGGTGGGCCAACATCCTATTGAATTGTAGCATTACCGATGGAGGGCGCCGCGACCTCGTAAGTCATTTTCAGCCAGGTGTCGGGGTAGTTTTGATCACATAGTGTATCGATAATGTTGCCTCAAAGAAAATTATTTAACCCTCACCTGTGCTGAAGCCACGGCCTTCTGAACGTTCTCCTGAAGTTGTCCCTGCAAACATAAATGAGGAAATTTACGTTTTATCGTGAGGAGTCTCTGGGCGAAGCTTGTGTGAGTAACGTGCAATTCTAGCAGCCAGACTCACCTGGACCTTGTCCCAGGCGGCGGTGCCCTGCTCGTAGGCGTTCTGCAGCCAAGAGCCGGCCTGCTGTGCGGCCTGCTCTGCGTTCTGCATCCCCTGCTGCCACATGTTGCCGGCCTCCTGTGCTGCCTGCTGCGCGTTCTGCTGGGCGTTCTGCAGCCAATTGCCGGCCTGCTGTGCCGCCTGTTGTGCTGCCTGCTGTGCACCCTGCTGGGCATTCTGCAGCCAAGAGCCTGCCTGCTGCGCCGCCTGTTGTGCATTCTGCTGAGCGTTCTGCAGCCAAGACCCGGCCTGCTGTGCCGCCTGCTGAGCGTTCTGCTGGGCGTTCTGCAGCCAAGAGCCGGCCTCCTTTGCTGCCTGCTGTGCGCCCTGCTGGACGTTCTGCGCCACCTGCTGTGCACCCTGCTGGGCGCTCTGCGCCGCCTGCTGCAACATGCTGCCGGCTTCCTTTGCGCCCTGCTGGGCGTTCTGCACCGCCTGCTGCCACATGTTGCCGGCCTCCTGCGCGGCCTGCTGCGTGATGTTCTTCTGGATGTCGTAGATGTTCTCGAAGAACTTGCCCACGTCAGCGAACCAGTCGCTGATGCCGGCGGGAGCCGGCGCAGCGGTGGCGCTCTGCAAGTAACAGAACACTGGATAGCACTTGTAACTGAAGCAACTACAGTGCGGACCTGCATAGAGCATTCTCTGTTTCCAGGTCTCTAAAGCAGTGGTTGGCGACCCCCAAGGAAGGGTTCAAATGTTCAAATGTTTGTTAAGCTTATGGGACTTAACTAGGGGGTCATCAGTCCCTAAACTTACAAACTACTATCAACTACCTTATACTAAGGATGGCACAAATATCCATGCCCGAGGGGGGATTCGAACGCCCGACCATAGTGGCCGTGCAGACTGTGACAGAAGCGCCTCAGTACCCTCGGCCACTGCGGCCGGCGCTCGGAGGATAGCCATCACAGGAGCAAGTACTCACACCACAAAATAACTAGTGAAATTTATTCAATGTTAAAATAACAGAGTTCCTTGTGTAACATTGTTTATTAATAGATCATAAATTGTTTTATAATCCAGTGAGTTTATCTATATCTATAAATGTGAATGTCTGTTCGGTGTTCGGTGATCGTTTATCATGTCTGAACCACAAGACACAAAGAGCTAAAAATTTGTACAGTTACTAATGTCTACCCGGGGAAGGCTTTGGGCACGGTTTTATGGCGATCGGATATATATATATTAATGTGGATGTCTGTTCGGTGTACCACGTCCGAAGGACAAGACGCAGAGACTTAAATATTTGTACAGTTACTAATTTATACCCAAGGAAGGTTTTAGGCACGGTTTTATAGCAATATGATAGATATTAAGTAATTTAAAAATTATAACACGAAATGCGGAACAATAGTTACTCTTTCAAAATTATATTTACTCTTTCAAAATGGTTTTATTGGTTGCATTGTAGCTTGAGGTTTGATAATAATAAAAGGGTGGAGTATACTGGAACGGAAAGTTATCGGCGTATATAAAATTCTACGTGTGTGTGTGTGTGTGTGTGTTAATATTTCGCTCTGCAGCGAAAAGTACAGAAAGCAAATGAATGGTCTGTGTGTAATTTTTGTCCGAAGTCTCCTGTTGTAGACCATAGCAGTCATATGCCGATAGCTATAAGGGAGTGGAAGATATGGTTGTTGAAAGTCGTCAAATTGTTAAAAAATTCGGAGTGCAGGCCAGCGAAGACGTCTGCGACTCTATAGCAAGGTTACATACAGGAACGTGATGCCACAGACTGTATCTTTGGCCTATGCGTGCTACAATGTCTTCAGCTTTTGCTCTGTAAGGATAAGCATACGAATAAGGAAATATAAGAATAAATAAAGCAGTAAAAAAGAAATTTCTTTTAATACATCTTTCTATAAAAATCGATTTGACGTTTCCCGCATTACATCAAGTGATAGATCTGTGATATTATTACAATCATTATTGTTGAATTTCGTCATTGGATTCTCCGAAACGAGTGCATTTTTACGTGTGATTTGATCTACACTGCTTACTTTCCTTATAATGTTAATTAAAAATGTTTGTTTCTAAAGAAGGTATTGTATTTCATTTCATCCTTCAAAACCAGTCTCATAGCACACTACTGAAAGATGGCTTATCTATCATAATCAACTAACACGCGAGCGGAGTCGCGGGTTTAAGCTAGTGATGAATAAGCGCAAAGTGTGAACACAGTTTTCAGGAACCGATCGTTAGGTAAAAGAACATGATACAATAAGTTATTCTGGAAAATACGAAAAAAATCTATTTCTTTACAAATTGCCTGCACGTTGATTCCTTCGTTAATAAGCATAATTCGCATCAGAGACTTGCCTGCAATACAAAACACTGGTTAAGTAAAGTATACCTTTCTGTCGAAAATGTACATATACGATAGTGTTCTCCATTCCGAAAAATACATAAAACGAACGTAACCAACATTTAAAAGAAAGCTGTAGCGAAAAATTGTATTTGTTTCTGTCGAAGTAACATAGTTTTTTCACAGTTCGTGAGGTGAGGTGGCACCCAGAATATTTTTTATTTGGTAGGGGGTCGCATATTCGAAAAGACTGAAAAAAAAAACTTCTCTAAAGCATGGCTGCGCACCTAGTAGCCCGTGGGCCATTTCCAACAGTAATCGCTTTCAAAACGGCCTGCGAAAGATATTCGAAGGGAGAGGGATTGAGGGGGTAAAGCGAACAGTTGTAACCATCATTTTGGTTGTTGTTGTGGACTTCAGAACAAAGGCTAGTTTGATGTAGCTCTCTGCGCTACGCTACACTGTCAAATTCTTCTCGCAGTATCATATCTTATTTTCGTCTAAGTCGTCTTCCATTTCTACAATCCTGCCTTTATTTCCCTTGCACAGCTCATCTATATATTTAGAATTAAACTTAAGAAATTGCTAACGGGTAGAATACAAGAGATGGAACTTTGACCAATTGAAATAGCGAGAGGTTGTCTTAAATTTCCGGCATTAGGCAAGACATCGTAAGCAGCCGAATATTATTCAAGGCTAATTAATAAATGAAATCATGACATGTTGTAGATTAGATTAGATTAATACTTGTTCCATAGATCATATATACGGCATTTCATAATGATGTGGAACGTGTCAGTTTAATAAATGTTGTCTATACTTGACAATCAATATTTTAAGATATTTTTATCTAAAGTTTTATCTAAAAATTCATCTACATTGTAGAAGGAGTTGCCATTCAGAAAGTCCTTTAATTTCTTTTTAAATACTAGGTGGCTATCTGTCAGACTTTTGATGCTACTTCGTAAGTGACCAAAGACTTTTGTGGCAGCATAATTCACCCCTTTCTGAGCCAAAGTTAGATTTAACTTTGAATAGTGAATATCATCCTTTCTCCTAGTGTTGTAGCTATGCACACTGCTATTACTTTTGAATTGGGTCGGATTGTTAACAACAAATTTCATGAGTGAATATATTATATATTGTGAAGCTACAGTGAGTATCCCTAGATCCCTAAATAAATGTCTGCAGGATGCTCTTGGGTGGTATTCTGATTACACGCTTTTGTGCAATGAATACTTTTTTACTCAATGTCGAATTGCCCCAGAATATGATCCCATATGAAAGCAGTGAATGAAGATAGGCGTAGTAAGCTAATTTACTGAGATGTATATCACCAAATTTTCCAGTGACTGTGATAGCATAAGTAGCTGAACTCAGACGTTTCAGGAGATCTTCCATATGTTTCTTCCAATTCAGTTCCTCGTCAATGAAAACACCTAAAAATTTCGAATATTCTACCTTAGCTACAGATTTATGTTGAAAGTCTAAATTTATTAATGGTGTCATGCCATTTACTGTATGAAACTGTATATACTGGTTTTTATCAAAGTTTAATGAGAGTCCATTTGTAGAGAACCACTTAATAACTTTCTGGAAGGTATCATTTACAATTTCATTGTAAGCATAAAATGAACGTATCTCAAAAACGGTTGAGGCATTATTTGTTGGCGTTGGATGTCGGGAAACGGGTGGGATTCACATCTCCGCATTACTCCGTGAGAGGATGCGGTCTGCCAGGAACGTAGTCGTCTGCGTAACGACTTCGACCGTTGCATGGCATGGAATAAATTCAACGGCCAAATTGAAAATTTGTGCTGGAATGGGATCCGAACCCGGATTTCGCGTTTTGGGCCGGCGGTCGCGTAACCTGTTAGGTTATCCAGGCCAGGGAAAACAGAATAACATAGAGAGGCGTTACTATGGCAGTGAAATGAAGCCGGGCAGAGAGCACGATACCCAACCAAGATGGCGGCCGCAGAGCATGAATCGTCCTAATGCCGAGCGCTACCCGGTCACAGCCAAGAGCAACAGAGTTCTTCAGTGTTTAGAGTGGTGCCTACAAAGGCCACATCACAAATCTTGGTGCAGTTGACTGTGAAAGTAATTTGTCTCAGTTTTATTACTCATAACGTATTTATTTCCGTTTTTGTATTAATTTATCCAATAGTTTCTATTGATTTTGTGTCTTTTTATTGTGCAGTATTTATTAGCTTGAGTGTTATTGTGTTATTCATGAAATTCGTTATGTCATTTTTCAACGACATTATTAGTGCTATACTTGAATCTATCATTGATTTCTTGACTTTTGCAAAAACTGACATGTACTGTAGAAAGGAAGAAATAAAAGTGGCGTGTAGGGTTGGAAGGAATAGATAAATATCTTCCCAAATTCAATAAAACAATCAAAAATTTACTTCCGTTTACATATAGTTTAAGGCGTTCCCTTTTTTACATTTTTTTTGCCATAAGTAATTACAAATTTCATCAGGGATAGCAAATCTTACTATTATATAAAATAATAGGGCACATTTTCCCTCTGTCTATGCCTTTAACCGTAGCGTCATTCGGTTTCTTTTAATTTGCTCTTTAGAATCCTGCGATAAACTTAGGCTATATTTAATGTTAATAGTAACTTGAGAAACAACTAAAATAAGAATAATAACGTAGAATCGTTTATCGCTTCCGCAGTTCAGTCAGCTCTGGAGCCAAAACTATAAGAGGTAGGCCAATGTACATAGTTTAGAACTGCAGAACTTACAAAGATCTAAATAAATAAAATATGCGAGAGCACGTGTATAATTTTTACGAGTGAACCACATTTATAATTTTTCTCTTCAAGCGCTGGCTTCAAATCGTTTCAGACTACAGGCATAGTGATTGTGGCAAGTCTGTAAAAGTACGATCTCGCGATAGTGCCGAAGTCGTAAACAATTCTACGTTAATCTTTTTATTTCCTTTTATTTCAGTTATTTCACATTTTCGTATTGACATTTCATATAGTCTTCGTTGATCCCAAAAATATAACGAAGAAACTGAAACAAACCGCATCACGATACGTTCTGCAATTCTGGAATTAAAGAAGTTTAAAGATTACCCATGCAAAGCCGGGGCGTGTGAGGTAGTTAGTAATAAAATAAATAAATACAAAGTATTAAGTCATAATTATTTAATACGAAAAATTGTATCCCAAATTTAAAAAAATGTTTCTCGAAATTTGTAACAAAGTACGACGCTGAAAGGAACGAGTAGAATCTGAAAGGTTCTGCTGCTCTGTTCTACCCAAATTGTGAGAAAACTGGGGGAGCTATAAACAACGAAACTTCGGATATGAAATCTTGGTCAGGATTAAAAATCCAAGATTTTTAGTATTTTTGGAAATTCAACAAGTAAGACGGTTAAATTGAGGATAAAACGTTCTTTTTGAAAACATGTTGCTATTGATACAATTTTGAAGCTAGAGCTGCAAAAACTGATATTTGTATAGTTGGTTAGACGTTAAAAAATACGTGTTTCGGTGTTTTTGGAAATTCAATCATCAGCGGGGTTAAATTGGAGAGGGGGTGTTTTTCGAAAATATATTGCTATTTATGCAATTTTAAAGTTAGAACAACAAGTTTTCGGATTTGGATTCTGGGTTCGAATTGAAAAGACACGTGTTTCGGTATTTTTTGAAATTCAACCAATAAGGGTGTAAAAGAGAGGACGCAAAAAATTGATTTTCAAAAATATTTTGCTGTTAACTCAAATTTCAAGCTATAACTACGAAACTTAGGATATGGACTCTTGATCAGGATTAAAAAGACGCGAGTTTCGGTATTTTTGAAAATTCAAAAAGTAATGGGGTAAAATAGGGGATCAAAAATTCTTTTCGAAAACACTTTGTTGTCAAGACAATTTTGAAGCTATACCTGCAAAAACTGCTATTTTTATTGTTCGTTATGATTTAAAAAAATACGTGTTTCGGTATTTTTGGAAATTCAACCATCAAGGAATTAAATTGGAGAGAGGATGTTTTTCGAAAATCTGTTGCTATTGACGCAATTTTGTAGTTAGAACTACAAATTTTCGGATTTGGATTCGGCTTTCGAATTAAAAAGACACTTGTTTCGTATTTTTGGAAATTAGACCAATAAGGGGGTGAAATACGAGATGCAAAAATTTATTTTCAAAAATATGGTGCTGTTAACTCAAATTTCAAGCTATCACTACGAAACTTAAGATACGGATTCTTCATCAGGATTAAAAAGAAACAACTGGTGCAGACCAACCAGCCTACGCATGCGAAGCAGCGGGGGTTCAGCTAGTATTATGTAAAAGGAATAGTTTCGATTATTATTTTTATACAAACACAATACGTATTATAGTTGCTAAGAACACTGTTGCATTCCTTCAGTATTCACCTGTCTGCGTGAAAAAATTTGGTAATTTTATTCCTATCCTAAGGGGTTCAAGTGACAATGTAATTGATGCGAGCGCCACTTGAAGAACTACGCATTTATCTGCCCAACTCTGTTTCTACACCCATCTGCAGTGACTTCACTGCCAGTACGCTTATGTAGGCGATTATAGCCCGTCTATGTTATTCAGCGCTGGCTTCCCGTTCTCGACTCACAGCACACTACGATGGTAGTTCGTTCTTTCCATTGGTTCCTCGTGCTCGCAGCCAAACCTTATTCCCGCAAGGGTTCCAGCATATTTATATGTATGCAGAGAAATTGTCAGTTTCCTCTTGGGGGCATATAGACAATTATTGATATGGTTTAAAAAATGCGTATTGTCCGCCACCATCTATTTATTGTACTAAGAACTTTACCGGCCTCGGATCTTATCCATCCACAGAAAAGTAAAATTAAACAGACTGATTAACATCTGTGCATTTTCTGTCAACATATCTATGTCAAACGATGAAAGATATGTAAAGTGTCGCTAGACTTTAGGTCCTGATGATAAATAAAACAATACCAGGCTGTGTTATAGTGAACTAGAAACTGCACCAATATGATCAGTCTGTTTAATTTTACTTTTCTGATGATGGATAATATCTGAAACGGGCAAAGTTCTAAATATAATAAACAGCTGATGGTTGACAATATGCATTGTTTAATGTATATTACGGCTGTTAACATACATCTCAGTAAAAATTTGAATACTGATATGGTGCTCTTTCTTTCGGACATTTCCTAATAATCGTCTGCATAACATTGGTAACGTGATAAAGAACAAATTAGACGTGTTTTAATACTTGCTGTTTCCTTTATAGTAAGATTACGTTCTATTCTCGTGTAGTTATCTTTCTTTAATCCCTTGACCGTATAACAACTGGCATTGCAGCGCGGCGTCCTCTGACACGTATCGGCTTTTTTTTTCTGAAATTACGTGAGCACTGAGATTGTAAGTTGCCAACCGTTCGAAGCTTTTGCCAGGAGCGATATGTACCATGAAAATAAGCACATTACATTACATTTGTTTTGATAGTGTCAGAAATGTCTTAAGTGGAGGAGCGAACGCATACACATTACTTATCGGAACGTCGGTGATCCCAGAATTTCTTTCCTTGAGCAAAATATTTTAAAAACTGCCTCCTGAACTGTACGTTGTATAAACCATATTTCCAACAAAGGATACAATTGAAAATCGTTGGTTATAGTACCCGCATGTGAAAATGTTCAGAACATCCTTTCGTCTCAAAAAAATATTATTGTTGGCAACCTATCGTCAGAATGTAAAAATGTCAGATGGAATAGGGATGGAAAAAACCGAGAGGTTTAATACCGAAACCGATATTTTGATTCTGGACAACCGGTACTTTTCAGCATTCGTTTGGTCTCGGTTATAGCAGTATTGTTTTCAGTTTTAGTAATAAGTGGGTAAAAACACAGATGTACCTTTTTTTCTTTTTTCTGACCGCCATTTTACTGAGAGTATTTTTTCATTATCACTACCTTGTTTCGGCCTTAGGCATTTTTCAAGTGCTGTGATATCATTTTAAAAAAGACATTATTTGAATTATTATAAAGTAATATGAAGTATAAATATAAAGCACATTACAGTGGTATAAGTTGATTACTTTCATAAAAGTAGATATGCTTCTTTAGGTCATGGTCATAATAATAAAAACAATAAAATATTCGGAGTTGTATCCATGTTGGAGTAATAAAATGGGTGGCACATTTGTTCCCACATCTTAATTTAAAATAATAAAATCGGTATGTGTTCACCATAAAATCACAGAAGCAACTGGTTAATGAGGACAAATGATACAATAGAGATTACCACAAAACCAACTGTAAAGATATGCCATCACATTCGTATTTGGAGTGGTATCTGTGGGAATGTATTGCTGGATAGATGGATTATCTTTGGAGGGTGAGTATAGTGTTGTTGTTTACATTAGGTCGAGGGATTATCATGTCTAGGTTACCTACAAGTTGCGAAGTCGTAAGTCATGCTATCACAATACATTCATAGAGATACAGCATATATATAGATTATACAATACTGTCTGAAAAATAAATAAATATTACAGTGCATCACTACAAATTACGTCTGATTTGATAAAATGTGCCAAACAGGACTAATCCCTCAGGCAGGAAAGTCGGGGGGGGGGGGGGGTGGTTGGTCAGGATATAGGATATGTACGTGATTAAGATGGAAGAACAAAAGAAAATAAGCCTAATGCAATTGGTACCAATGTCTATTGTGTGGTGGTGTAATAGGATGACGGTAAGAAAGGAATGTGTGGTGGGTTGCCACACAGGGGGCCCGGGTTCGATTTTCTCGGCTCTGGGACCGGGTGTTGTGTCGTCCTCATCATTTCATCGTAATTGACACGCAAGTCGCCGAAAAGCCATCAGATAAAAAGATTTGCACCAGGCAGGCTGAACACGACCCCAGTTGGGGTCTGACGACCACAAATGCCACACGATCAGCATCAGGCATCCAACCATCGCCTTAAATTAACGACGACAGGTCTACGTAAACCCTGCGAGACAGAGTCGAAGGAAAAGAAAAAGTAGGAAATCCTTCCCGTTGCATTAATGTGGTGTGGTTAAAGAACAACGAGTCAACGACAAAGCCAGTAACGCTTCCGCAATTCACTCGAGATCTTATCATCCTAGAAACTAATAGCAAAGCTTTTTCATATGTGCCATAATATGGATTTTTGAGTTCACCCTTTCTCAAAGATCAATGAATAATGAGCTAAATATTCTTTGCCCCCTGGCACAACAAAAGAGGCATCAAGCACACACCCTTGAGAATTTAGAGATTTTGAAACACCCGAAAAAGAGAGGAAAGTAAACATCCTGGAATAATTTGAGATACCTAAGCGAGTTTATTTTAAACACCCGAAACTTCTCAATGATCAGTTGACTTCGTAAGGTCTAACTTTTTCGGTACTAATATGTCTGTTATATGCACCGGCCATCCTTTCAGCTTGTTCAAATGATACTTGGTATTTATGTAAAATCTGTCCATATTAAGTTTTCTATAACTATGATACGACCGACGTAAGACCTATAGCGTTGTGAAGCATTACACTGTATTGGCCGTTATTCGTAGTGCATGTTTGAAAATCGCCACGGGCAGTGCCAGGACAGGCGCATGTCAAGTTAATGTAATCGAAACGAAGCCCTACTTTGCGCTACAGGGACATAATGCAAGGTATTTCTCGGTATAGAAATTTACTGTCCAGCCGACGGTTCGTATAAGGTGATACAATATTATTTTCAATAGTACGTTCAGTTTAATCCAGGATAAATTTGTTATTAACGCTCAATGCTACTACAGCTCCTGTGATTTGATTATTAATTATATTTGTGCAATATCCTATAGCTCCATTTTACAATCAAGTCACCCTCTACTACAGAGGGCCGGCCGCGGTGGCCGAGGTGACTGAGGCGCTCCAGTCACGGTCAGCACGGCCACTACGGTCGGGGGTTCGAATCCCCCCTCGGGCATGGATATTTGTGCCGTCCTAGTTCGTAAGTAGTTCATAAGTAGTTTGTAAGTTTAGGGACTGATGACCCCGTAGTTAAGTCCCATAAGCTTAACAAACATTTGAACATTTTTTTTACTACAGAGGAGGCATAGCATTATCACCATAGAGTATTACAATCTATGGTAATAATTTCTTAAAAGACCTTTGATATTCTGTCATAAGTATTGTTTGTACTAGTACTCTTCTTTGTTCTTCGTTTGATATCTGAAGATGCCCATACCGGGCAAAACGCGTTATATCTGAATAAAAACAGATCTTGTAACCAAGAAGAGAAGTGAATTCTTTACGTAATAGTAAGCGTTAACTCTACCGATAACCTCCCGTACTTCTCTTACCTGCACCGCAACGCCAAGGGCCAAGAAGATGAGCAGCTTGGAAGCCATTTCTGCCGATTTCTCTGTGAGGAGACAACGTAAATGCCTCAGGAGGCTTTCGGTATATATACAGGGTGCTCCTCCAATGATAAACAAGTCACACGCTCGCCTGTATGTGGATGTATTTACGCAGGTGCACCTGTAAGCCTGCTGACAAAGGGCAAGTGGTCGTAGTCCACAGTGACGCAACTCCACTTACAATCAACGTCATTAGCAGCGCAAACGTGTGACATTTTCTCCCAAAAGTGGAGAATAATAACCTACAGCAGTTCAACTAATTTTGATTTTATCGTAATACAATATTTTAAAAAAAGTATTAACCATGGTAATTTTATTCAGATAACATCAGAAAGTCACTTTACAATAAAAGGAAATCTAGATTAAGCATATGTGAACAGGCGGATACACAAGATTATCATGCAGTTTTATGCCAGACTGCGCATAGACTTTCCGTAACACAGTTTCCAATGTTTCTGGTGCTTCGTCCTAAAAATTATTGCATGTTACTAATTTTGACTGATGGAATAAAGGCCACCGCCGCCGGTAGTGTGAGCCAACGAGGTAACGCAGCGTGTTCGGTCAGAGCAGCTGCCGCCATCTGTAATAAAAGTAAATAATATAGCAATAAAAGGCAGTCGGGGTTGCAACTTTTTTGTTTATTTTTTACGCGTTTCACCCTTATGGGGCATCCTCAGATATCATTACATAAATACGCTAACACGAAAATTGTGGTACAGATTACTAATTTATTCGTACAAGAAGGCCAATGAAAGTTACATAATTCGAAATATTTTTTGTCGTAGATTTCACGAATATAAATATTATGTGTGCATTTAGCCACTAAAAGTGGTAAAAGGAAGTAGAAATTTTCTTATCTACAGCTTGGATCAAGTTCTACATTCTCCACAATCAACTCACTGATTGGCTATTCGCCTCGACCAAAGACGCTGTAACGCAGCGCATCTGCAGCATTAAAATAACGTATTAAAATAAGTGAATATCGAAACATGGAGTGCTTTCAACTCACTTTCTTGTGCCGTTCAAATGCTTCATTTTCGTAGTAATTAAGAGTGTTTAAAGGAAATGGATGTTTTCATATGAATGCCGATGGAAAGGCATTTAGCGGTGCACGGGGGGAACTACGAAGTCGACATGTTGTCAGCTCTGGAATTTTGAATATCGCAGTATCGAAATAACATTATTTCTTGGCGTTGTATAAATATACGAACACCGAACTTGTAGTTCCATTTCAAATATTAGGCTAATGAAAATTATTTAATTCGAAAATAGCATGAGAAGTACATACTTCCGTTTTTATTTGTTGTTATTGTGCCAGGCATTTTCCTTAACACGTAAAAGATACCGATTCATACCTCCCAGTGCCGGTTAAATTTGACCAAATATCCCAGCGGCCTCCTATGATAATGTTGGCAACAGTTGCTGAATGGTGAGAATCCTGTGAGTCTTCGCCGGCCGCGGTGCCGAGGGGACTGAGGCGCTTCAGTCACGGTTGCACGGCCATTACGGTCGGGGGTTCGAATCCCCCCTCGGGCATGGATATTTGTGCCGTCCTAGTTCGTAGGTAGTTCATAAGCAGTTTGTAAGTTTAGGGACTGATGACCCCGTAGTTAAGTCCCATAAGCTGTACAAACATTTGAACATTTGATTTGAGTCTTCATTTTAGCCAATCGCTTGACAACGCTGATGTTTTCTTATGGAATCTTCGCTTTACGAGGGCAATTATTTTTACTGAGCGGACGAGGTTACGTACCTGTCAACCATAAAGCAGGAACAGCATTACTTGTTTACTTCATGGTCTGTACGATACACTAATCGAGTCATTCTACGTGGTTCGAACAAATAGGCAAAGATTTTCTATCGTGTTGTTGATGTTGCCAACATAATCACGCGAGGCCGCCGACATGATACGTAAAATTTTACCCCCAGTGACCATTGTAAACACAATTGGTCGATTTTCGACCACAGGCAATACTAGTTCATAAAATAACATATCGGATGAGTAGAACTAAAACAATTGCTAGCCACAATCTGGCAGCCTCAAATCATTAAAACGGATATGGTTGACAAAACCCGTCAAAATCCTAAAACAGAACAGGATGTCCCATGTGTTATTTTAAGAATTTCTGAGGATGCCCCAGAAGGGTGAAACATGTAAAAAATAAATAAAAATGTTGCAACCACGACTGTCTTATTGCTAAACAATTTTATTGCTTGCTGTACCAGCCGGCCCATAATGAATTGGGTGGTATTTTATAAAAATAAATAAATGAATAAAATAAACTAATCCAAGGTTCCATAGATCAAAAACGAACAAACACGATCCCACGTCTGCAAAAGTCGGGCGAGGGGGAGGAGCGTCAAGGAGGTAGAAAGCCAAGCCATAGGCCCCGGTTCCAACTTTGTTATAACTACGTTATTGTCAATGTATTTTTGAAGTATAGTATTCTGAGATCTAGAATACTTTCATGTGCCTTTTTATGTAGCAGCACATCAGAAAGCGAGACTAATAATCAAATACGTATGTCATCTGTTTACAGTAATTTTCATCGTGATACATAGTGAAAAATACACGTCACGTGTGTTATTTCGTAATTGAGCTCGCTCATATTAAGTGGTGTTAAAAACTGTCATAGAAGCAGTCGAAACACGAATATTTATCGCACCATGCGCAACACACGAAATGAAATCTCGCCGCACTGACATGTTGTGCGATATATTGTTTGTGCGAAACATATCTGATTCACTTTCCTAAATGTAGATCTTTCATCGCATGAAATCGATATTGCTTGAACTATTGCATATCGATTGCGATCACTGAGTGACCGTCTTCAGTGCTGTAATGTAATAAAATGAAAAACCAAAATAACTCATGTAAAAGTAAATGTTCTTACAGTTCAAGAACAGAAACTGAAAATCTTATACCCTAGAAAAGAAGCCCTGTAGGACCACACAAACCAGCAGATTGCATCTTAATATGGAATTTTGTATAACTGTCAGGTTCATGTACGATACTGATCAGGCTCTTTGTTAACCTTTCTGTCCTACTGTGCGTGTGCAGACAGCTAATAACGCCATCTACACATATTACTATATGTTATAATACAAGCAACATTAGCAACTAAAAGTTCATACATGAAATGTAGGTAGGATAAAGGGTGCAAATAACTATTGCACTATTGTATATGAATTCATTCCTTGTTACTTGCATCCTTTATCCTACCTAGATTTGCTGTATGAATTTTTAATTGATAACGGTGCTTATATACTGGTATGTTGTAATCTGTGTAGAGGGCGCTATGTGCTATGTGCATACCCACAGTTGGACAGAAAGGTTAGCAACGAGCCAGTTTAGTGTTGTACATGACTCTACGTTAAGACGATAGTTAATGCGGGACCACAGGTTTACTTTTCTTGGTATGGTAATAAGATTTTCAAAACTTTTATCCATTATGGGTCGTAAATTGTGACTGTAACTTGAAATAGGTTTCAGAAATTACTGCAAACAGTCGCCTTTTTTGTTCTCAATGAACTTTATTTGACCACGACCGGTTTAGAGCTCCCTAGTAGCTCATAGTCAGATGGTACAAACAATACATTTTACTGCAATTATCTGTGTATCTGTGACAGGGCAGAAAATGAGAAAAATTAAACACTACACTGATTAATTACAATATAAGTTCGTCTTCAAGATGTTACTCATAGATAGGAGTTTCATATTAATTATATCCATGTGTATTCCACTTCTGGATAACATTAGCACAGCACAGCAACTCCCATGACTTCAAATTGTAAATAAACCAAAGAGTATTTTTATACTACAGGTTAAGAGATTTCGTGTGAATGCAAAGCTATATCTTATTTATAGGATATAAATATAATGTCCATTTAGATTAAATAGGAACAAAAGGTGAAAAGTTTTGTTCCTAAATTGGCGTTATATTTATATCCTATAAATAAGATATAGTTTTCGTCAGTCTTTGCATTTAGACGAAATCTCTTAACCAGTAGTATGAACATACTCTTTGGTTTGTTTATAAATTGAAAGACGACGGAGTTGCTGCGCTGTGGTAATGTGTGTGCCAATGAGGTTAGAATAGGGGGAGATGCCCTTAACGCCACAGAAGTGAAGCCACCGTCGCCACATTGTGAAGCCAATATACGTTCTGTTCACACCAAACGTGGCGTCATTTTTACGTCATACGCTGTATCGAAGATCGCACGAAGGGCTATCGACTTGCTGTCACATAACTTGATGCAAACGTGATATGCTAGTGCAATGTGAATTGGCTTATTTCAATAGTTATCGTATCATCATAAACGTCATTGTTGGTTCGACTGCAGTCTGCTGCAAAAGTGACATGCTTGGGTATTGCCTTATTTAATGGTAGCATAAAAACACCCTGTTCTCGGTACAATAAGTTATAAACAAATGCTGGTATCCTCCGAAATTTCGCAACTTTATCTTGATATAGTGATTGTGAACCGTTTCCATTTTTTTTCCAACGCCTTCGTGTTTCTAAAATAACTATAGGACTTCTTAATAAAATTAAACTAAGCACGAAACATGGAAATATTCAAACTACGATGGAGAGTTTCTTTTCCTGATACGAATTCTAGAAGTTTATCCTTTAGTGTGACGTTGCTATTAGCAGCGTCTCGTACTGTCTGCAGTGTCACTGATGTCTGTTAAGAATAGAACTAGACCTTAATAATTGAGTAATGGGTTTAAGCTGAAATGTTAAAAAGTGTAATGTCCTTAATGGATATAGGTCTAGAGAATTAGTTAATGCCACTTTGTAGTCTGTGTAGACAACGTGATTAAAATGAATATTTCTAACGGATCTCCAAAATTAAGACTGTGGGTTGAGCATTAGGATATAGAGATGCCAGTAGACGGCGCTGATTGTGTTCTGAGAGTAGCAAATGACATTAAGGTTTTCCTCATAGGATCTTGGCTAACCAAAAACTCCGCAATCGTAAATTATTCAGAAATAAACTACCGTACCAAATATTGGTGCCAAGCAAAGAATATCGTTCTAACCACACTCTCGGAAATCGCGACACTTTCGAAAGTAAACAGCCAGAAATTGAGATAAGCTAGGATTATCGGCCTACCCACACGTTCGCAAATCACAAGATATTCTGAAATAAACAGCGAAATATTTCTGAGAAGCGAACAATATAAATGACATCGTCACTTATTTTACTTATCAGCAGTTTATTTCATTTTATTGCTGTTTGGAGGGATATTATATACCGTACATTAAGTGTCTTTTACTAATACAATGTAGGCTATTAAACGTTTCCCTTAGGCTTGTCTCTAACCATATCCCCAGAAATCGGTACATATTTGGAACAAAGGTCAAATATTTGTGCGATAGAAAACAAACGTGACTGCTGGTCATATCATTTCCACAAAGTCTATTCTCAATTGAAATGTCATTACTGCCCGTATCACTTCCAGGAATTGCATTCTCCATTTTCCAATCAGACCAAATTCACAAAATCTGTGTCACTAGTTCCTGAAACAGCGCTCTGTTACAGCAAACATGTATTGCATACGATATTACCGTTACATGAATAAGAGAGTAACAGTGTGTTACGATTAAGCAACTTTTACATTATGTTACAAACTGTGAGATTTAAAGAAAATATTTCCATAGGAAATACGGCAAATCAAGATAGCGTCTGTCACATAGAAGTATCGAGTAACAGGCAATAGTCGATATCTGTTTGCGGGTCTTCGATACAGTGTGTGACGTAAAAATGACGTCACGTTTATCCCAAGTGTTGTGAGCAGAACGGTAACCCGAAGAACATTTGTGGTGACTACTGTGTATTCAACTGTCTGGTCTGTATTTCTCCTCAAAAGTATATTATATCAAATATGTACTCGATAGTCATTTAAATGTATGAAAGTTAACAGCGCAAGAATCATAGAGTGCTTCAATCTGAAAACATGTTTGCTTGGCTCCACAAGATGGCGGACTGGCTTCAATCGACAGCTAAGCTTTGAACAGGAGCACCGTCTCCCCTTATTTTAACCTCCTTGGTGTGTGCAGTGTTGTGAAATTTTACAATTTAAAAGGCGTGGGCGTTGCTGTGTTGTGGAAATGTGTGTGCAGTGTTGTGCAAATATTATACAAAAGCGGAATACACATGGATATAATTAATATGAAACTCCTATCTATGAGTAACATCTTGAAGACAAACATATTGTAATTAATGAGTGTAACATACCACATGTGTTGACTTTTTCTTGTTTCCTGTCCTTCCACAGATGCACAGTTAATGGCATTTAAAAAGTATATGTACCATCTGATGATGAGCTGCTAGGCAGTTCTAAACCGGTCATGGCCAAATAAATAACTTAATTGAGAAGAAGAAAAGGCGACTGTTCTTCAACTGTAAGAACATTTACATTATGTTAATTTATTTTATTACATTACAGCACTGTAGATGGCCACTCTGACGGAAATCGATATGCAGTTGTTCAAGTAATAGAGATTTCATGCGACCAAAGCCGTTTCATGCATTATTTATAATTTTACTACTGTGGTCTCTCTGCACGTTGCTCGAGATGGCCGCGATGGATTAGCCGTGCGCATTGGTGCTCCGTGCTGCGGTGCGCGCGGCCGTACGCTGTCGGGCATGAGTGTTTCTGCTGTCCTTAGGTTAGTTTACCTTAGTTTAAGTAGTTTGTCGGCTTCGAACTAATGTCCACACAGTTGAGATTTACAAACATTTGATCATTTTTGACTCGACACGAAGTCGTCTGTATATAGATTTTTCGGATATCAGTTTGGATGCTTACCAAGCGCAGAAAAGCGAATCTTGAAAGCTCGGGACAACTGGTTATGCGTCCGCCTAGCTGTCCATTGGACAACGTAGTAGGGTACCACGCAGGGGGACCGCATTCGATTCCCGGTCGGGTTGGAGATTTTCTCCACTCGGAGACTGGGTGTTGTCCTCTTCGTCATCATCGACGCGGAAGTCGCCAGTTTGGCGTCACCTAAAGACGTGCAAGAAGGCAGTTCGAGGATGAT
This sequence comes from Locusta migratoria, assembly GCA_026315105.1. Taxonomy (NCBI): domain Eukaryota; kingdom Metazoa; phylum Arthropoda; class Insecta; order Orthoptera; family Acrididae; genus Locusta; species Locusta migratoria. The sequence continues at coordinate 467,877,640 of CM048745.1, read as the reverse complement.
CCCAGTGGGGTCTAACGGCCAAAAATGCCACACGAAATCATCATCACCACCTGGTTATGCACCAGGACACGAATTTTGATAGTATCCGCTGGTAGTTCTCTGCTCGATCGTAATATCGCATGATTTTGAAGTCGTACGATAAAATACTTTACCTGTCGGGAGAAGTGAACGTAACGTTGCTGATAGAGAGGAGTTAGATTCGGTGGTACAGTAGAGCCTCGATTATCCGACCTAAACCGGCCGCAGCGGGGTCGGATAAGCGGTAGAGACGGATAACACGGAAAATAACACAAAAATGTTTGAAAAATTAATTTTAACATAGAAATCTTAATAACTATGTGAACAAGAACTGAATATAACGTTCAAATACATTATACGGCACTCAAAGAAAAGTGATGAGTCATCAGATTCACCTTCGTTTAGTTCGTTACGAAACTGTAAGGTTTTATTTCTAAAAGTCCCGACATGGGTACACCTTTATCTCCCTGTAGAGTAGACCGTAGGAACAAAGATTTACTTGCTTTTTCATAATCACAGTTTTCCATGGATTTACGATCTTCCAAAACAGTCGAGACTGCTCTCTGAGAACACCACTTTCCAGTTTCACTACTGTAGCTTTTCCAGTCTCCAGCTGTTGTTTTCCCGACGTTTGAATCTTGCTCCAATTTTAATAAAGTTTCACCATTGTCTAATCTTTAAGTTGTTCTTCCATTCAAATGACCACCCTTTTCCGTTTTGGAGCTGTTGTTATGGTCTTCAGTCCGGAGACTGGTTTGATGCAGCTCTCCACCCTACTCTATCCTGAGCAAGCCTTTTCATCTTCTCATAAGAACGACAACCCACATCCACTTGAATCTGCTTACTATACGCGTCTCTTGGTCTCCCTCTGCGATTTTTACCCCACACACTTCCCTCCAATGCTAAATTTACGATTCCTCGATGTCTAAGAATGTGTCCTACCAAGCGATCCCTTCTTTTAGTCAGGGTGTACCAAAAATTCCTTTTCTCACCAATTCTGTTCAGTACCTCTTCATTAGTTACGCGATCTACCCACCTAATCTTCAGCATTCTTCTGTAGCACCACATTTCAAAAGCCTCTATTCTCTTCCTGTCCGCACTGCTTATCGTCCATGTTTCACTCCCGTACAAGGCAACACTCCACACAAATGCCTTCCGAAAAGACTTCCTTACACTTAAACTAATATTCGATGTTAGGAAATTTCTCTTTTTCAAAAATGCTTTTCTTCCCATTGCCATTCTGCATTTTATATTCTCTGCACTGCGACCATCGCATGTTATTTTACTACACAAGTAACAAAATTCATCTACCACCTTCACTGTTTCGTTACCTAATCTAATTCCTTCAGCATCGCCTGATTTTCTAAGACCGCATTCCATTACTTTTGTTTTGCTCTTGTTAATGTTCATTTTATACGCTCTCTTCAACACACTGTCCATTCCATTCAACTGCTCTTCCAGGTCCTTTGCTGTCTCTGACAGAATTACAATGTCATCAGCAAAACGCAATGTTTTTATTTCTTCTCCCTATTCCAAATTTTTCCTTGCTTTCCTTCACCGCCTGCTCAATGTACAAATTGAATAGCATCGGAGAAAGGCTACAACCCTGTCTTACTCCCTTCCCGACTGATGCTTCCCTTTCAAACCCTTCGAGTCTAATAATTGCGTCTGGCTTTTGTACAAGTTGTAAATAACTCTCCTTTCCCAGTATTTTACCCCTGCTGACTTCAGAATTTGAAAGAGTGTATTCCAGTCAACATTGTCAAAAGCTTTCTCCAAATCTACAAAAGCTAAAAATGTAGGTTTGCCTTTCCTTAATCTATCTTCTAAGATAAGACGTAAAGTGAGTATTGGCTCCCAGGTTCCTACGTTCCTCCTGAATCCAAACTGATCTTCCCCGAGGTCAGCTTCTACCACATTTTCCATTCTCCTGTAGATAATTCGTGTTAAAATTTTGCAGCCATGACTTATCAAACTGATGATTCTGTAATTTTCACACCTGTCTGCGCCTGATTTCTTTGGAATGGGGATTATTACATTTTTCTTAAAGCCTGAGGGTATTTCGCCTGTCTCATACATCCTACCCACCAGTTCAAATAGTTTTGTCATGGCTGGCTCTCCCAGATACTTTAGTAGCTCTGAGGGTATGTCATCTACTCCTGGGGCCTTGTTCCGACCTAGGTCTTTCAGTATAATATCTCCTATTTCACCTTGATCTACTTCCTCTTCCCTTCCTACATCGTCTATAAGTTCATTTCCTTTGTAGAGCTGCTCTATGTACTCATTCCACCTTTCAGCTTTCCCTTCTTTGCTGAGAACTGGTTTCCCATCTGAGTTCTTGATATTCGTAGAGTTGCTTTTCTTGTCCCCAAATGTCTCTTTTATTTTCCTGTAGGCGGTATCTACTTTTCCCCTTCTTATACATTCTTCTACAGATTTGCATTTGGCTTCTAGCCATTCCTGCTTAGCCATTTTGCACTTCCTGTCAATCTCATTTCTTAGTCGTCTGTACTCCATTTTGCCTGTTTCATTTACTGCATTTTTATATTTTCTCCTTTCCTCAATTAAATTTAGTATTTCCTGTGATATCCAAGGATTTTTTGTAGGTCTTGATTTTTTGTAGGTCTTGCCTTTCTACCTATTTTGTCCTCCGCTGCCTTCACTATTTCATCTCTCAATGCTACCCATTCCTCTTCTACTGTTTTATTTCCCCCCGTTTCTGTCAATTGATGCCTAAATCTCCCTCTGAATTTCTCCAGAACTTCACGTTCCTTCAATTTATCTAAGTCCCATCTCATTATTTTCCTATCTTTCTGCAGTTTTTTCAGTTTCAGCCTACAGTTCATGACTAACAAGTTATGGTCAGAGTCTATATCTGCCCCTGGGTATGTCTTACAGTTTATCACCTGGTTCCGGAATCTATGTTTTACCATTATAAAATCTATCTGATACCTTCCGGTGTCTCCTGGTCTCTTCCACGTATACAACCTTCTTTTGTGATTCTTAAACCACGTGTTTGTTACGATTAAATCATGTTCTGTGCAAAATTCTACCAGGCGACTTCCTCTTTCATTCCTTCTGCCCAGTCCATATTCACCTAATATTTTTCCTTCTCTTCCTTTTCCTGCTGCCGAATTCCAGTCTCCCATCACAATTAACTGTGTGAATAATTTCATTCAGCTCCTCATATATTTCTTCGATCTCCTCATCATCGGCAGAGCTAGTTGGCATATAAACCTGTACTACTGTTGTCGGTGTTGGCTTCGTATCTATCTTGACAATGATAATGCGATCACTGTGCTGCTCGTAGTAGTTTACCCGCATTCCTATCTTTTTATTCATTATTAGTCCTACTCCTGTGATACCCCCAACTGATTTTGTATTTATAATCCTGTACTCACCTGACCAGAAATCCTGTTCATCCTGCCACCGAACTTCACTAATGCCCACTATATCTAACTTCAACCTATCCATTTCCCTTTTTAAATTTTCTAATTTTTCTACCCGATTAAGGGATCTAACATTCCACGCTCCGATCCGTAGAATGCCAGTATTGTCTTTCCTGATGACAACATACTCCTGAGTAGTCCCCGCCCGGAGATTCGAATGTGGGACTATTTTACCTCCGGAATATTTTACCCGGGAGGATGCCATCATCATATTTTCATACAGTAGAGCTGCATGTCCTCGGGGAAAGTAACGGCTGTAGTTTCCCCTTGCTTTCAGCCGTTCGCAGTAACTGTGTGGCAAAGCCACATTATCTGATGTTACAAGGTCAGCTCAGTCATTCATCCAGACTGTTGCCCCTGTAACTACTGAAAAGGCTGCTGCCCCTCTTCAGGAACCACACGTTCGTCTGGCCTCTCCACAGATACCCCTCCGTTGTGGTTGCACCTACGGTACGGCTATCTGCATCGTTGAGGCACGCAAGCCACCCCACCTCGGCAATGTTTGTGGTTCATGGGGGTGGGTTTTGGAGCTATCACCACAATTTTTTTAAACAAAGCGGAACATGTCCATTACAGATCTAGGGTCAGCACTGAGGAGTGAGGAATAGCAGACAGCGACAATAAACTGAGCGATAGTGACGCGCTCCGAAACAAACTACGCGTATAGTCACTGACCTGTGGGCTAGCGCACGGCTACTGCGTACAGTAGCGGCGCTGTGAAAAGGTCGGATAAAACGGAAGGTCGGATAACCGAAGATCGGATAATCGAGACCCTATTGTATTACTTTCACGATTCAGGAAGATTGAGCACCATCATCAAAACTGTTTGTAAAGCCGTGGGACCAAACTGCAGTGGTTATCAGTCCCTAGACTTACAAACTACTTAAACTTACGGTAAAGACAAAACACACAGCCATGCCCGAGGGAGGACTCGAACCTCCGACAGGCAGCAGCGGCGCACTCCGCAGCAAGGCTCCTTGAACGCTTGGTCACTTCCGCGCGGCCCTCATCATCTACCATAGTCCTGTCGTAGCGCGTCATATCGGTTTCGCCACCCCGTGAATCGAGTATTAGACAAAATTTATTTTACAGCAGGTGTGGTTTCAGAACTTGGTCCAGACATAACTGATACAGTTAGAATGTTAACTTTCCTGATTTAGAGCGCATGACGAAAACGTTTCCAAAATTCTTTTGGTGTGCTTCAGCATCTTGAAATACCCGTGGATTTTTCCACTGTTCTTGCAGACACACTGTCGGTAGCAGATTTCCGTTTCCGTGGTTGAAGATTGCGCTGCGTACGAGTGTGTAACTTCATTCACACTATCCACTGCTATTAACGATGTCTTCTCGCCTCTACCTGTCAACGAACGTTTATAAAGACACGACTATTACCCTGTTTAGTTGTTCTCTACGAGAAAATGTTGGCCGTAGGATGCCAGCAACATTGTGATCAGTCGTTGAAAAAGCACGACAGCTTGAAAATGCTGCATACTTGCTGCAATAGCTCATTGTTGAAGAGTTGCTGTTGTTGTTTTGTTGTTGTTACGTGTTTGCATATTCTCTGGCTTCAACTAATCTATCAAACGTCCATTTATCGAAAATATTTAATATGCCGACGCTAGTTCCTCCGGTTCGGACGTCCTCCTCCCACCTTTCTAATACGTCTTTTCTTCTTAAACTTGAACTTGCTCCCTAACTCTTCAGTGTTTTTAAACAACAATAATGATGTCGTTTTCCCAATAACAGCGCTTATTTTGACATCCTCGGGTACGTGTTACCATTTCCTTATCTCTGGTTCATAGGCTGACTCTCCATCTTCTCGTCCTGCTTCCGTAAGTGATGACAGTGATGTACACAAACCGTCAGCGATATTTGCACTTTCTACACAATCTGAAAGGGCATCAGTTTCATTCTGATGGACAGCTTCTTCCATGTCCATAAATATAATTCTCTGAATATAATCAGAAATCTCTGATACAATTCATTGCCGATTAAACGAGATCTTTCAGAAATCGATGTGTTCATTACTAGTTCAGCAAATCCATTCTCTCTCGCTAAATTCAAGAAAATGCGCAAGGCGTGAATTGGATCTTGTTTGCTTTCTTCGCTCATGTTTTCAGCGATATCTTCAACGTCCTGCGCTTCATATTATGTTGGTGAACGTGGTGGTTGATTCTCCGCCATTCCGATAGCTGACGAAATGTTCCAATATTTGTAAATCTATGGGACGCAACTGCTTGGTTATTAGTACCTAGCTTACAAACTACTTAATCTAAGGTAAACTAAACTAAGAACAAGACAAACACCCATGCCCGAAGGGGGATTCGAACCCCCGACGGCGGACGGCCGCGAGCACCGCATCACGGCGCTCCAGTACGCGCGGCTAATCCGCTGCGGCGACAGCTGACGTAGACAAAAACACGCCAACAGTGATATGAAGAAATTTGATGACGTTATATTCACTCGTCAAGGAGCTCTCGTTATGGACACTCGGAATTCGTGACACTCTACCGCCGACGTTGCTTCGCTGCACGTGTATACTTAACTGTTACTTCAGCTGTAATTCTGCAGTACGTGTCACAACGAAAGTAAATGTAATGACAGTGCAGGGCGTTTCAGAGAGAATAATAAATATTTTATAAGGTATTTATGGACTCTTCCGTCGGTTCTTGATGGAACATAGACATATTAAATAACTGTATACATTATGTATTTGTTCCATAATAATATTTATTTTTCTTGTGAACTAGCTTTCGGCTTCTTAGGCCATCTTTACACAACTTAATGTGGATGTGGATAATCTGCAGTATTAAGTTGTCTGAAGATGGCCTAAGAAGTCGAAAGCTAGTTCACAACACAAATAATTATTACTGTGGACCAAATACATAATGTATACAGTTATTTAATTTTATAAGGTAGTCGTACAGACGAATTGCATTAAAATGCCATAGAACATGTGTCCAATTTGTATTGAGCACAGAGATGAGTTCATAGCATTTGTTTTTAGTGTGTTGGTACAGCTGTGACTATGGGTTTCTAAGGGCGTATTTAGCGATTGTCTTCAGTGGAGTGTCGATGTTCAAGCTGTGAGGCCGCGCTTTAATTTACATCGAAGTTTTGATTGTGATTTGTTCACCAAGTCGCGCATTTACACATGTTGTTAATGCCGATATGGTATTTGTGCCTTGGTTTTGTAATGCAAACGCTGCTGCGTGTCTCTGGTACAGTGCCCAGAAAACATCAGCAATGATATTGTATCAGAACATGTGTATGAACAGGAAGTAGAAGTCATTATTCAGTCGGTAGTACGTAGGCAATCAGTCAACCAGCACGCGTAGAAGTTGTGGACGTATCGGTGTTCCACAAACAAGATGATGGCTTGAATTACGTATGGACGGGTTGTATCTGCATCATTTAGAGCTCATTCAACACCTTCGAGCAGGAGATATAGGATTGGAATTTTGTCGTTGAATTACGTGAACATCGCCAAAGTAATCCTACTTTTATTGTTCACTGATGAGGCCGCTTTCACCCGTCATGGCATCTATAACACTCGTAATTCACATCAGTAGTCTGAAGAAATCCCACATCCCATTAGAGAGACACATCTCTGTATATGTGTGGTGTGGTTTGATAGACAACTAATTGATTAATTAATTAATTAATCTTACATGACTTGCTGAATATCAGGTTAAAGCATTATTAGCACAGATTCCTTTTGGCTACAAGAATGCATCTGTTCTTCATCGTGACGAAGCTGCTGCGCGTTCTACTCGTCGGTGAGACCTAATCTCAACCTAACATTCCCCGGAAAATGGATCGGTAGATATTGTCACGTTATTGGGCCAAAGGTTCCCCGGATCTTACCCTCCTACATTTTTACCTTTGTTGCTGTTTGGCAGGCGAAGTCTACAAAGAAAACGTAAACTCCAGAGCCGATTGGACCGTTCAGATTATGTATAGTGCAGTCCTCATAAAAAAGCACAAAGATGACATCACAAGAACTACACGTGCTGTTATCAAGAGGAGTCAAAAGTGAATTGCAGTTGGTGCCGGAATTTTTCAAAAACATGTTTGTAACAGAAGGTTATTTACAACTAGTACAAAACCCAAATAGCAGTTATCAGACTTTAAGGGAATGAAAGGGAGGCAGAGGTTGGAAAGGGAGTAAGACAGGGGTGTAGCCTTTCTACAATGTTATACAAATTGTATATTGAGCAAGCTATAAAGGAAAGCAAGAAGAAATTTGGAGAAGGAATTAAAGTTCAATAAAATGAAATGAAAACATTGCATTTTGCAAGTGACACTACAATTCTGTCAGAGACAGCAAAAAACCTGGAAGAGCAGTTGAACGGAATGGACAGTGTAATGCAAGGTGCATAGAAGATGAACATTAACAAGAGCAAAACAAGGGTAATGGAGTGCAGTCTAAGAAAACCAGGCGATGCTGAAGGAATTATATTAGGTAACGAAACACTAAAGGTGGTAGATAAGTTTTGTTACTTGGACAGTAAACGGTTTAGTGAACATGAACCCGATGGCTCCTGTTCTTAGAAGCCAATTTAAGCTCCACAAAGAAAATCACCCAATTAGGCTCTTGGTGGCCTTAGGTAGTGCACACCACACATTGGCTAGGCGTCTTCACCACAAAATTAAAGACGCGTTTGTCTTCGAACGATATTTTTCTGTTAAGAATAGAACAGACCTAATTGATAAAATAAAGAACGTAAAATGCACCCCCAATACAAAGTTAGCATCTTTTGACATTTTAAGTCTTTACACCATTGTACCTGTAGATTTGACCCTGGAAATCATCGAAGAAAATCTTTTACAACATAAAAAGTTAACTGATGAACATATTGCTGAATTGATGATATTATTAAAAGTCACTCTTAAATACAATTACTTCACCTTCAATGACAAAGTTTATGAGCAACCATTTGGTTTGGCAATGGGTAGTCCTCTCGCTGGTATCATGGCAGACATTTTTATTAATTCTCTGGAAAATCATTTTTTTGCTTCTACCTCAAATCTGCACAACAAAATAAGATTTTATGCTCGGTATTTAGATGACATAATTATCCTGTTTGACGGTAATGACCACGAATTAGACCAGTTATTTACAATATTTAACAACTTCCATGAAACCATTAATTTCACTAAAGAGGTTCAAAATGAACATGCCGAGCTCAACTTCCTCGATCTAAAATTGGCATAATAAACAACAGTATAGCATTCGACATATACCGCAAGCCAACATATTCCGATATGATTATTCCAGCTCATTCTGCACACCCACGTTCACATAAATTAGCCTTTTTTCATTCCGCTATCAATCGTGCTTACACAACTCCCCTGTCGCCTGCTAACTTTGAAAAGGAGATTAACACAATAAAATCCATAGCCATCAATAACGGGTACGATACAAATGTAGTGCAACACATCGTTGATCAAAAGACTTCCCAACAGTTTTCAACATTGCTTAGTAGCAAATCGCACCTGGATAAAAATGACAGTCAGAGGTTCATTTCTATTCCGTTTTTAGGCAATGTATCGTACAGATTACAACGTCTATTGACGAAGAAATACGATTGCAAGGTAACTTTTTCTACTAACAATAATTTAAAGAAAAATCTTGTTCATACACTTAAGACCTTAGTAGATCCTCTTTCCAATTCTGGCATTTACAAAATAATATGAACAACTGTCCCTGTTATTAGATAGGACAGACAGGAAGAGCAATCAAGGTGCGGTATAAGGAACATCTACTAGGGAGGACAGGACGCAATGTACACAATTCTACCTTTGCCGAGCAGATCATGTCCCTAAATCGTTGGAAGACACTGTAATTTTGCATAGAGAAGCCAAGGGAAGGAAACTTGATTTATGGGAGAATATGAAATTTTAAAACACCTCATCATCAACGATGGTAATATGCTGAACGACCAACTTCAACTTGCAAGTAGACAGTACCTAGAAGGTTTCAAACCTATACTGTTTGACATTTGTTAATGCAATACTTGTTCCTGCACGGTGTTTATTGTCCTCAAAATTCTAGAGTCGCACTTGTTTATGGTTTTATACTGTTATGATGCTTAATGTTTATCATCAGATTTTTTAGTGGCGCCCTTGTTTATATTTTCTGGTGTTGTGATGTGTGGTGTTTGTACCGTTCCCTTCCACCGCGTGCGTGCTGTTTGTTTGTAGTTTGTGGTGCATGCACTATGCTGGCCGCTGAATATTTTCTAACTTTTCTTTCTCTAATTTTTGCGTGTACGCACGTATATATATTCTGCCACCCACATAGCTCGGCTCCAGACTTCTTTGCATCTTATTTCCCATTTCATTTTATGTTTCCTTCAGTATCATATTACATACAGTTCCCGTTTGTCAAATTCATTCGCGTCCGCGACTGCGCGCACGCCCATCAGCCCTCTTGGCGCCACCTAGTGCGGGCGCACGTCACTAGGGCTCTATCGCCTTTGCCAGTACGCAGTGCTCACTTGACCTGTGTGTGGACATGCTCCAAAATTTTATAATGTGACTTTGTTTTAAATTTTAAAATTTTAATCTATTGACATGGGGTCAGCCACATTTTAACAACTTTTTTAATGTGAGCTTTATTGTAAGTACATTTTCACCTATACTGGAATTTTAATTTCTTACGTTAAAAACACCTTTGTATTTTACTATTTTTCATATTTATGTGTCACGTTTTCATTAGGTATCCTTCTGAAGAGCCGCGGTGGAGTAGCCGAGCGGTCTAAAGCGTCTCGCTGCGGAGCGCGCGGTTGTTCGTCGTGGAGGTCGAGTCCTCCCTGGGGCATGGGTGTGTGTGTTTGTCCTTATGTTGCCGGGCGCCGTGGCTCAGCGCGCCCGGTCAGGGGGCTCAACGCCCTCTGTAATAAAAAAGCTGAGCCAACAAAAAAGAAGGCAAAATTAATTTTGCCGAAACCTGGGTAAAGGTTTATAGATGTAAACTATTTCATGCAACTGGTCGGCTGAAACTGTGTTGACTCTTGGACAGTAAAATAACTTATGATGGTCGCAGTACAGGGGGTATAAAATACAGAATGGCAATGGGAACAAAAACGGTTTTGAAAAAGAGAAATTTGTGAACATTGAATATTAATTTAAGCGTAAGGAAGTCTTTTCTGAAGCCATTAGTGTGGAGTGTTGCCTTGTATGGGAGTGAAAGATGGATGATAAACACTGCAGACAGGAAGAGGATGGGGGCTTTTGAAATGTGGTGTTACATAAGAATGCTGAAGGTTAGGTAGGTGGATCGTCTAACTGATGGGGAGATACTGAACAGGATAGAATTTATGCTTACCATCACTAAAAGAACGGATCGATTAGTTAGACACTTTCTTAGCCATGAAGGAATCGTGAAGTTAGCGTTGGAGGGCAGTGTGTGGGGTAAAAATCGCACAGACCAAGAAATGAATACAGTAAGCAGATTCAAATGGATGTAGGTTGCCGTTCTGATGAGGAGATGAAGAGGCTTGTGGGGTGGATAGCTGCATCAAACCAGTCTCTGGACTGAAGACGACAACAACAGCAACAACATGTTAGTAAACCTATTGAACCATACTGCTATGGCCATCTGTACCTAAACTTACAAACTATTTAAGCCTTAGCTTCCCAGGTCATTTTTCTGTCACACTTTGTCCTAGGTGCGGTCTGACAGACCGCAATTTTTAAATAATCATAAATAGTCCTGATTGTTATCTAAGTGAACTAATTCAATATATTACGGAAAAGGCTACTTTTCTCTTCTTAAATTCTGCAAAATGAATGTATTTTAAAATTTATTTTATGAAATATATATATTCAAACGTAAAACTGCAGTAAATGGATTTAACATTATATTATTTTATTATCACTGTAAAAAGTCAAATACTCTAGCCTTTAAATTTTACTTTGTGCCCTTTTTTTATTGTTTACTATGCATTTAATATTAAAAACATAAGATAGTCTCCAAAAAAATCACCTAAATAAGAATTTCACTACTGCTTTGTTGGTAACTTTTGTCTTTTCAAATCTTTTCTCTGCACTCGATGTAAATTTTGGTTGAACACTCAAGATAGGTGGGCTTCTTGCAACAGTGGCAAACATAACACACCTTTCTATTCTTTTTTAGGTCACAGTGGAGCATGTTCTACGTTTCACAGGTGCCGATACAATTTCTTCTTCACTTTCACACTATTCTGAGTCTGAATTACGTTCACTTTGAACTTCATAGTCACTGTCTGCTTCCACATCAGTTTCTGAATGGTCTTCAAACCATTTGAAAACAGTATCCTCAAAATGAGGGACTGTAGCACCCACAGTAGAGGAAGAGCTCGGTGCTGAATCCGTAACACAAAGGCCCCTGTGCGGTCTCAGAGACCGCTAGCACAAAAGAAGATGTGATAATATTGCTCCGACTCGCGTTAACGTGGCTACTGACAATGGAAAATAGTGCAGGTGTTACACAACGATTACACAACGCTGTGTTATCCTTCCCCACCGCTGTCCATTAAAAATTGACTAACAATAACCATTTTCAGTCTGTGAGACCGCACCTGGGACGTTAGGGGTTAAACTTACCTAAGGATAAAGCACCGATGTCCAAGGGTGGACTCGACCTTTCGACGGCGAACAACCGCGCACTCTGCAGCAAGACGCCTTACAGCGCTCGGCCACCCCATCGCGGCGTGGAATGCTTGAAAATGAAATCTGAAAGTGCTCATTTGCCTTTGCATTAAATTAGTATGTAACCCAAACAATCAGCTTTATCTCTGTTCTCAATAATAATTTGATACGTATTATATACCGTTATCATTCGAGTTTGTCAATACTACCAGTCGCGTGTGTGGTACCACAGCGGAAGGACGTGCGCAGTAGTTGTGCGACCGAGTCAGCAGTCGGCTGGCTGCTGGGTGCTGGCCGCTTGGAGCTGCCACAGGCACTGCCCAGGCGCCGGGACCGCTGGCCACTCCATCGATGATGACCCTGCAAAGGAAGGAGGAAGAAGAGCTGGTGAGGACACGGCGCGACGTGGACCACGAGAGGCAAGATGCATTGGGCCTCAGCAGTGAAGAATTGACGCCGAGCAGCAAGATGTAAATAGGAGGAAGCGAACTGCTGTAACAACAACAACAGCAAATGAAGCGCCTTGACTTTCGCTATCGGGTGGTGGGGTTCCAGGAGTCCACCACACGTAGGAAGCGGCTACACGTGTAGCAAGGGCTGTGTGGCGAGGACTGGGCGGGTTTTTAGGGTAGAAAGTTTTGGGGGAACGTTAAATGGGCTGACTCAAAGGGTGCAGGTCGATCACAGGAGAAATATAGATCTAGGAACTATCGGTACAACAGTTGTATATTGTCGTAGCTCTGTTGTATAAATATTGCTGATTTTAGATCAATTTTGATCTTGGTCAAGAAAATGAACCACGTTCATGACTGTACTGTGTTGTATAACGCTATCCGTGGATCAACAGATCAGGTTCAGAGTTGACCTGTGTTAGCAAGAAACATACTTGGCAACACAGCAAAATTCAACTATCGATGTGTTTGTCACGCTTCGATCACAGATAATGATCGTAATTTATCGACACCAAATATAAACACAGTATAAACAAATAGGATATACGGATCTTTGTACACTACTTGGTAGTTTTTATTGAAAGTGTAGCGTTGTGGAAATGGAGGAAGGCCAAAAGAAAAAGGCGCGTTTTTCAAACATTTCAAAAATGGAAAAGGTTTCTCTTTTAGAAATCGTCTTGGGTCCACAGAAGCACATAATATAAAGTAAGAAAGCAGATAAAGTATCAATGAGCAGCAACGACAGGGCGTGAAAAGAAGTTGCCATTGACTTCAATTCGTGGAATTAAGGTCCATATCGGGACTGGAAAAGATTAAAACTGTGATACGAAAACAAAAAGAAGAGGACAAAGAAAGTATGCACAATGGAGTCAGTAGCTAGTTTCTTTTCGTTGGTTTCAGAAGATGCAATTGTAACAGTTGCACCGTATCTTTGTTCAAGCGAAACCTCCGCTTAAATGATCTGTCATTCAGTTCCACGGATGGGTTCGACCTTTCACGGAAAATGCGGAGAGCACGTTGAATCTTAGTGTCATCCTCACTAGACTCTTCGGAATAATCAGATATCTGTAGACGAAAAGACATAAAAAGATTCACAGCGTTATGTAAGGCATTTACACATGACGTACATATGCTTAATACTATTTTTATTGATCAACGCATATGCGACTGTAAAAGCAATTTAAATAAATGTAGATGCCCTTTTCTACTGCCACTTTCAAATCGTCTCCAAGAATTGTTATGAGACCAATAATGATTATCTGGAGTCGCTGTTTACATAGCCGCTAATTTCCCTAACCTAACTTTACAGATTTAATACACATTTCAAGCTTCAAAAGCGTGGTAGTAACGTGTTCACATATTTACTTACCACTTTTTTCTATAATAACAACTTTTTATCATTTATTAGAATTTCCTGTGTACATTTGTATGAAACAGATGCCTTGTTTTGTAACGACGCCACCTGCAATTTCGACGATTAAATGTGAACTATCTTATGATCGGAGAAATTCGTCCAGTCAAAGATGACCCGAATTCTCAGCGATATAATCGAAGATCACCGTTTATACGACGCAAATGTCCGAGTTCAGCTTGAACTGACACCATTTTCTGCGCTAATCTAAGATCAACTGCTTTATACAATCGGCCCTTACGTTGTTTGAAGATGACGCCGTCATTTACCGTCTAGTAATTTACCTTTAGGGACTGATGACCCCGTAGTTAAGTCCCATAGACTCCACAAACATTTGAACATTTGAAATAAGTGAAAAGTGAAAGCCGTAAACTACACTAAATACCTGGGAATTACTATTACTTCAGACTTAAATTGGAAAGAACACGTAGATAACGCCGTGGGAAAGGTGAACCAGAGACTGCGTTTTATTAGCAGAACCCTTAAAATATGCAACAGAACTACTAAAGAACCTGCATACACTACCCTTGTCCGTCCTTTTGTGGAGTATTGCTGCCCAGTGTGGGATCCTTATCAGGTGGGTTTGACGGAGGACATCGAAAGAGGCCAAAGGAGTCAGTTTGTTTTGTGTTGTCACGATACAGGGGAGACAGCGTTACGGAAATGATACAGGATCTAGGATGGGAATCAATACAACAACGGCGCTTATCGCTGCGGCGTGGGCTACTAACGGAACTCCAATCGCCAACATTCTCCTCCGAATGCGAAAATATATTGTTGTCTCCCTCTTACATAGGTAAAAATGATCATCGGAATAAAATACGAGAAATCAGAGCTCGAACGGAGAGATTCAGAAGTTCTTTCTTCCTGAGCGCTATTCGAGAATGGAATGAGAGATAAATAGTATAAAGGTAAATGTCGTTTGCAGAGTATCCCATGTAGATGTAGATGGGTGTAGATGTAGAAGTGCAACATTCTTCAGCGACGAGCGACGCGGGATTCGTGAAACCGTCGAAGAAGAAAGTGGCACATGCACGGAAACCAGTTGATGTCTGGGCAGTGGAGACGCCCAACGGCTACTCTGCCATAGCAGAACAGGACGACAAGATGGCAGAAGCTCCTGTAGATACACAGGAAACACAAACAAAAGAATACTGCACCGAGATTCCCACCTATTGTGGTGGAACTCACTGAGGAAGGAAGGAAGGAAGGAAGCTTAGGGGTTAACGACCCGTCGACCGATTGATCATCGGAGCTAAAACGCTCGGAATTTTGAAGGATGGGAAAGGAACCATCCCGGCATTTGCGTGGAGTGATTTAGGGAAATCACGGAAAACCTAAATCTGGATGGCCGGAGGTGAATTTGAACCACCATCGTCCCGAATGTAGATGTCTAGTGCAAACTCACTGAGAATTACAAGACTTTCGCTAATGGTTGAAAGACCACTGCAAATCGTTGTTTCGGGCGCAAGTTTGCGAATTGGAGAAGATCAAACTTCATCTCAGCTATCGTGAAGACTTTGTAAACGTCATGAACATAATCGGCAAGAATCAGATACCGCATTCCACAGTCCCAACTGTCAGGCCAAACTTGTTGAAACCGGCTCTTAGACATACCCACTCAAAATGGCGGTGGATACCGTCAAGAAAGAATTAGAGAACATTGGATTTGTTGCGACTACAGTATCAAGGATGCTCAAACCCAACACAGTGCCCATGATGGAGGCTGTTCTCAACGACACACCCGACCAACGAGACATCTACAGACGCACCGACATTCTTGACCACACAGTAACAAGCTTCGGCAACGGCAAGCGTCTGTACAGTGCTACAACTGTCAAGAGCTTGGACATGTCGCGCGCCTGTGCACTATGCCTCTTCGCTGTGTCAAACTGCGGTGAATCATTATAGTGGACGGCACCTGTTACTGGCTAGGCCTAGAGCCGCAGTTCTTGGGCCAGATGAACTGACGTATTATCCGAGAAATGGACAACGCGCAGACGTTCTAATCGGCTTTTCGAAGAACAATGACTGCTTTATCGACCGATGTCATCCAGGAGCTGACAACCACTTCTCGACTATATTTAGCCTCATGGCGGAGCCTCTACACCCGGAGATGAGACTCATCACCCGAAAAACGAACTGGAATCGCTCCCAAAAAAAACGTCGCTGCTAGAACTACAGCAGACCCGCCGGTAGACAACATGGCATTTGACGACGAAGTACATACGGTCACCGCGATGATTGGCAATGCCCTCATCTCCACTACCCAATCAATTTGACCAGCAGAAAGAAACGTTCAGTTTCTTCCTCCGGAGATACTCGACATGATAAGGGAGCGAAACAGTTTAAATATAGAGTGGAATGAAACACGACATCCTCACACTAAACGGAGAGTGAACTATTTACGAAAAAAAGTCAAAGCTGGCTTCGAAACACTCAAGATTAGTCGATGAGAAAAAAAGGGTGCAGCCATAGGCCAAAAACATCGACCATGGGAACTGGTTCAAAAATTCACGCGATGTGGGCCACGGACGCTCCATGTGAGACACAACAAACACCCTGGAAGACAAAACAAATACACTGTCTTCGGTATTTGAAGTGAATTTTCGACCATTGGATCAACCCCTCGACGTCCAACATACCAACACTTTGAGGTTAGACTTGTTTCGTTCATTAATGAAGGGAACGAAGACGAACCCATGCTGCCCAACGACTTACATAAACAACATAGACTGGCTAAGGTGTTGCCATACTTGAAGCAAATTGAAAGCTCGGCCGCCATGTTTTACAACGTCACGTAGGCGTAACCAGTCGTTTGCTATAGCACTAAATCATATCACTTTCACTTTGTGCAATGACTTAACAAACCATTCTCTATCTGCTTGTTGTTATTGTTATAACCAAGCTAATATAGATAAAGGATAGACAAGTGTGTTGTAGACAAATCGGAAAGTTTAATTACTAATGTCTCATACACTGGATCGGCTCAACATCGTCCCATTTATACAAAAAACATGTCTTTTCACTGTCCTTTAAACAATATTAATTTCGTGTACATTTGCCTAATCCGCTTACCTCTTTCCTTTTGGCTTTACATAAATGATGCATTCTACAACTGAATTAATGTTTTAATAACAGCTTTATTAGGCTGGGATAATGAGATTCCTCCCAAAATTCCGAGGATACCATCAACTGCTCGTAGTTGGTGAATAAAGTAGCCCTGTTTCCCAACATTCTAAATACATCTACATACATTCGCAAAAGAAAATTTTTCTTCCCTAATGATGTTTCATGATTCCTCAGAACCCTTTCTGCTACTTCGGAAAGTTTTACAAGATCTTTAGAGGGATTGAACTGACTGTCTTTTATACCTTTTAATCCGATTAATCCTGTTTTACTCTCATTTTTAGGAGCAAGGAGAAGTTCCAAGCAATTTAAACACTTACTTTTTTTACTCAGTTGCCTAATGATGCTTCCGGAAATATATTCAACTACTTTTTTCGGAATATAATGTCAGCATTTTGCGTTCTGACACAGAGTAATGGTCAAACTGAATAGGCCTATCGCTCTCTCAATGACTTAAATCATGATTTGCAATAGGTAAAAAAGAGGTTCCATGTGTCCTGTTTTTTTTTTCCCTTTGAAGATCTGTGGGTATTTCCCCGGCCTCATACATTTTACGCACCGGTGAAATAGTTTTGTCATGGCTAGCTCTCCCAGAGACTTCAGTAAGTCTGAAGGAACACTCTAGGGGCCTTGTTTTGATTTAGGTCTGTCAAATTCTTCTCTTAGTATAGTATCTCCTATTTCATCTTCATCTACTTCCTCTTTTCTTCCTACAATATTGTCTCTAAGTTCATTTACTTTGTAGAGGTTACATATATGGAATTTTCGAGGATGATTGCAGGTATTAACACGTGGGAATAATGACGATATCAAAGAAAAACTGGGAATGAACACCAAAGATGAAGCAGTTAGTGCGAACAGGCTGAGATGGTGGGTCATGTTACACGCATGGGAGAAGCAAGGATACCTAAGAGAGTCATTGTTTCGGCAGTAGAGGGTAAGAGGAGTCGAGGTAGACCAAGGAGAAAATACACAGATCCGGTAAAGAATGATTTTGAAGTAACAGCCTTAATATGAGACGACGTATCAATGTTAGCACTGAATGAGGGATCGTGCAGTAATTTTATTAAAAGGACTATGCACCAGACTGAACGATGAAAGGCAATCAATCTAATGATGATCATGAAGATGATGCTACTATAGTCCTTTATTCAAATTTGAATGTACAAATACGTCCAAAAATGTATCCTTTATCTTCTTTTTCCTGTGCCACCATCAACCCCTTGTAGCTCACCATATGGTTGTCAATGTTCGGCTTCGACGGCGTTAACCCTAATTGACGTTTCCCCCTTTGTTCTAAAAAATCATATGTTCAAATGTTTGTAAACCTATTGGCCCAAACTGGTATGATAATCAGTCCGTAGACTGACAAACGACTTAAACTAACCTAAGGACAACACAGACGCTCCTATGCCCCAGGGAGGACTGGAACCTCCGACGGTGAGCAATCGCGGGTTCCGCAGCAAAGCGCCTTAGAACACTCGGCCATTCCACCGCGCCCCTTTGTTCTCTTTTAAAGTTTTATGCGGTGTATGGTATTCCTTTTCGTCTGCTGTGGTACTGATTTCTTCTGAAATAGAGCCATTGATCCAAGATATCTAACAACACAGAAAGAAGGAAGAAAAGGATGTAAATAATTTCTTGACACACGTTCATCGGCAAGTGTGTTCCTTGGCGTTTTAGCCTAACTTGTTTTATATTTCTAAAGTAAATAATGTCTTAAATGGTTGTAAGACTTCATTGAAATGACTCGTTAGACAAATATTAGATTGAGAACAAAACTTAATACCAGCCCTGGCGTTTAATCCATTAACTTAAAAGATGAAAATAAAAGAGAGAGAAAATTTAATTTATTCGAAAACGTAATATTATAATTAAATTTTCAAAATTGAAAACTCTTCTCTTACAGTCTGGATCATACCTTTGTTAATCGGAATTACGATTGTGTCTGCGAACGCCTTAAAATTTACTAGCAATGATAATAATGAACTTTTTTCTTTTTTCGTACGTGTGAGAGCTCCTCTTGTTGGTCTTGTCTGCTTCTAGTGGTTAGAAGTTCGAGACTTTTTGCTTTTTATATAATGATCTTGGTTAAGAAATAGAAAACAATTTCCTCATAGTTGTGTTTTCTTTCGCTCCTGCGGTGCTGTATAGACAGATATATCACAAAACCGTCTTTTTTTCTTCTCTTCCGTGCTAAGAAGGTACTACACTCTGTATCCCATCAGCCAGTTAACTCCGTTGTGTTGATGTGATGGATACTTTTCTAGATGTAAATTATTTCATGATTCTCTAATGTCCGCTTATATTTCTCTCATATCTCCTCTCGTATCGGACATCCAGATCATGCATATACGCCTATCATTGGGTTTGCATATCAGTTATATTCTAAAAAAATGTTCAAATGTCTGTAAATCTATCGGACCAAACTGCGTGGTCATCAGTCCGTAGCTTACAAATTACTTATACCTAGGTAAACTAACCTAAGGACAAACACACACACCCATGCCCCAGGGAGGACCGAACCTCCACGGTGAGCAACCGCGCGCTCCGCAGCGAGACGCTTTAGACCGCTCGGCTACTCCACCGCGGCAGTTATATTCTATTTGTCACCACTTGCTCCACTGGTTCATGTTGCGCGCTGATATATTATAACAAAAGCTATCTGTGTTCAACTGCCAGAGGTGCTGACATCACGTCCGCAGACAGAATAAGCCTTGCACGTGGTCAACTACGGTAGCTACCGCCCGTGTTTTAAATGCTGCACTTTGCCGACCTTGCCGTGCTGCGACTATGAAAATCGTGGGCTACCTGACTGCTGATGGCCCCGCCTAACGCCACCCAGCTATCTACCGGACAGCTGTGGGCCTTGGCAGCAGCACAGACAAATATATGTTACTCTGTGGCAGCCACGCCATTGCGCAGGGCTGGTGTGATGAGCTCCCAGCATCTGCCCTTTGACGACATTGACCTCAGACGCAGCTGCGGAGAACATCTTTTACCATCCTGGTTGAACGCTGCTGAGTGACAGGGGGCACGAGTACCCAGCAACAAACTGGCTGCTTCACCTGAGAGAGCCGCGGTGGAGTAGCCGAGCGGTCTAAAGCGTCTCGCTGCGGAGCGCGCGGTTGCTCGCCGTGGAGGTTCGAGTCCTCCCTGGGGCATGGGTGTGTGTGTTTGTTCTTAGGTTACTTTAGCTAGGTTTAAGTAGTTTGTAAACTACGGACTGATGACCACGCAGTTTGGTCCGATAGATTTACAAACATTTTAAAATTTTTTCACCTGAGAGCACGAGGCGGAAATCAGCAGAATGCGCTGGGTGGTAGGGCGATCGAACACTGGAGGCGTTCGTGTGTGCGCGGGGAGCTCAATGCTGTTGATTTCTTTTATTTGTGACTTGCTAATATGCATGTGGACCTACACTGCCAATTATTGTGGTTCATCGACGGTGTAAGACCCCATGAGACATCTCACTATCAACCAGGCACCAGCAAGCAATGACACTTTTTCTAGTACATGTGCGTCATTCATAAAATCTGAGTTCAATAAATATTCCTCTCTAATTATTGCAAGTAATCCTCCACAAGGTCCATTCCACAACGATCATGCAACTGGATACAGATCCAATTTCTTTCCTCTCGTTTAATTAAACTTTTTATCTTAAAGTGAATTAATTCTAGGAACAGAGATCAAGTTCCATTAATCATTCTATATGTAGACAGGTGTGAAAATTACAGACCCATCAGTTTAATAACGCTCAGTTGCAGTATTTTAATACCAATTATTTACAGCAGAATGGAAAGTGAGTAAAAGCTCTGAGCCACGTAGGATCGCTTTCTCTTTTTTTTTTTTTTTTTTTTTTTTTTTTTTTTTTTTTTTTTTTTTATTATTACCGATTGAGAGATTGTTATATCTTTTAAAGCACTTTTGGTGTGTGATTGAGTCGTTTTGGCTCGTTCTTTAATAAAAAATATCGAGTAATTTCTATACCCTTTTTAGCCTGGGGTGAGAAGGTCACGTTGATTCGGTAAATAAAACAAGAGAGATCAGGAATCAGTTATCCACACGCTTGGGAGATTTTGACGAGAACCGGAATTTTGAAGTAGATCTTCAGTACTTTAAGAGATCTCCGATACCAGAAATGTACAGCCAGTTTTCACCTACTCTTCTGTGCCCATACTATCTTTTGTATTGCTTTATCACAAGAGAATCTTTCCTGGACTACCGCCTGTTAATAATATCCCTATTGGAAAACTTTCTAAGTCCTGTTGGAAGCTACAGCCATGGCTTCACATGTCTGAGGAAGGCGCACTACGATCAAATTTTCAAATGTTTGTTAAGCTTAAGGGACTTAACTGCGGGGTCATCAGTCCCTAAACTTACAAACTACTTATGAACTACCTTATACTAATGACGACATAAACATCCATGCTCGTGAGGGCATTCGAACCCCCGACGGTAGCGGCCGTGCAGACCACCTACGTATCGGACCACCATATTTTCTTTCACAAAGAGGACACTGCTGTGACGATTATCTTTTTGCCACTTCTCATAAATAACAATCACACTTCAAAAATCATTACTACTGTAGCATAATTATACAAACTAACTACGAGGATGTAGATATTAACTACTGAAAGATGAATCATAGACTTCTAATAAGAAACTTAATTCAAGAAAGATCAAACAACAATGAAACTACAAGTCGTGGTTGTATGTACCAAGGAGGTTAGAATACAGGGAGACGCCCTTACGCTGAAAAAGTGAAGCCTGCCTCCGCCATATTGCTAAATTTTGCAGAAGTATTGGTATTGTAGAGCTAATGTTTTATGTGACTTGAAACAGGGACAAAACTTCCGACGGTTTTCCCGTGATGTCCAACGTCTTAAAATAGTGCAAATTAGCCGTAAAAAAGTAAGTTTCCAAATGTAATATGATGTGTACTTATTACTATTTATTCAAAATTCAAAAATTTCACCAGTTACAATTTAACCGACGGCTATGGGGCTACGAATACGGCTGCGCCTTCTCTATTGCGGCGTGTCGTCAACACCAGCTAGAGAGAAGGCCGCGGCGCTCTCGTGTGACGTCAGGCAGAGTAGGTTGCGCGCGCATAGCTGACTGGGTAGCCGCTGGGGCACGGCCCACTATGCCGAAGCAGCGAGCCAGTTAGCTATGCGCGCGCAACCTACTCTGCCTGACGTCACACGAGAGCGCCGCGGCCTTCTCTCTAGGTGCTGGTGGTGTCGTCCGTTTTCAAAGAAAATAGTAAAATGTTCTTACTTCATTATTGTCTGCCATTTCGAGCTAACGTTTAATACGAGCATTGCTCTAGCTGAAATGTATTGTGACAGACGACAATAAATGTAAATATGGTATTTTGAAAGTCATTTTTGGATTTTTTATATTTATTTATTGTGTGTATTATTAATGGAAGAAGATGATTTTGATTTATTGCAAGTACTGAACTCCGTCAAGAGGACAATTGAATGGTTTATGGAATTTTAATATTGACTTATCTTCAGATGTGGCAGGCCCAAGTACGTTAACTGCTGGTACAAAACTTCAAGTTTAGCAGGCAGTGACCTACGATGTGACAGTTTAAAAAGATCGATATCAGTTTACGTTGCGTGTGATTGATTTTGAGAGTGAACATACAGTAACAGTTTAAAAATTAGTTCTCCTGCCCGCTCGTACAAGGACCTTAGATCTTATTTTATTTAACTGAAGAGAATATTTTTAATGGTGTTCAGTTATAACTTTTATTAAACTAGTATGGACTTGAATGGCAGTTTTATCATCGCCCTGTCCCCGTCCCATCGCAGCTGCCATCCTCAGATGCTCTTTCATAAAACTGGGCGTCATCTTCGTCACTGAAATGGAAATGTGCTCAAGTTACGAAGTGAAAGCATCTGAGGATGGTAGCCAGATTTCTGAAACTCGTAAAGAAATAAAATGAATTGTTTCAACATAAGCGGTCTTGGCAATCCGTAAGTTGTTCATATTTTGTATAAGTTGCTGGTGTTAGAGACTCAGCCCTTGGGCATTGGCCAAATACAATGTCTATACGCAACATTCTGAATAAGAAAGCTACTACAACATATGTAGTGAAAATTAAACGTCTTTACCGCTAGTCACATAATATATTGCTGTACCAGACGATGTAGCTCCATACTAACGTGTAAAGTGGAACAACGGCTGGTTGATTTTATGACCAGAAGTATAATAAAAATATATTAAAAAACAACAGCCATAACAGTAATAATTTTACTAACTGGCAAGCAGAATGTCTCTAGTGTCATCTTCAAGCCATCAAGTCATCCAAGAAGAAAATGTTATCTATTTGGCTGAATTAAACTGGATTCACAGCATCCATATGGACACGCGTGCAACATCCACATACAAGACAATAACTGGCAATCATCCATAATCATCCATCCATCCACTCACCTTTCCCCATGGGGAAAGTGGTTCTATGGTGCCATCTGCTGTCTTCTGGTTCTGTATATTCATATTCATCAGTCCTTCTGACACCAATTATAACTGTGAAGGAGCGTTTTTCTTTTTTGAGTCTACAGAGTTCAAATAAGTTCTTTTTCGCAATTTACGACCTCGGCTTGCGACTGCTGGTAGCAAAGGCGTTTCCCAGTACACAATGGCCGTCAGCTGCTGACTGCGAGTCTGGCTGATTCTCAAACTGTGTGGTTGGGATGGGAGCCAACTGTCACTGCACGGACATCAGGCTGCGTCCCAGGACTGCTGATAGGGCACAATGTGTCGAGGGCAGGCATATAACTGAATCCTGGTGTCGTACTGCGACGGTGGCAAAAAGCCACTCTGTCATGACAAACGCAGCAGCTGATGTCCCAGCCAGGGAGAAGCGTCTATGTCATAGGCACGATATTGACCATCACAGGTCATAATTTCTCAGCTGTTCGAATAGTGAAGGGTGGTTCTGGTGGACATAAATGCTGCTGCCGTTCGCTGTCGCTGTCGCGTCGCGGTGTTGGTCTATCACACCCAATCATTCACCTGAGAAAAAGGAGGCAAATACCAACTGTCGTAACTGAAATCACTCTACTTTTTGTGGCACTGGCTCAGCAACCGTAATAGATATTTTGGTAAAAAACAGTCTTGCTTACACAAAAGCGATGTTTCACTTATTTACACATTTTTGAAAATACGTTACACTTGGGACGATTTTGAGGCTAGAGACGCAGAAATTATTTGGCCTGTTGACCAATTAAAAAAGAAAACGAAAGTGTTCAAATATTTTTGGAATTTCACACATCAAGGGGGTGAAATATGGGATGAAAAGTATTTTGAAAAAATGTTGCTATTAAGGAAATTTTGTAATGTCTGTGGGAAAGAGATTTAAACAGATTGAATACCATATAGGAAGAACAAAGTTAGAACAGGTAGATAGTTTCAGTTTAGTCACCTAAAAACCAACAAGAAGAAGATAGTTTCAAGTACCTAGGATGTATTTTCTCACAGGACGGAAACATAGTGAAAGAACTTCAATCAAGGTGTAGCAAAGCTAATGCAGTGAGTGTTCAGCTAAGAACTACTCTTCTGCAAGAAGGAAGTCAGTACCAAGATTAAGTTATCAGTGCACCGCTCTTTCGACCAACTTTGTTGCATCAATGTTAGAATTGAATAGGGGATCATTGAGGAATTAGGGGGACTATGATCCAGGCGGAACGCTGAAAGGCATAATCAATGATAATGATACGTTCCAAAAATGGTAGAGCCAAGCTCGCTGGTGTATAATTTTATTTGGACGACCTGTTTAGATGGTCTCTGCCATCATCATCATCATCTGGTCCAAAAATTATTTTACACAGCCCTCATCTTGCAATGTCAGCAGTTGTATAAAATAATTTAAAGTGCGTAGGTGCAGTATGTCATTGTAGTAAAAGTTTACATATCACATATCACTATTTTATACAACCGTTGACATTACAAGATGACGGCTGTGTAAAACAATTTTTGGACCAGATGATGATGATGGCTGAGACCATCTAAACCGTTCGACAAATAAAACTATACACCAACGTGCTTCTCCCTACCATTTTTGGAACGTATGATAATATTGGATCGCCTCCTCATAATATAAACAAAGTCAACAATGATAATGATGTTGACGATGATTCCTTCTCCTACTACCGAATTCCATTCCCCCACCACAATTAGGTGCCGGCCGCGGTGGCCGAGGGGACTGAGGCGCTTCAGTCACGCTCTGCACGGTCACTACAGTCGGGGGTTCGAATCCCCCCTCGGGCATGGATATTTGTGCCGTCCTAGTTCGTAAGTAGTTCATAAGTACTTTGTAAGTTTACGGACTGATGACCCCGGTAGTTAAGTCCCATAAAAATAAAAAATAAAAAATAAAAAAAAAGAGAGACAATTAGGTTTTCCTCTCCCACTACACTAATTGAACTTCTCATACATTTCTCCGATCGCCTCGTCGATGGCAGAATTAGTGTCGATATAAAATTGTACGTCTGTAGTTTGTGTTGGCTACGTATCTGTCTTGATTACGATTATGCGATCACAGCGCTGCTCGTAGTAGTTTACCCGCATTCTTATTTTCTTATTCATTATTAGACCTAATCCTGTAATATTCCCAACTGATTTAGTATTTATAATCCTGTACTCGCCCGACCAGAAATCCTGTTCCTCTTTCCACCGACCTTCACTAATCCCCACTATATCTAACTTCAACCTACCCATTCTCCCTTTTCAATTATCTTGCCTCCCTAATGTTCTACGCTCCCATCCATAGAATGCTTATTATCTTTCTTGATGACCACATCCTTTTGAGTAGTCCCCATCTGGAGATCCGAATGGGGGACCATTTTACCTACGGAATATTTCCCCGAGAGGATCGTACATTCATACAATAGAGCTGTTTGTCCTCGGGAAAAGTAACGGCTTCAGTTACCCCTTGTTTTCAGCCGTTCTTCGTAACTGTATGGGAAATCCACATTATCTGGCATTCAAGGCCAGATCATCCAATCGTCCAGACTGTTGCCTCTGCAACTACTGGGCTGCTACTCCTCTTCAGCAAGCATACGTTAGTCTAGCCTCTCCACTGATACCACTCAATTGTGGTTGCACCTACGATACTGCTATCTGTATCGATGAGACACTCAACCCACCCCACCTCATGGTTTACGTTTGATCTGATTGATTACCTTTTATTACTTTATTGCGATATTACCCATCTCGGAAATGTCTGTGATTCATGGATTAAGTACTAAGTTTACTGAAATACCTCGTTAGGTACTTGTGTCACCTTTAAGAGTTTCTTATTTTATTTTTGTATGTCGGGGAAAACTCAATTTGTCTGCAGTAATTTGCTATCTACTTGATGATTGTTAGTCCCAGTTTAAATCAATTTACAAAAATGTTTGATTTATCGTGAATTTAATTTTGTGTTGGCCTTTTTCCTAAAGTCTCAGTTCACTTTATTAATTCCTATTAATTAAAATAAATGTTAGTTAACTCAAATGATGTTCATCTTGTGTGGTACTGTGCCTAGCCATTTCTTTCCCTTTGCTGTCCCGCGAGTGCTGCAGCGTCACAAAATTACAACGCCATGACGAATAGTGTAGCTGTATTGTATCAGTAGCGGAAAAATAATAACCGATAATCTTTTTCCCTTTCATAATTTTTTTGGGGTTGTCAGCAAGAAAAATAGTTTGAAATTGTGTATAAATTTGTTACAAGTCGCTGAGTGCTCTCGTTCGCAAATAGTGCATGAATGTAGTGTTAATATCACGCTCAGGTTCTTTATTCTCATTGATCATTATGTCATATCTCGTAGACTATGCGTCCTATGTGGCTTTACCACACGTTGATTGTTTCCTTATGTTAAAAAATAATAATTTTATTAATAAATGGAACAATGACGCCTGATGTGGCAGTTTTTCTCGAATTCCACTGTTTACGACGTAATATATTCTGAAGTACGGGTCGTAGGTGGTTCTTAACAGATTTTAATATAGTAAATAATGTGTGTCGCAGGTTTTGTACCAATCGTTCAAGTAGTTTAAATGTGAAACCCTCATTCACTGTGACGGAACATTCATTGAGAACAGCATTATAGTAGCTTTTTATTCCGAACGATGTGTCGCAAACTGCAGGGGCGATACTGAAACATGGATAATTAACCTCCCCACATTGACAGTTTGTAAATTTCACTGATCATCGACAATCCTAATCTGAAGTATTCTTTTACTGTAAATTGCGCAGTTCAAAACAGGGAAACGCAACTGTATTAACAGTGTAAAGAGAGCACTCCTAAGATTCAAAAGAAAAGAATTTCTACATTCACCATATAACTGCTATTTGAACGGATGATAAGTTTCTGTCTATTTTCAAAGTACACTTAGTGAAAAAAAAGTTGCATCATTCTCTTGTAGGCCTACAACGTCTTTCGTTACAAGGTAGTTTGTTGTGGAACGTGCGTCACTGGAAAACAAGCCGACAGGAAATTTCTGGATTCACGAAGTGGATCAGGGTCAGCATCTGAACAAATACTACCGCTAGCTAAGTTCGATCAATATTGCATCAGTTACTTTGCCTTAGAGGGCTTAGGTTAAGTAGCACATATATAAGGACACATTCTTTCATGCTGATAGTACTGTTTCAGTGCCCTTTCCATCTACTCCGCTTTTGTTGTATTCTAAATTGCTGTAATGCGTTATCCGAACATTTATTCAATTACATGAAATCTCTCGCCGGCCGCGGTGGCCAAGGGGACTCAGGCGCTCCAGTCACGGTCTGCACGGCCACTACGGTCGGGGGTTCGAATCCCCCCTCGGGCATGGATATTTGTGCCGTCTTAGTTCGTAAGTAGTTCATAAGTAGTTTGTAAGTCTACGGACTGATGACCCCGTAGTTAAGTCCCATAAGCTATACAAACATTTTTTAAATCTCTCCTTTTGTTGCCTGAGGAATAATGCTTTATGATAGTTTATATTATTATGTACTTACAGGATTATCTAAAAGAGCAAATCTTTGACACTGTTTGCATCTCTTAATTTCTGACACTTCATTTCACGATAGAAAATGTCACATTGTCGTTCACCAATATCTCTGATAGGAAATTAAATTATAGCATTCATATTTATGCTTGTTTTAAGAAATATTTTTATAACCCTTTTTAAAATAATTTGATATCATAAATCATTAAAAATGTATAACGACAAAACACAAATAAAACTGAAATTCTGGAGAACTGCTTAAACTTTTAAACCGCAAGTAGAAACTGCATCTAAATTCTAATCCTGCTATCTATCTCAACGAAAGACAGCTTAACATATTCAAAAGTATCTCTGGCGGTCTCAGCATTCACAACTGTCATTATTTCAAATAATTATTGTCACAGCGTCACTGCGATTTACTTGCTGCCATCTGAGAAACGTGTGGTACTGCGCAAAGTTTTATTTTTGACAATGTATATACACAGCTATTGTGTTTAACAATAAGTTTTATGGTGGGTAGGAGGTTAGTTTCATTGGAATATTTGTGCTACACTCGTTTGTATATAGTGCCCTTATTATTCTACGTTTCCTTGTTTTACAGAACTTCATAATGGAATAATACAGTTGGTTGTTATCTTGCAAACGTATCAGGGATCGAGACGTGACTGCACGATCCGTTACAGCCATGCGGATAAGATGCCTGTCATCTCGACTGCTAGTGATACGAGGCCGTCGGGATCCAGCACGGCGTTCCTTATTGCCCTCCTGAACCCACCGATTCCGTATTCTGCTACCAACGTGAGCAGCAATGTCGCGATACGATAAACCGCAATCGTGATAGGCTCCAATCCGACCGTCATCAAAGTCGGAAACGTGATGGTACGCATTTCTCCTCCTTATACGAGGCATCACAATAACGTTTCACTTGGCAGCGACGGTCAACTGCTGTTTGTGATGAGTAATCGGTTGGAAATTTTCCTCTTGTAAGCTCGTTGTAGGTGTCGCCATCGGCGCCATCCTTGTGAATGCTCTGAAAAGCTAATCATTTGCATAACGCAGCATCTTCTACCTGTCGGTGAAATTCCGCGTCTGTAGCATGCCATCTTCGTGGTGTAGCAATTTTAATGGCCAGGAGTGTAGTTTACTCTGTAGAAAAGTCGATGCAAGAGCAATACGAATTACAAAATGATTTACTCAATATAACTACGTAATGCAGAAGGTAGCATTTGGCCGCGAACAATTTAGTAAATTCTCCGCGTCAACAACTGTTTATCATTAACACTCGTTTGTACGGTAAAGAATACAAATTGAAAGTTTGTCAGCTGAACAGATACCTCGGGATTAGAAATATAAACAAATTAAAACACTGTTAGGTGAGGCTTCAGCTGTATATACGAGGGTGGGACCTTAAATAGTGGCAACTATTTATTCACAACCGATACAAAAGCGTTACATGTTTACATATGTTACTCTCCTTCAGAGTAATCACAATCATTGTGTATAACCCGTTGCCAGCGATGTGGAAGGCGTAGTATATCGTTAGCAAAGCATGTTTTGTTGATGTGCGAATGGAGCGGTCTACTGCCTGTCAAATCTCAGGAACAGTTCTGAAGCGAATGCCACGAAGTGGTTTCTTCATCTTCAAATCATCATCAAATCACACAATGACTTAAGTCCGGGTAGTATGGTGGATGGTACAGTACTTCCCGGTCCCATCGACCAAACAGAGCAGCCACAGCTTGCGCTGTATGGGCCCCGTGTTTTATCGTGAAAAGTGATGGGTGGATTGGGCAGAAAATTTTGCCGCTTCTTTCGCAAAGCTGGTCGAAGGTGACGCTTTACAACCTATGGCACATTCAATCCTGATCCAAGTCATTTGTTCCTTTTTCTAAAACATAGTGACGCCGTTACGTAACGCCGCTCGCTCACAAGTGACTGTTTTTCCCTCTATTGAACGCACGCCGGTGACGTGGGACAGTGGGACAGGCGAATCCATTTGCTCGGAGATAAGATAGGTATGTCAACAACTTGTGCTGTCAGCGACAATAGTAGATTCTATTGCACAATGTCTCCACAGCAGTGTTGGCACTATTTAAGTTCCATAGGGCTGGCAACCAGTTTCGATGACCATGTAACCATCTTCAAATCCTATATTTAAAAGGACAAATTTTATGGGCCATATGGATACACAGAAATACAGCAACATTGATAGCATAGTATAATGTATAACGTAAGTATAAAACATCTTTAGCTCCTACTTTTAAAAGCCGTAAGTTGTACAGAAATACAGTAATATAAAATGACCTAGTACAATGCAGGTATGTACCCTAATATTGTAACATTTGTTACAGGTAGGTACGGCTTGGGTATAAACAATTGGTAAAAGAAGAGAAATTCATGTTCTAATAGAATGCAATTTAAGTATGAGTGGTTATTAATGAATGGTTGGTAGAATTATTCTCACGAGATCCATACTGACATTTATTGCATGGTCAGGGATTTATAAAATGAATAGAACTTCGAAATCTATAATTACCAGACTTCTAAAAATGAAATTGTCCTCCAATGTTAAACACTTACGTATAGAAATTTAAGTTAGTGGTTTCCATCTGTGCAGTAACAATCCAGTGTATCAGAACAGTTAGTCATTTTCACAGCAAAACTGTAAGATTTACTGTGAAATTCCGCATACATTAGTATATGGATCATATCTCATGGAGTTACATTGTTATCGTTTTGATCATAATATAGCAAGAACGTTACAGAGCAGAACTAGTATTGTTATTTACTATTTCCAGCACGCTGGAGGATAGCTGAAAGAGAGCAGTCAAAGATGCACAGAAGAGTTTTAATTGTGGGTAACTGATTTCGGAAACGAAGTCCATTATCAAACCAACACTAAGTACTCTAGTACAGTATACACAACGCTGGCCATATGTTTATTTCGTGACTAACTAGTTGTATGTCACTCACTAAATAAGCATGTGGCTAGCGTTGTGTATACTGTAGTAGGGTACTTACTAGTGATTTGATAATGGACGTTATGTCCGAAACTAGTCACCCACATTTCCAGACGTGACAAAGTCGTTAATGAGGTATGCGCCCATATCAGTATTAATTGATAAACAGTGCTGTTAGGACGCTGTGTAAAATTATAGAGCCACAGATAGTGATGTGGTCATGCGTTTATTGACGCGTTTCGATAAAAATCATCTTTAGAATTTGTAAAGTTACAAACATCAGTAAGCCTGGTGTCTCAAAAAGAAGTGCATGGACAAAAGAGATACCAAAGTACATTACAAACACAAATATATTAAGTACATACCTTGGAAGGGGGTTTACATAGTAAAATTGTATGGCGTCAAGGCCCTGCTGAACAATACTAAAGTTTGCATCGTCAAAGTAAACGGTAGACGCCACCAGGTGGCTCTAGTGTAAATGACAAAGAAAAGAAAAATAGAAACTATATAAAACCAAATAGAAAGAATTAAAACCTAGTAATCCTATAAATATTTAAGTTTAAAATGGAGAGGACGGGACTATACAATACAACTGTATGCAGCTCTTATTGTTAAACTCACACACCTATGGTGGTGCCCCATGGCATGGCGAGGACAGAAAGGCGGGAGACCAGGACGTATTCAAATGGGAGTAAAATTGACAGATACTGTCAACTATTATAAAATACCACTATTTAACGGTTAACATTATAAAATCCCTACGTTATATTAGTAGGGTTACACATATATATCATAAAAGAAGCGGAGGTTAAAAGTAATAAAATATGACCAGGACGTAATCAATGGGAGTAAAATTGACGGATACTGTCAGCTATTATAAAATATCACAATTTAACAGTTGACATGATAAAATCCCTACGTTGCGTTCGTAGGGTTATACATATCTGTCATAAAACAAGTGGAGGTTAAAAGTAATAGAAACTGTACAATTCTCAAGAAGTTTTTTTATTTATTTATTTTTCCCCTCTCTTTCTCTTACACATAAGTCGTAAAACACCCGGCAGTTAAAATGAAAAATGACAGATGAAGTTATAAACAATTATAATGCAATGGAGTAAGGGAATATGACAGATGAAATATACACAATTGTCATAAAAGGGAGTAAGAGCGATTAAAATGCCTACGTTACATTCGTAGGCTCAGAAAGAAAGAAGGACTTAAAGGCTATGACAAACACTTGTCACAAAATAGAGTAACGAGTAACTAAATGCCTACGTTACACTAGTAGGCTTATAAAGGAAAGCATTTTCAAACTTAATTAAAATGTTAGAAATAAGCATCCACTGTCATAAAGAGGGATACATAAGACAAGTTGAAATAAGTATATTTTACAACCGCTATTTGTATCTGCCACATCTACCGGGCTTAGGATGTGAGCAAATCGTTAAAAGTGTTAAAGTACTACTGGCGTGTTGTCCCCGTTTGTTCATTAAATACTTTGTCTGGGTCTATTTTCCTGTGGGAGTGAATCACTACCTCTTCCAAAATGTCAAGGGTTCGGCCTTTAGGTTCAATCTGCAAAATTTCCATGTTGGTTGCCATGTCCGAAATGTTATGGTTCTCTTCCATGAGGTGGATTCCAAGGGCACTGTTGTTTCTATATGTTTGCTCCCTGAACCGGGTTGCAAAATCTCTGCCTGTCTAATCTTTATAGAAGTTCGCAAGAACCACAGTTAATTTTATAAACCCCTGGCATTTTAAACTTACTTTTTCTGCCATTCATGACATGGCGAAGCAATGTTCCTAGTTTGTTGCGTGTTTGGAAGCCGATCTTGACATTAGCCTTCCTGAACATGTTACCGATTTTTTTCCGAAAACGGACCATGAAATGACAGGGACGCAAACTTGGGTCGTTCCTCTTTTTGCAGAACAGCCCCAATGGTGTGGCCATTGTCTGTGATGGTGTTCAGGATATTCTCTCCCATTGCTCTAATAGTGTTCTCGTCATAACCATTTAAGAGAGCAACCTGCACAATGATTCTTATTTCTCTTTGCATGGCTTCGCGGTCGAGATTCAGTTTTTTCAGTTTCGTGAACATGGACAAAAAATATGCCCGTTTGTGAGCCTTCAGATGATTAGAATCCGCCTTAATAACTGAGTCTGTAGCGGTCGGTTTCCGATAAACGCCTACAACCAGTTTGGAATCCTCCCTCCTAATTGTCAAGTCTAAAAATTTTAAAACGGAAAGGTTTTCCATCTCAACTGTGAAACTTATGTTGGCGTGCATAGGGTAAGGTGGTACAAATTCGATATAGGTATAATTCTGATCAACATAAATTTTCGCGCCATTTGTCAGTCTCTTAGTGTCTCGTTGTGTGGCATTGTAGCGCAGCAGGTTTCTACAGCTCCTCCTGTCTTTTCCAAGAATATACCACTTCGTGCTAAGGAGAGATAAATTTTTTCACGTTAGGAGGTAAGTGAAGCTACTTAGTCTAACGAGCTCTTATAAATTTTCTATTTAAGGTAGACTATCTGCAGCAGATCGAGAAGTTCACTTATCTCACCAACACTTATCTTATTGTATTTAATAAGGTTCCTTTTTATAATAAGGGTTTACTTCGACCGGAACATTGGTGTACAAGTTCTTAATATCCAGGGACGCTAACCGTGTATTCTGAGGAAGAGCAAGCCCTGTAACGGTCGATGCCATATCATAACTGTTTTTCAGCGTATATTATTGTGAAAAAGTGAAAGTCTCTTTTAAACTTCTGTTAAGAAATCTATTGAGAAGAGCGTTCGGACCGTATCAGCTTGAAATTTATTTAGGGGGTTCTTTCTGACTTCAACAATCCCATTGTCATCAAAAAATTTTAGTGATTTGGAAACGTATTCCTCGTCAGGTATTAAAACGGTAACATTGCCTTTATCTGCCCCAGTTACTAAAACGATGTTGTCATGCAACTTAAAATTAAGGCGGTTAGCAGTCCCAGCTAGAGAGTTACTAACATAAGACACTTTCTCTGCATTTTTCAAAATCTTAGGCGTGCTGACCGTGATGTGTGACTGGTTAAACTGAAAATCAAATGTTTGTAGAGTCTATGGGACTTAACTACGGGGTCATCAGTCCCTAAACTTACAAACTACTTACAACTAAGGACGGCACAAATATCCATGCCCGAGGGGGGATTCGAACCCCCGCCCGTAGTGGCCGCGTCTCCTCGGCCACCGCGGCCGGCGGTTAAACTGAGATAGTTTGGTTAGTTCACATGCAGTTTTTACCTCCGAGAATATCAGAGATTTGGGTGCGAAACAAACAATACTTGGCAGAACCACTAACGCACATTATTAAATTGGCGCCACCGAATACAGTATTATTAGTCTCCCTGTCACTTTAAACAACGTATAAACAATTATAGTGTGCTAGAAAAAGATACGGTAAACAAACCAGAACATACATCTATATTTACCGATCTCGTTTGTGACTTGGCATCTATGCTATACTATGTACAAAAAGAAATTATATCCCATCGAACACATAAAATGTACAAAAACGCAAGTCTAGTGACTTATTCCTTCCATCAGTCATGAGATGGAGTTAGTGTTCAATGTTCATTAAACCACCTATTCAACACCTTGTCACGATTTTTTTTTTATGTAATTAGTTATCTACCAACATCTGTAGTGACTAGGGCCTATATCGAAATTTTACATCTTTATTTAGATAATAAATATAATGACTTGGCAATCACTCCATAATATAATGACATCAGAATACGTATAATTATCAGGCACATCGACATACAAAAGTAATTTATATTCGACTATGTGACCAAACGTAATCAGATAGGAATGTAATTCCTAACATATGCTAAAAGTTTTTTAAATATTAGTTTACGTTGCCATGCGTCTGCCAAATCATTATATTTACTATAGAAATAAAGATGTATAATTTTGATATATACTGGTAGATAACTAATTAGATAAAAAAATATGACAAGGTTTTGAATAGTTGGTTCCATGAACATTAAGATAACCGACTTGGTTTCCCATGAGATCTCACGACTTTTTATGGTGGTGGTAATTGGTCGCGATAGGATTTAAATTTCTGGAAGCAACAGACGAGTTTCACGATCAAAACAAAGGAATCTTCTTCCCGATACGAAAGTGAGAGTTGTGCGACTAATACCGCGGCGGAGCTGCCGAGCGCATTGAGGCGCTATGCTACGAAGCGCGAGACCGTTTCCCGTCGAGGGGTTCGAATCCCCCCTCGGGCATGGAAGTTTTTGCCGTCTTTAGTATAAGCTAGTTCGTAAGTAGTTTGTAGAAATGAGCGTATGGATTTCTTGGCCGGGAGATCCCTTGCGGGATTGTTCGGCCGCCTTAGTGTAAGTATTTTTATTTGACGCCGCGTGGGCGACTTACATGCCAATGATAATGAGATGATGATGATGATTAGTACAACACACAACACTCAGTCCCCTGCCGGGAATCGAACCCGGGCCTCCTGCGTAATAGTCAGCGACGTTACCGCTGAGCTACGGAGGCGGACATAAGTAGTTTGTAAGTTTAGGGACTGATGACCCCGCAGTTAAGTCCCATAAGCTTACAGACATTTGAACATTGTGCGATTACATCTGCATGGGATACTCTGCAAATCACATTTAAGTGCCTGGCAGAGGGTTCATCGAACCACCATTATACTATTTATCTCCCATTCCATTCTCGAATAGCGCGCGGGAAGAAAGGACATTTGTATCTCACCGTTAAGGCTCTGATTTCTCGTATTTTATTCTGATGTACATTTCTACCTATGTAAGTGGGAGTCAACAATATATTTTCGCATTCGGAGGAGAATGTTGACGCTTGGAGTTTCGTAAGTAGCCCACGCCCGTAGCGATAGGCACCATTGTTGTAATGATTCCCATCCCAGATCCTGTGTCATTTCCGTAACGCTGTCTCCCCTGTATCGTGACAATACGAAATGAGCTGCCCTTCTTTGGACTCTTTCGATGTCCTCCGTCAAACCCACCTGATGAGGATCGCACACTGGGCAGCAATACTCCAAAAATGGAAGGACAAGCGTGGTGTATGCAGTTTCTTTTGTAGTTCTGTTGCATCTTTTAAGGGTTCTGCCAATAAAACGCAGTCTCTGGTTCGCCTTTCCCACGACGTTATCTACTTGTTCTTTCCAATTTAAGTAATAGTAATTCCTAGGTATTTTGTTGAGTTTACGGCCTTCTCTTTTGATTGATTTATCTTGTAAACAAAGTTTAACGGATTTCTTTTCTTACTCATGTGGACGACTTCACACTTCTCGTTATTTAGAGTCAATTGCCAATTTTTACACCATTGTGTTATCTTATTTACATCGTTCTTCAGTTGGTTTTGATGTTCAGATGATTTTTACTAATGTTGGACCTCACGAAGAGATGTTCCTGAGGCAAAATATACCAGGAAATCAGGACGAAAACATTAGGAATATTTATTCAATTTCGTTTACTCTTACTTTCCTCATTTCTTCAAATAACTACTGATGCTGATTTTCGTCTTCTCCTTTTGCCAGAAATACATAGAAAGAATGTTCAAATGTTTTAAATCTGAGGGACTTCTATGCCACTGTTATCACTCCCTAGGCTTACGAAGTACCTAGAGGACTCGAATCTCCGACGGCGAGTAATCGTGCGCTGAGGATCAAGGCGTCTTAGACCACTTGTACATGTATACCTGAGGCCGATATGGATTATTATTATTATTATTATTATTATTATTATTATTATTTTCTACAAAGTTGAAATAAAATCTTGCAGACGGATGCACGTAGAAGTAATCAAGATGTATATTACGTTGAAGATAGGAATTACTAACAGTGGCGGAAATTCTGATCCGTCATTTAAAAAACAAATAAATAAAGAGCGCGACCTGCGACAGGATGAATTTTCCGGAGCTCTTGAATTGTTGTTCAGTCTCTTAACCACTTGCAGATTCTCTCTCTCTCTCTCTCTTTCTTCGCCCTTTTTCCGCACAAGCAGAGTCGACTTTGTTATTGCAGATTTGGCATGTTAGTATTCACGGGGTGGCCGGATGCCCTTCCTGCCGCCACACCCTGACCCCTGGGAGGAAATGTGTACCCCAAATGTCTGTGTATAGTGTTAGAAGTGTGAAAGTGTAAAGTGTTATTAAATATTTGAGAATCTTGTAGCTGAGGCGGGACTTGGGGACCAGCCCGGTGTTCACCTTGGGGGATGTGGAAACCGCCTAAAAACCACACCCAGGCTGGCCGGCACTCCGACCCCCTTCGTTATTCCGCCGGGCGGATTCGAACCGGGGCCGGTACGCCTCCCCGTCTCGGATTTTTTTTTCGTTGACCACGTTTTTTCAGTTACCATTCTTTTTTTATTTATCTTTTTTTAAAATTATTTATATATAGATGGTTTTCTTCACTGGTCGCCTCGACCATTTTTCAAATTTATCTTTATTGAAACAAATTAATGGAAAAGGAAAAAGGAGAAAGAATACAATATAATCAAAATGAAGGAGCCCTTCAAGCATAAACAAAAGATTATCTGTCACTTCTTTGTAATGAAATTAATGACTCCGTCGGACCAGCACGTCCTCACAAGACTGGCGATCGCTGTGATTAGCCGCACGAGAATAAAAACCGCACGGCTGCGATACATCAGTATATCATCCACACACGTCTTCTCGAAATTATTTGAGGATTACCGGTGTAATGATCAATCGTAAACTGGTATTAGGGAACGTAAGTCAGCTTCTCCCTGCATGGATGGTCCAGCTGCGAGGGGGGTCGCGGAATGCACTCTGGAGGAAGTTCGAAAAGTATTTCTGGTACTTCGGGTTCTTGACAACTGCGCAGTGTCGTTCATTGATGTATTGCCAGAAATCGAGAACTGATTTATCACCATTTCCAAACAGATAGTTGACAGCGAGTCCACTAATCCATATCGCTGTGTGGGTCTTCGCTCGTGGGAAACAGTCCTTATCGGGGAAGAGGAGCATTTCGGCAGCGATATTATCAGGGGTTGTTCGTGTAAAGAAGGCCAACATCTGGCGGACCAAAATCCAAACTTTGTCTGCCTCGCCGCAGACAAGTCGATGGCCGTCGTCGTCTTGCACGCCACACGTGGCACATAGTGGCGATGCTGCTAGGTGGATCCTGTGGAGGCGCGTCTGGCAGATCTGCTTCCCATTGACTGTGAGGTACCAGCTGGACTGGACATCTGATGTAAGCGTAGGATCATGCACTGCTCGCCACACTGCTGTCCATCGAACATGCGGATGTTTGTGTTCAATCGCATTCGGCGGAAGTCTCGATTGCATCGCTGAATACACCAGCCGAGCCATCGACATACGTGGACGGGTAAGCGTGGTTCGAAGATAACTGTATTCGAGGAAGAGGTATCTCAAGTAGAAAAAGGGCGCTGGAATGGCGGTCACCTGCACTGGTGCGATTAGCGAGCTTGGGGCAAGGGCCCTCATTAGTAGGCTGGAAAGGCAAGCCGGAGTACGTCGCCACATCTTGATATGCGTGCTTACAAAGAGGGCCGTCGCTCGATGCGGTACATGACAGAGTTTAAGGCTTCCTTTGCTCCTTGGGAGGGTAAGGGATTCATAACTGACCTTGAATAACATACCGTGACTCACAAACGAGCCCAATGCCGCCAACATGCGCTTGGCCATCGTCTAAGGTATGGGGAACGTCTGTGCCTCGTGTGGGATACGGGATGCTACATCTCGGAAAGCAGTGCGTTATGCCTAGTTTACATGACGATCGAAAGTTCACAAGAAAGATCACTGTCTGCTGCAGCGCTCCAAGCGTACTAACTGGGCACTAATGACGTGCGATCATACAGGCTTGGTTGCGTTAATACGATAAACTCCGTCTGATAACCACTAACAGCAGCGCCTGTGCGAAAATACGGGCTTATTACTGTTTGTATACGTGGATTGTTCACGTTTGTGGGTATGTCATAGCTGATAATATTCGACTTTAGGAGCTTACACTGTCGGCGGTTGCAGGAGCTGTGGCAATGTTTGTTAGAACACTGCAGAGAAGAAGAAATAGAAGTTGGATGTGTCCTTGGTTGAGAGGAACAGACGAAGAATGACATGTGTACTGCATGCAGATAATGAAGTAACTCATACCAGAGGACCTGAAAGAATTCAGACTTTTCTTTAAGTATATTAAGTGATGAGTGTTTTACCAAGTTGCCTTAGTTCGTCCAAGGACAAAAATACAGCGATGGGAGAGAGAGAGAGAGAGAGAGAGAGAGAGAGAGAGAGAGAGAGAGAGAGACAGAGAGAGACAGAGAGAATTTCGCCAAGATGAAGGTACGAAATACTTTTCACACTTGAGTTACATTTTCAGCTTTGTTAAATCTATGCGTCAGTTACTTCCTGTAATTGTTAGTTTGTGCATATTCGCTATAACATTGCAGTTTCTCGTGACAGGGGAATCATTTGGAAGCCTAGCGTTTGCACAAAGAATTTCTTTACCGACTGTTACAAATATTGCTGTTGAAGTCTGCACAGCAATTTCAATTTCCGATCCATAATGGGACCTCAGTCAACTAAATTTTGCTTTGGTTTTAGCATCACACTTTAGAGATTAGGTGCAACTGACTTTCTAACATACTAAAAATTACAGAATTTTAAAAATATGAAGTTAATCAACAGGTCGTATTCAAAATTCATTTAAATCTACACTTTTCTTGAGGTTTGATTCCATTTCTTGGAGGTGCTTCACGACCACACAATGATGAACACACCAGATGTATTTCGCAGCATTGGCCGTTAATGTTTTATTTAAAAATAAAAAAAAAATAAAAATAAAAAAATAAAAGAAAAAAAAAACAGATCGATTTCAATCACATAATGATCATCTTCAGTGTCCTTCAAACTATAGAACAAGATCAAAGATCAGTATGGAATTACAAACAAATACTGATCTTTGATCTTGTTCTATAGTTTGAAGGACACTGAAGATTATCATTATGTGATTGAAATCGATCTGGTTTTTTTTTTTTTTTTTTTTTTTTTTTTTTTTTTTTTTTTTTTTTTTTTTTTTTTTTTTAAATAAAACATTAACGGCCAATGCTGCGAAATACATCTGGTGTGTTCTACACTTTTCTGTTATTTTTTCCATAAAGAAGTCATTTAACCTTCTTACAATAGAGGGGATTTTGTGCAGTGACCCTGTATGCCTCAATCGAAAGCGCAATATCACTCCAACAAAGCAAGCAGTTTCGGTAAGGACGCGGTTATTTCCACACACAAACAACAAAACCAAACAAATTCACTTCTGCGCATGCGCACCCACTTCGCTACTAGCAAATTTAGGACCTGTCCTAAAGCGTACTAGCTAGTACGAAACGCCGTCTGCACCCACGAAATGCTAGCAGTTTCGCGTTTACGTCGCTAGATGGCGCGCGACGTGATCTGTTCATTACTAGCGCGATCGTAGTGTAAACTGGGCGTTAGACCACACGGCTAACTGAGCGGGTTCTCAACCACTTGCAGATGCCAAACATTAATTCCCGAGGAGGCGCGTCCGCGAACACGCTAGGAATGGAAGGTGGGCGGCGTTAAGGCGATTACGTTGCGGGGCAGGCGGCGGCCCTGGGCGCGAGAGGGCGGCGCGTGACGTCAGCAGGGAGGGCCGGCGGCGCCAAGTGCGCAGAGGCGCCGCGCCGGCCAAGGCCGCAGCTTCCCGCGCCCGCCGCCAAGCGCCGCGGCGCCACCGACGCCCTTGTTTACCGCGGCAGCGGCACGTGCCTATCGGCCGACGCCCACTCGCCATACGGCCCCGCATCCGCAAGCGTCTGCCTTCGCTTAAAAGACGTCAGCGCTAATGGCACACGCGACGTCGTGATCCTGCACAATAAAAGCCGATTTTCGTGTCCCCTACATTGGTTGCAAGTGGCGACTTACGGGAGCAACGAAAATGTCTGTTTCAATACCTAGGCGTCAATACTGCCCGAATTTAAAAATTTAAAACTCTATAATAATTTTCACATCAAGAGATAGAATCTAAACCCTAGCTTAGTAACATCCGTCAAAATGTCGGCTACGTCCACATTGTCAGTGAGCTGTGACGTTGTGAGAAAGTATTGTGCGCTGCCCTTCTATGCCATCCTTTCCCTAATCAGTCGCCGGGCCGGCCGCGGTGGCCGAAGGGACTGAGGCGCTCCAGTCACGGTATGCACGGCCACTATGATCGGGGGTTCGAATCCCCCCTCGGGCATGGATATTTGTGCCGTCCTTAGTCTTAGTTACCTGATAAGTAGTTTGTAAGTTTAGGGACTGATGATCCCGTAGTTAAGTCCCATAAGCTATACAAACATTTGAACATTTCAGTCGCCGGTCGCAGTGGCCGAGCGATCTGCGGCGCGCCAGTCACAGTCTGCACGGCCGCTACGGTCGGGAATTCTAATCCTCCCTCAGGCATGGGTGTTTGTGTTGCCCTTGTAGTAAGTTAGTTTATGTTAGTCAAGTAATTAGTGTGTAAGTCTAGCGACTGATAACCACGAAGTTCAGTCGCATAAGACCTCACACACACACTCCTACTCAGTCTGTGTCTGGCAGTGGTGCCCGTTGCTTGTTGTCTCTTCCTCGAGTGTCGCAGCTGAACGGTAAGTGACAGTCCATCCTACAAATAGGGGAATGGTGCTATCCGACGTAATTTTGTACCCGTCATTTCGTCGGCTGTTAGCAACATGTATATGTAAGCGTTTCTTCACCATCTTACCCGTTTGTCCGTCGTTTTCTGTACATGAGCAGCGTAGTAACAGGACTATCTGTCGGAAAATGTATTATATATTCCTGTGTGTATGCCTTAGATCTGTCTCTGCCAAAAACAAAAAAATCAGGGCAACAGCCGCTCATAAGAGCATCGTGTCACTTCGCATCTATTGCCACTGTTAGTCGATATGTTTCCTAGCATTAATTCAAGCAAAATACAAATTTAGTACATACTCCACGTAAAATAGCCCCCCCCCCCCCTTCATGGCTGACTTCTTTGTTTCGTTTTCAGCCAAATGGTTGGAAATGGGGAGCCGCAGATCGTGACCTACAAATTCCGCCTAAAGATGTTGACAGAATCGCTCTGATGCCGGCATATCATGAAGAGGACATTACTGATAGTGATGATTCGTATGAAACCGAAGATGACACATATCCGTTGATGAAGACGAAAACATCAGTTCAGGGCAGGCAGTAGTAAATGCTATTATGCACTCCACGCTACGCCCTCAACTGAGAAACGAAAAAGCTCTGCAAATAAAATAACTAAAAAAAAAAAAAACTAAACACACTAACCCTAAGAAAAGGAGAAGACTAGAAGAACCCCACCCGCGCGGTGAGCACGCTACAAAAATCTGTCTGTATACCGACTGTTGTAAAGAATTCTTTTGATTCATGTACTTTCCATCTGTATGTCTTGTTTGTTACTTCTACCCGTCTTACATATTATTTGAATTATAAATAGGCATACTTTGACTATTAGTGTTTTCAGATTGTTATTTTATCTGATTGTTGTCTTTTGATTTGAAAAAAAAAGTGGAGACTATACATCAAAGTAATAAGGCTAAAGGTAGCATATAATAAATAGTTATTGGTGCTGCAAGGATTCTAGTAATACACTCTGTGAGATAGGAGTAACGGTATGTTAAACGGAAGCGAATAATAAGCATGCGGATTATATTAATTTGTTTGATGAAACAGAAATACGTGATTTCGTATTTGTTAAAATAGTTTTTCGTAAGTTCTACATCTACATACATACTCCGCAATTCAAGGTGCGTGGTGGAGGGTACACTGCACCACTACTAGTCATTTCCTTTCCTATTCCACTCCCAAAGGGAACGAGGAAAAAAGAGAATGCCTATATGCCTCCGTACGAGCCCTAATTTCTCTTATCTTGTCCTTGTGATCTTTACGCGAAATGTAAGTAGGCGGCAGCAAGATCGTTCTACACTCAGCTTCAAATTCCGGCCCTCTAAAATTACTCAACAGAAATTCACGAAAAGAACGTCGTCTTTTTTTCCAGCGATCCCCAATTGAGTTGCCGGAGCATTTCCGTGACACTCGCGCATTGGTCGAACCTACCGGTAACAAATATAGCTGCTCGCCTCTGAACCGCATCTATGTCTTCCTTTAAACTGATCGGCTGCGGGTCCCAAACACTTGAGCAACACTCAAGACGTGGTCGTACAAGCGTTTTATACGCGCTCTCCTTTACAGGTGAAGCACATCTTCCCAAAATTCTCCCAATGTACCGAAGTCGGCTGTCCGCCTTACTCACTACTGTCCTTACATGCTCGTTCCATTTCATATCGCTCTACAATGTTACGCCTAGATATTTGAACAACGCGACAGCATCAAGAACCTCACTACTCATGCGCATCACCTTACATTTTTCTACATTGAGAGCTAGCTGCCATTCGCACCAACTAGAAATTTTGTCTAAGTCATCCTGTATGCTATTACAGTCAGTTACAGACGACACCCTCCCATACACCACAGCATCATCAGCAAACAGCCGCAAATTACAAGTTACTCTGTCCATCAGATCATTTATATAGATAGAAAATAATAGCGGTCCTATCACACTCCCCTGGGGCACGCCTGACGATACACTCGTCTCTGATGAACACGCGCCGTCGAGAACAACGTACTGCGTTCTATTACTTAGGAAGTCTTCCAGGCAGTCACAAATCTGTGAACCTATTCCATAAGCTCGTATCTTCGTTAGCAGTCTGCAGTGTGGCAGTCTGGCGACTTACAGGAGCAACGAAAATGTCTGTTTCAATCCCTAGGCGTCAATACTGCCCGAATTTAAAACTTAAAACGCTATCATAATTTTCACATCGAGAGATAGGATCTTAATGCTGAAGCGATAGCTCCTTACTTAACAGCCATATACAACCGCCCTCTCAAAGAAGGATCTGTACCGAAAGATTGGAAAGTTGCACATGTCACACCTATATTCAAGAAAGGCAG
Organism: Locusta migratoria; assembly: GCA_026315105.1. Taxonomy (NCBI): domain Eukaryota; kingdom Metazoa; phylum Arthropoda; class Insecta; order Orthoptera; family Acrididae; genus Locusta; species Locusta migratoria. Next base: position 467,833,572 of record CM048745.1, on the reverse strand, counting down.
TAAGAGTAACACACTAAACTACAGACCTATTTCATTGAAGTCAATTTGCAGCAGCAGGGTTTTGTAACATATCCTGTATTCAAATATTATGAATTATCTCGAACAGAATGATCTAGTGACCCAAGGTCAACACGGATTTAGAAAATATCGTTCATGCGAAACACAACTAGCTCTTTATTCACACGAAGTGATGGGTACTGTCGACAAGGGTTCGCAAATCGATTCCGTATATCTTGATTTCCGGAAAGCTTTTGACACCGTACTTCACAAAAGGCTTTTAACCAAATTGCGTGGTTATGGTTTATCGCCCCAAATTTGCGAATGGATAGGGGATTTCTTGTCAGAGAGGACACAGTTCGTAGTAATCGATGGTAAGGCATCGACTAAAACAGAGGTGATATCGGGCGTTCCACAGGTAGTGTCATTGGTCCTCTGCTGTTCCTTATTTACATAAACGATTTGGGAGAAAATCTAAGTAGCTCTCTTAGGTTTTTTGCAGACGACGCCGTCATTTACCGTCTAGTAAAATCATCTCAAGATCAAAACCAACTGCAGAACGATCTAAATAAGATATCACTATGGTGTAAAAATTGGCATTGGACTCTAATAATGAGAAGTGTGAAGTCGTCCACATGAGTACGAAAAGAAATCCGTTAAACTTTGTTTACAAGATAAATCAGTCAAAAGTGAAGGCTGTAAACTCCACAAAATACCTAAGAATGACTATTACTTCAGACTTAAATTGGAAAGAACACGTAGATAATATAGTGGGAAAGGCGAACCAGGCGTTTCATTGCTAGAACCCTTAAAAGATGCAACCGAACTACAAAAGAAACTGCATACACTACGCTTGTCCGTCCATTTTTGGAGTATTGCAGCCCAGTGTGGGATCCTTATCAGGTGGGTTTTACGGAGGATATCGAAAGAGTCCAAAGAAGGACAGCACGTTTCGTATTGTCACGATACAGGGGAGACAGCGTTACGGAAATGATACAGGATCTGGGATGGGAATCATTACAACAACGGCGCTTATCGCTGCGGCGTGGGCTACTTGCGAAATTCCAATCGCCAACATTCTCCTTCGAATGCTAAAATATATTGTTGAATCCCACTTACATAGGTAGAAATGATCATCAGAATAAAATATGAGAAATCAGAGCTCGAACAGAGAGATTCAGGTGTTCTTTCTTCCCGCTTGCTATTCGAGAATGGCATGCGAGATAAATAGTATAATGGTGGTTCTATGAACCCTCTGCCAGGCACTTAAATATGATTTGTAGAGTATCCTATGTAGATGCAGATGTAGAACCCTAGCTTAGTAACATCCGTCAATATGTCGGCCACGTCCACATTGTCAGTCACCCTATGGCCGCAGCAGCGCCATCTACAACATAATACCGCGAATATAAATGAGTAGACGACATTCATGGGTAGTTCAACCTGTACTTTTCTTTCAACAGGTCTGTAGTATGTTCGTTTGATGTAAATTTTTCTAGAGATTCTAACACAGTTCATTCCCTCTAATTATTAACTTACCGACATTATCTTTCAAACATCCTGGCAGATTAAAATTGTGTGCCGGAACCGGGACTCGAACCTGGGACCTTTGCCTTTCGCGGGCAAGCGCACTACCGACTGTGCTATCCCGACACGACTCACGATGCCGCCTCACAACTTTATTTCCGCCAGTACCTTGCCTCCTACTTTCCAAACTTCACAGAAGCTCTCCTGCAAACCTTGCAAGACTAGCACTCCTGGAAGAAAGGATATGGCTTAGCCACAGCCTAACGGATGTTTCCAGAATGAAATTTTCACTGTGCAGCGGAGTGTGCGCTGATATGAAACTTTCTGACATTATCATTGTCCCACATGTAGAAGGATTTTACATTGACGACCGCTGCGTGTCTTGTCGTAGGTAATTGAAAAAGTACGTATTTTTGTCCACTTTACTGTGTAATGTTTCGAAACGTATGATAAATCGTATCTCACGGATTTCAGCGCTATCTACCACGAATGTAAAATAGTTTGTCGAGAAGACACTAGGTATTTTTGATGAGGAATCCGAATATGCAATAAAAATGGGGATCATATTTAAGATTTCAACGTTCTCCCCCGATCGCCGCTGGGGGGGGGGGGTTGGGGGGGGGGGGGTTTGAGGATTGATTTCAGGACAGGTCCAGACAGGTTCGTATCTGGGACATTTTTGGGTACGATGGGTTTTTCAACTTATTTCGATTTCTCAGGTTAAATGGGACACCATGTATATTGACATCCTTATCGCTGTTTATTGGAGTAGTCTTTGTCGTCATGACTCTCCAGAACCGGAGTTTACTTACGTACAGCTGCTTCAGGGATTTTATATTTTGAGGCAAACCTACATTTCTAGCTTTTGTAGATTTGAAAAAAAAAGCTTTTGACAATGTTGATTGGAATAGACTCTTTCAAATTCTGAAATCAGCAGGAGTTAAATATAGGAAACGGAGGACTATTAACAACTTATAAAAAATAAACAAAAAAAAAAACAAAAAAAAACAAGAAAGCAGTTATCAGTGTTGAAGGGCATGAAAGGGATGCAGAGGTTGGAAAGGGAGTAAGACAGGGTTGTAGCAATTCAATTTGTACATTGAGCAGGCTATAAAGGAAAGCAAGGAGATATTTGGAGAAGGAATTAAAGTTCAGAGTGAAGAAATAAAAACGTTGCGTTTTGCCGATGTAATTTTGTCAGAGACAGCAAAGGACCAGGAAGAGCAGTTGAACGGGATGGACAGTGTGTTGGAAGGTGAATACAAGATGAATATTAAAAAATGTTCAAATGTTTGTAGAGTCTATGGGACTTAACTACGGGGTCATCAGTCCCTAAACTTACAAACTACTTATGAACTACTTACAACTAAGGACGGCACAAATATCCATGCCCGAGGGGGGATTCGAACCCCCGACCGTAGTGGCCGTGCAGGCCGTGACTGGAGCGCCTCAGTCTCCTCGGCCACCGCATGAATATTAACAAGAGCAAAACAAGGTAATCGAGTGCAGTCTAAGAAAATCAGGCGTTTCTGAAGGAACTGGATTAGGTAACGAAACAATAAAGGTGGTAGAGGCGTTTTGTCACTTGGGCAGTAAAATAATACACGATGGTAACAGTACAGACGATATAAAACGCAGAATGGCAATGGGAAGAAAAGCGTTTTTGAAAAAGAGAAATTTGTTAAGATCAAATATTAATTTAAGCGTAAGGACGTACTTTCTGAAGGCATTTTATGGAGTGTTGCATGGGAGTGAAGCATGGACGATAAACGCTGCGGACAGGAAGAGTATAGAGGCTTTTCAAATGTGCTGTTACAAAAGAATGCTGAAGATTAGGTGGGTGGATCACATAACTAATAAGGAGGTACTGAACAAAATTGGGGAGAAAAGGAACTTCTGGCACACCTTACCAAAAGGATGGATCGATTGGTAGAATACATTCTTAGACATCAAGGAATCGTAAATTTAGCATTGGAGGGGCGTGTGTGGTAAAAATTTCAGAGGGAGACCAAGAGATGAATACAGTAAGTATATTCAAATGGATGTAGGTTACCGTTCTTATGAGGAAGAGGCTTGCTCAGAATAGAGTAGGGTGGAGAGCTGCATCAAACCAGTCTCCGGACTGTAGGCAACAACAACAACTACTTTCTCTTATATTGGGAAATCGGGTTCGTGTCAAATCGTTAATTTCCTTGCTCTGCTCGGACACTCCTAAACCGAGCATCTCAGTCCAGAGATATTGAAATCATTTCACCATGTGCACACGCAAGTTAAAAAAAAAAACATTCAGTTAACATAATGTCACAAACTTGACGCCGACGTCCTCTGTCTGATGTGCTGTAAAACATTAGGAGATAGCTGTTCATGTTTGCTTTCTGTTCTTAATTTGTATCGTCTGTACGCAACAGCAATTTCCAATTCTAAATATTTCCGTTGTTAGTGCCTAACGTATCTCTGATCTCAAATGCATTTTTGATGCAGTTATACGACACATCTGACAATGTTAATGTGACTTTTTTATACGTATTAGTCACACAAGCACATTAAATATTTAATACATAAATCAGTTGTTGTTGTTGTTGTTGTGATCTTCAGTCTGCAGACTGGTTCGTTGCAGCTCTCCACGCTACCCTGTCCTGTGCAAGTCTCTTCATCTGAGAATACGTTCGGCAACCTACATCCTTTTGAATCTGCTTACTATATACGTCCCTCGGGCTCCCTCTACGATTTTTACCCCACACGCTTCCTTCTAATGCTAAGTTGACAATTCCTTGATGCCTCAGAATGTGTCCAACCAATCTATCCCTTCTCTTAGTCAGGATATGCCACAAACTCCTTTTCTCCCCGATTCATTAGTTACGTGATCTACCCATCTAATTTTCATCATTCGTCTGTAGCACCACATTTCAAAAGCTTCTATCATCTTTTTATCTGAACTCCTAATCGTCCACGTTTCAGTCCCATACAATGCTACACTCCAGACAAATGCTTTCAGAAAGGACTTCCTTACATTTAAATTAATATTGGATGTTAACAAGTCTGCTTCTTTAGATACACTTTTCTTCCCATAGCCATTCTGCCTTTTATAACTTCTTTACTTCTGCCATCAGAAGTTATCTTGCTACCCAAATAACAAAATTCATCTACTACATTTATTGTCTCATTACCTAATCTAATTCCTTCAGCATCACCTGATTTTCTGACATTGCATTCCATTACCTTCGTTTTACTTTTTTTAATGTTCATCTTATATCTTCCTTTCAAGACACTGTCCATCCCACTCAAATGCTTTTCTAGATCTTTTGCGGTCTCTGACAGAATTATTGTGTCATCGGCAAACCGCAATGTTTTTATTTCTTCTACCTGAACTTTAATCCCCTCTAAGAATTTCTCCTTCCATTCCTTCACTGCCTGGTCAATGTACAGATTGAACAACATTGGGGAAAGGCTACAACCCTGTCTTACTCCCTTCCCAATTTATGCGTCCCTTTCTTGCCCTTCGACTCTAATAACCGCTGTCTGGTTTTTGTATAGGTTGAATATAACTCTTCGCTCCCTATATTTTTCCCCTGACACTTTCAGAATTTGGAAGAGTGTTTTCCAGTCGACATTGTCAAAAGCTTTCTCCAAATCAACAAACGCTAAAAACGTAGGTTTCCCTTTCCTTAGCGTATCTTCTAAGATAAGTCGTAATATGTGTATTGCCTTCCATGTTCCTACATTTCTCCTAAATCCAAACTAATCTTCCCCGAGGTCGGATTCCACAAGTTTTTCCATTCGTCTGTAAATAATTCGTGTTAGTATTTTGCACCCATGACTGATATTTCTGTAATTTTCACACTTGTCTGCACTTGCCTTCTTTGAAATTGGAATTACAATATTCTTCTTGAAGTCGGAGAGTATTTCCCCTGTCTCATACATCTTGCACACCAGGTGGTCAAATTTTTTCACGACTGGCTCTCCTAACGATATCAGCAGTTCAGAAGGAATATCATCTAATCCAGGGACCATGTTTCGACTCAAGTCCTTCAGCGCTCTGTCAAATTCTTCTCGCAGTAACATATATCCTATCTCATCTTCCTCCACTTCGTCTTCCATTTCTAGAATACTACCTTCAAGTATATTTCCTTTGTATAGGCACTCTACACATTCCTTCCATAGTTCAGCTTTCCCCTCTTTGCTCAGTACTGGTTTTTCGTCTGAGTTCTTGATATTCATACAGCTGCTTCTCTTGTCTCCACATATCTCTTTTATTTTCCTGTAGGCGGTCTCTATCTCTCCCCTAGTTATGCATTTTTCGACGGTTCTGCTTTTGTCCTCTAGCCACTCCTACTTAGCCAGTCTGCACGTCCTGTCAATCTCATTTTTCAGAAGTTTGTACTCCCTTTTTCCTATTTCACTTGCTGAATTTTTATATTTTCGCCTCTCATCAATTAAATTCAGTATATCCTGTGTTATCCAGGGATTTCTATTAGTCCTTGTCCTTCTGCCTATATGGTCCTCTGCAGCCCTCACTACCCTCTCAGAGCTACCCATCCTTCTTCTACTGTATTACTTTCCCCTGTTTTAGCCAATCCTTGCCTAATGCTTCCTCTGAAACTCTCAACCACCTCTGCTTCCTTCAATTTGTCCAGGTTCCATCTCCTAACCTTTCCACATTTCTGCAGTCTCTTAAGTTTTAATCTGCAGTTCGTAACCAATAAGTTATGGTCAGAGTCTATATCTGCCCCTGGATATGTCTTACTGTTTAGAACCTGGTTTCTACATCTATTCCTTACCATTATAAAGTCAATCTGGTACCTTCCAGTGTCTCCTGGTCTCTTAAACGTATACAGCCTTTTTCATGATGATTAAACCAAGTGTTGGTGATCATTAAACTGTGCTCTGCACAAAATTCTACCAAACGATATCCTCTTTCAGTCCGTTTTCCAGTCCATATTCACCAACTACATTTCCTTCTCTTCCCTTTCCTACTACTGAGTTCCAGTCCCCCATCACAATCAAGTTTTCGTCTCCCTTAACTTTCTGAATGATTTCTTCTATCTCCTAATACATTTCTTCGTTATCCTCATCATCGGCCGTGCTAGTTGGCATATAAACTTGCACTATTGTGGTCGGTGTTGGCTTCGTGTCTATCTTTACTAAGATAATGCGTTCACTATGCTGTTAATAGTAGCTTACCCACATTCCTATTTTCTTATTCATTATCAGTCCCACTCCTGTGATACCCCCAACTGATTTTGTACTTATAATCCTGTACTCACCTGACCAGAAATCCTGTTCATCCTGCCACCAAACTTCACTAATCCCCACTATATCTAGCTTCAACCTATCCCTTACCCTTTTTAAATTTTCTAATTTTCCTACCCTATTAAGGGATCTAACATTCAACACTCCGATCCGTAGAAAGCCAGTATTATCTTTCCTGATGATCACATCCTCCTGAATAGTCCCCGCCCGGAGATCCGAATGGGGGACTATTTTACCTCCGGAATATTTTACCCAAGAAAACGCCATCATCATATAGTCATACAGTAGAGCTGCATGTACTCGGGAGAAGTAACGACTGTAGTTTCCCTTTGCTTTCAGCCGTTCGCAGTAACTGCATGGCGAAGCCGTGTTAGCTGATGTTACAAGGCCAGCTCGGTCAATCATCCAGACTGTTGCCCCTGTAACTACTGAAAAGGCTGCTACCCATCTTCAGAAACCACACGTTTGTCTGGCCTCTCCACAGATACCACTCCACAGTGGTTGCACCTATGGTACGGCTATCTACATCGTTGAGGCACGCAAGCCACCCCACCTCGGCAATGTCTATGATTCATGGGGGTGTATATACGACATAAATTAAAAACAAGACGCAATCGTAGACAGTAGATAGTCTGTAAAAGTTTTATGAAGGCTATAGGCAGTTTCCGCCGGCTTCAAACAATGTAAGCGAGACCGTAGTATACTAATCACTCTAGGTGGTTACGCAGTTCTGTAATACACTCCTGGCCATTAGAATTGCTACACCACTAACATGACGTGCTACAGACGCGAAATTTATGCTGTGATATGCAAGTGATTAGCTTTTCAGAGCATACACACTAGGTTGGCGCCGCTGGCGGTACCTACAACGTACTGACATGGGGAATGTTTTCAACCGATTTCTCATACACAAACAGCAGTTGACCGGCGTTGCCTGGTGAAACGTTGTGATCCCTCGTGTAAGGAGGAGAAATACGAACCATCACGTTTCCGATAAAGGTAGGATTGTAGCCTATCACGATTGCGGTTTATCGTATCGCGATATTGCTGCTCGCGTTAGTAGCAGAATATGGAATCGATGGGTTCAGGAGGACAATAAGGAACACCGTGCTGGATCCTATCGACCTCGTATAACTAGCAGCCCAGATGACAGGCATCTTATCCGCATGCCTGTAACGGATCGTGCAGCCACGTCTCGGTCCCTGAGTCAAGAGATGGGGACGTTTGCACGAGCAGTTCGACGACGTTTGCAGCAGCAGGGACTATCAGCTCGGAGACCATGGCTGCGGTTACCCTTGACGTTGCATCACAGATAGGAGCGCCTGCGATGGTTTACGCAACGACGAACCTGGGTGCACGAATGGCAAAACGTTATTTTTTCGGATCCATCCAGGTTCTATTTACAGCATCATGATGGTCGCATCCGTATTTGGCGACATCGCGGTGAACGCACATTGGATGCGTGTATTCGTCATCGCCATACTGGTGTATCACCCGGCTTGATGGTATGGGATGTCATTGGTTACACGTCACTTCATGTTCGCTTCGACGGCACTTTGAACAGTGGCCGTTCCAGATATGTTACGACCCGTGGCTCTATCCTTCACTAGATCCCAGCGAATCCCTATATTTCAGCAGGATAATGCACGACAGCTTGTTGCTGGTCCTGTACTGGCCTTTCTGGATACGAAAAATGTTAGACTGCTGCCCTGGCCAGATCTCTCACCAATTTAAAACGTCTGGTCAATGGTAGCCGAGCAACTGGCTCGTCACAAAAGACCAGTCACTATTCTTGATGAACTGTGGTATCGTGTTGAAGCTGCACGGGCATCTTTTCATGTACACGCCATCCGAGCTGTGTTTGACTCAATGCCCAGGCGTATCAAGGCCGTTAATACGGACAGAGGTGGTTATTCTGGGAACCGATTTCTCAGGATCTATGCACCCAAATTACGTGAAAATGTAGACACATGTCAGTTCTAGTATAATATTTGTCCAATGAGTACCCGTTTATCATCTGCATTTTCTTCTTGGTGTAGCAATTTTAATGGCCGGTAGTGTATCTCACCAGTCAGTAATGCTTTCTCTCGGTCGAAATTATGCAATGTGCTACTTATATTCTAAGAGTCAATTGAGTGTCTATGGAAGTGATTTGACAATGGTTTGAAGGTAACACGTGGAATTTTTTTGTGCTGAAATGATGTAAGCAGTAAGAACGGACGATTTAATGGTGTAACCCAACCCTAATGTAGCTATTGTAGTAACCTTGTAATGTAGCATTATAAACGATTTAATTGGGCGAATAAGCATTTATAGTTGGTATTTCGGATCTTCCTAGCCAGAGAACGTCTAAGAAAAACTCCGCTTTTTCAAAAATGTACTTTCAGATATTTGTTTCACATGTTTTCAGTTCATCTAGTAATTTTATGGACATATGCAGCCTATATTTGTATTGCAAATAATTGCTATACTGATTTATGGTTTCCTTTCAGGGTAGAAGTAATTATTTTCACCAAGGGAACACATACCCACGGTACTCGGTCAAAGTTGTCACTGTGCAGCCCCAAATCATATTGTTAACAAAACTATCTTTTAAGTTTATAATTATTTGGATGTGTATACAATAGGAATCTAATGGCAAAATTAGAAGTGGGAACGACGTGTCAGCTGTAGTGCTTTTACTTTATGGTGATCACATTGCACCGATGTCCCCTACAACGTATTGCCATCTCCCCTCAGCTGCACCTTCAAGATGTATTACTATGTATGAAATATAAATTATGAATTTACAAATAATTTACAACTTTCAGCGCAATGAGGACAACTTTATCATATCGCTTATAGAGTCGTAACAATCAAGTTCTATTCTCCCAAATTTTATCACACGGCCTGCAAGTCTCTTATGTTTTCCAAATATGTAACATATCGTAGTGTTTTATGTATGACCGTGGGTTCACTAATAAAATTTGAGACAAAGAGACCTATAAATCGATTTTTCTGTAGATTATAAATGCTTCATGTAGTTTTATTTCTCTGCTGCGAATTGCAACAATGTTTGATTCTGTTCATCCTTGGTTAACGTAGCAGCGACTACGTTTCCCGAGCTTCTGAGCGTGTTTGGTCGTCGGCCGGGTCTGACAGTGGCTGAGCAGCTATTTTCGGCGATAGACGAGGAACCTGACGCTCGCAAAATACACAACCTTCCATCAATTGTCGCAGAGCTTCCTCGTAACTACAAGGAGCTCTACGACTTAGTAAAAGCAACCGTTGGCGGATATCCATCTTTGTAAACACAATGATCTACGCGCCAGTCCGCAACGGGCGCTGGAGAGCGCTTCGGTCGAAAATCACGATGAGCAGCACGTTGTGTTCCGTGGGATGTAGCAGGGCGTTTCAGAGCGTGCTGTAGCTAGCTAGACAGCACGTCTGGCCAGCGCCACGTTAGGACAACACGTCCCGTGTGAGGACGAAGCCGTCGGCACACGGAGCGTGTGTCTGAACGTGTGTGGTCGACGTGCCGAGTCCTACGTGTGGCTGAACGCTCGGAGACGTCACAACTTGAGCATACGAGACGTGTGCCTCAACGAGCTACACGCGACCGCAGCGCGCTCCAGCGACAGTTGTCGACTGATTACGGAATTAAAAGAGATTTATCTCTATTGAATCACTTATTTCCGCGCTTGTGCTTATATTCGTTATGTTCTAAGATATAGGGCTAAATAAGTAACAACAAAATACTTATGAACTTAAGACTCTTATAAATGTTGCAGTTTATCTCAATAAGTGCAGCGAATAATAAAAGTTTCATGACAAAGTGTGCGATAGAAAATTAGAAAAGACCTTCACATGAGGCAAAGATTATTGCAACAGTCTCGCTTTTTAGTAAATCTTAAAAGGTCATGCTTCCACGGTCAATGTTACTATTAGGTAGAAGAAAAGAACGTGTAAAATGGAAAACGTAAAACAATAAGAGCGTATTTTACTCTAAATGAGGTGCAAACTGTCCTGTACACAAAACGAATCCAACAAAATCACTCCTCATAGGTTGGCACATATTTTACATAGCATCGAATGTTATACAGTATACTTCTAAGAAATTTATAAAAACTTCTTTGAGTCTATCAGAAAACCCGAATAAAAGAAGAAAATATATTTGCTCATGTGGAGTTTTGAACCAGCACTGTGTTCTATTTAACAGTCCACGACTTTACCGCCTACGCTATTTTTTTTTTTTTTTTTTCCTGTGGGTAGTTCTCTTCGTTGCGGACGCTGATCGTTTGTGTTCGTTCTTGTTCGGTGTGTTGTTGGTGCGCTGAGCCACGGCGTCCGGCACGCTACGGTCAGTAACATATAGCTAGATACTCAATAATCATATTAGACGTATTGTACATGCTACTGGGAGATATGTCGGTTGTTCATATGTAATACAACAAATGATACAAGGAACAATTCGTGTTGATAGATCTTCAGTCCGCCTTGCCTTGAAACGGCAGGTTACTATAATACGGAAATGTTTTAACCACATATAAGACGTTTCCAGTCATTTATCCCAACAAATAGTACCTTAATGACTAGTTTTCGACAGATTCTCATTTTACTCAGTTACTTTTACTTGCTTTGATATGTCGTACATTCATAAGACCTAAGTTATATACATAATATCCACGAAATACGACGGCCAATAAGGCGTCTTCGTGTGTCTACCGAAAAGAGCTGCCCTCCCCCCCCCCTCCCATATAGCCACGTGGTGTGACGTCAGTGGCGTTCTGCCACCTTATTGGTGATCGTTTAGACGCTCTTTGGGAATATCTGGCATGCTTGCCCTTGATACTGCTGCACACGTTGAGAAATCTTCGCCAACATGCCGTTCGCACGTTGTGACGTGAGAAGCTCGTCACGTTGGCCACACTCGTTCAGACACACGCTCCGTGTGGCGACGGCGCGAGGGCGGCTGCCTGCAGGAGGCGAGGCGTGGCCCTCGCAGCCTGGCACGGCTGCGGCCAGCCCGTCGCGCCGCACATACTGATGGCGCCGCAGCTGGCCATTAGAGGCGCTAATCGCTGCCCAAGCCTCCGCTGCGGATGTGGAGTGCTGCGCCTGCAGTGTCAGCCCACTGATCAATTGACAAAAGCGCTGATCGTTTCCATTGTCCAGGTGTGTTGTGAGCAGCGACGTGACGACACTGCAGGTGGTCTCATCAGGACACGCGTCCACAGCCACCCTCTGACAAGGGGAGGCCGCCAATTGTCAAATTCAGATTCGATTCATACTGCGCATAATGAAAGCTCATGGCAAAGCACTAAGATGCACTTCTTAGCCGTTGTCGACAAAATCGACAATTAAAAAAACCGCGACGGTCGGCATCTACATCTACATAGATACTCTGAAATACTCTGAAAATCACATTTAAGTGCCTGCCAGATGGTTCATTAACCACTTTCATAACCTTTCTCTACCGTTCCATTCTCTAATAGCGCGCGGGAAGACAGAACACTTAAATCGTTCCGTTTTCGATCTGATTTCTCTTACTTTATTCGGATGGTCATGTCTACCTATGTAGGTGGGTGCTAGCAAAATATTTTCTCATTCAGAAGTAAAAGTCGGTGATTGAAATTTCGCAAATAGATCTCGCAGCAACGAATTACGCCTCTTATATATATAGGGTGTTTCACTAAGTGTGTTTGCCTCTGTAACTTATAAAATAATAGGTGACGGGAAATTTTAATGCGGTAGGTCAACACAAGAAATGTTACACTTTCTGCGGAGCTATGAACATAATTTATTGTATCATTTTCCAAAGAGTTACACCAAAAAATATATATTTTTAAATGGAACAATAGTTTTTTCTATCGTATATTCGATTCGTTTAAACTAGCTGCGTCCAAATCAATTTAAACAACATTCCTATCACTGTTAGTTTGGGAGCTACAACCCTTCAAAGTTCCGGGGCCGGAGGCTGCGATAGCGTAGCTGACTGGCCGAGTGGCTATCCCCTGGGGCACGGCCCACTGTCTCATGACCACCAGCCAGTCAGCTACGCTGTCGTAGCCTCCGCCCCCTAAACTTTGAAGGGTTGTAGCTCCCAAACTAACAGTGATAGGAATGTAGTTTAAATTGATTTAGTCGCAGCTGGTTTCAACAAATCCAATGCACGATAGAACAAACTATTCTTCCATTTAAAATTATATCTTTGTGCTGTAACATTTGGAAAATGATACAATAAACTATATTCATAGCTCCGCAGAAAGTGTAAAAATCTTGTGTTGACCTATCGCATTAAAATTTCCCGTCACCTATTATTTTATAAGTTACAGAGGCAAACACCCTGTATATATATATATATATGACTTTCAAACAACTTATTATATGCAGCTGGCGACTTCGAACATCATTATATTTTCCGCAAGAAAAGTTGTATTTCACAAATGTTATTAATTGCCTTCATAATGTTTACCACGTATAGTTAACGGAAGAAGTATAAACGATATTCCGAAACGAATACGTATAGTGTAAGTCAAACCTGACGAATGATAGAATAATTTTTCAGAATGTCAATCAGGTGTGTTTCCCAACAGATAATTTAAGAAAACAATTGTTCTTGTAAAAATTCATCGTTTATCAGATGTGCTCGATGTCGTGCTGTTTTCTCCTTTCCATATTTCTATGATAACTATCACTCTGCTTCGTGCGATATACGCCACGCCTCTGTACAATACTACTAATCGTAGAGATCGTAGTATTTCACCGCAACGTTTTTTTTAATTGTCGATTTTCTCGACAACGACTGAGAACTGCATCTTGGTTCTTTGCCAAATTACACCTCTGGCCATGAGCTTTTATTATGCGCAGTATGAATCTAATCTGATTTTCACATTTGGCGGCCTCCCCTTGTGAGCTGAAGGAATCTTCCACAGGCAGTCCCAGTAGGCAAACGAAGCTGTGGCAACTGTTTGTAAAGGCAGCCCACTCTTTAATCCTTCGAGGCATAGAGGTCGCATTTGCGTCCAAACATGAGAAACTTTTGGGGAATAATGTATACCAATGCAGTATTCGAATTTATTTTCGATTATTGTGTAGCAGTGATTGTTGAACGTTATGAAAGAAAACAGCTGTCGGTTGCGAATTAATCAGTATTATTGCAAATTGATTTCGGCTACATGATGGCATGATAGCCATTATCAGCGCTGGAGTTTACATTGTCAGATGAAATCACACGTTAAAGTGCACATGCAACAGTACAAAAAAGTGTTTATACTGTTTATATGCCTGTTGTAAACGAAATACTATGTGATAAACGCTGTTCAGATTCTGTCGGAGCCTAATCTCAAAATGTTGTGGCGACCAGTAACGTCGTATAAATATCTATAAATGTAAAGTAGAGCACCTGACAAAAAGAAAAATAACGAAAAATATTGTAGTGGTATACTGTGAAAACGGATTACAAATGTAACCAGTGAACTCAAATACATCGGTGTAACAATTTTTACTGATTTGATATAGAACGACCATATAGGTATAGTCGTAGCTAACCGTTTCATTCGTAGAATACTAGTGAAATACAAAGTAGCTCACTTTACAAAATACTCGTTGAATCTATCTTAGAATTCGTCTATGGTACCTGTAACAAATTGTGAATATTGATCGTGTGCAAAGAAGGGTAACACGAATTGTCACAGGTTTGTGTCCGCAGCGAAGAGTTGTACGATTGTCCGTGGCCTTAGAAAGGAACCTAGCCAGCATTTGCTTGAAGTGATTTAGGAAAATCAGGGTAGTCCTAATTTTTGGTTGCCGGAAGCACATTTCAATCGGAGTCATTCCGGAGACCAGTGTGCAAAGCACGGCACACCTCTCTCCGTGACACCGCGGCAGGGAGGCCTGCTCTCCGCCAGGCACAGTGATTTGCATTAAACTGATGTAAATGCAGAACGCGTCTTTCTCAAGGACGTGCCTTGTCGTGGAACACACTTTGACATTTTGTTATTAAAAAAATTGAACACTTTGACATTTTATTATTAAAAAATTGGATAAGCGGATGTTCCACATCTCAGTTACTTTTCTCGGATATTCTTGTTGTTTTGCTGCTACATTTTGCTGTTGCATCTTACATCTACATCTACATAGATACTCTGAAATACTCTGAAAATCACATTTAAGTGCCTGGCAGATGGTTCATTAACCACTTTCATAACCTTTCTCTACCGTTTCATTCTCTAATAGCGCGCGGGAAGACAGAACACTTAAATCGTTCCGTTTTCGATCTGATTTCTCTTGCTTTATTGGGATGATCATGTCTACCTATGTAGGTGGTGCTAGAAAAATATTTTCTCATTCAGAAGTAAAAGTCGGAGATTGAAATTTCGCAAATAGATCTCGCAGCAACGAATAACGTCTTTTTTTTTTTTTTTTTTTTTTTTTTTTTTTAATGATTTCCATCGCAACATTTCCCCGCTGTAACGTGATAAAACAAAACGAGCTGCCCTTCTCTGAACCTTCTCAATGTCTTCCGTCAGTCCCACCTGGTGAGGGTCCCACAATGACCATCAGTATTCCAGTAGAGGAAGCACAAGTGTGATTAAGCAGTCTCTTTGGTGGAGCTGTTGCATCTTCGAAGCGTTTTGTCAATGAAACGTAATCTTTGGTTCTTGTTCTCTCCAGTTTACGTTGTTCGTAATTGTAACTCCTAGTTATTTGGTATCCTACAGATACAAATATTTTAGAAAGACATTGTTGAATTTTTCTATTCACTTTGTCTGGGTTTCTAGCGCGGAACCTTAGACAAGAAGTTAATAATTCGTCGTTTATGTGACTAGCTATATGAACTGCACGCGGAAGGTGCCTTGGTATTCCGTCGTCCGTACCTACCAATGCGATTTAAAAATAGAGCCAGCTGAAAATGAATCTCATTTCGTTGTGCAAGGACGCGATGGGCGCCGTTCCAGGCATGCGAAGAGCGCGTGCCGTCCTTGCGAGCAGCTGGTTCATAAGCAGTGCCAGGCGGCTCTTACGCTGGCTCCGTGTGCCAAAATGTTTAGTATGAACTGGAAAACACGAACTGGCAGTAAGAAGACAGATAATTCACTGTCATGAAAGGTACTTACAAAGTCAATACGCCACATGGAGTGCCCACCTCTTCCCATGGCGCTGTAATCCTTGTGGTGCCTCATCAATATAAAATTCCTTCCTTCGGTGGAACAACATCGGAAGAGTGTTCGTGCAAAGACCAGAGAAGCATACGGTACTGAAGATGAGTCAAATCATTTCAGCAGTTTCGGAGGGTTAAATCTAGATTTATTGACCTGACCTATGTTGTCTGACATCTGTGGTAAATTATGATCATTATATTTCCCGAGGATTGATTTACGCTATGAGCATAAACAGTTAATTCAATGTGACGATCCGAAGTATCTTGGAATCTTACACCGTAAAATGACTTGGGTAAGCGATGTACAAAATAAGTTACTGCTAATAAGGTTAAATAAAAGCTGCACATTCTTAAGACATTGGATGCCATTTGTGTTCTTGCAGTATGTGTAGAACATTTCTTTGAGAAATTTCAAAACCTAGCGCAATTTTTGAAGAAATGACGAGGATTTGAAGCAAATGAAGGTAAAACATTCACTGCATTATTTTCGTTTGTCAGAGGCTGCAGTCGGAACCTTCTCTATGTTTAACAGTTCCAGTTTCACTAGACATTTGGGGCATGGTTGCGTGTGTGTTGTCCTTAGGTTAGTTTACCTAGATTTAAGTAGTTTGTAAGCTACGGACTGATGACCACGCAGTTCGGTCCGATAGATTTACAAACATTTGAACATTATAGCGACTCCTGCGACAGTAAAAAAAAAATTTTAAAAAAATCTCTGATAGCGTCTACACATTCCCCTGTGGGGACGATACACACAGCATCGGCCCTCGGGCTTCGCGGCGTAGCCTTTAAACAATAACGTTCCTGAAACTTCCTGGCAGATTAAAATTGTGTGCCGGAACCGGGACTCGAACCTGGGACCTTTGCCTTTCGCGGGCAAGCGCACTACCGACTGTGCTATCCCGACACGACTCACGATGCCGCCTCACAACTTTACTTCAGCCAGTACCTCGCCTCCTACTTCTGGAAACATCTCTTAGACTGTGGCTAAGCCATGTCTCCACCATATCCTTTCTTCCAGGAGTGCTAGTCTTGCAAGTTTCGCAGGAGAACTTCTGTGAAGTTTAGAAAGTAGGAGGCGAGGTACTGGCGGAAGTAAAGTTGTGGGGCGTCATCGTGAATCGTGTCGGGATAGCACAGTCGGTAGTGCGCTTGCCCGCGAAAGGCAAAGGTCCCAGGTTCGAGTCCCGGTTCCGGCACACAATTTTAATCTGCCAGGAAGTTTCATATCAGCGCACACTCCGCTGCAGAGTGAAAGTTTCATTCTAATAACGTTCCTTCCTGAAGGATCCAAACATCCGTATCTCGGACAAATATCTCCCCTAACTCGACATATAACGTGGCTATCGGACACGTCATGTACAAAAATACAAGAGAAGAAGGTAACCAGTGGGCCGAGGATTTAACGACCAAGATCATTTCTTACCAAGACTCCTTTGAAGGAATATGAAAGTTTCTCGCTTCTCCTTCTCTCTTACAAAATTTCCGTCTGCTGTGTGTTTGAACTTGTTCTAGGCGAATGCCTTTGTACAACGTTATGTTAATCAGCGTATTTTTAACTGTATTCTATTGCAAAACCTATCTGACTGCGTAATGTTTATTATAATGAAATACAAACTGCTAATTGTTTCTGTATGAAAATGACGTAACAAAGTTAACTGTCTGAAAATTACTGATAATAAAAATCACTGTGTTAATAATTCTGGCCCTACAAACTTGTTTCCGACTGAAAAATGTTCAAATGTTTGTAAAGCTTATGAGACTTAACTATGGGGTCATCAGTCTCTAAACTTACAAACTACTTATGAACTAGCTACAACTAAGGACATCACAAATATCCATGCCCGAGGGGGGATTCGAACCCCCGACCGTAGTGGCCGTGCAGACCGTGACTGATGCGCATCAGTCCCCTCGGCCACCGCGGCCGGCTTCCGACTGAACTAACAAGCTTTAACGGAATGTAATGAACACAATATTTATCAATGCAATCTGACTCAGTGCAAACACTTGTTAACCTGAACACTGTATGAATTGTCCTATCCTGAAATCTGTAAATCATACTGAACTGTAAGCTTGACAAAAACTGATTCTTTCTCACCTTCACTTACTGCATAAATCTGCGCAACACCAAACTGCTGCCTTCTGTACTAACTACTGGAAAACAAACTACAGAAAACATCTATGGCACTTTTAATAAAAATGTGAGGAGGGATAAACTGGTAATCTGTTGAAGAAACTCGAACTAATTATTAAAAATGAAATATCTGATTTATTTTATAACTGATGTAACTTCATGAAAATTACTAACAATGTCACGTTTACGATTTTAAAATCTTTCAGAGAAAAACATAACTCAGATATTTAATCTGCCTACAAAATTATTTTTAAACATAGACAAACATTTTGGAAAGTAGGAGGTAAGGTACTGGTGGAAGTAAAGTTGTGAGGCGGCATCGTGAGTCGTGTCGGGTTAGCACAGTCGGTAGTGCTCTTTCCCTCGAAAGGCAAAGGTCCCAGGTTCGAGTCCTGGTTCCGGCACACAATTTTAATCTGCCAGGAAGTTTCATTTCTTTACTGTTAATAAATTTAACTCGATTTACACAAACAATGTTACAACAATACCATATTTCAAGAACACTACCCATGAAATTCCTATTTCATAAAAAACGCAATTTCAAACCTAAACTATTACAATAAATACTTTTCCTAACACAGAAAGGAGTCCGCAGCATGAATCGTGAGACCACAAGCTAACAGCAAGATCTTTCCCGACCGTTACTTTTACAATAAGTTTAGTCTAACATTGCGAAGTTTGCCATAGAAACGTGCCAAGTATTTCATGAAAATCTTTACCTTATAAAAACTTCAAAAGATCGTTTCTCCAACGTCGTTTATTTCTTTTCGTCTCCATATCTTAAACAAACAGCTTGGCTCAGCATTCAAGTCTCAAAATCTCATCTCCTCGGCTATCCCGCCGGAACGACAACTGCACACAACCACCGTCCCCACGCTTCTGCAATCTCATCTGCGCGCCTAGCAAAGTCTACAATCTCAATAATCACAACATTACCTCCCGGCAACAATACTATCACCGTCTCCAATATCGATAGTACTGCCACCGAAAAATAAGCCTGCAACCAAAGATAATTGACCCATGCCTGACTAGCTTGACACTGGTCTCAAATTCGCTGTACATTTGAATATGAAATGTATACCTGCCCGTAGCAGGTGTCTTACAAATATAAATCCAAATTCTCCTATACGAAAAACAAATGTGCAAATTCGGAATCTTATCACTTCTAGGTGTGACTGGGTAAAAGAGTAATTATCGTAAGTGAAAGAGCTAAATGTTCATGCCTGAAACTAGATTGTAAATTTTCGATCGACATTCCTAAATGAGTATCTTTCATCATTAAAATCAGGTATATACACCATTCGCAATGGGAGACAAAGAAGAAACAAAAAATTACAAAAAACAGAACACGCGTTGTAAATTAAACATACCATATAAATCATTATAAGACACAAGCATAAACAGCAAACATTGACATAAATATAAATCAGATCCTATTCTTACGTAACTAAGTGCTATTTACATTATTACAACTTGTTCAATGAATGTAGTGGTTCGGCGGTACTGTGACAAACGGGTTCAGCAGGCTGCCACCGTCAATGTGTGTGTCTCCGCTACGGCTGCGGCTCCTATCTGCGGCCGTATCTGTATTGTTTCTACCACTTGTTAGCGCCGTGGGCGACTTGCCCTGTGTTCTGCCCAATTTCTTCCGTCGTGTTCATCATCGTAGAACAGTTGTTCAAACTGTTGATGGTAACGCGGTAGACCCCAGTTACTGCCTCCCTGGTTCCTGAAGCCTCGTCTACCGTTACTTCTATTGTTGCGCCAGTTAGACTATAGCGAATAATTTTGCCTGGCTTGATGGTTATTTTCGTATTGTAATCGGTATCGGTCTCCTTGGTTTCTGTCATGATTTTTCCTGCCACCTTTCATTGAAGAATCTGTTTCCCGGAATGCGATCGTGAATTCTAATTTCGGATTACACTTTCCGATGATTATCGGTATTTTGATGAAATATCCTTTCTTCTTTCTCACCATACAGTCTATCGACGAATCTGTGATTCGTGGAACTTCACCGGGCTTTTAAAGCCTGTGGCTTCTTGGTCTTACGCTATTATTATTTCTTCTTTTATTCTTTCTTGTGACCCTTTTGATGAATCTGTTACCAAGAATTTCTCACGACATTGCTAGTAAGATTGGCAGGTTTCCTTCGCGGATCGCGTATGTTCAGCAATGCAACCTTTCACATGCCCGTACACAAATATTAACCTGTATCGCAGGGACCAAATTCCTGGTGACAAATCGTCAAATTTCCCAATAAACGACTGTGCATGGAGCGCGTTGTTTGACTCCCTGTACCCCAAAGTTCTATACCGAAAGAATGAGCTTCGACTCTAACGCTTCGTAGCAACTTCCCCTGGCGCCTCATTGACCCACCTCTCTTTGCACACTTATCCGGGGCGTAGTGTCTATAATTATAGGTTGCAAATTGGCAATTATTTTAAGTACATGAATACGTTGTCGCTGACGAATATATAATACGGTAGGGGACCTCGATAAGTCTTGGGCGCGCCTGGTGGTGCGATAACCAGCAGTACGCATCTGTTATGTTTGGAGTCTACTTTCATTTGTCTTCACCGTTACCCACGCCCTGTCGAGGAAAATCTGTACTTGTCTACATTCGATGTTGTGTCCCAAAAGTGAGCTGTTCAAATGTTCAAATGTTTGTAAAGTCTATGGGACTTAACTACGGGGCTATCAGTCCCTAAACTTACAAACTACTTATGAACTACTTACGAACTAGGACGGCACAAATATCCATGCCCGAGGGTGGATTCGAACCCCCGACCGTAGTGGCCGTGCGGACCGTGACTGGAGCGCCTTAGTCCCCTCGGCCACCGCGGCCGGCAAGTGAGCTGTCGTTTTTGTATTTCGCTTACATCTAAACGTAATTTGTAATCAAGTGTCCTACCAAAGGTAGAGTGACGCATTGTATGCAGCTGCAAATGTGAAAAAAGAAGAAGATTGTTTACTATATGTTGTTATGCCCAGGACATAGAAAGTAGAAGCGAACATGAAGACATTCCCTTGTCGTTTGGTGCTTTAGGAACTATATAATGAGCTCGGCGTTTGTACTCGGAACGCTATCAAAACAGACAAATAACAAGTCAGAGACCATTTGTCGATATCGGTCGTCGTCTTCGCGGAAAGGGGGGGGGGGGCACATTACAGGGAGATTTTCAAGTTCAAATGTCAAATGTTTGTAAAGCTTATGAGACTTAACTGCGGGGTCATTAGTCCCTGAACTTACCAACTACTTGTAAACTAGCTTATACTAAAGACAGCACAAACATCCATGTCTCAGGGGGAATTCGAACCCCCGACGGGGAATGGCCTCGCACATAGTAGCATAGCGCCTCAATGCGCTCGGCCACGCCGCGGCAGCTCGATGTCGAGCACGACGTGCACGCAAACCTGAATTCGATGAACGAGCACTACAAGTCATCGATACTGGCCGTTGCTCGTGCTCTAGTTCTGGCACTGAAGAAACGTGTGTGGTGATCATGATTATTCCTCGGAGTTGTGTAAGGTGCACGATTTTCCAATCTGAAATTCGTTTAGTAGCAATGGTTTTAAACTAAGTACACTGATTTATTTTAATTATGATGACAGGTTTCGATATTTTTTGACATAATCATCTGATATTCGAAACGACGTCAAATGTTCCTTTAACTTTATTCCTTAACAAATCTATTACGCAAAAATGATTTTTTGTACTGATACTGATAAATTTTGAAGCATTTTGTATAATTTTATTCTAATGTCACGTACCGTCTAAGCCTTACAAGTGAATTTGCCGCGGTGGAGTGGCCGAGCTTTCTAAGTCGCCCCGCTGCGGAGCGCACGGTTGCTCGCCGTCGAAGGTTCGAGTCCTACCTCGAGCATGGATGTGCGTGTGCGTGCGTGCGTGTGTGTGTGTGTGTGTGTGTGTGTGTGTGTGTGTGTTGTCATTAGGTTAATTTAAGTAATTTTTAAGCCTAAGGACTGATGAGCAAAGAAGTCCCATAGATTTACACACATTGAACAAATCAATTTTGAAGATCAGATTATGGCAATGGACCATCGAAGCAGTAATAATAATTACCTTAAAATCACCCATATTGACTTGAAACGATTATTAATAAAGTATTTGATTACCCAACTAGCACATACATATGTTCCGTACATTAATTGAGTTGTCAGCATGGTTTCTGCAGCAATGAATGCTAACTCATGACTGCGCTAACATTGTTATGTGGAATGATGAATTTCATCCGCGTAGGAATGTTGGAATTCCCATGCATGGCGTCGTAAAAAACGTCGATGCACGTCTGCCCATTTGCGCACTAAGAGGGTGGGGGAGGCGGTCCTCCCCGGCCATCGCGTTCTCGAGGTCTCTAAATCTCGAGGGCTTTGATATTTTGAGGTCCCTCTGCCCCCATACCAGAGCATTTTAACCTTTTCAGCCCTGGTGTACTAAATAAAGTACGCCAGTTTTATGCATCCTCATCTCTTTGGGAATAGTGTGAAGCACTTGAGCCCTAGTGTTCTGAATAAGCACATCGTTTTTACTGCAGTTTGATGTTTATTTACTTTTATTGGCAATAATTTATTCACAAATACAGTTGATGTACTGAAATAAAAATAAGAAAATACATAAAAGCGCCTACTTGTAAGTATTTACCGATAACATTTATAAAAGTCACTAATCTTCGTAAATTATATCTGATGTTTATACAAATGTATCAAACTGTATAAAGAAACTATCCAAATTTTACTCTCTATTGCTTTCTTATTATATAACTAAACCGTGCCACGAATCCTCAAAATATCGTGGCCCGCCTTCATGTTCAAGAGTTTCCTTCTATGAAATCGCCGCTAGGCGGCGTGGTGCGTCGAGCAAGGGTTGTCGCTGGTAGACAACTGGTGTCTGCGAGCCGGTGGTTTACCGTGGAGGGAGCGGGACGCTTTGGACGTTGTCCGAGGTCGGCAGCCGCGAGCACGGGACATGGACAGTTACAACTCGTACGGACACCTCACAGCAACAGGTAAGAACCGGTCAAACGGTTTAAAGGCCCGTTCTAACAACTGAATGGCGGCAAACCTACCGTACATTCTCCGAGTCAACGTGGCTTACAAGCCTAATGTTCGTCGACGACATTGGTTCCAGGAAAAAAAACAACAAAGTGACCACGCCGCTTTCCATTCTGTGTCCGTACGGTATGTAATGTAAAACGATGATTTATGTATTTTTCATTATTATTTGTATTTTTTTATTATTCATTTGTATATTTCATTTCTGTAACGTATTAGCATTGTTCTGTTAATCTCTGTATATGTCAAAACTAAAATGTAATACCAAAGTAGACACGCTGGTTTAGCAAGGTCTTTGCTATTGTATAGAATCATCTTTGAGTAGGGAGTTTTATCGCTGGTAACGCAGAGGCACACAGCGAGAGAGAGTCGTTGTTCTGACGTAGTAGCGGACAGACGGAATAGTGAGACGGTGCGCGCAATGGTGTGCAGCAAAAGTACGTGAAGGAGAATGCGATTGGTTTGACACCATTGGATGATACGGTGAACAGGCAATATTATTTATTCAAACCGGCACAGCTCAAATAATTAATAAATGCATCAAGAGGAATTCTGTGGGCCCTAAATTGTAATTAACATTCGTCGCCAAGAAGAGCCTGTGTTTGCCAATTGTTAAGTGCCAACAGTCTCTAATCAGCAGCACCACGTCGCACACCAAAATCTGTAAGATCTGTCCTGTTTGTCTTAGCATGTACAGCTAACCAGCGTATTAGTGTTAAATGTTCAATAGTGAACACAGTTAATTGTGAACCTGTGTTGAAATGATTACCCATAATCATTGCCCAGACAGGTTCTTTCCTCATTCATTGTTTTACCGGGAATGTACATAAAGTTACAGAAAACTGAAATAAAGTCATTAAAGACAATATGACAGTGATTAATAATAATTTGTTCAGAAAACCGTTACTAAATGTATTTTATGCCAGTGTTGCTGATCAATAGGTTTGCTAAGTTGAAACAGCCAGACTAACTTTCACTTGGCAAGAGACATTTCAATTATAGTGCAAAAGATTATTTTTCATTACATATTAAATTGAGGTAAAGTTTTGGCTTGCAAGTACTGATTAGTGAGAATAGTGATTATTTGCAAGTGTTTTAAATGCTAGTAATTCCTGATTAAAGAGGCGGTAAAAGTTAGCCAGACGGTTAAATTGTTCATTTCAAAATATTCTGTGTTATCACGTCAAGTCATTAATTAATTTTTGAGCATGCTATTAGTAAAATTAATAGTGCAGGTACAACTTAATTATTGCTAAATCACATTGCATACTTGCTGTTGAATAATTTCTGGTACTTATGTAAGTAATTAATTACTTGAAGCTGTAAATAATAAGCATTAAGGTGTGAGTTTTCCATAATCTGCTGCATGATTTTCGTGGCTATTGCTGGCATTTCATTATGTTACATTCAACCTCTGTGAACGAACTATTTCTCAGTAATTAGTGTATTGTCAACGTCTTTTCAGCGGGATTTGTCGAGCATACTCTGATTTCCTGCCCACCCAAATTTTAAGTAATTTTCACTTTGATGATTAACTTTGCTATTATTAACATACCACTAAATTATTTCCTCGTACAACGAGCTGGCGACAATAATTCAACAAATTATTTACTTTTTCCAAATTAATTCCCGCATTCCGTTTGTTCCGCATTCTTCATTTAAACATTAATTATTTTATTCCAAAATTTTACTTTCTGCTTTCTTTATTACTATCGATCGTTGTAGTCTACCAAAGAGGTACAACAACGTTCCGGTTATAACCTCCATTACAGCATCGGCTTCATTACCTATAGCTTTTCCACCCAGTTAAGATAATCAGGCACACGGGTCAATTTTTCTAATTATCGTATACCAACCGATGGTGTAGGACTGGTAACGTTATATACTGTGGAAGCGCTCTGCGTATAGCACTGGTGCGCTGACCGTGTGAACGTTTACCCTTCGACGAAGTTTCTAACTTTGTTTTGCGGTCTCCCACCAGTTTGAGTCAGCCGTTAGTTGTGTTGTGAGCCCGGGATTTTCCTTCTCAATGAGATGTGGTTCTGCTCAGTCTCCTAAGGAAATACCGAGAGAGGTGGCGCAGTAGTAACACACTGAACTCGCATTGGGAAGGACGGTGGTTCAAATCCACCTCCGGCCATCCAGATTTAGGTTTTCCGTGATTTCCCTAAATCACTCCAGGAAAATGTCGGGATGGCTCCTTTCAAAAGAGCACGGTCGATTTCCTTCCACATCCTTACCCAAAACTCCGAGCGTTAGCTCCGTCTCTAATGACCATGCTGTCGCTGGGACGTTAAACCCTAAGCTTCCTTCCTACCTCCTAAGGGAATACTGCTTATGAACTATGCAATGAAGGCTTTCACGACCGGATTCCATAGCTGCTTGTAGAACTTCCGGGCTATAAGGCCGTGGTCCATAAAACATTGCATAGTTTAACCGACCACGGCCTTTTAACCCGGAAGTTCTACCAGCAGCTATGCTTATGAAGTGATCTATTTAAAATTTAACTAATGCACTTTCGTTACTTTTATTGTGTCAGGTCTGTCGGCACCATACACTGGAGTTCGATGTTACATGAAGTTACAGGCTTTCCATAGAATGTGGTTATTTGATTGTTACTTAACACCCCATTCGTATTAAGTACGGTCCTGCAATTAAGTTTCTAATCACGTTGAGGAATTTACTTGTTAATTTCCTAGCACCCATGCACGTCGAAGGGAACGGCATTGCGATCGAAATATATCGAAAGTTCGATTCTTGCTCCACATTCCATATGACTAACTCGAAGCGGCTGATTCAAATTTTATTTTTGATTACGTTTAATTTGTGGTATTTTCTTGTACTTTTCTGACGCAATATGTGGTTGCCATTTGAAATACCGAAATAAATATCGGTAATTTCCAAGAGTTGTATATATATCGAACGTGCAACTGTAAACGATTTAGTGTTTCTGAACCGGAGATTCGGGCGCTACGCACCCTCACGTACTAAACAAAAACCTTCTTGTTCGACCTATACCTAACCTTTTGAAGGCTACGCTACAGATCACTTTTTTTTTTAAGTGAAAGGTATAGGTTAAACAAAAAGTTGGATCATCTTTTATTAATTTGTTTAGTACATGAGGTCGCGTAGTGCCCGATTCTCCGGTTAAGAAAAAGAAACTCTTAATCGATTTACAGTTGTACGTTGGAGGTTCTTCGATTCTTCGATTGCAAGCATTCTCGGAAGTTACCGAAATATCGGCATAACTGAAGACAGGAATACCGCCCGTCAGCTTTAACCCATAATGTAATCACAATCTCGGAAAACACTTATACGGAATAATACATATGTATTGTAGATAATAAATAATCTGTGGTTATCCTCGTAAATTACATATTACAACAGAATGCATCATCCATGACATACCATCGTCTGCAACTCAGCCACAACATAATTACTCGCGCCACCTACAAATATCCACATACACGACACCATACCAATGCCACGGGTCAAATCTAACGGGTGATATCCCAGTCTTCAGATAAGACAAAATTTCATAAAATCAAATGTTCAAATGTTTGTAAAGCTTATGGGACTTAACTGTGAGGTTATCAGTCCCCAAACTTACAAACTACTTATGAACTAGCTCGTAATAAAGACGGCACAAACGTCCATGCCCGAGGGGGGATTCGAACCCCGGGGGGGGGGGGGGGGACGGCCTCGCACATCGTAGCAGAGAGTCTCAATGCGCTCGGCCGCTGCGCCGTGGCTTCATAAAGTCATCACGTCAAAAAACAATATCGTAATTAGCAATATAATCAGCTGTTCCGCCATGTCAATTTTCCGTCATTAGTAAATTTGGAGAGGGCGTTAAAGTGCAGGGAGAAGAAATAAAAACATTGCGGTTTGCCGATGACATAGTAATTCTGTCACAAACCGCAAAAGATCTGGAAGAGCAATTGAATGGAATGGACAGTGTCTTAAATGGAAGATATAAGATGAACATTAACAAGAGTATAACGAAGGTAATGGAATGGAATGTCAGAAAATAAGGCGATACTGAGGGAATTAGATTAGGTAATGAGACAATAAAAGTAGTAGATGAATTTTGTTATTTGGGTAGCAAGATAACTTCTGATGACCGATGTAAATAAGATATAAAACGCAGAATGGCTATGGGAAGAAAAGCGTTTCTAAAGAAACGAAACTTGTTAACATCCAACATCAATTTAAATGTTAGGAAGTCCTTTCTGAAAGCATTTGTCTGGAGTGTATCATTGTATGGGAGTGAAACGTTGACGATAAGGAGTTCAGATAGAAAGATGATAGAAGCTTTTGAAATGTGTTGCTGAATGATGAAAGTTAGGTGGGTAGATCACGTAACTAATGAGAAGGTGCTTAACCGAATCGGGGAGAAAAGGAGTTTCTGGCATATACTGACTAAATGAAGGGATAGATTGGTTGGACACATTGTGAGACATCAAGGAATTATGAATTTAGCATTAGAAGGAAGCGAGTGGGGTAAAAATCGTAGAGGGAGACCGAGGGACGAATACAGTAAGCAGATTCAAAAGGATGTAGGTTGCCTAACGTATTCTCAGATGAAGAGACTTGCACAGGAGAGAGTAGTGTGGAGAGCTGCATCAAACCAGTCTGCGGACTGAAGACCACTACCACAAGAACAGTAGCGAAGCGAGAGTCGAACGTTTGATATATATCGATCGCAATGCCGTTTACTTCGATGTACACGGGTCACAGGAAATTATCATTTACTTGTTGTATTACTGAGGCAGTGTGTTATCAAGCCCATGATTCCCTGCCGTGTGGTGTTGATTAATGTTAAGAATACCAAGGCTCTTTTTTTTCTATTTTAAGACTTTGTGTTTTATGTTAAAAGAAAAAGATGGACTTGATTGTTGAAAACAAATTGCCACTCAGATGGGCTCCTTTCATCATGATGGTGATTGGTGTGGATTCAAGTTGCATTTGCTACTAATAAGCCGTTTGGTGTTGGTTCGGTGTTTCTTCTGTTCGGGGAGCTCTTTTAAGCACGCCTATCGTCCCATCGGGGAAACTCGTTAATGTTAATTTACTGCAAAAACGGGGCTTCCTGCAATCATTTTCTGAGTAACGTGGATCGAGTCTAAATAAATTAAAATTGTACTTTACGACTGGCAATCCACGCAATCTCGATGTTTTAGTGCCCCTTGCTTAATTGTTAATTACATGAATGCCAAGAGTTGGTTTTGTCATTTGGTGTCAAAACCATCAAATAGTGCCCATAAACGTTACAGTTTGTATGTTTAAGCAGCTTGTGCCACCCGTGTTGCTCAGTCACAGGGCCTATGGCGTGACTCGTCCAAGAGGGAACGCTCTATTAAAGTGTGTTGCCGTGTTATTCGTATGTGTATATGTTTTTTAAAATTATTTTGCCTCTTAGAGTTCCAATAATGAAAGTGAGTAGAAGAGAGATTGCAAGAAGGAGAGAAAAGATGAGGCAGCTATGATGGAAGAGAGAGAGTGGCAGTTGAGGAGTTAGACATATGCATGTAGATAACAATAGTGCGAGGCGAACATGATGTCGGAAGTCAGAAACAGTGGCAATTAGATACCAAGATAGATGCAGATGGTAGCAATTGGAGAAAAAGAGAGGAAACAGTGGGTAAAATCAAACTAATAGAGGTCATACATAAACCACTAGGGTGTGGCTGTCCAATACCACCGAATTTTACCATGAAATAATATTTACAGCTTGCCTTAACCCCAGTATCCGCGTGTTAAAGTCTCCCGGTCTGCAAGCCAAAACCCAGTCCAACCAACCCCATGGACATATCACCAAAAGAGACAACCGTGAGTGAAGAGAATGAAAGCCGACTGTAAGGGGAAAGAAAGAAACAGTGACAACAGGACAGAAAATGAATGGGTGAATGTCAGTGGGGCAGAGACAGACAGCAGTAAGGAATGGCGAGGGAAAGGGTTGAAGACAGTGAAAGTTTGATACAAACAGAGGAGAAAGTGGCAGTGAGAGAGAAAGAAGACTAACGGACAGATACATATAGTCACTGACAGTGAGACGTTGTTACTGACTACGAGAGCTTAACTAGACAAACGTATTTACAATGTCCTACGCTAAAAGAGCGCCGATATGGTGAGGAAGTCGGAATGAGGATTGAGGCAGCTGGTTCCACATTTTCTTATCAGAGAACATATTCGCCTTTTTTGTAGTCCGAGAGGAGCATTTTTCAACTGTTTATGTAGTTTATTTTATAAATACTAAACTTCCATTGAGTAAACCTAGGTAGAATCATCATCTATATTCATTTTTACTATCTGTAGCACGAAGATCAACAAAAAGATTAGTTTATCTCCAACATATCTCACAAATATTCAGTACCTATTTCTGAAGCACTGCTATTTATTCAGATCATAAGTAAATAAAACACAGTTACGTAATTTATTGCAGCAGTCTATTTTGTAGCCATCGTAATTTATTTCGTTACGTGATAGACAAGAAAGAGCGTAATCAAATGATAACTACATACAAGCCTTCTTCCACTACGTATTTAGATTAGATTAGATTAATACTTGTTCCATAGATCATATATACGACATTTCGTAATGATGTAGAACGTGTCAGTTTAGTAAATGTTGTATACATTTGACAATCAATAGTTTAAGGATTTTTTAAACATTTTTGTTGTTTTTTTTATTTTTACTCTTTTTAATTTTTTTAAGTTTTATCTAAAAATTCATCTACATTATATAAGGAGTTGCCATTCAGAAATTCCTTTAATTTCTTTTTAAATAATAGTTGGCTATCTGTCAGACTTTTGATGCTACTTGGTAAGTGACCAAAGACTTTTGTGGCAGCATAATTCACCCCTTTCTGAGCCAAACTTAGATTTAACTTTGAATAGTGAATATCATCCTTTCTCCTAGTGTTGTAGCTATGCACACTGCTATTACTTTTGAATTGGGTCGGATTGTTAATAACAAATTTCATGAGTGACATATATATATATATATATATATATATATATATATATATATATATATATATATATATATATATATACAGTGAAGATCCCTAGATCTCTAAATAAACGTCTGCAGAATGCTCTTGGGTGGGCTCCAGCAATTATTCTGATTACTCGCTTTTGTGTAATGAATACTTTTTACACAATGTTGAATTTCCCCAGAATGTGAACCCATATGAAAGCAGTGAATGAAAACAGGCGTAGTAAGCTAATTTACTGAGATGTATATCACCAAATTTTGCAATGACTCTGATAGCATAAGTAGCTGAACTCAAACGTTTCAGGAGATCTTCAATAATTTTCCTCCAATTCAGTCCCTCGTCAATGCAAACACCTAAAAATTTTTGAATATTCTGCTTTAGCTACAGATTTATGTTCAAAGTCTAAATTTATTAATGGTGTCATGCCATTTACTGTATGAAACTGTATATAATGGGTTTCATCAAAGTTTAATGAGAGCCCATTTGTAG
Organism: Locusta migratoria; assembly: GCA_026315105.1. NCBI lineage: Eukaryota > Metazoa > Arthropoda > Insecta > Orthoptera > Acrididae > Locusta > Locusta migratoria. The sequence continues at coordinate 467,802,960 of CM048745.1, read as the reverse complement.
AGAACAATTAATATCATTTACAATTTCATCAGTTAATTCCTGTTTGTCAGGTGTGATAGCTATACTTGTATCATCAGCAAAAAGTTCTAGCTTAGCATCTTCGTGAATGTACAATGGCAAGTCATTAATATACAGGGTGTTTCACTAAGTGTGTTTGCCTCTGTAACTTATAAAATAATAGGTGACGGGAAATTTTAATGCGGTAGGTCAACACAAGAAATGCTACACTTTCTGCGGAGCTATGAACATAGTTTATTGTATCATTTTCCAAAGAGTTACAGCACAAAGATATAATTTTTTAAATGGAACAATAGTTTTTTCTATCGTGCATTGGATTCGTTGAAACCAGCTGCGTCCAAATCAATTTAAACTACATTCCTATCACTGTTAGTTTGGGAGCTACAGCCCTTCAAAGTTATACGGGGGCGGAGACTACGACAGCGTAGCTGACTGGCTGGTGGTCATGAGACAGTGGGCCGTGCCCCAGGGGATAGCCACTCGGCCAGTCAGCTACGCTATCGCAGCCTCCGGCCCCGGAACTTTGAAGGGTTGTAGCTCCCAAACTAACAGTGATAGGAATGTTGTTTAAATTGATTTGGACGCAGCTGGTTTAAACGAATCGAATACACGATAGAAAAAACTATTGTTCCATTTAAAAAATTATATCTTTGTGGTGTAACTCTTTGGAAAATGATACAATAAACTATGTTCACAGCTCCGCAGAAAGTGTAACATTTCTTGTGTTGACCTTGTGAGATTACCGCCCAAAGAAATACTGGTAATTAATAGCATTTGATAATTAAACAGTATGAAGTTCACTGCAAACATTGACCATGCCAATGCACTAAATGTTACACAATTTTAATCTTATTAATTATGGTAGCAATGTATGTACGCAGTTGGGTGACAAAATTTATAGTTAGGCCATAGGTAGAAATTCTCCACGTTGAGATTTGCTGTGTGCTTGTAACTGACGGGAGGCCAGCGAGCAGGCCGACGTTGGTGGCTTGTTCCAGCTTAGGATTTTCCAGTTTTCGTTTCCGGTGAGGGGAGAGGGACAATGGCGAGTGCCAGGTGGAGTGCAGTGTACAGCGTGAAATAAAATATTCTAATACTACTTGCATTTTAAGTAATACGATGCAGTTAGGAACCTTTAAGGCCATCATTACAAAATAGCATGTTGATAAATAAACAATACATTAGCTGATATAGTCACATCTGGCGTAATATGTTTGACAATGAAAAGTAATAAATTACCAATGAATACAAGACAGTTACACAACTATCATGGAAATGTTTGTTTATCAAAATAATATATTAACTATTTCTCATTTTATTTTCAATTAATCTTGTGTATTTTATCTTGAAGTATTCAGTTAAATCACTTATCTGTGATATAAGAAATTGCACGATTATGATAAATAGTACAAAGTATGTTTATACCAATATAAAAACCTAAGAAGATATTTGTTTAATGTGTAGTGTAATTATTTTAATTTTAAGTAAAGTTTTAGAAATGTATTGGCTGAGCGCTGTACGTTGGAAGTCGGTTAGAACAGCTCACATGAGGAAGTTGATGACGTAGTGAAAAAACCCCGGCAGTTGGACTTTTGGCGTGCGCGCACGCGCGAGGGCAGGAAGTGACGAGACGGGAGCACGTGGGGTAGCTGGCCAGGCGGCGTCGCTCTGAATCTGTCGGCATTTGGATCGCCAGGTGGAGGTTATAGATTTGTGTGTGGCAATCGCCACGTGTGGTTGCTCGTCGTAGACTGCACCAAGTTTAATCGAGTGCTAACGTGTGTTTGTGAATATTTAGCCAGTAGAACAAGGTGTGCATCGCATTGAATTAAAGTGACTGTGGTTTGTTAATGTAACACGTGTCGTCGCATAGGCACGAACATAAACGGCGTTTGAGACAGCTACATGGTGTGAAAACAATTTGCGACAAATATTCATTTTTGTCTGGGGGCTCACGAGCTATAACTTTATTTGATAAATGTGTCGACGTACAGACGTATCAGCCACAGGGTTCTAATATTGTGAAATAAACAGCATAAAGTGAACTTTCACGTGTTTTCAAAAATAGTAGTTAGTACACCCTTTTCTCTCATGAACTTCATTATGAATTTTGTTGTTAATCATATGCAGGGAAGGAAAGCTGCGAACGTGTGATATCATCCCCTAGAAAACGAGTCAAATAGTAGCAATCACAGTTCCAGTGTTTTGGCGTGTTTAGGAATTTGGTTCGCAGTTGGTAGTTGTGAGTTTTAAAAAGTTAAACTTTCCCAATTTTAAACTCTCACCCCGACCTTCACTCTCGCAACATACCGCATTTTAATTTCCCGTCACCTATTATTTTATAAGTTACAGAGACAAACACACTTAATGAAACACCCTGTATATTAAGAACAGCAAAGGACGCAAGAGCGAACCTTGTGGGACCCCATTTTTGATAAGTTGTGCTCGCTGTATCTTTCATCCCGTGACAAAAATACTGACTGTGGGAAAAACTGCCGATATGGTGCTCCTTTTAAAGTTTGTTGGCTCCGCGGCTGTGGGAAAGGAAGGTCGCCTGAGCTCGCAGCCGGCGTTTCTGCTATCAGGTGGCGTCGATATGAGGCGGCGAGAGCGCCACCGCACCAGCCAGCAGATCTGACAGGCGGAGGAAGTCGGCGCCCGCCGCTCCGGAAGACGGGAGTCAGATATGAGGCGCCTGGCAAATACTGCCGCGCTGCATCGCTACAGCCACAGGGGGACAATGGCCCAAACATCTGTGCAATTCTTACAAGTGTTTACTTCTTTTTTAATGACAGAAATCGTTGAACATTAAATTTGTAGAGTACCCACTAAGTGCACGATTCGTAAATAATACCGAAAAGTGTGTCATTTAACTTTTTTGACAGTGTCGACCGGCATACACTCTTTCAAATTCTGAAGGTATCAGTGGTAAAATATAGGGAGCGAAGAGTTATATTCAACCTATACAAAACCAGACAGCAGTTATTACAGTCGAAGGGCACGAAAGCGCCGCAGAGGTTGGGAATGGAGTAAGACAGGGTTGTAGCCTTTCCCTAGTGTTGTTTAATCTGTACATTGAGCAAGCAGTGAAGGAATCAAGGAGGGAATTAAAGAATGCCCACAAAGTAAGTTCCGTTTGGTTATATAAAATATACGTGTACAGATACAGAAAAATATTTATTGTACAAAAATATACAACTATTAAACAGAAACTTCCTGGCAGATTAAAATTGTGTGCCGGAACCGGGACTCGAACCTGGGACCTTTGCCTTTCGCGGGCAAGCGCACTACCGACTGTGCTATCCCGACACGACTCACGATGCCGCCTCACAACTCTACTCGCCTCCTACTTTCCAAACTTCACAGAAGCTCTCCTGCGAAACATGCAAGAGTAGCACTCCTGGAAAAAAGGATATGGTGGAGACATGGCTTAGCCACAGCCTAAGGGATGTTTCCAGAATGAAACTTTCACTCTGCAGCGGAGTGTGCTATTAAACTACTTTTCGACACAGCTTGCGAAATTTTGTAGGCATTTGTCATAGCGTGGCAGAAGTCTTTGTATGCCTTCTTCGTAGAAGGTTGCCGCCTGTGTATTCAACCATGTGGTAACATGTTCTTTCAGCTCGTAATCATCGCTGAAGTGTTGACCACCACGGACAGGTTTTAGGTGTAAGAAGAAAGTCACTAGGAGCGAGATTGTACGAAGGATGATCAAACACGTCCCAGTGAAATTCCCGTAAGAGTTGTTTGGTCACATTCGCCTTGTCAGGTCGGGCGGCAACGTGAAGGGAAGAAGTAGACTCCTTTCATCTCTTCTTACACCTAAAATCTGTCCTTAGTGGTCAACACTTCAACGATGATGACCTGAAATAACATGTTTGCCACATGGTTCAATACATAGGCGACAAGTTTCTATGAAGAAGGCACACAAAAACTTGTCCCACACTATGACAAGTGCCTACAAAATGTCGGAAGTTATGTAGAAAAGTAGTTGAACAGTTGCATATTTTTATACAATAAATATTTTTTCTGTATCTGTTCACGTTTGGCTTGTGGACATACCTCGTAAAAACTTTGCGGTTTGCCGATGACATAGTAATTTTGTCAGAGACTGTAAAAGATCTGGAAGAGCAACTGAATGGAATGGACAGTGTCTTTAAAGGAAGATATAAGATGAACATTAACAAGAGTAAAATGAGGGTAATGGAATGGAATGTCAGAAAATCAGGTGATGCTGAAGGAATTAGATTAGGCAATGAGACAATAAAATTAGTAGATGAGTTTTGTTATTTGGGTAGAAAGATAATTTCTGATGGCTAAAGTAAAGAAGATATAAAATGCAGAATGCCTATGGGAAGAATAGCACTTCTAAATAAGCGAAACTTGTTTACATCCAATATGAATTTAAATGTTAAGAAGTCCTTTCTAAAAGCATTTGTCTGGAGTGTAGCATTGTATGGGAGTGAAACGTGGACGATGAGTTCAGATAAAAAAAAAGATAGAAGCTTTTGAAATGTGGTGCTACAGACGTATGATGAAAATTAGATGGGTAGATCACGTAATTAATGAGGTGCTTAACCAAATTGGGGAAAAAAGAAGTTTCTGGCATATCCTGACTAAGAGAAGGGATAGATTGATTGGACACATTCTGAGATATCAAGGAATTGTCAACTTAATATCAGAAGGAAGTGTGTGGGGTAAAAATCGTAGAGGGAGACCGAGGAACGAATTCAGTAAGAAGATTCAAAAGGATGTAGGTTGCCGAACGTATTCTCATATGAAGAGACTTGCACAGGACAGGGTAGCGTGTAGAGCTGCATCAAACCAGTCTGCGGACTGAATACCACAACAACAACACAGTGAAGTCTCTAGTTTTTTTCACACTGCTACTATTGAATAATGCCGACATTCAATAAATTAACGTAAACAAATGACATGATACTCTTGTTTAAAAGACGTTCTGGACATTCAATATCAGTACTGGAAACTAGTTATGTAAAAGTACACATGAGAGAGTCAACATCTACAAAACTAGAAAACTGCGTAATAAAGGAGTGTTGCCTCTGGGGGCCAGAAATTATTAGGCGGAAGTAATTTTATTCGAGACGCCGCTAGTAACATCGTTGTCGTCATCTTCATTATCAGTCATGTCTTATAATCAGTAGACTTTCAGATGAAATAAAATTACCGTGAGTTTTCCTTTTTGGTATTCAGACACTGTACAATACTTTTGTACAGAAAACTAATCCTAGAAGTCAAAATTTATCAAGCCATTTCAATGTTGCACCAAAATGTGGGATTCTAGTTTACATGAGACAAAAAAAAAAAAAAAAAAAAAAAAATCCGGAAACTTCAAATAAAATGCAAGACGTCACCCATTTAGTAAAGAAAACAATACTTTCAGGTTTTAAAAAATGAAATCTCAATCCCACATTTAAACTTTAAAATTGAACTGTACATTCATTCCATATCACAGAGCAAACAAACGTGAAGTTTAAACAGGAACGTATCGTACCAGCTTCGTATGGAGAAAATAACAAATACTGACAGTTCCATACTTAGATATTTAACCTGTAATTCTTTGCACTTTCTTCTTTCCAATAATGGAAATTATCACATCTGGACAATATGCCAGTTCCGTTACCGACAGAGGGTAGATAACTGCCCTGTTTCTGCTAAACGGTGTCCTGGTTTTAATTGGACACACTCCATAGGCCTCGTGCATAGAGGAGTCGTAACGAATGGCACTGGGTTCTGTTCACAGAGGTGTCTAGATTCTTATTTATTTTATCTATTACTGTATTTTTTCCAATTTTTTTTTTCATTGACTGAGGTCTCCTGCCACGCCTTCAGATCATTCAAATCACACGCCTTACCGAAAGAGAACAAAACAAACACCTAGAAATAAAAACTCCTGTTCCAAAACGTAAAACAAAGCAATTCAAACTGCGCCAATGTGGAAGAAAGGTGTTATTTGCGGAAGTTTAAGGTACCTTAATAAAGTAAATATAACATTTAAAAAATTAAAGAATCCATGAGAGTGCAAAAGAATTGTGTGACCAGGACTTATGGCTATCCTGTAGACCAAAGGGACAAATGTAAAGCAACACTTAAAACGTGGCGCAAAACAATAAAATTCCAATAAAAGGTGAAGAAAGAAAACAGTATTCGCCAATTACGGCAATCTCAAATAAAGCCAAAAAGCGAGGTACCTAGTCCTGGACTGAGATGGACTTTCGTACCAAAAATGTTTACCTCTTGTTCAGCTTTACCACACCACTACTAACGTCACCTTACACAAATAATGCTTGAGGGAAAGCGAGTGAGCGGAAGTAATGGGCAGGTGGCATTACAATGGTAATGTGCCATAAGATGAGAATTTGGGCAGGACAAGAACCACCGTGCAGTCCTGCAGACGTGTAATAGGTCGAAACCGATAAAAAAAATTAACCCTCTGAGACCTGACAGTTTTTTACAATATAAAGTTCTCAAAATAGGTTGTCATCAGTACGTGTTCAGACTACAACAATTTACGGATCTAAGTGTTGACACAGCAGCGTCAAGAAGTCTTGCAGGTCATTTCTTTGTATCTGGATGTCTTTATTTTCATTGACTTATGTCTCGACTAATGGCCACAGAGTGCCACAAGTGTCTTTTAAAGTGTCGCCAGATATCTGGCCAGTCCATAATTACGTGAAATGTGTTGTCAAGTATCAGGCGCAGAGGCACGCCTTCCTCGTGAATCGCCGGCAGTCCTTACGAGCGTGGTGTCACTGACAGCCTGGGATACAGCCGCTTCTCGATTCTCTCTTGATTAGAGCCAATTTTTCCCCTGTCGTTTAGAAGGACGGATCTTACTTGAGCTTCCTGGTGACCAGGTCATGTAGCAACGAGTCAATTTAATGACGATAGTCGTCGGTTCGTAAGAGCGCCGTTGCGTTTCCTTTATCTACTGCACGAATCATAGTGTCACCACGATCTCTCAGAGATTGGAAAACTCATGTTCGCTTTCGGGAGTCGGAACTTTTCGAGGATCCTGAAAATTTCCCGACAGATATCTACATCTTCCTTTGACATCCCTCAGAGTCCTTCCCCCACTACCGTTCTTCACAAGGGGCCTCAGAACAGAAGTAAAACTCAACCATTTCGCGATGTCCGAAGTCTTACATAACTCCAGTACTCCAACGGGCAGATTTCAATAACTCTCGTGTAATGCGGCTCTTTGTTGTTCGGCTCAACTGCCGACACTCAGTGACATTTGCCCAGCTGCTTTTCCTCGAATGCCACCTGCATTTGGAGAAGCACTACCTGTAACAGCACCCACCCACGAGTGATCCGAATGCAGCTCTTACGCTGACAGTGACGTACTGAAACGTACGGCTGCCGTCTGTGTTAAGTAAAGCTTCCCTGAGCGACATGGCCTTGAGGTAGTATCCCAAAAAAAAATTAAAGCGCGGAAAATGTGAAACGTGTCTATAAAAAATATTTTTGTAAGAAAATGTCCAATATTGTACCTCCTGTTTTGTGTCGAGTAACTTGCTTGCAAGAAAATGTATAATATCGCTTCTACTGTGTGTATCGATATGTGTACTTAACTCTGTGAAGTTTCATCTTTGGCAAAGATCATGTATTGCATAGCATTGTAGCTCGCGCTGAGAGAGAGTAGCTCTTGTGGTTCAGCTCGCTTAGAGAGCGGTTGAGTTGTGTGTATGGCTCCGATGTAGAGCAGAGGCTGCTGTGCCAGCAAGTCGATTTGATTGTACTTGGAATATATATTGTATTGTATTGTAACACCGCTGGAATGAAGGTAATTGCATTTGATGTCATTAGGAAGAAGTTGTATTATGGAGGTAATGTAATGCTGTTTATTAATAATAAGTAACAAAGTTGACCTTTCTTTCATGTTCCATTTACATAGTTAGAAGATTAACCTACTTCCTTCATTTGATAATTAGTTATTAGTCGATTTAAAGTGCAGTATTGATTTTGATAATATTGTTGAACAGATTTCGTTATTGGTGCCATTGTAAATGATAGTTCATTGACTATGATACTAAATTTCAATAATCAGAAACTGATCTGCATAAAATTCTCACAGTCAAACATTAAGAAAGTGGTTTGTGGTTTTTTTTTAATATCTTTCTCGCAGTCAAAATTTTGAGTATAGTCAGTGTCTGTTTCAAATGCTGATTTTCCACAGTTGTTTTGTGTTTAAAGTATCCGTTGCGCACATAATCAGTTTAATGCACTGTTTCTTATTTAATACTATATACATCAATATCAGGGCCATAATCAAACCAAATTGCTCTGTTAATGAACAATTTGTTGTCTGATTTAACGATAGGTTCAACATCCACAACACACACACAGCTTTTAAATGGTCTCATTTCCTTACCTGGGACCGACCTCAGCCAAAAACCAGACGCTACTTTTAACGTCAGCGAAGAAACAAAAACCGCTTTTCGAGGATGAAGGAGTGGCTCGTCTCTAAGAAGGGCGCAATCAGATTTAATGCATTCTTTGTGAAAGAAAATTTGATAGCTTAATCTTCCTTTTTCACCACGTCAAAGTTTCTTTGTCAAAGAATATTGAACAAAGATTCTTTGTCAAAGAAAATTTGATAGTATAATAACGGCCTAAGCGACACTTTTTCTAAGGAATTAAATATTTCTTGATGCTTTCAGGAGTACTGCTTCTAGAGCTCATGTAATGTTAGTAATAACCCGCTTACAATACCCGTTTTTGTGACGCTTCGGTAATGAGTAAGGTTCCTGTAAATCTGAGCTGGCGCATCGCCATTTTGTTCCCCACGGCTCGTAAGTTTAACATGCTACAGTACTAAAGGATTTTCGTCACGGCACTTAGGGGTTGTTGTGTTGCCATAAATTGTTCATATCATTCCAGAAGTGGCTTTACCATTGTTCATTTCCTGAAAGAAGCTGAGAGAAGAGAAAAAAAGGTGACTAACTTACTAACTGTCGTCGCGAAAACTGAAAACCCGGACGGAGCGCACACTTATGTATTGTAAGTAAATAATATTTATGACCTGAATCAATATTTAACAGAAAAAAATCGAGAGTTATATCCGTACGTAAATTTTTGTTTAACTGTTTTGAAAGTGCTACTCCGCAACAGAGAGTCTGAATATAGGGAGTTAGCAGCCTCAAAATGTGATAAAACAGCAAAACATTAGAGAATATAAGAGAATAATATGTGTGTCTTACAGTATGTTGAAAAATAAACAACACCAAGAAGTTTTGTACTGACTTTGCACAAATTGCCGAAGATACTTCTATTAAGTTATTGACAAAATATTACAAACACTACAACGAAAAAGAATATTAATATACTCGGCAAATCTCACGGCTGCGGCAGAGAATTTGCTGATGTTGGCTACTAACGTTGGATGCTATTTGTGATATTTCAAAGTTTTGGCGTTATAACACGTAGTAAGCAATTTGAAAGAACGGCACCAGACGTTTTACCATAAAACACACCCTCAGTTTAGTTTCTTATAAGTAAATGTCAATATTGACACATACTATAACATAATTGACGCAGAGTACTGGGTAAAGTTTCCATACGGCTGTGGCAGTGTATTGTGCTAATATTGGCAACGAAATTTTTACGTTACTAGGATGATTAATTTACCGACAACATAAGCGTACTGGTACATACAAATACCTCTCAACCTTAGAGAAAAAAAAACAGCATTATTAGTAGTGGACTGATAGGGGTTCTGGCACAGTGAGATTCGCCTCTGGCCGCCATCTCGAATGACGTCATTCCGCCGGGAAATTTGAATTTTCTTTGAACCCATTCTTTTAAACTTATAATTTCAACCACTAGATGTCACCACAACAACACCCCACCCCACCCCCCACCCTCCACCACCCAGCCCCATCCCTCTCCGGCACTCCGCGCCTACATGACCTACATCCACAATCACTGCCAACTAGGTGCCGCCCCTCCCCCCAATATGTCCAGACCTGTACATCCCTTCTAGACTAGCGTCACCTCCGAACCGGAAGTCCGCCCCCACTGCCGATTATTTATATTAAATTTGCATATGAAAATAACCGCCACCAACAGGTATACCTCTGATTATTTTGCATAATAGTCAGTACGTATTTATTAAGTATTGACATACACCAACATTGGAAAAAATGAAACAATTTTTTAACCGCAATAACATTTGTTTCAGGAAGTAAATTTATCTCGGAAGTAATGTTTAACAACAGTTGTTTATAAACAATTACCAACGACGCCACGGACCTATGTTATCTGACAGGACATTTTGTAACTTTCTTAAACAATCATTTTACATAAAAACAATTTATTAATCAACTCTAAAGGAGTGCAAGTACAATCGACAAAACCCTCCGCCCTTGTGCTAGTGCGGCCAAATAGTCTTCCTTCGAAAACTAGATCGGCCAGTTTTCCGACTCGAGTACGTGCGCGCTCCCAGCGAGGCAGGTTAAAGTATTCACATTCTATTTGCTTACAGCCAGAAATAGCAAGGAACGCATGGTATGCCATACGGCCAACTGGCCTTCACGAAACTCGGCTGGGAACCCAACTCTCCAGAAGTACGAATATTTAACCATGACAGAGGCGATCAGTATATCAAGATTTTTGTTTTTTGTTACAACAAAGATAAGCAAATAATCATTGTAGGTAGCGAAATCATTTATTTTATATGTGGAAGTGGCCTTTATATATTCCGGGAGATCAAAATGTCGGTATACATTTGAAAACTTAATAAATCACGGAATAATGTAAATAGAGAGCTAAAAATCAACACACATGCTTGGAATGACATGGGGTTTTATTAGAACAAGGGAAAAAAGAAAGAAAAAAGAAAAGAAAAAAATTCAAAAAATGTCTGACAGATGGCGCTTCATCTGATCAGAAAAGCAATAATTAGCATAACAAATTAAGACAAAACAAAGATGATGTTCTTTACAATAAATGCTCAATATGTTCACCATCATTCCTCAACAACAGCTGTAGTCGAGGAATAATGTGGTGAACAGCTGTGTAAAGCATGTCCGGAGATATGGCGAGGCATTGGCGTCCAATGTTGTCTTTCAGCAGCCCTAGAGATGTCGGTAGATCACGATACACTTGCGACTTCAGGTAAGCCCAAAGCCAATAATCGCACGGACTGAGGTCTGGGGACCTGGGAAGCCAAGCATGACGAAAGTGGGGGCTGAGCACACGATCATCACCAAACGAAGCGCGCAAGAGATCTTTCACGCGTCTAGCAATATGTGGTGGAGCGCCATCCTACATAAAAATTGTACGTTCCAGCAGGTGTTTATCTGCCAGGCTGGGAATGATGCGATTCTGAAACATATCGGCGTACCTCTCACCCGTCACGGTAACAATTACAAAACCACAATCACGCAGTTCCTCGAAGAAAAAAGGCCCGATAACGGTAGATGTGGTAAATCCAACCCATACCGTGACTTTCTCGTCGTGCAATGGAATTTCTACGACAGTTCTAGGATTTTCGGTAGCCCAAATTCTGCAATTGTGGGCATTGTCAGACTTTCGGAGCATGAAATGAGCTTCGTCGTTCCACAATACGTTACTCAACCAATCGTCATCTTTCGCCATCTTTTGAAACGTCCACACTGCAAATGCCCTCCGCTTCACTAATTCGCCAGATAACAGTTCATGAAGACTTCACCGTGCATAGACGAACCCGCTACAGTCTCCATTACTTCCTGAACTGTCTCAGCAGCATTTCGCCTTGTGCTCTGTGGGCTACTAAGGGTCTATCGTCTAAACAACCCGTGGCTTCAAACTTCGAAATCATTCTCGCCACAGCTGCATTTGTCAACAGACCTTTACCTGTTCGAATCCCCTTCCTATGGCGATAGAATCGTAATGCTTGCGACGTCCCCTTCCCTTTTTGCTCTTCTTCCAACTGATATCTTTTTGTTCTCTACAGAGACGTAGTAGGATTGGAGAATTAAGTATCTGCTGGATGGCTGTTATGAGTCCACTCAGTTAATGTTAAACGCACGTCAAATAAAAGCTTGTACTTATCTTTTATCTTGGCCGGCTGCGTTGCTTGCTGCGATGTTCTTGCGTTGTGTACCATTAGCTGTCTTGTTATTTCACTGTAAATATTTTTCAGGAAATATTTGTTGAAATGAAAACGCGTAGTAGAGTTTATACTTTTTTTGTTAACTATTACGACTCACGATGCCGCCTCACAACTTTACTTCCGCCAGTACCTCGCCTCCTACTTTCTATTGGTGCACTTCTTCTCTTGCGCAAACTTTCACAAATATAAAAACACAATATCAGATACATGGCCTCAGAGCAAGAGTCAGTGTGTCACTCCAGTGTCCTGCGAGAGTGAGAGTGTCCCAGCGTCTGCGAGTTCGATGCTTTTATTCCCACTCTGAGGTTCAAAAAAATGTTCAAATGTTTGTACAGCTTATGGGACTTGACTACGGGGTCATCAGTCCCTAAACTTACAAACTACTTATGAACTACTTACGAACTAGGACGGCACAAATATCCATGCCCGAAGGGGTATTCGAACCCCCGACCGTAGTGGCCGTGCAGACCGTGACTGAAGCGCCTCAGTCCCCTCGGCCACCGCGGCCGGCTCTCTGAGGTTCACAAGTATGTCTTTATCCACTTAAAATTTTAAAGGAAGGTAAATGTTATTTACATATTACGTAAAAGTAGTAAACAATATACATATTTCATTTCTTTAATTTAATGGTGTTCGTGTTTTGCTAGTTATTTGTAAGATAGTTTTAAAATGTACGTCTAACAAAGTAGTTGTCATGACTTTGGAAAATGGCGCCTGTTTGTTTACTTCGAGTATATTAAATGTTTTGACAGATCTGTTACGAGTTTAACGTTGTTTGTGCGTGTTATTAAATAACTTATTATTTTCGTGAATATATTTTGGTGTATCTGTTTAATTCATCAGTGACCAATTTTTACACGAATTTGGAAAGTCCAGTTATATTTATTAAATCGGCAATTAATGGCAAGATTCAGTGTTATTGAGTCTATAAACATAATATTCGTTATCAGTGAGCATTAAAGTTTCATATGTGCTAATAGGTTTCGCTGTTCTAATTTTATTTATACTTTCAAATTATTTCAACATGTGTCACCCAACACTATTTGCTTCTACTTCTATTTATTAACAGAAAAAGGGTGTGTCACTTTTTTTTTGTTATACACGAAAGTATATTTTGGCCTAGGCCTACTATTATGTACTTTTTGCTGTATTATAGCTAATTAATTTTTCGAGTTAGGGTAAAATTATGGATGGTCCACTTATGTATTGTTATTCTGGCATTTAGGTGTAATTACAATCAATTAGAATGCATTATATAGTTTTTTTTAACTAATGCTGTCTCCCGAAGGTAACACTTATTGGGATAATTTCATAAAGATATTGGGTCTGACACTAATGGGTAGTGATATAGGGTGTGCATATATATAAATGTTACACGCTGAACTAGAACATTCCCCATTCTGATAACACAGCTTCACTAAAAGGGCCTTTTCAGGTAACGTCAACATGTTGCGTCTGCTGGTCTGATTCTCTCTCATTCTCTCATTACAGCTCCTTTTATACACGATCTTCATGCGCAGTCACTGACGTTTTGCTTTCCAGCGACCTCTGCCGGACATTTTTCGAACCTTATTCTTCTCTCTCTCTCTCTCTCTCTCTCTCTCTCTCTTTTCCTAAGCTTGTGTGTCAATTTTTGCCTCTTTATCTACATTATTTCGTGATTTATTAAGTTTTCAAATTTATGCTGACTTTTTGATCGCCCGGTATATTACACACATACAGCGCGAGCCTCCAGCCGCAGCACCAGATTAATTTATGCATATCAAATTAATTTTACCCACCCGCCCGCGCCCCTTCCCTCTCCCCTGCCACTGCCGCCATCACAGACAGTCCTAAAGATTGTCGTCCGCACACCCTGGAAAGTACGAGGCGCGTTCAGAAAGTAAGTTCCGTTTGGTAATAAAATGAAATTGTACACAGATACAGAAGAAATTTCTATTGCACAAAATTCTACAATTCTTAAACTACTTTTCCACACACTGCCGAAATTTTGCAGGCATTTGTCATAGCGTGGAACCAGGTTTTGTATACCTTCTTCATAGAAATCTGCCAGTTGTGTTTTCAACCAGTTGGAAACAGTTTCTTTCAGCTCGTCGTCATTGGTGAAGTGATGACCGCCAAGGAAAGACTTGAGATGTAAGAACAGAAGAAAGTCGCTAGAAGCGAGGTCAGGGCTGTACGGAGGATGGTCAAACACGTCCCAGCTAAATCCCTGATGGATGAGACAAAAGAAAGAGCTTTCCGAGCACTTAAGGAGGCTCTAACTTCCGCACCAGTGCTAGCCTTGTACGACGAGAATGCAGAAACGGAACTTCACACAGACGCCAGTGGCTATGGGATTGGTGCAGTGTTTGTACAAGTTCAGGAAGGTGCCGAAAAAGTGATAGCCTATGCGTCAAGAGTACTCTCAAAGTCCGAGATAAACTACTCTACAACTGAAAAAGAATGTCTCGCGGTTATCTGGGCAATCAACAAGTTCCGGCCGTCTTTATTCGGCAAACCATTCACTGTCGTGACAGACCACCGTTCTTTGTGTTGGCTGACTAGCTTGAAGGATCCATCAGGTCGACTAGCAAGATGGGCACTAAGACTCCAAGAGTACGTTGTGACAGTGGTATTCAAGAACGGGCGCAAACACAAGGATGCCGACTGCCTTTCGAGGTGTGGTGTCGCACAAGTACAAAGTGCGCGCCACCTACTTTCGCCGCGCGCCGCCATGCACGCACGCCGCGGCGATCTTACGACGACAGCCACGAGCGCCCTCTGCGACAACTCCGCTCGTGGCCACCACTGAAGGACTGGCCACTTCGGACTGAGATAGCAACGAGTTAGGACCTTCGTAATCAGATAGGCACCATTGAAGACTTTGTTATCGTACAGGCACTAGGCAGGCCTCTAACAACTATGTATCAACATTCTGCAGTACTATGTAAAAGTTAAGTATTGTTACATTCTGTGCAATATATATATCTTTCTAATTTACTCTAGTGTTTATAGTTTCTGGCTGCTCCCCTCCGTACCTGCACCAGCGTGCTGTCTTGGTTCCTGTGTCGGTCTCATCCACTCGGCCACCGACACCTTCGACGAGGCTGGGACACAAAAGCGGCGACGAAGTTGGGACACAAAAGTGGCGACGAGGAGTGATAGAACCTTGGACCAGCCCGCTTGCAGCAGCCAGACAGCAGCAGTCGGAGCACGCAAAAATTGCTCCCGCCCACCCACCCTTATTATAATAATTTTGGGGGAATATATTCAGTTACGTGTTTTGTGGACTTTTTTGTTGCAGAGCGAGTCCTCTTTCATATTGCATTTGTGTTTTGTTATAAGTTACTTGTATACGCGGCGCCTAATCGGTCAGCATGGCCACTACCCCGAACCCAAACTTAATGGAAATTATTCAGTTACAGACGGCGCAAATAACACAACTTCTCCAGGCGGTGGCGCAGTTGACAACTCAACAACAGCCGTCGCATCAGCAGCCCACACCTGCCGCCGCACCGCTTCCGACGTTCCGCCAGTACAACGAACGTGAGGAAGAATGGAGCGACTATTTCGCACAGTTTCAAGAACTCGTCGCGGCTCATCAAATTACAGGTCAGAGAGTGAAGAACCTTTTCTTATCGATTGTGGGCCCCCAGACCTTCGTATTACTGCAGAAAATATTCCCGTGCTAGGAACGTGTAGCCTGCCTGCCTCTTTTCAAGGTGTAACAAAAACAGTTGCTTTTGTAGTTCTTCAGGCCAAATCGACACAGAACATTTTTGGACTAGATGCTTTTGACTTGTTTGGTTTATCAATTCAAAGAGATGTGCTTCAAATTTCGTCAATAGTGCCTCAGGATAAAATCAATGCATTGTGTGACAAATATAGTGACTTGTTTTCGCCGGAACTAGGTTGTGCAAAAGACTTCGTGGCACAAATAACTTTAAAAGAATCTGCAGTTCCAAAATTTCGTAAAGCTAGACCAGTGCCTATCGCATTGCGTGATTCAGTTGCCGAAGAACTTAAACGTTGGCAAGATAGTGGGGTGATTTCCCCTGTTTCTGCGAGTCAGTGGGCCTCGCCTATAGTAATTATACCCAAGCCGTCAGGAAAACTTCGTCTCTGTGCGGACTTCAAATCTACAGTGAACAGTCAAACAACTGTAGACACTTATCCCCTGCCCAGACCTGAGGAACTGATGGACAAATTAGGACAGTCTCGCTTCTTTTCCAAGATTTATTTAGCAGAGGCATACTTACAGATTCCACTTGATGACGAGTCCAAAAAGTTTTTCGTCATTAATACTCACATGGGCCTTTTTCAATTTCAACGCCTACCCTTTGGCAGTTCTTCCGCTCCCGCTATTTTTCAGCGTTTTTTGGAACAGCTGACAGTTTCTGTACCGTGTTGTTCGAACTATTTAGATGATATTGTGGTATCCGGGCGTACAGTTGAAGAACATTTAGCAAACCTGGAGTGCCTTTTCAAAGTGTTGACTGCAGCAGGTCTACGTTGTAATAAAGCAAAGTGTTCGTTTTTTCAAACTGAAATAGAGTACCTAGGCCATGTGATTAATGCCCAAGGAATCCATCCGTTACAGTCACATCTTAGAGCAATCAAAGACTTGCCTCCTCCTAAGAATGTGCCCGAATTGCAAGCAGTAATGGGAAAGCTTAACTATTATTTCAGATTTATTCCCAATGCCTCTCAGATTGCAGCTCCACTGCATCACTTACGTAGGAAGAATGTTCCTTTTGTATGGTCTAAAGATTGTCAGGTTGCCTTTGACAAACTATAGTCTGCACTACTCAGTGATGCATGTTTGATTCCCTTTGAACTCTCGTCGGGTTGCACAGGAAACAGCTGCGGATGCAGACCTAAGTGTGGTAGCACGTTTTGTTCGCTCAGGGTGGCCTGCCAGAGCCAAAGACATTGATCGGCCTCTGGTTCGAAATTATTTTGCACAACGTCATGCATTATCTTTAAGTCAGGGTGTTCTGTTGTTACATACGGATAACGACCAAACAAGAGTGATTGTTCCTCGTTCCCTGCAACGATAAGTGTTACGCGTCCTGCATCAAGGACATTGGGGCATTGTTAGGACAAAGCAACTGGCCAGACGTCATTGTACCTGGGTTGGTATGGACGCTCAGATAGAGAGCATGACATCACAGTGTACAGTTTGTGCGGAGCATCAGGCGGCTCCTCCACAGCGTTTCTCAGACTGGCCACGCCCCAAGGGACCATGGCAACGTTTACATATTGACTTTGCCGGACCTTTCTGGAATACGCGCTGGTTCATTGTTGTAGACGCTTTCAGCAAGTTTCCTTTTGTGATTGCCATGAACTCAACGACAGCTTCTAGTACAATTAGTGCCTTAACATCAGAGTTTTGCATCGAAGGCTTGCCTGAAACTATCGTCAGTGACAATGGACCTCAGTTTGTTAGTGCGGAATTTCAACAGTTTTGTCGTGTGAATGGCATTCAGCATATTACCACTGCACCTTTTCACCCTCAGTCCAATGGTGAAGCAGAACGTTTCGTTCGAACATTCAAGTCTCACATGGAGAAGATGAAGGGTCAGCACTCCAGGCAGCAAGCTCTTCAAATTTTTCTGTCTACGTTTCGGTGCATGCCACGTGACGGCCCGTCTCCTGCCGAGCTGCTACACGGCCGCCGTCACCGCACTCTCCTTCACCTGCTGCAGCCTCCCACGCACCGAGTCGGTTCGTATGGCGCTACGCGTTTTCAGGTTTCCACGCCGGTGCTGTACAGGGTGTTTGCTGGAAACAAGAAGACATGGTTGCCGGGCACCATTCAACGCGTGCTTGGTTGCAATATGTTTGTTGTACGTTCTTCCACAGGGTCGGAGCTGCGGCGCCACGCAAACCAATTGCGCCTGCACAGGCCGCGCGATCCTGTCTCCGGTTTCTTGATTCCAGACCCAGTTCACCGCCAGGGAGCACAAACACATCGTTCGTCAACGGGTCCAGCGTCCCCGGACTACGAGATCGTCCCGATGGAGATCGACGCGACGCCGCCGCTGTCGCCGCCGCAGATGACAGCGTCACCGAGAGGGACTCCGGGACCGTGCGTGCCGCCGCCGCCTGGGCCACGCACCTCAGAAGAAGACCTGCTCCCTCTGGGCGGGGGGGTGCGCCCTTCCCCAGGTTTCGGTGGGTTCCCTGGAGAATCGCAAGGCGGATGCCGGGGCGCGGACGGCGTCTCCATCCCAGCCTCAGCTACGACGGCCGTCCCACCAGTAACGCCCCCGCCCAGGCCCTCCTCCCAGTGCCGTCCACGTGGCCCTCAGCCCTACGCCACGACGGCGCGGCGGTTTGGGGGGGAGGGGTGGGGTGTCGCACAAGTACAAAGTGCGCGCCACCTACTTTCGCCGCGCACCGCCATGCACGCACGGCGCGGCGATCTTACGACGACAGCCACGAGCGCCCTCTGCGACAACTCCGCTCGTGGCCACCACTGAAGGACTGGCCACTTCGGACTGAGATAGCAACGAGTTAGGACCTTCGTAATCAGATAGGCACCATTGAAGACTTTGTTATCGTACAGGCACTAGGCAGGCCTCTAACAACTATGTATCAACATTCTGCAGTACTATGTAAAAGTTAAGTATTGTTACATTCTGTGCAATATATATATCTTTCTAATTTACTCTAGTGTTTATAGTTTCTGGCTGCTCCCCTCCGTACCTGCCCCAGCGTGCTGTCTTGGTTCCTGTGTCGGTCTCATCCACTCGGCCACCGACACCTACGACGAGGCTGGGACACAAAAGCGGCGACGAAGTTGGGACACAAAACGAGGAATCCATTAGTGGAACACAACAGCATTAATGAAATTTCAGCTCTCACTGAATTAGATGACGTTACAGCTGAACAGAGGGAAGATCCAACACTATTAAAAATGATAGAGGCCTTGGAGAAAGGAGAACCGACCAATGGAGAATTCCAACTTATAAACGGAACATTGTACAAGAGCAACTACGATCCACTGGGCCCTAAATGGCTACTTGTTGTTCCAGCTCATCTCCAGCCAGCTATTCTCAAATATTTCCATGATGCTCCAATATCCGGTCATCTGGGATTCGTGAAGACCCTAGACAGAATCAGACGCAGGTATTACTGGAAAGGTCTCTACCGATCTGTCAAGCACTATGTGAGTCACTGTAAAGAGTGCCAGCGACAGAAACATGTGCCGCAATTACTCCCATGGCATCTCGTACCGATTCCGCCGGCAGCAGCCCCATTCCACCGAGTTGGGATCGATCTTTTAGGGAGGTTCCCGAAGCCGACAACCGGTAACCGTTGGGATAATAGTCTGCACTGACTACCTCACACGCTACGCTGTCACCAAACATGTGCCGACTGCAGAAGCTCCAGAGATCGCAAAATTCCTTGTAGAAGACATTATTTTGAAGAATGGAGCACCATGTGTCATGATATCTGATCGTGGAAAAGTATTCCAGTCAAAACCAGTATCAGAAGTAATGTCACGGTGCGACATTGTCCACAGAATGACAACTGCATACCATCCTCAGATAAATGGTCTTACGGAACGTTTTAACGTTAGCCGACATGCTGTCGATGTATGTCGATGTTGAGCAGAAGGATTGGGATACAATTCTGCCAGTCGTGACATTTGCTTACAATACCGCACGACAAGACATCACAGGCCGTTTTTCCTGCCCCATTGCCGTGAAGCTGAGACGACAATGCATACGCTGTTCCCGTTGCAACCGGACAACACACGGGATGACTATGTTAAACAGCTCATCACCAGGCTCGGAAAAGCAAGACAGCTGGCTCGCATACGGTCACGGGACGCCCAGGAGAAGGACCGTCAGCGGTATAACGACAATGACCGATCTGTTGTTTACAGCCCAGGAGATCTGGTATGGATTTTTACCCATGTACGGAAGGTTGGACTGTCAGAAAAGGTATTGAAGCGATACTTTGGTCCATATGGTGTAATACGCCGCTTGTTGAGGATTATGAGCCGTCGTCGAAACGTCAAAAACGAAGAGACAATGTTCACGTCTTGTGCATGAAGCCTTACTACGATCCTGAAGAGCAGGTAGACGACAATGACTTCTTGTTCAAGGACTTTAAGGACGATAATGTTCCTGATGAAGCCACGACAGGAACGAATGTCGTCGATAATCGCGGAGAAGGGAAGGATTCTCTTGAACTGTCATACAGAGGACCCATGACACGGTCAAGATCCAGGACATTGCAGCTGGCTCCGCAGGGATCATAACAGCGGGTCGCTGTTTCTCCAGGAGAGGGAGCAATGCCGCGAGAGACCACGAACATCGACTGCCGGCGTGCCGCAGGGGATAGCGTCACGGACTGCGGAGCAGAAGGTCGCCGCTTCAATCCCGCCCACCGGCAAAAATTTATTTCTTTGTAATTTACAATTCCAGAAGGTTCTACATCTTTCTTATGTTCACTTGTAAATTCTACTTGTTTCTTATGTTAACTGTTCTTGAAATTTCTGGTAAATTCTGTCTGTGTATAAATAGCAGAGCACTCTGCCTGAGAGGCAGTCAGTGCTGCGTATATGTTGAGTTCGTAATAAACGTGCTTTCAGTATAAGTGCTGTGTTTAGTTGCCTTCGAAGTCAAGCCTACTGCCATTGCAACGTGACAATATTGCATTACTTCCATCAACAGCCATAAGAATAAAAAAACGATTTATATAAAACACACTTACGTCGGCCAAGATCGCTGGTTTACTTGTTGGTTTTTTCTACCAGTTTCGATTCATCATCTTCAGAAACATATTTTTATTACAATTTTCTCCTATTTTCACTCTGGTACTCACATAAAATAAAGAGTTACTTGTGAAAATATAAGAAAAAGAACATTGTCAAACGATTAAAATTTGCATCACCAAAGTGGATCGTCATCTGTATGGCACATTTAAAACTTGTGTGTGTTCTTGCCACAAGTAACAAGGAACACCTCTAGTTAGGATCAGCACTATACTAACCGCAGAATCGACAATCATCCACTGTGTTTTCCAGATAGAAGGCGATGCTGACTTTAATGACCACACAGCGTACCTCTGAGAACCCGATAAAAACACACAATGCAGAGAGAGAAACTCGCTTCATTACTCAACTTTTATTAAATACACTACTGCCCATTAAAAATGTTACACCAAGAAGAAATGTAGATGATAAACGGGTATTTATTGGACAAATATATTATACTAGAACTGACATGTGATTACGCGTTCACACAAATTTGGTCATAAATCCTGATAAATCAGTACCCAGAACAACATCCTGTGGCCGTAATAATGGCCTTGATATGTGTGGGCACTGAGTAAAACAGGCCTTGGATGGCGTGTACAGGTACAGATGCCCATGCAGCTTCAACACGATACTACACTTCAACAAGAGTAGTGACTGGGGTATTGTGACGAGCCAGTTGCTCTGCCACCATTGACCAGGCGTTTTCAAATGGTGAGAGATCTGGAGAACGTGCTGCCCAGGGCAGCAGTCGAACATTTTCCGTATCCAGAAAGGCCCGTACAGGACCTGCAACATGCGGCCGTGTATTATGCTGCTGAAATGGAGGCTTTTGCAGGGATCGAATGAAGGGTACAGCCACGGGTCGTAACACATTTGAAATGTAAAGGCCACTGTTCAAAGTACCGTTAATGCGAATAAGAGGTGACTGAGACGTGTAACCAATGGCACCCCATACCATCACGCCAGTATGGTGATGACTGACGTGCAAGATCCTCAAAGTCTTAAAATTCAAAGTCTAAAATGAAAGTTACACGGGAAGAACCAGGAGATGAAAAGGTCTAGTGAATTTATCCTCGAAAATTGGTTGCATCTTCTTCAATTCCAAAAGTCCAAGTTGAACGATCCAGATGTAATGTGCAACATTAGTCGTTAATGCTTTATTGTTAGAACAGAAGATCGATTTCGATCACATAGTGATAATCTTCACCGCATCTTCAAACTATAGAAAGAGATCACAAAATCAGTACAGATCAAACACAATATAAACTTGAATACAATTCCAAATACAATATACAGTAAGAATACATACCAGGCATTGTGAGAGCAATGAGAATAAATTTACATATCATCTGCAACTGTGTTGAAAATATGTTTTAGAAATATAACATTGCAGTGCAAGAGATTACGATGGAGTGAGCGAGCTACATCTGCGCTACAGGGTTTTATTAACGCTCTCTAGTACACAGATATTCGTACATTAATTTTTAACATTTTCATTTATATACAGATTAAAATGTAGTTTGACAAACATTTTACCATTAAATCGCACTTCCTGTACTACTTTAACCTTTTGCTTCATGTTTTTATGCATACTTTGATGTTTTGACTGATGTATCGTTTTTATCGTACTGTATGTAATCTCTATGTAACGTGCTTCAAGCGCGAAAAACGAGATGTCGCTGCATTTAACATTCGTTACTATATCATGAAACTGAAAACTGTATCTCATTGTTCTTCCTTTTCTTTTTTAGACTTTGCAGCATAGCTAAATTCAATGCATGAATTGTACTATCCTTCATGGTACTTTTCATTTAAATTGTCCCTGTTTGAAATAACTCACTACGTTAGTAGTATCTATAGCTGACATACGACGCTTGGCATCATATTCTTTTATTTTTGACATAATTTTTAATTTTCGTGATGGTTTCTGTATTCTGACTTTTCATTTTATATATTATACATCCTGTACAACTTGTATGTAAAACTACATTTTAATCTATAAATAATTAAAAATGCATAAAAATTAATGTTAGTAGAATATCTGTGTACCACAGGGCGTTAATAATACCCATCGCTACAGCGCCGCTGCATGTCTTTTGTAAGCAGATCGCTCACTACATCCTAATCTCTAGCACTGCAACGTTTTATTTCTGCTTGCGAAGTTTCAATCACCTACTTTTACTTATGAATGTGAAAATATTTTGTTAGCACCGACCTACTTAGGGAGACATGACCATCCCAATAAAATAAGAGAAATCAGATCGAAAACGGAACTATTTAGGTGTTCTTTCTTTCCGCGCACTATTAGAGAATGGAACGGTTGAGAAAAGTTATGAAAGTGGTTAATGAACCCAGGCACTTAAATGTGATTTGCAGAGTATCTATGTAGAGGTAGAAATATATTTCCAATACAGTTGCTGATGGTATGTTAATTTATAGTCATTGCACTCACAATGCCTAGGGTATGTATTCTTACTGTATATTGCATTTGGAATTGTATTCAAGTTTATATTGTATTTGATTTTAGCTCTGTACTGATTTTGTGATCTCTTTCTGTAGTTTGAAGATGCATTTAAGCTGATCCCTATGTGATCGAAATCGATCTGCTGTTTTAACAATGAAGTATTGACGACCGATGCTGCATATTACATTTGGACTGTTCATCATTCTGTGGTCGTTGAGCACAACCATCATGGAAATGGAATCAAATGTCTAAGTCAAAGTTGTTTCTGTGCCAGCACCAAATATGTCCGCTCTTGTAGGCTCTGTGAAGGATGATTTAGTTTTCCCGAAGGTGGATGTGTATGAAATTACAAGTCAGTGTATGTTCGTGTATCGGACGCACAGTTCGTGAACGACGTGTAGAACATGGGCGGTACACCCGCCCGCTACAACCCGATAAACCAGCAGTGCCTGAACATTGCATTCAGACAGGTGACGCGCGGTCTAAGGCGCCTTTCTGTGGAGTGCGCGTCAGCTCCCCGTCGGAATCCTCCCTCGGGCAAGATTGTGTTTGTTGTCCTTAGCGTAAGTTAAAGTAGTCTGTAAGGACAGACGACACTGCAATTTGGGCCCAAAGATTTTCAAACAATTTAACATTTCAAACAGGCCACACTGTGGATCGTTATCGGTGCGTTTGTAGGTGCAGGGCTTGAGCCAAGACGCTGTCAGGGAGTACTGTCAACTCTAAAACAAACGACTTCGTTTAGAAATATAGTTATTACTCCCTTCAAAAATTATGCATTTTATACCGCGCTGGACGCTAGTAGATTTAGATGTCCCACATAAATTGTGAGATTAATCACTGGTTTAAGAAATCCCATCAAAAAGGAAAAAAAGCCGTCTGTGAATTATATTATTAGATTATAATACAAAATAATACTTCTTTCTCAAGTTAATCACACGCATATCAGCATGATACATATTTCTTTCTAGCACCTTTCATATCCAAAGTAGCACCCATAAACTAAGCCTCTGAAATAGGTTAGTGATAGATTTCTTTTAATGAAAAATTCCGATGTCAATCCGTCTGTACTTGCAGCGCTTGACAAAGAGTGATATTCAGTGTACAATATTACGGGGAATGAGCAATAACGTAAATGACGATTGACAAAATTTAATATAGAATGTTAATATGAAAAATTACAGCCGAGTGGCAGAGACTTATTTTTATTAACAACGAAGCAGAGGGAAATTAATAACGGTGATTAAAGTGAATGTTACACAGTCGTCGATTATTTGACCTGCTGCCTAGAGCGCGGACAAAAATATTGCTCTCTCGCGTTTAGTTCGATATGATTCGATGTTTTTACAATCTTGTCCTGCCTATACTAGTTTATTATGTAGGTCACATTCTGAAGACATTAAATTATGTAAGTGTCTGATTGCTTAGATGGCTTAATAATAATAATAATAATAATAATAATAATAATAATAATAATAATAATTCAAAGTTAACAATTTCGAGTAGCGTACATGATTTTATCTAACCTCTTTATATTCTCATATTTCAACATTTTTTTCTTTAATATGGGCGCGAAACGTTTTTGGTGATGCTGTAAGAAAATTGCCTGTTGGAGGTCGTCAAAAAAAATCTCAAAATTCAGAATGCGTAATGATATGCTCTAGTAATAATAATTTTGTTGTTGAATGTTGTAGCAAATCACAACTAATGTGTCGCAACAACACTTTCGCATTGTAAGTTAGAATTTTGAATAAATAAAAAAAATTGATATTAATTAACTTAAAACAGTCACTGTAGTAATTAATTAAGCTTGGCCATATCTGACTTAGCATTGACTACAGCCTCCAACTAGCACCTCTTACGATTCACGAACAGCACAACTTCACTAATAAATGTGTCAGAATTCGTGTAGTGGTGATGGCGTGTTCGTGTTATAATCAAAATCGTAATAGCTGATAGACTCTGATTGCAATGATAATAGATGAGTACTGTGAAACTGCGTGGTGCAATGAGCTTCACAAATACTACAGTTAAAGTTCCCAAATATTTTAATAATATTGTTTAAAGCATTCAACTTCCTTATAAAACTTTACGTAAACTATTTTTTTATTGGTTCCAGGGCCTGGGTAGCGTACGTGTGTAACTGGCTGAGCAGAGTTTGGCATTTAACGTATTTCATAAAAAAATTACTTCAGTCAAGTCTGGTTACTCAACTATAATACTTTGACTACTGTTAGCGTGGTTACTTACTACATAATTGAAACCAACTTTACTTTACTTGCAAACTCTCTTGCACTTTAATTACTAGTCTCTGTGGTTGTAATACGTTTAGCAATTCTTTAACTCGTCAATTACTTTGAAAATGATTGAACTTGTTAGTCAATGTACAGGCTTGCATATTCAACATAATCTAATAATGGTGATAATGGGGTGACTACAACTACTTACAAAATTAAGACTGGTTTCAAAATAAGTCATGTATAATTGAACCAAAGTTCTGATTGGGTTGAAACTACATTTACATGCATACAAAATAAAATGCTACAAAAGTACTCATCTGCTTTCGTCGTCTTCGTTGTGAAGTACAAACAAGACAGATATGATTACAATAGGTACTCTTACTACAACAACGATCACACTCGGTGGCAATAGACTTGATACCAAACAATTACTTTTCTTGCACACATGGAAAAAGATTACACTGATCGAGTATAAATAAACTTATTTCGCACTTCGTTCAATACATTAAACAGTACGCCTCTCAGGCTTATTGCAATTGCATAAAACTCGCGCCACACTGCGCCTACCGTGCCTCTGCACCATCAACAAAACATATATGTGTTTACTATAGCGAGTCCGCTTCGCGACTGCATTTATGTCTTTACTTTGGCGAGTCCGCACCGCGACTACATTTATGTCTTTACTTTGGCGAGTCCGCACCACGACTGCTTCAGCAGCGCGACACTCACAGCTACTACTTCTGTACCAAAGACAGTCTTTACTACAGGTTCAACAATTTCTCTGGCGCATTGCTAACTTACAGCATAAGAATGTCCGTGCATTCGTGCGGATTCACACATATAGTACATGTTTACACTAAATGATCCAATATAGAAAATGACGTTACATAAGAAATATATCTAGCATACATGAAATGAAAAATACATGAAATAAACAAATTTAAGACAATATATATATTACGTTAAATCAAACTAAGATACAGCGACAGGTGTACTCTTACAATGCCATTTACGCTAACACGGATTCCATTTAAGGTGTATAAAGAGTTGTTTCGCCTTATTTCATGCGTCTCTGACATCTGACGATTTATTAAATTTTGTGGAAACTTGTGATTTTGAGCTAGCCGTGCTTATTGTTCAATAAATCGACAATCTGCATCCCAATAGTTCGTTTCTTCGTCGATCGCCAATACGTTACCATCTTTCGAATTGTTGCATCTCTTGCTTTTTTTAGTATGATTTTTTTTTTCAGAAATTAAATGTATTTATGCTTGTACGTACTTGTTAATACTTTAAATACAGCGACACAACGTAGTAAATGTATTTTTAGGAGTGCTTTTATTTTGTATCAATTTCTGCTTTTCAAAATTTCAGTTCTTATTTCCTCTCAGAAAGGTCACATTACGTTGTAATTTACGGAAAATCATCGAACAGAACAGAAATGATATCTGGCGTTCCCCAGGGAAATTTTAGGAGGCAACCTGAGTAGCTCTCTTAGACGGGTGATGCCGTCATTCATCGGTTAGTAAAGTCACCAGAAGATCAAAAGGAACTGCAAAATGATTTAGGTAAGATATCAGCATGGTGCAAACATTGGCAATTGACCCTTAATAATGATAAGCGTGACGTCATCGATATGACCACTAAAAGACATCCGTTAAACTTCAGTTATACGATAAATCAGTCAAATCCACAGACCGTCAAATCATCTAAATACCTATGAGTAACACTTACGAACAACTTAAATTGGAAACACCACACAGAAAATATAGTAGAAAGAGCGAAGCAAAGATGCAATAGTTGCACTACACTTACCCGTCCTATTTTGGAGTATTGCTGCACTCTGTAGGATCCCCACCAAGTGGGACTGACAGACGAAATAGAGAAAGTTCAGATAACATCGCGATGTAGGGGGGAACAGTCACGGAATTGATGCACGAGATGGGTTGGAAATCATTAAAAGAAGGTCGTTATTCGTTGCGGCGAAATTTCTTTCGCCAACTTCCTCTTCCGAATGTGAACATATTTTGTTAGCACCCACCTACATAGGGAGACATGATTATCAACATGAAATAAGAGAAATCAGATCGAAAACAGAAAGATTTAGGTGTTCCATTTTCCCGCGAGCTATTAGGGAATGAAACTGTAGAGAAATATCATAAAAGCGGTTTGATGAAGTCTCTGCCATGCACTTCAGTGTGACTTGCAGAGTATTTATGAAGATGTAGATTAATTATTTCGTGTCTGCAGTTTACATTCGCGTGTTCCTTATTTTGTTCCGTTTTAACTATAGCTTTCTTTTGCGTATAGTACGTAAAGATAATAACATATTTTGCTTTAACAGAAAGTTTCAACTAATTCTATTCCGAATTACTTGCAATAAGTCATTTTTTTCGGTCTCTCTCCCCCTTACAGTGTTACATCAAAGACAAAATTAAACGGTTGCGTTTGGAATAATGTCTTTCCTCTCCTTAGAAATTATATTCAGGGTGAAAAGTATTTAACCGACAAACTCTGGGAGGGTGTAGGGGACATCAAATCAAATATTTTTCCTTAATGGAAGATTTCTATGGCGGCAAATTAATTAAACCAACAAAAACTTTTCCACTTTTTATTACCAAGATACAACACATAAACACTTCTCAATTTCAATTACAGTAGATTTTCAAAAATGCCTCCATTGGCAATTAAACAAAGGTTGCATCGTCGGATTATGTTCCAACTGAAAAGGGCAAAACCCAAGGAGTATCCTGAATTGTTCCTGCTGCTGCTACTATCCAGGCAACGAGATCCTTTTCTGATGCAACATCAGTTGCGTAAAGAAGGTTGCGCATGTGTCCCCACACAAAAAGTCCAGAGGGGAAATATCTGGGGATCGAGCAGGCCAAGGTACAGGACCACCTCTGCCAAACACGTTTCTGGGGACCGTCAGTCCAGGAATCGACGCACACGACGAATGAAATGTGCCGGCGTCCCGTCATGTCGGAAACACATGCGTTGTCTTGTAGGGAGCGGGACGTCTTCCAGCAAATCTGACAATGCTCTGGCGAGAAAATTGTACTAATGCTTGCCATTTAATGACCTAGGTTTCAGATACGTCCCAATTAAAGTTGCCGGCCGCGGTGGCCGAGGGTACTGAGGCGCTGCAGTCACGGTCTGCATGGCCACTATGGGCGTGGATATTTGTGCCGTCCTTAGTTGTAGCTAGTTTATAAGTAGTTTGTAAGTTTAGGGACTGATGACCCCGTACTTAAGTCCCATAAGCTCTACAAACATTTGAACATTTGAATTAAACAGTCCCCAACAACTCCGACCCACAAATTAACGAAGAACCGCACTTGATGTGCGCTAGTAACTGAGGCATGTGTGTTCTCCTCACTCCAAACAATCGAATTGTTCATGGTGAAGACTCCATAACGCCCGAACGTTGCTTCATCGGTAAACAACACAGAGGATGGAAATGTAAAATGCATTGCACACTGTTCCAGGTACCATTGCGAAAACTGTACTCTGAGTGGATATTCAACTGGTTCCAAGCAGTGGACACGCTGTAAGTGAAACGGACGTAACAATTGCTCTTGAAGGACTGTTCTTACATTCGTCCGATACGTCTCCATGTTACGTGCAATTGCATGAGTGCTGATTGACTGCTGAAAGATAGATAGCTCAAATTGCATCATTTTTACTGCACGATGGCGTCCCTGTCCAGGTAATCTGCTAAATGACCCGGTCTCACGTAGACGTTGGTAGTCAGCAGCAAAGGTCGTATGATGCGGGATACGGCGATTAGGATAATGTTGTTGATAAACCCACTGTGCAGCTCGGCCTTTGTAGTGCGCTAAGTAATACGTAGAAAGGAGGAAGGAAGCTTGGAGTTTAACGTCCCGTCGACAGCGTAGTCATTAGAGACGGAGCTTACGCTCGGAATGTTGGGGTAGGGACGTGAAAGGAAATCGGCCGTGCCCTTTGAAAGGTACCATCCCGGCATTTGTCTGGAGTGATTTAGGGAAATCACGGAAAACCTAAATATGGAGGGCCGGAGGTGGATTTGAACCACTATCCTTCCGAATGCGAGTCCAGTGTGTTGCCACTGCGATAAGTAATACGCACCGACATTATCAGTGTACTCCCTCCAGGTGTATCGCTCCATTAGTAAACATCCCCGTTTTTAAGAAGGGACTTCGAACAGATGCGCAGAACTATAGGCCTATATGTCTAACGTCGGTCAGTTGTAAAATTTTGGAACATATATTATGTTCGAGTGTAATGACATTTCTGGAGACTGGAAATCTGCTCTGTAGGAATCAGCACGGTTTAGAAAAAGGCGATCGTTTGAAACCCAGCTCGCGCTTTTGACCCACGAGACTCAGAGGGCCATAGACACGAGTTCACAGGTAGATGCTGTGTTTCTTCCGCAAGGCGTTTGATACAGTACCCCACATACGTTCAATGAACAAAGTAAGACCATATGGTCTATCAGACCAATTGTGTAATTGGATTGAGAAGTTCCTAGATAAGAGAATGCAGCATGTCATTCTCAATGGAGAGAAGTCTTCCGAAGTATGAGTGATGTCAGGTGTGCCACAGGGGAGTGTCATGGGTCCGTTGCTGTTCAAGATATACAGGGTGAGTGACCTAACATTACCGCTGGATATATTTCGTAAACCACATCAAATACTGACGAACCGATTCCACAGACCGAACGTGAGGAGAGGGGTAGGGTAATAGGTTAATACAAACCATAAAAAATGCACGGAAGTGTGTTTCTTAACACAAACCTACGTTTTTTTTAATGGAACCCTGTCAGTTTTGTTAGCACATCTGAACATATAAACAAATACGTAATCAGTGCAGTTTGTTGCATGGTAAAATGTTAATTACATCCGGAGATATCGAAACCTAAAGTTGACGCTTGAAACCTCCGACGTTCAGTTGCGTGTTGTAACAAACACGGGTCACGGTCAGCGAGCAGCATCTGCAGGGACATGTTTACGATGACGACCGTGTTTACGAGTGTGGCTGTAGTGCACTGTTGTGGTTTGGTCTAGCTGTCGCAATGTCCGCATGTAGCGCTTGCTGCTATTATTATTCTGCATTCGTCTTTGCACGCAGACTAACTGTAGTACTCTGTGTTACCAGACTCTGAATAGGCGGAGATGATACTCATCTATGGCGAGTGTCGACAAAATGCAGCTGAAGCCTGCAGGGTGTATGCAGAACGGTATCCGAACAGAGAGCATCCAACGTGCCGCACATTTCAAAACATCTGCCACCAACTTTATGCAACAGGTATGGTCGTAGCACGCAAACGGGTCCGTATCAGGCCCGTCACAGGAGAAGCGGGTACAGTTGGTGTGTTAGCTGCTGTTGCCGTGAACCCACACAGGAGTACACGGGACATTGCGAGAGCCGGTGGACTGAGTCAAAGTAGTGTCATGCGCATACTACATCGTCACCGCTTTCACCCGTTTCATGTGCCGTTACATCAGCAATTACATGGTGATGACTTCAATAATCGAGTGCAATTCTGTCAATGGGCATTAGCAGAGAATGCGTTGCAGTTCTACCTGTTTACCGATGAAGCGGCTTTCACAAACCACGTGGTAGTGAATCTATGGAACATGCATTACTGGTCCGTGAACAATCCTCGCTGGCTCCGACAGGTACAGCGACAGCGACCGTGGACTGTAAATTTATGGCGCGGAATCATTGGCGACCACCTCATTGGTCCTCACTTCATTGCAGGGACACAAAAAGCTGCAACATACATCGCGTTTCTACAGAATGATCTGCCAACGTTGCTCGAAAATGCCCCACTGGAAACGCGTCGACATATGTGGTATCAGCATGATGGTGCACCTGCACATTCCGCAATTAACACTAGGCTGACCCTTGACAGGATGTTCGACGGGCGTTTCATAGTACGTGGAAGACGCATAAATTAGCCAGGCCGTTGTCCTGATCTTACACCTCTGGACTTCTTTCTGTGAGGTACGTTAAAGTAGAATGTGTACCGTGATGTGCCTACAACCCCAGAGGATATGAAACATCGTATTGTGGCAGCCTGCGGCGACATTACACCAGATGTACTGCAGCGTGTACGACATTCATTACGCCATAGATTGCAATTGTGTGCAGCAAATGATGGCCACCACTTTGAACATCTATTGGCCTGAAATCTCTGGACACACTCTATTCCACTCCGTAATTGAAAACGGAAACCACGTGTGTACGTTTACCTCACCCGTCATGGTAATATATATGTGCGTCAGCGAAAAAGAACAATAAAGGTGTTCGCATGTGGACGTAATCTGCTGTTCTACTCTCTTCTGTACCTAAGGTACATCACGGTTTCCTTTGGATCCCTACTTAATTCGGTGCTCTCCGATACACACGATCGAACAGCGGAGGAGTGGTACTCAAGCGTCAACTTTAGGTTACAATATCTCGACTGTAATTAACATTTTACAATGCAACAAACGGTACTGATTACGTATTTGTTTATATTTTCAGATGTTCTAACAAAACTAACGGGGTTCCATTTAAAAGAAACGTATGTTTGTGTTAAAAACATACTGCGATGCATTTTTTTATGGTTCGTATTAACCAATTACACTAGCCTCCCTCCTCACGTTCGGTCTGTGGAATCGGTTCGTCAGTATTTGATGTGGTTTACGAAATATATCCACCGGTAATGTTAGGTGACTCACCCTGTATATAAATGACGTTGCGGATAACATTGGAAGCTCACTGAGGCTTTTTGCAGATGACGCTGTAGTGTATAGAGACGTTGAAACAATAGAAAATTGTACTGAAATGCAGGAGGATCTGTATCGAATTGACGCATGGTGCAGGGAATGGCAATTGAATCTCAATGTAGACAAGTGTAATGTGCTGCGAATACATAGAAAGAAAGATCCTGTATCATTTAGCTACACAATAGCGGGTCAGCAACTGGAAGAAGTTAATTCCATAAATTATCTGGAAGTAGGCATTAGGAGTGATTTAAAGTGGAAGGACCATATAAAATCAATTGTTGGTAAAGCAGATGCCAGGCTTAGATTCATTTGAAGAATCCTAAGGAAATGCAGTCCGAAAACAAAGGAAGTAGGTTACAGTACACTTGTTCGCCCATAGCTTGAATACTGCTCACCGGTGTGGGATCCGTAACAGGTGGGGTTGATGGATGAAGTAGAAAAGATCCAACGGAGAGAAGCGCGCTTCGTTACAGGATCATTTGCTAATCGTGAAAGCGTTACGGAGATGACTGATAAACTCCAGTGGACGACTCTGCAGGAGAGACGCTCTGTCGCTCGATACGGGCTTTTGTCGAAGTTTTTAGAACATACCTTTACCGACGAGTCTAGCAGTATATTGCTCCCTGCTACGTATATCTCCCGAAGAGATCATGAAGATAAAATCAGAAACATTAGAGCCCACACAGAAGCATACCGATAATCTTACGTGATTGGAATTGGAGGGAGAACCGATAGTGGTACTCAAGGTACTCTCCACCACACACCTATCGGGTGGCTTGCAGAGTATGCATGTAGATGTAGATACAATGCACTACTACACTGGTGCGCAGCAGTTGCCGAAAACTGCAGAGCGTAATACGTCCTCCACCGGTTTAAATACTCCTCATAGCTAAAAATGACATTAGGGAAAAATATTTGTTTTGATGTCCCCTACAACCTCCCAGAGTTTGTCGGTTTAAATACGAGGTATGACAATAAAGTAAGTTCCGTTTGGTTATATAAACCAAACGTGAACAGATACAGAAAAAATATTTATTGTATAAAAATCTGCAACTGTTCACCTAATTTTCTACATAACTTCCGAAATTTTGTAGGCACTTGTCCTAGCATGGCACAAGTTTTTTGTGTGCCTTCTTCATAGAAGGTTGCCGCCTGTGTATTCAACTATGTGGTAACATGTTCTTTCAGCTCATCATCTTTGAAGTGTTGACCACCAAGGACAGATTTTAGGTATAAGAAGAGATGAAAGGAGGGATTCTTTTTTCCCCTTCACGTTAACGCCCGATATCACTAGGTGAATGTGACCAAACAACTCTTACGGGAATTTCACTGGGACGTGTTTGATCATCCTCCGTACAGTCTCGCTCCTAGCGACTTTCTTCCTACACCTAAAACCTGCCCACGGTGGTTAAAACTTCAACGATGATGAGCTGAAAGAACAATTTACCACGTGGTTGAATACACGGGCGGCAACCTTCTGCGAAGAAGGCATACAAGAACTTGTGCCACGCTATGAAAAGGGCCTACAAAATTTCGGAAACTGTGTAGAAAAGTAGTTTAATAGTTGTATATTTTTGTACAATAAATATTTTTTTCTGTAGCTGAACACTTTTGTTTTATATAAGCAAACGGAACTTACTTTGTTGATATACCTCGTACTTTTCACCCTAGTTTTTATCAAAGTAACCCAGTTGCGAGTGTGGCTGGGAGCTCCAGTTAAAGGGGCTAGAAGCGATACCGCCGGCCTTGCGGCAGCGCCATGCTCAGTCCGACAGTTCACCTGATGATGGCGAAACATTGTGCCCGTTGGACACTATAGACCGGCAGTACACCCGTGGATATTTCGATTATCAAATACGCCGGGAGAAACTCAAGAATCACACTTTTCATTCTACATCTACATGGGATACTCTGCAAATCACATTTAAGTGCCTGGCAGAGGTTTCATCGAACCACCGTTATACTATTTTATCGCCCATTCCAATCTCGAATAGTGCAGCAAGAATGAACACCTGAATCTGTCCGTTCGGGCTCTGATTACTCGCATTTTATTCTGATGATCATTTCTACCTATGTAAGTGGGAGTCAACAATATATTTTCGTATTCGGAGGAGAATGTTGGCGATTGTAGTTTCGTCAGTAGCCCACGCCGCAGCGATAAGCGCCGTTGTTGTAATGATTCCCATTCCAGATCCTGTATCATTTCCGTAACGTTGTCTCCCCTGTATCGTGACAATACAAAACGAGCTGCCCTTGTTTGAACTCTTTCGATGTCCTCCGTCAAACCCACGTGATAAGGATCCCACACTGGGCAGAAATACTCCAAAAATGGACGGACAAGCGTAGTGTATGCAGTTTCTTTAGTAGTTCTGTTGCATGTTATAATGGTTCTGCCGATAAAACTCAGTCTCTGGTTCGCCTTTCCCACATTATCTATGTGTTGTTTCCAATTTAAGTCGGAAGTAATAGTAATTCCTAGGTATTTTGTGGAGTTTCGGCCTTCACTTTTGATTGATTTATCTTGTAAACAAAGTTTAACGGATTTCTTTTCGTACTCATGTGAACGACTTCACACTTCGTATTATTTAGAGTCAATTGCCAATTTTTACACCATACTTGTATCTTATTCAAATCGTTCTGCAGTTGGTTTTGATGTTCGGATGATTTTACTAGACGGTAAATGACGGCGTCATCTGCAAACAACCTAAGAGAGCTACTTAGGTTTTCTCCCAAATCGTTTATGTAAATAAGGAATAGCAGAGGACCAATAACACTACCCTGTGGAACGCCCGATATCACCTCTGTTTTAGTCGCTGCTTTACCATAGATTACTACGAACTGTGTCCTCTCTGACAGGAAATCCCTATGCAGTCGCAAATTTGGGGCGATATACCGTAACCACGCAATTTGATTAAAAGCCGTTTGTGAGGTACGGTGTCAAAAGAATTCTGAAAATCAAGAAATACGGATTCAATTTGCGAACCGTTGTCGATAACACACATCACTTCGTGTGAATAAAGAGCTAGTTGTGTTTCGCATGAACGATATTTTCTAAATCCATGTTGACCTTGGGCCAATAGATCATTTTGTTTGAGAATATTTGAATACAGGATATGTGGTGTCGCACAAGTCTAAAGTGCGCGCCACCTACTTTCGCCGCGCGCCGCCATGCACGCACGGCGCGGCGTTCTTACGTCAGCCACGAGCGCCCTCTGCTGCGATCCCGCTCGTGGCCACCACTGAACGACATCGTTCACATGGGACTGAGATAGGAACCAGTTAACACTTCGGAATCAGATAGGCACCAGTGAAGACTTGGCTATCGGATAGGCACTAGGCAGGCCTCTAGCTCAACTATGTATCAGCATTCATCAGTACCGAGCTATGTAAAAGTTAAGTATTGTACCATCTCTGTGAAATATATATCTTGTTCTAATTTACTCTAGTGTTTCTAGTTTCTACTGTCCCACTGGCTGCTCACCTTCGTACCTACACAAGCGTGCATCCTTTATTTCTGTGTCGGTCTCATTCTACTCGGCCACCGACACCTACGACGGAAACGAGAAACAAAAGCGGCGATAAGGCTGGGATACAAAAGGATATGTTTCAAAACGTGAGTGTGGCTGGGAGCTGCAGTTAAAGGGGCTAGACGCGTCCTTGCGGCAGCGGCGTGCTCGGACAGCGCGTGTTCCGCGGCCGCTGGCGCCGGCGCCTGGCGAGATTGTGGTGCAGCAGGTGTGACGTCACGCGGCGTGTCGGCGGCGGCGGCGCAGGCAGTGGCAGCGGCAGTAGCAGGCGCGCCGCCACGCCGCGAGCTTCGCCACACAGCACTCTGCACCAGCAGGTGAGACCGCTCCCCACCACCGGCCGCGCTGCTTCATTCTGACCGACCTCCAACATTAATTATCAATCAATTTTATCCATTATGGATGTTCAACTCCGTGACTGTTCCTTATAGCTTGTGGAAATAAAATCCGCTACCAGTCACAATTATTGGCGGTTTATTAAAACACTACTGGTTTCGGGCTTGTGCCCATCCTCAGGTGTTTACATTCAGTCTTGTTGAATATAAGTATCCAGTTCGTAATCGTGCATTTCTCGTGGATATTAGTTGAGAACATTGTAGTAATAGTAACATGATGCTAAATGTAAACATTGCGATGTTTGGAGTGACAGTTATAAAGTGTACTGTGGCGATGTTTGGAGTGAGAGTTATAAAGTGTACTGTGCAAAACCTGAAACATGGGAGTGCAAATTAGCATCATGTTACTATTACTACAATGTTCTCAACTAATATCCATGAGAAATGCACGAATACGAACTGGATACTTATATTCAACAACACTGAATGTAAACACCCGAGGATGGGCACAAGCCCGAAACCGGTAGTGTTTTAATAAACCGCCAATAATTGTGACTGGTAGCGGATTTTATTTCCACAACCTATTAATTATCAATGCCGAAGACGCTGCTTTTAATAAACTATTTAATCCGACACACCTGTTTCCGCGTGATTGCCATCGTCACGTATAAAATACATACGTGAGTATACTATTTAATTTAACAGGACAATTGCAGTTTATACATACGTTGGTAGCTCTTCTTTCCCTTGTAAGACCGAGAAGTGTTGTTTATTGAAATAATGCGAAATGTTAGTGCAGAACACTGTAATTAATTATTTTATTTATATATCACACAAGGTACCTTTCGGCATTAAATGCCATCGTTACGTGTTTGGTATTTAGAGGTTGTAAGTGCTTCAACTGACCTCTAAATACCAAACACCTGACTATGCCATTTAATACCCAAAGATATCTTGTGTGATATATAAATAAAATAATTAATTACAGTGTTTTGGACTAACATTGCGCATTATGTCAATATA
Organism: Locusta migratoria; assembly: GCA_026315105.1. Taxonomy (NCBI): domain Eukaryota; kingdom Metazoa; phylum Arthropoda; class Insecta; order Orthoptera; family Acrididae; genus Locusta; species Locusta migratoria. Next base: position 467,765,719 of record CM048745.1, on the reverse strand, counting down.
CGACATTTCTAACGCTGTGGGCCCGAGATATAATAAGAAGTGTTGTTGTTGTACCTCTTATATATATAGTGTTTCACTAAGTGTGTTTGCCTCTGTAACTTATAAAATAATAGGTGACGGGAAATTTTAATGCGGTAGGTCAACACGAGAAATGTTACACTTTCTTCAGAGCTATGAACATAGTTTATCGTATCATTTTCCAAAGAGTTACAGCACAAAGATATAATTTTTTTAATGCAACAATAGTTTTTTTTTCTATCGTGTATTGGATTAAACCAGCTCCGTCCAAATCAGTTTAAACTACATTCCTATCACTGTTAGTTTGGGAGCTACAACCCTTCAAAGTTCCGGCGGCGGATTCTGCGATAGCGTAGCTAACTGGCCGAGTGGCTATCCCCTGGGGCAAGGCTCACTGACTCATAACAACCAGCCAGTCAGCTACGCTGTCGTAGCCTCCGCCCCCTAAACTTTGAAGAGTTGTAGCTCCCAAACTAACAGTGATAGGTATGTATTTTAAATTGATTTGGACGCAACTGGTTTCAATGAATCCAATGCACGATAGAAAAAACTGTTGTTCCGTCTAAAAAATTATATCTTTGTGCTCTAACTTTTTGGAAAATGATACAATAAACTATGTTCATAGCTCCTCAGAAAGTGTAACATTTCTGTTGTTGTCTACCGCATTAAAATTTCCCGTCACCTATTATTTTATAAGTTACACAGGCAAACACAGTGAAACACAATATATATATATATATATATATATATATATATATATATATATATATATATATGTGTGTGTGTGTGTGTGTGTGTGTGTGTGTGTGTGTGTGTGTACGAGATACAACAACAACACTTCTGTTACATATGTAAATAAGAATCAGCGATCTTACAAGGGTAAGAAGAGCTACCAATGTATGTAGAAGCTGCAATTATCCTGTTAAATTAAATAGTATACCCACTATGTATTTTACAGTACACCTGACGATGGCATTCACGCCGAAACAGGCCTGTCGGATTAAATAATTCGTTAAAAGCAGCGTCTTTCGCATTAATAATGTACAATGTCTCTAAATGACACATACGATGCAGCGGGTCCAGAAGATCACAAATCTGGAAAATAAGTTGCACTTGTCGCTAACGCCCAGACCTCCACAGGCAGATCAGTACAATCAACCGAAACTCCGATATATAGCCCCTTTTACTCGACGTACATTCTTGTCTCAGTTGACTACTCGAGGCGAGTGGGACTACTGAAGCGCCCCTGGCGTGCAATATCCGTACTGCGTTCTCTTTTACATATAAACACCAAAACTGTAAAGCTGTCTGCTACGTAGTTCCGCAAATAAATGAAGTGATGTTATGTTCAAATGTTTGTATAGCTTATTGGACTTAACTACGGGGTCATCAGTCCCTAAACTTACAAACTACTTATGAACTAGCTGATACTAAGGACGGCACAAATATCCATGCCTGAGGGAGGATTCGAACCCCCGACCGTAGTGGCCGTGCAGACCGTGACTGGCGCGCCGCAGAGCGCTCGGCCACCGCGGCCGGCGTCATGTTATGACGGCACTTTTTACGTAGGAGCAGGAAAAGGACAACAGTTTATTAATGACGAAACGGTAATTCATAGTTGATGTTCTCCTCAAATGTCATGTAGCAAATTTTGTACCCAAATAATAGGAGAGGTGCCATTAAACTTTCAGAAACTTATTTATAGGTTGAAGAAAATTTATATTTCTGCTTGATTATACTTTTATTTCGTCTCGTTTGTAGGAGAAAACTAGTAGAAAAAATAATATTAATCTCTGGTGACACTTTTTTGGTGTGATGAAAACACTAAACAAACAACAGAATATGGTTAAAGATGACGTGAAAGCATTTCTGAAATATGAATGCGCTCGACCAGAATAGGTTACGTTCTGATGTTAGCAGACACCACTACTGTTACTTGCTTCTGGACATGCGCATTCTGAAGCACACTCGAAAATTTAGAACTCCACACTCGGCGCAGTTTATAGCAGTGTTGCCAGCTATAGGGACTATTGGCTCTTTTTTTATTTTATTTTTTTTTTTTTTATTTTTTTTTCAAACTGTAGGGACATATTTGCAAAACGATGCAGATTGAAAGTGCCTTTTTTCCTTTCTTTTTTATTCAAAACAGTAACAATTCATTGTACAATAATGTTAATAAGGGGGAAGTCATCCAAGACGTAAGTTTTTTTTTTTCTTTTATTTTATTTATTTCTTATTATTTTTAGTAATAAGTTTGGTCCGTACTGACTCTTATGATGAACGTAGGGGTTTTTGACACGTCATGTTGGGATATGGTTGGAAACGAGTTAGCAACACTGGTCTATAGACCATTAACGTCAGAGACGCCCTCGCGATGGGGTTGGCTGCTGATTTACACGCAGGAACGAGAGGCGCGCGCACTTCGAGTAGTCAATTTTCACAACAAAGTCGACCTTGTAAAACGGGACTAATCCATGCTATGTGTTGCCATCCAGGAGAACGTGTATAAGCTATAATGACGACACCTGACCAATGGAGTAGACGAGAAGCATACGAGAGTTCTGGATTCAACACTTACTCAAAGTCCTCTTTTTCTTTTTTTTTTTTTTTTTTTTTTTTTTTTTTAACTGCAGTACGTTGGCAGTTGTTATATAGGCAACGTGTTCATGACATGTAAAAGGACTATTCGGATTTTATAGCAGTGTGTTCCACGCAGTATGCGTTTGCTTCGTTTATTTGAAAATGGCAAAACTGTAGCATATATTAATAGTTTCAGAAAATAAACAGAAACCTTAGGAACGCAGGAATAAAGAAACAATTGCACCAAACGTGCGAAAGTATTAATAGTAATAATAATGACTGTAACATTAGTAATAAAGATAATAATAAATGACTGCTACATTGGCAGCACTTTTACGTACCAGGAACATGTTGTGCCATAGATGTACAGAAATTTCCAACGTAATACAGAAAAAAAATCAGTATTACCAGGGCTTGAACCCCGGACCCTTGAAACGATCCACTTCCCGATGGCAGCAAACTCGACGCACTGCTTTTCCTGTACTCCGTAGGTGATACTTATTACTTCCCGTTGAAGGACTTTCTCCTGTACGGCAGCACGTAGCACGAATTATATTGAAATTTTAGTTGATTATCGATATACAATGTTTGGTACCAATCTGACTGCTTGACATCTGAAGGTTTGGGTGTGAGATCGATCTGTTCTCCGGCCGCGGTGGCCGAGGGGACTGAGGCGCTCCAGTCACGGTGTTCACGGCCACTACGGTCGGGGGTTCGAATCCCCCCCCCCCTCGGGCATGGATATTTGTGCCGTCCTTAGTATTAGCTAGTTCGTAAGTAGTTTGTAAGTTTAGGGACTGATAACCCCGTAGTCAAGTCCCATAAGCTATACAAATAAAATTCGATCTGTTCATTTCATAATAACCCGGCGTTGCCAAACCTTGACTTAGAATTTCTTCTATCCCTTCTCTGTATTTTTATTTTATTTTCTCACGTTATATTTACGTAAGAATATGTAGGAAATAAGTCTGTCTTACATAATGTACACAATTATAAGTGCAGTATCGGAAACAAAGAAAGGTAGTAATCAAAATACAAATGATACGTACCATCTATACATTCATTTAATTCGAAACTTGACTATAAGTAAAATTTCTTGTTACTTCTCCAGGATTTAATGTGAATAAATTCTTTGGTGAGCCCACCCTGGAGCAAGCGACATAATATTGCCCGTGTGAGAAACATGGAAATGTCTAATCCACTCTCCGTATTTAATAGATAATCCGATTTTTATTAATAGTAATAGATAACTCACTGGTAACTGCAGTATCTTTAAGTTAAAAGGTAGATCTCTCGGAAATATTGGGTATTCGTTGGCTGTACAATGTTTCCACTCCTCGTCCTTTCCTTGTAGAAGTCTGTTGCTTTCGCCTGCAGCCGTGTGCGCTTCACGCTTCAAAGTCGTCAACAGCATTGTTAGCCTTCAGGAACTTCCTTAAACGTACTGGAATACCGGAGTCTCTTAGTATTAACCCCTTCAGACTATCTGTGCATAATTATGCCCAACTACTTTTAATTACTTTTGCATGCGAGAAACACGTTATAATGCAAACGTGGCACTGAAAGCACCTACAGTCAATTCTAAAAAGTCCAAAACGTATGCACATATACTTTCAATACATAACAGCATGTTTCTAGGCCGCAAAAATAATTAAAAGTAGTTGGGCATAATTATGCACGTCAGGTCTGAAGGGGTTAAATAAGAAATTATTAAATCGTGGTGCATGATGTGGTAGGTTTTTTACCTATCGCAGTATATATGATCGCATGTTTATCGAATTATAAGTTGCACAATTGTATAACTTTGCAGGTATATATTAGTTTGTATAAGTTCTGTATGTCTGTAACATCTGTTGCGAATACAGTTGGTAGTAAAGAAGTAATAGCCGGCCGCGGTGGCCGAGGGGACTGAGGCGCTCCAGTCACGGTCTGCACGGCCACTACGGTCGGGGGTTCGAATCCCCCCTCGGGCATGGATATTTGTGACGTCCTTAGGATTAGCTAGTTCATAAGTAGTTTGTAAGTTTAGGGACTGATGACCCCGTAGTTAAGTCCCATAGACTCTACAAACATTAAAGAAGTAATAGATTAAAACCTGATACGTGACTAGTTGGAAACCATCCGTTTCCCGGGTATTTTGTATATTGCACACCCTTCTAACTACTCTCTTCTCCTCTGTCTTTGCCCATTTCGTCCTCTCCCCTCGTTCCGTTCATCTCGTTCCCCACCAATCTCTCTACCTCTGTCTATCACCTCGTCCTGTCTGTCCAACACCGCCCTCTCAGTTCATCTCCTCCTTTTCTTTTCTTTTTTCTTTTCCTTTCTTCTTTTCCTTGCGCTTTTTCGCGCTTGCGCAGAGTCGGGGTGTGGTTGATTATGGAATTGGCATGGTTAATTTTAAGCGGTGATGCATCTATCAACTTTTTCATCATTAAACAGTGCAATAATGGTCACGGTACAAATAAAAAGACCTCAGGTGTTGATGCGGATTATATTTATGTGTTTCAAACTTAATAACCAAAACTGAAAATGGGCGCGTACCTCATTGGTGACTTCATGTCACATTTGTAATCCAAAAAAAATGTTCAAATGTTTGTACAGCTTATGGGACTTAACTACGGGGTCATCAGTCCCTAAACTTACAAACTAGTTATGAACTACTTACGAACTAGGACGGCACAGATATCCATGCCCGAGGGGGGATTCGAACCCCCGACCGTAGTGGCCGTGCAGACCGTGACTGAAGCGCCTCAGTCCCCTCGGCCACCGCGCCCAGCACATTTGGAATCTATCAGCTTTTGTCGTAAATAGTGTAAAATTTATTTAATTTGTTCATCATAGAGAACGATCTTCTCATAGCAATATAATGGAAAAATGTCATGATAGCATATATATATATATATATATATATATATATATATATATATATATATATATATATATATATATATATTACAAGACAGCTTGCATAAAAACTAAATATTGCGATCTTGGCATTTTTATTGCATTAGTAAATTTATTGCAGTATGCCGCCTCCCATGCACAATATGGTAGCTTGCTGAAGTTCAAGTACATAAAATTTCTTCCAGATCTGAATAAAAATGTAAATTTAGGCAGAGTCCATAAGTAAAGTACTGCCTGCCATGTACCATAAGAAATTTTAAGTACATGCCGACCTTACACCTATTTTAAAGGTCAAGTATACACAATTTCATCAAGATCGTAGCAAAACTGATGATTTTGTCGAAACCCATATGTAAAGTACTCTCCACCATGCATCATACACAATTTTATAAAGACAGTGACCTTCTTGCTTTGATCACCACACGTGTCATATCTCCTTAACTATTTTCTTGGATGCAAAATATTATCATCTAAAACGCTATCCCTACTTATCTAATCTTTTCCAGAGCGGAGAAAGATTTCATTTTCAATAACTTGCGATTAACCGATTTACAAAAATGTAAATGCTATCATATCTTATTCATCAAGAGGTATAATGTTATGAAAGTGTTAAGATGACAAACATTCCAATTAGAACCTCTTTGTCTTTAACCTGACGGTGCTGACGTATTCCAATTTCGTTCACTCCTTACTCGAAAATGACATTTTGGTTTTTCCGTATATTATACGAAACCTTAACAGCACCTTTTTCGCTGACATACGTTTATCATATACTGCAATTTAACCCTTTATGTGGTCAAACTTCAACATCTGCTTTGACGTTTTAACTTCTAGAAACCTAAACTCAAATTTACCAAGTCAATTACAGAAAATAACCATTCATATGTAGATCAATGATGGTCAAATATTGATGATATATTTTTTTAAATTTTGTATATTGTTACAAGTCACGTATCATATGTCATACATCAGATTGCTAATAAAACAAAATGCAAAAAGGGGAAAAGTAAAAATTAGTTTAGTTTCCTAAAAGTTTGTCAAGTTTGAGGGGGCATCCTTTAAATCAATTTATTGAGGACAACGGCCAAGATCGATTTTTATTTTTATTTGGATAACCGGCTTCGGCAGTTTAACTGCCATTTTCAGATCTTTCATTTCAATCCTCAGACCACAACTAAACTTTTAAAAACGTGCTTATGGAGTGGATAGGGCGAATGTCCGGTGAACGTCATCTTCCAGTGTGTGTATTGCCAACAGAAGGCCTAAAATTCGGACGCAGTGATATTATTGTGTAGTCCTGTTTTTGAAAATCAAATGTTTGTAAATTTTTGTGACTTAACTGCTTGATTATTAGTCGATAGCTTACAAACTACTTAAACTAAGTTAAACTAACCTAAAAACAACACATACGCCCATGCCCGAGGGGGACTCGAACCCCCGACGGCGAACGGCAGCACGGCGCCCCAGTGCGCACGGCTATTCCGTCGCGGCTCGTGTTTTTCATGGAGGGGGGTTACACACCTTGTTGTTTTGCGTGGCACTATCACAGCACAGGCCTCCATTGATGTTTCAAGCATCTTCTTGCTTCCCACTGTCGAAGAGCAATTCGGGGATGGCGATTACAGCTTTCAACACGATCGAGCACCTGTTCATAATGCACTCTCTGTGGCAGAGAGGCCTGCACAGATTCTTGACGAATACTATAGAACGCGATTTGGATGTTTTGTAAGGTCGAATTCGCGCCAGGCCTCATCGATCTACGTGGATATCGCTCCTCAGGCCAGCAAATGGTGAAGAATGGGCTGCCATTCGAAAAGTAACCTTCCCGCACATGATTGAACGTGTGCCTGGGAAACTGTCGGCTGTCATCAAGGCTAAAACCGTCCTTACACGGGACGTGTTGTCCCAACGTGGCGCAAGCCACATGAGCTGTCTACACAGCTACAGCACGCTCTGAAACAACCAACTAACATCCTACGGGACATGCTGCTAACCATGATTTCCGACAGCAGCGCTCTCCAGCGCCCGTTGCGGGACTTAGAAAAGATGGATGTGCGTAAAATTACATCTCTGTTAGCGATCGTCAAAACAAAAAAGATTTGAAACTGTAGCTTTCTTAAGCTTGTACGTGGCATACAATACTCTTCCAGAAATTATAATTTTTTAAAGAAACACAAAGATTTTACATTTATCTAACAGCAGATGAGAATAACAAAATAGACGACCAGATCGCTTTCGGCAAAACGAATAAAACAAATTGTCAACGGAAAAATACACCAGCTCCCATTCTTTTCCCACCGCGCTTCCCCTTCCTTTCCTTTTCCCGCTGCGGGGCACCTGTTCAAATGTTCAAATGTTTGTTAAGCTTATGGGACTTAACTACAGGGTCATCAGTCCCTAAACTTACAAACTACTTATGAACTACTTACGAACTAGGACGGCACAAATATCCATGCCCGAGGGGGGATTCGAACCCCCGACCGTAGTGGCCGTGCTGACCGTGACTGGAGCGCCTCAGTCACCTCGGCCACCGCGGCCGGCGGGGCACCTGTGTCGACATAGTTTAACAGTGGGCCGTTTAGTGTTGTGCCAGTGTTTGTGCTTCGTGCTCAAGAGGTGTTTTAGCACTTCAGCAGCCGCCGATCAGGCCGAATATTCGAGTTGCCATGTGTTTTAATTCTGTGCTTCGTCGACGTCCTGTAGGTGTCAAAAAGGGTTACTTTACTCACCATGGCTTTCATTTTTCTAGGCATGTGTATTTTTTACCATCATGGCGCGTTTAATTTCGGACTATGTGTTTTTCAATTCTCCTTGTCGTAATTGTCTCACATTTTATTCGCCTTCATTTTGTTAACTGTACTTTTAGTTTCTCCTTTAAGGCTGTATATGTTCACATTTCCAATTTGTAGTTCTCTCGGCTGCAGAGCAGCGTTGAAGCTGCTGCCAGCCTGCCCCACACGGGGCGTGAAATACAATAAAGAAAAAAATACATCAGCTCCAATTGTCTTGCTCTCTAATAGTCCAATTTTTCACGTTGTACATACTCTGCATATCCAAATGACTACATTGGCATTCCTTCGGAAATAACAGGTTATGCCCGATACATTTCACTTGCTCATAGACGCAGGACAATGCCTCAGTTCGACGATGTTCGATTATTTTTGGCTTTCACTATTCTACGTAAACACTGTTCCTTATTCACTGTATGTGCTTCCATAACCCCACTGCACTGAACTGCAACAGAATTCAAGCATGTGGGAAAACCGACTGAGGCAGAGTTCAAATGTTCAAATGTTGCCAGCCGCGGTGGCCGAGGGGTCTGAGGCGCTCCAGTCACGGTCTGCACGGCCACTACGGTCGGGGGTCCGAATCCCCCCTCGGGCATGGATATTTGTGCCGTCTTTAGTCTTAGCTAGTTCATAAGTAGTTTGTAAGCTTAGGGACTGATGACCCCGTAGTTAAGTCCCATAAGTTCTACAAACATTTGAACATTTTTTGTTCAAATGTTTGTTAAGCTTAAGGGACTTAACTACGGGGTCATCAGTCCCTAAACTTACAAACTACTTATGAACTACCTACAACTAAAGACGGCACAAATATCCATGCCCGAGGGGGGATTCGAACCCCCGACCGTAGTGGCCGTGCAGACCGTGACTGGAGCGCCTCAGACCCCTCGTGAGGCAGAGTACTGTATTGGAATTTATTGGTTCCTGTGCCCTAGCTCTAAAATCAACACATTCTCTCGTGGACATTGTTCTTATTTCTAATAAATAACGTCGAATACCGGATATTATAATTGTATTGAATTAACAAAGAAGTATATAAATCGTAAGTAAAACAAATCGTTGAAAATATCTGGGAGAGTGTAGATGCAAACCTGTTATTTACGTCTCTCTTCCTGTACACCTCTTGATGCTAAGCATCACACTCGTACGTTATCTTAAAAAGAAATAACAACGAATATCGGATATTATACTTAATGTTGAATCGTCCTCGTCGCCATGTGTTTTGTCCTTCCCGGCATATCTTTCAGAAAAGGTTCTATTCAGAACGCGTGGATTGCGTTGACTGCTAAAACATCTATACTGATTAGTAATACAAGTTTTATTTACTATTATTTACAAAGTTAGTCAACTTTGTCTGTCTCTTCTTACGGTGGCGGCGTCTTCTTATTGCATGATGCTAACTGTATGGTCCTAGAGACTGCCTAGTTCGGAGCCGAGTTCAGATGGGCTCTTCCAGACGCACGTCATCCTAGGTATAGCCGCTTGTAGAGGGCGCGTTCTAGGTTTCTCCCGCCAGGAGGCGCGGCGCCGGCGTGTGATTGGCTGCCGGTTATCCGCTGCCTTCTTCACGATCGTTCCTGTGCGTCTGGCGTGTGGCGTGTGGCGCTGCCTTTACGACTCAACACGTAAATTTAGCAACTCTTAAAATTAGCAAGAAAGACCCAAAAAGATTAAGGAAATGGAAAAGAAAATGATAAATATTTGGGAAGTACGCATACGCAAACCGCAACAACTATTACCTCTACACCGCAGCTTACGACGCTACCAACTACGTTACTTTCAGACTTGATCATTTCACCCACAATTGTTTCCGGCTATACTACACATCTGAAACATGTAATACGTCATATATCTATGACATAGCATGACAAAGACCTTCATTTGATACAATGGCGTTATATAGCAGTAAAGATACACACGGTACACTATTTATATCACTGACACGTTAAATACGATGATGACTTTCAAAGCTATGAAAATGTAGTTTCCAGTAATTTATTGCAACAAATCGTATCTAAAATGACGCATTTTCAAAAGTTCCTCAATTTTCTGACACTTTAAAAAAGATTATATTCATACATCGTACGCTACAACGAAAGAAGGCACGACATACGGGTTCCGTTTGCAATATGGCGACTCGAAAGTTGTTCTTGTCATGTGAAAATCAGGTCGCTACTCATTGGCCACGTTCCACTCCACGAAGCAAAAATCTAATATGCCAGATCCTTCGTTCCACGCTTCGAAGGGTAGTGGAACGTGGTATTCCACGCTGCAACGGCACCACTTCCTTCTCACGTCCCGTGAGAGGGCGGCATAAGGGTGGGCCGATACCGTATTGACTACCAGCATTACCGATGGAGGGTACCACGAACTCATGTCATTTTCAGCCAGGTTTCCGCATTCTTTTGATCACATAGTCTACCTAGAGACGAAACATAAATTCATATTCAATGTTGGCGGATTTCTCATTTTCACAAAAGCTCTCCTGTCTCTTGATAGACTGCATTTTATATTCTATTTACTTCTGTCACTCACTTTTGCAAGCAGATTGCAAACTCTTCTGCTATCTTCGGTATCTTACTACCTAATCTTATCCCGTGAGCATCCTGTGATTTCATTCCACTTCAGCCTATCACCTTTCTTTTACGCTATCGCTTTTCTCTCAATAGCTTTCTGAAGCTTTCAACGTCCCTGTCGGAATGCCATTCGCCATTCCTTCTACGCTAAGTTGACAATTAGTGTCTGGCTGCTAGCGTGCCAGAGTCGTTCTTACAGGCTATCCGTCGTGTGCTGGGAGGCTTAGTGAAGACAGTATCTGTCTAGTAAGCAGAAGGACCGGTTTCGTCCCAGGTTTGTGACCTATCTCACTGAACTTAATTCAATGCCAACAATAAACAGCTAAAAGTCTCTGATGTCCTGATTGTATGCGAACATAAATGCGGTGTCTGTTCTTTCGGTCATTTCTACATCAGCGACATGCACGTGTAACGAGTGAATGTTCAGGGGCACTGCGACTGCGTCAATAGTGTGTGGGTAACTTGGGAGGTACTCCACGCAGTCACGGCTATTAGTGTGTACGAGTGCCGACTTCCTACGAAGCACAACACCCCGGTTCGAATCCCTGTTGGAATTTCAACTTCCCACATTCATTTAATTCAACGGCCACTGGAAGTAATATCGAAAATTCCTTTGTGCCCTGAACTTCGTTTATTTCGTCGGTGTCAGTGAGCCTGCTGTCAATATCTAAAGTGGAGAAGGCGTGCGATCTATCTGAATCTGACCGAAGGGTATTTGTGATAGTTCACAGGCTTGACGGGTGTTAGAAGAGTTCTGTGGTGTTTTCACTAACCGTAGGTGACACTACGTCCAAACGTCGAGAGGCTGGACGGCCGGCCACACCACACATGTCACACAGTCTTAGGGTGGGCAGACTGGTCAGCTGTGATAGAACTAACACCTAGCTTTAAAGCTGTGCAAGTTTATTTGAACACACAGCGCACCGAACACTTTTTCTCTTTTGTCAGAGTTTTAGAAGTCTCTGGGAGATCCAGTCATGACAGAATTACAGGGTGGTTTGATAAATCTGGTAAAGTTGCATGGAAGAGCGAGAAATTTTCGGGATTTGCACTGTTGTTGGTAAGTCTGACATTTTCACGGATACTGCAGCAAGTTTCAAACGGAAGCTGTTATTAGTTGATTGTTGGCTGCCAGCTGAAATGGTAAACTCGTAGATAGGATCGAAAAAAAAAAAAACGAATTTCGTGGGGTCATTAAAAATTTGCATTTGAAGGGTTGGATAGCTGCACAGATCAAATCAGAGTTCGTTGAGGTCTTGTAGGTTCTGCACCAACATTGCAGACCATTTACTTTTTGATCAATGAGCTTAAACGTGGTCGGAGAAGCACGGAACATAGAGCACGTTCCGGTCGGCCCGTTGAAATCACTGTACAGGAAACCATCGATACGTTGCATGATGTAGTAATGGAAGATTGAAGATTAAAAGTTCTCGAGATAGATAACATTGTAGGTATGTCAACTGAACGAATTCATTATATCCCCCATGGACAACTTGCCTTGAAGAAGCTCTATGCGCGATGGGTGCCGCGTCTGCTCACTTTGGACCAAAAAAGGAAACGAAAGAACATTTCTGCTCAGAATCCCACAATGTTCAGGCGCAAACCATAGAAATTTTTGTGCAGATTCATAACTTTGGATAAAACTTGGATCCACCATTACTCTCCAGACACCAAAGAACAGTCCAGACTATGGACAAAGAGGGGAGAGTGCAACTGGATAGCTGATGGCCAGTGTCTTTTGGGATTCCCAGTGTATAATCCTGATAGATTATTCGTAAAAAGACAGATCCATAACTAAGCCCTATTATGCTGCTCTGCTGGATCGTTTGAAACAGGAACCAATTGAAAATCGTCCAAGATTGGCACGGGAGAAAGTGCTGTTTCATCAGGACAATGCTCCAGCCCACACAGCAGCTACTGCATTGTCAAAAATACAGACTTGGGATTCGAATCGGTTCCTCACCCGCCCTATTCACCAGACTTGACTCCGAAGGACTTCTTCTTATTCCCAAACTTGAAAATCTGGCTTGGTGGGAAGAAATTTTCCCGGCCGCGGTGGCCGAGGTGACTGAGGCGCTCCAGTCACGGTCAGCACGGCCACTACGGTCGGGGGTTCGAATCCCCCCTCGGGCATGGATATTTGTGCCGTCCTAGTTCGTAAGTAGTTCATAAGTAGTTTGTAAGTTTAGAGACTGATGACCCCGTAGTTAAGTCCCATAAGCTTAACAAACATTTGAACATTTTTTGAAGAAATTTTCATCTAATGAGGAAGTGTCCGCCGCTGTGATAGACTATCTTGCAGAGTTTACCAATGGGTTGGAAAAAAATGGAAATTCGCTGGGCCAAGTGTATGGCCTTGCAAGGACACTATGTCGAGAAATAGAGTTTTCGCCTTAAAAACAATTTTTTGTTCTATGTTTACCAGAGTTATCAAACCACCCTCGTATTCCATCTGGTATTCAAGATGTATGACACAGGTGAAATACCGTCATACTGTACGAATAATTTAATAATTCCAATGAAAGAACGTACAGATAGGCTTGAAAATTACAGAAACATCAGTTTAAGAACCCAAGGTTGCAACATTCTTACATGAATTACGAGAGTGACGTGAATATTTCTCGAAACCGAATAGAAAAAAAAAGTACTTACATCAGTGAAACTTTATTCTTATTTTTAAATGTAGCCTCCTTGTAGGTGAATTCACTTGATCTAACGATGTTCCAGTGCCTTGATCCCGTCTCGAAAATGAGATCAGGACTGCAAAATAGTTGTCATCTCCGACTATCAGTTCTTCGTTTTAAGTGACTCTTCGTTCACCAAGAAAAATTCTGTTTTTGGGAAAAGACAGAAGTCTGACGGAGTCATATCAGGTGAATAATGCGGGTGTGATAACAATTCATATCATAGTTCGTGTATGTTTGCCATGGGGACGGCACTGTTGCGGGCGCGCATTGTCTTGATGGAAGATGACTTTCTTCGTTGCTAAACCTCGCCTTTTTTCGCGTATCTTTTATTGCATATTGTTAGGGAGCTTAGCATAGTATTCTCCAATAATTGCTTGCCCAGTTGGGAGATAATCTACAAAAATAATCTCATTCACATTCAAGAACACCGATGCCATGACCTTTAGAGCCGAAAGAATTGTCGTTGCTTCCTTTGGTGTCGGAGAATCAATATGTATCCACTGCTTTGACTTTAGTTTTGTGCCGGCCGCAGTGGCGGAGCGGTCTGTGGCGCGCCAGTCACAGTCTGCACGGCCGCTGTCGGGGGTTCGAATCCCCACTCGGGCATGGGTATTTGTGTCGTCTTTAGTACAGGACAGTTCATAAGCAGTTTGTAAGTTTAGGGACTGATGACCCCGCAGTTAAGTCCCTTAAGCTTAACAAACATTTGAACATTTTAGTTTTGTCCCTGGGGTATAGTAGTGCACTCAAGTTTCATCTGCGGTCACAAACCAGCGCAAACTGTGTTCCGATATGTTCATTCTCACGTGTTTTTTATCCAGCGCCAAAAATCGCGGCATCCATCTTGCAGATAACTTTATCTTTCTAATTCTTCGGCTAAAATGTGATAGACCCTTTCAGATGATATCTGGGAACCGTGACCAAGTTAACGCACTTTCAGACGGCGATCCTCCATGACCTTTCTGAGCACTTTTGCAATGATTTCTGGAGTAGTGACACATCTTGACAGGCCACTACGCGGATCATGTAAGCTCTCCCGACCAAATTGAAATTCATTTGTCCACTTGGCAGCAATTTAATTTTATGAAGCAGAGTCCCCCCGTGTATTCTGCAATTTGACATGGAAGTCCTTTGCGTTCATACATTTCTTTACGAAGTACTTAATCACTGCCCGAATCTAGATTTTTTTCCGCAAATCACTGCGCGGGAACATCAGAGCCACGTCACTGCCACAGCTCTCTTCCGAGAGTACCGACGTGGCACGTGTTTACGGGCAATAGTCCAAATGGTCCAATGGATATCACGTGAACAACTCGTTGGCTATCGCTGACCTCTCGTGGTGATTCCGAGAACTTTTCAAACCACTCTCCCATTTACAGAAGAACAGAAAAAAATAACCTGACTTCGTGGAACATCAGTTTGGATCTGGCCCGGCTTCGTATTGGCCACTGCTGTTATAGCCACCAGTATTTACTTCGTGGTGATCCTGCTCCCTTACGTGAGCACTATTATGAATCTTTTACTGTGTACCACCTTTTAGTGCAATGTCCGTTTTTTAATCGTCTACATCATGATTTATGTTTACCATTTGAAATGTCTGATATTTTAGCTGATGATCCGCATTCTGCTGGCCGAGTTATACTTTTTATACATCGAGCAAATATGGCGAAAGCCATTTAAGTTCTTACCCCGGTTCGATTTTTCTATGGGCAGTGTTGGGCGCTAATGACCTAAGTAGAAAAAGATAAGAAAAAGTAAACCTGCATTTATAGCGCCTGTAGATTTGGGGGAAAATTTTGACAGTGTCGACTGGAATATACTCTTTCAAATTCTGAAATCAACAGGAGTAAAATGTTGATTGAGGAAGGAAGAGCTACATATTACTTGTACAGGAACCATGCAGCAGATATAAGAGTCGAATGGCATGAAAGGGACCCATTGGTCGGGAAGGAAGTAACACAGGGTTGTAGCTTTTCGACGATGTTAGTCAATCAGTACATTAAACAAGCTGCAGAGAAAAGCAAGGAAAAAATGCTAGAAGTTGCTTTGTGCTTTGCCAGTGACTGCAAAAGGCCTCGAAAGGCAACTGAATGGAATGGACATTATCTTGAAAGCAAAACAACTGTTATTGAATTTATTCCAATTAAATAAGGCGATGCTGAGATAATTAGATGAGGAAACGAGACAAACATGGTAAATGAGATTTGTTACTTGTACAGTAAAACAACCCAAGATGGTCTACGTACAAACGATATAAGATACAGAATACTAATCGTAAGAAAAGCATGTCTGGAGAAGATAAATTTGTTAATTGAGAATATTAAGTGTTACGAAAGCTTTTCTGCAGACTTTTGTACAAGAGTGAAAAGTATACAATAACCATTCAGGCGACGACTGAAGATTTTGAAATGTTATGCTGCAGGGTAATGCTGAAGATTAGTTGGGTAGCTCACGTATCTAATGAGGAGGTATTGAATAGAACTGGGGAGAAAAGAAATTTCGCGGTATATTGACTTCAAGAAAATATCTAATTATGATATCAAGGAATCGTCAGTTTAGTTTTAGTTAGGCAGAAACCACGAGAATAGCCAGTAAGCAGATTCAAATAGATGTGGGTTGTCGTTGTTATTCAGAAATGAAAAGGTTTGCACAGAATATAGTTGCCCATAGCTCTCAACAACAACAATTACAACAGCGATTGCCTGTAGGATTTGCTTTAGGGAAGAACTTCTTTATTCTCATCGTTATGTTGGCCATATCGACTGAAGTTACTACAACATTCGAAAGTCATTTAGAATGCACTGTTCATCTTCTAGAGTGTGCATTCGATACACACTGGCACCTAAAATAATTTGTTAAATAAGCGCACGGCATCTAAAAACATCAGTAATGGGCAACATAGATAAGGATAGGAACATAGTGAAAGAAACTTCACTTTGCATAGAAAAGCGTATTTTTTTTTTTTTTTTCAATTTATTACCTTTCTAATCTTAGAGTCGATTTCATATTTATTTTTGTTCACCCGAGGAGAGTTACACACTGCGAGTATTCGCTGCAACTCATAATTAAATGACGAAATTTACGAGGCGCTCGCAGCTAATGTTAGTTTGGCACAAAATGGTATCAGAATGAAAACTGCTCATGCATAATGCCACTGAAAGTCACAGCGTCAGTTGTATATCTTATCGTAGCTGCCTCTATATCGATCTTAAGCAACAAAAATAATGATAAGAGAATAAAACACTTCGGATAATTGGTATATTATCAATACTTGCTCTTCATATCTTTGAATTTCCTGTTTCCAATAATCCTTCTCGATAAACTTTCTTTCATTTTTATATCTCCACCAGGGAGACATGATAGAAAAGAATCTACATAGACCTTTAAACACTTAATATCTGTACACAGTACAAAATACCGCTTGGATAATGGATTTATTCCAATCTGTGGAAGCCAATATCCCATCACTCAATCATGTGGTCAAAAATAATTTGCGGCCGCTCCCGCTGGAGATTCGAGACGTTCCTCGGACTGGGTGTGTATGTTGTCCTTAGTTTCAAATTTCAATCTTTGTAAACCTATTAGACCAAACTGCTATGGTCATCAGTCACTAGATTTACAAACTACTTAAAGTAACTTACAGTAAGGACAACACACACACAAACACACACACACAGTCCGAGAAAGGACTCGAACATCCGACGGAAGCTGACGCACACTCCGTAGATGATGCCTGAGACCACGCGGCCACCCCCATGCGGCTATAAGTTAGTATGTATTCAAACCCCAGCTTAGGGACGCCTACGTCGCTGAAGTAGTATCCAGCTGGGACTTGCACCCAGCCATTGAGCCACACAACCTATTTTTATTATTGATGGAAGAAAGTAAACTAATGTTTAACGTTCTGTCTACTGCCGACGTTAAGAGTGTAGGATCACAGATTCGGGTTTGGAAATATTCCAAATGAAATATATCTTCAGCAATTTATGGAAGCTATAGGAAACTTACATCTGGACTGTAGGAACCCTATCAATTCAAGCCCCGTGCCTCACTACTGCCTTTCCACACTAATAGCTTCAACCTGCCGTCTCCTTGAGAATGTTGTGTTGATATGTAGAAGGAGTGGATATGGACTAATGGCACTTAATGACTGCAGCAAGGTGAACTAATAATATACCTCCAGGAACGAATACACACGTCAAAAACAAGTGTTGCATCATCTTAGTTCAAAGATCTCCTAAACAATGACGTTGAATGTGTATACTGCCCCAAGAACAGCGTTCCTTGTGTTATCCATATGCGTCAGCCAACGCCCATAGAGATGCAAACAACCACGTTTGATCAGTGCCGATGCGACGGAGTGGGTAAGACGACCGATCACTTCCAGTCATAACAGCAGCAAGAAAGTACACTGATTATTCTCACTATTTATTTATCGTATGGCATGTACTTGATCAGTACACTAATTTACAGATTTATATCGAAATTATTTACAGAGATAATCACCTATGGCATCGCCAGGAAAAATTCACTTGTTTCTCCATTGAAACGTCTCAGTGGGCATTCTTGTGTGATGTGTTTCACAGTCCGTCTCTCAGCACCACAGTCGCAGCAAGATGATGACCTTTTCCTCCATTTATACAGCAGATATGCGCGCGCACACACACACACACACACACACACACATACCATGGTTAGTCCAGATCCGATTAAATTTCGACCATACTTTCCTAGGTTGTTCAAAGCCAGCTACCTTCTGTGTAATGCATGGCATAACAAATTGTCCCCATTCATTAAATCTTCTCTGTCAGGTTGAATTTGTTGGCTAAGAGCTTCTCCGTCGTACAGATGGGCGGACGTCTTGAGTTAAGTCTGTCTATCTAGGTGGGGAATATCCTCATAAATACGCAGTCTTTGATTATTCTGGATCTTATTGTTTTCATTCATCAGAGCAATGCATCTACGAAGATGGGGTGGAGGAATATGGCTTTGTATAGGCAACCTTTGAGTTGGAGTTAATCTGATCGCGCCCGTGAATCATTCTCATTATGGCATTTAACTTAATAGATGTTATCTTCAAATGAGCACTATTCATCCGATGGGGACACAATATTCCAATGAAGATTAAATAAGAGCTGAGCAGCATAGAGTAGTTGCACTTGCACTCCAAGAAGAACCACGCAGTTTTCTAATGATGCTGTTACGTGTCTGATTCTCGGCAGCACTCTTTCTCAGATGTTCTTGGAATGACAGTGTTCTGTCGAATGTAACACCTAGATATCTGGGGTGTCTATTGTGGCGGAGAAGAGTGTTCTTAAAGTATACTTTTAGGTCGCTTGAAGCCATTCGGTTATTCGTGAAAATAAGAAACTTCTGTTTTACTCCTGCTTGTTGAATCCCTTTTCGAAAGTATTTTCCTAAAACAGAGAGCTCTTCTATCAACATTTCTTCTGTCTTTTCGAAGCATAGGTCTTTGGTGGCAAGAGCCCTATCATCTGCATACCCAAATTTCCTACATTGTGTTGATGGTATATCTGACATATATAAACTGAACAAGAGTGGGGCAAGCACTGACCCTTGTGGGAGTCCATTATTTAGGTTTTTGTTTGTTTTTCTTTAATTTTTTCCAACTGATTTAATTACCCATGACTCCACAAAATGTTCTGTCATTCAGCATATTATTTATAAGATGGGCCAGACTCCTACAAGGAATCACTTTAAGGAGTTTGCTGATTACACCTTGTCTCCGTACTGTGTGCATTTAAGTCAATAAATGCTACCGAAGTCTTTAGTCTTTGCTGGAAACCAGCTTCAATGAAGGTATTTTGACTGTAGTTCCGCCATGCCTATGTCAATTCCGCACTTTGATCGTACCCGCATTGCTACTTTGGAAGGATTCTCGTCAAGGAAAATTTCCAAACATCTTGGAGTGAACCAAAGCGATGTTTTTAATACGAGGATGAGGCAGAGAGATACAGAAACTATCCATGACGCCTCGCTCTGGCCGCTCATATTATTTTCTGGTCGGATGCCTAATTCGTCCATTACTTTTGTCCTGCTAATTACACTATCATTTAAACAGATAACAGCATCCATCAGACATTTTGAGTACTGACAATCCAACAATCACAGTTTTAGGGACTCCTTGCCACACGCAGCTGTTGAAACTCTCATTAGAATTTTGTGTACGGCCATATAGACATTATATATATATATATATATATATATATATATATATAGGCTTTATTGTTTCAATGTCTGTGGCAGACATGGAATGTTTGTGGTGAAGAATCAGCGTAGTAAGTGTGCAGACCTTCGAACAAAGAGCTTTTAAGACAATAAATGTTTAAAAGTAAATAAACCATACATTTTTGGAAACGGTAGAAATTTGTCTTTCAGATGGAGACAATTTTTTAAGATTTTTCAGTCATGTTCACGTCCAGGCCCTGTAAATAAGACCACAGTACACCACTGGTTGTCGTAGGAGGCAATAAGATGGCTTTACGGTACAGGAATGACAGTCTCCGACGTATTGGTAACATTTTCGCGAGGGGTTAACTTAATGGATGACAATTCTCCCCACTCATCGCGCACTTGGGTTTCTTCATTGTAACGACATCACAACATTAGAATGGTCAATATAGTCTCCATACACGAACCCTATCGAACATTCCTGGGATAAATGGCAGTTTTTGGACGAAATGACGCACTAGCCAATCTGAGGTATCTATGCCGAATTGCCGATGACCTAGTGGAAAGTGTGCTACGACGAATACAGGCAAGCATCAGGGAAAGATGAGGTGTTATGGGTGTTAGGTGTACTGGTGTATGCTGCAATCTGGAACATAAATTCAGAATGTCTCGATTATATTCGTACAACTTGTCAGTTTCCGTTTTCAAGAGCAATGACGAGAAATGAAATGTAGATTTTGTATATCTAGACTCCGTCTTCAGTAAATGGTCATGAACCCCCTGGAATAGTGGTGATGCAACACATTTTCATGTGCAAGATATAGTTTTACTTACATTTCATTCCTACAAACAAATAGCTACAGATATTCTTTAATTTAAAGCACATGACAATACCACCATCAAATGGTAACATTAACATTCATGCATAGGAATAGGAAAGCACGGTGGAGTGACCGAGCGTTGTAAGATGCATTGCTGCGGAAAGCGCGGGTGCTCGCCGTCGGAGGTTCGAGTCCTCCCTCGGGCATGAATGTTTGTGTTGTCCTTAGCATAAGTTTCTTAAAGTTAGTTTAAGTAGTTTGTGAGCCTAGGGATCGATGACTAACGTAGTTAAGTCCCTTAGACTTACAAACTATTGAATATTTGATTTTGGAATAGGAAGAGGGAGGAGAACGTAAAGGAATGACTTTGATATAGGGCCAGCTGTCGCCTTAACTATTTTCTTTGCGGACGTTGATTTGTTTGTTCAATGTTTGTGAGATAATTTCTCAGTTAAATGGCATAGGGCGGTCAGTACTCTTAAAGACAGCACTGAGCTATCGCATTAGGCTATCCGAAGACGTTTCCCGTCCGCCGAAATTCCCACAAGTCGCACGCTACGGAAGTAGGGTCCTTATCATCCATGTTCGCACGTAGTCGGACGTATTACGCCATCTGTTTTGGAGACATGAACAATAATCCGTCAGAAATAGATCGATAGATCGTCAGAATACCGCGATCAGTAGAGCGCTCGCCCGCGAAAGTCAAAGGTCCCAGCTTCGCATCCCGGTTCGGTACACAGTGTTAATATGCCAGGAAGTTTCACAACAGCGCACACTCCGCTGCAGAGTGAAAATATCAATCTATAAACATCCGCAAGGCTGTGGGTAAGCCATAACACCACCACATGTTTTCTTCCAGGAGTACTAAGTTCGCAGGAAAATCTCTGTAGAGTTTGGCCGCGGCGGAGTGGCCAAGCCTATGGAGGCGCTATGCTCCGATGCGCGAGGCCGTTCCCCGTCGGGGGTTCGAATCACCCATCGGATATGGATGTTTGTGTGGTCTTTAGTATAAGGTAGTTCATAAGTAGTTTGTCAGTTTAGGGACTGATGACCCCGCAGTTAAGTTAAATGTTTGTTTCGCTTATGGGACTTAACTACGGGGACATCAGTCCCTAAACTTACAAACTACTTATGAACTAGCTAATACTAAGGACGGCACAAATATCCATGCCCGAGGGGAGATTCGAACCTCCGACCGTAGTGGCCGTGCAGACCGTGACTGGAGCGCCTCAGACCCCTCGGCCACCGCGGCCGGCCTCAGTTAAGTCTCTCAAGCTTAACAAACATTTGAAGATTTTTTGTGGAGTTTGGAAAGTAGGAGGCGAGTTAAAGTGTGTCAGGATAGTAAGTTACAGCGCTTTCCCGCGAAAGACAAAGTTCCCGGGTTCGAAACCCGGTCCGGCATCTGCCAGTGTGTTTCAACGAAACGTTATTGTCACCGTTTCTACCAAAATATTCCAGAACAAGCCATATTTCGTAGATTTTCCTCGTGGGTTTGCATTCTGGTTCTTCTGACACAATATTTCAGCGGTCTACCTCGCAACTGTCTTCAGGTGAGACTGGTGCAGAATCACGTCGGCTTGTACACCAATCTCACTGAAGATCGCGGCCAATTGCATCACTGGAAGATCGTTTCAGTAGAACAATGAAAACTGGCTGCAAACTCTCAAAGAGAGTCAACAGTTATTACGCTAGGAAAGTCTACAAATTAAAATCCATCTTTTCTTTGGCGATGGCATAGTTCGAAATGTATTTCGCAATTAACAAATTATTTCAGTAGTAACCTCAAGTAATAACAAGTGGTAATAAACAATAGTGACGTTAGTCAGTTCATATGCCACTCGCTTCACTCGTGGTAGATAATGCCAGAATTTACCCGACTCAACCCGATCGCACGCGTTTGAACTCCGTGAATTCGATCAGCCCAACACATTACTAAATGCTGCATAGAAATGTTTGACTGCGTATCCAACTATCCGTCTTGAGGAATGTCCGGACTCCTGGTATCAGGCCGCACAATTGACCTTCGATCCAATAAACAGAGGAATTAGTTTTAAGAGGTGTCTCGTGAAGAATTAATAGGCACTGGCCAGCGGCTTTTTTGAAAATTATTGATACCTGACTCTGAGCCAATAATGAAGTCCGCTAGTAGTCATTCGTCTGTTGAGATGTATTCAGAAAGGTCTTTGGCAACAGTAGGTTACAAGCCACCACGTGTTTCATCCAGTACGTTTTCTTCATACCATACTCTATAACAATGCAAAAATATCACCAACCTGGATACTCCTCAGCTTCATCTACAGTTGCAGTATAAATTAAGAAATCACCACAGAGATGATAAGTTAATTTTTATTCGAAGCAGCAAATAACAATAGAAACTGTGTTTCGAAATAAAGAAAAAGATTATTAGTTTTCATCAAACTTTGTCATGGATAGTGTGATAAAGTTGACCCGTATTCGTAAAGGCGCAGTACAAAAAAAATTCACGTTCCGGTGAAAAAAAAAAAAATATTTTATATTCCGTACTTATTGCGATTGTGACACGAGTAATAGGTGACCAATCCAAAACGAACCACTTATTTTCTATAAATCGCGAAGTTCTTGAAATGTGCCACGAAGGATTTCTTTCCTCTATTGGCCAAATGAAAAAGCTGATACCAGTGGCTTATACATCAACCAGGCACCTACAACTACATAATTACGCTGCAAATCACAGTTTAGTACATCACACAGAATTCATCGAACCATTTTTATGATATGTCTCTACCGTTCCATTCTCCAATAGCTCGTGAGAAAAAGGAACACCTGAATCTGTTTTCGAGCTAATTTCTCTTATTTTATTACGATGATTATGTCTTCCCATGTACGTGGGTGGTAACAAAAATGTTCGCATTCGGAGGAGAAAGTAGTTGAAATGAATTTCGTAGACATATCTCGCAGCAAAGAATAACGCCTTTCTTTTAATGATTTCCACCCAATTCATGCATCATTTCCGTGACACTCTATCCTCTGTAGCGCGATAATACAAAACAAGCTGAACTTCCTCTGTGTCACCTGTCACTCCCACTTCGTGAGGATCTCACAGTGTGCAGCAATAGTTAGGACGCACTAGAGTAGTGTAGGCATTTTTTTACTAGAACTGTTGCCGCTCAGAGTAGCCGAGCGCATTGAGGCGCTATACTGCGATGTACGAGACCGTCCCCCGTCGGGGGTTCGAATCCCCCTCGGGCATGGATTTTTGTGCCCGTCTTTAATATGTTAGTTTATTAGTAGTTTGTAAGTTTAGGGACTGATTACCCCACAGTTAAGTCCCATAAGCTTTACAAACATTTACTACAACTGTTGCACCTTCTAAGTGTTCTGCCAATAAAACATAGCCTTTGGTTCGCTTTCCCTACGATATTTTTCATATTTTCTTTCCAATTAAATTTGTTCATAATTGAAACTGAGTGTGCGGCTTGTAAATTTGACTCGTTTATCGTGTAAATGACGTTTAACGGGTTTCTTGTAGTGCTAATATCGGTGACTTCACACTTTTTATTAATCAGGGTCAATTTC
The DNA here is from genome assembly GCA_026315105.1 of Locusta migratoria. Lineage (NCBI taxonomy): Eukaryota > Metazoa > Arthropoda > Insecta > Orthoptera > Acrididae > Locusta > Locusta migratoria. The sequence goes on along the minus strand of CM048745.1, from coordinate 467,741,597 downwards.
CACACTATTCCATTCCATTTTATCTAAATCATTTTGGCCGGCCGCGGTGGCCGAGGGGACTGAGGCGCTCCAGTCACGGTTTGCACGGCCACTACGGTCGGGGGTTCGAATCCCCCCTCGGGCATGGATATTTGTGCCGTCCTTAGGATAAGCTAGTTGATAAGTAGTTTGTAAGTTCAGTCAAGTTCCATAAGCTATACAAACATTTGAACATTTAAATCATTTTGCAGTTGCTTTTGATCTTCTGGTGACTTTTACTAACCTATAGACGACAGAATTGGCGAAGTGTAAGAAGAGCTGCTCATATTGTCTCCTAAATCGTTCATAAAGGTAAGGAAAACAGGGGCCCTATAACACTTTCATAGGGAACACCAGATATCACTCCTGTTTCACTCGATGACATTTCGTTAATTACTACATACTGTGCCCTTTCTGGCAGGAAATCACAAATCCTATTGCACAACTGTAACAACATTCCATATTCCAATTCAATTAGAAACCCCTTGTGAGGTACAGTGTCAAAAGCTTCCGAAAATTTAAAAATATGGAATCGATTTGAGATCCCTTGTGAATAGCACTCATCGCTTCATGTGAGTGTTTCACAAGAACGATACTTTCTGAATCCGTGTTGACTGTGGTTCAATAGGTCTCTCTATTCGAGATCATAATGTTCGAAAAACTATGTTCCAAAGTTGTGTTGCAAGCCGACGTCAACGATATAGGTCTGTATTTTTGGGGATCACTCATATTGCCTTTCTCGAATATTGGAGTGATCTCTGCCACTTTCCAACATTTGGGCACGAATCTTTCACTGGAACTACCAGTTGTATATTATAGCTAAGAATGGAGCTACTGCATCAGCACACTCTGAAAGGAACCAGTTGTTATACAATCTTAATCAGGAGACTTGCGGTTTTTTTCATTAATATTCTCAGGGTATCCACTTCAAAATTATGCATGCTGTCAGCGGTCATTGATTACAACTCCCTCTTCTTTGATGAAGGAATTTCGGAAAGCTGTGTTTAGCAGTTCTGCTTTAGCAGCACTGTCATCTGTAGCATCACCACTGCTGTCGCATAGTGAAGGTATTGATTGTGTTTTGGCGCTAGTAAACTTTCAAATGTTCAAATGTTTGGAGTGGTTATGGGACTTAACTACAGGGTCATCAGTCCCTAAACTTACAAACTACTTATGAGCTAGCTAACACTAAGGACGGCACAAATATCCATGCCCGTGGGGGGATTCGAACCCCCGACCGTAGTGGCCGTGCAGACTGTGACTGGCGCGCCTCAGTCCCCTCGGCCACCGCGGCCAGCTAGTAAACTTTACATTCGACCAGAATTTCTTTCGATTTTCTAACAAATTGGATAAGTGTTTCGTTGTGGAAACTATTATAAGCTAATGGTACTGAAGTTCGAGCTAAATTTCATATTTTTGCAAAAGATAGCCAGTATAGGAGATTAGGTGAGGTTTTTTTTTTTAAATTTGCATGCTTCCTTTGATTTTTTGTGTATCACGGCAAATCAGTCTCAGCTTTTGTTAATTTACTTGATACAAATCTCTCAATAGCTGTCGATATTATTTCTTTGAATGTAAGCCGCATCTCATACACACACACACATTGTTAGGTTCGAAAGACTAGACATTCTTACTCAGGAAAGCGTTAGGAAAATTTGACTTTTTTTTGTTTTTTCTTTAATTTTTTTCCTTGATTAAATACATTTTTCGTTTAAATATTGGTGGATTTCGGAATTTTGATATTCAATCTCACTACGACAGCTCTGTGTTCACTAATCCCTGTCTGTTTTTATGCTCTTTATTATCTCCGGATTATTTGTTGTTAGGAGGTCAAGTATGGTGTACAACCATTTGCTTTCCTAGTGTGTTGAAACAATTGCCCGAAAGACAATTCAATGTGGCACCGGCCTTCAGAATGCTTGCCCAAGGTGAGACACGTGTATTCCCACACGAGCTGCTTGTTTCGCCCGGAGCATTCATAACCTAAAGAGAATGAGCAAAACATCGTTACGTCAGGCCGTCATGAGAATTAGAGCTGTGCTTACGTTCGCCCCGTGTACCGGGATGGTCCTACGCTTGCCAAATTTTGTACACAGGAGACCTTATCTCTAGGTGGCCCGCATCTTTTGAGAGGCTCCTTGCGGGAGGACCTGTCGCATCTTGAGATTTGGATGAGTGCCTCCATAGCAGAGCAATACAGCACTGCAAACTCATAAGCCTCGGAGAATGGCCGCAGCGGATTAGCCGTGCGCATTGGGGCGCCATGCTACGGTGCACGCGGCCGTTCGCCGTCGGGGGTTCTAGTGCCCCCTCGGGCATGAGTGTGTTGTCCTTAAGTTAGTTTATCTTGGTTGACTGATTGATTCATTTTCTCAGGGAAGCCAAAACAGTCTTGATCCAACCCGCCACTGCCCGCACCGAAATTGTTTATTGTGTGGTATCGCTCCCTGTATATCTAGTAAAGCCAACCAATGCCCTTGACCAATGCAAGGAGTCCCTTTACCAGTTCTTTATTAGACACAATTTCTTCGGGTCTGGTTGTCCCGAATTTTCTGTGCCTTTTACTCTCCAATGCAATGCATTCGAAGATTAGATGTGATGCAGTTTATCACCGTTATCACAGATCCTACATTTAGAGTCCTCTTCTGTTATTCCTATTGTATGTAGGTGTTTTTTTTAATTTCCCATGGCCTGTCAGCAATCCAACCATGAGTCTAATCTCTCTCCTGTTCAGGCCCAGGATTGCAGAGCTTCTTTTAAAACATGGCTTTGGCATCATTACCTTGCCATGTTTTTGTTGATAGACTTTGGTCCAATATTCTATGTGCTGTCTTCTGAGCCAGTTACGTAGCTCCAATTTAATCATTGCCTTGGTGATTGTCAGGACAGGTTCCGGTCCAATAAATGGAGCCTCTGCCCCCATCCTGGCTAATCTGTCGGCATGTTCGTTGCCACTGATCCCCGAGTGGCCAGGGACCCACAATATGTTTACCCTATTGCTTTCTCCTAGCTCCACCAGAACCCTGTGATATTCTGCAACAATTTTAGATCTTGTTGCAAGATCTGCCAGTGTTCTCAGGACTGCCTGGGTCTGAATAGAGCCGGCCGCGGTGGCCGAGGGGACTGAGGCGCTCCAGTCACGGTCTGCACGGCCACTACGGTCAGGGGTTCGAATCCCCCCTCGGACATGGATATTTGTGCCGTCCTTAGTCTTAGTTAGTTCATAAGTAGTTTGCAAGTTTAGGGACTGATGACCCCGTAGTTATTTGCCATAAGCTATACAAACATTTGATTTTTGCCTGAATAGATATAGATGCTACGGTCTTTGTAGCACCTATGCAAATTCTCCTGCATACACGCCCTGATGGCAGTGATTTCGGCCTGGAATACTGAGGCCAGTTTTCCTAGACATATGACGCCCTCCAGTCTTGGCTGCACCCCGTATACCCCGGCCCCAACGCCTTGGTCTAATTTCGACCCGTCAGTGAACCAGACAATATCCCCTGTACGGTGTCGAACTATTTTCTCCCACTGCTCCCTACTTCCAATTGTTGTATTGAAAGGCTTGTTGAAGCAGTATGGGGTTATAATATAGTCGGCTGGCATTTCCCCAACCTTTCCTATATTTACCTCACTCACTATTTTAGTGTGTGATTTTGGATATCCCAAAGAGTTCCAGTTTTTGCCAGTTTTGAGTCTGTATAGTTTACCTTATTTTAAGTAGTTTGTAAGTTTCGGACTAATAACCCAGCAGTTGAGTCCGATAGATTTACAAACATTTGAACAATTTTTGGGAGAATATTAGTTATTTTATTGGATTGGTGTCAGTTCTTTCGAACATGTCCGAAATAATGGACACAATTTCAATAATTGTACATATGCCTCGAACATGCACTTGACAATTTCTGTGCGGATGAACTAATACTTTAGATTCCTTGTGGTAATACAAATAGTCTTCAACCGTCTCTAATGACCACGCTGTCGACGGGACTTTAAACTCCAAGCTTCCTCCTTCCAATTAGTCTTCGAGCAAGAAGAAGTAAGGAGCATACGGCACTAGGATCGGTATGATGAAAATATGGTCAGGGCGGGAAGCGTGCTTGGATAGCGTAACTGATTAATGACCGCTGACACGAATCGGGAAATCCGGGTTCGAATCCCGATCAAGCGCAAATTTTCATTTTCGTCATTGAATTTATTTCTGTCCTGCAACGGCCGATATATTCATAGCTTTATTTCTCTTAAGTGAGTATTTTATTTTGCATGAGTGCGTGATGTTTTTTTTTTTTTTTTTTTTTTTTTTTTTTTTTTTTTTTTTTTTGTTAACCTTACATACTGCAGGTAGATCCCAATCTCGACAGGGTATTTCTTAATGTCTTCGTAAAAATCGTTTCCAATTTGCCACCTGCGTATAAAAAATATCTTAATTATGTTGGAATGAAATTTTAGTGCGGTTTCAAATATTGATATAACACCTCCTATGTTGCGAAGTTGTATCTCACACTTGAGCTGTGTAGCGCAACGGACTTCTAGATACACAATCCTCGACTGTGCATTGCAAAATCCTGTTGCTATTCTGCTTACCGTATAGCCCGTCACTGGATTTAGCCCCGCGGCGGATTAGCCGTACGTACTGGGGCGCCGTGCTGCGGTGCGCGCGGTTCGAATCCCCTTCGGGCATTGGTCTTTGTCTTGTCCTTAGGTTAGTTTGCCTTAGTTTAAATAATTTGTAAGTTACGGACTAATGAGCACGTAGTTGAGTCAAATAGATTTACAAACATTTTGAACTGGATTTAGCGCTTGTGAATCCTCCTGGGCCGGCCGCAGTGGCCACTGCAGTCGGGGGTTCGAATCCCCCCTCGGGCATGGATGTTTGTGCCGTCTTTAGTATAAGCTAGTTCATAAGTTTAATATAACGAGTGATCCATTCGTGACATGTATTCATTGCTGGTTTTTTACATGCTGCTCTTACCGTACTAAAATACTTAGCAACTTTTCGTGAATTATCAGATGCGAAATGTCAAAATCGCTATCACAATTTTGTGTTCAGAGAAGGAGTCAGAATAATATTATTCTTAGCTCTGGCAAGACTCTCTGCATGTAAATGTTCTGTATCATAGTGTCTCAAGGTTATTTTCATTCACAAAATAAAACTATTTTTCACATTATATTGGACGCTACATAGTCTCCATAACTCTGTCTCTCTCTCTCTCTCTCTCTCTCTCTCTCTCTCTCTCTCTCTCTCTCTCTCTCTCTCTCTCTCATCGCATAAGCATTTCACGTCTAATTCAGACGAGTAACGTAACAAATTCAGCCTCCTTCATATCTTCAGCGTAAGTTCAGAAATAACGCAAGTGTAGTCTACACAAAACTTCGCATATTATAAAGTCAGCTTAACGAGAATCATAAGAACCTTAATGTATAATCGCCTGTATTTGAGGATTCTTATTTTCTCATCAGTACTGTCTTATCGCTCCAGAAAGGATAACGTCACTAACGCACACCAATACTCATTGAGTTGTCTATATTATCTATGTGTACTAATAACATTCGTCTTCGCTCATTAATAATTAGTTAGAAGTTTATATCCACCAGGGAAACAAATGAAGAGCAGGGGTGGCGACACCTACAACGTGCTGACATGTGGAAAATTTCCAATCGATTTCTCATACACAAACAGCAGTTGACTGGCGTTGCCTAGTGAAACTTTGTTGTGATGCCTCGTGTAAGGAGGAGAAATGCGTACCATCACGTTTCCGACTTTGATAAAGGTCGGATTGTAGCCTATCACTATTGCGGTTTATCGTATCGCGACACTGCTGCTCGCGATCCAATGACTGTTAGCAGAATATGGAATCGATGGGTTCAGGAGGGCAATACGGAACGTCGTGCTGGATCCCAACGGCTTCGTATCACTAGCAGTCGAGATGAAAGGCATCTTATCCACATGGTGGTAGCCACGTTTCAATCCCTGAGGCAACAGATGGGGACGTTTGCAAGACAACCACCATTTGCACGAACAGTTCGACGACGTTTGCAGCAGCATGGACGATCAGCTCGGAGACCATGGCTACGGTTACCCTTGACGCTGCATCACACACAGGAGCGCCTGCGATAGTGTATGCGCAAGAACGAACCTGGTTGTACGATTCGCAAAACGTATTTTTTTTATCAATCCACGTTCTGTTTACAGCATCATGATGGTCGCATCCGTGTTTGGCGACATCGCGTTGAACCCATATTGGAAGCGTGTATTCGTCATCGCCATATTGGCGTATCATCCGGCGTGATGGTATGGGGTGCCATTGGTTACACGTCTCGGTCACCTCTTATTCGCATCGACGGCACTTTGAATAGTGGCCGTTACATTTCAGATGTGATACGACCCGTGGCTCTACCCTTCATTCGATCCTTGCAAAACCCTACATTTCAGTAGGATAATGCACGACCGCATGTTGCAGATCCTTTCTGGATACGGAAAATGTTCGATTGCTGCCCTGGCCAGCATATTCTCCAGATCTCTCACCAATTGAAAACGTCTTGTCAATGGTGGCCGAGCAACTATCTCGTCACAATACGCCAGTCTCTATTCTTCATGAACTGTGGTATCGTGTTGAAGCTGCATGGGCATCTGTACCTGTACACGCCATCCAAACTTTGTCTGATTCAGTGCCTAGGTGTATCAAGGCCGTCATTACGGCTAGAGGTGGTTGTTCTGGATACTGATTTCTCAGGATCTATGCACCCAAATTGCGTAAAAATGTAATCAAATGTCAGTTCTAGTATAATATATTCGTCCATGAATACCCGTTTATCATCTACATTTCTTCTTGGTGTAGCAATTTCAATGACCAGTATTATATATATGGTAATGCATTTCATTCAGATATTGGTTTCAATTATAATTTGTGTGTGATCGATATTTTGCTGTTTCAACTCTTTACTTGATGTTTACATGCCGATTACTTAGATCGAGGCACTATGGGGCTACCATAATACTGCAAAGACACTCTCATTGAATATTAAAAATGTCACTCTCATTGCCCTCTGATATGGCGTGTGATCACTTTAGACGGACAATACAGTTGCACTTTCGTGGCATGGACAGTATGTGGTTATCAATCACCTTTACACTTCCACATTTTAGAAATAAATATGGCAGAAATCGGAAGTATTCTGTCGTAGCAATAAAAATAAGTGATATAAGCTGTGGTTTGTTCGTGAAATTACAAAACAAGCTTACTGTTTCATTCTGACGTGCCTTACTGTAATGACGTTTTGTTTCTCAGAGATAACCTATGAATCGTCAATTAATAGACTGGTGGAGACGAGTCAACATCGCAATATTTCCTTTATGAACTATACTAGTGTCGCAAGGACGAGAGAGCGGACGAAGCTGGTATGGATCGGATTGTAAGGAGGCGTTCCTAGCTCGTTGTGTAACACAACACCGACTCGCTCACCGTTGTGGTTTAGAAACTATATCTCGGGTATTAATTCCCCTCTCGACAAACGAGAGAACATGGGATTACACAGTGACGATTGCTAGCTCTCACTCTCTCTCTCTCTCTCTCTCTCTCTCTCTCTCTCTCTCTCTCTCCCATCTGCGTAAAGCTGTGTTCTCCTATTTCATTAGAATCCAGCTACTGAGTAACTCAGTTTTCTTTAATCTCTGCGTAATCTACTTGTTGCGTAAAATTAAAGAATAATCATCTTTAAAGTCAAACAATTTATAAAAATATTCTTCAAAAGCGGAAACGCCAAGATCACGAAATACTTATTTTATTTAATGATGACGGCGTTTGGAGGACATTTGATCATATTACATTTTATAACTTGGTCATCTTATTTAGAAAATGGAGATAAAAAATAGTGCAACATAGCACTTAGTCTACATGTAAAATACATAAATTAAAACATCACAGCTTCCAAGATATATGTACAGTAAGTGCTATGTTCCACTTATTTTTTTATATCCTTTTTCTAAATAAGATGACCAACTTATAAAATGTAATATCATCAGATGATGGTGGCAGAATCCTTCAAACCCCGTCGTCATTAAATAAAATAAGTATTTCGTGATCTTGGCGTTTTCACTTTTGAAGAATATCAATCTATGTGAACGCCTCCAAAACCTGCGATGTCAGGTAATGTCAATTTAGAGAAATAAAAAAGGAAGGAAGGAAGCTTGGTGTTTAACGTCCCGTTGACAGCGTGGTCATTAGAGACGGAGGTTACGCTTGGATTTTTGGGGAAGGATGTGGGAGGAAATCGGCAGTGCCCTTTTCAAAGGAATCATCCCGGCATTTGCCTGGAGTGATTTAGGGAAATCACAGAAAACCTAAGTCTTGATGGCCGGAGGTGGATTTGAATCGCCGTCCTCCCGAATGCGAGTCCAGTGTGTTTGTTACCACTGCGCCACCTCGCTCGGTAATTTAGATAAATACTAAAAATCGTGACTTTCGATCAAACAAAAAATAAGCGTCAGTCACATCCTACTGAAACGGATTATAGGTGACAAGAGGAAACTGAGAAACTACACGAAGGCGGTAAGCCCACGAATCAAAATTGACGTAAATCCCTTAGCTGGGGAATCGTCGAACTTGGCATTTTAAATTGTCCCACGATTTAAGTTGTAAGTAACATTTAAAAATCGCTAAAGCGGTCATTTTCGTGCTTGGCTTTCTCATGTATGAGATGTATACTGCTGGATCACGCTCGCTGCTGTTACGGTGAGCGCACAATCGTCTTGTTCTTGCTTCATCGTTCAGCGAAGAAGAATATCTCTTGTTAAAAATGGAAGCTTAATATACGTTAATTTTGTGGCTCCTTTTAATTTCTTGTACTTGGAAACACAATTTTCTGACCCTAGTCCTGAAAAACTTGCTGACTGTGCCTGGCCAACGATGAAAAGAATCAGATGCCACCTACAGCGACCCAAAGCGACGCGTTTTAGTCACATGAAATATGTTCTGCTTTTTACATCTTGTCACGCGTAATTTACATTTGTAACTGGAACGTGTCCTCGGTTGCTCAAACACCACTGTAGGATTATTTCTTGTAAGATTTTTTTTTTAATTCTGCTTTGGTAATGAACCAAGCTTTGCAACCGATAAGCTGCCTTTTTCTTTTCAATATTAATCTTTCACGTACGATTGCTGTCTCAATAGCCAGTTTAAAATGGTAACACTTTTAGTGATTATACAGTCTACTAAAGAAAGCCATAGAACTAAAATGACCTTATCAGACAAATAAAAACCGTTTCTATGTTGTGTAAACAAAACGTCTTAAGAAATATGATCTTGTGACCTTTGTGAAAAATAAACTTTTCTTTGACCCTTCTTGAACAATTGGTTTCAGAAAGAAGTAAAAGACGATCGAACGTAATGGCGAACTTAAATGTGTGGTTTTTTTTTTCTTTTTTTGTAACAGGCAAGATAACATTTGACACAAAGAAATTTACTACTTGGATTATCAGTGGACACTGAACTGCATCATTGCGGAAAACAAAATTTGTGCCAAACCGGGATTTTGAAGTGGGTCTAGGCAGGCGCGCTGACCATTATGCCATCCGGACACAGTGCTCACAACTTCTCATATTACCATTGCACGTCTCCTATAAGACTAGAATTCTCAACTTATCTATTATTGACATATTGGAGAGAATGGACGTCACGTACATAAAACATTTAATTTCAGAGATATCTCTGACAGGTAGATAAAGATCTGCAGGTTTTCGCAAAAAATAATGAAATATGTATTTCGGATACATGGCTTAGCCACGGCCTGGGGATGCTTACACCAATTCTTACATGAACGACAACCGTGAAAGAGTATCAAAACATGTAATTTATCGTTTCGTAGCGCTTCCCAGCCAACTCTGAAGCACTTTTGCGTCTTTTAGTCACGTAAAGCATAATATCTTTGATCTTGGCCCCTTTTTTGTCTGTAGCTGTACGGTTAATGTTGGAAAACAATATTCATCTATGCAACGAGACGAGTTTCCCTTTAATGTAATCTTCCACGTTATGGTACTCACTATTCTGAGTTTGCGAGCTTGAAGGAACAGTAAAGTGCAGCGAGAGATTCGCACAGATATTGTCCACTTTCGGATATACTTCATACACAGTAGGATGGAAAGAATAATAAGTCTGTATGTGTCCTAATCCCTTCCATTCCCACACTCCTATCTGAGTATCAGGAATAACTGTTCCCTCTGTTTATCCATCAGGGTTATGTGAGGAAATAAGGTGAAATTTATATGCGCTTTGATGAGGCTTCTACAGGGTGTCTCACGAAAGACGCCTGCCAGGCGTCCGCGGATCGCGCAGTACAGCTCCCGGCCGCCGCCACCGCATCCTCCAGTCACGGCAGTGCGCGATTCTCGGACTCTACTGTACACTGAGCTTAAGTCTAAACATCATTGCCATCTGAGTAACCTAAGCTTACCTTTATTTACAGTAGATGTTCAAAATGATGTCCCTCTATGGAAAGAGGGGCCTGATACAATTGCGAACACTCGACGAATTTCGGCTGCCGAAACCTGGTTATCAGATATAACCTATACCCATATTAATTCACAGGAAGTACTTGCCTCAATCTCGCTGCAGGATAAACCGTTTGTAACAGCAATAAACACGCCACCCCCTTCTTTATTTATTCTATCCTTCCTAAAAACTATTTGGCCCTTTGTAAAAATTTCGGCCGAATTTATGTCTGGTGTCAGTCAGCTTTCAGAACCTATAACGATTTGTGACTCAGTACTTTATATCTGCGCTCGGAACTCTGGAACTTTCCCAACATAGCTACCACACTTTACAACTGTTACACCAATGGTTCCTAGATCTGCATTCTTCCTGTGTCTGACCTGCACCCTTTGAGACTGAAACCCATTTTGTGTATTCCCGAGGGCCTCTAACCAAAAAAGAAAAGCCCAGTCTAAACCACACAGCCCCCGCTACCCGTGTAGCCGCTTCCTGAGCATAGTGGACTCCTGACCTATTTAGCGGAACCCGAAACCCCATCACCCTTTGGGGCAAGTCGAGGAATCTGCAACCCACACGGTCGCAGAACCGTCTGATTCAGACCTTCCACTCGGCTCTGAACCAGAGGTCCGCAGTCAGTCCTGTCGACTATGCTGCTGATGGTGAGCTGTGCCTTTATCTTGCAAGCAAGTCGGCAGTCTTTACCACTCCTGATAGCCACTCAAAACCAGAGAGAATCTCTTCTGATCCAAAGCGACACACATTATTGGTCCCGACATGAGGCACCACATGCAGCTGGCTGCACCCTGAGCTCTTCATGGCATCTGGAAGGACCCGTTCCACATCTGGAATGACTTCCCCCGGTATCCACACGGAGTGCACATTGGACTTCTTCCCCTCCCTAGCAGCCATATCCCTAAGGGGCTCCATCACCTGCCTAACGCTGGAGCTCCCAACTACCCACCCTCTGTGAGTGCCAGAATCTTAGACAGAAGGGTGGCCACAGAACAAGCGACAACATCTGCGTCAGAAACATGCTCTGCCACAGACAGCGCCTTGAATCTGTTCGTAAGACTAACAGGGAAGACCTCCACTTCGGTTCCCTTGGAACTCTTAAGCTGCCTGACACGCGCTGAGGAGACCCAGTCCACCACGGATTGGGAGACGACCCCTTCGCGGGCAGTGAGCGGGCTGGCCACAGCCGCAGGCCTATCGGAGGGCACAACAGACGCACAGGGCGTCTGCTGTACCCCCCGCGAGCGGCCCACAACAGCGGCGCCCACCCACCGCAGTCTCAAGCGTTGCCAGCGAAGCCAACGCCGCCTGAAATTGCGAGCGAAGAGTCACCAATTCGGCCTGCATCCGTTCGCAGCAGTCACAGCTCATAGCCATTCTAAAAGCCTATGTATGTTCCAAATAAGTAAGACTGTAATGATTTAAACTGTGGGAGAATACATCAAGTCGTGACTTTGACGCAAATCTAAGTATACGCACGTGGACACTACAGTGTTCCTTTGATGCGAAGCTGAATAAATATGCGATCGAGGACACAAAAGTTTGATAAACAGTGAGCTTAGAAAAATATGCACATAACACTAAATTGTTGATTAACGGCGAATCTGAAAAATATCAACACTGATCTGCCAACTACACGCGATTCTAAATAAATAAACAAGCGAGCACACAAACGTTTATGAGAGAAAGCACGCACGAAATGAAAAAAAGTTGCTTCTATTAAGAAGCCGGTTAACTTGGTGTAGAGCTGCCTGCTGCACGACGTGTTTACTCGCCGGCGGTCACTGAGAAACACACTCGTTGCAACAACAGATTTTCCAAATACGAGTACAAATAACTAATTTTCCAGTATTTACACATCTTATAAAGTAGTATGTATTTGTGTATGTATGTTCCACATCTCCTCCTAAACTACTAGACCGATTTCAACCAAACTTGTTTCACATGTTCCTTACTATCGGGCAACCATCGCTGTCGGGGTAAGAACCACCTAAGACGCACACGTAAGGACATATGACGTCATAAACAATGACAGTCGTGAAAAACGGCCGCGTCATGCGATAATATTCTACATTTGCTCCTAAACTAATGGACCGATTTCAACCAAATTTGGTACAAATATTCTTTAAGGTCATCAATCATTTGCTATGGTGGCAAACTCCACCTACGATACATAATTCATACGATATCACGTAATAAATAGTGAAAACTGTCCCATCTTGCGGCGCGTGATAGCGTGATTTTATTCGTGAACTATTTGAGAATGAGAGCACTTAGCGGCTTGCAATAAACTTTAAACATAATTTGAAATCTTTATAAAACCTTTTTTCTCTGACAACCCCAACAAAATGATGAGAGGAAAAAAAGTTTATCGCTTACTACTTTTCTGATGTCCATGGCGTGTATCTACGGCATTTTGCATGACAAGTTATTAATTATACACTGTTAATTGTATTCGCGAGACATTTCAGACAGTACATATACATACCACTGAATGTCCCTTGGATATTATATCACAGTTAGACATATAATTCATGAAATATGAAGTCATAAGCAATTTGCTTCATGAAAAACCGCATGGTCACTCATGAGGGTTCGATTTATTACACCATTCACGACATATTTTGCAGACATTAGGTGCATATACCACTGAATGTGCCTTCAAATGTACGTCATGGTATGACACTTATTTCAGAAGCTATGTCATAAACAAAGAAATTTCCGAATAACTGCTACTTCATGCGCTATTTTTCCACATCTCCTCCGAAAATAATTGACCGATTTCAACTAAACTTGGTACAACTTACTATCAACTAAACTTACTATCAAGACAGCAATAGCTGTGAGGTTAAAAACTACCTACGACACATAGTTCATGATATATGACGTCCTAAAAATTGAGTCACAAAAACTTTCCCATCACGCGACGCGTTATTTACTATTTATTCATATTTGGTGGTGATTGTCATTCTCTGAAACGTCTGTAGATAACCGAAGTTACTGCATTTCATTACCGATAGGATGGTAGTTGGAAGTGATCAGACATATTGTGCATTCAACAAGCAAGTGCTTCTCTCCCCATCCCCCCTCCCTCCTCCTACGCCTCTATATGTGCGACTTTGCAGTTTACATTCATGTGATGGCAGAGGGTTCATATAACCATTCTTAAACTGTTTCTCTCATTTTATTCCAATTGTTTCTCTGCTGTTTCTCTCACAAACAGCACGAGAGAGAAATGATCGTCTATACCTTTTCGTTCTCAAATTTGTCTTATTTTGTTATGATGGTCGCTTCTCCCTATGAACAAAAAATTCTGGGTTTCGTATGAGGGAGTTTATGAATGAAATTTGTTTTAAAGCTTGCCTCCCCTTGACAATCCTCGACCTTAATGCGATTAAACAGAAGAAGCTGTCCTTCTTTGGACTTTTTCAATGTCAATCTATCCAATACCTTGCAGCAATACCATGTTAGGACGACTTATCGGGATTGTGCAAGCAAAGACTTTAGTGAATTTGTTGCATCTTCTTTCTGGTAGCAAGGTGCAGTTTTTACACTTATTATTTATATATTTTTTTATTTATCACGCTCCGCAGGACTCAATTGAAGAGGAATTCTCTATGGTCAGGAAATGATCTGGTACATGAAACTGTAAAAGAAGAGTAGTTAAAGATAATATCAAACGTTTATGAATTTTATACACACAAGCAAATCAACAATGTAACGCAGATTTAACTCATTTTTTAAATTTGTCCACGAGTTCATCGACGTAATAGAGTGATCCAAGAGGAAACTCTTCAGCTTAGACTTGAGAGTACGCAGATTATCACTACAATTTTTGAATTCTTGTGTCAGTTTATTGACAATGGATGTAGCAGAAAAGTCAAAGAGATGTGATCCAAATTCAGATTTCATTTATGTCTAATATTAACTGAGTAAAAGCTGCAAAATCTTGGGAATAGGCTGATATTGTTACCACCAAATAGCATTAAAGAAAATACATATTGATATATATTGAGAGCAAATGTCAGAATTTCCACGCTACTGAATAGGGGTCAAGATGTTCGTGAGCTTATATTTATTTCAGATATTGTTGTACTGATAAAAATTGCAGCATTTAGCTGTGAACAAAATCTGAGCATGGGCTTTCCACGAGAGCTTCCTATCAATCTGAACGCCTGAACGCCTAGAAGTTTGAACTGTTCGGTCTCAAATATCATATGCCCATTCTGTGTAATGAAAATGTGTATTATAAACTGTAAAAACTGAGTCTTATGTGATTTAGCACTGATTTATTTTCTATTGCACTATTTCATACTGCATCAATACTGCAAACAACTTTCATCACTACCAATCTGGTGGCATCAGCAAACATAAATATTAAGAAACAACAGTGGCCCCAGAACAGACCCCTGCAGCACCCCCTTCTCTTTTCAACTGTTCCCCACTGTGAGTGTACATAATAGTCATTTTCAACACTGCAGAGAATTACGTTCTGCTGCATGTTACTAACTTAAGAAACTAATTGTGACCTACTTCCATTATTTCTTAATGTTTCAACTTCTGCAACAATATTTTGTATTTAACACAATAAAATTTCTTTTGTTAATTCAAAGCAGACGCCAAGCGTTTACAGCCTTTTCTTTAATCCATCCATTGCCTCACGGAGAAAAGAGAAACTAGAATTTTCAGTTTTTAAACCAATTCTATAAACGCAACTGTACAGTTGACAATAAGTTATTTGAACTTTATATATAGCCTTTCCCACAATATGTCTGTGTTATTTCGAATTAGAATTGTTCCTAATCCCAGAGTACGTAGTTTAATTGCTAGCCTTGAGATTTGTGCAATTTATCGTGTAACCGAAATCTGATTAATTGTTAATGACCTCATATTTTTCTTTACTTAGTGTCAGTTGCCACTTTTCGTATCATACTGTCTCTAGATCATTTTGCAATTGGTATCGATACTAAACGGTAAATGATAACGTATCTGCAAACAACATAAAACCATTGCTCAGGATATATCCTAGATCATTTATGTAGAATAGGGACAGCAAAGGCCATACGAAAATTATTCGTAGAACGCAAGGTATCACTTTTTCCAGCTATTATTTCGCTTTTATATTGGAATTCAACTCGGGCTACTTTCCATAGGAACCAAACTGATTAAAAGTCACTAGTGAGGATAGGTACAAAACCCCTCTAAGAATAAGGTATCAATTTGTATTCTCCTGTCGATAGGACTCACTACTTCAGGAAAATATACAATACATGACGAATGTGATCTGATTCCAGTTACATGGAGTGCGAGATAACAAAATGGTAACAGGGAAACACCATCTATCGACGTACTTCTTAACAAGCACGTCTGTATTATCTTGCTGAGAGATGTCACGGAGATCTTGTGAGCCCCCCGACCTCAACCCATCAGAAATTAGCACCTGCTGACCAAATTACCGGCTAATCGAACTAGACGCGACCGCTTTATGAAGTCAACGCGGCCGGCCGCGGTGGCCGAGGGGACTGAGGCGCTCCAGTCACGGTCTGCATGGCCACTACGGTCGGGGGTTCGAATCCCCCTTCGGGCATGGATATTTGTGCCGCCCTGAGTGTTAGCTAGTTCATAAGTAGTTTGTAAGCTTAGAGACTGATGATCCCGTAGTTAAGTCCCATAAGTTCTACAAACGTTTGAACTTTTTTATGTCAACGCGACATAGTTGGGCGCCGGGTGCTGGACTCACGTCACTGGTTAGAAAAGGCGACGCGGTTTCTTCCTTGCGTCCATTGTTGCTTTGTGGATCATTGTTAGCGAGTCTGTCTACAACTGCGTCGAGGGAAACCGCAACTATATACAGACGTGGAGACACCTGTCTTGTGTCTTGCTACAAACAAGCCATTTGCTGGGTTATGGTGCACTGGTGTATTATCCTGCACGGCTGAGTGAACTGCAGCGTACGGCGAATGGTCCCAGAAATTTACTGTTCTTCAGAATAACAACCATAAGCTACAGCAAACTTCAGACATCAGGTGTAATATGTCAGCAAACTTTTTGTATAAGTCATGGTCACGCATTATATTGAAGAATAACACTTACTTTGATTATTCACCATTTCACCCCAACACTGCATTACCTTCATCTCCCTGTCCTCACTCCTTCCCTTCGTTAGGGATAAAACTGAGGTTTGTCCTTGCCTGTCGCAATAGTCAGCAAGTTAGACTGTTGGAATACAAGTGATACTGAGATATTTTGTCGTCATTTTGTTATTGTTCGATGGTTTATTGGTTAGGATGGACTGATGACCTAGTATTTCATTCCCTTTAATCACATGAACAGCCAACCTCATTTTTCAACTCCTCTGGTGTCATTCTCATAGACAGCCGCCGATCATCCGCTAGCATCCCTCGCATCTGGGGTTGTGCGTGTTGACTCTAAAGCAGCTCGACTCCATCCAATCCATCACTACAAACGGCTGACGTGACGCAGTGAACTCCAATTCCTCGGAGGAACCAACCTATGGCCATTCTTATGTGGGTTTTCAGTTCAAAAGGTTTGTAAATCTATGGGACTACTGTGGCTATCAGTTCCTAGGCTCGCAAATGACTTAAACTAAAAATACCCTAAGGACAAAACACACACACACTCGCCCGAGGGAGGACTCGAACCTCCGACAGAAAGCAACCGCAGCAAGCGTCTAGAGCGCTTGGCCATTCCACCGCGTCCGGGTTTTCCGTGTTTCCCTAAATCGCTGCAAGCAAATGCGAGGATGGTTCCTCCGAAAGGTCACGAACGATTTCCTTCCCCATCCTTAAGAAATCCGAATCGTGTTCCGTCTCTGCCTCGTTATTTCCTTCCACTCTCTAAAGCCTCTGACTCCCTCGGACACACAGTTTGTACTCGCAGGTACAACACTGTACACTTCCATGAACATTTCCCGACTGTCCGTCGTAGTCTTTCCCTATTTCAAGCAAAACGTTATGTTAACGCGTATGGACACGAGGGCGATTGTCGCTGATAATGAGAACAGAAGTACTGAAGATAAGCAAAGAAAGTCTATGCACTATTGTTCATGAGCATTCTAAGAGGTGTCGTGGCAATTGCACCCAGTGTCATTTGACGCCCGAAAATGTCGAGGGAAGGATAGCTTATCTCCACGTCCGATCCCTGAAAGGCAGGTAGAAGTGATGAGTTTGTAACACTTGCACGGACAGGGCACAACATGGCTGACAAAGTGCAGGAGAAGTACGAACCATGTGCTGTCATCAGAATTACTATCATTGCAAGGTTCAGCGTAGCCTTATAAGCTAACACACAATATATACAGGGAAGTGTTTAAGGGAGATTCCACCCAAACATTTAACTTATCTTCTACTTTGGCGATAGCAACAAAATTTTAAAATCGTTGCCTATTACGTAAAGATGTAGCAATACCCAATGTTTTAAGTCAATGACTTAATTGGTTTTCGAGTTTTGAATTTTTAATTTGCTTTAGCGGTATTCTAGAACATAGACTTTTGGTACTTTCAAATGACAGATTTTGTAGGTTCATTCACAAGACATATTCCACTTCTGTGCATTCATTTTATGAGATGTATTAATCATGTGTTTTAGTGTTTAAATAAACTTCTGCCTTAAATTTTCTTTAGTTATTGGTACTTAAATGCGATCATAAAATAAATAAGTTACACGTTGGATAATATTAATGCATTGAAGCGTGTAAGCACCTCAAGACTACTTTCTGCAACAATTTCATTCAGATTGGTAAATACTGGTGAAAAGAAAAAAGGTTGCCCCTGAGTTTAGAAAAACAGATTTATATTAGATAGATTTTAACATTTTATCAACTAATATATGTTACTGCAAGACATACTCCCGTTATAATTTAACGGCACCATAACCATTCCCCTTCCAACTTATATGAGGCTACATCTTGTAACTTTGACACCAGAGTTTTCATTTTCTTGAATTTTCTGAATAAAAATCTACTCACAGACTTCTTGAGGAGGAGCAGTGGTAAGGATATCTGATTGTAAGCCTCTGCCTATTTCCTTAGAACTCTTTGATTGTACTGGATTCAATGTATTCCATAATTTATATTTATCAGTCAACAGGCAAAGTAATTGAGATGCTAAGATTGACTGCCAATATATATATATATATATATATATATATATATATATATATATATATATATATATATATATATTTTTTTTTTTTTTTTTTTTTTTTTTTTTTTTTTTTTTTTTTTTTTTTGGATACAGGAGAAGCACTCAACATAATAACTGTAGTTAGATCAAGTAACTGTACTGCTCTTCAGCTAGTAACAGGGTTGTGTCTCCTCAATGTAAATTTGCAGCTACGTTTGTGCAGATGTTGCTTGTTGCTTTTTTTACGTAAAGACGAAATCCAGCCACAGAAGCACACTGCCAGATTTCAAATTAAGAGCTTGTTTTTGAATTAGCTTTACAGGAAAATTGGAATCTTTCTTCCTTTAGTGAAAAGGAAAATAAATAATATTCATTGATATTCTGTGCTTTTGTGCTTAACGTTTAAATCAAATGCTAATTTGTCAATTTAAATTTCGCCTAAAATAGCAATAAAGTTGTAAGAGTCGTAAGAACTACCCTTTTTTTTTTTTTTTTTTTTTTTTTTTTTTTTTTTGTATAGCTTACGGGACTTAACTACGGGGTCATCAGTCCCTAAACTTACAAAGTACTTACTACAACACTAAGGAAGGCACAAATATTCATGCCCGAGGGGGGATCCGAACCCCCGACCGTAGTGGCCGTGCAACTGTGACTGGCGCGCCGCAGTCCCCTTGGCCACCGCGGCCGGCAACTACCATGTTCCGTCCTTGGTTGCTACCCGAAATTTGCATCATCAAAATATTAGAAGATTATGAATTTCATCGTCTATTCTCAATATGTTGAATTTCATTGACAGTTCTCGTTACTAGAACAGTATTAAAAATAAATTTAACACAAAACGCCTTAATGAGCCACGCTGAAGCGATACGCAGTTGCTCATTGCCAAGGTGTGAGCGCCAGCCAGCATGCAGTGTTTGAACTGCTGGTCTTCTTAGTGCACCTGTACCTGCGAAAAGCCGGTTAGCCTGCCAACAGTCCCGATCACTCTGCAGGTGTCAATCCAAGCATGTGTCAAGCTATGCAGGTGTGTTTAACTCATGCAGGTGTCAACCCATGCAAGTGTTCGAACTCCGAAGAGACAAGGGCGTTGGGTCTCACTGCCACTGGCTGTACACTTTAGCACTGTGTGGCCGGACTAGAGTTGCTGCAATGTCCAGCCTATATGCAACTCATCTGTGTTTTGACTGTGTTAAGGAAAAGCAGCTTTGCGACACTATGCTCAGCCTTATCCGGCACCTAAGACAATCAGTGGACAATGACGAAGAATGTAAAAAAAATCGAGGATCGGTTAGGTGATGTTCGGTTTGGCTTTAAGAAAGGTAAAGCCATTTGGAAACAGTTCTGATGTTGCGATTTGTAGTGAATGAGAGTGAAGAAGAACCAAGACATATTCATAAAATTTGTTGACCTGGAAGAAGCGCTCGATACTGTAATGTGGTGCCAAGATGTTCGAAATGTTGGAAAGTCAAGTACGAAGTGCTTGGATCAAAAGGGGGTTAAGAAAGGTATGTGGACAATCGCCCTTACTGCTCAATTTGTACATCAAAGAGGTCATGTCATGAATAAAGGAAAGGTTCAAATGTGGAACAAATATTCGGGGTGAAACGATAACAGCGATAAAATTATCTTATAACATTGTTATCGTCTTAGGAAGAGACGGAGAATTACAGGATCTGTACACGCAATGGACAGACTAAAAATGAGCACAGAAGATGGATTGAGGGCAAACCACATAAAGACTAAAGTAACGAGAAGTAGCAAAAATAAAACTATTAAGAAACTTAACATTAGAATTTGGGAGCAAATTGTACACGAAGCCAAGAAATTCTGCTAACTTTGCAGCAAAATAGCCCACGATTGACAAGACAAAAAATACAGACCAGCACAGGCATTCATTTCCAAGACAAGTTTACTTCGGCCTTGATTTGAGGAAGAAATTTTTCTACCGCGAGCACAGGAGCGGGTGAGGGAACATTCCGGGCTGCTGGTAAGCCACGACTGTGTGAGTGGGTGGTTTCTAGTTAGACTGGGTGCAAATGTCACAGATTTGTGGTTGGGTGCGCAAATCACTGGGTGCGACTGTCACATAACCTGTGAAGACAGCCAACAAAGCGTGACTGCAATGCTTCGAGGATTTGCTGACAGTTCCAACAGCTTTGCAACTCATCTGTGTTGCAGCTACGCGTAGGCCTATGGTACCTAAAGACAACTACTTTGAAGGTCACAAGAGATATTTTGTTCTTAACTCTTCTTTTGTATATATGCAGAGACATTCACCGAAATTTTCTGACGTTTCTTCTTCTAACTATCCTTCACGCTTTAATCACACATGGCTTCTTCTTACCAACAGAAATGACATTTCGTTGTATAGTTCAACTGAAACGTTAGTAGCTTGATGAACAAAACACATAGTGCATTTTGTTCTAATTTGGCGCTCATTACAGGCAGTGCTGCAGAGAGCGAAAGAATCATAAATTGTTTTAAGAAGTTATTAATTCCATTCCATTTGAACACTTGATTTAGCAACCGGTACTTAAATGCAAATTATCATTTTCTTTTTGTTTTTATTTATTTTCGAGAGTTGGAACTTACATAGTGAAAACACTGCTGTGGAGACACTATGCAATGGAATCTACTACTGTCCCTGATAGCAGATGTTGTTGACGTACCTACCTTACCTCCGAGCAAATGGACTCGCCCGTCCCACGTCACCGGCGTGCGTACACTCGAGTGAAACACAGTCACTTGTGAGCGAGCGTTCTAACGTAACAGTGTCACTATGTTTTCGAAACAGAAGCAACGTAGTTGGATCACGATTTAATGTACCAGAGGTCGTACAGCACGACAGTGCCATTCAGGTATTCAAGAGGCATGCGAGGAATCATCATTGCCATACAGAACAGTTGCACGGGTAAAAGCCGTCAACGAAGGTCGGCAAACTGTGGTAGACAAGTATCGGACATGTCGCCTAGCGTCTCTGAAGAAGACGTTCATACTGTTGCCGCGTTAGTGGACAGTGATCGACGCCAGACTATTCGTGAGCTCGTCCACGAAACAGGATTAGCGTACGCGACTGTGCTTCGCATCCGGAAGGAACGCCTGGGCATGCGAAAAATTGCATCACGATAGACACCATCCACCATACTCTACCGGACTTAAGTTTTTGTGACTTTGGGTAGATTCCGAAGATGAAGGAACCATATCGTGACATTCGCTTCAGAACTGTTCTAGAGATTCGACAGGCAGTAGACCGTTCCATTCGCACATCAAAAGAACGGGCTCTGCTAATGATATACTACGCCTTCCACATCGCTGGCTATGGCTTCTACACAACGCTGGTGACTACTTTGAAGGTGGCTACTAAGAGGTGCAAATATGTAAAGCTTTTGTATCGGTTGTGATTAAATAGTTGGCACTATATAAGTTCCAAACCTCGTATTGACACTGACGCATTTCATCCTCAGATTACATAAAAAACTAATGTTGCCTCAGCATATAACTTTTTATATAAAATAAAGATGCCCACAGTGATATAAAGCGACATTATAAAAAATAACAAAAAATAAATCAATGAAAACTCGAGTTCTGTTTTTTAGTTTGCAACCGAGACTGTTTTCTTTCGATGTCTTGCACAAGTAAAAGGTTTCACATTATCGTCAGACATAGAAAACACGTTCTTCTGGCTCTGTTGCTCTCTGTTAATCGGAGAATTTGAGACTGGTCTGTTAATATTAAAGTGAATCGATAAAGCGTTATCGTCGATTTTATCGGATAATTAAATCCACAAGCCAGCTTGGACGATGAAGATAACGGTATTTTAAGCAAATTAATAGCAGATTAATTACATGAAAGGTCAGCGTTTCAAATTCACACTTTATCGGTGTTAGATAAAAAAATTTCTTTTCATTCTTCGGCACAGGTAAGTGTCGCTTCTAAAGGCCCACCACATTAATTCTTCCTGACTTCGGAAGAGATTCCTATGTATTTGGACACAAAGTCTGACATTCTTCTTTTGGTTCCTGAACAAGTTTTCTTTGCGATCAACTACAGAAGTAAGAGAACACTGTAAAATGCCTTAAGTCTGGAAGTTATGACTTACATCTAAAAACAATGGATTCACTTTCCGGTATGCGCTTACTTTAACATATTTCTCCGCTGAGTATATCGCATCCTTCAAGTGCAATACTATGAAGTCTATGAAATATCCTGCTACAGTTCACAAACCTCTTCTGTCGATTAATATTATTCTCCAACCTCGCAAGTGAGAGGCTGTAAAATCTGGTGAACAAGGTAGACGTTACAATAATTTTTACTGCAATTGCTTCGAATTTTACATCGTAGTAGCTTTTTGATTGGGTGCATCGGCTTATGCAGACTATTTTTTCTCTAATTTCAGTCAAGTTATACAACATTTTCTCATATATTATTCAACAATTAAGTTTACAGTCTTCAAAAAGTTCGGTAAATATTCCCAGATGCTGCTTGTCAGATCAGATTTCAGGGTTGGCACACATAAATCTGAAACTTATTAATACTAAGAAAAATAGCACACTGTTGAAACAGCATAAAAGCAGTAAACAGTATGGCGTAGACACCGACAGAAGGTAATCTAACAGGGCCGACTGCCTCCGACAAATGCATAATAGCGTGTCAGGTTAGAGATAGGGTTATGGCGATGAACAGATGGTACAGGAAAATTACCACTGCAAACATCCCACTAGCTAACGTTCATGGAAGGTCCTTCAAGGTAGTTCAAGACACAGCAGCCTCACATCTACATACATTGGGAAAATTAGTACATCACTTTGGGTTTTTGGATTAATTCAAAATTTATTGTTGACACAGTGTATATGGCAAACATGAAATGATTACATTAACAGATGAACGTATCGATCCATATTGAAACTATTGGCCCACTTTAGGGTACGGTAGTAACACTAAAGGTGGGCCATTTCGATCGTCTTTTGACAGCTCGAAAATGATATTTATTTTTAACTATTCATCTGACACGAAAATTGAATAACCGAATTTGCAGAGGAGGAAATTCTCTACAACTTTCCTCGATTATGTTTTTTTTTTCATATCTCGTTGCGTTTCAAAGATATTTGCAAAAATAACGGCGATTTTGGTATGTATGTCTATCTGTCTGCCCGTAACGTGTTCCCTGTTTTTAAGACGAACTATTAAACCGATCAGCACCAAATTTTACAGACATGATTGTACGCCGCCAGAAACCAGAACCTCCCCTTTTCAAATTTTTCGGAGAAAAAATACGGTAGTAATACCAAAAAACGCCATTTGTAATATAATTGTAATTGCAAACGAACCGTTCATCTGACACGAAAATTGAATAACCTAATTGGTAGAGTTGTGGGCTGACGAGATGACACGTGTCAATTATCGTCACAACATATCCTACAGGTTGGCCATTGTAGACATGATTTACAAACAAACCAAAGGTGTACAGTTGCAGCTTATCGTTCCCCAGACCGAAAAGGCTGGTTCACACTAGGCCATTAATTTAGTCAAGTGCTTTAGTAGTCCTACTTGATGACTAACCAGCTAGTAAGTGCGCGTTCATACACGATTTAGTTGGCAGTCAAGTGTTGCTGCTGTCGACCGAATATTGCAATATGATGTGGAGAGCAAGGGTTAACCAAGTTACACAGCTCACAGCAATGGCTATTTTAGAAGAGGTAGAAGAAGAGTGAAACTGTAAAAATGGATTGGCCGAAGAGATTTGCATAGAGCATCCAATACGCTTCTGAAAGAACTCATAACTGAAGGCACAATATTTTTCACCACTGAGAATGTCGGAAAATTGCTTCAATTTTTTATTAGAAAAAGTGCAAGTAAGGTCCAGCGTAGAGATACTCATGTAGGCTAAACCTAAAAAAAAAAAAAAAAATTAAACTACGTGCAGTGTTGCACCTTCTTGGTACTGGGTGTAGTCCAAGGACCTTGATACACCTCTTTCGACTTCATTTCTTCAAAAAGTTTGTGAAGATCTTCATGAAGAGCTGAAGGATTTCACATGTTTTAGTGTCTGTATTTATTTTATTATTATTATTAATTACACGTTCCACAAGCACTCCGGTTCTACGTAAAGAGGGTGGTGAGTCGAACTAGTGAGACACTTCTCCGCCACTCGGAAGGCCACAGTGGGACGTTTATCAGACTCGCTAGTTGGGTACAGCGAGCACAAGAGCGTGTCATACCAGTGGCGGAGTAAGGCTGTTGGAGGCTCGGAGGAGTAGCCGAGCGGTCTGGAGCGCCAAGTTGCGAATCGCACGGTCTCCCGCGTCGGAGGTTCGAATCCTCCCTCCGGCACGGGTGTTTGTGTTGTCTTTACTATAAGTTAGTTCATAAGTAGTTTGTAAATTTAGGGACTGATGACGCCGCAGTTAAGTCCCATAAGCTTCACACACATTTGAACATTTTGGAGGCCCGGGGCGGCGGCAAAACAAAATGAGGCCCCCCATCCACAAGGAAACACATGTATAGCTATACGAAAAGTAGATTTGGAGGCCCCCAGGACGAGAGGCATGGGACAGTCTAAGAAAAAAAATAGCTTTCTAAAGAGAAAAAAACGTGCTTTCTAGGTATTTGGAGCCCCCCCCCCCCCCCCCCCGAGACATCGCAGATATCTTAAATGTTGACAGTAAAAAATTTTATAGTTTTTTTTTTTTTTTTTTTTTTTTTTTTTTTTTTTTTTTTTTTTTTTTTTTTTTTATTCTGAATTACTGGAGCGTGGAACTCGCAGATGTCCTCCAGATGCCCCTTAACAGCTAACAGCGCTCATTAGTTTTGAATACAAAGAATGGGCCTTTCCCCGATGTCCGCCGATTTGGGCAAAACTTGACTGGTTGCTTTGTTTAATATAATTCCTGGCCTGTCTAGCAGCTGTCCCAACCGCTTGCCGCTGTCCACTGCCAGCCCTTTATCTTCCCAAACAGTACCGTTACTTATACTAACTGCGCGCCTCTAAGGACATTACTTCAGTTCCGTGAAGTCACCGCATGTAATAGTGAGCAGTGCGATTGACACCCGCCCTATTGGCTCCGAGCTGTAGCCAGGAAGGAGCGTGGTTTCCTGCTGATTGCAGTACCTCTAAGACAGCCCCAGCTCGTTCAGCCTACTATCAAATTAGCGCTGAGTATTTTTCCTTTTCGTACTGTCCCGACAAAGTAAGTCTGCTTTATATCTGTTTTCAGGCCATTAGGCCCGTCACGGGCCAAGCCACAGACTTTTCCTTCAAGTTCAGCACAGATAAAAATCGCAAACCTAAGATTCTGACGAAGGACGCGGCTACAAACCTCTGCTCGGTTAACCTTTGAAAGCTTCATCAATATTCAAAAGTTCGTAAAGCTATGATACTTAACTACTCTGGTTACCAGTCCCTATGCTTACAAACTATTTAAACTAACTTAAACTAATCAAAGGACAAACACATACATCCATGCCCGGGAGGACTCGGAACCTCAGAGGGCGAGAAACCGCGCGCTCACCCTCGGTCCTCGGGGCTCGTGAATGACAGACATCTACTGACAGTATGTCTTCTTCGTAGCCGCGGTGGTGTAGGCGAGCGGTCTAAGGCGCCTCGCTGCGGAGCGCGCGGTTGCTCGCCGTGGAGGTTCGAGTCCTCCCTGGGACATGGGTGTGTGTGTTGTCCCTAGGTTAGGTTACCTTAGTTTAAGCAGTTTTTAAGCTACGGACTGATGACCACGCAGTTTTGTCCGATAGATTTACAAACATTTGAACATTTTCTTCATCGTACGTAACTCCATCTTGCAAAATGTTAAGGTTTACTTTAACCTTTTGGCCAACAGAATGGCACTAGTTGCTCACTACATTCTTACATTAATACTACAGTGAGTTCTCTTTCAGGTACAGCATCATCTTGTGACCTGTGGGACTTGACACAGCCGTGAAATGTAGTCTCTTCACTAAATTAACAAGACTGGGACAATGAGCAATATCAGTATGTTCTTTGTTGCATCGCAATATGTTCTACGTTTGTTACCCAATTGTACTTATGAAGAACAACAAAACTTTTATTATAAATTTTCCTTATAACTTACGTCTACGATGTTTTGACGTTATATACTAACATCTGGCGTGACTGTTGTAAAACTGCAGTGAAATAATGACGTATTTCGCAGTTGGTTATGTTTTTTAGCTGCCAGGTTTTAAGCAGCTTGTTACGCTAAGATGTTAAATTACAGAAAACTTTTATATTTTGCGTAATTAGCAACAGTTCGGCCAAAGATGTTTTACATACATATAGTAATCGACTATGTTATCAGACTTTTAACCTTGACATTGGTCAGAGAGGATTATTTCGTTTTTAGCTACCTCTGGTCATTTAGCATATCTTTGCTTCTCAGCCTTTTTCATCGATAAAGTCAATAAAATTAACTAGATAATTTCTATGTTTGAAATCAGTGTGTTCATTATTTCATTCGAATAATTTTTAATGTGAATATCTATATCTATAAATGTGAATGTCTCTTCGGTGTACGTTTATCACGTCTGAACCACAAGACATAAAAAGCTAAACATTTGTACAGTTACTAATGTCTACGTGGGGAAAGCTTTAGGCGAGGTTTTATTGCGATCGGTTAGCTATTTATCTATATATATTCCTGTGAATGTTTGTTCGGTGTACGCTAATCACATCCGAACGACAAAAAGCAGAGACTTAAGTATTTGTATAGTTACTAATTTATACCTGAGGAAGGTTTTAGGCACGGTTTTATAGCGATCTGATAGATATTTAGTAATTTGAAGACTATAACGCTTAATGCGGAACAATAATTACTCTTTGAAAATTATATTTACTCTTTGAAAATGGCTTTACTGATTGCATTGTTGCTTGAGTGTTGATGATGATAAAAGGGTGGAGTATTTTGGGATGGAAAGTTATCGGTGTATATAAAATTCTACGTGTGTGTGTGTGTGTGTGTGTGTGTGTGTGTGTGTGTGTGTTAATCTGCAGCGAAACTACAGAACGCAAACGAATGGTCTGTGTGTAATTGTTGTCCGAAGTCTCCCGTTCTACACCACAGCAGTTCCATGTCGATAGCTAAAAGGGGGTGGAAGATATGGTGGTTGAAAGTCGTCAAATTATAAAAAAATTCGGACTGAAGACCAGCGATGACGTTTGCGACTCTATAGCAAGGAGGTTACATACTGCGAAACGTGATGCCACAGACCATATCTTTGGTCTATGCGTGCTACAATGTCTTTAGCTCTTTCTGTGTAAGGGTAAGCATACGAATAAGGAAATATAAGAATAAATAAATAGTACATTACTGAAAGATAGCTTATTTATCATAATCAACTAACACGCGAGCGGAGCCGAGGGTTTAAGCTAGTATATTTTAAATTCCTCCAAAATATTCATTTCTATTCCCTTAGGTACTTTATATAATATAGTTAGTGCATTTTCGATGTTAAGTGCTTAAATGGAGATGTAAGAGATGTAAGCAGAAACTAGACTGGTTGTTTTCACTTATTCTTACGTGTTCACGAAATCTTGTGAGGAAATTACGTCCGGGCTGACCAATGTAAAAGCTGTTACAGTTGTCACATGTGATTTTATAAATGCCTGGTTCTAAGTATGGGGAATTTCTGATGGATTCGAAGTGTAATTTTGTTCTTAGATTGTTATTAGTGCAAAAGGCGAATTTAATTCTGGTGTTTTTGAACATATCGTTCATGTTGGATATTTTACCAAAGCCTGGTAAATTTTCGCTGGTAGAAATAAGGTCTGAAACAAATGCCAAACATTGATGGGCAGCTACATGTTCCCCTGAAGCTGTTGGGGCTCGGCGTATGGACGTCAGGCAGTGGGCCTCGGGCCGGTGTTCTATTTCGCAGCGACAGCCGCGAGGAGGAAAACAGGCGGCGCTTTTTGCCGCCGCAGCTGCACTAGCCGGACCTTACTCAGCTGCACAGGGCAACGCGGCGAAACCAGTGCCCTACGTATCCCCAGATGCTACCATGTCCGTAACACAGCGCATCGACCATGTGCCCTCAACTGTCTGGGCACCCCTGTGTGTATCGTGTGCAACGTCCGTTTTCCTTTTTCTATAACTGTACTGATCAGTATTAAAAAGATTGCACCCAGAGAGACAAGACGGATCATTATTGGCAGGAAGGTAAATGGTAGCACACGAACTGATTACACATGCAAAGTTTAAGGACCAACATTTATTGGGATACGTGGCCACAGAAACGTTGCAATGGTATCGCTCTTGCGAAACACAGCTTGCCCTTTATTCACATGACGTGATAAGTGCCATCGACAAGGGATCTCAAATCGATTCCATATTTCTAGATTTCCGGAAGGCTTTTGACACTGTACCCCACAAGCGGCTTCTAATGAAATTACGTGCTTATGGAATATCTCCCCAATTGTGCGATTGGATTCACGATCTCCTATCGGAAAGGACACAGTTCAGTAATTGGCGGTAAGTCATTGAGTAAAACAGAAGTGATATCTGGTGTTCCTCAAAAAAAAATGTTCAAATGTTTGTTAAGCTTAAGGGACTTAACTACGGGGTCATCAGTCTCTAAACTTACAAACTACTTATGAACTACCTACAACTAAGGACGGCACAAATATCCATGCCCGAGGGGGGACTCGAACCCCTGACCGTAGTGGCCGTGCAGACCGTGACTGAAGCGCCTCAGTCCCCTCGGCCACCGCGGCCGGCTGTTCCTCAGGGAAGCGTTATAGGTCCCCTACCCTTCCTAGAGTTTATAAACGATTTAGGAGACAATCTGAATAGCTCCCTTAGACTGTTCGCGGATGATGCTGTCGTTTATCGCTTAGTGAATTCAAAAGACGACCAAAAGCAACTGCAGAGCGATTTAGACAAAATTTCTGCATGGTGCGAAAATTGGCAATTGACACTAAATAAAGAAAAGTGTGAGGTAATACACATGACCCACCTACTTAGGGAGACATGACCATCCCAATAAAATAAGAGAAATCAAATCGAAAACGGAACGATTTAGGTGTCCTTTGTTCCCGAGCACTATTAGAGAATGGAACGGTAGAGAAAAAGTTATGAAAGTGGTTAATGAACCCTCTGCCAGGCACTTAAATGTGATTTGAGAGTATCTATGTAGATATAGATGTAGATGTATGGCGCCATGACTCCGCGGTCGCGTCCAGACGTCATGCATAGTGTTGTGTCGGTTGTAAGTCGTATGACAACCCCACGCCGCTGGCACCAAAGCGCTCTCTTCAACTAGTGGATGGAGGTGGCGTCCTGATTGTACCCAAAATATTGTCGATCTGGCGTTGAAAAAAGCGCAGTGTCCACAACCGAAGAGTTCCGAAGATGCCTGCCGAACGATGACGATCGTTGTCTTACTGAAAAAGATTTCGAATTAGTATCATTGGCCAGAATTAGTAACGAAGAAGTAGATATCATTGGAGCAGTGAAGCATCTGAAATCACTTAACAAGAACAAGTCTTCTGGTCCGGACTGTGTACCCACTAGATATCTATGTGATTATGCTCATGCGAAAGCTCGTTAACAGCCATATACAACTGCTCGCTCAAAGAAGAATCTGTACCAAAAGTCTGGAAAATTGCACAGGTCACACCAATATACAATAAATGCAGTAGGAGTAACCCAGTAAACTACAGGCCTATTTCATTGACGTCAATTTGCAGCATGGTTTTGGAACATATCCTGTATTCAAATATTATGAATTATCTCGAACAGAATTATATACTGACCCAAGGTCAACACGTATTTAGAAAATATCGTTCATGAGAAACAGAACTAGCTCTTTACTCACACAAAGTGATGAGTGCTATCGACAAGGGATCTCAAATTGATTCCGTATTTTTAGATTTCCAGAAGGCTTTTGACACCGTACCTCACAAACGGCTTTTAATCAAATTGCGTGGTTGCGGTATTTCGCCCTAAATTTGCTACTGGATATGGGATTTCCTGTCAGAAAAGACACAGTTTGCAGTAATCGATGGTAAGGCATCGACTAAAACAGAGGTGATATCGGGCGTTTCCCAGGGTAGTGTTATTAGTCCTCTGCTGTTCCTTATTTACATAAACGATTTGGCAGAAAATCTAAGCATCTCTCTTAGGTTGTTTGCTGGGAACGCCGTCATTTATCGTGTAGTAAAGTGATCTGAAGATCAAAACCAACTGTAGAACGATCTATGTATCAGTATTGCGTAAAAATTACCAATTGACTCTAAATAATGAGAATTGTGAAGTCGTTCACATGAATACGAAAAGAAATTCGTTAAACTTTGTTTACAAAATAAATCAAATATGAAGGCGATAAACTCCACT
Organism: Locusta migratoria; assembly: GCA_026315105.1. NCBI lineage: Eukaryota > Metazoa > Arthropoda > Insecta > Orthoptera > Acrididae > Locusta > Locusta migratoria. The sequence goes on along the minus strand of CM048745.1, from coordinate 467,710,598 downwards.
AAATACCTAGGAATTACATCAAAGAACATGTAGATAATGTCGTTGGAAAGGCAAACCAGAGACTGCGTTTTATTGGCAGAATGCTTAATAGATGCAACAGAACTACTAAAGAGACTGCATACATTACGCTTGTCGGTCCTCATTTGGACGATTGTTGCCCAGTGTGGGATCCTTATCAGATGGGTTCGACGAAAGCCATCGAAAGAGTCCACAAAAGGGCAGCTCGTTTTGTGTTGTCACTATGCAGGGAGACAGCGTCACGGAAATGATACAGGATCTGGGATGGCAATCATTACAACAACGGCGCTTATCGCTGCGGCGTGGGCTACTTGCGAAAATCCAATCGCCAACATTCTCCTCAGAATGCGGAAATATATTGTTGACTCCCACCTACATAGGTAGAAATGATCATCAGAATAAAATTCGAGAAATCAGAGCTCGAACGGAGAGATTCAGGTGTTCGTAGAAAAAGGGTGTGTGCGCGAGTGAATACGAACGGCAGAGCCACCAGTTGCCTGACCACTTATCGTGCCATAGTTACTGCTTCGGTTAGTGGCACTAATAGTGAACCGGCACCACAACACATCGCTCTAAGGCAGAGGCTGTTCTCGAAACTGAGGGTAAACGCTGCCAGTCGGTATGGTCCCATGGTCGTTACCGGAAACAACCGAGTGGTCGCGACGCAGCAGGGGACTTAGACTGCTTTCCGATATCGGCAAATTTTAGCAACGACCGACAGCAGCCGATCTTTTCATGCGGAACCTTACAACGTGCGCGCGCAATACAGCTGCTATTACTGTTCTGGCGACAGTCGCTAAAATTCAGTTTGTTTGCTTCACTCAAAATGAACATCGCTCACTACATGGGGCTGGGAGAAGCAGAGTTTGTGGCATACAGAGAACGAAAAATATAATCGGGATAAAGTTCAGAATATGTTGAGTGAAACTGCAGTTCTATAGTAAACCTCTACCAGGTACTTTAAGTTTATATTGTAGCTCCAGAAAAGCAGAAGGCTGGCACATCTTACGCTTAAAGTTACTGTAGTGTATATGTTTTTGCGTTGTGGTAAATAGGTATTAGTTGTTTAACAATTATTACTGCTTATTGACATTTTGTACATAAATTCAACGGTGATTCTCTTCCATGAAGTGGTTTGTAAGAGTGTGTGTTTGTGTGTGTGTGTGTGTTTGTGTGTGTGCCGTAAGCGTTCTGAGTAGGCCTATCTTATTTAGTACTAGCTGAAAACCCGGCGTCGCCCGGATATTTATTTATTTATTCCTGTCATTTTTCAGGTACATATTCATTTGTATAAGGGATGTATGTCTATAAAATCTCTTTGGAATACAATTAGTAGTAACGAAGTAATAGATTAAAACTTACTGCATGATGGGGTGGTTTTCCATGAACGTTACTGTTCATGTGCTTATATCTCATGAACTACGTGTCGTACTGTGACACAATTTAGAAGGTACACTCAACTATATGTGTGTATACGGTCTGTAAAATTTCCTGCGGCTACAAGTTGTAGTGTACAAATTATAAAGTGTAACGTCATACCATTTTATTCAATTTATTCCATAAACAGCGGAAAAGTAGTAAGCGAGAAACTTTTTTTCTTTTAATCATTTTGCTATTGTTGTTAACGAGAAAAAGTTTAATAAAGATTTGAAATTATGTTCTGCAGTTGGTTTTGATGTTCAGATGACTTTACTAGACGATAAATGACGGCGTCATCTGTAAACAACCTATGAAAGCTGCTCAGATATTCTTCCAAATCGTTTATGTAAAGAAACAGCAGAGGACCAATAACACTACCCTGTGGAACACCGGATATTACCTCTGTTTTAGTCAATGCCTTACCATCAATTACTACAAACTGTGGATAGGGGATTTCCTGACAGAGATGACAGTCACAAATCTGGGGTGATATTCCATAACCACGCGATTTGAGTAAAAGCCGTTTGTGAGGTAGGGTGTCATTCTGGAAATCTAGAAATGCGGAATTTGAGAACCATGTCGATAGCACTCATCACTTCGCTAAGTACTCTCATTCTCATATAGAGTATTTATAAAGTCTCGCCGCATTATGTGGCAGTTAATTTGCGATGTCTATTGTTTATGATATATCTTGTGAACCATTTGTCGTATGTGCTTCTTAACCCAGCATCAATTGTTACCTCGCGGTAAGGAAGGTGTGTACCTAATTTGGTTGAAATCGGTCCAGAGGTTTAGGAGAAAATGAGCAGCATTGTCGCTAAATGCAGCAGTTTTTCGCGCATCACATTGTTTATGATGTCATATCTCGTGAACTATGTATCGTACATGATTCTTACACTTACGGCGACCTCCTCATGGATTGAAGCTTATGTGTACAAAATTTCATACAGATTGCAACAAAACTGTAGATTTGTATGCAACACGTACACACAAACTTACGGACACTCTGCTTTATGTATTAGATGCATTTGTTTCACACCTATTTTAATGACTGTAATTTATGATTAATGTACTTCTTTTCATTTCAATCGATGTCTCTAGAATCAAGTCATTCATTGACACTAAAGATACTAAGATTATAATCTAATTTCAACATCTAATTTACATTAGAACACCACAGTACAAAATATGTACTGTAAATATGTTCTCATACGTACTTGGGAGTCAACTTATTTCTACAAAAAAAATCGGAATTTTCGACGATGACTTGGGTACACCCAAGTTGCATAATTTAAGGACAATGGCCTGGGACCGAAACCCGGCTTGTGGAATAAAAATATCAAATGGCAAAAAGTCCTTCACAAAATATTTCATTCATGATTTAAAGAATGAAAAACTGCACCAGGTACTATTGTTTTTACTTAATGCAACGCGTTGATAAGTAGTCCATTATTATTTACATGCATAAGTTGTGACTTTTGTTTGTCAACAGAAAAAGGGCCTACAAGTTTCTAGCAGATAGTCTCCTAACTAAAAAACCTAGCTACCCTCTCAACACGGCGCATTACAGCAAACTGAAATTGGGCTATACACAGCTTTGTATAATAAATATGGCGCCCTGTAGTTATAGGGTTGAGCTATACATGTCTGCTTTCGTGCCTACAGTAGATGACCACGCTGCCAAATATCAGTTACTTGAAATAGGTTAAGGTTCAAATGTTTGTAAATCTATCGGACCAAACTGCGTGGTCATCAGTCCGTAGCCTTCAAACTACTTAAACCTAGGTAAACTAACCTAAGGACAACACACACATCCATGCCCCAGGGAGGACTCGAACCTCCACGGCGAGCAACCGCGCGCTCCGCCGAGAGACGCTTTAGACCGCTCGGCTACTCCACCGCGGCATAGGTTAAGGCCAAAGGTTGTAAAAGTATAGGTAGGTTTAAAATTAATGTACGTGATGACAATCCGAACTTATGCTCCATATCTAATGACCAAGTTGTCGACTGGGTGTTAAACACTAATCCCTTTCTCCTTCCTTCCACCTTTCCTTCATTCTTACACATCACACAAAAAACAAACTGTATGCTATGAGAAAATAATGTATTCCACACAAGAGTTTAGTATGTGCATTTTATTGCAAGAGCCACATTTTAAAACAAATATGTGCGAAAATGGTCCTACTTGAAAACATAAAATATTCAAATTCAAATGTTCAAATGTTTGTAAAGCTTAAGGGACTTTTTTAGTTCCTTTTGTCGGGACTTAATTGCGGGGTCATCAGTCCCTAAACTTACAAACTACTTATGAACTACCTTATATTAAAGACGGCACAATCATCCCTGCCCGAGGGGAGATTCGAACCCCCGACGGGGAATGCCTCGCGCATCATAGCATAGCGCCTCAATGCGCTCGGCCGCTCCTCCGCGGGCTTGAAAACATACATTGAACTAAGTTACGAGCAGTAAAGTTATATTTGTGCAAATGAATGTAGATAACTGAATGCCTATTTGAAATTATTGAGAGACAAAACCTAAGTTTCTGACCACCTCCGTATCATCACAAAATGATGTTCAAATTTTACTGTTCAAATCCGGCAAAGGATATAAACACTCGCGGATATTAAGTGAAGCATCTTATGATTCACAAAATACTAAGTCCCAGCACTGTACAGAATTCAAGTTCTTAATATATACACATCATCCATGAAAATTAACGTAACTATTGCAGGTAAATAACGCACACATACTAGCTAAGAGCTTTCCGATTCAGCTGTCAGCACACAAGTGTTCTGCTCCACACAGTCCAGATCAGAACTACGACCGGAGTGTTTAACTCCAAGGATTCTATCCGTCTCACTGACGGCCAACATAACCTCCAAAATCACAAGATTTAAGTTCTGAGAGCTTTTTTTATAATTAGAGTACCCCCCCCAGATACTAAATAATTACAATGAATAGACAAAACTAGTATAACATTACATAGTCAACAAACATCAAATACATATATATGATTCAAAGACTAATAACATGACCGCTCCTTCTGACATGGGTGTGTCTGTCGCCCAAACAACATCTAAAACATCGCAGTCGTTATATTTAACATCTTTTTCTACTTATTTAAACAGGATAAATAATAATACTGTGACTTAAAGCAACAGATTTCAAGCTTTAAATTATTTGATTACAGAAAAATACTAGCTTTTAGATTTATATGATATGTTTGTGGTTCATTGGAAGTGTCACATTTTTCTAAATACAGACTTATGTACGCCCGACAGGTAAATTAGTAATTAGTAATTAACACAAGTAGTTGTTTTATGAATGCTCATACCTCCACTTAGTCTCAGCCATCGCTGTTCTGCCTTCGACGCCTCACTTACTGCAGCTCGCAACCGCCGCTAAGCTGGGCTTTGCCCCACTTCTGCCTCAGCGAACACCTGTTGGCTCCCATCGCTTTGAGGCCGTCTGTTGCAGTCCCCGCACTTTAATAAGCAAAGTTTCAAATAATGAAACTCTCACTGTGCACCGGAGTGTGCACTCATATGAAACTTCCTGGCAGATTAAAAATGTGTTCCGGAACCGGGATTCGAACATAGGACCTTGCCTGCGAAAGGTTCGAATCCCGGTTCCGTAACACAATTTTAATCTGCCAAGAAGTTTCAACTTTTCACATGTCCCTCTATTGAAATACATAATCTGCCTTGTATCGGTCAAATTACATTTTTAATGTGTGGTTTTCTGCCTCTCATGAAATGCAGTTGTCAACTGGAAGCTGAAATTCGGTTAATGACGTACTAAATTTTAAACATATTTTTATACGTCCTAAATAATATTTTTATCAGTCGAGTTATAAGTGCTGTGCCTCCTCCGTTACATACGATCACACCCGTAGATATCATCATATATGCTTTAGGACAGAGTAAAAAAAATGTTCAAATGTTTGTTAAGCTTAAGGGAATTAACTGTGGGGTCATCAGTCCCTAAACATACAAACTACTTATGAACTACCTTATACAAATACGACACAAACATCCATGCTCCCGGCCGTAGCGGCCGTGCAAACTGTGAGCCGGCCGCGGTGGCCGAGGGCACTGAGGCGCTCCAGTCACGGTCTGCACGGGCATTACGGTCGGGGGTTCGAATCCCCCCTCGGGCATGGATATTTGTGCCGTCCTTAGTCTTAGGTAGTTCATAAGTAGTTTGTAATCTTAGGGACTGATGACCGCGTAGTTAAGTCCCATAAGTTCTACAAACATTTGAACATTTTTCAGCAAACTGTGACTGGCGCGCCGCAGACCGCTCGGCCACTGGCTACGACAGAGTAAGGTGGCCCAGTGGTTACACACTGGACTCGCATTTCCGAGGACGGTGGTTCAAACCTGCCTCCCACCATCCAGATTTTTGTTTCCGTGGTTTCCCTAAATCACTCTAGGCAAATGCCTGGATGGTTCCTTTGAAAGGGCATGACCGGTTTTTTTCCCCAGCCTTAACCGTAAACAATCCGAACTTCTGTTCCATATCTAATGACCAAGTGGTCGTCAGTACGTTAAATCCTAATCCCTTTCTTCCTCCCTTCATTCATTTCAGTAACACTCGCGTATTGATAGAATCTACCAGTTGCAAACCTAGTCTCTATGTGCTTCTTTGAATTGATTTTGTGAGGATCCCAAACACTTAAACTATACTAAAAACGGGGTCGTATAACGTTAATATGCGGTCTCCTTTACAGAAGAATCACACCTTCCCATAATTCACGCAATAGACCTAAGTCAAACATTCGCCTTTCCCACGACTGCCCTTATATGCTCGTTCCGTTTCATCTCTCTGTGCAGCATTACACCTATATATTGGACATGACTTTGAAAGCAGAATAGTACTAATGCTGTATTCGAACAATACGCGATTGTTCCTCCAACATCTGCATTACCTTACATACTGCGCTAGTTGCCATTCCTCACACCACCTAGAAATCTGGTCCGTGTCTTGCTGCGTCCTTTTACAGTCATTCAATGACGACACCCTCTGTATACACCACAGCACCGCCAGCATTCAGCCGCAAATTGCATCTCACTCCGTCCGTCAGATCATTTATATAGACAGAAAATAATAGCGGTCCTACCACACTTCCCTGGGGCACTCCTGACGATTCGCTAGTCTCTGACGAACATTCGAATCTTATGTGGGAAGTAAGCTCTAATTGCTATCTTTTCTAGGGATTTTGGTGTGTAGGGAGGAAACGATGTGTAGCGTGGCTGATGCTGGAATTTAATTGAAGACACAATAACGTGCATACGTGACCACTCCTCATAACGCTGCCTGACAAAAGAAAATAACTTCAGCAGGGCAATGCGACGCCCCCCACACATCCCAAATTGCTACAGAGTGGGTCCTGGTACACTCTTCAGTGTTTTAACACCTCCACTGGCCACCAAAGTCTCCAGATATGAACATTATTGAGCACACTTTGGACGCCTTGCAACATGCTGTTCAGAAGAGAGCTCCAACACTTGCAATTTTACGGATTTATGAACAGCCCTGCGGAATCCATGCTATCAGTTCCCTCTAGCCACGTCGTGTTGCGACACTTCTATGTGCCAGCGCGATATGTGGCAAATGAACCAATTTCTTTGGCCCTTCCGTGTAGATATAGAATATGAATTCCAAAATTTGAAGCCGGCGTGGCTCACTAGTTCAGTATAAAGGTGAAACCCAACAACCAGCTTCCTTCTGTTTCTTTAGGTAAGAAAGAGCAGCTACGATATTTACTAATCGGGTAGGAATTTGACAGTAACCCTCTCCCCTCCCCCTCCTACTCTAAAATCGGGGCTGACTACAGAAAAGTAGGCAGGAACTGTTGAGGACACTGACACTGCTGCTGACGCTGGTGGTGGTACATCTGCTCACTCTAAGCTGTGCTGTCAGCGACCGTCAGCCTTTATTTTCCGTAACGTCAGTGATGAAGATCGACCGCTCGAATTACTCTTCAGACTCTTTAGCTTTATTCCGAGGATTGTTAATTGGAGTTGTGGAATGTCAAGGCAATTCCGAGAAATACAGTGCGTTACATCGAAAGAAAGCGTGCACAAATAGCAACGTCTATGTCACTCTCTATCAGCTCTATTCAAGTGTTTGTGAAATATGGCGTTTGGATCTGTTGAGTACACGGTTGGCCTATATTTCTTATTGGGTTACAGGTTACTATATCAAAATTGATATGTCGATTCTGATATGGAACCATCGTCCGATCTAAAAATTATAGTAGCGATACAGAGACATGTGCCCGGTACAAACACTGAGGTGGCAGAAGGGATTGCGATAAGCACACAGACAGTTGGAGTTAGTACCGCGTACGCTAAGTATAAAATTCTGATGTACTGGCAGAAATGTCATTGGAACTCCGGTAATTCGTGTAAAAAGTTTCCGACTTGCTTGTGATCACAGGACGAGAATTAACAGACTTTGAACATTGAATGGATGTGCTCGCACGACGAACGTATCTGTTAGGACAGTACCGCACAATTTCGCGTTAACACTTTCAGGGAAAAAACTTTTAAAAAAATTCTTTCTGTTGTATTAATATTCATACAGTGCGACAGACAGTGAAAACGAGGGTTGGAACTTAGAAGCAACTATTTATTCACAACTGATACAAAATTGTTACATGTTTGTAGCTGTTACTGTCCTTCATAGTAGTAACCAGAACTCGTTTCCAGCGATGTGGAAGGCGTCGTATACCGTTAGCAGAGCCTGTTCTGTTGATGGTACGAATGGAGCAGTCGAATCCCTGGAACAGTTCTGAAGCGAATGCCACGAAGTGATTCCTTCATCTTGGAATGAAATCAAAGTCACAAAGACTTAAGTCCGGGAAGTATGGTGGATGGTACAGTACCTCCCAGTCCAATCGACAGAACAGAGCAGCCACAGCTTGTACTTTATGCTTGTACTTTATGCATTGTCGTGCCAAATAATGGGTTAATTGCGCAGAAAGTTTTACCGCTTCTTTCGCAAAGCTGGTCGCAGGTGATGCTCCAAAAACGAACAGTAATACTGTGCACTAACGTTTTTAGGATAACAACACCTCAGTCTAACGCAGTGACACCGTTACGTTAGACCGCTCGCTCACAAGTGACTGTGTTTCCCTCGATTGTGCGCAATCCGGTGACGTGGGACGAGCGAGACCATTTCAAAAATGTTCAAATGTTTGTAGAGCTTATGGGACTTAACTGCGGGGTCATCACTTACAAACTACTTATGAACTAGCTAATACTAAGGACGGAAGAAATATCCTTGCTCGAGGGGGCATTCGAACACCCGACCGTAGTGGCCGTGCAGAACGCGGCTGGCACGCCGCAGACCGCTCGGCCACCGCGGCCGACGAGTCCATTGGCTCGGAGGTAAGGTAGGTATGTCAACAACAGTAGTTTGACACTGTTTAATTTCCAACCCTCGTACAGTAAATGAACAAACACACAGTGGTTTCAAATGGAAATACTGCCCGCTAAATGAAGCTACTTCTGATGATCCAGTATAAAGCAGTTCCTTTCTGCCGGGAAGCATCATTTATCCTGTGCACATTTGTGTTTAAGAGATTTCTACACTGACGTCCACAAACATGCTTCACAATAGGTACATACAGCTACATTCAATAATAATAATAATGTTATATTGACACCTGTGTTCCTGTACTATTCTTTATTACACCACTGTCCATACGGCTAACCAACATGTAAGGGCAGCTAAAATTGGTGTAGTAATTATTCATCACATCTTAATATTACGTCAGAATCAGTAAGATATCTTTGCGTGAATAACAAAAGCGTCAGGAACGTTTCAACGCTCGTGAGTTCCAAAGTCCAGCTAATGTGTATTGGAAGTTGTAAAGATTGGGATATAGTGGTCAGTCATCTCCTACTAAAACCTCACATTTTTGCAGTTAATGCTACGCGACGCTGAAGTGATATAAAGTACTGGACAGTGAGTACTCGAAAAGAGTGATTAGGAGTGATAAATCACGCTAATCGCGGGTATGGGTTGCATTTTAGTGAATGCTTGGGAGAAGATGCTTGTGATGGCTTAACCCTCTCATGAACGAATTATCAATCCGACAATGAATATTGTCGCATTGAAATGGAAACAGGATTGACTTCGAAGACAACTAAACACAGTACTTATACTGAAAGCACGTTTATTATGAACTCAACACACACGCAGCACTGACTGCCTCTCAGGCAGAGTGCTCTGCTATTTATACACAGACAGAATTTACCAGAAATTAGAAGAACAGTTAACATAAGAAACAAGTAGAATTTACAAGTGAACATAAGAAAGATGTAGAACATTCTGGAATTGTTAATTACAAAGAAATAAATTTTTGCTGGTGGGCGGGATTGAACCGGCGACCTTCTGCACCGCAGTCCGTGACGCTACTCCTGCGCCACGCCGCCAGTCGGTGTTCGTGGTCTCTCGCGGCAATATAAATTCCGATACATTATTTGGTAACTTAAGATCTATCTTGTGCAGAATTCATCATAATTTATCTAAAAAATCGTTTCATAGACCAGTAGGGAGGCGTCTTCAAATGAGGACAGTGAGTACGAGAACTGCTACATTTTACATGGAACATCTACTAATAATATCAAAGAATAAATGAAGACTGTACACTATTTTGTATTTTTTGTGCAATGAAATTGTTTCAGTCACTCAGGACACACAGCAAATTTATGGTTTTCTCAAATATAACGTGTTTTCCGTCGGCAGTCCCATCATGACACCTCTTGGCATTGTGATCACCTGACATGGCTGGCCAGTGCTATACCCCATCGAAGCGTAATTCGTTGGGTACCGAATAACAGGCTTTCTTTCTTTCTTTTTTTTTTTTTCTTTTTTTCCGATGTACGGACAACAGACAACATTGTGCTTTCTTCTGAAGACTTGCCTCTACTCTTTCTTGTAATCTCTACTTTCCATTTCTTTATTAGCCCAACGACTGACACTGCTATCTAGGGGACATTCTAGCATTCATTGTTAGTCCTCATATGAGGTACCTGTGCATAGAGTCACCTCAGATGTAAAACCCGACAGAAATGAGACAAAATTTAACTGTCCTCATTTGAGGACGCGACGCATGAGAGGTATGCAGCATGTAATAATTCATTATTCCATCACAATCTTACTTGCCATCATGTAGTTCGAGAAGTATGTTGAGAAAGAGGTAATAGTACGCTGATGTTTCTCGCAGTTAGCGTGTGAGTGCGTATTGTGCTTACGGAAGATTATTAGCACATTTTAAAGCATTGTACACCACGTAGAGGAAGAATCTGAAGGTGATAACAGTACAAGAGCAGCATCTATGAGCCAGGGTTTGTGAATCATAATATTCGTGATATTTTCTTACGTGCTTAGTGTCCCGTTCCTGGACACAGTGAAATATCTTGGAATGCAATACGCAATCGATCAGCATTACTAACTTCTACGGTTTCAGCTCTTCGGAGAGCTGTGACACCTCCATAGACATTCCATATGGAGTGTCCCCAGCAGAGATGAAGCATTCGTAAATGTGACAGGTCGACACACTTCTATCCGCTGACAGACGTCGAGATACGTTTTATCAGATAGTGCACTTTCTCTGAAACACACTATTTGTGTGTCGAAGTCCTGGAACGAGTCACAAATTTCTTCGCAGTGTCACAAGTAACTAGAACAATCTATCGGCCAGCATCTGTGGCGCTAATTGACAAATGTAGGCTGTATATTGACATACACCATGCAATAACCCGTGGAAATGAATCGAAGGCCAGGAACCGTTCAACGGAACCGCTCCCGTAGCCGGTGTCGTTGACTAAGGCGCTGTACGCGGAGATAGCCAGTTGGACTCCTAGTAGAGCAGAAAATTCTCACCTGAAATATTTGACGGTTAAGGAGAAAGGTGCTAGCACTAAGGTCCTGATCACGGGGCTTCACACCACTGCGATGCATTAAAATGCAAACCGCTCTGGGATATCAGGTGCTACTGTCGGTAAACAAACCTTACCTCGGATTGGATGCTTCTAGATTGACGAGGTTGTGTTCCGGCTCCACGTGTCCTTTCTCTGAGCTTCATAAAACGAACATGACTCCACGCTATACATCCGTACATTAATCACCAGCTGGCAACAATGCAATCTGTTACCGACCAATAGCTTTTATGTTCTCGTTTTTCTGTACAACGTCTTAGCGAATGGCCACTCTTTGATGATACACAAGTTGTTTTGGGAGCCAGAGGTAAGTCGAGGGACCGACAGAATTGAAATGAAATGATTGTACAACATTATTGGCTGCGAGATGCCAATTGGGACAGTTACGTCGCCTATAGAATATCATCCTCTATTAAACACCATTTCGGCAACTACCAGTCCGCCCCCGTAGCTCAGACGACAGAGCCGCTGACTGCCACCCAGGGAGCCCGGGTTCGATTTCCAGCAGGGGACTGGGTGTTGTGTGTTGTCCTCATCATCATTACCATCATCGACATGCAAGTCGCCGAAGTGGCGTCAAATAAAAAGACTTGCACTAGGCGGCCGAACAATCCCACGCGGGATCTGCCGGCCAAATATGCCATACATTCGTTTCATTTCATTTCGGCAACTACCGCGTAGATAGTAAGACGAAATGTGGACAAAAAAACACCGAAAGACGAATCTAACCTGGCCCGAAATAGGATTTGGCGACAGCAACGATGCCTACCAGACCTCGAACTCTGGACTCATCATCACAAAAGTTGTTTCTTGGGTTAATAGTCAACAATGTTCCCTTTCCAAACAATGAACCTTTAAACAGCTGGGTTCTTGTCAGTCGCTCTCTCTGCTACTCGGTATTTGAAAGATCAATGCAGAACCCCTCCTGTATCGTGAGACAGGCCACAGCGCAGCCTGCGTCGCTGGCGGACCATATCACGACAGCGCGCGACCAAGTGCTGCTTGAAGACAGGCTATGAAAATAGCCTGTCTTGACCTCGAAAGAAACTAGGACATTAGTTTACAGTAACTGATCAAAAGTATGGGAACACAATCGCCAGTATAAGAAGAGCAGAGGAGTACTGTGTTCTCAGAGTTAATGTACCAGCGTTAAGTGGTCGGTTAAGAGAGCCCGAGCGCAGACCATGTATTAGCCATTGGAGGTCACCTGACAAGATATGGTCGCAAAGTGTCTCACCGATACTGAAGTACCATTAATTACTATGTATACTTCAGGTTAGGCCTCTTAGAGGCTGTCAGGACCAGATCTTTAGCTTACGGCAGGTAATGGGAAAGTGCTATGAGTGGAACAGGGAATCGTATCTATGTTTCCTAGATCTAGAAAAGGCTTATGACCGTGTTCCTAGGAGGAAGCTACTGTCAGTTCTACAAGATTAGGGTATAGGAGGCAAACTTCTGCAGGCAATTAAAGGGCTTACGTAGACTGTCAGGCAGCATTTAAAGTAGATGGCAAACTAAGCTCATTGTTCACGGTAGTTTCAGGGGTAAGACAAGAATGTAACCTGTCCCCACTGTTGTTCATACTATTCATGGATCATATGTTGAAAACAGTAGACTGGCAGGGCGGGATTGAAATCGGTGAAAACAAAATAGCTGTCTCGGATGACTTAGTTGTAAGCCGGCCGCGGTGGCCGAGGGGACTGAGGTGCTCCAGTCACAGTCCGCACGGCCACTACGGTCGGGGGTTAGAATCCCCCCTCGGGCATGGATATTTGTGCCGTCCTTGGTGTTAGCTAGTTCGTAAGTAATTTGTAAGTTTAGGGACTGATGACCGCGTAGTTAAGTGCCATAAGCTATTCAAACATTTCAACATTTTTTGAACTTAGTTGTAATGGCCAATTCGATTGATAGGTTGCAAACTAATATTTCAGAGATCGATCAGAGGTGCAAGGATTATGATATGAAGATCAGCATCTCAAAAAACAAATTAATGTCTGTGGGAAAGAGATTTAAACAGATTGAGTGCAAAATAGGAGGAACAAAGTTAGAACAGACAGTTTCAAGTATTTTCTCACAGGATGGCAACATAGTGAAAGAACAAAAATCGAGGTGCAGCAAAGCTAATGCAGTGAGTGCTCAGCTAAGATCTACTCTCTTCTGCAAGAAGGAAGTCAGTACCAAGACTAAGTTAGCGGTGCACCGCTCTATCTTTCGACCAACTTCGTTGTATGGGAGTGAAACTTGGGTGGATACAGGTTAACTTATTCATAAGATAGAGGTTACAGATATGAAAGTTGCAAGAATGATTGCAGGTACTAATAGATAAGAACAATCGTAGGAGGGTGTCCATAATGAGGAAATCAAAGAAAAGCTGGGAATGAACACCATAGATGAAGCAGTCAGAGCGAACAGACTGAGATGGTGGGGTGATGTTACACGCATGGGAGAAGCAAGGTTACCTAAGAGACTCATGAGCAGCAGAGGGTAAGAGGAGTCGAGGTAGACCAAGAAGAAAGTATTTAATTCGGTGCAGAATGATTTTGAAGTAAAAAGCATAACATCAGACGAGGCATGAATGTTAGCATTGAATAGGGGATCTTGGAGGAATTTTATTAGAGGTACTATGCTGCAGACTGAACGGTGAAAAGGCATAATCAGTCTCTAATGATGATGATGACTTCAGGTTCAATCAACAATTAATACACCAATTTTAGCTGCCCATAACGATAATTATGCACGTTGGACAGCCATATAAATTGTGGTGTAATAATGACTAGGACAGGAAACACAGGTACCAGTTACATAATTATTTTTATTATTATTCATTTGCTTATTATAATAAGCTGCATGTGCCTGTTATGACCATAAATGTGGGTATTGGTACAGGACTCTGTTAAATCTAAGTGAAACCGACAATATATGCACTGGATAAATGTCGTGCTGTTCTGAAGTTGGGTACTAAGAAAACTGAATCTTCCACATTCAAAGTAACACTGAAAGAAAGCTACGTTTTCAGTTGCATATGATGCTTAGGATGTTCCTGACAGTGTTATTTGGAATACGGAAGATTCAAATTCCTTAACACATAACTACAGAACTGCATCATTTATCCTGTGATATTTGTGTTTAAGAGATTTCTATACTGACATCCATAAACATGCTTCACAATTGGTACATACAGCTAAATTCAATAATAATAATAATAATAATAATAATCATCATCATCATCATCATGTTAAACTGACACCTGTATTCCTGTACTATTCTTTATTACACCACTGACTATAAGGCTGACCAACATGTAAAATTATCGCTAAGGGCAGCTAAAATTAGTGTAGTAATTATTCATCACATCTTACATCAGTATCAGTAAGACACTTTGCGATATACCTCGTGAATAACAAACACGTCAGGGACGTTTCAACGATAGTGAGTTCCAAAGTCCAGCTAACTCAGTGCCTGTGTATTGGAAGTTACAAAGATTGGGATACAGTGGTCAGTCATCTCCTACTAAAACCATACATTTTTGCAGTTAATGCTAGGCGACGCTGAAGTGATATAAAGTGCTGGACAGTGAGTACTCGAAAAGAGTGATTAGGAGTGATAACTCACGCTAATCGCGAGTATGGGTTGCATTTTGGTGAATGCTTGGAGAAGATGCTTGTGATGGCTTAACCCTCTCAGGCACGAATTATCAATCCGACAATGAACAAAATTTCTGATACATTATTTGGTAACGTAAGACCTGTCTTGTGCAGAATTCATCATAATTTATCTAAAAAAATAGTTTCATAGACCAATAGGGACGTGTCTTTAAATGAGGACAGTGAGTACGACAACTGCTACATTTTACATGGAACATCTATTAACAGTATCAAAGAATAGATGCAGACTGTACACTATTTTGTATTTTTCGTACAATGAAATTGTTTCAGGCACTTAGGACACACAGCAAGTTTATGGTTTTCTCAAGTGTAACGTGTTTTCCGTCCGCAGTCGCGATCATGACACCTCGTTGCATTGGGATCACCTGACTTGGCTGGCCAGTGTTATACCCCATCGAAGCGTAATTCGTTGGGTACCTAATTACAGGCTTTCTTTATTTTCTTTTTTTCCCCTTCTTCTGCTTCTGCTTCTTCTTCTTCTTTCTTTCTTTTCCGATGTACATACAACATTGTGCTTTCTTCTGAAGACCTGACTCTACTCTTTCTTGTAATCTCTACTTTCCATTTCTTTATTAGCCCAACGACTGACACTGCTATCTAGGAGACATTCTAGCATTCATTATTAGTCCTCATATGAGGTACCTGTGCATAGGGTCACCTCAGATGTAAAACCCCGACAGAAATGAGACAAAATTTAACTGTCCTCATTTGAGGACGCGACGCATGAGAGGTATGCAGCATGTAATAATACATTATTCCACCACAATCTTACTTGCCATCGTGTAGTTCGAGAAGTAACTTGTAAAAGAGGTAACAGTACACTGATGTTTCTCGCAGTTAGCGTTTGAGTGCATATTGTGCTTAAGAAAATGCTAAATACGAAAGATTATTAGCGTATTTTAAAGCATTGTACACCACGTAGAGGAAGAATCTGAAGGTGACAACCGTACAAGAGCAGCATCTATGAGGCAGTGTTTGTGAATCATAATATTCGTGATATGTTCTTACGTGCTTAGTGTCCCGACCTGGACACAGTGAAATATCTTGGAATGAGCTAGAACGTCGAATTCTTTGCATACGCCATCGATCAGCATCACTACCTTCTATGGTTTCAGCTCTTCGGAGAGAATGAGCTGTGACACCTCCATAGACATTCCATATTGAGTGTCCCCAGCAGAGATGAAGCATTCATAAACGTGACAGGTCGACACACTCCTATCCGCTGACAGACGTCGACTTACGTTTGATTAGATAGTGCGCATTCTCTGAAACACACTATTTTCTGTCCAACTCCTGGATCGAGTCACAAATTTCTGCGCAGTGTCACGAGTAACTAGAACAATTAACACTGTTGTTGATAATCTGCCGGTCAGCATCTACGGTACTAATTGACAAATGTGGGCTGTATACTGACATACACCATACGATAACGCGTGGAAATGAATCGCACGCCAGAAACCGTTCAACGAAACCGCTCCCGTAGCCGGGGTCGTTAAGGCATGATTGATGATGGCGTTGTACGCGGAGATAACCAGTTGGACTCCTGGCTGGTGGAGCTGAAAAATTTCACCTTAAATATTTGGCGGTTAAGGAGAAAGTTGCTGGTGCTAAGTTCCTGACCACGAGGCTTCACACCACTGTGATGGGTTAAAATGCAAACCGCTCTGAGATGATATCAGGTACTACTGTCGGTAATCCAACCTTACCTCGGATTGGATGCTTCTAGATTGACGAGGTTGTGTTCCGGCTCCAAGTGTCCTTTCTCTGAGCTTCATACAACACAATCATGACTCCATGCTATACATCCGTACATTAGTCACCAGTTGGCAACAATGCAGTTAGTAGACACTGTCAGGACCCGTCTAGGATGGAACTATTGACCAAGGAAGAAGAAAAATTTTTCCGGCTTTTGAAGTTTCCCCGCTAAGGATGCCATATGTCTCTGTCTTTTCCACTTGATGAAGTAAGACATGTTGAGTAAACGCCACGTCTGGTGAAAGAGGAAAGAATCAATAACGTATCTTGCAAAGTGGAAGTACTTAAGGATTCATTGAGAATTTTATTTTGGTTATATACATTGCGTGCACCACCATGAACGCCTAAAATGATAGAATGCCCATCAGTCTAGCTAGTGTACGTGACGTGGAAGACACCGTCGACTGCATCCACAATTCTAAACAATTGACATAGGTTAGTGTACACAGTGGCGTCCTAAAACATCTTCTCTATGACACTCGAAGACGCCTTCATATTTTGTTTAATTACATACAGTTCTAAACATTTACCGTTTCTACCTAAAATGCGTACTTTCTTTTTAATTTACCAATCAACTTACAAGGAGAGTGTCAGACATGTGAGTTTCCGGTTTCGATCAAATTTTGCATGGACGTTCTATCCTGAATATAAAGAGACACACATGATGTGATTCTTCAATTTCTCCAGGCTCTTTTTTATAATAAAATCTCTGGTGAACACGATGGTTTGAGTGTGCCTACGACAGCCTATTCATCCGAGATTTATTTCGTCAAAGAGACATGTTTCGGTTTATTGGTAGACAGTAGTTTTTGAAAAAATCAAGGTCAAACTTTATGATGGAAAATAGCGTTTTCAATGCTGTACATCGAAAGGTCGTCTGAAGATGAACATTTTTACTAATATATTTGGGGTCAACGTTAATGATGTTCTGGTAATTAACGTTTTAGCGTTTTCATGATGTAGGTTGATGCGTTCGGTGAGAGGGCTGAACGAAGAACAGTGAACAAGAACGAATACACGCCCGCAACTCGAGGAACAAACAAGCAAACAAACAAAACCAAAAAAGGGGTCCAGGGCTTGGATTGTCAAACCGTGGATCCAGTTTCGAACCTCCATCATTGCAATTTTTTCTTTGATTTTTCCTGATGGATTTGATAGTATTCTCATATTTGTCATACCTTTTCTTGCCTAATTTTGAAGTAGATCATCGGGAAGTGTGATTAATATTCAGTTAAGTGTATTATCTGTTTACAGGTGTTCATTTGTAATACACAGTGCAAAAAAACAATAAAAATAATAAATTCCACTTTGACCTTGATTTTTTTCAAAAACTACTGAGTGTCTAGCAAAGACCCGAAACGTCTTTTTAAATATAGAACGTCCATGCATGTCAGACCCTGTCCTTGTTAGTCGACAATTATGACTTGTAGTTGAATACTAAGAGTATCGCGTACGTTTATGGCTTTCTGCGGACATATATCGCAACAGCACGGAATTCCAGATCACCCAATTTCTGCAGAAGACGTCACGTAACCAGATGTTAAATGAAGTTGTCGTCTGGAAGTTCAATGGTCTCGGAATCCGTTGAGAGAGAGACGTTGGGGTGAGTAACCTCGAGTCTGTCACTTACCAACCACACGCCGTTATTGAAGTGTCAGTCAACGAACGCTCCATAAATTGTGTTACTCAATCGGCTGCAGCCCTCACACGACCAAGGCTATAAATAAGCCGACACTGCGGGCCGTCATTCAGGCATTTCGGGGAGGGCGGTGAGCTGGTAGCTGTCGCTGTCACTGTCGCTGTCGCCACGGAACAGACTGGCGGTCGCCCACTCAGCGGAACCACTCCCATTTGTTGTGCCGGCAGGCGACGAGATGGTGGAAGCGGTAGCCCTCTACTCCAGTGCGCTCACGTTTAGGTAAAGTAACCAAATTCAGCCGTTATGATTAACATTCCTTATCATAATTCACTGCTAGAGCACACACAAAATATTTTACAGCTGACGAAAAAGTGCCCGTACCTGCCAAAGAATAGAAGTTAATGTCATCAGCTTCATGTATTAGGCCTCTTCGTCCGTTGTAGTACAGCAACCCCGTTTTCTTACGATTCGAACACTTCAGCATCAGCGTTCAAAACTAACCGACGATTCTGATATAGGATTATCGTCGAATTTGGTTACATATTCGAACCATATATATTATCTTCGATTATTCCCTTTAAAGAGAGCGATTGAACTTGAGTAATTATGACTTCTTCTTCTTCCTTCGTTCTTCCCAAATTCTCTTCATGCGTTCACTTTGTTCTCTCTTGCGTTCTTCTGACCACTTTTTTCCTGTTCTGTTCTCCGTGTGTTCTTGTTTAAGTTTATGTTTCTTTATAATGTTCCTGAACTGTTCTCTATTGTTTATGTTGTCTTGTGTGATTCCCAGTTCTTTAATATCCTCTTCTGTTTCACTGATCCAATTCGTCTTGTTTTTTCTCTAGTTTGCTATCTCAAATATTTTCCTTGTGAGCCTGGTTTCATTCATCCTGATGATATGTCCATAAAATTACATCCTTCTCTTTCTGCTGGTGTCCTTTATTGTTTCCATGTCTTTGTAAATCTCTCTATTTGGCCTCTTTATCCAAATTCCTTCCCGAAACACTGAACCATATATTTTCCTCGACATTTTTCTTTCCTGTTTTTCAATCTCTCTGATCTTCGTATGACCATGAATCACTGTAGTTTCTGCAGCATAGAGTGCCTCTGGTAGGACCTTGAGACCGTGGCTGTTATGTGAAATAACTTGTTGGTGAAGAACAGCAACCAGCCACAATTGGTTTTATTTAGTTCATAAATAAAGTACCATTGCCAGTTTCGGATATTATATATTCATCTTCAGATGGTATATGCTTTCTAAGCATCTGGTATTAGTTTAGTGTTGAATTGTACGAAGATAAACAGAATTTATAGTTACACATGTGTAAAAATATTGCTCTTGGCTTGTTTTAGGACAAAACGTACTTGTAATGTTCATCTGCAGTACTAGTTATTTGTATCCAGCAAAACCCATTCTTAATTGTAGTCACAGATGAACTTAGGTTTGTCATATCTAGCCACTTGTGTTCAGACACTGCACTAATTTCAAGTCTACACCACATATTTCTGCCACACATGTACGTTTCACAGTCACCAGATGACAACAGAAATAAATATACACAAGCACCAGATAACAACAGAAATAAACATAGCAAAGAACATGAGCACCAAAGATATTGCGTTAAGTACTAAAGAACATGAGCACCAAAGGTACTGTGATAAGTTCTAGGTTACAATACAGAGCTAATTGAATGTCAAGCAACTTTGAAAATCATTTTATACAAAGCTGCTTGACATTCAATTAGCTCTGTATTGTAATCTAGAACCTATCACAGTACCTTTGTTGCTCATGTTCTTTAGTACTTAACGCAATATCTTTGGTGCTCATGTTCTTTGCTATGCTTATTTCTGTTGTCATCTGGTGCTTGTGTATGTTTATTTCTGTTGTCATTTTATGCCTGCGAAACGTACATGTGGTGCAGAAATATGTGGTATAAACTAACCTAAGTTCATCTGTGACCATAATTAAGAATGGGTTTTGCTGGATACAAATAAGAGGTAATCCAGATGAACATTACAAGTAAGTTTCGTCCTAAAACAAGCCAATAATATATTTTTTTACACATGTAAAACTATAAATTCTGTATATCCTAGGACAATTCAACACTAAACTAACACCAGATGTTTAGACAGCATATACCATCTGAAGATGAACATATCATATTCGAAACCTGTAATGGTCCATTATTAATAAAGTATAATAAAACCAATTGTGGCTGGTTGCTGTTCTTCACCAACAAGTTATAGACTAATATTTCTAGATTAGATTATTTTAAATTAATACTTGTTCCATAGCAGATCAATAAGAGATTTCGTAATAATGTGGAAGGTGTCGATTCAGTAAAAGGTAACATTACATGATATGCATTTATTATTATTTTGCTATTTTGTCAAAAACTGACATTTTGAACCCGTAGTTGTGTATGAAATACGGGGTGATTCTTGTAATAAAGAAGACAGCAACCAACCACATTTGTTTATGTTATTTTTTAACTAAATAGCACCGTTACTGATTTCAAACCTTTCGGTACATCATCAGACGGCTGTTCACGTCTACAAAAATGTCACTTACATTTTTCTTTTATGCAGATAAGTTTCCTTGTGACGAAAAGTCTTTGGTTGCGTGGTGCCGTCGAAAGGTCGGTTCCATTAGGTTGTGTCGCTGATTACTGCATCTGATGCTGCAATAAGCACTTTTTGAAACACTTATATGAAGGGACACAGCGCGATTAACCACAATAAGCACACACAGAAACAAAATGTTTTCTCCACATTGAATATTTTTGTAAAAGTACTAATTTCTACGTAAAAATGCATCTCCTGAGTATAAGGAGTTATCATTCAGAAAATCTTTCTATTTGTTTTTAAATGCTGGTTGGCTATTTGTCAGACATTTGATGTTATTTGGTAAGTTACCAAAGACTTTTGTGGCTGCATAATCCAGCCCCTTTCATGCCGAAGATTCACTTAACCTTTAATAGCATAGGTCATCCTTTCTTCTAGTACTGCAGCTATGCACACTGCTATTACTTTTGAATTGGGTTAAGTTATTAATAACAAATTCCTCGAGATAATGTACACATTGTGAACCTACTGTGAGGATCCCTAGGTTCTTAAATAAATGTCTGCAAGATGATCTTCGGTGGGCTACAGAATTGCATGATTTTGTGTAGTGAATAAGTTTTTGCTCAATGGTGAAGTGCCGGCCGCGGTGGCCGAGGGGACTGAGGCGCTCCAGTCACGGTCTGCACGGCCACTACGGTCGGGGGTTCGAATCCCCCCTCGGGCATGGATATTTGTGCCGTCCTAGTTCGTAAGTAGTTCATAAGTAGTTTGTAAGTTTAGGGACTGATGACCCCGTAGTTAAGTCCCATAGACTATACAAACATTTGAATTTGAATGGTGAAGTACCCCAAAATATGTCATATGAAAGCAGTAAGGAAAATAAAGTAGCTAATTTACTGAGATGTTTGTCACTAAAATTTGCAATAATTGTAATAGCGTAAGTTACTGAACTCAAACATTTCAGTAGATCATCAGTGTATTGCTCCCAATTCAATTTCTAATCACTGCACACATCTAAAGACTTTGAATATTCTACCTTAGCTACAGACTTCTGTTTACAGAATATATTTATTAACGGATTCATGCCATTTACAGTATGGAACTGTATGTACTGTGTTTTATCAAAATTTAATAAGAGTCCATTCGCTGAGAACCAGTTGTTAATTTTCTGAAGAACATTATTTACAATTTCATCAGTTAATTCTTGATTGTCGGTCACGATTAATATATTGTACCATCGCCAAAAAGAATTCGCTTTGCATCATCGTGAATGTAAAATGGCAAATCATTAATATACATCAGGAACAGCAAAGAACCCAAGACCGAAGGTGTGACCCGATTCTTGACCAGTTGGAGGAATCAGCTTACCTGAACCATTCCTTTAAACTTCCTGCACTCTTAGAGTTAAGCAAGAAGTAAACCACATGTACACTGCCCCACGAACATCACAATGTCTAAGCTTATCTAGAAGAATTCTATGATGTACACGATCAAAAGCTTTTGAGAGATCACAAAAATCCCAACGAATGATGTCCAGTTATTCAGAGCGTTTAATATTTGAGCAGTGAAATAATACATAGATTTTTTTGCTGTGGAATAGTCTTGCTGGAAACCGAAATGACATTTTGTTAGTGCCTTATTTTTATAAACATAGGAAGCTAATCTTTAATACATTACTTTCTCAAGAACTTTGGATAAAGTCAAGTGAGATTGGGTGGTATCTGTTGACATTAGACGCATATCCTTTCCTATGCAAAGGTTTAACAATAGCATATTTTAGTTTATCTGGGAAAATACCTTAACCTGAGACCTATTAAACAGGCTCTTCGTAAATAGTACTTAGTGGTTTGTATAGCAACCTTAAGCATTTGATAACATAAAGCCCCCCCACCCCCCCCCCCCACCCAACCTCACAGAAAGTAAAGACATTTAACATCAAATCTTCAAAACGCTGAGGGATATTACTGTTACTACTGTTGAGGATGTATAAGATACCGATGAATTACGAATATAGCATTTCCTGAATCGTGTGTGAATTTGTAACGAAACGTCACTAGTTCATAATCGACAACTACGGCTGGAGACTGGAATACATCATCATTTATGATTTAATTTGGTATTCAAAGACGCATTTGTCAGAAGCTATAAATAGCTTTTTATCGATGTACGCGAGTCCGATGTGTATCCCATTTAATGTGATATAATGGGCGCTCCCACACTGATACAGATATACATCTAGCTGATTTCTGACAAATGCGACTTTGGAATACCATTTCATCATATATGATAGCATTTGACAACAGCAACCCAATACGTTTTACCATTACTGAAATGTCGAAATGAAAAATACGGGGGATTTCTAAAACTGACTGACTCTTTCGGCAAATATAGGCATACCGTTATAACGTACATTAAAAACCACAAAACTTTTATTGAGTGTTTATGTAACCGTTTCAGCGGTATCCATTTACAAATATTTCTTTTCAAAGAGGTTTTCCATCCCCATCACGAAATATTCAGATGTTTGTAAAGCTGTGGGACCAAACTGCAGTGGTTATTGGCCCTTAGATTTAGGAACTACTTAAACTAGTTTGAGGACGGTCTAGTCTCGGGCGGTTGTAGTCGAGCCGTGCACGTCGATCTGTAACGTGAGCGGAAGACGGGTAAGAGGTGTGCTCGCCCATATATAATGTTTGTAAATATATGGTGCTTCGTTTCTATGGTTATCAGTCCCTCAGCTTGCAGTCTACTTAAACTAAAAGTAAACTAGGGACAACACACACACACACACACACACACACACACACACACACACACAACACACAAAGCAGGACTTGAACCTCCAACGGGGAGCAGCCGCGCACTACGCAGCAAGGCGCTTTAGAGTGCACTGCCACCTTAATGACCAAATGGTCTCGTAAAAAGTTTGTATATCTTACTTCTTCTACACTAAAACATATTCAAAACTTTTATAGTCCTTGATTAGATTTACTTGTGTGTTCTAACCCTTCACAATCGCCAAGGTCAACATGATTTAATTCAATGCTATATATCGCAGTACAGCAGTTTGCGAACAGGAACCAAGTAATAACCAGCATCCTTTCTGCTCTGTGGAAGTAAATCAGGTAACTTTTAATTTCGCAACATACCAAATTTCTTACTGTTCATGGCTTCATCCTGGAATGGTGGCGTCCGATGCGAGTGTAAAGGGATCGAATAAATCGTCTTAATATTGTCCATATTCTGGGTTATTTTGCTACATGAGAACAAGATGCGGAAGACACCAATATGTTCCGAGGGAAGTAAACCCGGCTGAAAATGGAAATGAGAGGTGGTGGACGCTGTAAAATGTGACCTCGTGATCGGAATCACGAAGGTGTCCGGATAACATGGGCGAAGCCAGACGATTCTATGAAAAATTCCTTGAGAAATATCAACAGCTGTTTCTTCAAAATTATTACTAAACAATTAATTCCGACATCACATTAATGTCTTTTTCGGGTCCTATCAAGCAGAATATCCAGGGCATACCGATCATTAATTATGTTCATAGCGTAGCACATATTTAACTCTGGATTCCGTCGATACCTTAAGATCAACGATAATGTTTCCGAAATCGTTTTACCAAAGGAGACGAAGGAGCGTTCGAATCAAGAACGCTGTCACAAAGCGTAATTTAGAAGTAGATATGCTTGGAGTATTAAAGCAACTTAAATCACGAAACTAAAGCAACTCTCTCGGTTCAGAATATATACGAATTAAGTTCCTTTCAAAGTTTCCTGATACAATAGCTCCTCTCCTAGATATAGACAACCGCTTGCTCAGCGAAAGACTGGAGAGTTGCACAGGTCACTCCAATATTCAAGAAAAGGTCTATATTATTGACTTCGGTTTGTAATATTTTAGAATATATATTTCTCTCAAATGTTATGAACTACGTCGAAGAGAACGCGCTATTGAGCCATAGTCAACATGGATTCAGAAAGTATCGTTCGCGTGGAACACAGCTGTCGCTTTACTCTCATGATGTGATGTATGCTGTCGACAAGGGATCTCAAATCGATTACCTAATTTTAGATTCCCGTAACGTTTTTGACACTGTAAATCACTAGCTTTTTGTTATCAAACTGCGTGCTTATGGATTATCGCCACAGTTGTGCGACTGGATACGCTATTTCCTGTCAGAATAGACACATTTCTAGTAACTGACGGAAAGTCATCCAGTAAAATAGAAGTCGGCCACCATTGACCAGACGTTTTCAATTGGTCAGAGAGCTGGAGAATAAGCTGGCCAGGGCAGCAGTCGAACATTTTCCGTATCCAGAAAGGCCCGTACAGGACCTACAACATGCGGTCGTACATTATCCTGCTGAAATGTAGGGTTTCGCAGGGATCGAATGAAGGGTAGAGTCACGGATTGTAACACATCTGAAATGTAACGGCCATTGTTCAAAGTGACTTCGACGCGAACACGAGGTGACCGAGACGTGTAACCGGTGGCACCCCATACCATCACGCCGGGTGATACGCCAGTATGGCGATGATGAATACACGCCTGCAATGTGCGTTCACCGTGATATCGCCAAGCACGAATGCGACCATCATGCTGCTGTAAACAAAACCTGGATTCATTAAAAAAAATGACGTTTTGCCATTCTTGCACCCAGGGTCGTCGTTGCGTACACCATCGCAGGCGCTCCTGTCTGTGATGCAGCGTCAAGGGTAACCACAGCCATGGTCTCCGAGCTGATAGCAAACGTCGTCGAACTGTTCGTGCAGATGGTTGTTGTCTTGCAAACGTCCCCATCTGTTGACACAGGGATCAAGACGTGTCTGCATGATCCGTTACAGCCATACGGATAAGATGCCTGTCATCTCGACTGCTAGTGATACGAGGCCGTTGGGATCCAGCACGGCGTTCCTTATTGCCCTCCTGAAGCCAACGATTCCATATTCTGCTAACATTGGATCGCGAGTAGCAATGCCGCGATACGATAAACCGCAATCGCCATAGGTTAGAATCCGACCTTTATCAAAGTCGGAAACTTCATGGTACGCATTTCTCCTCCTTACACGAGGCATCACAACAACGTTTCACCAGGCAACGCCGGTCAACTGTTGTTTGTGTATGAGAAATCGGTTGGAAACTTTCCTCATGTCAGCACGTTGTAGGTGTCGCCACCGGCGCCAACCTTGTGTGAATGCCCTGAAAAGCTGTTCATTTGCATATCACAGCATATTCTTCCTGTGGGTTAAATTTCGCGTCTGTAGCGCGTCATCTTCGTGGTGTAGCAATTTTAAAGGTCAGGAGTGTATTTTATTGGTAACATGAATGTAATACTTGTGGTGGTTCAAACTCTTCCTAACAAATACAGTTCTGCAATGTAATACTACAACGACGTCTGGCAATAGTACTGTTCCAGCTGGTAGACTGCTGGCTCGCATGGAACTCTTGGATCGTAACTATCGAACTGTAGAACTCCGTGTAACTGTCTCGTACTGGTGTGGTACGCCGGCATATGTAGGCGAGCCCCACCTTCCTATTGGCCAGCGCGCGAGTTAAGCAAAGAGGGAAAGCGACTGCGGGCGCTCCCGGCGGCCGAAGTACCATAGAGCTATTTATCGCATCATGTAGTGGCGTGACGACTTGCGTGACCGCCGCGTTGTGGAGAATTACGACGCCACAACAGTTACAACACGTAACGCTGGCTGGTCATTATACCGGCAATGCACACTAAGTCCTAAGATGACGAAGGAGTGCAATCTTATACTACCCAAGCCCATAATACCATGTGTCGGGCCATTATGTCAAAGGATAGGACTACGGTCCAACAGCCTATCATCCCAGTGTCTCCAGACTCTAATCCGACCCTCTTAGTGGTTCAGAATGAATCGGTGCTGATCAGCGAAAACAATGTCGATCCAATCACGTGACGCTGCTATCGCCTGAACGGATTTATATCGATGGTAGGCAGGTGGTCGCAACATTCTCGCTGAGAAGTTCATTGGCTGTAAAACTACCACAACTTGCGTAATTTTTTATATTTTATTTCTTTGCTAATTGACCTATATGGGATATACAGTATTTTACTCACTATAGGCTTCTTTATTTTTATTATATTTATTTATTTATTTATGTTCTACAGGGCCTGCAGCGTTAAAAAGGTCAGCAAGTGACATATTATTACAATTAAAACAATCGCTGCTATTGAGGGTGTTTTTTGCTTTTTTCACCACTACAGATCCGTTTCGGCTAATACTGCCATTGTCAAGTGACCTGCGTTTTAAATGGGTAACATTAAGATTAAACAATGGTATGTCGTATTATAATATTACTGAAGGATCTTAATAACTACTTACGTATGTGTCTAGATGTTCAGACATACATAAGACGTCTAAAGCATATATATACTAACTGTCAAAAAGATTTTGATAATATTACGTATTTTGACAGTAACGGTGAAAATAAAAAATTAAGTAAAATAAAATACTCAATAGTACCGATTGGTTTAATTATAATAATTTGACTTGTGGAAATGTTTTCAGCAATCAGACGTAAGTATTAATTTATTCACAAATCTAAATTAACAATGCTTAAAATATACCGATTAAACAAGTCAAACATTTCGACCTCCATGTTGGAGGTTACGTTCATACTGATGCAGCTGTATGAACGTTATCTCCAACATGGACGTAGAAATGTTTTACGAGTTTTCATCATTTTAAGTATTGATAATGACCACACAGTGGTCGAAATCTATATCTGTGAATAAATGAATACTTACGACTGATTGCTGAAAAAATTTCTACAAGTCAAATAAACAGTCGTTGAGCACAGGTTCCACCATAGAATAAAGCCCCCGCCATAAAAAAACACGATCACACCATAACCGTAACATCATCGCCGCCGAATTTCACTGTTGGCACTACACACGCCGGCAGATGACATTCCCGGGCATTCGTCGTATCCACAGCTTCCATGGGATCGCCACATTGTTTACTGTGATTCTTCACTCCACGCAACCTTTTTTTCCACCGTTCAATCGTCCAATGTTTACGCTCCTCACATCAAGTAAGGCATGTTTGGCACTGACCTGCGTGATGTGTAGCATATGGACACCCGCTCGAACATGAAATCAAAGTTTTCTCTTCTGCCACCTAACCGTCAGAGTACTTGAAGTGGATCCTGATGCAGTTTGGAGTTCTTGTGTGACGGTCTGGATAGATGACAACCTATTACACTGAATGACCCTCTTCAACTGTCGGCAGTATCTGTCAGTCAACAAAGGTCGATCTGTACGCATTCGTCCTGTACGTGTCCCTTCGCGTTTCGTATCACACCATAAACAGTGGAGCTATGGATGTTTTGGAGTATGGAAACCTGACCATGTTCGAAGTCCGTGAGTTCTGCGGAACTCCTCATTCTGCTCTCTCACGATGTCTAATGACTACTAAGGTCACTGATATGGAGTATCTGCCAGTAAGTGGCAGCACAATGCACCTAATATGAAAAACGTATGTTTTGCGATTGTCCGGATATATTCAACATGTCCTTCTAAGCGCTTGAGTCGATTTGAATCAAACTTGGAACACATATTAAACAATTATTATCTGGGAGGAATTTCTGTGAGGTTGGCGTCTGGTTGATGACAGGTTGATAATAAAGAAAAGAGGTAGGATAAGGCGGGTATGGAGGTTAGATGGTCTGCAGATGGGGAGGAGACATACAGGTACAGGAGAGAAGACAGACACAGGAAGGAGGAACACACAAGAATAGGTGGAAAGAGAAAATGGCAGTTTGTGTGTGTGTGTGTGTGTGTGAGAGAGAGAGAGAGAGAGAGAGAGAGAGAGAGAGAGAGAGAGAGAGACAGAGAGAGAGAGAGAGAGAAGTAAAGTGGAGGTAGAATATGAAGTGGAGGAGTAGGAAGAGGAGATGGAGGTGAAGGTGGAGGAGGAGGTCATGAACAGTGACAGGGGGATAAAAGAATAGGCCGGCTGCGGTGGCCGAGGGGTCTGCGGCGCGCCAGTCACGGTCTGCACGGCCACTACGGTCGGGGGTTCGAATCCCCCCTCGGGTATGGATATTTGTGCCGTCCTTAGTGTTAGCTAGTTGATAAGTAGTTTGTAAGTTTAGGGACTGATGACCTCGTAGTTAAGTCCCATAAGCTCTACAAACATTTGAACATTTTTTGAATAGGAGGGAAAGTATGGGGAGGGTTAATTAGATAGAGGGAAGATGGACATAGAAAGGGTGGAGTATTAGAATAATCTAATAAAAAATACCCAGTTAAGGCGAGGTTTTCACCTAGTGTGTAACAAGTGTTGATCTCTGAAGAGGAAGTTATCGGTTCAAAACCAGGAATGACTATATTTGTGTAATTAAATAGAATTATTAACAGTATATGGTTGTTCGTATCTTCTTTGCAAGATAACTTCTGTTTGGTGCAAAGCGACGGCTTTAAAATGTGTTACCGACAGAATAACACGGAGAAAATTTTTGTTCAAAGTGTTATTAACACCGAGCCACTACGTCTTTTTTGTGACAACACATTTACAAAAAGACTGCATCATGTTATTAATTAGTAAACTGTAATCGAAATCCAGTTTTTACATTTAAATGTGGAATCTCCAGTAGGTGGGGTCGGATAGGGGGCAGGTGATGAGAGCGCAGTTTAGGCACATAGACCAACTGGTGTCCACTAACTTTCTTGAGAGTTTGTCTCCTGGTGTAGGTAACATGCAGCCGACTACACAGCCCTGTAATCGTATTTCTGAAAAAGTATGGAAACATTTTTGTTTTCGTTCTCATTTATTGGCTTTTTATACTTCACCATCTCGGCGATCGCTGTAAGGAATTGTGGCACATATTGACATTGCATTTTTTGGTGTGTGCAGGATGAAAAACGCGTCTGCAGCGGAGAACGGGGAGCAGGAGAATGAGCAGGAGGAGGTGTTGGTGCGCGTCAAGCACGGGCAGCTGCGAGGGCGACGTAGAGCCACGGTGTGGGGCCTGCCCTACCGCAGCTTCCAGGGCGTGCCCTACGCCGCGCCGCCCGTCGGGGACCTCCGCTTCAAGGTGCGTGCCTTCTCTCCCTACACTTGCCCGCGAGCAGACTGGCGGCGTTACACCTCGGCTGCTGTGGCTTCTGTTTCATTACCACGTGATATTGATACGGCAGTCCAACAGGTCACAGCTGTTATAGTCTCAGCTGCAGAGGAGACCGTTCCAATCACCACTGGCTCCCCTCGGCGCAAGGTTGTGCCCTGGTGGACGCCCGAGATTGCTGAGGCCATTCGGGACCGTCGGCGAGCACTACAACGCCACCGGCGCCACCCTACACTTGACAATCTGATAGTCTTTAAAAGGCTCAGGGCCCGAGCCCGACGACTTATCCGGCAAAGTAAACAGGACTTCTGGGAGCGGTACGTTGCCTCTATAGGCTCTCGTGCCTCCCCTTCTCGCGTCTGGTCTCAGGTACGGCGCCTCTATGGATACCGCCCACCAGCGGGAATCCCATCTCTGACCATCGATGGAACTCTCTGTACTGACCCGGCCGTTATTGCTGAGTGCATGGCAGAGCATTATGCGAACTGCTCCGCGACGGCAAATTACAGTGCCACCTTCCGCTCCCTTAAACAACGGGTGGAGCGAAATCCTCTATCTTTCCACACTCGCCGCCGGGAACCGTACAATGCTCCATTTACGGAATGGGAGTTTACCACTGCTCTTGCTGCATGCCCCGATACCTCTCCGGGACCAGACCGCATACATGGCCAGTTCGTCCGTCACCTGTCAGCGGACTTTCATCAGAAATTGCTCGCCTTATTTAATAGGATCTGGACAGGGGGTGTTTTCCCATCCCAGTGGAGGGATAGTATTATTATCCCTGTTATGAAACCGGGAGTAGATCCGCTGGCAGTTGACAGTTACCGCCCCATCAGCTTAACAAATGTCCTATGTAAGTTGCTTGAGCGTATGGTGAGTCGCCGTCTTATGTGGGTCCTTGAAGATCGGAGTCTGCTGACCCCACAACAGGGGGGCTTCCGCCAGGGACGCTCCACTATCGACAATTTAGTGTCATTGGAGTCGGCCATCCGTACAGCCTTCTCTAGGCGTGAGCACTTAGTTGCGGTCTTTTTTGACCTCCGGCGGGCGTATGACACAACATGGCGCCACCATATTCTTGCTACATTGTATGACTGGGGCTTACGGGGTCCACTCCCAATTTTTATCAAGAATTTCCTCTCGCTACGCACTTTTAGGGTTAGAGTTGGTACCTCCTTCAGCTCACGCCGAGTACTGGAGAACGGCGTCCCACAGGGCTCTGTTCTCAGCGTACCGCTCTTTTTAGTTGCAATAAACGGTCTTGCTGCAGCAGTGGGGTCATCGGTTTGTTGTTCCTTATTCGCCGATGACTTTTGTTTATTCTACAGCTCTCCTAGCATTGGTGTCGCAGAAAGGCGTCTTCAGGGAGCCATCCGAAGGGCACAGTCATGGGCCACGACACATGGCTTTACGTTCTCAGCATCTAAAACCCGGGTGATGCACTTTTGTCGTCGTCGGACAGTTCACCCTGACCCAGAACTGTACCTCGCTGCTGACCAGCTTCATGTTGCAGAAAGCAATAGGTTCCTCGGCTTGCTGTTTGACAACCGACTGACTTGGGGGCCACACCTTCGTCAGCTGAAGCAGAAGTGCTGCCGGCACCTAAATATATTGCGATGTCTCAGCCACACCGCCTGGGGAGCTGACCGTCGAACCCTCATGCGCCTCTTTACGGCGCTCAACCAATCACGCCTGGATTATGGGAGCCAGGTGTATGACTCTGCATCACCTTCAGCACTGAGCATCTTGGATCCTATTCTTAATGGTGGTGTCCGCTTAGCAACAGGAGCATTCCGTACCAGCCCTGTGCCTAGCCTCGTTGCCGAAGCTGGCATCCCTCCCTTGAGGTACCGCCGGCAACAGTTGCTGGCCTCCTACATTGTCCATGCCCACGCCACGCCTCACCATCCAAATCGCAGGTTATTGTTTGCAAATACCGACCTCCCTCTCCGCAACGTCGACCCAGATCGGGTCTTCCAGTCGCGGTCCGGGTACGTTCTCTTCTTTCTTCACTTGAGTCTTTTCCTCTCCGTCCTGCATTCTCTTGCCTATCTAATATC
This sequence comes from Locusta migratoria, assembly GCA_026315105.1. Classification (NCBI taxonomy): domain Eukaryota; kingdom Metazoa; phylum Arthropoda; class Insecta; order Orthoptera; family Acrididae; genus Locusta; species Locusta migratoria. The sequence continues at coordinate 467,678,415 of CM048745.1, read as the reverse complement.
CCTCCTTGGACCATCCCTCGCCTCCAGCTTCACCTGCAACTATCCTGCGATTCGAAGGCGTCGATTCCACCACACTTACTCAGACACCAATTTCTGGACATACTTAGCACATTCCGTGATGCAGACGTCGTATACACTGATGGCTCCCAGGTAGACGGCAGAGTGGGTTACGCCTATGTTCATGGCGACCACACTGAACAGCGCTCCCTGCCCCCTGGCTGTACTGTCTTTACGGCAGAGCTAATCGCAATAAACCGTGCACTCGACCATCTCAGAGCATGCCCCAGGAAGTCATATCTTATCTGTAGTGACTCCCTGAGTGCCTTGCACGCTCTCGACCACTGCTTCCCCAAACACCACTTGGTGCGATCCATCCAAGTCACGGTGTTCAGTCTTGGCAAGTCAGGCCGTTCTGTGGCATTCATCTGGACCCCTGGCCACATTGGGATTCCAGGGAACGAACGCGCTGATCAGCTGGCCAAGCAGGCCATCACATGCCAGCGCCTGGATATCGGTACCCCAGAAGGCGATATCCGCTTGGGTCTCCACCGAAAGATCTTAGAGGCCTGGAATTCGGAATGGGCAACAATGAGTATGCCCAATAAGCTCCGCGGAATCAAGCCCACGACAGCATCTTGGAAGACTTCCCTAAGGCCTTTTCGAAGGGACTCAGTCGTTCTCTGTCGCCTGCGTATTGGCCATACGTGGCTAACGCACGGCCACCTCTTACGCCGAGAGGAACCTCCACAATGCCATTGTGGCGCTGTGTTGACTGTAGTCCACATCTTGTTGGACTGTCCACTTTTAGCTGCATTGCGGCAATCTTTTAACCTGCCTCCTGCACTCTCTTTGATTTTAGCTGACGACGCCTCTATGGCTGACTGTGTTTTAGGTTTTATTCGCCAGCGGGCTTTTATCACAAGCTTTAACGGTGGGTTCGTATGCCTGATCTTCAGGCATACACCGCTTATAGTTTTAATCTGTTGTCGCTTTTGTCTTGTCAGTCCCTTTTCTGACTGGCAGTTGTATAGTATGTGCAGAATGGCTGGCTCATCCATTATTATCCTAGTGATCAACCAGCCAACAACATCTGCTGTGATTTTTAGTTGATTATTAGTCCCACCACTACAGTGGTTCCCTTTCACTTTTTATGTTGCAAATATGACCAACACTGTCTTCCTGTACGTCTTCTGTACTAGTTGCAGGGTGCTTATTTTAATCATCCATGAAATCCTGTGATCTCTTAGCTGCGAACAGGGGACTGATGACCACGCAGTTTAGTCCCCTTTAAACACCCAACAACCAACCAACCAACCTCTCAAGATTCCCATGGTTTTTTTATTTTTTATTTATTGATTTATTTATTTATTTTTTAATTTGAACATGTATAGGTCAGACGAGACGTTCTGTTCAGATTTTGACGTACGTATCAACGACGCGAACTGTGAACAATCTAGTAACAGGTTCAAAAGTTTGTAGAGCTTATGGGACTTAACTACGGGGTCATCAGTCCCTAAACTTACAAACTACTTATGAACTAGCTAACACTAAGGACGGCACAAATATCCATGCCCGAGGGGGGATTCGAACCCCCGACCGTAGTGGCCGTGCAGACCGTGACTGGAGCGCCTCAGTCCCCTCGGCCACCGCGGCCGGCTCCATGAATATGTCCTTACATCACTCTGTGCTGTGGAACCAACCCCTCGATGTTTCAACAGGCAGAATCGCAAGCAAATAAGGAGGTGCGAGCAGTGTGTATGTTGCCTGTCCACCTAGACCAGCACCAGCGTTGCCAACGTGACGGATTCCCCGTCAAATTTGACGGAATTTAAAGTTGTATGACGTATAAAATTTAACTTTGACGGCTGGCGGATTTTTTGACCGATATTATTAGAAATTTACTTTTTTGATGGATATTGCTGGTTTAATACCATTTTGAAAAAGTATAACATTTTCTTTGATAAATCTATTACGACAGCAAGTCTTTCTGTGTCTACAACACCGTGACACATTATATTAATAAATTGTTGCACTAAAACCCAGTAACAAACATCTCAGATGACTGGAAAACTAAGTAAGATAAAACTTACGCTGGCATAGGACTTAAATTTGTCTGGCTGCAAAGATACGATATGAGCCTTAGTAGTAGCAGCAGCAGCAGCAACAACAACAACAAGCTAACAATAATGTGCTTTGTTTTACGAGTTAGTTCGAGGAATTCAGGATAGAGAGCTCAGTACATTGGCAGTATGTGACGGATTTTTAAATGCTTGTATGACTCCTAAACAAAGTACGAATATTATGTTTAGCATACATTTATTTTATCTTTATTTCTGCATGGTAAAAGGTAATATATAATTTTGACGCATTTTAAAATATTATTCTGACCCGTAAACAAAGTAACGGGCCCCAAGATTTAAAATATATTTTATTCATTCTTTATTTTGCAAGAAAATACAGAGATTTCTAATTCTGACGGATTTTGGCGGATTTTTGAGTGTTGGTATGGCGGAAAAAGTTATCGTGAGTTGGCAACACTGGCCAGCACTGAACTACAGACCGGACTAAACAGTGACTTCGCAAGGCACCGCTCCTATCTACATCTTCGTCTCCTCTGTAGGTGCTTCAAATGGTGTATAGTGTGCCCCTGCTCTTTAAATCTACTTCCATCCAATATAGGTGCTTCAAGAACACCCTACAGGCACCCTGATGGGCCAAAATTTTGGGCCTTCACCAGATATTCAATATGCCAATCATTCGTGAAGAAATTCAGCCGTCAGTACATACTGACAACATTGTAATTACGACCAATATCGAGTCACTTCGAAAACGTATGGTCAGTAGCAACCCAGAAGTGACACAGGACCAGGAGGCCTAAGAATGGAATAATTTATCGCTAAAACTGGTTGAATACTATAACAGAAACACAGCTGAGTGTAGTATGTTAATTAATTTCCTCTTTTCTCCTCCTCTCCTTCGTTTCTCATTCTCCTCCTCTTCCTCATCTTCTCGTTCTCCTCCTCCTCCTCCTCCTCCTCCTCCTCTTCCTCCTCTTCATCTTCTCATTCTCCTCCTCCTCCTCCTCTTCATCTTCTCATTCTCCTCCTCCTCCTCCTCTTCATCTTCTCATTCTCCTTCTCATTCTCCTCCTCCTCCTCCTCCTCCTCCTCATTCTCCTCCTCCTCCTCCTCATTCTCCTCCTCCTCCTCCTCCTCCTCATTCTCCTCCTCCTCCTCCTCCTCATTCTCCTCCTCCTCCTCCTCCTCATTCTCCTCCTCCTCCTGTTCATCTTCTCATTCTTCTCTTCTTCCTCCTCCTCTTCTTCATCTTCTCATTCTCCTCCTCCTCTTCCATTCTCCTCATCTTCTCATTCTCCTCCTCCTCCTCCTCTTCCTATTCTTCTTCTTTCTTCCTCCTCTTCCTATAGACGGGCTCTACCAAGGAAATGAACTTGCAGACCATATTGTAGAAAAGAAGTAATAGATTAGGGTAAAATAGGAGATACTACACTGAGAGAAGAATGTGACAGAGAACTTAGAGACCTAAGTCGAAACAAGGCCCCTTAAGTAGATGTCATTCCTTCATAGCTACTACTGTCTGTGAGCGAGCCAGCCATGAAAAATTATTCCACCTGATGTGTTAGATGTATGTGAGAGGCAAAATACTCTCAGACTTTAAGAAAAATGTAAGGATCGCTACTCAAAAGAAATCAGGAACAAACGTTTTAAAATTACAGAATTATCACTTTAATAAGTCATGCTTGCAAAATTTTAACACGGATTATTTACAGAAGAATGGAGAAGCTGGTAGATACCGACTTCAGGGAAGGTTTGGGTTTAGGAGAAATTTAGGAACACGGGAGGCAATACTCAACTTACGACCTGTCTTAGAAGCTAGGTTAAGGAAACCTACATTTCTAGCTTTTGTAGATTTGTAGAAAGTTTTTGAAATGTTGAGTAGAATATAATCTTTCAATTACTGAAATTAGCAGGGGTAAAATACATGGAACGGAAGGTTATTTACAAGTTGTAAAAAGCCAGGTAGTACTTATAAAAGTCAAAGGCAGTGAAAGGGAAGTATTGTTTAGGAAGGGAGGAAGAAGGGTTGACTGTTTCTAATGTTATTCAATTTGTACACTGAGCAAGCAATGAAGGAAAGCAAGGAGAAATTTGGAGAAGGAATTAAAGTTCGTGCTGAAGAAGACTTTGCGTTTCGCCGATGACATTGTAATTCTGTCAGAGACAGCAAACGTCCTGGAAGAGCAGTTGAACTAAAGACACACTCCCTTGAACGGAGGATACAAGGTGCATATTAACTAGAGCAAGACAAGGGTAATGGAATGATGTTAGATAACAAAACAATAAAGGTGGTAGATGAGTATTGTTACTTGGGTAGTAAAATAACATACGATGGACGCAGTACAGAATTTATAAAATGCAGAATGGCAATGAGAACGAAAGCGTTTCTGAAAAAAAGAAATTTGTTAATATATTAATTTAAGTGTGAGTCTTTTCTGGAGACATTTGTGTGGAGTGTTGTCTTGTACGGGAGTGCAACATGGACGACAAATAGTTTAGACAGGAAGAGGATAGAAGCTTTTGAAATGTGGTGATAGAGCAGAATGCTGAAAAGTAGGTGGGTAGATCGCTTATTTAACGATGAGCTGCTGTCCAGAATTGCAGAAAATGTATTTCTGACACATCTGGACTAAAAGAAGGGATCGATTGGTAGGACACATCCTTGGACATAAAGCAACCGTAAATTTGTCATTGGAGGGAAATGAGTGGGATAAAAATGGCAGAGAAAGACCAAAAGACGAAACAGTAAGCAAGTTCAAATAGTTGTGTGTTGCCGTTCTTATGAGGAGATGAAGAGGTTTGCTCAGGATATAGTACGTTAGAGAGCTCTATCAAACCATTCTACAGATAAAAGACCACCACGACAACAAATTCATGCATATGGTCAATGTATGGACGTTGCGTTGTTGTTGTGGTCTTCAGTCCGCAGACTGGTTTCATGCAGCTCGTCACGCTACCCTGTCCTGTGCAAGTCTCTTCATCTGAGAATATGTTCGGCAACCTACATCCTTTTGAATCTGTTTACTCTATTCGTCCCTCGCTCTCACTCTACGATTTTTACCCAACACACTTACTTCTAATGCTAATATGACAATTCCTTGGTGTCTCAGAATGTGTCCTACCAATCCATCCCTTCTCTTAGTCAGGATATGCCAAAACTCCTTTTCTCCCAAATTCGATGAAGCAGCTCCTCATTAGTCACGTGATCTACCCATCTAATTTTCATCATTCGTCTGCAGCACCACATTTCAAAAGCTTCTATAATCTTTCTGTCTGAACTCCTTATCGTCCACGTTTCACTTCCATACAATGCTACACTCCAGACAAATGCTTTCAGAAAGGACTTCCTAACATTTAAATTAATATTGGATGTTAACAAGTTTCGCTTCTTTAGAAACGCTTTTCTTCCCATGGCCATTCTGCATTTCATATCTTCTTTACTTCGGCCATCAGAAGTTATCTTGTTACCCAAATAACAAAATTCATCTACTACTTTTATTGTCTCATTACCTATTCTAATTCCTTAAGCATCTGCTGATTTTCTGACATTGCATTCCATTACCTTCGTTTTACTCTTGTTAATGTTCATCTTATATCTTCCTTTCCATACACTGTCCATTCCATTCAATTGATCTTCCAGGTCTTTTGCGGTCTGTGACAGAATTACTATGTCATCGGCAAACCGCAATGTTTTTATTTCTTCTCCCTGCACTTTAATGCCCTTTCCAAATTTCTCCTTCCATTCCTTCACTGCTTGCTCAATGTACAGATTGAACAACACTGGGGAAGGGCTACAACCCTGTCTTATTCCCTTCCCAACCTCTGAGTCCCTTTCTTGCCCTTCGACTCTAATAACCGCTGTCTGGTTTTTGCATAGGTTTAATATAACTCTTCGCTCCCTATATTTTACCCCTGCTACCTTCATAGTATTGACGTATTTATACAATTTGTCTGAATGAGATTAACATATGTCTTAAGCACTTGAAGATGGCAATGTAAATTTGGTAAAACCGATAGAGAAATTTAAAGCAAGCGATCTTGGCTCCTCTACTTAAGCACATATCTTTACGGAGGTAAAAAGGTAAAGCAGTCAACAATCCGAAGATTGGTTTGAACGCCACAGTGCTTTACTAGGCATGGTCCTGTTTGGAGGTGGTATGCCTTTGCCTTCCTCAGACCTTCGAACTGACTTACCCAGCCAGTTATAGAGGGACCTACAGTTTAACGAGGGTTTCGAACCACGGTGCTACTCGGTATTTTTCACATGAGCAATACTGCTAGAGGTGAAAGAAGTGGAAAGAGACAGATAAAAATCCGAGGACCTGGCGGGGATCGAACCCGCGACCTTTGGATTTGTAGTCTGGCACTCTACCACTGTGCAACCGAGACACAGGTTCCCATTAAATTGTCAAAATATATAAAAGTTTTCCCAGTTATCCTCTTTAACAGATTGCACTCTGGCCAAGGCGTATCCGCTGCTTGGTGTGCTGTGCTGGCAGTGGTGTCGAGTTACGAGACGTTTTGGGTTTCGGCTTGACCGCGGCGGCCCGCTGGGCGCCTCGGTGTCGAGGACGGAGAATTGGGATGAGCGCGTGACGTGTGCAGAGGCCAGGGCCGCCTCTGCCGGCACGTGCGCGGATCATACACGTGCCGCCCAGACCCAGACCTAGGCCTAGGCCTAGGCGCCGGCCTAGACCAGTCGCGCCGCCATCGACCGCCCCCCACTGCCGGCGCTCCTCACTGCTGGCCGCGTACGGCCGCACGTTCACTTGCCGACAGCCGCACCCCCCCAACTTGACCGTCTTGCAGAGGGGTGAAACTCATATAGGGATTTCCGGTAACACGATGTTGGTTCGCTGCCAGGCCACATAGAGCGCTGCGAGCGTTGCCAATTTTCATCTCGCTTTCCTATTGGATGTTTTACGTTTTACAGTCCTCCATACTTGTTTTGATTCGTAGGCAGTGGCGTAGCTATCATAGGGCTCCAGGGGCCCCTCGGCCTTCGTGAGCGACGATCGAAAAAAGTTACAGTAGAGCGTCGATTTTTTTATGTAATTTTTTTTATCCTCCCACCCTATCGTCCATCATATCCCCTTCCCCTCAAACCAAGTTTCCCACAGTAACCGCACTGGGCTGGCGGCTGGCGGAACAATGCTTCTAATTGGGCCTTCACAAGACGCCACTATGTGGCACTGCTGACAGGTGAAACTGCCAGTCAGTGTTCAAATGTTTGTAGAGCTTATGGGACTTAACTACGGGGTCATCAGTCCCTAAACTTACAAACTACTTATGAACTACTTACGAACTAGGACGGCACAAATATCCATGCCCGAGGGGGGATTCGAACCCCAGACCGTAGTGGCCGTGCAGACCGTGACTGAAGCGCCTCAGTCCCCTCGGCCACCGCGGCCGGCGCCAGTCAGTGTGTCCAACAATCGGCACACTTCAGTCTGCAGACGTAGCGGCGGCATCAAAGCTGATCATAGCAACAGCTGCGTCTTCCAAGTGTTGCGGCCTGCCGCTCCGCGCAATGTGAAGGATCGCGCTCCTCCAAATACAGTATAAATACATTTAGCCGGCCGCGGTGGCCGAGGTGACTGAGGCGCTCCAGTCACGGTCAGCACGGCCACTACGGTCGGGGGTTCGAATCCCCCCTCGGGCATGAATATTTGTGCCGTCCTAGTTTGTAAGTAGTTCGTAAGTAGTTTGTAAGTTTAGGGACTGATAACCCTGTAGTTAAGTCCCATAAGCTTAACAAACAACAACAACAAATACATTTACTGTACAGTACTTCTTATTGGCAAATAGAAGTGTACAGTTCGAATATCCGAATAAACCGATTTTCCGAATATCCATGTCCCCAAATTACCTTGGATAACAGACGTTATACTGTATATAATATTTTTGTTGAATGAAGGTATTTCGACTTTTAATTTCTACTGCCGAAATTGACCCCCAACATGGACAGTTCGCCAATTATGTAAGGAAATTATAACAAAATATGCATTATTAGAATATGAGGTTACGAAAGTATTTACCGCAGTTTTATTCTTCTGCAGCAGCCGAAAGGTCGTTCAGCAAATTAAAAATTATCAAAGCGCATCTGAGTTACAGTATGGCTCAAGCTCGACTCGGACATTTGGCACTCATAGCAATCTAAAACAAGGCCGCATCAAGTCTAGATTTAACAGACCTTATTGATGATTTTGCGAAAACCAAAGCCAGGAAAAGATTGTAACATAACTGTTAAAATAAAATTGACTACTTTTTAATTGTGTACCCATATTATTACTATAATGTACTGTAGTCACGAAAACGCTTACCGACAAGTACCGATCAGAAATCATATCTTTGCCAACATCTGCAATCTAACAGTTCGAAGCATTGTATTACTCCAGTAGGTATTCTTTCATTCTGACTTGGGCGCGTGAGGAATCACGAACGAAATCCCCATGACTTGAAAAACGCCACTCATTAAGTTCGTGATACACAGTGGGGCGCGAAAAATAATTATGAATATTTTTAAGGACTAATAGTATTCGTGTTACAAGAAGTTTCCTTGTTTTTACAATTTATTATTCGGTTGTACTTATTACTTATACAGTAGATTGTATATCACATACCGTTTTAATTACATTCTCCAACTCTAATTGCAACAACAATGAAACCGACTGAAAAAATTGGGTAATTCCACATTGTATCTCTAACACCTGCATGCACTGTGCTTTATGAAGAAACACTCTTCGCAAAAATATAAGTCACTATTTCTTACATTTCCAAGTAGTTTGTTTGCATTTCTCGACAGTTTGCTCTCGTTCAAATTTATTCTTCATTTTTTCGTAGCATTCGTACACTTATGACTTGCTGCTCCCATGTTCACTAGAGCACAATCTGCAGGCAGCTCGGTGGCTACGGTGAGATATTTCTCAGGGGCATCGGCATCTTCTGTATGGAGTAGTCTCAAAGTCACTTGCTCTTTGAATTCTGTGATTGAAATGATCTTGTTGTTGATGTATCGGTAAATCACAAGAGCATTTACCAGTGCTGACCATGTCAACAGTTCAATTGCAAGCTTCCTGTACCATTTCACAACTCGCCTCAGACAATATAGGACTTCATTTTGTGAGAGGGAGCTATAAATGACTGATTACACAGGTCGACAAATTTTGACTTTTTGTCTGGGGTTTGCATGAAAATATGAATTTCTGACTAAATTGACCCTGCTGATCACAAATCTGCAGCCTGTTTCTCTGTAGCACGTCAGGTTTTTGCACCACCATCATCATCATCATATTCACCATTGTCTAACTCTGCGCCCAATGAAATTGGAAATTGGAAAACAATTACGGGACAATGGAAACGAAATGGAACAGTAAAGTGGTTAAAAAAGAATTAGAAGAAACGCATATGAATTATAAATGTTCATTCACTATGTCCTTTCATCCCACTGTCAGATTTTGCCTCTTAGGCCACTCTCTCCTACTTCAATGCTCATGATAAGCTCTACTGTCCCAGTCACACATATAGCAAGGCATCTTAGTGTACCCTGCTTGCTGACCAAGAAGAATGCCAATCACTTTAAAGTCACCACACACAAGCCACTGGTGTTCTTCGTACTACACATTTTCTAGAAGTATTTTCATGGTATTGTATGTCTCTTGTAAATGTACTGAATACGCAATTGGATCCTAGGTCATTTCCAATATGTAGCAACATTGCTTTCAAACTTCTCTTTGAAGAATCTATAAACAATCTCCATTCCTTACTCTCATACTTCTGAGCTCCCATTTTCATCACTAATCCGGCGATGTCTTTGCAGAACACCATTAAACCATCTTCAACAAAAAATTCCCTGAAATCTTTATCACGATTTCTGTACAATGAATATGATGTACCGTATGCAAGTTAGTTATTTTCACTGAGACGTGATCCCAGTAGTTGTGCTGCATCTTTTGAGAGTCCTAAGTCTTTCACCAAATTTTTAGTTCTGTTTGAGTAAGAGGTTTTGGGCTACTATCGGTACCACACTCAGAATAGTCGGATTCACTGCTTTCTTGACTTACATCTGGTTCAGAGAATTCAAGAGAATCCACTGATGTTGGTGGAGAGGGGATTGGTAGCCCTGGGCCATGAGGAACAGGTCTAATTGCCGAATCTAAGTTTGGATACGATATGTTTTTCATGTTTCTTCTGTTGTATCCCGTTACATTCGTCATACAGAAGTAACAGTCATCAACATGATTCTTCTGTTCACGCCATACCATAGGAATTGCGAAATTCAGCACTTGATTTTATCTTCACTCCATTTCCTTAACTGCTCCACACATGTATGGCACACAATATGTAGAGCAAATGACTTGTCCTGATCGCTGAGCTTCATGCCGAAATATGCAAAAATGACTTCTGCACAAATTTTGTTATTTGTCGACGTCTTGCACGTATCACATAATTTCCACAGATATAACAAAATGTATCTGGGCTATTCACGCACTGCCTTCCTGACATTTTTAACACACCTTCAGTGAAATACTGCCACTCACAACAAAGCGCGAAAGCACCTTCTTGTAGCTGTAGCACTCACTCACTGATTTCTGTGGCGATAATGGGACGTCAGCTCCAAGCTCATTAGCCCCCTCTGCCTCACCTTCACACAAAAAATGCAGCGTTGCCACATTTCTGTAGTTGTGGATACTGCATAACACAGATTTCGCAGCCAATGGTAGGTTTGGAGGGGGGTAGCTGTGCAGAAAAAACTGAGGGTGATGGAAAGAAACTGATATGATTTTCATATTCAGGGGTGCAAATTTAGTAAAGAACACCACTTACTTTCCAAACCCCAGAATCAATGACGACCTGTGTTATAGTCAGTTATCATTGCTGGTTTTTTCTTTGTGCCCCTCTTGGTTTGAACTTCAGCTTCTTCCTCTCCATGAACAGTACTCAGCGTCAACACATTCCTCTTATTTTTCCATTTCAATAGTATCTTCATCTTCTTCACTTATGTCCATAACATCATTAAAAGCGTTTGTACATGCCCTTGTTCATCTACATAACTTCTACGTGACACTTTCTTCTGCTACAATATCACTGTGTTACGGAGCAAACAACACTGAAAAAAGACTGTAGTAACAACGCAGAAAAACAATAATGGAACTGAATGCAAATAATGTTGTGGAATGAAAGATTTACAGGAGTACCAACCCCAGATTATTAGCGACAAAAAAAACATAAACTAAGGTACTAAATTGCAATATTTTCAAGTTATTTGTACTTAAATAGCTTACTTCAAGCAAACTAAAGCAGAATATGGAAAAGAAAGTGAATGGTCTCCGGGGGTCGGCAACCCAAGATACGTTTGGTAGTCAATTTGTTAATATAGTTATTGTTAAACAGAATGGACTAAGACAAAATATTAAATGTATACAGCATATTTAAGTGCAGTAGAAGAATATTGGGCATATGATTTGTTGTGGGGATGTGACGGGTGACAGCAGGAAGGGGGGGGGGTGTTGGAGGGCAGAAGGTGCGGGAAATGGCAGACCGCTGGAATGGTCAGGCACTGCCGTTCTTTGTGCGCCTGCAAAACGAATAGCGAGCCCCCACTCTGTGTACCCCATTACGTCGTAAAAGGAAATTACAAGGTGTTTTACAAAGTTATACCGACCCTTCCACAGTGCACCTCATAAATCACAGATGACGTACGGCGCAAACACACCTGGAGAGTGCGCATTTTCCACAAAAAAAAAAAAAAAAAAAAAAAAAAAAAAAAAAAAAAAAAAAAAAAAAAAAAAAAAAAAAAGCTTTGCGCCAGGAAACAGGCATGTTGATTTTCCACAAATGCTTTAATACTGTAATTTTTACGTGAAAGCATAACAAGTAAACAAACTTTCACAATTATATTTGAGAGTACGATTAAATATTACCTGCTGCGAAACACATAATAATTTACTTAGTAGTATTTAGGTTTGCCTTATGTCTTCCAGTGGGCGGTAAGGAGCTGATGATGAAGTAGTTTTGCACCTGTACAGTATTAGTGTAAAGAGGGCCCCAATGTCATTTTTGCCCCGGGCCCTTAGTGACATAGCTACGCCACTGTTCGTAGGTGGTGATATGTAATTATATAGGTCGTTGTGCATCAGCGTGTATTTGTCTATAAACATCCATTATACTTTCGCATTTACCAAGTTTCAAAATTATGTTTACTTCACGACCATCAGAAAGCTAGGCAGATGACGGTTGTATTTGGTATGTTTTAATGTAATGACAGTTGTCTATATAGTGTACAAAAGCGTATTAACCATAGGTTAAATATCGTAGATATATTAACTGTAATTAAGATGTTCTTTATACAGATTTCCTTTGAAAAACAAGGAGTTGCTAACCCAATGGGTAACCAGTATGAGGCGTGATAAGTGGCAGCTTACAAAGTATAGTTACATGTGCAATTGTCAGTTTGAAGAAAAGTTCATGTATACTACCGTCGAGCGAAAGCGGCTACTGGTAAATGCCATTCCAACAATATTTTAGTTTACTGAGCACCTACAGAAACCAAGGTAACGTCAAATTGTGGAGAGCTTAATAAATACGTAATATACTTCAAAGCATGAAACATCATTTGAATCACAAGCAGAATAAAGGTAATTAAAGATGATAAAGAAATTCGCCTGTATTTATAGGCAAGATATGTCTGCAAATACAAACGATTATTGACATTATAGTAACATCGAATAATGCAGCAGTTCGACGATTGTGAACATTACACTTAGGATACAGTAGTAAACGAGGAATGCTATTCGTAGTGGGAATTACTTTCCGAAATACGTCGCCCAGAAATTAAGGAAAAATCGAGACTGGCAATGATTAATATAAAACCTACGATTCAGCGTCAGCAGAAGCCCAGTACCACCTGGCGTGACACTGACGTTCTCAAAGATGGCGCAAACCTTTCCAATTGGCTTCAACTATGGCGGCACTGTGACCAGTCTGTGTTGTTTATATAGGTCTTTCATCACGAGTATCAGAGTCAAATCACAGTTGCTAGCTTAGAGCCATCGCAGTACTGCTGTGTTTCTTATTAAGTAGACGTTAATACCGAACTCACTCACTTGAAATAACTTTGTCTTGACCACAATTGCTTTTTATTGAGGCCTTACGCGTTTTGACATACGTCATTATGAAAGGCTATAAAAAGACAATGGTATTAATATTCCATCCAACACTTTGATGAAACATAACGAATAAGTAACACTTAATTTTACACTCACCAAAACTATCAAAAAAATTAAAAAATACTTTAAAAATGCCTTTGAAACTATTAGTGTCATATACCTATGTCATACATAAAAGATGTTTACAGTTCACCCCAGAACATCTCTGTATGATGATCAAGTGCATACTGAAGTCTGCTTAACAGTCAGTTTCCGCATAAACATCTTTTATGTATGACATATGGATATGGCAATAACAGTTTTGAAGGCATTTTTTTAATTTTTTTATTTTTTGATAGTTTTGGTGAGTGTAAAACTATTGTTACTTGTTTGTTATGTTTCATCAAAGTGTTGGATGGAATATTAATACCATTGTCTTTTTATAGCCTTAATAAAAAGCAGTTGTGATCAAGATAAACTTATTTCAAGTGCATCAAAATGGCCACCACGTCTCACAAATATCTGATGCAGATAGCAGGGAAACTCACTTACTAGCCAACACAACATATTTATTTCAACTCTTGCGGCTTGAGCAAATTAAAGTCAAACGAACCACGGGACGTGAAGAAACATAATACTAAAAACAGCTTTTCTGGCGAGAGAACCTTAAAGAACTCATGTTGCTTGAAATTCACTCGTTTACGTCATACAAAACAATTTTATTTGTCGAAGTGACACTAACGAGAGTAAATCATTTCATAAGGGCTTTGGTGGTCTCTGCCCACCTCTCCCCCCTCCCTCTCCGCCGCCACAGCCCAGAGCTTCTTGTTAAACGCCCTCTGTGTTCCGCGCGTATTTTTCGCCTTTGAACATCTCCTCCTCCCTCTAAAGGCCCACCGCCCCCCGTTCTCCATCACTGTCTACCTCCTCTCTCTCCTCACGCCATCCATTTCCTTCTAACATTCATTTGGATTACATTGTCCCAGCACAAAACGGCGATCTGTCTTGATGGTATTGCGATAATAGTCCTGATAGCACAGGTAAAAAAAATTACCGGTTTCAACTTAATATAGGCCATGTTCACAAATAATAATAATAATAATAAAGCCCATGTGGTCGGTGCTGGACCCTTTAGGGCTGTCGTGACTTTCTGGCCGTAAGTTACCAACGGCCTACAGGGTCCACCGGACCCCACCGGCCACATGAGCTGTATTATTATTATTTCAAAAGATGACCTATATTACGTTGAAACTGGAAAAATATTTTTTTCCCTTCTGCGATCAGGACTGTTAATACAACACAAATATCCTTCTGACATACCCCCATCGTCGTATTTTCGTCTCTTCTCACCTGTTAATCTCCTCCTCCTTAATCTGTGAATTTTCCTATCCCCTCCCTCATCTATCTGCTCCTCCTCCTCCTTTCCTACATCTACATTCATACTCCTCAATCCACTCCACGATGTGTGGCGGAGGGTACTTTGTGTACCGTTGTCACTTCCTCCCATTCCAGTCGCGTATGGTTCGCAGGAAAAATCATTGCGTGAATTCTTCCGTGTGGATCTTAATCTCTCTCATTTTATCCTTCACTTCGCGATATGTACGCAAGAGGAAACTCTTCATGCATGCATTCTGACCGAAGCCCCTACCGCGATACAGATCTTCTCTCTCGCAGCGTCTGCCAGTGGGGTTTCCTATAATCTCCGTGACGCTTTCGCGCTTCGTAAATGAGCCCGTAACGTTGTATGCTTCTCTCCGTTGGGTCTTTTCTATGTCTTCCATTAAGCCTACCTCGTATGAATTCCATACTGATGAGCGATAAGCTCTGGCCGGTCGAGCGTTTATGAAACCTACTTTCTCATATTGTGAAAAGCAACAGTCCTGTAATACTCTCCTGGGACACGAGATCTCTTTAACATCTGAAGACTTCTGTCCGTTGAGAATGACATGCTCCGTTCTGTTAGCTGGAAACGCCTCAATCCAGTCACAAGGTTGGTCTGATTTTCCGTATGGACGCACTTTATTCATCAGGCATCGGGGCTCGGAACGGTACCGAACGCCTTGCAGAGGTCAAGAAACACTGCACCTACCTGGTATCCTGTACCTACTGCCCTCTGGATATCTTGGATGAATAGCGCGAGCTGTGTTTCATATGATCGTTGCCTTAGGAAACCGTCTTGAGATTTCCCGCAGTCAGAAATGACGTAATACTCGAACATAAGTGTTCCAAAGTTCTGCAACTAACCGATGTCAGAGATATAGCCCTATAATTTTCGGCATCTGATCGACGACCCTTCTTGTAAACCGGAATGACCTGTGCTCCTTACTGCGCTAAACTTTAGCAACACCCCTGCTAGAAAGGGGCAAGCTCGTTCGCACACTCCGTGTAAAACAGAATTGGTATCTCATCAGGTCCAGCTGTCTCTCCTCTGTTCAGCGATTTCAGTTTCTTTTCTGTACCACTGATACTTATTTCAGTATCTGCCATTTTGTCATTCGTGTGATGGTTTAGAGGAGGAAATACCGTGCAGTCTTCCTCTTTGTAACAGGTTTGGAAAAAGAATATTTAATATTTCCGCCTTTGTATGTCATCGTCTGTTTCAACACAATTAGTCACACGGTGTCTGCGGATATTTGTTTCGACCCGTTTACCAATTTGACGTAGGACCAAAATTTCTTAGGATCTTCTGCCACATCGGTACACAAAATTTTGCTCTCAAAATCGTTGAACGCCTCTCGCATGGCAGCTCTTAAGCTAATTTTGGCACTATTTAAATTTTGCTTCTCTGCAAGACTGTCTACGTTTAAATTTGCAGAGTAGTTTTCTTCGCTTTCGTAACAGTTTCCAAACTCTATTGTTGAATCAAGGTTTATCTTTCCCAACTCTCATAATTTTATTCGACACATGCTCATTAAACGCGTATTGTACTTGAACTTCGCCCACAGATGTTCAACACCGTCAGTGTTAGAGATGAAATTATCGTGTTGAGCAGTCAAGTACTCTGAAATCTAACCGTTTTCGATTTTGCTAAATAAGAAGGTACCCCCTACTTTTCTTTATATTTCTATTTACAGTTGTATTCATCGAGCGGTAACGACCTTATTATCGTTGATTTTCTAATCTACGCTAAGTGAATCGAAAAGTTCTGATCTATTTGTCATCAGCAGGACCAACATGTTATCGTCACGGTTCGACTATTTATTTAACAGTTAGAGCTGATTTACGGATACAGCACTTCTAACAATATTGCGCAATTCTCTGTCCTTGCCACCCTTCTTAAACACGTTTGTCCCCCAGTCTATATTCGGTAAGTTAAAATTTCCACCTTAAACTATAAAATTACTAGGAAATCTAAAGGAAATATTTTTTTTTAAGATTTCCCTCAGATGTTCCGACAGGTGATCTATAGAAATTTAAAACGACCATGTTTGGGAAACTTTTCACGCTGAATTTTATCCAAATTATTTCACATTTCGAATCTGTATTAATTGCACTCTATATAATCGTATTCTTTATCGTTCTAAACATGCCTCTCGCTTCAACCTTTCAAGCTGTATATTTAAAGTTCCTGTCTGAGATTAGAATTTCATTACTATTGACATCTGGTTTGAGCCAGCTTTCCGTCCCTAGTATTATGTGGGCATTGTGACTAGCTGAAATAACAGTTCTGGAATCCTTCCATACGTGCTCCTATTACTATATTTATTTATTTCTCCATTCTATTCTGACCGGAATCAATAAGCGTCTTAAGACTTGTTGCGCACACACACACACACACACACACACACACACACACACACACACACACACACACACCGATTTTGGACGGCCGGTAAATATCGGTTGGTATTTTACCGGTGGAGCTCTGCTTGCACACACGCCAGCATTTTACCGGTCAAACCAGCAGTCGTTTAGCTGTCGTGGTCGAGTGAAGTTGATTCCAAATTAATGAATCCCAAACGATTTTGCATAGTATTATGACATATATTGCTGACATGATACAAATAACTAAAAATGTTCAAATGTTTGTAGAGCTTATGGGACTTAACTACGGGGTCATCAGTCCCTAAACTTACAAACTACTTATGAACTACCTTATACTAAAGACGACACAAACATCCATGCCCGAGGGGGGAATCAAACCCCCAACGGGGAGCGGCCTCGCGCATCGGAGCTTAGCGCCTCAATGAGTTTGGCCACGCCACCGCGGCTACAAATAACTAATAAAGTACCGTATCATCACACGTTAGTACTAGTTACGGAATGATTTTTTTTTTCTTTGCTCTCCATTTCCTCAAAACCCTCGTTCAGTTCGCAGGAAAGTTATCTCAATGTATCTCTAGTCGCGTTTCTATCTTCACGCGGGTCCAAAGTTTAGTTCCACAAAACTATTCGTGCTACCACTATCGTATCTCTTACTCATTTTAACCCATTGCAAACGCATGCCTCAAACAGGCAAATGACCATTTCCTTGTGGGTATAGAAAGGAGTTCGATTCCTTGCGGGAATGCAGATAAAGCTGCGCGAAAATAGAATAATGGACACTAGTACGCGATAGGTTGATGATTTGGACACTCTCCGTAATAAAACAAAGCGAAGATCTCAGTAACATCGTAAAACAATGACACGATCTACCCGAAGAATAAAAAAGGAATTTTTTTTAAATCTCAAAAATCGAGTACGAGTTCCAGCCTGACACACAATTTTTACTTCGCCATTGAATTTTATTCAGTTCCTTGAAACATACGAGAATTGAAATATTTGTAATTTATTGTATACAGAATCAATATTTTTACATTTTAACCCGTATATGCGCTACGTCGACTGTATAGCAAGAAGGGATGACGGTCGGTAAAAATCGTTACGTGTGCCACCACAGCTCCCGTTTGACGACGTGCGCCACTGTATCGTTGGCAGCTGCCCGGCGCCGGCGGTCAGCAGTGACAACGGCCGGCAGCTGACCGGCTTTTGCCGGTGCCGGTCCTTGGTCGGCCAGTGTACAAGCTGCAATGTCTTCCAATGGGCCACTGCTGAAGTGTGGACGGTCGATATTTTACCGGCCGTCCAAAATCGATATGTGTGTGCAACCAGCCTAAGTGCCTGTGAAAGTATTTCTTTATCCTAAAATACCCATATGTGCACTTCACGCATACCACTCTACCCTAGTAGCCGCGAGCCGCGGTGGTTAGCCGAGCGCTTTAAGGCGCCTTGCTGTGGAGCGCGCGTTTGATGAGTCCTCCCTCGGCCATCGGTGTGTGTGTGTGTGTGTGTGTGTGTGTGTGTGTGTGGTCCTTAGCATAAGTTAGTTTAAGCAGTTAAGTCCCTTAGATTTACAAACATTTGAACAATTGATCTAGTAGCCGTATGTAGTGCACGCCTGACCTATTTTCTAGATACTACATTTCTCCACCCGATAGCGGAGATCAAAATATTTGCACCTAAGATCGCCGAAGAATCGCCTGAATCTGGTTTAAGCGTTCCACTCGGCTCCAATTGAGAGGACTGTCGTCGGTTCTGGAAACAACGCTGCAAACCGATAGCTCCGTTTCTATCCTGCGATCGGCGCTGTCTTCACCAAATCCGCCGGCAGCCTGAAGAAGCCGAGGATGACCTCTGAACCCAGGCGGAAGGGGAGCCGGGTGCACTCAGTGCTCTGCAGGGCCTCCTCCACATCTCGGATGAGACCCTCCAGTAAGCGAACACACACCGTCATTCTTTCCAGGCCTTCCCGCCATTTCCTTGAGGGTCTCCATCACTTGCCTATCATTGGAGCTCCCAATTACTAGCAAACCCAGTCTCTGCGTCTGTCCGGATCTCTCAGAAGGATTGGCCACTGCCGTAACAGGCGAAGCGACCGTGCTGGCTCAGGGGTGTAATCAGCAGCGACCACCACCTCAAAATTATTGCTGAGACGGTAAGGGACAGCCTTACAGCCAGTTCTCGGTTTCGCCTTCTGACCAGACTTTCGTGACCCCTGCACAGTTCGGTGATCACCGTGTGGCTACTGTCTATTTGCAGGAACATCGGAAACTGTAATCACACAGGCATCAGCAATAGGAGACGTTGCAGTAGGCACCACAGGTACCCCAACAATCGCCTCAGGTGGCCGGGTGACATTGCAGCCCGTTCATGCTAGGATTCATGTAAGTCGTTACTGAATGATTAAAAGGAAGTGATACTGGGTTTTGTTTGTCAATAAATGAGATATTACTTCATAAATACTAATGTCTCTTAGTATAACCGCGAGGGAATGGCTGGATGGTCCAAGGGGCCTTGCTACGGATTGGGCGGTCCACCCTTTCAGAGATACAAGTCCTCCCGCAGGGATGGGAATGTGTGTTGTCTTTAGCGTAAGTTAGTTTAGTTAAAGTAGTTTAAGTCTAGGGACCAATGACCTCAGCAGTTTGGTCCCATGGGTATACAAACATTCGAACATTCACCACAGCATAGATTACCATATAACTTTTGTTTGGTGGGTAATGCAAATATTTTGTATGTATCGTTGATTACGCTTAACGTCCAGAAACCTCTGCAAATACATCGCAAGTTTTTGGCAGTTGTACGTTATTAGATCATGCCTGTTACCTACTGATTTCTCACATTGCAAGGTAATAAGTGACCATTTACAAGTTTCGAATCCTATTCTTCATCCTGGTAACATGGATATATGTTGGGCTCTTCAGATTATCGCACACGATAATGCTTCCTCGACTCATGAAATAACAATCTCTCTCTCTCTCTCTCTCTCTCTCTCTCTCTCTCCTCTCTCTCTCTCTCTCACACACACACACACACACACACACACACGCGCACAGGCGATTTACACCATTTGCTATCAATTTGCTGGGCTGTCGCAATTTTAACGTATGACCAGTATCGTTGAACCAATACACCTGACTCTTGACGTAGAATCATTGCTTTGTAATTTTTATTGTCGCTGTTCTGAAATGCAGATAAGTAATATGGCATTCAGATTCTTTCAACTGACTGAGATAAGTAGATAACGTTTCCAAAACTGAGCTGCATTAAAGCAGATAATTATATGGCCAGCAATTATGATCCATCATGAAAATTCCAGGTTTATCACTGAATGCTCGATGCTTACGCTGTTATCTCGCGTAATATCAGGAGCTCTGCTGCAAAGTAACCGGCAACTTCACTCTTTTCACCCAATACAGTAGGTGGCGAATATTACTGAGATACTCTCAAGGATAGCCTGATTTGTTGTATGATAACTACTACCATTAAAACTATACACAATAATGTCTTAATTAAATATGAACTATATATGTTAATAAATGTCAGATATTCGTTATCATAAAGTTGTTAAGCCGTTCCTCAAAAACTTTTTACTTCGTCCACAGGATGTATCATATCGTGTTACATTTCTAACCGAAGCAGTACTCCCTTCTCTCACGTCATCTGTTATCTCTACGATTTTTCTATAAGACCAAATGAGGAAATTATGTGTGTGTGTGCTCACGTCGTCTGTTACCTCTGTGATTTTTCGATAAGAACAAATGAGGAAATTGTGTGTGTGTGTGTGTGTGTGTGTGTGTGTGTGTGTGTGTGTGTGTGTGTGTGTTGGCCTTAGGTTATTGTAACCCAAAGGGAATGCGCGGCCTGTAAGGTCTCCCTAGTTTCCATTTTTTACTGTTGTCCGTTTCCGATGCTTTCTGAATGTCATGGAATGGCTTTCTATTCCGTGTTCAATGCTTAATCGACATTTTTAGTTATTATTGCCACAAAGACATGTCAGGTCATTTCGCATCCCCATATAATTTTCAGATTGCTAGTTGCGGAGGTTAAGTAAATCGTAAGCCTAGAGACTGATAACCGCAGTACTTAAGTACCGTAGATTCAGAAACATTTGAACATTATATAGTCATCTTTTGGTATGGAGATTATAGGCATGTGACTTCATTATACAAGAGCGTCTTTCATGTCCATGAAGATTAATCATTACTGGTGTTATTGATAGATATTGTTTGTGAATAAGGTTAAAATTTAATCATTTAACAAGCGGTTTGTGGTGAATATCTCTCTGAAGTTGTATAGGCCTCAGACAGGTACGTCATGATGTAATACTATCCTAAAAAACGTCCACACAGGTTATTATTCCTACGAAACGTTCTCACATTCTTGTTAGTAAAGTTTCTTAATTTCGTAGCACGGAAATAGGTGTATTATAGAAGTTACAACATAACCTTCAGTATCCCTCCGCCTCTTGATTTGGAGGGAAATCTTCTTCTACTATTTTTGTCAGCCACAGATATCCTTACTAAGAGATACCCTTCCTGGAAAGGCGTCAACCTATTAGAGGTCACGTACTGTTTTTTCTTCAGCGGCACGTACTGACTAAGTTGGCAAAGTAACTTGGCAGACTGTGGGGATACAAAAAAATCACCAAATAGTCTCTTCATGCCAGTCACCTCGCTCTGATAACCCTTTCTGTAGTTCGTTGCAATGCAAGCAACGAAAAGCAGACAAGAAAATTTTGTCCATCGTCTTAAAATTATTTGTCAAAAAATTGTGGTTTCCTTAGTGACTATGAACTGACACAGCGGACAGATGGAGTAGCGATGGGAAGTCTTTTGTCACCTATCATTGCTAATTTATTCATGCAGGACTTTGAAAATCGTGCACTGCAGTCAGCGGCGTTGAAACCTGCTTGCTTTTTCAGATATGTAGACGACACTTTTCTTGTTTGGCCTCATGGTAGTGAGAACTTGAATTATTTTTTGGAACGTCTAAATTCAATCCACCCCAACATCCGTTTGACAATGGAAGTGGAAAAGAATGGTTGCCTTCGATTGCTTGATGTGTTGGTCAGGAGGAAGGCAGATGGTACGTTGGAACATTAT
This sequence comes from Locusta migratoria, assembly GCA_026315105.1. NCBI lineage: Eukaryota > Metazoa > Arthropoda > Insecta > Orthoptera > Acrididae > Locusta > Locusta migratoria. The sequence goes on along the minus strand of CM048745.1, from coordinate 467,656,326 downwards.
GTTTATAGGAAGCCAACTCATATGGAATTGTATCTGCAAGCTGATAGTTATCACCACCCAGCTCAACGTGAAGGGGTTCTTCGAACCTTACTGCATAGGGCTCACGTCATTTCCGATTCGGAAAGTTTGACCGCTGAGCAGTGAAGGGCAAATTAAAAGAGCGTTGCGCTGTCGACCACATGTGCAACGGGCTAGTGATGATAGCGCAGAGTTGGCAGCCGCGTCAGTGACCTTTCTGCATACGTTGGCAGCACTTCCAACAAGATTCGTCGCATTTTGCGTAAAAACAATTTGAAATGTGTGTTTCGTCCACCAGCTAAAATTAAGACATTGTTGGGATTCGTTAAGGATGATCTCTATTTGCGCAAGGCGGGTGTTTATCATATCCCATGCAGCTGTGGCATGTCATATGTTGGTCAAACTATTAGGACTGTTGAGGACTATTGTACTGGGCATAAACGTTACACACGTTTACAACAGCTTAACAAATCTGCTATGGCCGAACACCGTCTTGACATAGGTCACCCTATGGAATACAACGAAACGGAAATTTTGGCATGCACTTCCAGCTGCTGGGACTGGGATCTTGCTCTTTCACTTGTCAAAAAACAAAGGGACAAAACTAATCCGACCTCATCCGTTGAGAACTGATGTTTGTTATCGATATTCTGACCGTTTTCATCCTTGGTCGTGTTGTCTGTGTGTGCTTGCTTGCTCGGTGTGTGTTGTCTCTACTGTTTACTCATTGATAACCGAGGTTTTAAAGATCGTTGCATATTGCTTCCTCGCTGCAGTTTCGCCTTGAAAATGGCAGGGTGGTCTCCTGCCGAAATATCGGCCGACGTCGAATTTCATACCTGGATGTATAGCCGCAGTTGTTATTCGCCAGGAGAAATTAAGGAATCACCTCTTTCACCTTTCTTATTTCTCTTCAAAGCGCTTTCCTTCATTTCACAATATTACTTCGTAGAAATAATACAATTCGCACACAATAAAATTGTCATGCAACAAGTCCGCTATTATAGCAAGCGTTAAGCATGAAAAGTATATTTCATGATAGGCATGTGGGCATTGGTACACAGACCCATAGAAACATTTAACGGAGATAGACCAAGCGCTATCTTTTAGCATTCAGTGCAACTAACATAGATTCCTGTGGCACTTGAAACTTTCTGAAATATATCGGTCTGGGTAAAAACAACTATTTATATTCATCATCTGAAAAATCTTAATTATGAAACTTTGATCATTATAAAACTAAACTTTTCGATTATTCCTGAAACAGGTTAAATCACTTTTACCTTTCAGATGTTAACAACTCAGACGAATGTTATTCGGTATTGTCCTTTGGCTCTTGAGCTCAGTTTCGGCAGTGAGTGTTCCTTTAGAAAGTACTGGTCAATACCTTAATCGCACCCAATCGATTCCATAGGTAGTTGTTAAACTGTTCAACATGTGTCCAAAAAGTCCAATAAAAGCCTGTTTCCAAATGCTGACGAAGTAATAACAAATTATCGACACTGCTTTTGAGTAAGTCTAGTCCCTCTGACACTGTTTCCTAATGATGACTAAATATTCATAAAATATTGACACTTCTGTTGAGTAAGTCTGGTCTCTCATACACTGGTCGCACTCCCAACTGCTATCCCCGAAACATAGGCCTCCAGTAATGGAACGTGTGATACTGCTACCACTTCTGCGAACTCTCATTTCTCAAAATTCGAATAATCCGAAATATTCACTCGTAGGTCGCAGGACAGGTATGTGATGTTTAAACAAGTATTAACTATAGCTGGAATATTACTTCCTGTAACCTAACACATTGCTTGCTGAATTTTTCTACGATGTCTGATACGTAACAAGTAACGTGAATGATCCACTTAACTACGACTTCCGCCAGTGATTCTATACTAAATTTTAGTCAGATGTGTATTTGCAGTGAAAACCGTCACGATCGCCATATTGGCGAGTAGTATACAGAAATTCAGTATTCTATCTTATGGCTTAGTCTCTCTCTCTCTCTCTCTCTCTCGCAACACCTTCCATTTCACATTTATATCCTTTTGTTACATTAAGCATTATTTTTATCAAACTTTGTACATGTGTTCACATAATAGATATGAAATCAGTAATCTTCCATTACATTTCAACGTAGGCTATTGCTGGCTTGAATACATTCTGCTACTTGTTTGGCATGAAATCAGAAAGTTTCAGAATGTTATAATAAAGAATGTTTTTGTTATATCGTACTGACTGGAGCCAGGTAAAAAACATACGTTCTCACATCGCTTTCCGTGTTGTAATCTGATCACTGTTGGAAATCTCTAAAAGACTAAATGTTCCTAACCGACTTTTACATATCGGGTGAGTTATAATTCTAGTTAGTAGGTCCAAAAGCGTGGCAACATCCAGTATCTGCTATTATCGTCACGTACGAGTGCACTTGCGTTTCGCACAAGGTCATCTTCCGCTAATACGCCCACTGTTATGTGACACTGATAACGAACACATGTGTAGTTTTTGATAACGAACACATGTGTAGTTTACAAGGTTAACGTAAGGGACGCCATTACTGTGGCATTGTATGTGTATTGTATGGGTGGTTAAATCTATGATCGTACATCATTGTCGCCTATAGTTTAAGCCAATGAATGTATCATATAATTTCTTCTAACTGGAACGAGGAGCGATCTTGATTTCTATAAAAGAAAACAAATACTGGTCATTTTTTCGAGGTTACCGATTTTAAGCTACTTTACCATCATCTGATTTTTTTTTTTTTTTTTTTTTTTTTTTTTTTTTACATTCTCTAAACGTAGACTATTAAAAAAGGTCGTATGGTGTAAAATAGTTTGTCACTCTCAATTAAATCATTGACAAAAGAAAGCGACAGCGGCGTATGCCCCAAGCCATAACTAATTTATTTCGTCAGTTATTTTATTGAGATTGGCAAACCTATGCCATGCACCTTTTTCTAGTCCATGGTGTACAGCAATCAGGGAGAATAAATATTCCTTTAGTAAAAAACCGTATTGATTGCAAATTGTTTTATTCCTTATTTAATGACGCGTTTCGCCCTTTAGAAGGGCATCTTCAGATTAACTGCGTGACAGAATTTACACAAAATTACAAGATGCAATTGCAAAACGGGAACAATGGGACATGGGCTTATTTTGTGTATAGAAGACAGTAAAAATGGTAAATAAAGCTTACAATTTGCAATCAAGACGTTTTTTTACTAAAGGAACATACACACTTTTTATGGAGAAAAGCCACGGTGGAGTAGCCGAGCGGTCTAAAGCGACTCGCTGCGGAGCGCGCGGTTGCTCGCCGTGGAGGTTCGAGTCCTCCCTGGGGCATGGGTGTGTGTGTTGTCCTTAGGTTAGTTTACCTAGGTTTAAGTTGTTTGTAAGCTACGGACTGATGACCACGCAGTTTGGTCCGATATATATATATATATATATATATATATATATATATATATATATATATATATATATATATATATATATTATGGAGAAAAAAAACTTGTACAGGCCTTAGTCTATGTTAATACAGAACATGGAAGATGCCGAAGGCTGGATTCCCACGTTGGGCAACGTCAAGTCAACGTCAGTGTCGTCACGCACCGTCAAAATTCCAAATGCATTCCCAATGGACGGAACGTCAAGAAACGTCAAAAACAAAGCACAGTTTGCGCGTAGTAATTCGAAACACGCAATAGCGGTGGTATTTATTCAAAAAAGAGAACGGTAAACATTGATTTTAGTGTTGAAGCATTAATTATAATTGCGGTTGCCTTAGATGATGAGAAAAGAGAGCAGAAATTCCTAAGGCAATCAAAACGAATAGGGCCTCAGAAAATGTTTTTGAAGAGAATGTATGAAGTATGTTGCTACAAAAGTGTTTGGTCACTTACCAAGTAGCATCAAAAGTCTGACAGATAGCCAATTAGTATTTCAAGAAATTAAAAGAATTTCTGAATGACAACTCGTATGAATTTTTAGATAAAAGTTAGTAATTTCGCAAAATGTCCTTAAAATGTTGAGTGTCATATATAGACACTATTTATTACACTGACACGTTACACATCATTGTGAAACGTCGTATTTGTGATCTATGGAACAAGTATTAATCTAATGTAATACCGTAAATAGTGATGTAGTATATAGGCCTATATCTCCTACAGTTTGTCCTGCATAAACTCTTTCCTACCATAACAATGCAGTCTAAAATACTTTTGCCGCTCACATTGTAAGGTCCTTATGGTCCCGACATAATTAATTTTCTATAACATTTAGGCTATAATAGTGCCAGACTAGGAATCCAAAGGTCGCGAGTTCGATACCCGAAAGGTGCTGGGATTTTTATCTGTCACTTTCTACTTCTTTCACCTCTGGCAGTATTGCTCATGTGAAAAATACCGAGTAGCACCGCGGTTCGGAATCTACGTTAAACAGTAGGTCACCCTATAACTGGCTGGGTAAGTCAGTGCGAAGGTCGGAGGAAGGCAATGGCATGCCACCTCCAAACAGGACCATGTCTAGTAAAGCATTGTGGTGTTCAAACCAATCTTCGGATTGTTGACTGCTTTACCTTTTACCTTAGTGTTCACAATACTTATAAAGTTATATTATTAATTATTATTAATACTGTTTTTCATTCTGCAGTGTACGTGAGTTATTTATGTAATGAATTTTGTGAACTGGCCAAAGATATATATTAGTGGCGCAGTAATCTTTGGAAGTTCGACTATAGAGTAAGCGCTCTGACAGCGAGAAAGCAGTTAGTTGCCAGTTGGGAGGGGTAGCGTGACGAAGTCTGTAGCGGTAAGGAAACTTGTAGAAGGTAGTCGTCAAGTATATGTTGCAGCCCGCCATTATTGTAATACGTGATGTTAATTTAATTTTCTGTAATATTTTTTCTACTTCATATTTCCTTAAGAATATAATTTTTTAAAAGCGCAAGGTATCCAGAATAAAATAAAGTTTAATGGTGGTTGACCAATACTGCGAACTACGTACGAGCAAAACTGAACTTTTAAGAACAGAACAATGCGGCGACTTCGACCACAGAGACAAGTCTTAAAAAACATTAATAAGTGCAACGGACACGCCCGGGAAATAAGGGAAACACAAACAATAAAATTTTTGGCCCTGTAGAAAATACTTCCAAGGGAACAACGAAACTGATTAAATTGAATAATGAAAGGGGAAGAAAATCTGACTGCGACACAGATAGAAAAAGAAAACTTGACTTACCTCGTATATTCTTATTACAAAACAGCAAGCAGTTCGCAGCATGCAGGTTCATAACTTGATCGATTGCAGTATTAAAATATGCAGAAATGGTAGGTGGGTAGTAATTAAGATAAACAATAATCATAAATGAAGAAAATAAAAGGAAGGCGATACTACAAAAATGATGAAGTAGAAAGCGAATTTAAGATAAGAAATTACATTCTTAAGGAAACATGAAGTCGAAAAAAATATTACAGAAAATTAAATTAACATCATGCATTACAATAATGGAGTGCTGCAACACATACTTTACGTCTGCCTTCTACTACAGCTTCCTTACCGCTACAGACATCCTCACGCTATTCCACGCAACTAGCAACTAACTTCTCTCTGTTGCCAACTCGTAAATGCGAAGACATCGTACTACAAAGTCAAAATTATAGATTTTGACTCAGAATTATCATACATCAGACCAAAAAAATGTTTGAAAAAGCAAAAAAATTAATTTATAGGAAAAATAATGGTAATTTCCAAGGAACGGTGTACATCGAAGCAGCGGCATCAGTCCCAGCGATATACGAGTATATCGCACGATTGACTAACGTGTCTATACAATAAAAACTGGTCCATTAACATCGACGCATCCACATATCATCCTGTGAGATTTTTCTTAAACAAACAGAAAGTATTACGCTACACTGATGCCGATTCTTCTATGTACAACGTTCGTTGCAAATAACCAAAATATTAGGAAAACTGACACTTTAGTTTATTAAATAATCGCGCCAAGACATACGTTTAGTAGTGGTGGTGGTAGTAGTAGTAGTAGTAGTAGTGACAAGTAGTAGTCTTTATTACAGTAACGTAAGTCGTATGATGGGTTTAATATAATTTCACTTACCTTAGTTGTATCGACAATTCATATTGCCTTAAGTGTACCTGATATGCACGGTTAAAATGGTATCTGCAGCCGGAAAGAAGTTATCGTACATTTGGCCAGTATCGTAAGAGGTACTATCGTACATCGTACAAGCACTGAAATTATCGTATGGCCCCATAATTATCGTACGAGTTGGCAACTCTCTCGCAGTCAGAGCGCTTACTCTACAATCGAACTTCCAAAGATTACTGCGCCACTTACAATATACATCTATGGCCAGTTCACAAAATTCACTACATAAATAACTAACGCACAATGCAGAATGACAGACAGTATTAATAATTAATAATATAACGTTATAAGTATTGTGAACACTATTATGGCCCACATATTATAGAAAATTAATTATGTCGCGACCATAGGGACCTTACAGTATTAATAGAGAATCACATGGTGGTGAACAACTCAGTATTTCTTCGTTCATTTTCTAATACCGTTATAACCCATTGCTAAGTAAGGAAATATATTTTAAATGAGAAGAACACAGCTGTCTATGAAAATCAGCCGTGTTAACAACCACGAACCACACAAAACCGTAACAACCAATCATAAGCAGTTGATCGACCACGTTACTCACACCGTCAACGTCAAACTATTCTTTCGAAGCATACTCACCAGAAGGCAAATTGACGTTGACGTGACGTTGTCCACCGTGTGAGTACGCCGCTTGAAAGCATGGGAGAACATTTTGACGTCATGTGACCCAACTTAAAGTTGACGTAATGTTGCTAACCGTGTGAATCTGGCCTAATAGTCCAGAAAAAATTCGGTTTACAGACCTCTGCGGGCTCTCATAATCTCCCCAAAAGAGAATAATAAATTATGCTGGCACTTCGATCAACGACACAAATAAAAAAAGTCTACGTCAATCCTCGTTGACTAACCTGAAGATAACTCGCAGGTGTCCAGTCGAAATGTCGTGCACAACCAGCTGCAATCCAGAAATCTCTTCGTACATTTTATTCGCCGGGAAAATTTTGAATTTAACTCCCCCCCCCCCCCCCGCGGCCAAGGAATAAATTAATACTCACCCTGCTACACTAAATCAGACTGAGTCCTCAGCTAGGGAACAGACCTACATCACTACGCCTTTCTAACGTACTGCTTAAAGACCATCGATTATTCTCGTTAGTTTTACTTTTTTTATCAATATTAAGGTTGGACAATCCAGAACCAGAGTAATACGAGGCGCGTCCAGAAAGTAAGTTCCGTTTGGTTATATAAAACGAACGGATACAGATACAGAAAAAATATTGATTGTACAAAAATCTACAACTATTAAACTACTTTTCTACATAGCTTCCGAAATTTTGTAGGCAATTGTCATAGCATGGCACAAGGTTTTGTGTGCCTATTTCATAGAATGTTGCCGCCTGTGTATTCAACCATGTGGTAACATGTTCTTTCAGCTCGTCATCATCGTTGAAGTGTTGTCCACCAAGGACAGATTTTAGGTGTAAGAAGAGGATTACTGTCAAAAGATTTTTTTTCTCGATAATGCCTAACCTCACAAACCGAATGTGAGCAAACAATTCTTGCGGAAATTTCAATGGGACCTGTTTGATCATCCTCCACACAGCTCGGACCTCTCTCCTAGCGACTTTCATCTCTTCTTACACCTAAAATCTGTCCTTGGTGGTCTACACTTCAACGATGATAAAGAGCTGTTACCACATGGTTGAATACACAGGCGGCAACCTTCTGTGAAGGATGCATGCAAAAACGTGTGCCACGCTATGACAAGTGCCTACAAAATTTCGTCAGTTACGTGGAAAAGTAGTTTAAGAGTTGTAGAATTTTGTGCAATAAAATTTTCTTTGTATCTGTGTACAATTTCATTTTATTACCAAACGGAACTTACTTTCTGGACACGCCTCGTATATCCTTTCTATTAAATAAAATTCATTTAAAAACTAAATAATCATGTTTATAAATTATACACATCGCCACTCTGGCTTGACAACCCAGCACATAAATCAGCGAAGCCAAAGAACTCTTCGTCCGAAAAATTTGTTCCTGGCTGCTTTGATGCACGTTTTCGTGGTTTGCACAAAGTCACTGGTTGCTGATACGCCATCATTGTGTTTCATTGCTTATCTGAACTGATAACAGACACGTGTGTGTGTTTTAGGGGAATATCGTAGCACTGAGACGCAAAAATAGCCTTGAAGGAAAGCCCTTCCTCTACTGGTAGTGTAGCTTCATTCATGGTTGGATTTTCCTCTATTAGCACATACAAGAAAGTAATTTCTGACGCAAAATTAACCAATTTACTGCACGAAGAAGCATTAAGACCGACATATTTCAAAACAACGGAAGTAATATTGTCAGTAGAGCTGGTCAGAATTAACACAATGGTAAATGTGAAAGTGGTCTACAGATTTATTATAGTGTAGTATTTGTAGTCTCAATAAATTCTTAGGACATAATGATTTCTGTGAAGGCTGTTCATTTAGAATCATTATACTCCTGACCATTAAAATTGCTACACCACGAAGATGACGTGCTACAGACGCGAAATTTAGCCGACAGGAAGAAGATGCTGTGATATGCAAATTATTAGCTTTTCAGAGCATTCACACAAGGTTAGCGCCGGTGGCGACACCTACAACGTGCTGACATGAGGAATGTTTCCAACCGATTTCTCACACAGAAAAGCAGTTGACCGGCGTTGTCTGGTGAAACGTTGTTGTGATGCTTCGTGTAACGAGGAGAAATGCGTACCATCACGTTTCTGACTTTGATAAAGGTCGGATTGTAGCATATCTCGATTGCGATTTATCGTATCGTGACATTACTGCTCGCGTTGGTCGCCATCCAATGACTGGTAGCAGAATATGAAATCGGTGGGTTCAGGAGGGCAACACGGAACGCCGTGTTGGATCCCAACGGCCTCGTATCACTAGCACAGGCATCTTATTCCCATGGCTGTAACGGATCGTGCAGCCACGTCTGGATCCCTGGGTCAACAGATGGGGACGTTTGCAAGACAAGAACCATCTGCACGAACAGTACGATGACTTTTGCAGCAGCATGGACTATGAGCTCGGAGACCATGCCTGCGGTTACCCTTGACGCTGCATCACAGACAGGAGCGCCTGGGATGGTGTACGCAACAACGAACCTGGGTGCACGAATGGCAAAACTTAATTTTTTCGGACGAATCCAGGTTCTGTTTACAGTATCATGATGTTCGCATCCGTGTTTTGCGACATCGCGGTGAACGAACATTGAAGCGTGTATTCGTCATCGCCATACTGGCGTGTCACCCAGCGTGATGGTATGGGGAGCCACTGGTTACACGTCGCGGTCACCTCTTCTTCACATCGTCGGCGCTTTGAACGGTGGCCGTTACATTTCAGATGTGTTACGACCCGTGGCTCTACCTTTCATTCGATCCCTGCGAAACCCTACATTTCAGCAGGATAATCCACGACCGCATGTTGCAGGTCCTGTACGGGCCTTTCTGGATACGGCAAATGTTCGAGTGCTGCCCTGGCCAGCACATTCTCCATATCTCTCACCAGTTGAAAACCTCTGGTCAATGGTGGCCGAGCAACTGGCTCGTCACAATACGCCAGTCATTACTCTTGATGAACTGTGGTATCGTGTTGAAGCTGCATGGGCATCAGTACCTGTAGACGCCATCCAAGCTCTGTTTGACTCAATGTTCAGGCGTATAAAGGCAGTTATTACGGCCAGAGGTGCTTGTTCTGGGAACTGATTTCTCAGGATCTATGAACCCAAATTACGTGAAAATGTCATCACATGTCAGTTCTTGTATAATATATTTGTCCGATGAATAACCGTTTATCATTTGCATTTCTTCTTGGTGTAACAATTTTAATGGCCAGTAGTGTATTTTAGTTAATGATGAACGATTGATCACTTTCGCCAAGTATGATTGTCGAGCGTTTCTATCACATAGCAAAACACTCATAGGTCATAATTCAAAAACATAAAATAATACCAGCTAAACTAGCAGTGGTGTTGTGACAAATATAGTGCAGAACCTGCAATCGACACCTTCTCGGATTAAAACGTATGTATATGCTTCATAGGTGCTCGTCAAAAACTATAAACTTTTTGTACACGGATTTGCTTCTTAATTAAAGTTTCACCCTTCTGTCTACATATTGATGGTGGTAGGGGTCCGTACAAACGTCCCGCTCTCCAAACAAAATGTTTAAAATTATATAAAGCCGAAGCAATAGATATTGAAGGTGAAACTACTCACCAAAGTTAACATCAAAAGGAATTACTTTGTAATTAAAACGACAAACAATAATAAAAAATTGCTCCGGTGTTTCTTATGGCTCACTTTTGTTTTTCCTGTAGTTGTATGTTTTGCAAATATTCCAGACAAACATAATAAAAATATAAACTATACGATTACGACTCCACTATTGAGGTAAGGTCTTTACGCTTAAATCGTAATATTATCTCTGACCTATTTTAACAAACAACCAACACTGAGTCTAGCTTTGACAAACAAACCTTTATTTTTAACTGTAACCTCCTCAAACTCTTATTTTAATATCTCTTATTTTCATTATTCTTTTCCGTATAAATATTGTCACCTGTCTCGCCATGGTGGTTTTCATCTTTTTCGAGTTTACTTTTCTTGCCTGTATTGGTTTACGTAAAATCAAGTGACAGTGTCAAATCTCCGTTATGTTTGCAAATATTTCTGAAACGAAATAACATAAGAGGAAATTTTTAAATAATTTTCGCCTCTACAAATATATGTATTCAATTTTCGTCTCAAATGAACTGTTAAGGCGTTATTTGCAATTAAATTTCGTGCTATCAAAAGGTCATCACAAACGGTATCTTTCTAGTGTTATTAACCTATTTTGTGTTCGAAACATTAGAAAAAGAGTGGTTCTGGTCGCTGGCGCCCAAAAATTACGTCGGTAAAATTTGTTGCCAATCGGTTGAACTAGGAGACCTAAAAAGTGTGAAACGTGCGAGTTCCAAAGAAAGCAAAATAGATCTAAGTTGGAGAGACTCTTCTCCTCTCCAAACATCTGCAAAATCGTTCATTCAGTTTTCATATCAGATGAATAGTTAAACCGTTAAATTTAAATTTCGAGCTGTCAAAAGGCGATGGCAAACGCCCACTTTTAGTGTTACCACTGTAACCTAAACTAGACGAAAACACCATACATATAAAATACGTTGCAGACAATTGATAAAATGAAGTAAGAGGTTTGTTCAAAACATTCTGTATCATTCGTAATTTCTCGCCAACTGAGTGTTGAGGGGAAATGTGGTTGGCATCCCTGCACACTCCTGTGTTGAAAGTTTAACTGGCGGAATTTTGATTAAGGTATGTCTGTTAGCTATTGTTCTGTCCTGTATTGAGTACAGCGTTGTCTCGCAAAGTTTGCGAGTTTCGAGGTGGCAGAGTTAGAGGAACAACGCTTTTGCATTAAATTTTGGGTGAACCCAAGAAAATCATTACAGAGAAACACAAAATAGTGCAAGAAGCATACGGCGAGGAGTGCTTAAGCCCTGTTCAGTGACATGGGCGGCTTAAAAACGATCAGACGGAAGTAAAAGATGATGCTCGTTCATGACGACCTTCGACGTCTACCGATGACGCTCATGCCAGGACGTAAATGAAATTGTGTGTGCCTACCGAAGACTGATTGTCCAAGAGATTGCATAAGAATATAACATTTCATTTGGATCATGTCACGAAATCACGTGAGAAGGAAAAGGCTTGAAAAGTGGTGAGACCATTCACGTCTATTCCATCACGAAAACGCGTCCGCATTATCAACCCTGTTAGTACTGGACTATTTCACAAAAACGAAACCAATGTGCTGCCTCATTCTACATTACAGAGCTAACCTCTGTGCACTTTTTTTATTTCCATAACCCAGTTGAAAGAACGATAGACGAAATGAAAATTAAAAAAAAAAAAAAAAAAAAAAAAAAAAAAAAAGCGCAGACAACTTCGCGTGACCCAGCAAGAGGCAAACCAAGATCGCTTCCGAATCCGGAATCGGCGTTAGGGGCGGTGATCAATTATGGAGAAGCCTGTTTAGAATGAGACTGGAAACCGGTTTTTGATAACTAAGTCTCATACAACCAATTAGATTCAATGACGATCTCGGACAATACAAGGGTGATAATGATAGATGTTTTTCACTTGTAAGGTACAATATCATCTGTTTTACTGAGGTAATAAAATAAGAGTTAAAAAAAACTGATCATGATCCAGAACAATAGGCAAGTGTGACAACAGATATAAAAGGAATAATAGTTATTTAAAAAATTTCACACAAATTTTGAAATTTTTTAAAACTCTTTTAACACAATGCCTGGGAATGCTTAACAATTTGCTTGTTGGGAAAAGATTTGCCTTTTTAACAATTTTAAGAAAGATTTACTATTTCAATCAACCAGGTTAACAATTTAAACAATATAATAAAATTTTACAAGGAATCCATGATGATACAATCACCGTAGACAATAATCAAACTTCCTAATATCGGTAGGCAAATTTGACAACAGATATGGAAGAACAACAGTTATTTTTTTAAAAGTCTCAAAATCCCCCAATCCTTGACCACAGGTCTTTTAAAACAACTCAGTAACAATATCTGAGAGTCCTATACCCGTCATAAGCGGATTACAATTTAGTACTTTTACAACAAATATAAAGGAACAACAGTTATTTAAAAATTTCACACAAATTCTGATGTTTGTCAAATTCCTTTAACACGACCCTTGCGGATGCTTAAAAATTTGTTTGTTGTGGAAAGGTTGCCTTTTTAATGATTTTTAGAAGAAAGAAAAGACCTTAGAATCTATAACAGTCTACACATCGCCAGGACTTGTTTTCCTCGCTGAGTACTCTTTCATGCCTCATGTCCACAAGACTGTGGGGAGGACACCACCACGACTGACAGCTGAAGAAGCAAAAAAGAAAAGAAAAGAAAAAAAGGTTTAAAATTAAACTCTTCCCCTTACCTTGCTTCACAAGGTGAGAGAAGAACTATTAGGTAAAGGAACCGCATGTCTATCACAAGTTATCGGCAATGACCAACCCACACACAAAGATCAACTAAAACAGAAGACTGAAAGCTTACAACTCGTCACCGGCAGAAACAACGACGAAGGAAAAAGGCCAAATCCTGACTTCCGACTACGCATGGAGGTATTTTTAAATGTTTGTATAGCTTATGGGACTTAACTACGTGGTCATCAGTCCCTAAATTCACAAACAACTTACACTAAGGACGGCACAAATATCCATACCCGAGGGGGGATTCGAACCTCCGACCGTAGTGGCCGTGCAGACCGTGACTGGCGCACCGCAGTCCTCTCAGCCACCGCGGCCGGCTGCCTGGAGGTCGCAGAAGGACAAAACGCCACATCAATTCCGCTCGTTGTGCTTGGTAGTGAAGGGATTAAGAAAAACACTCGCGTCACAGGCGAGGTATTTCAGGAGTCAAAAGTAATGATGATAACCAAGAGAAGTTAACTTCGGTACGCAGAAAGCAGCCGACACCCGCTTAAACATAAGGGACCGGCCTCTACGCCAGAGTAGAGAGCGTACTCTAAGAACCGGCCCAAGCGTCACCGTCAGCTGCCGCAGACCCACTCACTTCTCGCCGGCCGCGGGAAGGCCGAAAACCAGACTGAACTAGCGCCGCCACGAGACAAAAATCGCACTGACGTGTTTAACGGCCCACTTTAGATTTATAGTTTTATAAGTTTTAGCAAACATTTTGTCCAAAATAATAATGTAAACAACAAAAACTTAATTACTAAGAATGTCTGAAACCCTTATAGGAAAACAAAATTTTTTAGGTAGTAGCTGGTTTCGAACCACTGACCAGCGTCACAGTCCAAGGCATTGCCCACTACGCGACGTCCAATACTTAAAAGCCGTGTCCTTTAATCTAATACTATTGGTGGCTGTTATTAACTGATGCTAATATGGCATTTGTAGACACTAGATTATCAATTTATCTTCAGTGCGCCATTGCTTTGGAATGAAAACGTCTAAGTTAAAATAAGAAAATCATCAAATAAGCAAAGCAAGATGGCTTATGCCAGAGAGAGTTCTGGGCGAGGAATGTCACGTGACATCTGCGAACGGCTGGTTTTCGTTAATTCCGTGGAGGGCGTCAAAACTCTGTTATTTTTGCAAATATCTCTAAAACGATACGAGATATGAAAAAAACATAAGGGAACAAAGCTGTAGAGAATCTTCTCCTCTACAAATTACGTTATTCAATTTTAGCGTCAGATGAACGGTTTATATGCAATTAAAATTACATTACAAACGACCTTTCTTTGATATTACTAACGTATTTCGTGTCGAAAATATTTGAAAAAGCGAGGTTCTGGTCTCTGGTAGCCAACATTTGTCTGTAAAATTTGGTGCCAATCGGTTGAACGGTTCGACCTAAAAAGTGGGAACACGTTACAACCAGACAGACATCGTCAAATCGCCGTTATTTTTGCAAATATATCTGCAACGATGCAAGATATGAAAAAAACACAATGGTGCGAAGTTGTAGAGAATTTTCCTCTCTACCAATTAGGTTATTCAATTTTCGTGTCAGATGAACCGTTCGTTTGCAATTACAATTATATTAAAAACGTCTTTTTTTGGCATTACTACCGTATTTTTTGTCCGAAAAATTTGAAAAAGGGAGGTTCTGGTATCTGTCGGCCTACAATTATGTATGTAAAATTTGGTGTTGATCGGTTGAACGGTTCGTCTTAAAAACGGGGAATACTTTACGGACAGACAGACAGACATCACAAAATCGCCGTTATTTTTGCAAATATCTCTGGAACGATACGATGTATGAAAAAAAAAAAAAAAAAAAAAAAAAAAAAAAAAAAAAAAAAAAAAAAAAAAAAAACATAAGGGAACAAAGTTGTAGAGCATTTTCTCCTCTACAAATTCGGTTCGTCAATTTTTGTGTCAGGTGAATGGTTAAGCCGTTATTTTTATTTAAATTTCGAGCTGTCAAAATCGCAAAAGGCCCACTTTTAGTGTTACTAACGTAACCTAAAGAGGGCCATAAAGGGAAAAGCGGAGCGAAGATTTTAAACTAGACGAGCCACCGGCTCAGATGCCATGAGCAATAAGTAAAAGGTAACCACAGAAAAATTTTGTGGATCAAGTTCCTCTGCTAAAAGATAAAGTACCTGCGCTGAGGAACGGTAGTAGAGGAAATCATTCTGCACGGTGGTAGGATGTGAGTACAAGCAGTCGAGTCCCGGGACTGTGGAGATGAGTGTAGTGGGTGATAGAAAACATGTAGAGGACTGGGAAGAGTACATGGGATTCTGTGAAGGGGAAATGAAAAGTGAGACAGGACAAGGAGAGTAGAATGACAGATGACAGGTTGGATAAAGTCCTTTTCTAGAAGAAAAACTGCAGCGGTGGAGAAACCAAGCGGTCTAAGGCGCCTCGCTGCGGAGCGCGCGGTTGCTCGCCGTCGGAGGTTAGAGTCCTCCCTAGGGCATTGGTGTGTGTGTGCTGTTCTTAGGTTAGTTTAGCTTAGTTTATGTAGTTTGTAAGCTACGGACTGATGACGACGCAGTTTGGTCCGATAGATTTACAAACATTTCAACACTTCAGAAGAAAAACCCGGTTGAAGCATCGTTGTGGAAAACTATGGTGTGTGTGTATACGTGAGTCAAGCGGGAATGGTCGAACGCTCTTAGGCATTTGTGGAGGCCGTCAGCGCTTCTTCCATGGCCAGTGCGTACCTGGTCCACTGTTGCCCACACTCAGCGTGATTGGTTGAAGCCAGGCGGTTTCTCAATGGTCAAGAAGCTTCGGCATTTTGGTGGGCAGTGACTATACCAGTGTTGTTTCCAGACACTGTGGACATCAAAGTTGGAGTTCGTCAACTCTTTAGCGGGGAGTAATGCTGGTGTTCTCGATCTGAGTCTTCTGCGTTCCAGGTGAGGGTGAGCTACACCGTTGTGTATGAGGAGTTGGGGTTGAAGTTAGTTTAATATACTCTCTAAGAGGAGCATTTTTGCACCGTATCTCTGGTAATGGAATATTGCTCAGGGTTGGAAGCCATACTGTAGGTGTGGATTTAATTGTCCCATTGATAGTGCGCATGATAACATTTAGCATCACATCAGTCTTGTTTGTATCTGAGCTATTACTACATACAGGAATGCAGTATCCTGCACTATCCCGACTGCTGATGTGTGAAATGTTTACTGTAGAGCCCCAATTTGTATATTTATATGTTCTCCTCAGATTACAAGCAGTCTTTGCCAGGTGCTCCTAGTAAGACAACGTACTGTCCAGTATAACTCGTAGATATTTCGAGTGGTTGTTATGATCAAGACGTTTCCCTTCAAAGATAACATTAAGCTCTCTTCTTGCTGGGTAGTTGCAAAGGTGGAAGCAAGATACTTCGGTCTTGGTTGGATTCGGCTGCAGATTGCATTTGTGAAAGTAGACAGTCAGCAGCTTTAAGTCGGAGGACAAGATGTCTTCAGTCGTCTCAGATGATCTATGTCGGTCAGCTATATCCCAGTCATCCGCATAGCCAAACTTGCTGGTTTGTGTGTTTGGTATGTGAGAAATGTAGAGACTGAAGAGCAGCGGGGCAAGAACGCTGCCTCGTGATAGGCCGTTGTTGGGCACTTTGGTGGAGCTCATACTTCCTTCAAAAGTCAAAAGCTCTTCCAGCAAGCATATTATCGATGAGTCTCGTGATATTTTGACATGGAATTATCTTAATTAATTTGTACTGCAACCCTTGTCTCCAGACATGTCACAGGCTGCACTCGCTCTATGAGTGAAACTGATGTTTTTTTGCTTCTTCTGGTTGCCTGCCATACAGGTTGTCAAGGAAAGTACTTGGTCAGTACAGTAGCATTAGGTCGAAATCCTGCTTATTCAACTGGAACTGATTCGAGTATTTTCGGTCTCAATCTGTTGCATAGGAGTCTCCGAGCAGCTTGTATATGACACATAACACAGAGATACATCTGTAACTCTTTGGTTGGTCGCTAGGTTTTCTTGGCTTTAGCAGTGCAATGATCTTTGAGTTCTTCATTTTTTGTTGCCATTATCTTATCGTAATCTTAATGAATGTAACAATTGAGGTTTTTGTGCCTATATTTCACTCTGCAGCCAAACCTACAGATCACAAACGAATAGTGTCTGTATCTGATAGTAGATATGTCTCCCATTGTGCACTATGGTGGTAGAGGGTTGATAACGTTAAGGGTTGGAAGATATGGGAGTTACCAACTCATATAAAATTCTACATGTGGATGCCAATATTTTGCTTTTCAGCAAAAACTAGACATTGGAGACGAAAGATCTCTCTGTGTTGTTGATGTAGTACAAATTCTCCCGTTATACACCATAGCAGTTCCGTGTCGATAGCTACAAGATGGTGGAAGATATAGTGGTTGAAAGTCGTCAGCTTTTATAAAATTCGGACTGAAGACCAGCGATGACTTTTGACACGATTATAGCACAGAGGTAATACACAGCGAACGTGATGCACATTCTTCAGTTTTTCTGCAACAAGCGTACGAATAAAGAAAAATAAGTGCATAATGCAGTTTGAAAAGTAAAACTATCAAGAAAAATGTCAAAGCGTAAGAAATAAATTTCGCCTTCTTGATGCGTTTCTAAAAGACAGCAAACGGCGCTGAAAAGTGGGTCTGGAGACGACAGAAACGTGAAATTTGTAGACGTTGTTTATCTTACACTGTAAGCATCTGCGATTTTTCGATATTCCCATCCCTAAGGGGATGAAATAGGGGTTTAACGGTTTTTTTTTTAAAAAAATACGTCGCTATTAAAGCAATTTTGAAGCAATAAATACGAAATTTTGGATTTAGATTTTTGACTGGAATTTTAAAAACGCATGTACCGATAATTTTGGAAATTCAACCATCAAGTGGCTGAAGTAAGGGAAATCTTTTAAGGGCGCTACTAAGAATATTTTGATGCTAGAAATGCGAAATGGAACCATGGTTAGAATAAATAAAAAAAATGTATGTTCGGAATGTTTTGAATTCTGCAATTAATGGTGCAATAACGGGTGGCAAGTTGTATCAAAATGCTTGATTAGGAAAGCCTTTTTTAAGTTAAATCTATGAAAATTTATATTTAGAAGTGGAAACAGACAATGTAGACAATCCAGTCCAGGCGTGCCAAGCAGCGGGAATTAATGTACAAAACTCTGCGAGTCATTTTTGCAGTATTCCACGCAGTGAAGAAGGAATTCTGAGTGTATTACATCCAGCCGTCTCTTCCAGGAGCCGCGCGGGAGTAGCCGACCCCCCAGAGGGCTCACGGTTCTTTCGTGACTACGTGCGTGGCGAGCACGAGGCCCCGAGCTAAAGCAGTCTTCCTTCCTTCTTTACTTCCAGAACTGCATTTCCTTTCCCCCTCCCCTCCTTTCCTGTCCTCACTCCTTCCCCTCCCCACCGGGGGATTGATAACCTCAGTAGTTTAGTCCCCCTATCCCAACAAAACAACCCAAACCCGGAGTAGCCGAGCGGTCTGGAGCGCCACGTTACGGATCGCGTGTCCTCCCGAATCGGAGGTTCGAATCCCTCTTGGGCACAGATGTTTGTGTTGTCTTTAGGTTAGTTTAACTCAGTTTAAGTAATGAAATAAATCGCAATTTGCGACATTATGGCTTCGCTATATTAGGCTTAGATGAAATACCAAAGTGTGGCGAATGAAAATTTGTGCCCGGCCGGGATTCGAACCCGGGATCTCCTGCTTACTAGGCAGACGCGTTGACCACTCCGCCACCGAGGGCACAGTGATCAGCCAGACTGCAGAGAACTCTTCCCTGCACGTCTCCCGCCACACACAAATCTCTATTCGCCACGCTGTCTCTTTCCTATACCACAGCCTATTTAATCTATAATGCTCGCAGCCACAACATTCCCGCATCAGGGAGGACAGACCATGACGTATCGAGGCACAATTAATTGTCGACGGGAGCCTCGGCAGTTTGGTATTTCATCTAAACCTAATACAGCGAAGCCATAAAATCGCAAATTGCGATGTATTTCATTCATTTGAACGCTGTAATTCGTCAAAAATATATATAATCAATTTAACCTTCCTATTGTGAATGGGACTAACTGACCCAGTTCGTTTACTAAAATTAACATAAACCCCTAAATGATATTTATTTTGCAAGATGGCGTTATGTATTCCTCAAATAGGTAATAATTTATGTTATCCTCAATTTTCGTTTCAAAAGCCAAAATACTTTCGGAGATACGTAGCTTTGACACACTTATTGTGAATGGGTCCTTTAGACCCAGGTGGAAATTTTTATTTAGTTTCTATGAATAAATTGTTAGAAATACTTGTGATTGTTGTCGTATAGTCTAAAATGGCTCAGAACATTCACATTTATGTGTGTCTCTGTATAAGGTGTCCCTTCCGCCAGCACATGCCTTCAAAACCGAGAGTAAAATATGGCATAAAATTATGGTTGTTATCTGATGTGAAAACAACATGTTTGTGCAGCAGGCGTCTATACAGGAAAGCCGGAAAATGGAGCACGAGAAGTAAATCAAGGTAGAAATGTTATAATTATGCTTATGGAAAGATTTGAGAAAACTGGGCGAAACATTACCACTGATGATTTCTTTACGGACTGCACTCTCGCCAAAGAACTTCTGAAGAAAATCTAACATTAGTTGGAACTCTTAAAAAGAACAAAGCTGAGATTCCAAAAGAAATGCTGGAAAACAATAGCAAACAAGTGTTTTCAACCATCTTTGGATTTCAGAAGGATGTAACACTGGTTTCGTATGTGCCAAAAAAGAATAAAGCTGTCATATTACTCTCTACAATGCACCATGACTCTATCGTGTCTTCAGAAGAGCATAAGAAGCCGGAGGTAATACCGGATTGCAACAAAACGAAAGGAGGAGTTGACAGATAAACTCACCAGTACGTATTCCTGTAAAAGGTGTACTAAGCGATGGCCTGTTTGTTTATTTTATAGCCGGCCGCGGTGGCTGAGGGGACTGAGGCACTTCAGTCACGGTCTGCACGGCCACTGCGGTCGGGGGTTCGAATTCCCCCTCGGGCATGGATATTTGTGTCGTCCTTAGTCTTAGTTAGTTCATAAGTAGTTTGTAAGTTTAGGGACTGATAACCCCGTAGTTAAGTCCCATAGACTTTACAAACATTTGAACATTTTTATTTTTTTTTTGTTTATTTTATAACATGCTAGACATTGCTGCAATAAATGCATATGTGTTGTATGTACACACTAATCCAGGCTACTATCAAAGCAAATTGTACAAAAGACGCATTTTTCTAAGAGAGCTTGGGTATGAGCTAACAAGACCAATGCAAGAGGAAAGAACGTCCAAAAATATTGCTAACAAGATAAAAGTAAATTTGGAAAATATTGCAGGAAAGAGTTATATAGAAAAGGAACAGGAAAAGGGCCGGTGCCTTTGTGGACCGAAGAAAGATCGAAAGACTAATAAGAAATGTAACAATTGTCAGTTATTCCTATGCCTAGAGCATTCAAATATTTACTGCAGTAATTGTGTAAGCTAATACAACACCCATATACTGAAGCTAAATATAGTTCTTCAGAATTAATTATCATATTTAAATGTAATTTCAGGTTAATTAATGTTTGCAATAAGGGACAAAATTTAAGTTGTATCTTGCAATTTTATGCAACACTTCAGTTATAAAAACTTGTATGAACATTATTTGTTTCACAATATAAAATATAATAAATGATTTTTTTACACTAATTATGTTCAATAAATGCTGCAAAGCTTCAATATCTGTTTCTCTACATGAAAAAAAAAACTAATATATTTTGAAGTAACATCGAAGAATATATATAATTTTTAAATTGCGGGTCTAACTGACCCATTCACAATATGTGTGTCTCTGTTTCGAACACAATAGGAAGGTTAAGTAGTTTGTGAGACTAGGAACTGATGTCCAACGTAGTTTGGTCTACATCTACATCTACATCTACATGGGATACTCTGCAAATCACATTTAAGTGCCTGGCAGAGGGTTCATCGAACCACAATTATACTATTTATCTCCCATTCCATTCTCGAATAGCGCGCGGGAAGAAAAAACACCTGAATCTCTCTGTTCGAGCTCTGATTTCTCTTATTTTATTCTGATGATCATTTCTACCTATGTAAGTGGGAGTCAGCAATATATTTTCGCATTCGGAGGAGAATGTTGGAGATTGGAGTTTCGCAAGTAGCCGACGCCGCAGCGATAAGCGCCGTTGTTGTAATGATTCCCATCCCAGATCCTGTATCATTTCCGTAACGCTGTCTCCCCTGTATCGTGACAATACGAAACGAGCTGCCCTTCTTTGGACTCTTTCGATGTCCTCCGTCAAACCCACCTGATAAGGATCCCACACTGGGCTGCAATACTCCAAAAATGGACGGACAAGCGCAGTGTATGCAGTTTCTTTAGTAGTTCTGTTGCATCTTTTAAGGGTTCTGCCAATAAAACGCAGACTCTGGTTCGCCTTTCCCACGACATTATCTACGTGTTCTTTCCAGTTTAAGTCTGAAGTAATAGTAATTTCTAGGTATTTTGTGGAGTTTACGGCTTTCAATTTTGATTGATTTATCTTGTAAACAAAGTTTAACGGATTTCTTTTCGTACTCATGTGGACGACTTCACGCTTCTCATTATTTAGAGTCAATTGCCAATTTTTACACTATATTGACATCTTATTTAGATCGTTCTGCAGTTGGTTTTGATCTTCAGATGATTTTACTAGACGGTAAATGACGGCGTCATCTGCAAACAATCTAAGAGAGCTACTTAGATTTTCTCCGACATCGTTTATGTAAATAAGGAACAGCAGAGGACCAATAACACTACCCTGTAGAACGCCCGATATCACCTCTGTTTTAGTCGATGGCTTACCATCGATTACTACGAACTGTGTCCAGACAGAAAATCCCCTATCCAATCGCAAATTTGGGGCGATATACCATAACCACGCAATTTGATTAAAAGCCGTGTTTGAGGTACGGTGTCAAAACCCTTCTGGAAATCAAGAAATACGGAATCGATTTACGAACCCTTGTCGATAGCACCAATCACTTCGTGTGGTCCCACAGTTTACAAACATTTGATTGTTCTTCCAGGAAAAGAGGAAGAACAATAGAGGCAAGTTGGTGAAGATGGCTCTAGATGTCTTGTTGGGTGAGAGAGTGGTGCCTGGGTCGGGGGCACGCTCCCCGCTTCCCCGCTGGACGCTTGTAAATCGGCACAAGTGGGGGCCACGCCTCGGCGCTCTAAAAATTGGGCGCGTCTGGCCGCGGCCCCCACGCCCCCTATTGGTGTCAATTTCGCGCTGCGCCACGTGCCGCCCGCCAAGGACAGGGAAGCCTGCCGGGAACCGTAAACGTCCGTCACCGTCTGCCCAAAAGTCAGCCCGTCCCAGCTCTTAATACCTCGATTACCTCACATATTCTGCCACATGGAGAGTTTTGTGTCTAGTTTCCAAAGAAATCAGGCGCAGACAGGTGTGAAAATTACACAACCATCAGTTTGATAAGTCATGGTTGCAAAATTTTAACACGAATTATCTAGAGTTGCCAGACTGAACTCGAGGCAGGCCCGGAGACCAGACGTGCCCCCCTCCTCCCAAAAAAAAAAAAAAAGAAAAAAACACCCTAATCATCTCCTCCCTCCCAGCAAGTAAATGAGATAGTGCATATTCTGCACTTACACATACACTGATCAGTATCGACTTTTTGTAGCCATTCTTTATAATTTTCTTCCTGCAACCATTCTTCACGGAACGAACTTAGATATCGTCTCTTCATTTCACTGTTATTACTCACTAATCTGAGTTAATGTAAGCTTGTCTGTTCTCACACGATCCGAGTATTCCAAAAATTGCCGGTAAACTGATAATAAACAATGAACGAACGAACACAAATTATAGACGTCGCCAGTTGACACGTTCCCGCAACAGTGTTTGCTTAATAATGCGCTAGCCGATTACTGCCGACGCAACAATGAAGTTTTCAGAGGAA
Source organism: Locusta migratoria (assembly GCA_026315105.1). NCBI lineage: Eukaryota > Metazoa > Arthropoda > Insecta > Orthoptera > Acrididae > Locusta > Locusta migratoria. The sequence goes on along the minus strand of CM048745.1, from coordinate 467,633,088 downwards.
GAACAGAAAAGTAACGTTTTGTTGCAATAAGAAATTGACATTTGTATAAAGTTATTCATAATTACTAGAGAGGAGCCGGCCAGGAATGGCCCAGCGCACTGAGGCGTCTTGCCGCGGTGCGCGAGGCTGCTCCCGCCAGAGGTTCGAATCTCCCCCTTGGGGCATGGACGTTTTGTTCGTCCTTAGTTTAAGTTACGTTAAGTTCGATGTAGATCGTCGCTACATGAGCATAGTACTTAAAAAGCGTCGAAAAAAAGTTATGATGAAGGTTACATTCAAGCCCGGAGATGAGAGTCATTGGCCCGTAGACCCGGAGAATTCATTCCAAGCCCGGGCACTCCGGGCGGCGCCCGAAGATCTGGCAACCCTAGAATTATCTACAGGAGAATGGAAAACCTGGTAGAAGCTGACCTCGGGGAAGATCAGTTTGGATTCAGGAGGAACGTAGGCACCCGGGAGGCAATACTTACCTTACGTCTTATCTTAGAAGATAGATTAAACAAAGGCAAACCTACATTTTTAGCTTTTGTAGATTTGCAGAAAGCATTTGACAATGTTGACTGGAATACACTCTTTCAAATTCTGAAGTCAGCAGGGGTAAAATACAGGGAAAGGAGAGTTATTTACAACTTGTACAAAAGCCAGACCGCAGTTATTAGACTCGAAGAGCATGAAAGGGAAGAATCAGTTGGGAAGGGAGTAAGACAGGGTTGTAGCCTTTCTCCAATGTTATTCAATTTGTACATTGAGCAGGCGGTGAAGGAAAGCAAGGAAAATTTTGGAATAGGGATTAAAGTTCAGGGGGAAGAAATAAAAACATTGCGTTTTGCTGATGACATTGTAATTCTGTCAGAGAGAGCGAACGACCTGGAAGAGCAGTTGAATGGAATGGACAGCGTGTTGAAGAGAGCGTATAAAATGAACATTAACAAGAGTAAAACAAAAATAATGGAATGCGGTCTTAGAAAATCAGGCGATGCTGAAGGAATTAGATTAGGTAACGAGACAATGAAGGTGGTAGATGAGTTTTGTTACTTGGGTAGTAAAATAACATGTGATGGTCGCAGTACAGAGGATATAAAATTCAGAATGGCAATGGGAAGAAAAGCATTTTTGAAGAAGAGAAAGTTGTTAACATCGAATATTAAGGGTTAGGAAGTCTTTTCTGAAGGCATTTGAGTGGAGTGTTGCCTTGTACGGGAGTGAAACATGGACGATAAGCAGTGCGGACAGGAAGAGAATAGAGGCTTTTGAAATGTGGTGCTACAGAAGAATGCTGAAGATTAGGTGGGTAGATCGCATAACTAATGAAGAGGTACTGAACGGAATTGGTGAGAAAAGGAATTTTTGGCATACCCTGACTAAAAGAAGGGATCGCTTGGTAGGACACATTCTTAGACATCGAGGAATCATAAATTTAGCATTGGAGGGAAGTGTGTGGGGTAAAAATCGCAGAGGGAGGCCAATAGACGCATATAGTAAGCAGATTCAAGTGGATGTGAGTTGCCGTTCTTATGAGGAGATGAAAAGGCTTGCTCAGAATAGAGTAGGGTGGAGAGCTGCATCAAACCAGTCTCCGGACTGAAGACCATAACAACATTCCGCCGGTTGTCCTAGGTGTCGGTGGCCGAGTAGAGAGAGACCGAACAGGGAAGCAGGATGCACGCGTGTGCAGGTACGGAACCTGAGGTGACCAGCCAGTGGGACAGCAAGAAACCAGAAACACTAGGCTAAATTAGAAAAAGATATATATTTCATAGAGAAGGTACAATACTTAACTTGGAGGGCAGCAGACTAGTGGAATGCTGGTACATAGTTAAACTAAATAGAGGCCTGCCTAATGAAGAGAGACTTTCCTAGTGCCTGTATTAATCCCAAGTGAGCGATGCAGTTCAGTGGTGGTCACGAGCGGGGTAGCAGCAGGGGGCGCTCGTCTCCGACGTCGTAAGAACGCCGCGCCGTGCGTGCATGGCGGCGCGCGGCGAAAGTACGTGGCGCGCACTTCAGACTTGTGCGACACCACAGAGAGTGATAATACAACTGCAATATGTAAATCTTACGACAGGAATTGATCACAAGTCATTCTTTAGTCTAATTGCCGGTTTCGACATTATAAATCATCATCTTCAGACGATTAAAAATTGTCATCATATGGGAAATTATTAGTTTTTGTACATCAAGTGACGAGAGACTTGTAAAAAACCTCAAAAGTTCCCATTTTTTTTTTTTTTTTTTTTTTTTTTTTTTTTTTTTTTGCCCACTTTAGGTTACGGTAGTAACACTAAAAGTGGGCCTTTGCGATCGTCTTTTGACAGCTCGAAATTTAAATGAAAATAACGGCTTAACCATGCATCTGACACGAAAATTGAATAACCGAATTTGTAGAGGAGAAAATTCTCTACAACTTTGCTCTCTTATGTTCTTTTTTCATATCTCGTAGCGTTTCAAAGATATTTGCAAAAATAACAGCGATTTTGAGATGTATGTATGTCTGTCTGTCTGCCTGTCCGTAACGTGTTCCCTGTTTTTAAGACGAACCGTTCAACCGATCAGCACCAAATTTTACAGACATGATAGTAGGCCGCCTGAGACCAGAACCCCCTTTTTTCAAATTTTTCGGACAAAAAATACGGGATTAATACCAAAAAAGCCGTTTGTAATATAATTGTAATTGCAAACGAACCGTTCATCTGACACGAAAATTGAATAACCTAATTGGTAGAGGAGAAAATTCTCTACAACTTAGCTCCCTTACGTTTTCTTTCATATCTCGTATCGTTTGAGACATATTTACAAAAATCACGGAGATTTGACACCCTCCATTGAATTAACGAAAACCAGCCGTTCGGAGATTTTACGTGACATTCCTCGCCCCGAACTCTTTCTGGCATACGCCACCCATCTTGCGTTGCGTATTTGATGATTTTCTTATTGTAACTTACATGTTGTCATTTCAAAGCAATGGCGCACTGAGGAATTAACAATAACACATCGTTCTTCGTATGATAAATGATAATCTAGTGTCTACAAATGCCATATTAGCATCAGTTAACAACGGCCATCAATAGTATGAGATTAAAAGGACTCATCTTTTGATTGATAGCTGTAGCGTAGTGGGCAAGGCGTTGGACTATGACGCTAAATGGTCGGTGGTTCGAAACCCGCCACTACCAATTTTTTTTTCCTAAAAGGGTTTCATGCACTCTTATTATTTAATTTTTTATTATTTAGATTATTATTTTGGTCCAAAATGTTTGCAAAAACTTATAAAACTACAAATCTAAAGTGGGCCGTAAAACACGTCAGTGCGATTTTTTAACTGATGATTTCTTGTAAACAAGACCTATATATCAGCTACATAAGGTTTACACACTAAAAACTTGGGTCTCGCACCTCCTTTCTACATATACATTTAGACTTCGCAAGCCACCTCACGGTGTACATTCACTCGAGGCTTAAAATTTCTCTATGTAAGGATTATGTACTAAAAACTATCAATATCATTTCGCCCCTCCTTTTCACATCTACACCTTTATTCATACTGCGCAAGACACATCACGGAGGGTGGCGGCGGTATTTTGCGCACCATTCTCACTTCCAATGAAATAAATAGCAATTTGCGATCACTTATGGCTTCACTGTACTAGGTTTAGATGTAATACCAATGTGCAGCGAATGAAACTTTGTGCTCGGCCAGGATTCGAACACGAGAAATTTGGTCAAAGTCATCCTGTGTCGGACTACAGCCATTCAATTACGACACTTTCTTTTGTGTCCCAGCCTCGTCGCCGCTTTTGTGTCTCGTTTCTGTCTAGGTTTCGGTTGCCGAGTAGAAAAGTACCGACACAGGAATGAAGGATGCACGCTTGTGCAGGTACGAAGGTGAGCAGCCAGTGGGACAGCAGAAACTAGAAACACTAGAGTAAATTAGAACGAGATATATATTTCACAGAGACTTAGTAATACTTAACTTTTACATAGCTGAGTACTGCAGAATGCTGATACATAGTTGAGCTAGAGGCCTGCCTAGTGCCTATTCGATAGCCAAGTCTTCACTGGTGCCTATCTGATTCCGAAGTGTTAACTGGTTCCTATCTCAGTCCCAAGTGAACGATGTCGTTCAGTGGTGGCCACGAGCGGAGTTGTAGCAGAGGGCGCTCGTGGCTGACGTCGTAAGAACGCCGCGCCGTGCGTGCATGCGGCGCGCGGCGAAAGTAGGTGGCGCGCACTTTGCACTTGTGCGACACCACTCTTTCCTGTACGATTGCAACTCACTTGGTCCGGCAGATCATTTATACGGATAAGAGATAATAGCGGTCCTATAACACTTCTCTGGGCAGATCTGACGATACCCTAGTCCCTAACGAACACTTATCATCGGGGACAGCTTACTTGGTTCTATTACTTACGTACCCTTCGAGCCACTCACATTAAACCCTAATCTTCCTTCCTTCATAATTGCTTTCTCCATTATGTCCCATTAATACGATTCATATTGTCTGATCTGCGTGGCCAAATCTTTCGCCGGAACTGGTCAGCCGCGGTGGAGTAGCCGAGCGGTCTAAAGCGTCTTGCTGCGGAGTGCGCGGTTGCTCTCCGTGGAGGTTCGAGTCCTCCCTGGGGCATGGGTGTGTGTGTTGTCCGTAGGTTAGTTTACCTAGGTTTAAGTAGTTTGTAAGCTACGGACTGATGACCAGGCAGTTTGGTCAGATAGATTTACAAACATTTGAACATTTTTGGAACTGGTCAGAATGTTCTTCACACCAAACGTGGTCAGTTACGGCCTGGTGACATAGTGTATTGTCGTGTATAAAATGAAGGCATCCAAATTAGGGCTTAAGGACCCACCGACAGCTTGGACATTAGAGGCGGAGCTTACGCTCGGACTGTTGGGTAAGAATGTGGAAAGAAACCAGCCGCACATTTTCAGAGGATCCATCCCGGCATTTACCTGGAGCAGTTTACGGAAATCACGAAAAAGCTAATTCTGGATGGCCATAAGGGAGATTCGAAATACCGTCCTCCAGAACGTGAATCCAGTGCGTTACCACTACGCCACCTCTCTCGGTGAATCCAGAAAAATTCTACCGTTACTGAAAATTTACAACCATTCCACCTTTGCTGAAAATGAAATCCTTGAATGGCTGTAAATGGTTTTCTAATAGCCAACGTGACGTTATCCAGTCAATTATCGGTTCAATTTGGCAAGAGGACCCAGTTCATTCCAAATAAACACTGTGGTGTCGCACAAGTGCAAAGTGCGCGCCACCTACTTTCGCCGCGCGCCGCCATGCACGCACGGCGCGGCGTTCTTACGACGTCAGCCACGAGCGCCCTCTGCTACAACTCCGCTCGTGGCCACCACTAAACTGCATCGGTCACTTTGGATTAGGACAGGCACTAGGACTCATCAGTAGGCAGGCTTCTACCTAGTCATACTATGTATCTGCATTTCACTAGTCTTCAGTTAACAAAGTTGAGTATTATAATGTTTCTTCGAAATATATCTCTTGTCCTAATCTAGCTTAGTGTTTCTAGTTTCTGCTGTCCCACTGGCTGGTCACCTCATACTCTGTACCCGCACACGCGTGCATCCTATCTCCCTGTGTCGGTCTCTCTCTACTCGGCCACCGACACCTAGGACAACCGGTGGCAACGAGACACAAAAGGGGCGACGAGGATGGGAAAAAAAAAAAAAAAAAAAAAAAAAAAAACCGGTCCAAACCATTGTCGAAACAGCACTAGCTGCACAGTGCCACGTTGACAAGTTGGGTTTATGGCTTTGTGGGGTATGCTCGAACTTTACCATCAGCTGTCATCAACTGAAAGTGGGACTCATCAAGATGAAGCTACGGCTTTTCAGCGTATGTGGTCCAAATAATATGGTGACCACGAGCCAAGCAGAGGCGCTGCTGGCGATGTCGCCCTGTTAGCAAGGAATTCGAGTGAGTCGTCTGCTGTCACGGCACATTGACGCCTAGTGTGTCGCACTGTGCTAATGAATTCGTCCCTCGTACATCGTACATTGATTTCTGAGGCCATTTCAGGCATTTTTGTGGTCTAGTAGTATGTAAATTCCACTGCTCTTGGTCATTAAGTGCAGACCATCGACCACCACGCTCTTCATTGTGAGAGTAATGCCTGAAATTTAGTATTCTACTAGCTTAAACCCGCGGCTCCGCTCGCGTGTTGTTGATTATGATAGATAAGCTATCTTTCAGTAGGGTGCTGTGAGACTGGTTTTGGAGGTTGAATAAAAATACAATACCTTCTTTAGAAACAAACATTTTTAACTAATATTCAATTAAAAAATAAAATTATGTGAACTGCTTAATGATTTACAATAAATAACACACACATTATTCCTTATAGCCTGTGTTGCAATATCTCAACACGTATGGTGAGAGTAATGTCCAAATTCATTTTAATTTCATTTTATGGCATTCTGGTAAACTACGTTATTTGTAGTATTGTTTGGAGGGTAAATGTAGAGATTTCTTCGGTTGCTCACTCTTGAGCAGGCGACCTATAACTCACCACGTGAGAAACATGAGGGCTGTAAATGGATTCCTGCGACGTATGATTGTCCTTAAGCTTTTTTATTTGTCATGGAAAAAGCTAGACGAACTGGAAACTAAAGTCTTTTGAACTGAAATGTCATATCTGAAGGGATTAAAGGAATGCGAGGTATAAAAACATATTTTCTAATCACGAAATTCAACAATAATGATTGTAATAATATAACAGATCGATCACTTGATGTAATGCGCGAAACGTGAAATCGATTGTTTTAAAAGAGATGTATTAAAAGAAATTTCTTTTCTACTGCTTTATTTATTTAGTGTTATATTTCCTTATTCGTATGCTTATCCTTTCAGGGAAAGAGCTGAAGACATAGTAGCACCCATAGACCAAAGATATGGTCTGTGGCATCACGTTTCGCTGTATGTAACCTCCTTGCTATAGAGTCGCAAACGTCATCGCTGGCCTTCAGTCCGATTTTTTTTTAATAATTTGACGACTTTCAACAACCATATCTTCCACCCCCTTATTGCTATCGGCATGGACTGCTATGGTGAACAACGGGAGACTTCGGACAACAATTACACACATACCATTCGTTTGCGTTCTGTAGTTTTCGCTGGAGAGCGGAATATTAGCACACACAAACACGTAGAATTTTGTATACACCGATAACTTTCCATCCCAATATACTCCACCCTTTTGTCATTATCAACCCTCAAGCAACAATAAAACCATTTTGAAAGAGTAAATACAATTTTCAAAGAGTAATTATTGTTCTGTATTTCGCCTTATATTCTTCAAATTACTAAATATCTATCAGATCGTTATAAAACCGTGCCCAAAAGCCTTCCCACGGTAGACATTAGTAACTGTAAAAAATTTTAGCTCTTTATGTCTTGTGGTTCAGACGTGATAAACGTAGACCGAACAGACATTCACATTTATAGATATATAGATAAATAGTTATCCGATCGCCATAAAACCGTGCCTAAAGCCTTCCTCGGGTAGACATTAGTAACTGTACAAATTTTTAGATCTTTGTCTTGTGGTTCAGACGTGATAAAGTACACCGAACAGACATTCACATTTATAGATATAGATTGACATTGTAGATCTAGCGGTACTGAATTTCCTAACCATTACTGAAATGGAATGTCCCGTGCATCTATCTCCAACTACCACTCTGTATTAACTCCTCGGAAACCTGACAGCTCTACCAACACATAGCCCTTGTGCAACTCACGAGCGTCCCACCCCGCTACACACAGGTGGAATTTATATTCTGTATCCATAAAAATCTATGTTTGTGTGTATGTTATTGGTTTTTATGTAATACATAATACGATGAAACGCAATTCATACTATGCTTATGCAATCACCGAGCCAGATGACAGAGTGGTTACACACTGCACTCGTATTCTGGAGAGCAGTCCTTCAAATGCACCTCCAGCCATCCTGATTTAGGTTTTTAGTAATTGCCTTAAATCACTCTTGGCTAATGGCGGGATGGTTCCTTCGAAAAGACACGGCCGATTTCCTTCCCTATTGTTACTCAAAAATCAGGGTCTCTAATGACCAAGCTGTCGACAGAACTTTAAACCCTACGTTTCCTTCCTTCCTTATACAATCCTCAGCATCTTCAATCCATATTTACATACTGAAATCATAGTATAAAGCAGTGATTTTCAAACTGTGAGTCGCGACACACAAGGGGGTCGCAAAATCTTGTTTGGGGGGCCGCGGTCAAAGTATTTGCATCACAAAACAACCAGCTCAGCTCATGCCTGGGTACTAGGGGTTTCCCAATACCAAAATTGCCTAAGAAAAGTCAAATTTATTTTATACTACAATTATGTAATTATTTATCATCATCAATTCTAATTTGAATAGAATAGACTTTTTCTTACAATAAATACACCATGTTAGCGATGAATAAACGAAAATGCTGTAAACTGTTCGCAGGAACCAATTGACTGCTAAACTAATGAGTCAGTAAGTAAGTTTGAGAAAATCTAAAGAAAAATGAAGGATAAAAAAAACGCTTCCGAATCTTACCTGCAACGCGAAACACTCGTCATGCAAGGTATATTTTTCTGTCGAAATTTATGTAAAAGTAGCATAATTCGTTCCATTCCGAAAAATACACAAAAAATCACCCCCTAATGAAGACACCGGTTTTTTCTTTGCTGTCTTTTAGTTCACACACACAGCTGTGTTATACTGTAGTGAGGGCGGGTTGGGGGAGGAGATTGCCAGAATATTTTTAATTGGAAGAGGGTCCGCGTACTCAAGAAGGATGAAAAACACTGGTGTAATGCATGTGTAAAAGTTTATGTCTGGCACTTTGAACTACAGTACCACCCCTAGCGGAAAAAGAGTCAACGTAGCGGCACTATCAACATGAACAGTCACATAAGCGACGCTAGCGCTGCAAGTGGCTGTAATGCAGTTACAGAAGACTGGCGTGCTACAAATGTTGTCCTTTTTCCGCTAGGGGAACTGCTGTCGTCCCTAGTGCCAGACGTAAACTTTTACGTATAAGTAAACTTCTCAGGATCACCCGCTGGGCTAGTCTGAAGATTTCCTGAAGAGCTCATGAAAATTACTCCAGCTCTCTAGGGTAAATACAGATATACACATATCCATTTTTATAGATACAGATGTACGCGACACTATCAATACCACCAACTGTTTTAGTGCTTATCGCTATGTGACACCAATTACATTGAAATTGGTACGTAACTGTAGCCACACTGTATGCACTGAACCAGAGGTACTAGCCCCCCCCCCCCCCCCCATTGGCCAATCCAATGACTCACCGCCTACCAAACTACGACCAAACCACCACCCCTCACACCCGAGATATTTGGATTCTTAGTTTATTACCTAATAAATATGATTTTGCCATTTAATATTTAAATTTCATCTATTTTATTTTACGTTTTGTAAAATGTTCTAGATAGCCCTCCCCCAGGCTGGCCAAAAGTACTAATTCCCTGCCCCCCCCCCCCCCAAAAAAAATTCAATGACGCCGTTTGCGTCATGATCCCCTCCCCACCTTATCCCGCTGTGGGCACCTCTGCACTGAGAACTATTTGTGGGGTCAATCAACTTACCCTGGTTACCTTTTTATTTCGTAAATGGAACAGTGTAAAGAAAAAAGGGCCGCGGTAGAGTAGCCGAGCCGCGGCGGATTAGCCGCACGTACTGGAGCGCCGTGTTGCGGTGCGCGCGGCCGTCTGCCGTCGGGGATACGATTCCCCCTTTGGGAATGGGTGTTTGTGTTGTCCTTAGTTTAGTTTACCTTAGGTTAAGTAGTCTGTAAGCTAGGGACTAATAACCAAGCTGTTGAGAGCCATACGTCTACAAATATTTGAACATTTGGAGTAGCCGAGCGGTCTAAGGCGCCTCGCTGCGGAGCGCGCGGTAGCTCTCCGTCGGAGGTTCGAGTCCTCCCTGGGACATGGGTGAGTGTGTTGCCCTTAGGTTCAAAATGTTCAAATGTTTGTATAGTCTATGGGACTTAATTACGGGGTCATCAGTCCCTAAACTTACAAACTACTCATGAACTACTTACGAACTAGGACGGCACGAATATCCATGCCCGAGGGGTGATTCGAACCCCCGACCGTAGTGGCCGTGCAGACCGTGTCTGGAGCCCCTTAGTCTCCTCGGCCACAGCGGCCGGCATGCCCTTAGGTTAGTTTACTTAGGTTAAAGTAGTTTGTAAGCTACGGACTGATGACCACGCAGTTTGGTCCGATAGATTTACAAACATTTGAAAGAAAAAAGGTTTTGAGCAAATTATCGGAGCAGAGTGCCATAATTTGACCCCTTTCAAATTCCGCCAGTTGGTTGCGGGAAGCATTACTGCATCACCGTGCCGAGGCATCTTTTTGCTGCTCACGATATCACACTGAGCCTCAGGGCTATTAACGTTCCCTATTAAAGGCTGCACTTTCCACACGGAAGCTGTTGGGCTGTGGAGTTCGCAGTGCCGGGCCGCCTAGGGCAGTGAGCCTCCAGCAAAGCGAGGCGACGGCGAGGTCAGGCGGCAAGTAGGCGCGTGCCGCAGCCACCGCGTGCTCAGGGTCGGCCCTCCAACTGCCCGCTGACCTACTCCTCAACTCTTCAATTCGGTACATTTGCTCCCTACTCTCCCAATCCTACAGCATAAAATCCGATTTTCGACATCCTGGTCTTTCCGTTTATAACACCCCTTTTTCCGTAAAAAGTACATAATTACCTTATTAGTTACATGTGGAAGGCAACAACGCCGTTTCCTTACAATTCCGTGCCCCTGAGCCCATATTTAGCACGTATTGGAACAGGGGAGTATTAAGTACAGTTGGTTACTGTCTGAAACTGAGAACATAATATTTTAACAGCAAGTAAGCATCAGTGCGCAACACGAGCGGTCCGTACCAAACTGGCATAAACTACAGCTCATCATTTGCTAACTATTAAAAAAATGATACTAGCAGCAATCCAATACCTAATTCCAAGTAAAAACGACTGCTAGTAGATCTCAACAGCAAAAGAAAAAAAAAAAAAAAAAAAAAAAAAAAAAAGTTTGTTATGCTTATGGGACCTAACTACGGGGTCATCAGTCCCTAAACTTACCAACTACTTATGAACTAGCTTATCCTAAGGACGACACAAATATCCATGCCCGAGGGGGGGATTCGAACCCCCGACCGTAGTGGCCGTGCAGACCGTGACTGGAGCGCCTCAGTCCCCTCGGCCACCGCGGCCGGCGTCTCAACAGCAACTCAGAACGACTGAGAGTGACTGAGATTGATTGATGAGGGGAATATTAGAAATATTAGATGAACACCTTCAGTATAATCGCCCATGTTATTTATGAACTTGTGAAAAATGTCTGGAAAGCATCGTATAATATGTATTTCTTTTCACGTCCCATGTTGACCACCCTATGTCGGGTGTTGTATCGGATTCGTCACAGCGGGTCTTTCATTTTGGCATAGAGGGGTACAGCAGCAGTGATATGGTATTCAGTATGACAATGCATGAACATTCATGCGACTGACAAGGGGAACACCAAGTACGGATTCACACTCGCGAGCGCCCTCTGGCGGCCCGTATCGCGACCGCTCACGTCGACCCCTGTTTGCTAACTTTCCAGAGATTTTCCACGTTGTACGTCCCCTACCTCACGGCTTGCAGGGACATAAAATATGTCATTTTTCAATATTTCCCGTAATTATTGTCCGAATTTCAAAATTTTAAATGTTGCCTCAATTTACTCATTAACAGGTATAACATTACGTTAAATTTACTACGATAAGGCTAGTATCACAATTATAAACGGTCCGTTTGTGTTGATGCTAACAGCACTCAGTCGCATGAATGTTCATGCATTGTCATACTGAATCACTGCTGCTGTCCATCACTATGCGAAAATGAAAGAACCGCTGTGACGAATCCGATACAACACCGGACATAGGGTGGCCAACATAGGACGTGGAAAGAAATACATATTATACGATACTTTCCAGACATTTGTCAAAATTTCATAAATAACATGGGCGATTATACTGAAGGTGTTTATCTAATATTTCTAATATTCCCTTCATCAATCAATCCATGTCAGAGAAAACTAATTCTCAGTACTTCTTATACAGCTGTTGTAGGATAACAGTCTGAATGTTTATTTCTTTGCCTTGAAATTCAGTTTCTTTCCCAAATTATACTTTTTACTTGCTTCACATTGTATAGATTGTACGAGGCCCGTCCAGAAAGTAAGTTCCGTTTCAATTTTTCTCCGTTGCAGCGCTGCGATTGCAGTTCCGCACATGCACTGTAGACGATGTGTATCAAGGAGAAGAACGTGCGTCATTTGGAGATCGCTGTCAGTTACGTACGCTTTGTTGTGCTTGTTTGAAATGTCGGCGTTGATTGAAAATCCCGCCGCCTGTGAAATCAGGTCGGTGATTCGGCTTCTGAATGCGAGGAAAGTGAAACCAAGTGAAATTTATCGGTAAATTTGCGATGTTTACGGACCAAATGCGATGAGTGATTGGATGGTGAGAAGATGGGTCCGACAGTTCAATGGCGGGCGTAGTGATGTGCACGATGAAGAACGAAGTGGGCGTCCACCTTTGGTTAGAGAAGAACTGGTTCACGCGATTGATGACAAGAACCAGGGAAACCGTAGGTTTACAATTAGTGCTTTCGCTATGGACTCCCTCCAATGACGAGCTGAAAGAAACTGATTCCAACTGGTTGAAGACACAGGTGGCAGATTTCTATGAAAGAGGTATAGCCGGCCGCGGTGGCCGAGGAGACTGAGGCGCTCCAATCACGGTCTGCACGGCCACTACGGTCGGGGGTTCGAATCCCCCCTCGGGCATGGATATTTGTGCCGTCCTTAGTATAAGGTAGTTGATAAGTAGTTTGTAAGTTTAGGGACTGATGACCCCGTAGTTAAGTCCCATAAGCTTGACAAACATTTGAACATTTGAAGGAGGTATACAAAACCTGTTGCCACGCTATGACAAATGCATGCAAAATTTCGGCAGTTATGTAGAATTTTGTGCAATAAAAATTTCTTCTGTATCTGTGTACAATTTTATTTTATTACCAAACGGAACTTACTTTCTGGACGCGCCTCGTATACAGCCCTGTTGGTCTCTTCCTACTCTCTTGTTGCCTCCTGAATAAGTTACCTAGCGAGTGGACTCGCATGCACATCCAAACACGTCTGCCGTCACCCAGATTTAGCTATTCCGTGATTTCCCTAAATGACTCCATGTAAATATCGTGGTACTTTCTTTGAAAGAGAACGGCCGATTTCCTTCCCCATCTCCAACAAAAAATCTATTCAAGCTTTGATTTTTCTGTACATGCGTTATTCCAGTTTCTTAAATTTTTCGTGTTCTCACTTGTAGACTTCAGAGTCGCGTTAAGAATCGTTAATGTATTCTTCCGCCATGTGAATCATATCTTCGAACAGAAACCGGCCCTGGCCGAGGGGACTGAGGCGCTCCAGTCACGGTCTGCACGGCCACTGCGGTCGGGGGTTCGAATCCTCCCTCGGGCATGGATATTTGTGCTGTCCTTAGAATTAGTTAGTTCATAAGTAGTTTGTAAGTTTAGGGACTGATAACCCCGTAGTTAAGTCCCTTAAATTATACAAACATTTGAACATTTTAGAAACCGGCCCCATTCGTTACGACTCCAATGCTGTTGTTCCTCCGCCCAGTTTCTACACAACGGTGTCATGGTTTTACACACCATATGCCCATGTGTGTGAAGGCCACATTTCCGACAGTGATTTCGGACTGTGAGTGTTGATATCAAAAAAATCAAATGTCTATATAGCTTATGGGACTTAACTACGGGGTCATCAGCCCCTAAACTTACAAACTACTTATGAACTAGCTAACACTAAGGACGGCACAAATATCCATGCCCGAGGGGGGATTCGAACCCCCGACCGTAGTGGCCGTGCAGACCGCGACTGACGCGCTTCAGTCCCCTCGCCCACCGCGGCCGGCTGTGTTGATATCGCGCGTCCTGATGCTGCCTAGAAAGTGCGTTGCAGATGAATTGCATTCAGCTTTTTGTCTCGACGGGCTGTTAACCGGAGACAATAGTCAATCTGTTGCTGATGTTACCCGTGGACTACCTTGGCCTTGCCGTCATTTAACAGTCAGTGTTGTATGATATCGCGTCCAGGTCCTGGAAATTTGTATCACTCCAATAGCTACAGCCACCTCCCTGTGTGTCCCGCTTCCAAACTTCCTATGGCTCTACATGCCACACAAATGTTTGTAAATCTATCGGACCAAACTGCGTGGTCATCAGTCCGTACCTTACAAACTACTTAAACCTAGGTAAACTAACCTAAGGACAACACACACAGCCATGCCCCAGGGAGGACTCGAACCTCCACGGCGAGCAACCGCGTACTTCGCAGCGAGACGCTTTAGACCGCTCGGCTACTCCACCGCGGCTATATGCCATACCTTCGGGTAAGTCAAGTTTTTGCTACATTGCACTACCTGCTCACTACACTAACTGAACCCAACTATTTGCGTAACTTGTTTGATAAAGTAAACACATCCCCCTTACGAGCAATTTTTTATTATTACATCTCGGTTGCCCTAATGTTGTTGTCTCCACTCCGTAGGACAGGCAGAAAGGCGTAAGACCATTTTAGTTCATTCTGTCAGTGACAATGGTTCAGAAGCAAGATATCTCAGTTGATCCCGTAATTGTTTTCACCAGTGTATGTGTAAGCATTACAATGTTCTTTGTTGATTTGTTGTTTCGGTGAACTCCGATGAGTATTTCACATTCGAAGGCTTCGGTTTTTTTTTTTTTTTTCTAATCAACCCAATCTTCCATTTTGTTGTTACTGCTTCTGTATTGAATACATATAATCCTTTAATCTACTTTTGTATTAATGGTGCAGCTTCTTGTGAAATTTAGAATAAACTATAAATGTGAATGTCTGTTCGGTGTACGTTTATCACGTTTGAACCAAAAGACATGAAGAGCTAAAATTTTCTATAGTTACTAATATCTACCCGGGGAAGGCTTTAGGCACGGTTTTATAGCGATCGGATAGCTATTTATCTATATATATTAATGTGAATGTCTGTTCGGTGTGCGCTTATCACGCCCTAACGACAAGACGCAGAGACATAAATATTTGTACAGTTACTATTTTATACCTGAGGAAGGTTTTAGGCACGGTTTTATAGCGATCCGATAGATATTTAGTAATTTGAAGAACATAACGTGAAATGCGGAACAATAATTACTCTTTGAAAATTATATTTACTCTTTGAAAATAGTTTTATTGGTTGCATTGTTGGTTGAGGGTTGATAATGATGAAAGGATGGAGTATAATGGGATGGAAAGTTATAGGTGTATATAAAATTCTGCGTGTGTGTGTGTGCGTTAATATTTCGCTCTGCAGCGAATGCAAACGAATGGTCTGTGAGTAATTGTTGTCCGAAGTCTCCCGTTGTACACCAAAGCAGTTCCATGCCGATAGGTATAAGGGGATAGAAGATATGGTGGTTGAAACTTGAAAGTCGTCTAATTATAAAAAAAATTCGGACTGAAGGCCAGCGATGACGTTTGCGACTCTATAGCAAGGTGGTTACATACAGCGAAACGTGATGCCACAGATCATATCTTTGGTCTACGCGTGCTACAATGTCTTCAGCATACGATAAGGAAATATAAGAATACATAAATAAAGCAGTAAAAACCATCAAGAGAACACGCTCTGCTAACGGTATACTACGCCTTCCCTATCGCTTCAACTGGTTCTGCACAAATCTATAGTTCCGATATTGGTGAAATTTTGCACACTCTACCTCAAAAACAAGAGGAATGTCACTGTCTCTATAAAATTTCGTTCGGTGCATGATGGAGGGTACTTAACTTACGGAATTTTACAAAATGAATATTTTTCATCCAATCTTCATGATTTTTGGCACACATGACATTTGAACCAAGAAGAATATCACTGGATACATAAATGTTTGTATGGTACATGACAGAGGGTACCTTGCAGAAAACTATGCCGAGAGAGGGAAAGGTGGAAACGAACAGTGAGATGGGAGAGAAAGAGGTGGATGCAGAGAGAGGGCGGAAGGGGATGTGGACTACGAGAATAAACACCCGGGCAACGCCGGGTTTACAGCTAGTTTAGAATAAATTCCGCATTACTGCAGGGGTGTCCGAATTCAAGTAGTGTCGCACGAAAGGGTGGAGAGGGGGGTGTGAGAGGGTGGCCGTAGGAGTCAGAATTGAAGGGGTAGGTGATGTGAGGAGGAGAGTAGAAATAGGGAGAAGTCTAAAAGTCGATGATCGTAAACGAAACCGCTTCGCGACAATACATCAAAAGCACTATTTCTTCTTCCGAGCTTTTTGTTCGACCAAAGTTGCTGTCCTAAAATTTACCACGACAAATTTCAAGTTTTTTTTTCCTCGACCTGTTTGCAAAAAGTGTATGTACTAAAGTCGAGGCGGCTTTTATCTGTCGGTGGGCAGCAAGTGGAACATTCTCGCGGAGGTGACTGCCCCGGCCCTCGTGTGCTGGCGGGCAGCCATTTTCCGTTGTCTCGCGGGCCTTGACGATAGCGGCTTTTAATTTGCTCCGCAGAGTCAAAGTTCGAGAGTGCAGTGTCGGCGTTGATGCAATACCACCTCCGGGAAAGGAGCCGCAGTTCCACTTACAACCAGCCTTGTTTTGGCAAGCGATACAATATTGTTAAACGTGACATCACCGAAGCCGTTTATCGGTTTTTGTCTCGTATCTGACCCTGTACAATAATGGAAACGGAAATGCCGCATAAATTACTTGTAATGCAGGGTGATACTGAATTGCTTTACACAGGGTGTTTCAACTGATTCATCATATTCAATAAAACTATATCTTCTACATGAAAGAAAACAGGACCTTCAGGTTAATTTCAAGTTACTTATAGCTATCCGAAGTTGTTATTTTCAAAAGAATCACACTATTTTTAGTGATATTACTTCTACTTGGCTGAGAACATAACCTTGAAGCATAATTCTATATCCATGTTTAGTACGAAAGCAACCAAAGAAAGGAATAAGGCCAACGGCCGCGGTGGCCGAGGGGACTGAGGCGCTCCAGTCACGGTCTGCACGGCCACTACGGTCGGGGGTTCGAATCCCCCCTCGAGCATGGATATTTGTGCCGTCCTTAGTGTTAGATAGGTCATAAGCAGTTTGTAAGTTTAGGGACTGATGACCCCGTAGCTAAGTCCCATAAGCTATACAAACATTTGAAAATTTTGAATTAAGGCCAAACAGACAATTGCAGCATTCAAGCAGAAATCATGATAAATCTTAAATTACACACTTTGGGTCAAGCCACAGGGAAGGAAGATAGAAATAACAAGTGTTTTGAACAGGTCAGGAAAACTGCTAGTGAATTCTGTAGATGCCCCGGGCAGATAAGGGAAATATTATGCAGAGTCGCACAATGTAGGTGCAACGTTCAGTGATGACAGATGTTGAGGTACAATTGCAATTCAAGCAGAAATCATGATAAATCATAAATTACAAACTTTGGGTCAAGCCACAGGGAAGGAAGAAGGAATTGACAAGTGTTTTGAACAGGTCAGGAAAACTGCTAGTGAATTCTGTAGATGCCTCGGGCAGATAAAGGAAATATTATGCAGAGTTGCTCAATGTAGGTGAAACGTTCAGTGATGACAGATTTTGAGGTACAATTGCATAGGAATGATGATAGAAAATGGATCACATTTGAATAAGTGGAGAAAATAGTCCATAGATTGCAGTACAATAAAGTGGCTGGGGTAGATAAAATTAAGTCGGAACTTATCAAATACAGTGGAATATCATATCTGGCTGGGGTAGATAAAATTAAGTCGGAACTTATCAAATACAGTGGAATATCAGATCTCGAATGGTTACATAGGATAATTGAAATGGCATAGTAATCGGAGCTACATCAGAGATGTAAAAGTAATGGCACGAAGATCAATATCTCCCAAACAAAAGTATCGTGTAATTCTCTCCATAGTGAATGGATTTGGGACGCAGCTGATTAGATTATATTGATGGATGAAAATACCAGCAGTTGTATTCAAAATCTTTTTTAACTGTTTTGCGACCGGTTGCGTTGCTTCACTACACCATCCTCAGGCCTAACAAGACAAAAATTAGAACTAATATTCAAAATTACAATTAATATTTCCTTATTGTCAATGACCTTTCTTCACGATCACTCATATTTGTGATACATTTATATATGCAAAAAAATGGAAGCCCCACATTATGATATAATTGCAGGATTCAAGCAGAAATAATGAAAAATCATAAATTACAAACTTTGGGTCAAGCCACAGGGAAGGAAGAATTGTTTTTTGAAAATAGTTTGTTACATAGCGACCTTATAAAATATTTACTGTTAGACAATTATTTATCTTATTGTGACTTGTTTTTGCTCACTTTTTAATACATAACTTCATAATACATTTGTTGATTAACATTATTACTATTGTAATTTTTGTTCGGCTAGAATCCTGAAGATGGTGTAATGAAGCACCGAAACCGGTCGCACAAAATTTATTAAAGATATTGAATACAGCTGCTGGTATTTTCATCCATCAATATAAAAGTAATGTCTGTGGGAGAGAGAGTTAAACAAACTGAGTGCCAAATAGGAGGAACAAAGAACAAGTGGACAGATTGAAGTACATAGGATGTATTTTCTCACAGGATGCAAACATACTGAATGATCTGTAATCAGAGCTAATACAGTGAGTGCTCAGGTACGATCTACCCTCTTCTTCAAGAAGAAAGTCAGTACCAAGACCATGTTGACAGTGCACTGCTCTATCTTTCAACGTACTTCGTCGTATGGGAGTGAAAGCTGTGTGAATACAGGACACGTTATTAATAAAGTTAAGGTTACAGATATGAAAGTACCAAGGATGATCGTAGGCACTAACAGATGGGAATAATGGCAGGAGGGTATTCACAATAAGGAAACCAAAGAAAAACTGAAGATGAACACCATAGATGAAGCAGTTAGAGCGAACAGGCTGAGATGGCGGGGTCATGTTACACGCATGGGAGAAGCAAGGTTACCTAGGAGACTTATGGGTTCAGCAGTATACAGTAAGAGAAGTCGTGGTAGACCAAGAGAAAGTAGTTTGTTTCAGTCAAGAATGACTTTGGAGTAACAACATAACATCAGACGAGGCATCAAAGTTAGCTTTGAATATGGGATCAAGGATGAAATTTATTTGTGGGGGACTATGATCCAGACTGAAGGCTGAAAGGCATATTCAGTCTCCGTGATAATGATCATGACGATGATGATGATAATACTGATGAAGATGAACCTGCTGGATTTACCTTTCACAAATGATGAATGTGTCTTAGTTGCTCTTCCGACAAATGTCAAGACAACACATTCAGCTCCATAGTTTCGTGAGTGTATCTGCAGTTAGTGAATTCACTGCTGTTTGCTATGTGGTGCCGGCTGCGGTGGCCGAGGGGACTGAGGCGCTTCAGTCACGGTCTACACGGCCACTACGGTCGGGGGTTCGAATCCCCCCTCGGGCATGGATATTTGTGCCGTCCTTAGTTGTAGGTAGTTCATAAGTAGTTTGTAAGTTTAGGGACTGATGACCCCGTAGTTAAGTCCCTTAAGTTTAACAAACATTTGAACATTTTTATTTTGCTATGTGGTACCACAGTTCCGCTCTACTGTCGGGAAACATTAGTATATCAAGACAGACGACGTTGATTTTGATTCGATGACGGCAAATGCCATCTCGAGCATAGTAGATATACTGATAAAGGGTTTTAAGTCGTCTGCCAACAGATACCGTGGTTACATAGCTGTCAGAACGCCATCTGGCTCAGTGTGGTATCAATGTGTGAATCCCACATTCGCCATGCCACAGAGACACACTGGCTTTATACAAACAAATGAGCCAGCTTAAAATAGAACAAACTGTGGCTTTCCGAATGCTGAAAGACCACCGTTAATTGTAAAATTAATTCTAGCAGAAAGGAGCCAGTTAAGAGCTTACTTTAAACATATAAGTCTGGCCGTAAGAACAGCTAAAGGATTCACGTGAATACTGACTACTTCCTGCAACAGAATCTCGTTCCCTGGCCCAGAATATAGAACTGACTTAAACCTGACTTTTTCAGCAGGAAGACAAAGAGACGGTGGCCAGCATACGTCGTAGATGACGAGAATTACACACAATCATTAATATACAAGCCACCGCGAACTAAACAATTTCATGAAGATGGCCGAGATAACATTTATGGCGCAACAGAATTAAAATATGATAATTTGCATCTGAATTTATTCTCAGCACTGATGAAGAACAACATTAAATAAAAAAGGGAAGGTATTCGTTAACTAACATAATTAAGATAAAGTTTCACTGATAATAAATTATTTATTCACAGCAAATGGTGAAACCAATTTTGTTAAAAAATAAAAATGCATCCCATTTAAAATCTTAATTCAAAGTAATCTGAACTGAACATCGTCAGGGAAAGGATTTACGATCGACAAGCATTCATCCACTCACACGCGCGAAGCAAACCGAAACTCACCCAACTGAGCGTGCTGATACGAAGCAGAAGAAGGCGCCGCTATCGTAGGCGAAATTCAGCGATTCAGGATGTACCACACAACACAAAGAAAATAAACTTCGTAGGTCGCTCTGGTCTGTCTTTCTTTACTTGAGATGGTACGCCACAATAGCAAGATTAATTTCCATTCAAATCAAACCGTGAGCATGCAGAGTTATTGAGACGCACGGCACGTGTCTGCTACATTACATATTTGCACCCCACTGAAGGCGAAGTACTTAAAGCTCGAATTCATTTCAACAAAAAACCAGCGGTATCACAGACTACGAAGCAAGAATACACAATATTAAGGCACTAGTGTGTGAGCAGTGGCGAGAACTCAAGTGATTGGCTATAAACCCTTGAAGTTGGAGTTCGGAGCCACGTGGTTCCGTAAACCAGTAAAAATACAAAAATTCAATTTCCGAAAAATAAAGAAAAATAGCTGCGACATGCAACTCTTAAGGAAGCTAAAGAAATACAGTTAGACGCGATTGGAAAGGTTTTACACGGATGGACGAAGTCCTGTCTTCGAAAATAAAAAAACTGGAATAAATTCAAAGTCGGAGTAAATCAACTAAGAAATACGGCATGCAGCCCATAGAAATACGTAGTATTTCCTAAGCAAGCTAATAAAGGGGGTTGTACAAGGCTAGAAGAGAATTTACTGGAGGAGTCAGAAAGCAAAGAACACGTTTGGAAACGAAGCAGCAATTTCAAATAGGCGATAGGCGGAGAGGAGATCGCGATGTACGAAAGGAAATCGGATGGATACATGCAGAATTTCTTGCCTGAAGGGCATAGAAACTGACACAGGGGTAGCTGAAGGCTTTGTTCTAAGAACACACCACGTGGAGTACATATCACTCGCGGAAGGAGAAAACGGAAAAGAATATTTCACATGCACTACACAGAATAAAAATATTCCTGCACATTGGTTGCATCCCTAGAAAGAAATTAAACAGAGTTCATACACCGCCAGCAAGTCTACACAGGTTACCGATTCCCCAACCCTTATCAAACCGAATTAGTTGCATATTCACCGAGTTAACTATGCAGAATCATCTAAATGAAATTGAATACATTTCCGTACATGATAGAAGAAA
The DNA here is from genome assembly GCA_026315105.1 of Locusta migratoria. Classification (NCBI taxonomy): domain Eukaryota; kingdom Metazoa; phylum Arthropoda; class Insecta; order Orthoptera; family Acrididae; genus Locusta; species Locusta migratoria. Next base: position 467,611,314 of record CM048745.1, on the reverse strand, counting down.
CTTATCCCGAAAAATGAACCTAAGACCTGAAGCGCAGCCACAGTATGTCTAAGTCGGCCCTCCAGTCTTCACCACCAACGGAAATCCGCCGGAAATCGGTAAAACCCTGGAAAAACAAGGTGGTGGAGGAGATCTTAAACTCGCGCGTCCTATCGAGGCTCACTAGTGGGCATTGCCAACCCAACTTGTAACCAAAGGGTGGAGGAAGCTCTTTGGTAGCATCAAAAGAAGAGGTTGGTAACGACTAAATATCGATACAAAGCCAGAGAACACTAGTAGCGAGCAGCCAGCAGCCGACGACGTAAATTCTCATACATACATTGCTGTTCTTATGTGGAGATGAAGAGGCTTGCTCAGGATAGGGTATTGTGGAGAGCTGCATCAAACCAGTCTCCGGACTGAAGACAACAACAACAACAACACTCAGACTCCCATTCTAGAAGATTCTCATACATGCACATACAGCATAAAGCAAGTACACATTCTCACAGGGTCAGTGGCGTCGTGGAGAAACCGCTGATCTTGCCATATTCAAAAATGTTCAAATGTTTGTACAACTTATGGGACTTAACTACCGGCTCATCAGTCCCTAAGCTTACAAACTACTTATGAACTAGCTAAGACTAAAGACGGCACAAATATCCATGCCCGAGGGGGGATTCGAACCCCCGACCGTAGTAGCGGTGCTGACCGTGACTGGAGCGCCTCAGTCACCTCGGCCACCGCGGCCGGCGATCTTGCCACATTCATAAACAAAATGATAAATTATTAGCATAATTAAATCCCAGCAATATTAACACGTTATTACAGAAAATAACATTTAAAAACATGAAATGAAATGCTACTCCTCATGCCTCTGAACTAAAGGGGTTCTCGTTTAGCAAAAAAAGGCTGTCTACTAATTTAAAAACCTAGGGAAGGCGGCAGACAGCCGTCTTTCAGTGGTAGGATGATTCTTTTGGAGAATTGCCGCACACGTTGGACGTGTTGCGTTAGTTGTGCAGTTGCGTTCTTTTCAATAGTCACATGAACATTCTCATACCCGTAGACAAGCTTCTAGACGTCCACGCAACACTGAGATTAGGTGTCGTATTGTAAGGGCAGCAGTGGCAGATCGTACAGCTACGACAGCACAGATAAGAGGGTTTGTGAGCCCACGAGTGTCGACACGAACTTTTTCCATCCGGTTACTAGGGTACTAGCAGTGGGATTATGGACGCGTAGCCGCGGTGGAATGGCCGAGCGCTCTAAGGCGCCTTGCTACAGAGCGCGCGGCAGCTCGCCGTAGGATTCCAGTCCTCCCTCGGGCATGTGTGTGTGTGTGTGTGTGTGTGTGTGTGTGTGTGTGTGTGTGTGTGTGTGTTGTCCCTGGGTTACTTTTAGTTTAAGTAGACTGCAAGCCGAGGAACTGATGACCATAGAAATGAAGTACCATAGATTTACAAACATTATATATGGGCGAGCATACCTCTTACCCGTCTTCCGCTCACGTTACAGATCGACGTGCACGGCCCGACTGGCACCGTCCGAGAATCACTGCCTGGTAGATCGAATTCGTCCACACTGGCGTACAGTCTGAGGTGTGATAAGCTATAGCTTTAGTTCACCTTTAGTATTTGTCGAGGGAACGCTGACCACCGCCCGTCATATGCAGAATGTTTGTCGATATTCTAGGCAATTTCTCTGTCGTCTGAAGGCCAATGTGCCAAACATATTTCAATCATTGTTGATAAATTTCTTCAAATTAAGACGTTCCTGTTGGAATACTTTCTGAACATTCGTTCGGGTTTTCTGGCACTGCGACATATTCTATTACGCATTAAATGCATTTAAACCTTTATCTGCCACTTATGGTGACACTACAAAGAAGACTGTACATACTTTTTCGACGTAGCTCCACTGACGCACGGGCATCAATTACATGTCTGTTATGAAACAACAGTAGCATAGAAACAAGTGTGTCGACTGTTATTAATTAAAAACTGTATTCGCGGTGCCCTGTCATGCAAGATTCCATTCCAGTTAACCGTTCATTCCTTATTTTCTGCTTCTGTCATTTGATGCATGTCGAAATCACCTTTTTTCACACTGGAAAATTCAAAGTATTTTACACATTTTAACGTTGCAAGAAAAAACTTTATAGACCTCCATTTGGAATCGTCATGTCTGGAATCTAGCACGTAAATCTACCTTCTCGTCGTAGGAATACCAGGTTTCAAAAACATATTTATCATAATGGTATCTTTCAACAAAAATTAAAAGCAACACTTGTCGTCTCCAGGTACTTAAAAAAAACTTCCCACACAACGGACAAATGTGCTGCAGAAGGCGTCATTATGCATCACGAATAAAATTATGTTAAAGCAAAATGGTGCATTTGCACTGTTAGCCATAACCAATTGGTTAACAATGGAAACTGTATGTGTGAGTGGTCCGTAATAGTTGTCTGATGGGTCTGTCGTTCGGTTTCGTCGCATAAGGATTTGTCCGAAACCACGTCGACTGTTGCGTTATTTTTCATTGCTGCCAACGCCAGCGGCCTAGCAGTAGAAGTACCAAAATTGCGTAATGAAGCTAAACGTTGCTGTTTCTACTGTAGCGTCAATTACGTCAGCATTTCCCCCTCAAAATTATCCGCTCACTGCAAAGACCAATCTTGTCATTTAGATTTTCGTTAATCATTTTCAGCTACTTCTTTTGAAGAATGCCGATGTGTAGAAGTAACATACGCATTTATTCAAATCAGAAATCTTGTTATTCCATTCATGCCGTTCCTCTCCCACCCCTCCTTCACTCGCTCCTATCAGAGCAATCGGACTTCTTGTTTTCTGCCACCTACACTACTTGCTGCATAGACTAGACGTGATGATAGCTCAAAAAGTAGTAGAATTCCTTTACAATGTGAAAGTAAAATTCCATTCTACTGCAATTTCAAAAGAATAATTTTAAATATTTACCGAAAATTGCGAAAAAATATCATGTAAAATAAAAATATTGTCATTCTATATTGAAATTTTTATATAGATACGTCGGGGTAAAAAATATTTTCTGAAAATTTACAGATATCTTATCAACTAGTTTAGAAATTTCTTCCCACAGTTTACTTCACACGCAAGCACAAAGGGTACAGTGACTGTCGGTGTAACGTTGAAGGGATGGTCGGAGGAGGGGAGGTTCGAAGACTGATGACCTTGTATATTTAGTCTCCTTAACCCCACAATCGGCAGCCTTTTATAGTTGACATAAACGTCACGCACTTTATAGCAATAAATTTAAGCTCACAGCAGCTGTTCAAAATTATGCCCACTGATGTAACACATGCAGACAATATTCTCAATTGACATAACTGCTTTCACGATTTAGACCCATCTGGCCCATAGCTGGCATACATTTGGTTTAACTGCTGCTCCACTAGTACTCTCCACACTCTGATTATCAAGGCTCAGTTTTCGAGCGTTTATTCCTCAATCTCCTTTATCCATGCGATTAAACAGCATGCCCCTAAATTCTACTGTTTGTCGATATTCGCGGCACTTTCTCTGTCACTTAAACGGCGATGGTCACCTTTAAAAATATTACTTACTGAAATAAATATGAAGCACATTCCAAAAATTAAAAAAAATTAAACATAGAACGTATAAGGCGGCGGGTGAGCCCCTTCATTTAGGAACATTTTTAGAACAACTACTACTTCAGAATTATTTTAAAACCAAAATAAAATTGGTTGTTGGGTGAAACCCACTTTGTCTCAATCGATTTACCCAAGCAAATGAATTCAGGGCGAAATCCAATGTAACCAACAGTGTGTGAAGCCCAATGTTAAATTTGATAATCACTGGGTGAAGCCCGTACTTTAATCTTTAAAAAGATTCATAAAAAACAACTTCAAAAACGCTTTTTGTAAAAGAAAAAAAAAGGTCAACTGATCATCGTCGGGTGAAGACCACTTAAAATCTTAATAGACTGAACAAATGAAATTGAACTCAGGTTAAACCCAATTTAAAAATTTAACAATGAGTGGGTAAAACCCGTGCCTGGTAATCACAAGAGCCAAAACACCAAGTTGGCATGAAACCGTACAATTATGACAAGAAAAGGTGCAATCGATTAATTAAAAATTTAAACAGTATAAACAAAGACGGTGTCCTGGATACTTCTGACTTAATTTGGAAAGAACACGTAGATAGTGTCGTGGGAAAGGCGAACCAGAGACTGCGTTTTATTGGCAGAACCCTTAAAACATGCAACAGAACTACTAAAGAAACTGCGTACACTACGCTTGTCCGTCCTTTTATGGAATATTGCTGCCCAGTGTGGGATCCTTATCAGGTGGGTTTGACGGAGGACATCGAAAGAGTCCAAAGAAGGGCAGCTCGTTTCGTATTGTCACGATACAGGGGAGACAGCGTTACGGAAATGATACAGGGTCTGGGATGGGAATCATTACAACAACGGCGCTTATCGCTGCGGCGTGGGCTACTTGCGAAACTCCAATCGCCAACATTCTCCTCCGAATGCGAAAATATATTGTTGACTCCCACGTACATAGGTAGAAGTGATCGTCAGAATAAAATACGAAAAATCAGAGGTCGAACAGAGAGATTCAGGTGTTCTTTCTTCCCGCGCGCTATTCGAGAATGGAATGGGAGATAAGTAGTATAATTGTGGTTCGATTAACCCTCTGCCAGGCACTTAAATGTGATTTGCAGAGTATCCCATGTAGATGTAGATACACATGGCAGATAGTGATTTAAGTCTAAAACAGGCTGGTGACGCCAGCCGTTGAACACCACAGTAAAACAGCTCGTTAAAGTAGTAGCCAGTGGGTGGAAACAGAATATTAAGCAAACTAACATAAACCCAAAATTTTGACACAGGTAGACAGGCAATTACCCAAATATCATTGAAACTCCTAAATAACTCTATTAGCCCAATAAACGGCCTAAAGCCAAGTTCAGAAATCGATCGTTTTCAACTTGTGCAAATACACCGGTTAGAACCACGAAACAACAATAAAATATCAGAAACTTACAAAGTATCTACATCTACATAGGATACGCTGAAAATCACATGTAAGTGCCTGGCAGAGGTTTCATCGAACCACAATTATACTATTTATCTCCCATTCCATTCTCGAGTAGCGCGCGGGAAGAAAGAACACATGAATCTCTCTGATCGACCTCTGATTTCTCGTATTTTATTCTGATGATCATTTCTACCTATGTAAGTGGGAGTCAACAATATATTTTCGCATTCGGAGGAGAATGTTGGCGATTGTAGTTTCGTAAGTAGCCAACGCCGTAGCGATAAGCGCCGTTGTTGTAATGATTCCCATCCCAGATCCTGCATCATTTACGTAACGCTGCCTCCCCTGTATCGTGGCAATACGAAACGAGCTGTCCTTCTTTGGACTCTTTCGATGTCCTCCGTCAAACCCACTCTATAAGGATCCCACACTGGGCTGCAATACTACAAAAAATGGACGGACAAGCGTTGTGTATGCAGTATACAATACGACAGCAAATTTCATCGAAACGACGTCAGGAAGGATCTGGGAGACTGGTGGTAATCCATGTGCGAATCGCCAGAAGATGAATAGCCCACATATTGGTTCCATAGCGACGAAACTAAGGCCATCCTTGGCTGCAGGAACTGCTACTCAATGAATGTAGCACGGTGCACGTATCCTCCAGAAGCTTAGCAACCCATCGCATATTGAGAAAGATGCGAGACAAATCGCACATAAGGGCTGCCACAGGTAGACATCAGCTAAAGCGACGAAACTCGCCACCGGCGTCAGACACCAACACCCTGTCGAAGCAGGAGCAGGCTGCTCGCTCCCCTGCAATAGCACCTGTCATCGCTGCCTTCCAACGTACAGAGTGACTCCATTCGCTGAACTGGTAAATGACTTCCTGCCAACTCTCTGTCCGTTGCAAGAGGCCTTGCTTATTAGAGTGCGTGCGCACAAGTAGTTCGTGCCATCAGGCATGCCCACAGACAGAGACAATTGCGCTCTCAGTGATAGCAAGCGAAAACATAATCAACAGAACGGCTAGGGACTTACTTGCGACAAAACAATGACAGAATGCGCTGTAAAATAGGTTGTAGGAAGAAAGAAGGCAATTTGTGAAAGAAAGGCAATCTAAAATGGAGGAATTAGAATAGAAGACCACGTAAACAAACTAAAACGACAGAAATTAGAAACAAAGATGTCGCGAGCGCTAGGAGAAAGGCCAGACCAGAAGAAAATACGAAACGAGACGCAAGAGTCGCCGTGGCTCATCTGTGGTTAGTGTCTTCAACTAGAAGCCAAACCAAAGAGAAAACACGTCCAAACGTAGAGGAATTAAGCGGCCACCCATCATTAAATGTGTCTGACGTCATATGCCGGAAATACTGGTAAAACCGGTCACAAAGTGAACTGTAGCAGAACTTTAATGCTGGGAAGAGTACAAGTGTATCTCAACACAGAGCACCGAACACTGCTTACGATGGGTCTCCGCAGCTGAACCAAAGTGCTATGATCATCAGTAGACTTCAGACTTTTCGGTTCTAAAAATTTTTAATTATATTCTATCACTTGTAAGAATACGTTATAAAAATAATAAAATAGGTGATACAAATTTTACATTCTGTCTCTAAATATAAAAATATTGACGTAAAAACAAATTATTTTATTGTCCAAGTCCATAATTACAGTCACAATAAATTATATATATATATATATATATATATATATATATATATATATATATATATATATATATATATATGACAGGAAAAATCAACTTGATCTCAGGTTGGTATGAAAAAAAAAACTAAAGACAGTATATTAGTTTTTTTTTTTTTTTTTTTTTCATACCAACCTGGGATCAAGTTGATTTTTTCCTGTCACCTCTTCCATCAGTCGCAGTTAAAGGTAGGCTGGTTTCCCTGAGCACTCTAGGACTTTAATAATAGAGACCAAATTTACGTAATGTATGCCAAGTCGTTGGAAATTGGTGGGTCCTCTATAAGATCTTTAATTGAAGTCGTGCTTGTGCCTCTTCACGCAGTTTAAGAACAATGTTCTTAATATTCACAAAATATGACACCAACTGCGAATGGGCAAAGCTGAAAATGTGTACTCAGCCGGGATTCGAACCCGGGTCTCCTGCTTTCTAGGCAGTTGCCACTGGGGACACAGTGATCACATCGCACCTGCAAGGAGTACCTAAGCATTTGTATCTGGCGAGAGGCGTGCTTAGGTAGTCCTTGCAGGTGCGGTGATCACTGTGTCCCCAGTGGTGTAGTGGTCAGCGCAACTACCAAGAAAGCAGATGACCCGGGTTCGAATTCCGGCTGGGTACACATTTTCAGCTTTGCCCATTCGCAGTTGATGTCATATATTCTGTGAATATGAAAGAAAAACAACTGCAAGATCAGAATCTGGACAGACGCCACATGTATATTTCTTAATGTCTTCCAAATGCTCGCTGTAATATTCCACGACCTCTAGCCACATTCCTCAGCGAGTAAGTATGGGTTCTGATGGAAGTGTTACGTTGGGAAGTTCCTCTCGAAATAACTCGATTCTTGTAGGTGTTTTAATAAAAATCTTAGCTTATTTACATGTGGAAATTAGCAAACGATTCATGGCGTGAGAAAATATGTGATATGCAGTGAGGCTGGATAAAATAATTGCAACAATTTAACAGCAGCAATGATGTATGTGGCTGCATTTTCATACTGTTAGGGAATAATTTGAGGGCTTTATTAACAAAGTGAGCAATTGTTTCCTGGTTACTCATTTTTAGCTCCTTGCTGCAGATCAGATGAGGTACAGAGCGTGTGTCAGGATCCAACTTTCCAACAATCAAATTAGTCGTCTGACTGGCGTTCACACATGCAAACAAACCAGTTATCAATCACTCTTTTCTAAGCAGCCGGGAAAACCAGAAGAGTGCTATTGTCATAAAAATTTGATTTTGACTGGATTTTTAAAAATTAGATACGTTCAGGTTCGACATGAATTTAGAAATTTTTATGTTTTTTTTAAAATGTGGCACAATCAGGTACCGTATTTTACATTCTATAAAATTACAATTTTCGATAAAATATTTGCGTAAATTTTAAATGTGAAGACCATGAGAGAATGTTGGTCATAAAAAATTATTTAAATGGATTTTTAAAATTTAGGTACAATCAATTACTAATCTCAATTAGATATTTTTAGGTGCTATAAGACTAGAGTTTTCGATGACACATTGGCGTAATTCGTATGTGTACAACTTTTATTGTCTTTATTTAAGGAGGAGCATAATAAGTTTTTACGTAAAATCCGAGGTCTAATCATCAGTCCCTAGACTTACAATCTCCTTAAACTAACCTACACTAAGTACAGCACACATACCCATACCCGAGGTAGGATTCGAACCTCCGGCGAGAAAGGCCGCCCAGTCCGCATTGTAACGCCTTAGACCATGAGGCCACTCAACGCTGCTCCGCGGCTGACACCAATGTAAGAGCCAATATTACCGCAACAACGGTACCTGATGGTAATGGAACCGTCGTTACTGGAGTTGGCTCATTTGCAGAACGTCGCATGGTCTGATGAATCCCCGATACCTTCTTCATAATGCCGACGGGAGGCTGCGAATGCGCCGTTTTCCAGGGTAACAAATAGTTCCTTGACATCTCTATTGCTGGACGGACACAAGCTGCCGAAGGAACATTCACGTGGGCATCCATGAGACCTTATGGGCTCGTGCAAGGCACCATGTCGGCCAAGAAGAATCGTACAATTAGTTGCATGACGATCATATTTCTCAAAGGAAATGGTATTTTTCAACCAGATAACTCGCCATGCCACAAGGTCAAGAATGTAGAGTACCATGGCGAATTACAGCTGATGTACTCCCCCCCCCTCTCAAACTAACTAGATTTTAACCCGATAGAACACGTATGAACGTGGGGTCAGAGCTGATTGGCCACCCCCCCCCCCCCTCCGTGGAATTTCCGGGAATTAGGTGACCCATGTTTGCAGTTAGAGTGCAATCCCGCCCCCCCCCCCCCAGGCAACTTACTAAGGCCACATTTGTTTACATATCCACACGATCGCCAATGTTGTCTGTAACAAAGGTGGGTGTACAGTATGGGATGAAAACTATCTGGACACGTGACTGAAAATGACTTAAAAGTTCGTGGCGCCCCCCATAGGTAATGCTGAATATGGTGTTGGCCTACCCTTAGCCGTCATAAAAGCTTCCACTCTCATAGACATTCTTCACGGAGTGCTGCACTGAGGAAGGGTATTGACGTAAGTCAGCGTTCTAAAACATCCCAAAGGTGTTCTAGAGGATTCGAGTTAGGACTCTATGCAGGTCAGTCCATTACAGGGATGTTATTGTCGTGTAACCACTCTGCCACAAGTTCTCGATTGTGTTGAAAGATGCAGTCACGGTCCACGAATCGCTCTTCAACAGTGCGAAACAAGAAGATGCTTAAAACATCAATGCAGCACCACACACTCTGGAAGATGACGTTCGCCGGACATTTGCCATACCCACACACTGCCATCGAATCGCCAAATCGTGCTGCATCGTGATTTGTCACTCCACACACAGCCACTCTACCATGAAATCCAAGTTTCCTCACCTCCCGCCTAAGTGACATAGTACTTGGAGTGGATCCTGATAAAGGATGGAATTCCTGTGTGATGCTCAGGGTAGATGCTTGCCTCTGACACTGTACGACCCTCTTCAGATGTCGGCGGTCTCTGTCGTCAACAGTCGAGGGTGGCCTGTACGCTTTCATGCTGTACATCTCCCTTCACGTTTCTTCTTCACTATCACGTCAAAAACAGTGGACCTAGGGAAGTTTACAGTTTGGAAATCTCGTGTACAGACTTCTGACACAAGTGACACTCCATCACCTGACTACGGTCAAAGTGCGTGAGTTCCGCGGAACGCCCCATTTTGTTCTCTCACGATGTCTAATGAACTTAAAAAGAAAAGAATACTATTGGACCAAACTGCGTTTTCATCAGTCCGTAGCTTACAAACTACTTAAACCTAGGTGAACTAATCTATGGACAAACACACACACCCATGCCCCAGGGAGGACTAGAACCTCCACGGCGAGCAACCGCGTGTGTAATGACTACTGACGTCGCTGACATGGAGTACCTGGCAGTTGGTGACTTCACAATGAACGTAATTTGAAAAACCTATGTTTTTGGGGTGTCCGGATACTTTTGATCGCCGCAGTGATGTGACCGAGCGCTCTAAGGCGCCTTGCTGCGGAGCGCGCTGTTGCTCGCCGTCGGAGGTTCGAGTCCTTCCTTGGGCATGGATGTATCCTTAGCATAAGTTACTTTAAGTAGTTTGTAAGCTTATGGGGCGATAATTGCACCAGTTGGGTCCCTTAAATCTGCAAACATTTGAATACTTTTGATCACATAGTGTATCAGCTAATAGGCAGGTGCTTATAATGTTTGTCTGATCGGTGTATTTCATATCTGGTAATACTCCGCAACAAGCCACCAAATGCTGCATGGTGGAACGTTGCTTGTACCACTTTTAGTTTCTCTGTTTCCTGTCTAATTCACAAGTGGAGCGAGGAAAAAATGGTTGTTTATATCTTTCCGTACGATCCATAATTTCTCTTCTTTGTCTCTTCGTGGTCGTCGGTGACAGTAGGATCGTTCAAGCAGTCGCTGCACCTCATCGCCTCGGCATCAACGGCGAGACGAATCGGTCTGATGATGGTATCAGAAGAGATCGAAACCGGTCACCCTATCAAATTGTATAACATTTTGCGAACGTGACTTCTTTCATTTTTTAAAACATATACCAGTTCGCTATTTTTCGAAAAGAAAACTGTTTTCCAAACTTACTAACTTTAATAGTGTTTCCTAAAAAGATCACTTTCTTCAGGATTACCGTTTGCGTTCACGGAGTATTTCCGTAAAACTGGTGTTTTGTTCGAAACCACTTGAACAAATCTAGATGCACTCATCTGAAATGCATTGATGATTTCCTCTAGTTCAACCTGTTTGCGACCTAAAACACTCCAGCAGTATTCAAAAGTGGGTTCCTCAAGTCTTCTGTAAGCGGTCGTCTTTACATATGGTCCGCGCGACCGGGCTGAATTCACGCATATACACGTCGGCCATACTTGTGCCGATACAAATCCCAGCGTAAATGTACCTTCAGGCGTGTCTCACTGTATCTGGACAAAACTTTGAGCATTTACTGCTGTGGCCGTCCATTTGCAGCCCGTGTCTAAATTACTGCAACGCCATTTAGCAGCCCCGGATGGCCATTGAGACCACGGTTCCTAGGCGATTACTGTTCCTTTTTGTATGCCAGAGATTGCGGCAGTCATTACATATCCCTGCACTGAATTCAGTAAACTTCCAGTTAAAAGGCATGCACATTCTCGTCTTACAAAGTAAACATTGGGAAGCACCTTCATTTGCGACGGACTGATATTGAAATCACTACCTCTATGTAATTTTATTTTTGTTGTTGTTGAGAAACGAGATGAGGACCACTAATAGACGCAGGGATTGTCCAGTATTTGGCGAATTAGCGAAACACAGATGATGAAGGAGACAGAGCGACGACTAACACTGTAAAGAGTGCATTCCTTGCTCGAATAAATCTACTGCTATCTATATATTACAGGTGTTAAAATAAAAATCTACGAAACGACTCTGTGGATATAATTTAAGTCATTATTCAAAAGTAATCACAAGATGCCTGAGCACAACTATCGCACTGTTTAAAGACCCTAAGGATTCCCTGTTCCCAGAATTCCTGTAGCTGCGACAAGAGCCAGTCCTCTGCTGTGTCCTTCAGTTCGTCTTCATCCCTTTGAGGTGCTTTTTAGCGGACCAAACTGATAGAAGTCACAGGGTGACACGTCCTGGCTGTAGGGCGGATATTCAAGCTGCTCCCACTTGAACTTTTCCATTGCACTTTGTATGACTCCGGGGACGTGAGGAAGTACGTTATCGTGGAGCAGAATCACTCCGCCGGCCGCGGTGGCCGCGGGGACTGCGGCGCGTCAGTCACGGTCTGCACGGCCACTAAGATCGGGGGTTCGAATCACCCCTCGGGCATGGATATTTGTGCCGTCCTTAGTTGTAGCTAGTTCATAAGTAGTTTGTAAGTTTAGGGACTGATGACCCCGTAGTTCAGTCCCATAAGCTCTACAAACATTTGAATTTGAACATTTCACAATCACTCCCTTCGTGATCAGTCCAGGCCGTTTGCTCTCGATGGACCTGCGTAGGCTACGGAGTGTCTCGCAGTGTACGTCACTGTTCAAATGTTCAAATGTTTGTTAAGCATAAGGGACTTAACTGCGGGTCATCAGTCCCTAAACTTACAAACTACTTATAAGTTACCTTATACTAAAGACGACACAAATATCCATGCACGACGGGGGGGGGGGGGGGGTTCGAACCCCCGACCGTAGCAGCCGTGCAGACTGTGACTGGCGCGCCGCAGACCGCTCGGCCACTGCGGCCGGCACACGTCACTGTTAATAGTTTTTATGTACTCTAAGAATTCGATGAGTATCGGAACTCGGACGTTAAAAACACGGTAAACATCACCTTGCCTGCTGAGGGCACAGCCTTATTTTTTTAGGGTGAGGTGACGATGCATGCTTCCATGGAATGATGTCCCGCTTTGTCTCAACTTTCAACCAGTTTGGTTGTTAAGAACATCCATCGTAGGTCTTGATTTTGGGGAAGGAATTCCTGGGAAAGTGTGTATAGAGTATATCATTGTATTGAGTCAGAGACTGACAGAAAAGTGGAAGAGACTCAAAGGTTTTTTGAGGTTTAGTGTTACAAAAAGTTGTTAAAAATTATATGATTAGGTTCGATAAGAATTTAGATTCTTCGCAGAACCGGTGAGGAATTGGATGCGGAGAACACTCATAACAGAAAATACGTTTCATAGTACCAGGGGGAACCGTAAAAGAGGAAAACTCCAAAGGGAGAAAAGATTGGAATATATGCAACAAATACTTTAGGATATTCCAAAAGCTTCTTTTCAGATGGGGCGGCAGCATACATAATATCAGAAAATATAATTTTAAATGTTTATTCCATTTAATGCTGTACTGTTTTTATATCATTTCTACATACATACTCCGCAATCGACCATAAGGTGCGTGGCGGAGGGTACACTGTGCCACTACTAGGAATATCCTTTTCTATTACACTACCAAATAAAACGAGCCCTAATTTCTCTTGTATTTGTGATCTTTACGCGAAATGTAAGCAGACGGTAGGAATATCGTTCTACACTCAGCTTCAAATTTCGGTCCTCTACATTTCCTCAGCAGAATTTCTCGAAAGGAACATCGTCTTTCCTCCAGCGATCCCCATCTGAGTTCCCGGAGCATTTCCGTGACGCTCGATCATTGGTCGAATCTACCAGTAACGAACCTAGCTGCTCGCCACTGAACGTCTTCCATGTCTTCATTTAAACTGCGGGTGCCAAACACTTGAACATTACTCAAGACGTGGTCTTAAAATCCTTTTGTACGTGGTCCCCTTCACAGATGAAGTACATCTTCCTACAATTCTCCCAATAAACCGATGTTGGCTGTCCGCCTTACTCACAACTGTCCTTACACGTTCGTTCCATTTCATATCGCTATGCATTGTTACGTCTAGATATTTGAACGACGCGACTGCATCAAGAAGCTGACTGCTAATGCTGTGTTCGAACATTATGGGATTGGTTTCCTACTCATGTGCATCACCTTACATTTTTCTACATTTAGACTTAACTGCGGGGTCATCAGTCCCTAAAGTTACAAACTACTTATATTCTACCTTATACTAAAGACGGAACAAACATCCATGCCCGAGAAGAGATTCGAACCCCCGACGAGGAACGGCCTCGCACATCGGAGCATAGCGTCTCAATGCGCTCGGACACTCCGCCACGGCACATCAACTAGAAATTTTGTCTATGTCATCCTGTATGCTATTAGAGTCAATTAAAGACGACACACCGATACACGCCAGAATCATCAGCAAACACCTAACAAATAAAAATAGTGCAGCCATAAATGAAATAAACATCTAAAATGTCAAATACTTTAGGATCTTGCATATACGTGATCTTCTGAAACGTAGAGATTGCAATAGAAAAAATTTGGAGTTCCGACTCAAACTAGTCAGGAGACTTTTGAACCAAGAACAAAAACGTTGGTGACTATCCCGAAGGAGTATTTGAGTTGAGCTAGTCGATGCCAGAGAGACAGGTATTCCAGTATTTGTCCCAAAGAAGATGTATTCCGACAACTGCACAGATAAATGTGTCACGAACCGACAATTTTCGCAATACAGAGAAACGTATTAGGAAATACTAATCGGGTTTGTTTGATAGCAAAATCTCGCCAGAAAAGAATTATTTTGTCCGCGCAAATAGATGTTAAAGGTCGTCAAAAAAAATTACCGATTCTGTTTGAAGGAGGAAATATGCTTGGAAAAAAAATAACGTTATATCTTTATGAAGAAATGAAGTATCGAAACCGTAGTGGACCGTGTCTAACTTAGACGAGACCTCGATTCATACTTACTACATTTTGGCTGAAAGCTGAAAAAGTTGATTCTATAAAATTATTGTCGAGATAAATGGGACATTCCATGCAACCTTGACAAACATACAGCGCGCGAAATTTCTATTTGTGAAGCTTACCGAAGCGTGCGCAGTTGCTATCGCTGCCTCTATTTTTAACATGCGTAAACACGAGGCTCGGACAGCAGATGGCCTTAACAGTTATTACTTTCATGATTATAGACAAATTAATTTGGCTTTACAAACAACAACTTGTAATTACTTACAGCGACCTTTTTTCCCTAGATAGATACCGCAAGCTGGGATTTATTATGTTTTATACCACGAAATAAGATCATCAGCATCGCCTGTTGGAGTGGGTTTATTCTTTTCTACATAAGGAAAGACGTTTACTCACCCTATTTAACATATGCAAAACGTATGAGACCAATATTTCTTCAAATGTTCTATTCTAGCCCTTGTAGAGGGCTTTATAATAAACGTAACCACAATGGACACCCGCTTATCCACGATTTCAAAAAACACGTCCTTGCCCGTGAACTTAAAAGGTATGTAATGTGTGGAATGAATAGCAAGGAAGAAAAATGACAGCGGAAGACAGATTATATAGTGAATAAAATCGTTTAGATAGATTAAGAAATATATTTATTTCGGTTACTACTATTTACAAGAACTTGCAAAAAAAGATTCAGTGCCGCGGTGGAGTAGCCGAGCGGTCTAAAGCATCTCGCTGCGGAGCGCGCGGTTGCTCGCTGTGGAGGTTCGAGTACTCCCTGGGGCCTGGGTGTGTGTGTTTGTACTTAGGTTAGTTACCTTGATTTAAGTAGTTTGTAAGCTGATGACCACGCAGTTTGGTTTTTTGGAATTACAAACATTTCAACATTTTTTTATATCATGACAAGTCTCATTAACAATGGCGTTGATTGCATCGCAATACGCCAATTACATCCCTAGGTGTTGAGAAGCGAAGTTAACACTAGGAATACGTGAAACGCACGGCTAGTGTACGTCCTGAGACTCAGGAGAGAACCTCATATGATTAGCAATCCGTGCAACATTTTCTCCCCCTCTCCTTCCAGCAGCTCCCGGCCTGTCTGTATATGGCGATCTTAAGACTATCGTGACATCCTTATGAGGTCTTCACAGCATAGTCTTCTCAATTTGTGTCTACGACTGAGTTTCAAAAAGTGATTGTCACCTTCACTGTAACTTTGATTGCTATTGTGAACAACAAAAGACGTTGCGCAACAAACGAAGCAAACTGAATCATAAGTTTCCTACTTATAGCGCCGGTGTGAACACCAGAATACCGCATACGAATGTCCTGCATTCGACGACGTGGCTGCGAACCTGAGAAGGGCTCTGCCCAACAACAACACTTTCGAGCTCATCAGGAACCCGGACACGTTCCGTACACTTGACACAATTGCTAATAAGATCTCAAGCAAAGTACTCCAGGACTTCATCAGGAACAATCAAAAGACTATGACTAAAATACTCGACTAAGACAGTCACATCTGCCATGCCACCGGGTGGGGCGGGGGGGGGGTGTGGACTGGTCGTCAGAAATGACAGTATCCGCCATCCCTGGATTCGGGGGTTAGATGTGCCAAACACCCGATTGTGACCTTAGACGTAAGTTAGATTTAGATTTCTTCCTTGTAGGTTAAACACAAATTGGGGATAACTTTTTTTTGGGGGGGGGGCCTGTGGTGACCTAAAAGAATTGCCTGCCCATTGCCAGGGGAGCGCTCATTTGGTTTCGCTCGGTGAGCAGGCCACCAACTAGTAGGGTTATCATGCTGGCACACCTGTAACACCACAAAATGTTCAAATGTTTGTAAATCTATCGGACCAAACTGCGTGGTCATCAGTCCGTAGCTTACAAACTACTTAAACCTAGGGAAACTAACCTAAGTACAAACACACACACCCATGCCCCAGGGAGGACTCGAACCTCCACGGCGAGCAACCGCGCGCTCCGCAGCGAGACGCTTTAGACCGCTCGGCTACTCCACCGCGACCCTGTAACACCACAGCAGTAGCACATTAGGGATTAATAACAATGCAACAGATCAACTAACGCGGTGTAGGGCTGTCCAGTGGTTTGCTAACACACAGAAGTAGTTTACGTCACTAGCCTAAACAAATATTGTACAGATATTAACACCCATTTGATCATAGGTGATGGGTTATATTGTATGTTATTATCAATTAAGAAATTTAAAAAAAGACGAATAGGACTTAAGGACTTGGCTGGTGAAACGGGTATGCAGTGTGTTCCCAATTATAAAAGAAAAGATAATCTGGCCACAGTGCTTTAGCAATGGTAGAACAGGGGGATATTAGTTCAACCCGTTCGTGAGATATACTTTTGGTACATCATGATGCCCATAGTCCTGTTGAGTAGATTTTCTATACAGTGTGTTACAAAAAGGTACGCCCAAACTTTCAGGAAACATTCCTCAGACACAAAGAAAGAAAATATGTTATGTGAACATGTGACCGGAAACGCTTAATTTCCATGTTTGAGCTCATTTTAGTATTTCTCTTTAAATGTAAATTTCATTCCAACGTGATCAAATAGTAAATTTTCACAATCAACATGTGTGGGCTGAGGGGAATCCGCACGCAATTGTACAATCACGTCATCAACACAGATTCATTGGGTGGGAATTGTTGGTGATGTCTTGATTGGGCCTCATGTTCTTCCACCTACGATCACTGCAGCACGTTATCATGATTTCATACGGGATACTCTACCTGTGCTGCTAGAAGATGTGCCTTTACAAGTACGACACAACATGTGCTTTATGCACGATGGAGCTCCTGCACATTTCAGTCGACGTGTTCGTATGCTTCTCAACAACAGATTCGGTGGCCGATGGATTGGTAGAGGCGGACCAATTCCATGGCCTCCACGCTCTCCTGACCTCAACCCTCTTGACTTTCATTTATGGGGGCATTTGAAAGCTCTTGTCTACGCAACCCCGGTACCAAATGTAGAGACCCTTCGTGTTCGTATTGTGTACAGCTGTGATACAATACGGCATTCTACAGGGCTGCTTCGGGGATTCCGTGCGACGGAGGGTGGATGCATGTATCCTCGCTAACGGATGGCATTTTGAACATTTCCTGTAGCAAAGTGTTTGAAGTCACGCTGGTGCGTTCTGTTGCTGTGTGTTTCCATTCAGTGATTAATGTGATTTGAAGAGAAGTAACAAAATGAGCTCTAACATGGAAAGTGTTTCCGGACACATGTCCACATAACATATTTTCTTTCTGTATGTGTGAGGAATGTTTCCTGAAAGTTTGGCCGTACCTTTTTGTAACAACCTGTATATTTACGTATCTGGGCTGCACGGGAACTACTTATACTTTCAATGTTTCCGATTTAAGTTGCCCAAGCGTCTGTTAGAATGTTGCTACGCTAGCAGACCGTGTCTGATTTCGTTGCATGTCTGTCGTCATCAAGACGTGGTGTATTACTGCATGCGCATAGTAATGTGAAGTTGTACTAATGTATCGCTTTCATTAGACACCGGATCGCACACTACAGGCGCGGCAGTAACTTCAAATCGGAATTTTTAAACTTCTCGTGTACTTTTCTTGTTATAACTTGTATACTATTACGTCGTTTCATTGGAACGGTGCTTTGATTATTTAACAATGTTTTTGTACAACTTATTGTAAATAAAAAATACTAAGAAAATAATGTGGTTTCAGCGTTTAGACACCTACATACAGGGTGATTGAGCGGATGCCGGACACTTGCCACGCCGGACTTTTGCCACGCCGGACATTTGCCACACCTGACCCTTCGCCAGGTAGGCAGGTAGTCGGATTAGCGGCCCCTGAGGCAAGGGACGCCCTTCCCTGTACTCCTGCTGTTTGCTTCCAGACCTCTGTCTCCGATCTTACACGACACAGCCAATACGAGAGAGATATTTTTGTACGACATCTCGTCGAAATGTAGAACTTCTTTTCAATATCCCGAAATCGAAATATTTATAACTTCTGGGAAACGAAAGCAATACCGTCGGCTATGTCAGTGTATAATTAGTTCTTCCAACCACAAATATGGATCTATTCTCCCTCCGTTTGTACGGTTGCTTTCTTCCACACTTACTGATTGCGATAGAAACAGTCCATCGGCATGGAAGGAACATGAAAGAAACGATATAAAGGTAATTCGAATGTTCGCTTATTATTCAAGTTTGATCACTCCATTTTACATATATCAATTGCTACAACTGTGTAACGAAAAAGAAGGGGAAAGAAGACCGATACACTTCATAAATTTACTCTTTTGTGGCGAAATATTAGTTAATGAAGTGAATTGTTTGTAGAACGTATGGGACTTAACTACGGGGTCATCAGTCCCTAAGCTTACAAACTACTTATGAACTAGTTAAGACTAAGAACGGCACAAATATCCATGCCCGAGGGGGGATTCGAACCCCCGATCGTAGTGGCCGTGCAGACCGTGACTGGAGCGCCTCAGTCCCCTCGGCCACTGCGGCCGGCATGAAGTGAATTGGAACAATGTTCAAATCAATGGCAGATAATGCGTTTACAAAATATAGATAAGAGCGTCTATGTTTGACAGATCACTTGAAAACGACATACAGATTTGAAATAAAGAAATGAAGGAATATAGAATTCTATGCTTGTAAAGTACACTGAAGTTGTTCATTGTTTAGCTGAGTCGCAGAGGAAATACCCTAGTTTTTTTTAATGTAAATGCCATAATTCCTATGATCTGCACTACAAAAGAAACAAAAAGCATAATGTAATATGTGTACTAGCTCACAAGCGAAACTGAATTCGATAGTTCCTGTCAGTTAGTGTGAGCAGATGCTATACTCGACTACAGGAATAAATTAATAACTGCCGCGGCTGAGCGGCCAAGCGCATTGAGGCGCTAAGCTGCGATGCGCGAGGCCGTTCCCCGTCGGGGGTTCAAATCCCCCATCGGGCATGGATGTTTGTGTCGTCTTTAATATAAGATAGCTCATAAGTAGGCGGTAAGTTTAAGAACTGATGACCCCACAGTTAAGTCCCTTAAGCTTAATAAACATTTGAACATTGTAATTTACCGACCCCGGCACTATCATAATGCAGCCACTGAACAGTTCATAGAAAACTTGAGTCTCAACACAAATAGGTACACTACTCATACAATTATAGTTGGCGGTGACTTAAATCTACCATCCGTATGTTAAAAAAAAAATACGCCTTCTCACCAGATACATCTTCCGAAATTGTTCTAAATGCTTTTTTAAAAAATTATTTTGAACAATTAGTTCACTTGCCCATTAAAAGTGTAAATGGTTTCGGAAACACATTTAAACTCTTAGTGACAAATACTCCTGAGCATCACGACGGATACAGGGATAAGTGAACCCAAAGTTGTAGCGAGCTCAAATCTGTAACAAAGATTTTCACCAAAACTAAACTCTAAATACGTCTACTAAAAAAAAGGTAAAAATTCGGTTGACATGTTCCTAGGAGACAGTCTCCATTTTTTCGAAATTAACTATGTAAGTGAACACCACATGTGGCTTACATTCAAAGGAATAGTATCAACAGCATTGGAGGGATTCCTACCAAATAAATTAATGAGAGACTGAACTGGTCCCCCATGGTACATAAAACAGAACAGAAAGCTTTTGCAGAAAGTTTAGACGAATTCAAAATCCCGAAGATTGCAGATGTTTTACTGAAGCACGAAATTTAGAGCAGCCTTCAATGCGACACTCGTTTAATATTTTTACAACGTAAATCTTCGTAGAAATGTGGCCGAAAATCCAAAGAGATTCTGGTCCTATGTTATCTACAGCAGCGGAAAGACTAAGTGAATGCCTTTATTGCGCGATAGCGACGGTAATGGTACTGAACACAGGGCCACTAAAGCGGAGTTATTAAATGCAGTTTTCAGAAATTCTTTCATCAAATAAGACGAAGTAAAAACTCCACAATTCGAAATGAGAACTGCTGCAATCATATCATAAAAGTAAATACCCTTGGTGATCTAAAGCAAATCACGCTATCAAATAAGTGATGTTGCAGACGAAATTATCAAATATGTTTTCAAAAGTTTCTAATGCATAAGAAAAATACGTCTAATACATTTGTTTATGATATTATTTTATAACAATGATTTTTAAACAGTAAGCTTTTACTGGCCTGATTAAAGATAATCAACAACATGGCGAGAAATTTTGATTTTTAAGGACTACATCTAAATGTACTTCATGAGATCTACGTCTGCTATTATGTTATTTCTATCCTTGTCTAATTTTGGAGATATGGGAATTATTTCAACACTACAGCTGCCGAACGTGTCAATCTTAAGATCTGTTTTAGGATGTGTATTTTAGGTGCAATTCTAAAGTTCAGATTCTTTTTAAAACCTAAACTGTACCTTATATTTTTAGGAGCTAATTGCGGCTCTGAAGTTACAGGAATAATTTTAGAACTCACAATCATTGACGGTGTGGCCATAATATTAGAAGGTAGAAAAAATTCTCTTAACGTGTCAACTGTAGGAGTTTTTACCTAAATATGAAATTGTAAATTGAAAATCGGTATATTTAACTATAAGTTCTGTTTGCAGGAGGATCATTTGAGTGACGTTTAATGTATTTGTTTCGTTGAGTCAAATTTCACCGCGTATTGATTAAACGCTAGTTAACCGAATTGTGACCAGCTAGCTTCACCATTAAGTTATTTACGGATACTGACGTCTGATACACTCTTTTTATTTTTACATCTTATAAAGGTCGCGTCGTTAGGTGGGCCTCACAAGTGTTCACTACGTTCAATACATCTCCGTTCTTCTAAAGCAGCTTTCCCTTGCAATGATCCTGTTTTCGTGTTAGGTCTCTTCTGAGTCAATTGCAGTCTGTTCCTGTCCCATCTCTCTTCAGATATCAGTCGCGTACACCACCACGGTGTATACGACGGCCTCACCTTCGGCTGGACTTGTCACAGTAAAACCTCAGTCCACCCTGAGACCCTTCGTCGCCAGTTTCTATCAATTATTGACGCCTTTCGGGGCTATACAGTAGTGTACACCGACGGCTCGACGCTAGATTGTCATGTCCGTTTTGCCTATACATTTGCAGGACACAATGAGTTTCGCTCCCTGCCAGATGTCTGCAGTGTATTCACTGCAGAGCTGGTAGCCATCCACCGCGCACTTCAACATATCCGTTCCTGCCCCTGGGGCTCCTTCGTCATTTGTAGTGACTCCCTGAGCGGACTACAGGCCATCGACCAGTGTTTCCCATGCAATCCTTTGGTTGTTGCCACCATAAGAGGTTCCCTGTACACCATTGAACAACGTGAGCAGTCCGTGGAATTCCTTTGGACCCCGGGACACGTCGGGATAGACGGCAATGAGCTGACTGACAAGCTGGCCAAAGAGGCCACCCACAAGCCTGTCCTCAATATCGGCATCCCATCTGCTGATCTCCGTTCTACACTACGCCGTAAAGTTCTCGGTTTATGGAGTAGTGAATGGCGCACCCTACAAGTGCCCAACAAATTGAGCCGTCTAAAGGAGACAACCAACGTGTGGAGGACCTCTCTGCGGACCCCTCGCAGGGACTGTTGTTCTCTGCCGATTGCGTATCGGCCATACTTGGCTTACGCACAGTCACCTTGCGTCGCGAGGATTCTCCTGAGTGTCGATGCGGTGCGCGTTTGACAGTCGTCCACATCTTCTTGGAATGCCCGGATTTAGCCACCCAGAGGAGGAATTTTAATCTCCCTGACGATTGATATCTAGTTTTAGCTGACTATGCCTCTATGGCTGATGATGTTTTAAATTTTATTCGTGTGAGTGGGTTTTAATTCTGTGTTCATTATCTATTTGTTCTCCGCTTGCCTACCGCTTTTGGGCAGGTGGTTTTAATGTGCAAAAACGGCCAGATCGCTACTTCCTTGTCTGTAGTCACCTGGCCAGGACACTCTGGAATCCTCTTTACACCTTTCTCTTCTTTTCCAGTTTTTACTTTGATTCTTTCATTTCTTGACGTGTTAAACACTTTGCTTGGTGAATTTTAACATATCGTTTTATACTACATTGTTATTCTGTTCTCTACGGTTGGAACAAGGGACTGATAACCGTAGTCATTTAGTCCCTTTAAAAATCAAACCATCCATCCAATCTAGAAATAAGGAATCTGTTTTACATCCATTGTCGATACCACTCATCACATCATGTGAGTAAAGAGCTTGCTGTGTTTCACAAGAATGATACTTTCCGAATCCGTGTTGACTAAGAGACAGTAGGCCGTTCTCTTCGAGGTAATTCATAATATTTGAGGAAATTATATGTACTAAAATCCAGCTGCAAACTGAAGTCAATGATATAGGCCTGTAATTTTGTGAATCACTCCTATTACCTTTTTTGTGTATTGGCGTAATCTGTGCAACTTTTCAGTCTTTGGGTAAGGAACGTTCCCTGAGCCAGCGTTTGTATATGACAGTTAGGTATGGGGATAATGCATCAGCATACTCTGCTCTGAAAGGAAACTAGATAGTATCAATCGGGACCGGGAGACTTACTTTTGTTACATGATTTAAGATACTACACCAGGCGCATCAACTTTTAAATTACGCACGCTGCAGCTGATCTTGATGTGAATTCTGGAGTATATGCTTCGTCTTATTTCGTAACGGAATTTCGGAAGGCTGTGTTAAGCAATTCTGCTTCAGCAGAACTGTCATGAATAGCATCATTGTTACCATCGCTTAGTGAAGGTATTCAAAATGTTTGTAAAGCTTATGGGACTTAACTGCGGGTCATCAGTCCCTAAACTTAAAAACTTATTAACTAACTTATACTAAAGACAACACAAACATCCATGCCGATGGAGGATTCGAACCTCCGACACAGGAGGCCGCGCAATCCGCAACGTGGCGCTCCAGACCGCTCGGCTACTACCGCACGGCGTAGTGAAGGTAATCATTGTGTTTTGCCGCTAGTGTACCTTACATTCGACCAGAATTTCTTGGGATTCTCTGCCAAATTACGTGACAGGGTTTGGTTACGGAATTTGTTATAAACTTCTCGCATTGAAGTTAGAGTTAAATTTAGAGTTTCTGTAAAAGACTGCCAGTCTTGAGGATTTTGTGTCCGTTTAAATTTCGCACGCTTTTTTCTTTGCTTTTGCAAGAGTGATCTAACCTGTTTTTTTGTGCTCCAAAACTTTACGTCTGAAGTTAGCTACATTCCAATGGAATGCAATGCTACTGTTTATTGCTAATTTTTATTGTGGTCGCGTCAATGACGTTACGTTCTTTCCCTCTAATCAGACGCAAAAGAAACCGCTACTCAAGTATTTTATCATCAGACTAACAGAAAACTGTTGGAGGCTGTTGTCCTACTGCATTTCAATATTGATCAATGTGTTCCCTCGATCTCTGTGTTCTTTCGATCTCTCGCCTGTCGAATACGAATGGCCGATGATTGAGAAACTTGTGCGTAAATGCATGTCATTGATTACTTGTTTTAAAGCTGAAAATAGCTCACGAAAGAAAGGAGATTGTCACTCGGAGCTGTAATATCGTCAAAGATAGCGGAATAAATGTTTCTGAATTACTGCAGATAAATATTTTTGTCCAGTGTTAGTTAATTATGATTCCAGAAAATTAATTAGTAGGCCAGAATATAATCATCAGCAGCAATCCGTCTAATCTGATCTGACAGCGAAATCTTTAGTTATTTCAACAACGAATATTAGTTGAATCAAAGAGAAAGGAACTTCGGGAAACAATGATTATCAATTAGACAGATTACTTCTGACATCAATATTTACAACAGCCACATTTACATATTATATTTCATGACGAAAAAGAGGAAGACAGCTACTCTGACACTACAAATGGACGAGAGAGATTACTTAAACATTTATTTATTATTTTTATGGTGGCAATATACAAAATCTTACAGTCTTTTTCTTCTCTAGATAGCATTACAGATAGCAAGACAGATCATACCAATCTCATCCGTATTTTCTGGTAGGACGATAGAATGGTACAAAGAAATCCATAGATACTAAGATATTATTATGTTGGTAAACGATGGTTAATTCGATCAATGGTTAATTCTAAGCTTTTTTACCTTCGACCATAGATGGTCTAAGCTTTTTACATGTATGCGATGTTTACAACTATGATGTTATATATCGTGATTACACAGTGAGATACACAAATATAATTCTACTGTAAAACTATTTTTAACAATCGCACTGGCTTGTTTTGCGGTGCATTTTAGGTTTTCCTATAGCCTATAGCCTATAGCCTAGAACTTAATTGAAATTACGTCTCTGAGGGAAGGTGTTGGACACCACCCCTAAAAAATGCATGTTGTCAATACTAAATAAAAATAAATAAAAAAGTAACAGACGGACCAGACACAGAAAAGCATACGAAAATATCTGATAGTGCAGCATTGGTTGTTAAAAGTGAAAAGGTATAATGCTACAGTAAACAGAATACATTGGTGTAGGAATAAAAAAATAATTGCCATGAATTGTGCAACAAGTCGATACTTCGTTATGTGACACTAAAATCTAGGATGAAACTACTGCAAATAAAATAATAAAAGTTTTACAAACTTTTGAGGAACTGTTACTCGAGCTAAGAAAATGAAATTGTAGATATCCGCAGACCACTGAAAATGTTTACATTCAGTAAAACGAATCGCAGACAACTAAATATGTATTGTTTTCAATAAAATGAAACGCGTCTGGTGAAAAAAGGCCGTATTGTAGTTTTATGTAGGTCACTTATCAAGATAAATACTTGGGCAATACAGCTAGCCCCGATAAGTAACAGAAGGTTCGTTAAGTTCATAATATGGAAGAGGATAAAACATGGATAAAATAAGAAGCTATTTCTTTTGAGGTTTCATAAATGGGTTGTGGACTGGGAATGGTAGAGCTGTAGTAAACCGCATGCATTCGGTACTGAGTAACGAATACTTTGGCTGAAGTACTGAGTCGTTACTCGTGAATACATTTCGTTATTCGCATCCACCGTATCGATACAAACTCTGTAATGAAAATCAATACTTAGAATGCTTATATACAGTGATAATATTTATTCTGATGGGAGTAATTTATATACGCATCCGTGACGTATTTTAAGCACGGATTGCGTAGCTCTACGATTTTGGATGGTTATTTTTATTATTAAACATTTTAGATTGTAGCTCATGGCCGGTGTTTGCAGGTTAATCCTCGATGATCTGGCTTCCAATTTTAATGAAAACACACGTTTTATTGTTTTTTTACCTGTAAAAGTTTTTATTTAGTTGTTAATTAGTTGTTTTTGAGCTGACAAAAAAGTTTTGTAAGACCTATTGAAAAGTTATCTACACAAGCGATACATTTTCATTCATGACGGTATTATCTTGATTGTTAATGTCACAGAAGACAATAGTCCCGCTGCTCGCAAATGTAGTGCTACTACTATGATCGATGACACTGGCATTCGTCAAGAAATATTCTAATTGATTCTGGCATTCCATGGGCGAACTATGGGCCAAACCTCTAAGCAGAGTCCGGAAACGGACTTAAAATGGAGGTCGCGGGATGGGTCTTGTCAATTTGAATCAAATTGTGTGACAAGCAGTAGAAGAACCCTTTCAAATTATTAAAATGTCTGGACTGAGTGCACCATAGGAAAAGAGAAAAAGCTTGCCAAAGATTTTCTATTACAATATTAGCTAGTCTGAGTGACAATTTGTTGAGTGTTGACGTTGCGTAGCGGTTAAGCGAACAGTTTACCAACTTCGCGCTCCCTTTTTCGATTCCCACTACTCACTAATTTTTTTTTACTTAATCTTATTCTTTGAAATGTTAATTTTTGAAGTACAAAATTGAGATACAAAGTTCAGTGCTCCCTACACTGCCATAACAACAGCGAGTGGGTTTTTAAAAAACAATTTACGTGTCGGCGGCTGCTGTTATTGTATCAAGAATACCAGTTAAAATTTGTTCAGTCTTCGAATAGCTACAGAGAAGTAACAGCAGAAAGCATGCACCACGATCAGTGGCGGCTGGTGCTTCAGGCAAATTATGGTTCACTTCTTTCAGTGCCGAATCCTGAGTGGCGCCGAGGAAAAGCGTCCCCCCCCCCCCCCTCCCCACAGACATATTTTCATTAAAATATCTTCAGAATGTCTTACGTCGGCTTGTTTGTGCTTGCTTCAACTCGAGCTTTTTTATTTCACACTTTTCTTCCAAGCTTAAAGCGAGGTTATTTTTTTCTAAAAGATACTGAACGTTGTTAATTTTTCTTTGATAATAAACATAACGAACATATGAACATGCACATGAACACCAAAACACAGTTAAGTAACTGATTACACTGTTAGACGACTGTAACAGAACGAAATATGTTACGATGAAGAGAGAAGCTAACTTCGGGTCAGGTGACACTATAAGCAGCAACCCTTCCTAACCTCAAGCATGCGCAAAGGTCGCTCTCAACGACATCTTTTGAAACAGAGAAATATTTGTTACAACAAAGAGTATAAATGTCATTTACCCTCACATCGGGACACACTTGCAAAAACGTCCAAAGATATGTGGCAAGTAACAATACGAAAGTCATTGTTGTTCTCGCATCTGTGAAAAAGAAGATTGGGTTTAAAAAAATTGCTTGCAGTCGGTCTCGAACCCACTACGTTTGACAATGTAGAGTGATGCCGATAAGCACACGGCTATTCTTGCTAGATGGAGCGTAGTGACTTCATTATTATTCATGATCGGATCTTCTGAAGGCTTTTACAGTAGATGCGTCTTTAATTCATATTTTACCAAATATGACGTGTTTTTTATTAATCTTCAATGTGCCAAAAACAAATATGAAGGGCGGATGGTGCCTTAATGGAGGATTTGCCGATGCGCAAGGTGAGGTGCGCGGTAGCTCCGCTGTCTTGCTTCGGGACCATTCGTGCATAACCGCCAGAGCTCGAGTAGCCAGGAGCTAGTGTCTAAATGTTCAAACATGTTCAAATGTTTGTAGATCTTATGGGACTTAACTACGGGGTCATCAGTCCCTAAACTTACAAACTACTTATGAACTAGCTACAACTAAGGACGGCACAAATATCCATGCCCGAGGGGGGGGGGGGATTCGAACCCCCAACCGTAGTGGCCGTGCAGACCGTGACTGGAGCGCCTCAGTCCCCTCGGCTACCGCGGCCGGCCACCCATTTTCATTCTACAACACTGCATATACTGAAAAACAATACTGTTTTTAAGGACTAAATTAATTTTGTAGGACCAACTGCTGTACTAAATAAAGTGAACGTTCAATATCTACATCGCAAAATAACAAGTACTACTTTCAGTTACACAGTGGAATACAGTAACCCACAATTTCCGTGTTATTTGAAGTCCGGAAACTGCTGCGCAGTGCAACACTCGCTTCTTAATATTTGTATAGTGATGTTCCGCAGATGGCAGTAATTGTGCACGACGAAATGATTGAACAATCAGGTGTCGTATACATGTTTTATCCATTGAGAAAAACGCTTCTGAACCATCTTAGACACCGTAGAGGTTATGTACCCATTTGTAGCCAGAGGTTCCGAAATTGTTAAAAGCGGCGTTTCCCTTCCCCCCTCCCTGCCGTGGACGCGCCCATATGCTGCCTCAAGAGTGCTCAGAAGAGAATTTGGACCACAGCCACGCATGTGCATTACACGGTGGCCACTGCCGACTATGCTGCCGGCCGCGCTAGGCCACGTATACGTGCTGTCTCCGTGACGTAAATCGTTTCTCATGCTATAAAAATACTTTGAATGTGCAAATAAAATGATCTGATAGAAGAACGAAACGGAAAGTGATCGTTTAATACTTTTGATTGTATTCATTTATTTACTTTTTTTTATCATGACAGTGTAGAGTGACTGGCACGCCGCAGACCGCTCGGCCACTGCGGCCGGTGAGCTGGTGTCTCTACCAGCTCCAACCCCAGTGTTAAGGCTAGTCTACAGGTTGCGACACTCGTGTCATGAAATGAGTTGCGCGCAACTGGTTTCGTGTATGTCTGTACACACGGCACCAATACTATACACTTCAGTTTCGTTGTTTAGTGAGTGCCGTAGAATGAAAGTTTTGGTAGCTTTAAAAGTTGTGGCGGAACTATTGCTTCTCTGTGCGAAGTCGCTGCATAAGACTAAACATAAAAAGACTAAGAAACGTGTTTGGGTTCGTGACTGGATTAAAAAAAGACGTCAGATCGGTTGCTGTAAAAAATTGTGATCGAAAACCCTAGAAGTTATTTTAATCAACTCATAATGTCACCGGAGCAGTTTACGTTCCTTTTAAACAGAGTTAGTAATGCAATAAAGAAACAAGATACTGTTATGCGTGAATCATTGTCACCAGAACTGAAATTACAAATTGCATTACGTTTCTTGTCAAATAGATATCTCTACAATACCTGTATCGTGTTCTCAAATCCACAATTGCCATAGTTCGTTTGTATAGGTATTTGGAATTGAATGTACTTTAGTCTGCAATTCACTAATCGTCGACCCATCAATATTTAATTCACGAATAATTGCTTCAAGAGCACTAACACGCCGCTGCTTATTCCTGAAATTTTCATCGTTAAAATGGCATCGCATATATGTTCAAAAATCGAATTATTTCTTCCTTTTCCCCCTTTATGTTGTGTTTTGTTCTGTATTGGTTATCACCTAACCTAAAAACACGCGCAATCAGTTTCGCCGAAGTTGGAAGGTGCCGAAACTGTTTAGTTTCGGCAAAGAGTTGCGCGAACGCCTGCCGCGCATGCGCACTGGCCAGTAGCGTAGTTTCATGAAACCTAGTGTCGTCGTGTAAACTAGCCTTTAAAAGCGGCGTTTCCCCTCGCCCCTCTCTGCCGTGGAAGCGCCCATATGCTGCCTCAAGCAACACCACCTAGAAGACAAGGCGTCACAACTGACCGTGCCTACGTCACACTTAGAGGCCGCGGCCGCCACCTCACTGGCTGTTGGCTGGGGCCCGCCCACCGCCGCGTAGCGGTCGGCCAATCAGATGGCGGCCGCGGCCTCTAAGTGTGACGTAGGCACGGCCTGTTGTGACGCCTTGTCTTCTAATTGGTGTTGCCAAAAGAGGGCTCAGAAGAGAATTTAAACCTTAGCCACGCATGCGCATTACACTCACCCCGTTTACATGTGCTCCCAAAACTGGATTTCGTAAACCGATTTCCCAATTCCGCTTTTGGTTGGTCATGTAAACACTCCAAAATCGATTCTGGAATTCCGCTTTTCCAGTTCCACAATCGATTTTCGTGCCCATGTACACGCAACCGTTTTCGAAGCGTTCTTGGCTTGTCAGATTGTGTTTTCTTGTTAAAAATTTTCGGCACATATGGAAAGAGTGATATTTTCTAATGTGAAATCTGTGAATTTAAATATAGAAAAATAGTGATTGTGCTGACTAAATAAGGAATTGAATCAGCTGTTTTTCACCCGCCACGTTAAGTGAGCTAGGAAATACGACTCAGGCTGTGCCATGTAAACACGACACGCAAAAACGGTTTACGAAAATCGGTTTTCGTCTTCCGGAAGATGTGTTGCACGTAAACCTAGTGATTGTGGCCACTGCGGACTTCGTTAGGCGGCCGCGCTAGGACGTGTATTCGTTCCGTCTCCGTGACGTAAAACGTTTCTCATACTTTGAATGCACATACAAAATGATCAGATAGAAGAACGAAACGGAGAGTGATCGTTTAGAAACACTTTTTATTTTATTCATTTATTTACTTTTTGGCCCACTTTAGGTTACGGCAGTAACACTAAAAGTGGGCCTTTGCGATCGTCTTTTGACAGCTCGAAACTTAAATGAAAATAACGGCTTAACTATTCATCTGACACGAAAATTCAATAACCGAATTTGTAGAGGAGAAAATTATCTACAACTTTGCTCTCTTATGGTTTTTTTTTCATATCTCGTAGCGTTTCAAAGATATTTGCAAAAATAGCGGCGATTTTGGGATGTATGTCTGTCTGTCTGTCCGTTACGTGTTCCCTGTTTTTAAGACGAACCGTTCCACCGATCAGCACCAAACTTCACAGACATGATTGTAGGCCGCCTGAGACCAGTACCTCCCTTTTTCAAAACTTTCGGACAAAAAATACGGTAGTAAAACAAAAAAAATCCGTTTTGTAATATAATTGTAATTGCAAACGAACCGTTCATCTTACACGAAAATTGAATAACCTAATTAGTAGAAGAGAAAATTCTCTACAACTTATCTTCTTTATGTTTTTTTTTTTTCATATCTCGTATCGTTTGAGACATATTTGCAAAAATAATGGAGATTTGACACCCTCCATTGAATTAACGAAAACCAGCCGTTCGGAGATGTCACGTGACATTCCTCGGCCAGTACTCTCTCTGTCATGCGCCATCTTGCGTTGCGTATTTGATGATTTTCTTATTGTAACTTACACGTTGTCTTTTCAAAGCAATGACGCACTGAAGAATGAACAAAAATGCATCGTTCTTCGTACGATAAATGATAATCTGTTGTCTGCAAATGCCATATTAGTATCAGTTAACAACGGGCATCAATAGTATGAGATTAATATATCTTGGTTGATAGCCATAGCGTAATGGGAAAGGCGATGGAGTATGACGCTTAAGGTCTCTTGTTTGGAACCCGCCGCTACCTAATTTTTTTTCCTCTAAAAGGGTTTCAGACACTCTTATTAATTAATTATTTAGATTATTATTTTGGTCCAAAATGTTTGCAAAAACTTATAAAACTACAAATCTAAAGTGGACAGTAAAAAACGTCAGTGCGATTTTTTTTTTTTTTTTTTTTTTTTTCATGATAAGCTTTTTCTGGGGGTTCACTGATCCAGTGAACCACATAGGACGCGTTGCTGGTGACCAAGCTTTGTTATGGTTTGTAGAGCTTACGTCAGGAGAGGTTCCAAAGACACGGTAGTGGTCGTATTTCTAGGTGGCTCCAGTAACGAGGGTAACGAGTAACGATACGTTCGTAACGAGTACTTTCACTTTGAGTAAGTTTCCGTTGCTCGCACATCACCCCTGTAGTGAATGGCACGCGCAGGCGGCAGCCGTCGCGTGGGAAAGAGCAGAGCAGAGGCTGTCGGGGCGGCGTGACGTGTGGCGCGGCGCGGCCTTGCGGTGTCCCTGCGCTGACCTGCCGCAACAAGCCGCTGCTTGCGCGCGCCGCCGGCTACTGGCGCCAGCGCACTGGCGCGCCGCGGACTGCCAAGCTGCTCAGCTGCCTCTCCTCTCGCGACCGCCTCTCTAAGGATACGGCCATAGTGGGCCGCTCCACGCTTCCTGCTTCTCGCCGGCAGGGAGGCGTTTGGAAAACCCAGTGGGTGATCCCATTGGGGTGGCCATAGTGCACCCGCGCGGCCGCCTCAGCTCGCTCACATCGCTTTCACCAGCGCGGGCAAGAAAGAATTTATGTTTCGTGTTCCGCTCTCAGCTCGCGGGTGCCGAGGTTTCAACGCTGTCCGCTGCGCGTCGCGTTTAATGGGAGCTAATAAAGACTTCCTTTATCTCAAAAGTGTTGAATGAAAGGCTGTTAATTCACTATAGCTGAATTTTATTGAACTTTTGTAGACTCGCACAACCGGTTTTGCAATGTCTTTAATTCCATCTAATTGTTCATATTTATGCGAGAATACCAATACTTTATTATAGCAAACAACTACACATTCAAGATAATTTACGTGTAGATAGGTTATTTAGGTCAGAATATGAAATGGTTACTTCTTTGCTAAAGGTTGCACGTGAAATTGGCTTTTTTGTGAGCCAATAACACGAGGCTACATCATTCAAAATTACTTTGCTGCCATTCCGTGTCAATTTACCTGAGCGGTATAAAATGTCGGTATGTGATCGGGAACCTTGACAGTGAAATAATTGTAACTACTGTTCTACTATAATCTCAAAATACGTACACTGTGACAGACGGTACACACTCGCGTTCTACATGCTACTCCTATTAATTAAACATCCATGACAAGTCACCTTGCAGTCTTCATGTTGCGTATATATTGCACCAGCATAAACCCGCGGCTCCGCTCGCGTGTTGGTTGATTATGATAGATAATGCGCGAAACATCAAATCCATTTTTTTTAAAGAGATGTATTAAAACGAATGTCTTTTTTACTGATTTATTTATTTATTCTTATATTTCCTTATTCGTATGCTTATCCTTACAGAGAAAGGGCTGAAGACATTGTAGCACGCATCAACCAAAGATTTCGTATTTGGCATCACGTTTCGCTGTATGTAACCTCCTTACTATAGAGTAGCGAACGTCGTCGCTGGCCTTCAGTCCGAATTTTTTTTATAATTTGACGACTTTCAACAATTTGTGTTGTCATTGGGCGCCTGCAAATAGCCTCCTCCACAGCTATAGATAGTTTTGTGGCTCCATCTCCGCCCAAGTAAGTCTGAATTTTCAAATTTACTCACCTTAGCCACGTTAGATTCGCTGCCCGCCAGGTACACAGACTGTAACAAAACATTTGTCATTTTCCAGTATGACGATGCGCTAACAGCGCGAAATGCGTTATTGGAGAATAAAATATTGCAACAGAGACAGCATTTTTTAATTATTCAACACTGTTGCTGCACCAGCCACCACCACCACCATCATGGAATGGAATGAAATAAATAGAAATTCACATTATCCGGTCGCCATAAAACAGTGCCTAAAGCCTTCCCCGGGTGGTTCAGACGTGATAAACGTACACCGAACAGACATTCACATTTATAGATATAGAAGATTGACACTCACTGACACCCCTGACCGGGGTAGGGACATGTTTTGAGTAGGAGGCGTGGAACTAGCGGACTTTAAGCTATGAGGACGGGCTATGAAATATGCAAGGTTAGCCGATGCCGGCGTGTTAGCTCAGCGCGTTCGTTTAGATAGGTCGCAAGTCCTCTGTAATAAAAAATAAACTAACAAATTACTCATCGATCAACATCTAACAAACGACATCAACGACCGCAAACAAGCGAACTATCCAAAGAACAAAAAGATAGAGCAATAGAGCATCTTCCTAGTAAGCGGAAGAGCCGGGTTCGATCCCCAGCCTCGTAACTTAAAAAAATTAAAAAGTCAGTAGAGCGCTTGCGCTGGAAATGCTGGGGGCGTACGGTCAGGTCACTGTCCGGCACACAGTTTTAAACTGCCACGAAGTTTCATTACCGTGTTGTACTCTCTGGTAGTTTCATCATAATGACTACTTCATTCTAAAATGAAGAGTCCGCTTTAGGCCATAGCCTTTCCTCCTGAAGTTGCACCCACTAAGGTATCCGGCAAACCGTCTATGCGAATTAGAAGCATAAGGCTAAAGTACTAACCTACGGCTTGTTGGATTGACGCAATTGGCACGAAAGAAAATTTTCACGCCGTGGCGGAGCGGCCGAGCAAATTGAGGCGCTATGCTACGATACGCGAGGCCGTTCCCCGTCGAAGGTTCGAATCCCCCCTCGGCATGGATGTTTGTGCCGTCTTTAGTATAAACTAGTTCATACGTAGTTTGTAAGTTTAAGGACTGATGACCCCACAGTTAAGTCCCATAAGCTTTACAAACATTTGAACATTTTTGAAAATTCTCACGCATCAAGTTTGTGTGTGTGTGTGTGTGTGTGTGTGTGTGTGTGTGTGTGTGTGTGTAATAATGTACCTACATCGACGTATTTATTCTGCAAATCACATTTAAGTGCATGACAGAGGGTTAACCGAAACGCTTTCGTAATATATGTCAAAAATTTTCCATTGTTTGTAAACCAACTTGAGCAAACTGCTATGGTCATCAGTCCCTAGAGTTACTAACTACTTAAATTTACACTCGAGACGACACACACACACACACACACACACACACACACACACAAACGAGCGCGCCCGAGGGAGGACTCGAATCTCCGGCGGGAACGGCCGACCAGTCCGTAGTTTGACGCCTTAGACCACGCGGCTATTTCGTGCGGCCAATTTCTCTGACAACAGATGTTTCTGCACTTTAACCTGAAAAGTTTACAGCTAACTTTCTACTTGCCTTTAATAAAACAGTGGCTTAAATAATCTAAATACCATCATTGAAAAACCTAGCCTATGCTGTCCATATATTAAGTGAACGGAATATTAATTGAAGACGTTCGCTGTAGAGCAGAATGTGTTAGTTCAGTGCTTACATTTATATCAGTTTTTCGTCCCAAATTACATTATGTTTTTATCAATTTTACCCCTGAACTTTCAGGTTTTGCGTTTGATGATTGTTTTACTACGAGAAACCCGTAATCACTGAATAAGCTTTTCCAAATACATGTCAGTCGCATACCAAATTAGTTTAGCGAGTTATATAGACTGTATAACAATGGGATATCCGTGTATTACAGGTCCATATGACTCGATGGAGAGCGTCACGCGAATATTGAAATGTTATTTCCTGACGTAGTCAGTGTGGAGACAAGCGATCTGTTTTAATTTAAAATAAGAAAACTTTATACATAGTCCTTAACAACTTAGATCGCAAATAATATTTTTTAAATGTCTGATTATCTCGAAATGGCTCAAATTAAGGTTGAAACAATGTTAATAACACATTAGGCCTAGTTCTTGGAGTATTGACCCATGGCTCTCCTAAGCTGGAAAGTCTCAAGTATCTAACGTTTCAAGACAGTCAGAAACAATCACTCAGTAGACTACCTATAAAGTTCCGAATTTTAATGTCAACCAACGAATTTAGGTCCTCTGCATCCTCTGTGTATCATTCACGTAGATATAGCCAATACCGGCTTCCTGACAATTAATCTGTCATTATTTCAGCACGCACACAAGTATTAAGTAACTATAGTTTGGGAATGGGCTCGTGGTCTGGGACACCATACTACGCATTGCACGATAGCTCCCGTCGGCGATTCAAGTCCTCCGTTGGACATAGGTGTGTGTGTTGTCCTTAGTGTAAGTTAGTAAGTCCAGCGACCGATGACCTCAGGAGTTCGATCTCTTAGGTTTACAAACATTTAACATACTTCCGCGTTCAACGAGGGAATAGAATGGTTTAATGGATAGTATATCTTTGCACGCACTTCACGGTCGTTAGCAGAAAACACAGATGTATCTTTGTGCAAGAATGATTGCACTCTCCGAGTCAGTTTGTCACTTGGTGAGCTGTATAAAACACAGGACATTTTTTTTTTTCATAGGAACAAACTACAATGTGGTCTTTGGCTGTTTCTAACTCACCTTAGTCATGGAATCCGCATAGGTCACAGGTAATGTCCCTCCCCATTCTTGTAAATTCCGATCTTTTGCTCTGATGCTGATGATTGTGACCTCACTTCCTAACAGCCTCCATAAACACAGCCTAATGAAATAGAATCTGAGGTCAGTCATTTTTTTAAATGTTCAAATAATTGTAAATCTATGGGACTTAACTACAGTGGTTATCAGTCCCTAGGCTTACATATTACTTCAACTAACTTAAGTGAAGGACAACACACACACACCCATGCCCGAGGGAGGACTCTAACCTCCGACGTACACCAACAGCGCGCTCCGCAGCAAAGCACCTTAGAGCGCTCGGCTACTTCCCCACGGTCCAGTAAAATTCCTTAAGATGTGAGACCGCATTGTCATCTATAAAACAACTCGACGTTTCGGTTTCTTTTGCAAGTGGCCGTCCTCAGGTTGTCTCATTGCTGAATGAGAGAAGTCTTGGTTCTTATATAACAGTGGAAAACAGCGGGCCGGTCGCGGTGGCCGAGGGGATTGCGGCGCGCCAGTCACGGTCTGCACGGCCACTACGGTCGGGGGTTCGAATCCCCCCGTGGGCATGTATATTTGTGCCGTCCTTAGTGTTAGCTAGTTCATAAGTAGTTTGTAAGTTTAGGGACTGATGACCCCGTAGTTAAGTCCCATAAGCTATACAAACAAAAAAACAGCGGTTGTTACGAAGAAGAGGAGGAGGAGGAGAAGGAATGATCATCTTGTATTGGTGCAGCTCTTGTATCTTCCGTGCTTGCAGTATTAGATTTGTGGTTGAATCCGCCTTATGCAAGACACCTTTGCATTAGGCGGATTCAACCACAAATCTAAGAGGACGGATGTTGTGCGTTCTTTATCCGTCTTTGCAATATTGAATGTTATTGATCGAGCGAGGTGGTGCAGTGGTAACATACCGGACGGCGGCTGGAGCCCACCTCCACCATCCAGATTTAGGTTTTCTGTGATTTCCCTAAATCACTCCAGGCAAATGCCGTGATTATTCCTTTCAAAGGGTACGGCCGATTTCCTTCCCCATTCTGGGGACGTTAAACTCTAAACTTAACGCGCGTTGCTACGAAGCGCGCAGTTGCTCGCCGTCGGGGGTTCGAGTCCTCCCTCGGGAAAGGATGTTTATTTTAAAAATGAGCAAAGTTCGCAAAAGGTTTTAAAAATTTATTTGACAGGGTGACCGGTTTCGATCTGTTGTGTGACCAACTTCAGAACGATTCGTCTCACTGTTGGTACCGAGGCTATGAGCGTGCACTGATGACCAAAACCGTCCCACAGATTTACAAACATTTGAACAGCTATGTTAGCAACAGTAATCACATACATCTGTTCATTCTCGTATGCTGAGCATTTGGAAAGTATTGCTTTGTTTCCGTCATTTGCTGAAAATATATTTTACGGGACTTCCAACTTAGTGTATTCTTCATCAGCAAATAATGTCATACTGTCATGCTGATATCGTCTTGGTCCTCATTATTTATGATTACACAAATATTTCTTTATGTCACGTGGCATCCATCATTAAAATCTTAATAGTAGCGGTACCTTGAGACATGCATAATGTAGCCTATTCCCTCGCACTCTGCCGTTAGCGGGGTAGACCTTGACACGTCACGTACGAGACGCGCGCTATACAGATGGGTCTGATGACCTCTCAGGTCAAGAACTGGCGTCAACGCTTCTCGGAAGCCTTCTCGTGATAAGTGCTGAACGGCAATGGTAAAAATATCGGTTCACATTCTTGGCTCGAGTGTGCTGATATTTATTTTCTACTGTCCCATCGACTCGCCTTGCTTTTCAGAAATTATTTAACGATACTCTGACATGTGCGGAAAACGACGGCAGACACATTAGTAGATTAGGTATAGTTAGTTAAATTTATAACTACACAAGCTGAAACACTTGCTAACAGCCAGATCAAATATGTCAGGATATCATACTCGGATGGCACACAGTAGTAAGGTCAATTTCTGCAGAACAGTGAAGATGAGTTGGCAGAATATTAGACACACAATATATCCCACAGCTTTCATTAAGAATATTTAACTGTTAAGTTAAAAATCTATTTATTTCGCAGTTCTTCTTTTAATCTCTAGCGTCATAAAAAATTTTAGGGAATATATTTCGATGCTTTCTTTTAAAAAGGCACGATGGAATCACTTCCCTACCATCTTCCCGGTCCGTATGTGTGCTTCTCTTATAATGACTTTGTTGCCTACAATACGTTAACTTATCCTTCGTCTTTTCCATTAAAATTGTATCTATAAAAACCATCATTATTTAAAGGTTACAGTATCTAACATAAGCTCAGTACTTTTATGAATTTTTCGGACATTGTGAAACATGTTGGAGGTGTCCTCTTCCTTGAAACTTCGTGTGTACCGAAACTACGCCTTTTATTTGCACACTAGAAGATGCAATCAGGTCGGTTTAGAGTGCACAGGATCCCGAATAACTGATAACATGAAATTATAGAAAATCTGTAACTGCTTTGGCGACTGCTGTTTCTCCTTAGCATCGTTACTTCGGTTTTTATTATTAGTGATTGTAGCTACTGGACATAGAATGTGAAATAAAATAATTACGAATGCTGAATATTCAGTACCGCTTGACATAATTAAATTAGGTTAAACTGGAACACTAATATATTTTAATATTTATTTCGACAAAATAGCCATCGCCAGGTGTCTTTGGTATTAAGAGGCTACATTTTGCTTTAACTGACTCTTATCCGATTTTTATGTGTTTTCTTATAGTACCTCTTATAATTTTAAATATTTAAATAGGTATACAATAAAATTATATGAAATACTACAACATATCAAAAAGGTAGCTTACGACAAAAAAATTTAAAAAAAAATTAAAAGTGTTTTCCATATATTTGGAGGTCTCCGAGGCGAGAGGCACGCACGTTGTATATTCGCTCTTTCTTTCTTACTTGCTGACACTAATTTCCCAGCGCAGTTGGTTCTCAGTGGTGATGCTTCTGCAATAGCGAGTGCCGGCCGCGGTGGCCGAGGGGACTGAGGCGCTCCAGTCACGGTCTGCACGGCCACTACGGTCGGGGGTTCGAATCCCCCCTCGGGCATGGATATTTGTGCCGTCCTTAGTTGTAAGTAGTTCATATGTAGTTTGTAAGTTTAGGGACTGATGACCCTGTAGTTAAGTCCCATAGACTCTACAAACATTTGATTTTTTTTAGCAATAGCGAGTATCTCTGAGTGAGGGTGCTCGCTGCCTAAACTTCAAAAATTTTCAAATGTTTGTAAACCTAAGGGACTTAACTACGTTGGTCATCAGACCCTAGGCTTACAAACTACTTACACTAACTTAAACTAACGAAAACACGAGCACCCATGGCCGAGGGAGGTCTCGAACCCCCGACGGCGAACTACCTAAACTTCAATGGCAGGTAGTATCATATTGCACAACATGAGAAATGCCGCACTATTACGCCATGTCATATTCTATATTATTTATTTATTCATATCAAATGTTTGTAAATCTGTCGGACCAAACTGCGTGGTCATCAGTCAGTAGCTTACAAACTACTTAAACTAAGGTAAACTAACCTAAGGACAACACACACACCCATGCCCCAGGGAGGACTCGAACACTGCAACTAGCAATCATGAGTTTACAACAACAACAAAAAAGTATATTAAGTGCATAATTTTACAAACTATAAAAAGGTAAACAACTAAATCTAGAAAATTAATAGCTATGTTTTCTATCCATTCAAGAGGTGCCTCTGTCACTTCAAAGAAATCTTCTAGATTTCCTTGATAAGTTCTTCTGCAACAGCTTGTAACAATGTGGTTGATTGTCTGGTACTCGTTTCCACAGTCACACTGGGAGGATGAAGCCTTTCCCCAACGGTGGAGGTTTCCAGCACAGACGCCATGGCCTGTGCGGATCCTATTAAGTATTTTCCAGGTACGACGTGGTAATTCCATTCCAGCTGGTCTTGCGTCAGGTCTTTGGAGGGTCTGATAGTCCTCTCAGGCAACATTGTTCCAGGTTTCTGTCCACTTTCTTTTAATATTGAATCCAGTTGCCTGCAGTGATTCTGCCAATAAGATGGGTGGTTGCCTAGATTTTAGACGGCTCATTCAGAGAGCAGGCACATTATAGTGGAGTGAAGTTCAGGGATTTTCAGTAATTTTTCGTATTCCTTGAGAAGGGCGTTCTGTCTTCGAAGGTCTGGAGGCTCAATGTGACATATTCATATTCTATGACATGACATTACCAACGGTGTTACTTTACATTGTTGCTCCAATATCTTAATGTTTTATTTAAATGTATTTCTTGCTACCAGATAATTAGAGTAGTTACATCTCCTATTTTATCATATTTGGCCAGGTATATTCGCCTTTTATTGAGCTGTAATAGTATTTTCGCCGGTTTGACTTCTGCATTTAATCTTTCGAATAAATAAAAAACACATACCAAATGTTCAAATGTTTGTAAAGCTTATGGGACTTAACTACGGGGTCATCAGTCCCTAAACTTACAAACTACTTATGAACTAGCTACAACTAAGGACGACACAAATATCCATGCCCGAGGGGGGATTCGAACCCCCGACCGTAGTGGCCGTGCAGACCGTGACTGATGCGCCTCAGTCTCCTCGGCCACCGCGGCCGGCAAACACATACCTTGTCGTACAACAATACACTGTGTTATCAAAAGTATCAAGACATCCCCTAGAAACATACGTTTTTCATGTTATGTGCACTGTTCTGCCACCTGCTTCCATGTATTCCGTATCAGAGACCTCAGCAGTCTTTACACATCGTGAGAGCAGAATGGGGCGATGCGCGGAACTTAGAACGTGGTCAGGTAATTGAGTGTCACTTGTGTCAGAAGACTGTCCGCGAGATTTCCAGAGTCCTAAGCATCCTTACGTCCACTGTTTCTGCTGTGATACTCAAGCGGAGCCGCGCTGGTGTAGTTGAGTGGTCTGGAGCGTCACGTTGCGGACCGCGCGGACTCCCGCGTCGGAGGTTCGAATCCTCCCTCGGGCATGGATGTTTGTCTCGTTTTTAGTATAAGGTAGTTCATAAGTGTAAGTTTAGGAACTGATGACCCCGCAGTTAAGGCCCATAAGATTTACAAACAAACGAACTAAAGGGGAAACGTGAAGGGTCAGGAACAGCAAGAAAGCGCACCGGCAGACACCTCTGTTGACTCCTAGAGGCTCGTACAGGCATCTATTCAGACGATCACACAGGAATTCCAAACTGCATAAGGATCCTTTATAAGTACTATGGCATGCGGGAGGTGAACTGCTGCCCGTAAGCCACACATCACGAAGATCAGTGCCAAACGACGCCCCGCTTAGTGTAAGAAGCGTAAACATCGGACGACTGAACAGTGGAAAAAAGTTGCTTGGAGTGACGAATAACGGTACACAATGTGGCGATCAGATGGCAGGGTGTGAGAACGGCGAATGCCCGTTTAACGTCATCTGCCAGCGTGTGTAGCGCCAACAGTAAAATTCGGAGGTGGTGATATAGTGGTGTGGTCTTGTTTCTCATGGATGGGGCTTGCATCGCTTGCTATTTTGCGTGACACTATTACATCGCAGGCCTGCATTGATGTTTTAAGCACCTTCTTGCTTCCCAAGTAATTTGGGGATTGCGATTGTATCTTCAACCACAATCGAGCATTTGTTCATAATTCACAGTCTGTGCGGAGTGGTTACACGACAATAGCATCCCTGTAATGGACCGGCCTGCACAGAGTCGCCGGCCGCGGTGGCCGAGGGGACTGAGGCGCTCCAGTTACGGTCTGCACGGCCACTACAGTCGGGGGTTCGAATCCCCCCCTCGGGCATGGATATTTGTGCCGTCCTTAGTGTTAGCTAGTTCATAAGTAGTTTGTAAGTTTAGGGACTGATGACCCCGTAGTTAAGTCCCATAAGATCTACAAACATCTGAACATTTGCACAGAGTCCTGACTTGAATCCTATAGAACAGCTTTGGGATGTTTTGGAACGCCGATCTACATCGATACCTCTCCTCAGTACAGTACACCGTGAAGATTGGGTGGCCATTTCTCAAGAAACCTTCCCGCACCTGATTGAACGTATGGCTGTGAAGTGGAAGCTGTCATCAAGGCTAAGGGTGGGCCAACACAATACTGAATTCCAGCATTACCCATGTAGGGCGCCACGAACTTGTAAATCATTTTCAACCAGGTGTCCAGTTAATTTTGATCACAGCGTATATAGCTGTATTTTCAAAATTAGTCCAAACGCCTTCATGTCAAACGATTGAACTTTCATAATTAACAAGCAAACGAAACGCTACTTGTGGCGAGATAAATTTATGCTATTATTTTCCTTCTACTAAGATATTTATGTAGAGAAAATACACCAAACAAAGCTAATGTGTATCTGAGACACTTTATTTGCTGTCTCACTTCGCGTTACATAGAAGATGAATCGTGATTATATGTTTAACTACATTACATGACTGGTGGAGAAATACCTATATGATGTAATACTGAGTTACATTCATGGGTTCTACAGACTGAACTGGGTTTTGAACAACCATTTCATATTCTTGTAACATTGATGCTGCATACTAGAGCAGGAGATGAAATTATTTCACAAAAACTGACTTTAACAGCTATCTTACCAATGATTCGTCTCCATCAAGTGTTTCGCTGAGTTGAAAGCAAATTTAAGTAAAAAGTAGTAAGATTCTTTGGATGCAGATTTTCAACATTCGAAAAATTTTGTGAACACACTCCTACAGCCGGCCGCGGTGGCGGAGAGTCAGCTGCAACAACGGTAAGCGTCAGAAACGCCGATATTCCACTATTTTACTGAAATGTGTAGTTCAGAGTTTATATACTAAACAATACTTCAGTTCAGATATTGCCCTAACATATCTCTATTGGAGTTGAAATGACGTATTCGTATACATTTTTTTATTTCTGTTAACAGCCACAGGGCACACATAATATATATATATAACGAACTACGTATGGTATCTAAACAATAACGAAGTCCGATATTAATATATTCATGATCTATACACACGTTTTGTTTATATATTTCAGAAAAATAAGGAAAAATCCTTATATATTGCCACGGTTCTGGTGAAACAAATTTGGGGATGAAACAAAATGAAAAATTATGTTTTTGCAATAGTTCTGACACCTTTAATTCATCATTTATTATCAATACTCACATGTGATTGAAAAATTAAGTATATTCAAGTTTTTAAGTTGTATACAATCCTCAGCCTCAGAACAATGAGAAAAAGTAACACAGTCGTTATTTCCATTGATTTCGACAGTTCTATAATTTCGTAGATACGCAGACAATATAACTAATACTGGGAGAAGCAAATATACACAAAACCACCAACAGTCAGTCAAACAGACATCCACAGACAGAAATTCAAAAGGTAAATTCGTAGAAAAATTTTCTGGATCCTACAGAATTAACACAGGAATTCTGCAGAGAACTAGGTTCTCCCCGATTCTCTACAATTACGGAAGAGTGAGATAAAGAAGACACGTCGAAGGAATCCGATTAGGACAAGCAAGAACAGGATTCGATATGAAATGTCTCTCGTTTTCTAATGACATCGAAATACAAATTTCTAAGTACATAACCAGATGCAAGCATAACAACTAAATCAAATGTTCAGAAGTTTGTAAACTTGTTGGACCAAACTGCTATGGTCATCAGTTCGTAGGCTTACAAACTACTTAAACTAAGTTACACGAGGACAACAAATACACCCATGCGCGAGGGAGGATTCGAACCTCCTGCGGGATCGACCGCCTACTCCTTATCATGATGCCTTAGATCACGCGGCTACTCCCGCGCGGCCATAAAATCAGACCACTTCACAAAATTGACGTTGAACTCGGAGTACAAATGCTCGAACAGAAAAAGAAATGCATAGAACGTAAGGACGACACAGAAACTTAACAGGAGTTGATAAATATTTGGGAGAATAAACAAAATCAAATAGTTTAGATAATACCAGATTCAATATCAAAGAAAATCAAAAATTGTCTCACACACTTACCGAAAACCGATATAAGAAGAGGGGTATCATTCCAGACAAAACCAAACACTACACAGAGTCGTGCCTTAACGGTACATTTGTCTCGTCATTAGGAGGAACATTGGTCTCGTATTTGGGAGGTGCAGGGTCAACATTGCACCTTTAGCTTTAATTAACCTCCAATGTTGCAGTGAATAAGTAAACAAAACGAAGGAAGAACATGTAATTATTACAGCAGTAACTGAACATTTATTTTATGAAAATTAGTAATAGGATGTTTAGGTCTTAGACCTATGGGTTGCCTATTCCGGGAATACGTATCTGTGAGATCCTGCGAGACTATTCTAGTGTTAAAGCTGT
Organism: Locusta migratoria; assembly: GCA_026315105.1. Classification (NCBI taxonomy): domain Eukaryota; kingdom Metazoa; phylum Arthropoda; class Insecta; order Orthoptera; family Acrididae; genus Locusta; species Locusta migratoria. The sequence continues at coordinate 467,567,005 of CM048745.1, read as the reverse complement.
ACACTGAATAAAACATGAGACCAACAAAAAGGACATAATAACAACTTGAAGAGGATATAAAAACAGTTATAGACATCATAATGAAGAGGAAATTGAAGTTATTTGGCCATATTCACAAAACGAACAGTAGACTAACAAAGACAATTTTCCATTTGATTTCCAATTACTAAACTTCCAATATACATGTTAATAGGGCCACAGGTTTCATCATGCAAGTCGTTTATGTAAACGGGAAACAGCAGCGACACTGTAAAGCACAACCTTCAAGTACGACGACAATTTTTAACTTTTATGCAGTTGATTGATACTACCTTTGCTTACGACGATACCTCGCCATTAAACGGGATACCGGTAACGACATTTCAATCCAGCCATAAAAAATAACAAAAAGAGCCTGAAATCAGTCTATAAATCAAATCACAAAAATTTTTCATGATTTTTGAATATTTGTATACTTGATTTTTTTTTTTTTTTTTTTTTTTTAATCATTAGTTTTTCAAACCCAAAGTTTAGTTTTCGGTTATCACGAAAGGTATTCCCACAAAGCGTTTGAGCCAAAAATATTCAAAAGGATACCTCTACATAAATACTCTGCAAGTCACATTTAAGTGCATGACAGAGGGTTCATCGAACCGCTTTTATGATATTTCTCTACAGTCCCATTCTCTAATAGCGTGCATGAAAAAGGAACACATAATTTCATTTTAGATCCGATTTCTCTTATTTTATTATAATTATAGTGTCTCCCTGTGTGGGTGCTAACAAAATTAACGAAGAGTGGATTATTATTGGGGTCAGTTTGATTTTTCTAAAAAATTTAATGTATTTTTTTTCTGTTTCCTATGTACACAGGAAAGGGGTCCATAAATTATACATCTCGTGCTTTTATACCCGTTACAAGAATTCAGCGTAAAATAGACGTTATACACCGTTTGGGTGTGTTGAAAGGAGCGTATTAGAGGAACATTAACAACAGCAAAACAAAGGGGAATGCAATGCTGAAGGTTAGCGAAATAATAAAAGTGGTAGATGAGTTTTGTTACTTGGGAAATAAAATATGCTGATCGCAGAATAAAATGCAGAATGGCAATTGGAAGAAAAGCGTTTTTGAAAAAGAGAAATTTATTATCATCGAATATTAATTTAAGCGTAAGGAAGTAGTTTCTGAAGGCATTTGTGTGGAGTGTTCGTTCGTACGGCAGTGAAACGTAGACGATAAATAGTTCTGACAGGAAGAGGATAGAAGCTTCTGAAACGTGGAGCTACAAACGAATGCTGAAGATTGGGTGGGTAGCACGCGCGACTAACTGAACAGAATTGGGAAGAAAAGGAATTTCTGGCATACCTTGACTAAAAGAAGGGTTCTATTGGTAGGACACATTTTTAGACATCAAGGAATCGTGAATTTAACATGGGAGGAGAGTATGTGAGGTAAAAATTGCAGAGGGAGACGAATAGAGGAATACACTAAGCAGATTCAAATGGATGCGGGAAGGAATGAAGAGGCTTGCTCAGAATAAAGTAGGGTGGATATCTGCATCAAACCAGTCTCCAGACTGAAGACTACAACAACAACAACATTGTTTGGCCTAGTATGAAGGAAAAATAAATAAAAACATAATTTGTTTTGATACCAATATACAACTATTTGTATAATTATTGAGGCAAATCACGCACCAGTTGTCAGATATATAAAATTTTATCTTTAATAATTGGATCCGCGACAGTTGTTAATTTTAAACTTTTTTTATTTGTATACACCACCCGAGTTTCGAGACCTATATCTCTGCATTAGGTGCATTTAATGAGTCCGTAAAACTGTTACATGTAGGAAGAGATTAAAACAGTGGTATATAGAACAAGCCGGGAGAAATTGTAGGCAACTTGGCGCGAAATAACCACTCACAAGACGGTGTCGAACCGCCCGAATACCGCATCAGCCCTCCAACGGCCTCCGTACCAGTTGTTTATTGTAGATTTAACCTTCCGTGCAGAAATGTGTAATTTTGCGAGAAATTTTTTTTCATTTCATGATAGTTGGCGTTGTGATCGGCAAAAATGAAAATGATTTTAAAAATGTCGAAAAACGGTAATATCTCGAACAAATAGGCGTAGACAGTTACTCTAAGTTTAACAATCCGAGTTTCAGGTAACAGTTAGACAATACTGCGAAAAAGAAGGAACATTCCTATCAGGAATCAGATTAGCATACGTCCTTCAATTTTCTATCTGCCTCCTATCACTGTTAGTTTGGGAGCTACAAACCTTCAAAATCCGGGGGAGGAGGCTGCGATAGCGTAGCTTGAAACGTGTCCATAAAAAATTATTTTTATAAGAAAATGTCTAATATTGTGCCTCATGTTTTGTATCGAGTAACTTGCTTGCAAGAAAATGTATAATATCGCTTCTACTGTATGTATCGATATGTGTAAAGTTTCATCTCTGGCAAAGATCATGTATTGCATAGCATTGTAGCTCGCACTGAGAGAGAGTAGCACTAGTGGTTCAGCTCGCTTAGAGAGCGGTTGGGTTGTGTGTATGGCTCCGATGTAGAGCAGAGGCTGCTTTGCCAGCAAGTCAGAAGTTGTATTATGTAGGTAATGTAATGCTGATTATCAATAATAAGTAACTTAACCCTGTTTCATATTTCATTTACGTAGTTAGAAAATTAACCTACTTCCTTCATTTGATAATTAGTTGATTTAGTGGAGTGTTGATTTGAATAATATTATTGAACATATTTCATTATTGGTGCCATAGTAAAATGATAGTTAATTTAAATTTCAATAATTAGAAACTGATCTACATAAATTCTCACAGTCAAGCATTAAGAAAGTGATTTGTGGTTTTTCTTATATCTTTCTCGCAGTCAAAATTTTTGAGTATAGTCAGTGTCTGTTTCAAAAGGTTACATGTCACAGTTGTTTTGTTAAAATATCCGTTGCGCACATAATCAGTTTAATGCACTGTTTCTTATACATCAATATCAGGGCCATAATTAAACCAAATAGCTGTGTTAATGAACAATTTATTGTCTGATTTAACGATAGGTTCAACATTCCACAACACACGTTACAAGAATTGGAATTCTGTATTGTCGAATCCTGTACTGTATCATTATCCATATTGTCTATTCCTGAACTAATCTGTTCTGCGTTTTCGAACACGGTATTTATTGTCGTATTTGTATCAGTGCAGTGAGAAGACTCTTGTAAAAATTCAGCTTCTCTCCTTGCATCATTCAAGGTCTCATTTTCGGAAGCAGATTTAGCATCAGCGCGGACTCTCCTATTCTTCGACATTGTTAACAGAATTTTGCAGTAAAGTGACCAATAATATTTATTTTCACCTACTGCATATTTTTTGAAAATTACACACAGTAATTATGAGAGAACAATAGGCTGAATCGGGCAAGTGCAACATACAGTCACAATCGAGATTACGCGAACCGTTAATTATCACACGAGTTCCGCGGTACTAGAACTTTCATCACAACAAACATCAGACAATATAAAAGAGAGGCTTGTTCAGTAGTAATGCAATTATTTGTATATTCAATTCATCTACTATAAACAATACTACACAATCTCAAGAATGGTAAGTAACAGACTACAGAAACAATTACTATGCTACTGTTGCTACAACAGAGGATGGTGATACAAAAATTAAATTAAGAGCCAAAAGGTAAGTTGGTTAGTGGAAAAGACAAACTAACTGAAATAAGACTACGTATCTAACTACGTCACGATCCTGTTTGTGAACTATCCTGGCAGAAAGGGCGCCAGATAAAAGCTGTACGTGTGTTGTGGAATGTTGAACCTATCGTTAAATCAGACAATAAATTGTTCATTAACACAGCTATTTGGTTTAATTATGGCCCTGATATTGATGTATAAGAAACAGTGCATTAAACTGATTATGTGCGCAACGGATATTTTAACAAAACAACTGTGACATGTAACCTTTTGAAACAGACACTGACTATACTCAAAAATTTTGACTGCGAGAAAGATATAAGAAAAACCACAAATCACTTTCTTAATGCTTGACTGTGAGAATTTATGTAGATCAGTTTCTAATTATTGAAATTTAAATTAACTATCATTTTACTATGGCACCAATAATGAAATAGCCGGCCGCGGTGGCCGAGGGGACTAAGGCGCTCCAGTCACGGTCTGCGCGGCCGCTACGGTCGGGGGTTCGAATCCCTCCTCGGGCATGGATATTTGTGCCGTCCTAGTTCGTAAGTAGTTCATAAGTAGTTTGTAAGTTTAGGGACTGATAACCCCGTAGTTAAGTCCCATAGACTATACAAACATTTGAACAATAATGAAATATGTTCAATAATATTATTCAAATCAACACTCCACTAAATCAACTAATTATCAAATGAAGGAAGTAGGTTAATTTTCTAACTACGTAAATGAAATATGAAACAGGGTTAAGTTACTTATTATTGATAATCAGCATTACATTACCTACATAATACAACTTCTGACTTGCTGGCAAAGCAGCCTCTGCTCTACATCGGAGCCATACACACAACCCAACCGCTCTCTAAGCGAGCTGAACCACTAGTGCTACTCTCTCTCAGTGCGAGCTACAATGCTATGCAATACATGATCTTTGCCAGAGATGAAACTTTACACATATCGATACATACAGTAGAAGCGATATTATACATTTTCTTGCAAGCAAGTTACTCGATACAAAACATGAGGCACAATATTAGACATTTTCTTATAAAAATAATTTTTTATGGACACGTTTCATCAAAAATTATTTTGTAAGAAAATGTCCAATATTGTACCTCCTGTTTTGTATCGAGTAACTTGCTTGCAAGAAAATGTATAATATCGCTGTCGTCGCCAGACATCGGTTGTGTCTTAAATGACACCATCCCGAGTGTGAAAGTACTTCACGAAGTACGGTAACAATAAGGTACAATGCTCCATTTGCTTTAAAAAGCTGAAAACAGGTGGAGGTACTACAGACATGCTGTCATTCAAGGAGAAAGCATCCAAAATGTTTCTTGGAAGAGAAGGTAAATTCGATTCATATACCTACTCTATAAGCTTGGAATAATAACTTTTAATGTATTATCATTTTGTTATATTAACAAGTTTTATTAATGTGATTCCTTAAAAGCGAGGGGCTTTTTTAATAACCAATATGAGTTTAGGTAACATTGATCATGTGGTGCGTCGCGAGGTAACCGTGCGGTCTAAGGCTCCATGTCATGGACTGCGTGGATGCTCCAGTTGGAGGTTCGAGTCCTCCCTCCTGTGTGTATGTTGTCCTTAGGGCAAGTTAAAGTTAGATTAAGTAGTTTTTAAGTCTAGGGACCAATGACCTAAACAGTTAGGTCTCATAAGAACTCACACCCATTTGAACATTCTTTGATCATGCTTTCCTAGTTCAATTTGCGTAAATTTACACTGACAAAATCATAGTGTTAGTCGGAACTGTGATTTTATTTTTCGAAATACTTCTGCAGCACTGATTGAAGTTTATTTACTGACTGTAACTATATATGTTGTGTGTATAACGAGATATTCGTATACGCTGGCTCACAAGTCCAACTTACGGAGTGGTTGGCTCAATATTCGCAACTGCCGGATGGAAATACTAGGCCAGTAAATCTGTATGCTTTGTATATCGTCTTCTACAGATTCCTGGCTACGCTTACACACACTCAAGAAGGCGTAGTATTGGCAGAGGATCTTGCAAAATATGGAAAGACTAGTGATTTGTCGTATAACGTAAATTTACCTAAATATTAACTAAATTTCGTAAGTTTCGGTTTCGGCCGAAACTAGAAGAACCGACGATTACGGTTTCTATTTCGGCCGCAAAATATGTTTCGTTCGAAAACTACTGGAAATATTAGCAATAAACCGGTTATCTTGCGCAATTTTTACGGTGTGGTTAAACTGGAGATGAAAGGAACCGGTATAACCGAAAACCGGTTGTTTCAGCGATAACCGCCAACCCTACAACACTCTCTCATGCACTGATGCGTCGCCGACCTGCGCAATTACTTTCCTCGCCTTTATCGAGGAACTTCCTGACAGATAAAAATAATATGCAGCGACAGAAAACTGAAACTGGAATAACATCAGGAATTCAATAACAACGCTCTCTCATGCACAACGCCTGTTTTGTAACGTCTGCTATTGGAGGTTACTGAATACTAGCTGGAAACCCGGCGTTGCCCGTGTGGTGTCGCACAAGTCTAGGCTAGGCCACACTTGCGTTTCTTGAAGCTGGACGCTGAGCGTCTAAAGAAGCAGCTTTAAAAGGCGCTAGGTGGTGGCTACATTCGACCGCGTATGTACAGCGGCTTCTTACAGGCGTCCTACCGACCAAAGACGTAAATGTGGCCACATTTGGCTCACACCCAAACCTTCAGATGTCAGACACCCAGATCCACACCAAACTTTGTATATCGATAGAGTATCAACCGAAAAGTCTGTATAATTCGTGATTTTTTGCTGCCGTCCAGTAGTACGTGCGTAAATTATAATCATAAGTAATATCTAACCTACAGAATAGAGGAAAAGCGTGTCTGTGACGGGCAATCACGTCACGCCACCGTGGACTAGTTGGTTTTAAAGATTGTGTTGTGGAGAGGTACTGCTGAAGAGCTACCAATAAAAATGATCATTAACCAGCTTCTTATCAGAAAAAAAAAAAAAAAAAAAAAAAAAAATTGGTAGAGTGTTAGCTTGTAGTGCAGAAGGTCCTGGGTTCAAGCCCCACCTCGCTCTAATTTTTTTTCATTGTTTAAGCTACAGTACGTTGGAAATTGTTAAAAGGGGCAACGTGTTCCTCATATGTAAAAGGACTGTTTCGATTTTGTAGCAATGTGTTATTGGCAGTTTATTCTTGGTTCGTTTTATTTGAAATTATGAAACCTGTACAGTATAATTACTTTAATTACGCTTATTGTTTTTAACATTACTATTATTTTTGTTATCGTTATTACTGTTATTACTATTAATACAGCAGTTCGTGTGATTCATATGTTCTGATTATGTTTGTTTATTCTGTGAAACTACGAATAAACCCTACAGATTTGCTACTTTCAAATCGAAACAGTCCTTTTACATATGAGGAACACGTTGCCCCTTTTAACAATTTCCAACGTACTGTAGTTTAAACAATGAAAAAATTTAAGGCATAGGTAGGGCTTGAACCCAGGACCCTCTGCACGGCAATCTAATGTTCTACCTACTTTTTTTTTCTACTAACCCACGGAAGGGCGACATAATTAAGCCTCACAGATACGCTTTTTCTCTATTCCGTAGGTTAGTTGTTACTTATTATTATAGTTTATGCATGTTCTTCTGGACGGCAGCACAAATCACGAATTATATAGAAGTTTCGATTGATACTCTATCGATATACAACGTTTGGTACGGATCTGAGTGTCTGACATCTGAAGGTTTGGGTGTCAGTAGCATTTCAGACCTGCATGGGTGACAACGCAGCATTGAAAAATGAATGTATTAAGTAAACAGTCTGCAACAATAATATGTGCTGCATTGTTACTGATTCGACGGAGACGACGTAGACAAAAAAAAAAAAAAAAAAAGACGTATTTGTTGGATTCATCCAATAATTGAAGACAGATCAGAGAGGGGAAAATTCACTCTGATACACAACAAACTTAAAAACAACCCTGAAAAGTTTTTTGAGTACTACAGGATGTCTATTAAGTCATATGAAACTCTGCTGTATAATGTATCGAGTGCTATTACTGGAAGAAATACTCGACTACGTGATTGTATAAGGGCTGAAAAAAAAACTATCAGTTACTCTGAGGTAAGTGAAGTTTTATTACTTATTTTATTTTTGTTGACTTTGCATAAAATTACAGCCAACCGTCTTTTTTTCTGTTTTTATAATCCTCATTTTGAATGTCGTATAAAAATGGTCGAGCTTGAACTTCTAAGATAATACGTTCGCTATCAAGTTCAATTTTTTCCATCTCACTCATCGAAAAAAACTGTAATAACACTTGACTACACACACTACTGTGCATTGACAGACTGCACAGATACTACTGAGTTCTCTTGGGAACGCAATGTGAGAAGCGTCTTTTGACGCAGGGTTTGGGCGCTGGCCCATCCGACTGGCGTCTCACATTGAGGATGCGCCTTCTCTTCCCGCCTGACACTGGCAGAAAAAGGCGCTGTGTGTGGCCACTACCGGCCTTCTCCAGCCTGCCTATAACTGTGGCGGCTTTTGACGCTGAGCGTCCAGCTTCAAAAAACGCAAGTGTGGCCGTAGCCTAAAGTGCGCGCCACGTATTTTCGCCGCGCGCCGCCTTGCACGCACGGTGCGGCGTTCTTACGACGTCAGCCACGAGCGCCCTCTCCTGGAACTCCGCTCGTGGCCACCACTGAACTGCATCGTTCACTTGGGAATCAGATAGGCACCAGTTAAGACTTGGCTATCGGATAGGCACTAGGAATCATCACTAGGCAGGCCTCTATCTAAACTATGTATCTTTTGTGTCCCAGCCTCGTCGCCGCTTTTGTGTCTCGTTTCCGTCGTAGGTGTCGGTGGCCGAGTATAAAGACCGACACAGGAATAAAGGAAGCACGCTTGTGCAGGTACGAAGGTGAGCAGCCAGTGGGACAGCAGAAACTAGAAACACTAGAATAAATTGGAACGAGATATATATTTCATAGAGACTTAGTAATACTTAACTTTTGCATAGCTCAGTACTGCAGAATGCTGATACATAGTTGAGCTAGAGGCCTGCCTAGTGCCTATCCGATAGCCAAGTCTTCACTGGTGCCTATCTGATTCCGAAGTGTTAACTGGTTCCTATCTCAAACCCAAGTGAACGATGTCGTTCAGTGGTGGCCACGAGCGGAGTTGTAGCAGAGGGCGCTCGTGGCTGACGTCGTAAGAACGCCGCGCCGTGCGTGCATGCGGCGCGCGGCGAAAGTAGGTGGCGCGTACTTTAGACTTGTGCGACACTACAGTATCAACATTCTACTAGTCTGCTGCTCTCCAAGATAAGTATTGTAACACCTCTATGAAATATATATCTCGTTCTAATTTACTCTAGTGTTTCTAGTTTCTGCTGTTCCACTGGCTGGTTTGTATGTTTGTATAGTCTATGGGACTTAACTACGGGGTCATCAGTCCCTAAACTTACAAACTACTTACGAACTCGGACGGCACAAATATCCATGCCCGAGGGGGGATTCGAACCCCCGACCGTAGTGGCCGTGCAGACCGAGACTGGAGCGCCTCAGTCTCCTCGGTCACCTCCGTACCTGCACGCGCGTGCATCCTTTATTCCTGTGTCGGTCTCTTTCTACTCGGCCACCGCCACCATGACAACCGGCGGAAACGAGACACAAAAGAGCGCATTGCTCTAGTCGCAACGCAACCTGTTATCAATGTGGCAAATCGGGACTTGTACAGTCAGTGTGTACGCAGAATGTTAATTCAAAGAACGGTGCCGTTAGAAACAGTGCTTCGCTGAGTGCGAGAACAATTAATTCTGTAAATGTCATACACGCTGTGAACTTGGACAGTGTTTCTTTTGATTCTCAAATACAAGAAAGTTTTTCTGCACCTATTGCAAAACTATGTAGTGAGCCACGTCGCAAGCGCCGTCGAGCGGGTAAATCTGTGCAACGGAAAAGGGTTCAGGAGAAGCAATCTGCTATATCACTGCAACCCATTCCTGTGCGACACCACAGCCCGGGTATTTATTTATTCATTCTTACCATTGTCCATGTATATACTCATTTGTATCAGGGCTGTATGTCTGTAAAATCGCCTGGGAATAAAATTAGTAGGAAAGAAGTAACAGATTCAAACTTGGTGCGTCATGGGACGTTTTTCCAAGAACGTTGCTATTTGTGTGCTCATATCGCATAAACTACATGTCGCACTGTGATACAATTTGGAAGCTAAATTCAACTGTATAAGTATATACTGTCTGTAAAATGTCCTGCTGCTACAATTTGTAGTGTAGAATTTATAAATTGTAACATCATACCTAATGCCGTACTTTAAGTCCATGAACAGCGAAACGTTACTATTTACGTGCTCATATCGCATGAACTACGTGTCGGAATGTCATACAATGTAGACGCTACATTCAACTGTATACGTGTAGACTGTCTGTAAAATGTCCTGTCGCTACAATTTGTAGTGTTCAAATTATAAATTGTAACGTCATACCGAGAGCCGTAGTTTTACTCCATAAACAGCGGAAAAGGAGTAAGCGAGAAACGTTTTTCCCTTTCATCGTTTTACTATGGTTGCCAGCGAGAAAAAGTTTAATAAAGGTTTGACATTGTGTTTAAAGTTTGGTCAAGTCGCTAAGCACTGTCATTCCCATACAGTGTATTTCGAAAGTCTCGCCGCATTATGTGGCAATTTCTTGCAAATCCTATTGTTTATGACGTCATATCTTCTGAATCATTTGTCGTATATGATTCTTAACCCTGCAGCAAATGTACCTCATGGTAAGGAATGTATGTACCAAATTTGGTTGAAATCGGTTCAGTGGTTTAGGAGAAAATGAGCAGAATTGTCGCTAAATGCAGCAGTTTTCTGCGCATCTCATTGTTTACGACATATCTCGTGAACTACGTATTGTACGTGACTCTTACACTTACGGCGACCGTTTTCATGGATTGAAGCTTACGTGTAAATTTCATAAAGATTGGAATGTATGCAACATGTACAAATATACCGACACACTGCTTTATATATTAGATTTCCGCAATCATGCGGTGACGAAACATCCGCTGTGTCTTTCTGCTAATCCAACCTGTTTGATTTCAGACTTCTGACTAATACCCACACAATAATCCGTCTTGCCAATACTTCGTAAGCTATCTGTTTTGCGCACGAATTACACTTAATCAAGATTTTCCTAGTGACAGCCTGCTATCTGATTTTGTTCTAATTGAATTTACTAGTCCTCGCAAGCTGGAGAAGCAATTTAATTGTTTATAGCGAAGTTCCTGTTCAAATGTTTGTAATTCTATGGGGCCAAACTACTGGGTCATCAGTCCCCTAGACTTACAAACTACTTAAACTAATTTAAACTAACCTAAGGGCAAATCACACACACACCCATGCCTGAGGGAGGACTCGAACCTGCGACGCGGGAGGCCGCGCAATCCATAAGGTGGCGCTCCACACCACGCGGCTGCTCCCGCGCGGCGAAATTCCTCCTAAGCAGATAAGCCGAAATCACAGTCAAAAAAAAAATTTACACGAAACGTTTTTATTTTACTCTATCGCCGGTTTCTGGGAGTCTCTGCTGTCATTTTTGTATCTCGAACATCTCCAATATTAAGTTATTTTCCAACTACAGTTTGGGATTGTCCACAAGTATCATTATATAAATACGCGAACACGAAATTAGGAATACATATTTTTAATACCAATATCACAAGAACACTAATGGAACTTACACTGAATGAGCCTTTACCATAAAAAAAAGCACTCAACAATCCGAAGATTGGTTTGAACACCACAGTGCTTTACTAGGCATGGCCCTGTTTTGAGATGGTATGCCGTTGCCTTCGAACTGACTTACCCATCCAGTTATGGGGGACCTACAGTTTAACGTGGGTTCCGAAACACGATGCTTCTCGGTATTTTTCACATGAGCAACACTGCCAAAGGTGAAAGAAGCGGAAAGTGACAGGTAAAGATTAGTTTTTCGTTCCGTAGATTTATATTGAGGAGATCCTCGTGGATGTGGAACATGTCAAGAAACAAAATTTACAAACTGAATAATACTAACAATATAAATACATTTCAAGTCTTTTTAAAGGTTGATTTTTTTACCTGATAATATAATAACACTAATATGGTATGAATATCGATAAATTCAGCATTTGGTACAATTTAGAAATTCACTTATGGAGTAGGAGTTGGCCACTAGAAAGTCTTTTAGGCTCCTCTTAAACTGATCTTTATTTCTAGCTAAATTTTTTATACTCGATGGTAAATTATTGAAAATGTGTGTTCCTGAGTAATGCACCCCTTTTTGAACTAAAGTAAGCGTTTTTCAGTGCTGGTGTAGATCATTTTTGTTTCCTAGTATTGTATGTATGAACTGAGCTGTTTGTTGGGAAAAGGGACATATTATTTATGACAAATTTCATTAAGGAATAATTATACTGAGAGGCAGTAGTTAATATACCAAGTTCTTCGAAGAGGCTTCTACAGGACGTCCGTGAATTTACTCCACAAATAATACATATTACACGCTTGTGGACTCTGAAGACTTTTGGCTGACTTGAAGAGTTACCCCAAAATATTATATACTCTTACGACCTGGCGGGTATCTTTGGATTTGGATTTGTAGTCTGGCACTCCACTATCGTGCAAACAAAAATCATGTGTGTGAGCAGCCGTTGAAAGTGGTTAAAGGAAGTGGACACTTCCTGGCAGAGTTAAACTGAGTGCCGGTAGCGGGACTCGAACCTCGCACTTTGCCTTTTTAAGGCAAGCGCTCTACCAGCTGAGCTATCCCAGCACGCTTCCACGGCCCATCCTCACAGCCTTACGCCCAACCAGCCCCTAACCTCCTACTTTCCGAACTTCACAGACGTTCTCCTGCGAACCTTCCTGGAATAGCACTTCTGGAAGAAATGCTACGATAAAGACTTGGCTGAGCCACAGCCTAGGGGATGTTTCCAGAACGATATTTTCGCTTCGAAAAGTTATATTGTGTGTGTGTGTGTGTGTGTGTGTGTGTGTGTGTGTGTGTGTGTGAAAGCGCACATCTTGAGAATGGCTTCACCCCCCTGGCTGATTTTTTTTTTCTGTTCGTAATTCTCAGAACAAGGTTTGTATGAAAGAAAATTTTAGGAAAATCTACCGGAAAATATCAGAATTTGAGAAAAACTTAAATTACGTTTCCAGACGGTTGGAATCGCTTCGTAAAAATGACCCTTCACCAGCGTAGTGCTACATTCTTCCTAAATCTAGCGACGAGCCTATGCACGCAGGGGTAAAGTAGCTAGACAGATTTAACATGAAACGTTGTTTCTTTAGAAGCCCCTCCGTATTATTCTTATCTCCATGTTGTTACCGGTGGTGATCTTAACTTCGGAGCGTTGCAAGGGTAGAATAGATGTCAGCTCGTGGTATTTGGTGTTGCAACCAAATTGAGTACAGATCGTGGTTTATTTTTTTTACAATGCCTCCATTGCAGCGTCGTAATATCGGTCAGCGTACGTGCAACGCAATCCTACTACGTGATCGTAGAGTCAATGAGGCTGACGGAGATCGTACACAGCGCTTGGAGCTAAATAGAGGAAGAAATTCTCAATCGCGATCCGTTATGACTCTTGAACAACGGGTACAGTCGAGTTCGACTGACATAGTTGCTGTTTAGGTACAAAGTAATTTGGATTGTCGACAAAACAGACGGCCAGGTGTGACGATTACAACTGAACGTTTGGCGATCAGATACGATCCAGCAGTCGATTACGGAGCGGATGATGCATCAGTTGGCTTCGGAACAATGAACAATGTTTGTCAATATTGTAATGCTTTGAGATTTAGGCAAGAACCATCGGGGTTATGTAGTGCGGATGGAAAGGCCAAATGCCAGAATTGACACCACTACCAGAGCCACTGATCACAAATTTCTTCAAATTTATTTCCTCGGACATTCTGATGACGAAATCAGTCAGCGTTGTTTCATTAATCGTGCGGTAAAGCAAAATGTTGTTGCTCAACTACAACAACTCTTCCATGAACACAATCAGTTGGTCAAATTGTTTAAGACTGCACTACAAATTATGACTTCGGATTATCACAAAACTATGATCAGAGCAGACAAAAGACCAGCAGGCGAATATGAGAAACGTTTCCATACACCGACGTTGAATGAAGTTGCCATTGTGGTTGTTGGCGATAATTTGGAATCTCCCGATACTCTGCTTCGACGGCGTGACGGTGATAACTTCGGCGTATCTGCGAAACCCATCGTTCCTATGATGTGTTACAGTACCTGCTGCTATTTTGCCGACAAGATGGATATAATTTTTGGACAATATGGTTAATCCATTAACAGGTACGTGTTTACTTCGTTAATTGGGGGGTTGGGTTTAATTTTAAATCCGTGACTTAGACCTAGCGAGCAGTGTTGATAATAGCCGTTGATTCCCGAGAATTGCGTGACGTCGCTGTTAGGCAGTCGGGTGATAGTATATAATATCCAAAGACATTTGCCGATTTCTTAACAGTACTACGTCTTTCGTTCGTGGAAACAGGAATGATTGTTCTCGTGGTCGTAAGTGATTAGCATTTGTAAAATTGTTTTCATAATGTAAGTCCATTTCACTCTTATACATGAAAAACATCTTCCTCAGTAAGTTTAATGTGTCTGAAACTAAATTATTGTGCATATTATCAAAATAATGTTGTTTACTATGAAGAGAAAACAACTGTCGCCATCAAAACTGTCACTGGCTATCTGAAGCTTTGCCACGATTGGTCGCCTTCATTCCCACGCTCCAACGGCCGTTGCCAACATAGGTACACCACGTCTGTATCGCGGATTGTAAAATTTCACCGTTATGTAGTAATGTTGTTAATCGTGTTTCAATTAGATTCCTAATAAGAGTTCATTATTTAGGTACAAGTCAACAAACAAACAAGGTCAGCTGTATGAATTTTTATGCCTACCGTTTGATGAATCACAAAAACGAGAACAATCACATACTGAAATGCCGCAGATTGTTCACCAGTTCGCCGTTGATACGTACGTCAAAATCTAAACAGAACATCTGACCTATACATGTTCAAATTAAGAAAAAAAATGTTAAATTCTACGACGCTTCTCGCCGGGCTGCAGTTGTTATGTTGGCACCAATGGTAATGGCGGCAACTCAGATGACCTATAAGTGTTTTTTCATGACAACTTCAATTAAAACGAAAATTATTTTTTTCTGAACGGACAAGGGTACATACAAGAACCTGTCAACCATAGAGCAGCTACAGTTTTAATTTTGCTGTGAGTGAAACGAGCAGCAATAACATTTGCAATAACAATGGAGCCCGGTGAGAAGGGTCGTAAAATTTTACCAAAAAAAAGAAAAAAATTGCGGACGGACGAATACATTTATCTACGTGATACATTGAAGGTAGATGGGGTAGATGGAAATGTAAACAATGTTGGCAGACTTACGATTTTACGTATGTTTGCAGCCCGATTCACATACTTGAATACGCCCAAGACGCGATGACGTATGTGCGCCATTACGGTTGACCAGACTTTTTCATAACTTTCACTTACATACAGTACAAAGTGGATCGAAATCACGCAGCTGTTACTATCCGGTCAATAATCCAGCGATCGGCACATTACAGCACGAGTATTCAAACAGAAACTCAAGACGCTCGTGGTCTTCATTACGAAGTATCATGTCGGTAATTTTCTAGAACAGCCGGGAATCGTAGCCGAAACGATATATATCGTTATGACACATCGAACGATGTATATCGATAAGTTTGACGCACGCGCTATTGACAAATGACTGGCGTATCTCGATTATCACTTTCAAGACGCGTAATGGACAAAATGCGAAATGTATATGAAACCACGTGTTAGTAAAAATATGATTTTGAAATAATTTACCTTGTTATATGTAATGTCTTGTTCATTATAATGCCGTGTGTAGTATTTGATTCCACGTAATTTATTGTTGGCTAGTTCCTGGCTGGTTAGTGTCGTTTGGGACTGTGTAGGATGCTGGTGTCAGTCCTGTTTTTCCATATCCTGAATACACTTGCAATGTCTCTCAAAAATATTCGTAAAATTTCGCAAGCGTTACTTTCCCCGCCAGTTTCAGATTGTGCAAGTAAAGGAATAAATAAAGTTCATCCCTATTCCCCGATCTGCCCTCTTTTAGAGATTTCCAGAGACTTTCAATATTCTGAGTGTGAACAGATAGTTCTTGTGATGAAACGAATTAGATGGAATGGTTTACAAACTCGTGATCTAAATCTTCAGATTTCAAAGTTTATGATTTTCAGCCATCGGCCATAACTTTTGTTCCAGGTAAAATAAAGTTCTTAATTATGGACACAAGTGTTCGTCTTTATCTTGACGCGGAGAATAAAACATTTTCTTGACTGTGGTTCTATGCCACCAAATACCCAAATATGTTCTACTTCATTTTTTAATGTGCGTCCTTTCCAATATTTTCGGATTCGTCAACTTCCACAACTTCCCCAGCGCCACCAATAAAGACACTATTTCCGCAGTACAAGCCTCTATCGTATACTTACAGAGGCAACACGCAACGAGTAAATACTTTGTTCTATAATTAATTTACTATTTGCAAACCAAGTGTTGTTGCAAATACTAGTCTTCTTTTGGCACTGCGTGCAGTACAATTCAAAAGGGAAATTGGGTTGCGGACTTTTGGCCCACTTCAGGTTACGGTAGTAACACTAAAAGTGGGCCTTTGCGATCGTCTTTTGATAGCTCCAAATTTAAATGGAAATAGCGACTTAACCATTCATATGACACGAAAATTGAATAACAGAATTTATAGAGGACGAGCGTTATCGTCCACCAGAGGAACCCGTCTACTATGGCACCAGCGCAGGGCGCAACAAAAGGTCGAAGGATCTAGTTCCTATTCCTCTGAGCAGTCAAAGTGGCATTCCGAACGATACAGAGGTATCTACGTGCGCCAATTCGTCATTTTTTCCCCTTGATTTCTTTCACAACCTGCTCAATCTACATGTTGAATAACACTGGCGGAAGACTACAACTCTTGTCATAATCCCTTCCCAATCACTGCGTCCTTTTCATGCCCTTCGATTCTTATAATTTCTGTCAGGTTTTTGTACGAGTTGTACATAATTTTTTGTTCTCTTTATTTTACCCCAGTTGCCTCCAGAATTTGAAAAGTGTATTCGACATTATCAAAAGCTTTCTCTAAATCTACAAAAGCTCAAACTGTAGGTTTGCATTTCCTTAACCTACCTTCTAGATTATGTCGTAATGTGAGTATTGCCTCGCGTGTTCCTACATTTCTCCAAAATTCCAAACTGATGTTTCCCGAGGACGGATTTTATCGGTTTTTTTTATTCGGTTGTAAGTAATTCGATTTAGTATTTTGCACCTATGGCTTATTAAACTGATAGTGTTTAACACACGTCTGCACTTGCTTTCTTTGGTTAATTTGGACATCACAAGGACAGCGACCTTCTCTTCAGGCATTATGTTGAAAAGACTGTTTTTTCAACATAATAGCTTTATATTCTACACATATTTCGTCTACATTTCAGGCTTCCCTTCTTTGTTACTACTGGTATACCATCTGAGTTCTTTATTTCCATGTATCTATGTTTCTTATCTCCATAATTTTTTTATTTTCCTGTAGGCGGTACTTATCTTTCACCTTGTTATACATTTTTGTACAGACTTGCATTTTTGCTCTAGCCACTCCTGCTTAGCCAATCTGCACTTCTTGTCAAGGTCATTTTTCAGGCGTCTGTACTTCCTTTTGTCTCACTTGCTGCGTTTTATATTGTCTCCTTTCATCAGTTAAGTCAGTACCCCCTGTGTTACCCAAGAATTTCCATCAGGTCTTGTTCTCCTGCATATGTAATCTTCTGCAGCCTTCATTACTTTCTCTCTCAAAGCTATCCATTCCTCTTCTAACTACTTTCCCCATTTCGGTCAAATATTTCCTAATGCTCCCTCTGAAACTCTGAACAACCTCCGTTTATCAAGGTTTCAAGTGCTTGTGATGATTAAATTATTATCTGCGAAAAATTGAACCAGTCGACCTCCTCTTTCATTCCTTTTCCTCAGTCCATATTCGCCCTCTATTTGTCCTTCTGTTCACGTGGTCTAACAAGGAAATGGTCCGACTTGTCATGCGAAACATATATTGATTTTTTAAACACTGTTAGTTAACTTTGAAGGAAGTCTGTATGCAGAATGTTAGCTGCTGACATCACCTAAAAAATCACAAAAATTGCTGTTTTTCCTGCTTGGCGCTTGCGGAAATGGCGAGTCGCGAGCTGTTGCTATGGTGAGCGTTGTGCGCATGGTCGGGAGGTGCGGCCGTCTTATCGCGGCGTTCACTAAAGAGGAATATCGTTGCACGGTTTCGGTGGAAAGGGGAATCGAATATTCGTTTCTGTGGCATTCACTTCCTTTTCATTTCTGGTACGTATTTCGAAACATACCTTCCTGAAACTGGTTAGAGATGTGAAAGATATTCTGTACATCTACAGCTATAGTCCACAAGCCATTTTACGGTGAACATTCAATTCTCCCCTCACAGGTGATGGCAAACCCTGTAAATGTTTTGCTGCTTGCCATGGAGATATACCATAGACGCTAAATGAAGCAATCAACAGAAAACACGCGTGAAGACTATGTGATGTGCGACATGGTAGTTAAACTTCTAACGAGCATGTAAATAGCGCAGACATGTGGCTAGAAACGACTAAAACACTCGATATTGCAATCTGTGACTCTACAGACGGCGAAGAAACGGAAGAAAGTCGCACACATGAAGACTACAATTACATTATCAGACAAAGAAAAAGCGGTGAAGTATTGGTTGAACGAAAGTGGTAAGAAACGCCTACGTGTCAGTACTGTTCAAAATAGGTATCGTTTGTCCGTTCTGAACGTGAATTGTAGAGATGGAAAAAGGAAGTCGCTGGACGACGTAAGATTCGACTGGAAGTTGCGACGGAGATAAATGCGCGACTTTTTGAGCAATTTACCGATGCCAGACGACAGTCATTGAGTGTCAGCGACACAACTTTGCGCGATTGGGCGTTAGAGATTGCCAACGCGATAGGCGCTAAAGAATTTACAGCCTCTCAAAGTGGGATTAGTCGCTTCAAAAGATCACATAAAATTGTGGCACGAAAAATAACAAAATTTGTATCGGGAAACAGATCGGAAAATGAAGTGACTCGAATGGAAATGTTGGAAGCTTTTTTTACGATTGAAAAAAATAAGATCGCCAGTTTTAGTGAAACTTACGTTTACAATGCATATCAGTCAGGTTTTCAAAAAGAAATGCATGTGAAAAGAACGTTGTCATTCAAAGGAAAAAACATATTGAGGCAATTGCGCAGTCCACGACTGCACTCACTCATTCATACACTATAACGGCCATAATTAGTATGGATGGTTCATTGCTGCCTAAACTATATGTGTGTCTTCAAGAACCAACTGGACATTTTGGACCACGTGTCAAAGAAACAATGTTCTACGCAGACAATCTTGTGGTAGACGCATCGAAGTCTGGGAAAATGGGAAATGGTAACTACTTTTCATACGTCATGCTTTTCTTCCGTTCTGTGGGAACAAATCTCTTCTCCTTCTAGATTCGTGGTCAGGTCATAAAAGTTCTGATTCATTAAAAGCTGTATTTCGACCTCACCCTGACAAAGAAGTAAAGATACTTCAGATTCCACCCGGCACGACGAACGTAATTCAACCGTTATACACAGCATTTTTCCGCCAGTGGAAGGCATTTTACCGAAAACTAACAGACAAACTTATTGTGTGCAAATCACTGCATTTTCCTATCACCGTGACAATATTCTCAAGTTGGAATCAGTCGTACATTATCAGTTTTTCTCCCCACGGTTTCAAAATGTGATTAAATATGCGTGGCACGCCTCGAAATATACTGATATTAGGCCTGATTCCTTCCTAACACCGGCCGAGTTTTGTCTACGGACGTCTAACAACGTCTGTGATTCGCAGGGCTGTCATATGTCGTCTTTTATTGTATGTTCTTGGTGCACAAAAAACCTATGTTTTGAACATTGTATCAATATTTCGCATTTTTGCGGTAATTACAAGAAATAAAAGTTTGACGTGTATGTATCTGTGTCTACATCATAGCTATTTGGAAAGAGTGTTGTAGATAACATATCAGCTACATTTGTCAACGAATTTACTATTATCGTACTGTATTTATTAATTATCGTACGATCGCTTTCACTGGGCGAATCAGCTCTCTCACTGCTGTGGCAGGAGAGCGGCGCGTAGCTAACGCCACCTTGTCCCTAGATGGCGTTGGTGTAACGTAGCGAGAGAGGTCAGGGTTGTACAACAGGCAGTTATAAGCGCGAAAACCATGCGACAATAATGTCATACTTCATACAATTTTTTACAGACTTCGAGGTCATGTCAGCAGCTAACAGTCTGCATACAGACTTCCTTCAATATTAACTTACAGTGGTAAAAATAGCAACAGAGGTTTCGACATGACAAGTTTGACCATTCCCTCATAAGGCGTCATGCTTCGGACTGGGTGGCTGTTTCCGCCAGAAATAAGACTCCTCCCTCGGACGGGTGTGTGTGTGTGTGTGTGTGTGTGTGTAGTCCTTAGTGTAAGTTTAAGTAATTAGAATGTCTTGGGAATTATGACCATAGTAGTTTTCCCCAGTTTCTTTACAAACAAGTCCTCTTCCTTTTCCTACAACTGAGTTCCGGTCCCTAATGACAGTTAAGTTTTCCAGTCCTTTGTCTGAATAACTTCTTTTATCTCATCATTTTTTTTTTCAATCTCCTCATCATCTGCAGATCTAGGTGGCTTATAAACCTTTATCACCGATGGTAGGCGATCTACTAGGGTTGTAACTTAAATAGTGGCAACTATTTATTCACAACCGATACATAAGCGTTACATGTTGGCACTTGTTACTGTCCTTCAGTATAGTGACCAGCGTTGTGTAGAATCCGTTGCCAGCGATGTGGAAGGCCTAGTATAACGTTAGCAGAGCCTGTTCTGTCGACGATGTGAATGGAGCGGTCTACTGTCTGTCGAATATCTGGAAGTTCTAAAGCGAATGCCACGAAGTGGTTCCTTCATCTTCGAAATCAAATCAAAGTCACAAGGACTTATGTCCGGCGAGTATGGTGGATGGTACAGTACTTCCCAGTCCCATCGACCACAACATCTCAGCAGTAAGCGATAATCGCCGTAACTGTCACCATACTGGAGCTCTGACGCACTTTCGACAGCTCTGCGGAAGCGGCAGCACTTTTTACGCAACCCACCTATCATTTTGCACGGCAATGCGCGGACGCAGACAGCGCACGCTGTGGCTGCCTTGTTCGGTCGATGGATCTGGGAAAAAATCGTAACAAAATTCTGAGACTGAAACTGCAATTTCAGAGGGTTGTGGTAATAAGGCCTAGGAGGAGGAGAAGCGGTAGTGAATAAGAACAATAAAAGGGAAGGAAGGATTTTACAGTCTACCACCTAAGGAAAGTAAAACCCAAAGTCGAAACACTGAAAGTTCCAAAGCTACTAACTTTGCTCTGACTTCCCCATGGTTACGAGCAGTAACACACAAAACTGCAGAAGCAAGCAAGATGTCATTTGTGCTCTACAGATAGAGACAGAAAACTGAAACTAGATTCTGAAGAATGTGGTACACCAGCATGAAACCGTAGGAAAGAAATTTGCAGATCCTGTTTTCCTTAAAAGGTTTGTTATAGTGCTATTGATTACAAAATAAGCACTGGTGTCATGACACTGTTACCATTCATTGTTGTACTATTGTTACCAGTGGAGAGCTAAAAACGATGTACATGTTGTACGAAAGCATGCGTTTAAAGTGTTCTATTTCACAATAAATTGTTTCCCCGTGAAGCGTCTACGAAAATAATACTTTACTTTTAGTTACGTACATCATACTGTACTGCATCACATTTTCGCAGAATCGTAATATTTATTAAAACCTACGTATCCAATATTATAGTGCCTGTAATCAATGTAACAGGTGTGTGTGCCATTTTTTTACCAACCGGGCATCATGCACTGCATAAAACTGTTCCTTTCAGACGATTTGCATATCAGTCGCTACTCTAGCAGATGACTGATCTAGGTGGCGCAGTAATGACGCACTTGAATCACATTCTGGAGGACGGCGGTTCAAACCAGTCTCCGTTCATCTAGATTTAGGTTTTCTGTGATTTTCCTAAATCACCACAGGTAAATGCCATGATGGTTCCTTTCAAAGGGCACGGGAGATTTCCTTCCGCTTCTGTAGAAAAAACTATCCGAACGTGAGCTCCGTCTCTAATGACTACGATGTCGACAGAATTTTAAACCCTAGTCTTCAGCAGACGGTGAAGTTTACACGCGTTGCCTGCTACCAGAGTCAAACGGAGCCTAGTAGGTAGCCTACCCGCAGTGAGACGTATATTGCGGGTTGCATATGGCATAGGTGTAACTAGTGTGAAAGCAATGCGAAAACCGATTCTGTCCATCACCTGATCCAACTAACAAGGTAATATTTGTGAAATGATAAATTCCTCACAATCATAATTTATTTGAAAGGGATCATGGGGCGATATTAGTTTCTTTTAATAGAAATACACTGACATTTGACAAAGTTGTGACACATGGAAACACCAATTTAAGTGATCAAAACCAGTAATAAAGTGAAGCGGTTCGTGCAGGGTCTCCTCTTATGTTACGTTTGTGGCGGACCCGAGTGTTAAGCTATGTAAATTATCTCTCTGAACTTCATTCAATTTTTATTACTTCAAATGTTTTTAATTCGTTTTCTGTTCTTGTTTCTTGTCTGCAATGTTTTGAGTGACAATTAAAAGTTATAAACACATCCATTCTTTCATTTCATGAACCTTGTACACAAACAATAACCATATTGGTGACGCCAACGTGATTAATACGGAGGAAGGAGAACATCGGAGAACATCGCAGCTGACGCCTGTTCACGAATTGCTTCAATCACTATACCTCCAACTGTTACCTTGGAACAAATTGCAGAAAGCCAACAATGTGACGAAGAGCTTCCACACATTAAGAATACGACATCCCTTGCACTTCGAACAATAATGTTGCCAAATGGTAGAGAACTTGTTTGTGACATGTCTGAAGATATGATTCGCCCACACGTACCCAAAAAACTACAACAGGCAATTTTCAACTCACTACACAGTCTAACTCATCCTGGTGTCCAAGCAAGCATTAATGTAGTGAGAAAACACTTCATTTGGCCATCACTAAAAAAGGGCGTGAAGACCTGGACTTCAACATGTATTCCTTGCCAAAGAAGTAAAGTCTGGCGACACACCAATAGCGCAGTGGGACATTATCCACCAACGACAGCAAGATTCAGTCACATTAATATAGATATTGTTGGACCCCTACCTCCATCACAGGGATATCGCTATTTACTAACAATCATTGATTGTTTCTCTCGATGGCCAGAAGCAGTTCCATTAGCTGACATCACAGCAGAAACAGTTTCATTTGCCATCATCTCAACATGGATATCTCGTTTTGGTGTGCCTCAAATCATAACTACTGATCGCGGAAGGCAGTTTGAGTGTCAACTATTCAAATGTCTCACAAGCACACTGGGCATTGTCCACATTAAAACTACAGCATATCATCCTGCAGCAAATGGAAAAATTAAACGCTGGCACCGTCAGTTAAAATCTGCTTTAAAAGCACAAATGTCTGATGATTGGGTTTCGAAGCTTTCTCTGGTCTTATTAGGACTTCGCTCCTACATAATTCCGCAAGTCAATACCTCACCAGTGGAAATGACTTATGGTTCAGCAATTAGGTTACCAGGAGCATTTCTCAATGAACAGAAATTAGTAACTGACATCCCAACTTTTGTCTTCAAATTGAAGGAACAGATGTGAAGCCTAAGACCAGTTCCAGCAAAATATCACGCCTACAAAAAGATCTTTATTCACCCTCAACTGATGACAAGCAAGTTTGTTTTTGTGCGACACGATGCTATCCGAACACCGCTTCAGCCAACATATGACGGGCCATATCCAGTCTTGTCTCGCAGTGACAAGCACTTTGAGGTGGAGATGCCAACAGGAAAACAAACTATTAGCATTGACAGATTGAAACCTGCCTTTCTTCTGACAGACTATTCATCGAATAACATGGAAGACACATCAAGAGAAACTACTCCGGACATTCCGTCACATTCCATCCCAAAGACTATCAATCTTCAGAAGACAACAGACAGCAATCAACCCAATGCACCTTCACCACGGGTCACCAGATCAGGTCGACAGGTCAGCTTCCCTCGAAAATACATGGACGCTGTCACTGCGGAGGGAGTGTGTGGCTGACCCGAGTGTTAAGCTATGTAAATTATATCTCTGAACTTCATTCAATTTTTATTACTTCAAATGTTTTTTAATTCGTTTTCTGTTCTTGTTTCTTGTCTGCAATGTTTTGAGTGACAATTAAAAGTTATAAACACATCCTTTCTCTCATTTTATGAACCTTGTACACAAACAATAACCATACATTATAGCTCAGTGTTTCGTTATGCGAATTAATTGAAGAGCCGCGGGAAGACGTGGAAACACGGAAAGTGTTGTTTGAGACTTCCACGACGTAATAACTGCTTGAATGTACCGCGGCAGTTTCATTGGATGGTTAATTATCTCCAAAAGTAAAACGCTAAGATCACTATGTGATTATTTTATTTACTGGCAACCGATTTCAAGGTCAATCTTAGCGTTTTACTTTTGGAGATAATTAATCTATGCTAACCGCCTCCATCCTACAATGTCAGGTAATGTTATCATTGAATGGTGTTGTGTAAGCTGCACGATATTTTTCGAGATTTCTTACGCGTCATCTTCAGGGATGTTGACGTCTTTTACGATTCTCTTATGATGACGACATAGCCCCGCTCCTAGGTGCCTGTGCTTTTCTGGCGAACCAGAGTATAAATTTGCAAACCATATCTTTAATAAGTCATTTGTTCTTAAAGATGAGGAGCAGTTTTCTCGTGGAACTAACGTGCATATTGCAAAAGATCACAGCGATCACTCGCAGTTATTTTTATCTTCAGTGCTTAAAACATTAGAATTCCTAAACGGTATTTCCTATACTGTACTCTTAACCTGAGTGAATTCAACTTTCATCAGAAGTACGCCTCGGTTGCACAGTGGTAGAGTGCCAGACTATCAATCTAAAGGTCGCGGTTTCGATCCCTGCCAGGTCCTAGGATTTTTATCTGTCACTTTCCACTTATTTCACCTCTGGCAGTGTTGCTCATGTGAGAAATACCGAGTAGCACCGTGGTTCGGAACCCACGTTAAACTGCAGGTCCCCCTATAACTGGCTGGGTAAGTCAGTTCGAAGGTCGGAGGAAGGCAACGGCCTACCACCTCCAAACAGTACCATGCCTAGTAAAGCACTGTGGTGTTCAAACCAATCTTCGGATTGTTGACTGCTTTACCTTTTTGTAAGAAGTCATAACAGGTTAATTTCGTGAAAACAAAAGTGAAATGGACAGATTGTGGGGGCTAAAGGCAATGGACAGAGAGGGAAGGAGGAGATGGACTAAGATAACAACTGGACATACATCCGGAAATGCCGGTGCCAGGGGTCTATATTCAGCTGGATTTAATATTTTGTAATATTCTGTTGGAATTATTATTTTGTGAATAAGATTCCTGTAAGTCAAAGAGTATACACCTTATAGTTAGCTTCCTTGGTCAGAGAGGTAGCATTATTGCTCTGTCTTGGTAATGGTGGCGCGGGTGGCGCGCTGGGTGTCGCAGTGTAACGGTGGGAATGGGCAGTCGTGTCTTGTTGTTGTGATGTAGCGGGTGGAGTACGAGGATGTCTGTTAGCTCGACTGCTGAATAGTATGAACATGTTAAAATATTTCCTGGGTTCTTAAGTAATTACATTTCATTCTACCACTTCCAAACAAGATACTTAGCTTTTCAACATTACGGTGTATGGGGGTTGTGCTCGCTACAACATTCATCACCTGGGGCGTCTTGATAGAAATAAATACTCGTAGGTACAATTTTTCATTTCTTCTATAATTTGAAATCAAACTGCTTCTCCACCAATGGACGCACAGGACACCGTGCCCACGGGTGCGGTTCCTGTAGGGGGATGCTTGTCCACTGTTGGTCGAGCTGATCTCTATGAGATTACGAGAGTAACTCGGGCGTCCGACTTTGATTGTCGTGTTCTCTCGATAATCCATTTTTAGTCCGGGGCAAGTCCCGGAGATAAATTAAATTGGTCCCAATCCCCCGGTTCCGACCAAGGTTTTCGGGAGGTTTTCCTTGGTTGTAAGGTGTATACCGGAACTGGTAAGCCCCTCCCACTTATTCCCAATTGGGATTCCCCCTTTGCCCCACTATCAGCTTGTCTTATAATTGGCTGAATAGAACCGCGACTCTTTATGGGCCGGATCTCAAACAGCACGCTCCACTCCTCGGAGTGGAGAATGAAAAGAATAAGTTTTTTTTTTTTTTTCTCCACCAAAACATTACAATAACGTACACAATGCATCAAAACGTAGCTGGTAGTACTTCCTTTTCAAAACACAGACAGTACTTCCTTTTCAAAACACAGACTGACATAGCTTCCAAAGCACATTACAAAAGCCAAAACTCGAACTCCCCCACGCAAGGCAGTGAGGCAAATATATAATTATACATTGTTCATAACAATTGAATATACTAATTTACAATTAACAAACACACAAAGAAAACATTTCATGTACACAAAAATAATCACAATATAAAATGAAAACTACAATAATTTTAGATGACACATTTCTTTTTGAATTGAAATCTCCGATGTTGCGGTTTGACAACAAAGTGCGATGTTAAATGTCAATTAATTTCTTAATGAGTACATCATACATGTTCCTAACATAAATTAGACTATCAAATATCTTGGCCATTCTCAAAATAGGTTGAAAATCTCACGTCAGTCAATATATACAGAGGCTCACAACATTGAAATTTCGACTATTACATTAAGTAACACAATTAGCTGGTCAACACAACTTGTTTATGAGCCTAACATATACATATATATAATGATATTTATTTTAATGTCTTTATGTAGATACAAAAGTTTTTACCATTCGTCTGTCTATTTATTGAAATAACATACAATGACAAAACTATTGTTTATAGAACTGTCTGGAAACGTCTTATACAAATCTCTTAATTAATGAAATCTATCACTCGTTTTAATCACAATATCACTGAGACACTATCCTACACTGATTCCTAGGCTGGCTATTTCGTTTTTAACTAACTTCACACGCAACATGTATCACTATTGAATCACACGATTCCGGGTCCGACGCAGACGGTATCGTACGATAACATTGAGATGAGAGGGCCAGCAGTATAATCACAATGTTCAGACTAAGAACGTGTAAGGTAATGTGCATATCTTTTTGAAATGATGTTGCTTTTTAATTTTTCAATATAAGTGTGATAATGAAATTGCTCTTCCATTATTTTGTAGTGTGTAGAAACTTCCACTTTTCCTCCAATAAGTTTTACGACCAGTTAATTGATGTAAGTTGTTTTGAAGTGAAGTAAAAGTGTTAATCTCAAACGTACTTTCACCGGGAACAAACGATACTTGTGTAAAGAGATAAGGTAGCAGATGGGCGCTAACCGTGATGTGTGTCGTGTGCTGTGCAGGAGCCGCAGCCTTTGCAGCCGTGGTCCGGAGTTCGAGACGCGCTGCAAGAAGGTCCGGTAGCGGTCAGCGTACACCACGACGACTTCTCCATCGCCGTCGGAAACGAAGACTGCCTCTACCTCAACGTTTACACGCCGCAGGTCAGACATCGCCTACTTACTCTCCAAATTACGTCACAGTTTCCATGAATTTATGACGAATGCTTACTAGTTACTCTGCCTGTCTGTCTCACCTAACTCTGACACCCCAAATCATTATATAAATACGCTAACACGAAAATTGTGGTACAGATTGCTAATTTATTCGTACGAGAAGGCCAATGAAAGTTACATAATTCGAAAGATTGTTTGTCGTAGATTTCACGAATATAAATATTATGTGTGCATTTAGCCATTAAAAGTGGTAAAAGAAAGTAGGAATTTTCCTATCTACAGCTTGGATCAAGTTCTACGTCCTCCAACAATCAGTTCACTGACTGGCTATTCGCCTCGACCAAAGACGCTGTAATGCAGCTCATCTGCAGTATTAAAATAAGTGAATATCGAAACATGGAATGCTCCCAACTCAGTTTCTTGTGTCGTTCAAGTGCTTCATTTTCGCAGTGATTACGAGTGGTTAAAGGAAATGGATGTTTTCATATAAATGCCGATATAAAGGATGATGCGTCGGGAGAGGCATCTAGCGGTGCTCGGGTGGAACAACGAAGTCGAGAATTGCGTGGTTATGGTATATCGCCCCAATTTTGCGACTTCTTAGGGGATCTCCTGTCAGAGAGGACACAGTTCGTAGTAATCGATGGTAAGGCATCGACTAAAACGGAGGTGATATCGGGCGTTCCACAGGGTAGTGTTATTGGTCCTCTGCTGTTCCTTATTTACATAAACAATCAGTATGGTCTAAAAATTGGCAATTGACTCTAAATAATGAGAAGTGTGAAGTCGACCACATGAGTACGAAAAGAAATCCGTTAAAAACTTTGATTACAAGATAAATCAATCAAAAGTGAAGGCCGTAAAATCCACAAAATACCTAGGAATTACTATTACTTCAGCCTTAAATTGGAAAGAACACGTAGATAATGTCGTAGGAAAGGCGAACCAGAGACTGCGTTTTATTGGCAGAACCCTTAAAACATGCAACATAACTACAAAAGAAACTGCATACACTATGCTTGTCCGTCCATTTTTGGAGTGTTGCTGCCCAGTGTGGGATCCTTATCAGGTGGGTTTGATGGAGGACATCAAAAGACTCCAAAGAAGGGCAGCTCGTTTCGTATTGTCACGATACAGGGGAGATAGCGTTACGGAAATGATACAGGATCTGGGATGGGAATCATTACAACAACGGTGCTTATCGCTGCGGCGTGGGCTACTTACGAAACTCAGATCGCCAACATTCTCCTCCGAAAGCAAAAATATGTTGTTGACTCCCACTTACACAGATAGAAATGATCATCAGAATAAAATACGAGAAATCAGAGCTCGAACGGAGAGATTCATGTGTTCTTTCTTCCCGCGCGTTATTCGAGAGTGGAATGGGAGATAAATAGTATAATAGTGGTTCGATGAACCCTCTGCCAGGCACTTACATGTGATTGCCAGAATATCCCATGTAGATGTAGATGTAGATGAATGCCGATATAAATGATGATGCCCCGGGAGAGGCATCTGGCGGTGCACGGGTGGAACTACGAAGTCGACATGTTGTCAGCTCTGGAATTATGAATATCGCAGTATCGAAATAACATTATTTCTTAGCATTGTATAAATTTACAAACACCGAAATTGTAGTTTCATTTCAAATATTAGGCTAATGAAAGTTATATAATTCGAAAATGGCATGAGAAGTATATACTTCCGTTTTTATTTGTTGTTATTGTGTCAGGCATTTTCCTGATACCGTTTCATACCTCCAAAAATATCAAATATCCAAATATCCCAGCGGCCTCGTATGATAATGTTGTCAACAGATGCTGAATAGTGAGAATCCTGTGAGTCTTCATTTTAGCCAATCGCTTGACAACGCTGATGTTTTCTCATGGAATTTTCGCTTTACAAGGGCAATTATTTTTACTGAGCGGACGAGGGTACACACAAGAACCTGTCAACCATAAAGCAGGAACAGCATTATTTGTTTACTTCGTGGTCTGTATGATACACTAATCGAGTCATTCCATGTGGTTCGAACAAGTGGGCAAAGATTTTCTATCGTGTTGTTGATGTTGCCAACATAATCACGCGAGGCCGCCGACATGATACGTAAAATTTTACCCTCAGTGACCATTGTAAACACAAGTGGTAGAATTTCGAGCACAGGCAATACTAGTATCTATAGAACAACGATAGATACTTAAAACGGTTTTCGCCAGCATGAACGGACGGCAGGGGCTCAGGAAATTCAATACTAAGCGAAATTTTAAATCGTAAACAAATACTATTGTCAAGACAAACTTGTGAATTTTTAAATGGACACCCCCCTCCATTATTTGGTATGGAATCAATAGCATGAAAAATCGCAAAAATAACGGCGTTGGATGCATCGCAATTCGTCAATTACATCCCTACAAATTGTGCAGCGAAGTTGACGCTTGAAATAAATGAAACGCACAGTTAGCGCACGACCTGAGACTCGACCCTGAGTCTCAAGCTGCCGTGATGTGATGGACGTACTACGTCAGTGCATCGTTAACGTCTGGTGTGATATTGTATGACCACATGTCATTGGCCCATATTTCATTGGCGCCGCTCTTAAAGGGGGACAGTTTAGCCCCTTCCTGAGCTGTACCTTACTTGAACTGATCCAATTCTTATAATAAGAAGATATAATAATAATATTTTATAATAGAAGAATATAATAACAATATTTTGACAGATGACCAGCTCGTAATATATATGACCAGATGATGGTGACACAGTTCACCGAAACCGGTCTTCATTGAATAAATTATTAATGTGCGATCTTGCCATTTCATTTTGAATACTATAATAATTATAATGTGTCAGATATTGCGGTATCATAATGTTAGATGTCCTGCAAATCATTTTTATTGTCGCGAAATGACAACTAGAAGTACAATTAGTGGTAAGTCTTGTGCTTTCACGTTTATAAACCTTATACGTTCTGAAATACGTGGCTTGTAAAGAAAAAGCAACGGCGTCATAGTTTCTGACGTAATGCGCCCCTCAGATCAGGGGTTGCCTTCATTGGCGCCTGTATTCTGCTGTAAACAAACCAGTGTCACCACGGCACGCTCTACCGTCAGTGTAAAAGTGTCTAGTCTGGTCTGCTGAAATGCTCTCATACTGTAACGTAATTCAGATACGTTACCGTATTAAAACTGTTTTCGTGTGGCTTGTTATATTTGCCGTCATATAGTCGATATGCCAGCCTTCAGTAATGAAGAAAAACTAGACGTTATTTTAATTTATGGCGAATGTCACAGATATGCAACCGGAGCTGTGACAATGTATGCGGAACGCTACCCAGATCGGCGGTGTCCGTCACGTCTACCCTTCGGCAAAATCTACAAGACACCCGAGGAAACAGGAAGCTGGGCTCCCACAAAACGTCGACGTACAACGACAGCGATTGACGGTGGAAACGAAATTGCTGTTATGTCTTCTGTAGCGCACAATCCTCAAGTGGATGTACGACAAAGTGCACTAGGTGAAGGATTAAGCCACAGCAGTACGTGCAGAATCTTGCATCTGTTCCATCCATTCCATTTTTCACTGCACCAAGAACTGTACGCAAATAATTTTGAATCCCTCATTGCATTCTGTCGTTTTGCAATTCAGCAGTTAAAAGGTAATC
This sequence comes from Locusta migratoria, assembly GCA_026315105.1. Taxonomy (NCBI): domain Eukaryota; kingdom Metazoa; phylum Arthropoda; class Insecta; order Orthoptera; family Acrididae; genus Locusta; species Locusta migratoria. The sequence continues at coordinate 467,535,689 of CM048745.1, read as the reverse complement.
CAGTATTCCAAGGAATACATTATTTACGGACGAGGCTTAGTTTACAAACCATGGTACTGTGAATCTGCGGAACATGCCTTCCTGCTCAGTGCACTGGATTCGCGGTGTTATTGCTAACTGTATTGTACGTCCCTATTTGTACCGTGTAACATTAAATGGACAGTGATATGCACCATTTCTTCGACACACACTAGCGCTCCTCATGGAGGATTTAGGATTGGAAACTCATATCAATGTGGTACTCTGGGGGCAATGAGAGACAGAGTGTATCAAGAACCCCCAACGACAGTAGAGAATATGCAACACCGTATTCCTGAGCGAGTGCGGGAATATCAGTAGACTTCTACAGTTGTGCAACACTCTCTCGTTACCCGTCTTCAAACGTGTATTGTTGCAAACTGAGGACATTTCGAACATCTGTTGACGTGACACAGTTTCATCGGTCAAAGTGATGTATTTTCCGTGCTGGATATAATGCACAACAATGCAGTTTCTGTGGGCGACAGGGCACCAGTAAATGTGTTTAGAAAAGTGAAACCAAGTTATTAATTGTAGCTCTAGTTGACATTTCGATAAAATAAACATACATTTACAATTTGTAAAACGTAACTTTGCGTTGGAAGTATTACTTTTTATTTTTTTTTTTTATTTTTGTGGATTGTTCATAGCTTCCCATTGTATGAGCCTCTGTCAGATACAGAAGTTTGTGTAGAAAATAGTATTTGTTTACATTTTAAAATTTCTCATGGTATTTATTTTCCTAAGCCCCTGCCGTCCATTCATGCTGGTGAAAACCGTTTTTGAATATCTATTGTTGTTCCAGATATTTGAAAAACTGCTCTTCGGTTGCGGAAGATTTGATAAAATTTTTACTTTACCATGGTTTCGGCTTCACTAGGGATCCTTTCATCGAAAGTAAAACAGTTTCTTACATATGAATGTATAGTCATATGTAAAAAAACTGTTTTACTTCTGATGAAGGCTCCGCTAGTGAAGTCGAAACCATGGTAAAGTAAAAATTTTACCAAATCTTCCGCAACCGAAAAGCTGTTTCTCGAGTGATTATTTTATATTTTAACGAACTGTTGCTGTCTTTAACAGCCATGTTATATATATATATATATATATATATATATATATATATATATATATATATATATATATATATATATATATATATATATATATATATTCCCTGTATGGAAGTATTTTACCTAGATGTTTTAGTGTCCATCTCCCGCACCCTTGTGATACTCTTCAATCATAGTCAAAAAAGTGATTTGTTCCAGTTATTCAAGAAAATGGTATTATACCCTGCTATTGAGACGGTACGGTAAATAGAACACTAATCTTGTATCAGTGTATCTTCCTCTAATAAGTTGAAGTAATTGTGATGAAAGAAACTAAACTCTATTGTGGAGTCTATTTTAAATACTTATATTTTATTGTGCAATTAATTAATTTCTACTGATGTTCATTTTCAGCACATGCATTGCCTAGTACAATTATATACTACTGTGTAACAAAGGTTAAAAAAAACAGACTATGTCTTCCATACCACATAAAATTTTTTACACCTTAAAAGCATTGTAGTGTCACAGCTTGACATATTGGAAGTCCCTCTGTAGATTCTAAATTCGTCAACTAAGCTGATTCTTGAATCTATGCAAATATACTTTCCGAGGATGATTTGCCTTTGTCTTACACCGTCTACCAATTTATTTTTTCCAACATCTCGGTATCGAATGATCTTATGACCACTGTTGCTGCAATTCTTTGTATACGTTGTATATCCCCTAATAGTAATATTTAGTTGAAGACCTTTACGAAAACTGTTTCTCTCTCACAGCACCAAAGAATGACGAACAGATAGTAGTGCATCGTTTAACACTTTTGCGCTGTTCACGCTGTAAAATTACGGCATTTGACTGGACATTACAGTTAATTACTTCAACACTAATTTTTGTATTAGTAATACTTTTACAGATAGTATACATCCATACTACTGAATTTATCTCCCAAATTATATAACAGTATGGAGATACGACGTCAGCAACAATGAAATGTATGAAAATCTGCCCCAACCGCATGATGATGTAATTTATTACGTCTTTACTATTAACTGCAGTCGCTAATCGTTTCGCAGACAGTTTCATAATATTCCACTCTAAGAATCTGGAAAATTATATTTTTATAGGCTACGAACATCATGAGATACATTATCGTAAAGACTGAACTGCCTGACAACGAAACTACAAGCCGATATCGCTAGAGATAAAGTAATATGAAAACAGAGAGGGCAGGAGCTAATAACTAGTGGATGTATAACGAAACATACCGAGTGATCAAAAAGTCGGTATAAATTTGAAAACTTATAAATCACGGAATAAGAGATAGATAAAAATTGACATACATGCTTGAAATGACATGGGGTTTTATTAGAACAAAATAAAAAGGTTCAAAAAAAAATCGCACTGACGTGTTATACGGCCCACTTTAGACTTGTAGTTTTACAAGTTCTTGCAAACATTTTGGACCAAAATAATAATCTAAATAATAGAAAATTAATTAATAAGAGTGTCTGAAATCCTTTAAGGGAACAAAATTTAGGGAGCAGTGGGTTTCGAACCACAGAGTTCCAGCTTCATAGTCCAACGCATTGCCAACTACGCTTTTTTTTTTTTTTTTTTTTTTGCTCTATATGTTGTTCTCTATTTTGCGGACGCTGATCGTGATTGTTCGTTGTAGTACGACGAGTGGTTGGCTCAGCTTTTTTATTAAAGGGGACGTTTAGCCCCCTGACCGGGTGCGCTGAGCCACAGCGTCCGGCGTCGCTACAGCTGACATTGAGGACTTGTGTTTAATTTCATACTATTGATAGTCGTAGTTAACTGATGCTAATATGCTATTGGTAGACACTAGATTTATCGTACGAAGGACGATGTGTTTTTGTTAATTCTTCAGTGCGCCATTACTTTGAAATGACAACGTGTAATTTACAATAAGAAAATCATCAAATACTCAACGCGAGATGGCGCGAGGATTGTCACGTGACATCTGCGAACGGCTGGTTTTCTTTAATTCAATAGAGGGTGTCAAAACTCCGTAATTTTTGCAAATATCTCTCAAACGATACGAGATATGAAAAAAACATATGGGAACAAAGTTGTAGAGAATTTTCTCCTCTACAAATTCGTTTATTCAATTTTCGCGTCAGATTAACGGTTTATTTGCAATTAAAATTACATTACAAACGGCTTTTTTGGTATTTCTTGCCTGGAATATTTCGAAAATCAGGGTTTGTTCTGTGGTAGCCAACAATTATATCTGTAAAATTTGGTGCCGATCGGTTGAACAGTTCGACCTAAAAAGTGGGAACATGTTACAGCCAGACAGACATCGTCAAATCGCCGTTATTTTTGCAAATATCTCTGCAACGATGCAAGGTATGAAAAAACATAATAGAGCGAAGATGTAGAGAATTTTCCCCTCTACCAATTAGGTTATTCAATATTCGTGTCAGGTGAACGATTCGTTCGTAATTACAATTATATTACAAACGTTGTTTTTTTATTACTACCGTATTTTTTGTCCGAAAAATTTGAAAAAGAGAGGTTCTGGTCTCTGGCGGCCTACAATTATATGTGCAAAATTTGGTGCTGATCGTTTGAACGGTTCGACTTGAAAACAGGGAACACATTACGGACAGACAGACAGACATCCCGAAATTGCCGTTATTTTTGCAAATATCTCTAAAACGATACAAGATATAAAAAAAAACATGACAGAGCAAAGATGTAGAGAATTTTCTCCTCTATAAATTCGGTTATTCAATTTTCGTGTCAGATCCATGGTTAAGCCGTTATTTTCATTTAAATTTCGAGCTGTCAAAAGTCGATCGCAAAGGCCCACTTTTAGTGTTACTACCGTAACCTAAAGTGGGCCAAAATGTGCGACAGATGGCGATTCATCTGACCAGAAAAGCAATAATTAGCATAACAAATTAAGACAAAGTGGAAACTCCATTGCACGACGAGAAAGTAACGGTATGGGTTGAATTTGCCACATCTACCGTTATCGGGCCTTGTTTCTTCTAGGAACTGCGTGATTCTGGTTTTGTAACTGCTACCGTGACGGGTGAGAGGTACTCCTATATGTTACAGAATCGCATCATCCCCAGCTTGGCTGTTAAACACCTGCTGGAACGAACGATTTTTATGCAGGATGGCGCTCCACCCCTTATTGCTAGACGCGTGAAAGATCTCTTGCGCGCGTCATTTGGTGATGATAGTGTGCTCAGCCGCCACTTTCGTCATGCTTGGCCTCCCAGGTCCCCAGGCCTCAGTCTGTGCGATTATTGGCTTTGGGGTTACCTGAAGTCGCAAGTGTATCGTGATCGACCGACATCTTTAGGAATGCTGAAAGACGACATCCGACGCCAATGCCTCACCATAACTCCGCAAATGCTTTACAGTGCTGTTCACAACATTATTCCTCGACTTCAGTTATTGTTGAGGAATGATGGTGAATATATTGAGCATTTCCTGTAAAGAACATCATCTTTTCTTTGTCTTAATTTGTTATCCTAATTATTGCTTTTCTGATCAGATGAATCGCCATCTGTTGGACATTTTATAAGCTTTCTTTTTTTTGTTTGTTCTAATAAAGCCCCATGTCATTCCAAGCATGTGTGTCAATTTTTACCTCTCTACCTACATTATTCCGTGATTTATTAAGTTTTCAAATTTATACAGTCTTTCTGATCACCCAGTATTTTCGTACAAGACTTAAATGCCGTAAAAATCGGTACGAAAATTTGCAGAAATAGTAAATCTTTAATTCATTCTCGTCGCTGGATTAAGTTATGTCCTGATGACATGTTAGTTATTTAGTGACGAAGATCTACGCCTTTAGTCCCCAAGCCAGCGTAGGACGCACTGTAGCACTGGTATGGCTATTACTGACTCCCCAGTCTTCTTCCCTCCCCTCCCATCACCTCCCCCCATTCCCTTTCCTGTTCCATTCAAGAATGCTGCGTGGAAATTATGGTAGCTGGCGAAACGTCTATGAGCTTTAACTTCAACGATTTTTTTTTTTTTTTTATTTTGCGAGATGTATAAGGGAGTAAATAACACTGATAGCAAAAAAATTCAAATGTCTGTAAACCTATTGGACCAAACTGCGTGGTCATCAGTCCGTAGCTTACAAACTACTTAAATCTAGGTAAACTAACCTACGGACAAACACACACACCCATGCCTCAGGGAGGACTCGAACCTCCACGGCGAGCAACCGCGCGCTCCGCAGCGAGACGCTTTAGACCGCTCGGCTACTCCACCGCAGCACACTGATAGCATCTGGAATGCGTCTCGATGGTGCAATGTGGATCCAAACGTTAACGGATGCGATCATTGATTAGTCCTAGGATTATTAACCTTTTCTGTTTGTTGATAGAAAGAAAAAAATTCTTAGTTGTCCATGATTAGGAATCGACAACTACAACTACATAGCCGCGGTGGAGCGACCTAGCGCATTGAGGCGCTATGCTCCGATGCGCGAGGCCGTTCCCCGTCGGGGGTTCGAATCCCCCCTCGGGCATGGTTATTTGTGCCGTCCTTAGTATTAGCTAGTTCATAAGTAATTTGTAAGTTTAAGTCCCTTAAGCTTAACAAACATTTGAACAGTCTACAACTGTATAGATCAGTTAGTTCAAAGGTCGGAGGATGTGCATAGAAAAAGTTATGCCAGACCTCTGGTATATAACAGTCATCTTTGATCTTTTAATAATGTGATGTGAGACTACTAAAAACATACTATCTTGGGATTTCCAGTAAACCTCTTCGTGATCCTCGACGCCTGTCTCGTAACGACTGTGACGGCTTTTGTTGAATAGCTAAACGGCTCCTGTGCTTATTACGGAGACGCAATCGACAAGTTATATAAATCACTGCTTCCTTCAGTTACTTGCAGGGAATCTCAACGCGGCATCTTTCTTCCTTACAATTAATTTTAGGAATTTCACAATTCTCACTGTTTCTTCTGATTTATCGGCAATTGTATACTCCAACAATAAGTGACCTTTTCCCCTTCTTATGCAAAATGCCTGTCCCACCATCAACCTCCGCAGGTTACGACTTATATGTCAATCGACACTCTAATCTAGAGCAATTAAAAGAAAGCATAATTTTTCAAATATTGTAACCGAGCGCTAGCGTAGATGTAGATCTAATCTAAGATTCGGCGGCAATCGCATTCTACTGCATGAACTTTAGAGGTCATTGCTATTTCACATTATTTTGTAAATAGGGCAACAACAGCCTAAATAATACATTTTTCAAACATGTTCAAAAATCATGTATACATTTTCTAAAATACTTTTGTACAAAATTGTAAAACAAATACAAAATATCTGACACATTAGCTGTATTCTGATCCTTCATTAGATTCACATACTGTTTCGTAAGGGCATCTTCTGGTGGCTCTATTTTAAAACAAGAGTTATTTACAGATACGAGGGGGAAGTTGAAAACTAAGTTTTCCCTGTCGACTGTGAGCAGAGTTGTGTATGGAAGGAATAAAATAGAATGACACGCAAAAGAGAAGACATATCTTTATTTTTGTATATAATTTCACCAAATACATTGCGACATTTGTGAAATCGCTTTCTAAGCTTCAAAAAGCCGTCCAAGAAAAAATCAGAGCGTTGCATTAGGAAGAAGCGTTGAACGGCTATGGAGTGGAAACATAGGTCGTCACCTGTGCGAAAGAAGATCAAAAGCTCTCCGCCTGCGGGTAAAGTGGTACTCACCGTTTTCTGTGACGCCCAAGGAGTTTTTTTGCTAGACTTTCTGGAGGATGCGACCATCAATGCTGCTCGATACTGTGCCACTCTGTCGAAATGGAAAGAGGTGATTCGGAAAAAGCAGCCTGGCCTTCTCAGATCTGGCGGTCTGCTGTTGGATGACAATGACACTCGGCGACGGCGACGCAAACCCATACTGCAACTCTTGGTTGGGAGCGCCTACACCATCCGCCATACAGACCTGATCTCGCACCGAGTGACTTCCATCTGTTTCCAGCTTTGAAGAAGACTGTCGGCGGAAGGCTATTTGGAAGCAATGTTGACGTCAAATAAGCCATTCAACGCTTCTTCCGTATGCAATGCCCTGATATTTCATTTGAAGGCTTTTTGAAGTTTATGAAGCGCTATAACAAATGTTCAATGTACTTGGAAATTATGTAAAAAAGTTAAATAACAATATGTCTTATCTGTAATGTCTCATTCCGTTTTTCCCCCTTTCATACGCAACTCTGACCACAGTCGACAGGGAATCTTATTTTCCAACTCTCCCTCGTTAAATCATGTTTCATACGAGCTGAAAAAAACAGATCTTATTTCGTACTGCCATAAGAAATTTACGGACTCTCAACGTTCTAGCTGCAATACGTTTCTATGTAAATAAATTTGATAAGCCCTTGGTATCGGTTAAAAAAATTATCCATCAAAAAATTTAGTCAAAGGGTAAAATCATTAAAATCCTCTAAAGGCAAATAACGATGTGGATCACACTTACAACGAACGTAGTAGAGTAATAAAAAGGACAAGTAAACGACCAGTTTGAATAAATGAAAAACTCTCTGGACAAAAAATGTTCAAATCTTTGTAAAGCTTATGGGACTTAACTACGGGGTCATCAGTCCCTAATCTTACAAACTACGTATGAACTACTTACGAACTAGGACGGCACAAATATCCATGCCCGAGGGGGGATTCGAACCCCCGACCGTAGTGGCCGTGCAGACCGTGACTGGAGCGCCTCAGTCCCCTCGGCCACCGCGGCCGGCCTCTCTGGACAAATTGGTCGTTTACTTCCCCCTTACGTTACTGAAATTCTCTTCATCGTTTGCCTTTAGGAAGATCCTAATGATTTTATCCAGTGATTACGTTTTTTGGCGGATGATGTTTTTGACGCGCACCAACGGCTTGGCAAATTTATTTATTCACACAGAAACCTTAAAAAAACACTCTGGCGTGTTTTACGACCCAATTTAGGTTTTCCTGTAATTTGAAAGATAAAATAATAAAAAAATAATATAGATATAAAAATGAACCCCTGTTTGCCGCGTCAGAGCGGCCGAGCGCAATGAGGCGCTATGCTATGATGCGCGAGGCCGTTTCCCGTCGAGTGTTCGAATTCCCCCTCGGGCATGGATGTAGTAGTTTGTAAGTTTAGGGACTTGATGACCCAGCAGTTAAGCACCATAAGGTTAACAAACAATCTAACATTTTATTAACACCTGTTTCCCCTGCTCACGCCATAACTTGAGAACGGTTTGGTCGATTTGGTTCATCCTTTTATTGTGTGACAAGGTGTTAATGATCTAAAATTTTTGTAAATCCATTGGAAAACTGGAAAATTTGGGGAAAAACTGAAAGTTTTGAATGTCTCAATATGTTTCTATTGCATACAGACCTACAGTTTTGTTCTGATTTTGATGACATTTTGCACACGCGATATTCAAAAGAGGAAGGTCACTGTCTACATAAAATTTCGCAAGTCGCATGGCGGACGGTACTCACGGTGACAAAATCCATACTTTTGCCCGGAGCTTGTTGAATTTTTTCACACTGCATCTTTAAACCAAATGTGTACATAAATTTTATACGGTGCATTGCAAAGGGTACCTTGCAAAAAACTTTGACTCTGTTTCACTAATACCCTAAAAGTGGACACAAATTAGTATGGGGGGTTCAGTAGATGAACCAAGGACACGGGAGGATGTAGGGGGAGTGGAGGAAACAGGCCGAAAGATTGGGAGAGGAGGTGGGTCTGTGCGGAGAGATGTAGAGAGAGAGAGAGAGAGAGAGAGAGAGAGAGAGGAGGGAATGGAAGATGGACTACAGGAGTGTAGAGTAAATAAATACCCGTGCAACAATATAAATATAAAAATACTATGCAATATTTTTATATATTTAATTTTCCATTAATTATTTATATTTTATTTATTTTTAGTTCGAAATGTTTTTCAGCGAGAGGTTCTGATCGCCGACGGCCAACAAATGCGTCTCTAAAATTATGTGACGCCGGTCGGTTTGGTTTCGCGATCCAAAAAGTGGGAACACGTCACACACACACACACACAATATAAAATCGGTGTAATTTTTTGTAAATGCCTTTGAAGCGATACGACATACGGAAAAAATGTAAGAGAGCGAAGTTGTAGAGAATTTTCTTCTCTACAAATCAATTCGAACTTTAAAAGGCTCGTCGCAAATGGCCCAGTTTCAGTGTTACGAACGCAGAGTGGGCCAAAACCTGGTTTTCCCAGTATTATTGAATATGATTTAACACCAAACATATTTAAAAATAGCTCTTGTTTTAATATAGGCCCACCAATATATATCCTTATAATGGTGCGAAACCGGTTGTGGACCTAATGAAAGTTCAGTTAATGTGGCAGGTATGTCCATTTAGGTTAAAAATTGCTGTATCGGAAATATTTATTAATGACTATAGATTTCGGCCCAAATAGTGCCTGCTTCGGGTCTCGTGTACAGAAGAAGAATAAATACCGGAATAATGTAGATATAGAGGTAAAAATTGACAAACATGCATGAAATGAGATGGGGTTCTATTAGAACAAAAAAATGTCCGACAGATGGCGCTGGACAGCAAAACGTCAGTGATAGGTACGCCGATATGTTACAGAATGGCATCATCCCCAGCATGGCTAATAAACACCTGCTGGAATATACGACTTTTATGCAGGATGGCGCTCCACCCGATATTGCTAGACGCGTGAAAGATTTGTTGCGCGCGTCGTTTGGTGATGATCGTGTGCTCAGCCGCACTTTCGTTATGCTTGGCCTCCCAGGGGCGCGGTGGAGTAGCCGAGCGGTCTAAAGCGTCTCACTACGGAGCGCGCGGTTGCCCGCCGTGGAGGTTCGAGTTCTCCCTGGGGCATGGGTGTTTGTGTTGTCCTTAGGTTAGTTTACCCAGGTTTAAGTAGTTTGTAAGCTACGGACTGATGACCACGCAGTTTGGTCCGATAGATTTACAAACATTTGGACATTTTTTGGCCTCCCAGGTCCCAGACCTCAGTCCGTGCGATTATTGGCTTTGGGGTTACCTGAAGTCTCAAGTGTATCGTGATCGACCGACATCTCTAGGGATGCTGAATGTCAACATCCGAGGCCAATGCCTTACCATAACTCCGGACATGCTTTACAGTGCTGTTCACAAGTTTTTTCCTCGACTATAACTATTTTTGTGGAATGATGGTGAACATATTGAGCATTTCCTGTAAAGAACATCGTCTTTGCTTTGTCTTAATTTGTTGTGCTAGTTATTGCTTTTCTGAACAGATGAAGCGCCATCTGTCAGACATATTTACAACTTTTTGTTCTAATAAAACTCCATGTCATTTCAAGCATGTGTGTCAATTTTTACATCTCTATCTACAATATTCCGTGATTTAGTAAGTTTTCAAATTGATACTGATTTTTTATTACCCAGTACATAATAAATAAACATGCACTATGTGTTTTAAAATTTGGTAGATAATATACAAAATACATTTCCATACATATTTATGAGAAGGTACTTACAAAATAGGCATTACTTGTGCTGTGGCAGCCCCTGACCGTATAGAGTGCCCGCATAACAGGCAGCCAAGGCGGGCTGCGGAGCTCCCTTTCGTAGGCGCTCACACGTAATCACATTAACATAAACAGCGGCCAACAAGAGAAGAAACGGCGCTGTACTGCGGCACTACATTACGTCAGCCATGTGACAGTGCCCAACCAATGACAGCGCAGTAACCGGTTGTAGCCTCCGCCGATGCCGGCTTCATAAGCGCACCGACAGAGTGTGGGTAGCAGTGCATAATCAGCCACCGGCCGTTCCTCCGCCGGATCCAACTGCCGCAGCAGTCAGCGTAGTTTTCTCTCTAGTGTAGTTGTTTTGCCTTGGCCTAGCGCCACATGTAATAGTTTATTGTCTGTTGATTTGTTCCGCTATTATACATGTTGTCCAGAAAAGGACTCCCTGATTTCAAAATTAAATATCTCGAAAACAAAGATCGATAGAGGAATGCAGTAAACGGTATGTTTATTGTGAAAGCTGTAAGAAGTTTATACAGCAGTTTGAAATAATAGTTACAAAACCTGCTAACATATGGCGCTGTAATCGCCATACGTAATGCCTAGTGATCCGAAGTCCAGAACGATCAGTTCCACTATTGAAACGTGAAAGGAGGTTAGCGTACCGAAGGAAGAGATTAAAACCATGTACTCCATTGAACAACGCGTTTTTCTGCTGCTAGAGTACCACAGGTTAGAAGAGAGTCCTACGGCAACAAGGCGAATTTTTCAAGGACAATTTAATGTTCCAAAAGGATCCGATGCGAAAACCATTCGTATGCTCTTCGCAAAATTTCAACGAACAGGCAGCGTAACTAGTGGGGCATGTTGGCCGCAAGCAAACCGCAGTTACGCCTGAAAATATCGCCACAGTTTCTGGAATTATTCAGCGAAATCCAATGTCATCCATCCGTAGAATTGCATCTGAGACTAGTTTGAAGCGTTCCAGCACGCAGAAAATACTGAGAAAGAGCCTACACATGTTTCCACTCAAAATTCTAACGCGCCAGGCCATACCCGTACGAGCTGTGCAACAAAGGGTTGTCTTTGCTAATCAGATGCTCACAATGATTGATAGTGAAGGATTTGATGTTGGCTGCATCTGGTTTACAGATGAAGCACACTTCCGCCTGAATGGATTCATGAATAAGCAGAACTGGCGAGTTTGGAGTTCCGAAGAGCCATATTGGTGTGAAGCGAAACTCCTGTATTCTCCTAAAGTTACTATGTGGGCTGCATTTTGCAGCAGAGGCATTATTGGCCCTTTTTTCCATTCGAGAAACGGTCACTGGTGCACGTTACGTTGCAATTTTGGAACAATTTCTCGCCACACAGCAAGCGTTAGAGGATCGATCAGGTACTGAATGGTTTATGCAAGATGGATCCCGACCACATCGGACCGAACAAGTGTTTCGCTTTCTTGAGGAATACTTTGGGAATCGAGTCATTGTTTGGAATAACCCAAATTTAGTGGTGCAGGCATGAATTGGCGTTCATATTCGCCGGATTTGACTCCAAATCAAAATGTTCAAATGTTTGTATAGCTTATGGGACTTAACTACGGGGTTAGCAGTCCCTAAACTTACAAACTACTTATGAACTAGCTAATCCTAAGTACGGCACAAATATCCATGATCGAGGGGGGATTCGAACCCCCGACCGTAGTGGCCATGCAGACCGTGACTGGAGCGCCTCAGTCACCTCGGCCACTCTGGCCGGCCGATTTGACTCCCTGTGACTTTTTTGTGGGGCACAGTGAAAGGCATGGTGTACCAGAAGCATCCCGCCGCGTTGGACGAGCTTGAATCGGCGATCTCTGTGGCATGTGAATCCATTTCGGTTGACACAGTACGAAATGTGATGGCGAAATTCATTCTTCGTTTGCGGCACCTCTGTAGTGCCAATGGTGAACATTTTGAGCCGGCCGCGGTGGCCGAGGAGACTGAGGCGCGTCAGCCACGGTCTGCACGGCCACTACGGTCGGGGTTTCGAATCCCCCCTCGGGCATGGATATTTGTGCCGTCCTTAGTGTAAGCTAGTTCATAAGTAGTTTGTAAGTTTAGGGACAGATGACCCCGTAATTAAGTCCCATAAGCTATACAAACATTTGAACATTTTTTTTTATTTGAACATTTTGGAAACATTGTGATGTGATTGTTTGGAAAGAGTGTTTTCATACGATTATTTCACTTATGCATGCTGATATGAGCTGTACAGCGTACAGCGCCATCTGTTAGCAGCTTTTGTAACTATTATTTCAAACTGCTGTATAAACTTCTTACAGCTTTCACAATAAACTTACCGTTTATTGCATTCCTCTATCGATATTTGTTTTCAAGATATTTAATTTTTAAATTAGGGAGTCCTTTTCTGTACACCCTGTACCTACTACCACATACAAACACTATTCGTTTTGGGATGTAGTTTTGGATGCAGAGTGAACAATATAATTGAATATGTTTATGTACACCATTTTTCAGTTCGAGTGCATACCTCCTATTTTTTAAGCTTCTCAACTCTCCAATGCACTCCACCTCTACCCTCCTGTCTAACCTCTATATTTTTGTCTATTTGTTTAGTTAGTTATAATAGTGTGCAAGGTTTCTAATATTTGCATCACTTTGTGTTTCGAACAATCCTTAAAACATCAGATTCTTGTTTAATTTTATTCTTGTTTAATTTTATTTTTCTTCACTGTAGTGATGTTGTAAGAATTTATGTTTACACTGTTTCTCTATGTATGGTGTTTATGTTTCCTATTTTGTAGCTTACCTGTTCCACAGTTGTTTTTAAAGTAAGGCGTGTGTGTATGGTGTGTGCAGCGGGAGTGCGCTCGCCTGCCGGTGATGGTGTGGCTGCACGGCGGCGGCTTCGTGTGGGGCAGCGGCAGCGCAGACTGCTACGGGCCCGACGTGCTCATGCACGCCGACGTCGTGCTCGTCACGCTCAACTACCGCCTCGGCGTGCTCGGTCAGTCTCCACGCACCTCTACCTCGCAAACACTAAAAATGTTCAAATGTTTGTCAAGCTTAAGGGGGTTAACTGCGGTGATATCAGTCCCTAAACTTACAAACTACTTACAAACTGAAACTTCCTGGCAGATTAAAATTGTGTGCCGGAACCGGGACTCGAACCTGGGACCTTTGCCTTTCGCGGGCAAGCGCACTACCGACTGTGCTATCCCGACACGACTCACGATGCCGCCTCACAACTTCACTTCCGCCAGTACCGCGCCTCCTACTTTCCAAACTTCACAGAAGCTCTCCTGCGAACCATGCAAGAGTAGCACTCCTGGAAGAAAGGATATGGTGGAGACATGCCTTAGCAATAGCCTAAGGGATGTTTCCAGAATGAAACATTCACTCTGCAGCGGAAGTAGAGTTGTGAGGCGGGATCGTGAGTCGTGTCGGGATAGCACAGTCGGTAGTGCGCTTGCCCGCGAAAGGAAAAGGTCCCAGGTTCGAGTCCCGGATCCGGCACACAATTTTAATCTGCTATGAAGTTTCACATCAGCGCACACTCCGCTGCAGAGTGAAAGTTTCATTCTACTTATGAACTAACTAACACTAACGGTGAATAGATGGGGCATAACAGCTTTCAGATAATTGCAGAATGACATGTTGACCATAGCTGTTTATTAATTCTCAATGCTACCGGTTTCGGTTATTTACCATTCTCAAGCGTTAGCCTGAAGTAGAAAAAAAGTTATCAAAGTGTTAGTCAACCACACAAAACGTTAACAAAATTACAGCAAGATTCATGTGAAATACTTACAGAGATTAGCTAAGCCGGCCGCGGTGGCCGAAGGGACTGAGGCGCTCCAGTTACGGTCTGCACGGCCACTACGGGGGGGGGGGTTCGAATCCCCCCTCGGGCAAGGATATTTGGGCCGTCCTTAGTCTTACTTAGTTCATAAGTAGTTTGTAAGTTTAGGGACTGATGACCCCGTAGTTCAGTCCCATAGACTATGCAAACATTTGAACATTTTAGATTAGCTAATAGCTTAACTTGTCGAAATACAAAATTATAACACAAGTATTCGTTGTCATTGCTCAAGTTATTGTCACAGTGGCTGACTGCTACAGACTGAAGCATACATTGATGAGTGTGAAATAAAATTATTTTAAAAAACCCAAAGATAAGGAACATGTTAACATTAAATTTCATTGCACAAAGATTATAGGACATACAGTTATGCTATGTCTATAACTGTCTTTGGTCTTCATTAGGATCTATGATGTAAGCAATGTTTATAAACAAGTGCTATACAATATGATGAAGTGGAAATATGATATGTACATATGCATTACTATGAAGATGTGATGTTAATATACTCTACAATTTGTAGCTATACATTACATCAATAAAACACCAAGTAACCACTTAGGTTATGAGACAAGAAACGTAGTTTCGGATACTAAAGTCAAGAATAACGTAATTACGAAAACCTTTTGAGTTTTAGTATATTAGTATATTAGCATCACAACTTCATAGCAATCAATATGTACATATCATACTTCCACTTCATCATGTTGTATAGCACTTGTTTATAAACATAGCAGTCACATTGTTTACATCATAGATCCTAATGAAGACCAAAGACAGTTATAGACATAGCATAACTGTATGCCCTATAATCTTTGTGCAATGACATTTAATGTAAACATGTTCCTTATCTTTGGGTTTTTTTTAATAATTTTATTTCACACTCATCAATGTATGCTTCAGTCTGTAGCAGTCCGCCACTGTGACAATAACTTGAGCAATGACAACGAATACTTGTGTTATAATTTTGTATTTTTGTATTTCGACATGTTAAGCTATTAGCTAATCTCTGTACGTATTTCACACAAATCTTACTGTAATTTTGTTAACGTTTTGTGTGGTTGACTAATACTTTGATAACTTTTTGTCTACTTCAGGCTAACGCTTGACAATGGTAAATAACCGAAACCGGTAGCATTGAGAATTAATAAACAGCTATGGTCAACATGTCGTTCTGCAATTAACTAATACTAAGGCTGGGCAAATGATACTCGCGTTCGAACATGCTCGGGATTTCCCGATACAGCAGAGAGCTCGATACAGTATCGAACTGTTCGAACACTCAGATAATAAATGACTCTCGCTGGGTATCTCCAAACGACACGCGGGAAATACTGAAGTTAAGGAGCTATCGCTTTGCTCAGAACTAATTTAATGTTAGATACAAGTACACGTCAAAATAAAAATAAAAAAATAAAAAAAAAAAAAATAAAATAAAATAAAAAATAAAAAAACATTATGAAAAACTGTATATTTTGTTTAAAACAGTGGATACGTGACCTGTCTGGTGTCACTGCAAGATACGAATGATTGATAAACAAAAATCTGCTACTATAAGAGAACTAATGCATTTGCCGCGGTGGAGTAGCCGAGCGGTCTAAAGCGTCTCGCTGTGGAGCGCGCGGTTGCTCGCCGTGGAGGTTCGAGTCCTCCCTGGGGCATGGGTGTGTGTGTGTGTTTGTCCTTAGGTTAGTATACCTAGGTTTAAGTAGTTTGTAAGCTACGGACTGATGACCGCGCAGTTTGGTCAGACAGATTTACAAACATTTGAACTAATGCATTACATTACTGATGGCTAACATTCAAGGAAAAAAAATGTGAATCCTTCATAAGTAGAAATTACATTTAATGTGATTATGAGAGATAGGTTGCAAATGATCATTCCATTCCCTGTTCATATGGCATAGTTACAGATAAAAATATTACCACATTTTAATCACCTTGAAAAAGGGACTAAAAGATATGAAATAGAGAAAACATTAGAAATTTAATACCCAATAAGTCATATAAAAATAAATTGTAATTGCGACCTCGCAATAAACGGTGGACGAGCTGATGTGTACGTAGTATGAAAAGGCGTCGCCAGATCGCAGCACTAGAATTTTAAATCGCGATTGGTATCGTTTACTTATAGCCTATATTCGTTACTGATTTTACTTATACCCTGCACCCTAGAAGCTACTATAATCGGAATTTCACACTTACTAGTCCCCATGGTACATTAATGACACTCTATCTTCGTTATAAATCGTATACTGCACAGCACAGAAAACATTTATAAATATCATCGTCGTAAACCATACAGTAGTAACTCCTGACATTGCTAGATAGCGTCGTGATCGAATGTTCGAACATTTCCCGAGATTTCCCGAACTGTGACGTAAATTGTTCGAACAGTTCGAGTGACGTTCAAACCCAGCTCTACCTTACACTAAACACGACACAAACATCTATGCCCGATGGAGGGGGGGGGGGGGGGGGAATTCGAACTCCCGACCGTACCGGCCCTGCAGACCGTGACTGGCGCGCCGCAGTCCTCTCGCCCACCGCTGAAAATACTCATCTCTTGTGCGTCTCGTGCTCCATACCATGCCAATACTGAAATTAGCCCAGTATGTAGTGACTAGACTGCTTCTTTTCTATAAACACTTTTCAAAACTATGAGGGGATAATGTGAGCTGTCATACACAATACATCTACATCGACATGGGATACTCTGCAAATCACATTTAAGTGCCTGGCAGAGAGTTCATCGAACCACCATTATACTACTTATCTTCCATTCCATTCTCGAACAGCGCGCGGGAAGAAAGAACACCTGAATCTCTCCGTTCGAGCTCTGATTTCTCGTATTTTATTCTGATGATCATTTCTACTTATGTAAGTGGGAATCAACAATATATTTTCGCATTCGGAGGAGAATGTGGCGATTGGATACAAAACGAGCTACCCTTCTTTGGACTCTTTCGATGTTCTCTGACAAATCCACCTGATAAGGATACCACACTGGGCAACAATACTCCAAAAATGGACGGACAAGCATATTGTATGTAGTTTCTTTTGTAGTTCTGTTGCATGTTTTAAGGGTTCTGCCAATAAAACGCAGTCTCTGGTTCGCCTTTCCCACGACATTATCTACGTGTTCTTTCCAATTTAAGTCTGAAGTAATAGTAATTCCTAGGTATTTTGTGGAGTTTGCGGCCTTCACTTTTGATTGATTTATCTTGTAAACAAAGTTTAACGGATTTCTTTTCGTACTCATGTGGATGACTTCACACATCTCATTATTTAGAGTCAATTGCCAATTTTTATGCCATAGTGATATCTTATTCAGATCGTTCTGCAGTTGGTTTTGATCTTCAGATGATTTTACTAGACGATAAATGACGGTGTCATCTGCAAGCAACCTAAGAGAGCTACTTAGATTTTCCCCTAAATCGTTTATGTAAATAAGGAACAGCAGAGGACCAATAACACTACCCTGTGGAACGCCCGATATCACTTCTGCTTTAGTCGATGTCTTACCATCGATTACTATGAACTGTGTCCTCTCTGACAGGAAATCCCCTATCCAATCGCAAATTTGGGGCGATATACCATAACCACGCAATTTGATTAAAATGTTTGTGAGGTACGGTGTCAAAAGCCTTCTGGAAATCAAGAAATACGGAATCGATTTGCGAACCCTTGTCGATAGCACCCATCACTTCGTGTGAATAAAGAGCTAGTTGTGTTTTGCATGAACGATATTTTCTAAATCCGTAATGACCTTGGGTCAATAGATCGTTCTGTTCGAGATAATTAATAATATTTGAATCCAGGATATGTTCCAAAACCGTAACGTATCTTATTAAGTTTTTGGTCCGAATATTGTAATTTGTGTGTGAACAAGACGATATTCTGCTGTCTCTTGAGATTTACATAGCGTTTACTTAGAGCGCGGCACCGTGGAACTACCATAATAGTGAAAAAGTCATTTCCGTTGCCCTCTAATATGGTGTGTGATCACCTTGATCGGAAATTACAGTTTTACATTTGCGTGTCATGGACAGTATTAGATTATCAATCAGCTCTTGAGGTATACTTGGCCATTCTCCCATGAGTGCAATATCGAGCACTGTAACCGTTGTGGCAGACCACTGGCAGCAGTGCGTCTGCCAAGTGCATCCCAGGCATCATCAATCGAGTTTAAATCCGGTGACAAAGCTGGTCTATTCCCTCACCTTCAAGCATGTTGTCCACCAGTGCAGCGCAGTGGCGACGAGCGTTATCGTCCACCAGAAGAAACCCATCTGCTATGCCAAGAGCGTGGGGCACAACAAAAGGTCGAAGGATCTCTTCCCTATACCTCTGAGCAATGAAAGCGCCATTCTGAACGATATAGACGTCAGTACGTCCCATCAACACCATTCGTCCACCACCATGATATGGAAATATTTCCTGCGCGATTGTTCCGCGTTCCTGCGTTCTCTCCAGATGAAAGAACGACGATTGTCCGTCTGAACACAAACGGCGACATTCGTTACGTTTCCAATCCTGATGTTCGTTCGTTTTTGCGGGCTAAACAGTGTCGTTGCTTTAATGGGACACACACCATAGGCCTCCGTGCGCAGATTCCACATTTCTGAAGGCGATTTCGGACCGTCTGTGTTGATAATCCGCGTCCTGTTGATGTGTGGTAGGTGGTAGGTACGTTGCAGCTGAGATGCATTCAGCCTCCTGTCTCGATAGGCTGTTAACCGGAGATAACGATCATCTGTTGTTGATAAATAACCGTGGACGACCTTGGCCTTGCCTTCTTTTAACGGTTCCTGTTGCCTTAAATTCGCGTCCAGGACCTGGAAATGACACTTCGAGACACTCCAATAGCTGCAGCCACGTCCCTCTGTGTCTATCCCAACTTTCCTATTGCTCTCCATGCCATAGCTTCGGGTAAGCCACGATGTTGTTGCATTGCACTACCTGCTCACTACCCAGTCTTAACCCAACTGCTGAATAGTGAGAATCATGAGTCTTCATTTTAGCCAATCGCTTGACAACGCTGAAATTTTCTCGTGGAATCTTCGCTTTACAAGGGCAATTATTTTTACTGAGCGGACGAGGGTACATACAAGAACCTGTCAACCATAAAGCAGTAACAGCATTATTTGTTTACTTCATGGTCTGTACGATACACACTTGTACAGGAGTGAAACATGGACGATAAATAAAGGATATAGGCTTTTGAAATATGGTGCTAAAGAATAATGCTGAAGATTAGGTGGGTAGATGGTGCAACTAAGGAAGTAGTGAATAGAGGAGAGAAAAGAAATTTCTGGCATACCTTGACTAAACGGAGGGATCAATTGGCAGGACCCATTCTTAGACATCAAGGAATCGCGGAATTAGCATTGGAGGGAAGTGTGCGCGGTAAAAATCGCAGAGCGAGACCAATTAGCAGATTCAAATGGATGTGGGTTACCGTTATTATGAGGAGATGAAGAGGCTTTCTCAGGAGATTAGGGTGGAGAATTGCATGAAACCAGTCTCCGGACTGAAGATCACAACAACTCTTGCCACAAATATTTAACTGTAATAATGTTCGTGTGCGACAGTGACGGGGACTAGTGAGCGTGGCCGGCCGCGGTGGCCGAGGGGACTGAGGCGCTTCAGTCACGGTCTGCACGGCCACTACGGTCGGGGGTTCGAATCCCCCCTCGGGCATGGATATTTGTGCCGTCCTAGTTCGTAAGTAGTTCATAAGTAGTTTGTAAGATTAGGGACTGATGACCCCGTAGTTAAGTCCCATAAGACTTACAAACATTTGAACTAGTGAGCGTGGGGCTGTTGCAGGCTTCCTGAGCACGCAGGACGACGTGGTGCCGGGCAACATGGGCCTGAAGGACCAGGTGTGGGCGCTGCGCTGGGTGCGCGACAACATCGCCAGCTTCGGCGGGGACCCCCACAACGTCACCATCTTCGGCGAGAGCGCGGGCGCCGCCTCGGTCCACTACCACCTGCTGTCGCCGCTCTCCAAAGGTGCCTCTGCTGCTCCGTAACTTGTCCACGCTTCTCTGTAATATCTTTCACAATAGTCTGGATCAACGGGACTGTCTCGCAA
The DNA here is from genome assembly GCA_026315105.1 of Locusta migratoria. Taxonomy (NCBI): domain Eukaryota; kingdom Metazoa; phylum Arthropoda; class Insecta; order Orthoptera; family Acrididae; genus Locusta; species Locusta migratoria. The sequence goes on along the minus strand of CM048745.1, from coordinate 467,515,122 downwards.
CAGTACCACCACCACCTGGAGAGAAGGCCGCGGCGCTCTCGTGTGACGTCAGGCAGAGTAGGTTGCGCTGGCTCACTGCTTCGGCCTATTGGGCCGTACCCCAGCGGCTACCCAGTGAGCTATGTGCGCGCAACCTACTCTGCCTGACGTCACACGAGAGCGCCGCGGTCTTCCCTCTAGGTGTTGACAGTACGCACTTGGCTGATCTGACTTTTCGGTGGCGGAAGTTGACGTCACGTGACTGACCCTTTCAGTAGTCACTGCCATTTACGTACTTTATATATGCACCAAAATACTCATTGTGCTTTTTCCCTTGTGATTATCGGAAAGCTCTGTTTGTTGGAACTAAATGTCAAAATAAAAGTGTGGAAAAATTTGACGTTAGATTACAGATCAGTGTGCCACCCAGTAGCAGACCACGGGGAGGGGGTGGGGCGGAGGGGGCGGGCCACCCAGGGCCTCTCGTCTTGTGGGACCTCCAAATACCTACAATTTATTTTTTATTTATTTATATTTTATTTTTTTCTGGAGCGCCCCATTAGCGCTTGGCGCTTATTTAGGGACCTCCAAATCTTGAAAGCCTGTTCCGTGCCTCGCGTCCTACAAATCGCAAAAGTTACTTTTTTATAGTAAGCATGTATTTCCAATCGGACAGGGGCCTCATTTTGTGTTGCCGCCGCCCCGGGCCTCCGGCAGCCTGAGTACGCCACTGTTGCCACCACTACTTACTTCGATTTCACACTTATTGTCCAATTACTTGTTTAGAATACATATACCTAGACAGCTGCTTCTATCAACAGTGTGAACAAATGAGAAAAAGGTGTGTGATTTATTTATTTATTAATTTTTAAGTGACGAGGTATGGCAAATAATTTTAAATTTGACACATCTAGTTTATACGTACTTAACACAGTACATTTTAAATATGTATGTGACTTTTATAACTTTGACTCATGCCACATGAGGTGCTATTTTGTAAAAACTGAAATAAAATAAAATATTCAACAAGCGATCTGGCCACATATATTGTTAACAAATGATTAATTTTCGTCGTGTGGGTTTCGGGGTTCTTACGCATTTACAGAGCATTTCGTACTAATCTATCATGTTCACCTAAACAAACCAAATTGCAACAAAAACTGTAATAACGAACTAACAACAAAATTACTTTGCAATAACGAAAACAGAAACGAAGTGCCCAATGTGGCAGCAAAGATCAGTGTGGGATATGGATGGAATCTTGAAACAAGTTAACTGGTCACCGATCAGTAGATGTTAAATTAAGGAAGTGCGTACTATCGCCAGACAGTCGCCTGGCTACTATGCAGTTCACGATGCACAAGTAACACTACTCGAGTGAGTCTCGGCCGATTTTTATGCGTGCCCATAAGGCCGTTGAAATGGTGAAAAACCTTCCGAACAATAAGGCAGTTATCTTTCTGAGCCTATAACGTTGAAACAGAGACAAAACAAAAATGTTGAAACATAATTTTCATGGTTGCTTCTATACTCCACAGCTGTGTTATCACATCTCTAAACGTTTTGATATGCTTGGAAATGATCCCCTCAGCTCAGTTTTTGAAACTGTAAAAAATTTAATGTGTGGTAAATCTAATAGTATATTTAACAACAAATTTAACCATATATGGTAAAGTTACATCTCTAAATCGCAGTAGATAGATATACATAAGTTGGGAATACGTAACCCCTCTGTATACCGCTATACGCCCCCTCTGTCCAACGCATGACGCTTGTCATACATGGCGATCAGTGCAGCCATAAAAGACTGACTCATAGTCCAGTCAAATGGTAGTTCGAAGTCGAAAAATTTGGTGTAATTGTTTTTAGTGGTTTATTTTATGTTTTTGGGGTGCTGAACACGAATCTGAAGTTTTCCAACAAAAATTCCCTCGGCAAATATGAGAAATCACCAAAAAATCACTAAAAATCACATTTTTTTGCGGTTATCAAGTTATAACTCATAAAGCAAGCTATTTACACGAAAAGTGTCCGAGTAGTAAAATAAAGAGGAAAAAATTACCTGCAATTTATGCCTGTGACATTTTTCTGTAAGTCGTATGGTTTCCACAAAAAACAGTGGTAAAATATCAGAAAAATCAGTCATTTTTTGAAAACAGCAAAAAAGATCAAAATGTTCAAATGTTTGTAAATCTATCGGACCAAACTGCGTGGTCATCAGTCAGTAGCTTACAAACTACTTAAACGTAGGTAAACTAACCTAAGGACAAACACACACACACACACATGCCCCAGGGAGGACTTGAACCTCCATGGCGAGCAACCGCGCGCTCCGCAGCGAGAAGCTTTAGACCGCTCGGCTACACCACCGCGGCAGCAAAAAAGAACATTAATATATAGTTTTTATTTCTTGAAATTAAAGATTATTGTAAATCCTTATAAAAGAGACCACCTATTCTGATGATGACATTATCAAATTCCGGATCTCCTTGTTGGCAAGCTACAATAAATCTTGCCTTTAGGTATAGAGGCTGGTCGAAGGTGTTCACACCTGCTTGTTGATTAATTGATTTGCTCTGTTCTATGGATGCGACTAAAGCTGCATATATTGTATTGTGATCAGATGGTGGAGCGTTTATAAATGGTAGACAAGCAACATAGGTTGTATGAAAGGGAAGACTACTTGTGATTTGCTCGATGAAGCCACTCCATCCTGGAATTCCAGGCACATCTTTCCACTTGCCATAAAGCCAAAGTAGATCCGATAAAGAGGGTAATATTGAATCAGGTAATACAAATAGCTGTTTGATATCTTCAGTGTTGATATTCTTTAACCCAAGAGGAATGTGTCTTCTCAAAATGTTTTAAGGAAACAGCTCTCATCTCACCAATTAGTGGAGCTGGTATTGGTTTCATTACTTGGACAATTCTTTGATCCGGAGCAATCAAATGTACGTGTGTTAAAATCAGCGTTGTCATGAACAAATTGATGGAAAGCTGTCGGATCTATTTGTAGTGGTGGCCTCATGATTGCTGACTCTTCAAGATGAACAGCTTCGGAATAAGAGGCGCAAAATCCCCAGGATGAACAACATCAGTTTTCGTGATCCATACTTCTTGTAAAAGAAAGCTGATAGCCCAATTTATAACGTGGAAAGGAAAGAAGATGGCCTGACAGCACTAATAACACTGTGTGAAATGGCAACTTTTTTTCCACTTGTCAGTGCTTGTTCGCTTCTTCTTGAGTATCAGTCTTTCCAAGAAAACTTTGAGAACCTCCGGGACAAGGGTTTCAGTTTCGTCCATGAAAGAGTCTTGAGGAGGTTAGTCGTCCCTAGCATACGGTATTGATCGTATCTCTTCGAGAATTACATCAGCTGCTGTCCCAAATAATCTAAGGCGTTCCACCAGCTCTGACGAACGTCTTTCCATGTACCGCGCTTCAATCAAAATCTTATGGCCTGTATTTTTTAAACATACGACTATATTCTGTTTGATCTTTGATACAATAATATCTTCCCCATATCTATCCAATAAATGTTGTATTACAGTTCTTCTTTCAGGAATTAAGTTGCCCTCTATCTGAGTTATTAGCTGATATAATGAAAGCTGACATTCCTTGTCATTCCTTTTCTTAAAATTGAAAATTTAATTCGTAGCCCTCTGAATCTCTTCAGCATAAGGGCCAACGCTTTTCTTTTTATCAGCGTTGGACCTACTAATGTAAAGATTTTTTAAACATTTATCATGGTACTTACAGTCAGCAGCCACCATGTATGTTATCGGCTGGATCCTATTAATAACTGCTGCACCGAAATCATCTCCACGTAATTGAGCCTGTTTCACAACTATGTCACCATGTGCACCAATTACTTTGTCGTGACCTCGTGTAATCTTCAGGAATACCTGTTCCACACACAAAACAATGTGTTTTCCAATGGAAATAGTCAGAGGATGATCTTAATTTTCCTGAAGATGTGCGTGGTTCCGTAGCTTTCTTCAAGGAGGCACCTATCATTCTTTCATCTACGTAACTTTTCTGGCATGAAACATGTACGCTGACAGGTGTTTTACCCGCTAAAACAGCCACCTTCCTATCATTTCTTTTTTTACTATCGTCACGTAAGGCTTCTATTCCTTTTTCCTTGACCACTATCACTGCACCCTCACCTAAATCTTTTTCACAAATAAAACACTTTATCACTCGACATTGCGCCCGAGTTGTTGCGCTATATCTCAACGAAAACATTCATAGCTTCATGTCTTTGAGAGAAAGGGAAACAACACGATCACGGCAGTGAACTTAGACAAACTGGAGAATTGAGGACAGTTGGGTGTTTCGGCAGGAAGACCCCCTTTCGCCTGTCATAAATTTAAGGACAGCGGCCGCAAAGGTGGGATGGAGGGACGGGCCGCAGCCACGGCACAGACAAATATGTTACTCTGTGGCCACGGGTAGACGGACAGCGCGGGCGCGCAGCTGATGCACGCTCACAAAGAACAAAAGGAAGAGCTGCTTCCATGGTTCGCAAGAAACTGCTGATGAAATAATCCACCCGAAAAAACATGCAATTTTTTTTCTATTTTCCAAAATTTACTGATTTCACCGCTTTTTCAACGCTGTTTTACGTGGAAACCATACAACGTACAAAAAAATTTTACAGACATAAATTGTGGGTAATTTTCTCCTCTTCATTTTATTACTGGGCCACTTTTTGTGTAAATAGCTTGCTTTTCAAATTACAAGCTGAAAACCACTGACAATTGCGATTTTAGTTGTTTTTTTTTTTTTGATGATTTCCCATATTTGCCGATGATATTTTTGTTGGAAAACTTCAGATTCGTATTCAGCAGCCCAAAAAAACATAAAATAAGCCACTAAAAACAATTACACCAATTTTTTCGACTTTGAGCCCTTTTTGTGCACGATTTGACTGGACTATTAGGAATTTTATGGAACCAACGGCTCGCACTCCGTCGAGTCCGGTAATAACCAACGTTTAGGTGAAATTGTGAACAACACTATCGATATGAGTCATACGGCGGACAAAGAGCGTGCGTAGCGAGGTGTAGCTTTATCATACACAGTTGAATTTAGTGTTATATACACTATTTATTTACGGTACTACAAATAAAATTTTTATCGTTTCAAAAGTTGTGAGGTGAGGGGAGAATTTCGAAATATATCAAAATGACGTCTCTCACATTTTGACCTAGGCTGCAATATATATCGGAATCGACAAGTTGTCAGCAGATGCCACGATCAAAAAACTGGTCGCCAAAGTATTATAATAAGTTAGATATCGTATGAAATAACTGTAGACAATTAGAAAATGTGGGAACAGCCACATCAAGAACATCGCTCATTCAAAAGGTATCACTTGGCATAACAGATACGCCTGCTGACTGATATCAGAAAAACCCTAACCATCCACGTAGACTAAACAGCTAACCAGAGCAGGCAATATCAAAAGGCAACATTGGCATCAACATAAACAAAATCTGCGACAACTAGTATATCTAAATATACGCTAAGCTTAGGTTATCGCCTTCAAGGGTTTGCCAAATGATACAACTGGTGAAACAGCAATAGTCCTGTAAAGTCACAAACAAGCCCTTCGCTCGCAAAAAATGAGGTAGAATGTTTTATTTGTTTACCCTGTGTATACGGTTGTGAGTATGTAGAATCAAAGTTTACGACCTTCAAAATTCTCGGGAGAATTTAAAAACAGGTTTGCAGCCAAGATCGCTATTTTCATTTAATTACATTACCGATTTCGGCGTGCTAGATGCCATCTTCAGACCTACAGTAATTTTACATGAATTCACTGCTGTTACAATTCTTTACATAGTAAAACGGTGTATATCCACATTGATGTGTCATCAACATAAAATTTACAAGTCAATAATTCTCGGGAGAATTTTTTGTGGTAAAAAGACCGCAACTTTTTCCACGTTTACATATTTTAGCGTATTACTCGAAAACTATGCATCCAACAGAAAATGTTACCCGTAACAAAATGAAAGAGCATTACATTTCGCGTCGAATAACCTACTTAAATGTCGAAATCAGTGCAGCCGTTTGGCCGCAATCAGTTGTCAAAATTCGGTAATTTTTACAGACTTCGCTAAAAACTCGACTGTAGCTGAGAAACGGTTACTCCAAATGAAAAAAAAGTCGAGGTATGAATATTGTACAACATGCGGATCTGAAATCCCCATTACATTCGGTGGCTACCCAAGAGATGATTCGCAAAGGAGAAAGAAGTTCAAAAAATGTTCAAATATTTGTAGAGCTTATGGGACTTAACTACGGGGTCATCAGTCCCTAAACTTACAAACTACTTATGAACTAGCTAGTACTAAGGACGGCACAAATATAAATGCCCGAGGGGGGATTCGAACCCCCGACCACAGTGATCGTGCAGACCGTGACTGGCGCGCCGCAGTCCACTTCGCCACTGCGGGCGGCGCACGTGCCGCCCCCTCCTCCCCCCCCCCCCCCCCCAGACGGCCCGTCAAAAAACATAGAGAGAGAAGAGGGGGTGGGGGGAGAAAGACAGAGAGAGAGAGAGAGAGAGAGAGAGAGAGATGGTGAGAAATAGAGGGAGGGAAAGAATCTTGGCATTAAAATAATTAACTTTTGCTTACGGGTAGCATTTAATTGTGAGTTTAAAAATGCAAAATCCCTGTAAATAACGTAATTTCACTTTTTGTGTTGTGCTTCGATTTAATTGCTTCTTGCTCGTTTAGCCGGCCGCGGTGGCCGAGAGGACTGAGGCGCTTCAGTCACGGTCTGCACGGCCGCTACGGTCGGGGGTTCGAATCCCCCCTCGGGCATGGATATTTGTGCCGTCCTAGTTCGTAAGTAGTTCATAAGTAGTTTGTAAGTTTAGGGACTGATGACCCCGTAGTTAAGTCCCATAAGACTTACAAACATTTGAACATTTCTTGCTCGTTTTTGTCAGTAATTTTTTTTTTTTTTTTTTTCGTTGATCGCTTGGGACATAAATTAGCTATTGAGTATGTTTTACTCATACGTAAATAAAGTTAAAGCACTTAACTATATAAAAGAAACTGTAATCTATGAAATAAAAATAAATAAATAAAAATTAAACTGTTCAGGCTAGCGCATTCAGATGTTTGCGGTAAACGGTTTATCTGTTTCTTTTCCTAGACACTAAGAAATGGTACTTTCACTCATTATAAATAATTTTATTTGAAGCTACACTTTTCGATTTTCCAGTTATTGGAGCAAATTAGAAATTTCTACAGCATTTTTCCACACCTCAGACACAAAGGATTTTCATGATAGTAGAAATTCTTCTTGAAACACAGTCAAGTGTAATTTTCAGAATCAAATTTTCACACTGCAGCGGTGTGTGCGCTGATATATAACTACCTGGCAGATTAAAGTTGTGTGTTGTACCCGGGATTCGAACCTGCGACCTTTTGACTTTCGCGGGCAAGCGCTCTACCGTCCGAACTATCCCGACACGCTTCACAGTCCGTCGCCACAAGTTTACTTTTGCCTGTTCCTCACCGCCTACTTTCCAGACTTCACAGAAGTCGTCCTGCGAACCTTGCAGAACTAGCACTCCTGGAAGAAAGGATGTGGTGGAGACATGGCTTAGCCACAGCCTAAAGGGACCCTCACACGTTCAATAATATTGTCAAACCGTCAATATATTGACCGTCTGAGGGCGCGTATTGACGTATTGTCAATACTTAAAATATTGATGGCCACAAAAATATTTTCAGTATTGTCAATATGTATTGAGCGTGTGAAGTCCAATACTGACGGTTTGACAATATTCGCCTTTCAGATGTTGGCACAGCCTTAAAGTTGCACGCAGTACACAGCTGATTTTATGCAGCCTTTGTGAAACGACACAAGTTTGTAGTAAATGTGAAATGGAAGATTTCCTGAGACACTTTGTGTTATCACCATATAATAGTTCTGCACACTGCAAGTTAAAACAAATGTTTCGGGAAGTACAACGCATGCAGGACTTGAGACAGCGAAATGTTTTCCTGCATGTATCCTTGCAGAGCAGATATAATAAGCTTCACAGGTTTCAATGACAATTTTACTAACTGAGTTAGCAGACATGACTGCCCTGAACTTCAAACATTCAAGTGACCTTCCTGTGGCCAAGAACCGTAATGTGACATCGGCAGGAATCGCGGATCTCATAATTGTGTCTTTTTTTCCCTCAATTATGTCCCGTATCACCATGAGTAATTTATCACGTGATTCTGGGCTCATTCTAAACTAATTTAAAAAATCTTTTGGGTCAATAAGTCGGATTTCCGTAAGCAGATTCATATGCGAAAAGTCGATCCTTTTCTTTAACCACTCACAAACCCATTTCCTCCTTTTCGTCGTCCTCGGTTGTCCTTCTTTCGCAGCCATCGCTAAGATGATTAAAGCACACGCTTTCTGCCGGTCAGACATGTTTACTTCACGAAATCGCGTCGCCAATTGAAAGTGATGACAATATTATTGATGGTGTGAGGACCACTGAAATGTATTGAAGGTTTGACAATATTATTGTCAATACGTATTGAACGTATGACGGCCCCTTAAGGCATGTTTGCAGAATGAGGAATGCTAGTCCTGAAAGGTTCACAAGAGAACTTGTGTGAAGTTTGGAAAGTAGGAGGCAAGGTACTGGCAGAAGTAAAGTTTTGTGGACGGACCGTGAAACGTGCCAGGATAGCAAAGGTCCCAGGTTCGAATCCCGTTTCTGGCCCCTGATTTTAATCTGCCAGGAAATTTCAAGTGTAACTTTGTTGTTCGCGAAAGCTTTCTTCAAAATTCATCTCGTTTTGCATAGCAGCTTTACAAAGAATGAAGAAGAAATTGATTCAGTACAACGCAAACACAGGAAATCTGATTTTAGGTTTTGAGGGAATATCAAACTTAGCATGACATGCTCGTATTTACTGGCTGTTTGTTTCTGACCCGTAACTGAGCGACCTATTAGGATACGCTGTTTTTCTAATTTCTGTATTGTTTGGTAATGACCCAGCTACTCCGGTTACTGTACTGTTCATTCACAGTAAGTTGACGATTGGTGGCTGTTGGCAGCAGTAGGAGGGCGTGTTAATGATTACCACTCCAATATGTAAGATATGTCTGACGCTCACCTATTGTGCAACCTCAATAATCCAATACAGAATGCTTGGAACGATATGTACTAGTCATTGCAAGTGATTGTTGATGCCCATGTTGTGTTGCACAGCAAATAAATATCATTAGTAATGAATGACGAAGTGCTTCCAGGGCCATTTTACTCTTCGGAGCGCAAGTGGCAGAACATTTCAGAGCGGGACCGGGAAAATGATTAACAGTGTCGCTAAATGTGAAATGTTCGCAATTTTATCACAATTTCTTATTGCTATGATGTAAGGTTTATTGAATATCTACATATTTTAGTTTCTAATTACCAATGAGAGAGAACTGATATGAAATTAGTAGCCGCCAGCACTCTCATTTCACATTACACCATCAAATACGATATCACTAATTCACAAGCTCGTTTGCGCTTTTGTTTTTACTACCATGCTACGGCCGTGGTAACACGCAGTTCTTACTGCCGCCAACAGGTGACACTATCAGCGCCGCTTTATTTTTAAGGGCAAGTATTTTGCCAGAACTGTGTTTGTGTTGCGTACTCTTACGAATAGCTTGTTCCCCGAGAATCCATGGTACTGAGATTCGGGGGCGGAGCTTGCTTCTTTCACTTCCCACAGTGTTGCCAGGTCCTCCGAAAATCGGAAGATCTTTCGGGATTTTGAATTATTCCAGAAAAATGGAATTTCGAGTGAATCTTCCGATATTTTCCGAATCTTCCTGGAATTTCGAGTGACTCTTCCGATAATTTCCGAATCTTCGTGAAATTTCGAGTGAATCTTCTGAAATTTTCCAAACTTCCTTCGGAGATTGTATGTGCTGCTACATAACACATACCATATCAGATCGATCCAGTAGCGAAGCCAAGATTCCAAATACCACGAGATTACTGAAATTTCAAATTTTTGTCAAGCTTAAGGGACTTAACTGCGGGGTCATCAGTCTCTAAACTTACAAACTACTTATGAACTACCTTACACTAAAGATGACACAAACATCCATGCCAGAGGCGGGATTCGAATCCTCGACAGGGAGCGGCCTCGCGCATCGAAGCATACCGACGAGATTTCTTTTAAAACATGTGAAGAGTATTGAATATTGATTTCATATAACAGTAGCTTAAGAGACTTCTCATTCTCTTTTCTCTCTTTTTTATTTTAGAAAAAGTTGAGAAGAAGCAAGTTGAGTCCTGGAGGGGCTGCAGCACCATAGCCCCGCCACCCTCTCCTAACTGCGATCACATTGAAATATTGCATTAACAATGACTACCGCTGTACTGCTACGGTATTGTTTGGGCGCAAGAACCGGCAAAGCCACGAAAAGCGCTGTCATTAAGACGTAACAACCAAGGCCGTTAACATAATTTGAGTATGAATAAGGAATAAATTTATTACAGTATAAGAGATTGTCTTATTTTCACTTCCCTAGTTCTGATATAAATAACTGGATTCTCTCTTTTTCTTATTTTTAGTGTGGCGTACGTTCCGTTTGTTTACTGCATCTACCGAAGCTTCATCTTCCGGGGAAAAAAAAAAAAAAAATCGGCGCTGGTAACACTGACTCCCCGCACCCCTCCCCCCTCCTTGTCATAATACGTTCTCCAAATCAAATGTTTTGTAAATCTGTAGGACTAAACTGCGTTGGTTATTAGTCCCTAGGCTTACAAACTACTAAAACTAGTTTAAACTAACGTAAGGACAAAACACACACACACACACACACACACACACACACACACTCCAGGGAGGACTCGAACCTCCGATGGCAAGCAACTATACGCTCCGCAGCGAGGCGCCTTAGACTGCTCCACCGTGGCAATACTTTCTCACTTGTTCCCTCATTGCACACGGACCTACCATTTCCGTTACACTCTCTCCCTCGTATATCGCGATAACGCCACACGAGCTTCCCTTCTTTGGATTTTTTGGGAGTCCGCCGACAATCACATCCCGTACCTAGCGGAGGACGTACAGGGTAATGTAGGCAGTCTACTGGATTTGTTCCATCTTCTGGGTTCTTCCAACAACGCACAATCTTTGGTTTACCTTCCTCACAGTATTATCTATTTGACTGCTCAAATAAAGTTGTTTGTAATTGTTACTCCTAAATATTTAGTTGGAGTGACAGCTTGAGTTCTGTACGATTATCTTGTAACCGAAATTTGCCGGATTTTTTTAGCACTCATGATGATGACCTGTCACTCTCATTTTGGGTTACTTACCACTTTTCGCAGCATAAATATATCTTGTCTAAGTCATTTTGTAGTTGGTAGTGATCTTCTGATGACTTCAGTAGTCAGCAACATCTGCAAAGAGCCTGAGACTGCTGTTCAGATTATCTTCTAGACCAGTCGTTTCCAAACTGTGGGTCACGTTATCCATACGGTGGGTCGCGAGACGACTGTAACATATCAAAATAAAATACGTTACGGACTGAATAAGTTGTAAGTTTGTTTTATAAGATTTATTGGTTTCATGATATTATTTTCCATCCAATGAAGAAAAAAAAAACAATTAAACTAAAACTATACTTCTTTTTACTTAAAATGATAATGGTAAAGCTTTTTTCAGTCTGTACGGTATTTTACAATATGTATCCTGTTAATGTCTGATGCACAACAAATGCAACAGTTGTTCATTTTGACAATAAAAAACACAGGTCACAAGCCCACAATCTCAACGAATGCCATAACCTAAGTCCTTCTATTTATCTACCAGTACATCTTTGAGAGACGTTTGGAAATCAAAGAATTAGCGTCTCTTGTCAACGCTAGTCAGTTGTTTACTGATGATGTCCTAATAAGGTGAAAAGCACAGTCTTAGACTGTGGTGAAAAGTATATCGAGGATAATAAAAACTCTGTAAAACAAAAACAGTTTATTTCCAAATAGGAACATTTTGCAGAAACCAGATCGAATGTAATTATTATAGTAAATAAATTAATTCATTGCAAACGAAAGAGGAACATTTAGCAGAAAGGAGATACAACGTCATAATTATAGTAAATAAATTAATTCATTGCAAATAAATTACCGGTATATGAAAGAACCGAAAATAATTGCGAGTGCATCAAAAAGTAGAGCTAATAACAACTTGGTAATGGAGCCAAAACTTATAGTTGCTTGAACTTTTTGTAAGGCCATGACTTTTTTTACCACAATAAAAATATAAATGTATGTACTCTCTGTTTTTAAATTGGATGTATGGTAAATTATTATCATCATCATCATTAGAGACTGATTATGCCTTTCAGAGTTCAGTCTGGAGCATAGTACCTCTAATAAAATTCCTCCATGATCCCCTATTCAATGCTAACATTGATGCCTCGTCTGATGTTATGCCGTCCACTTCAAAATCATTCTGCACCGAATCTAAGTACTTTCTTCTTGGTCTACCTCAACTCCGCTGCTGAGCTCATGAGTCTCTTAGGTAACATTGCTTCTCCCATGCGTGTAACATGACCCCACCATCTCAGTCTGTTCGCTCTAACTGCTTCATCTATGGTGTTCATTCCCAGTTTTTCTTTGATTTCCTCATTATGGACACCCTCCTGCCATTGTTCCCATCTATTGGAACCTGCAATCATTCTTGTTACTTTCATATCTGTAACCTCTACCTTATGAACAAGGTAACCTGTATCCACCCAATTTTCACTCCCATACAACAAAGTTGGTCGAAAGATAGAGCAGTGCACCGCTAACTTAGTCTTCGTACTTACTTCCTTCAGATATAATCACAATTATAGGTGTAACCTTGCAGGCCTACATCTAATGAACAAGAGCGCATTAGTCTTAGGCTTGCTTATCCTCATATCACTCAGTAAATTTTCAACTGGTCAATCTTCCTCTCGTCGTATACCATTTCCTTTCTTCAGCACAAAGCCAAGCCACTAGTCAAATGACAGCTGGCATCAGCATCTGCCATGTTCACAAGTCTGAGATTTTGACTCTAATATTTGCAATATTAATTTGCTGTCTGGAGCAGCTGTCAGTATGTTTGTGCAATAATATTTTTAATGTCACTGACAGTCCAAGGGCCGCTTTAAAACTGACTTCCATTGTTAAATGTTTTGAACAATATGAAAAGTCGATATGCAGTCTCTCTCATCTTCTATACAGAGCTGACATACCTAATGCATATGTCATAATGTGATCACATCTCTCTGGTTCCCCTCTATGTGCCACCTGGCTTTTTTTATGTTTGACCTGTCATGTACTGTATAACCATAATGCAATACTTGTTGGACATCCTACATCATTCATTTTCATTGGATAGGTCTGAAATTTTACACAGACACTGAGATGGGAGAAAGCCCTCAAACTACAACTTGGCATCTAGTGAGCGGGAAGCCAGCTTAGTGTTTGCAGCAGGAGTGGTATGATTGGATGCTTGCCCCATCTCGGTGTGGAATGCAAGAATTACAAAACAGCATTTATAGCTTGCAAACTGGAGTAAGGCCAGTGACGGAGGCTGTCGGAGGCCTGGATCAGCGGCAAAACAAAATGAGCCCCCCCCCCCTGTCCACTTGTAAATACATGTATTACTATAAAACAGTACCTTTTGCGTTTTGGAGGCCCTCACAGGGCCACAGGTATGGGGCAGTCTACATAAATCTACATAAACTAGCTCTTGAGATTTGGAGGCCCCAGAATGAGAGGCAAAGATAGATCCAACTAAAAAAAAAACATTCTTTTGGGGTATTTGGAGGCCTCCCAAGACAAGAAGCCCAGGGTGTACTGCCCCCCCCCCTTCCCCTTAGTCTGCCGCCGAGTAGGGCCTAGATCACTGTTTTCCAAATTGTGGAGTACCCCTCCCCCATTCCTAGGGGGTTTGGGGTTGAATAAAATGGGATGTGACCAGGTCATGGTACCAATGGATTACATTATTTCTGAAAGCTGTTTAATCAAGACAAATGTGTTAGCACTTAATATGATCTGTCTACTGGATATCAAATATTTTCTATGGACTCTGAGAATCATTTTCATCTTAGATCATCAGCTCAAATGAAAAGTGCAGTAAGTGACTAAAGCCAATCCAACTGCTGGAATTCATAGCATATGCTTTTGAGTTCAGTAGACATGTGAAAACTTGGCCATGCCACCGCCAGCTTCACTGTGAAATTTTGGTTGTATGGCATTCTTGACTGTACATTTGTTTAAGGTATGTTAGTGCATTAAAATTGGGTCTGTAATAGGAGTCTTCACAAATCCATGTTACTTTTGTGTGATATTTACACCACAGTAGTTAATCGATATGAGGCACACTACTTTTGTTATATTGGTAGTTCCAAGAGAGAAAATTACACATTCAAATTTCCTCTTTCACAATCCCCTCTTCTCACTTTTCTCTTTTGACTCCATCCTTCTCTTCCCCTCAAGATAATGAGCTAATTGATTATATTTCAGGTGCTTTCTGTCTGTAGGCTCTAATACAAAATTCAGGAAGTTTCTGTTTTAGGCAGTAAGGGCCTCAACAAACAACAGTGTGGTAACCAGTTCCCTATAAGGTAACTCACTCTATGAGCCGAAAAGTTTATCATTGCCAATTTTCAAAATAAATCACAATGAAAATGGCGCAAATGAAGGTGGACCACCCTGTGGCACAGCATGCAACTGAACACAACACACTTGATTTCAATGACCGGTTTACAACCTGGGTCATACTCCCCTCCACCACCAGTGCTTCTCAACTGCTTAGATGAGAGTTGTCCCTACAACGTATTCTATGGCCCTATAACCATTGTGGTGTGACAGTGTAGCATTTTAATAATGACCACCACATAATCGTTTTGTAGGTTGGCTCAAACTTTGAAATATAACCATTTTTTTTTTTTTTTTTTTCCTTTTTGGGTAGAGGCCCAGTAACACTGTTCATCTAAAACAGTTTCTTCTTGTATTTGCTTGGACAATCTTCCCAGAAAATATCCAACGGATAATAATGAGGAAGACTTTTACTATATATTGTAATGTGTCTGGGCACTATTAGATGGTTTTTACACCGAATGATGAATGTTCTACACCCAGACTTCGTCTACATTAAGATACCTACACTAGTTCATTCCATGTGGGCTGTGAGCTCAGTACTCAACTCGGCAGATGGGGTGGCAATGAAACAGTGGTCCAGTATAACAAAACAGTTTATTGAAATTCATGCTTACAAATGGCCGAGTGGAGTGTGCGTGTGCACTGTATGCACTGAGGTGACATCCAGCTGACGCCATGATCCTCGTAGTAGCTGACGCTGCTGGTGGGGCTGCCCACCGACCACTACACCTCTGTGTTGCATAAGGCGGCGAGGTATTGTACTCACATTGTGCTGTGTCACTGCCACCGCAAAGGCCGTACCTCGCTGGGTATTGTCCGGGAGTTGAACCCACATCCTCCTTCTCCTGCTGCTACTGCTTCGCCCTCCAGGCGGTCACAGAAGCGCTTCAGGTGTGGCCATGTCTTTCGTCCTCACCACGCCCCTGGGTGAGTAACTGGCTGCAGTCTTACCGCGCCATGCATTGGTTCGTCGCCTGGTTGTGCTGCTGTCTAGGCCGGGACCCACTGCCCGTTGCGAATAGGTTGGGCCGCCGCTATTCCGCTGGATGCATCTCCCATCGGGGTTGCCGTGTTGATCGTGATGATCGGCTGCTGGCTGTGCTGCGTTGAAGTGCTTCTAGCCTGCAACAGACTCAGTTTTGCGATAACGATAATAACAGTTGCTGTTGACGAGAAGCACAGTTTGGGCAGCAGGTGACTGCCCAGCCATGGCTGACTCTAACTGACTTGTCTTTTTCACCTTTATTTATATGATGAGGTTGACCCTGTCGGCCTGTGTTTCACAGATGTGGCATAGCTGATCTTTGCTACACATGATCAGTTTCCTATTTTCGATCAAGTATGTCCCAACCACCTTTAAGCAATACAGCTGACAGGCTGTTACGCAGTATGGTGCCCTCGCCGATCTACTTACATCACCTGAAGCTCCGCCGAGCCGCTCCACTTTATTTGCTGAAATCATAAACATGCTTCTCCTGCTCTACTTTAAGTCACATGCTTGATTTCAACACAGCACCGCTTCCATGTTCAACTTTTGCGTAAAGTTCACTCACCACTCGTTAACTTTTCATATTACGTCCATATTCTCCCTATCCGCTACAATATTAATCATTTCACCCTTTAAATCAAAACTCTTCAATAACTTTATATTGAACAAAACATAAGGGTTTATTTGTACCCAACTCATACATTTCATCAATATTAAACAGTCTTAACAGCTCTCATTCCAGCTCTATGCATGACATAAGTTCTGAGTACATAACTCATTGCAGTCCAATAATCAATAACAAATGACACTCCTTATCTTAAATTCATGGATCACATATAACATGACCATATTTCTTCTTAGGCTTCACAGTTATTCTGGATCCTGACAGCTTTTAAAATATCACTGGGACTTGGGGTTTAACTGCCCGGATATCCACCTGGACAAACAAAATATCCGGGGCAGTACACATTTTTCCAATTATTAAATTATCCCCAAAAATAAATTATTTGGTAATCTTGGATCATTCAGTAGGAATGTAGTGTAATTTGTTACACTAAACCATCCTGGCCTCTACCTAAGCAATCCTTACACTTCATGCCTAAAATTCTGTCCCCCCTCCACCATTCACTATCCTGCAATCCTGCATTTCTTTCCATTTCATGTCTTTCTTCCAAAACACATACACGTAGGCTGCACCTACCTCCACCTTGTACAGCTCTATTACACTTCCCTTTACTACATTCCAAGCTGCATCTCACATTCCCACCTAACAGAGCCTCTACAATCTGTTATGCAGCATGGAACGCCCCATTTCCATCCTTACCTGCCATCCATCCCCCTCCATTCCCCTGCCCTCCTCACTCACTATCAAGATGCTTGTCGCACTGTAGTGGCCGATAGTAGTCATGTGTGCATAGTTATGTCTGAGTGACTGTGTGAATATGAGTATATTTTTTTCTGATGAATATCATTGCCGAGAATGGTCTGCATTGATCATCCGTTCTCGTTTTTTTTTTTTTTTTGTTTTGTTTTTTTTTTTTCTTTTTTTTTTTTTTTTTTTTTTTTTTTTTTTTTTTTTTTTTTTTTTTTTTTGTAACCTGGGACCTTGTCACCATGTTAGTCCATCTTCAAAAACCAGCGTAACTGTGGGTTTAAGCTGCAAATTCATACTTCCTTTGTTGCTTGGTTCACAGGGTTATTCCACAAGGCCATAATGCAGAGCGGCTCAGCTTTAAGCATGTGGGCAGCGGCAGATGGAATCCGTGAGAAAAGTTTCAAACTGGGTGAGCTTCTGGGTTGTCATACTGACAGCAGTGAGGAACTTGTTCAATTCCTCAGAGGGGTTGATCCTCACAAGCTTGTTGAAACATACCCCAAGGTCGTTCCTGAAAAGGTACAGTAACACACAGCCCTTTTTATGCATGTGCATTAAGCTAATCATAAAGTTAGAAGTCACCAACTGATGAATTTTGCATATACTTTCTGCGGTCAAGAGATGAAGCTTTACAGCAACAATAATTTCAGTTTGTCAATCCTCTCCCAGCTCCTTTGATAATAAGTAGCAGTAGTACTAGTAGTGTAGCTGGCACTTACATGAGACCCAACCAGAATGTTTCTTGTGTAGCTGGTGTCATAGCCATACCACTTCACAGCTGCGCTGTTGATTTGTTGGGACATTCATTACCCAGCAAGTCAATCTTGCAACCGAGTTGCGTATAGTAGAAAGTGGAGATGTGTGATGAGGTCAGTGTATGCTGATCACCATTCAATGAAATTTTCGATGCTTCACAGATTGACTATATGGGTTCCATTCAGTTGAGTGAAATTGTGACACTGTTTTCTCCATCACCAGATATGCTTTTAAAAAATGTATACTGTACATTAATGGCTAACAGCGTGCAGAAATAACATAATTCATGATAATGTTAATCAAAAGTGCTTGTGAAACACGCTAAGCAGTGATGTGTACAGTTCGTGGCAAACTGTCAGATGGAGCAGCTCTGGATGAAGCGGTGATACACATAACGAACTGTAGAAAGAAAAGTGTGTGTGTGTGTGTGTGTGTGTGTGTGTGTGTGTGCATGTACATGTGTATTTGTTTGCTTGCAATTCATACAAATCTACACTTGTTTTTTGATATTGTTGAAAAAGGTCTCCACATGTATAAAATTTCATATGGTGGATGGTACTTTACTTACAGACTTCAACAATACCTATATTTTCATTCTGATCTTGAAGAAATTTTGCATACTTGACCTTAAAACAAGAGGGTATCTTATAGCATTCTTTGGCACCCTTTTACTAATTAATTATTAGAAAGTTTGCTCATGTATGAGTGGAGAGGGTTTTTATAAACCACAAGTCTGCATGTGGTGCATGGTAAAAGTTACTTTGCAATAAACTTTGGTAACATTTTTTAGATCACAATTGACAAAAATGTGTGAGTTTTCATAGATTGTTGGCCAGGGAGACAAATTAAAGAGGCAGAACGAACAGAGAGGACAAGCAGATGGAAAGCTTGGAGGGGGGGGGGGGGGGCAGATGGGCTGAGAGAAAGGAAGGAGGAGATGGGTAGAGTAATGAGAGAGATAGTGTGAAGGGGAGAGAGATTGGAGGGGACATGGACTAGGAAATTATGGAATAAATAAATATCTAGGGAATGCCAAGTTTTCACTAGTCAGAAATGAAAATCTGGTGCCACTGCCATGTGTTTTTAACACAAGGAATTTCTGACATTAACTGTGAGTGGGCATTAAAATAATTTAATGGAGAAAGTCGAAAATTTGTGATCCAGCCTGGATTTGAAGCAAGTTCATCCTACATATAGGCATATGTGCTGAGCATTATCACACTGGATACATAGCAGTCACTGCAGCCACATGTAGACTCAAATGTGTAGACTCAAATTTCCAGATTATCCACACATTACTGACATAGTGCCTCTACCCTTTGTCACTCAGTATTTGTGGCATGTAGCAGTTTTCCATAATAGTTAGGGTATGGTGTACATCTGCACTGTAGAAAGGATCATCGCCCATTGTTGACCCATTATGAGTTATCAATACATGGTGCCTGTTCTTTAGGAATTTCAGTGCAAATAACAAGCATAAAAGAGTTGAAATAGAGATGCAATTTAATGTATAAGAACAGGTGTGAAATAGTACTTTGGCATGTTGCAGTAATCTGGAAAAATCAGGACAGTGTCACAACAGAGCTGCTGACCATTCTGGTCAATCACCTGTGATACTGAGGACAGTTTAACCAAGTTATATAACAAAAAACACCAGCTGCATGATGCAAAATGACTCACAACAAAACATTAGTCACAGTCATTGTAATGAGATACAAGGTTCCTGACATCTTACTATCTGGTGATAACAGCATCACATCCACCACTGCCTACAGCCTGACTTCACGTACCACATGGCCAAGATGAAGTTCTACTACACAGACTGCCTGGTCACCCACATTGCCACAGTGAACAGATTCCATTAAAAATGCTGCTAGCTTAACAGCCACTGCTGCAACACTGGTCACCTCATATGTCTGTCATCTCACACAGCCAGCTTCAGAACATTACTATGAGAAGATGATGCACTAAAAGGACAACTTGTTGTTGTTGTTGTTGTTGTTGTTTGTTGCTGTTGCTGTGGTCTTCTGTTCAAAGACTGGTTTTATGCAACAATTCAAATTACCCTATTCTGTGTAAGTCTGTTCATCTCTGAATAAGAAGGGCAACCTACATCCTTTTGAGCCTGCATACTGTGCTCGTCCCTCGGTCTCCCTCTGTGGCTGCCCTCCATGCAAAACTCTCATATAATGCTACACTTCAGACATATGTTTTGGAATGCTCTTTCTAACATTTAAATTAATATTTTATATCAAAAAATTCTTTTCTTTAGAAATGCTTTTCTTCTCATAGGCTTTCTGCATTTTACATCCACTGTACTGCGACCATCACATGTTATTTTACTACCCATTAACAAAACTCATCTACCACCTTCATTGTTTCGTTACCCAATCTAATTCCTTCAGCATCACCTGATTCTCTAAGACCGCATTCCATTATTTTCGTTTTGCTCTTGTTAATGTTCATTTTACACACTCTCTTCAACACTGTCCATTCCATTCAACTGCTCTTCCAGGTCCTTCGCAGTGTCTGACAGAATTACAATGTCATCAGCAAAACACAATGTTTTTATTTCTTCCCCCTGTACTTTAATCCCTATTCCAAAATTTTCCTTGCTTTCCTTCACTGCCTGCTCGATGTACAAATTGAATAACATCGGAGAAAGGCTACAACCCTGTCTTACTCCCTTCCCGACTGATGCTTCCCTTTCATGCCCTTCGAGTCTAATAACTGGGGTCTGGCTTTTGTACAAGTTATAAATAACTCTCCTTTCCCTATATTTCACCCCTGCTGACTTCAGAATTTGAAAGAGTGTATTCCAGTCAACGTTGTCAAATGTTTTCTCCAAATCTACAAAAGCTAAAAATGTAGGTTTGCCTTTCCTTAATCTATCTTCTAAGATAAGACATAAAGTGAGTATTGCCTCCCGGGTTCCTATGTTCCTCCTGAATCCAAAATGATCTTCCCCGAGGTCAGCTTCTACCAGCTTTTCCATTCTCCTGTAGATAATTCGTGTTAAAATTTTGCAACCATGACTTATCAAACTGATGGTTCTATAATTTTCACACCTGTCTGCGCCTGATTTCTTTGGAATGGGGATTATTACATTTTTCTTAAAGTCTGAGGGTATTTCGCCTGTCTCATACATCTTACACACCAGGTGAAACAATTTTGTCGTGGCTGGCTCTCCCAGAGACTTTAGTAGCTCTTAGAGTATGTCATCTACTCCTGGGGCCTTGTTCCATCCAAGGTCTTTCAAGGCTCTGTCAAATTCATCTCTCAGTATAGCATCTCCTATTTCATCTTGACCTACTTCCTCTTCCCTTGCTACAACATTGTCTCTAAGTTCATTCCTTTTGTAGAGCTGTTCTATGTACTCTTTCCACCTTTCACCTTTCCCTTCTTTGCTGAGAACTGGTTTCTGAGTTCTGGATATTCATAGAGTTGCTTTTCTTGTCCCCAAATGTCTCTTTTATTTTCCTGTAGGCGGTATCTACTTTTCCCCTTCTTATACATTCTTCTACAGATTTGCATTTGGCTTCTAGCCACTCCTGCTTAGCCATTTTGCACTTCCTGTCAATCTCATTTTTTAGTCATCTGTACTCCATTTTGCCTGTTTCATTTACTGCATTTTTATATTTTCTCCTTTCCTCCAGAACTTCACTTTCCTTCAATTTATCTAAGTCCCATCTCCTTATTTTCCTACCTTTCTGCAGTTTTTTCAGTTTCAGCCTACAGTTCATGACTAACAAGTTATGGTCAGAGTCTATATCTGCCCCTGGGTATGTCTTGCAGTTTATAACCTGGTTCCAGAATCTATGTCTTACCATTATAAAATCTATCTGATACTGTCCGGAGTCTCCTGGTCTCTTCCATGTATACAACCTTCTTTTGTAATTCTTAAACCACGTGTTTGTTACAATTAAATCATGTTCCGTGCAAAATTATACCAGGCGACTTCCTCTTTCATTCCTCCTGCCCAGTCCATATTCACCTACTATTTTTCCTTCTCTTCCTTTTCCTACTACTGAATTCCAGTCTCCCATCACAATTAAGTTCTCCTCTCCCTTAACTGTCTGAATAATTTCCTTCAGCTCCTCATATATTTCTTCGATCTCCTCATCATCGGCAGAGCTAGTTGGCATATAAACCTGTATTACTGTTGTCTGTGTTGGCTTTGTATCTATCTTTACAATAATAATGCACTCACTGTGCTGCTTATAATAGTTTACCCGCATTCCTATTTTCTTATTCATTATCAGTCCTACTCCTGTGATACCCCCAACTGATTTTGCATTTATAATCCTGTACTCACCTGACCAGAAATCCTGTTCATCCTGCCACCGAACTTCACTAATCCCCACTATATCTAACTTCAACCTATCCATTTCCCTTTTTAAATTTTCTAATTTTCCTACCCGATTAAGGGATCTAACATTCCACACTCTGATCCGTAGAATGCCAGTATTGTCTTTCCTGATGACAACATCCTCCTGAGTAGTCCCCGCCCAGAGATCCGAATGGGGTACTATTTTACCTCCGGAATATTTTACCCGAGAGGATGCCATCATCATATTTCCATACAGTAGAGCTGCATGTCCTCGGGAAAAGTAATGGCTGTAGTTTCCCCTTGCTTTCAGCCGTTCGCAGTAGTTGTGTGGCAAAGCCACATTAGCTGATGTTACAAGGCCAGCTCAGTCAATCATCCAGACTGTTGCCCCTGTAACTACTGAAAAGGCTGCTGCCCCTCTTCAGGAACCACACGTTTGTCTGGCCTCTCCACAGATACCGCTCCACTGTGGTTGCACCTACAGTACAGCTATCTGCGTCGTTGAGGCACGCAAGCCACCCCACCTCGGCAATGTCTGTGGTTCATGGGGGTGGATTTTTTCAGTATTGCTAACATTTATGATCTTACAGTACGTACCTAAACTGATTTTGAAAGAACCAGCTCTGGAGGGATTGACAAACTGTAGCAAAAGTTTTAATTGTGTTATCCAATGGTGTGTTACATTTGCCCCTTTCTAAACACATACTTTACACATTTCTTGTTAACACTAAAATAATATTTCCTTTTTTATTTCAGGAACAAATGGGTGCTCTGACTGTGGCATTTGTTCCATGTGTTGAAAAGGAATACCCAGGAGCTTTCTTGACTGAAGAACCATTGGTTTTGATGACTCAAGGACGTTTTCACAGAGTGCCAATTATTTTAGGGGGAACATCAGGAGAAGGAATTGCTATGCTTGCACGTGAGTCTATATTTTCAAAAAACTTAGTTAACATGTGAAAGTCTGTAACTACTAACTTCATAGGAAGTAGAAACTTTCATTGCAATTTCATTCATCATAATCAATGTTTTCTGCAATTGTGTTACTGTGTCTTTCATTATCTGAATATTGTAATACTGCTCAAGTTGCATACTTTTCCATATCTTACCTGATGATTTTTGAAAGTTTATTCACTTTCTCAAATACAGATACGTATATAAGTACTTTTTGTGACGTTTATGCGGCGTCTGCATCTCACACTGTTATCGTCTTTTTTCAGGTTACAGCATACTATGCCCAGTCCAGTGTGTTGAGCAATACACACATGCAAATCATCCATCATTCTCACTGTTTATAAAACATCACAAAAAACTTACATAAATATTTGCATTTTACAATAAATTCGTGACACACGTCATTTTAAACACGAAAACTTTCTACTAAACACACAAATTGAGACTTGGCATGGTACCTGATGAGAGTAGTAGTAAACAGTGTCACCATTGTAAGCCTTTATTATGCTCTCATTAAACATTGTGCCGTTAGTCGGCACATACTGTAAACAACGAAACATGAAAAGTTAAATATCTGTTTGAATAAGTGCAAACTGTCGTGAAACATGACCGCCTAACATTTATGAACACTACTTGAATGCACTACCTATATATTTGATGTACATGAACATATGTATTATAATTATATTGCAGTAGATGTATTAAGTGTGAATTATATTTTCCCAAAAAATAAGGTTTAAAAAGTGGGGTGTGTCCTTTACACCAGTGCATCTTATATGCTGGAAAATACGGTTTTTAACAAGATAGATATTGAACAGAGCCACTGATAGTTTCTATGCTCCTCATGCCACTTAGTCTTACTCTTTGTCTCTCGTTTATGTACAGGTTCTTAATTAGTCTTCTGTCCCTCCAATCAGTGTCTTGTTTCCTTAGGATTGCCATCAATTTGTACCATTTGACTCAGCAAATAGCTTTACCAAGGACAATAAATACAGAATATACATTCATGTTCTCCATACTTCACTCATATTGCCATTAACAGGCCTAAAGCATCTCTTCACCTAAAACCAAATTGTTCTTCACCTATCCATTTATTCAGCTTTCCAAATAACCAGTTGACTGCCATAGTAAGACCTAGTCCCCATCCCCCCTCTCCTTGTCTTCCTTCCTCTCACCCACTCTTTCCTGCCTTCCCCACTCTTCATATTCCACATTTTCCCCCATCTTTCCCACTCTCCCCCCGTCTTTCCCACTCTCACCCCGTCTTTCCCACTATCGCCCCGTCTTTCCCACTCTCCCCCATCTTTCCCACTCTCCCCCATCTTTCCCACTCTCCCCCATCTTTCCCATTCTCCCCCCATCTTTCCCACTCTCCCCCATCTTTCCCATTCTCCCCCATCTTTCCCACTCTCCCCCATCTTTCCCACTCTCCCCCACCCGTCTCCCCCACCCGTCTCCCCCACCCGTCTCCCCCACCCGTCTCCCCCACCCGTCTCCCCCCAACTCCCCTCTTTCTATCCCCTGTGCCCCCTTCTCCCCTGTGTATGTATGTTCAACTGTGCTCACATCTTACCCATGTAACCCCATTTCTCTTTCAAACCCTGCTAGCCTTCGACCTGCATCTACCCCATCTCCCCCTCCGTTGCGCTGTCTTCCCCTCTGTTGCGCCTTCTCCCCCTACATTTCGCCGTCATTCTGTCTCCCCCCCCCCCACACCCCAATCGCCTTGTTGCAGTATCTCCCTCCCATTACCCCACCTCCATCTTCATATCTCCTTGTCCCCCAACTCCCTCTGTTTTACCATCACCACCACCCCTATGGCCCCATCCCCCCCATCACCCTGTGCTCCTCCTTCACCCCATCTCCCCCATCCACTCTCCTCCTATGTTCGCCTTGTGCCCTGCTTCTCCCCTTTGTCCTTTGACATTCCATCAAGATTCTACCACATCGTCCTTTTCCCTGATCCTCCTGTCCCCATTTTATAAAAAGGAAGAAGACTTGGTCAGACTGGACAAGGTGTGATTGTTCTTATACCTTAAAGTATCTTGAATAGACATTCCTAGATATTTGATAGTTCATGATAATTAATATGTCAGTATTGTATTCTTTGTCCTATTTTTGGTTTACTGCATTACAATTTCTCAGTATTAGTAACAGGTGTCAGAGATTGCATCAAATATTGATCATCTGCAAGACTTCATCCAACTATTTCCTCACATTCTGTGTTCTCTTCATACATGATGTTATATGTAAATTGCCAATTACAAATGGGCAATAAATTACCTTGTGGTATTCCTAATGTTACCTTTGCTCTTATTGTCTGTCTAATGTGAATTATATATAGTTTTCTGTTTATTATCTTTTCTTTTTTTCCAGAATTTTTACTATATTCAAGTATCTGGTGTAAGTTGAATATCACATGATCTAAGCTTGTAGAATTTATGTGTCCTAAGGAATTCTATAATGCAGGCATTCATTGCCCTTATTTGATTCCTCCCACAAAGCATACATAGTGGATCTCTCCTCACTTTATTAGCTTTTTGGTTTGCCAAACTCAAGTACTTCCTTCCTTTTATTTGCTTCTTTAATATTCTAGTCTTTATGCTTCCTTAAGATATTTTCCCTATTTCTAAATGTTGAAGTTTTCATTTACTGGTTGACAATGGTGTCAGCAATACTACATATCTTTTACTCCTAGCCATACAAAGCCAATGAAACAGTAATAATATATCTTTTTACAAAATATGAACACACACAGTCTAAATTTTGGTGTGCAACAAAATACAGTGAAATCTATTTTTACATTTTACAGTTACTGGAATTCTAAAGGATACAGAAAAAATGGATTTTATGATTGACAATTTTGAATTAGCATTTGGAGATAGTCTCCTTATAAAAGATCTACATAGAAGAAAGATAATTTGTGATAAATTGAAACAATTTTATTTTGGCAACACATCACCAGATGATCGCTACAGAAGGCTTGTTTTGGTAAGAACCATTTACATAAGCAAATCACAAGCTGTCTAATGGTAGGTGCCAAACACATTCTGACACTAAAAGATATTTACTCAATTAGTTTTGATGTTGATTTATTGACTCTAAGGATCTGTAAGCATGTTATAGGTAGTACACAACAGAATAATATATGTAAAATGACTGGCCAGTGTATGCCCAGACTCTGCACAACAAGTGACTATATTATAAAAACACAAGAAGTTCTGGCAGATAGAAGCTGTGAACAGGATGCAAGATGTAGTTGGATAGATCAGCAGGTCAGAGAATTGGTCACAGGAGGCAACGTTCAGGTTGTAGTCAAATACAGCTGAACCTTTTTTTTTTATCTTGTTTTAATTTGAAAGATATTTACTCCCTATTCCATTAAAATGAACTCCCATTCCTTTGTGTGAAAAGCATATGTACTTCATGCATAACACGTAAATGATTCCAGCCATTTGAAGTGAATGGAAAGAAGATCTGCAATATTTAACAGAGTTTCTTGTTCCCTTAAGAATTGTCTTCCTAACAATGTTGATGTAGTCTTATTAATGTCCTAAGAGAATTTCAAGAAGTAACAACCAGAATGATTACTAGATACAATGACTCACAAGGAGAATCAAAACATATTGTAAAACAAAGATGTAAAGGGTCTATGGCTGAAGCCATGAACCTTCTACAAAAATCAGGGCAGATAAAAATTAGTGAGATCCTTGTATCCTGCATCACAGCAGATGAAATTTAGAAGGTGGTTTGCCAAATGAAAAACAAAACCTCCACATGTGTGGACAATATATCTATCAAAATATTAAAACATTGTTGTAAATCTATTCTTAAAGTTATGTGTCATATATTAATATATATCCCTTAAGGGGAATAGTGCAGAGGCAATGAAGCTATTTAAACTCCAATAACAAGCAGTTAGATTAATACTGTTCAAACAACAGAAAGAATCATGCAAACCATTGTTCCAGAAACTGAACATACTACCCCTCCCATGCCAGTACATACAAGACCTACTGTGTTACACGAAGAAAAACATTGGCAACCTAGACATAAACTCAGATTGGCACCACCACGATACAAGGTCAAAAAACTCCCTACGATTAGTTCCACATTCAACAAAGCTATACAGTAAAGGTGTAAAATGTATGGGGATAAAACTGTACAATCATCTCCCACCAGAAGTGAAGAATATTGGACCAGTGAAGGATTTTAGAGTAAAACTGCGGTCACTCATAATTAAACATTGCTTCTACAGCGTACAGGAATTTATTGAAACCAACCTGTCATAAGAAGCTTCACATTCAAAGAACATCAGGCAATGTATGTCAGTTATTAACATCATTTGAAGGAAATGTAATATAAATGAATGTAAAATGTTAAATTCTGATATTGAATAAGTATGAGAGCTATGTAAAAATTACACTGAATCCTCATCTAATGATGTACCCTTCCAAACATTTAATTATGTATAATTTTATAGCATTAATTTTCTACCTTATGTTAAATGTAATCATCATGGCATCTCCATCATCTTCCATCACATCACCTATTCTGACTTGTCCTATATCATGATGTGCATGTCTGTACAATGTATGATTCAGAGGACCAAAAGTAAATAAATAAATAAATAAAAACCACCCAGGTGTGTTATGTCAGACCACAGAGGTTGGTAGTATTGTTTGTTTCTTTTATACCAGCCAAGCAACAAAGCTGAGTGGACATGTATTCCTTCATTGTTGTCGACTGATGCCTGTGTGTTTGTTTCACTGCATTTTACTTATTAGGTGCAGCTCTGTTACTTCCGATTTTTTTGTCTTGGTCTAAGAGACCACACCTGGATGTTAGTTATGTCATCAGCAGCTGGGCCATCCCGAGTAGTTGAAGTGAATGATCCTGATGGACCATGAGTCATGTCGGAAGAGCACCTGCCTGCAAAAGGCAAAGGTCTCAGGTTCGAGTCCCGGTTCCGGCACACAATTTTAACCTGCCAGGAAGTTTCATATCAACGCACACTCCTCTGCAGAGTGAAAGTTTCATTCTGGAAACATCCCTTAGGCTGTGGCTAAGCCATGTCTCCACCATATCCTTTCTTCCAGGAGTGCTAGTCTTGCATGTTTCGCAGGAGAGCTTCTGTGAAGTTTGGAAAGTAGGAGGCTAGGTAATGGTGGAAGTAAAGTTGTGAGGCAGCATTGTCTACATCTACATCTACAACCATACTCCGCAACCCACCTGACGGTGTATGGCAGAGGGTACCTTGAGTACCACTATCAATTTTCCCTCCTATTCCAGTCACATATTGTTCACGGAAAGAAGGATTGTCGGTATGCCTCTGTGTGGGCTCTAATCTCTCTGATTTTATCTACACAGCTCTTCGCGAGATATACGTAGGAGGGAGCAATAAACTGCTAGACTCCTCGGTAAAGGTATGTTCTCGAAACTTCGACAAAAGCCCGTACCGAGCAACAGAGCGTCTCTCCTGCAGAGTCTTTCACTGGAGTTTATCGATCAGCTCCGTAACGCTTTCACGATTACCAAATGATCCTGTAACAAAGTGCGCTGCTCTCCGTTGGATCTTCTCTACCTCCTCTAGCAATCCCACCTTGTACTGATCCCACACCGGTGAGCAGTATTCAAGCTGTGGGTGAACAAGTGTACTGTAACCTACTTCCTTTGTTTTCGGACTGCATTTCCTTAGTATTCTTCTAATGAATCTAAGTCTGGCAACTGCTTTACCGACGATTGATTTTATATGGTCGTTCCATTTTAAATCCCTCCTAATGACTACTCCCAGATACTTTATGGAATTAACTGCTTCCAGTTGCTGCCCTGCTATAGTGTAGCTAAATGATAAAGGTTCTTTCTTTCTGTGTATTCGCAGCACATTACACTTGTCTACATTGAGATTCAACTGCCATTCCCTGCACCATGCGTCAATTCTATGCAGATCCTCCTGCATCTCAATACAATTCTCCATCATTACAACCTCTCTATATACTATAGCATCATCCGCAAAAAGCCTCAGTGAACTTCTGATGTTATCCGCAAGGTCATTAATATATATTGTGAACAGCAATGGACCCACGACACTCCCCTATGGTACACCTGACATCTGACTCCTACTTCGGAAGACTTTTCTCCATTGAGAATGACCTGCTGCTTTCTGTTATCTAGGAATTCCTCAATCCAATCACACAATTGGTCCGATAGACCATATGCTCTTACTTTGTTCATTAAACGTTTGTGGGGAACTGTATCAAACGCCTTGCGGAAGTTGAGAAACACAGCATCTACCTGAGAACCCGTGTCTATGGCCCTCTGAGTCTCGTGGATGAATAGCGTGAGCTGGGTTTCACACGAACGCCTTTTTCGAAACCCATGCTGATTCCTACAGAGCAGATTCCTAGTCTCGAGAAATGTCATTATATTCGAACATAATACATGTTCCAAAATTCTACAACTGACCGACATTAGAGATATATGCCTATAGTTCTGCACATCTGTTCGAGCACCCTTCTTGAAAACGGGGATGACCTGAGCCATTTTCCAATCTTTCGGAATGATATGCTGTTCTAGAGACCTACGATACACCACTGCGAGAAAGGGGGCCAGTTCCTTCGCGTACTCTGTGTGGAAATGAACTGGTATCCCATCAGGTCCTGCGGCCTTTCCTCTTTTGAGCGATTCTAATTGTTTTTCTATCCCTCTGTCAGTTATTTCGATACCTGCTATTTTGTAATCTATGCGGCAAGCTAGGGAAGGAACTACAGTGCAATCTTCCTCTGTGAAACAGCTTTGGAAAAATACATTTAGTAATTCCGCCTTTAGAGTGTCATCCTCTGTTTCAATGCCATCCTCTGTTGGGATAGCTCAGTCGGTAGAGCGTTTGCCCCTGAAAGGCAAAGGTCCCAGGTACAAGTCCCGGTTCCGGCACACAATTTTAATCTGCCAGGAAGTTTCGATCCTAATTTTGATTGTACAATTTTGCAGTGGGTATAGGAAGAAGTTAGTAAATGTGACAATAGCTGCGATGAAGAATTTGTGGCAGACTCAGATCATAATTCCACTGCTCAGCTGGAGATAAGCAACAGTGATGAAGAACACAATGAGCAGGTTACTCAGACTAACATTGATGAAGTATGTGAATTCATTGAAGTACCAAGAAATTTTTATGGAAAAAAATATTTCAAGTGGTCAGCTAAAGAAACTCTTCCTTATTCAAGAACAAGGCAGCACAACATTACAGCCCAGCTTCGCCAAATATGACCAAAAGATGAAACAATTCCAAGTGAGGTATGGAATTTTCTTCTAACAGATTCTCTGTTACATAATAAAACGGACAAATACAATGATTAGGAAAGAGAGAGAGAAATATGAGGATGACTACTATTTCACAAAACTGATTTAGTAGAGCTGAAGGCATTTATGGGTCTTTTGCTATATAGTGCTGTGTTTTTTGTTACTGTTGGAACTGGTAGAGATATATTCAGGTGTGTGTCATCCAAGAACGGATTTGCATTTTTACTTGCTTGCCTCATGTTCAACAACCCATGTGACAGAGAAAAGAGGAAGAAACAATGTCCATCAGCTCTGGTTGCAGACCTTCTTTCTCGATTTGTACAGAATTTTCAGGAAGTGTATAGTATAGGAAGCTGTGCTACTGTGGATGAAATGTTGGTAGGATTCCGCGGACGATGCAAATTCAAAATGTTTTTCCCTAAGAAGCCTGCCAAATAGGGTCTTAAGATCCTGTGTCTGACAGATGCAAATAGTGGATACCTTCACAATGCCTTCTTGTACACTGGGAGAGATTCTGACAATAACTCTCTTCCAGTAAAAGAAAAAAAACTACATACATGTGCCATTCTTGCAGGAAACCTATTTGCCTGGAATGTGCTGTAAAGACTTGTCAAAGTTGTTACCATACATGAGGATATGTTTCTGTTTGCATATGTAAGATAATCAATCCAAATAAGAGCTGTAATTATGTTTAATTGAAATAAGTAATAAATAGAACTTATTAAATTTATATTTTCAATACAGTGCTTGCAGTTTTGTCAAATAAATATATTTATGCTCAAATTCTTATTTGAATCATTTAAATGTGTTCATAAACTAGCAATTTCTATGAGCAAAGAATAAAAAACAGGGCAAAGACCATAATGCACTACGATTGTTCATATGGATGACAAAAATTTTCAATTTTTGACACTTGTGATTATATATATTTCCAGTTATTCAGTTAATTTGTCTTTGATGTTTCAATGCTATAATTTGTAGTGTGTAATGTTGAAGGTGTTCATTTTTTAAAATGTTCCATGACAATTATTTAATTTTTATGTAATAAATTATATCTGTGATCTCCCAGACCACACCTGGGTAGTTAAGCGAGTGATATTATACCCGGGTGATTAAGGGATGTATTTAATGAACCTATAAATCAAGGTATTGTCCCTAATAGACTCAATTATACAATCATTAAAACTCTATTCAAAAACAGTGATAAAGCAGAGGCTCCCAACTACCATCCAGTTTCATTGCAAACCAGTCTGTCAAAAATCCTAGAGAGACATATTCAGAAGAACTATGGATCATCTTAATAAACATGACATTCTTAATAAAAATCAATTTGGATTCCAAAAGGGTATTTCAACTGAACAGGCTACTTTCTCTTTAGTCAACCAACTCTTTGAATCTCTAAACAATAAAATGTCACCAGTTGTAATCTTCTGTGATCTGTTAAAAGCATTCAACTGTGTAGATCACAAAATTCTACTTAGCCAGGCAGGGCACTATAGCCTATAAGGTAAAGTTGTGATGTGGCTCAATTCATATCTAGAGGACAGAAAGCAGAAGGCAGTTCTCAACAACTCTGCATTGGAATGTTACAGTACTTACTGGTGTACAGTAAAGTTTGGAGTGCTCCAGGTTTCAGTGCTTGGTCCACTACTTTTCTTAATCTTCATCAATGACTTACTATGGTGCATGACTCAAAAAGCACACTTCACCTTACTTGCCAGCCTTTGATGAGTAAGATAAGCCTGTGACAGGACTTGAATAAGAAGTGCTCAGTGGGTGGAGGGGGGCAAGTATTGCAACGGGGTCTTACATAGGGGTATGTTCCCATTAGCAGGGGGCTGGGGTTGGGAGATGGCACAGGAATGGACTGGGATGTTGTGGAGATTGAGTGGACAACAGAATCTCACTTTAAGAGAGCTGGTGAGGACCTTGGGCAGGATGTGTCTCATTTCAGGATATGAAGGAAAATTAAGACCTTGGCAAAGGATGCTGTGTTGTTCCAGTTCAGGGCAGTATTCAGTGAGGAGGGGGGCATTCTTTTGTAGCTGGTTATTATGGATGGAGGGTGAATTGGGAATGTGTGGGAATATAGCACAGGAAATCTGTTTGTGGTCTAGGTCAAGGGGGGTAGTGGCTCTCTGTGAAGATCTTTGTGAAAACTTCAGCATGTAGAACAACGGAGTTCTCATCATTGCAAATATGCTGTCCTCAGGTGGCTAGGCTGCAAGCAACAGATTTTTTTATGTGGAAGGGGTGACATCTGTCAAAATGTAGGTACTGTTGGTGAGTTTTATGTGGACAGAAATGAGAATAGAGCTATCAGTGAGATGTAGGTAAAGTCCAGGAATGTGATGTACTGATTTGAGGAAGACCAGATGAAGTGGATGGGAGAGGAGTAGGTGAGTTTTTGAAGGAAGAAGGAAAGGGTGACCTGCACATAAGTCCAAATAAAAATATCATCAGTAAAACTGAACCAGACCAGAGATTTGTGTTTTTAGAAAGAAGATTTCCTCCTGATGGCCCATAAACAGTTTGGCTAGGAGAGTGCCATGTGAGTTCCCATGGCTGTACTGCAGATTTAACTGTATACTTTCCCATCAAAGGAAAAGTTGTTTGTTAGTATAAAGTTAGGTATCAAATTTAGATTCTGAGGGAGATTTGGAGAGGTAGTTTTTGAAAGCATCAATGCCATGCACATGAGTGATGTTGGTGTATAAGTAATAGAGGTATGTATATTGGGGATTTTGTTCGCTCATACTCGCTATACTTGCTAGAGTGTGCTGTGCTCAGTCTTGGCTTGTTTGAGTATGAATACTCAGGGTGGACAAGCTTTTGTCGTTAGAGGGAGGGGGGAGGCCACTTCCTGCTCTGCACAGCAGCTGTGTGTGTCTGCAGGCTGGGACTGCTTCAGAGTGTATTCCCACCATCTGGTGGAACTGTAATCAAATCAATTTAGTTGTGCCATTCATGAATATTCATGCATACTAGTATCTAATTTTCTAGACAAGTAACATAAAATAAAATAAAATATGAAAAAAATTGATATTTTTGACATATCATGTTAGTTAACATGTTAAACCTCCTTGCCAGGTCATGGTTGCATGTTATTTTAGGCAACATACATTCAATTTCAAACATATGCAATCTTCTGCAGGCGTACTTCAATGCAATATAATGATAAGTTTAGATATATATTGGTTTATCTGAAAGAACAGACAACATATGTGGTATGCAGCTATATTGCATTTGCAAGTATTTTATTAAAGAGGAGAAGGAAGAAGGAGGAGGAAGGAAAGAAATGACTTTATATGCATTAGGGCATTGAAATTACTCAATGGTGACAAGTGAATATGAGCCAGGTCAGGATTTGAACCCGGGGCTCCTGCTTCAGATCAGTGGTTGCCTTAATCACTTGGCTATCCATGCTCGTCTCCCATACATCTAAAATTCCCACAAGTCACATGCTATGGCTGTAATATCCCTATTGTACATGCCCGTTGATACTTACCATTTCAAATTCCCGTACGAGGCTGAACGTCATTACCACATCTGTTTTTCCTGTCATTAGAGACTGATTAATCCGAAGAGTATCAATGTCTTTCCCAATAATTCTTTTTAGTTATCTACTATAACATTAGGTAGTATGCCTGTCATCTCCCACAAGTGACTATTCATAATAACTATTGTGGTCATCAGTTTCAATAATTTGCTCTTCCATAGCAACATCATCATCATCATCAGACTCATCACACATAAACTCATCTTCGGAAACTTCTGCTAGTATTCATAGAATCTCTTCAGGATCCCTTACAGTATTACTATCCCTGGAAATAAGTACATGCATAAACAACTAACTAAACCAGTAAATAAGAACAAATATTAAAAATATCTGTAGAAAATCATAAGCAAAATAAGTTGAACAAATACTTACATAAAAGGTGCAAGGCAGAAAACTTGCCACAGAAGGTGACTGTGACTTAATAATGGTGTTGCAACTAGACAAAGGCCAGGTCTAGTTTCAAACTTGGCAAAACACACTCCATCTGTGAAGAAGATCAAATACTAGACTTCATGAAAGCTAGTTACTAGCACCAGAATGTTGGGTTGCCGCAGTGGAGTAGCCGAGCGGTCTAAAGCGTCTCGCTGCGGAGCGCGCGGTTGCTCGCCGTGGAGGTTCGAGTCCTCCCTGGGGCATGGGTGTGTGTGTTTGTCCTTAGGTTAGTTTACCTAGGTTTAAGTAGTTTGTAAGCTACAGACTGATGACCATGCAGTTTGGTCCGATAGATCTACAAACAATGTTGGGTTTTGTATGCCGTGGTGCACCCATCGGAAGGATAGTTCTGTTTTATTAAAGTTAAAATATGCAAGGTTGTGCCTAATGTGCACTAACAGTACCAGTGTCAGTAAGTTTTATATAATAAATGGATTTCACATTATGAAAAGTCATCTTTTTGAGTAATTAAAACTTCTAGACTGAATTGCTGTAATTGTTCCATAAAATCTGACATCTTTGTCAACTTCAGGCGCATTCATTTGAGGTGAGTTGACAACTGGCTGCTTAGCACCGGAGGTGCTGCTTATATTGTTGTTGACTGGCCTTGTAAGATGTTTGCCATTTGGAAAAAAACGTCAAAAGTAATTTTACAGCTCGACAACTGCAATGTAGACAAGAAATTTCAATTAGTGAAGAAACGGACATGAAAACCTACATATTATGAGTTTTTGTTTATATGATCATAACACTCGACTTTTTCCCATTTCATTTACGTAAAAATAGAATTGTTTCATCATACATAAATTTATAAAGTGTCACCATCTCTTCACTAATTAACAATTGGAATATTTGAAGTTGATGTAATTGTTCACTCAAATTTTCTAATGTAAAATAAAATTGCTGTAGCTTATTGGACAAATTAATTTCAATTACAAGTGATAATGTATTGCATTTTTATTCATTTTTAAGATGTGTGCAGACCTTCACTTCAATATGGGATTGGATATAACTGCTAGGCTCATCGCATCTTCACCCAGTCCACCACATATTTATCGCTACCAGTTTTCCTTTGAGAGTGACCTTGCACTTACTTCCGGAATGGTCGATCGCAGATTTCCAGGTTAGATTTATTGATCCTTTATTCATTAAATACAGTAACATTTATTTTAAAAGTATAATTAAAATTATGTGCCATATCACAGTGATATTTTATTTTCAAGTATGATGTACAAAACAAAAGCCATTGAAAACATTAGCAGTTTCATGTTTCATCTGAGGTTGCTATAATACTTGAGGTTTATTTATCTGAAGATGTTCTCACACCTATGGTAATTACTTTTCAAAAGCATTTTTAATATGTTATTCAATAACAGTTTCTAAATTTAGAAAAATTAGACTTAAAGCAACTGAGTAAGAAAATAAATTCCAGAATATTAATGTAAAGCATTTGTAGTGTGCTGCATAACACAATCATTTAAGTTTAATAACTTGGCATAACATTACAGAGCTATGAGATATGGAATGATGCATGGATTGTTGTTGAGAAGGCAAATCAGTCCATCTGTAAAGAAATCCATTTACTGAATACTACTCTCAACCATTACTGATTACTTCTTGATTGTTTGGGAACCCTACCAGGTCAGATTAAAGGAAGGCATAGAAATAATTCAGACAGGAACTGCCAGATTTGTTACCGGCAGGTTTAATAAGTGTTATGATGGCATGTGTAATCAAATAGAAATCTCTGGAGGTAAAGTGATAGATGCTCTTTTTGAGTAATACAGTTGGGAAAATTTAGAAAACCAAATTTGATATTGATTTCAAAATGAATTTACAGCCATGATGTGTCAAGACAAGGTGCTCACAATATTTCAAATTAATATTTGTTCTATTAGAAATAAGAGATTACAATTACAGTAGAACACTTCTGTGCTGAAGAGAATGTTGATGTCATATGTGTGTGTGAGCACTGGTTAAAGGAAAGTCAGGTAGATGTATTTGTCCCTAATGGTTTTATAGCAGCTGATGTAATGTGTAGAAAACAGAAACAAAATGGTGGGGCTGGGATTTTTATCAGAAATAATTTAAAATTTACTAAAATTGATGTTACTATATACTGTTCTGAGTTGTGCAGAATTTAGCTGTATAAAAATGCCAGACGAAAACCTCATAATTGTAAGCCTATACATTGATACATTTTTGGAGAAATTTGAATTAGTGGTTAAGAAAATACTAAATTATAAAACTAGGATTGCCATATGTGGGGATTATAATATAGAAATGCTAAACACTGATAAAGAACCATCAAGAACTTTTCTTGATTTATTGAGGTCCCTTAACTTATACTGTTCCAACCAGCATCCAACACAGAATAATTCTTGTATAGATAATATAATAGTTAATTTTCCTAAAGACCTCTATAGAGTAAATGTTGTGGATGGATGCCTTGCAGACCATGACCCATTGCTCTTCAAACTTTGGGTTAAGCAACCTAGCAATTCTAATAAGCACAATTCGATGTGGTTGAGAAAACAAAAAGATGAACATATTTTGTGCTTTATTAATAATTTAAAAGATACAAACTGGGACTTTGTCTATAAATGTACATTAGATAAGGCTGATGTTGAATCTGTGTTTGAAAACTTTTTTAAAAAATATGTAGAATTATGGTATTCCTGCTCACCTTTAATAAAAACTAACTCCTCCAGTACACACAAAAAGAGTAAGTTTAACTGGTACACTGAGGAACTTAGCCAGATAAGACAAAGAATGCTACTGCTATACTCAACATATAAAAATGCCTGTAAGCAAAAGTCAGAGCAGAGCAATATTCTCTATGAAATATATCAAAAATGTAAAAAAAATTACAAATTAAAGCTTGTACAGGCAAAAAAGATTGCTTATGAGAAATACATTGAAGGTGCACCCAACAGATGCAAGGCAGCATGGCAAATTATAGCTCAAGAAACTGCCACTAATTGTCCAAATGAGGTACAACTGTGCCCCAATGAAATGAATGACTACTTCATTGAAAATAAGATAGAAGCAACTGACACTTCTGCAAGGGAATTTTTTGAGGCCCACCCATCAACAGAACATGTCTTTAATTAGCACCCATCGAAATTAAAAGAACAGTCAGAAAATTATCAAACTCTAAGACTGTGGACTGTTATTGGCTTTCCAAGTACATTCTGAAAAATACTATAGATCTTATCTGCAGTCCCCTGGCATTCATACTCAACAAATGTTTACAATCTGGAGTATTTCCAGATTGCCTCAAGATTTCCAAAGTTATTCCTGTGTATAAAAAAGGGGACAAACAACTGCCTCAAAGTTACCATCCAATATCAATAGTACCAATATTTTCAAAGATATTTGAATCACTTATATATACACAACTAAACAACTATTTTGAGTCATACAACCTTCTGAGCAACAGTCAGTTTGGATTCCGGCAGGGTAGAAACACCACCTCAGCTGTTTTAGAAATTGTGGACCAAACATTAACTGCCTTTGAAAACCGGCATGTGATGTCACTTGTTTTATGTGATTTAAGCAAGGCATTTGATTGCATACCATATGACATACTATTAGCTAAACTAAAACACTATGGTATATGTAGTCCAGCATTGTCAGTAGTACAATCATACCTTCACAACAGAAGGCAGTTTGTCTCAGTTAGAAATAAACTCTCCCCTGTAGTAACAATCAATACTGGGGTACCACAGGGATCTGTGCTTGGGCCATTCTTTTTCATAATTGCAATTAATGACCTGCCTTGTCACATAAACAATTCTGTGATATGCTATGCCGATGACACAACCCTTCTCACATAACATCAAAACATTGCAGCCCTGAGTAACAGCACACAGGTGTCTTTCAATTCTGCCCTCCGCTGGTTCTCAGCAAATAAATTACTTTGTAATCCTGATAAAACTCGACAGATTTTCCTAGGGCTGCTCAGTGACATTGAAAACAAGTCAGTAAAACTGTTGGGAATCCATATTGATTCAAAACTGAACTGGGAAGGGCATGTAAATCAAGTATGCAAAAAGATTTCGAGAGTCTCCTATCTCCTATGGAAACTTAGGGACATGATCAGTATTGACTATCATAGAATAATGTATTTTGGACTTTTCCAGTCACATATAGCTTATGGCCTTCTAATCTGGGGACACACTCCTTTCATTGACAGAATTCTGAAAATTCAGAAAATAACTATACGTATAGTATGTAAAAGAGTCCCCAGGGAGCACTGTCGTCCTCTCTTTACCAGGCTCAAGCTATTGCCTGCTGTAAACCTATACATATATAGTTGTGTAATTTATGTAAAAAAAACAATGGTATGAAATGGGCTGTCAGGGAACATATTCACGATCACAACACAAGAAAGAAGTCAGATTTTGATATACCAAGACACAGACTGTCAAAAACTGGTAACTCGCACAAAGTACACACTCTTAAAAATTTTCAACAGGTTGTCACCAGCAGCTCAAGCGATGTCATGTAAAATTCTTAAAGATAGACTGTACAGTTGGCTATGTGATTACCCATTCTACTCTTTGAATGAGTTTTATGACATGAGTAGTGCTGGAATAAATTTATAAGTAAAGTACTGTGGATATGTGTATATGTAACCTCATCACTTAGATATATGTATGTAAAACAATAGCTGTAACCTCTATGATTTTATTATAGATCATTCGTACCAATTTATTAATTTCTTTAATTCCTGTATCACTTTTTTTTAGTTCATACTGTATGTACTTAGCAGCTTTTGGTGTAAATGTATACAATACTTATGTGTATTTGCGCTTAATTCACTTCTAGTTTCTATATGATAATTAGAAATTGCTTGTTTTTGAACAATTCAATGTACTGAATGTAAGAAACTGTATACCTAAATGTATGACGAAGCCTATTTCACCTTGTCTGATCCATGGCCAATAAAGATTCTTGATTCTTGATCATAAAGATAAGAGAAATTATGGATCACACAGAAGCATATAGACAGTACATTTTCTGTTGCTTTATTTTGGAGTGTAACAGAAAATGAAATTGCCAGTAGTGGTACAAAATAGCCTCTTTCATGCACCAAACATTGGCTTGCTGCATGTAGATGATGTTAATAGCTGAATTGCTCAATTTGTTGTTTTGAGGGACATTTTCTTAGTCACTATTAAGAAACTCTTTCCATATACAAATTGTTATTTTCTTCTTTTCTCACAAGTTTCATTTGATGCTTTGATATCTTCCTCCATCACTCACTCACTCACAGTCTTGAAACCAATCCACACTTTAAACCCTTCCACTGAATAAAAACAGACACCCATCAAACCAGCAATTCTTCATTACTTGCTTCTTCTCTCTTTTCTGGAGATCACAAATATTTTGTTATCTATGTAATAAGCTTAGGAAATTTTTGCACTAGCATCAAGGGCTCTATTTCAAACTCTAAATAACAATGCAGACTTGACCTGAAAATTATTCCAGTTCATGTATTGTTGACTTATATAGACTGGTGGCCACCCAAAAAGTAACACCATCAAAAAAGCAATCAAAATCGGGTGAAATGTGCAACAAGCGTTTGCAGCCATAAAAGACATATGTGATAACATTTCAGTACAGGTGCACATCAGATTTGCTAGTAGTGCCATGTGCAAGCACTGTGTAACAGATGGACAGATGGTCATGTGGACATACTGGAATTTCTTTCATGCTGTTGTTTTGCATAAGCACTTTCAGTAGAAAGATAATGGGAATTCAGAATTTGACTGAGAAAGAATACTTGCCTGTAGGATTTGTGGATGTATCAGTGATTGTCCAACATAACCAGATCTGTAATCACAGGATGCAGGAGGAAACAATTAAGCAACAGGAACAATTACGCAAACCTGACCAGTTGCATCTACCTGATTGCACTGCTACATGTGATGACAGGAATATTGTGTGCATGGTAGGGATGGATCCCTCTAGCACATCATGATCTGTATCACAACTACTTCAGTTGGTTGTGCAGCAAGCAGTGTCAATACATACATGATGTGATCAAAATTATCCAAACACTTTTCTGAAAATGACTTAAAAGTTCATGGCACCCTCCATCAGTAATGCTGTAGTTCATATGTTTCATATGTTTGTATAGCTTATGGGACTTAACTACGGGGGTCATCAGTCCCTAAACTTACAAACTAGCTAATACTAAGGACGGCACAAATATCCATGCCCGAGGGGGGATTCGAACCCCCGACCGTAGTGGCCGTGCAGACCGTGACTGGAGCACCTCAGTCCCCTCGGCCACCGTGGCCGGCAATGTTGTAATTCAATATAGTATTGGTCCTCCCTTAGCCTTGATGACAGCTTCCACAATCACAGGGATATGTTCAATCAGGTGCTAGAAAGTTTCTTGGAGAATGGCAGCCCATTCTTCATGGAGTGCTGCACTAAGAAGAGGTATCGATGTAGGTTGGTGAGGCCTGGCACAAAGTCAGCATTCCAAAACATCCCACAGGTGTTCTATAGGATTCAAGTCAGATCTAAGTGCAGGCCAGTCCATTACAGGGATGTTATTGCTGTGTAAACACTCTGGCACAGAACGTGCATTACGAACAAGTGCTTGATCATGTTGAAAAATGCAGTTGCCATCCCTGAATTGCTCTTCAACACTGGGAAACAAGAAGGTGTTTAAAACATCAATATAGGCCTGTGCTGTGATACTGACATACAAAACAACAAGAGGTGCAAGCCATAACACTAGTGCTGCCGAATTTTACTGTTGGCACTACACACACTGGCAGATAATGTTCACTGGGTATTTTCCATTCCCACATCCTGCCATCAGATCACTACATTGTGTACCATGATTCATCACTCTACACAATGTTTATCCACGGTTCAATTGTCCAATATTTATGCTCCTTATACCAAGTAAGGCATCATATCCATTGACCTGCATGATGTATGGCTTATGGGTAGCCACTCGACCACAAAATTCAAGTTTTCTAACCCCCCTGCCAAACTATCATAATACCTGGAGTGGATCCTGATGAAGATTGGAATTCTTTTTTGATGGTCTGGATAGATGCCTGCCTATTACACTGTATGAACCTCTTCAACTGTTAGTGAACAGATGAAGTTGGCTGGTCACCTATATGCTGTTTGTGTCCCTTCACTTTTTCACTTCACTATCACATCAGAAACAGTGGACCTAGAGATGTTTAGGAGTTTGGAAATCTCATGTACAGACTTCTGACACAAGTGACACCCAATCACCTAATGACGTTTGAAG
Organism: Locusta migratoria; assembly: GCA_026315105.1. Classification (NCBI taxonomy): domain Eukaryota; kingdom Metazoa; phylum Arthropoda; class Insecta; order Orthoptera; family Acrididae; genus Locusta; species Locusta migratoria. The sequence goes on along the minus strand of CM048745.1, from coordinate 467,473,478 downwards.
TTTGAGAGTTCCGCGGTGCACCTTGTTCTGCTCTCACAATGTCTAATTACTTCTAAGGTCACTGATGTGGAGTACCTGGAAGTAGGTAGCAGCACAATGCACCTAATATGAAAAACATATGTTTTGGGGGGATGTCTAGATACTTTTGTTCACATAGTGTACCATTTGACACAGTTTTCAGCAGAGTGGGCATTTTGCAAGGCATCCATTGCTACATTTACCAAAGTCAACACCACATGCATTTGTGCTGGCAGTGGTGTGATGAACAACAGACATAGACAACTGAATAGAATGACATTGTTTTTGCCAATGAATCTTGTTTCTGCCTGCACCACTATGATGATTGCAGACAGCACAGTGAGAGATTGTTGAACCATTGCCTTATATATCACCCTGCATCCAGTATTGTGGTTTGGTGTGCTACTGGATTCCATCCCCACCCCCTTCTCAGGACACATTATTGGGAATGTAGTCAACCAGTGTTACATTTGTGAAATGTTGGAGCCTGTTGTCCTCCCATATCTTCAGAGTTTGCTGACAACCATACTGCAATAAGAGTATTCGCAACAGCATGTGATATGCATTGTTCAAGACTTCTTTGTTACCTATCAGATTGTAGTGCTGCATTGGACTCCCTGTTATCCCAGTCTCTCATGAATTGAAAATGTCTGATTGATGATCGTGAAACAAACTGGCCTGGGATACACCACCACCATCTGCTGTTACATCAGGTCACCTATGGCAATATTTGGAAGCAGTGTGGACTGCTATACCCCAACACATTCATTACCAAGAAGAGTAGTATTTGTTATAGTCAGTGATGTGGCAACACTCAATAATGATTGCATCACCTCCCTCACTTCATGCGTCAGTTAGGCTCAACTTCAGTTTGGATGGCCAGTAGTATGTTACAGTTTATTTAAAAGGTTTGGTTTATTGTTTACTAATCATTCACTTTACATTTCTGTAAAACCAATTATTATATTTCATCCTTAACATTAAACCAACCATTATGGCAATAATGTAAAGACTCATTAACTACCAGTGTTTCCCAATAATTATGATTTCTTTCATTTGAAAGTGTGACTCCTTATAGTGGCAGGTGAACTGGGATGCTGATATTTGAGAATGTATTGCAGTTTCCCAATCAGAACACATCTGCAGTGGTTATGGTGGCACGTGTCAATTGATTTTCCATCACATTAACATTCAGGATTGAGAAATTATTTTATTCATTACAGTTATAGTGAGATGCAGTTGTCAGCTTCTTTGATGTAGACAATCATGGTCTCTTAATCAGATGTGTCAGCAGTGACTGAAACTTGACATTCTTGACACATTAAGGCTCTCAGAGTATCAAATTCCCTATTTATTTATTTAATTTTCTTTCTTTTTTTTGTGAGGTGGAATGTTTTGTGCATCTATTTTCAATTACCATTCCATGTTCAAGGTCTGTTTATTTCCATAATGCAGCCACAATCATGTCAGAAACTTTTCACACAAATCACCTGCGTGTAAATGACAGCTTTACCAATGCAACATCCTTTTATATCCAGTGTAATTTATGATACCACCTTCCATATCTCTGCATAATGCTCTGCGATTACTTTTGTCACCTCATTATGTATATGAGCTGGGCTGCTGACCATTTCTAAACTGGCATAACTCCTGGCCTGTAAGTCACAAAAAGCTGAAGTGGCTAAATGTTATCATTGGTTACCATGGTGCCATGGTGCCTTGTCATCTTATCCAGAAACCTTGTTGGCAGGGCTGGCGCTAGTTGAACTGCCACCTCATGTGAGATACAAAATTGCTGCCCCCTCAAAAAATAAAAAAGTAATAATTAGATAGACTTGTTAATGTAAAAACCAGTTAATTTTTTCTCTATGATATTTGTACTGCCACATGTTTTGAAAACAAAACATATATTACACGGTTATATAAAAGGCATAGAGTAGGACACACTTTCACTGAAGCCCTCGAAATTTCTTGACTGATTTAGTACAAATTTTAATCATTGGAGGAACAAATTATGTAGCCAAAAACCAGGCAAATGACGCTATCAGGCATATGAAAACTACTCTCGGTAAGTTAATAGGCACAAAAGTTGTTATCGTCAACATACCACAGAGATACGATTTAATGGAACAATCTGTTGTGAATTTGGAAGTGCACAAAACTAATGATAGACTAAAGACAATATGTAATAAATTTCACAGTGTCTCTCTTATAAACATCAGTAATCTTGATAGGGACCTGCACACAACGCATGGAATGCACCTGAATAAAAGAGGCAAAATGGCTGTCAGTAAATTAATTATTGATGAAATAAGACGAAATTCTCAGCAAAGTGTTATTAATTCGTGCTTTGCCATGGAATGGCCCACACCACCCAATCTGACAAACAACTTTGCAAAAAACAAAAATACCACAGCTCCACCATATCCAAATAAAACCGAAATAGAAGGGCCAAAACTTGTAGCTAGTAAAACAACAAACCACACTCAGAACCAAGATGTCAGGAATAGTCACTCAAATAGGAATCAGGGAAACTTGAAAGGCATGCTGGACATCCTAGTAGTGTGAAAACTTTCACCAGTGTCCAGCAGCACAAACTTGGGTTCAAATTAATTCACCAAAATTTTCAAAGTCTTAGTAATAAGCAAAATGAGATGGACACAGTTGCAGGGATTGCTAACCCACATGTCTTAGTTATAACTGAACACTGGTATACAGAAGAGAAAATTAGTGTTTGCCAGCCACTTTCCATGATATTCTGTACTGCCTTCAGCAGGAAAATGAAAAAATGTGGAGGGGTAGCTATCTTTGCATCTAGAAGCAGTAACTTTAATGTAATTGATGTAAGTGATTTCAGCATACAGGGGATTATAGAACTAGTAGCAATTAACTACAAATGGAGGAAAGACAACTTAATTATCATAGGTGTATACAGATCCCCAAGTGGCAGCCTTGAAATTTTCTTTGAAGTTTTGAATGATCTACTTGTAGACATTGACAGCAAACACTGCAATAAAAATGGTTGGGCTAACTTAATTCTAGTAGGAGACATAAATATTGACTTGCTGTCTCCTGACTCCAGCATTAAAAGAAAATTCATGCTGGTACTAGATCAGTTTAAACTAAATCCCTTGATAAATGAGCCCACCAGGGAGGTCAATGGCAGCAAATCATGCATTGACAACATTATTACTAACATGTCCCACTTTAAATACACTGCATCAGTTCTGAAGCTTGCAATTTCTGACCACCATGCGGTTCAGGTACTGATAGAAGCTGAAAACCTTCATATTGCAAGCAAAAAGAAACACTATGTAACAAAAAGAGCCACCCATGACGACAATATCGAAAACCTTAAGAGTATGCTCAAACGCTTACAATGGAATGAAAATAACTGTTTCACTTTCAATGAATTTGCATCTGACTTTTATTATTGCTTCAATGTCTCATCCCCAGAAACAACCCTGCCAGTAAATGTCTGTAAAAAAATAAAAAAGAATAACTGGATAAACACTGAAGTAAAAGCAGCAAGAGAAAAACTAAGACTTTTCCAATGTGCAATGACAAAGAATAGTGATAATCATAGACTGAAGGAAGAATTTAACAACTATCATGATCACTACAAAAAATCTCCTCTTAGAAACCAGAAGTAAACACATAGCTAACATGTTAAGAGACTCCAACTCTGGCAGAGCTGTCTGGCAAGTTATAAATAGCTTTAGGGACTTTAAGGACAAATCAGCTAGTGACCTTAGTATCAATTTCAAAGGTGGTAACATCAAATGCCCCTACCAGATAGCAAATATTTTTAACGAGTACTTTTCTTCTATGGGAAAATCCATCAATGACCAGTTCAACAACCTCCAGTATACATATAAGGGCAATCCAGTAAGACACAGCATATACTTGACACCTACGAACAGCAGGGAAATAAAACACATAGTGATGTCACTAAAAAACTCAAACTCTGCAGGTTATGAAGGATTGTCTATCAGCACACTTAAAAGGTGCATAGACAACCTATCAGATGCCTTGGCGGCAGCAGTAAATGACATAATCACAACGGGCATTTTTCCAGACAGACTAAAGAAGCACAAGTAACTCCAATTTACAAGAAAGGTGCATTTTCCAAGGTAATCGAGAAAGTTATTTATAATAGACTAACGGCATTTCTGAGTCTACACAACCTAATATTCGAGAATCAAAATGGTTTCATGAAAAACAAGTCAACTTCAGTAGCTGCAGCACAGCTCGTAGATGAAATAGTAACTGCCACAGAGAACAACAAACAAGTTGCTGGAGTGTTCCTTGATCTCGAAAAAGCTTTTGACTGTGTCAGTATCACCATACTACTTGACAAGATATGGAACATGGGTATTAGAGGAACATGCTTTGACCTAATAGTCATATATGAGCAACAGGAAACAGTTTGTCTTGATTAAAACAAACAGTGGGTATTTCAAATCCAAAGTAGCAGATGTTAAATACGAAGTGCCCCAAGGTTCCGTCTTGGGACCCCTCCTGTTCCTGATTTATGCGAATGATATAAAGTACTGTTCCCCAGATAATAAAATAATATTGTATGCAGACGATACAACAGTTGTGTGCAAACACAAAGACCACGACAGTCTGGAAGTGCTGTGCAACACTGTTACTAATGAAATAGTCAAGTATTTCAATGAAAACCATCTAAATGTAAGTGCCTCCAAGACCGCAATTGTACAATTTAACCCTAGAAAGCAAACAGACTTTGACATGAAATTATCAATAGGAAATCAAACTATTAATAAGGAAATGGTATAAAATAAAGATTTTTGACTTACCTAAAGTACAGGCTGGTCGATAGGAACACTAAACACACACAAAAACACACAACCATTCGAGCTTTCGCCACCAGTGGTGGCTTCTTCGGGAAAAAGAGGGAGGAAGGAGAGGAGAAAGGGAAGGATATGGGTTTTAAGGAAGTGGAAAAGGAGCCATTCCAATCCCAGGAGTGGAAGGACTTACCTTAGGGGACAAAAAGGAAGGTAAACAAATACACACACACTCACACATATCCACATCCAAACACACTTAGGCAGACATGGAAGGTCTCCTTCTATAATATTAATAAGGAAAAATATACAAAATTTTTGGGTATCACAATTCAAGACAACCTTAAGTGGGACATTCACATAGATTCCCTAGCCAAAAAGCTGTCCAAAAATATCTTTGCCATAAACCAGAACAGCAAATATTGTAAGGATATGCACATCCTAAAGACTGCATACCATGCATTATTTGCATCCAACACAAACTATGGAATAGAGATTTGGGGTGGAACATCACAAACCAACATTAACACTTTGTTGATACTACAGCAGAAAGCGGTCAGAATTATCTGTGGGGCCAAACCAAGAGAATCATGTCGGAATCTCTTTTCAAAATTGGGCATACTTACCATTACTGGGGTATATATATTAAAAATAATAATGTATGTTAAAACAATCAATCCAGATCTAAACTGTGATCTACATCAACATAATACACGACAAAAACTAAGATACCATTTAAACAGCCACAGAACAGCATTATATGAAAAATATGGACTTCATGTTGGCCTGAAGCTTAGCAATGCACTACCTAAAAGCCTTGCAGCCCTTCCTAAAAACAAATTAAAAGACCAACTAAAAAGGATCCTAATTAAAAATGCATTCTATTCTCTAGATGAATTCTATGACTATATGAAAAATGTTTCTTAACCAAGACAAGTATGTACTGTAGTAAACTGTTTAGTTGTCAAATAGACTTAAAACATGTAATACTGTAGTTAACTGTTTAATTGTCAGATAAAGACTTAAAAACATGTAATGTGTTTAATTGTATAAAAGAAATAATGTGTATATGAAATAGTAATAATTAGTTTATAATTTATGAAACTGACGTATTCAGAAGAACAATCTGTACAATGTCAAGAGACTGTATATATATTATTCGATGTTGAATAATAATAACAATAATAATAATAATTATTATTATTATTATTATTTAAACCACACACTTTCAACATTCGGAAGGACATGGGCTGCATATTTTTGAAATATATATGGATTTCGGAAATTCCTATTATATACTTTGAGGACTCTAGTGGAGAGTAAGTACATATATTGAGAAGGACCTCATGTTAGTAAATTTCAAGAGTGATTCTTTATCTTTGTCATTGCGAAACAAATCTCTTCCAATGCTTTCCAATTTGCTTTCCATCCCCCCCCCTTTTTTTGGGGGTGGGGGGAGGGAGCAGAAGGCAGGAGCTTACATGGACCAAAACAAAAATAAAAGTCTGATAAACATCGAGTCTACAACAAATACCTTAAGACCTTAAGAACTGAGCATTTGACCAGTAGACGTGTAATCAGTAGACAACCAAATATGAAGATGCTGCTCAAAACTCGAATGACTGCATTTTAGAGCCCGGAAATAGACAGAGAGGAGGGAGTGGGAAATGCACAGGCAAAGTGTGGAGGAGATAAATGGAGAGAGGGAGGAGGAGCTGAGAAGATGGGCTGGAACATTGCTGCTGCTTGAGCTCTCACTTCAACAAGCTGTATTCTACATTGCTTGCTTACTTGAAATAAAATATTATCACTGCAATTCAAAATATCTATCCATTATGTTAAAATCAGCTTAAAATCCTCTTTTTAGTTGCATTTTCTTGCACCTTACATGCTCTTGCCATACAATGACAAAGCGTTACAGAAAAGTGCATCCACATGAGATGGTCTGGCTTCATGCATCAGTTAGGCTCAACTCTAAATTTTTATCACTTTCTTCTGAACTTGGTGCTCCAGATGTGGTGTGTAGCAGAAACTATGAGATTAGTAGTAATATCTACACCTATAAAGAGAGGATTTCTCATGGCCGAAAGCAAATGAAATGATATTCTTTCCATTTTGATAACTTCTTACTTTATAATGCTGAGATTAAAATGGCAATGGGAGGTAAAATGAAAAATATTAATGAACTGCACTGTGCTTACTCATTAGAAAGAAGATACACTTAGATGAATGTCAACCTTATCATGACAACTCTTCCATATCTGATTATTCAGTAAGTGCAACAGACTAGTCTCCATAGTTGCCATATCAGTTCACTTTTCTTCCCTTTATTTTCCATTCTAGCAATTGGGAATACACGGGCTTTCTTGACACACTACAAGTTTTCTAAATAATAGAAGAAATTTTGCCTATCTTCAACCTTGAAGAAGAAAAAGTCTAACTTACAAGCAACATGTGAACTATACTAACTGTTCTTCATGTTGCCAAATGGTTGGGATTGTCTGGATTCCTCAACATTTCTTATAGTGTCCAAACTCCAGATTCAAGAAAAAATACAGCATCTCATGACAAAAAGCTTCTGGTAAATTTCTGTAAAGCATAATAATTCCAATATGTCACACACTTCCATTTGCTTCATTATCGAATGGATCAAACATTGTTTGACAGACCAAAAGTAACAGAAATATAAAAGAAATTATATAATGTGTATTGCTCGTCAACAGTGTGCGAGTAAGTTGGTAATTAGATCTGGTAGGAATGCCGCAGCGGAGTGGCCGAGTGCATTAAGGTGCTATGCTCCGATGTGCGAGACTGCTCCCCATTGGGGGTTCGAATCTTCCCTCAGGTATGGATGTTTGTGCTGTCTTTAGTACAAGTTAGTTTATAAGTAGTTTGTAAGTTTAGGGACTGATGACCCAACAGTTATGTCCCATAAGCTTCACAAACATTTGAATTTTCTGTTAGGTACGTATTAGAATAGTTGGTGCAGATGTGACCACTGCGTGCAGACGGTGTAGTGGTCAGCGTGACTGCCTAGCAAGCAGGAAACTTGGGTTCAAAACACTGTCTAGCACGAATTTTCATATCTTCCCATTTATTTAAATCAAAGTTCGATGGCAGCTAAAATCGATAAAACCTTAGTGTCTTCCTATAATAAAGGTCGACTTCATAATTAGATAGAAATTTGATGTAAACAGTTTAAATTTTAAATCTTAGGATCAAAATTGGCTGGCTCTGTAAAATCCACAACCAAGTGTGAGTGGGAATGTAGATATTAAATACAAATTAATCATTTGCCATAGTGTTAAGACTTTCTGTAGGATGTTGATTTGAAAAGTAAACAGTAAAATTTTAATGCATAAAATTTATTTCTCACCACAACAATTCCAGAATCCCAACAGTGTGAATATTTTTCCTGATATTTTTCTCTTCTAATCAGGCAAGTGTAACTGTACTGAACACTTCTTTATTACATAAGTTATAGCCTATAATCTCGTGTTACAAATTAGGAAAAGCTTTGAAATTGTGTCTGATTGGTCTTGAATCCATCAGTCAACTGCCAATACCAATTTTGTATTTTCATTCATAAAAAAAAGCAGCAAGTCTCAAATGGCTACTCTCACAACAGAGAAACGATTCATCACAGCATTCCCCTCTGCTCCTCTGCCTTGCTTTGTCCAACAGGGACCGCCAGGCCCGCCACTGTGTCTGGTGCTGCCCCACTGCTGTGCCGCCCCATGAGGCCGTGCATTTTGCACGTGCCTTGCACCGGCCCTGCTTGTTGGAGCTGTGATGTGTAACAACCTCATCTTTCAGAGATGTTGGCTGGCATCTTCTGCATTGTTAGCATACTGAGAACTCTCTATGATACTTAGTTATCATACTGACTTATGAATCTCTTTGCACAATATCATTCTTCCTAATCAATGCAGGCACAGTTCTTCACACTAGGCAAAGCCATCTAAAGAATTTTCAACTTCTGTGTAGTGGTGTTTCATGTTTCTTCACAGAGTGTGCACAAGAATGTTACATTCCTCAGACTGGTGTTTGATCATACAAATCACCTGCTAACTGCCAAGTCCTTTCCATAAGTCTAAATAAAAGTAGTAATAAGTATACTGACATGGCCACAAAATTATTCAAAATTTTGTTATGATCCAATGATGGAGTTAAATTATTAATTATGTTTAATTTGTTCAGCAATAAAACCACCAAATACAGTAATTTATTACCAGAAGACAAAGTAAGTTATTTCTGTCATCACAGACACCCTATTGTCATGTATCTCAAACATTTTACATGTGTTGTTGAATATTATTTTATTATTTTGTTACTACAGAATCTTACAATAATTACCATTTATTTTTATATCATACAGGTGCTACTCATACTGCTGAACTTTGCTACTTATTTTTGTTTGCTGATAACAGGCAAGACATTAGCAAAGACAGCCACCAACATACTGTTCGCTCCATTATGGCTTCTCTTTGGACCAACTTCGCCAAAACTGGGTGAGGACATGATTTTTTTCACTTGCAATGCTAAACTTTTAAGTTACTTATTTGTGGTTACTGATTTATTGTAATACATTCATTCTGAAATTTTCTATGTGGTAAATAATATACAGTTCACTGTGAAAGTTTGGAAAATTAATGAACATTAAAAACAAGGAAAATAAAATGCAGAAAGTCAATGAGTGAGCATAAACTGTTCAGCCACATTTCATTTTATTAAAGATGGTTTGGCAGTGGGGAAGTGATAAAATCAGAACAAAAAACAACACACCTTAATTAGCCCTCCTAATACCAGCATGACCCGTTGTGGCATTGCTTCATTCAGGGAATACAGAAAAATCATTACCCCACAGTTAATGTCTCTTCCACTACTACACCAGTTGTCAGTGAGGTTGGTGTTTTTGCCGAAAGAACCCAAGTGAAAGGGAACTTGGTCTTTTGTTCTCTTTATGCCCACCTGGTACTAAGAGGGTTAAAATGGCATCAATTGACATGACTCCAGTTTCTCTTATATTGTAACTAGAGTTCAGATGATGTTTAAAACCATGTTGGTATATTTCGTATAATATGAAAACCCTAGTTTTAAACCATTTAATACCAAGGGTTAGATTGGTATATTCAGCGTGCAAACCAAAACATTAGACATCCAAAATGTTAAAATAGGTATTTTATTTCTTATATACATTTCATAGTCCTCAATAAAAAGATATAGTACATTTTTAATCGAATTGTGACTAAAGTTTGTGTAAAGCACACCTGACAAATTACAAAATGTAATTACACAATGTGGTAGGAAGGGAAGAGGACGTAGATCAAGATGAAATAGGAGATGCTATACTGAGAGATGAATTTGACAGAGCCTTGAAAGACCTAGGTCCGAACAAGGCCCCAGGAGTAGATGATATACCCTCAGAGCTACTAAAGTCTCTGGGAGAGCCAGCCACGACAAGACTATTTGAACTGGTGTGTAGGATTTATGAGACAGGCGAAATACCCTCAGACTTTAAGAAAAATGTAATAATCCCCATTCCAAAGAAATCAGGCGCAGACAGGTGTGAAAATTACAGAACCATTAGTTTGATAAGTCATGGTTGCAAAATTTTAACACGAATTATCTACAGGAGAATGGAAAAGCTGGTAGAAGCTGACCTTGGGGAAGATCAGTTTGGATTCAGGAGGAACATAGGAACCCGGGAGGCAATACTCACTTTACGTCTTATCTTAGAAGATAGATTAAGGAAAGGCAAACCTACATTTTTAGATTTGGAGATTTGGAGAAAGCATTTGACAATGTTGACTGGAATACACTGTTTCAAATTCTGAAGTCAGCAGGGGTAAAATATAGGGAAAGGAGAGTTATTTATAACTTGTACAAAAGCCAGACCGCAGTTATTAGACTCGAAGGGCATGAAAGGGAAGCATCAGTTGGGAAGGGAGTAAGACAGGGTTGTAGCCTTTCTCCGATGTTATTCAATTTGTACATCGAGCAGGCGGTGAAGGAAAGCAAGGAAAAATTTGGAATAGGGATTAAAGTTCAGGGGGAAGAAATAAAAACATTGTGTTTTGCTGATGACATTGTAATTCTGACAGAGACAGCAAAGGACCTGGAAGAGCAGTTGAATGGAATGGACAGTGTGTTGAAGAGAGCGTATAAAATGAACATTAACAAGATCAAAACAAAAATAATGGAATGCGGTCTTAGAATATCGGGCGATGCTGAAGGAATTAGATTAGGTAACGAAACAATGAAGGTGGTAGATGAGTTTTGTTACTTGGGTAGTAAAATAACATGTGATGGTCGCAGTACAGAGGATATAAAATGCAGAATGGCAATGGGAAGAAAAGCATTTTTGAAAAAGAGAAATTTGCTAACATCGAACATTAATTTAAGTGTAAGGAAGTCTTTTCTGAAGGCATTTGTGTGGAGTGTTGCCTTGTACGGGAGTGAAACATGGACGATAAGCAGTGCGGACAGGAAGAGAATAGAGGCTTTTGAAATGTGGTGCTACAGAAGAATGCTGAAGATTAGGTGAGTAGATCGTATAACCAATGAAGAAGTACTGAACAGAATTGGTGAGAAAAGGAATTTTTGGCATACCCTGGCTAAAAGGAGGGATCGCTTGGTAGGACACATTCTTAGACATCGAGGAATCGTAAATTTAGCATTGGAGGGAAGTGTGTGGGGTAAAAATCGCAGAGGGAGACCAAGAGACGCATATAGTAAGCAGATTCAAGTGGATGTGGGTTGCCGTTCTTATGAGGAGATGAAAAGGCTTGCTCAGGATAGAGTAGGGTGGAGAGCTGCATCAAACCAGTCTCCGGACTGAAGACCATAACAACAATTACACTACAAGAAAACATTGTGAAATGTCTTCTTCATTTATAACACTTTAGATGACTGCAAAATATAAATCAAAATCTTGCATTACAAAAGTATTAATAATAACAATAATGACAATTAAAAAAACTTCTCTGTGGAAGAAACAAACTCTTCCTGTTACTGGGCCGGATGCGGTGGCCGAGTAGTCTGTGGCGTGCCAATCACGGTCTGCAAGGCCGCTGCGGTCAGGAGTTCGAATCCCCCCTCGGGCATGGATGTTTGTACCGTCATTAGTATAAGTTAGTTCATAAGTAGTTTGTAGGTTTAGGGTCTGATGACCCCATAGTTAAGTCCCATAAGCTCTACAAACATTTGAACCTGTTACTAGAACAAATATAGCTGCTGGTAGTCTCTTATCATAATATTAATCAGATTCCTCCTTCCACAATGACAGCAAAATGTCGATGTCTTGTGAGTCACCCATATACCTGAGGTTCCACTGTATACACACCAGTTTTTTTGGTTGTATCTGGAGACAGTCTGTTGCATAATGGTGTGTGAATTCGTCCATGAGCTGACCACTAATGCTCACTTGCCACTGAGGAAGGTGGTACATACAAAATTCTGGAAGCAGGTGAACTCAAGGGCTGTTTTGTACATCAGAGTTTCCACCATACAGACGTAGATATATGTTTCGATGCAAACAAAAGGCTGTGTTGTTAGAAAAAGCCTTCTGCCGCCCAAAATGATGCCAATTTTGCCATTATATCACCGCTGTCATATCCCAAGACTTCAATCAATGTTGCGATGTAGTCTAGAGCCTGCATTTCTTCCCCCTGATTAAAGGTTTCTCCTTTAAAACATGCATCCAACATATTTTCAACAGCATTCATAGATTTACATGCAAACGTGTACCCTGAGCTCACAGCTTCTTTGATTGATGCTTTTTCTGCTTGAGAAAGTGCATTACACTCTAGAAGTATAGAATCTACTTCCCTAGACAAGCTATCAGAGGCATCATGTACATCCAAAAGGACAGCATTATGGGTGTCAACCTTGCTTGTGGCTTCCAATATTGTTCAGAAGATATGCCATACCTCCTCAAACCGCTGCCATGTTTCGTCTGCTAACACAGAAGATTTAAGTGCTTTGTTGCACTGCACATTTGAAAACAACAATTGTTTCTAACACAGCCTCTTTATTCTTAAATAATCTGTCCAAACATACCACTGTACCTGCCCAACGGATAGTGATGGAAGCTTTAGTGTCACAGAAGTGTGACTGTATTTTTCTCTTTGTTTTGTGGTCAATAAAGAATAGGGGACATGGCACTCCTTAAAGAATTTAACTATTTTCTTCACTAGATTGAAGCACTCTTCCAGCATTCTCTGTGAGTTGGTGACCTTTATTAGTACGTTCAATGGATGTTTTGCGCAACCTATGCAGGTTGTGTGTGTAAACTACTCCTCTACTACTTTCCACACAGCACGCATATTTCACGCATTGTCTGTGACCACTGCTATGAACCTCTCCGCACCTATTTCACAAACAACTTCCATTAGTTGTGAAGCAATACACTGTGCAGTTTCCCTTTCGTCTCTATGTTGTATACTATTAGAGAATTTTGTCTGAGGTGTTTTCACAAAGAAGTTAACGATATTGTTCCCTGAAAAAACGGTCCATCCATCCGAAATCAATACAAGAGTAGTTGAGCGCTCCAACTTCTTTGTGATAAATGTCTTCATGTTTATATTTGCCAGAAAGCAAAGATGTACTTATCAGGTGGGGACTAGGAGGCTCATAGATTGGCCGTAGTTTCTGCAATACTTTGCCACCCATATTTTGAATTCAAGATAGATAGTGGACGAGCTGAAGCGTATATTGCCCTAGTACTGGCTTCATCAATATCACCATCACTTGCTGGATGGGTATCTTTATGCCCAGTTGTAGAGGGTAGTACTCTTGATTCTTTTCTAAGCTGTTCACTGAGAGCAGAACCAATAGGCAATTACGATAGCATAGATGAAGACGTAGTCCCTGCTACATCAATATTCTCAACCCCAAGTATCTGTTGGCATTCCGCTTTGCTCCTGTTCACCTGCGATGTTTCATCTGAAGCTATACGTTCAACAGACTGAGGGCACAGACTGCATCACCATGGTAAAATTACATGAACTAAGGCATGAATTGTTGTCACTTGATATGGCTCTGCCATACTTCCATTTCTTCCCAAAACTGAAATTTTTTCATCAGGGGTGGGGGGAGAGGATTATTTACTTCAACTGAAGAACTGATAGCTAGAGTTGACAATTATTTTGAAGGCCTGGAGGACTCTCATTTTTGAGATGGGATCAAGGAACTGGAACGTTGTTAGATCAAGTGCATTAATCTACAAAGAGACTACATAGAAAGATAAAAAAAGTTTCATTGATGTCCATACATTTTTTTCTATTCCATTCTGAGAACTTTTCAAACCACCCTCATACCATCAATTAACATTTTGTCCCTTTGGCCATTTCATGACATGCATTGTTGGTAGATGTTGAGGGGCATCCTGAACAAGCATCATCTTTAGCTTGTGTCCAGCCATTGCTAAACTGCATGAACCATTCACAACAATGAGTACAGCTTAAGCACTCACCACTGTAGGCTTACTGCTTCATTTTGCATGTTTCTGTGTTTGGGTGCATTATCATGATGAATTGCCTTGCCATTTCACATTGTTCACATGCGACATTGTTCCCATAACTCTGTCATCTTGGAATTCACAAACTGTGCTACGTAATGTTCTACTCAGTACAGACATACTATAATGAAACATCTAGCATTTACAATTTCAACACAGTTGTGTGCAGGAATGCCAACTACAATTCACTCCAACACTACATCGGCAAGAAATTGCAAATGTTCTGGAGTTTTTTTGAACAGATCTTGTAGATATCCAAATCATGATGGAACCTGACCCATGCTCGACTGTAGGAATCAGGCTTATTTTGGGGTTTTCCATACATAAACCTGGTTGTCTGTAGGAAGCAATTTAAATGAATATTCACTGGACCATACCACTTGCTTCCAGTCACCAAGTCCCCAGGTTTTATGTTCATGGCACTATTTCCTTCATAGCTTTGTGTTGGCTTCTGTTATTAGGGCTTACCTGAATGTTTAGCTCCAGCCATACTGTTTACATTAAAGCAGTGTTGAGTTTTGCAGTGACTTGTGCATGGGAGTTTTATGTTATCTGGCCACAATCATTGTTAATGCTCATTCTTCAAGTTTTGCACACTATTCCTCTTCCCTAATAATGTTTTACCTTGGTTTGTATACATTGTCATAACTGAGAATACTGTTGCTAATGAAACAATAATAATGTAGCCGTTTCTGTCACAGATGTAAAAAGCTAATCAGTATTATAAAGGAAATCTACATACCAAGAGCTATCATAACCATTACAGGTGGCTGAGGAAAATTTTGGATCACTAATTTTCATGAACAATCAGAATGTATATTGGAACAGCTGAACCATTCCAGGATGGTGAGCTCAATGTTACTGATGAAGTCTCATGCACTGCTGTTACTACAGACAACACACTAGAGGAAACTGCTATGTAATTGTCCAGTCTGACCCAGGAACAATGTCATCTGGTGTTAGCCATACTACACCAATTTTCATGTGCGTTCTAGGCCCGACAGGAAAAGAGACAGATGAAACAGTCTATGATAAAACACCATATCAGTACTGGGATCATCCACTAATTAGCCAGGATTTGTATAGAGTGTCGCCACCTGAAAGACAGATAATTCAGGAAGAAGTGGAGATGTTGTAAAATGACATTATTCAACCTTCACAGAGTCCCTGTTCATCTCCATTGCTCATTATGATGGCCTGTGGCATTTCTGTGTCAACTATCAGTGGATGAAGACAATCACAAAGAAAGATGTCTACCCATTGCCATGCATTGATGACACCTTAGATTGTTTGAAAGGAGCTACATACTTCTCAACCATGGACATGCAGACAGAATACTGGCAAATTGAGGTTGACAAAGCTGACTGGGAGAAGACTGCTTTTATTACACCTGATGGCCTCTATGAATTCAAAGTCATGCCATTTGGACTATGTAATGCACCGGCCACATTCGAATACATGATAGACAACTTGCTTTTCATCTTAAGTGGAAGACATGTCTTTGTTATCTAGATGACAATGTCATTTTCTCAAGAACATTTGTGGAACTTCTAAGACATCTGTCAACTGGGTTTAAGGGTGTTCAGGCAACAGGACTCTGCCTTAACCCAAAGAAGTGCCTCTTTGTCGCCAAAGAGATAAAAATCCTGGGGCACCTAGTGGTGGCATCTGTCCTGATCCTGATAAAATAAGGATAGAAGGATAGTCATAGAATTTCCAACTCCTCAGCACATCCGTCATGTAAGAAGGTTTCTTAGGCTGTGCTCATACTACCATCATTTCATAAAAGGTTTTTGTAACAAGGCACATCCATTGCAAGAACTTCTGTAGGGAGACACCACATTTTACTGGGATGAGATGAAAGAAAGAGCTGTCTGGGCACTTCAGGAGGCTCTAACGTTGATACCACTTTTAGCCTTATATGACAAGAATGCGCAAACTGGACTTCACACAGAAACTAGTGGTTATGGGATTGGTGCAGTGCTCATACAAATTCAGGAATGTGCTGAAAAGGTGATAGCCTAGGCATCAAGAGTTCTCTCAAAGACTGAGATAATCTACTCTGCAACTGACAATGAATGTCTTACTGTTATTTGGGCTATCAACAAGTTCCGGCCGTATTTATTCGATAAACCATTCACTGTCATGGCAGACCACCATTCTTTATGTTGACTGACCAGTTTGAAGGATCCATCAAGTTGACTAGCAAGGTGGATACTAAGACTCCAAGAGTATGATGTCACATTGATATTCAAAAAGGGGTGCAAACAGAAGGGCATCCATTAGCCAAACATAACAGCATGGAAGAAATTTCAGCCCTCACTGAGTTAGGTGATATTGCAGCTGAACAGAGGGAAGTTCCAGCATTATTACAAACCTTAGAGGCCTTGGAGAAAGGAGAATCGACCAAAGGAGAGTTTCAACTTATGAAAAGGACATTGTATAAGAGCACCTATGATCCAATGGGCCCCAAATGGCTACTGGTCATTCCAGCTCATCTCTGGCCAGCCATTCTCAAGTATTTCCACAATTCTCCAATATCTGTTTATCTGGGATTCATGAAGACCCTAGATGGAATCAGATGCAGGTATGTCGTGATCAGGAAAGACAACACTGAGATTCTATAAATCAGTGTGTGGAATGTTAGATCCCTTAATCAAGTAGGGAGGTTTGAAATTTTAAAAAGGGAAATGGATAGGCTGAAGTTAGATATAGTGGGGATTTGTGAAGTATGTGGAAAGAGGAACAGGATTTCCGGTCAGATGAGTAGAGGATTATAAATAAAAAATCATTTGGGGATATTACAGGAGTAGGTCTAATAATGAACAAGAAAATAGGAACGTGGGTAAACAACTTTGAGCAGCACAGTGATCACATTATTGTTGTCAAGATAGATACGAAGCCAACACTGACCACATTAGTACAAGTTTATATGCCCAATAGTTCTACAGTGATAAGGAGATTGAAGAAATGTATGAGTTGGTAAAGGAAATTATTCAGACCATGAAGTGAGAGGAAAACTTAATTGTGATGGGGGACTGGAATACGGTAGTGGGAAAACGAAGGGAAGAAAAAGTAGCAGGTGAATATGGACTGGCCACAAGGAATAAAAGAAGAAGCCTGGATAAATTGAAGGAACCTGAAGTTCTTGAGAATTTCAGAGGGAGCTTTAGGCAACAATTGACAAACTGAGAGAAATAAAACCGTAGAAGAAGAATGGGTAGCATTGAGAGATCAAACAGTGAAGGCATCAAATGACAAAATAGCTAGAAAGGCAAGACCTACAAAAAATCCTTGGATATCACAGGAAATACTAAATTTAATTGATGAAAGGAGAAAATTTAAAAACAATCAAGAATTTTATTCTCCATAGATCATTGTACAATGATATTGGTTTCGTCATTGGAATATGTAATAAGATGAAGTATTATATACAAGATAATAAAGTAATCTAATGCCAATAAGACACATTATACATTTAAACATGGAAATAATAAAATACACAGGAAAGTATTGTGTAATAATGTATTAAGCTATACTATACTATAATCTAATCATGGTGTAGCAAATCCTTTGCTTAGCAATTCTTTACCACACATGGTACACAGTTACATGAGACTTAATACACATAACATCAAATACTATTAAATACAAAGAACTTTTAAATTTTAATAGCCTGATCTGCCACAGTAAATGAAACAGGCAAAATGGAGTACAGATAATTAAGAAATGAGATTGATAGAAGGTGCAAAATAGTTAAGCAGGAGTGGTTAGAAGGCACATGCAAGTCTGTAGAAGAAAGTATAAACAGGGGAAAAATAGATACTGCTTACAGGAAAATAAAAGAGATATTTGGAGACAAGAAAAGCAGCTGTATGAATATAAAGAATTCAAATGCAAAACTAATTCTCAGCAAAGAAGGGACAGCTGAAAGGTGGAAAGAGTATATATAGGGGCTACACAAAGGAAATGAATTGAGAGAAAATATTGTAGGAAGGGAAGAGGAAGTAGATGAATATGAAATTGGAGATACTATACAGAGAGAAGAATGTGAGAGAGCACTGAAAGACCTAAGTTGAAACAGGGCTCCTGGAGTAGATGACATTCCCTCAGAGCTATTGAAGTCTTTGGGAGAACCGGCCATGACAAAACTATTTCACCTGGTGCAAAAGATGTATGAGACAGGCAAAAGACACCCGGACTTTAAGAAAAATGTAATAATCCCCATTCCAAAGAAAGCAGGTGCAGACAGGTGGGAAAATTACAGAACCATCTCAGTGCCACGTGGTTGAAAAATTTTAACATTATTTATTTACAGAAGAGGAGTAATACATGGCTGTAGCCTTTCTCCATTGTTATTCATTTTGAACACTGAGCAAGCTATAAAGGAAAGCAAGGAGAAATTTGGAGGAGGAATTAAAGTTCAGGGTGAAGAAATAAAAACATTGTGTTTTGTCAATGACATTGTAATTCTGTCAGACAGTGAAAGATTAGGCAGAGCAGTTGAACAGAATGAACAGTGTGTTGAAAGGTGCGCATAAGATGAACATTAACAAGAGCAAAACAAGGGTAATGGGATGCAGTCTTAGAAAATCAGATGATACTCAAGGAATTAGATTAGATAAGGAAACAATAACGATGGTAGATGAGTTTTGTTACTTGGGCAGTAAAATAACACATAATGGTCACAGTACAGTGAATATAAAATTTACAATGGCAATTGTAGCTAGATTTAAGGTTGATGATCGGAGTCTATATCTAGAAAATATTCTGCATGTTAAATCCTGATTTCCAAATATTTATCTTACCATTATATCAGCTTTTTTTTATATCTATTGTTTCCAGATCTCCTTGACATATAGGTCCTTCTTTTGTCAATCTTACACCAAGAGTTAGCAATGATTAATATGTGCTCCATGAAAAATTTTATAAGACAACATTCCTTATCTTTCTTTTCACCACAGTCCATGCTCTCCAACTATTTTGTTTTCTTCTCCTATTCCTACTAACGAATATTAGTAGTTATGTCTATCTTGGATATGATAACCTTTCTCAATAAGATATTCATATAAATTTACCCACATGTCTATTTTGATGTTCGTTATAAGATCCACACCTTCATTTCCCCTACTTTGCCTGGTCAGAAACACTGCTCTTTCTACAGCAACACTTCAGTAATTCCTTCCCTCACATGTTTTCAATCTAACAAGTTATCTTTCCAAATTCTCTGATCTATCAACACATTACAGCTGGCATAAAGACTTTTTTTCCTGTACTGGAGACAATATCCTTCTGCATAATTCTAATATGGAGAAAGAAATGGAGAATATTTTAGTTTTGAATTATTTTATCCGGGTGGGTGCCTTCAATAGTAAGGCAAACAACAGAACTGCACATCCTCAGCAAATGAAACTAGTTTAATATTACTTTTTATTGACCAGTTATATTTCATTTTATTTTACTGATTAAAATGTCAATTGTTTACTAAGCTTATTAATAGGTAAACAGTTGGAAGTGTTTAAAAAATTACCTTCTGTACTACTAACAAGTTTGTGATCCTACATGAAAGCAAAATCACCCTTCCAATACATTAATTTTACAATTTTTTATGGGCACATTATAAATATGTTTTCTTATGTACTGCCTTGTATGTCGTTCATGTGTTTTACAGAACAATACTGTAAATTATTTGGAAAAGAAGTATTGCCCTGTGTTTTCCAGTATGAAAGAAAAACTTGATTTTTAAATCAATAGTTCACTGTTTCTAATTTCTCTTGTATTTTCAAACAGTAGAATAATACGAATTCAAAAAATTATAATTCATATTTAGAACCCCTTTCATTCATCATTGTTTGTTTTGTGTTATTTTTATTATCTAATATTCATGTAATAGTGAATCATTCATAAATATTTTTATTTAGATTTGTAATAAATATTTACATTTCTCATTAAATATTTTTATCATTTTACATCAGTAGGCTAACTCATTATTCAATGTAACTGTAAAATTTGTTTTTTCTATTGTTCAAGTATTTACAGCAACTTTGTTTGAAGTTTGAAACAAGTTATTGTTTGAAACAGAACTAAATTCTGAAGTTTCAGTTATGGGAGATATTTGTTTTAATTTTAGTCATATATGTTAATTTGTTACAGTGATCCAACATATGAACTGAATGATGTTGTGACAGAGCACTGGCCAGCTTACACATTAGAAGATCCTGTATTTGCAGACATTGGTCAGGAACTGAAAGTCAAAAGAAATCTTAATAGTCAGTATTTCAATTTCTGGTGGGATACCTACTATCCAGCACGTCTTCAATCAGCTAAACAATAATTCTTTGAAACTAATGGATGAAGGCTCTGTTGCTTTTGTTTGGTTAAGTTTCTTAGATTATCCCTCTCTTTGTTCTTTTTTCCTGGATGGGTATAGTTTGTTTCATGTGATTATGCTTGAAAGAAATATTTTTTTCACAGACATTTAAGGAAATTCGTTTCACTTTGAAAACCATAAAATCACAACACAAGTCATATATGGTTTATAAATTATCATTTGATTGGAACATGACTTTAGTATTTCAGAAAACAGAATGTCGTGGCTTGAATCATTGTTAGCTGAACAGATCAAACAATCATTTCAAAGGAATGTTTGCATACTCCATCACTTATAACAGAAAACAAACAAAAACTGTTTTAATGAAATAAGTTAATTTAGAAAATAAGTACACATTCATAGGATGAAAGGTAGACACATAAAGTATGTGAATTTCATTTCTAGAAATGCATATAACAGATATTCTCATACTATAATTTTAAGTACCTGAAAACATAATCCACTAAGTTTGGGTGTAAAGCAACAAATCCATCCAAGGAATGAGTTTCATATAAAAATTTAATTAAAAGTTTAGTCTCACTCACTAGCACTTTAGCCTACAATAATTTTCCCTGGCATATAACAATGTTCACTAATATCTTGTAACAATAAGACAGTTTTGCTATTGTGTGACACAAATCGTTTTTCTGCCTTTTACATAATGACTTTTCAGTAAGATATTTATCCTTTCATAATACAGTGTTCCTTCAAGTGCTTTCCTGTTACTTTACATAAACATCCACATTCATTTGTCAGATAGCAAATTAGTAAAAGATTCCTAGTGCTTTCACTCAATATTGTCATATTTAAAGATCTCAGCATCTTTCATTTTATAGGAATGTGTGGCAGAGGATAACAAGAAATACTGGTTGAATCTAAACAGCCAACTTATTTTATTTGAGTTTCTGTGAAGTACCACTAATGAATATATAAATAAGGGCTAGCAAGAAGATAGGGTATAGTTACTGACATTAATGCCTATCAAATGAGAGATAAATTTGATCACATTATGTGTGCTAGTAGTATGGAATACTAAATCACACTGCTCTTCAAAAAATAACACACACACTAAATCAGTCAGATTGATGTCTTGCACTTTCAGTGTGTGATGAACAATAAGTTGCTACAGCTATGTTCTTGGTTGACGATTTTCTGTTGCAATTATTACAGTGATCTGCATTTACTATGTATGTCATCTGCTTTGTTAATACTGATCTACATTTATGATAATGTGGCTGAGATTAAGAAAATAGTTCATGACTCCACACATCAGTTCATTCAGTACTGTATTGTATATTTATTAATCCTGTGAATCGTACATTGTACATAGTGATACAGGACAAGTCATAAAATTAGGCTATATATAGGCCTAAACAGTGAAAAGAATATGCTAGTTCAAACAACTGAGTGTCTCTGTAAAGTTTTCCAACTGAAGAGCCAACATGATTGTTGATTTATTACTTTTTCTACACAAGTTCCACCTCAGATTTTGTACTGTAATTTTATAAATCTTCATTGAAAGGTTTATTGCATTACATTTGTTTGGAGAAGGGAAAAGATGCTATAGTTCCTAACCACCCGGCTAAAATTTCACCTAAAGTTAAATATGAAATGTTTATGTCATCTAATAATGAATAACATATTTAGTTTCATAATTTCAATGGATACTTGAGGATTTCTCCTCATGAGAGACCTTCATGCAACTTGAATAACAGGATTTACATCCTCATAATTTAATAACATTAATTGCAGTTAATTCATTTGAGAATTAATTACATTTTATACCTTATCAATGCCCCAACATCTCCAAGCTTCTGATCAACCCCCCCCCCCTCATGCTTCGATAATCTGTTGGTACTAGGAGGAATATAGACATATTAAACTTTAATATGCAGTATTTATGTCATCAATCATTATACTAATTTGAGGCAGTTAGTTTTCTATTATTTCCATTACCATATTAACTACCCCACATTATTTTTGGAGTGTGGCGGCCGGAGGTGATGGTTGTATGACTGTGTTGTGTGACTGCGTGAATGTTCAATTTTCTGAAGAAGGCTATGGCCGATAGCTGAAAGTGTTGTATGTGTGTGTTTTTTGTATGTGCCTGTTGCAGCTCATCGCCACGTCTTTGTGGTGAGTTGTAAACTGTCATTATTCTTATATTATTAGTAAGTATTGAGCTATGTTGGAAACATCCAGAAGTTATCATTTATCAGTTCATTAACATGAAAAATTCACAAGTTACATTGTTAATTTTTATCTTACATACTTTTATTTACTGAAGTAACATTTATTTATTTGACATTGACAAATCTAAATACTGTACCATGATTGTTTGGATGAGTATTGTTTCTGCCCTAATTATACAAACAAAAACAGCCAATTACGTATACTGAAGTATCAATTTATGTATGTTCCCATTGACTTATCAAAAATTACATATTATGTAAAATTATCAAAAATTAAACTTTAGGAAAAAATAATTTTCAAATAAAATTTAATTTGCTAAGGTACCAGTGAATGATATGCACAGTGTCTCATAAAACTGATCTGGGACTAGATTAAAATAACCATTTGATTTTATTATTTTATTAGTTGTACCAACTTCTGTGAAACCTATTCCTTTTTTTTTTAAATATTACATGTATTACATTTTCAACTCCAGACATCCTAATATTTAAGTAGGTGTAGTAATATTCCCATTCCTACCAAAGAAACAAAATTTAAGTTGACAAAACATTCAGTTAATGGACAAAATTTGATGAAAATGACTACCTTGTAGTAAAGTGAACATCACATTTGTTAAACAATTTTGATATATTTATTTTATTTCTTAAAAGCTGAAATTGCAGTTTGTGAATAGTTATGGCCTTTCGTATTTCTTTCATATAGACTGGCTAGAAGATAGTGAAGATCTTGAGAATGTCAGTAAACACTTACATCATAATAACAGATAGCCACATAACATCCAGTGAATATAAAATATTCCATGTTGAATGTTACATCATATTATTAATATGATGATAAATACTGATGTAACAATGGAAAGTCCAGGCTGGAATATCAATAGTATGATGATAGGTTGTAAATCCTCATGAAGATGATTGCGGAACTATGGACAGGTTTAAAGGGGAAACATAAACACACTTGCACAATTAGTGCTTTTGACCACAGTTTTCGTCAGTAAAAGGGTGTACAAATATTAAAGCAATCACACAGGCCCAACTCACACACATAAGATTGCCTTGAGCTGTGGCAGCCAGAGAAGGCTATCATTTGTATGTCTATGTGAATGTGTGTGCACTCCTTTTCTGATGACTGTTGTAGCTGAAAGTTCTGGTTATGCTTTTGTGAGTGGGAATATCTTTTCTACAGAGCTGTCTGAATTTTAGTGTCTGTCTTTATAGTGAGTTGCAACCCATCATCATTCTCTCATTTAAACTGATTTTCTCTGGAATAAGCAAAAGCAATACTTGTACATACATTATTCTTTGCAAGAATTATATCAAATTTTACAAAATGTGCTTTAATGTAGCGTATGCAAGGAAAGATGTTCTGAAAGAAAGCTTAGAAGACAGATATAGTTTCTTGCAGTCTGCATAATCACTTACTGAGGATAAACATACCACTCAAAAAATACACACAACAAAAATAATAAATTTCAAGAAAAGACTGAGAGATAACAGGTTCGTTCAAAGAGCTGCAGGGCTGCAGCCTCCTGCAGCAGCAAAGCAGGCACTACCATGCATGTGTGGTACCGATGACGTAGTCAGGCTGCAGGAGGAAATTTTCCCTGTAGTTCATGCAGCCAGGAAGCTGCAGGACACTGCAGCTGGGAGCTTCCTTGAACAGCCGGTAGGGTGCAGCATGCTGCAGGACTGCTCTTTGAATGCGAATTTCCGTGCTGCGCATGTGCAGTAGCAGCCCTGCAGCTCTTTGAATGAATTGAATATAAAACATGAGTAATGTGGTGACCGAATATTTCCATTTGACATGTTCTTCAAATATAGGAGGAAGATATAAGTATCATTTGTACATCATTATGTGATTCCAACTAAACTGAAATAGCAATGGATTTTTCAACATATATATCACAGAAAACTGACTATATTTTGATCATTTTAATATCAGATTTAATTAGATGTACTTTGTGTTCCAACTGATTCATTGTGGGGAGGGGAAATCCTCTTGGATGTAAAACATGTCCAAATCTGATCTGATATGTGTGGCTGTCTTAGATAATAGTAGCCTCTAGAGTGTGGCACATATAATGATAAACAGCATGCTCTTCTCATTATGAATAGGGCAGTAATGTTTAATTTTTATATAAGGGTAATAACATCATCTCTTGTCTTCTTTAATATACAACACACACTAATAGTTAACAAACCTTGGGAAGTGACACTACTTTAGTGCAGTCTGTATCCAAGTTTTGTTGTGATAATTCTTTCTGTGTCCTTTCAGTCAAGAATTTGAATTTAACATATATGTCATTAACGTTTGATAATGAAAAGGAAATTTAGTGATCTTATACTTAGTAGCTGATTAAGGTAGTTGTTTCAAGTGACAGATTGATTTCATAGCCTGATTTTAATTGAACTAATTTGCAAAGATGGGTGTCAATTACTTCATTGTTATCCCACCAGGAATTGAACATGAGACTACTGGAAGAGAAGAGTGAAACTTACATACCACAACATAAATAATAAACTATGGTGTTAATTGTGCCTCATGTTAATTGTACTGACAGTTGTGTTAGCACAGTGATACTCCATAATGCAACAGAGAGAACAAAACATTTTGTTTATGTACTTCTGTGAAGTTTATAAAGTACAATATTTGAAATGTACAGTAGCTCATCTGATATGTGCTGAGTGCATTTCATGTATTAATGGATAGATAAATTAAGAGTATAGCTTTTACCAAAGTGAAATTGTAATGCTGTGAAATGGCTGTGTAATGTTACCTTGCATGTGAAAACTAATATTTTACAAATGAAAATAAAATGTATTTATTTTTACTTTTATAAATATACTGTGAAGTTTATTCCCAATTTCATTTTATGCAAACTACAAAAAAATTCTTCATGTTTAGAATATAAAGTGAGCCATCTTTGCTGGTCATCCTCATACATGTGGCTGTTTATAATCTTGAGAGTTGAGTGACATACTCTTCCTTTATAAACTCCCCGCAACATATCTCTCTAATATCCCTGAGGAACGAATTGTCAGTTTTGAAAGCTAGGAAGTATACCACTTTTACTTTCATACATGTCCGTATTATTACACATTTTGTCACATGAATATAAGTTCTATACAGAAAATCTGTGTCTAAATTTATTAATTTTCTCAATATTCATTTGTAACTTTAATAATAGTAAGACACAAATGTGCAGATTTTCAATTATCAAACCCATTAAAGTAACTTTTATGTTGTTTATTTCATATCCTGTAAAAATCCCATTAATAACATTCATAAAAAAACACACTGCAGATTTCTCAAATATTGTTACTTGTAGCTATGTTAAATGCAGTGTCTTATTTGTGTTACCCTATCTTGTTCCTTAATAATTAATGTCTCCCTCAAGAGGGGAAAAAGGGAAAAAAAGAAAGAAAACATGTAATTTAATGTGTGTTCTACATTCCTAATTGACTCTAGAAGAAAAAATCATTTGTGGAAATGACAACAATGGAAGGTCCACTAAGGAATATTAATAATAATATGTAGATAGGGAACAACTCATAATAAAGATGAACATCGAGCCGCTGACAGACAGAAATAAAAGACACACACACACACACACACACAGCCTTCCTCAGAAATAGAACACTCATCCACACAATCACTCAGGCACACTCATCCACACACGTCAGCCATCTCTGGCTGCCTAACACAGTCTGACTACATGGCAAGTGGAAATGATGGGCGGTGGGCGGGGGAAGGAGCCGAGGAGGCGGCAGGAGTGGAGAGGGAAGACAAGAGTGGGGATACAACAAGCAGAGGCGGTCAGGTGGAAAATGAGATGCTATATGAAAAAAAGAGTGTGTGTGTGTGTGTGTGTGTGTGTGTGTGTGCGCGCGCGCGCGCGCGCGCGAGCGCGAGAGAGAGAGAGAGAAAAATATATATATAAAAACAGAAAGCCCACAATAGGGAAAGGAAGGAAATGTAGGGTGTGAGGAGGAGGAGGACTATGGGCATGGTATGTAGGATGTTAGGCTATCTGAGGTTGAGGCCAGGATGGTTTCAGGACTGTAGGATGTGTTTTAGGGATAATTCCCATCTCTGCAGTTCAGAAAAGCTGAGGGAGGAGGGGAGGATCCAGATGACTTAGGTGGTGAAGCAGCTGTGAAAGTCCAAGGAGTTGTGCTCTGCTGCATGCTGCGCTACAGGATAGTCCACATTGCTCTTGGCCACAGCTTGATGGTGGCCATTCATCCTGATGGAGAGCAGGTCAGTTGTCATTCCAGTGCAGAGTGATTGCAGCAGAGTTGTGGAAATGACTTTTTAAAAGTACACCAAGTATGACAACTGAAGAGTTATCAACATAATACCCAATGAAAATTATCCAGATTCAGTGTAAGCAGTTCCATAACATTAATCATTACCAGACTGACTGATCTCTTTATTTGTGTTTAATTTTTATTTATATTTATCATGTTGAAGATAAAGTGTCCATTGAATGAAACAGTACATTAAATTGTGAGAGAAGAGTAGTAATAGAAAAAATTAAACATATATTTATTTATTTTACATGTATGAATCCAATGCTCACAACAGGCCTAAATATAACAAAACAGTCAACAATGTGACACAGAAGTAAGCTTTTTTTATTTAGTTAGTTATTTATTTGTTTATTTTGTAATTATTCTAGGAGGTGCTTGTCAGGAAAGACAGAATGAGCCATGAGGAAATTCTTCAGTTTACACTTAAAAGTGGGTGGATTACAATTAAGATTTTTGATAAATTATACTTCAAAAGAGATACACTGGCTGGCCAGTACTCACCTTTATGCTGTCCTGCCAATTTCCACACAAAGGAAGGAAAAAACTATGAAAAAAAGAGAACAACAAGCTTTCGGAACAATGTTTGTTCATTAGGTAGGAGAGAAGGGAAGAAAACAGAATGGGAACAGAAGGAGAAGGTAATTCACAACCTAGGTTATGAGGATGATGTTTAAGGATTGTGGAAATTAGACATACTGTATATTAGTACTGAGCCATGCCAAAGAGTATTTGTATAACCAGAGAGGGTAGTTCAAGCAGAAAAGAGAAGTAAAGATGAGTGAACCCGGATGATGGGGGGTGAAGGAGGGGGTTATCTAAAATGATTTTGATCAACGGGGAAAGATATAGACAGAGAAACACACACACACACACACACACACACACACACACAAACAAACAAACAAACAAACAAACAAAGAGAGAAAGGTAAGTAAGGGGGGTGAGAAATGTTAATGGATAAGTGAGTTGAGGAGGGGGAGAGGTTAGCGTAGATTTAGGCCAGGAGGGTGGCAGGAGGAGGGAATATGTTGGAGAAAAAGTTCTCATCTATGTAGCTCTGAGGGATTGGTGTTAGTTGGTAGTATCCAAATGGCATGTGTGGTGTAACACATGCCAAGGTCACTGGAATCGTGTTGAAGGATGTCTGCTACAGGATGTTGGGTGTCACCCAGGCGAACAGTCCATCTGTGACCATTCATCCACTCAGCCAATTTGCTGGTGGTCATACCAACATAAAAGGCCACACACTGGACACATGTTAGTTGATATATGACATGTGTCTCACATGTGGCCCTGCCTTGGGTAGGGTAGCTTTTTCCTGTGGTGGGGCTGGAGTATGTGGTTGTAGGAGGATGCATTGGACAGGTTTCTCAGCAGGATCAGTTACAGGGGTAGAAACCATACGGTATGAAGGGTGGTTTTGGTATGTTGTAAGGTTGGATGAGGATGTTGCAGAGGTTGGGCGGACGGTGAAATGCTTCTCTGGGTGGTCTGCGAAGAACACTTTGGAGTGGTGATATCATTTCAGGGCATGACTTGTAAAAGTAATAGCCCTGACAGAGCAATTTCTTGAAGCATTCCAGGCTGGGATGGTACTGGGTGACTAAGGGGATGCTTCTGGGTTGCCTGGGGTTAGGAACATTGTTGCTGGAAGGGGAGGAATGGACTACTTGGAAGATCTGCTTGTGGGCGAGGTCTGTAGGGTAGTTGCAGGACAGGAAAGCATTGGACAGACTGTTGTAGGTGGTGAGGGAGCCATTATTGGAGCAGATACATTTCCCATGGATGCCTAGGCTGCAGGGAAGGAATTGTTTAATATAGAAGGCATGGCAGCTGTCAAAGTGGAAGTGCTGTTGCTTGTTTGAGGGTTTAATATGGACTGAGTTGTGGCTGTGGAACTCGACAAGGTGAAGGTCAACATCAAGGAAGTTGGGTTGTGTTTTAGAGAAGGACCAGGTGAATTTTAGGTTGGAGAAGGAGTTAAGGTCTTGAAGAAAATTCAGAAGGGATTTTTCACCATGAATCCAGACCAGGGGGTGCAACTTATGAGTTGGCGGTTATCACTGAAATGACTGGTTTTTGGTTATACCAGTTTTTTTTCATCTACCTCTGATGGAGTAGAACAAGCATGTAACAGGACAGAATAAGAAGTGCTGGGTGGGTGAATTGACCAGGTTTTGCATCAGAATCTTCCACAGGGAAGGATTGAAATTGAGATACAAACTTAACTTCAAAATCTTACAAATTTACATTTTTTATTATTTTCATTGTTGATTTATATATATTGTAATTTTAAAATCCAGAGAGAGGATGTCCTCCTTCATCTTCTTGTCAGTGAAGGCCATCGAGTAATGACAGATAGTGGCAAGTTACAAATATCTTTGATGCTACCAAGGGAGGAGAGGAGACAATGACCCTTAACACTCATCTTGAACATGAAACAGAAGAAAAGAAACAAACTTTTCAATATATTAATTTAAATTGTAAAATTAATCATTATTTAAATAAAATATTTTTAATTAACTATTATCACCTCCAAAACTGAATTTACAGGCATTGTGAGTTGTAGCCAATCATGTCCCACTGCACTGCCTGGAACCAAGGTCAGTGACACTTCAGATTTTCCCTGTCACATAACATTCACCCCCTCCCCCCCCTTAGTATTGTTGCTGTTTTTAGTGGAATGTTTTGCTGGTTGAACAGAATAGAAGGTCTACCCTTCTATCATAAAACTTGGTGCTTAACAGATCATAAATTATGTAGTCTGCAGAAGCTGGTATTCAGGAACTGCTAGACATCTGCATTGTAAACCCCTCCTACAGTCACTGGTCCTGCTGACCTTGATGGTATTTTGATTTTTGCTAGTTTTGAGACCAAACACAAAGATTACCTCTCACATATGCTGCAAGTCCTTATAGACAATGGTAGGACATCAGTCACAGAAAGTCACATCTCCACTGTTCAAATGTCACCTTTTTTGGTCATGAAATCTTCATTGACAGCATCTGCCCCACATCTGAATAAATTTACCTTCATTAATGACTTAACTCTCCCAGATACACATTGCAACCTTGGAATGTTTAATTTCTTCTGCCAGCACTTTCTAAGAGTCCTCAATGGAATCATTGGATGACTAAAACACATCAGAATCACACAAGGTCTCATGCTCTAGCAGATAATTACCACTTTTGCTGACCTAAAAATAGTACTAGCCAAAGCTGTCATGCTCCTGCACCAGATCACAGATCCTCACATCTCCGTCACTATGGTCACAAGTAACACTTGTTTGGGGCCATGCTCCAACAACACATGGAAAACATCTCTCAGCCCTTATGATTTTTCTCCAAACAACAGTCAATCTTGCAACACAAATGGTCTACCTTTGACAGAGCTGTTTGGCATTTACAAAGCCACAAAATATGTGCATGGTGACGTTGAAAGCAAGTCCAATGCCAACCATGTGCGTCGAAAACAAACACATTACCATTTCTTGATGGTACTGTCTCTTGATAAAAATTGTTCAAATAAATTACTGTTGTTCTCTGTAGGAGGACTGGCTAGTCCGTGCCTCCCAATATAACAACTGCTTCTGATGACTCTCTCTTGATGACTTTCATTTTCCAGTCATGATAATAAATATCATTTGCAATTACCTTTTAGTCGGATAAGTTTGAATTCAAGTAAACAGTGACTTTAAGGTAACACAAATAAACTTCTATTACATCACTGAATTACATGCTTATTGGAATTCAACTCACAGAAGAAGAATATTCTTTCAACCAATGAAGACTAAAGGTAATTAATAACAATGTCATTTTCCATAGAATATACAAATACATACAAAACATAGAACTTTTCAACATGGAGTAATCACATGACTGACACAGTATCCCATTCTTCATTTATTCTTTTCTGCTGCACAAAACCTGTACAGAGAAAAACTGGAACCAGAATACATTCTCTTACCCTTTCCTAAATAAAATATGATTTTATTTAATTATTATACTCGAATTTCTTGAGCCTCTAGTAGGAAACAGTGTAAGCTGTTACACTACAAGCCTTACAACAGGCTGTGCCTACGTCACACTTAGAGGCCGCGACTGCCACCTTACTGGCTGGCCGCTGGGGCACGCCCACCGCCGTGCAATGGCCAGCCAGGGTCTCTAAGTGTGATGCAGGCTCGGCCTGTTGTAAGGCCTTGTCTCTAGGTGGTTTGCTAAGACCGTGTAATTTGGTCGTCCACACCCGATATGACTGGTGTGGTTGTTTACGGCATCTATAAAACTCTACTTGAGCAGCTACGATACGAGTACACTTGCAGTAGTAAGAAGACAGTAATTGACACATCTGATCGAAAGTAAGAGATGTGGGGTCTTGCAGGGAAGCCAGTCGACACAACAAATGATAAATCTTAGGAGAAATCCATGAAAGAAAAAGGGCGTGGCACAGACGGGCATCCCAATCGTTGAAAACCTGAAAATGTTGCCACAGATGCTTTTTGTAAGACTGCCACTCTTCTGCGGCCTCATCAAATGTAGGAAAAGGCAGCGGGTATAAGACAGGGATAGACACGGCCTGCACTATGGGACGCACATGCGTGGACAGAGCCAAAGCCAAAGACTGAAATACCTGGGTAAGATTCTCCAAAGCTGTTGCAAAGACCTGAGTCTGGTTTTGCAATGCCACAGCCAAGAGCCATCTGTTGATCAATGAAATGGCATATGACCTCGTCGAGTGTAGCTTCCATCATTTCAAAAGGCCACTATTGAACCTAGGTGAAAACAGAACACGTGGAATCAAACACACTCATCGCCAATGAGTGTTGTAACCTCCAAACTTTATCATATAAAGTCAAACATAAATGGCTTATGTCGGCCGTTAAGTACAGAACTGAACATAACACCTTAACTGTTTGGTACTCCGCGCTACATCTGCATACGTTTGTAGAGGGTGCACTGCTTGTTTCTAGTCTCGCGCACCTCTGGTGGCGGGCATTGTAAGTATTTAGTCGGCGCACTCAATTAGAATTACGTGGCATGCCCTATGCTACAGCATTTACATACTTTCTACAAAACACCCTGTAACCCTTGGTAATGGCCAAAATATTAGTTCATCTGGCAAAATTCCTGCTTTAGATATATCATGTCCCAAAAATTTTAATTTTTCTCAGCATATTTGCATTTTTCAATCTTTTGTCCTACTTCTCTCGATGTATCTAAATGTTCTTCCCATGACCAAACACTAACAACAATATCATCTACATATATAACTCTTTTATTTAACAATTATTTCTCCAAAACAAAATCCATTGCTCTTATGGACTCAGACAATGAACATTTAAACTAAAAGGAATTACAACATATTTAATGCATCTGCCCTCATAT
This sequence comes from Locusta migratoria, assembly GCA_026315105.1. Lineage (NCBI taxonomy): Eukaryota > Metazoa > Arthropoda > Insecta > Orthoptera > Acrididae > Locusta > Locusta migratoria. The sequence continues at coordinate 467,440,866 of CM048745.1, read as the reverse complement.
AAAAATTCAGTACATTTTATGTAATTTCTTTCTAAAGGAACTTAGTGGCATCCCTTAGTGATATTGAAGCTTGAGATACAACTCATTTTTCAAATTTGTTCAAGAGTTCATCTGTATTTTATGAATGATCAGTTTCTATTTTCAAATATTTCTTTAACTGCCTGTAATAAAGAATTAGTACCCCTCCTCCATCCCTTTTTCCTGTGAAAAGAGGTTGGGCTATCGTATCTCCTCTCTATGAGCCTCCAAGTATACATTTTCTGCAATTCCTCTTCAGCAGCATTCCTCCTAGCAATCGGTAGACAATAAGTTTTAACAAAACACATTCGTAAGGTTTCAACAGCAAAGTACATTCATAACTCTTTACCCTGCCTGGTGTCCACTAAAAATCTCTTGATCCTGAATGAAACATTCTCTCAGCTCTTCTTTCTGATAATCATTTAATTTAGTTTGTTTGGCTATTCTCTCATCTACCAAATTTTGGTATCTTTTTCTTTTATTTTCATAAATATATTCCTTCTCCTAACAAACCCTCTGATCATCACAAAGAACATCTTGAATCTGATTACTCTTACTGTTACAGTACATCTTTAACAATTTAGTCTTTTCAGAAATTCCATTCCATTTACCACAAGCAGCAAAATGTGAAATTTTCTAATACAATAAAATCTACTTTAGCTTTTATACAACCCATCCCATATGTAGTATTATATTCTCATACAATTTAGGGTCCAAAAACTGTTTTTTACAAAAGAAATGTTTACAACAAAAAACTCTAATCGTACTTGACATTTTGTTTGCCATACTTCTAAAATTTTAATTCCAATCCCATAAAACTAGTAACATATTTCATTCTGTCCCTTAATTGTTCAGAGATCCTGTGGGAGGTACTGGTCAGGCAGCAATGTGTCTGCCAAGTGTTTCACAGATGTGCCCAGTCGGGTTTAAGACCAGTGAACAAGCTGACCACTCTATTCATTCAATTCCCTCAGCTTCAAGCATGTTGTCCATCAGTGCAGCTCTGTGGGGATGAGTTTTATTGTACACTAGAAGGAACCCATCTCCTATGGCACCAGCGTAGGGCACAACTAAAGATTGAAGGATCTCATTTTTATACCTCTGAGCAGTGAAGTGCCATCCTGAGTGACATAAAGATCCATACATCTGTCAACACTGACTCCTGCCTACATCATGTTTCCTGTACATAAGCAGCATTGTTCAGAGTTCTCTCCAGAGGAGGTAACAATGGTCTAGCTGAACACAAAATCTTGACTCATTTGTCAACAGAGCCCGGTATCATTCATTATGACTCCAATCCTGATGTTCCTCCACCCAGTTTCTGTGGGCTAATAGTATCATGGTTGTAATGGGACGCACACCATAGGCCTCCCTACTTAGAGGCCATGTTTCAGACTGTTTGTGTTGATATTGTACATCCTGTTCCTGCCTGGAGGGTGTGTTTCAGCTGAGTTGTATTCAGCCTCCTGTCTCAACAGGCTGTTAACCAGAGATAATAGACATATCTTGCTGATGTTACCCGTGGATGACCTTGGCCTGCCTTCTTTTAACGGTTTCTGTTGTCTGAAATCATGTCCAGGTCCTGGAAATTATGCTTTGGGGCACTGCAATAGCTGCATCCGACTCACTCTGTCTCTTTCCCACTTCCAGCTTTACTATGGCTCTCCATGCCAAAGCTTTGGGTAAGTCACATTGTTGTTTCATTGTACTACATGCTCACTACACTATTTGAACCCAACTGCTTGTGTAATTCATTTGATAGAGTAAAGACAAGTCAATAATAACCCTCTCTGCAGCAACTTTTATGTTATTACCACCATTCCAGTTGCCCTAATTTTGTTGTTGCCACTCCACAGAACTGACAGAAAGTCATCTAACCAGTTTAGTTAATTCTGCCAATGACAATACTTCAGAACCTAGATATCTCGACTGATTCCCTAATTGTTTTGAACAATATAGATATCTTATTACTTCACAACCCCACAAATTAGACAGTTATTCTCCCAGTAAAGATGATTGATGTAGCACACAGTTCATAATACTATGCAGCTCATACAACAGCCTATGCAGTGATCAGGGCAGACAAGTTCTGTGAATGTAAGCAGTAACAGTTACCCAGTATTAAGTTTGTTCTATTGAGGCACAGCATTCAGGTTACTGCTGGGTGGCATTTCCATGCTCATAGGAATTATCTCAACAGCTATCCTATTGCCTTTTTTGCTGTGCTGTGTGGGATTTCTCTCTCTCTCCCTCTCTCTCTCTCTCATTTACAGTTTTGACCAAATAGTTCATTTCTGTAGGCTTTGAATTCAGCTTAAATTGTATTCAGCCCTATAGCTGCAATTACAAACACAGGCCTGCAGTAAATTCAGCATATTTTGGTGTTGGGTGAATGCAAGCATTGTACAAATCATTTATTTTCTCCACACTTGAATTTATTATATTGTCACGTTGAAATGGGAGCAGGATTGACTTCGAAGGCAACTGAACACAGCACTTATACACAAAGCACGTTTATTACGAACTCAACATACACGCAGCACTGATTGCTTCTCAGGCAGAGTGCTCTGCTATTTATACACAGACAGAATTTACCAGAAATTAGAAGAACTGTTAACATAAGAAACAAGTAGAATTTACAAGTGAACATAGAAAGATGTAGAACCTTTTGGAATTGTCAATTACAAAGAAATAAATTTTTGCCGTTGGGCGGGATTGAACCGGCGACCTTCAGCACTGCAGCCCGTGACGCTATCCCCTGCGTCACGCCAGCAGTCGGTGCTCTTCGTCTCTTGCGGCATTGCTCCCTCTCCTAGAGAAACAGCGACCCACTATTATGATCCCTGTGGAGCCAGCTGCAATGTCCTGGATCTTGACCATGTCATGGGTCCTCTGTATGACAGTTCAAGAGAATCCTTCCCTTCTCCGCGATTATCGACGACAGACGTTTCTGTCGTGGCTTCATCAGGAACATTACCGTCCTTAGAGTCCTTGAACAAGATGCCATTGTCGTCTACCTGCTCTTCAGGATTGTAGTAAGGCTTCATGCGCAGAACGTGAACAATGTCTCTTTGTTTTTGACATTTCGATGACGGCTCATAATCCTCAACTTCGTACGTGACGTCTGACAAGCGGCGTATGACACGATACGGACCAAAGTATCGCTTCAACTTTTCTGACAGTCCAACCCTCCGTACAGGGGTAAAAATCCATACCAGATCTCCTGGGCTGTACACAACAGGTCGATGCTTGTCGTTATACCACTGACGGTCCTTCTCCTGGGCATCCAGTGTCCGTATGCGAGCCAGCTGTCTTGCTTCTTCGACCCTGGTGATGAGCTGTTTAACATATACTCAGGCCGCTGAAACATTGCACTTGATGTTTCGTGTTACGGCGAATTAAGTTGGCTACACTGCTATAGCGGCGTTGCAGCACTATCCTCTGTAAACACAGCAGACGAAACGGTTTTCAGTTGCATATCGTAAACATAAGCTATTGAACAATAAAAGCGCATATAACAATTCGTTCTTGAGCTGTTGCCACATAGCAACAATTAAGTAACGGCACACTAATGTAATCAAGAGCACAACCAACCCGTACGCTTTCAGTAACGGAGCAGAGAAATACAGAAAATAAACATTTGATCATGACAGATACGAAATAAACAATAATGAAGACAGTAACTTCCCTGTTTTATAATCACAATGATTTTCACTCACCAATTTACGGCGACAATGGTGCAATTCCATCCAGCTCCCCATCTTCACTGTCATCGTCACTGCCAATTTCGTCTTCATCGTCGTCATCGCCAAGACAAATCATTAGTTGTTCATGATCACTGATAATTCCTTCCATTGTCTGCACTGCCCAAATCAGTTTTTCTACATGCTCGACCTTTTTTCTCCAAGATGCAGCAACCACATTGGCAACTGCTTCACGCAAAACAGCCTTTCCACCTCTGTTATCGTGAAGCACTTATTATTGTTCCTGATGTAATTCTTTACATCACTCCACACTAATTCTATGGGGTTAAAATGGCAGTCATATGAGGAAAGCCTTATTACTTTGTGGCCCTGCTCCTTTGCTATTTCGTTAACTACATACATGGGTGTAACAGGCTAATTTTGTTTTAGGAGCGAATACAAAAGAAGTATTGTCATTGTCATATCTGCATCAATATTTCTTTGCTGTAGCCACTGCATCATAACTTATTTCCGATCGTTTGAAGTTGGGGCCTTGTTCGATATCACTGAATGATACGGAGCATTGTCTATTACAATCGTGGTAGGGACTGTAAACTCTTTTAAGACATTCCTGAACCACTCAACAAATCGTGTGTGGTCCATGTCTTCATGATAATCGCCCATCTTTTTCGATCGGAAAACAAGAAGTGCATTAGGGACAAAACCACTAGATGAGCCTGCATGGACCACAATTAATCTAGCCCCTCTTCCCGTCGGCTGATGACCATTACTGCTAGGAGTGTCATCCGACCAGCATTTCTTCACGGCTTCCCCAACATTAACCCATGTCTCGTCTAGCCATACTACGGAATGAATATCTTTTCCCACTATTTTATGCAAGAAAAGGCTTCGAGCCGTAACAATATGCGCCTTTTCTAACAGTACTTTGCGTCCATCTAGTTTTTTGTATCGGAAACCGATACTTTTAAGGACAACTTTAAGTGACGTTTTTCCACCCATGAAAAGTTCGCTTTCTTTAAGTGAAATTAACAACTTTGCTACAGTAGGATATTCCTTCCTGCTGTAGTATGCATAAATATGCCTACGTATAGCGTCTGTCTGGAAATTATCCAACTGCATTACAGGGCGAGGCTGCTGCTTCTTCTTCTTTCCTGGTGTTCCTAAAAATATGTCCTGTGATGCAGACTGCTCGCGATCGTCGATGTTATCTGCATCATGCAAGTTTTGCAATAACACTCCCTTACTCACCACTGTTCTTGCACTAAGTCCAAGAGTTTTGGCTGTTTGTTGAACAACTTTATCCGCAGGAATGGATGGACGTCCATGAATATTCACAAACGTCTTCTCCTGCTCGTAAAAGTCACGAGTTCATCGCAGCAATTCTAGTGTCTGGCTGTTAAGCGGCACACCTCAACGCAGAGGATTGTCACTAGACAAACATCTTTTCGGTGACATTATCCAATTAGATGAACACTGAAATTCGAGTTAAACCACTCACAGCAAACACAAATTGCAGTGAAAAAAGCACACATAACGTAAACACGCGGTATATACAACGATGTTTACGGTAGCACTGAACAAAGTCGGCAACGCGGGTACTGTGACGTCACGGCACGTGACCATCGGAAGTGTTTACGGTGCTGTGATTGGTTCATTCCTAGCGACTAGCGCCTCACGCTTCTTGCTCTTCACTTGTTATTTGTAAACGTCGAGTGCAAAGTTTCAGCGGCCTGAGTATAGTCATCCTGAGTGTCGTCCGGTGGGAACGGGAACAGCGTATCCATTGTTATCTCAGCTTCACGGCCATGGAGCAGGAAAAACGGAGTGAAGCCTGTGGTGTCCTGTCTTGCTGTATTGTAAGCAAATGTCATGACTGGCAGAATTGTATCCCAATCCTTCTGCTCACCATCGAAGTACATCGACAGCATGTCAGCTAACGTCTTGTTAAAATGGATTGTACGGCTCCACAATCACAATCTGGTGGATTGTCATTACATGAAAGAAATCCATGTGTCAGCCAGCAGTGTCCAATACGGAGGCGACAGAGGACAGTTGATTCTCTCCAGGAAGGGCGTAAAGATGAACTCCAAGCTGCAGTCATATCTTTGACGGTGCGGAGTTTATTGGAAGAGGCAGTAGCCTTCCAACTGCTGTCCCATGAGGAGTGAAGCAAAGATCTGATCTGCACCTGCAGATCCGCACCCGGAGTTAGAAAGGGAGGTAGGCAGCGAGTAATTGCCGATTGAACCAACCGGTCAGCCTCTTCATTTCCTGTAATACCAACATGGCTTGGCACCCAGAGAAAGGTAACGGAGCAGGCAGCATAATGGAGGTCAGCAAGGAGATCGTGGATGGAAATAACTAAAGGATGGGAAGGGAAACATCGATCAATGGCCTGCAGACTGCTCATGGATTCAACACAGATTAAACCATGTTCCATGGCAGTCTGTTCAGTAAAACAGAGGGCTCTATAAATCGCCATCAGCTCTGCCGTGAACACACTGCATGCCTCTGGCAGAGAATGGCATTCCGCCCCAACGGGAGATGTAAACGCATATCCGGAGTGGCCCGCAGTTTTCGAGCCATCAGTGTAGAAACATAGAGGCTTCCTGAAACTCTTCTAGTACTGGGCGCACCAAATGCCAAAAGACCATGGGGGAAATTAAAGCTTTTGGGCCCTGGAAGAGATTAGTGGTCGCGGCACCATCCACGGGGGTGTGCGTGCAGTGAAACGGGAGGCGCAATCCAGGGAAGGGAAGTGGAAATCTCAGCAAAGAGAGGCAAGCCGCAGGGTTTTAAACTGTAAGACATATTCAAGAGCAGATATAAGGTCTGACCATAATATATTGGTTATGAATGATAAATTAAAACTTATGAAATGAAAAAGGTAGAAAAGTAAGGAGTTGGAACCTGCATAAAGGAATAACAGGTTGCTGAGTGTTTCAGAGGGAGCATTAGGCAAGGATCGGTTGAAATGGATGAAAATAATACAGTAGAAGAAGAATGGGTAGCTCTGAAAAACAAAACATTAAAGGCAGCAGAGGACATATAGGTAGATTGACCAGGCCTAATAGAAACCTACAACAACACAGGGAGTATTGACCTTAATTGATGAAAGGAGAAAAGCCAGGCAAAAGAGAGTACAGACAGCTGAAAAATGAGGTTGACAGGAAGTGGAGATTGCCTAAGCAGGAGTGCCTACAGGAACATATGTAAAATTATAGATGATTGTGCAACTAGGAGAAAGATAAACTTTTGGAGAAAAGAAATGCAGCTGCATGAATATCAAACCTAAAATGGAAAACCATGAGACAATATTTTAGATAGAGGAAGTAGATGAAGATGAGATAGGAGATATGACACTCACACAGGAGTAGATGGCATTCTCAACTGAACTGCCTATGAGGCATGCAAATACTCTCAGATTTCAAGAAGACTATAATGATTCCAATTTCAAAGAAAGCAAGTGCAGACAAATATTAAAATTACAGAACTATCAGTTTAATAAGTCATAGTTGCAAAATACTAACACAAGTTATATACAAATGAAGGGAAAAATTGTTAGATCACTATGGATTTAGAAGAAGGGTTGGAACAAGTGAGGCAACTCTCGTATTACGACATCTCAGAAGATAGGTGAAGGAAAGGAAAACCTAAGTTTTTAGAGTTTGTAGATTTGGAGAAAGCTTTTGACAATGTTGACTGGAATACACTCTTTCAAATTCTGAAGATAGCAGAGCTAAGCTATAAGAACAAAAGTTATTTACAACTTCTACAAATACTGGACAGAAGTTATGAGTCAAAGGGCATGAAAGATGCCAGTAGTTGGGAAGAGAGTAGAACAGGGTTGTAGCCTTTCCACAGAGTTATTCAATCTGTAAATGGAGAAAAATGTAAATGAATGCAAGGAGAAATTTGGAGAAGGAATTAAAGTTAAGGAAGAAGAAATAACAACTTTGCAGTTTACCGATGACATTGTAATTTTGTCAGAGAAAGCAAAGAACCTGGAAGAGCAGTTGAACGGTATGGATAGTGGCTTGAAAGAGGTTATAAAATGAACATTAACATGAGCAAAACTAAGGTTATAGAATGTTGTGTATGAAAATCTGGTGATGCTGAAGGAATTATATTAGGTAATGAGGCAATAAAAGGAGTAGATGAGTTTTGTTGTCTGGGTAACAAAATACCTTCTGATGGCCAAAGTAAAGAAAATATAAAATGCAGAATGGCTATGGGGAAAAAAAAAACATTTCTGAAGAAACCAAATTTGTTGACATCCAATATTAATTTAAATGTGAAAAACCCCTTCCTGAAAGCATTTGTCTGGTACATGCTTTTTTAGGAGAGAAACATGGATGTTGGAGACACAAGGATGACAGAGGATTTTAAATATGGTTTTACCGATGAATGCTGATTATTAGGTGGTTAGATCTCATAAATAATGAGAATGTGCTAAACAGAATTGGGAAGAAACGAATTTGCTGGCACATCTTGACAAAGAGAATAGATAGATTGGTGGGACATGTACTGGGGCATTAAGGAACCATTAAAATAGCATTTGAAGGAAGTGTGTCGGTTAAAAATTGCAGAGGAAAACTGAGAGAAAAATACAATAAGCAGGTTCAAAATAGATGTAGGGTGTCATTCTTATTTATAGATGAAGAAGCTTGCATGGGACAGAGTATGATGGAAAGCCGCATCAAACCAGTCTTTGGACTGAAGACCACAACAACCACCTAATCTGATTAATCAGTAACAGACAAATTTCCATTACAGACTTTATATCCTCAACTTGATATCCTTGCTGACCAGATACTTCCTTCATGACTGGCCATATGGTTCTAATTTTATCGTGAGAATGAACTATTCTTTTCATATACCACATACTTCTTGCATTCAGCCTTAAAATACTGTTTGTAATGAACTACTGCAAAGATTCAGACTCCATCCAATATTCTGATATAAATCCCACTTTGTTCTGCATGATATTCTTACTCGTCTTGTTGGCCACCCAGAGTGCCTTTAACGGTAGTACCTCATTTTGAGTGTTCTAAAAAAATGTTCAAATGTTTGTATCGCTTATGGGACTTAACTATGGGGTCATCAGTCCCTAAACTTACAAACTGCTTATGAACTAGCTAACACTAAGGACGGCACAAATATCCATGCCCGAGGGGGGGATTCGAACCCCCGACCGTAGTGGCTGTGCAAACTGTGACTGACGCGCCTCAGTCCCCTCGGCACCGCGGCCAGCGAGTGTTCTAATGGAAAGCATTTTTTTCAAATAGCATGAGAAATATGTTAAGGAAAGCATTACATTTATCAGCTATATTATCAGCTTTATAAACACCCTACCAATCTTGTTCATTAAGTTTTAAAAGGCCTCTATTGCAACTGGATTAACTTTTCTGTATAATTAGTATTTATCAGATGTTTGAGCACAAAAATCTTTCAAAATTAAAATTTGTGCATCATGGTCTGAAAGGCCGGTCACTATTATGGTAACAGAATACCTATCAGAATACCAAAACAAAAGTGAAGCTCTAAACAACTGAAAGAATTTTAAAAAAACTGTGGATAGTAAGCAAGTGTACAAATGAATCAGATTATTCCTCTACAATGCTCAGTATACTCCGTCATAGATGTTCAGACAACTGAATGATAACAGTTACTGAAAAGATGGTAGATGCTGCTATGGAATATCTCATGCCAGTCACTACAAATAACCATATTAATATGGGTGTGGCCCTCACAACACCAGCAGAAATAATGTCCACTATAGTGGCTGTAATAATACATCAATTACCTTGATTAAACAGTATGCCTCTGAGTTCGGAGACATTTCAAGTTAACCATGTAACAGCTACATAAAAACTTTGCTAATCACATTTAAGTGAAAGGCAGGGGGCGTATTGAACTGCCTTCCACCCCACCCCCCACTCACCCTCAAATCTCTAATAGTATCTGGGGAAAAAGGAAGACCTGAATCTTTCCATTTTCTCCCCTATATCACTATAATATAAAACAAGCTGCCCTGTCAGTCCCACTTGGTGGGTGTCCCAAAATGGGCAGCAATACACCAAAATAGGACACCCAAGTGTAGTGTACGCAGTTTCTTTAGTAGAACTGTTGCATTTTCCAAGTGTTCTGCCAATAAAACGTAGCCTTTGGCCCACCCTTCCCACAGAATATTCTGTGTTCTTTCCTACTTAAGTTGTCCACAATTGTAATTCCTAGCTATTTAGTTGAACTTATGGCCTTTAGATTTCACTGATACATCCGGTTAATGAAGTTTAACATATGTATTTTAATGGTCATGTGGATGAATTTACACTTTTCATAGTTTAGGGCCAACTGCTAATTTTTGCACCATGCAAATATCTTATCTAAATCATTTTGTAGCTGCTTTTGATCTTCTGATGATTTTACTAAATGATAAATGACAGCATCATCTGTGAGCAGTGTAAGAGCGCTGCTCAGATTGCCTTCTAAATTGTTTGTAAAGGTAAAGAATAGTAGGGATCCTATAACACTTCCCATGAGAACACCAGATATTACTTCCGTTTTACTTGATTTTCTGTCAGTTACCACACACTATGTCCTTTCTGACAGGAAATCGTGAATCCAATTGCACAACTATGGTGATATTCCATAAGCAAACAATTTGATTAGAAGACACTAGTGAGGTACAGGGTCAAAAGCCTTCTGGATATCTAGAAACATGGAATCAATTTGAGATCCCTTGTCAACAGCACTCATCACTTCATGTGACTAAAGCACTACCTGTGTTTCACAATAATGATAATTTCTGAACCTGTGTTGACTACAGGTCAATCTCTCTGAGGTAGTTCCTAATGTTTCAGGAAAGCATATGTTCTAAAATACTGTTGCAAACTGATGTCTACGAAATAGGCAAGTAATCTTGAGGATCACTCCTATAGCCTTTCTTTAATATTTGAGTGACCAATAAAATTTTCCAGTCTTTGGGTATGGAATTTTCACTGAGCGAGCAGTTGTATACAATAGCTAGGTATGGAGTTCTTGCATGAGCATATTCTGAAAGGAACCCAATTGGTATAAAGTCTGGACTGGGATATTCCTCTGTTAAGTGATTTAAGTTTTAAATATTCATTATTAAATTATGCATGCTGGTGGTTTTCTTTATTTGAATTTTTGAGTGTGTGCTTTTTCTTCTTTGGTGTCTATATTGCCATGCATCACAACCAACTACCGAGAACAAATTCAGTATTAAATCTGTTGTAATTTCATGGCTCATTGACAACAGACCTAAAATTCCACCAAAACAATTTAGCAGCAGCAGTCACCTCTTATTAATTAATACTTTACTGTAGCAAGAATGAACCAGATGACTATATCGACACAATTCATTAAATGTACTGCAATGAGACAAATTATCACAGTTTGACTGAACTTAATGGTTTAAATGAGTTGTAAAAAATATGCAATGTACAACATATGTTTGTTATAGTTTCTTTTATTTCATTTCAGAATTACTAAGAAGGAAACTGAAATCATGACAAACTGAAATAAAAATTTAGTGAGCAACAGGTGTATTGACAGCTAAACCAATCATTCACATACAGTGTTAAGGAAAGGTACATTTTATTAATTTATAATAACACGAGCATTTACAATACTTTAGAAAACAAGTATAACATATCCACTCCACAAAAAATTCATGCACACACACACACACACACACACACACACACACACACACACACACACACACAGTTTTATTCACTATTAGCACTATAAGTCTTAGTGCAATATGAACAAAGATTTCTTTATCAATAATATCTCAAATGGAATCCATTCATATTTTCCATTTCCTCATCTAACAAGGAAAATGAAATTCTGTATAAACCCAACAGGTAGTGATATAAATTTAAACTTGTTGTGCAGAACCTGTATAATTCTTTCCACATTCTGACTACAAAATAATTGTCTTTATGTCATTTAACTCTGCTGATAACTTTTTTTACAAAATTGTACATATATTTTACAGCAAGGTAAAAATTAGATTGTTCCACATAATATATAATCCAAGTACATAAAAATCCTGAGCACCTGGTGCCAGTTTTCAATAAATAAAGGTATAAATAACAAAAAATTACACAATTACATTTATATTATAGTAACAGGCATTCTATTATATTCTATTTTTACTTGAAATTGAATGTGTATTTTTTGTTTAAATGTAACATTAATTTTCATTTCAGTGAAAGTATCTTTACTTCATTAAACTATTTTTATTTCAAACACAACACAATTTAGAATGTGTTTCCATTCCATTCAATTCTCCTAGTGCAGTAGCATTCCAACTACTAACCAACCCAACTGCATTTCAAAACATAACTTATTTAAAGAGTTCATTCTTGAATACCAACTAATAACTTTCTGCAGATAAAAGTTCACATTCTGAGTTTGCATAGAGCAAAAGCATGAAGCATCCCAAAATTAACACTCCAAGAACATGTTTCAACATTGAGAATCTCATAGGTTCAAATGTTCAGTCTGGGGCCTCATATGTGAACACAGGGCCACTTGTGCAATTGATCTCATTTTCAGTTTGTAGTAACCTTTTATATAGTGTATCTCACATCCGAGATCCTTTCTGTTGTAAAACCTAGAAAAAGGCACAAGAATAGGTTTAAATTGACTTAGAGATAAATTAAAAACAAAGATAGACATGAAGTAGAGCAAAGCAGAAAACATTTTAGACTAAACCAACTGAATACCAAAAAACTTTCAAATAGGAAATACTATCAGTCCAAAAGGGCTGACATTTTTAAAAAATCCACTTTTAAATTATACAATAAATAGACAAATTCTGGAATGAGCGATTAACTGTGAAACTTACTGTAGAAATTAAAGGAAGTTCAAAATCTAAAATTTGTGTGGATTAATGATACAAACTTCATACAGCTGTCAACCAACCAAGTACCGGTCATTTTATGCTGAGAGAGGGCACAAAAGGCAAATATTGTGTCAGTTATTAGCTGGAAATATTACAAGTTAGGAAAATTTTCAATGAAATGGGCTTACAATTTATAAAAATACATTGCTTCATGTACCTACAATGCTGTGAAAATTAAAGGAAGGGCAGCTAAATTTAAGTTAAATCTGCAAGCAATGGCCTAACTACTTTCACTCATCACATACTTCATTAAAGAGCATTAATTATTTAGAAAATGTCTTCAAATCAAAATGTTATATTTCAGAATGCAGTTACAGTTATCATCAATTTGATTAAAAGTTGTGCACTTGGCAATCATTTATTTGCAAACTAATATGAGAAAATTGGATTCAATTTGAACCCACTTTAGTTCTTTCCATTGGAAATAAACCGATTTCAGGACCATACAGGTTGCATCATGGCAACAGATTTTAATGAGATTAAATACCTGCACTGTATTAATACCTGTTACTGTTTGACTGTATTTGTTTTAGTATAGGATCTAAAAGTTTCCCATGGTGGCATACACTAAAACAATTACAATCAAACACTTGGTCTCACCTGAAAGCTAACATCACTCCCTTGCAGGAGAAAGAAATAACTTTGGTCATGGCTTGGAAGTGATAGATAAACTACTATAAAAGTTATCACATTTTTGCGAGTTTTAAATGACATTTTCTCGGGAATAAATCATAATACAAGGTATCAGGCTGAATTCACTGACACTTTGACTTTGGAAAATTCTGAAGATCACTATAATTCATGACAATTCCAAACAAAAAAAGGTGCAGCTAAGAGTATCGAAATTCATCGTCCTTGAAATATGATCTGGGTTAACTCACACACCCTGGCATTCTTTCCCACCCTTATCACCTACGGAGCTCCATCACCCGTCTAACATTGGAGCTCCCAATGACTATTAAACTCATCCTCTGCGACTGTCTCAGGAGAGACCACCGCTGCAATAGGCGAGGCATCCCAGACTAGCTCAAGAGGTATTTCCAGCAGCAGACATCACCTGAAACCTACTGCTGCGGGATAAGGGGACAGCTTTGCAGCTGATTCCTGGCTTCCCCTTCTGCCCAGAGTTTCGGGCCTCGGCACAGTTCGTCAATTACCGTCAGGCAACTGTCGACTGGCAGGTACATCAAAAAGGTAGCCATGGTGGCATCAGGGTTCAGAGATGTTGCAGTAGACAGCACATGTACCCCAGCAATCGCCTTAGGTGCCCAGGTGACACTGGAGCCCAGGGCAGCAGCCTGAAGACTGCTGATTGTACCAACAAACCAACAAAGCCGCCAGTTACTTATGGACTGTGAGCAACTCCTCCTGAATACCTACACAACATGTGCAGTCCCTACCCATCACTGTAAAGTTAGTTAAAATTACCAGATGTACCAAAACATACAAGAATATAGCCCTTAAAAACAGAAACACGAATGAAATTTACACATGTGCGAGAATAAAGCTCTTTAAACACGTGCGCGTGAACCCACTTCTGTTTATAAGAGCTGTATTCTCGTGTATTTGGTAAATTTTGTTAGAGCTTGTGTGTGTGTGTGTGTGTGTGTGTGTGTGTGTGTGTGTGTGTGTGTGTGTGCGTGCGTGCGGGCGCGCAGAAGCAATAATGAAATTTACAAAATGGACCAGTAATTAAGTCAATTTAAAAATACACCACTTAGCTCTTTGCAGATGTGAGGCTGGTGGCAGCTGGCTCTAAACTGTAGTTGTGACAATGACAAAATGGAGCAGATTCCGCATTGATTTAATGTGATACTGAAGTTACAGTCCAACTGTAATATTTATTCTTGTACGTAACAAAAATATGCAGTTGATGCTGATGAACCACTAAAGTCAGGTCTTTTTCATACAATTTGTTGCACAAAAATACTGGGAAATCAGACAAAACTGTTACTTTTATTCGAAAACAGAAGTGTTTATTGCTTCATTATTGTGGTAAAAGGTCTTTTTGGCCATGGTTCATTCTGATATGAAATAAATGGGAAAATAAATAAAATAATTCTTGCAAAAATAAACAAACTGAGCAAGTATTTCAATTAAATCAATCCCCTTCTTTGCATTTCTCTGGCTCTGTGAAGCGAAAGGATAGCTGAAAAAATTCTTAGAAAATCATTTACTGGAAGGGCATGGGATTTCCTAAATTTCTTCTTTGTGCTTTTCCTGCATTAACATATAATTCAGGCAGATTACAGACTGAAGCATGTGATGTGTGATTACCCTTGAAGCAATGGTTTTCTACATCCTGTCCATCCACTCCCCTTCCCATCCCATCTCCTCCTCCTCCTCCTACCCCCTCTACCCATCTCTGCCAATCTCCTCCTTCCATTTCTTTTGTCCTCCATCTCCTTATCCCCCATCATATATGGCAATTTGCATATGCCTGCCTTTGTGTGTGTGTGTGCGCGCATGTATATGCGTGTGGATGTGTGTGTTTTAGTCCAGTCAAATCGTGCAACAAAAAGGGCTCAAAGTCGAAAAATTTGGTGTAATTGTTTTTAGTGGCTTATTTTATGTTTTTTTGGGGTGCTGAATACGAATCTGAAGTTTTCCAACAAAAATTCCATTGGCAAATATGAGAAATCATCAAAAAACAACTAAAACTCACAATTTTCAGTAGTTTTCAGCTTATAACTTGCAAAGCAAGCTATTTACACAAAAAGTGGCCCAGTAATAAAATGAAGAGGAGAAAATTACCCACAATTTATGATGGTAACATTTTTTTGTACGTCGTATGGTTTCCACGTAAAACAGCGTTGAAAAAGCGGTGAAATCAGTAAATTGTGAAAAATAGAAAAAAATTGCATGTTCTTTCGGGTGGACTATTTAATCAGCAGTTCCTTGCCTTTCAACGTGTTTACCTTGCGATTATTTTTGTCCTTTGTGACCGTGCACTCAGCTGCGCACCCACGCCGTCCGTCTACCCGTGGCCGCAGCCCGCCCCTCCGTCCCACCATTGCGGCCGCTGCCCTTAAATTTATGACGGGCGAAGGGGGGGGGGGGGGGGTCTTCCTGCCTAAACACCGAACTGTCCTCAATTCTCCAGTTTGTGTAAGTTCGCTGCCGTGATCATGTTACTTCCCTTTCTCTCAAAGAATTGAAGCTATATGTTTGAATGTTTTTGTTGAGATATAGCGCAACAACTCGGGTGCAATGTCGAGTGATAAGTGTTTTATTTGTGAAAAAGATTTAGGTGAGGGTGCAGTGATAGTGGTCAAGGAATAGAAACTTTATGCGATGCTAGTAAAAAAAGAAATGATAGGAAGGTGGCTGTTTTAGCGGGTAAAACATCTGTCAGAGTATATGTTTCACGGCAGAAAAGTTACAAAAATGGAAGAATGATAGCTGCCGATTTGAAGAAAGCTGCTGAACGAAGCACATCTTCAGGATAATTAAGATCATCCTCTATTTTCATTGGAAAACACATTGTTTTGTGTGTGAATCAGGTATTCCTGAAGATTAAACAAGGTCACAACAACAACTGCCTCCTCATAAACGTAATTTGGTGCATCTGGTGATGAAAATTGAGATGAAAGACACAGTTATGAAACAGGCTCAACTATGTGGAGATGGCTTTGGTGCAGCAGTTATTAACATGATCCAGCCGATAACAGACGTGGTGGATGATGATTGGAAGTACCATAATAAATGTTTAAAAAATCTTTAGATTAGTATGCCCAAGGGTGATAAAAAGAAAACCGTTGGCCCTTATGCTGAAGAGATTCAGAGGGCTATGAATGACATTTTCATTTTTATGGAAAGGAATGACGAGGAATGTCAGTTTTCATTAGATCAGCTAATAACTCAGAGGGCAACGTAATTCCTGAGAGAACTGTAATACAACATTTATTGGATAGATATGGGGAAGATATTATCGTATCAAAGATCAAACAGAATACAGTCTTATGTTTCAAAAATACAGGCCAAAAGATTTTGACTGAAGCGTGGTACATGGAAAGACGTTCGTCAGAACGGGAAGAACGTCTTCGATTAGTTGAGACAGCAGCTGCTGTAATTCTTGAAGAGAACAAGAGATACGATCAATACCGTATGCTGTGGACGACTAGCCTTCTCCAGACTCTTTCATGGACGAAAATGAAAGCCTTTTCCAGGAGTTTCTCAAAGTTTTCTTGGAAAGGCTGATACTCAAGAAGAAGCAAATAAGCACTGAAAAGTGGGGAAAAAATGTCTTAGCCATTTCACACAGTGTTATTAGTGCTGTCAGGCCAACTTCTTTCCTTTCCCCGTTACAAATTGGGCTATTAGCTTTCTTTTATAAGAAGTATGGATCACGAAAACTGATTGATGTTGTGTTATCCTTGGGATTTTGCGCCTCTTATTCCGAAGCTGTTTGTCTTGAAGAGTCAGCAATCATGAGGCCACCACTACAAATAGATCCGACAGATTTCTATCAATTTGTTCATGACAATGCTGATTTTAACACACGTACATTGGATGGATATATATAATACGTTCCATGCAATGGGAGGAATACATTTGATTACTCCTAGAAATGCCATTGCTCCGAATCAAAGAATTTTCTGCGTGAAGAAACCAATACCTGCTCCACTAATTGGTGAGATGGGAGCGGTTTCATTCAAACATTTTGAGAAGACACATTCTCTTGGGTTAAAGAATATCAACATTGAGGATCTCAAACAGCTACTTGTATCACCTGATTCAATATTACCCTCTTTATCAGATCTACTTTGGCTTTATGGCAAGTGGAAAGATGTGCCTGGAATTCCAGGATGGAGTGGCTTCATGGAGCAAATCACAAGTAGTCTCCCCTTTCATACAACCTATGTTGCTTTTCTACCATTTATAAACGCTCCACCATATTATCACAATACAATATAAACAGCTTAAGTGCATCCATAGAACAGAGCAAACCAATGAATCAAGAAGCAACAGTGGAGTAGCCAAGCGGTCTAAAGCGTCTCGCTGCGGAGCGCGCGGTTGCTCGCCATGGAGGTTCGAGTCCTCCCTGGGGCATGGGTGTGCGTCTTGTCCTTAGGTTAGTTTACCTAGGTTTAAGTAGTTTGTAAGCTATGGACTGATGACCACGCAGTTTGGTCCAGTAAGATTTACAAACATTTGAACATTTTGAATCAACTGTGAACACCTTCGACCAGCCTCTATACCTAAAGGCAAGATTTATTGTAGCTTGCCAACAAGGAGATTCCAAATTTGAAAGTGTCATCATTAGAATAGGTGGTCTCTTTTATAAGGATTTACAATAATGTTTAATTTCATGAAATATTAATGTTCTTTTTTGCTTTTTTCAATAAATGACTGATTTTCCTGATATTTTACCACTGTATTTTGTGGAAACCATATGACTTACAGAAAAATGTTAGAGAAATAAATTGTAGGTAAATTTCTCCTCTTTATTTTACTACTCGGCCACTTTTCATGTAAATAGCTTGCTTTATGAGTTATAAGTTGATAACCACAAAAAAATGTGTTTCTTAGTGATTTTTTGTTGATTTCTCAAATTTGCCGAGGGAATTTTTGTTGGAAAACTTCAGATTCGTGTTCAGCGCCCCAAAAAAAAAAAAAAAAGACCATATAAAATAAACCACTAAAAACAATTACACCAAATTTTTCGACCTCAAACTACCATTTGACTGGACTATTTGGGGAAAAAAGGATAGGTAAACAAAGGTAAGTCTTTCCTCTCCCGGGATTGGAATGACTCCTCACCCGCTCCTTTAAACCCAAATCCTTTCTATTTCTCTCTACTTCTCTACTCTGACTGAAGAAGCAACAAGGTTGTGAAAGCTTGCTTTTGTGTGTGTTTGTGTTTGTTTTATTTATGTTTGCTGTCACATACCTGTGCTCCTTTGCCTGGTAAGTAAACATCTACTTTTATATATATTTCTCCTCTATTGAGGAGCATCTACTACTCCTACTCGCCCTCTTTCCATTTCCCCCTTCTCTTGTTGTAGGTTATCAAAATTAAAAATTAGGAACTTTCTTCAAATTTTTTGGTGACAGTGGCAAATTAACACAGAGTTAGCCTTACAGAAAAGTAAATGAATTGACAGAGCCAGTAGACAATGTAATATATAGACCTCACAACTAAGATGTTTCTATTTCCAGTACTTACATTGACCTAGCAGCTGTTGTGGCATTGTATCTGTATAGTGTGCATGTGTTATTGAAAATGAACCACTTAAACATTAACATCCCTAGAGCATGATTTCATGAAAGATTGTTACTTTTATGTGACCTTTCTAACATAGCACCCAATTGATACAGAGGTCAGATGCTGTTAGCACGGTTCCAATGTTCATTTATTCTGTTAAAGATTTTAATACATGATAGAAATGGTAACATCAAAATTACAGATATGAAAGCATTTACTTCCTTTCACCAATACAATGATTACATACACACAATTTTTTATGTGCATATCTGTGACACTGTACCTTTCTAATTATGTAAGTTTCATTGCACTCCTTGTATATTTAATATTATAAAAGGAGAACATTTTTGTGTTCAAGTTTTAATATTACAACAGCTAGAAGAAAAGTAATGAGAACTCCAACAATTGTGGTGCAGACCGTAACTCTTGTACTACTGACAGTGGGAGATTCTGGTACATTTACCACACTCACCTGACATGAGTCCCTGCCATTAAAATCTCTTTGCCAAAATGAAAGAACCACAGCAAGTACAATACCAACAATATGACATTATTCGTGCCATAGGGCAGTCAATATGGTGGGATTTCAACAGATATAAATGAGCAGATAGTATATGATGCCTTCCAGACATTTGGTGTAAGTAACATGACATATCTGGTCATAACAGGAGTGATTATTCAAAGGAAAATAATAGTTCTCATTACTTTTTATTCAGCCATTGTGTGACATTTTCAGCATACATGGCACTTCAAAAATAAGTCTTTAGAATCTATGAAGGTCCTTCAATAAATAATGGTTCTCTTCACACCCTCCCCCCCTACCCCCTCGTAAATATATTTATTTTTAAGAGTCAGAATTTGATAACAATACTGAAACTCTTTTGCACTTATGAAAACTAGTTTCTATCACCTTCCATGGTCTTATGCAAGTATGTTCTTGTTGATAAAAGCTCTTATAGTGAGTTCTTAGCCATGTTTTCCCTATACGTGCTATACTATCATGTTCAAAGATGATGCCAAATAGAAAATCATTTTAAATGGCCCAAGCTCACACAAGTCATTTATTATTATTATTGGTTTATTGTGAGCACTCATGGAACCAATTTTGAGCACATCTTTAAATATACAAGAATTTCAATCACTGCACATGTGTTTCTAATGCTCACTGATATCTGTAGAGGCAATTGTGAAGCTGTCATGTTCTGGCTGCACAAATAAAGGCATCCACATGATCTGCCACATCTAGAGCTGTCTGTGGCAGTGTTGGAACATCCCAACTGTAGCAGTTTCTGGACTTTCTGGACCAGTTATTCTATGAACTCATTACGATATCAACTGCATCATTGCAATACAATGTGTACAACTATTTTTTGGAAGTCCATCACAGTTTCTTTATCCTCGATCAATAATTCAATTACAGCAATTGTTTGTTACGAATGTTTTGTGTAGAAGCCATTTAAATTTTCATCAAGATCTGCCTTTAGTTAGAGTTGTTTCAAACTCAGTACAAGTACTGTTTAATTTCAAATTTGAAGCACTTAAAAGGACATACTTCTTTGTATTAAAAACAGTAAAAAACATTGAGCATTACTTACTGCAAAACACCTGCAATACTCAAATCAGAAGAATTCATACCGACACTAATAAAAGTAACATCAAAATTGGCCTTAAATTTTGCCTGTTCATACCTTCATCACTTCTTTCAATCTTTTTCAAAGTGTTTGAGTGAGCTGATCTAGTTCAATATTCTGTCTGGCTTCAGTAAAAGACTCTCCACAGAGAAAGCCATAAAGAAATCACAAATTAAGTGTTAATACAAAAATATTATCCTGTTGGTCAGTACTGTGACCCTGCCAAAGACTGAGATTGTGAAGCCCAAAAAGTTCCACTTGAAATAATACATGGAGTTTCTCTTACATGGATGGAGTCTAGCTTACATAATAAAAAGCAGAGAAATGGTTGGTATCCTTCACCAACTCTCCGCCATCTCCACACCTTTACCTTCTGGATCCTTACTCATCACTGTTGATGCCATCTCCCTATACAGAAATATCCCACATACCTATGGTCCTTTAACACCACCTCTCCCAACATACCTCAGAATCCACAGATGATACCTCATTCATCTTACTCTCACAACTTTTTCATAACAAACAACTATTTTTTTTCTTTGAGGAGATGTATACAATCAAATTAGTGGCAAATCTGCAGTGCAGCCATGGGCACCTGATGGCACTCTGCTATGCCAACCTGTTTGTGGGCCAGCTGGAGTTAAACTTCCTAGACTTCCAAATTCCTAAATCTCTGATCTGGTGCAGACTAATTAACGATATTTTTATGGTCTGGATTCAGTGCCAGGTCACCCCCGTCCTCCATCCTTTACAACTTCGATTTGTCTCCCATCTGCTTCACCTGTCTTTTTCAACCCACTATGCTACATTTATGGATGTTAACCTCCATGGATCTAACCACACTTCTGTTCACATTAACCTGACTGTACCTACAATTTGACAGTTGTATCCCTTCTATATAAAAAGAAAGAAAAATACCCACCCTTACAGCCTAGCCACCTGTGAGGCATATCTGCATTGATGAGAACTCTCTTATTCAATATAATGATGGCCTCACAAATGCCTTCACAGGCAGACACTACCTGCAGACCTGGTCCCATATCATATCCTCACATTCCCCAAATCCTCCCTCCACCACCAATAACACCAGTCACAAAAGAGCATTCTCTCATCACCAATACTACCCTGGACTGGAACAACTCAACAGCATCCTTTTCCAAGGCTTTGATTTTCTGTCATCATGCTCAGAAGTGAGAAACTTCCTACCCATCCCCACCCCTCCTAAAATGGTGTTGCATTGATCACCAAACCTCCACCGCATCCTAGTCCTACCGTATGCCTCCTCCAAACCAAGCTCCCTGTCACAAGGATCATATCTCTGTGAAAGACCCCACCTCAAGACCTGTCCAATCCATCAAGCACTTCCTATTCCAGTCCCATCACAGGCTTCTCCTACCCAGTCAGAGCCACCAGTGAAAGCAGCCATGTAATTTACCAACCAGCTGTCCATTAGGATTAATGGCCACCATGCAACTGAATATAAGCTTCATTTAAATGGCTGCTTCACAACCTGCCCCGTCTAGATCCTAAACCCCACTACAAGATTTTTTTGAACTACACAAATAGAAGTTATCCTTACAGTTCATTTTCCAATCCCAAAATTATCCAGGCCCATCCTGTAACATTAATGTACAAACTACTACTTCTCTCTCTCTCTCTCTCTCTCTCTCTCTCTCTCTCTCTCTCTCTCTCTCTTTTGTGCTGGTTTTTATTTCATGTATATTTTATGTTTATCAAATTATATTTTTGTGTGCTTTCAGTTTGCTATTTGTCATTTGTTGCTGTCCCAAAACCCCCATATTCTTGTGCCTATCCCATTAGTGTCATTTTTATGGATTTAAGTTAATTTTCGCATTTTTGTGTGTTTGCGGTGTTTTTTTCATTATTTTTTTGGTTGGCACTTTTTTTTAATTTGCCAGGAAGTTTCATATCAGACGAAACAAAAAAACCACCGACAAAACACACAAACATTTTGCTTTTCACGTTCGTTAGCTTTGCTGACTCACAACCAAACTGTTGCCTCCCAACCTAAACTAGACCTCTGACTACATTACTCATCAGTCTATCACCGCAACAAGTTTCTCACTTTCCACATCTGTTGGCTTTGATAAAAGTAATAATCACACCACACCACCTACATGCAAGATAGTCTCTTGTCAACCTACACACAGTATGGAAATGCCACTAAAAATCACCCTAACCATGATCTGAGCCTGCCAAACATCAACTACCACCAACACCAATAGAAACTACACTACAAAAAGTCAACAAACATTTAAAAACTTATAAAAATATGTTTCAGTGTACAAAAGACTGTGGCAAAAAATAACCCACCCACCCATCCACACCCACACCCACACACACACACACACACACACACACACAACCACTACACTCTCCCTCAGAACAACTTCCCTTGGCTTCATTCGTTGGCAACATCTTGTACACCAAAGCACAAGAAATTTTATCGTGGCTAACAAAAGTCTCTTCCCAGTGCACCACACACAAAGAAAGAATTAAACTTATTCATCATATCCAGCTTACAAATACAGAACAATAATACATATGAAATTACAGAAAGTCAAACTAAAATGTTAACATTCCACTACTAAAATGCATAGCAACACACAGATTAAAAAAAAAAAAAAAAAAAAGTAGAAAAAAAAACCTTTAGAGAAGTAACCACACCACATGAATATGAATAAGAATTAAGCAGGTGATGACAATTTGTTCCTCTTCTTTAAAATGCAGTTACTGTAACTCTGAACACCACTTTATCTCTAAAGAGACTTCAACTTCTCAACATTGTAAATAAACTCACTAAATAAGCACAGACAACAGCAACATACAATGTCTGCTACAGCAAATTGATGCCAACTTGCGTCGAGAGAATACTGCTCGTAGTTCATGGAGACGTCACCGGGTTTATGCTACCTGTGTTAACGTGCGCGGAATCAGCACACTACTTCAACTCGCTATGCTATTATGGAAATGAGAAAGATATTATGTAGTTGTTTATAGCAACTGAGGTACATTCCACTGTGTACAGTTCAATCCGTGACTTGTCTACATGGTGAAAACACAATATAAGAGTAAGAAAGCAGCAAGATGTGATAGAGCACAAGTGATTCTCTGCTTTTGAGGGCGTTTTATGCTTTGCCAGCATGACTTCTTGATGTCAGTGTTCAAAGGGCAAGCAGGCGGATAATAATGTAACTAGAACTGAGAGATAGTTGTGACAACACATCTATCAAGTACCTGTTATAAGATTGATCAACTACATTTGTGATGGAATTATCTTGAATCTGATCATTCATTTATGCAAAGAAGTTGATAATATAGAAGATTCTTTGGGAAACAACACATTTTGATTAAATCTTATTAAGGGCTATCCACAGTGCTGCTGCTCTTGTTTGCATCGTAAATGCTGACAAGGCCTCTGCTAGTAAGGCAATCAATTGGTAGCCGGGCAATAAGTCATTTTAGATTTCAGCAAGGGTAATTTTGTTTTATTCTATAGTCAGAATCAAGGAATTGTGAATTTAGTGTTGGAGGGAAGTATGTAGGGGTAAAAATCTGAGAGGGAGACCAAGAAATGAATACAGTAAGCAGATTCAAATGGATGTTGGTTGCTAGTCTTATGAGGAGACGATGAGGCTTGCTCAGGATGAAGTAAGGTGGACATCTGCATCAAACCAATCTCCCAACTGAACACAACAACAACAACAACAACAAATGTCGAGGTGTTTATCATATTCTTCACTGAAATGTGACATCTGTTTTTGCCTGTCTCACTCAGTACACATAAACTGACATGCAGTTTTGTTGCAATCATGCCTCACAGCAATTACTGATAATATTGTGTGATCTGAGGTTTTCCAAGCATATTTGTAATTTAAAGAATTTTTGGGTGTTCAGCTGGCTCATGTCATAATTTCTTTATAGTATTTCAGCAAACCAACACATTGCCATCTTCGTGTGGTCCCTGATGAATGATGTGCTTCCCCCCTCGGTGTCATATATGTAGGCATTACCCCCTCCACCACTAGTTAGCACGGCTGTCATAATGGCCAGCAACGCCCCCCCTCCCCGCCGCCATCAGGTGCAGCAGTCACTGATCATCAGGAATGCTTCTACCTAACTAAACTCCAGTCAAAGATTTCATGTCTGACTTAGCTGTATGCCACTGTCTTTATTAATTCAATTATCTTGTACTTGATTGTGATGGCCTTTTTAATTATGCAATACCACAAAGAGGAGGATTGCCCTATTACTCTGGTGTTCCTACAATTCATAGTACGACCAGTTCTTATCCTATGGTCAACCAAAGGAGATTTTGTGTTCTGGCGTTGTTCTGTATGGCGTTTATGTTCACAGCACCTGTGGGAAAAAAAATACATATTTGTGTGGCTCAGTGGCCTGGTGCAAGTCTTTCGATTGGACGCCACTTCGGCGGCTTGCGTGTTCCTAGCCGGTTATCTAACCGGGGAAAGGGAGCCTACAGCTCAACGTGGAATCCGAACCACGTGTCGTTTCGGGCAACTCCTCACATCGTTAAGAGGTGAAGGATGGGTTAAAGTGCAGACTCAAAAAATCCGAGGTCTGACCGGGTGGAGAAGAGAGCACTTCAGCCCCCTCCCCTCACCTACCAGTGTAGTGGAGTGGTAACGCCTATATATATAACACCAAAGGGAGAAGCGTAGGGTTCATCAGGGACCACCAGAAGATGATAACGTGTCAGTTTGCCAAAATATTGTGGAGAAATTATGACGTGACCCAGCCGAACACCTGAGACTACTTTAAATTAAACTGACAACATTACTGTGCAAAATGCTAAGTACACTGCAAGCCCTATTCTAGACTTTTGCTGTGGCATTCAGAGAGACAATAAGAACATTTTTATATTTTACACTTTGTAAACAATTAGGTGTCGTGGACATAAAGACATGATGAAACTGGCAATGTGTTACTCATTTTGGGAAAACTAGGATTGATGGAAATGAAGTGGGGACAAAGAAAGAAAACACTGATAGTGATTCAAAAACTTGTTACACATCTAACCCTCATTGTGTAAATTGTTTTGTGTCACTTGATTCTTAAAGACGTACACAGTAAAACTAGAAAACATGAGGTATTTTTACCTTTGCCCTGTCTGTTGGTTCAGTCCCTTGAGAGTTCAGAGACGCTCCATATTCCCTCGACACAACACACAAAAACTCTGCATGGTCTTCATTACCATAATTATACTGTGAACCTATGTTGATAAGCTGAAAACAATCCAAATACCAAAGTCTTAGCAAATGCACACCAATCTTCAAAATTCATTAATTTACATTACAGCACAGCAAACGAATAAAGTGTGGCTCATAGGCCTGGTGCAAGTATTTCAATTGGATGCCTACATTACACCACATCCAATTAATAATCAGCTAACTAGTTGCAACAATAGTAGTTTAAGGCATAACTGTAGACTGGGATATCACCTGTCTGCTTTGACCCACGACGTCATCAATATGTCAGAAAACCAATATACAGGGTATCTTAATACTTCTGTATTGTAGATACAAATAATCTGTAGTTATAAAAAATAGAAAATGGATGACTTACCCAAATGACAGGCTGGTCGACATACACAAATAAAATCACACGCAAACACACATACAAGCTTTCGCAACTGTTGGTCGCTTCTTCAGGAAAAGAGGAAGAAAGGAGAGGAGAAAGGGAAGGATATGGGTTTTAAGGAAGTGGAAAAGGAGTCGTTCCAATCCCAGGAGTGGAAGGACTTATCTTAGGGCTTTTTACGAATGTCTGTCTAGGTGTGTTTGCGTTTGGATATGTGTGAGTGTGTGTGTATTTGTTTACCTTCCTTTTCTTCCCCTAAGGTAAGTCCTTCCACTCCTGGGATTGGAATGACTCCTTTTCCGCTTCCTTAAAACCCATATCCTTCCCTTTCTCCTCTCCTTTCCTCCTCTTTTCCTGAAGAAGTGACCAACGGTTGCGAAAGCTTGTATGTGTGTTTGTGTGTAATTTTATTTGTGTCTGTCGACCAGCCTGTCCTTTGGGTAAGTCATCCGTTTTCTATTTTTTATATTTGTTTATCCTACCAGGAAAGTTTCCTTTTATAATTTTTGTTTCATTAATCTGTAGTTATTATAGATAACAGAATGTACCATCGATCACATTTCTTAGCCCAGACTTTCTATAGTATGTCTGCCTAGGTGTGTTTGCGTCTGTGTGAATGTATGGGTGAGTGTGTATTTGTTCACCTTCCGTTTCTTCCCCCAAGGTGAGTCATTCGTCTCCCGGGATTGGAATGGCTCCTTACCCCCTTCCTTAAAACCCTCATCATTTCCTTTTCCCTCTCCTTCCCTTCTGCCTGAAGAAGCAACTGGGTTGTGAAAACTTTCATTTGTGTATGTGTGTGTGTGTGTGTGTGTGTGTGTGTTCATTTATTTATTTGTGATGCTGTCACACCTGTGCTCCTTTGCCTGGTGAGTAATCTACGTCTATTTTTTAACCTACACCTAACCATCAGAGAGAAGCTGCAGATCACTTTTTAAACACAAAACATTAATCTGTTTTGTTTGTAAATAAACTATTGTCTTTAATTCAACCACAACATAATCAATTACGCCTTCTACAAACACACATCTCAAAACTACCATGCTGCGATGATGTCACAGGTCAAAGCTGACGGGCGGTATCCCCGTCTACAGGTGAGCCTAGTTTAAGACATCTCTTCCACGGTTTTGGCAGATATAATGCAGTCTTCCTCAGAAATAAATAGGTGATTATAATTGCACATTACAGTAGCTGAAACATCCCTACACTCAAGGGAATATCAATTGAATGATTGCATGAAGTGACACTGCATTTTAGGGCATTCACACCTACTGATGGAAGGAGAAAGAGTGGGTACTATCTACATTACAACATTAAAAAGCAATCTGAATAATTATCAATAACTAAGAGATGCATTTTTTGCTTATAGTTAAAAAAATGTAACTAAGACAAATTTCCAGAACAGTATACAATATTCTATTCCAAATAAAAATACTTTTGTAATATTTAAAATAACATTGCTAAAAGGAAGTAATTAGTCCATTTATAATTTTTAAATGTGACAAAAAATCTAGCGTTCTACCAGCTACACTGTCAAGCTTACTCCTTCCACCCAGTAAATTTTAAATGTGAAATACTGGTAGGTGCCTGTGGTTCAGGTGACATTAGCTTCTTGCTGATGAGCATATAATGGTAACAAAAGACAGCCAATCAGAACTGTCGGTGGGAAAGCCAATGAAAATGTCTCAATTTTGTTTTGTGAACAACATGGTGCTGTCCACCTAAACATTTTTAACTGAAATTAGTGACATATTCATTGAAAATAAGTCAACATTTTTGACGAGTGGTACTGTAAGTCTATGATGACATTAACATTTTATAGCAGAATCATTACATATTCGTAGGAAATAGCTCAATGATTTTTGATGACTTTCAGTGCAAAGATCATTGCTCCAACAGTCACTGTCACTAAAGAATACCATCAGAAAAGTACACTGAGAACCAGGATTAAAGTGCAATTTGTGCATTTTTGACTGGCGCGTGACATGAATACATTGTCAATGGGGTGATGAATGATGGGAGGTAAAGGCACCAATCAGGAGTTGCATTCGGGCAACCAATATCTTTGGTCATTATGGTTTCTAAATTTGAAGTACTTATGGGGATAATTAATACACTCAGCAAACAAGGGTACATCAAGAACCTCTCACTTGTAGAGCACAGGAAGCATTAATTATTTCATGGTGCACACAAAAAATTATTGCCCTAATTTGTTGTCGTTGGGTTTTGATTCACGATGAATGCTGTTCCTGCTCTTTATTTGACAGTTTGTTGATGTACTTTTGTCTGGTGTGTAAATTAATTATCCTTGTAAAAGGGTCAATTGAAGACTAGGATACCACCTATCTTGCTTTGACGAATATCATAATATCTTAGACACAGTACAGTTCATAGAATTTATTTGAGCCTACAATTGATACCAGATCATGATTCAGAGAAGTACACCAAGAACAAGTCACTACATGGTGTAACAATTTGCTTTAGAAAATGTAAATTTGCCTCTGTTAACCTATACCTAACTATCAGAGAGAAGCTAAAGTTCACTTTTTAAACACAAAATCATCTAGGCTATAATCTATGTTCTGCCTGCAAACAAACTATCGTCTTTAACTTCGATATAATGTCATTGGTCAAAGTCTATGGATTGTATCATGGTATCGTATCGCGGACTTCAATTAACCTGAATAAAACATGAAACTAGAGGATGACTATCACTACAAGTGACTTTATATAAGACATAGAAAGAATCAGCAGAGTCATTCAGTCAACAAGTAATTAAAAGGAAACCTTAATAAGTAAGTTATAATAGGGAAAAAATATATAAAACAAATTATACCTGCTCAAATTTCCACCCATCTGACATCGTAGATACCATTTGTGTGAGTTCATCCTCATGACACTGAAGAACTCTATACACATGTTTTTTAGAATCTCGAAGAGGTCTACTATCTCTATGACAAATCCGATCCTTAATTAGTCCAATGAGATCTGTTATGTTATAAAATTCTGCCTCTTCAAGAACACCTGAAAAACCAATTAGGCCCTAATATGCATCACAAGAATTCTAGTACAAATCAAAACAGAAGGCTGCAATTACAATGACAATGAGACACACAATTATTTCCGTAATTATGGCAATGGTCACAAATGTCCAAACCTTCTAAAGTAGTATAGGTCCTACATGCAAGCACGCAAAGATAGACTAACATTGTTAAAAGCAATTGCTATTGCCCAGAATGTTAGGCTGTATAAGAAACAAATTTTTGATAGAGGGGAAAAAATATTTTAAGTATGGAGGTAAATATGACTTTGGCACAGGCTCTTTCCACATACCAGTGTTCCACATTCAATTGTCAGCTGTCTGAGAACAATTTTTTTTCCTTCTTTTTTTTTTATTTTTAAAAGTTAAATGTGTGGCTTCACTCTACACCACTTTTCACAAAATGACATACGTAAGTTCTGGGACATATCCCCCATCTTGTAATAGGCCTGTATTTTCATAGTATTTCCTGATCATTTTTCATTCTTGTTCAAGTTCATTTAAAACATGTTGTTGAAGTGTATGGTTAGTTGCCTTAAGTTTTAAACGTAGGCACAATATGAACAGCAGTTTTTCCTTTCTGTTTCTGGTAAATGTGCCCATATAGGCCCTATACGATTATCGTTCTGATAAAGAGTGCTTGGATAATGGGATTGCAGTAATAATACTATCATAGGCTTATTTAATTATTCTTATGCCAACACATTTGTGACAGTGCTTTATTCAACTGAGATTTGTTGGCGGGGAAAAACTGGGAGAATAATTAATGACTGCAAGGAGTAGCAACAAATCTGATGTTTTTCACAATGACATATCCTTGGCTGATACTGAACTATTTGGCAACACGTCTGTTTGTTTGGTAGGGGCAATATCACATTATCCGGGAATCAAGATATGTTAATAACAACGGAATAATTCTGTTCTGTTGCGAAGAGTAAATAAAATTTATGTACTACATTTTGGACACTAACCTTCTTCAGCAAGGTCCTTATTGATGACTAGTTTGCCATGCCTTAAGTAATTAAGTATGGGACTAAAATACATCGGATCTCTGTCAATTAAGTAAGCTCCCGTCGCATCCTGCAATAATATACATCATTATTTCCAACTTAATCTATGTATACATACATGATCCATACCAATGAAAACACACGACACTCACTCGATCTGATATTAGGTCTGAGTCTTCTTGACACAACCGAAACAGAAAGGAATTAGGGTCTCGTGATAAAGTTGTCTTAGTAGTCAGGAAATATGTTCCACCGACATTTAATCTCACCCACTGTTTATTTCCTACATTTGTTGAATTATTCTCTTCCTCATGTGTGTGTGTAACACACATGTCCGCCATGTTGCCTCCCCAGAATGCCCAATGTTTGACATAAATAAAAAATTAGATTTTCATAAAAGCAATGTGACAGGGATATTTTGAGCATCTTTCCAGTTTTGTAAAAGACTTTCCAATTTTTTTATTATTCACATTTTCATTTCATTTCTCGATTCAATTTCGTTTTTGGAATTTACGCTATGAGCGCCATCTTTCAATAGTTCGGCAGTCACTTTTCTGGCGGAATTGCGCAGATAATAGTTTTCGAGAAAAATGCCTGTGAAAGTTGATATTGTGCCTCCACCGCCAGCAAATTCAAAACAACCAGGCGTTACAAGATCTCTTTTATACAATGGTTCAAAATTCCAAGGACATCAGAAGTCAAAAGGCAATAGCTATGAAGTGGAAGTAGTTTTGCAGGTTAGTTTCTTCAAAAGTTCTGTTCGTTATCATCCAGTGGTTCGTTCAGCAATGTTACCCATTTTATGTATTAGTTAATTAAAGTTTCTGTGAGCAGTTGTGAAATCCTACGTTGTTGTTCAACTGTGATCACTCATCTTCTGTCATGTAATGTTGGTAAACAAAGAATGCAGTACAGCTTGTAGTTAACTACGTAGTGTGCAATTGAAAGGGCAGTGCGGACATACTCTCTAAAGTGAGGCATTTCGGTTTATAAACAATCGAATTTACTAAATAATGCAATACGTGCAATGTTGGTCTTAAGTTATCTGTTGTCTTATCTAGCTGTCATCCAGATTAAGATTCTTATCTATTCTTTTATTCAAGATCACACACAAGGGCAGACCGACTGAAATGCCTCGTCGAGGTTGACCAGCACTTCCAGTGTGTCAATCTGGCCAGTTTTGATTCTCCTATAGATGAATACAACTTAGGCCTACTCATAATAGGCCTAGTATCCAATTTCATTCTTCTCGGACACTTTGATAGGAATATGTACTAACTGTTCATGATTACAGTACTCTTTTTGAACAGTTGTTTGCAGTGTATAGGCCTATTGTCATTGTATAGAGCCAAACATTTCAACACAAACTTCAATAAATGTGATTTGATGTAGCCTACCACAGAGTAAGGAAATAGCTTTTTAACTTTGTTCTTGCTATTGTTAAAATACAGAAATGTTGCAAGTGCTTAACTCTTTGGTTATAGTAAGACAGTTATTTAAATGGTCTAGGCAGAAGCTCTGTCACAGTTTGACATGTTAGCAACTAGTGCTAATGAAGTTTCTTTCTTCTAAGAAAGAAAGCATAACAGTGACAATGTGTACCTTCAGTTTTCCATCTGTCAAGGTCTAATTAAGGTAACATCCATAGTTGTCAGATTTTAGCAGTTTAGTATCCCACATTTATGCGTACATAACTTAAATTTCAAATGGAAAATATGTTTGTCTTTGGTTATGTAATATGTGTGTGTGATTTGTAAACAGAAACACTTTCGCTTTATAGTAGCAGGTCTAACTACTATTGTTCTTACCTTATGTAAATTTTTATTTGATGATGTACCATTCTGTATTATGTTAATTTCATAATAGCAAGACTTGTTGACATTTTTTAAAGTGTTTGCCTCTCTGGCAATCGCAATTTTAACCAGTGATACATTTAGTGAAGCTGGATGATCTTTAGGCAACACTATCCAGATGTTACTTTTGGGCTGCTCTTAACAATTCTTAGCTGTGTTTTCTTCTCTTCACCTTTTCACCTCTTAAACGGAGTAGCTACAGTAGAATTGGAATAAAGGTACTCTTGTGGTGCAAGATTCTCTGTCAGCTAGATTCTGGACCAGTTGTAAATGATGTAGTTACAGCCGCACTGTTCCCCCCCCCCCTCCCCCCCCCCCCCGGGGGGGCCTACAGCATTTTTGTGGGTATGTGTGTCGTGTGTGGCACGCACAGGGCCCCGAGCCGAAGTAGGCTGCTTCACCCCCCCCCCCCCCCCCGGTTCGTGCCTTTGCCCGGAGATGGGTGTCTGAGTAAATGCAGGTCATCTCCTTTTCTACGCCTTCCTTTTCCTACTGTTCCTTTCCTCCTTTCACTCACTTTTTCCGCTCATTCTTCTTACTCTGTTTTCCTACCTTGGAGCCACCCATACCTTCTCTGCTTCCGCGTTTGGGAGTCTCCCTTTCATATCTCCCTCTTTCCATCCTCTATTCTTCTTCCTTCCTCCCTGTGCATGTCCAAAGGCCGACCCACACATTTCCATGCGTAGCAGGTGACGGGGTAACATGTACTTCCTCGCCCCGGGTAGACAGGTAGGGCACGTACATACCCCCTGGTAGAGGCCAGGCCCAGGGAGGGGTACTTCCGACTATGCCGATTGGCCCCTCCGTCCGTTTCTCGGAGGTGTGAACAATCATCTAAGGCGGGGTAGCCCTCAGTGAGGGTCCCCATTAGGAAGGAGCACGCCATTGAAGACGCCGGTAATCATGGGGGACACTTCCGCAATGACCTCTCTCTCTTCCCTTTTGACTTCGACCCAAAAATGAATGTTGGATGCCCCTCAAACAAAGAAAATACTACCAAACATTCCTAAGTTTCTGATTGTTACCCGTACTGATGGTCATGATTTCTCCAAGGTCAATCCCTTCATAATTCAGAAGGGTGTAGATGCCATTGCCGGTCAGTTGAAGAAATATTCTCGACAACGTAATGGGAGTTTGCTGCTAGAAACAGATAATGCCTTTCAGGCTCAAAAACTGATCTGAGCCACGCTTTTGCATACCTTCTCGGTAAAAGTTGAAGCCCACCCTACCTTAACCCGTCACGTGGGGTAGTCTACTCTCGATCCCTCGACGGGTCATTGGACGAAGAAATAAAGGACTACTCAAATGATCAGGGCGTCATAGCTGTCCATAAGGTTATGAAAAAGGCTGATACAGGTTTGATACCAACCCAAACCATATTTTTGACATTTGACAAGGTGGATCTCCCTTCCAAAATCAAAGCTGGCTACGAAATCATATCAGTTCGCCCCTATATCCCGAATCCCATACGTTGTTACCAGTGCCACGGATATAATCATACTAGTGAGTCTTGCCCTCATGCAGCCAAATGCGTCACCTGTGGCAGGGACGCTCACGAGGGGACTGTCTGCCTCCATCCCCTCACTGCATGGGCGACTATGCTGCTTCATCCAGAGACTGCCCTGTTTACAATGGGCGGGTAATCCAAGAAATAGGAGTATGCAAAACAGTTTCGACCTCTGCTGCGTGGAAGATACTAGCTGGTCGAAAGCACACTGAGTTCCCAGCGGGTAAATACAGTGCTATCCTTGCCTCTCCTCATCCTACTAAGGAGGTTGTCACACAAACATGTGACGTTACTTTTAGCGACACGGTTGTCAGATCGGCCAGTCCAAAGATTGCCCGATCAACCTCTCCACTCACTTCCTCTCACTGAAAAACACAACCATCAGCAGCTCCTCCCAAATCACGGGCGTCTAAATCTGATGCCTGGACATCCTAGAAAGAGCCTGTCCGTGAAGATTTCTTAAGATCTGAGCCTGCACAACCTACGTCTGCGCACACATCTCATCGTCACTCCTCTAAGAAGGCACACAGAGAAAGAGTTCCTCTCCTTCCCCGCCACAGCGCGGCTCACCTGTCGCGCCATCTAGCAGTGGCACCACCTGGTCGTCCTCTGTCTCTCCGGGGCGCGCAACTGCTAGCTAATCATCCGGCCCTCTACTAGCGGAGGAAGCTGCCCCTGCCAATAAATCCAGGCAGGCGGCGGAAACTCCACATGAAGCAATGGAACATGATCCTTTACCTGTAGATTCCAGTAGCAGTGTTCCCTCAGTCAGACCCTCAGTGGCCAGTGAGGTGATCTCCTCTAGCTTTTCTTCTCTATCTTCTCACCTTATGGATCTTTCAATGGAATATTCACAGCATTCGTTCCAACAGAGATGAATTGAAACTCCTACTCAAGACTGCACTGTCCATTTGTGGTCGGACTTCAAGAAACGAAGTTATGCTTACGCAACGACAGTTTTTTCACAATATACCTCCGTGCGCTTTGACCTGCCCCCTGTGGAGTGGTTATGTTGCTCATTAGAGATGACATACTACCATCCTATTCCACTGGACACTCAACTACAGGCAGTTGCCGTCCGCATCATTCTTCCCACCTTTTCCTTCTTCCTTTGTAACATCTATACCCCATCATTTTCTGCCCTAGGGCAGATGTGCTGCACCTTTGTTGCCCAACTTCCTTCCCCCTTTTTGTTGATAGGCGATTTCATCACCCACTGCCCCCTATGGGGTTCTCCAGACTCTTGCCAGAGAGGCTACCTTTTAGCGGACATTCCAACCATCTTAATCTTGTCTGCCTAACCACAGGTGCACCAACCTTTCTTTCAGATATGACGCATACAGACTCTCACTTGGACCTCTCGATATGTACTGCTCAACTTGCGCATCAGTTTGAGTGGTATGGTCTCTCTGATACATACTCAAGCGACCATTTCCCCTGCATAATTCATCTCCTTCATCGTACCCTACCTCCGGGTTCCACTAGTTGGAACATCTCGAAAGCTGACTGGGGACTGTTCTCACTGGTGGTTTTCCTTGATAGGAACTACCCCACCTGTGACAATCAGGTCGAATACCTCACGGAAGTCTGGAGCTCCACACATTGTCACCCCGCCTTTCTCCCTTGAAAACAGACAGAAGAGGCATGGCCACCTTCCTTCCAATCTTTCAATTGCGAAAGTTACAATGCCATCTTCTCCATGCCGGAGCTTGAACGTGCTCTCGCCATGTCCCGATCTTCTGCTCCGGGGCCTGATGCAATTCATATACAGATGCTGAAAAACCTTTCTCTTGCGGGTAAATGTTTTCTCCTCCGCACTTATAATCGCATATGGCTTGAAGGTCAGGACCCTACATGCTGGCGTGAAGCAATTGTTGTTCCCATATCAAAACCAGGGAAGGACAAACGTCTTCCTTTGGGTTATCGCCCCATTTATCTCACCAGCTGCGCTTGCAAGGTGATGGAATGCATGGTTAATGCTCGGCTGATTTGGCTACTCGAATCTCGCCGTCTCCTTACCGACGTCAAATGCGGATTTCGTAGGCATCATTCTGCTATCGACCACCTTGTTACCTTGTCGACCTATATTATGGATAACTTTTTGCGTAAGCGCCAGACGGTGGCTGTGTTTTTTTATTTGGAGAAGGCTTATGACACCTGTTGGAGAGCGGGCATTCTCCGCACGCTCCATACATGGGGCTTCCGCAGCAACCTCCCCATTTTTATCAAAGCATTTTTACTAGATTGGAGGTTCTGTGTATTTTACGCCACCTAAACTCGATTCACCATCAGCGGTTATGCCTGGTGATAGGAGCTTTTTACACAAGCCCTGCTGACAGCCTCTATGTCGATGCTGCCGAATTACCTTTACCCTATCAACGCGACATATTACTGTGTCGGTATGCATGCCGTTTGCTTTTGATGCCTCACGATCCTTCCTATCCATCGTTCTTTAACGAGTCCCTCGATAACCAATACGGGATGTCTGCAATTGCCCTGCTCCCTCCTGGAGTCCGTTTTCGTCGCTTCCTTCGGCAGCTTGATTTTACTCTCCCTTCCACATTTCAAATAGGTGAGAGCCCAGTGCCACCTTGGCTTTAGGCTCAAGTTCGCATTCACCTCGAACTCACCTCACTCCCGAAGGAGACCACTTTGGATGCTTTATACTGCTTGCGGTTTCTTGAACTTCGTGCACGGCTCGAAAATTCAGTTTTCATATACACGGATGGCTCAAAGACCAATGACGGTGTCAGATGTGCGTTTGTCGTGGGGGATGACTATTATCAGTACAGGCTTAATGCCCACTGCTAGAATTTCACAGCTGAGCTTTTTGCCCTCTATCAGGCTGTACTCTTTATCCGTCGACACGGTTCTCCTTCCTATGTCATCTGCTCTGACTTCCTCAGTGCCATCCGGAGTCTGAGCGACCCCTTTTCAGCCCATCCTGTTGTGCACCGAATCAACTGCTCCCTTCAGTCATTAGCTTCTGACGGCCCTCGCGTTCACCTCCTGTGGGTACCTGGCCACGCAGGCGTGCCTGGTTACGAGGCTGTAACCCTCTTACGTCGGACAGCTACGTACTGTGTCCCATCGCAGCGCCTTATATCGTCGTGGCATAATGTATGCTCTTCACTTACTAATAATAAGCTCTGGACCATTAAACCACTCCCAGTGGCTTGGATTACCTCATCACGCCACTCGTGACGAGAAGAGATCATCTTGGCCCGGTTGTGGATCAGACACTGCCGGTTCAGCCACCACCACTTGCTCTCTGGTGACCCCGCACTGTTATGTTCCTGTGGCCACCCGCTGTAGGTGTATTATGTTTTATTGTCTTGTTCCAATTTTCCTCCTGTTTGGATTGCACTACATATGCTGGAGACACTGGAAGAAATTTTAGCTGATGACGTGCGGGCTGTTGCTTGAGTATTGGATTTTATCAACTTGACCAATTTGTCAAGGGACAATTAGCTCTTCCCTTTGTTGTTTTTTATTCTATGTTTTCTAGCTGTTTTTATATACTCTTATT
Organism: Locusta migratoria; assembly: GCA_026315105.1. Classification (NCBI taxonomy): domain Eukaryota; kingdom Metazoa; phylum Arthropoda; class Insecta; order Orthoptera; family Acrididae; genus Locusta; species Locusta migratoria. The sequence continues at coordinate 467,403,803 of CM048745.1, read as the reverse complement.
ATCCTTGGGGGGGGGGAGAGAGAGAGAGAGAGAGAGATATGCACTGCTGGTGACATCTGAATACTCTCTGCTGCTTGAGCCATACTGCTTGGGGCACTGCCCGTTCCACCCTCCTGCAGCTATACAAGTCTTTGATACAATCAAGCCTTGATTACGGGAGCCTAGTATATGATTCGGCAGCATTGAGGATCCTTGATCCCATCCACCACAGTGGCATCTAGCTGGCGACTGGGGCTTTCCGCACCAGGCCTGTGACAATTCTTCTTGTCGAAGCAGGGATCTCTCTGTTACACTTTCGTCGGCAACAGCTTCTCGCTAGGTACGTTGCTCCGGTCTATGCCGCACCACACCATTCGAATCACAGGCTTTTGTTTCCATCTGTTACCCATCGTTCTCCAGCACGTCGACCTAGATCAGGTCTTCCGATTGCGATCCGGGTTCGTACACTCCTTTCCTCACTTCAGTCCCTACCTCTCCCTGCCGCCTTTTCCTGCCCATCCTGTATCCTTCCTTGGGCCATCGCTCGTTCGAAGCTCCACCTGCAATTGTCCTGTGACCTAAAGGTGTTAGTTTCACTACTGATGCTCCGTTGCAAGTTTCTGGCACTTCTTGATACTTACCGTGGCGCAGAAGTGCTCTACATTGATGGCTCTCTGGTAGATGGCAGAGTTGGTTACACCTTTGTTCATGGCGACCACACAGAACAACGGTCCCTGCCACCTGGCTGTAGTACTTTTACTGCTGAACTGATCGCCATATCTCGTGCCCTTGACCACCTAAAAACATGCCCCCGGAAGTCATGTCATGTTCTGCAGACTCCCTTAGGGGCCTGCTGGCCCTTGACAAGTATTTCTTCCCATCCATTGGTGCAATCCATTCACAACGCCATCCGTTCACTCGGCAAGTCTGGCTTTTCGTTGGACTTCATTTGGACCCCCCCGGCCAGATTGGCATCCTGCGGAACGAGTGTGCTGATCAGCTGGGTAAGCTGGCAACCACTGCTCCTCCCCCTGGATATTGGTATCCCAGAAAGGGATATACGATTGGATTTGCACCACAAGGTGTTTGAGGCTTGGAGGGCAAAACTGAATACATCTAACAAGCTCCGTGCGATAAAGTCCTCTACGGCCACCTGAAAGTCCTCCCTCAGGCCTTCCCGTAGGGACTCTGTTGTGCTGTGTCGTTTACGTATTGTTCATACGTGGTTGACGCATGGCTACCTTTTACGTCAAGAGGACCAACCGAATTGCCGTTGTGGAAATTTGTTGACAGTGATCCACATCTTGTCGGACTGTCGGCTTTTAGTCGCCTTGTGATAGTCTCTTAACCTACCTACTGCACCTTCCTTGATTTTAGCTGACAATGCTTCAATGGCTGACCTTGTATGAGGTTTTATTTGCGCAGTTGGATTTTATCGTTCTATTTAGTGGTGGCCTCATTGCCTGGTGTCTCAGGTCCCCACCCCCGACCTTTCAATGTGTTCTCTCTCTTACTACTTTGCTGTTTTTTACCTCCAGGTTTTTAGTCTGTGCAGAGTGACTGGCTCATCTTGTATTTGTTTGTGATCAGCCAGACATTTTCTCTGCCCTATCTGTTTTAGCTTAGTTCAAAACTTGGTGTCCCGTATTCCTGTTTTTTTTTTCAGTGGTGTTGACACTGTGTGCCCTTGATGCCTCTATTCTGGGTGTTGAGCTTTATTTTACCCTTTTCCTACTTGCTGTATTATCTTGGTAGGAACAGGGGACTGATAACCATGTAGTTTAGTCCGCTCAAAGCCCCAAAGCAGCAACAATAATTATGGGGCAATTCAACATTGAGTAAAAAAGTATTCATTGCACAAAAGTGTGTAATCAGAATAATTGCTGGACCCCACCTGAGTTCATCCTGCAGACATTTATTTAAGGAATATATGACTTCAACTGTGAATAAGCAAAGCTGAAAATGTGTACCCAACCAGGATTCGAACTGGGTCTCCCGGTTTCTAGGCAGTTGCACTGACCCCTACACCACTGGAGACATAGTGGTCACCGCACCTGCAAGGACTACCTAAGTACACGTCCCGTCAGATACAAATTCCCAACTTCACCCTGGCCACAGTACTCAAACTGTAGTTACGAAACTAAGGGCCACAGACTTGCCCACACCTCCCCACTAACGAAAGGATCATTGCCCATCATCGGCATATTATATATATACATGTGGCATCTGTTCAGAGAGAACAGACGTCACTTCTGATCCTGCAGTTGTTATTGTTTCATATTCACAGAACATGACTTCAACTGCAAATCACAATATACCCTGTCTCTAAGGAGCTGAATGAGATAGTTATACTGTTATCAGGTGGGTTCATGAAGTGTGGTATCTAGTTGTTCATTTATGATGAGGGAGCTTGTATAACTACAAAGTTTAGGAAAATTGTCCTGCTGATTGTGGGAATAATTCTTCAAAACATGCCAATGGGTATATGTCCACTATAGATAATGAATTAATGGTGACCTTAACATTGCCAAACCTGGGATTCTTGACAATAATGATGTGTGGCCCATCACTAGAAGAAATGGGAACCAGCACCCTGAGGGTTGTAAGTTGGTCATACAGGCAAGCTGACTGCTTCAATGTAGTGTAATGTAAGCTTGAAAGTTTGAAACACAGCCTAACCTGTCCTCAAAATGCATCCTGAAATTCTCACTACAGAGATTAAAATGACAGGAACTTCTGCTAAGACCACTACTATTTTCCATATTCTACAGAATTGTCGTAAACATGACGATTTTTGTGAGAAGGTGAAAATAGGGTGTATTAGACACATTTTACAAATACCGGTTTCTAGTAAAACTACGAAACCAGTGTCATATGAATCAACATGTTTTAAGGAACCACAGACACATGGGTTTAACTCCCAACATTGACGAACAATGCTACATAAATTGAATTGAACTAGATGGAAAAATAGCGCTGCGAAAAAAGTTGTACCTTTGTGTATTTATGTCTCTTTAATGAAAACTCTGTAAGTGTGAAATTTTGCACACATTATCTTAGTAACATAATATCATTCACGTACTGCTTTCCTGTTCAAACTTTAGATTTATGTAAAATTACAAATATGTATCTCATTTAATTTGCTTTTCCATAATTTGTTTTCCATAATTTAATTGAATCTGTTTACGATTGGAATGAGCATGTTATCAAGCATTCAGAAAATCACGTTCAGTTTTCCGATGTGTGCTAACAAAAATCTTAAAATGACGAATAAATTTGAAGGAATCTTAACGCGTCAACTGGCTACACTGCAGCAACCTTTTGACTGTGTTTTGCTGCACGTATTTTTTATTTTTGTATTGAAAAGTTATATCGCACTTCATTGTGATGAACCTAGACTCAACCACCTTCATCTGCTGCCTTCTTACGCTGAGTTTGCGTTTATCCCGGGCTCTCCCGGCTGAACGACCATTTTACAACCCTGTCCCCTGACGCCCGCCCAAAAAAATGGTGTTTTTCATAGTTGAGCGCGGAGACTAGTAGACACAGTAGGTCTTAGAGTTGACCTCCCAGCACTGGCTGCAGTGAAGGGCCAGTTTCATAGCTCCTGTGTTGTTGATAGTGATCCTTACAAAGGTATTGCAAAATTTAGATGAACTACTTTTCAGCATTATAAATTCTATTTAAAATGGATTTAAGTTTATCAATGAGTGATTATCCAATGCCTGAATGGCGATCGGAAAGAAATTATCCTCAATGCTATAAGGACAATTTCTATTCAAAGATAATTGGGGTTGAATCTGTGGACAGTTTGTCAGTAGAAAAACTACTTGTTGCTCTATGATCTAATGCCCAAGTCTGCCTGCACCACAAAGAAAAATATGCCAACATGTATGAGATAGCGCAACGCAATATTGGGAGAAATTACTTATCGATTTAAAAATAAAAACCATATGCAACGTAACACGGGCACAGGTTGCTACATTGTAGCCTGTTGACGCTGTAGATTGTTTGTGGACGACTTCACAATCTATTGCAGCACTCGGAGAACGTGTCTCCTGGAGTGTCGCAAACGGCTTCCATTTCTCCCATGAGAAAACAATCTGTATAAACTTCTGGAGGTACAGAGGGTTTCTTTCACCATCTTGGCTCCGTCTCTCTCCCCTTCGTGGAGACGACAACATTGTTACAGCTAACGTTGGATAGGAAACTTAGTTGGTCTCCACATGTGTCTTCTCTGGCTTCCCGCTGTAGTCATTCCCTCAACATTCTTAGTGTTCTTAGTGGTACATCATGGGGCGTGGATCGTACCGTTCTGCTTCACTTCTGTCGGTCTACTGTCAGATCCAAGCTGTATTATGGGAGTTTCATGTACTCTTCTGCACGGCCGTCCATTTTACGCCACCTAAACTAGATTTACCATCGGGGGTTATACCTAGCGTTAGGAGCCTTTTACGCTAGCCCTGTTGACAGCCTCTGTGCCAAAGCCGCCGAATTACCTTTAACCTATCGACACGGCATATTGCTGTATTGGTACGCATGCCGTCTGCTTTCGATGCCCCACACCACCTCCTATCCTTCATTCTTTAATGATTCCCTCAATAGCCATTATACGCTGTCCGTGATTGCACTGCTCCCTCCTGGAATCCGCTTTCGTCGCTTGCTTCGGCAGCTCGATTTTACCCTCCCTTTCACATTTCAAATAGGTGAGAGCCCAGTGCCACCTTGGCTTCAGGCTCAAGTTCACGTTCACCTCGAACTCACCTCACTCCCAAACGAGAGTACTTCGGATGCTGTTTACCGCTCGAGGTTTCTTGAACTTCGTGTACGGCTCGAAAATTCCGTCTTCACATATACGAATGGCTCTAAGACTAATGAAGGTGTCGGATGTTTATTTGTAGTCGGGGCTGACAGTTTTCAGTACAGGCTTAATGACCACTGCTCGAATTTCACAGCTGTGCGTTTTTTCCCCCTCTATCGGGCTGTACTATGCATCCGCCAACACTGTTCTCTTTCCTATGTCATCTGCTCTGACTCCCTGAGTGCCATCCAGAGTCTGAGAGACCCGTTTTTGGCCCATCCTGTTGTGTACTGAATCAACTGCTCCCTTCAATTATTAGCTGCCAATGGCCCTCGTGTTCACCTCCTGTGGGTACCTGGCCACGCAGGCATGCCTGGTAACGAGGCTGCTGATACTGCGGCCAATTCTGCATCTTTCCTACCTCGGACAGCTATGTACTGTGTCCCATCAAATGATATTCAAGGGGCTCTTTCCCGTCGGCTTATATTGTCGTGGCTTAATGTGTGGTCCTAGCTTACAAATAATAAGCTTTGAACCATTAAACTCATCCTGGTGGCTTGGAAGACCACCTCACGCCGCTCACTACGAGAAGTAGTCACCTTGGCCCGATTGCATATTGAAAATTGCTGGTTCAGCCATAGCCATTTGCTAACTGGTGACCCCGCACGTTTGTGTTCCTGTGGTCACCCGCTGATGGTGCGCCATGTATTTTTGTCTTGTCCAAATTTTACTCCTGTTTGGATTGCACTGAATCTACTGTATACACGGGAAGAAATTTCAGCTGATGACGCAAGAGCTGCTGCTAGAGTCTTGAATTTTATCAACTTGACCAATTTGTCAAAGGACATGTAGCTCTTCCTTTTGTTGTATTTTACCCTATGTTTTTAACTGTTTTCATATAGGCTTATTATCCTTCGGTATTTCTCAGTTTTGATTTGGGCACTAATGACCTCAGCAGTTGTGCACACTAGAACCACCAACACAGACGTGGTAGATTCCCTCAAATTTGTCTGTCATTTTCAGGTTTTGTTAGCACAATGTAGCACTGAACATGATTATCTGGATGCTTGATAAAATGCTCATTCCAACTGTGAATAGATTAGTCAATTATGAAAAACAAAATTATCAAAAAGCAAATTAAACTAGATACATTTGTAATTTTTCGAAAAATTCCAAGTTTGGACTGGCTTTTGTAGAAATCAGGAAAGCAGTATGTGAAAGATATTTTACACTGGAAAACCTTTTGGTACTAAGTTGTTGCGTGCAAAGTTTCACACTTGTCGTAGTTTTCATGAAAGAGATAGAAAAAGCCAAAGGTAAAACCTTCTTCGCAGCACTATTTTTCTGCCTACCTTGCTTCAATTTATGTAGCATTGTTCAGCAATATTGGGAATTAAATCCATGCATGTGTCTATGGTTCCTTAAAACATGTTTCGTATGAGACTGGTGTCAAAGATTTACTAGAAACCGGTATTTGTAAAAAAAAATTGTTGAATACGCCCTATTTTCACCTTCTCACAAAAATTCATTTTTAGAACATTATTTTGTAGAATATTGGAATAAGTAGGAGGCTGAATTTTTTTTAATACCACATCCCTGTGCTGCCAACCTATTAAGCACAAAGTTTCATGTTGAGCACACATTTAGTTTAGCAGATATAAGAATCCTAAGATTAACACTTTTTTCATACTGTGATTTAAGCAGTCAACTCTGATTCAAATTATCTAGCATTGTTAGCCCGTGTTGGATGATCAAATACAATTTTTTATGCAGTTAAAATAATGGTCTTTCTAGTCAGCCCAGTTTGAAAAGTTTTATAGCACATAGTTTTTTGCAAAATAAGGTCAAAAATACCACATTTTTTATCTTTATCTAAAATCTTCAACTTTTCAGTCAATTAATTCAGTATTGGAAAGCGATACCTAAACAAAATGTTATGTTTGAAAACCTTGTATTGTTAGGTTACCATATGCCAAGTGTCATGTTCACCATAGCTTTAGTCCCCGAGATATAGGGGCCCAAAGTTTGAAGTTTATTTGGGCGCTGATTTTTTTTATAAACTTTGGCTGAATTTTTCTGGCTGTATATGGCACATTAAATTATTTTCATTATTATTTTCAAGAGAATGCATACAGTTAAGTATAAGATGGCCAAATGTCATTTCTTTCAACGAAATATTGCCAGAGTTACAACAACTCAAAATCTTCAAAAATTCACGCTCGCCCCACACAAAGCCATGCATTGTGTCAAACATCTGACTTTGTCTTGAGCAGTATTGCTTCGATGAGGCTTAAAATTTACCAATGTTCATTGGGGATATGTGTGGATGTTCACTTAAAATTTCATGTAATCCGTGATGGTTGGGTAGGAAAATGTCAGCAAATTAGGCGATTTGACATGGAATAACCTGAAAGCAACCCGGGAAGTGATTGTTATGTGGCTACATGAGGGTCTCTTTTGCCTGTACCAAAACCTGAACTAATGCTTACATGCTGTGAAGAAATGAGTGAAGCCACAACAATGGAAAAACATGCTAAGGGTCCATCTTACTCATCACCATTATTGTCCTAACACTGCACAGGCTGTTCCGGTGCACTATACCAGTCACCTACACAATACCTACTGGTGTATCAATTGACACACTGAGCTGCACCTTCTGGTTTGGTCTATCAATATTAATGACAAGTGAGAGATTTTTTGTTTTTTAATCGTCTGAAGGGCACTGACCTGATATGGAATGACTCATTGCAAACATCAGTCTTTCATTTGCAAAGCTGTTCTAATTTTCATCGGCAGTATTTTAAATTTTTAATTTATTGCATCTACCATGTTCAGTAATTTTCATATTAAACATGGCATTTATTTGGTATTTCAGCATGTTGATGAAGAAAATTCATATCTTTGTGGTTATCTGAAGATAAAGGGCTTGACGGAAGAATTCCCAACATTAACAACATTCTTTGATGGTGAAATAATTAGCAAAAAGTATCCATTTTTAACAAGAAAATGGGATGCAGATGAAGATGTTGACAAAAAGCATTGGGTGAGTTCATCACAAAATTAATACAATAAAATTGACACATATACTCCATTCCACTATGCCAGGTGCAGCAACAGGGGATAAATCATTTAAACGAGTGATCAGTATGTTACAAATTCTCACAGTTACTGCTCACTTATTTGAATGACTGCAGATATTCTGAATAACCATTAGTGGTAGAGAAATACACTCTATTCAATTAGTAACAGATTACAACACACTGTAGATTATGTTGTTGATGCAGCATTTAATTATTCCCATTATACACATCTCCATCACTTTTGTGTATTTTACTGGTTTTTGTTTTCAAATTGTTAAAGGTAAGAATTGCAGTGGTTCTTTTGGTCATAGTCACATGAGAAAGAACATATGTCACTGTGTGATGGTGCAGATGTTGTAAATATAGGATTTAATTCAGTTTTCCAGTCTAAACTGCTATTAGGTGCTGTAAACTTGCAACATGAATATATGAAAATTTGTGCCGGGACCTCCTGCTTACTATGCAGTTGCACTAAGCCTCTACGCTACCTCACACACATGGGCTTAACACGCTTACAAGGGCTCTCCTAGCACATAACCTGCCTGACTCAAACTTCCACATGCCCTACATTGACCATTGTAGGACGGGCTACATGCAATGATAGTCCTTGCAGGTGTGTTATGCTAAAGTGCTTGTGTGGTGTAGAGACTTAACGCAACTACCTAGTAAGCAGGAGGTCCTGGGGTTGAATCCCAGACCTGACACAAATTTTCATATTTCCCACATTGTATGTGTACAGTGCCTACAAACAGTTGGGTGAAAATCCTTATTTTAAATCTATATTGTATATACCACCCCCATGAACCACAGACATTGCCGAGGTGGAGTGGCTTGCGTGCCTCAACAATGCAGATAGCCGTACCGTAGGTGCAACCACAGCGGAGGGGTATCTGTGGAGAGGCCAGACGAACGTCTGGTTCCTGAAGAGGGTCAGCAGCCTTTTCAGTAGTTACAGGGGCAACAGTCTGGATGATTGACTGAGCTGGCCTTGTAACATCAGCTAATGTGGCTTTGCCACACGGCTACTGTGAACGGCTGAAAGCAAGGGGAAACTACAGCCGTTACTTTTCCCGAGGACATGCAGCTTTACTGTATGGAAATATGATGATGGCATCCTCTCGGGTAAAATATTCCGGAGGTAAAATAGTCCCCCCCATTCGGACCTCCGAGCGGGGACTACTCAGGAGGATGTTGTCATCAGGAAAGACAATACTGCATTCTACGGGTCGGAGCATGAAATGTTAGATCCCTTAATCGGGTAGGAAAATTAGAAAATTTAAATGGATAAGTTGAAGTTAGATATAGTGGGGATTAGTGAAGCTCGGTGGCAGGATGAACAGGATTTCTGGTCAGGTGAGTACAGGATTATAAATACAAAATCAGTTGGGGGTATCACAGGAGTAGGACTGATAATGAATAAGAAAATAGGAATGCGGGTAAACTACTATGAGCAGCACAGTGATCGCATTATCATTGTCAAGATAGATACGAAGCCAACACCGACAACAGTAGTACAGGTTTATATGCCAACTAGCTCTGCCAATGATGAGGACGTGGAAGAAATCTATGAGGAGCTAAAGGAAATTATTCAGACAGTTAAGGGAGAGGAAAACTTAATTGTGATGGGAGACTGGAATTCGGTGGTAGGAAGAGAAGGAAAAATAATAGGTGAATATGGACTGGGCAGGAGGAATGAAAGAGGAAGTCGCCTGGTAGAATTTTGCACGGAAAATGATTTAATCATAACAAACACGTGGTTTAAGAATCACAAAAGAAGGTTGTATACATGGAAGAGACCAGGAGACACCGGAAGGTATCTGATTTTATGATGGTAAGACATAGGTACCGGAACCAGGTTATAAACTGCAGGACATACCCAGGGGCAGATATAGACTCTGACCATAACCTGTTAGTCATGAACTGTAGGCTGAAGCTGAAAAAACTGCAGAAAGGTAGGAAAATAAGGATATGGGACTTAGCTAAATTGAAGGAAAGTGAAGTTCTGGAGAATTTCAGAGGGAGATTTAGGCAACAATTGACAGAAAAAGAGGGAAATAAAACAGTAGAAGAGGAATGGGTAGCATTGAGAGAAGAAATAGTGAAGGCAGCAGAGGACAAAATAGATAGAAAGGCAAGACCTACAAAAAATCCTTGGATATCACAGTAAATACTACAGTTAATTGATGAAAGGAGGAAATATAAAAATGCAGTAAATGAAACAGGCAAATGGAGTACAGACGACTAAAAAATGAGATTGTCAGGAAGTGCAAAATGGCTAAGCAGGAGTGGCTAGAAGCCAAATGCAAATCTGTAGAAGAATGTATAGCAAGGGGAAATGTAGATACCGCCTACAGGAAAATAAGACACATTTGGGGACAAGAAAAGCAACTCTACGAATATCAAGAACTCAGATGGGAAACCAGTTCTCAGCAAAGAAGGGAAAGCTGAAAGGTGGAAAGAGTACATACAGCAGCTCTACAAAGGAAATGAACTTAGAGATGATGATGTTGTAGGAAGGGAAGAGGAAGTAGATAAAGATGAAATAGGAGATACTATACCGAGAGATGAATTTGACAGAGCCTTGAAAGACTTAGGTCGGAACAAGGCCCCAGGAGTAGATAACATACCCTCAGAGCTACTAAAGTCTCTGGGAGAGCCAGCCATGACAAGACTATTTGAACTGGTGAGTAGGATGTATGAGACAGGCGAAATGCCCTCAGACTTTAAGAAAAATGTAATAATCTCCATTCCAAAGAAATCAGGCGCAGACAGGTGTGAAAATTACAGAACCATCAGTTTGATAAGTCATGGTTGCAAAATTTTAACACGAATTATCCACAGGAGAATGGAAAAACTGGTAGAAGCTGACCTCGGGGAAGATCAGTTTGGATTCAGGAGGAACATAGGAACCCGGGAGGCAATACTCACTTTACGTCTTATCTTAGAAGATAAAGGAAAGGCAAACCTACATTTTTAGCTTTTGTAGATTTGGAGAAAGCATTTGACAATGTTGACTGGAATACACTCTTTCAAATTCTGAAGTCTGTAGGGGTAAAATATAGGGAAAGGAGAGTTATTTACAGCTTGTACAAAAGCCAGACCGCAATTATTAGACTCGAAGGGCATGAAAGGGAAGCATCAGTTGGGAAGGGAGTAAGACAGGGTTGTAGCCTTTCTCCGATGTTATTCAATTTGTACATCAAGCAGGCGGTGAAGGAAAGCAAGGAAAAATTTGGAATAGGGATTAAAGTTCAGGGGGAAGAAATAAAAACATTGTGTTTTGCTCATGACATTGTAATTCTGTCAGAGACAGCAAAGGACCTGGAAGAGCAGTTGAATGGAATGGACAGTGTGTTGAAGAGAGCGTATAAAATGAACATTAACAAGAGCAAAACAAAAATAATGGAATGCGGTCTTAGAAAATCAGGTGATGCTGAAGGAATTAGATTAGATAACGAAACAATGAAGGTCGTAGATGAGTTTTGTTACTTGGGTAGTAAAATAACATGTGATGGTCGCAGTACAGAGGATATAAAATGCAGAATGGCAATGGGAAGAAAAGCATTTTTGAAAAAGAGAAATTTGCTAACATCGAATATTAACTTAAGGGTAAGGAAGTCTTTTCTGAAGGCATTTGTGTGGAGTGTTGCCTTGTACGGGAGTGAAACATGGACGATAAGCAGTGCGGACAGGAAGAGAATAGGGGCTTTTGAGATGTTGTGCTACAGAAGAATGCTGAAGATTAGGTGGGTAGATCGCATAACTAATGAAGAGGTACTGAACAGAATTGGTGAGAAAAGGAATTTTTGGCATACCCTGACTAAAATAAGGGATCGCTTGGTAGGACACATTCTTAGACATCGGGGAATCGTAAATTTAGCATTGGAGGGAAGTGTGTGGGGTAAAAATCGCAGAGGGAGACCAAGAGACGCATATAGTAAGCAGATTAAAGTGGATTTGAGTTGCCGTTCTTATGAGGAGATGAAAAGGCTTGCTCAGGATAGAGTAGGGTGGAGAGCTGCATCAAATCAGTCTCCAGACTGAAGACCATAACAACAACAACAACATTGTATATAAAGCTTTTAATTTTACAATGTAAACTTTCACAGCCGGCATTCTCTTCATTAAAACTTCCTGGCTGAGAGATCATAGTCTATGAATAAAACTTTTTGCTTCCTTCTCCAGGAGATATCTGAGGAAACCATAAAACAAATTTCAGTGACACAAGCGTTTTATCAAGGACATTGCACTAATGTGTGCTTGTATACAGGATAGTCCATTGATAGTCACCGTGCCAAGTATAAAGAACAACACTTTTCTAGCTTGAAGGGGGAAAACAGATGGTGCTGCCATAGGTCAAACGGATATCAACTGCATTTTTTAAAAATAGGTACCCCCATTTTTTATTACATACTTGTATAGTAAGTTAATATAAATGTTTTATTTGGAATACTTTTGTCATTTTGTGATAGATAGCGCTATAATATTCACAAACATATTGCTCACAATTTTAGATGAACAGTGGGTAACTGATGTTTTTTTAACACAGAACACAGGTACATTTGAACTTTATTTCACTTGTTCCAATGTGATAGATGCACTTTTGTGAAATTATCATACAGTTTGAGAATGCAAGCTGTTACTGCTTGGTTACCTGTAATTACTTTGACTACAATAATTGCTCAAAATGTCCTTAAACTTCAATGTATTTGGCAATATGTATAACGAAATTTCTCTCAACAGCGAGTAGTTTGCTTTCAGTAATGTTCTCACATGCATTGACAATGTGCTGACGCCTGTTTTGGTGAATCGCAATAACAAATATCCTTCAATTTCCCCCCATAGAAAGAAATCCGGGGATCTAAGATCTGGTGAACGTGCGGGCCATGGTATGGTGCTTCTATGACCAATCCACCTGTCATTAAATATTCAATTTAAAACCGCTTCAACTGCACGCGAGTCATGTGCCAGCTATCCATCATGTTGAAAGTATATCGCCATTCTGTTATGCAGTGAAACATCTTGTAGGAAAATGGGTAGAACGTTACATAAGAAATTATCATACATCGCACCATTTAGATTGCCGTCGACAAAATGGGGGCCAATTATCCTTCTTCCCATAATGCCACCACATACATTAACCCACCAAGGTTGCTGCTGTTCCACTTGTTGCAGCCATCATGGATTTTCCATCGCACAGCAGTGCATATTTTGCTGGTTTACGTTACCTCTGTGAATGATGCTTTGTCACTAAACAGAACACATGGAAAAAATCTGTCATCATCCCGTAATTTATTTTGTGCCCAGTCGCAAAACTGTACACAACGTTCCAAGTTTTCACTGTGCAAATCCTGGTGCATAGAAATGTGGTATGGGTGAAATTTCTGTTGATGCAGAATTCTACACACTAACTTTTTGAGATTCCTGATTCTTGCTCAGTTTGTCTGCTACTGATGTGCGGTTAGCTGCAACTGCAGCTAAAACACTTCTTCAGGCATCATCATTTGTTGCAGGTTGTGGTTGACATTTCACTTGTGGGTGAACACTTCCTGTCTCTTTAAATAATGTAACTATCTGACAAAAGGTCCGGACACTTGGATGTTGTCTTAGAGTATAACGATCAACATACATAGCACAGGTCTGTTGGGCATTTTGATCACAATACACGTATACCATATCGACCTTTTCTGTAATTGGTAAACAGTCCATTTTAACACTGATAATGTAACATGAAACAAATACCGTCCACACTAGCGAAATGTTACACAATACCACGTACTTATACATTTGTGACTATTACAGTACCATCTATCACAAAGTGAAAAAAAGTGTTCCAAATAAAACATTCATATTTATGTATTAGACAAATATGTAATAAAAAATGGGGGTACATATTTTTAAAAAATGCAGTTGATATCCGTTTGACCTATAGCAGTGCCATCTAATGGGCCAACCATAGTGCCATCTGTTTTCCCCCTACAAAAGTTTTGTTCTTTGTAGTTTTTTGTTTGATGCTTATTTCGTGAAATATTTGGCCCGGCCACTTTTCAGTGGACCACCCTGTAGAGAAGCAATAGAAATTCACAAACACTTAAGTAATATTAATAGAGAAAGTTTTAAATCAGACAAAATATGGACCTTGACTTTGCAACAGCAGTCAATTATTTTTAATCAATGACGACGACACCATCCTGAGGTAGTCACACAGTCAGCATCATGTGGTGAATGGTGGTGTCCTTTATGTACTCTATAAATATGAGAGCCTCTTGAACCACAGTGACAGTAGCAAAGTAACAGAGATGTTTTATTCATTGACCACAGCCTCTCAGCCCAAACGTTGTGCCTGAAGAGATTTTGTTACTTGTGTTAAGGCTATTTTATACTAGTTTTAATTCCCTGTAACTGTGTGTGTATACATCTAACATGTTTGCTGTTACTCAATCAATTGCAAAAATTTATGCAATGTCCTATATTTTGTGCATGTACAATGTGTTCCCAAGTCTAAAGTCTTTTATGCTAAAAAGGTACCTTCAATAAGAGAAACTCCAGGTTGGAATTCAACAATCTAAGATTGGTCTGCTTCAAACTAATCCACTAAATGCAATTTCTGTGAGTGGTGCCGCCGATATTATACTAATAATTTCCATTATTATAAATGGTGTACTGTCTCTTATCCTAGTAATGCTTATTATTAAGAGTGGTAGCCTCAAAACTAAACCTTATAATTCTTTTAATATGAGAGGCAGCCTCAAACCGAAGACTTCTAAATGCTTCATACACATGGGGGGGGGGGGGGGGGGGTTTCAGTTATGCCTGCACACTGAATAATTCCTGTTGGCACACAACAGCCATTCATGTGTCTACTCAGCTGTTTGTGCACATGGCAGTGTTTAAAAGCAGTATTGTGATTCTGCCATGTGCAGGTTTATAATTAAGTAAAACACATTTTCTACTAATACAAAACAAAGTCACTCCCACACATGGATGACACATGGGCATCTACTTCAACGGGAGGATCCTCCACAGTGTCGCTGTACCACGTTGACAGTGGTCCACATTCTGTTGGACTGTCCTCTTTTAGCTGCCTTACGACGGTCTTTTAACCTGCCAGATGCGCTTCCTTTTATGCTTGGAGACGACGCTGCTACAGCTGACTGTGTAGGTAAATTTGGTGGTTGGTAGGTTTAATATGGAGGAAGAGTGGGTGGAGTCCCCAGTGAGGGTGGATGTTAACATACAAGAAGGTGGCATGGTGGGTGAGGAAAACCAGATAAAGTGGATGGAGGAGGGGGAGGAGTTAAGATTTTGAAGGAAAGAGGATAAGGTGTCCTGGCCCTGAGTCCAGCTCATGAAAATATCACTAAACCTGGACCTGACCAGCAGTTAGAGTTGGGGATGCTAGGACGGATTGCTCCAGATGGCCCATAAACAGGTTGGCATAGGAGGGTAACATGTGGGTGCCCATAGCTGTGCCATGGATTTTATGGTAAACTTTCCCTTTAAAGGAGAAGTAGTTGTTTGTTGGGATAAAAGTTGCCAAGTGTTTTCAGGAAGGAGGTATCTGGCTTGAATTCGAAGGGACATTGGGCAATGCAGAGCAGTAAGGCCATGGATATGTGGGATGTTGGTGTATTGGGAAGAGGCATCCACTGTGACAAGATAAGGATCCACGAAGAAAAGGGACAGAATTGGTGGAGAGTCGGTGAAGGAAGTGGTTGGTATTCTAGGTACGGAACGATAAGGCTTGTACAACTGGTTGAAGTTGTTAGTCAATGAGGGTGGAAATGTTTTTGGTAGAAGCACTGTTGTTGCGGTCTTTAGTCAGCAGGCTACACGCTACCCTACCCTGGCCCGTGCCAAGCCTCTTATTCTTTGAATATGAAAAACAACCTACATCCTTTAGAATCGGCTTACTGTATTCATCCCCCGGTCGCTCTATACAACTTTTACCTCATATGCTTCCTTCTCATGCTAAATTGACAATTCCTTGGTGTCTTGAGTATGTCCCACCAACCTTTCCCTTTTCTTAGTCAGGATATTCCAGAAACTCCTTTTCTCTCCAAATCTGTTAAGCTCCTCCTCATTATCAA
The DNA here is from genome assembly GCA_026315105.1 of Locusta migratoria. Classification (NCBI taxonomy): domain Eukaryota; kingdom Metazoa; phylum Arthropoda; class Insecta; order Orthoptera; family Acrididae; genus Locusta; species Locusta migratoria. The sequence continues at coordinate 467,387,853 of CM048745.1, read as the reverse complement.
CCCATCTTATCTTCATCCTTCATCTGTAGCTTCTATCATCTTTTTGTCTGAACTCCTTATCATCCATGTTTCCCTCCCATACAATGCTACACTCAAGATAAATGCTTTCAGAAAGGACTTCCTAACATTTAAACTTATATCGGATGTCAACAAATGCTGCTTATTCAGAAATGATTTCCTACCCATAGCCATTCTACATTTTATATCTTCTTTACTTGGGCCATCAGAAGTTATTTTGCTAGCCAAACAACAAAACTCGTCTACTACTTTTGTCTCATTACCTAATCTAATTCCTTCATCATTGCCTGATTTTCTGAGGCTACATTCCGTTACTCTTGTCAATGTTCATCTTATACCTTCCTTTCAAGACACTGTCAATTCTATTCAATTGTTCCTCCAAATCCTATGTTGTTTCTGACAGAATTGTTACGTCATCAGCAAACTGCAAAGTTTTTATTTCTTCTCCTTGAACTTTAATTCTGTCTCCAAATTTCTCCTTGCATTCCTTCACAGCTTGTTACAAATGGAACAACAGCAGCTGCCTTACTCCCTTCCCAACCACAACAATCCTTTCATGAACTTTGACTGTAATAACTGTTGTCTGGTTTTTGTACAAGTTGACTATAACTCATCTCTCCCAGTATTTTACTCCTGCTACCCTCAGGATTTGAAAGAAAGTATTCCACTCAACATTGTCATGAGCATTCTCCAAATCTACAAATGCTAAAAATGTAGGTAATCCTTTCCTCAACCTATATTCTAAGTCATAATATATTGCCTCATGTGTTCCTACATTTCTCCTAAATGCAAACTGATCTTCCCCGAGGTCAGATTCCAACAGTTTCACCACTCGTCTGTAATTAATTCTTCTTGGTATTGTGCAGTCATGTCATATTGCAGCTAATATTCCAAAGAAAAGCTTGGTGCTATGGTTAGCGTCGCAGTTCGCTTTGATTGCAGTCCTTGGTTCAAATCCCACCACTGGCAGAAAAAAAATAATTCTTTGTATTTACTATTTCTAGGGTGTTCTACATGTTTCTTGTGTTTGATGTACTTGTAAGTTCCAGAAAATTCTTTCTATGTATAAAAAGTGGAGCACTCAAAGCAGGAGGCAGTCTGTACTGGGTGTATGCTTGTTAGCAATAAACCTGTTCTATGTGTAAATTGTTGTGCTCTATTAATGACGCCTTCGAATTCCAAACCACCTGCTGTTTTCAACGTGACACACTTTAGTGGAGGCAATGGTATCCTGCAATACATCTGCATCACCACGGCTCCGATTAGGCAGCATAAGAGCCGTCGCTTACAAGGACAAGAACCAAAGTACAAAGGGTATACCAACTACCTCCTTCCATAGGTCCATGTAAACAAAAGTCCAAAGGATACGAAAATAGCAGTAAGCCAGCTGCACATCAGACATCCATCAGTGTTCCCAGGAAATGCTGGACAGGACCCGAATAAAAGGCTGAAAGGATTGTATGACAGGCTCCCGAAAGTAGTCCCTATGGCCATTGTGGAGGACAAGTGATTTCGCCTCTTTGATACGACAAATTGAGAGAGAAGAATTAAAACATTGTATTGCAGCCAGGACTGTTGGACCAAGCGAGCACCAGATTATGGCCATGGATGTCGGTCCTGTACGCCATGAGGGAGCTGACGCTGTTGAGGAAGAGATATTTCAAACATTAGCGCCTGTCGGCCCCGCCATTCGGACCCAACATGAAGAATGGCCTCACTCTACCATGGCTTATGCCACATCTGCCAAAAGACAGCCTAGGAGCCCACCAATGTGGCTACAACCAAATCCTCTGGCAACTGTGACACATCACAGGAGGACAGATAACATTCCTTTGTGTTTTCACTGTGGGTTTCCTGGACATATCGTACAATACTGTAGAAAGAGATGAGTATTTGACAATTATTATGCCGCAAGATGCCAACCATTGGAGCATTCCTTTAAACGGCAGTCAACTCCAGACAATTACTGCTGAAGTATGGGGAGAAGCTCGTTGCCATATCATGGACATGGTTGCTCCAACACGCCGCCTCCATTCAGCATCGCCTTATAGCTATACAGCTGCTCGCCTAGCTGCCATATTCAGGAATACTAGGCGAGGCAGGTAGTCACTGCAGTTCATAAATACAGTGGTGGCGTCTTTGTTTGCTTGGAGGATGATTGTTAGGATTTGGTTTTAGTTTGTGGATGCCTCTCCTTCCTTCTGGCGAAAGGTATGAGTTCGTAGTAGGGGACTTGGAAACATATGATGAGACTGTTGGAGGTGAGGAGTTTCACCTACGTTTTCAAAGTTTTTGGCAGGGTGGCCAGAGGATTGGAGGTAAAGTAGTGTTTCCATCGTAGGAATTGGGAAAACAAGAGTAGGTCTTTTTTGTGTCCAACATGGTTGAATTAGGGTGTATAGTTGAAGGTGAGACCTTTTGGATAGAATTTAAACTTATGTGGAGTTGTTTTTGGTTGCCAGGTCAACGACAGTGTTCTGTGGTTGTTTTGGCACTGGATGATGTGGAGTGTTGGTAGTGAGGTCTGAGGAATGAGGCAAGTTAAAGAGGTCTGCTAAGTAAGGTCTAGGTGCTATGAGGGATTCACCAGGAGGAACACTATGGGTAGGAGAAGGATTAGAGATTGGTGCTCCAAGTTGGCGGTAAAATGTTGGCAAGCTGGACAACTAGTAGATTTAGTGTTCAGAGTGATCCTCAATTTGCTGCAGAGCCAAGTATTCGATCCGAGAGATAGAATGTATATAGTTAGAGGTGTGCAATAACAGTATCTCGCAGAGGGAGAGGAGATAGTTAAGGGATTTGAGCCATGGAGAGACCAGGTTCATGAGGAACAAGGATTGGTGGAATCTGAAAAGGTGCAGGTCACTGTGAAAGGCTTAGTGGTATCTAGGGAATGGAATTTTTGTAGTTAGACTGTTCGGAGGGATTACATTATTCAGGCAGCATTTTAAGAAATAGGATGTGGGATTGAGTTTTGGCCAGAGAAAGTGATACTTTTTTTAACTTGGTGCAGATAAATGAAGTAGGGATGTTGTAAGGGGGAGGTGGAGTTAGATTATATGGAGTCTAAGGACTGAGAGTGAGTGCCTCAGTACGCAAAATCTGTGTGTGTGTGTGTGTGTGTGTGTGTGTGTGTGTGTGTGTGTGTGTCCATTCCCACCTCAACACAACCATCCTGTCTCCCCCAGCTCCCCTCCCACGCCCCACTCCTATTTCTTCACTGCAGAGTGTGATTCAGAGTGCAGCATCTGGAGATGACATTTGTGTGACTTTGAAGTGTGCCTGTGTGAGGTGTGTGAATTCTCTTTATTCTGTAGAAGGCCAATGGCCGATAGATTACATGTTGTATCTGTGTGTCTTTATGTTCCTGTCACTGCTCATTATGTATTTGTAGTGAGTTGTAAGTCTACGCACAGATCTCCGGGGTCTTCTTCCCACAGCAATTCTTACACGTTCCACATTCTTGGGAGTACATAGTCTTCACCTCTGCCACCTCTTATCCTTGTTGTTTTTACCTATGTTTCCAAAGTTTTCGGCAGAGGTTTTTATTGAGTTAAATGAAGGCACCAGCCTATTATGAGTAATTTGAAAATGTGCCCAGAAATGATTCTAAGCAGCTACATAGCTACAGCTTTGGTAGAACGCTTTAACTGCTTAACAACCATTTCTGCTTAGTCCACTGCTCTATGGCAACTGCACTGCTCTGTGTTGGGGAACACAGTGATGACCTTGGTTACTCGCCTCTCACTACTTCTAACGCTTCAGCACACTAATCATAAATGTAGATTTGACTGCCACTCCCTGTGTTTGTCACCTGCAAAAATACCTTCTGGTGCATTTAGTGTTAAAGAAAATACAACCATTGATAGCAGTATCAAACAGTTACTGGTAATCAAATGCTCAAGTATAACATAAAATTAGATGTAAATTTCCAAATGACATTTTTTGTGTGTGTGTGTCTCTCCCACAGCAGGAAAATCAAAGTAAGTTTGTGTTCTGAACAAAATTGAAGTTATTATGCACACACACACTCACTCACTCAAAGTGTAATGTGTTCAAAGAAAGGTTTTGTTGTGATGCATGTTAAGAAATTGGTGTTTAATTTTTTCCATAAACTTACAAATTGCGTAACATTTATGTTTGTTGAAGAAAGTAAAATTTCCAGTAAATGAAAAACAGGTAACTGATGAAATATTTTAGATTGTGCACACTTTTATCTATTTTTTTTTTTATTAGTTGCCATGCTTGAACAATAGTATTTGTATAGTGGTAAGTGTAAAGTTATTGTGATACATCTTTTAGTTTTTTATGGCTACCTTTTTTTTTTTTCCAAACATTTGCTATTGTACACTATTTTTAGTGTTCTAATCTGTTGCATGTGAATTATTTTTCTTTTCAGAGTAAATTTGGCTCATTTTACCAGTATGCAAAAACTTTCAACTCGGATACCTTTGATTATGAAGCCTTGAAATCGACTGACTTTGTTTTTATGAGGTGGAAAGAACACTTCCTTGTGCCAGACCATACCATCAAGGATATAAATGGTGCATCATTTGCTGGCTTTTATTACATCTGTTTCCAAAAATCTGCTGCTACTATTGATGGTTATTATTATCACAGGAGTTCAGAATGGTAGGAATGACACAGTTTTATCAAATATATAAATAAATAAATAAATAGCATATATAATTAGCAACTACTCGAATACTGGTGCAAAGTGAAACATCAAAACCTGTAAAATACAGCAAAAATGCCTTGTGTATAGTTATACAATATATCTATATTCTAGAACAGGGACAGCGGGTTCCGTCGGCGGTGTTTTCATATTGCTCGTAGGTTGGCAACGCACATTTCGTGTAGCCAAAGGCATGTCACTTTCACGTAAACATTGTGAGCGAGACACGATGGAATAAATTTATAGCGCCCAAATTACAGCTCTTTTCTGGTTTGTTGTTTTTGTGAGTGAATGTTTGCGATTGTGTGTAAACTTTCTGCCGTGCAAATCAGTATTTTCCTTACATATTCAAGATTTGGTTTGATATGAATATGTCACTACTTTTGACACTACAAACTAATCCATTTAAGTTTACTCGTCCACATACGAATCCTAGTATGTGATATATATATATATATATATATATATATATATATATATATATATAAAAATAGACGAAGATTACTCACCAGGCGAAGGAGCACAGGTGTGACAGCATCACAAATAAATAAATGAATACACACACACACACACACACACACACACACACACACACACACACACACACACAAAATCGCAAGCTTTCGCAACCCAGTTGCGTCTTCAGGCAGTAGGGAAGGAGAGGGAAAAGGAAATGATGAGGGTTTTAAGGAAGGGGGTAAGGAGCCATTCCAATCCCGGGAGAGGAAAGACTTACCTTGGGGGGAAAAAATGGAGGGTAAACAAATGCACACATGCCCACACATTCACACAGACACAAGTACACCTAAGCAGACATACTGTAGAAAGCCAGGGCGTGTTACAGACGGAAGCAGGAGCAATGAAAGTGGTAAATATCAAAATAAACGTACTAATAGGAAAAGGTTTGGAAGAAAACGTATTGTTGTAAGAATTAGCGAACTATGAACAGTAAACAAAGGAGTGAATGTAGAAAGGAACTGATATGTAAAATTTAAAAAAAATGAATAAATAAAAAATGAATAATAAAAATAAAAAACCAAAGGGAAAGTAAGATGACAGAAAAGATTTCGAAAAGTAACAGAGCAAGGACGGAAGTAATAGTTGAATTCAAATATATGATACGAATATTAAGACGAAAAATTCCTAGCAGGAAAAATAAAATATAAAAAAATAGACGAAGATTACTCACCAGGCGAAGGAGCACAGGTGTGACAGCATCACAAATAAATAAATGAATACACACACACACACACACACACACACACACACACACACACACACACACACACACACAAAATCGCAAGCTTTCGCAACCCAGTTGCGTCTTCAGGCAGTAGGGAAGGAGAGGGAAAAGGAAATGATGAGGGTTTTAAGGAAGGGGGTAAGGAGCCATTCCAATCCCGGGAGAGGAAAGACTTACCTTGGGGGAAAAAATGGAGGGTAAACAAATGCACACATGCCCACACATTCACACAGACACAAGTACACCTAGGCAGACATACTGAGGATGGATCTCATACTTTCTACAGTATGTCTGCCTAGGTGTACTTGTGTCTGTGTGAATGTGTGGGCATGTGTGCATTTGTTTACCCTCCATTTTTCCCCCAAGGTAAGTCTTTCCTCTCCCGTGATTGGAATGGCTCCTTACCCCCTTCCTTAAAACCCTCATCATTTCCTTTTCCCTCTCCTTCCCTACTGCCTGAAGACGCAACTGGGTTGCGAAAGCTTGCGATTGTGTGTGTGTGTGTGTGTGTGTGTGTGTGTGTGTGTGTGTGTGTGTGTGTGTGTGTGTGTGTGTGTGTGTATATTCATTTATTTATTTGTGATGCTGTCACACCTGTGCTCCTTCGCCTGGTGAGTAATCTTCGTCTATTTTTTATATTTTATTTTTCCTGCTAGGAATTTTTCGTCTTAATATTCGTATCTATATATATATAAAATGGATGACTTACCCAAAAGGACCGGCTCATCGATAGACACAAATAAAAATAAAAATCGCACTCAAACACACATACAAGCTTTCACCACCACAGGCAGCTTCTTCAGGAAAAGGGGGATGAGAAAGGGAAGTATGTGTTTTAAGGAAGTGGAAAAGGAGTCATTCTAATCCCAGGAGTGGAAGGACTTACCTTAGGGGACAAAAAGGAAGGTAGATAAATACACACACACACACACACACCTAGACAGACATTTTTAAAAATCGAAGAAGTTGGACAGAGATACCACTTGAGGCAGAGGCTCTGTCCAAAGAACCGAGGCAAAGATGCTAGATGGTGGGCGGGAATTAGAATTTAGCGGAGGTTGAGACCAGGTGGGCAACAGGAGGAGAGAATAAGCTGAAGGGCAAGTTCCCATCTCCGGAGTTCTGAAAGGTTGGTGTCGCTGGGAAGTATCCAGATAACCCGGACGGTGTAACACTGCGCCAAGATGTGCTGGCCGTGCCCCAAGGCGTGTTTAGCCACAGGGTGATCCTCATTACCAACAAACACTGTCTGCCTGTGACCATTCATGCGAATGGACAGTTTATTGCTGGTCATTCCCACATAGAACGCTTCACAGTGCAGGCATGTCAGTTGGTAAATCACGTGGGTGCTATCGCAAGTGGCTCTGCCCTTTATTGTGTACACCTTCTGGGTTACTGGACTGTGGTGGTAGAAGGGTGCATAGGGCAGGTTTTACAACGGGGGCGGTTGCATGGGTAGGAGCCAGAGGGTAGGGAAGGTGGTTTGGGGATTTCATAGAGATGGACTAGGAGGTTACGAAGGTTAGGAGGGCGGCGGAAAGACACTCTTGGTGGAGTGGGAAGGATGTCATTTAGGATGGATCTCATTTCAGGGCAGGATTTAAGGAAGTTGTATCCTTGCTGGAGAGCCACATTCAGAGTCCGCTCCAGTCCCGGAAAGTATCTGGTGACAAAAGGGACACTTCTGGGGTTCTTCGGTGGAAGGTTCTGGATTTGGGGGGACGAGGAGGTGGCTCTGGTAATTTGCTTCTGAACTAGATCAGGAGGATAGCTGCGGGGTGTAAAAGCTGTTATTAGGTTATTGGTGTACTGGTTCAGGGATTCGGTACTGGAGCAGACTCTTCTGCCACGAAGACCTAAGCTGTAGGGAAGGGAACATTTGATGTGTGATGGATGGCAGCTGTCATAATGGAGGTATTGTTGTTTGTTGTTTGTTGGTTGGTTTGGTGTGGACGGATGTGTGAAGTTGGCTGTCTGTTGGACAGATGGAGGTCGACATCAAGGAAAGTGGCATGGGATTTGGAATAGGACCAGGTGAATTTGATGGGACCAAAGGAGTTGAGGTTGGAGAGGAAATTCTGGAGTTCTTCTTCACTGTTGGTCCAGATCATGAAGATGTCATCAATGAATCTGTACCAAACTTTGGGTTGACAGGCTTGGGTTTCCAGGAAGGCTTCCTCTAAGCGTCCCATAAATAAGTTTGCATATGAGGGGGCTATCCTGGTTCCCATGGCTGTTCCCTTTAGTTGTTGGTATGTCTGGCCCTCAAAGGTGAAGAAGTTGTGGGTTAGGATGAAGCTGATATATTATAGAGGAAAATTCCTAACAGGAAAAATATACGTAAAAAAATAGATGGAGTCCACTTACCAGGCGAAGGAGCACAGGCTTTTGCAACCCAGTTGCTTCTTCAGGCAGAAGGGAAGGAGAGGGAAAAGGAAATAAGGGTTTTAAGGAAGGGGGTAAGGAGCCATTCCAATCCCGGGAGAGGAAGAAAAGGAAGGTGAACAAATATACACACACCCATACATTCACACAGACGCAAACACACCTAGGCAGACATACTATAGAAAAGTATGTCTGCCTAGGTGTGTTTGCGTCTGTGTGAATGTATGGGTGTGTGTGTATTTGTTCACCTTCCTTTTCTTCCCCCAAGGTAAGTCTTTCCACTCCTGGGATTGGAATGACTCCTTTTCCACTTCCTTAAAACCCATATCCTTCCCTTTCTCCTCCCCTTTTTTCCTCTTTTTCCTGAAGAAGCTGCCAGTGGTGGCGAAAGCTTGTATGTGTGTTTGAGTGTGATTTTTAGTTTTGTGTCTATCGACAAGCCGGTCCTTTTATTTTATATATATACGCTAATCAGTTGACACGTTATTTACTTGCAATGAAAGTTGCTTGGTAGAGCCCTGTGCAGAAGGAAAGGCTTACGTTATTTTATCTAAGATCTATTGGTGATAAAATTGCACTTGCTGGAGATAATCAGTGCTATACTTTTATAATGGGCTGCAACAATATTAATGTTGTTCTGTCACCAAATATATTAGGAAACGGCTTTAATTACACACAAATCGAAGGCATGTAACATTATGAAGTTTTACTTCGCAAATGTAAACATCAGGTCATTAACCTACACATAATACTACTTTACACCTCTGCAGAAAAAGAGAATGATACTAAACAGTTTAGTTTACCAATGGAATACTATTGTTTACTTAGATCAAAATGATCCTCAAAGAAATACACACATGAAGTAGCCGCTATTTCATTTGGATCTCTTCGCACCAGTGTCAACCACTTTTTGCGTATCTTCTCATTTTTTGTACTTGCAAGAACAATTTTTCTGGAGTCTTGACAGATGTATTGGTACAGTGCGGAACTAAGCAATATTTGTAGGTCATTATGCAAATGTTAACACCCAAACACGAGGCCTCGGCCCAAACAATATACAGGTATTTAACTTGAGAGATCAGCAGCAGCGTGTTGTATGACGTCACAGGCATCACGTGACTCAAATGTAGCGTTTTAGCGAGCTTTCAAATTATTTGAATTTCATTTCTGTTTTTTAACAAAAGTACTGAAATCCACGAGGTAAAAAAGCATGTTCGGAATTTTCGATGATTTGGTGCTGTGTAAGGGAAGGTGCTGTGTGGAAGGTCTGCCTCTTCAGGATTGTGAGAGCAGGGTTAAATTTTGGTGCTGAAATACTAGGCGACCTTAAATTTCACTACGGCTTCTGTGGTCAGTTATTTGTGGCATCTATTCTTCTGCGTAAACCTCTTGTCCAGATGGCTGTTCCGGCCCAGAATCTTGCCCATCTTGGGACTGGGGGTGGATGTGGAAATTCAGTAAAGTTCGTGGTTATCAACCATGAGGGAGTTTGACTGGTCTTTTGTCACTTAATTGTGTTGAAATGTATGTGCACAGAAATAAGTTAATGATTTTCTGCTAGAAATGTATGTGCACAGAAATAAGTTAATGATTTTCTGCTCAGGACTGCTCTGTCCTGAACTACTAGAAAGTCTCTGATCAACTGTTGAGAAAATAGGGCTTAGTGACAAGCTGGATTCTGTTTTTGTTGCAGTAAGTTGTAAAATCCTGACTGCAGATTCAGAAGCCATTGTCTGAAACAGTGGTACTTTGTAAACTTGCTGTGGCAAAAATTTTCCATACGGCCTAAAGAGTGGCCCTAAATTGCATTGCTCTTTATTATGTATGGGAAGTGGGATTACACGTCAATGAGCCACAATGGTACTGTGAAGTAAACTTTGGTTCATTGCCATGGTGGTGATGGAGCTGTCAATGGCACGAATGCCGGACACACAGCCTATACCTGAGACACACATTTACCCATTTTTACAGTAGTACGCGAAATTCCAATTAATTCACTCCAAAAGGGTTAAACTTCTACTTTCAAGGTACACTTAATATACCAGTTATATCTACCATAGGAACAAAGTTAAGTACATTGTAAAGTGTTTTCCATCAGTTGCAATTATGTAAAAGAAAATTCTAAAAATTTTGGACAGATATTGTTATAATACCTATTTTAGTCATTAACGTGGCAAACTATAAAATATTTGCCCATCTTTTTATCTAACACAATTGATTTACATGTTACAGGTACCAGTCTTTAACATTAACACATGTCCCGGAACATAGCATACAAATTTATGAATTCAGGTGAAATTCAGCAGTTTTTATCAGCAAGTTACTGTGAGACTTTCCGAAGCAGAATTGGAATGGTGCGTAAATAAAAATTCTGGTCATCATAAACTTTTGTTAAAATAAAACAAAAAAAAAAGTATTGGAATGAATGTGTACATAAGATGCATATGAGCAAATGCTGTAGCTTCAGTCTAAAATCTTACCATTCTGCTACATTGTTGGAGCTATTTTGTGCAGTTATTAGTATAAATTTTAATTTTAAAGTGTTTTGAAAATTGTAGTGAAAGTAATCTTTCAGATCGCTGTAGTGAGTGTTTTTACTGCTAAAGTGATGCACTGTCCTCTTAATGAGATCATGGTAATGGCTCTACTGTGCTTTTATTTTTAAAGGCTTTTTAACATAAATTTTGGATTTTTTAATTTTCATGTCAGTTAAAGAAGTATTGCAACAACAGTACCACTGGTTGCTTCAATTTTAATATGATTTTATGAATTATGTGAATAAGTCATATTTTAGTGTGTCTAAATGTAATTGATGTTTATCATTTATATCGTAATAAATAGTATATGACTGTGTCTTATTTAGCAAAAAAGAATGATTAGACAAATTTTTGGTTGTTTGGTTTATGTTGTTAAGATTCATGTAAATTTTATGCTGATAAAACAAATTCACTACATCACAAAAATTATCATTGTTTTCAGTTTTTTCTCGGATACCATGGGGGCATACATTGTTATATAAATTGGAATTGTTTGTTTGAAACCTTTTTTGTATGGCTACATTTAGTCGTGGAAAGTTTCAGCATAATTTACTTGTTTCTGCTGGTTATTGTGAATGAATTTTTCAGTAAAGATTTTAATCTGATCTGTCTTTAGGTATACTTAATTACTTTTTTTGTCTGTTGATAAAATCCTAAAGTAATGTGAAGAATATTTTTGAAAACAAAAATTCTATCTATATACAACTTATGTTTACTTCCAAGAGAGGTAGTTGAATGCGAAAAATTTTGCATTTTTATGTTTTGTTTGTACATTTTTTTATGTTTCTGAAAGAAGAAATTCATAAAAAGGCCAAAAAGTATTACAATCTCAATATATATGTAAAAACCATGTACAGCAAATAATGTATATTTAAAGTATTTGGTTACAGTTGTTACGGAGTGTTTATATATGGCACCTCAATTGTGATTCTACCACCCTTCCACTCATGTGTATAATAAAATACATTCATTCGGTTCCTGTCAATAACAAATTATTTATCATTGCTTATTAAACATGTTACATAAAAACAAATTAACAAAAAAATTATGTTTATATAATGTACAACTTTATTGGTACAATGTTATTTTCTGTTTTATTTCGTAACACAATTTTGAGTACTTAAGGGATAAAAATCATGACTTATTCATTCCATTATCAACTTGCTTTCTTAAGAAAATAAATCCTTATATGCAATAAAATGCCAAAGTTTTAAATAGCAGTGAAGAATGTAGCTAGTGAAACAAAAGTAAATACCATTATGCAGTTTTTACAATCATTATTTCCATGTACACTTCTAAGTAATTGATATGAAAAGGAAGTGAAAACAATAAAGATAGTAATTCAAGCTCTGCAAACTCCGTTGACAATTTTTTTTTTTTTTTTTTTTTTTTTTTTTTTTTTTTTTTTTTTTTTTTTTTTTTTTTCCTTAAGAGCGTTGTATGGGTTGCTCATAACATTAATACAATACTGCAAGTTGTGTGGACATATAAGAGAATGAAGAAGAGTACAGCTACAAAGTGATAATTATGAAAAGGAAAGAGGAAAAATGGTAGAGAAAGGGAAGAGGTCCAAAAATGTTTAGGACTAACTCTGTGCATTCATTTGAGGGTTGTGTATTTGCAGTTACTACTGGGTAACTTGCATGTGTGTGTAATAACACAAGTAATAATTTATGTGCAGCTCCTACCTTCTCAAACAAGTAGATCTTCAGTTCTGAAAGATCAGTGCAAACATATGATTGTGTTGGTTTATGCTACATAATAGTTGTTATACATAATGTGCTCATTTTAAGACTGTATGTGATGTCTTGTGCAGTTAAGTACATGCCTCAGATTTAGTTTAGTTTTGTTGTTGTTTCTCCATAATCCTGAAAGAAAGAAAACACAAATTTGTTTGTGATGGAAGAGTAATGACATTGATATAGTGTAGTGAAATTCTATTTTTATCATTCTTGTACTTGGTTTAAAATATCACATTACTATGTAAATTTTTATTCCTGCATAGTAACCATACACTAAAACTAAAACAATACTTTCATTTCAGTGTAATTTTGTAATACTTAATTTGCTTAGAAATTAAACATCTAGCAGTTTGGTGCTATGGGGTTGCATTTTATATTAGAAATTGTAAAAACTTTGGCATAAAACAATCCAATGTTTAAAATGTTTGGAAAATGCTTATGAAAGGTTAAAGAAAAAGTTGGAGGATTTAATGTATTGGCTGAAATGTTGTAACTGAGAGATTTTAAATATAATTTGAAACACTATTGTGTGTGTTTTGTAATATACAAAATTATCATTTATTGTGATATATTCTCTTCTTGTTACAAAAATCTGAGATCAATTATTAACTTACAAAATAGGAAGTGTTATAATTTAGCAAATTCTTTTTACCATTAACACATTTTTATATGTTTGACTGTTTGAGTTGATTTGCTCTCTAATTGACACATTCTTAGATCCCTTGCTAATTTTATTGCACACTCCTGTTGGCTTCATGTTACTTTCATATCCTTCAGACTTCTGGTAATTATCAGGTTATCAAAAGTCAAGAGCCATAAGTAATTGAGAATGTGCATCACTTAAGACTTTTGGACACATAAGACTAAGGAAGGTACAAAATATTAAGTTTTCAGTATTTAGTATTTTGTAGATAAATGTCAGATTTCAAATTTTTGATTGAGATGCAATAACTCTTCAAGCTGTTTCACTTGTAGAGATTCTTTTGATATGCTACTTACATGTGTAAGCACAATCTTTCAGTGTAGTATTTAAAATTGTATAGTACTGCTGATTCTACTTGTTGCATAAATAGTGAAAAAATTATGTAATTTGTGATATGTGAACCGACTGAAATTCTGTATTTATTTTGCTAAGTTTGCATGTAGGTGGAAAAGAAATGCAATAATACTCAATGTCGTTACTTGTATTATGTGTATAGCTGTGTATAATGCATCATTATACTTATAACAACTGGACATTTCCAGTTTGGTTTGTGAAATATATTGTGAGCTGAGGCACAGGGTTTTGTGTTGGAAATATTTCCTGCACAGATTTTTGGGAGCTGCACTTTCAGCATTGCTCTCCTTGGGTCAAAGCACTGACTTTATTGTAATATAGTTAATAAAAATTATTTAATTTTACATTTATTTGTAAAGAATTTATAAATCTTTATTTTTTCAGAAAAAGATTTTGTTGCAAATAAAGTGCAGTACTGAAGTCATGCAGTTATGTGTACTTGTATTTCTTTGTTTCTGAACTTACTTCAAAGTTATCTAAAGTCATAATTCAAAAATTTACTGGAACTTTATCCAAGTATCTGTGAAAGTTTATTTAATTATGACATTCATTTTATTCTCCATGAATGACGGACCATGACTCACTGAGGTGACTCTTGAGTCACGTCCAACCAGATAACTGTGCTGTAGGCACAGCTGTAATGGTGGGTGTGTGTTGAAAGGCCAGCCAAATGTGTTGGGCAGCTGCCTTTTCATTAGTTATATGAGAAACTATTGGGATGATTCAGTGAATTAGCCTTATAACATCAACCAACATGGTGTTTCCGTACAGATACTGTGAACTGCTGAAAGCAAGGTGGGAGCTGTGTCAGTTATTTTTGTTGAGAACATGCAACTGTATTGTATGATTATATGAAGTTAGCATCCTCTTCAGTAAAATAGTTCCCTAGTCTGATGTCCACATGAGGGTGCTACTCGGGAGGGTAAGCCGGAAGTAGTAAGTATTACATAAATTGTATAGCAGGATGAACAGAACAAGTCAGGTTAGTACAGGGTTACAAATACAAAATCAGATGGTGGGTAATGCAGAAGCAGGTGTTGAATAATGATGAATAAAGGACTATGAATAGCGTATAGAATACATTATCCTGCTCAAGATAGGCATGTAGCCAACCCTCACCACAGTAGTAAAAGTTTACATGCCAACAGCTCTGTTGATAGTGAGGAGATCAAAGAAATTAATGACAAGGTAAGGGAACTTTTTCAGACAGTTACAGGAAAGAAAAATTGTGATGGGTAACTGGAACAGAGAGAGAGAGAGAGAGAGAGAGAGAGAGAGAGAGAGAGAAGGAAAAGTAGTAGATGAATATGGACTGCAAAAAAAGGGAGGGAGGAGAAAATTGCACAAAGGTAGGAAAATAATATTGGATCTGGATAAATGGAATAAAACTGAGTTTTTAGAGTGTTTTATGCAATGATTGGCTTAAATAGAGGAAAGTAACAGTTTAATAATGGAAAGTCCAGGTTGGAATTAATAATATAGTAATAAGGACATTTACAACTCGCCGCTTGGCGACGAGCTGCAACAGTGCAACAGGCACATACGAAAGACACGCACATACAACACCATCAGCCATGGCCTTCTTCAGAAAATAGAGCATTCATGCAATCACACAGGCACACAACACAGACAAACAACCATCACCACCTGCTGCCGCACTGCAAATCACGCTCTGCGGCCAGGCCTTCTCTAAAAGACATCATCTGGTAGCAGTCTTCTTCGATCTGCATAAGGCGTACGACACTGCTTGGCGTCATCATATTTTACGTTCTCTTCATGACTGGGGCCTCAGAGGCTCCTTACCAATTTTTATCTGTCAGTTTTTATCCCACCGCCTGTTCCGTGTCAGGGTTGGCTCTTCCTTTAGCTCCCCTCGGATACAGGAGAACGGTGTCCCCCAGGGCTCAGTGTTGAGTGTTACACTTTTTCTAATCGCCATCAATGGGTTGGTGAGCTCTGTTGGGTCACTGGTAACCCCGGCATTGTATGTCGACGACTTTTGCATATGGTACAGCTCCTACTCATTAGCCTCTACTGAACGTCAGCTCCAGAGCGCCATTCGGCGGGCTTCAGTGTGGGCTACGTCCCATGGTTTCCAGTTTTCCTCATCAAAAACGAGGGTGGTGCACTTTTGTCGTCGTACTACAGTTCACCCTGATCCAGAACTGTTCTTGGGTAATCAGCGCCTGGAAGTTGTAGCACAGCATCGTTTCCTGGGTCTTCTCTTTGACAAAAAATTGACTTGGTTGCCCCATATTCGCCGCCTAAAGATTAGTTGTATGAGGAAACTCAATGCCCTACGTTTCCTTGCTCATTCATCTTGGGGTGCAGACCGAACAACTATCCTCCGTATCTATCGGGCTCTAATATTGTCCCGATTGGACTATGGGTGTCAAGTTTATGGCTCGGCAGCTCCTTCTGCCCTGAAATTATTAGACCCGGTTCACCATTATGGTGTCCGCTTGGCTACAGGTGCATTCCCGACTAGCCCGGTCGACAGTCTCCTTGTTGAGGTGGGAATCTGCCCTCTTCAGGTCAGGTGGCATCAGCTTCTGGCGTCTTATGCCATCGCCATCCGGCAATATCCTGCTCATCCCGCTTACCAGGTTCTTTTTGCATATGAAGGGCTTCGACCCCCTGATACCCGGCCGCTGGCGGGCCTTCCCGTCGGACTGCGGCTTGCCTCTCTTTGCCGGGATTTCCATTTCCCTTCGCTAGATTGCGCCCCCCATTTTACTGCACGCACACCTTCGTGCATGGTGCCGCGACCACTAATTCGGGCGAATCTCTTCCAGGGCCCAAAAGCTTTAATATCCCACATGGTCTTTCGGCGTTTGGTGCGCCCAGTACTAGAAGAGTTTCAGGGAGCCTTTATCTTCTACACTGATGGCTCGAAAACAGCGGGCCACTCCGGATATGCTTTTACGTCTCCTGTTGGGGCGGAATGCCATTCTCTGCCAGAGGCATGCAGTGTGTTTACGGCAGAGCTGATGGCGATTTATAGAGCCCTCTGTTTTATTAAACATTCTGCCGTGGAACGTGGTTTAATCTGTGCTGACTCCATGAGCAGTCTGCAGGCCATTGATCGTTGTTTCCCCTCCCATCCTTTAGTTATTTCCATCCATGATCTCCTTGCTGACCTTCATCGTGCTGCCTGCTCCGTTACCTTTCTCTGGGTGCCAAGCCATGTTGGTATTACAGGGAATGAAGAGGCTGACCGGTTGGCTAGATCGGCAATTACTCGCTGCCCATCTCTCTTTCGAATTCCGGGTGCGGATCTGCGGGTGCAAATCAGATCTTTGCTTCACTCCTCATGGGACAGCAGTTGGAAAGCTACTGCCCCGTCCAATAAACTCCGCACCATCAAAGATACGACTGCAGCTTGGAGTTCATCTTTACGCCCTTCCCGGAGAGAATCAATTGTCCTCTGTCGCCTCCGTCTTGGACACTGCAGGCTGACCCATGGATTTCTTTTACAAAATGACAATCCACCACATTGTGATTGTGGCGCCATACAATCCGTGTCTCATATTCTGACTGAATGTCCTCTCCATTCGACACTTCGTGGCGACTATGGCCTACCGCCTGCATTGCCTTTAGTTTTGGCGGATGACCCACGGACGGTTGATCGTGTCCTTGCCTTCCTCCGTGAAAGTAGATTTTATTGTCAGCTCTAGGACTCGCTTGGTCGGGGTGAGTGGGTTTGTGATTCTTGGCTGATTGTGGGGTTTAGAGCCTTATCCCCATCAGCCCCCCCCCCCCCCCACTCTTTTACATTTTAATGTAGTTTCATTTCTCCCTGCTCTGGAGCTATGATACGTTGACCACTGTGCCATTAGTACCTTGTGGTTTAGGCTAGAGGTCGCTTCCAGAGCTGTGGGATCGGACACTGTAGCATTTGCTGCCCTGGGTTGGTCTTAGTCTTGTTGGCGAGTCGATTTTACTTTCTAGTGTAAAGGTCTTTTGGCTTTCACCTATTTTTCGTTGGGTTCCGTGGCGTATACAATTTGGGGTTGAAGGGACTGATGACCTCGTTGTTTGGTCCCTCATGTCCACCACCACCACCACGCTCTGCGGCGTGTAAATTCGTGAGGATAGGGGATAGGAAGGTTGCGTCACGGTGGTGGGGATGGGTATAGCATGGCCTAGATGGGAATGAATAGACGCAGGTTAGGAATGGAGTGGGGAGGTCACACACATACAGGCATCAATCAAAATATGAGAGGTTTAGGATAGAGGTAGGAACTGTAAGGTATGGGGAAAAAAGGGAAGTCATCGTAGGTTGCGGCCAGGAAGATTTCGGGATCAGAGAATGTACTGTAGGGAGAAATACCACCTGTGCAGTTCAGAAAAGCTGGTGGTGGATGGGAGGATCCAGATGGCCTGGTTTTTGAAGCAGCTATTGAAATCAGTCATATGCTATGCCACAGGGTGCTTCACCTTGTTTTTGGCCACAGTTTGTTGGTGGCCATTCATTCTGATGGACAGCTGGTTAGTGGTCATGCCATTATAAAAAGCTGCACAGTGATTGCAGCACAGTTGCTAAATTAAATGGCTGCTTTCATAGGTGGCCCGGCCTCTGATAGGATAGGATAAGCCTGTGACAGGACTGGAATAGGAAGTGCTGGGTGGGTGGGTGGGTTGGACAGGTCCTGCAGTGGGGTCTTCCGCAAGGGTATGATCCCTGTGGCATTGGACTGGGTTTCAGGGTGGCATAGGGGTGAACTAAGGATGTTGTGGAGGTTGGGAGGGCGATGGACACGACTTTAACAGGGGTGGCAGAGATATTTGTCAGGATCTCTCTCATTTCTGGGCGAGGGGATAGAAAAATCTATACCTTGGCGAAGGATGTAATTTAGTTGTTAGTCCAGCATAGTACTGGTGACAAGGGGAGTACTCTTTTGTGGATGGTTACTGGTGTTAGGATGATTTGGGATGTGTTGAGGATATGGCATGGGAGATATGTTTACGGACTAGGTCTGTGGGGGGCAGTTTCTTTGTGAGACCCTCAGCATATTCAGAAAGGGAGTTCTTGTCACTGAAGATAAGCCGTCCACGGGTGGCCAGACTGTAAGGGAGGGAGTTTTTGATGTGGGAGGGATGGCAACTGTCAAAGTGTGGGTACTGTTGGTGGTTGGTAGGTTTAATATGGAAGGAAGTGTGGATGCAGCCATCAGGGAGGCAGAGGTTGACATCCAGGAATGTGGCATGGAGGTTGAGGAAGGTCAGGTGAAGTGGATGGGTGAGGAGTAGTTGAGATTTTGAAGGGAGGAGGATAAGGTGTCCTGGCCCTGAGTCCAGATCATGAACCAGGCCAGAGGTTTGGGGTTTTGGGATGCTTGGAAGGATTCCTCCAGATGGCCCATAAACAGGTTGGCCTAGGAGGGTGTCATGGGGGGGGGGGGGGGAGAGAGAGTGAGTGTGTGAGTGTGTGTGTGTGTGTGTGTGTGTGTGTGTGTGTGTGTGTGTGTGTGTATGTTATATTTTTATCTTATTTTAGTTTTCTCCCCTCACCTGCCTCCCCACTCTATTCCTAAGCTGCATCTTGTTATTCCCATCTAGGCTGTGCTGTACCCATCCCCAACCTGTGACACAACCTTCCTATCCCCTCTTCTCTCCCCTCCCCAATTTACACACTGCAGAGCGTGATTCAAAGTGCGGCAGCTGGTGGTGATGATTGTATGACTGTGTTGTGAATGCTCTATTTTCTGAAGAAGGCCATGGCTGATAGCTGAAAGTGTTGTATGTGTGGGTCTTTTGTATGTGCCTGTCGCAGCTCGTCGCCACGTCTTGGCGGGGAGTCATAAACTGTCCTTATTTTTATATTATTAATGTAACATAGGTCTGGGAGATGAAATAGTGATGGCTGCAAAGGACCAAATAGGTAGAAAGACAATGCGTAGTAGAAATCCTTGGATATCAAGGGAGCTACTGCATTAAATAGATGTACAGAGAAAATACAAAAATGCAGCAAACAAAAGAAATTGCAATACAGAAGTAATCACAGGAAGTGCAAAATGGCTAAGGAGTGGCTAGAGGACAGATGTCGGTCAAAGCATGTGCAACCAAAAGAAACACTTACGGTGAAACGAGACACATTTTGAGAAAAATTTGGGGACGGGAGGGGATGTTTCGTAAAATTTGCATAAAAACAATACAGCAACAGCAACTATAGGAATCGAGGGGCATGATGAGCAGTGATAGAGAAGGGAATGAATTGTGCTTTAGCTTACACCTGATGTTGTTATCTGTACAGTAAGCAATAAGAAACGGGGGGGGGGGGGGGGGGGCAGACTTTGTAGGAAGACTAAAAGTCCAGGGAGGTGAAATAAAAATATTGAGATTTACTGACGGCACTGTAATTTTGTCACATAGTAAAGGACGGTGTGTTGAAAGGAGTAACAAGGTGGATATCACTGAAGCAAATCCAGTGTAATGAAATGTCGAATTGAATGAAATTTGGAAATAATACAGTAAAAGTAGTTTGAGTTTTGTTCTTTGACTAGGAAAAATAACTTGTTTCTTGAACTAGAGGGGAATATGGAAGGTACATAGGCAGTGGCAAGAAAGCTTTTCTTAAGGCTGTCAGGCTTCTTTCCATGGGCTGTCAAAAGGGAAGAGAGAGAGAGAGAGAAGTCTGTGCATGAACTTCTGACATGAAACACAATCATTTTCACTGCTACCCTTTATAACAGCGGTACTCAACCTGCAGCCTGCTGAGCTTTTTTGAGTGGCCCGGCAAGCTAGTCGTCCAGTATTCAAAGTTTCGCAATAAACATCTCTAATGACTGGCTGATAAAAATGGGTGAGAATGTATACACCAAAATCGACAAAGCCAGTGCCCTGAATTTAAGCAGCATGTTCTCCATGACACACACAATTTGTTGTGAACAGGCCCCTGACTGGAGAACTCGAGTGTTTGTGTGCCCTGTGCTGCTCTGGTGCTCCCTGTCCTCCCTGGGTGGCGGCTGTGGCAGCATGGACAACACTCACATTCATGTCCTTCTCAGTGCGGTGAAGTACCCATTCTGAATCCTATCAAGTGTGACACTGTTAATCTGTCTTTCGAGCATTCAGCAAGAGCAAAAAAGTTTCGGATAAAAGTGCCATTTTTTATGCTTACTGGGAAGAGTTGTATTTGTAAAGTGTGTTGGGAAAGAACTCTGCTTAATATTCAACTCTACCGTAAATATCAAAGCACCGCCAATGCACTATCACTATGAAAGAAAGAAAGAAGAAGAAAAAATCGCCATAAACGAGGGGCAAGGTAAATATAAATAATCGGCACTATGCACGACTGTGCACAAAGTTTCAAATTGCAGCCTTTCCTTTTTAAAAGTCAGCATCAATAAACACACACACACACAGTTTTTATGTTGTTGTTCTGAGGGGACTAAACATCTAGACACATACAAAAACGGCCTGGTCACACGCTCAGGGGTGAGGGGTGGGGAAGGTTTCAGTAGTTCCGTAAGATGTCTCATGTTGGTGGTGAGGTCAGAAGCAGCCCTTTAAACTTGCCAGAGCAGGCGGCAGGTAGTGGCTGTCCTCAACCATCACCTCTTCCTTTCCTATCCTCTTCTTCTTTCCTCCCTGTGCGTGTCTGAAGGCCGACCCACGCATTATCGTGCGTAGCAGGTGACGGGGGTAACGCGTAATTCCCCGCCCCGGGTAGACATGTAAGGCACGTACGTACCCCCTGGTAAAGGCCAGGCCCAGGGAGGGGTGATTACCCGAGCTGGTACCTTCCGAACGTGCCAATTGGTCCCTCCGTCAGTTCTCGGGAGGTGTGACCTGAGGTGTGAACAATCACCTAAGGCGGGTAAGCCCTCGGAGAGGGCCCCCACTAGGAAGGAGCGCGCCATCGGAGACGCCGGTAATCACGGGGGACACTTCCGCGATGACTTCCTCCTTATCTTCTTTCATGACGTTGACCCACAAACGTAAGTTAGACTCGCCTCAGCCTAAAAAGACTCTGCCTAATGTTCCTAAATATCTGGTTGTCTCTCGCACCGACGGAAAGGATTTCAATTCTGTCAATCCTTTCGTTATACAGAAAGGTGTAGATGCAATTGCTGGCCCTGTTAAAACCTGTTCACGTCAGCGCAATGGCACATTGTTGCTGGAAGTGGAAAGTGCCTTCCAAGCCCAAAAACTGATACGTACTACGTTGTTGCACACTTTTCCAGTTAAGGTCGAAGCGCACCGCACACTCAACTCGTCACGGGGGGTAGTCTTCACGAGATCCCTTGATGGGTTGTCTGATGAAGACATCCAATCGTATATGTCCGATCAGGGTGTGACAGCCGTTCACAGGGTGATGAAAAAGGTCGATAACCAATTGACACCGACTCGTACTGTGTTTTTGACGTTCGACAGAGTTGACCTCCCGTCGAAGGTCAAAGCAGGGTATGAAGTCATCTCCGTCCGACCTTATGTGCCTAACCCAACGCGCTGTTTTCAATGCCACAGGTACAACCATACCCGTGAACATTGCCCAAATGCAGCAAAGTGTGTCACTTGTGGTAGGGACGCCCATGAGGGGGATTGCCCACCTCCGTCCCCTCACTGCCTAAACTGCAACGGTGACCATGCGGCTTCCTCTCGCGACTGCCCTGTATACAAGGATGAGAAGGTAATCCAGCAAATTCGGGTTACGGAGAAGGTATCAACATCTGCCGCTCGAAAGTTGTTGGCGAGTCGAAAGCCCACTGTCCTCCCAGCGGGTACATACAGTAAGGTACTCACCTCAACTCGACCTACCAAGGATTCCAGTACCCAGACATGTGACTTGACTTTCGCTGACACAGTTGTGCGATCTGCCAGCCCGAAGATTGCCCGTTCCACGTCCCCGCTTCCTCCTGCTGCTTCTAGGGTACAGTCTTCGTCCAACTCTAGTAAACCGCGGGCACCTAAACAAGATGCCCGGACCTTGAAAAAGGAACCCGTCCGTGAGGATTTTCTGCGTTCTCAGGCTTCCCAACCGTCAACTGCCTCTTCCCGCCGTCACTCTTCCAGAAGAGCTGACAAGAAAAAGAGTTCCTCTCCTTCCCCGCCGAGGCGTGACCCATCTGTCGCGCCGTCCAACAGTTGCCGGTCTCGGCCGTCTTCTGTTTCACCGGGACGCTCCGTTTGCCGGGCGCCCGGCCCTTTACCGGCGGTGGAAACTGCCCCTCCTGATCAACTCAGGGAGGTGGCAGGCGCGTCGGGCGAACCAATGGAACATGACCCTTTGCCCCCAGACAGCGATAGCAGTGCTCCCTCGAAATCCGGTCCTCAGCGGCCGTCGAGGTGACCCCGCTCGCTACTTGGTTTTTATCCTTATTTCTTCTCTCATTTTTATCATGGCGCTCCTTCAATGGAACATTCGCGGCTTTCGTTCTAATCGGGAGGAGTTAAAACTACTCCTTCGATTGCACTGCCCGCTTCTAGTCTGCCTCCAGGAAACTAAGTTGCGTCCACGTGATCGTGCAGACTTTCCACACTACACCTCTGTGCGGTTCGACCTGCCACCCATGGAAGGTGTCCCAGCCCATGGAGGGGTTCTGATGCTCCTTCGAGACGACGTCTATTTCCATCCCATTTCCTTGCACACTCACCTACAGGCAGTTGCCGTCCGCATCACCTTATCCACCTTTACCTTCTCCCTCTGTAATATATATTCGCCATCGTCATCTGCCCTTACTAGGGCAGATGTGCTAAACCTTGTTGACCAGCTCCCCTCACCTTTCGTGTTGGTAGGCGACTTTAATGGCCACCACCCCCTATGGGGCTCTCCGGCACCTTGTCCGAGAGGCTCCCTTTTGGTGGACATTCTCCACCACCTCGATCTTGTCTGCCTCAACACCGGTGCACCGACCTTCCTTTCTGACACAACACACACTTATTCCCATATAGACCTCGCAATATGCACTCCTCAGCTTGCCGGTCGGTTTGAGTGGTATGCACTTTCTGACACGTACTCGAGTGACCATTTCCCTTGTATCATCCACTTCCTACATCATTCCCCATCTCCACGTCCCACCAGTTGGAACATTTCCAAAGCCAACTGGGGGCTTTATTCTTCCATGGCTGTTTTTCACAATCAGAATTTTCCCAACTGTGACAGTCAGGTCGAATACCTCACAGAGGTTATCCTCACTGCTGCTGAACGTTCCATACCTCGTACATCCTCTTCTCCATGTCGTGTCCAGGTCCCTTGGTGGACTGCAGCCTGCCACGACGCGCTTAGAGCCCGGCGCCGTGCTTTACGCACCTTCCGCCGCCACCCAACTTTGGAGAATTGCATCAATTACAAACGTATGAGAGCGCAGTGCCGTCGTATCATAAACGACAGCAAGAAAGCTTGCTGGACAGATTTTACTAGTTCTTTTAACCGTTTTACTCCCTCCACGGTTGTCTGGGGTGGCCTACGCCGTTTGTCCGGCATCAAGGTCCACTCCCCGATTCCTGGCCTGACCGTGGAGAACGCGGTCCTCGTGGACCCAGCTGATGTTTCAAACGCATTGGGTCGTTTCTTTGCGGAGGTTTCGAGCTCTGCCCATTACCACCCTGCCTTTTTCCCTCGCAAACAGGTAGAGGAGGCACGGCCGCCTTCTTTCCGCTCTTTTAATCGGGAAAATTATAACGTCGCCTTCACCATGCAAGAGCTAGATCGTGCTCTCGCCCTGTCCCGGTCTTCTGCTCCCGGGCCCGATTCCATTCACATTGAAATGCTGAAGAACCTCTCTCCAGCGGGCAAGTGCTTTCTTCTTAGTACCTACAATCGCATATGGACTGAAGGTCATGTTCCCACAAGTTGGCGTGAAGCCATTGTTGTCCCCATCCCCAAACCAGGGAAGGACAAACACCTTCCTTCCAGTTATCGTCCTATTTCTCTGACGAGCTGCGTCTGTAAGGTGATGGAACGCATGGTTAACGCTCGGTTGGTCTGGCTCCTCGAATCTCGCCGCCTCCTGACTAATATCCAATGCGGTTTTCGTCGACACCGCTCTGCTGCTGACCACCTCGTTACGTTGCCGACCTTTATTATGAACAACTTTCTGAAGAAGCGTCAAACAGTAGCCGTGTTCTTCGACTTGGAGAAGGCATACGATACCTGTTGGAGAGCGGGCATTCTCCGCACATTGCACACATGGGGCCTTCGGGGCCGCCTTCCTCTTTTCATTCAAGCGTTTTTGGCGGATCGCAAGTTCCGGGTGCGGGTGGGCTCTGTTTTGTCAGATACCTTTTGCCAGGAGAATGGGGTACCACAGGGCTCCGTCTTGAGTGTGGCGCTCTTTGCCATTGCAATCAATCCGATCGTGGACTGCCTTTCAGCCGACGTCTCCGGATCTCTTTTTGTTGACGATTTCGCAATTTATTGTAGCGCCCAGCGGACGTGTCTCTTGGAGCGTTCTCTCCAACGCTGTCTTGACCGTCTGTATTCCTGGAGCATCGCAAACGGCTTCCGATTCTCCACTGAGAAAACTGTGTGTATCAATTTCTGGAGATACAAGGAATTTCTTCCACCTTCTCTACGTCTCGGCCCGGTTGCTCTGCCTTTCGTGGAGACTACAAAATTCTTGGGACTCATGTTGGATCGGAAACTTTGCTGGTCCACGCACGTGTCCTACCTGGCTGCCCGTTGTGCCCGATCCCTTAACGTTCTTCGTGTCCTCAGTGGCACGTCATGGGGAGCGGATCGTACCGTCCTGCTTCACCTTTACCAGGCCATTGTTCAGTCGAAGCTCGACTATGGAAGCCTTGTATACTCTTCAGCACGGCCGTCGATTCTCCGCCGTCTCAACTCTATCCACCATCGTGGATTACGTCTGGCGACCGGTGCATTTTATACCAGCCCTGTTGAAAGTCTGTATGCCGAGGCTGCTGTATTACCCTTGACCAATCGACGTGACATACTCTTGTGTCGGTACGCATGCCGCCTACGGTCGATGCCCAACCATCCATCTTACAGATTATTTTTTGACGACTCACTTGATCGCCAATATCAGTTGTCTGCGATTGCCTTGCTTCCACCGGGAGTTCGGTTTCGCCGTCTGCTACAACGGCTCGATTTTACCCTTCCTTCCACCCTTCGGTTGAGCGAAAGCCCATTGCCACCGTGGCATCAGGCCCAGGTTCACACACACCTCGAACTTAGTTCGCTCCCCAAGGAGAGCACTCCGGATTTGGTATTCCGCTCGAGGCTTGTCGAACTCCGTTCGCGGTTCGATAATGCCGTATTTATTTACACTGATGGTTCCAAGAGCACTGCCGGTGTCGGATCTGCCTTCGTCGTCGGGGACAACCGTTTCCAATACAAGCTCCCTGACCGGTGCTCAAACTTCACGGCTGAGCTTTTCGCCCTCCACCAGGCCGTTTTGTATACCTGCCGCCACCGCCACCCTTTCTATGCCATATGTTCTGACTCCCTTAGTGCCCTGCAGAGTCTTAAGGACCCTTTCTCGAACCATCCTATCGTGTATCGGATCCAACGCTCCCTCCAGTTGCTGGCGGATGACAGCTGTCACGTTTCTTTCCTGTGGGTCCCTGGCCATGTGGGTGTGCCCGGGAATGAGGCCGCCGACACAGCAGCCAAGGCAGCAGCTCTTTTGCCTCGCATGGCTACCTTTTGCGTCCCATCAGACGATGTTCAACGGGCTCTTCGCCGGAGTATCGTGTCGCAATGGCACAGTGTGTGGCTTTCACTGTACAACAATAAATTGCGAACTGTCAAACCGATCCCGACCGCTTGGAGGACATCCTCACGCCCCTCTCGGCGGGAGGAGGTCATCCTGGCTCGGTTGCGGATCGGCCATTGCCGTTTCAGCCACCGTCACTTGCTATCCGCCGAACCTGCACCGCTATGCTCCTGCGGTGAACTGCTGACAGTGCGACATGTTTTACTGACTTGTGTTAATTTTAATCATCTCCGTGTAGCCATTCACTTTCCGTCTACTCTGGAGGAAATCTTAGCTGATGACACACGAGCAGCTGCTCGAGTTTTGCGTTTTATCAATTTGGCCAACTTATCCAAGGATATTTAACTCTTTTAATTGTCTTTTATCTTTCGTTTTTAGCCTATTGTTGATGTTCTGACAGTCTACATTTTTTTAGATCATAGCGAATCTATGTTCTTGGCTGGGCGCTAATGACCATAGAAGTTGTGCGCCCTAAAACCACAAAAAAAAAAAAAAAAAAAAAAAAAAATCAACCATCACCTCCCCTCAAACGCCGGCACACCAGACACAGCCGTGGCAGGCGGCACAAGCTCTCCCCCCCCCCCCCCCCCTGGGGGCCCTCAGCTCTTTTGTGGATACGTGAGTGGCGCGCACGGGCAGTTCAAGGTTTCTTTTTTCGTTTCCTCTTACTTCCTCTTTTCTTGGTCCTCTTCCTTTCCTGTTCTTTAGCCTTCCCCCCTTTCTCCTTGTCCTCGACCCGCCCTTTTAATCTCCGCCTCAGCATTTGAGATTCTCCCTCCTTCATCCCTTTCTCTCCTTCCTCCTTTCTTTCCTCCCTGTGCGTGTCTGAAGGTCAACCCACGCTCTGCGTAGCCGGTGACGGGGTAGACATGTAGGGCACGTATGTACCCCCCCCCCCCCCGGTAAAGGCCGGGCCCAGGGAAGGGTGATTACCCGAGCTGATACCTTCCGAACATGCCGATTGGTCCTTCCGTCCTTTCTCGGGAGGTGTGACCTGAGGTGCGAACAGTCACCTAAGGCGGGTGCACCCTCAGCGAGGGCCCCCACAATTAAGGAGCGCGCCATCGGAGACGCTGGTAATCATGGGGGACACCTCCGCTATGAAACCTTCCAAATCATCTATAATCTTGACCCATAAGCGGAAGCATGATGATTCTCAGCTACAGAAAGTATTGCCTAATATTCCTAAGTTCCTGGTGGTATCATGTACTGACGATAAGGATTCTTCTGCAGTAAATCTGTTCATCATTCAGAAGGGTGTCGATGCGATCGCAGGTCCCTTGAAGACCTGCTCCAGGCAGCGCAACGGGGCCTTGTTACTCGAAATAGAGAATGCATTCCAGGCACAGAAGTTACTTCGAGCTACACTTGTACATACTTTCCCTGTGAAAGTGGACGCTCACCGCACCCTCAACTCTTCGTGGGGGGTAGTGTTCTCTAGATCGCTGGATGGGTTATCGAACGAGGAGATATTGAACTATATGTCCGATCAGGGAGTCACGGCTGTTCATCGCGTGATGAAAAAGGTTAACAATGACCTCGTGCCGACTCGTACTGTCTTCTTAACATTTGACAGGGTTGACCTACCGTCTAAAGTGAAAGCGGGCTACAAAGTCATTTCCGTTTGCCTGTACATACCAAATCCTACATGTTGCTTCCAATGCCACAGGTACAATTATACCAGTAAATCTTGTCCAAATGCAGCCAAGTGTGCCACCTGTGGCAGAGACGCTCATGAGGGTGAATGTCTACCTCCATCCCCTCGCTGCATTAATTGCGTGGGTGACCATGCTGCTTCTTCAAGGGACTGCCCCGTTTATAAAGAAGAGCGGGTCATCCAAGAGATTTGCGTGAAGGAAAAGGTCTCAACTTATGCTGCTCAGAAGTTATTTGCGAGTAGGAAGCCCGCTGTACTCCCATCAGGTACTTTCAGCCAGGTCCTTGCCTCCCGTCGCCCAACTAAGGAGGTAGGCATTCAGACCTTCAATTTAACGTTGTGTGACACTGTCGTCAGGTAGGCTAGCCGGAAATTGCTCGTTCCACCTCACCAATCCCTTCTGCCCGTCTACAGTGAATTCGTCGACCAGTTCACACACATCCCGGGCACCCAAATCTGCTGCCCGGAGTTCAAAAAAAGAACCCGTCCATGAAGATTTTCTCAAGACTCCGACTTCTCAATTGTCAACCGCTTCTTCAACCCGTCATGCTTCTAAGAAGGCTCCCAAAGAGAACAGCTCCCCCCCCCTTCCCCGCCGTGGCATGACTCTTCGGTCACGCCATCCAACAGTTGCCAGCCTTGGCCGTCTTCTGTTTCACCGGGACGCTCCGTCTGCTGGGCACCCGGCCGTTTACCGACGGTGAAAGCTGCCCCTCATGATCAACTCTAGGAGGTGGCAGACGCATCGGTCGAACCTATGGAACACGACCCATTGCCCCTAGACAGCGATAGCAGTGCTCCCTCGAAATCCGGTCCTCAGTGGCCGTAGAGGTGACCCCGCTTGCTTGTTCGTTTTATCCTCGTTTCTTATCTCATTTTTTTATCATGGCGCTCCTTCAATGGAATATTCGCGGCATTCGTACCAATCGGGAGGAGTTAAAACTACTCCTTTGATTGCACTGCCCGCTTCTAGTCTGTCTCCAAGAAACTAAGTTACGTCCAAGTGATCGTGCAGACTTTCCCCACTACACCTCTGTGCGTTTCGACCTGCCACCTGTGGAAAGTACCCCTGCCCATGGATGGGTTCTGTTTTTCATTCGAGACGACGTCTATTACCATCTCATTACATTGCATACTCACCTACAGGCAGTTGCCGTCCGCATCACTCTATCCACATTTACCTTTTCCCTCTGTGATATCTATTCGCCATCGTCATCTGCCCTTACTAGGGCAGATGTGCTACACCTCGTTGACCAGCTCCCTTCACCTTTCGTGTTGGTAGGCGACTTCAATGCCCACCACCCCCTATGGGGCTCTCCGGCACCTTGTCGAGAGGCTCCCTTTCGGTGGACCTACTCCAACACCTCAATCTTGTCTGCCTCAACACTGGTGCACCGACCTTCCTTTCTGACACAACTCATACTTACTCCCACATAGACCTTGCGATATGCACTCCTCAGCTTGCCAGTCGGTTTGAGTGGTATGCACTTTCTGACACGTACTCGAGTGACCATTTCCCTTGTATCATCCACTTCCTGCATCATTCCCCATCTCCTCGTCCCGCCAGTTGGAACATCTCTAAAGCCGACTGGGGGCTTTATTCTTCCATGGCTGTTTTTCACGATCAGAATTTTCCCAGCTGTGACAGTCAGGTCGACAGAGGTTATTCTCACCACTGCCGAACATTCCATACCTCTTACATCCTCTTCTCCATGTCGTGTTCTGGTTTCTTGGTGGACTGCAGCCTGCCGCGATGTGCTTAGAGCCCGGCGCCGTGCTTTACGCACCTTCCGCCGCCACCCAACTTTGGAGAATTGCATAAATTATAAACGAATGAGGCGCAATGTCGTCGAATCATAAACGACAGCAAGAAAGCTTGCTGGACTGCTTTTACTAGTTCTTTTAACCGTTTTACTCCCTCCACGGTTGTTTGGGGTGGCCTACACCGTTTATCTGGCATCAAGGTCCACTCCCCGATTCCTGGCCTGACCGTGGAGAATGCAGTCCTCGTGGACCCCGCTGATGTTTCCAACGCATTGGACCCTTCTTTGCGGAGGTTTCGAGCTCTGCCCATTACCACCCTGCCTTTCTCCCTCGCAAACAGGTAGAGGAGGCACGGCCGCCTTCTTTCCATTCTTTTAATCGTGAAAATTATAATGTCGCCTTCACCATGCAGGAGCTAGACCGTGCTCTCGCCCTGTCCCGATCTTCTACTCCCGGGCCTGATTCCATTCATATTGAGATGCTGAAGAACCTCTCTCCTGCGGGCAAGTGTTTTCTTCTTAGTACCTACAATCGCATATGGACTGAAGGTCATGTTCCCACAAGTTGGCGTGAAGCCATTGTTGTCCCCATCCCCAAACCAGGGAAGGACAAACAGCTTCCTTCCAGTTATCGCCCTATTTCTCTCACGAGCTGCGTCTGTAAGGTGATGGAACGCATGGTTAATGCTCGGTTGGTCTGGCTCCTCGAATCTCGCCGTCTCCTAACAAATGTCCAATGCTGTTTTCGTCGACACCGCTCTGCTGCTGATCACCTCGTTACGTTGTCGACCTTCATTATGAATAACTTTCTAAAGAAGCGTCCAACAGTAGCAGTGTTCCTAGACTTGGAGAAGGCATACGATACCTTTTGGAGAGCGGGCATTCTCCGCACATTGCACACATGGGGCCTTCGGGGCCGCCTCCCTCTTTTCATTCAAGCGTTTTTGGCAGATCGCAAGTTCCGGGTACGGGTGGGCTCTGTTTTGTCAGATACCGCAGGGCTCCGCCTTGAGTGTGGCTCTCTTTGCCATTGCAATCAATCGGATCGTAGATTGCCTTTCAGCTGACGTTTCCGGATCCCTTTTTGTAGACGATTTCGCAATTTATTGTAGCGCACAGCGGACATGTCTCTTGGAGCGTTGTCTTCAACGCTGTCTTGACCGTCTATATTCCTGGAGCATCGCAAACAGCTTCCGATTCTCCACTGAGAAAACGGTGTGTATAAACTTCTGGAGATACAAGGAATTTCTTCCACCTTCTCTACATCTCGGCCCTGTTGCTCTCCCTTTCGTGGAGACTACGAAATTCTTGGGACTCATGTTGGATCGTAAACTTTGCTGGTCTACACACGTGTCCTATCTGGCTGCCCATTGTGCCCGATCCCTTAATGTTCTTCGTGTCCTCAGTGGCACGTCATGGGGAGCGGATCGTACCGTCCTGCTTCACCTTTACCAGGCCATTGTTCAGTCGAAGCTCGACTACGGAAGCTTTGTATACCCTTCTGCACGGCCGTCGATTCTCCGCCGTCTCAACTCTATCCACCATTGGGGATTACGTCTGGCAACCGGTGCATTTTATACCAGCCCTGTTGAAAGTCTGTATGCCGAGGTACCCTCAGAAGGGCCTCTAGTGTGGTCTACCGGTACTAAGCCGGGGAACCGCCTGACATCTGCTGGCATCTTACGGAACTACAAGAGGAGTGTAGGACAGTGGTTTAGAGAGCGTTTCTTCTCTGTATATGTTACTCTGTGATCTAGGTCATCAGCACCTCAGTTTTTATGATGCCTTTTTTCAGTGCACCCACAGGATGCCCATCAAGAGCTCCGATTTGAGTTGACAATAATACCGTGTGATTCAGTTGTGACATGCTGCTATTACCATTGCATTGGAGATTTGATTTCATTTTATAAAGGCAGTATCCGTAAAAATTTTAGACTTGAAAACTTAAACAGTGCATTACGAACTGCATTAAGAATATTTACAGCTAGCATTTGCTCTTGATCTATGCTACTTGATGAATAACAGTTACATCAAGTTAGGTAGTAAGATATTGTAGAGGTCTAATTAAAGCCAGCTGTCAGCATCCATAGTAGAAGATTTAAAAAGTTAAATTTAAGCAAAAAGATCTCACACACATTCATTTATTTACTTTTGAAACATGAGCAGATGAGTGTCAAAAGCTGTATGAAGTAACCTAAGCAAGATTTTTACTAATTTTTAATACTTAAGTGTATCTTACACAATAGCCGTGAATATATGTACATT
This sequence comes from Locusta migratoria, assembly GCA_026315105.1. NCBI lineage: Eukaryota > Metazoa > Arthropoda > Insecta > Orthoptera > Acrididae > Locusta > Locusta migratoria. The sequence continues at coordinate 467,355,828 of CM048745.1, read as the reverse complement.
TTATATTTGCTATATTATGATTTTATGCCAGTTAACTGTAGGCCCCCCTATAACTGGCTGGGTAAGTCAGTTCAAAGGTTGGAGCAAGGCAACAAAATACCACCTCCAAACAGGACCATGCCTTAAAGCACTGAGGTGTTCAAACCAATCTTCGAATTGTTGACTGCTTTACCTTTTTACTCATTTCATTGTGAGCTTCAATAATGTATAACAATCATAGGGCATTGTTGCATTCTGAGTAGTGAGTAATTATAAAATTGGTCCCACTTTTGTAAATATTATTACCTTAACAGGTAACTATTAGAAGGAAAAAAAAAAAAAAAAAAAAAAAAAAAAAATTAGAAGTCAGAGGAATACATACATGCCAGTTTGCCTACTGAAATTACCATTTCTCTTTCACACAATCAACATTAATTGTAAATACTTACTGGTGTGATGTCTTTCAAAAGAACAGACATCACATCAACATATAAGCAGTATTCACGTGCGACGATGGCGTTCTGGGTTCCAGTCTTCATCGCTAATGTGATAAAATCATGGACTTCCTGTGGGAATCCCTGATGGTGAACATTGAGCAATATAGTCGTGGGACGCTACTTTGGTAGCCTGTGACTAGTGAGAATTTGGGGCGGGTGAGGGGCACGCTTTGGATATGCAAGAAGCTAAGGTGACTGCTGGCCCAAAATTTGTAATCGATTAATACACATTAACATAATATTTTATCTTTATCCTGAATTCTTCAGTTCTTTCCAACACTAAGATCACAGGGTGCAGTAATGAATATTTTTTTTCTTAATGTTTCAGTTTTTTATATCAGTTAGGATAATTGTTGTTGTTGTTGTTGTTGTGGTCTTCAGTCCGGAGACTGGTTTGATGCAGCTCTCCACAATACCCTATCCTGAGCAAGCCTCTTCATCTCCACATAAGAACGGCAACCTACATCTCTCTGAATCTGCTTACTGTATCCATCTCTTGGACTTCCTCTTACCCCACACACTTCCCTCTAATGCTAAATTCACAATTCCTTGATGTCTAAGAATGTTTCCTACCAATCTATCCCTTCTTTTAGTCAATGTATGCCAGAAATTTCTTTTCTCTCCAATTCTGTTCAATACCTCCTCATTAGTTACGCGATCCACCCACCTAATCTTCAGCATTCTTCTGTAGCACCATATTTCAAAAGCCTCAATCCTCTTTCTGTCCGCACTGTTTATCGTCCATGTCTCACTCCCATACAAGGCAACACTCCATACAAATGCCTTCAGAAAAGACTTCCTTAGGCTTAAATCAATATTCGATGTTAACAAATTTCTCTTTTTCAAGAACGCTTTTCTACCCATTGCCATTCTGCATTTTATATCCTCTGTACTGCGACAATCATTTGTTATTTTACTGCCCAAATAACAAAACTCATCTACCTCCTTTATTGCTTCGTTTCCCAATCTAATTCTTTCAGCATCACCTGATTTCCTTACACTGCACTCCATTACCCTAGTTTTGCTCTTGTTAATGTTCATCTTATATGCACCTTTCAGCACACTGTCCATTCCCTTCAACTGCTCTTCCAGGTCTTTTGCTGTCTCTGAGATTATTACAATGTCGTCGGCAAAACGCAATGTTTTTAATTCTTCACCCTGAACTTTAATTCATTCTCCAAATTTCTCCTTGCTTTCCTTTATTTTGCTCAATGTACAAATTGAATAACAATGGAGAAAGACTACAACCCTGTCTTACTCCCTTTTCAACCACTGCATCCCTTTCATGCCCTTCAACTCTTATAACCGCTGTCTGGTTTTTGTACAAGTTATAAATAACCTTACATTCCCTATATTTTACTCTTGCTTGCTTCAGAACTTGAAAGAGTTTATTCCAATCAACATTGTCAAAAGCCTTCTCCAAATCTACAAAAGCTAGAAATGTAGGTTTGCCTTTTCTTAATCTATCTTCTAGGATAAGCCGTAACGTGAGTATTGCCTCCCGTGTTCCTACATTTCTCCTGAACCCAAACTGATCTTCCCCGAGGTCGGCTTCTACCACCTTTTCCATCCTTCTGTATATAATTCGTGTTAATATTTTGCAACGATGACTTATTAGACTGATGGTTCTGTAGTTTTCACACCTGTCTGCACCTGCTTTCTTTGGAATGGGAATTATAACATTTTTCTTAAAGTCTGAGGGTACTTCTCCTGTCTCATACATCTTACGCACCAGGTGAAACAGGTTTGTCATGGCTGGTTCTCCCAGAGACTTCAGTAGCTCTGAGGGAATATCATCTACTCCAGGGGCCTTGTTTCGACTTAGGTCTTTCAGGGCTCTGTCAAATTCTTCTCTCAATACAGTATCTCCTATTTCATCTTCATCTACATCCTCCTCCCTTCCTACAATATTGTCTCGCAGTTCATTTCCTTTGTAGAGCCCCTCTATATACTCTTTCCACCTTTCAGCTTTCCCTTCTTTGCTGAGAACTGGTTTTCCATCAGTGTCATTGATATTCATAGATCTGTTTCTCTTATCTCCAAATGTTTCTTTTATTTTCCTGTAGGCTGTATCTATTTTTCCCCTATTTATACATTCTTCTACATCCTTGCATTTGCCTTCTAGCGACTCCTGCTTAGCCATTTTGCACTTCCTGTCAATCTCATTTCTTAGTCGTCTGTACTCCATTTTGCCTGTTTCATTTACTGCATTTTTATATTTTCTCCTTTCATCGATTAAATTTAGTATCTCCTGTGATATCCAAGGATTTTTTGTAGGTCTTGCCTTCCTACCTATTTTGTCCTCTGCTACATTCACTATTTCATCTCTCAATTTTATCCATTCCTCCTCTACTGTTTTATTTTCCCCTGTTTCTGTCAATTGTTGCCTAAAGCTCCCTCTGAAATTCTTAAGAACCTCACGTTCCTTTAATTTATCCAGGTCCCATCTCCTTATTTTCCTACCTTTTTGTAGTTTCTTTAGTTTCAGCCTACAGTTCATAACCAACAAGTTATGGTCAGAGTCTATATCTGCCCCTGGGTATGTTTTACAGTTTAAAACCTGGTTCCGGATCCTATGTCTTACCATTATAAAATCTATCTGATACCTTCCGGTGTCTCCTGGTCTCTTCCACGTATACAACCTTCTTTTGTGATTCTTAAACCAGGTGTTTGTTATAACTAAATTATGTTCTGTGCAAAATTCTACCAGGCGGCTTACTCTTTCATTCCTTTTGCCCAGACCATATTCACCTACTATCTTCCCTTCCCTTCCTTGTCCTACTACCGAATTCCAGTCTCCCATCACAATTAAGTTTTCCTCTCCCTTTATGTTTATATGCCAACTAGCTCTGCCGATGATGAGGAAATCGAAGAAATATATGAGGAGCTAAAGGAAATTATTCAGACAATTAAGGGAGAGGTAGGATAATATGTATTACTTAATTTGCTCTATTTCATACACGAATATAAATTCAGAGACTGAAGGTGAGATTTCATGGCTGCACAATACAGTTCCAAGTTAATAATTAGCAGAAACTTCCATTAAATTGTCCATAAAGTGACACTTTAAAGTTTAACCAAGCTAACTTTTTGGTTAACGCTGTCCAGCTGAGGCAAGTACCATAGTGGCAGTTCACAGTAATCACTCGCCCTGTCTACCTTGCGGGAGGGGGAATTGGTAAATGTCATATTCTATTGATTGATGTACATTACAAACAAAGATTTTTAAGAAAAACGTAATTGCTTGAAAATGGCTGTCAAAAGGTTGCAACAGAGTTTCAGATGGCACTAAAACTTCTTAAGGTCTTACATATCTTTCTTTGAAATTAATTGTGATAATGTCTAAAGAACAAGTGCACAAAAAAACCTAAGAAAATATTAATTAACAATACATTCAGCTATATTTCAAAAAGCAACGTACTCTTCTATTAAGAATTACAGTAAAACCTCGTTTTTACGTTCCCGGTTTTGTTTTCCCCGCCATTTACACCTTTTTTGGTCAGTCCCGCCAAATTTCCTATGTTCACAATGTTAATTTGCCCTCGTTTTTGCATTAACGTATTTACACTTTTCCCGCGTTTTATGCTTTTCGAAAACATGTTCATGAAGAAAAAATGACGTAATCTACATTAATTGATGCTAGCATGGCTTTCCCCTTAAAGTATAGCACATAAAAATTATTCACAGTCAAGTTTCTTGACACTTTACATTTATTCAAACGTATATTTCGCGTATCGTTGTTGGCAGTACGCAGCTAGTTGACTTAAGATGTGCCGATTTGTGGTGATGTAGTTCCTGTTTCCATCAGCTTCTTTGCCATAACGCCTGGCGTGTAGTCAGACAAACAGACCAGTTTGTTGACGTGAGAATAACGCCGATTTCTGGCGGTATATTTCCTCTTTCCACTAGCTTCTTTGCCAGAGCGGCTGGCGTGTACTCAATCAAAACCAGTTGCTTTGCTGATGTGAGAATAAAGAGTTGCATTGTTTTTGTGATACATATTTCTGATTAATAAAGAATGTTATCTGACAAAGTTGGGTATCGAATACCCACAACCTCAAAAAAGCGATAATAATGAGATGCCGATCCTATGCAAAGTCACAATAATACTTATGCATATGTTTGCACTCGAGAACGCGAATAAATTCTCTAATATTGTCGTGTGAAACATACAAAAAGAACAGAACTTTAGGAGTTTTACTAGTAATTTATTAATGCCGGTAAAAGGCAGCAATTTTGAAGATGTGTTACATAGCCTGGCAGTGGCGTCTAAACAATATCTATTGAAGTGGATCAGGTAATTTTGATGATGTTTTACATAGCCCAGCGGCGTCCTCGATTATAATGAATGAAATTACGTCAAAAATTTCTACTTCCCATAAAATTACCAGTTCTGCCTATGCTTAAAATAGTAAAAATTTGGATAACCTTTATTGTATAATAAATGTCCTGGCGAGTATTTAGATGGCTATTATGTACATATATCACAAATAAACTACGAAAATGCAAGGCTGATCCAGTAAGCATATTTTACCATTTAAAACATTATTTCCTGCATTTTACACCATTTTACTGAAGTCCCTTGAAAAGCGTAAAAATGAGATCCTACTGTATATATTAAAAAAAATTTGATGATAAATGGGTGTAGTTATTACAGTGTTATTTTGTCCTGTAATAATGTGGCCCACCACAGCTGAGCGCTATGCTACGATGCAGGAGGTCGTTCCCCGTTGGGGGTTTGAATCCCTCTTGGGTAAGGATGTTTGTGCTGTCTTTATCATAACGTAGTTTGTAAGTTTAGGGACTGATGACTACACAATTAGGTCCCATAAACTTTACAAACATTGAACATCTTAATGTGGCCCACTTGAAATAAAACTTTCGAGAATTTGGCCCAAGGAGGAAAAAGGATGAGAATGGCTGGCCTGTACGGTTGCATTTAATATTTAAAAATGCTCCTATTTTACCTGTCACGTGAACCTTCAGAGCACTTTCACCCATGTCTCAGATGTTTAGTCTTTGTTGAGAAAATGCATATTTCTTTTGTCTTGCAAGCATGTGGCTTTATCCACATTCCGTATTCTTCTTTTGTAGTTCATAAGATATTGAAAACACACTGTCATACTTAAAAAACCAATAACACTAAATTAATCACACACAGGATGATCTTAACCTGTAAAAGTACTAACTAATCACGTTTACATAAGTGAGTATTAACCAACAACTCGTGTTTCGAAAAGCAATAATACGGATTTTCACGCTGTACATTTCGTATCCAAAGTTCGCTGCTCGGCCACCTGGAGTGCTCCCGTAGGTCTCTGTTGTAACCTTGGTTGTAGCCATAGACTTACTAAATAATGAAATTAGAATCCCTGGAAATGCCCCAAAACTTAAAATTGAAGCCAGCAAATTACACAATCAGTCATGTTTTTGTGCTCAAAAATGTGTCTGTAGTGTGTGTATATTGTAGTTCTAGTTGTTGAAATGTACTTAATATCTGTGTTTATACTGTAATATGACTGTGATTTATTTGTTTCCATTGAGGAAGGCAACATTCACAATGGAGAAATTACACGATACACCTAAACCATTTGCCTATGCAGCAGCGCCGCCAGTGTGAATATCTAGAACTATGTGTTATTTCTCATAAAACTACTAGATTATATTAGAATAGTACTTGTTCCATAGATCATGAATAAGACACTTCGTAATGATGTAGAACGTGTCAGGTTAATGAAGGGTGTCTTTACAAATTATTACTTTCAAAAATGTTCAAATGTTTGTAAAGCTGATGGGACTTAACTACGGGGTCATCAGTCCCTAAACTTACAAACTACTTACGAACTAAGACGGCACAAATATCCATGCCCGAGGGGGGGATTCCAACCCCCGACCGTAGTGGCCGTGCAGACCGTGACTGAAGCGCCTCAGTTTCCTCGGCCACCGCGGTCGGCAATTATTACTTTGTACTAAATATTACATGACAATAATTTTTTTTCAGATTTAATAATTTATATAAAAAATTCATAACCTACGCTATTTGATTACACTATGCACAAGAGATAATCCCGGCGCGCATACAGGCATGCACACTGCAGTACAACACGGGAAACTCTTTAAGGGACACTGACTGATTTCTGCTGATGTCTTTCAATTAACTTAACTTACTTAGCCCATGAGGCTCCTCTTTATTAAGTAACCGTTTTTCATCATTTTTATTAAGTAATCGTTCTCCTCTCATGTACCTACCACCAAATTATGTTATGATATTACTGTTCAGAATTGTTAGTTCAACTGTTCATTTTATTATTACGACACTTGTTTCCAAAAGCATGATATTAATCTACATTTACTTGTATACAACAATTTGGACATCAAAGACACAGTTGTCTTACAGAATGTGTAGTCTCTCAGTTTATTGGTGCCCGATGATTACTTGGAATTTCTGAGCTTCCTGAGAATGGTCGTGGATTGTTTTAAAAAGCTGTTGTAGATGATAAAGGGAGGTATTCACTAAAGAACAGTTATATAGAAAGCTTTCACCCAACCACAAGTTAGAAGTACACTATCTTCTTATGCATTTTGTGATCAGACTCTCTCACAGACTATTGCCTGTTTCTTTTTCTTGGCATACTGAAATAAAGCAGAAGATTAAGTCAAATTAAATGCACTCTTTCGTCAGTTAGGCCGCTACACGTACAAATCGCAAGTCTCAAATATAATGTAAACAGTCATGTTTGCTGGCATATCATATGGCAGGTTGTGAGGATAATGCAGATATATTTTTGTGCTATACATCTGAATTAAGACACTTAGTACTTGCATGGTTCAGTTTATTTCTATAACAGAAAGCATTTAGAGCAAAGAATGCCTTTCATTAACAGCCTTTATACACCTAAACTGGCAAAAAATTCTGCTTCGGTTTATTTGCTGCTTTTGTGAAAATTTCATGACTGAGAAATCTGAAAAATCTTCATTTTAAAGCTTGGAAGTTAAAGGCGTGTCCACTGATGTCAACAACAGCACACAAATAACCTAACCAGTTTACAATTAAAAGAGCAGAAAGCTTACTGCAGTACCTATGCATGCGCAGGTCAGCGCTGTCTACTGCTCATGCGCAGATTTGCAGAAGATTAAAACTGGTCTCTTACCGCTAGATGGCTGTCACGGCGGACCTATATGCCTTTTGCCATGGATCATCGTATAATAGGGGCTTAAAAATCCAGTACCAAATTCTCTTCTTTTTAAAAATTAATTAAATAATATGAAGATACATGAAATTACATTTCAAATAAGTCATTTTTGGGACATGTTAAAACAAGGAGTTTTTAAGGGCCCTTAAAATTTAGTCATTGAAGTAAGAACTTTTTAAGGTGGTGTACAAACCCTGGATACCCCAGTCACAGAGCTGGCGGTACTTTATGGAGAATAGAGAGTCTGTTGCAGAAAACATGGCAATTCTTTTCCCCATGGGGCCACACAAAAAGTGTGTTTCCGTATCGCCAGAAGACGGTTCAAATTCTGCCGAATGGAGTGCCTTTTCCTCAGTCTTCCATAAGTTTGCAACTGAAAGGGAGAAAGGACTGCCCATGGCAACAAAGTCTGTTTGTTCAAAATATTCATTGTTGAATAAAAAGTATGTTGAGGATAGGACATGATTTAAAAAAAATCTGTTGATGAGTGCCTACAACTCAATGAGAGGAACCTTACAGAAGAGTGAGACGAGATCAAAGCTCACTAATATGTCAGATTTACAAACTTGAAGTAACTTCAATCTATTGATAAAGTTATGAATATGATGTGAGGATGTCCCTACAAAAGGTCTCGCAAATGAGGCAAGATGTACAGCCAAGTCATACATACGGTCACTGATATTGCTGACAATCGGCTGTAATGGTACCCCTGTTTTGTGAATATCTGGAAGACCATATATCTTTTTATTCAACATTGAATATTTTGAGAAAAACTGGTGGTGTTGCCATAGGCATCCCCCAGTCTTTAATTTCTTCATAGAGAAAAATAGTTACTTTCTTTATCATTTGATGTCTAAATTTTAGTGCATGATCTGACAGAGGGTGACATGTAGTTTCACCTTTGTTTATGTGCCTGTGCACCACAATTAGATCTGCATACGTAGAGGATGTAAAATTTGACAGAGGGCGCTCATGTAACGGCCACTTTTACGCGTGTGTCTCCAAGCCAACTCGTACATGTGAACTAGCACTCTCCAGCGGTTGGCACTCGCCTGAAGATGTCTGAACAATTGGCAGTTGAAAATACCATGCCAGGAGGTTGACACCAGCTGCAATCCTGAAGAATAGTTTTGTCATTTCTTCTATTCTTAATGAATAGTACATGACTTTGCAAACTTGACTGGCAACATGCCCTGCCAAAAAAACACATGCATAGTCAGTGTCAATTTGAAGTAAGGCAAATCTAAAATTTGTAGTGACTAGTAGCTATGGTATGATTAAAATTACTTGCTTTTTGACACTTCGTGTGTTGAAACTGCTTTCCTCCAATTGGAGCACTCAACGTCACACCTGAACTATTCATCATTATGAAACTGCCACAACTGGTCAATTCACTTTCATTTCCATGTTTGGCTTCTTTTATTTATTTTGATCCTAATTTCGTAAGTCGGATCTTCTTATTTCGCATTTCATCACTTATGATAGTCATACGAAAAACAGTACAGTAAATGGTGGTAATGAAATACATACACAGCACTAATCACACAATCCTGGATCCTTTCTCACAAGCTGTGATTTAATATAACATATACAAGAATTAAAGTCATAGATATCAGCTTACATTAAATGATCTTCATACAATGTATGTAAAATTGAGCACTCTTGTATTATTAAAACAAACAATAGGATTGTGTATTGCATTGATTAAGATAATAGCTTGCCGTTTGAAGGGTCATGGATTCAAAAGTCGTCTCCGATATATTTTTTATTTTTATATCTAATCAAAATGACTGATTATTATGCAGTTAATTGTTAAATGAATGTGTTACAATAGTTTACATATTTTTCATATAGTTTTTGTTCTTATTTTTTATCCTATTATTCTTCTTTCAGTTGGAATCTTCCTGTGTCATTTATAAATTGAAACCAAGTACCAAGCTGCATGTCTGATTGTCTCTTAACATAGCAGCTCATGTAACATTTAGCCAGTAAGGATATTCTTAGGTAACCAATGCTATTGAGAAATTATAGTTTGCTTTTAGTGTTGTATCTGAATTTGCTCATAGAGATAAGCTTTAATTGTCACAAACCAAGCAATCATGATTTTAATTCTGCTAAAGGTTTTGTCTGCCATTTTGTGATCGCATGTGATTCGGTTAGGACATGGGGTTAAACAGAGGTCTCTTCTGTTGCAATCATTGCTCACTTAAAATCAATTGTCGATAGAAGTTCTCGCATTGCCTCTATAACTCTTGGCACCATCTTCAAACGTTGCTCCACATTATATGTTAACAGCAGTTCTGAAGTAATCGACTGTGCTTTATGTTGCCTGTAACTTAGTGGTACTCAGAAACATTTCGGGTAACACTGTAGTGCCACATGACAAATTTTAACTAACACGTTATTTTAATTGGACTATAACATACTCAAAAATCAATGTTCATTCATCTTTTAGCCTTGACACAAATATGTTCATCAAAATGCTGTACTTAGATCTGAGGTTGTCTGAAAAAATATGATGACACTCCTGTGCTGAATGTTGTCAGGTGCACCATTATTAACATCCCAATTTATGCTCTTGCATCAATGGAATCTGCAACAAGTTGTTTTGCTGTGAAATGTAATGGACTAGCCGGCCAGCTCATTTCACTAATTGAAATGAAACGCGCCTATCTGCCTTGCTCACTTCACCACAAAGTTCTGTTTGACATTTCCTTGTTATCTCGGGATATGGTGTAACTTCTGGTAACTCAGCATCTGGATTAACAATACTGCACCAACATTTGGATTATGTTGAATACAAGCAGCTGAACTCATTTATTGTGTACACTACTGGATTGAAACTATGAAGAGCAACACCAGGTAAGCTTGAATCGGAACTTTAATTTCATGTTGTAAATAAAACTTGCAACTACAACAATCATTTCTAACAATTAAATATCAATATGCGAACGGGCATAGTGACTGCCTCCAAATTTGAATTAGTACTGTGCTCCTTCGACCTCTGCGCCCCCCCCCCCCCCCCCCTTATGTACCATTCCCAATAGTGCCCAGCATTGTTGGAATGGTTAGAAACGTGCAAACATTAAATTTACAATCACTTATCTTAATCATAACAACATTATCTATTCTGCAAATCAAGCTTAAATACGAATTCATATCTTAATAACATTTAAACCCTCGTATCTATTTCTAATATCTGAAAATATACCTCAATGTGAAAAAGTAACAATGAATATCACATTTGTCATAATAATGTGAAAAATATTAGTAGGAAACTGTTCCTAACATTTACGTAGTGCCATTACCTGTTGTAGATAGTTGTAGATAGATTATTCTCGAAGTTCTTGATGATCGGCTCTCAGTAGCAGGTAGCTGTAAGTTCATGGGGCGAGAACTAATTCACTACAAATAACGAAGGCAACACACAGAATTTAGTTCATTGACACTTTTAATAATTTATTATTATAGCCCAATTATCCCCATTTATGGCCAGCTTACAAGTCTCATTAATATCAACCACATACCACACATCAATAATACGAATTAACACTGTCCGTGTGTGTAATACAAAGGTTCTATGTGTATATAGTAATGTGGCACAGACATGAATTAATTGTGGTAAATGCACTTTCTGCACTGAAGAACTTTTACATAATTAGTCAAATTCAAAGTCCTTACTGACGTGACTTATCCATCAGATTGCGACTGAAACAATGAACAATACTCAAAACTGACATAGATTCGACTTCTGACAGCTGATGAAACAATACTCTGATACATGCTGCGAGTGCATCCTATTTATATTATCTAAACAATGGCACTGAAAATTTTGTATTGTTAATTATGAACATTAAATTAATTGAATGGATAGTATTTAATATCCAAATATAGCTTAATAGCTTTTTCAAACAATTACTTTGTAATTAATGGTAATTATACTGAAACTAATTAGGGCAAAACTTTCCTAACATTACTTGTGAAACATATTAATACCTATTTTAACATTATCAGAAAAGAATTTTCTTAGTTTTCATAGAAACAGTAATTAACATTCTATCAGAACTTTAACAGTATACTTACGGCACAAATTAATTACTATTTACTAATAATAGAAAAATACTTCAGCTAATTACTTTATGACAAATAATAACAAAAGTTTTGGAAAAGAAAATAATAATAGACTAATTACATCCATACCTATTATTATGCAACAGTGGGATAAGGAGGTTCAGTAATGCAAGTAGATGGGAATAAATCCCAACATACGTCTTTACAGCATGTCTATTATTCACAAGTATGATTAATTCTATAACGATATTGACTGCTAAGAATATTGTATCTGATGCATTTATCTACACAGTGGATTCTCCTGTTATGACTTATTTCATTTTTCTGTCAAAAGCTAATCTAAAATTGATTGTAAATAAAAGTTACATGCTCACATATAGTCTTCTTTACTTTAGAAAACATTAAATTGATATTCAAGCTAAAATACACGACGTCTATTTAGTCAGCCATCTGCTCATCTATATTTGAAGATTTACATCAAACTATTCCATAGTTTATGTTCCTCCCAATGGATAGGATATTTTATATTGGTAATTAACTTTTGATAATACTTAGATGTTGCACTGTGTACTCTGATATATTGTGTTGACATCTGTTTATGATTTCCACTAATATGACAAAAAATTACAGTTTTAATTTTGTCTGTTTGACTTAGAAAATGTGGTGGTATCTTTCTTTAAATATTTTTATGGCTCTTGCCTGTGACATATCAGCAGACAATGGTGGTGCCTCCAGAAACTGAGAGGTTGTAACAATGGAAAACTTTATTGAAATGCTGGAGGATCTGCATCGAATTGACGCATGCTACAGGGAATGGCAATTGAATCTCAATGTAGACCAGTGTAATGTGCTGCGAATACATAGAAAGAAAGATCCTGTATCATTTAGCAACACTATAGCAGGTCAGCAACTGGAAGCAGTTAATTCCATAAATTATCTGGGAGTAGGCATTAGGAGTGATTTAAAGTGGAACAACCATATAAAATCAATCGGGTAAAGCAGTTGCCAGATTTAGATTCATTGGAAGAATCCTAAGGAAATGCAGTCCGAAAACAAAGGAAGTGGGTTACAGTACACTTGTTCGCCCACAGCTGAAACTGCTCACAAGTGTGGGATCCGTACCAAGTGGGGTTGATAGAGGAAGTAGCAAAGATCCAATGGAGAGCAGCACACTTTGTTACAGGACCATTTGGTAATCGTGAAAGTGTTACGGAGATGATTGATAAACTCCAGTGGAAGACTCTGCAGAAGAGACGCTCTGTCGCTCGATACGGACTTTTGTCGAAGTTTCGAGAACATACCTTTACCGAGGAGTCTAGCAGTATATTGCTCTCTCCTATGTATATCTCGTGAAGAGAGATTAGAGCCCACACAGAGGCATACCGACAATCTTTCTTTCCGCGAACAATACATGACTGGAATAGGAGGGAGAACCGATAGTGGTACTCAGGGTACCCTCCGCCACACACCACCGGGTGGCTTGCGGAGCATGGATGTAGATGTAAACAATCATACTGGTCATATCGAAATTTGTAAATAACCTCATTTTCTGACTTGAGAAAACTGCAAATAAACCCATTTTTTGTCTTGAGGAATGGTCCACGGCTGTACAACCTGTATGGCCTGTAGCCTAACCACTCTTACCCGAGTTCACCTCCTTGGATAGCTGTATCTCAGTCAAAACAGGTTGAAAATTGTGGGTAGAAATAGCCTAAATGCAAGAAAGTTGATGTTAACAATTTTGTTGTTTATGGAGAGTGAAGGTCTCAGGTGTTCAGTTGGGGGCAAGAAACATATATGAATGTACATACTGTGGTAAATTTCCTGTATTTAGCATAATAATTGTTGTTCTGACATGAATTCACTGTACTCAATTTTGAATGAGGGGTAATCTCATACGAGAAATAGCATTGGTAGAAAGATTTTTATGTTAATTATGGAAGGTAACTAGTTTTATGTAATTTCAAATCATTTACAGTAAAATTTGAAAGTATATGCCTCCCACTCATTTCAAATGCTTAGAGTCATACTGTAGGAATACTTTCAGTAAGTGATATTTTCTAATTGCCCATGTTTTCAGGATCATTAAATCTAGAAGGGATGGTCTGGTTCTCTTCAGCCCAGGCATATTCTGTTTTAAAAATATCTGCAAGAGTATCAGTATATTACTAATGATTCCACTATTCATTATAGCCTTCAGTTAATGTTTATAGGGGTTACTACTTGTTTCATCATTCCTCTTTGTTCGTCAATTGATTGTTGGCATCATGAGAAATGGGTTGTGGGCTGGCAGACCTTGCTTGTCCATTTATGTTACCTTTTTATGATTAAGTATATTTCTTGTTGTAATGACTGTACAACTGCTTGAAATGTCTTTTCAGTGTCCACCAAGTGAGGGAGTGATAATGAGTTAGACACATAATTAAATGAGTTTTGAGATGAGGTGAGAAATGGAGGTAATGACATCTGTGTCAGGATAGTGAGTACACTCACTAATAAATAACCTTTTATCAAACTAGTGTGGTTGATTACGGTCTCTTTTCCTATGAATCAACACTTTCTTATTTGTCGAGCGACAGACTAACACAATAGCTGAAAAATGTTCCCAATAAAAATGTTGTATCATGTCTGACAGTATAATTTCACATTTTTCTGGTGCTATTGAGGGAGCCATAAATGCTAACAGTATTATTGAGGTATGTGGATGCTGTTTATTGATGAAAATTTGCATGATTTGATAATAGAATAAATACTTACATAGGTGACAGTAAATATATTTATGAAAGAAACTTAAAAGAAGAAGATTTCAAGCCATTTGGGATCATTTGTACATTTTAGGCATTCTTGACAGAGGCAAAATGAATATGGAAGGACTTTGGCAGGAGTACAGAAACTTCCCTCTGAGTATGTCTGCAAAGACTTCACTTTCTTTGGAGAGGTGTTAGGTTAGATGCCACCCACAATAAATGGTGATAAACCATTAACAAGTTAGCTTGGACAAAAGTGTTAAGCATCTGAGATTTCAATAAATTTTATTAGTAATATTAAACACACACTAATTATTACATACATAGTATTGAGTAATTATTAATAAACAGACATTAACCTGAACACCCCTGTAATACTCAGCACAACAACAAGTTGACAATTAAAAGCAATTTTACATTTGAATCTAAAAACACAATTTTTAATATTACTTTAACAGCAACACTTCCTTTTCAGTCAACTTTTCCTTAACATTAAACAAAAGACACTGTGACTCTAACCATGCTGTAAGAATTATGACCTATCCAAAACTGCTTTCTTTTTTCTTTTTCTACTCTCACATCCTTAGGAGCAAGATAAGTCCTTAACATCAGTGAACATGACCATTTTCGTTAACAAGTTGGCAAAGGTATATCAAACAGCAATCTTTTTTCATTAAATTTTACTTAACACTAGAATATCATGGACCACAGCCATTACTATTAAAGGAAAGGCAATCAACAATAATTTGCCTCCTTTTTAAATTTAATTTGTAACTCTAATGATTGATAATTTTAGTCATCTTGTTTAAGTTTCACCAAGCATTATATAAAATTAACAAAGGATAGTTAGCAAGTCAGTGTAAAGACGATTGCTGAGCCATAGACTGGCACATAAAATAGTCAATCACAATCACACAACTTAAATTTTCGGCCATGCTTTCATCAGGAAAAGATACCCATACTTTCACACACTTCCTCAGGCATAACTCTGACACACATGTCCACCATTTCTCACCACTTTTTAGGGCTTCGATTATTTTCATCATGCCCTGAAATGAAGAGACATCCTATCCAAAAGCCTTCCAGCCCCCCCCCCCCACCCCCTCAACCACCACGCTAAAGTTGTATTCCATCAACCACCCAGTCTCAAAAGCATCCTAGTCAATCCCTATGCTATTCCCAATCACAACTCCTTACCACAGAGATAATATCCCACTGCAAGACCTACTCAAGTGAACCACCCAGCACTTCCTATTCCACTTTTGCCACTTATCCAACCCCATCGGATGTAGGACTACCTGTGGAAGGAGCCATGTGATTTACCAACTCTGTTGTAATCATTGCAGAGCCTTTTAAATTGGTATGATAATAAACCAGGTGTCCATCACTTGATTTCATTTGCTGCTTTACAACCTCAACCACCTTGATCCCTTCCCTCCACCACCAACTCTTCTGAACCATGCAAATGGGAGTTGTCCCTGGAATGCCATTTCAAGATCCTGAAACCAATCTGGCTTCGACCAAGATAACTTATCATCCCTATCCCATGTCTATCAGTCCCCCCTTCCCCACTTAATATCTTGTAATCTCATTATAAATAAGGTCTTTCTTCCAACTGTGTTTAACCTCTTTTTTTGTATTTTATGTATTTATTTTTCACTAAAAATAAAGAGATATTGAAATGTTATCATTTTATCATCTCCCCCTCTGCTCCCTCCCCATCCCCTCCCCCCCACCCACACACACACACACCTCTATATGTCCCTTTTTCATTCTTCCGCCCCCTTCCCTTTTCTGCATTCTAACCTGCAACTCACATTCTTACCTATTAGAGCTTTACATTCTGTCATACAAAATGGAATGTTCCATCCCCAGTCTTGCCCGGCATTCTTCACCCTCCACTCCACTCCTCACCCACCGTCATGATGCTTGTTGCACTGCAGTGGCCAGATATCCAGATATGGGGGTCATGTGTGCTGGAGTTATGCCTGACAAAGGAATGGTCAGACTTGTCATGCCGAAACATGTATTCATTTTTTTAGTACTCTAAGTTAACATTTAAGGAAGTCTGTATGCAGAATGTTAGCTGATGACACGACCTGGAAGTCACATAAAAAAAATCACAAAAATGGCTGTTTTTCCTGCTTGGCGCTTGCGGTGAGGGCTGGCCACTCCTGGAAATGGCAACTCACGAGCTGTTGTTATGGTGAGCATTGTGCGCATGGTCGGGAGGTGCGGCCATCTCATCGCGGCATTCACTAAAGAGGAATATCGTTGCACAGTTTGTTGGACAGGGGATACAATATTCGTTTCTGTGGCATGCACTTCCTTTTCATTTTTGGTACCTATTTTGAAACATACTGTTCTGAAACTGGTTAGAGATGTGGAAGATATCCTGTACATCTACATCTATACTCCGCAAGCCACTTTATGGTGAACATTCAATCTCCCCTCACTGGTGATGGCAAACCTTGTAAATGTTTTGCTGCTTGACATGGAGATATACCACAGAAGCCAAATGAAGCAATCAACATAAAACACATGTGAAGAGTATGTGATGCGCGACATGGTAGTTAAACTTATGTAAAAAAAATAGATGAAGTCTACTTACCAGGCGAAGGAGCACAGGCAGTGATAGTAACAAATAAACACACACACACACACACACACACACAAGCTTTTGCAGCCTAGCTGCTTCATCAGACAGAAGGGAAGTAGAGGGAAAAGGAAATGATGAGGGTTTTAAGGGAGTGGGTAAGGAGTCATTCCAATCCCGGGACAGGAAAGACTTACCTTGGGGGGAAAAAAGGAGGGTAAACAAATGCACACACACCCACACATTTACACAGACGCAAGTACACCTAGGTAGACATACTGTAGAAAGCTTGGCTTGGCTTTCTACAGTATGTCTGCCTAGGTGTACTTGCGTCTGTGTAAATGTGTGGGCCGGCCGTGATGGCCGAGGGGACTGAGGCGTTTCAGTCACGGTCTGCACGGCCACTACGGTCGGGGGTTCAAATCCCCCCTTGGGCATGGATATTTGTGCCGTCCTAGTTCGTAAGTAGTTCATAAGTAGTTTGTAAGTTTAGAGACTGATGACCCCGTAATTAAGTCCCATAAGCTTCACAAACATTTGATTTTTAAATGTGTGGGTGTGTGTGCATTTGTTTACCATCCTTTTTTCCCCCAAGGTAAGTCTTTCCTGTCCTGGGATTGGAATGACTCCTTACCCACTCCCTTAAAATCCCCATCATTTCTTTTTCCCTCTCCTTCCCTTCTGCCTGACAAAGCAGCTAGGCTGTGAAAACTAGCGTTTGTGTGTGTATGTGTGCATGTGTGTGTGTGTGTGTGTGTGTGTGTGTGTGTGTGTGTGTGTGTGTGTGTGTGTGTGTGTGTGTGTGTGTGTTTATTTGTTACTATCACTGCCTGTGCTCCTTCGCCTGGTAAGAAGACTTCATCTATTTTTTTTACATATATTTTTCCTGTTAGGAATTTTTTCCTCTATAATAATGGTAGTTAAACTTCTAGACGAGTGTGTAAATAGTGCAGACATATGGCTAGAAATGACTAAAACACTCGATATTGCAGACTGTGAATCTACAGACGGCGAAGAAACGGTAGAATGTTGCTTACATGAAGACTCTTTGAGCGATAGTGACGCGTACCGTCATCAATTATCTCCGAGAGCAATACCAGCAACTACAATTACATTATCAGACAAATAAAAAGCAGTAAAGTATCAGTTGAATGAAAATGGTAAGAAATGCCTATGTGTCAGTACTGTTCAAAATAGGTATCACTTTGTCCATTCTGAACTTGAATTGTATAGATGGAAAAAGGAAGTCACTGGACAACGTAAGAGTCAACTGGAAATTGCGAGAGAGATAAATGCGAGACTTTTTGAGCAATTTACTGATGCCAGATGACAGTCATTGAGTGTCAGTGACACAACTTTGTGTGATTGGGAGTTAGAGATTGCCAACGCAATAGGCGCTAAAGAATTTACAGATTCTCAAAGTTGGATTAAGATCACATAAAATTGTGGCACAAAAAATAACAAAATTTGTATCGAGAAACAGATCGAAAAATGAAGTGACTCAAATGGAAATGATAGAAGCTTTTCTTACAACTGCAAAAAATAAGATCGCCAGTTTTTAGTGAATCTTACGTTTACAATGGTGATTAGTCAGGTTTTCAAAAAAAAAGGGGAAAAACATATTGAGGCAATTGCGCAATCCACGACTGCACTCACCCATTCATACACTATAATGCCCATAATTAGTCTGGATAGTTTATTTATTTATTTGTCCAGAAATTTTTGCAGATTGTGGACACGAAAACACATAAATTACAATATAGTATTATTAAACAAGTATACACACACAAATTACAAAAACAGTTTTTTTTTCATCAATTACAGGGATAAAATATAAGAACATTGTTGTTTCAGCAGATGCAAGAATTTTAGAATTAGGTATGGTGGTTTTCAATTCAAACACAGATCTAAACTACAAAGACAGTATTTTTCCAGCAAGTACATTACATAGATAAAGTGATGAGCTCTGAGTCATGAAAGTTATACACAATAGATATTTGTGGTTACATCCTTGCACTACTGTACACTTTCTTTGCAGAGATGATGCCTACATTTTGTTGTCTTAAATTTATTTTGAGACATGTGGTCCGAAAATTCAGCTACAGTGTAGAAGCAATGGTCAAGCAAAAAGGTTGTGAGTGTTTTGCTGAATAGGGACTGAGACTTGCTATTTCTTATTGCTGATGGCAAGCTGTTGTAAAGATGGGCGCCTTGGTGGAATGTGGAGTTTTTGAATGCATAAATACGGGTGCTTTGTACATGGAGCTTGTTTTTCTGCCTGGTGTCATGGTAGTGGACATTTGAATTTTTGTTGAACTATGTGATACTTGTTTTAACAAATTTGCATATTTCAAATATGTAGAGACTGCCAAGGGGTAGGATAGATGATTTCTGAAAGAGAGGTCGACAGCTATCAGTTGGTTTTGCCCTATTCATTATTCTCACGGCTCTCTTTTGGGTGAGTAGAATGTCAGAGCTACATGGGGAGTTCCCCCAGAATATACTGCCATATTGCATCACACTGTGGAACTGCGCATAATATGCAATGCGAACTGTCTCCGGGCTTGTACTGTATGATAGGATAAATAGGGCGTAACACACTCGGTTTAGTTTGCTAGCTGTTTTGCTAATGTGCACTTGCCATTTTAGGTTTTCTTGCAAGCACAAGCCTAGAATTTTTTTTTTTTTTCTGTTGAGGGGGATATTTCTGAGTTATGTAATTTCACCATCAGCTCAGATTTTTCGTCACTCAGGTCGAAGTGCAGGATGGTGGTTTCTGAAGTGTTTACTATGAGTTTGTTTTTGTTGAACCTATCACCCAACTCATCTGTACTTTTATTTATTGCTTCCTGGAGCTCATGGTCATCTTGGCTGGTAAGGAGGATGCTAGTATCATCTGCAAAGAGTGTGCTAGTATTGGCAGTAATGTTCAGAGGCAGGTCATTAATGTAGAGGAGAAACAGTACTGGTCCAAGTATTGAGCCTTGAGGCACACCTTGTGCAATGTTGCCATAGTCAGAATAGTAAGTTTCAACATGTCCTTGATCATTATGTCTTACTGCTACTTTTTGTCTCCTGTTTGTGAGATATGAACTAAACCAGGTTAGTGGGGTGCCTCTGATGCCATATGAGTGCAGTTTGTCTAGTAGAATGCCGTGGTCTATCATGTCAAATGCTTTTGACAAGTCCAGAAAGATCCCAACAGCTTTTTGTTTTTTTGTCTAGAGCATCTAAGGTGGAGTGAATGTACTCATATATGGCTGTAATTGTGGATTTGTTTTTCCTAAAGCCATGTTGGGCATCTGAGAGGATTTGGTTCTTTTCCAAAAAGTTTATTAGTCTTTGATAGACTAGTCTCTCTAGAAGTTTACCAAATACAGGTAACATTGATATGGGTCTGTAGTTCCCCACATTATTTTTTTCGCCTTTCTTAAAGATTGGGATTACTTTTGCCACTTTCATACAGTCAGGGAACATACCTGTCATTAGTGAAGAGTTGTATACATTTGAGAGGGGGGCAGCTATTTTATTAATGCAGTTCTTTATGACAAAGTCTGGGATGTCATCAATTTCGGATGATAGTTTATATTTAAGGCTCTTTGTGCTTAATATGATTTCGTCAGCAGTAGTTTCCCAGAAGAATATAGAGTTTATACAATTATTAATTTTGTATTGTCTTTTGGGTGTGTTGTTACTTTGTAGTAGTTGCTTTATGATGCTTCCATAGTAACTGTTAAATATATCTGCAGTTTGTTGTGGATCTGTAACTGTGGAGTTGTTATGTATCAGAGTTGTGTTTTCCTGTTCACGGGGTTGTTGGTTTGTTTCATTTCTTATGATGTTCCATACTGCCTTTGCTTTGTTTGAGGATGCTACCACATAGTTGTCATTTGCTGTTTGCTTGGCTTGTGCTACAACTTTCTTGAGGATTTTGATATATTGCTTGATATATTTCTCTTCAGCAACTGTGGGATTGTTATTTCTTAAGAAAGCCAATAGATCTCTCTTCCTTCTGCAGGAGGTTTTTATTCCACTTGTTATCCATTGCTTCCTCTTGGGTTCTTTTTCTTTAATTTGTTTCAGTTTGAGGGGGAAAGAGGTGTTGAAGTGGCTTAGGAATATATTCAAGAAGGATTCCGTGTTTTTTTTTTTTTTTTTTTTTTTTTTTTTTTTTTTTTTTTTTTTTTTTTTTTTTTTTTTTGTAGACTTCTATCCATGTTTCAGTGTCCAGGGAGTCATTAAAGGTTTTCATGTTGTTGCTGCTGTAACTTCTTACTTTAGTTGTGTACTTTTTGTTGCACTTTGTGGGTAGGAGATTTGATAGGCATATGACTTGGGCACAATGGTCACTGTAGCCTGTCTCTTGAGGTTTGACAGTATGTTGGGTGCAATTTGTAAAGATCTGGTCCAATGTTGATTTGTATCTTGTGGGGAATGTTACTGTGGCTTTCAAACTGAATGAACTTGTGAGGTCCAACAGGGTTTCCTTCAAATGACCTGGCAACAGGAAATCTACATTAAAGTCACTACAAAGGATTAGTATTTTTTTGTTTTGGTGCAATTTGATTAGGAGCACTTCAAGGTTCTGGAGGAATACATTTATATTTCTAGTTGGGGAGCGGTAGAAGCATACAATAATGACATTTGTTTCAGGAATTTCAATAGCAGTTAGTTCAAAGACCTGGTTATTAGATAATCAAACTGGTCAAAACTTTTGTATTTCATGAAGTTTTTCACGAATATGGCAGCACCACCGCCTGTCTGACTTTTCCTGCAATAGCTGGAAGCTAATGTGTAGCCAGGTATGCTAATTGTGCAAATTTGGTCCGAATTCAGCCAGTGTTCTGTAATACATACAACATTAATGTATCTTAAATCTGTTGTGAATAGCATTTCAATGTCAGTAAGTTTATTTGTTACTGACTGGACATTTTGGTGGAACACAGAAAAGTCTTTACTCTTACTTTCATGGCAGGGATAGCATGTTAGATTATTGCCTATGGTGCCTTGGGTGCTGGTTGCCTGGGTGGGAGGTCCGGCCATAAAAAATTTCTAGAATTAAATGTTGTGCTGTTATTTGCATATGCTCTACACTGTAACTGTCTTTGCGTACAAGGTTTGTATTGGTGTTGCTTTTACTTCTAAAACTGAGCGGTATTATGAAGCCACACATGTTTCTTTCACTTCCTAATATCATGTTTGCAATTTCTCTTCTGCCAAGATTGTTTATGTGGAACCTGTTTCGTGTGTAAAGTTCGCTAAATTCGCTGCCTAAACTATATGTGTGTCTTCAAGAACCAACTGGACATTTTGGATCATGTGTCAAACAAACAATGCTCTATGCAGACAATCTTGTGGTAGACGCATCAAAGTCTGGAAAAATGGGAAATGATAATGTTACACTTTTCATGCATCATGCTTTTCTTCCGTTCTGTGAGAAAAAATCTCTTCTCCTTATAGATTCGTGGTCAGGTCATAAAAGTTCTGTTTCATTAAAAGCTGTATTTGGAGCTCACCCTGAGAAAGAAGTGGAGATACTTCAGATTCCACCTGGCACGACAAACATAATTCAACCATTAGACAGAGAATTTTTCCACCAGTGGAAGGCATTTTACAGAAAACTAACAGAGAAAATTATTGTGTGCAAATCACTGCAGTTTCCTATCTATCACCGTGACAATATTCTCAAGTTGCAATCAGCCGTACATTATCAGTTTTCCTTCCCACAGTTTCAAAATGTGATTAAATATGCTTGGCACACCTCGAAATATACTGATATTATGCCTGATTCCTTCCTAACACCGGCCAAGTTTTGTCTACAATGTCTACCAATGTCTGTGATTCACAGGGCTGTCATATGTCGTCTTTGCTTGTATGTTCTTGGTGTACAAAAAACCTATTTTTTGAACATTGCATCAATATCTCGCATTTTTGCGGTAATTACAAGAAATAAAAGTTTGACATGTTCTAAAACGTTTATGTATTTGTGTCTATTTCATAGCTATTTGGAAAGAATGTTGTAGATAACATATCAGCTACATTTGTCAACAAATTTATTATTATCGTATTTATTAATTATTGTACGAACACTTTCACCTGAATCAGCTCTCTCACCGCTGTGGCTAGAGAGCACCGTGTAGCTAATGCCACCTTGTCCCTATATAGCATTGGTATAACGTAGCGAGAGAGGACAGGGTTGTACAACAGGCAGTTATAAGTGCAGAAACCATGTGACAATAATGTCATACTTCATAAAAGTTTTTACAGGCTTGCAGGTCATGTCAGCAGCTAACAGTCTGCATACAGACTTCCTTCAATGTTAACTCATAGTGGTAAAAATAGCAACACAGGTTTCGGCATGACAAGTCTGACTGTGAGCTTGTGTGTGTGTGTGTGTGTGTGTGAGAGAGAGAGAGAGAGAGAGAGAGAGAGAGAGAGGGAGACATTATGTTTTTCTTTTCTGATGAATGCCATGATCAAAAATTTAAGTTGTGTAAATGTGATTGTCGATTTTAGGTGCCTGTCTGTGGCTCAGTGATCGCCTGTACAGGGAATTGCTATCTATCCCCTATCATTGACATTCCAACTTGGAATTTCCATTGTTAAGTAAAATTAACTCATTATTTCATTAAACATTGACATTCCAACTTGGAATTTCCATTGTTAAGTAAAATTAACTCATTATTTCATTAAATAGGTCAAATAAAATTCTTTTAAATTCTCAGAAACCAGAGTCATGACCCATACCACTATTAAAATTTCATATAAATACACATGCTATTGACATAAATACAACCTCCCTGTGTCATTTCAATTGTAAATCAAGTGCTACTTTGTCACTAAACCCATTCTAGCCCCATTTATGTGAACGATTATTGCCACTACTAACACAGTTTTGCAGTTACAGAATTAAGTAGCATACACTCTGTAGAATAAATTTTCCCTTAGTATTAACTATCATAGTTTACTTCTGATCAGACACAGTCAACCTGACAATACATAGAACTTGGAAAAACATTACAAATGTGTAATAAATTATGTACATACAAAATATAATTCATGGTTAGATGTTTCCAAGGCGGGAACATGATCACCACCAAAGCCTCAGCCTGAGGCTGGCTCTGTGTCAACTTCAAGATTCAGCACCTTTGAGCAACAGGATATCTAAACCAGGTGACACAAAAAATTAAATCTAATAACTAGGGCAACATTTTCCCAGTAAGTGGCACATACTGATAAACCAAATCACAGTATAATTGCTCCACTGAGACCATATTCAGTTATTGCAAAGTGTCCTCAAAATTCAAGAATCTTCTGAGGCCTTACTTGCAACTCACATCTGCTACTTCCTTCCTTGTCCACTATGGTCAGTGATGGTTGCCCAACTGACACTTGTCACTACCCAAATGAAAGAGAGAGTCCACAGAGCATGTGATCCACCCAACTCACAGTGCTCTCCCCAACCATAAGCAAAAACCAATCACCAATTTGCTCTCGCACACTACTTAAATCTCTGCAGCAAGCCACAAGGTGCCCCTGTGCATAGTTATGTAGGGGGATTCACAACAAACTGTAGAAGGCATTACCCAAGTAAATACAGTGGATGAAATGTTACTATCATTTTGGGAATGTTGTTGTTTCAGAAAATGCAATCCTGCAAAACCTGGTTAAGTATAAATCAAAATATTTATTATGGCAAATGCAAAAACATATTATGTGGTTGATACCAAGTGTCCGCAATACAATTTTGGAAGGGAAACAGGGTGCTGGCTTTTGTGCATTTTATGCTATTTTGAACATTGTTGGCATAAATACATTTGTAGTGTACAAAGAAAAAAGTAAAGTAAAATAGAGCTGGATATTTCAAGAAGGCTATTTCTCTGGGTTCAGATTTGATAAAACCATACATGGCACAGAGTTACCAAGAAGATTGTTCTGAGAAAAGTTCACCAGCTGTCAACACAGCTATCTGTGGTTATCATTGAGTAGGAGATTGTTCCAGAAGATGAATGAAGTCATTGTTATAAATGCAAAGACATTAAAGCAAAATATTTTTGTAAAATTTGTGAAACATTGCTGTGTCTATAAGAACTGTGCAGAAAATATGTAATACTGTGTGTAGAAATCCTAAATCCATTACTTCTAAGACTATGATCTGTCAAAAGTAAAAGAGATTTTAAGTGTTCAAGGATATTTTTAAATAGTACATAATTTGATTTTCAGAGGATTCCATTATTAGCAAAGAAATGTTTGGTAAATTAAAATACAAAAAAATAATAAAAGTCATATTTTTCACAATTTTTTTGTAAAACTTATTCTAATAGACAAACAAACAATTGTCTATCAAGCCCAGTCCATCCATTTGTGAATCTCCCCCCCCCCCCCCTCACACACACACACACACACACACACACACACACAAGGGATAATTATGCTGTAGTACACAGAATTATTGAGTGCTTACTGTACATTTGATATACATGCCTATAGTGCAAAGACACAAAATTAATTTTGGATGGAAGAAAACATAGTACATGAGTGAGTGTTCTACTTGCTTCATTTCTTCCTAAGCACTAGCTGCGGGCAGCCATCGATATTGTCATATAGAGTTCATTACAGAACCCATTGATTCCACATTCACATCACAGATTTAACCTTAGGCTCAAACAATACTACAATGTTGTAGAGTGATAAACTAGGTCACAATGCTGCTGCTTTCAAATTCTGATATATGTTGGTACACAATTCTACTTTTTACAAAAATTACAACACAATCTTCTCACAAACAAACAACATGCAAATGTGTTATGGAAGAGAAACCTGCTACATCACCTTTTCTTATATACAGAATGTTGAAGGCATTCATCAAATCTACATCTATGCTTGTCAAACCCACATTGGAGAGTTCATTCACACATGACAGCCATTTCAGCTGCTGCATCTTGAGACTTGGGAGTAATGAAGGCTGTGGCATAAAGGAAATTCATGTGAGTGTGTATTGTCTTTTCTGTGTGCCTTTCTATGGCTCAGGAATCATCTTGACAATGAGTTGTAACCCTTGTGCATTATATTTATATCTATATAAATAAAAATGAATTGCTGCATATATGAAAAATCATCACTTGAGAATGGCTCAACTAATTTGACTTACTTGTGACTAATTTGTAATTATTAGAGCAAGGTTGGTATGAAAAAAAATTTGGATATGTTTCCCAGAAAATTGGATAATGTGGGAGAGCTAAACGAACATTTTAAATAAGTTTTTTGTATAAATCCAAGACCATAAATCACAATTCAAGCAATGGATATGCGCAACTTTTGTTGTTGTTCATTATGGTCTGGCAAAAGTTTTGAGGAAAAAATTCAGGACAATTGCAACTGAAGATCTAAAATTCATACAAACTGCAAAAATCATATTCTGAAACTACTCTTGATAATCACAGATGATAAGAATGACATATTTGACAGGTTACCATATTTGGCACATGTGTGTATTTTTTCATGGAGAATTTTAAGGCATTGTGTGATCCGTGACACAGGTTGGCTTACAGTATAATTCAATGCCATTTATTCAATCACCATTAAATTGGGCACATATATGTACATGAATATTTTCATGGAGAAGGTTTTATATTCTACAAACTATGATTCTACATATTACTATGGAAGTGGGTATCTGGTAAAAAAACTTCTCCACCTTCTGATAGTTCACTATTAAAGTTGGCAGATATTTGTAATTTCCTAGTTTGACAGGGAGAGAAAGATGAACAGAGAGAGGAGGGGGTGGGAGGTGATATATAAAGACGGGTGAGAGGAGGACGTCGACAGAGAGGAGAGGAGGTGATGGAGAGGTGAGAGGAGGAGGAAGAAAAGGACAAGAGGAAAGATGATACATAGTGGAAGAGGAGATGGACCAATAGAACATTGCATATAATGTACAAAATGTTATTGTGCATTAACTGTGCCATTATTTGTTTGAGGAGAAGGAGATCAACAATAGGAAGAGATGGACTAAAAGAAGACTGAAACAAATAAATGCCCAAATCGAAATGCAAACAATGTGATTGCATCACCAAACTTTACGGTGAACACATTAAAACACCAACAAATGATTGTCAAAACACTGAAATCCAATTTCATTTCCCTCCATTGTAGCTAATGCAATAACTCTGGATAAATAACTCATACAAGTAAGCAGTGTGTGTTGTGGCACTCATTCCAATTCCATTTCAACAAATTCATGGTCATATTGAAATAGTTTTGTTTCATTTCACAAAAATTTTAGAAAAGATTTAGTTGGTTAATACCTTCTTAATGAACTGATAGACAGATAATGCACTGCCTAAACGACTGGAAATATACAAAGCTTATGAAATAAATGAACATAATTTTGTGTGAAGCCATGTAGGTTTTGAGTTTATAATATAAATATCAATCACCAATAATGTTTCAGAATTGTTGTTTCACATTTAATTTTCAATAGAGTTGCAATATATCAGCATTTAACAAGGCATTGGAGTATTGAAAATCGCTACAAATAATGGGACATTAAAATTGGAACACACACATAAACTTCCCTATGCCATAAAAATAAATAAATAAAAAATCATGTTCATTACCAAAATATCACTTGAATAGTAATGGTCACATTTCTTTTTTAAAAAATGTTGCAAATTTCAAAAGGAGATACATACCAAATTTGGTCACCCTGCACCCACCTTCTGTTTCACTGTAACAAAGTTCATAGTTTATTGTGTGGTTACTGTCTGCCTCCGTAGTTGTGGACAACATGGGTGGTAATCACAAAAGGGACCCAGTAATGGATCAGGTCAGAAGTTTAATCCACTGGCAGACTGGGTGTTGTGCTGTCATCATCATCAATCCATCATCATCGACATGCCAGACATGATGTGCTGTCATCTAAAGAGTTCCACAAGGTAGGCCAAATACAACACCCACTGGGGTCTAACAGCCACGTCATCATCATCATCATTTGTATACTGTAATATGCGGCTCAAAACAGTTAGGGAATCAGATGAGATATATACAAAATTCATATGGTAATGTATTTTATCCAGATATTGATTACAATTGTAATTTGTGTGTGATATTTTGCTGTTGCAGCTGAGGTTTACATGGTGCTTACTTAGATTGAGGCACCATGGGACACCATAATAGTGAAAAAGTCATTCTCAAGTTCCCCTCTGATATGGTGTGTGATCACCCCAGATGGGCCATACAGTGACACACTTGTATGGCATGGACAATATGAGGTTATCAACCAGCTCTTGAGGGATATTTGACCTTTTTTTTTCCATGAGTCCAATATCCAACTCTGCAACCATTGTGAGAAGTGCTGGTCTGGCTGCAATGTGTCAGCCAAGTGCATCACAGATATCTTCAATGGGGATTAAGTCCGGGGAACAAGCTGGTCACTCAGTTCATTCAGTTCCCTCTCAGATTCAAGCTTGTTGTCCATTAATGCAGCTCTGTGGGGATGAGTATTATTGTTCACAAGAAGGAGGGAATCTCTTATGGCACAATTGTAGGACACAACAAAAGGTCAAACGATCTCACCACCATAGCTTTGAGCAGTCAAAGTGCCATTCTGAATGACATAGAGCTCCATACATCTGTCAATATTGACTCCTGCCCAAACCATTCATCCACCACCATGATATGGTGAAGTTTCCTGCACGTAAGCACGATTGTTCTGAGTTTTGCATTCTCTCTAAATGAGACGACGATTTCCAGCTGAATACAAAATCTTGATTCATCTGTGAACAGAAGCCTGCTCCATTTGTTACAACTCAATCCTGATATTCCTCCACCCATTTTCTGCAGACTAAATGGTGTCATTTTAATGGGACACATACCATAGGTCTCCTTGTGTAGAGGCCACATACCCGAAGATGATTTTGGATTGTTTGTGTTTATATCGCACATCCTGGTGCTACCTGGAGTGTGCATTGCAGCTGAGTTGCATTCAGCCTCTGTCTCGATGGGCTGTTGACAAGAGATAAAAGTCATTTCTTTCATATTTTGCCCATGGCCATGACTTCTTTTAATGGTTTCTGTTGTCTGAGAGCCTGTCACACTTCCAGCCTTCCTATGGATCTTCATGCCATAGCTTCAGATAAATCACATTGTTGTTGCATTGCACTACCTATTCACAACACTATTTGAATGCAACTGCTACTGTAATTTGTTTAGTAAACACAAGTCAACACTAACCGCTCTGTAGCAACTTTCTGTTATTACCACTATCTTGGTTGCCTTAATGTTGTTGTCTCTACTCAGTAGAACTAACAAAAAGACATCAAACCATTCTAGTTCATTCTGCTGATGACAATACTTAAGAACCTAGATATCTTGATTGATCCCTTAATGTGTTTTGACCAGTGTATAACTCACGAATTGACTCCATTATTGCTAAGTAGACAACTCTACATGAAAATATTTGAAATACTTAAAGCTGCACTTTGAACTATACAGTTTTCCCAGCTTGAAATTGGTTGACTAGTGTACTGTAAGACTTACGTATAGGCTTATGCCCAATGAATTACCAAGGTCATTCCTTCCTCTTATAAGTTAAAATTTAATGCAACTTCCCCAAGTATTATCAATAAACAGGAAAGGTAACAGTAACAATCACTGACCTCCAGGCCAACACAATAAATAGGAAATCATATTCACAGAACTTAAATGTTTAGCCATCTCCTCCATCAGAAAAAGAAACACATACATTCACACAATACTCATCAAAACAGAGGCGCTCATGACCATATGGTGATGTGACCACTCAATCGATAATTGCAATAACATAAATAGTTTTGTTTTTGTGGACCAAGCTGTTTGGGGGAGCAGCCTCTCTGCTTCCATCAGCCATATTCATGTTGAGTCTTGTGATGTAATTGTTGCTGTTCAGAAAAAAGTGCATTTCATTGTTCATGTAGTGCAGTTTCGAGCTCCCATGCTGGTTTTATTCACAAAATACAGTGGTCTGATTTGCTGACTCACTACAATGACCAAGCTGGTTTGATAGCCGCTGAGATTTCTACCTGCTATGGTTTCTTCACCTCAAGGACATGTTATGACAACATGGACTTTCTCAGGACATTTTCACTACACCTAGTTCTCAGTGTGTTGTTAGAAACTTTACTGACTCAGGTTTTAGACTGCAGAGTGTTTTTTCGAGTGTTTCTCCTGTGAACAGTGCTAATTTTTTACTACGTCACATTTCATGTACTCAAAAAGTCCACAATGTGCAAAATATGGACTTCTTGAACATTCAAAATTTGAATCGCAGACCTGCAACTGCCCCACCAAGCATATTGGCCTTTCCACCTACCATGTGCTCAGTCAACAAGGTGTGTTTTCCATGAGTCACTCTAACATTTCTTTCTAGTGCTTCAGGACTAAGTGTTTCCTCCAACATTCCCTCCCCCCCTCCCCCAGTTCCTTCATGAATTGCTCAATTAATTCTGCACAGCTTTCTCGCACTTTGGGTGCACCTTTTTGCCATCTGCGCAATGGACTTGTACAATAAATGTGTTGTGTTGGCAAGATTATTGCAACCGCCACCACCATGAATGTTCAGTGATAATCCAGTGGCCCCTGGCCATCATATCAGCAGTGACACGACATTAATTTTTCTCCCAGTGTCAGTGTCTTCCGTGTGCAATCTGTGTCACGTGATGCATCTGCGGCAACGCAAGTGCAACAATCACTCCTGCCTTATCACATGGCTGACAAACATGGACAATTGTGGCCTTTTTCGTTCATGCAGTAACCTGTTATCACGGCACACACCAGTCCTCAGCTGCATCGGACTTCTGTGCAGTCACTTCACTGCTTTCTTCAGCTCATCTGCTCGCTTTTGCGGTCCCGCCTGCCATGCCATGCTCTGCTTCGACACCACCTCAGCATGTGTGCACCAATCCTGATAATGATGTTCCGGATGCACCACCATCTCCGTATCCAGGACACCTTCCCTAGTTGCCGCCTTTCTCCTTCGAGGCTCCCATAACTTGGTTTGCACTCATCAAGCAGATCTGTGATCATTATTCATTCGACGACGCAGCCTGCTATCTGTGTCTCATTATGCACCTTCATGAACATGTCAACCTCATTTGCAACCTTGTGACCTCTCCCCCTTCTGCCACCCATTATTCTGTTGCCAAGATCATCCTTGAGAGGGTCACTTGCTATCCTAAAGACACAATCACCCACATTTTCACAAAGAGCATTTGGGAGAAAAGAAGCCTTTGCAACTGTGGCACCATTTCCACCTGCTGGTCAATAAGCATGACATGACACCCTCATGATTGTCGGGTCAAGCAAACTCCCACACATTGTGCAGTCTGCACTAACATACAACATCCTGCAACCTCTGAATGAACGCATTCGCATCGCTGACAGGATGTATGAGGTATATCTATGTGGCTCATGTCAGCGCAAACTCGTCTCTGAGCCATGTGCCCCACAGCACCTTGCTGCTGGGCATGGCTGTCAACACACTACAGTACCCACACCCAGACAGCTGAGCCTGGGGTGTCACTCACACGCTGATCGAGTGACATTTCTTCCTCTCCGCCTCAAATGCCAGTACTGCCAGCTTACAGCTCATCTGATACTGACAACAGCCCGCCCCCTATTATCCACTTTCCATTGTAACAGGCTGCTCACTACCCATATTACTGTTACCACAGGTAGTGTCGTCCGCTGTGCCTTCACTCAAAGGCAAACCACAGGAGGATCTAGGCACCACCTCCTGCTGTCAAAAGCAGTCACCTATGCATGCTTCATTCTGTGCGCGATACCTTGGTTCTGGGTGGCCGCCTGTATCTGCAGGACTGTGTGTCCAGCACCCGTTTCCTCATAGATACTGGTGCCAATGTCTCTCTGTTACCCTCGTCCAAGGCTACTGGCTCCATCCACCCAAATCATGCCATACTTTGAGCTATTAACTGGCATGCATTGGTTCAATGACCTTCATTGTTCACTTGTGATTGTTACAAACTAAAGTGGAACTTTTTGGTGGCTGACATTCCGGAACCTACTGAGAGTATGGACTTTTTATAGCACCACAAGCTTTTTCCCAGTGCTGTGCGCTGCTCAGTGTTTCATCACTCTTCGAACACACATTTTTCATGTGATCTGTCGAGCTCTGGCTCTTTTATAACATGCGTAAAAATTTTCTGCTAGTGCATTGAAATTATTAACGAGTTTGAGACGGTCTCGTCAAAGTGGTCTAGTGAACATGATCAAGAGCTTCACCTGTGGCTTAAGAAAGAAGACATTGTTCCATCACCTCACCTCATGGACACAAAGACTCAGTTTGCCTCCACTAAGTACCACATGTCAACTCTCCGAGTGCCTCTGAAAGACAGAGACTCTAAGGTCAGTAGTTATTAGTGACATCATGCCCATGCGCAACATACTTGTGACTGTTCTGTGTCTTCACGCCACTCATACACAGATGTTTGTAAAGAAAACTGTTGCTATGCCAGCACCTTACTCGGACGCACCTCCACCACTTGTTTTGCGCTCTCCTACTTCATTGGTTGAGCATGCATCTGGAACTTTAACTTTCCTGACTCACACGCTGTCACCTGCATGTGTTCATCTTAAGAATTGCTGAAACACATCTCACACACCTTCATCTTGTACCTACACGAGAGTGCCTGCCTCACACATGCCAGCAGCTGACGCAGCAACTACCTCAGCACCTTAGGTGCCCCGAAAGCTTCCGAGCCACCATCTGCTTCCGCACAACCCTTGTGCTCACCGGCAGCCGACCGACGCGGTTACTACTTCGCCCCTCATGAGAGTTCCCGAGCTGCCTCCCACCGCCACGCAATCCCGTTAATCCCTTAGCGACACGCCCCCCTGACCTGGTGCTGCTTGCGACATCACAACAAACAAGTAGAAGCAGACACTTGCCCCTGCGCCCACTGACGTTTCAGCAGTTATGAACAACACGGTGCTCAGTCTTTGTCTAATAGATGGCCATCCCATTTCTAGCAAAGTTCGCTGCCTATGCCCTGAGAAACTTGCAGCCGTCAAGCAACAAATTTTTGGAATCAGGTGTTATTGAATCTTCATCCAGCAACTGATCGTCACCCATTCATTTAGTGGACAAGAAAGATGGCACTTGTTGCATGAACTCTCATGGACAACTACCCTGTACTGAACATTACGGACTTCACACAAACCTTGGCTGGCATAAAAGTGTTTTTGGAGGTGGACTGCAAGTGTACTTATCATCCTTCCCCTCAACGTTCAAAGAATTATGGCATTTCCTCAGGACAATTAACTATTACCGGTGCCATTTACATGGAGCAGCTGAGCTTCAGCCCCCCCCCCCCCCCTTACTGGCACCCTAGACAGCAATCATACCTCTGGCACTCGTCTCGTTCCCTGGATTGATGCAATGATTTCCACCTTCTCTTCTTTCAAATACCACCAAGCTAAGCTGTCACCATTGCTCACCCTCATCCCGAGGCTGAACTGTTCATTCAACTGATGCAAATGACACTGCCATTCTCAGCCAGACCTTTATAGTGTCACTTTTCCTTTGCAGCTCTTCTCAAAAAAGCTTAGCAGCCCGCAGAAAAAGTATTCTGCTATTGATTGAGAGCTCTTGGCTCTGTATGAGGCCATCAAACACTTCAGTCCAGCTATTGACAGACACTTTCTACATCCTCATGGACCACAAGCCTCTTGTGGCTGCCATCATCAATCCCCAATGCGGATCTTCTCTCTCACCAGTTCTGTGCGTTTTTATTATTATATCTCAGAATTCACTACCGATGTGTGTTACATCAAGGGCACCAACAATGTCGTCGCTGATTTTTTGTCATGCATTGAAGCAGTCTCGTCCCTCTTGGATCTTTCTAATCTTGCTACTCTCCAGGCTGTGGAATAGGACACTATGCAACTTATTTGTGAGAGTATCTCTTCTCTCTGACCTATCTGCACCACCTTCCCCAGCATCTGACGAGTCTGGTGTGACAAATCAACAAGGCATGCTAAGCCCCTACATCCCTCACTGTCTCTGACGTGAGATATTCAACAAACTACATAACCTAGCTCATCCCGGTGTTAATGCTTCCATCAGACTAGCTGCTGCTCGTTTCGTCTGGCGGGATATGAGAACAGACCAGCAGGCTTGGGCACTTGCCTACGTTCCCTCACAGTGAGGCAAGGTTCATACACACACTACCTCCTCCCTAAGCTCTTTCCCAGCCCAGACCGGACGTATTCCACATGTCAGAGTGTTTGTTCAACAATAAATCCACTTTGAGAAAGGGCTGGGCTTCTATGTAAGAACACTGGCCAATCAGGATACTAGCATGGTACATTTGCAACTGAGTGAGGGTAACAAAACATCCCTCCTGCATGTTCTGGTTCCTCTTCCATTCATCCAGTATTAGTGGTAAATGATGTATTACAACATCCACTGTAGGTGTCCTATGTCTCTCTTCCATTCATCCAGTATTAGTGGTAAATGATGTATTACAACATCCACTGTAGGTGTCCTATGTCTGATAAGCCTTGAAGTGTGACATATCTTTATCTCCTTAATAATTCACAATGGGAATAGATATTTTGTTAGGTATCTTGGCTGCAAGAAATCAGTCCAGTATCATATCACTGAGCTAACTTCAACAACCTGAAAAGGTGTGGGTTGCAAACACGCATCTTATGTAGTCCTTTGGGAGCTCAGCTTTTGTTTTATGTCTGATAGGCCAATGTCTTTGTCACTTTTCAGCTTAGAATGTCCCCTTACTGGGAATAACACGAGTTGATTCAAATCGCTTTGCATGTGGAGAAGATAATGGATGAACATGAAAAGGATGTAGTTTTTGTTTTGACCACCACATGAGTCACAGAAGACTTCCAAAGTTTTAACCCCAGGGTCCAGAGTCAAAGTAACATAATGACGCCGGAGAGAAACCACTTCATTTGAACCTCTCTTCCCCACAATTTTAGTGCAAACATAAAAAACTGCATTACTGTCAGGGAGTTGACATATATTAAATATAGTGAGTGTGTGTGTAAACTGTCGTCTGTACATGCAAGGTGCGTGCATTTTATTTATTTAAATCTATTTTACTATTTTTCTCCCCTCATCCGCCTCCCCACTCCATTCCTAAGCTGCATCTCGTTATTCCCATCCAGGTCGTGCTGTACCCACCCCCACCACCATGACGCAACCTTCCTATTCCCCCCACTCCCCAATTTATATACCACAGACCGTGATTTGAAGTGCGGCAGCCGGAGGTGATGGTTGTATGACTATTGAGTGCCTGTTCTATTTTCTGAAGGAGGCCATGGCCGATAGCTGAAAGTGTTGTATGTGCCTGTTGCAGCTCGTCGCCACATCTTAGCAGTGAGTTGTAAACTGTCCTTATTACTAATTGCAACCTGCACTTTCCATTTGTAGAAATAGAGAAAACTGTCTCTTATAATACACAATGTTGGTTCTGATGTTTGGACATGGAAGATTTTGTTGGAAACCCATACATATTGATTCAGTGTTTGTACTTTCTGCTTGTCATTTGAGATTATCTTTCACGTGATCGAAAGGATCTACTTTTTGGCAGTGTTGTTCATATTCAGTCTTCTCCCTCTCAATATTACACTGAACATTTATTTCCTTTCCATCTGTTGCATGTGTTAGTTGTGCCTCTAGAGCATTCAAAGTTACAGACAACTTATAGTACCACTTTGAGGGAAACCAAGAGATATATTAAATATTTTATGGTAAATTTAGTATGATACTCAACAAGTAGGATGTTTCTCTCAAAACATTTTGAATATATTCTTGATAGCAAGTTCAGGCAAATACAGTTTGTTTTTATTTATGTTGCATTGACTAGATTGCCCTTTAAATGACTTGATGTGAATACAGATGTTTTGCTCTGTTTCTGCTAAAAGTTTATTAACTTGGTTTCTATGTTTCCTTCGTTTAGCAACTGTAGCCCTGCCTTAATTGTTTAGGAAATACCTAATAGTTTCTAATATTTTCTTTGAAATATCAGTGAAAAAAAAAAGGCCTATTGACAAACAGATAATGTCATAGTTTTCTGACCTTATAATGAAGTATATAATCACAAAAAGTATCTAATATCTCATCTCTGTGAGGCCTTTGACTTTGTACATTGTCAATAGAAATCAGTCCTAAGTGATAACTTTGCTCATTCCAGTCCTTTGGAAAATTAAAATTAGATATTAATTTAGATCTTTGTGCCTTAGTTAGCAAATCAGTACAATTATTCTTGCAGTTACAACAATCTCATATTTAATGCTCCTGCAGCTTGACTCTGGATATTCTATCACCAGTTGAAACACCAACCTCAACTGGATATTACTGTACTCAAAATTCCCCACAAAGCATTGAAATGACTGTCAAGGCTGCTCTGTGTTAGCAAAAATTATAACATGGAATTTCATTCCACTACTGCACAAAGCAAAGAAGCTAATGTCAAATCTGTTCCATATTAGCTTGGAATATATGTAAGAAAAATCAACAATGACACCTCATTTAACAATGAGACTTCTATAAAAGTAGACATAAAAATAAATACAGCTTAGAAATCCACATCTGCTGGACTTCTTCCTTTCTGTTAGTGTTCTGAATGGACATGACCCTTTTTTCCATGTATACTTTATTTTAATCTGGCGGAAACTGTGACTAAACCATTACGTCATATAAGTTCACAGAACTGAAAGTATACCTGATGAACGTCGTAATGATAACAATAACTCATTTTTGTGAAATTTAGACTTAACCCCATTTTTCCATGTTGTCTTCACGTGTACATACACACAACTATATTATTCTGATGCTGCAAACCAGGTTATCTTACCTCCTTCAATTGTTTGAAGTGTAAATGTATATGTCTGTTCAGGGATATGATCTCAATGTCTGTTTACAAAATAAATGTAGGATTGGAGGAAACAGGAAGTAATTATTTAGCAGGTATAAAGTGAGACTGAAGAGACCAAGACAATGGGATGAATCAATAAAATAATTCTTCAAACTTAAGTCAGTAAATAAACAATAATAAATATTCAGTCAGTAAAACATTAATGTGTTTAACAAATTTGAACAGGAACACATGTCAACCTAAGAATACTGCTACTGGTTAGTGCTTTCAGAGCATTTTATACAAAAGAAGTGTTCTTTAATAAAAACTGTATTTTCATAAAATATGGTTTGTTATGTACAAGTTCAACAAAATATTGTTACTCAGAAATGAATGGAGAATCGCCACATACGGCTGTCATAATCCAGAAGGAAGTATTACAATCAGAACATAAAATAATGCTCCCTACAGTTATGACATTATTTATCAACAAATGCACCAAATATTATAGATGTAATAAATAATAAAACATGTTTAATAAGTTAAAAATATTGTTCTCCATTTTCATAAATAAGAAACAACAGAACTGTACATGAAAATAATAATAATAAACAAGAATATTACATAATGTAACAGCTGGGCTGGAAGAGTTATTTACACACTTTGAAAGATGAAATATTTCACATATTTTTATACAAACTAAAAACAGCTTTTTTAAAAGCACTTCTAGTTATAGAAAAACTTCTCCTGCTTTCATTATCTTGGGTGAGAAAAAAAGTCAATATGTGGTAGTTACAATCTAATATGTCTTACAGATGCCCTAAAGATTCTGTTCCTTTTCCCCCTTTCTCTCTCCTTCACCTTCAAAAATTAAAGAACAGGAGAAGTTCAAAGTTATGCATTGTAATTTTGTGACCCATAAAAAGCACACAATATTCAATTATATCAAAACAATATTTTTGTAATATACACATTTGTTAGAAGATACATCGGTAAATGTATTCATACGACAAATCAACTCTCAGTGAGTCATTAGAATAAAACAAAAATATTCTGATGTTGTGAAAAGCAATTCTACAATTAATATGGTAGTTAACACAGCAATGGACGGTAGTGCTCGAATATACAAATGCAAAACTGTTAGATGGATGGATTTTAAAAGAGAAGATTCTAAGAAACTTACACAGTCTCTTCACAAAATTATCACTCAAAACAGCACTTACATTCAATACTATACTTTCAGTTTTATACTTCCTTACAAGCAAGAGGTCTGAAAAAGTAGTAGTTACAAAACATACTCCTTGGTGTCACTTTTTTTTGTTAAAAAGAATGCCATATGAATACTACTAATTCAGTTTTGTTTGGTCCAAGAAGGGCATTCATAAAATTTCTTTCATGCTGAAACAAGCACAAGAGATGATAATATCAATGGAGATGTAAAGATTAGTTCAAAGGATAAAATTTCCAAAACATATCTTACAGTTTTTTTTCCTTTCTTTTTTCCCTTTTTCTTCGATAGTCATATTTCATTTAATGGAGGCAAATTACCACCTACTAAAACATGTTGATGATAAAAAATAATAAATCAACTCGGCTAATAATAGAATCTATCAAAATTTTTCAATATTTTGAATGTATATATTATAAAATAGTGGGTACACTGAACTTACTACATCACATTCAACACAATCACGTACACTGTATAAAAGGACTATTTACAAACTGTAGCACACTTCCATATACAATGTTTGCACACTGGGAGCATTTTATGAAATAATACAAGAATTGCGCCCTGTACAACTTGTTCGTGTTGAGTCAACTCCTGGCGGAGAACCCATTGATGAGGAAGGAGAAGCTATTCCTGGAGAAGTGCCAACCACAAACTTAAGTTTTTTGTGATGGGATGAAATAACACCCTTGCTTCCTCCTAAGCTTCTGTGATTTAACAGGTATCGGTGTTGCATTGATGTTGTCGTGTAAGTGGTCATCGCATAAGACTTCAAATGTGATTTGACAGATGTTGGGAGAGGAAGCTGATCAATGCTGTAGACAGTTGTTCGAGCTACTATCGCACGGCAGCATAACTCCTGCAAGCTTAAGACTGAAAGAAAAATATTTCATTATTATTTTCTAATTGTATTACAAATGAGTCACAACATGTATAGTAAATCAAAGATTAGATTAGATGTACTTTTCGTTCCGGTAGATCCAAATTGAGGAAATCCTCTTGAATACACAATATATACTTACAAAAAGAGAGCATATGTGTTAATGTACCTTCCACAGATCCCAAATGTAATTGCCCTTGTGAATGTGGAATTACTACATACTAATATACTAGGTGCATATTACATTTTATTTTATTTGTTTTATTTATTTATTAATTATTATTATTATTATCTTTTTTTTTGCAACACTGATTTACAATGATCAAATTACTGCACAAAACATTTACTGAAGTCAAACTGAACACAGTACAGTAACTCTTTTCATATTTGTGAATATTATATACAATAACTTACATCATTCACTACTGGTAAGAAATTCATCAATGGAGTAGGTGTTGGCCACCAAAAAATTCTTTAGACTCTTTTCAATCTGTACTTTATTGTGAATTAAATTTTTTATGGCTGCTGGCATGTTATTGAAAATGTGTTATTCTTGTTTCTAGTATTGATCCCAAGGACTGAGCTATTGGTTTGAAAAAAAATCTATTTTTAACGACAAATTTCATCAGAGGATAAATGTATTTGCATACTATGTTAGCTTTTTTATTTTCATATCTCCTATATCTGACAACATTCGCATAGCAAACAGGGACTTGTTTAGGCATTTCAGCAGTTCTGTGGTATGCCTCTCCTAGTTAAATTTATATTCCAGCTGTAATCCTAAGAATTTGACACTTTCAACTTCTTCTATTTCCTTGTTGTCATACTCTAGGCATATTCTGGCAGTTAACCTTTTACAAGTCCTAAACTGCATAAAGTTTTTTCAAGTTTAGCAACAGAGAATTAGCTAAGAACCATTTATTAATGTCCATGAAAATTTCATTAGCCAATCTTTCTAGGGTTATATTTGATTTACTATTTATTGCAATATTTGTGTCATCTGTGAATAAAACAAACTTGGCATCTGATAATGCTGATGATGACAGGTCATTGATATATACAAGAAAAATCAGGGGCCTAAGATAGAGCCTGGGGGGGGGGGGGGGGGGCGGACCCCACATGTTATTAGTTTCCAATTTGATGAGGCTTGATAGTTCAGGACACTTCTCTTTCCTATTGACACCCTTTGTTTCCTATTAGAGATATACGATTTGAACCATTCTGCAGCTCTTCCTGTTATGCCGTAATATTATAATTTGCTCAAAAGTTTATTGTGATTTACACAATCAAATGCCTTTGACAGATCACAAAATATACCAGTGGCATGTAATTTGTTGTCTAATGAATTAATTACATTCTCACTGTATGTGTAGATAGTCTTCTCAATATCAAAACCCTTCAGAAACCCGAACTGTGATGTGGATAATAGCTTATTAGTGGTAAGGTGTTTAAGAAGACGACTGTACATTATCTTTTATAAAATTTTTGAGAATGCAGGCTTAACTTCAGCATATATCAACCATTCAGGAAATGTTCCACTGATAAAAGACTGGTTACACAAGTAACTTAAAATATCACTAAGCTCAGAAGCACACTTTTTAATCAAGTTTGTTGATATATTATCATAGCCACTAGAATTTTTTGATTTTAAGGATTTTATGGTGGACATTACTTCTAGTGGTGTTGTGAGTGTCATACTCATATTACGGCAGTTATCTGTAGTCACAGGTGTGAGATATTCCATTGCAGCAGTTACTGACCCTGATAATTCCATATTTTCGGTAATAGTTAAGAAATGCTTTTTGAAAATTGCAGCAACACTGCACACATCAGTTACCCGTGTGTCATCTACTCTTAATGCTATGTGCTCCTCTGCGTATTCAGTTCTACCAGTTTCCTCCATTACTATATACCATACTGTATTTTGTTATCTGATAGGACTATCCTATTCTGATAATGCATTTGCTTTGATGTCAGTATTGCTGTCTTCAATATCTTGCAGTATGTTTTGTAATGATCTAAAGTATTTACATCTAAACTGTTTCTAATTGACAGGTATAGTTTTCTTTTTGTCTTACAGGAGACCTTTATTCCCAGAGTATTCCATGACTTCTTTGTAGTCTTTGGTCTAATCTGTGTTAGTTTTTGGGGAAAGCAGTTTTCAAATAAGTTAAGGTTATTATTTATGAAAGTGTTGTATTTCTCATCCATACTATTAGCACTGCAGACATCACTCCAATTCATGTCTTTAACCAGTTTTCTAAAATTATCAAATTTTCCCTTACTGACTACCCTCAAACTCAGATTTGATATATTTTATATTCTAATCAGTATTAATATCTAGTAATCTAAGTATTTACCAACTACCGAGGCAAAATGCAGTTAAGTCTCTATCTTTCAGTTATCTGAAGCTGTTCTCCAATTTCAATGTAATGCATTAAGTGTATATATATTACACATGTAATTTAATAATTTTCATATTACACTTTTCATCTAG
Source organism: Locusta migratoria (assembly GCA_026315105.1). Taxonomy (NCBI): domain Eukaryota; kingdom Metazoa; phylum Arthropoda; class Insecta; order Orthoptera; family Acrididae; genus Locusta; species Locusta migratoria. The sequence goes on along the minus strand of CM048745.1, from coordinate 467,314,263 downwards.
TACTACTATTTAACAAAACTTATTGATTGGAAAATGAGGAAATTACAAAAATTATAACAGTACCTTTATTTGATCTCCACAGTCTCTCCATTCCATTACGATGCAAGGCCATTCGGGAAAGCTCACTGAAGCTTTCACGAATGTTGAAATCACAAAGTGGACTAACTTCAAAAAATGCCATTCGATTCTTTGCTGCATAAGCTTCTGCATCCCTTGCATCCACTTGTCTTTTAAACTCCAGATGAAGCCTGTTTCCAACAAGTACCTTTGGAACACCTGGAGCATGCTACCAACAAAACAAAATTAAACAGTATAGACACACAAAATATTACTGCAACAAAGCAAATGAATGGTGTGTGTGTGTTGTTTTTTTTTTTTTTTTTTTTTTTTTTTTTTGACATCAATGAAATAGGTAAGAAATGGAAACATTATAAGGGATCATTGAACGACATTCTGTCTGATCAAAAGTAATGGTATGTAGCTCAGCCTTCTAATGTTGTTATCAAATGGCACTTGTTGCAATATCTCCCTTTATGATCTGCTATCACCTCCACACATTTGTATAATTTTAATTTTCCTCTTGATTACATAGCAATACAGGTGATAATGGTTCATAAATTTCATAAAACAAATTCACCTTGGTAAATGTTTGTAAATCTATCGGATCAAACTGCGTGGTCATCAATCTGTAGCTTACAAGCTACTTAAACTAAGGTAAACTAACCTAAGGACAACACACACCGATGCACCGGGGAGGACTCGAACCTCCAACGGCGAACAACTGCACGCTCTGCGGCGAGCCGCTTTAGACCGTTTGGCTACTCCACCGCGGCTCACCTTGGTAAGAATTGTGTGCAACATATTTTACACTACCCTTTTTATAGTTGTCTTACAAGAAAGGACTGGAATAATTTTTTAACGTTCAAAACAATCCATCAAACTCTAATATGACATAATAAATATACCTGAATATAGACAGATTTTTTTATTAATTACAAATCAAATGTGAGACACTATTTAGCACTCAAATCAGTTAAGACAACCACAATTTATACCCTATCTCAACTGAATAATAGGAATGATGACATCGGGAGAGATTAAACGCCACAAGAATTGTAGTTACAGAAATAATATTTGCATATTAACTACCTAAATCCAGCCACAGTGTGGGGTGGCTCTTGTCTTAATTAGCTTTGATTCCATAATGAACATTTGTGTGCAGAGACTTTAAATAATCACCAGGAAGAATGGGCAATGGCAATCAGCTGCAATTCCATTGGTACTTTATTATTGTCGCATATTCAGATTTCAGCTATAAATAGCTATCTTCAATGCATTTGAGTTACTTGAGCTTAAACAGCCCATAATATTGTGTGTCAAAACATAGAATGCTCCGTTTAGCCATAAGCATAGAGTTATGCGGTGACATGCACAGCTGAGAGTTTTTTTGTTTCAAGTAACTCAAACAAATGCAATGAATACAGCTATTAACAGCTGAAATCTTGATATGAAAATAATAAAAACATCAATGGAATTGTGACTGACTGCTGTTACCCACCCTTCCTGTTGGCTCAGTCTGATATGAAATGAACAGGAAAGTATATGAAAGAATTCCTACAAACAAACACACCAAGCAAATATATCCTCAGTCATATCGCAACCTGCTTTGTGTTTCTGTGGCTATACAGAATGAAAGGAAAGTTAAAAATAAGATGCTTTCTCAGAAAATTTATTTTAAAGTGAGTAGATTTACTTGTTTTGTCCTTATCCTGTATGAACATAGACAGTTTACCCTATCTAAAGTACAGGGTGTCCAGAAAAGGGCTCCCTGATTTCAAAATTAAATATCTTGAAAACAAAGATCAATAGAGGAATGCAGTAAACGGTATGTTTATTGTGAAAGCTGTATGAAATTTATACAACAGTTCGAAATAATAGTTACAAAAGCTGCTAACAGATGGCGCTGTACAGCTCATATCAGCATACTTAAGTGAAATAATCATATGAAAACACTATTTGCAAACAATAACATCACAATGTTTTCAAAATGTTCACCATTGGCACTACAGAGGTGGCACAAATGAAGAATGAAATTCGCCATCACATTTCGTACTGTCTCAACCGAAATGGATTCACATGCCACAGAGATCGCCGATTCAAGCTCGTGGTGGGATGCTTCAGGGTAGACCACGTCTTTCACTGTGCCCCACAACAAAAAGTCACAGGGAGTCAAATCCGGCAAATATGGAGGCCAATCCATGCCTGCACCAGTAAATTTGGACTCAATTCCCGAAGTATTCCTCAAGAAAGCAAAACACTTGTTCGGTCCGATGTGGTCGGGCTCCATCTTGCATAAACCATTCAGTACCTGGTCGATCCTCAAACACTTGCTGTATGGTGACAAACTGTTCCAAAATTGCAAGGTAACATGCACCAGTGACCGTTTCTCGAATGAAAAAAGGCCAACAATGCCTCTGCTGCATACTGCAGCCCACACAGTAACTTTAGGAGAATACAGGGGTTTCGCTTCACACCAATATGGCTTTTCGGAACCCCAAACTCACCAGTTCTGCTTATTCATGTATCCATTCAGGAGGAAGTGTGCTTCATCTTTAAACCAGATGCAGCCAACATAAAATCCTTCACTATCAATCATTGTGAGCATCTGATTAGCAAAGGCAACCCTTTGTTGCACAGCTCGTACGGGTATGGCCTGGTAGGTTTGAATTTTGAATGGAAACATGTGTAGGCTGTTTCTCAGTATTTTGTGTGTGCTGGAATGCTTCAAACCAGTCTCAGATGCAATTCTACGGACGGATGACATTGGATTTCGCTGAATAATTCCAGAAACTGTGGCCATATTTTCAGGCGTAACTGTGATTTGCTTGCGACCAACATGCCCCACTAAATCATCAGTTACGTTGAAATTTTGTGAAAAGAATACGAATGGTTTTCACATCGTGTCCTTTTGGAACATTAAATCGTGCTTGAAAACTTTGCCTTGTTGCCGTAGGACTATCTTCTAACCTGTGGTACTCTAGCACTAGAAAAACACATTGTTCAATGGAGTACATGGTTTTTATTTCTTCCTTCGGTACGCTAACCTCCTTTCACGTTTCAATAGTGGAACTGATCGCTCTGGGCTTCGGATCGTTATTTATACTAGGCATTATGTATGGTGATTACAGCGCCATCTGTTAGCAGCTTTTGTAACTATTATTTCAAACTGCTGTATAAACTACTTACAGCTTTCACAATAAACATACCATTTACTGCATTCCTCTATCGATCTTTGTTTTCGAGATATTTAATTTTTAAATCACGGAGTCCTTTTCTGGACACCCTGTATATCCTTCAGAAAGCAATTGTTTTCTAAATTCTGTCACTCTAATCCCCCAGCCACTGTCTCTGACCATCTCCTCCTCTCTCAGCCCAGATGAACACGATTTCTGGTTAGGTGAGTAGAGGGTTATAAGTACAAACTCAGGTGGGGGGAGGGGGGGATTACAGGAGTAGGTATAATAATGAATAAGAAAATAGGAATGTGGGTAAACTGCTATGAGCAGCATAGTGGTCACATTCAGTCGTCAAGATAGATAGAAGCAAACACATGCCATAGTGGTACACATTTATACACTAACTACCTCTGCCAATGATGAGGAGAGCAAAGAAATACATGATAAAGGAAATTACTCAGGTGGTTAAGGGAGTGGAAAACTTAATTGCGATAGGGGACTGGAAATCAGTAGTAGGAAAAGAAAGGAAAGGAGAAATAGGTGAATATGGACTGGGGAAACAGAATGAAACAGAAAGCCACCTTGTAGAATTTTAACAGAACATATTTAATCATAAACAATTGGTTTAAGAATCACAAAAGACTGTTGTATGTGTGAAAACCCAGGAGACGCCAGGAAACACCAGATACATTTTATAATTGTAAAACAGATTTTGGAACCAGGTTTTAAACTGTAAGACATATCTAGGACCAGATGTAGACTCTGATCATATCTTACTGTTTACGAACTGCAGACTGAAACTGAAGATACTGCAAAAAGGTAGAAAAATAAGCAGATGGGACCTGGATAAATTGAAGGAACCTGATGTTATTGAAAGTTCCAGAGGGAGCTTTGGGCAACAATTGACAGAAACGGGAGAAAATAGAACAGTAGAAGAAGAATGGGTAGCATTGAAAGATGAAACAGTGAAGCCAGCAGAGGACAAAATTGGTAGTTCAAGAGGCTACTACTCAAGGTCAGGTGCCTACTGAAAGGGCCTGATTGGGTTTTGAGGTGCCTATAGAGAGTACCTAACCCATTTTGAGGTGATGGAGGTAGGCAGTCAAGTGGGAACTTGCTGTCTTCTTCTTCTTCTTTTTTATTTTAGCTTACTAGTGGACACAGAGAAGAGAAAGCTTTTCCTTACCTTTTTGGTTTGTAATGCTGTTCTTCAGTTCCCAATTGTAGGGCTCGGAGCGAGTAAGTGAGGTATAATCCTCATGTGTGGTTTTTTTAAAGATTAAGGAAGTGGAATTGCCCCTCGGATAAGAGTGTCGAGTAACAAAGATTCAAAAGTGGAAATATGCTGAGTGGTATTATAACTGCTGCAGCTAGATGATCAGATTTAGAGGTGAGGAAACTTTTCAAGTAAAAAAGAAAAGAACATACTCTTTACATTCCTATCCCACATGGGTGATCTAACTGGAGTAAGACAAAGACACAGTAATAAATGAAAGTAATGTTGAACTCTTTCCATTTAGAGAAGCACTAAAGTGTATGTAAGGTAATGCGCCCATATCAGGAAAAATAAACTAGTGATTAAAATGTACTGAACTTAAGATTGATTTACTCATAATGGTACTGAAACGTGTAATGAAAATGAATAACAGAAAAATTGATTATTTCATCCTCTAAAGAAACAAGTTACAAAAATATCATGGTCATTCTATATACTTGTAAAGAGTATTGTTATTTTATATTAAGCTTGGAAATGGAACCTATAGATCATCTGGCATCTTATGTCTAAGGGGAGGGGTATGTAATGCAACGAGTTGCACTACACTCCTATATCCTGACATAAGATTGCCAAATACAATTATTTTGGGGTTAAGGTGAGAGAGTAAGTATTGCCTTGAGTTTTTGTCTGCCTAGGTGGCCAGTCAAGGAAAACACCTGCGGTTCCTACAAGGAGAAAATGCGATAATGGAATACGCAGAAGTCAGAAGTTTGGACTCCTTGGAATTGTGTTAATGAAACAATGTGGTATATTCTTTTTTTTTTTTTTTTTTCTTTTTTTTTTTGGGGTACAGTAAGAGAGAACTGAGTGTTCAGATGTGATCGAATTCACTTGTACAAAGCTTGATAAGCATTGTGTCTTATCAATTGTATTAAAAGGTGCAATAAAATGTTAATAAATTGCTAAAATACTTTGTGTCCAAGATGTTGTTTTCTCTTTCTCTGAGCTTCGTCCTAAGAATAATATATGGAGAGTAAGAAGTTTGAATATTTGCAAGATGTTCAAACTGCAGGAGGAACAGACTAGCTGGTTCTGCAACTACATTTACTACTGAAATAGGAAAGTAGTAACCACAGAACGTGAATTATACAGGTTCCAAAGAAAAAGGAAACCTAGTAGTGTTTGAGAGTTCATGCGAGGATGCTCATGGTCACTCTCCTTGTACAACACACACAACACTTCCAACCCCAATAATCACTCACAAAGGAGTGTCCTTATAACCCAGTACCACCCTGGACTGCAACAACTAAATCACATCCTCTGTCAGGGTTCTGATTATCTGACATCATGCCCTGAAATGAGAGACATCCTACCCAAGAACCTTCCGACACCTCCTAAAGTGGTGTTCCGTCGCCCACCCAATCTCAACAACATCCTAATCCATCTGTATGCCACTCCCTGTGGAAGACCATGATGCAAAACCTGCCCAATCTACCCACCCAGCACTTCCTATTCCAGTCCTGTCACTGGCTTATCCTATCCCATCAGAGGTCAGGCCACCTGTGAAAGCAGCCATGTGATTTACCAACTCTGATGCAATAATTGCACAGGGTTTTATATTGTTATGATGATGAACCAGCTGTCTATCAAAATTAATGGGCACCATCAAACTGTGACAAAAAGCAAGATGGACCACCCTGTGGCACAGAATGCAGCTGAACACCGCACTCTGAAGTTTTCCCTTCAACATATTCCATGGTCCCACAACCATCCTAGCCTCAACCCAAGATTACTTTCCATCCCTCTACACCCTATGCCTAACATCTCCTCCCCCCCCTCCCCCAACCTTTCCTTATCCTGTATCTCTCCAATTCGTGTCTTCCTTGCACCTGTGTGTCGCCCCTTACAATATCGCCTTAATTAATTACTTTTTTATTTTTAGTCTTGGTTTTTCCCCTATTATTTATATTGTTTTCCTTCCCTTCACTGCATTCATTGCCACAATTCAAATTCCTGCCAACAAAGCCTTTACAATAAGCCATGCAAGCCTTTACAAGAAGTGGAACTATCCATCCCCACCCTTACCCGGCATCTTTCACCATCCACTCCCTTCACTCACACTCAAAATGCTTGTGCCTCCGGAGTAACCAGACATGGTGGTTGTGTATGTATAGTTGTCTGAGTGGTTGTGTGAATGTATGTGTTTCTTTCTCGGATAAAGCCAAGGCTGAAAATTTAAGTTGTGTGAATGTGATTGTCTATTTTTCGTGCCTGTCAGCAACTCAGTGATTCTCTTTATGGTGAGTTGTTATATGTCCTCCATTATTGGCAAAACAATAAAGGTGGTAGATACATATTGCTACTTTAACAGTAAAATACATATGATGGTTGTAGTACAGAGGATATAAAATGCAGAAAGGCAATGGGAAGAAAAGTGTTCTTGAAAAAGAGAAATTTGCTAACATCTAATATTAATTTAAGTGTAGGGAAGTGTTGCTTTGTATGGTAGTGAAATATGGATGACAAATAGTTCAGACAAAAAGAGGTTAGAGGCTTCTGAAATGAGGTGTTATAGAAAAATGCTGAAAATTAGATGGGTAGATCACATAACTAATGACGATGTATGGAACAAAATTGGGGAGAAAAGGAATTTCTGGCATATCTTGACTAAAAGAAGGTGTTAATTGGCAAGACACATTCTTAGACACAAGGAATTGTGAATTAGCATTGCAGGGAAGTGTGAGAGGTAAAAATAACAGGAGACCAAGTGACAAATACAGTAAGCAAATTCAAATGGATATGGGTTGCCATTCTTATGAGGAGATGAAGATGGTTGCTCAAGATGAGTAGGGTAGAGAGCTGCATCAAACCAATCTCCAGGCTGAATACAACAAGATACAAATGACCTCGTAGATGTCATCAAAAGTTCAATGAGGCTTTTGATTAATGATGGAAATTCTCCACAGAGATGATAAATTATTTTTCAAACAAGATAAATTAGGTGGCCAGTACTTACCTTTGTATTGTACTGCCGATACACACGGTAAAAAAGAAAAAGAACAAGCTTTTGGAACAGGGTTACTTCCCAGGTAGGAGAGAAGGGAAGTAAAAAGGAATGGGAATGGAAGGAGAAGGCAATTTACGACCTAGGTCATGAGGATGGTGTTTGAGGATTGTGGAGGTAGAGATACTATCTCTGACCTCCACAATCCTCAAACACCATCCCCATGAGAGGTGAAGGATGAGTTAAAATGCAGACTGAAAAATCCAAGGTGGGTTTCGAACCTGTGACTCTTCAGTTTCCAGTCGAGTGCTTTACCCCAAGACCACCGAGCCCAACATGCAGTTTACTGAGAAGTCACAACACTGGACATGGGTAGCGAAATGCAGGAGGATCTGCAATTTATGCCTGTTGCAGGGAATGGCAATTGAGACTCAACATAAACAAGTGTAAGGTTCTGTGTTAACATAGAAAGCAAGACCCTTTATTATATAACTGTGCAATAACAGGACAAACAATGGAAGCAGTTTCCTCCATAAAATATTGGGGTGTGGACATTAGGGGAGATTTCAAATGTAACAGAAGTTATTTCATAACAGTTGTCTGCACATTTACTGCAAGAAGTTTTTAATTATATGGACAATTAGACGTACAGTAACTGAATGATGGCTCCCTTACAAGGGTGTTGGATGACCATTATTAGTATATCAAAATAAAATAATATTCAAGCACATTTGATTTTATTGTGTGTTTTTGCTGTAACCCTTGTAACCACTTAATACAGTTCAGAACGATTTCCTGTTAAATTGTACTTATGACAGCGGTGACAGTGAGCTAATATTAGCAACAACCATTGAAATATCTTTGAAAACTCTGTTACATAGAATGAGGGGTGTAATCTATCATGTTTACTACCAAATAAATAATTAACACTGTTCCAGCTTTATGATTTACACATTCTGGTATCTACCCTTGTCTGGTCAGTAAATTAATTACCCCCAAAAAAGTGAACATTTTGATGCCAACATTTGCACACTAGCACACCGCTACCATAAGAAAAATTTAAACTGATTTGCGGTAATCAAAACTAATTGTGTGGATAAAAAAAAATTGCTGCATAATTGTCAAATGCAGTGACTGATTTCTACACAGATTTTATTTAGTTTAGTTACTTCATATGAACGAGCAAAAGATGTCCAGCAACAATGCTAAATCATTATTCTGAGGCATTCTTTACAAGTAATTGGAAAGAGTAAAAGCAAATCCCCATCCTCCTGAATTCTTTCATTCTTATACAGGCCTGCAACATGTGTGTATAATATGACAATCTGTGAAAATAACCAGATATTTTACCAACATATCAGCATAACCTGGGGACCTGGAAACCACTTGGATACACATCAGCACTGGGAAACCTTCATTAGGTTTCACCAATCATTTAGGCAAGCTCCAAGCATTATCTAAAGAGAACGGATCAATCTATTGTTAAGTTTAAACAACACAGCAGAAAGAATCACTTATTACAGCATAGAGATTTGACAATGATGGTATCAAATCTTTTCTTTAAAAAAAGCAGTAAAATTTTAAAAGTATTGGCGAACAATTTTTTTACATCAAAAGGGTGGAGAGGGAGCTGTATACCTAATATTAGGCCCACAGAATTTTTCCTGAAAATCAGTACACACACACACACACACACACACACACACACACACACACACACACACAGAGAGAGAGAGAGAGAGAGAGAGAGAGAGAGAGAGAGAGAGAGAGAGAGATTACAGGTTGTATTTGAAGCTGTATAAAAACTTACCTCCTCAACCTCTTTTAACCATCTGTCAATGCCATCAAAAGACCACTTGTTTGTGATGTCATAGACTAGAAGTATACCCTGGGCACCTCTGGAATAGGACCTGATGATGGTACAAAATCGGCCCTGTCCTGATGTGTCCCACAGCTGCAGTTTAACTCTCTTTCCATCGAGGAGTATGGTAGTGGTCTTATAAGCTGAAAGACATATATATTTATTTAGATATATTTCAACTATGCCTTAGCTTTCCTTAAGTGCTACTGTTGTTGATCATAATGAAGTTACGAGGTATTACCACTTCCACTACAGAACGGCGATTCCGAGGATCCATCCTCTAGACCACTTAGTATTTCTTGTTTACCTACGTCACTGTCACCTACTAATAAAAATTTTAACAAATAATCATACTGCTTTTGTTGAGTAGCTGGTCTTGGCTCCACTGCCATAACACAATCTCTTGTTTTTCTCGCGCATAATAAATATATCTTTCAGCGCTCACTTTCTAAATCTGCTATTTTTAATTTCCATTTGCACTGCAAGACACACTTCACTTATAATTCGTTGTTCATGGCACAAAAATACGATTTCATCTTCTCTCTTTCTCTTATTTCATCCCCACATCACCGCACACTATTCCTATCTCCATCTTCTTAGGTGTTTCTCACTTTCGTCATAACACAACGCAATCCAGAGAGCAGCACTAGGTGACAAACAAAGAAGTGAGGAAGGGGAGTGTTTCACAGATGTTTGAGAAAATGTAAACAAAGAATTTGTTTATGGATGCTGACAAGTCTGGAGGTTTTGGAATGGAATTGCTACGGAGCGAAACTCAGAACGGTAGAAACCCATGTCTGTTATTGTGAAATAAGGGCATTGGGATCACACACTCTGAATTGTCAGATTGCTAGATAAAATTTAATTTGCGCAGTGTCAATAGTTACAACAATAGAATATACCTTTAGGAATTATCAGAAACGATTAGAACGTCTACCATATACAATGACTTCAGAAATCGTAGAGAAAATGTCGTTTTCCGTTAATGTAAGAGCTCAATTTTATTCGCAACAGAACTGTGTACCAAATTACATATTGAATATTTGGTAAATTTTTAACAATTGTATTCTTACAGCTACCACTTCTGACGAGAGCTACTGCTGACAGTGACGAACAAACTCCAGGATATATGTTTGCACAGATTGAAGGTATCCTTTAAAAAAATTTCGATCTACGTAATGTATAAAACCATTGGTTTAGGGCATATACTTCAAGTCTTCCTTTTATTCATTGCACGAAATAACACTGCAGTATATATAACACTTGGGCACTTAACACACATCAAAATTTCCAGTATATTTTAATTTATTGTAGTAATACAGTGGATTCTTTACGTAACTATTTGAAATCACCCTATAGTTTCAATGTAAATCAACGACTGCATGTTTCATAATTATATGGACCTATATAGTCTAGATAAATTACGACTTTTTCATTGTAAATTAAGATGTAGCCTAGAAAGTAACTGGATTGTTATGAGGCTAGTAGGATAATAATATTTTAACTACTGAAACTGTGCAACCATTTCATGCAAATTTCCAGAATATTTCCAACAAATTGGAATATCACAATGTCGACTCTCTTGTAGCTCTTTTCAAGCATGAAGAGCATAATGCATTTTTCTTTTATCTCCAGTTCTGTCTGTCTAAAATTAATAACAACAATTGTAGCATACATTAAAAAAAAATTCTTGCTAAGTCTTGATGAAGATTCATCTCATTAGCCTATTACTTTTGTCTTTGGAAATGATTTATGTGGTACATTCACAGTACTAGCAACATCCACAATGTGATGGAAATAATCAAGGTGTCACTTATTAACGTGTTGAAAACCTTTGCGTGGAACAGTCCACACTGTGTTTTTTTATGTTATAAAACATGATCATCTCAGGTTCTTCATAGTCACAGTGATTGTTATATTGAATGGTCCATAGCAGAGAATAGTACTATAGCTTTGGACTTTTTTCCCTTGTCATGCTTTCAATTAATCCATGGATAGTTGTATATTTATACCTTTCTTCGTATTGTTTGGACATGTAAAGAGAGATGAAAAAATACCAAAATAATGCTGGAGGTCAAGATTTAGGGTTGGAGACAGTGGAACCTGAAGCAAGGTGGATTGTGACAGAAAAGATAAGTTCAAGAAAAAGGAATCTGAGCTGAAATAAAACATTTAGGGCATTTAAAAGAAGAATGATCGAAAGACAGGAAAGTTGAGAAGTGCCATCACTGTTCCAAACCAGCCTCATGCTGGATAAACGGGGAAGGCATAACTGAAGACTGGAAAACCACCTGTCAGCTTTGACCCATGATGTCATCACTATGTCATAAAACCCATAAACAGGATAATATCTTAATAATTATGTATTGTAGATAATAAATAATCTGTGGGTATACTCATAAATTACAGATTACAACAACAGAATGTACCATCAATCAGAGGTCTCAACCCAAAAATTCGGCACTCACTTGCTTAAAAAATTTAACCTGTACCTCACTATCAGAGTGGAGCTACACAAAATCATAATCTAGATCCGGCTTGTAAGCAAACTATTGTATTTAACTCAGCTACCACATGCGCCTCGATTATTGCACAGTGGTAGAGTGCCAGACTACAAATCCAAAGGTTGCGGATTCGATCCCTGCCAGGTCCTAGGATTTTTATTTGTCACTTTCCACTTCTTTCACCTCTGGCAGTATTGCTTATGTGAAAAATACCGAGTAGCACCGTGGTTCGGAACCTATGTTAAACTGTAGGTCCCCCTATTTCTGGCTGGGTAAGTCAGTTCGAAGGTCGGAGGAAGGCAACGGCATACCACCTCCAAACAGGACCATGCCTAGTAAAGCACTGTGGTGTTCAAACCAATCTTCGGATTGTTGACTGCTTTACCTTTACCACATAATTACTCATACCACCCACAAACAAGCAAGCACATGACAACATGCCAATGCTGTGGGTCAAAGCCATCGGGCAGTATCCCTGTCTTCAGTTGAGCCAGGGGGATACGGTGGTGGTGATGATAATCTTGGATAAAGAAGAGGATATTTAAAACACCATGGTTTTCTCCAAGACATTGCCATTGGTCACAGTCCACACAGCTGCATGTCAAGTGTTGCCTTCTTCTTATGTTAGTTGGCAACTGCTGTTTTATCCATCAGAAACATCTGTTCTGATTAAAGAAATAAGCTTCTCCATCATCATCAGCTATCATGTCTTCATTATTTCATTTTCCTACTTTGAATTTGTCTGGAATATTAAAATGCAGCACATATTACTCGTGGCAACATAAACACACATCGGAAGCTAAGAACTTCCAAGGCACAGAATTTACACAAAGACACAGATAATTATATTTGTGGAATAAAATATTAAATTGTAATTTCTACAATCTTCAGCATACACGCCCAGTACCAGTTATGTATTTTGTAGTACTTTATCAATATGTAATATTGGAACTGAACTTCCTTCAGTAATCTTAATTTCCTTCAATAAATGATCCAGCCACACCAGCAATTTACTTGCATCATTTACAGCAACAAATTCAGCATCCGTTGATAACTGTGCAACACTTTTTTGGAGTTTACTTTTCTATTAATAATACTCCCCTTGTTGAATGTCAATTTTACATGTCCTCTCAGGGGGCTCAGTATTAACTTGCTGGGTACATGTTTGGAGAAGCTGGGATCACTGTGCTGGTGACACTGTACCTTCTGGGCATGTTTCAGCAACCGTCATGTGGTTTGACAGTGAAATGTCTCAGGGAATGGGGATCTTGTCTTGACCACCCAGGTCATGAAGAAGGAAAATACCTCAATAAAAAATAACTACGTAAACCACTTTAATCCTAAGGTGTGTTACGTGCTGATGGAATGCATGGCTGTTGATGTGCAACAGTCACCAACGAGCAACCTGTGGGGATACTGCCGTACTTCAGCTGCATAAGTCTTACCTATGCGCATGGGGCTCTGTCTAGGTGGACATTTGGACATTTTCTGAATGTGAAGCCTCCCCCCATGAACATCAGAAAAGGCCACTGATTCCCCACCCCCTCCCCTCCTTTCCTATCCTCACTCCTTCCCCTCCCCACTGGGGGACCGATAACCTCAGTAGTTTAGTCCCCCTATCCCAAACAAACAAACAACCCAACCCACTGATTTTAACATTTTGGAACTCTCAGCACTCTCACTTTCAGAGACTGCTGATAAGCTCCTGACACTAAAGAAAGAAAAGTGTGAAGTAATACACATGACTACTAAAAGAAATCCGCTGAACTTCAGTTACGCGATAAATCAGTCAAACCTTAAGGTCGTAAATTCTACCAAATACCTAGGAGTTACAATTACGGACAACTTTGACTGGAGAGAAAACATAGAAAATATTGTGGGGAAGGCGAACCAAAGGTTAGGTTTCAGTGGCAGAACACTTCGAAGATGCACCAGTTCCACCAAAGAGACTGCCTACATCACACTTGTGCATCCTCTCCTGGAGTACTGTTGCCCCTTGTGGGACCCTCACCAGGTGGGACTGACGGAAGACATTGAGAAGGTTCAGAGAAGGGCAGCTTGTTTTGTTTTATCACGTTACGAGAGGGAAAGCATCACGGAAATGTTGAACGAATTGGGGTGGAAATCATTAAAAGAAAGACGTTATTCATTGCGGCGTGACCTGTTTGCAAAATTTCAATCACCGACTTTTACTTCTGAATGTGAAAATATTTTGCTAGCACCCACCTACTTAGGGAGACATGACCATCCCAATAAAATAGAGAAATCAGGTTGAAAACTGAACGATTTAGGTGTTCTTTCTTCCCGCGCGCTATTAGAGAATGGAACGGTAGAGAAAAGTTATGAAAGTGGTTAATGAACCCTCTGCCAGGCACTTAAATGTGATTTGCAGAGTATCTATGTAGATGACACCATTAATGTCCAAGCTAACTCCAAAGGTGAGCACTGCCCCTTTCCCCTTTTGCTGTCACTACTGTCAAGACTAACAAGCAAAAACACACATCTGGGAAGAGTCAAGCACAGAGCTCATGAAGATGGATGTACCTCGGTGGCAAATTTTTCACCCCCAACCACCACCAAGTTCAGTGTCCCCACCAAGGCGGAAAGAGAGAATAACTGTATAACCTCCATGATACATGGTTCCCATACTGCAATGGAACTTGCAGGGATTTGGGACACATTTGGAGGAACTATTTTTAATGACTCATCATAACCAATGTGTATCTGTCTCCATAAGACAAATATTCAATCTACTGACAACCCTGAGATATGTGGCTATGTTGTCCACAAGAAAGGCAATCTCAGGGGGGAGAGATCTAGAGGAGGAGGTGTGGCTATTTTTACTAATATAGCCTATTACTCCAAGCCCCACTCTTTCACCACAAGTTTACAAGCAGTTGCATGTTCGTATATGTGCACCACCTTTTGACACTAAAAGCTCCCTCTATTTGCCCCCTCGTGACATGTTCAGTGAAGAGGCCCTTCTTCCTACTCAGCTCCCCAGTGCAATAGGCTCTGGGGTTCTGGCACTACCTACTTCAGGGGTAGATCAACTGACAGGCTTGGCTTCTCTTGTCATCAAGTGCACATTTACTAAACACCGGATAGCAACAGGGTCATTCTCTGCCATAGATCTCACAGGTTATTTACAAGAGAGAAAAAATAGTAATAATATAATAAATGGTACCAGTTCCTGGATTCCATTAATTGTTCTGCAAACAATTAAAAAGTATAGGTGACCATCAGGAGGATTTCTGGGATAGAAGGGGGGTGTCCAGTGGCTGCTGTGATGGAGAATGGTAGTCTTCAAACTATCCCACGAGACACTGCCCAGACAATAGTCACTTATTTCTGTATAGTTACTGCTACCACCTGTCAGGATCCGTGCCATAGAGCTGCTGCTGAGATGAGTAATTTGGACTTCTGGTCCACCATACATAAGTATTATTTATTCTTCTTCTTCAATTGGGAGCTGGATTCTGCATTGTCTGCGGCTTGTAACATTCCCCAGGTCACAATAGGAACCACCACAGTGTGCTGCAGCACCTAACAAAACAGAACAAGGAAATATTTTCTACCTTTTTAGCTTCATTTGAGCATCAACCCAGTTTCCTGACTTGTAGAGAGAGGCCATTTTAATTACTGAACCTGGGAAAGGCCACATTGCACAAGGAGTTATTGTAGTGTTCCCTCACTAGCTGTGCAGAAAATACCTTTGCGTGGATGGTCGCTCACTGCCTTGTCTGGATCTTAGAAGACAGTCAGCTCCTTAGTCGCTTTCAGTGTGGCTTCAGGAGATATTGTTCCACCTTTCAAACCTCGCGTGCTGGATGTGGTTATACAACAGGATCTCCTGCACCCTCGTCACCTTCTGGGTGTATTAATATTGAGAAGGCTTGTTTTACTACTTGGAGGCATCTTTTCCTCAGGACAGCTCCACAAATGGGGTTTTCGTGGATGTCTTCCCATTTTTATTTGGTCTTCCCTTTCTCGACATTATTTTAGACGTAGAATCAGTGACGCCATTTCAGATTGCCTTGAGTAAAGAACAGTGTCCCTCGGGGTAGTGTTTTAAGTGTGGCCTTTTTTTTGCCATTGTTATTAATAGCATAATGTCAATTGTTCAATGTCCTGTCCAGTCTTATTTATTTGTTGATGATGTCTCTGTCTTTTGCTCTTCCTCGAGCCTTGAAACAACTGCACGTAAGTTGCAATTAACACTTCAAAGGTTGGATGTATGGTCAGAGAAGACTGGTTTTAAGTTTTCAAAGAGGTCTGTGTGTGTTCTTTTTTAACTGTGTTCTTTCCATTTTAACTTGACTGAACTGTGAATGAGAGACACCCTTCTAAATTTTAAAGACACAGTGAGGTTTCTGGGCTCTCATTTTACCTGAAATTTTCAAGGTTGTCATGACTGAAAGATTTGCAAAGATAATGTAGGTCATTTATAGGATGCAATTCCTCCCTTTGGCTTTGACCTGTGGCATCAGTGTGTTGTGTAGTAGGCAAAGTACTTTTGACAAGCTAGACTGTAGATGTTTATTCTGATTGACAAAAATACATTAATATTTTTTACAAATATATCATAATTTTAAAGGATGTGGTTAGGCAGGAACCTAAGAGTACAGCTTATATTGTTGTGAGTGAACAAACAATGCTAGCACTGCAATGGTCGAGTGTTCAAAATGTACCAACAGTATGCCACAACTGTGATATGCAACGCTTCTTCCAAATTGCCAGTAAAATTTTAATGAGCCCCATCATTTAATGAAAAACACTAATCAATTGAAAAAATGATTATTTGCAGTTGGCAACAACTGAAATACCGGTTTTCTGACATGTTATTGGCCTGAAGGGTCAAAGTAGATGGGTGGAATTGCATCATGAAATTATGCTGACAATGCCTCAAGTCACTGAGTATTTTAAAATTTCTTAGTCACACTTAATGGCAAGCAAACAGAACTTGTCAGCTGCAGTTTTATAGAGCCTTTCTGCGTTCTTGGTTTGACTATGAGCGCATAGTGTTCAAGTCCGTAAGACTTTAATTTAAAGATATTGGCCGTGGTGCGCCGTGAATGTATTAGGCTCACCCCTGGGTCATTTCAGACCAGCCCCATACCAAATCTCTGTGGCAAAGTTGCTGTGTTGCTGCTTCACATATGGTGACAGCTCCTCATGCCAGACCAGGTATATATCATGATGTTCATGCCATATACACCAGCGTACCAAACTGCCTGCTCAGCCTCTTGTGGAAAGGCATATTTGTAATAAGCTATGAGCAATGAGACCTTTTGGGATTTCCACTCAGGACTGTCTCTTAGATTGGGTGTGTCTGATTTTAATGTTTTACATCGAGGTTGGGGTAAATGTCTGCCTTGGGTTTTCCAGAGGCCCAGATTAATTTTAGCCTTGACACATTTTAAGAAAGATTATGTCTCCAATTTTAAATTTAAATCTATGTATTTTAACATTTTAGATGAGCATCGTGATTTTACCCTGATAGTTGAAAATAATGGGGCTCTTTAGGCTGTACCGTAGTGTTTCCCAACTGTGACGTCATGATTTGTCTTCCCAATATCTACTCAGTTTTCTCAGCAGAGCTTAACATAATTCTGAAGCCACTGGAGCAAATGTGGCATGTTGAGGAGGGACAATTTTTTACACACTCTGATTTCCTTAGCAGGCTACAGTCCTTACAAAGCCCGTAGCCAGTTGAGAAAATAAGCAACTCATATATGAACGATTATGCTCTCTCCAGCAGTGGGAGGAGCAAGTGTCATTCTGCTGGCTAAGAGAACATGTGGAAATTTGGGCCAATGATATTACTGATCTGGCTGCCAAGGATGCCTGCAGAGGGCTCTGATTTCTCGTATTTTATTCTGATGATCATTTCTACCTATGTAAGTGGGAGTCAACACTATATTTTCACATTTGGAGGAGAATGTTCGCGATTGTAGTTTCGTAAGTAGCCCATGCCTCAGCGATAAGCTCCTTTGTTGTAATGATTCCCATCCCAGATCCTGTATCATTTCCGTAACGCTGTCTCTCCTGTATCGTGACAATACGAAACGAGCTGCCCTTCTATGGACTCTTTCAATGTCCTCCGTCAAACCCAACTGATAAGGATCTCACACTGGGCAGCAATACTCCATAAAAGGATGGAGTAGTGTATGCAGTTCCTTTAGTAGTTCTGTTGCATCTTTTAAGGGTTTTGCTAATAAAACGCAGTCTCTGGTTCGCCTTTCCGACGACATTATCTACGCGTTCTTTCTAATTTAAGTCAAGAAGTAATTGTAATTCCCAGGTATTTTGTGGAGTTTACGGCCTTCACATTTGATTGATTTATCATGTAAACAAAGTTTAACGGATTTCTTTTCATACTCATGTGGATGACTTCATACTTTTCATTATTTAGAGTCAACTGCCAATTTTTAGACCATACTGATGTCTTATTCGGATTGTTCTGCAGTTGGTTTTGATCTTCAGATTATTTTACTAGATGGTAAATGACGGCGTCATCTGCAAACAACCTAAGAGAGCTACTTAGATTTTCCCCTAAATTGTTTATGTAAATAAGGAACAGCAAAGGACCAATAACACTACCCTGTGGAATGCCCAATATCAGCTCTGTTTTAGTCGATGCCTTACCATCAATTACTACGAAATGTGTCCTCTCTGAGAGGAAATCCCCTATCCAGTCGCAAATTTGGGGCGATATACCGTAACCACGCTTTTTAATTGAAAGCCGTTTGTGAGGTACGGTGTCAAAAGCCTTCAGGAAATCAAGGTATACTGAATCAATTTGCGAACCCTTGTCGATAGCACACATCACTTCATTAGAGTAATGAGCTAGTTGTGTTTTGCATGAGCGATATTTACTAATTCCATGTTGACCTTGGGCCAATAGATCATTCTGTTTGAGATAATTCATAATATTTTAATACAGCATATGTTCCAAAACCCTGCTGCAAATTGAAGTAGTTTAATGGGTTACTCCTACTGCCTTTCTTGAATATAGGTATGACCTGTGCAACTTTCCAATCTTTTGGTACAGATCCTTCTTTGAGAGAGCGGTTGTATATGGCTGTTAAGTAAGGAGCTATCGCTTCAGCATAATCAGATAAAAATCTATTGGTTATACAATCCAGACCAGAAGACTTTTTCTTGTTAAGTGATTTTAGTTGCTTCACTACTCTGATGATATCTACTTCTATATTACTCATTACGGCCTCTGTTCGTAATTCGAAATCTGGGATATTGATTTCATCTTCTTTGGTGAATGAGTTTCTAAAAGCTATGTTTAGTAACTCTGCTTTAGTAGCGCTTTCATCGGCAGGATCGCCGTTACTATCATGTAGTGAGGGTATTGTTTGTGTTTTGCCCCTAGTATATTTAACATATGACCAAAATCTCTTAGGGTTTTCAGTCAGAACAGGGAAAACAGTAATGGGGGGGGGGGGGGAAGGCATAATCAGCAGAGCTATGGTGGGAATAGATTTATGAATGAAAACTGAAGAGGAAATGGTGGGGGGGGGGGGGGAGGAGGTGAATGATACAAAGAAGAAAACAGATTTCAGAGGGATGCAAGGGTGGATGAAGGTAAGAGTGAGCCAAGGCAGGAAAATAGATTTGGCAGAGGAGGATGGAAGAATGTTGGACATCAGGGACAGCATTCTTTAAACTAGGAGCTGTCTCAAATGTGGTCCACTTTGTGACAAGTAAACCTACAAGGAACAGAGGCCAAGAAATGGGATGGTAATAATAACAATCAGAACAAGGGGAGATATCTCAAAAGGAGTCATTACTATCGTGGAAGCAGTAGAAAGGGAGTAAGAATTGTGTGTTGGAGGCAATTCTAAATGATGAAACTGTATTGGGGGTTGGCTTATGGAACATGAGAAGAGGAGAGCTTTTAAAGGGAATAATGTTAGAGGATTAAGAGGACAAGAGGGAGAGATTAATGTTGGAGATGTGTTTAATAAAGATTTTGGGGATTTAAATTGTGAGAGAGATAGTGCTGGTGTAGGGCCATCTCTAACATGTCAGGAATAGAATCACTGTCTGGAGGTGAAAAGGAGGTGTTAGGAATTGATAATATATTATTTTGTAATGTCTTTGTAAATATCTCTGGACTGATAATTGAATCTTTGCTGTAGCTTTTGTCTTTGAAAATACAGAACGTAAACAGTGAATTTGTGTTACTATTCATGATGTACGCTACATAAAAAAATTGATGCCGAAACCCGGGATCATCCATAAAGAAGTTGCTCTCAACAAGAGGTGCTGCAAGGGGAAACTTAGTTCTACGTCATTCAGCTAGTTCTCTCAGTGTTGCGGAGAGTAAAAATGGACTGCATGTTAGTCCAAGTGGCAGTCTCATGAAGCAGTAAGTCATTACTTCGTCTGTCATCTGGTAATTCCCATCACTGTCTTTGATGCATGCTTCAATCCCTACCTAGAAGATGGTCTTCTCCGACTTGGAGGATGCTTACACTATGCAGCTGTCCCTAACGAGCAATGTCTTCCATTACTCCTCGATGGTAGACATCACTTCACAACTTTACTTGTTCAGCAAACGCACATTTGAGTACATCTTCTTGGTGTGAGAATAGTGTTGGCAAAGCTGCGAAGATAGTTCTGGATCCTGCATGCCCGTCAAGTTATCAAGAGGAGGGTTGTAATGACCAAAATAACACAAAAAGCTTGTTGAGTTGTGTGAAATGAAAACAGATACATTGGATGCTAATATTAATTGTAATGGAGCCTCTGTGGCTGAACTTAATGTTTTTGTGGGTGATAGGAATAATGTTGAGGCCATAGACCCAACTGTTGATGCATTGATTAATAAATATTTACCTGAGGATATGTCTGGTGATAATAGGGGGTATCTGTAAGCAAATAGAGGACCCTGTTTGTAAGGTGTCTAGTGTAAATGTTTGTGATGTGCAGAATAGTGCTTCAAGTAATGATTTTGTGGTTGAAGCTATACCTGAGTTCTGGACACATGGTGAAACAAGTTGTGCTAATGTCTGCATGAAGTTGGTTGTACAATCACCAGTAGTTGATGAATTAAGGGACAAAGATAAGGAAAGTGCTTCTGGGTTTAAGGACTGGACCAATAAGGCCAAGTGGATACAGAAGTGGGTACCAGATGGCTGGACACTGTGTAAACATGATTATGTTAAAAGATTTGGTGAACAAGGTAACAAAAATAGTGCATATTATGTTGAACCTAAGGAAAAATAAGCAATAAACCTGTAAGTGTAAAATGAGGGACTGATGACCATTGCAGTTTAGTCCCTTTCAAAATCAATCCAAACCTAAGTGTATAGTGTTGTGCTGTATTAACAACCAGCCTTCAAATTCTAGACCATCTGCACTTTTCAACGTGACACTTTGGGTTAAGGTGCCAGGTATCCTACAAAACACCTGCGTTGCCATGGCTCTGATTAGGCAGCATAAGAGCCATCACCTACATGGACAAGAACCAGAATACAAAGGATATACTCATTACATCCTTCTGAAGGTCCGTGCCATCAAAGGACCATTGGATACGGAGACAGTGGTAAGCCAGCTGCACATCAGACACCCTTTGGTGCTCTCGGAGGATGTGGGACAGGGTTCAAACAAATGGCTGAAGGGATTCAACCAAATCACCAAGTATAATACGTGGGCTCACACGATGTGCTTGGTGAACGTATATTTCTACCTAGATGGGACAGCCAAGCAGTGGTTTGAAAACAACTAGTACAAGTTTGATAGCTGGGACAAATTTCAGATAGAACATCGGAAGATGTTTGGAGACCACAAGTAGCAAGTTCGTTTATCAGAACAGCAATTGAAGAACAGGGCCCTGTGACATAGTGAGTCAACACAGTTGTAAACACAGAATGTTTTGGCCCTATGTCACATAGTTAACACAACTGAGGCTGATAAAATTTCACACCTGATGTAGGGCATTGCGGAAGACATGTATCAATCTCTTCTGTTAAAAGATGTTTCAATGATTAAAGAGTTTATTCATTGGTGCCAGAAAACTGAAGAGATGTAACAGAGGAGGGTTGAACAAAGGAAATATGACAGATTCCCAAATGTAGTCCCTATGACTCTTGTGGAATACCAGCATGACTTTGCTCCTCTCATATGGCAAATTATGAGAGAAGAATTACAACAGTTTATGGCAGGCAGGACTATTGGACCAAGAAAGCACCAGATTATGGCCATGGATGCCAGTCCTGTATGTCATGAGATAGCCAACACTGTTGAGGAAGAGATATTTCAAACATTAATGCCTGTCTGCTCCGCCAGTCCCACCTGCCGTCAAGAATGACCTCGCCGTACTATGACTTATGCTCCGACTGCCAAACAGCAGCCTAGAAACTGACTGGCGTGGCCACAATCAACTCCCCCGGCAACTATGATTTCTCACAGGAGGATAGATATGTGGAGGACAGCACACAACACACCACTGTGTTTTCTCCTTGGGCTTCCTGGACATGTCGTACCATACTGTGGGGAGAGAAGACAAGTATTTGACAATTATCATGCCCCAAATTGGCAACCATCAGAGCTGTCCTTTCAATGGCAGTCAACTGCAAATGATTACATGATCACTGTCGACTCGGCGGTCGTCGCTGTATCCTGGGCATGGTTGCTCTCCAACATGCTGCTGCCATTCACCGTCACCTTACAAAGTTACCTGCTGCTCGTGTACGCTGTGTTCAGGAAATCTAGGCAAGGCAACCATTACGGAGGTGATGCCGCCGCAGATGAAAATCCTCCACGGACGACAGTCACTAAGATGTCGGGAAATCCCATTGACGTCATCATCAATGGCCAATCTGTCTGGACACTAGTTGATTCAGGAGCTTCCTCCTCTGTGTTGTCGAATGACTACCACTGCAAACTAAAGAAGATAATCTTCTGTGACACAAGAGCAACTGTGCTGAAGGTTGCAAATGGAAAATACATCCGGCCGGCAAGCACATGTATTGCAAGAGTAACTAAACAACAGGACGCAGCCATTTGAATTTGTCATTTTAACAGAATTTAGCCATAATGCCATCCTCAGATGGGATTTCCTTCAAGCATCCCAAGCTGTCATTGACCGTGGAATATCTGACCTAAAAAATTGAGGAAGCTGTTCCAACGAATGCACATAACATGTACTACCCTGGGAGGTTGTTTGAGGTCGAGGATGTTGAGATTCGGCTGTTAACAATGAGAAGAGTTGCAGTCAGCAGCCGAGTTGACCAGCTGAACTGTCAAGTATGTGTCAATTGCAAAAAGTTAATCAGCATAATGAAGGAAATCTACATACCAGCGGCTATCGTAAGCATTATAGGTGGTCAAGGGGAACTTTGGATCACTAATTTTCACAAGCAATCGCAACTCATCGCTAAAGGAATGTGTATTGGAACAGCTGAACCACTCCAGGACGGTGAGCTCAATATCATCAACGAAGTCTCTTGCCCTAATGTTACTGCTGACAACACACTAGAGGAAACTACTTTGGAGTAGCATATAGGGCTTGGTCTCATCAAGGAACAATGTAAGCAGGTGTTAGCCATACTAAACCAATTTCCAGGTGCATTCAGGACCAGGCAGGAGAAGCGCCAGATGAAACAGCCCATGATAAAACACCATATCAGTACTGGGGATCATCCACCAATTAGTCAGTGTTCGTACAGAGTGTTGCCAGCTAAAAGACGGATAATTCAGGAAGAAGTGTAGAAGATGTTGCACGATGACATTATTCACCCTTCAGTGAGTCCATAGTCGTCTCCGGTGGCCCTTGTGAAGTAGAAGGCACATAGCGTTTCTGTGTTGACTTTCAGCAGCTGAACAAAATCACAAAGATAGATGTCTAATCATTGGTGTGCATTGATGTCACCTTAGACTGTTTGGTAGGAGCTACATATTTCTCAACCATGGACATGCAGACAGGTTACTGGCAAATCGAGGTTGACGAAACTGACAGGAAGAAGATTGCTTTTATTACACCTCACGGCATCTATGAAGTCAAAGTCATGCCGTTTGGACTCCGTAATGCTCCGGCCCACATTCAAACGCATGATAGACAACTTGCTTTGACATCTTAAATGCATCAGCTGCATCATACTGCTCATTATTAGTGAACAGCTGTCTAATGAAATTAATTTGGTCTATCTGTACCATCAACATGCACAAAAGGGACAACAGAAGAAAGTGCTAACATAATTCTGAGTTATGGTACCTGTTGTTTAAATTCAAAAAGTTCATAAATATAATTATAGCAGTATAAAGGAATCTTTTTACCTGAGTCTAGTGCATTTAAAAAATCATTAGACATGATGATGCAAGTATACATTACTAAATTGAGGGTTATCACTTTCTCCTGCTGACTTCTTCAAATTGCACCTAAGAACAATATTGACAACTACCGCCTGAAAAACATCTCAAACAAAAAATATTGTGTTTCCTTAATGAGCATAACAGAAATCACTTTTCAGCCATCACCACACAGTGAATTATTGGGGGAGTATTTGGTAAGAAAACTAGACAAACCATCATCCTGTGTGAAACTTAAGGTAAGTATAAACTGGAAGGTTATCTGGATTCATATTTTAGTAATCTGAAACTCTTTGTACAATACATAGTAAGAATATATTTCTGTATTGTAAAGTTATAAACTCTTAAAAATATTAATATTAAGATGAAAAATTCCTAGCAGGAATAATTATATATAAAAAATAGATGAAGATTACTCACCAGGCGAAGGAGCACAGGTGTGACAGCATCACAAATAAATAAATGAATACACACACACACACACACACACACACACACACACACACACACACACAAACGCAAGCTTTCGCAACCTAGTTGCTTCTTCAGGCAGAAGGGAAGGAGAGGGAAAAGGAAATGATGAGGGTTTTAAGGAAGGGGGTAAGGAGCCATTCCAATCCCGGTAGAGGAAAGACTTACCTTGGGGGAAGAAAAGGAATGTGAACAAATACACACACACACCCATACATTTACACAAACGCAAACACACCTAAGCAGACATACTATAGAAACCAAAGAAATTAAAATATTAATGTTTTTTAAAATGTGTTTTTATATATTTATTTATTTAATTTAATTTTTTTTAACTTTGTGCCTTCTTGCTGTTGTTGTGGTTTTCAGTGCAAAGACCGGTGTCATGCAGCTCTCCACAATGTCCTATCTTGTGCAAGTCTCTTCATCTCTGAATAAGAACGGCAACCTACATCCTTTTGAATCTGCATATTGTATTCATCTCACAGTCTCCCTCTACAATTTTTACCCTCCATACTTCCCTGCAATGTTAAAACGATGATTTGTTGATGTCTTAGAATGCTTCCTACCAATTGATCCCTTCTTTTAGTCAAGATATGACAGTGTCTCCTCCTCCTGTTCAGTATCTCCTCATTAGTCATGCAATTTACCAATCTAATCTTCAACATTTTTCTGTAGCAACAAATTTCAAAAGCTTCTAGCATCTTCCACTCCCATGAACCAAAGACGTCTGCCTTATCTACAGTCTTCTGTTCCAAGCCTATATTTATTACTGAGTTGTGCCATTTACTGTACAGAACTGTATATTCTGTGTTATATCAAAATTTAATGAGAGTCCATTTGCAGAGAACCACTTAATAATTTCGTGAAAAACGTTATTTACTATTACATAACTTAGTTCTTGTTTTTTGGATGTGATTACTATATTTGTATCATCAGCAAAAAGAACTAACTTTGCACCTTCATCAATGTTGAATGGCAAGTCATTTATGTATATCAAGAACAGTAAAGGACCTAAGACTGAACCCTGTGGCACCCCTATCCTCGATAGTCCACCAGTTTGAGGAATCGGCTGATGTTTTGACATTACATGAACCACTTATTTCATCTTTCTGCATTCTTCCAGTTAAATAGGAATTAAATCATTTGTGCACTGCCCCAATCAAACCATAATGATTAAGCTTATCTAGAAGAATTCCATGATTTACACAATCAAATGCCTTTGACAGATCACAAAAATACCAATGGGTGATGTCCAGTTATTCAGAGCATTTAATATTTGATTGGTGAAGGCATATATAACATCTTATGTTGAAAAGCCTTTCTGAAAACCAAACTGACATTTGGTTAGTACTTTGTTTGTACAGATATGGAAGGCTATTCTTGATTACATTAATTTCTCAAATTTTTTTGATAAAGCTGTCAGAAGAGAGATTGGGCAGTAGTTGGTAACATCTGATTTATCACCTTTTTTATCCAATGGTTTGACAATGGCATATTTCAGTCTATCAGGAAAAACATCTTGCTTCAGAGAGCTATTACATAAGTGACTGAGAATCCTCCTCATCTGTGCGAAACAAGTTTTAAGTGCCTGGCTGGAAATGCCATCAATTCCATAAGAGCTTTTACTTTTCAGTGAGTTTATTATTTTACTGATTTCAAGGGGGGAGGTTGGTGGAATTACAATTGTATCAAACTGTGCAGCTATGGCCCCTACTATTAGTAGCTTGGCCTCTTCTAAGAAACATCTAGCTCCTATTTTCTCTACAACATTTAGAAAATGGTTATTGTAAATATTTTTCATTTGTGATTTATTTGTAGTACACTTAGTCAGTTTTATGGTAATGCAGTATCCTGTGCTTTTGGTTGCCCTGTTTCCCTTTTAATAATACTCCAAATAGTTCTAATTTTATTATCAGAGGTACTGATCTCAGACATGATAGACATGCTTCTGGACTTTTTAATAACTTTTCTTAGTATTGCACAATAATTTTTATAATACTGAACAATTTCTGGATCAATACTCCCTCCTGCCATTAGACACAGTTTCCTTTTACGGTTGCCAGATATTCTTATTCCTTTGCTTAGTCATGGTTTTTTACATCTTTTCTTAGAATTTTAACTACTTTCTTGGGAAAACAATTTTCAAATACCCTTAAAAAGAAAATAAGTTATATTTCAGGTTTGCATCGGGTTCCTTATACATCTCATCCCAGTTAGGCTGCTGTAGGCTTTCCTTAAAGTTTGAAATGTTTATATTGTTAATTGAACAGACTACTTTGAAATGTCCTGTAACAAGCTGAGCACCATGGTCTAAAACGCCATTCTCAACAGGTTAAGCATTTATGTTCTTAAACTTATCTTGGTCTATAAAAAAGTTATCTATCGATGTGCTGCTGGTCTTTGTTTTCCGAGTAGGAAAATCGATAATGGAGCTTAAATTGAAAGTTCTTAGTAATACTACAAGGTCATTCTTCCTATTACACCCTTTCAGTGAATCTACATTAAAATCCTCACAAATGATAATTTGCTTCCCCCTGTCTGACAGATAACACAACAATGCATCCAAGTTTTCTAGAAAAAGCTGAAAATTCCCTGAGGAGGGCCTATACACTGTTACAATTTCCTGTGGCATAAAAGGCAGGGCAACCTGTGAAAGCAGTCATGTTATCTAGAAACTGAGCTGTAACCACTGCAGCTCTCTACATGGGCATGAGCAGCACCCAGCTAGACCATCCTATTGCAGAGCAAGCGCCGCTGCAAAGTGCGACTCACTTCAATTACTTTTAACAATGGAAAATCCTATTGGAATATCAATAATGGAGGATACATGACAACTCACCGTAAAGAGGCTCGCTGAGCTGATGACAAAAACGGAAATAGATAAATCACGTTCACATCACTTTAATTTTCGGCCATGGCTTTCGTCAGAAAAAGAAACACATACATTCACGCAATCACTCAGACAACTAAACACACACAACTACCACGTCTGGTCACTCCAGCAACTCAAGCTAGATTGTGAGTGAGGTGAGGAGTAGAGGGGGGAGGATGCTGTGTAAAGATGGGGATGGAAAGTTCCGCATTACATTGTGGCTTTTAAAGGCTCTGATAGATGGGAATTTGAATTGCAGCAATGAATACAGTGAAGGTAAGGGGCAGGAAGGATAAAAGAGATGTGTAGAGGAGTGGGGGGGGGTGTTTGAAATGATGATAATGATAAGGAAAAAGAAAAATAGGAAAAAGAGGCAAAATAAAAGTAATAAATTAGGGGGATATTGTAAGTGGTGATACACAGGTGTAAGGAAGACATGGATACAGGATGGTGGGTGGGGAAGGAAAGGGGGGGGGGGGGAGTAGTTAGGCATTGGGTGCAGGGATGGGAAGTTACACAGTAGAATGTGTTGAAGGGACAACTCCCATCTACACAGTTCAGAACAGCTGGTGGTGGGGAAGAGGATCCACATGGCTTGGGTAGTGAAGCAGCCATTGAAATCCAAAGTGCTGTGCTCAGCTGCGTGCTGTGCCACAGGGTGGTCTATCTTGTTTTTTGCCACAGTTTGGTGGTGACCATTCATTCTTACGGACAGGTGGTTTGTCGTCATACCAATATTAAACACTGTGCAATGATTGCAACAGAATTGGTATATCACATGGTTGCTTTCACAGGTGGCCCGACATCTGATGGGGGTAGGATAAGCCTGTGATGGGACTAGAATAGGAAGTGCTGGGTTGGTGGATTGGGCAGGTTTTGCATCAGTGTCTTCCACAGGTATATGTGTTGGGAGTGGCATAGGGATGGACTAGGATGATGAGGAGGTTGGACGGGCGACGGAACACCACTTTAGGAGAGGTCGGAAGGATCCTGGGTAGGATGTCTCTCATTTCAGAGCATTATGAAAGATAATCAAAGCCCTGACAAAGGATGTGATTAAGTTGCTCCAGTCCGGGGTGGTATTGAGTGACAAGGAGGACACTCTGTTGTGACTGGTTACTGGGGTTGGGGTGAGGACTGGTGGTGTGTGGGGATATGGCATGAGAATCTGTTTCCCGACTAGGTCAGAAGGGTAATGTCTGTCTGTGAAGGCCTTTGTGAGGCCTTCGGCATAATGGGTAAGGTACTTCTTATCACTGCAAATTCGCCGTCCACAGGTGGCAAGGTTATTATGGGAGGGACTTTTTGATGTGGGATGGATGGCAACTTCAAAGTGCAGCTACTGTTGGTAATTAGTATGTTTAATGTGGACGGAGGTGTGGCTGGAGCTGTCAGTGAGGTGGAGGCTAACATCCAGGAAGGTGACTTGCCAGGTTAAGAGGGACCGAGTGAAATTGATGGGGGAGAAGGAATTGAGGTTGTGAAGGAATGAGGATAGGGTATCCTGGCCCTGATTCCAAATCATGAAAATATCATCAATGAACCTGAACCAGACCAGGGGTTTTTAGAAGCTCTGAAGGTTTGATGTGGGTAGAGGTACTGATAAGACATCTTTGAGGAATAGGTTAATGTCGAGGAAAGTGGCTGATTGGGTTGTGTAGGACCAGGTGAAGTGAAAGGTGGAGGTGTTAAGGTTTTGAAGGAATGTGGATAGTGTGTCCTCACCTTCAGTCCAGATTATGAAGATATCATCAATGAATCTGAACCAAAGGAGGGGTTTGGGATTTTGGGTAGCCGGGAAGGATTCCTCTAGATGGCCCATAAGTAGGTTGGCATAGGAGGGTGCCCATGGCTGTGCTGCAGATTTGATTGTATATTTTTCCTTCAAAGAAAACATTATTGTTTGTTATGTTATAATTGGTAAGGGTTATAAGGAATGAGGTATTAGGCTTCGAGCCTGAAGGACCAGAAATGTGGTGTTAGAGAGTAGCAAGACCATGGGCATGTGGGATATTGGTGTATAGTAACATAGCATCAACTGTGACAAGTAAGGTTCCAGGAGGTAAAGGAGTAGGGATGATGGAGAGTTGGTTAAGGAAGTGGTTGGTATCTTGGATGTTGGAGGCTAGGTTTCAAATAATTGGTTGGAGGTATCAGTCAATAAGGGCTGAAATTCTTTCTATGGGAGCACAGTAATCAGTCACAATAAGGTGTCCAGGATTGTTGGGTTTATGGATTTTTGGAAGCATGTAAAATGTATGTGTGTAAGGTGTTGTGGGGGTGAGGAGGGAGATGGATTCTGGGGGAGAGGTTCTGGGAAGGGCCATAAGATTTTAGCAGGGATTGTAGGTCATTTTGGGATGGGGTTGTCCTGGCACAACTTGTAGGCGGAGGAATCAGACAATTCATTTTGATAAAAAATCCGCTTCGGCTGCAGTTAACTTTTATTTTAAAAAGTTAATTGCAGCCGAAGTGGATTTTTTATTAAAATGAAAAAATATGGCTGCGGATGCCCGAAATTCAAGATAACATGAATCAGACAATAGACATATGCCTTCTGACGCTTAATCACTGTGATTCCTTATGACAGTGGTGGAACCCTTGTTTGCAGGGAGGATGATTAGGTTGGGGTCTGTTTTGAGGTTGTGTAAAGATGTCCTTTCTTCAGCCGAAAGTTTGGTGTTCTTAGGAAGGGACTTGGGGAAGGATGGTGATGCCAAGTTGGATGTGAGGAATTCCTGCAATGTCACCAGAGGGTGGTTAGGGGGGAGTAAGGGAGGGTTACAGTTGGATGGTGGTATGAACTGGGAGAGGCAAGGTTCAATGTTGGAATTATATTGGCTTTGATTCGAAAGATTGGTTGGCAAAGTAGTTTTTCCACTGCAGGGATCGGCAGAAGGAGAGGAGGTTTTCGACAAGTCCAACATGGTTAAATTTGGGTTGGGGCTGAAGGTGAGATCTTTGGATAGGACAGAAACTTCTGTGGGTTTGAGGGTTTTAGCAGAAAGGTTAACAACAGTATTCTGGGATTGGTTAGGCTTGGGGAATTGTGAGTTGTTGGTGGGGAGTTTTGGGGAATGTGGCAAATGGAGAAGGTCTGCAAGGCAAGGTGTATGTGCTATGAGGGAGGAACACTTTGGGAGGAACAGGGGTTGGCAAGTGGTGCTCCAAGGTGGCAGTATGATGTCAGCATGCTGGATAATTTATGAAGGTGGTGTCTGGAATGCTCCTCCAACTGCTGGAGTGCAAGGGATTCAATTTGGGATATGGGATTTATGTACTGAGGATTACACATTTAGCAATATCTTTCGGAGGGAGTAGAGGTGGTTAATGGATGCCTGTGCCATGGAGGTGTGTTTTTGGAGTACAAGGTGTATGAGGGACAAGGATTGGTGGAATCTGAAAACGTGAAGGTCATTGTGAAAGGAGGGATGAGATCCAGAGAAAGGAATTTTAATGGTAAAGCCATTGGGAGGGATTCCATGGTTTAGGCAAGATTGGAGAAATAGAATGTGAGACTGGGGTTTGGCCAAGAACAGGGAAACTCTTCTGACTGGTGCAGAAAGCTGGATTAGGGATCCACTGGAGCAGGAATGTTGTTGGAAAGCAGAATATGACAGATAAATAAGTGGATGAAGGTGTTAGGAGGTAGGGAGGGGTGCTGGATAGCTAGAAAGGACACTTGCAACAACAACAAAATCACAGAATCGTGCACCATTACACAAAATTACACACTAGTACGAAAAATTATGCACCAGTATGAAAAACTACAAACTAACAGTTAAACTCATGTATCTTTTCCTAAAACAACAAACAAACACGTGAAAATTATGCACCAATACCAATTAATGTGTAACAATGCAACAAATTGCTCACCAGTACAATAAAATGTATTCAAACGTGCCCATATATGTAAAATCACGCAAAGACAAGCAAGGATACACTACAGTAGGCACAAACTAGTACAGCTACAAAATATGTGTATTAAATCAAGGGAATTATGGGAAAAGATTCATGAAAGGGATTAAAAACTTAATGTATTGTGTAGGACCAGCAGATGAGGTAAGGGAAATTCGATACGGTAAACAAATAAAAATAAATAATAAACAACACAGGTATAATATGCAAGGGATACGGTGGAAAAATGAATGTAGGAATGACAGGGATTAGAATAATTGCTACATCAACAATACGCACAGTAATTTAGCACTGTTGTGAGCGGACAGGGCCGTTAATTGTGATACCGAACAAGGCGACAGGAAATGTAAGAAAACAAGAAAAAGAATGATTGAGTAGAGAAAGTTAGAGGAGTAACAAAGGATAAACACAGGGTCTGGGAAAGAAGAAGGGACATTTGGCAAAATTTTAACAATGGAAAATCCAATAGGAATATCAATAATGGAGGATAGGTAACAACTCACCATAAAGAGGCAAGCTGAGCTGCTGACAGGTACGAAAATATATACTCACTGCACTCCAGCAATACAAGCTAGACTGTTAGTGAGCTGTGGAGTGGAGGAGGAAGGATGCTGGGTAAAGGTGGGGATGGAAATTTCCGCAGTGCATGATAGGTTTTAAAGGCTATGAGAGAAATACTAATTAGCGTTCTATTTGAAATTTAACAGTATGCTTCTGGCATGAATTAATATTTACCAATTGAACAAACTTCCCGGCGTCAAATAATAGGAAATGACTTCATTAATTACTTTACAACAAATAACAACAAAAGTTTTTGAGAAGGAAATGACAATAGACTAATTACGTTCATATCTATTATTATGAAACAGTTGTATCAGGAGGTTTAGTAATGCAAGCAGATGGGAATAAATCCCAACATGCTTCATTACACACTCCTATACACCTCCCTTTTATCCTTTCCTGCCCCTTCGCTTCAGTGTATTCATTGCCGCAATTCAAATTGCTGCCTATCAGAGCCTTTATCATGCAATGTGGAACTATCCATCCCCACCTTTACGCAGCATCCTTCTCCCTCCACTCCCCTACTCACTCACAGTCTAGCTTGTGTTGCTGGAGTGGCCGGACATGATAATTGTGTGTGTCCAGTTGTCTCGAGTGATTGTGTGAATGTATGTGTTTCTTTTTCTGATGAAGGCCATGGCCAAAAATTTAAGTTGTGTCAGTGTGAATATCTATTTTCATGTCTGTCAGCAGCTCAGTGGGTCACTTCAATGATTGCTACACAACCTGTGCTATATTGATCCTCCCCACAAGCACCAGATTTTCTGAATTGTGCAGATGGGAACTCTCCCTACACCTATACTCCCACAAATCCCCAGGCCTAAACCTTCACTAGTTCCAGCCTCCACCACCCTTCCCTTCCTTTCCCTGCCACTCTCTATCCTTACATCCATCTCCCATCCCACCACCATTACAGTCCCTTCCCTTCCCTCCGCACTGTCCGTCAGACAGCACTGGCATATTCCCCCACCCATGCATGCACCTCCCTCCCCTCCTGCTTCCCTCTCCTGACCACCTCCTCACCCCCACCACTGGTTGCTCTCACCTAGGTCATGCTGGGTACCACAGATCAGCCACAGCAGCCGGTGACGGCAGTCGTGTCTGTGTGAGTGAAAGTGTACGTTTGTGTCTCTAACCGACAAACTCCTAAATGGCCGAAAGCTGTAATGTTATTATCTTGTTATTTGTGCCTTTCTGCGGATCATCGGACATGTCTGTAGTGAGTAAGCAACCTATCCTCAAAAATATTGTTAAAGTAATATACAAGTAACATAATAATGCAATTTGAATTTAACAATAATTACATATTCATTGTTCACAAGGCTTTATTTATAATTAAAAATCCTTTATTGTTGTTTGCAATGCTATTTTTATAATTTGAAAGTTCTTTTACAGACTAAAACCACTTGTAGTGTTACATTGAACACTACTACCTATTTACATTGACTTGCAGTATCTAAATATTAATTAAATCAATATTAGGCTTGCGCAGAGCAAGAGTTCCCGCCAGAATCAATGTTTGTTACAGAATCTGTGGTCGAAAGGTGGCACAAAGTAGTCACAGATGACACATGAAGTAATTGAAGTTTATCTATGATCTAAGAGTAACTGAACAGGACAGAAAAGACAAGACAAATGAAGCATTAATTCTTGTTGATTTTTTATGTATATTCATGGTATTATCGTGTTATTCATTCATGGTTTGACTAATGTTCAACATATTGTTGTCATTATTCATCTGTAAGTGTAATAAGGCGAATAAATTGATTTTTAATAAGTTTCTCAGTAAAATTGAGTCCTTCTTTATATTTATTAAGTACATTATAATTGCACAATTAACATCAAGAAGTTTAAAAATTATAATTGCATGTATTGGAAATGACAGAGGCACAGCTGAGGCTGGATCTCTTAATTGAAACTGAATACAGCTACATTAAATTATGTGCTTAACCTGGCTGGAAGTGACTTTAAGTATGGAAGTGTTGGTTCGCCGTTTGAAGAATACACTTTAAGCCGTGTCCAGAACACTTCACACTGTTCAACCAAAAATGACTTAAGTTTATGTCCGAACACATTTTTGTGTTGCTTCCAATTTTAAGTCAATAGGTAGACTGTTGTATAGTTGACCTGATATTTTTAATACACTACTGTTCTACATTGACACATGTGGATATTATTCATGAAGTGAACACTTTCGTCCAGGTACACTATGTGTCGTTCGGCGTACACTAGGCGAATGACCCGGCTGTCACGTCGGCCGTTCGACGGGGCCCGCCAGCAGACGGCGCGCAGCTCGCGTCAGCTGTTAGGCCGACCGTGCCCTCCTGTGGCACGGCCTGGAACTACCACGGCCGGGCCTGCGCCTGCCACGGAACCCAATGACGGCGCGCGCGATATGAACGGCCCTTAGGCCATAACATCCCTCCCCCCTTGGGGTGAGGAGCCGGACCCCTGAACGGCGGTGCAGAGGTCTGGCTGCTGGGACTCTTCCACCTCCATCCGATTGTCTGGCGGCTCCATCCACTCCCTAGCCGGAACCACCTCATACGGGCGGAACCCCTTCGAGCGACGAGGGGTTCGCCCACGCGAGCGCTGTCTTGCCGCTCCCAGCACTGGCGATGGCGGCAGGTCCTCCATTCCTCCCTCCTGTGGCTCCTCCATTGGAAACTCGGGGCCTCCGTCGGCAGGCTGCAAGGTGCCCCCTCCGCCGGCGACCGGAGCTGTCCACTCCTTGTAGCTGGCCGCTGGGACTGCGGCGGGGGAGCGGGCCCCGGACCCCGACGGTGACGGGAAATCCCCTTGCCCCCCAGCCAATGCCCGCAAAGCGGAAGTCGGGAGAGAACCGTCCCCTGATGGCACCCGCAACAGTGGGGGGCTGGACCTCGATGAGGAGGAAGGGACTGTAGGTGCTTGAGGAGGGTGGCGGACCCGCAGCTGATCATGGTGGCGGGTGAGGACCCCGGTAGGAGAACGGACCTCACAGAGACGTCGGCCACGTTCCCGAACGACCACGGCCGGGACCCAATGGGGATGGCGGCCGTAGCCTCGAGCCCAGACAGCCGAGCCTGGGGGAAAACGTGACCGAGAACGAAGAAGAGGTGCGGGAGGGCCTGGATGCACGAGGGATAACAGTGTCCTATGAGGGCGGCCGTGAAGGAGCTCTGAGGGGCTCTGCTGACCTGCCGGAGTGGACCGATAAGATGTCAGGAATCGAAGGAGGGCCTCCTCCACTGAAAGATGTGCCACATACTTGCGCATTTGCGTCTTGAAAGTGCGGACGAACCTCTCTGCCGCCCCATTGGACTGCGGGTGGAAAGGTGGGGCCAGGACATGTTGGATCCCATGGGTAGAACAAAAATCGTGAAAGTGTTGTGAAGTAAACTGTGGCCCGTTATCCGTCACCAGTGCGGCCGGGAGACCCTCAATAGAAAATATCTTTAACAGGGAACGTGTGGTAACTTCCGCAGACGTGGAGGTCAGGCGAACAACAAATGGGAAGTTGGAGTATGCGTCAAGGACGCAAAGCCAGTAGCTATCTAAGAAGGGCCCCGCAAAATCGACATGGAGTCGTTCCCAAGGTGCAGACGGAGT
Organism: Locusta migratoria; assembly: GCA_026315105.1. Classification (NCBI taxonomy): domain Eukaryota; kingdom Metazoa; phylum Arthropoda; class Insecta; order Orthoptera; family Acrididae; genus Locusta; species Locusta migratoria. The sequence continues at coordinate 467,278,696 of CM048745.1, read as the reverse complement.
GGGCCATGGAGAGAGAGATGAGCGCGGAGCCGCTTGTTGGGATGCACAAGAAGAGCATCCCGCAATGAGGCGAGTGATGTCCCCATCTATACCCGGCCAATATACATGTCGGCGAGCCAGCATCTTCGTGCGAGAGACACCCCAGTGGTCCCGATGGAGAAGACCGAGAATCTGGCGGCGCAAGGACCCAGGAACCACCACTCGATGGGAGCCGTCTTCCGTGGACAGAAGTAAAACACCCTCGTAGGTGCTAAGGCGGTGCCGAATAGCATAATAATTGCGGAGAGGGTCTGATGCCCGGCCCGGAGGACGCTCTGACCAACCTTGCCTCACCCGTTTAAGGACGACCCGGAGGACCGGGTCAGCAGCGGTAGCCTCCGCGATCCGTGAGCTATTGATAGGAAAACCGGAGACTACATCTTTAGCCGACTCGTCAACTGCAAAACACAAAAGCTCTTCAGCATCGAAGACTGGATCAGGGCCTACCGGGAGGCGTGATAGGGCATCGGCATTGGCGTGATGAGACGTCGAACGGTACTGTATCTCATAATTGAAACGAGAGAGGTACAAGGCCCAGCGTTGAAGACGATGGGCTGCCTTGTCCGGAAGAGCCGCTGACGGGTGGAACAACGACACTAACGGGTGGTGGTCCGTGTAAAGCGTGAACTTCGACCCATAGAGATAAACGTAAAATTTTTTTAAAGCAAAAACGATGGCTAGGGCCTCCTTGTCCACCTGGGAATACCGGCGCTGCGCATCCGTAAGAGTTTTAGATGCAAACGCCAATGGGTGCTCTGACCCATCGGGAAACCGATGTGCCAGCACCGCCCCCACACCATGCTGGGAGGCGTCCGCTGCCCCCACAAGTGGGACCCCCGGGGTGTATGCAGTGAGACACGGAGCCTCCAGGAGGGCCTTTTTCAGTGACTGAAAGGCTCGTTCACACGCAGGAGACCAGTGGAACTGGACGCCTTTACGCAGCAGTTGATGCAGGGGGTAAGCCACTGTGGCTGCCTGCGGGAGGAAGCGATGATAATAGGCGATCTTGCCCAGGAATACTTGGAGTTCGTGAACGGAAGAAGGACGGGGAAGCTCTGCGACCGCCTGCACGTGCTCGGCCACGGGACGTACCCCCGACCTGGATACCTCGTAGCCCAAGTACTCGATAGTCGGTTGGAAGAAAGAAGATTTCTGGAAATTACAGCGGAGGCCAGCCCCCTCCAGAACGGAAAACAATGAACGGAGGTTGGCAATATGGTCAGCAGCTGTGGATCCCGTCACCACAATATCATCCATGTAGTTCACGCAACAGGGGACCGGCGCTAGCAACTGCTCCAAAAAACGCTGAAAGATTGCGGGGGCACTGGCCACCCCGAATGGCAATCTCTGATATTGATATAGGCCAAAAGGCGTAGAAATCACCAGCGCCTGTTTGGAGGCATCGTCTAAAGGCAACTGGAGGTAAGCCTCTGCCAGGTCTATTTTCGAAAAATACTGGCCCCCGGACAACCGATCTATCAATTCCGCTGGGCGAGGCATGGGAAAAGAATCAATGACGGATTGAGAATTTACCGTTTTCTTAAAGTCGCCACATAAACGAAGGGCCCCCGAGGGCTTGCGTATGACAACTAGAGGGGAGGCCCACTCGCTTGCTGTGACAGGACGCAATATACCTTCCGCCGTCAGGCGATCTAATTCCGATTTAACAGCGCCACGGAGGGCGATCGGGAGAGGCCGAGCCCGACAGAAGACGGGGCGAGCCGTATTTTTAAGTGTAATAGTGGCCCGAAAATTCGTAGCACACCCAAGACCCGGCGCAAACAGGGACGAGAACTCCGCGCGAAGCTGCTTGAGACTCTCGTACGGAATTTGATCGGAAACCAAGCAGACAGATTCGGTAATAGAAAAGCCAAAAGCGTGGAAAGCGTCGAGGCCGAAAATGTTCGTAGCCGTTGCACTGTTTACTACCACAAACGGTACCGCGCGGCTAACGTTCTGATATGTAGCTTCGGCGACAAACGACCCCAATAGTGGAATAGGGTGGCCGCCGTAGCCAACCAACGCGCGAGGCGCCGGACTTAAAGTGGGGGAGCCTAAAGCGTGGTGAGTTGCAGCACTTAGAAGCGATGTCGTCGCGCCTGTGTCCACTTGAAGCGTAACCGTTTTCCGCAGAATGCGGAGGTCTATAAACAACTTCGGCGGCTGAACGCCGACGGGAACAACCTTATTAATATCCATGGGCGCTGCGCCGAAATCGCGAGGGGAAGAGGTCCTTTTGCGGCCCTTAGCCGAGGAGCGGCACACTCGGGCGACGTGTCCGAACTTGCCACAACGATTACAGGTGGCCCGCCTGTGCGGGCACGATTCCCGAGAATGGGACGCCCCGCACGAAAGTCATGACATCGGCTCGCTCTCTGAAGCGGGCGACGCGCACCGCCTTTCCCCCCGCCCATACGACGCAGGCGAGCGCCGCGGCGTCCGAAGGGAGGGAGGGGAGGGCGACGCAACAACAGCCGCCGAAGAAACCGGCGCCGCGGATAACGGGGCCGAATCGTCAACTGAGGATACCTCCCCCCAAGCGGAAAGTTGACTCCCCACGGCCTCCGAAACTTCAAATGCGCACGCAATACGCAAAACCTCCGCTAATGAGGGATCGTCAGACTGAAGAGCCTGCTTGCGAACGTCCAGGTCGGGAGCAAAACAAACCAAAACATCGCGGACCATAGAGTCCGCATACGAATCACCGTGCGGTTCGGACCGAAACAGACAACGACGGGCTAGCCCCTGCAGTTCCGTGGCCCACGCGCGGTACGACTGACCCGGCTGTTTCCGCGAACGGTAGAAAGATATGCGGGCCGACACCACGTGAGAGTGGCGGCGAAAATACGCCGCAAAAAGAGAACAGATATCCTGAAAGGACAGGGATGCCTGCGTCTGAAGCGGCGCTAAATCGCCCAGCAAACGAAAAAGACGAGGCGAGAGCCACGAAAGGAAATAAGCTTTTTGCTTACCTTCATCACACACCTGGAAGGCTACGAAGTGTTGGCGTAAACGCTGTTCGTAGTCGGACCAATCCTCGGCAAAGTCGTCAAATGGAGGAAACGGAGGAACGGGCACCGAAGACCGCAACCCGACCTGTTGTGTCACAGCCCTCGTCAATGTGTCAATAGCCGCCGTGAGAGAAGCATTCTGTTGAGCCAAAACTTCCGGTAACGACTGAAGATTCGTTAGCAACGCGCTAAGCTGTTCTGCCATGACTGCGGCAGGAAGACCACGCAACCAATATCCTCGTCGCCACTGAAGTGAACACTTTCGTCCAGGTACACTATGTGTCGTTCGGCGTACACTAGGCGAATGACCCGGCTGTCACGTCGGCCGTTCGACGGGGCCCGCCAGCAGACGGCGCGCAGCTCGCGTCAGCTGTTAGGCCGACCGTGCCCTCCTGTGGCATGGCCTGGAACTACCACGGCCGGGCCCGCGCCTGCCACGGAACCCAATGACGGCGCGCGCGATATGAACGGCCCTTAGGCCATAACAATTCATGTTCTTTCTGTTGTGGGTGTTTATATGCTTATTTTGTTGAAGATGTCCAGTTTGCTTTAAAATATATTCATTTGCAAAAAAGGATACACTCATATATATCAAGACTTGGAGCTCATTGTTTGTAGCTGGATGAAATGTAGTCTGTATGTTTCCAGTTTTTTATTATTATTATTATTTTTGTTTTTAAGCTATCTGACTGCCCTTTTCTTCGTGCTAAAGTCCTTTGCTGTCGCTGACAGAATTACAATGCATTAAACATAAGGAGCGGAATTGAATTAAAATTTGTGCTGTGGCCGGGATTCGAACCCGGGACCTCATACTTACTAAGTAGGCACTTTAGACCACTCAGATAACACAGCGTTGCAGACAAAGCGACTACACAGACTGTCCTAAAGCACGTCTCCCTCCGCACCACATACTTTAATTCTGTCAATGTTCCCTGTAAATGTGTATCAAATTGCCAGTGCTCTCCTATATTGGAATAGCACCCCAGCAAAGAACGCAAATGGGAACAATCCCGCCTTGTTCCTCAGGCTGAGGTGATATAAATATCAACAAATAATACAGTTTTGTGAGACAACATTGTCTAATTATACCAAAGGTATTAAACATAAGGAGAGGCATTGAATTAAAATTTGTGCTGTGGCTGGGATTTGAAGCCAGGACCTCCTACTTACTAGGTAGGCGCTTTAGACCACTCAGCTAACACAGCGTTGCAGACAAAGGGACTACATGACTGTCTTAAAGCACAGCTCCCTTCCCTTCACACCACATACTTTAATTCTGCCTCAATGTTCCCTGTGAAATGTGTATCATTTCGAGACCTGGGCACAGACCAAATTTTAATTCAATGCCTCTCCTTATGTTGAATACCTTTGGTATAACGAGACAATGTTGTCTCAAGGAACTGTATTATTTGTTGAGAATTACAATGTCATCAGAAAAACACGAAGTTTTTATTGCTTTACTCTGAACTTTACTTCCTTCTCCAAATTTCTCCTTACTTTACAGCTTGATCAATGAATAGATTGATAATCATTGGGGAAAGGCTACAACCCTGTTTTACCCCCTTCCCAACCACTGCATCCTTTTCATGCCCTCCGACTCTAGAGCGCGCGCCACATAACTTGGCGGGTGAGGTCTGGATGCGCAGAAGCACAGGTAGGCCTCCTACGTCACGCCTCTTGACCTGCTGGCCAATAGCCGTTAGTCAGCCGTTGCGCGCGCTCGAGTTCGTGTCGTACTGTGCGGAGCGACAACTGGTTTTGGCATTCTGCGTTGTGTTGTTTTTGCGAGTTATTTTGGAGCGTTCAGTTGACTATGAGTGGCAACAGCAAATCTCAGTCTGTATTGCACAAACAGGCAAGAGAAATAGTATTTCGCGTGTATCAGTTCTTTAGATGGGATTCGGAAGCGGCTGATCACAAAGCCTCTCCCGGCGTTGCCAAGTGCCAAGAACGAACAGCTGCAGCGTGCGGTATCGGGTTGAGAACTGTTCAACGAATCGCGAGTGAAGCCAAGGCATCTGTTGACGACAATGGATCACCTATTTTTAGGTCGCCTGGGAAGTGCCGATATCGAAAGAAATGTGCGAGTGAGCTCGACGATTTCAGCAAGAATGTATTACGGCGAAAAATATTTGACATGTATAGTAAAGGTGAATATCCTACGGCAGATAAACTTTGTTCATACATGAAAGAAGCCGACAATTTCAACGGTAGCAAATCTACCATGCTAAGAATATTAAGAGAAATGGGATTCAAATACAAAAAAACCAATGACGGAAGAAAACTGCTCTTGGAGAGAAGTGACATTGTAGCAGCAAGAACTGTGTTCCTGAGAACGATGCACGAGATTCGACAAGAAGGAAAATCTCGAATTTATTATCTTGACGAAACGTACGTGAACCAGAACCATTCAAGACCAATGTGCTGGAAGACAAGTGAGGACGATGGAGGCTTGAAGGTTCCTGTGGGCAAAGGGAGACGACTCATTGTGCTTCACGCTGGTTCTGCAGAAACAGGATTCATACCTGAAAGCAAATTAATATTTAAGTCATCAAAGACGAAGCATTCAGAAGACTACCATTCTGAAATGACTTACGCAGTCTTCAGTCAGTGGTTTACAAGTCAACTGCTTCCATACCTGGCGGAGAATTCTGTTATAGTTATGGACAATGCAAGTGTACACTCCGTGCAAGTGAACAGAGCTCCTACTTCAAATACCAGAAAGGACGAAATTATTTCGTGGCTTACATCTAATGGAATTCCTCACAGTGCGTCACAAACCAGGGCAGAATTGCTCATGCTTGTAAATGCATACAAGCCCAAATACCGCACTTACGCGATAGATGAACTTGCAAGACAGCATGGTCATCGGGTAGTTAGATTACCACCTTATCACTGCCATTACAACCCCATTGAGCTGGTGTGGGCGCAAGTTAAGGCCCATATCGCAGAAAGAAATAACACCTTCCGGATTGCTGACGTCGAAAGACTTACGCATGAAGCAGTGAACAACATCTCGATTTCTGCATGGGAAGACTGTGTCAGACATTCAGAAACACTGCAGGAAGAAGATTTTAAAAAGGAAATTAACAGAGACACGGTGATGGAGCCTTTTATAATTAATCTTAACGAATCTGATTCGTCTGAGGAAGACACCGAGGCTGAGGACGATGTTTTGGGCTAAGTGTGCCACTACTAATTACCACATTAAAAATTATTTTGTGGCAGTTTGGCGTGTATTAACTAACTTTATACCATGTGTGCTTCCCTGGCAACGGAATTGTAAAAATATTTTTGTTCTCATTTATACTCTTTCGTTGTGGACTTTGTTTAAAGCTTGTCTTCCGGCTTCAACAGCTTTGACAATTTTGTTATGAACTCAATTAACGTTGACTATTAGCCGTTTCCAGACTGTGCCTCGACGATCGTCTTTGCGGTGAGTAGCAAGCAATTCTCATTATTTTATTGTTATTACAACCTGAACTTTCCACCGTAAAATATCTCTTTGTTTTATTTATGCTAGTGGGACATCTATTTTCAATTTTGAAAAAATTGTACGAAAATCGCTAGACAAAAATGTTTTACAAAAGCTCTTATTGATTGCCGATTTCGACAGTTCTTGGTTGCCATCATCTGATCTTTATTGCATACATTTCAGTATTCCTCATTTATCTGTACATAATCAATTTTACAAAAAATAAATCAGGAAATGTGAAATACGTTGCTTTGATCAGTAAGCACTTGCTTGATAGGCATCAGTACGAAGACTGAAATGTGGCACTTTTAGATAGTCTCCTTGTCTTGTACAATGCCAAATATATACAATTATTCCATCATTCCATATGATATGTCACTTAAGTCATTGATAAAGTATTTTAATAACTGCCTCGAAAAATACAGATTTTAAGATACAATTAAGGGAAAAATCTAAAGTTTGTCAGTTTCTAATTTATCACTTTTTTATCTTCACAAATTTACTTTGAATTCGTAATCTGTTGTGAACGTCTAATGTGGTTTTTCAGTAATAATGGATAGACTGATCTCCCTAGAAGAACTGTGTATATAATTTACAGATATTTCGTGTTAATCGACTGAGCTACGAAATGAATTTCTGTGCCGCTCAGAAAATTATGCCCTGCCGTGTAAACATGATAGGTACAAGAGAAAGAGACTCGTAAATACTCGTGAATGCGCCACAGTTTTCCCAACAATCAAACGAGCGTTGTTTTTCTGCATTACACTTTTTGTACAGCCGTGTGCGTTCAAGACTCGCAGCTTGACATTTCCTTGCGCTTGTATGCGGCCGTAACTTTAAATCTAAGCGGCAGTCAGCAGCTGACTGCGGAATGGAATGGAGCGCGGCTAACGCACAGTCCGGCTACGCTGTAACAGCTGGTCCCCCCACCACTACACAGCTACCTGCGCAGAAGAGCCAGTCCACCCGCCAAGTTACGTGGCGCGCGCTCTAATAACTGTTGCCTGGGTTTTGCACAAGTTGAATCTGACATCTCATTCCCTATGTTTTACTGCTGCTACCTCCAGAATTTTAAACAGTGCATTCCACTCATCATTTTCAAAAGCTTTCTCTTAATTTATAAAAGGTAACATGTTAACTGCCGTGTGGCTGGTGGCGGCCAAAGCAGGCGGCTCTGGGGCGCCTCTGACATCATCGTGGCAGTCAGTGTGTTAACCTACCTTCTAAGTGAAGTGGGTGGAATGGGGAGATTGCTTAATGTGTTACTACATTTCTCTTAAAGCCAAAATGATCTCCCCAGAGTTCAGAGTCTACCAGTTTTTCAATACTTCTGTAGAGAATTAACATTAGTATTTTGAAACCATGACTTATTAAACTGATAGTTCTGTAATTTTAACACTTGCTTTGTTTCTAATTGGAATTATTATATTCTTCTTCAAGTCTGCTGGTATTTCCCCTGTTTCATTTATTTTGCACACAAGGTGGAGCAGATTCTTCATGACTGGCTCTCCCAAGGATGTCAGCATTTCAGAGGGAATGTCATTTATTCCCAGAGCCTTGTTTCGACTCAGATCTTTCAGTGCTTTGCCAGATTCTTATCACAGTATCATATCTCCTATCTCATCTTCATCTCTTTCATCTTCCCTTTCTACAATGATGTCTCAAAGTTCAATTCTTTTGTGGAGCTCCTGTATATACCCCTTCCACCTTTCAGCTTTCCCATCTTTGCTTAGTACTGGATTTGAATCTGAGCTTTTGATGCAGCTTTTTTCCTTGTCTCCAAATGCCTCCTTTATTTATACATTCTTATACAGATTTGCATTCTCCTCTAGCCACTTCTGCTTAGCCAATCCTCACTTTCCATCAACCTCATTTTTATTTATTTATTTTTAGCATTCCCTTTTGTCTGCTTCACTTGCTGTGTTTTTATATTTTCTCCTTTAATTGATTAAGTTTAGTATTTCCTGTGTTATCCACAGATTTCTAGTGTAATCCATGGGTTTCTCTTGTGCCTTGTCCATTTACCTATATGATCCTCTGTGGCCTTTACTACTTCGTTTTTTATAGCTACCCTTTCTTCTTCCAGTATATACTTTCTTCCATTTTGATCACTCCTTGCCTAATGCTCTCTCTAAAACTCTCAACAACCTCTGGTTCCTTCAGTTTATCCAGGTTCCATCTTCTTACTTTTGTACCTTTTCCAATTTCTTAAGTTTAATCCTCAGTTCATTACTAATGATTTATGGTCAGGGTTTATATCTGACTCTGGATATGTCTTACAGTTTAATACCTGGTTTTGAAATCTATGTCTTACCACCAGAAAGTCAGTTTGGTACCCTCTGGTGTCTCCTGGTCTTTCCCATGAATACAGCCTTCTAGCATGGTGCTTAAAGTGTGATGATGAATTTGTGCTCTGTGCAAAATTTTGCCAGTTGACTTCCCATTTCATTCCTTTTCTCCAGTCCATATTCACTTACTATTCTTCCTTCTCTTCCTTTTCCTACTACTGAGTTCCAGTTTTCCTCTCCAATAACAGTCTGAATAATTTCTTTTATCTCATCACACATTTTTTTTTTCTTTTTTTTTTTCCAATTTCCTCATCATCATCAGAGCTAGTTGGCATATAAGCTTGTATTGTTGCTTGTGTTGGCTTTACTATGATAATGTGCTCATTGTGCTGTTCATAGTAACTTACCCATATTACTATTTTGTTACTCATTCTTAGTCCTTATTCCCCCAATTGATTTTATCTTTTTGAATTTTGTAACTTAACTACCCAGTTAAGGAATAGAAAATTCCATGCTCCAATTCGAAGAATGCCTGTTATGTTTTTCTTGATGACAATATCCTCTCTCAGAAGTCCCCACCAGGAGATCTGTAATATTTTACCCAAGAAGATGCAGTGAAACCCCTATTTTATGTTTTCATGCAGTCCATACTAAAAAGAAAATTAAAATTGAGGAAAATGCACAGAATTGAGGAAAAATGTTAAAATCCTCTAAATATGAGCACAGACAAATGTAATTGGCATATGTACATGATTAAAAATAGCAACCCTCTCCACTATGCATCTGTAGCATATTATCTATATAAGTGAATCAAATTAAGTGAACAATAGTTAAGTCTAGAATAGTGCCAGTGGCATACTAACAAGTGCGGCACAGGAATGTTGTCAGTGCTTGCCATGAGTACGGGATGAGAAAAGGAGATGGATTCTGCGATATGAAAAAAAGTGTGATGAAATATGAGATTTTGATCGCACACAAGGAAAACTCACTAGGCAGACGTCTTAACCGTTAGACCACCACACCACCAACGATAAAGGCCCTCGTTCTGTGTTCTGTGTTTGTATTGAATTGATATTTATATCACTTTAACGGGATTGTTCCAACATGTCCATTGCTGAGGTGCTATTCCGCTTCATGGAGAGCCTTGGCATTAGTGGCAATTATCTTTGGAACACAGAAGCTGAATTAAAGTTTGTGACGTGGAGGGAGATCATACTTAGACTATTCCGATGCGTTGGCGGGGTGGTGGTCTAACGGTTAAGACGTCTGCGTAGTAAGCATGGAGGTGCGTGTTCGATTCCCGGCCGCACCACAAATTTTAATTCTATGCTTCAGATTTATCATTATTGTCTTTGACAAATTCGAGACGAAAATCTGTCTTAGGGATTGTTTATTTGTATTGAATTGCTGTAATATTGTTATATAAACACAAGGAAACCCGTGAAATGGAAATTAAACCTTTAAAAGCCGGCCATACATTCACAATCCAGCACCCAACAGCACACTTAAAATGATCCTGTAACATTCACTGTCTGAAAATGAACCTGAAAACCAGTTAATGGGATAAACAGTTGCATTTCAAGTTAAACTTACTGGTTGCATTTTTCTTAAATCATTTAAGTAAATAATGCACCTCTCTGCATTTCATTAAACAAAATTTTATGTTAGGACTATAATCAGTTTTCCTCACTGTGAAGAAAAGTGCGTGAGTTGCATGGTGACATTCATACAAGCATATATATTTATACTCTTTGTTGTAACAAATTTATTTTTGTAAATGACACATATATTTAACTTTTTTAATAAGTTAAAGCATTTTATGCTAATGTGTGCAATAACGTACTTTTCACAATATTTGAGTACTATTATGACTAAAGTATGATTTCACCAGAAGAGAAAAAAAAATATTGTAGATTGTGCTTTTCATTTCAGGTACTTAAAATTTTGTCTCATTTAGTCCGAAATGGACATTTGAGTTTCCGTAAATATCTCAGGAATCATGACACTTCTATCAAGGAAGCTACATCTTACAGTGGACCACCCCATCCACTTTTAGGAACCTCACCCTATGAAGCAGTGCGGAAGAATGCACAGGTATGGATTCTGTGATTCTTGCAGCTACTTTCACAGGTAAACAATAAATTATGGCTCTAATAAGACCTCAACAAAGCTCTGGATTACAGAAGGAATTAAATTGTTACATTTAAAAAAAAAAAAAAAAAAAAAAAAAAAAAAAAAAAAAAAAAAAAAAAAAAAAAAGGGGGGGAAAATTGTATGAATGTTTATGACAAGCAGAACAGTGCTGGTTATGGAAGGAAATCTTAAAATAAAAGCTATATAATGACTAAAATTAATTCTGTAGATTGTAAAATTATATCTATAAGAACAATAGTTAAAAGACAGACAAGGAAATCAGTTAAGGAATACAACAAATGACAGCAGTGAGGAAATCAACATATTTAATAACCTGAAGATACCCCTTCATGGTGAACTGTTGCTGGCAGCCAAGTACAAAAATGTTGAAGGCATTGATAGCTTTTTAGTGGTGTGCTCCACTATGACTTGGTTTAGTGTCAACCACTGTGCTTTTCATGGTTCTTGACCCCTAATACACACACTACAAAGAGATTTTTGAAAACAGCATTGGGGTGCACATGTAACTTTATGGTTCACATTTCATTGTAGCTCTGTGCAGTGCCAAATTTTGCCAAGCTAACTCAACTTCCATTTGTGATTCATTAGGCTGTCCAGGTGCAACTTACCAGAGTGCAGGTCATGGGTGTTATTTCCCTGATTTCCACCAGTCTATGGGCTATGCCTAAGGTGCGCCTTAAGAAACTGAAGGGTCACTTCACATTTGTGGTGATTTTAAGTTAATTTTCAGACTAACACTTATGTATATCCAATGCCTTTTCCAGAGAAGTTATTGTTAAAGCTGGTGGAGAACAGTATTTTTGAAGGTATTTTGTATCAGAATATGTGAATGAAAACACATTCCATGCTCTCAACCCATTAAAGTTGGTATAAACTTGCCAGTACACAGCTTTTCCTCATTTCGCATATGAGATGTTCACCATGATTGTCTAAATGTAAGATTATACTCTGCTTAGAAAGCTGTTTTACAAGAATGATGATGGTGCACAAGCCACTCTCCAAAAGTTCTGGGTGCTGACGTTTTTTTTTTTTTTTTAAGGCATTGGTCTGATGATTGCCCTGGGTCTGGAGAAAATTATTTGGAAATTCGAAAAGACGGGTACTTCTGGTGTGCAACCTGGTGGTGGAGGAAACACATTGGTTTGACTTAAGTGGAAGAAGTGGCCACAGCAATGCAGGAGTAGTCGAATGTGTAGTGCACGAATAATTACCTGAACATGGGCAAACCTGTGAGCAAGGTGTGTAAAATCCTACCAAATATTCTTCTTTGCTATCCATTGAACATTACACTTGTGCAAAAGTTGCTTCCTATTAACCTTCCAGCAAGAGAGACTTTTGATTTAGAATTTCTTGCTCACATGGAAGTGGACAATGAATGACCATGGCAGATTTTGTGGACAGATGAAGCCCACTTCCATCTGACAGGATATGGCAACACACAGAAGTGTTGAGTATGGGCAACAGAAAATTCAGACACAACTCAAACAGTACCACTTCATCCTGAAACTGTCACTGTGTGGTGTGACTGCCATATTTTTTTGAAGGTACTGTTACCTGTACCATCGCTGATAAGTGCTGTGAGTGTCTTTTGCACAATCATGTAATTCCTGCTGCCTGGATGTGTGGCTGGTATCATTTCTATGCAAGACTCTGCATCTCCACACAATACAAATCCAGTTAAGCAGCTGTTGACATGCCATTTCAGAAATGTTAAGAGAATCAGTCCCCATTTCCCTACAGTGTAGCTGTCCTGATCACTTGATTTTAATCCGTGTGACTTCAGGCTGTAGGGATATCTGAAAGAGTTGTGCTCAGTGTTCTGATAGCGAACTTAGCTGCATTGAAGGCATGCATTACACAACACATTCTGCACATGACCCCAGAAACACTTCCATCAGCTGTGTAACATGCCGTGTCTCAATTTCAACTTGTTGTAGAAACAGTGGACAGCATATTGAACATTTTTGTGCCAGTCACATGGGAATAAAAAAAATCTCTGTAATCAATAAAAATTGGACATATGTTATATGGCAGTTTTATAACATTTCATTTATAATACCACATCCTAAAATTAAAATACTGTATTTACTGTTCCTCCTGAAACACCCTGTACTATTATTGAAAAACAGTTACTGAATTATTATTATTATTAATTTATTTATTTTTAGGAACTTTTAGAAGTTTTATTTGATGCTGACCTTATAAATGAGGATGAAGAAAAACACCTGACTTCAACTTCTGATCCTGCAAAGAAGAAGCAGTTGACAGGTCTTGGTTCTTCTGTCCTCTCCACAGGAAAATATGAAGGTTTTGGTTACACAGCCAAAGAAAAAGAAGGTGAATGGAAACATCAACTGCTATGTATGCTGCATATTCAACCTATTAATGTTGCTGATCTATTCTGGTATATTGTTTCAGAGACGGTGAAGGATAAAGCCATGGATATTTTAATAAAACTAATACATCCAACAGATGACTCAAATGAAATCATAAAACAGGCATTGACTAGCAGTTCTGGAGAATACACACCAGTAAAAATTGATTCTCTGTCCTGTTCACAAAGTCAAGAGACACCACACAACACAGATGTTCAGAAGTTCAAGATTAAATGTTAGTACTTCATTTTGCTGTCATTGTTATTTTGTTACATAGCTTAGATGGTAACCAGTTGTTGGGGTACACACATTTTTCACTGTTTTAATGTTTTTTGTTTCTCTGATAAGGATACAGTACAAATAATGACTGAAAGTATAAATCATCATTCAACATTGGTGAAAAATGAATTTGCAGAACATTGGCACAGATACACATTTAGTATACTACTATATGAACAGTTTTAAGACTGTCAAAAACTAATGGATAGAGATAAGTCTGCAGCTTAAGATTACTGAAATCAGGATTCTTTTCTAAAGTTATTGCTGTATTCCAAAATGACATAATGTCTGCTTTTGAATGCAAATTACAATAAAACAATGTCCACGATTTGCACTGAAATATCCAGTAAAACTCTACATTTTTCTGTCCATTTACGGTAAGAATATTAAAAAAATATGATTAGACCTACAATTTCCTTTTTTTTTTTTTTTTTTTTTAAAAAAATAAGGAACAACATGAAGCCTGAAATGACATAGGATAAAAGCTAACATAATGTGCTGCATTGATGTATTTTGTTTTTATATTTGCTTATTACGAAAGTTGGGATGGTAAATGAAACCGCGTATTAAAGATATTTACAAAACTCTAATTTGAAAATAAGGTTTATTTTAGTAAAGTATCCAGCAGTGCGATAACAATGTAGAAAACAGCAACCATTTCCAAAATGTTAGCTCAATAAATTTAATGTTATAATACGCCTTTTCAATATCACATGTAGGTTAACGCACACAACACATGCCGTATCAAAATTAGACACTAGAATAGAGGAAAGCTACCTTGATAAAAACTAGTATATTAGACGTAAAAACATCAGTCCTCAGCTAATCGGTTAGCAGGAATGTCCCTTATTGCGAAAGCAGTGTATTTGGAATGGGGGTAAAATCTTGCCTACCAACCCAGCGGTCTCACGTAATTAAGTTGTCAACATCAATGAAATGGCAGAAAATTTTTGCCGTGATGTTAATGTTCTAGAAATCCACACAGAATGAATTGTTGGAGTTTCGTACAGACGATGAAGTAAGTAAATAATGCTGTTTGTGCTCTCACAAGAGGCACTTTTTCTATTGCAGTACGTCTTCCCGTTCCAAGGTGGCCACAGTATGTGCTAATAAAAGTATCGCCTGTGGAGAATCTATTTAGCTGGGAAGGTAGTAACTTCTGGTTTAGGGTGTCTTCTCTGTTGTGCCTTGATTGCCTGGTTATCTTCTTCTGTTGCCAGCTCGACTGGCGGGAGCTTTCCCTTGCTGCCTCAGATATTCTGTGACTGTCAGGTCATCTTCATCTGGCTTCCTGACATCCCTCTTGTATTAATCATGGATAGCCTGGACTGCTTCTTCAATGATGTGCATCCAGTTGTCCTTGATGAATACTGGGTAGGCGTTCAGGAGGTGGAGTTCTTTCTTGGAGATTCCCAGTTGATGCAAGGGATCTCTTAAGGCGACGCGGAGTGGAAAGGGACAGTGTCGGAGAGGAGGATTGTCTTTGGGAAGGACGAAGTGATAGGGATTATCGTGGTGTGGATCAGAATTGTCCTGGATGGATGCAACAATCTTCTGTAGGCATTGTTTGACACTGTGATAGCGGCAAGCTTGTCTCTTCTGCACCAGCGACCGTGACGTGCAGCCTGGGGCACGTCAATTTTGCTTCGTTGGGTCATCTGTCTCCATAGGCACCTCCCACACCTCCCATCTCCCACGTTAGTTTGGTAGGCTCGGGGATGCCAGCAGCAGTATTGTTCTCTTCTGTGATTTGTGTTTTTACTTTTACTCCTGCGGTCAGCGTCCCTGAAGACGGGACAGCAGGGGCAGCCTTCTCTTTCTTCATAGCACGAATTTCTTTTTTTAGCTCTTCTATTTCTCGGCGTGATGCGTCAAATTCGGTGCGCAGTGCCCACAGGGCATGATACAGTGCGTCTCGCACCTCCTTGCACCACTGGTCGCGCAGGTTTTGCCTGGTGGCTTCTTCTGGTGCTGCCTCATGTTGACTTATTCCTCCTCCCTCACTTGCGAGAGAAGTCAGGGAAGTCACGGTCTCTTCATGTGCTGCCTTCTTGCCAGAGGTGGTCTGGTATGTGTGACTTTTCTTCTGGTCATCGATCTACCCATGGTTGTAGGTGCAACAGTGGTGGTTTGATGCAAGCACGCCACCGCAGTTTGCGCACTGTTTCGCAGCGTCCAATATCTGTGCGCATTCATGAGTGTCGTGAGTCTGGATGCACTTTAGACACGCGAAATCATTCGTACATTCCTTCACTTTGTAACCTATCTGCTATGTGGTGCGAGCCGAACAAAGCGGAGAGCGACGTAAGGGTGCATGCAGGATGGCTGCTGTTTGTGCTCTATGGTTGACTGGTTCTTATATGTATGCCTACCCATAACCACTCAGTAAAAATAAGTGTCCTCATAAAACGAAAATTCTATGACAAAATATTTGCGTTGTCACACGATTGACTAATGCCAACATCACATGATTGTCATCATTATCACTCGAGGCCACCAGGATGGTAAGTAACATTTAACCGGTGCAGGAAATACAAAACTGCCACGACGTCTAAATAAGAGATTAATTTTTTCTCCTATAGTTGCTGGCCTCGCACTATTTTTGTGGTGCTATAGCAATACTTATACAGTACACTTTGATGATGGTACAATAAACAGGCCCAAAGTATTACAAAACTCACTCTGTTTCAAAACCTCATACTGTACGGTTTCAGTTGTTCCGAAACAGTCAGATGGTTTAGTTTTTCCATTTGTACTACATAGGTGATGGATGTCATGGGACTTTCAACGGCTCGACTGCGTAACTTTTTACTCTATTTTTATGTTACTGATAAATAATAGTCAATATTTTTTCCATTAAACAGGAACAAAAAATTTTTCTTCTGTGTTTTTCTTAATTTGTCACAACGCCACAGAACAAGCAAGTGCCGCCCATTAAATTACCTTCACAGGAAGAGAAAATCCCACCCATTCACCCCCTCCCCCATCCCACTGCAACTATGCATACACCTTGTTCTTTGTTCGTCAGATTTTTCCATTTGACAAATGTGGTTTATTGTGCTGGAGACTTGGAGTAGTGAGCATATTTCTACCGCTTGCTGCCTTGTATCGTAGCGTTGTAATATAGAATGTTAAGTACCGTAATTGGTGTATAGTGTGATTTGTTATTATTCCAATTTATGCTAAAATGTGAACAATTTTTGCGCTGCCATCATGGGAAAAGTAAAGGGTGCACCTGTATTTCAAAATTATTATGAATTAAAGTTCCCGTGGGTCAAGAGAGGAAATAGTGATGCAGATGCGATGTCTACATTGTGCAATACTTCAATAAAGATTTCTTCTATGGGACAAGCAGCGCACGCACACACACACACACACACACACACACACACACACACACACACACACAAGTGCATGAGCGCATATTGAATTCCAACCTTTACTTTCTGTTGTTTTACATATTTCAATGAACATTTTTTTTATATACAGTGTATTCATGTATCTCATTTCATGTATCTTGGAAATGGCTGTAATTATTTGCAAGTAAACTGCACAGTAAATATTGTAATGTTGCATTTTTAAAAACAGTGTTACATCAGACCATTCATTATATTATTTTTCAAAAGAGATAGGCTGGCCAGTACTTACTTTTGTGCTCTACCACTGATAGACACACAAATGAAAAAAAGAAAAGAAAAAGGACAAGCTTTCACAACACAGTTCTTTCATTAGGTAGGAGAGAATGGAAGAAAAAAGGGATGGGAATGGAAGGGAAAGGTAGTTCATGACCTAGGTCATGAGGATGGTGATTGAGGAGTGTGGAAGTCAGAGATACTGACAGACATCAGGTTGTTTTCTGGATTCAAATCAACAGTAACACTTTACCTCAGTTGTCGGTGTGCCGTTTAACTGCTAGCAGTCTCTCCTCCCGTGTAAGAATTGTGGGTATTTTGTTGTTGAGCACAATGCAGTAATATCTTGTAGCTTATACTATGTTAGTAATATAGGTAATGAAACAGATTACCATACTGTTACGCTGAAAATTTTTATTAATGTGTTTCCTTAAAAGCGAGAAGATTTAGGAAATATTGATCATGTTGTATAGAGCTTTGCCTGTTCAGTTTGCATAAATTTGACCATTATCATACTGTTAATTGGAACTGACCTTAATTTTCGAAATACTTTGTGCAGCACTGACTGAATCTGATTTACTGACTGTAACTTACATGCATATGTATTTAGGAATGCTAAAAAGGAGATATGTAAAGTTTGTAGATTTAAAAAATGGAAGCGAAGATGGAAATGGAAAGCTAGTGCTCACAAGAAAATGTTTCTAAAGAGGCTGCTTATGAAGCAAACAAGGTATTACTTTCTGCATATTTTTTACTGTGGTAGTCATGTCCAGGCTTTAGAATTTTGTAGTATCTACTTGGCATGTCTGTTGTATAGCTAGAGTGTTTCCTACAAGAAGATATGCAGGACTGTGGAATTTTTTTGTGGTAGATTTGCAGTAGAGTCTTGTTAATTTGAGGTGAATGGGGACTGGTACCACCTTAAACTATCGAAATTTGTGTGCGAAAAAGAAGTAAATCGACCTTGAGAAGAAAATATGAAAAAATAAAAAATTAACAGACATTTACATTGGCAGCTTCAAGGTTTTAAAGATTTTTAACTATTTACTTCGCGTATTATGGTGGAGTGCCTTTTTAGGTGGAGACCAAATATACCCACAGTTTTGTTTTATGACGCTCGGATTTATGGGAAACTCGTAGTTCCAAGACTCGAAATTTTGACTCTTCTCTAACTTACTTTAAATAGGTACAAATTGTCACAACGAGGAGAATAGAATCCATTTCATTCCATTCCATGATGGTGGTGGTGGCTAGTGCAGCAACAGTGAGGAATAATTAAATAATTCACAGTCTCTGTTGCAATATTCTTTATTATATCCAATAACTCGTTTCGCACTGTTAGCGCATCGTCAAATTGGATGGAGACGGAGCCACAGAACTATTTAAAGCTCTGGTGGAAGAAGCTTAAATTTGTGTTCTGTGATTGGGCCCCTTAGCAGCAGAGGAGTCACTGTCACGGCAGATCCATATTTACAACTGGTAGTATTGTTAATAACTGTGGAACATAGAATCCAATTTCAAAGTACTTTAATAAAAGTACTGTTGATCTGTCTAAACCTGTTTGCCTCCAATGTTATCTTCTACAGACTCCTGATTAGGCTTACACACACTCAAGCCAGCCGCGGTGGCCGAGGGGACTGCGGCACGCCAGTCACAGTCTGCACGGCCACTACGGTCAGGGGTTCGATTCCCCCTTGGGCATGGATATTTGTGCCATCCTTAGTATTAGCTACTTCATAAGTAGTTTGTAAGTTTAGGGACTGATGACTCTGTAGTTAAATCCCTTAAGCTTAACAAACAACAACAACACACACTCAAGAAAGCTTAATACAGGGACGGTTCATGCAATATATGGCAAAGTAATGATTTGTGGCGTAATGTAAATTTACTGAAATTTTAACTTAACTACACAAGTTTCGTTTATGGTTTTGACCAAAACTAGATGAGGAGCCTAATATTTGGTTACAGTTTTGATTTCGGCCGCAAATCATGTTTCGGTTGGACTGCAATTTTAAATTATGGGGCTGCTAGCTAAGATTCCAAATACTTAAATGTGAGAAGGAAGTGCTTCATAGCTAAATCAGCATCTCTGTATTACTGATTTTGCACTCAAATCACTGTTGGATATGGGTTTCTTCGATTACACCAAGGAGCTGATATTGTTAGTTTATTTGTAGCTGCCTGTGCATTTCCAAACCTTTGGCGGAAAAATATTACTCTCACACTGAACTAAATGCATTTTTTTTTACTTCTCTTTGATGACTGCTGTTCCTGTGTTGGTAAGACTTCAAAACATTTATATGTGATAAGCATCTTACTTGGAATATAATGTTACTGAAAAAAAGTTCCTGAAGTCACCCAATATCAAGCTGGGAAAGTTAAAATTGAGCCTTGAAAACTAGGAAAAATTCCTTTGAAAAACCTGGAAAAATCCTTGAATTTTAATTTATGACTTTGCTAACCACCCTGATGTAGATCAACTGATATCTGACTTCAAGGTGGTTGCAGTTATTTCTAAAGTTATTCAAAGGGTGTATGGCAGAGAATTAAAAGAGTAACAGAACAGGAGAGGTGGTTCAACAGATGTTCGATTGAGTTAAGATCTAGGGAACCTGTCTAGCTGTTTTTTCTTTTGTACATTTTCAACCTTATAGAAGGTGCATTATTAATACTAAAAGTTCTGTTCTTGGCAAAGAAGCCTAGCATCATATGAGCAAGAATGTGACCTTTTTACTCATGGTAAATAGATCAAGAGGACAGTCTAAATGGCATAATAGCCCCACAAAAGCTGTGAAACACTTATGCAATAAATCAATGTCCTTTGTTGCCTTGTGTTCCTCCAAATTTTGTTACATAACAGTTCTCCTAACCTACATTTTTTGTCAGGTACACAACATCCATCCAACTTTGGCAGCTGAAAACATGGTTCTCCAGAGGAATTGGGTTCCAATTCAGGATAATCAAAATGCAGACCACTATCTGATCATCCAGCTTTATGTATTTTGTGTTTTTACAAAGTCACCAAACAAAAATCTCATCATGGCCCCTTTATAAGGAAGAAAATAAAGCTTATAGTTTAACATCCCATTGACAGCATGCTCATGAGTGATGGCGCTTACACTTGGAGTTTGTGCAAGGTTGAGGAAGGAAACTGCCCGTGCCCTTTCAAAGGAACTATTCCCCTCATTTGCATGGAGTGATTTAGGGGATTTGAACCACTTCCTCCCAATGTTCCAACTTGCTCAGTTTCTGATAAGGTTACATCATACTTTACATCGACATCCTTTTTAGATTTAAGCTAATGATCTTTTCATTGAGGGGGATATTAAATCCCAATACTGTTTTCCTTCTTTAATGAGAGACTACCCATTTGCAAAGAAGTGGCCGTTTAGATTCATTGTTGTGAAGTGAATTGATGTCTTTAATGTTAACTTACTATCAATAGTGAAGGTGCAGATATTGCAGGTGTATTCTCTAGCCCTATACAGATGTAGATTCAATGATTTGTTGTAACACATGGCTGCAGTTGCCCCTGATTTTATTTGGGTGATGAGATGTTCCACCACAACATTTTAGTTTGTCTTTATTCACTACCATAATCTGGGTTCACCCCAGACTTAAGCAGCACATAGAGTGCTACAGTTCTCAAGTCTACATTTACATCTGTGCAGTGTTGTTTCTCCACTTGACAGTGCAGGTCAAGGTATCTGCACATATGGTCATCTCAAAATTGATGCCTCTCGTTTAAGGTTTAAACTATGAACTGAGAACTGTTTTTTTTTTTTTTTCCATTAGCAAGGTTGGTGACTGTAAAGATTATGTCAAGTGCTTAAAGGAACTAAGGATGATCTCTGAAACCCAGAGGATGGATATCATTTATGTCAAAATGAGCTTCAACTTGAAAGTGACTGTACTCATTATATATAATACCTGCTGAAAGAGCCCCCTCCACATCTTCCCATCCTCTGCCTTCCCCCTCTCCCACCATCCAACAACGGTATATCAAGTCCATGCTGAATTTCCTTCATGATATATTTCATTTCCTTGTGTAATGAAGGAACATACTACATCTAATAATGCACATAAATGATTTGATCCAGGATTACCCATGGAATTTGAGAGTCATAACATTAAGGCACATAGTGGTGGTATTGTTCCAGGTATGGTACAACAAATTGTGTGTGCACAAAATTAAATATTCACACCATATTTTAATGAGTACTTGAAGTGAATTTACTATAGATTGCATAATGTAGTCTAAAATTAAATGTATCACAACTCACAATTATCTGGGTACAGATAATCTGATTTGTCAGTTGTCTGTGCATAGTTCAACAATTTTTGAAAAATAAGAATAGAAGCCTAAAGCATATTACAGTCACAGGTGACTAGTACCCATGGATGCTCTCATATTAAGCCTGTGATCCCCACTCATGGAGAGATGAATAGTACACCTCTGGTCTTGGTTTTTGGGAATAATGCAATTTGCCTCTCCATATTAACACTGTAACCAATGTAATTGCTTTTAGAGATGCATGTGTGTAGCTCTCTGAGACAAGCACAAGTTCCAGTGTGGTATAAATTTTCATGTGTCACAAATAAATTGTACTGCTGAAGCATAACCAGAATTGCTATTTCAAACACATTTATTGTATTTCTTGACAGAAGTAATTGCTGCAGTCTCCATTTTCTTCAGACATGCATGCAGACTACTTGTCAACAGTATAAAAGGAGAAGCTAAAAGAACTTTCAAGAGATAGAATGCTTTGAAATGAATTTAAATCAAAGTCTCTTAAATATTTATGGGTGAAGAAAATGAATATCTCAATTCAGATAGACGTGCAATGCACATGCTATTATTAAATTTCATATCAACACGCTTTTGTCAATCAATAAATTCCACAGAGGCATTATTCAAGATGAAACATCAGTCTTTATTGCAGCTTGGAAGAATAGATGTGAGTTTCTTTTTTCAAAGATCTAAGTAATAGTGGATTTGCTTTCTTCACAAATTCAAGAGGCAAGTTACACTAAATGTCTGTTTTACTCTTGTTTATGTATTTCCTTTTTGTTTGATCAGTTTGGATATAACAGTTTTTAAATTAACATTGTTCTATTATCATTTGTAAGTCATGATCTTTGAAGTAGTAAAACATTCTAAATGAATCGAAAATGATTTTGTGAACTAGTTATAATTCTTTCACCATCTTTGAATAATGCAAATATATGATGATTTCTGGAAAAAAGTTTAACTCTTTTATGCCTGAAGGACACTATGCAAACTTGATAAATGTTGAAGAAGGAAAGAAAAATTGTGTGTGTGTGTGTGTGTGTGTGTATGTGTGTGTGTGTGTGGTGGGGGGTAGTTTTTCTTCCAGAAGGGGTGGGGGCATGGTGGAAAAAGTTTGAAAACTGCTGTACTATAGCACTGAACAGTTTAAATTGTTCTGTCACCTGTAATGTCTGTGCTTCATTTGAAGATGTACACATCCCAGTTTATTATGTTTTCATAT
The DNA here is from genome assembly GCA_026315105.1 of Locusta migratoria. Taxonomy (NCBI): domain Eukaryota; kingdom Metazoa; phylum Arthropoda; class Insecta; order Orthoptera; family Acrididae; genus Locusta; species Locusta migratoria. Next base: position 467,255,930 of record CM048745.1, on the reverse strand, counting down.
AATATTTCTTTTTCTATCTGTCAGTAACACTGCTATAATGTGTTACTTTTATTTTTAGAACTTTGAAAGCCTTGTAGCCTGCTCAGTGTAATACTGATATGCTTGTTATTTGATTTCAAATTTCCCACTCAGACTGATATCTGTAGTCCATCAATTTTTGATAAATTTTATGTCCAATAAGTTATTTTACTTAAATTGTTTTCATTGATGAATAAAGTTATTTGTCTAACACTTTTTTAATCATACATGTGATATGTTACTATGTATCCTAATGTATCTATGTCACCCACAAGCACATGTACCTGGACGTGCTGGAGGTGGCTGGGAATCAGATGAAGATGAAAAGTCATTACCAAACCCACAGTTGCAGTCTGTAAACAGTGACAGTAATTTATCAAGTGACTCCTTGGAAAGGTACATCACTGATATTGTTAGTAATAGTGCATAATATTTTGATTCTTTGCTCCAAAATTGTAACATTAACAGGTCTACTACATTATCCACTCTTTCATTGGCAGATTTTGCAAACTAATATGCTTTCAAAATATCTTTCCAATAGTTATATTTAATTTTACACTACAATGTAATGATGCACTTCATTAATAAAACCCCTTACATTTTCAGTGAGTATACTATGGCCAAATGAAAAAGGGAGGAAGGAACATTAGGGTTTAATGTTTTGTGGACTACATGACATTAGAGATGGAGAAAACAGAAAGAGTCATTATTAATGTGATCATAAATTGTTTACAATATTTAGGATACTAATTTAGATAAAATGTTTCTCCATCTTAAGATTTCAATTCTTCACATTACTATACCAGCTTTTTCTTTAAGATGGTGCAACCAAATACATGTAGGGTAAAATTTGTTTTAGGCAAAACTGTATGGGTGAATTGGATTGCCTTGATTTTGTGTTAAATTTAAACTTACTTAGATTTCATGACTCACAGACATTGCCGAGGTGGGGTGGCTTGCGTGCCTCAAGGATACAGATAGCCGTATCGTAGGTGCAACCACAGCGGAGGGGTATCTGTGGAGAGGCCAGACAAACATGTGGTTCCTGAAGAGGGGCAGCAGCCTTTTCAGTAGTTATAGGGGCAGCAGTCTGGATGATTGACTGAGCTGGTCTTGTAACATCAGCTAATGTGGCTTTGCCACACAGTTACTGCGAACGGCTGAAAGCAAGGGGAAACTACAGCCATTATTTTTCCCGAGGACATGCAGCTCTACTGTATGAACATATGATGATGGCATCCTCTCGGGTAAAATATTCCGGAGGTAAAATAGTCCCCCATTCGGATCTCCAGGCGGGGACTACTCAGGAGGATGTGATCATCAGAAAAGACAATACTGGCATTCTACGAGTCGGAGCGTGGAATGTTAGATCCCTTAATCGAGTAGGAAAATTAGAAAATTTAAAAAGGGAAATGGATAGGTTGAAGTTAGATATAGTGGGGTTGCCTTTTACGGAAGTGAAACATGGACGATAAACAATTTGGACAGGAAGAGAATAGAGGCTTTTGAAATGTAGTGTTACAGAAGAATGCTGAAGATTGGGTAGGTAGATTGCATAACTAATGAAGAGGTACTGAACATAATTGGTGAGAAAGAAATTTTTGGCATACCTTGACTAAAAGAAGGGATTGCTTGGTAGGATCCATTCTTAGACATCGAGGAATCGTAAATTTAGCATTGGAGGGAAGTGTGTGGGGTAAAAATCGCAGAGGGAGACCAAGAGATACATATAGTAAGCAGATTCAAATGGATGTGGGTTGCCATTCTTATGAGGAGATGAAAAGGCTTGCTCAAGATAGAATAGCGTGGAGAGCTGCATCAAACCAGTCTCCAGACTGAAGACCACAACAACAACAACAGATTTCATATGGGAATAAGTTGGTGATACATTAAAGAAATTGTGTAATACCAGCGTGTAAACACTTCCTGATCTCACCAAGTTATAATGTCGCAATGAACATTTTTATATAACACAAAGTTTATTTAAGCAGCTTGTCAGCAGTGTGCTGGTACCATGTAGACTGATGTGATGTACTGCAGCATTGTGGTTGTGCAGCTAGGCATAATGGATGTCTTGAATAATGCTGCTCAGAGATTGATACACGCCAAACTGTTGCTCCTTGAAGCATTGTTCAGCTATACCATTATCTAAACGCAAAATCTTTTTGCAGAATTTACCTTTTACATTCAGTATGTCGCTGCTAGTTATTGTAGTGTGTAGGGCACCAGCTATTCAGTTCCTCCTTGCCACCACGTTGTCCTCTTGAAAGGTTCAGACCTGGCTTCCTCTGCAGATGATCATCATTTAAGGGAATGAGGAATATCTAATAATACCTATTTCATATCACTTATATCTATTTGTTTAACAACAATGGAAGGTCCAGTAAGGAATGTTAATAATAATATGTAGCTAGGGAACAACTCACCGTAAAGCAAACTTTGAGCCACCGACAGACACAAATAAGAGATACAAACACACACACAATTCTAAATTTTCGGCCACGGCCTTCCTCAGAAAGAGCACACTCATCCATACAATCACACAGGCACACTCATCCACAAACATCAACCATCTCTGGCCACCCAACACAGTCTTGGGCTGTGTTGGGTGGCCATAGATGACTGACGTGTGTGGATGAGTGTGCCTGAATGATTGTATGGATGAGTGTGCTCTTTCTGAGGAAGGCTGCGGCCGAAAATTTAGAATTGTGTCTCTTTAATTTGTGACTGTCAGCGGCTCAACATTCGTCTTTATGGTGAGTTGTTTGCTTTCTACATATTATTATATCTATTTGTTTCTATCTTGTAATTGGAGTCTAGATCACTGTGTCTGCTTCTTGCACATCAAGACACCTGTAGCCATGACCTCAAAATATAAAAGCTACTGCCCATAGCAGGTGAAAATGCTTTTAAAATTTCATAAAGATCTTTCCTAAACATTAGTGAGGTAATAAGATTTACACAAATTGACATGCAACACTAGTATGTTACACAGTTAGTACCATTAGAAACAATTTTTTATTTTATTTTATTTATTTATTTTATTATTATTATTATTATTATTTTTTTTTTCATTTGAAAATGCTTTATGGATATTGTTGACATTTGATTATATAAGCAAAAAGTATTCCCAGCATTGTGCCACGTCAATGAAACTGAAGCCAATGGAAACTGATGTGCCATCTGTAACAATACAGGGAGCCACTCAAATATTACTCTTGCTAAAAATGATTATATTCAAGAAACAGTATTGGAAGAACTCTGATATGTCTCCCATATTGTGTACCCAAAATCTCATGTGCATAAATTTAGAGGTAACTGAAACCAAGAATATTTAATTTTTCCTAAGATTAGTGGGATATTGTGCACTCTTGAATTGAAATAATTATTAATCCTAACCACACTTGTAAGCAAGATCTCGCTCTTGCTGAAAAGTAATGCCTCCAAATTTTATATGTGGCAGCTCCTAAAACATTTGAAATAAAACAGACTTGATTAACATTCTACATATTTATTCTTCATATCTACATATTTATTTCTCAAAATAGTCACAAGAGATCAATTTGTTGATAACATCACTGTTTCATGTTGAGCCACAATTTAACCTGACACGCAGTGATTAATTTTTATCAGAGTGAAGTCCCTGAAGGTGTTTTTGAAGTTTTAAAAACTGATGAAAATGGGATTGGGCCTTGTCAGAACTTAATTGAAGATGATCAATGACAGTGAACCAAACATGTAGCATTGTTGTCTGCTATTGTCACACTGCAGGGGAGGATGATCCATGTGTGGATAAACTCTTTTAATTAGTGAATTTAGTTATCTGAAGGTCACTCAGTCTCTTGCAGAGTTTATAACACTTATAGGCATGTTTTAGAAATGCACTACACCTTGAAAATTATCTGTGATTAGTTCATGAATATGACTATTATACACTCCTGGTCATTAAAATTGCTACACCACGAATATGATATGCTACAGATGCAAAATTTAACCGACAGGAAGAAGATGCTGTGATGTGCAAATGATTAGCTTTTCAGAGCATTCACACAAGGTTGGCGCAGGTACACAAGGTTGGCGCAGGTGGTGACACCTACAACTTGCTGATATGAGGAAAGTTTCCAACCGATTTCTAATACACAAACAGCAGTTGACCAGTGTTGCCTAGTAAAACATTGTTGTGATGTCTCATGTAAGGAAGAGAAATATGTACCATTACGTTACGTTCGACGACGTTTGCAGCAGCATGGACTATCAGCCCAGAGACCATGGCTGCAGTTACCCTTGACGCTGTATCACAGACAGGAGCGCCTGTGATGGTGTACGCAACGACGAATCTGGGTGCACGAATGGCAAAATGTTATTTTTTCTGATGAATCCAGATTCTGTTTACAGCATTATGATGGTTGCATCCATGTTTGGCAACATCACAGTGAATGCACATTGGAATTGTGTATACGTCATCGTCATACTGCCATATCACCCGGCATGATGGTATGGGGTGCCATTGGTTAAATTTCACAGTCACCTCTTGTTTGCATCAACGGCACTTTGAGCAGTGGCCGTTACATTTCAGATGTGTTACGAGGGTAATGCACGACTGCATGTTCCAGGTGTTGTATGGGCCTTTCTGGGTACGGAAAATGTTCGACTGCTGCACTGGGCAGCACATTCTCCAGATCTCTCACCAAATGAAAACTTCTGGTCAATGGTGACCGAGCAAGTGGCTCGTCACAATACCCCACTCACTACTCTTGATGAACTGTGGTATCATGTTGAAGCTTCATGGGCATCTGTACATATACATGGCATCCAAGCTCTGTTTGACTTGATGCCCAGGCGTATCAAGGCCATTATTACGGCCAGAGGCGGTTGTTCTGGCTACTTATTTCTCGGTATCTATGCACCCAAATTGCATGAAAATGTAATCACATGTCAGTTCTAGTATAATATATCTGTCCAATGAATACCCGTTTATCATCTGCATTTCTTCTTGTTGTAGCAATTTTAATGGCCAGTAGTGTAGGTTTCATTGGTTGCCATAGGCAGTCATTCACCCTGAGCTCTATCATACATGTTGAGGTTAGCACACCCTTTCTTTCAATATGAACACAAACAACTCATTGTTGCACGTGACATGTTGGTACAACCTCAAAATACACAGCTTTTATTCTTCTGTGAATCTTGATTCAGGACATACTTTCTGCAGTCAAAAAAGTTTTGTTTGCAGTTGATACAAGCATTGTTGTGAAAACAAGCAAAGAAAACTCTGTGAAAGACTATAATTAATGATATTTTGTGAAAGCTACTAACTGGTTTTACAGAAATGAAATAACTTTAAATTTATGGGAAAAACACACACACACACACACACACACACACACACACACACACACACCTTAACAAGTTTTATATTGTCAAACACATCCTACAAGGTAAAATATGCTAGGGTCTCAAGTTTGCATATTGACAAAAACTTAAAACTGGAAAACCATACTGTAGACCTGCTAAAACATTTCTGTTTGGCTTCTTGTGCTAAAATAATAATAATAAATAATAGATATACAGGGGTTGGGAAAAAAGGTAACTCTGCAAGATATGCATGCCTTAATATTAGTACAGATGTTTGATGGTCAGAACAGTGTTCTTTGTAGTTGTGGTTGCATTATGTCAGTGCTAAATGGATTTGAATTGGAAAAATTGTTGATGGTTGTCTGGTGATTACTTCCATAATCAAGTTCGTCAAAGTGGTTTCAAGTAGCTCTTTACTGATACAGGAGTAATGGTAATGCCCTCCACTAAGTCACAACAGGAAAGCAAGTGTATGTGAGTTGTAAAAGGCACTACAGAACTGATTGTTGCATTTGCAAACCCTATCACCACCAAAACAACACAAAGGGTAATGAATAAATGCAAGGCAGGACTGGAATTTGAAATTCCAAAAGCGTACATCAGTTCTGTAAAAGCTCACAATGGGAAAACATGGTGCCAAAACCATGGAATAATGGTAGAAAATAATTTGGTCGAATGAGTCTTGTGTCACACTATTTGTAACTTCTAGTTGACTTTACATTTGGCATACTCTATACTAAGCTCATAATGCACATTACTCTCTGTTAAAAGTGAAACATATATGACAATCAAGTTGTGGGCAGATTGGCAATGGTGGGATCCTGGGAAAATGTCGATTGGAGGAAAGTCATTTTCACCGAGGAGTGCACAGTTGAGTCCACAAGCAGAGGTCCTGTTACCGCACATATAGGCAACAATATGATGCCCGCTTTGTGGCTATATGCACTAGAAGTGGGTGCATAAGTGTGAAATTTTGGGGTTGGATGTCTTATATGGGTGCAGGAACCTTAGAATGAATCAAATTCCAGTTCAAATCAGCAACCTATTAACATTTCCTTGAAATGTAATCATTCCTGGAGCTTGACTTTGGTACCCTGAAGTACATCTCATTTACCAACATGATAATCATCCATTGCATACCAGCATTAGGATTCAGAGCTGGTTCCATAGGAAAGACAATATTATTCAATGCCTACCATGGCCTTCAAAGTCACCTGATCTTGATCCCATAGAGAACATGTGCGCGAAACTCAAAAATACTGTGTGGAATAATTGGCTAGATCCTCCTCCAAGAACTGTGGATGCCTTGTGGGATTTGCTTTATTCTTAATGGTTGAGAATTGCCACAGATGAGGCCTTTTTCTACAGACTTGTAGATTATATGCCTCAAAGAATCCAGGCTGTTCTTGATGCCAATGGTATGTGAACAAAATGCTAAAAATTACGTTTCCTACATTTTTATTTATATGAGAGGTCAGATGAGGAACATCCTCCAAAGCTGTTAATTTTTTTGTTATTGAAGTTCAAATAAATATTATTTCCCAAGGAAGATTATTGACAAACTGTAATTAGTTATTTACTAAAAATAATACTGAAAACAGTAAAACCTGTATAATTTAATAACAGAAAGTAACTAAAACAAGAAATATTTGCACCACAAAAAAGTAAACCAGGAAGGCCAACACTGTCAATGACATATACCTGTCCTTTCTAATTAATAGTCAATTAATGTTATCAAATATACCAGCACAGGTCTTAAGAAAAATTGACTCCAGTGTTACTCGAACTTGTACCCCTTGTGTTCATAAACCATCAGCCTATCCACTTGGTCAACGAAACAAATGTAAGAAGTGGTTCATTGTAGTAAATTAACCCATGTAGAGTTCTTATACCTCAATCGCTTCTACGTGCTTGAATAATGTTTCCCAGATAAATGATACATGAGGTAAGCTGATAAGAATCTCAACATATAACTGCATCCTAACTATTATATTGCTTCTATTGGATGATGTAAACACCACGCTGAAGCTCTGAAGACCGCTAGACTTGGCAACATTCACTCTTCGGAACTGGGGCATGCACAGTGCTCTGTTCATGGAATTTAAATTATTCATGCTGCATAATCTTTTTGTCCTCCATTGCACATAATGAAATGAATAATTCACTTTTTACCCCCTCTTAATACCTCACACGATAATATTTCTAGAAGGTGTTTCAAAAGAATCTTTGAAAATTGCTACAACATTGTCATTTTCAAACTATTCTTCATTTATATTTATTTTTTATTTAAGCTGGAAGTACATTTATAATAGAGTCTTCATGAATTTCAGGATAGAATCACAAGACAGCAATGAAATTACAGTAGAAAAGCAGCTTGTAACAGAATACTGTAATGAATTGGGATCATCATATTCACTCCGAAAGCTGAACGAGCTATGCAAAAGGTAAGTCACCTTTCTTTAATCATTACTGTAATCACCATATATCTAAGTTTTGTGGTAACAACAGCTGCAATTTTTTAACAATGGAAAATCCAATTGGAATGTCAATAATGGAGGATAGATAACAACTCATTCTCAAGAGGCTTGCTGAGCTGCAGGCATGCATGAAAAATTTTCCACTATGACCTTCATCAGAAAAAGCAACACACAATCGCTCAGACAACTATACACACACACAACGACCAATGTCCGGCCACTCCAGCTTCACAAGCAGCTTGACTGTGAGTGAGGTAGGGGAGTGGAGGGGAAGGATACCGGGTACGATTGGTGATGCATAGTTTAGTTCCGCATTGCATAGCAGATTGTAAAGGCTCTGATAGGCGGGATGTGATATGCGGCATTGCGTACAGTAAAGGGAAGGGCTGGTAAAGGATAAAATGGAGGTGTAGAGGAGTGTTAGGAGGGTGTGGGGGGCAGGGGGGGATTTGAAACGATAAAAATAATAGTAAGGAAAAAAATCGTAATTAATTATGGGGATAGTTTAAGGGTGACACACAGTAACAAGGAAGACATGAATTGGAGGGATAAAGGATAATCATTGTGGAAGGGGGGGGGGGGAGATAATGATAAGCATAGGCTGTAGGGATGGCAAGTTATCTTAGGTTGAGGCAGGACCATAGAATGTGTTGAAGGGACAGTTCCAAGCTGCGCAGTTGGGAAGAGCTGGTGCTGGAGGGGAGGATCCAGATTTCATGGGTAATGAAGCAGTCTGAAATCCAGAGTGCTGTGTTCAGCTGCATGCTGTGCCACATGATGGTCCATTTTGCTTTTTGATCCCTGTGGTAAGGGGTTGGGATTTGGAGTGGCATAGAGATGGACTAGGAAGTTGGGAAGGTTGGGTGGGTGGCGGAACACCACTTTATGAGGGATCGGAAGGATCTTGGGTAGTATGTCTCTCATTTCATGGTTTGATGACAGAAGGATTTGATTTAATTGTTCCAGTCCAGAGTGGTATTAGGAGACAAGAAGTACACTCCTTTGTGCCTGGTTATTGAGGATGGAGCAAGGATTGGTGGCGTGTGGGGATACAGCATGGGAAATCTGTTTGTGGACTAGAGGGTAATGTCTGCCTGTGAAGTCTTTTGTGAGGCGTTTGGCATAGTGCGTAAGGAAGGGACTTCTCATCACTGCCAATTCACTGTCCACAGGTGGCAATGCTGCATGGAAGGGATTTATTTGTAGAATGCATGGCAGCTGTCAAAGTGTAAGTACTGTTGATAATTAGTAAGTTAAATGTGGATGGAGGTGTGAATGGAGTCAGTGAGGTAGCAATTAACATACAGGAAGGTGACTTGTTGGGTTGAGAAGGACCAAGTGAAACTGATGGGGAAGAAGCAGTTGAGTTTGTGAAGGAACGAGGATATGGTGTCCTGGCCCTGATTCCAAATCATGATGATATCATCAATGAACCTGAACCAAACCAGGGGTTTGGGGTTTTGGAAGGCTAGGAAGAATTTCTCTAGACGGCCCATAAATAGGTTAGCATAGGAGGGTGCCATGTGGATGCCCGTGGCTTTCCCGCAGATTTGAATGTATACCCCTCCTTCAAAGAAAAAGTAACTGTTTGTTAGGATGTAATTAGTAAGGGTTATAAGGAGTGACATATTCTGTTTGGAGTCTGAAGGACTCTGACAAAGGTAGTGTTTAAGAGCAGCAATACCATGGGCATGTGGGATGTTGGTGTATAGCGATTTGGCATCTACAGTGACAAGTAAGGATACAGGAGGTAAAGGGATGGTGATGATGGAGAGTTAGTTAAGGAAATGGTTGGTATCTTGGATGTGGGAGGCTAGGTTTCGAACAATTGGTTGGCCGTACTGGTCAACAAGGGCTGAAATTCTTTTAGTGAGAGCCCATTCACCAGCCACGATCCCAGAGTACTGTTAACCTTTCTGCCAAAAACCTCAGTCCAACAAAAATTTTAGTCCTATCCAAAGGCCTCACCTTCAGTCCCACACCAAAATTTCACCATTTTGGATTTGTCAAAGACCTCTCTTCTCCTTCTGCTAATCCCTACAGTGGAAAAATTACTTTGCCACAAATCCCTCCAATCAAAGCCAATCTAATTCCAACATTGAACCATGTCTCACCCAATTCATACCACCATCCAACCATGACCCTCCCCTCACTACCACCTAACCACCCTCTGGTCGGCTTCCAGGAATTCCTCACTTCTAACTTAGCATCACCATTCTTCCACAAGTCTCTTTCTAAGAATACCAATCTGTAGGCAGAAGATAGGACAGCCTTACACAACCTCAATACAGATCCCAATCTAATCATTCTCCGTTCAGACAAATGTTGTGACGAATCACTGTGATCATGTGACGGGCCTATGTCAATTGTCTGATTCCTCCACCTACAAGTTGTGTCCATAAGTCAACCAAGCCTCCCACATCCAGGATACCAACCACATCCTTGACCAACTCTCCACCATCGCCACCCCTTTACCTCCTGGAGCCTTACTTGTCACAGTTTATGCCATGTCACTATACACCAATATCCCACATACCCATGGTCTTGCTGCTCTGGAACACTGCCTTTCTCAGCATCCTTCAGATTCCAAGCCTTATACTTAATTCCTTATAACCCTTACCAATTACATCCTACCAAACCTTTACTTTTCCTTTGAAGGGAAAGTATACAATCAAATCTGCAGCACAGCCATGGGCACCCGTATGACCCCCTTCTACATCTCATGGGCTGTTTAGAGGAAGCCTCCGTAGGGTCCCAAAACTCCAAACCCCTGGTCTGGTTCAGGTTCATTGATGATATTTTAAGAGGATCTGGATGTGAGCAGGCTGCATTTTCATACCTTGTTTTCAGTGCATAATATGCTTGATCTACATTGCGGAGGAAGCTGTAAGTTTGTACCAACATTGAATGACATTAACTCAAGCTGTAATAGAAAATTTATTGAAATATTGTTATAGTTTAAGAATTAAAATATTTTGCCTAATAGATGTTTTTATAATACATGTTCGCATTCTGGAACTATTTTCTTGTGCATTGTCAGTTTAATAGCATTTAGACTATGGCAGGCTGCTGTCAACATTCATAGGAACACATGCCTCTTGTTTTGTAGTTTGGAGTATATCTGAGGACATAGGAAAACCCTTATTACACTTAATTACTATTTTGTCTTAAAATTACCAATGGAATTATATACAGAATGACAAACATAGATAATTTCTCCAATGTATTAGGCATAATACAAAGATATCGTCCCATTCTTCAATTGAGAGAAGTTTGTATAGCTAAAACTATTATGAAGATATATGTACCTAATGTTCTGAAAATGTAGCTTTGAGAAAATGAGAAGAGAATGTTCACAGTGTTTTTGACTCACCTTATGTCTCTTTATCTTGTTGGCCAGCTACTTCTTTATCCTCGGTAGATTTTTTCAGGAGTCTTTTCCTTACTCTGGACTCTTTAGTGGTGGCTTCCCCAGCCCTTTCAGCTTCAACTTGTCACTGACAATCTATGGCAGTCATAGCAGCTATCATATTACTTTCAGAATGGTCAGTTTCCGGACAGATTAAAGTACTCAGTAGTGAAACCACTTTATAAAAAAGGAGAAAGGGATAATGTAGACAACTATAGACCTACTTCTATGCCATTGGTTTTTTCTAAAGTTATTGAAAAGGCTGTATATTCAAGCTTAATTGATCATTTCAGTTCACATAATTTGTTGTCAAACATACAGTTTGGTTTTAGAAGTGGCTTAACCACTGAAAATGCTATATTTTCGTTTTTCTGTGAGGTACTTGATGGGTTAAATAAGAGGCTATGGACATTAGGCAACTTCTTTGATTTAACAAAAGCGTTTGATTGTGTTGATCACAAAATATTGTTGCAGAAGTTGGAACATTATGGAATACGGGGAGTTGCTCACAACTGGTTCACCTCTAATAGAAAACAGAAAGTAATTCTCCGCAGTGTAGAAAATGACTATGACATACAATCCCAATGTGGCACAATCAAGTATGGGGTGCCCCAAAGGTCTGTTTTGGGACCATTGCTGTATCTTCGAGTATAACAGGTGACTGTAAAATATTTTTGTTTGTTGATGATACCAGCTTGGTAGTGAAGGATGTTGCTCGTAATATTGACACAGTGTCAAATAATGCAGTTCAAGAGATAAGTTCATGGCTTGTAGAAAACAAGTTGATGTTAAATCACAGTAAAACTCAGTTTTTACAATTTCTAACACATAATTTGACGAAAGCTGACATTTTGATTACACATAATGGGCATATGATAAGTGAGACTAAAAAGTTCCAATTTCTAGGTGTTCATATAGACAGTAAGCTGTCATGGAAAGCCCACGTTCAGGATCTTGTTCCAAAACTAAATTCTGCTATATTTACCATTAGAACAATATTTGAAAGAAGTTATTTTTAACATGAAAAGTAGTCTATTGCACTTACTTTCACTCACTTATGACGTACGGCATTATATTTTGGGGTAACTCGCCTGATGCAAAAAGGATATTTCTGGCTCAAAAATGGGCGGTTCAAGCAATATGTGGTGTAAGTTCACGAACGTCATGTCGACCCTTTTTTAGTAGTCTGGGAATTTTGACACTGGCGTCACAATACGTTTTTTTTTAATGTCGTTTGTTGTTAATAATATCAGCTTATTCCCACGAGTTAGTAGCTTTCACTTGGTGAATACTAGACAGAAGTCGAATCTACATTTGCATCACACTACCTTAACACCTGTGCAGAAAGGTGTACAGTATTCTGCAGCATCCATTTTCAATAAGCTGCCACAAGAACTAAAGAATCTTAGCACTAATCCACACGCTTTCAAATCTAAATTGAAGAGTTACCTCATGACTCAATCCTTTTATTCTGTCGAGGAACTCCTAGAACAGTTAAACAATTAAGCGAATTCATTTTTTTTCTTTATTGATTCTTTTCACTTTGACTTAAGATTATCGTGTGCAATGGGCTACTTAAAAATTTTCTATTACCATTCTTGTGTAACAATTAATGTATTGAATATACGTAAAAAATAGATGAAGTCCACTTACCAGGCGAAGGAGCACAGGCAATGATAGCAACAAATAAACACACAGACACACACACACAAACGCAAGCTTTCGCAGCCTAGCTGCTTCGTCAGGCAGAAGCCAAAGAGAGGGAAAAGGAAACGATGAGGGTTTTAAGGGAATGGGTAAGGAGTCATTCCAATCCCGGGACAGGAAAGACTTACCTTTGGGGGAAAAAAGGAGGGTAAACAAATAAATACACACACACACACACACACACACATTTACACTGACACAAGTACACTTAGGCAGACATACTGTAGAACTGTAATGTATTGACTTGTTCTATGACTATGGAGTCTCATTCCTCAATTGGGTCCTCTGAAACAGGAAAAACCAATAAATAATAAATAAATATTACTTTCTGGTTGGATGCCTAATTTGTCCATTACCTTTGATCTGCTAATTACACTATCATTAAAACAGATAACAGAATCCATCACACCTATTTCGAGTACTGCCAGTCCAACAAACACTGTTTTTGACACTCTTTGCCACACACAGCTATTGAAATTATCATTAGGATTTTGTATATGGCCATGTAAACATTTGATAAGTTATTTTTTATCTGCAAGGTCCCTGTATATTGGCACTATTGTTTCCATGACTGTGGCAGGCATGGAATGCTTGTGATGATATTCCTTGCTTGAAGCATCCATGTGGCCAGTGTGCAGACATTTGTTCAAAGAGCATTTAAGACTATATTAACTGTTTAAAAGTAAATAAGCCATACATTTTTGGAAACTGAGGAAATTTGTCTTGTTTTCAGTTACATTCATGTCCAGGTCCCCTTAATGATTTTGACTCAGGGCCAGGACACCCTATCCTCATTCCTTCACAACCTCAACTCCTTCTCCCCATCAGTTTCACTTGGTTTTTCTCAACCCGGCAAGTCACCTTCCTGAATGTTAATCTCCAGCATACTGATGACTCCGTCCACATTAAACCTACTAATTACCAACAGTACTTGCACCATGAGACCAGACGACAAAGATGTCATCTATGAATCTATATCAAGCCAGGGGGTGCAACTGTTGTATCTTAAGGAATAACTCTTCCATGTGACCCATGAAGAGTGGCATAGGATGAGGCCATCCTTGTTCCTATAGCTGTCACCCAGATTTGTTTGTAGGTCTGACCCTCAAAGCTGAAATAATTATGGATGTGGATTAAATTAGCAAGTGTGACAAGGAATGAAGTTTTTAGGAGGCTTTCGGGTGGACGTTGGCAGTGTTCTGGGTTTGATAGTCCATGGGTGTAAGAGATGTTGGTGTAGAGGGATGTGGCATCTGTGGTGTCAAGGAAGCTTTCAGGTGGGATTGGCATAGGGATGGATGAGGCATTCCAGAAAGTGGTTCATGTATTTGATGTAGGATGGGAGCCTGCAGGTTATAGAGTCGATGTGTTGGTCTACCAGAGCTGAGATACATTGTGTTGGGGCTTTGAAGTCTGCTATGATAGGACAGCCAGGATGGTACTCTTTATAGATTTTAGTGAGTAGGTAGAAGGTTGGGTTGCATGGTTCGGGTAAGAAGAGAAGTTCCATGGAGGCAGTAGTGAAACATTGTGAGTTTTTAGGATTTTCTGTAGTTTAGCCTGCATTGAAGGAATGGGGTGATGAGAAACAGGTTTGTAGAGAGTTGACACAGTCCCTCTTCCATATGTTCCCTTTTGATTAAGTGTCACAGTTATGGAGCCTTTGTCTGCTGGAAGAATTATAATGAAATGGTCTGCTTTCAGCTCACGGATGGCATGGAATTCAGCTGTGCTGATGTTGGGAGTAGTTGATATGTTGTTCAGGAAAGATTGGGAGGCAGTGCTGGATGTGAGGAATTTTTGGAATGCCTGCAAGGGATGATTTTGGGGAAGATCAAGAGGATCCCTTTGTGAGGGTGGTCAGAATCGTTCAAGGCAGGGTTCAACAGTGGCTCTTTTGCCTGGGGTTTCTGGCTGGATGGTGAAGTGGTATTTGCAGTTGAGGTTACAGGTGAATGAGAGGAGATCCTTGACCAAGTTAGTGTGGTTGAATTTAGGTGTGCGACTGAATATAAATCTTTTGACAGGACAGGGATTTGGATGAAAGGTTAACGACCAAACTGGAATTGGTGTTGGTGATAAGTGGTGTTTGTATGCGGTGCTAGTTCTGGGTGAGGCATGTGCTGGGATTGGAAGATTCAGTAGGGAAGCCAGGCTTGGTTCGTTGCCTATGATTGGGGGGGGGGGGGGGTTGTTGAGGGTGTTGTTGTGGTGGATGGTTGTGGATGATGGGAAGAGAGTCACCACTTCTAAGATGATGAACCACTAGAGTGGAAAGTTTTCTTAGGTGCAATTGGAGTTTACAATTAGCTTGTTTTATTATGGATGATGGGAAGAGGGTCACCACTTCTAAGATGATGAACCAGTAGAGTGGATAGTTTTCTTAGATGCAGTTGGAGTTTACAATTGGCTTGTTGTATGATGGATCTGAGTTTGTAGATTGAGCCAGGTACTGAGAGGAGAAGTATTTTAAAGAGAGAGGGAGAAGCTGTTGGGTGTGGTGGTTACAAGAAACAACATACTGTTGAAGTACAAATGGGCGAGAGCTACGAACTTTAGGTTAGATAAGGAAATGAGGTCTTGGAAGAAGTTCAGAAGAGTTTCTTCACCATGAGTCCAGTTCACAAAGATGTCATCTATGAATCTTTACCAAGCCAGGGGGTGTTTTAGGATAGAGAAGAAGTTGAGATCATGGAGGAAGTTCAGGGAACTTGGCTTGTGTTACACCACACATGCCATCTGGATATAACCACCCAACACCAGTCCCTCAGAGCTACCGAAATAGGAACTTGCCCTCCAACACGGAGAAGTGAATTGGGAGGGTGTCAGGACATAGTAAAGGGAAACTGTTGGATAATCAAAGGCTTTGTCTTAGAGATAGCAATGTTTTCGTTCTGTCAGAGTGTCTGTTAATGACTCAACACTTCCAATGTTCAGTGAGTTGTCTCTTGTACTCCTAAAATAATTACATTCTGCCAGAACTTACTTTTTATATCTTTCTCATATTGAATGCAAATAGTTTTCTTGTTATACCTCGCATTACTTTTAGCGGCAGTAATAGACTTAGCTTCACAAGTAAATAAGTTTATACATTTAGTACATCATAGATTTGTGGTTAAATCCGCCTTATGCAAGTCACCATGTTTTGTTTTAATATGTACATATTTTAAGTATCGCAAATAAATTAGGCCTAATACATCTAACAGAATTCTCAAATCAAACAACTCACTCAAATGACTGTACAACCAAAATCTGTAACATGTTATTCTAGAAAATAAAAGGCAAAAATCCACGGCAGATGGCACAATAAGTGCCAAAATATGTTTGGATTTCAAAAGAAAACAAGGTGTCTTGCATAAGGCGGATTTAATGCCAAATTTAATACTGCGAGCACAGAAGATAAAAGAGATGCACCACCATAAGATGATCATTAGTACATCTTGGTTGGGGGTGGAAAAGGTGTTTAGTGGATCTTATTCTGTGTGTGTGTGTGTGTGTGTGTGTGTGTGTGTGTGTGTGTGTGCGCGCGTTTTTGAAATCTCACTATGATCATTTACTACCGTTGTTCTTTCCCCGCCAGGTGCTGTGCACTGAACTGTGTGGATGTAATAAGAGCAGCAAGAGACATCCTGGAAACATCATTGTCTGCTGAGCATAAATACAATGAAAAGCAAATATTTTCTGCTCTTCTCATTGTTGAATGGTTTTTGAGGACAGATATAGTACCAATAACATATTTCACCCAGCTGATATCACCAAAACTTAGTGATATACTGAACACGGAACCAAAGACTGAGTTGTTAATTAAAACTAAAGCACAAAAATTAAAACTAATTATTGAAAAGTTGCAGTCAAGATAAATAAGATTACACTTGTTTGAAGAAAAAAAATATTTTTGTGATTTTTGCATTGATAGCGTTATACTGTATGTAACTAAAGTTACCATGAAATAAATAGCACAGTGATGGTAAGTGTGTTACAATGTCCTCAGTTTAACCTTTCCAACTCTTTAGTAATATAATACACTTGTCTTGTGTAGCTGATTGCTGAAATGTTTATTTACACCATACACATCTTCCTATTTTATTTTGAGTAGCAGGTCTTGTTTTACACTTCATGCTTTTTATTTTATTTGAAAATAAAATACTGGAGGTGGACAAAGTAATATGTATGCCACACAGTGTACTACATCTTGTTGCAAGTTGGGACCACTGTGTAAATAGATGAAGCTTTGAAATTCCTAAAATATCTCATTGGTGTGCGTCAAGGGAAAGCAAAAATGCTTGTGATAGATTTCCAGTTGCAGCACAAATATAGTTTTAGTAACAGTATGTTCAGTGTTGCTATAGTTCAGTGGATAAGCAAATAAATTGCTGTTGTTGTAACCAGGTTTTTTTTCTGTTTCATATGATCCCAATCAGTGTTAAGCTTTGATCTGTGAAATTTAAATTTATTTTAACATTTCAATATTATATGTAAAATTGATGTATTCAGTTTATAACTTAATTGATACATTATTATTCAAATTATTGTAATTGTTTGGGAGGCACTGTGGCACTCATGCAGGCAGGTGATATGTGCAGCTTTTGATTTTGCAGGGTCAGGCCAACAATTAGGTAGCCTGGGTTTGACCCAAGCAACCGCTTTTTTACTATGTAAAACTTTAGTACACATTGGTGAACCATCAGAAACAGGTAAATCGTGTGCTTCTAATGGGAGCTGTACGAGGATGGCCAGTGACAGGGAGACATCTTAGTGGATGCTCTGGTGGATACTTAAAAAGGTGGAAACACTCTTAACATATAACACTGTTATGTTCCAATCAATTCTGAAGACATTTACAATGTCAGAAAAATTAGGCACATCTCATAAACCAATTATATTTTTAAAATATTCAAAATTACAAAAGTTAATGTTCATAGTATTGTAATATAACAAAATTATACTTAAAATTAAAAACTTTTGAATGCTTCATGTAATTTCAAAAAATTGGTCTTAGATAATAGTTTATTACTTCAAGCTATCATTTTGAAAGCTACATACATGTATCTATTTACTTAAGGCTATAGTACACATTATATCAATTTATTGTGGAAATACAGTAATTTCATCATATCCTCCATGGTATCTCAGCAATTGCAACCAGTATGGTATGTCTCTCTTGTCCGCATGTTCATGTAACTAATGAATATTTGTCTAGTTTGCCACTAAGTTTACATAAATAAGATGTATGGACACACAGGAATGGCCACGTGGTCTAAGATGTGTTGCCATGGATTGTGCAGCCACTCCCATCAGAGATTCAAGTCCTCCCCCAAGCTTGCACTTGCGCGCGCGCGTTTGTGTGTGCGTGTGTGTGTGTGTGTGTCGTCATCCTCAGCATAAGTTAGTTTAATGACCTAAGCAGTTTGGTTCCTTAGGATTACAAAACTTTGTGTAGCATGAGCAGTCAAGCTCATTAAAGCTGGCATGTTTATTTATTTCATACATTATTTGTACTGCTGATAAAGAGTCCCAAGGTGACTGAATGTTTATAACTTTTCTATTTAATGTTGTCAAAATGTTTAAGTTAGTGTGGAAGTGGTCAAAGTTAAGACAAAACAAATCATTAAAATTAAAAACTGTGTTACTTTTTGAAGGAATGATGAAATACCAGTGAGAGAAAGGTTAGGGCAGGAGACTGCTGTGGTCAAGTAAATTACATTGACTGTTTTTGTGGAAAGCTCCTTTGGGTTATAGGAACACTTAATGTGTTGTCTTGGAAAAAGAGGATGGCTTTCCAGGGTAGCTGAAGTGACAGTGTTAGATCCGTTCAGCAAACAGCCCCTTTGCCAGTACTTTAACTGTAGTAAGGCTAATAAGTGCTAGTTAAAAACTTTCAAACAATGAAAATTCCAGGAAGGAGTCAACAAGTTTTTGAGAAGGATAGGTTGCTTACTCATCACAGAGACCTCTGATGAGCTACAGAAAGGCAGAAATAATAGAATACAACATTGAGCTTTTGGCCACGAAGGCCTTTGTCAGTTAGAGAGACACAAACATACACACACATTCGTGCAGACAAGACCGCAGTCTCTAGCTGCTGTAGCCATATTGAGCTACTCAACACAGCCAAAGCTAGAGGGACCAGTGGTGGGGGGTGAGGAAGTAGCAAGGAGAGGGAAGTAGGAGGGGAGGGGAGATGCACAGCATGGGTGGCGGAATATGCCAGAGTTGTCTGACGGACAGGGCAGAAGGAAGGGAAGGGAATGAAATATGTGGTGGGATGGGAGACCAATGTAAGGATGGGGTATGGGCAGGGAAGGCGAGGAAAGGGTGGTAAAGGCAGGCACTAGCGAAGGTTTAGGCCTGGCAGATTGTGGGAGAATAGGATATATTGCAGAGAGAGTTCCCACCTGCTCAAAACAGCTGGTGTTTGTGGGGAGGATCCATATGGCACAGACTGTGTAGCAGTCATTGAAGTGAGCCACATTACGCAGTGCTGCAAGCTCTGCAGCAGAATGTTCTAGCAATCTCCTGGCCATAGTTTGACAATGGTCATTCATCCAGATAGACAGCTTTGTGCTGGTCATGTCCACATAGAAAGCTACACAGTGGTTGCAGCTCAGTTTGTAGATGACTGCGTTCACAGGTTGCCCTGCCTTTTATGGTATAGGAAATGCCTGTAACAGGACTGGAGTAGATGGTGGTGGAATGGTGGATAGACAGGTTTTGAAGCTAGGTCTATTGCAAGGGAATGAGCCATGGGGCAAGGGGTTGGCAGCATGGATGGCGTAGGAATGGACAAGGATATTACCTAGGTTTGGTGGGCAGGAATACCACTGTAGAGGGGGGTGGGGGAGATATTGGGTAGGATATATCTCACTTCAGGGCAGGATGAAAGGTAGTCCAAATTCTAGTGGAGAATGTGATTTAACTGCTCCAGTCCTGGGTATACTGGGTCACAAGAGGGGTGCTCCTTGTGGCCGGACCGTGGGTGTGGGTGAGCTGGTGGGTAACTGGACAGACTGGGTGCATGAGATCTTTTTCTGGACAAAGTTTGGGGGGTAATTGCAGTCAGTGAAGGCCTCAGTGAGGTATTTGGCATATTTGGAGAGGGCCTGCTTGTCACTGCAGATGCGACAGCCTTGGATGGCTAGGCTGTATGGAAGGGACGTTTTGGTGTGGAAGAGTGGCAGCTGTCAAAAATGGAGGTATTGTCGATGATTGGTAGGTTTGATGTGGACAGAGGTACTGATAAGGTCATCTTTGAGGAATAGGTCAACGTTGTTGAAGGTGGCTCATTGTTGAGTAGGACCAGGTGAAGTAAATGGAGGAGAAGGTGTTGAGGTTTTTGAAGAAATGTGGATAGTGTGTCCTCACCTTCACTCCAGATTATGAAGATATCATCAATGAATCTGAACCAGATGAGGGGCTTGGGATTCTGGGTAGCCATGAAGGATTCCTCTAGATGGCCCATGATCATATTGGCATAGAAGGGTACCATACGGGTGCCAATAGCTGTACCTTGAGTTTGTCTGTTGGTGAAATTGTGGGTGAGGATGTAGTTGGTCATGGTAACTAAGAAGGAGGTTGCGGGCTTGCAGTGTTCAACAGGGGCAGAGCCATGAGCATTGTGGATGTTGGTGTAGAGGGAGGTGGCATCAACTGTGACAAGCATGGTACCAGGTTGTATTCTATTATCTGTGCGTTTTGCGGCTCATCGGATGTCTCTCTGGTGTTTAAGAACTTTAACATTTTCAGATTCCATTTCAGAATTGTAACAGAACACTGTAGGTAATCCTGCATGATGTGTTAACTATTTTTGAGCTGATTATTATTTCGTGTTGTGGGATCACAAAATAGAATTAGTGTCTGAGCATCATTGATGATTTTGCTACAATTCTCGTAACGCAGTTAACAGTTCTGCTACTTTTATAAGGTTTATTTCTTTTTATTGCTGTTGTTTGTGTAGGATCACTTCCTTTAGATCAAAATGTGTGTTTGAATAAACATTACTCAACTGAGTTATCTGGCATTGCCTAAATCATTTGCAAACATTAGAATAAAACCCCTTTTATTACTTAATCATTTCTCTATATTTTATATTTCATTATTATTTCACAGAATGATAGCCCACGCATAGTGTTAAACTGTGGGATCACAGGTACAAGATACTATTTGCAGCTATTGTAGTTGCTGGGAATGAAAGTAGGCTGCACTAAGACATGTTTCTTGAACAGAGCCGCTACATAGTCCAATACATGCAAGTTGCATTTGGCCAGTACAGCATAGTTTGGATGACACATAAATAATTAGGTTTAGTTATGATTACTTTAAGTTAATTAAATGAAAATAATATTTCAAAAATTCTATCAATTAATTATTTGCCAAAGTTATATTACATATTTTAGGGTGATAATCATCAAAAAACAATATTCACTCAATGCGTATTTTATGAATCATTTCAAGCAAGAACACATTTCCAAAATATGCTTCAGTGCAAAGTATACTTCACTCAAGTTTTTAAATAAAAGTATTCTCTCTGTTAATTATTAATTACATTGCAAGCATACCGAATCATTGGTGTGAAAACAGGAGCACTGAATTGATGATGTGTGAGTGAATTGTTGCATCTTCTTTTGACAATAACCGCTGCTGCTGTTGTAGTGATATTGGTACACTGATATGTGTAAGTATATTTAAATTTTATAATTCAGAGGTTAACATTGCAAGAATCAAACCTGGGCTACAAAATAAGCAAACAATTGGCTGTTTACCTGCACTATGGCTACACTGAGTGTACTGTTTCTAAAACTAGCATATCTTTGGCTAATCCTAATTGAACATCTTTCAAGGGTATTTCCTTTTTTTCTGTGGCCCACTAAAGTGTGATATTGTAGGAATTTCAAAGTTAATTGAAGTGCTGCTCCTTGCACAGTTTGAGCCAAATTGGCGAGATCCATCCTGCGACCTTCCCTGGTAAGTCACAACTGCAGAACACAATCAATGTACAAAGTCTTCGATGTTACTTTGCAGTATATTATACATTTGATGGTCAACACAAAATGATGAGCAGCATACATGATCTCCCAGACTTCCAAAGTGGCCAACTCAGTCGTGAGCAGTTATTGGGAGCCTCTGTGAACAAAAAGGCTGCACTATTTAAGTTTCACTAACGACAGTATCCTCGGTAATGGCATGTGCAAAGCAAGGTAAACCATCATTGGCAAAGAGGAATAAGGGGAAAAACCTAAAATTAACTGACGACATATTTGCATCAAGTATGATTATGGCCAGACAACATGAAAACTACCACTGCTAAAATGACTGCCAAATTCAACGCTCACTTCAGTAATACTTTTCGATTAAAAAAAAAAAAAAAGAAAAAAAAAAAAAAAAAACTACAGTTGGAGCTCAACATTCATGGAAGAGCTGCAGTTGCTAAACTTTTAATAATGGAAACCAATGCATAGCTGTGAAGCAAGTGATGTCACAATCATAAAATTTGTGACACTAATGACCTGAAGTATTATTCACATCCAGAAAGTAAGTTTCCCATGTTTTTGAAACAAAGACAACATACAACATGTACAGTAATATTTCGACATAATCATCAATAGAATCGAAACCCTTTTCATACTGTGGGTTGAATTACAAAAATTGTCATGGAAGACAGCCACCTGTGAATGGAAGCAGCATGTGACATTCGTCTTCAACTCTTTGTTGTCAAAGCACTAACCAGAGGCTGTGCAGTTCAGAACAAGAGGTGTGGAAGGCTTACTACAAGTGTTGTGCCTCTCCACAGAATCATCCCGTACAGCTCAGTACTCAACAACTGATTTGTAGAAGTTTGGCAGGAAGCTGTTTTATCATTGAGCATACAGTCCTGATCCTGCTCCAAGCAATTTTCATCTTTTCTTGCACTTCAAGACATTCCTATGTGTAATTATGTAGTCTTCGTTAAAATAAAAAAATAGTCAAACTTACTTTCTGGCTGCATCTTGTATAGGATATAGTCGAATGAATCATCACATATGTGTCTTCGTAAAAACAATCAGTTTTATGTATCAAAAAATACAAAACAAGTTTACGATACAGCATGCCAGCTTCTTAAAGTCATCTAGAGAAAGGGTTGTCATGATTTGGGCATCTATATCATGATATTCATCTATATCTATCATTACCCTCATTGGTTGTATAACTGTGATTGAATATCTCACCATCCTCAACAATAAACTGCTTACTGTGACTAACATATTCCTAACAATATAGTAATTAGGACAGTTTACAACTCACTGGATAAAAGTGATGACAAGCTGTGACAGGCATATTAAAAAATCACACACACACACACACACACACACACACACACACACGTACAACACTTCAGTTATCAGCATGGCCTTCTTCATAAAATAGGGACATTCACTTAATCACACAACACAGGCCATGGTCGATAGCTGAAGTTGTGTGTGTGTGTGTGTGTGTGTGTGTGTGTGTGTGGTTTTTTTTTATGTGCCTGTCACAGCTCATTGTCACATCTTTGTGGCGAGCTGTAAACTGTTCTTATTACTATAATTACTTTCCATTATAACATATTCCTAAGAAACACTGCCATATTCTATAATGATAAAACGCCCACACACAGCCAAAGGGGTTCAGGTGTGCTTCATACCGCATCACAAATTATCAGACACCTTCTCTGGACAGCAAAATTGCTATATCTCAAAATAAATGAACCGTTATGGGGAATTTTGGAGCAGAGACTGAGGAACAAATTTACAAATCCATCATTGTTGAAGTAATTGGAGGATGATTTGGTACAAGAATGAATAACAGCTGTTTAGAGACTATAAAGACACTTTATGAATCTGTTCCTTGAAGAGTTGCTAGTGACCCAATCTGCTAATAAATTAATATTGTGCCTATGCTAGGTGTTTACATTATTTTGTCAACTCTATGTATAATTTGAACTACTCTATGCTAGCAAGCTTAGATGAACTGCTGAGAGAGGGAAAGAGAGACAGAGAGAGATTAAGACTTGTTCCGTAGATCATGTTTACAACATTTCATGATGCACAATGTATCAGTTTAATAAACAGTTTCTTTACATGACCCTTTGGGGGGGGGGGGATATTACTAATTCATATCTAAAAATTCATATATTGAGTAGCAATTGTCATTCATAAGTTCCTTTTTGAATGCTGGTTGGCTATCTATCAGACTTTTGATGCTTTTTACTATGTGACTGAGGACTTTTGTGGCTGTATAATTTTCCCCTTTCTGTGCCAAATTTGGATTTAACCCATAATAGTGAAGATCATCTAGTGTTGCAGCTATACATTCTGCTGTTCCCAGGTTGAGAACAAGATGAAAAACAATCAAGCCCCATGTGAAGGCAGCATAATTCTTGAATTATTTGGTGTAGCAGTAACTGCACATATTAATATCAGACAAATCAGAAACAGAAACTTTGCATGTAATTGGAATAATAATCCCCATTTATAAGATAGGAGTTAGAACAACATTTGAAAACTACAGAAGCACAACACTCCTAAGCACAAGCACAGCCTATAAGGTCTTCCCAACTATATTAAATGAAAGGATAAAAATGCATAAATGTCATACTAGGGGATTATCAGTGTGGTTTTTGACCAGATAGAGGAACAACTGATCAAATATTTGTGATAAAACAAATGATGGGAAAGTTCTGTGAATCCGATATAGATCTGTATTTCATATTCATCAACTTGAAACAAGCCTTTAATATCATAAACAGATAAAAAGTATACTGAGTACATGAAACAAAAATTATAGAGGGAAACTTTCCCGGTGGGATAAACAAAAATAAAAATAGAAAACAGATGACTTACCAAAAGGACCGGCTCGTCGATAGACACAAATAAAATAAATAAAATCACACACAAACACACATACAAGCTTTCGCAGCCTAGCTGCTTCGTCAGGCAGAAGGGAAGGAGAGGGAAAAGGAAATGATGAGGGTTTCAAGGGAGTGGATAAGGAGTCATTCCAATCCCGGGACAGGAAAGACTTACCTTGGGGGGAAAAAAAGAGGCTAAACAAAAACACACACACCCACACATTTACACAGACGCAAGTACACTCAGGCAGACACACTGTAGAAAGCAAAGAAGTTAGAAGTTAGACAGAGATGCCACTTGAGGCAGAGGCTCTGTCCAGAGAACCAAGGCAAAGATGTTAAGATGATGGGTGGGAATTCAAATTTAGCGGAGGTTGAGACCAGGTGGGTAACGGGAAGAGAGAATATGCTGAAGGGCTAGTTCCCATCTCCGGAGTTCTGAAGGATTGGTGTCGGTGGGAAGTATCCAGATAACCCGGACGGTGTAACACTGTGCCAAGATGTGCTGGCCGTGCACCAAGGCGTGTTTAGCCACAGGGTGATCCTCATTACCAACAAACACTGTCTGCCTGTGACCATTCATGCGAATGGACAGTTTGTTGCTGGTCATTCCCACATAGAACGCTTCACAGTGCAGGCATGTCAGTTGGTAAATCACGTGGGTGCTGTCACAAGTGGCACCCTCCGGGTTACGGGACTGGAGTAAGTGGTGGTGGAAGGGTGCATAGGGCAGGTTTTACAACGGGGGCAGTTACAAGGGTAGGAGCCAGAAGGTAGGGAAGGTGGTTTGGGGATTTTATAGGGATGGACTAGGAGGTTACGGAGGTTAGGTGGGCGGCGGAAAGACACTCTCGGAGGAGTGGGGAGGATGTCGTGAAGGATGGATCTCATTTCGGGGCAGGATTTTAGGAAGTCGTATCCTTGCTGGAGAGCCACATTCAGAGTCCGCTCCAGTCCCGGAAAGTATCCGGTGACAAGAGGGGCACTTCTGGGGTTCCGTTGAAGGTTCTGAATTTGGGGGGATGAGGAAGTGGCTCTGGCAATTTGCTTCTGTACCAGATCAGGAGGATAGCTGCGGGATGTGAAGGCTGTTATCAGGTAGGGAGGGTAAATAAAGGCACACACACCCACACATTTACACAGTTCTACAGTATGTCTGCCTAAGTGTACTTGTGTCTGTGTAAATGTGTGGGTGTGTGTGCATTTATTTACCCTCCATTTTTTCCCCCAAGGTAAGTCTTTCCTGTCCCGGGATTGGAATGGCTCCTTACCCCCTTCCTTAAAACCCTCATCATTTCCTTTTCCCTCTCCTTCCCTTCTGCCTGATGAAGTAGCTAGGCTGTGAAAGCTAGCAGTTTTGTGTGTGTGTGTGTGTGTGTATGTCTGTGTGTTTATTTGTTGCTATTACTGCCTGTGCCCCTTCGCCTGGTAAGTGTACTTCATCTATTTTTTACGTATATATTAAGACGAAAAATTCCTAGCAGGAAAAATTAAATATAAAAAATAGACGAAGATTACTCACCAGGCGAAAGAGCACAGGTGTGACAGCATCACAAATAAATAAATGAATATACACACACACACACACAAATGAAAGCTTTCGCAACCCAGTTGCTTCTTCAGGCAGAAGGGAAGGAGAGGGAAAAGGAAATGATGAGGGTTTTAAGGAAGGGGGTAATGAGCCATTCCAGTCCTGGGAGAGGAAAGACTTACCTTGGGGGAAAAATGGAGGGTAAACAAATGCACACACATTCGCACAGACACAAGTACACCTAGGCAGACATACTGTAGAAAGCAAAGAAGTTAGACAGAGATACCACTTGAGGCAGAGGCTCTGTCCAGATAACCGATGCAAAGATGTTAAGATGGTGGGTGGGAATTCGAATTTAGCGGAGGTTGAGACCAGGTGGGCAATGGGGAGAGAGAATATGCTGAAGGGCTAGTTCCCATCTCCGGAGTTTTGAAGGATTGGTGTCAGTGGGAAGTATCCAGATAACCCGGACGGTGTAGCACTGTGCCTAGATGTGCTGGCCGTGCACCAAGGCGTGTTTAGCCACAGGGTGATCCTCGTTACCAACAAACACTGTCTGCCTGTGTCCATTCATGTGAATGGACAGTTTGTTGCTGGTCATTCCCACATAGAACGCTTCACAGTGCAGGCATGTCAGTTGGTAGATCACGTGGGTACTATCGAAAGTGGCTCTGCCTTTGATCGTGTACACCTTCCGGGTTATGTAACCCGGAAGGTGTTGGATCGGCATGCGTCAATGTGTGAGGGCAGCGACTGCCAGAGGCCTCCACAAAACAGGCAGCCTAACAGCCGTGCACCATATTGGCCAGTGCCACAACTAGTGACAAAGTAAAGCCAAGTAGTGCAGACTGGCAGTTCAACTGTGACTACACTAGTGTATGGATCCAGTGTATTAGCTGCCTTGCCATGGCTCCCCTTTGTACACATAGCGCAGTCAGTTAATAAATGCCATTAAGATCATATTTTGTATTTGTGTTAAGTTATAAAACACTGGCAATGAGGATGGGATTACACATTCATGTTTTCTGTTCTTGTTCCCAGAGTTTTTCAGTGTTCTTCGGCATGGGTGCCATACTTAAATAGTCAGTTAGGGAACAGCAGGAGCTCCTTGCCATCACGTAACAAGTTCTCTTGGCATTGCTTGACAAATTGGCTTCCCTGGCTCAATTTCTGCCTCCATCAGAGGTCTGCATTGAGTGGGTACAGTTGGGTACACCACTAGTTAGGCAACTCATTTCGTTGGCTTGGATGCTGACACACATCAGCACGCCCTATTGGTTGCCTCCGAGTTGGGTGCAGTTGGGTACTGGGGGTGCACAACTGTCATGTCCACAACATGTCATGCTGTGTGCAGAACAAGTGTGTTCGCTATTTGATCATTTGGGCACCTCTGAAATTTGTGTGTCTGCAACAGATAAAGACTCCAAAAGTGTCCAACTAAGGTAATTTCATAAAGCATTTCGTGGGAGATGCAGCAGCTGACAATTCTTAAAAGTAACTACACTAACCTCTCCAGGGGACACCACCTTGACGAAGCACTGTCCGTGCGGGTGGAGAGGCTTGCGCATCCGTGTGAAGCAGAGGGCTATACCGAAGGTAGAGAACCTATTGCCGGAAAGGCCTCATCTGATGGATCTGACAAAGTGTGTCTCACAACGTCCCATCTTCCTTATCCTCTCCCAGTCCTTTCCCAATTCCTTTCCCAACCCGAGGTGTGATGCGATCCGTGCCGAGGGGTGCATGGCACATGGGTGGATGTATCTCGAACGGAGCCTCAGGGATACCGGGCGACCTCCCTGAGTAAGTAGCCTTGAACCACGCGGGGTTATCGTGGTGTGGACCATATAAATCCCCAAATCTCGTGGGACTAAGATAAACACAGAGAAAGAAAGTATTTTAAAAGAATCTGAGGGGCAATCTGAGACCTCAGATACTCAGACATCGGGATCGGGACTGATGGAGTGCACTCCTACTTCTGAATCAGGGTCTAGACCTGAGCAAGAAGTGGGAACTGTAACAGAGAAGTTGGACCAGATTAGGATTAAGGCCTTGTCTGGGGCTCAGAGGAGGAAACTTCGCGAGGAACAGAAGCAACAGGAAGGAAAAGAATGGATTCCTAAGCATAAGTGGAGGGAATCAAAAGGGCTTGAGCTCAAGACCCCCAAAAAGAAACTGCCTCAGGTCAAAGGGGATACACAGACCCCCTCGACGTCAAAGACAGGTGGCAAGAGGGTTAGGGAGGAATCTAAGACTCCCTCCTCTCTGGACAAGCGTGATCCTGAAAGGCTGAGGCAGGAAATAGGAAAACAGACCTGTAGTACTGCAGTCTCGGTCTTTAGAATGGCGATTGTCCAAGAAGGGTACCCACTGGTGAGCATCGCCTCGCAGCAGGAGGAGCTCGTGCAGATGGCCCTCTTTGAAGAGATTGGGGGGGACGCTGGTCCAGGACCCAAATTCAGGAGGGTCTATCTAGATCACGGTGCCCTCATTTTTGTCTGCGAGGGGGGCCACACAGCAGTATGGCTTAAGGACAAGGTGCCCATGATATCGCCGTGGGAGGATGTGAAGCTGCTGGTGAAGACAGCAACCGAACTCCTGAAGACCGCAAAGGTATCGATATGGGTACCAAAGATCCTTAAGGACGTCCCTCCAAAGACCCTGTTCAAGAAAATAAGGGTTCAGAACCCAAAAGTCTCGACAGAGGATTCGAGGGCAATTAACCAAAAGGTCATTCCGGAAGGACGAACCCTGGTGGTGGAGGTCGGAGAGAAGTCCCTGAAGGCAATGCGAGAGCAAGGCCTGAAACTGTTTTTAGGGTACTCGCAGGTCTGCGTCAGGGTAATCAAAGACCTTAAAGGCAATAATGGCAGCAAGATGGTAACGGGAAGTGCTGCAGATAAACCTGCAGCACAGTAAAGGGGCCACTGCTGCCCTGAACCATCGCCTGGGGAGACAGGAGATGGACGTGGCCCTGATACAAGAACCCTATTTATACAAAGGGGGTGTATCGGGCCTCGGTGGTACTGGAGGTAAGCTGATTTATGCCAGAAATCTAAAAAACTCCAGAACATGCATTTATGTTAGAAATGGAATACCTTTCATACCAATGATGGATTTTTGTTCCAGGGACCTGGTGACCATCAGGATGCAGCAACATGAGGAAGGTATCACGAGGGAAATTGTTTTGGCCTCAGCATACCTTCCTTACGAAGACAGCTCTCCTCCTTCTTTGGAAGTGAGGAGACTGACGAAAATCTGCCATCAGCAAGGTGACGAACTGTTGGTGGGATGTGATGCCAATGCCCACAATCTATCGTGG
The DNA here is from genome assembly GCA_026315105.1 of Locusta migratoria. NCBI lineage: Eukaryota > Metazoa > Arthropoda > Insecta > Orthoptera > Acrididae > Locusta > Locusta migratoria. The sequence continues at coordinate 467,226,254 of CM048745.1, read as the reverse complement.
GGCAGCAAGGACACCAACAGTAGAGGTGACCACCTTCTTGAATTTCTCCTATCTAACAACTTGGAGATCCTGAATAGGGGTGATGAACCTACATTCAGGAATAGTAGAAGGGAAGAAGTAATGGTCATAACTTTTGGTTCCATGATGATGGGAAGTTACGTCAAACAGTGGCATGTGGTCCTGGAGCCATCCTCATCAGATCACATGTATATTAAATTCAAGGTTGAAATGGGAACCAGACAGACCATGGCCTATAGGAATCCCAGGAAAACGGATTGGGAGAGACCTTGACTTCACCCTATCGGAAATTAAAACTTTGATAAGGAATCCAGCAGAGTTTGAGGAAGTAGCAGAGGCCATAACCTCTGCTATAGTGACCTCATACCAGGACAACTGCTCAATCACCAAGAAGTGCACAAATAGGAGTGTGCCTTGGTGGAATAATAACCTGGAAATGCAAAGGAAACAGGTACGAAGACTGTTTAACCTTGTGAGGCGCAAAGGACAATGGGCAAAGTATCGTGAGGACCTTGTCAATTACAACCTTGCCATCAGACAGGCAAAGGAGGCATCCTGGAAGGTATTCTGTGAGGAAGTGGAGGGCACGGCTGCTCAAGCAAGACCCAATAAAATCCTCACTAGGGTACCAACTAATCCAGGAGGAACATTGAGGAAGGAGGATGGGGATTATACAAAGACAGCAAATGAAATACTGGAACTGCTCCTCAAGACTCACTTTCCTCAATATACTCTGGGAGATAACTCAGACCAGAATGTGATTCCTGAGAGACAACGGTTCTCAGGTATTCGCAAAGAGGACTGGGATCTGGCCAAGGAGTGTGTCGATTTCAGTAAGGTCCGATGGGCGGTGGGAACATTTCAACCGTTCAAGTCACCTGGCCCCAATGGAATCTTTCCAGCTCTCCTGCAACAAGTGAGAGAAAATCTTATTAGATTCCTGTGCGGGTTATTCAGGGTTAGCCTAGCAGCAGGAATCATTCCCAATGCCTGCAGGGCAGTGAAGGTTGTCTTCATTCCAAAGCCAGGGAGAATTGATCATACCAAGGCCAAGTATATGAGACCAATCAGCCTTCATTCTTAAGACATTGGAAAAGCTGGTTAATGTGCATGTTGGAGAAAGGAGGTTATGTAAGGGTCCTCTTCATTCAAACCAACATGCATATCAACCAGGTAAATCATGTGAGACAGCTCTCCACCAACTCGTTGGGAAGGTGGAGAAAGCACTACACTTTCAGGAAATAGCCCTCTGTATCTTCCTGGACATTGACAGGGCTTTTAGCAATACAACTTTCGATTCCATGGTTAGGGCAGTAGAGGTGCATGACCTAGGGACCACTATATGTAGGTGGACTAGGGCCATGCTCAGTGGAAGAAAGGTGGAGGTTACCATGATGGATGAAAAAATGGTAATCAACACCACTACGGGTTGCCCGCAAGGAGGAGTTCTTTCCCCTTTATTGTGGAATCTAGTGGTGAATGATCTCATTGGAGAATTAAACTCTAGGCAGTACTTTTGCCAAGGATACGCAGATGATCTTGTCATAGTAATACTTGGCAAATTTGCTGACACAGTGAAGAATATGGCACAAGGTGCACTGGATATTGTGCAAGACTGGTGCAGAAAACAGGATCTGGGGGTTAGTCCTAAGAAGACTGTTGTTGTACCATTCACAAAGAAGCATATACAACATTCAAGTTGGAATCTAAAGCTTTTCAATGAAACACTACCTGTGAAGGGGACAGTGAAATATCTAGGGGTTACCCTAGATGAGAAACTGACATGGACCCCTCACATCAGGAATATTTGCTCCAAGGCAAAAGGTACTCTGGTTAGTACCAGGAGAGCTTGTGGCAAAAATTGGGGCCTGAGCCCCAAGGGTATGCACTGGATATACACCACAGTGATTAGACCCAGGATCACCTATGGGGCGGTCGTGTGGTGGAAGAAGGTAGAACAGCAGGTTGCTGCTAAGGAGCTTGGTAAGGTGCAGAGATTAGCCTGCTTAGCCATAACAGGTGGAATTAGCAGCACACCAACTGATGGGATGGAAACCATGCTGGATATCTTTGGGTCAAGATGGAGGCAGCGGCTGGTGCATACAGACTCAAATGTGGCAACAACTGGAACTCTTTGGGATATCCAGAATCACACACTAAAATAGTGAGTGAGGTAAATATAGGAAAGGTTGGGGAAATGCCAGCTGACTATATTATAACCCCATACTGCTTCAACAAGCCTTTCAATATAACAATTGGAAGTAGGGAGCAGTTGGAGAAAATAGTTCGACACTGTACGGGGGATATTGTCTGGTTCACTGACGGGTCAAAATCAGTCCAAGGTATTGGGGCTGGGGTATATGGGGTGCAGCCAAGACTGGAGGGCGTCATCTCTCTAGGAAAACTGGCCTCAGTATTCCAGGTGGAAATCACTGCCATCAGGGCGTATGTGGAGGAGAATTTGCATATGTGCTACAAAGATTGTAGCATCTATATCTATTCAGACCAGGCAGCACTGAGATCACTGGCAGCTCCTGCAACAAGGTCTAAAATGGTTGCAGAATGTCACAGGGTTCTAGTGGAGCTAGGGGAAAGCAATAGAGTAAACCTATTGTGGGTCCCTGGCCACTCGGGGATCAGTGGCAACGAACATGCCGACAGATTAGCCAGGATGGGGGCAGAGACTCCATTTATTGGACCGGAACCTGTCCTGACAATCACCAAGGCAGTGATCAAATTGAAGCTACATAACTGGCTCAGAAGACAGCACGTAGAATATTGGACCAAAGTCCATCAACAAAAACATGGCAAGGTAATGATGCCAAAGCCATGTTTTAAAAGAAGCTCTGCAATCCTGGGTCTGAACACGAGAGAGATTAGACTCATGGTTGGGTTGCTGACAGGCCATGGGAATTTCAAAAACACCTACATACAATGGGAATAACAGAAGATGACCCTAAATGTAGGATCTGTGATGACTGTGATGAAACTGCATCACATCTAATCTTCGAATGCATTGCATTGGAGAGTAAAAGGCACAGAACATTTGGGACAACCAGACCCAAAGAAATTGTGTCTAATAAAGAACTGGTAAAGGGACTCCTTGCACTGTTCAAGGGCATTGGTTGGCTTTACTAGACATACAGGGAGCGATACCGCACAATAAACTCAGTTTCGGTGCGGGCAGTGGCAGGTTGGACCAAGACTGTTTTGGCTTCCCTGAAAAAATCAAATCAAATCAACTACACTAATGTTCTGTCATATTTATAACACTGAACGAAAGTCATTCAGATTCACTGATTATAGACGTGTCATTTACTCACTGCACAACAAAGTGAAATCATGAATAGAAGGAATGCAAATAAAATACATGCCTCAATCTGTTATCAACTGTAGCCTGCAGGTCTCGATACGATGAATGGTTTGGCACAACATTATAACCTGATCACAATGTATTTTGTAATATTCACAAGGTTTTTATTATTATTATTATTATTTTCTTATTGTTGTTCACACTCAAAATTTGGTTGTATTGTAAGTGCTTTTGCAAGTTGTTTGTGGTGCAGTCATTTGTAACTCTGTGTTTTGTGATAAGTATTAATGTGAAAAACACTGCTCCTCTTGAAGCATAAAAATAAAAATCAAAGCAAAAACTAGAATACAAAAAATTTATATGTTTTTCATTTTCAGTTAATTGTCAATTTGTCACTTCACATGAAACACAATATCTAAACATCTGTTGCCTGTATTCTTACCAACAATAACTCTAAAAACTTAAATAAAATCAAAAATACAATACAACTGAACTGTATTGGTATCTCTGTCAGAGAGCATGACAGGGTTGACATACCTTATCACTGAACCAGGGAAATGCTGCCTAACATTATTTTATTGTATGTCTTCATTCTTTTAACAAATGAATTAAGTACAGGGTGATGAATCCTCAGTACAACCGCCTTTGCGGCGTGCAATTTGCCGGCGATGGCAGCTGCGCTGCTCACTTAGTGCGCCTGTTGTTGTCCACACTAAATTTAATATGGGTTGGCACACAAGTTATTTCTGACATACCCAACACAAAGAGAAGTTTATTATTCACCAGTATTGTGCAAGGAGGTGCTGGAAATGCCTCCCTTCGTTTTTGAAGCATTTCTGACACCTACTGAGGAAATTGCTCATTACCCTCTGAAGTTGCCTCTCAGAAATTGCAGTGATTTCATGATGAATGTTTGTTTTTAGTTCATCTGAAATGTAGGGATTTGATTTGTACACACATTCTCCCCACAGATAAGAATTGCAGAGGGTTAAATTGGGAGAATGAGGGTGCCAAATGTTCTTAGTGATGATTCTTTCACCGAACATGTTACCAATTTCCCGTAATGATAAGTTGCCATAGCAGAGTCTTGTCGAAATGTTGTGAAAGCACATTCTCTCTCAGTTAATTGGGCAAAAAAAGGCTGCAATATGTTTTCAACATTCCAGTCACTATTAATTGTTTCCTGAAAAAATATAGGGCCTATTATACTCTCGCTAATAACAGCGCATATAAAATTTTTTGTATACCCTGAGTGAACTCCCTCTTGTTTTGAAGTTTAAGTGTCTAAAATTTCATCAATATTTGTATCCACTACAAAAAAATATTTTGTGTCAGTGGGCAGTTTATCATGTATCTCATTGTTAAAGTTATATCTTGTCAACCATATGTCATATGTGGTACTATAGCAATTGTTACCTCATAGTAAGGAATATATACACGAAATTTGGGTGAAATCATTCTGGTGGTTTACGATGAGATGGGCAACAGTCGTGTGATGCAGTAATGTATCATGCGTACCATTGCTGATGATGTCGTATCACCTGAACTAGATGTTGTACGTGACCCAAAGTGACCGTCCTCTTGGTTTGAAAGTCAAATGTAGAAAACTGCAGCAAAATTGGAGCAAAACTGTGGATTTTCTCGAAGTCCGTAAGTAAAATACCCCCCCCCCCCCCCATACACCACTTGAAATTTTATATAGACAGTGACCTTTGTTGTGCTTTAAAGGTTTAATGTTTTAATCTGCAGAATATCATCAAGATCGAAATAAAACTGGAACTTTTGTCGAGGTCCTTAGATAAAGTACCCTCCACCTTGCACTATCATGTGAACCATATCTCCTGAACAATGTATCATATCTGGTTCTTAGCCCTACAGCAATTGTCTTCTTATGGCAAGGAATATTTTCACCAAATTTGGTTGAAATCAGTCCACTGATTTAGGAGCAGATGTGCAACATTGTCACATGTTGCAGAGGTTTTCACGCATCTCATTATTTATGATGTCATATGTCCTGAACTATGTGTCTTAAATTATCAAATGTTTTTGATGTGTCACATTTTGCAGCTCTTAAATATTGTAGAAAAGAAATTTTTATATATGCACCAAAGCTGCTTTTATTTGAAATGCTGACTTGTTTCGGGCTCTGCCCATTTTCTTAAGCCACATTCATATATATTTTTATTTGGATACTGCTTAGGTCACGCTGTTTGTTGTAATTACTTTGGTGTAATTTACTGAGCTGTTGAAATTACACCAAAGTAATTACAACAAACAGCGTGACCTAAGCAGTATCCAAATGAAAATATATATATGAATGTGGCTTAAGAAAATGGGCAAAGCCCGAAACTAGTCAGCATTTCAAATAAAAGCAGCTTTGGTGCATATATAAAAATGTCTTAAATTATCCTTACACCTACAGCGACATTCCTTGGTCTGAATGGCATGTGTGCAAAATGTCGTCGAGATTGGTACTAAATATGCAATACATAACACCACATGCACTCTATATACGATGAAGAAAAAAAATGAAAAAGAAAATTCTTCTATTGTCGTTTAAATGATTTAGAGTCCTTTTTATTGCAATGGTAGGAGCAAATCAAAAATTAATATTGACAATAGAAAATCCAATTGGAATGTCAATATGGGGGATAAAATAACAACTCGCCATAAAGAGCCTCGGTGGCATGCACGAAAAATAGACAATCACATTCATACAACTTAAATTTTCGTCCATGGCCTTCATCAGAAGAAGAAGAAACACATACATTAAGGTACCTATTTAAAATGCCAAGATCACAATTTATTTATTGTTCAATGATTGGTTTTGGTACACTTAGGTTATCATCATCTGGTCACTGAAGAAAGGCAGGTACATTCAATTGACAGTTACGTGAAATACAATAACAACAAATACAGCAGTAATGCCACAAATTTACATACACAACTCATACCTTGTATCCTATGCTTTCCATTTTGTGAAGGTGCACGACATTATAATTGTACATCAATCATAAATAAATGGTTATAAATGGTATGTCATACATAAATACAGTTAAAATATTTAAACTACATTCTCCATTATGAGTCATGATGACAGTCTGAGTGCCTTCTTACAACTAAGCAGTGGTGTGAGGCTTGCAACAAAGATACTTATTGCCACCAGAATGTGCTGTTGTGTGTCATCTTGTTTACTCTTACTACCAACGATTATTTGGTCACAAAATCTATATCCTTTATGCTCTAGTGCTGCAAGAGACTGTTGTACCAACATACTAATTCATGTTAAAATTACACCCTACTTTGTAATATACTTTCCAATAAAACGATACAGAAATGTTATAGATTTCAAAGTACAATTCGATCATAAAAGCAATATGCACCTATGATTGAACGTAATTACACATATGGATTTAAAACATTCGTATTGCTACCTATACTAAAACAGTAAATTAGGGTATAACGATATATAAAATGTTTAAATATTTGATAAACAACTTAAATCATGAAACTTCCTGGCAGATTAAAATTGTGTGCCGGAAATGGGACTCGAACTTAGGACCTAGTTCGCAGGAGAACTTCTGTTATGTTTGAAAAGTAGGATGCGAGGTATTGGTAGAAGTAAAGTTGTGAGGACGGACCGTGAGTTGTGTCAGGATACCTCAGTGGTAGAGCACTTGCCCGCAAGGTCTGAGTCTCGGTTATGGCACACAATTTTACTCTGCCATGAAGTTTCATATCAGTGCACACTCTGCTGCAAAGTGAAAGTTTCATTCTGGGAACGTAAATCATGATTATTTGGGTGTCTCAAGGTCTAGGTGAGCTCATGAGGATGGGAGGGGGGGGGGGGGTATCCCACTCTCATGAGTAATTTATTTACATGGCGATAAATTATTTAACCACTAAATACATAAATATACAAATTAATTTGTGTCATTCCAAAGTCATTTTCGTAACTTAACCTATGAGCACAAGTACAGTGATCTGTTGCTCAATGTCTAGTTTACCTATGGACAACAAATTTCTAGCTATCCAATCTGGAGGTCTGGCAATGAGCCCTTCAGTTACCTGTTCCTAACCTGAAAGAAATGTTGTCGATTGCACAATCTTATGAGGTTATCCAGCCCATGGTTTGACGTGAGGTTGCGGTGATATGGGGCAGCCGAAGTAGAGTCCATTGGAGACAACATTGCAGAGGTGCATACCACTGGCCAGGGCCGCACCTGCCCCTGTGTAAACAGCATTCCGGTCAGCACTTCCTGTTGCTGTTGAGTGAAGATGCTTCACCAAATACAACAGGGCCAAGTGACCACAGAATTGTCATAAAAAATTCATCTGGTGGTCATATATCAGCGCAATGCTCAATATGCACCTTCTGACAACCAGGAGTTGGATATTCAGGAAGTTGTGTTGTCGGGTTTAGTTTCTGACCAGTAGGCCAACAGACTATTGACGTCTCAGTTTTCTCGCAGCCGCTATGTCTGTAGATGGATACCAGTGCGGCCTTTTCTGTTTTGAATGCTCAGACCTGTCAACTTAGGCTTCCCACAGTTGTCACAGGTCGACAAACTCCTGTGGGCATACGGTATAGACCACATTTCCTTGCTGGGCCAGTTAATGGTGAATGTCACCTTTTATTAATCAGTGACACACACTATCACTTTCATTTTGGTTCACAACTTTAGTAGAGCTAACCTTTTCAGGTTATATGCGTTCCAGTCATTTGGTTATTCCATCACAGAATCCATACAGCTGGTGTGTGATGAGGCTCCTAATCAGTCCTTGAGATCCTTGTATCCCGCATGTCAGGATGTCTTTGCAGAAGGTCTGGGATGTGCCACCGATTTTCAAGTTCACATCACCCAGGAACCATTGATTCCCCCTTGCGTTTTGTGGATCCAACAAGTTTCTTTGGCCCTCTGCACTCAAGTCGAAGCTGAGTTGGACCACCTCCCCCCACTCGGAATGATGGTTCCCATATTGTTCATGAGTGGGGGGACGCCCCAGAGGTAATGTGGAAACGTTCAGATAATGTATGCCTATGTGGACTTGTAGTGGGCACCTATCCTTTGTCTCATCCTAACAAACAGTGCATACAAGTAGAAGGAGGGCAATTTTTCTTCAAACTGAACCTGTCAGAGGCATATCACCAGTTACCTCTGGATGATAAATCCAAGCATCTTGTGGCTCTACCGATATCAATGGTTGATGTTTGGTATGACAAGCATATCAGACCTATTTTAACGGTACTTTGAATAGGTGACATCCTGGATTCCATACTGTTTCTGTTATCTGGATGACATTGTAGTTACAGGATGTACTATGGGAGACCACCTAAACAACCTCCGTGCTCTGTTAGAGAAACTCTAGATGATGAGGTTATGTTGCAGTTTGCAGAGGTCCAAATTTTTTCAACCATTCTTGGAATATTTCAGTCATGACATCTCCCATCATAGCTTTTGTCCCCATGGAGTCTAGTCAAGACCATTACAGGCCATCCACAGCCCTCAATGTTGCATGAGCTGCAGGTATTTTTGGGGAAGATGACCTATTACGATTGGTTCATCCCTGAAGCCTCCCACAATAGTACACCCCCTTCTTGGTCTTCTCCACAAAGTTGCCTTTCATTTGGTCTCCAGTGCCCTACCAGGCTTTCACCACTCTGAAAAAACATCTTTACTTGGTTCCTTTGACCCTAACAAAGATTTTATTGTGGTTACTGATGCCTCCCAATGTGGGGTGGGGGCAGGATATCTCATCAGAATGAGGACAGCTCAGAACCCTGGCTTTTGCTTTAAAGATACTCACCCGTGCTCAGGTTCAGTACTTTCAGATTGAAAAGAAGGCTCTGGCCATAGTGTATGCCAACACCAAATTTCATATTTTCTTCTACGACCACAAATTCCAGCTGATTACAGACCACAAGCTGATACCTTTGTTTAGCCCAGTGGACAGATTCCAGGCGAAGCAGCACACCAGTTACAGTACTGGGACTCGGAAAGGAATAAGTGCCATTATGACATCCATTTTTATAGCCCATGGGACAGCATGCAAATGCCGATGCCTTAGTCCATCTCCCAGTGGGTCTGGATCCTGAGTTTGATACAAAGGAAGTTGTGTGTTTTCAGTTAGATGTAGATGTTGGCCAGGCAGTGGATGGCTTTCCTATCATGAGTACCTGGTTTGGCAAGGCCACAGCAATGGACCCAGTCCTCCAGGTGGTGGTCTGCCATATCCAACAGGGTTAGTCGGACTGCCATCCGCTACGAGCTTCCAATCCTCTTTGCAACTACTTTTTATTGTGCCATCGGCTGTCTGCCTTTGATGGTATTCTATTCATGGAAGCAGAAGATGCAGCTCCACACGTCATCATTCCAGGGAGTTTATGGCAGGAGGTCCTACACTTGCTACATGAAGAGCACTAGGAGTTTCCCACACAAAATCTTTGGCCTACAGACACGTGTACTGGCTGGGTCTCAATAAGAATTTGGTAGCAGATGTCTCCAGTGTTGGAATCAACAAGCCTCTCTCAAATCATCATTCTCTCCCCAGTCACTAGCAGCACAGCCCTGAGAATGTATTCACCTGAATTTTGCAGGTCCATTTATGAATGCAATTGACTTCTTTTCACATTTTCCATATATGGTCCAATGCTCATCAACCACTAATGAGGTGACAGTTCAAGCTCTCTCCAAAATCTTTTCAAAGGAGGTCCAGCCAAGTACCCTCAGTTTCAGTCGCAGGAGTTTCACAATTCGTGTGTGCGGCCTGTTTACCATGTCTGCACTCTCCTTTGGCCAATGCCTATAGGTCCCCATAATCCAAAAGACCTGCTTCACAAGTGACAGCTCTGTCCACTACTCCATCTACTCCGTCCTGATGACCACCTACCATCACATTTAGTCAGCCAGGATTTTGTACTGGGATTTGGAACCAGGCGCTCATCGTCCGACAGAAGGGCTGCTGTGTCTACACCTCGTGGACGAGAGGTTCGACGACATTGGAACCTCCTCTGTGCCCAGGCTCACACCCAGCCTCCAGGACCAGTCCACGACATCCACAGTGGCCCCTTGGAGTGGGACTCCATGCCTCTGCTTGGCCTTCCGATCTCTCTCTCTTCAATGTCTACGGCTCCGCATGAAATGCAGCCTCTCCTCAGCCAGTGCTGTTAGCACCTGGGTCTGCCAGCCAGAGTTTGCACAGCAGCTGCATCTCGCCCACTTCTAGCTTCTCCCAGACGTTCCTGCGGAGGAACTAGTGTGTCCATCATCCCCCAACTTACCCACAGGACCTGATGAGGACTGTCCTCGCTGATGCTGCCATCCTGAGTCCCTGACAGTGGAACATCAATATGGCCGTCAGCATGAACAGTTCTGCACATACCCTCAGGCTCCAGGCAACAGAGTTGCTAATCCCTCTTGTCTCAGAGTTTTCCATGGATGTGGGCACTTAACTTCGAGGCACATCTCACTACAGCTGGGTGGCAGCTTCCCTCTACCCCCCCCCCCCCCTCCCAAGAAGGGGAGGGATGTTGTGAGCCTTGGGTTGGCATGCTCCATCAGGTGTGAGTTGGATTGGCACACAACGGGGCAGTGACTAACAGAAGCCTCCACAAAATAGGCAGCCTAGTGGTTATGAACCGCGTTGGCCAGTACCGCAACTAGTGGTAAGAGTGACACAGCCAAGTGGTTCAGAGCAGCAGTTCAGCTGTGACCACACTAGTGTACAGATCTTGCGTATTACCGTTCCATGCCATGCCCCTCCCCCTTTTGTACACACAGTGCAGTTGGTTAATAAATGTTATTAAGATCATTTGTGTTGAGTTATAACAAGATTAGATTAGCTGATTGTACTGAAAAGATCCTTGTGTATGTGGAACATGCCATGTTTTTTGTTTTATTTTATTTATTTTTTTTTTTTTTTTCAGGCTGAAATAATAATACTAATAGTATGAATACATACAACACATCATTTAGTTCTATTCAAAAATTTGTCAATGGATTAAGAGTTGGCCACAAGTAAGTCTTTCAGGCTCCTCTTAAACTGATCTTTATTTGTAGGTAAATTTTTATGGCTGCTGAAAATTATTGAAAATACTTTTTTAAAGTAAAGTAAGTGCTTTTAAGTCCTTGTGTTGATCATTTTTCTTCTTAGTATTGTATGTTTAAAAAGTGCTATTTATTGGCAAAAGAGATTATTTATAACAAATGTAATTAAGGAATTGACTGAGGGCAGTAGTTAGTGTACCCAGTTTTTTTAAGAGGCTTTTACTCTACAAATAATACGTATTACATACTTTTGGACACTGAAAACTTTCGTTTGACTTGAGGAGTTACCCAAAAACACAAGGTGTGTCTGAAAAGTTCAGTGAATGATCTCAGGATATATAGGCAACAAGAGTTACAAACAGAATACCTTTACTGGCCTTCAAAGTAATTGTCATTGGCTACAATATGCTACAGTTGTACAGCTGTTGGAAACTATCAGCAAACGGTTTTTGTGGAATCACTATAAGCATTGAGGTCTCTGCAATATTGCTTACACTGTGTGTGCTGATCTTCAACTATCTGCTATAATTCTCAAAGACAGCAGCCAATCATCCACAAGCAACTATCACACTCATTAGATGTTGTCTGGGACTATGATTGTGGACAACTGACTCAAACATGGCTCATCCTTGACACCTTCCTTTCCACCTCTAAAGTGTTTAAATCACTCACACACACTTTTTACTCACTGCTTCAACACCATACACTTTTACTAACATCCCATGAGTGTCCATTGCCATTTTACCTAATTTGAAACAAAACTTGATGTTACTGCATTGCTCCATTTTGCAGTGACACAACTTCTCACACTGACCCTCATAGCTGGGTCACATCATATTCCACCATTTCACGGCATGCTTTTCATGATAGGGGGCACTTGTTGAGATGTCCCTCGCTGTGTATATGCAGGCACCTCAATCTTGCAAATGCAGTTTGTAAAATATGAGAACATTCACTGAACTTTTCAAATGCACCTTGTATTATACAGTATTACATTATGGAATGGAAGTAAGCAAAGAATGTAAGCTTTTTTATATTTTTATGTCACCTATGTCTGATAACACTAATTACAAATATGTATTTGTTAAGGTATTTCTGTAGTTCTGTGGAGTGCTCCTACCAACTGAATTAATTATCTAAGTTTTAATCCCAGGAATTTAATACTGTCAACCTCTATCTGCTCTTCTTCATACTGTATGCATGTGCTGGATGGAAACCTCTTACATGTTCTGTACTGCATGAGGGAGTTTTTTCAAAGTTTAATTTCAATGAGAGCACTTTAAACCATTTATTAATTTCCATGAAAATATCTTTAGCAGACCTTTCTAGAACCATGCTCATCAAGCTGTTTATTGCAATACTTTTACCATCTGCAAACAAAGTGAACTCTGTTTCTAGCAGTGTAACTGAGAAGAGATCATTATTGTACACAATAAAAAGCAATGGCCCTATGATGTATCCTTGTGGGACACCACATGTAACTTCTTCCCAATCTGATGACAGATGGCTTAATTCTATAGTCCGTTACACAGACACCCTTTGTTTCATTCTATAGTCCGTTACACAGACACACTTTGTTTCTAGTTGACAAGGTATGATTTGAACCATTTTGCAGCATTGCTCATGACACCATAGAATTCTAATTTATTTAAAAGAATGTTGTGGTTCACACACTCAAATGCCTTTGACACATCACAGAAAATACCTGCTGCTTGTAATTTATTATCTACTGAATTAAGTTCATTCTCACTGTAGGTGTAAATAGCCTGATACTGGAACACTTCAGAAAACCAAACTGTGTTCTCCATAATATATTAGTTGTGGTCAGGTGGTTGAGAAGCTGCCTGTACATGACCTTTTCTAGAATTTTCGAGAATGCTGGCAAAAGTGACATCAGTCTGTAGTTTGATGGTATGTCTTTATCCCCTTTAGAGGTTTAATATCCGCACATTTTAGCCAATCAGGAAATGTCACAGTAGACTTAAAATTGTACTAAACTTACAAGAAAACAGATTAACTAACTTTATTGATATATAATTGTAGCTACTAGAAAGCTTGGTTTTTAAATATTTAATTATGGAAGTTATTTCTTGTGGTGAAGTGAACGACATTCATGTACCTGAAAGTGATTTGTAAATGCTTGTTTCGAATATTAAAGGGTATTATTTACTGACCCTGACAATCCCATACTATCAGTAACAGATATAAAGTACTTGTTAAATAGATCTGCCACACTATGTCCACCAGTTACTAATGCATTGCCTACTCTTAATGCTATCAGCTCCTGTTGCTTGACATTGCTATCTTCTTCTCATAGTGCATTTTGTTAGATGTCTGAATTAATTTTCTTAATATTTTACAGTATTCCTTCTATTTACTTAAATCATCAGCATTGGAGCTATTCTTGGCTGACAGATACATTTTCCTTTTTATCTTACAGGAAATCTTTACTCCATGTGTAATCCATGGATTCATGATTTTATTGTAGGCTCTGTGAGTTACTTTTAGAGGAAAACAGTTTTCAAACATGATACTAACATTATTAATGAATACGTTATATTTTTCATTCATATCATGAGCACTATAAGCGTCTCTTCAGTTAACATCTCTGAGTAGTTTTAGAAAATACTCAATTTTTAGTGGATTGACTGCTTTCCTGTTTCATAATTGATAATCTGCTTAGTATCTACACCTAAAACAAGAAGCTGCATGTTATCATCTTTGAAAGCAAGCAGATACTGAAACTGCCTGATAAGCCACACAATTAAAAAGCTACTTTCCTGCTTGTGGTTACGTGCTGGCCCCAGTTCAAGTCCGCCTGGCAAATAATGTGGGTTGATATGCTAACCACCCTGTGGGTGGCTTCAACATCTTCCTCAGCCAATGCAGGCTGGGTCCCGAGTTCTGTATTAGTTATACTGCACAAACAATTTCTCAATGTACGTACATTCCCCTATTTACATTCAGCCAATTTGCGTACAAGTTCTGGAGACTGTTTCAGGGAGTGTACCAGGGAACAAAAGATACAATAACTGTCTTGTCAGTGGGGGAACCACTACAGACCTTGGCGAGATATGGACCACTGCAGGCTGCTGTAGCGGAAAGCCGCACTACATTTTCAGTTTCCCTGGTCAAATTCTATACAAGTTACACATCGATGCTGTCCAGATGCCTAACTGACCACTATCCTCAAATATATACACATATTTATAAGTGTGTTTCTTTTATACGTGTATTTTCTACTGGATTATTTAGTCAATGCAGCTTTTCTCTCTCTCTTTTTACAGTTTAATTGGTCTACACAGCTTAAGAGACTGGAAACTGCTGATCATTTGCATACAGTGATTTGTATCTAGCCTTGAGTAATTCTGTAATACATGTAAGATATCTTATGTAAAATGTCACTTATCTGGGAAACATTGCTAATATGGCAACAGATCTCTACAGAGACTTCACAGCTATTTACAGTTTCCATTAGCATATGCATTGAGGTGAAGTGTAGCATTACCTTAAATATGATAAATGTGTATGTGAAGTGAAGTAGCCGAGCAGTCTAAAACATCTCGCTGCAGAGCGCACGGTTGCTCACCATGGAGGTTCGAGACCTCCCTGGGGCGTGTGTGTATGTGTGTGTGTGTGTGTGTGTGTGTGTGTGTGTGTGTGTGTGTTTGTCCTTAGGTTAGTTTACCTAGGTTTAAGTGGGTTGTAAAATATGAACTGATGACCACACAGTTTGGTCCGATAGATTTACAAACATTTGAACATTTTTGAGAAAATCCTGACAGATTTTTAACAAAAAGTCTTAACATGGCTTGAGAATGGATATCTCTGTGAGGACCATGTGTGACAACAGGTGGGTGTACTACAGGTCTTCTATAACGTGTAACTACAAATAACAATTTTGTGGATGAACTATAAACAGTCCCAGGAAAGTGCTTTTAAGGTCATTCTTCCGGCAGACTCTTTTGTTTAACATATTGACAGTGTGTGTGTGTGTGTGTGTGCATATCTTGAATCTTATTGAGAGATAAAAATATTATGTTTTCAGAGTTTCAAAAGTTGTTATGTAAACATATTTTGTTACACACCCACCTCATCTGGAGACATGATAATGATAATAGAAATCAGATCAAAAGCAGAAAGGTTTACGTGTTCTTTTTTTCCCCACTATGTATCAGAGAATGGAACTATAGATAAAAATCATAAAAGTGGTTCAATGAACCCTCTTACATGCACTTCAGTGTGACTTGCAGAGTATCCAGTAGATGTAGATTTATGCCAGCCAGCCTGTGGGTGGCTTTAACATCATCCTCAGTGAATGCAGGCTGGTTCTAGTGTTCACTCTCAGTTATACTGCACAAAAAATTTCTCCACGTTCACACATTCCACTATTTAATCTACGCTCAGACAATTGGTGGAATAAATAAAAATAAAAACTGATCTTTTTTGTTGATGTGGTGTCTTAACTGTATCATGCCCCAACAGGCAATTGACTATTTCTGTCCAGGTGGAGGACTAAGCTGAATCCTTTGTGGTAATCTAGAACAGGTGGAAGGAAGCGGAACTAATGGGTGGGGTTCTACAATCCCAGCGTGCTGTAAGTTGAGAATTTGGGCAGGAAGGGAAATGTGGCTGAATAGCCTACTTGGATATGGTGACCGCAGGCCCGAAGCGGGAAAATCCAGGTGCGAATCCTGACCCAGCACAAGTTTTCAACATCGCTGTTGAATTTATACGTTTGAAAATTTCAAATTCATGGATTTTTTTGTCCGAAACATGAAAGGAAATGGTCTGAGCTGTATCAGTTGTCAAGTTGTATTTATGTGATAAGTTTGTATCATTTGAGTTTCAATGATAAAATGAAAATACCAGTGGACTTGATTTGCATAGTTTTGAGATGAAGTAGTCTAGCTCTCTTTCAGCTCAGTACTAACTCAACTGACAAGAAAATTCTGAACACAGCAGTTCTTTCAGCTGGGACTGACTAGCAAGACCAGGGGGAATGTTTGATAATCTGTGGCCATAAACGAATCTATGAATAACTTGAGACATCGTCGAGCCATGTTGATAGCGACCATAACAATCAAGTCATTATAGTACAAAAATCCAAAACTTCACAAGCATCGCAAATCATTAATTCTGTATCTGTATGCAGAATATGTCAACAATACAGCAGTGGCAATGAATAAGTAATATGCAAACTGTCATTTCAATGTGTTTTCTGTGTGTGTGTAACGACAAATGTATTGTACTTCATGGAATGCCAGTATTTCAATTTCAGCACTATAAATCTTCACAAATACAAACTGTATTAGCAGACAACTGTGAATAAAACTATGAATACTATGATTTTGTAGGCGTCAGGAGCCTCAGTCATTTAAATTTTTTTAAAAGAGCTGACCGCCATTTGCCCGAAAGTATTCTATTGTTGTTGTTATTGTGGTCTTCAGACCAGAGACTGGTTTAATGCAGCTCTCCACAATACCCTATACTGAGCAAGCCTCTTCAACTACAAAGAAGAACGGCAACCTACATCTGTTTGAATCTGCTTACTGTATCCATCTCTTGGTCTTCCTTTGCAGTTTTTACCCCACACACTTCCCTCCAATGCTAAATTCACAATTCCTTGATGTCTAAGAATGTGTCCTACCAATCAAACCATTCTTTTAGTCAAGGTATGCCAGAAATTCCTTTTCTCCCCAATTCTGTTCAGTACCTCATTAGTTACGCGATCCAACCACCTAAACTTCAGCACCCTTCTGTAGCACCACATTTCAAAAGCCTCTATCCTCTTCCTGTCCGCACTGTTTATTGTCCATGTTTCACTCCTATACAAGGCAACACTCCACACAAATGCCTTCAGAAAGGACTTCCTAAGGCTTAAATCAATATTCGATGTTAACAAATTTCTCTTTTTCAAGAACACTTCTCTACCCATTGCCACTCTGCATTTTATATCCTCTGTACTGTGACCATTATTTGTTATTTTACTGCCCAAGTAACGAAACTCTTATTGTTTCGTTACCTAATCTAATTCCTACAGCATCGCCTGATTTTCTTAGACTGCACTTCATTACCCGAGTTTTGCTCTTGTTAATGTTCATCTTATATGCACCTTTTAGCACACTGTCCATTCCGTTCAACTGCTCTTCCAGATCCTTTGCTGTCTCTGACAGAATTACTATGTCGTCGGCAAAATGCAATGTTTTTAATTCTTCACCCTGAACTTTAATTCCTTCTCCAAATTTCTCCTTGCTCTTCTTTATAGCCTGCTCAATGTACAAATTGAATAACATTGGAGAAAGACTACAACCCTGTCTTACGCCCTTCCCAACCACTGCATCCCTTTCATGCCCTTCAACTCTGATAACCACTGTCTGGTTTTTGTACAAGTTGTAAATAACTATATGCTCCCCTATATTTTACTTCTGCTTGCTTCAGAACTTGAAAGAGTTTATTCCAATCAACATTGTCAAATGTACAAAAGATAGAAATGTAGGTTTGCCTTTTCTTAATTTATCTTCTAGGATAAGCCGTAAAGTGAGTATTGCCTCCCGTGTTCCTACATTTCTCCTGAACCCAACCTGATCTTCCCCGAGATCGGCTTCTACCAGCTTTTCCATCCTTCTGTGTATAATTCGTGTTAATATTTTGCAACCATGACTTATTAAACTGATGGTTCTGTAGTTTTCACACCTGTCTGCACCTGCTTTCTTTGGAATGGGGATTATTGAATTTTTCTTAAAGTCTTAGGGTACTTTACCTGTTTCATACATATTACACACCAGGTGAAACAGTTTTGTCATGGCTGGTTCTCCCAGAGACTTCAGTAGCTCTGAGGGAATGTCATCTACTCCAGGGGCATTGTTTCGGCTTACGTCTTTAAGTGCTCTGTCTAATTCATCTCTCAGTATAGTATCTCCTATTTCATCCTTATCTACTTCTCCCCTTCCTAAAATATTGCCTGTAAGTTCATTTCCTTCATAGAACCTCTCTATATACACTTTCCACCTTCCAGCTTTCCCTTCTTTGCTGAGAACTGGTTTTCCATCTGTGTCCTTGATATTCATAGCGCTGTTTTTCTTATCTCCAAATATCTCTTATTTTCCTGTAGGCTGTATCTATTTTTCCCCTATTTATACATTCTTCTACATCCTTGCATTTGCCTTTTTAGCCACTCCTGCTTAGCCATTTTGCACTTCCTGTCAATCTCATTTCTTAGTTGTCTGTACTCCATTTTGCCTGTTTCATTTACTGCATTTTTATATTTTCTCCTTTCATCGATTAAATTTAGTATCTCCTGTGATAGCCAAGGATGTTTTGTAGGTCTTTCCTTCCTACCAATTTTGTCCTCTGCTGCCTTCACTATTTCATCTCTCAATGGTACCCATTCCTCCTCCGTTTTATTTTTCCCCTTTTCTTTCAATTGTTGCCTAAAGCTCTCTCTGAAAGTCAAGAACTTCAGGTTCCTTCAGTTTATCCAGGTCCCATCTTATTTTCCTTCCTTTCTGCGGTTTTTTCAGTTTCAGCCTACAATTCATGACCAATAAGTTTGGGTCAGCGTTTATATCTGCCCCTGGGTATGTCTTACAGTTTAATACCTGGTTCTGAAATCTATGTTTTACCATTATAAAATCTATCTGGTATCTCCCAGTGTCTCCGTGTCTTTTTCACATATACAACCTTTTGTGTTTCTTAAACCAGGTGTTTGTTATAACTAAATTATGTTCCGTGCAAAACTACCAGGCGGCTTCCTCTTTCATTCCTTTTGCCAATACCATATTCACCTACTATCTTCCCTTCCCTTCCCTTCCCTTCCCTTCCCTTCCCTTCCCTTCCCTTCCCTTCCCTTCCCTTCCCTTCCCTTCCCTTCCCTTCCCTTCCCTTCCCTTCCCTTCCCTTCCCTTCCCTTCCCTTCCCTTCCCTTCCCTTCCCTTCCCTTCCCTGTCCTACTACCGAATTCCAGTCTCCCATAACAATTAAGTTTTCCTCTCCCTTAATTGTCTGAATAATTTCCTTTAGCTCCTCATATATATTTCGAGGTCCTCATCCTTGGCAGAGCTAGTTGGCATATAAACCTGTACTATTGTGGTCGGTGTTGGCTTCATATCTATCTTGACTACGATGCTGCGATCACTGTGTTGCTCATAGTAATTTACCTGCATTCCTATTTTCTTATTCATTATCAGAACTACTCCTGTAATATCCCCAACTGATTTAGTATTTATAATCCTGTACTCGCCTGACCAGAAATCCTGTTCCTCTTTCCACCAAACTTCATTAATCCCCACTATAACTTCAACCTATCCATTTCTCTTTTTAAATTTTTCTGATCCGTAGAATGCCAGTATTGTCTTTCCTGATGATTATATTCCCCTGAGTAGTCCCCACCCGGAGATCCGAA
The DNA here is from genome assembly GCA_026315105.1 of Locusta migratoria. Taxonomy (NCBI): domain Eukaryota; kingdom Metazoa; phylum Arthropoda; class Insecta; order Orthoptera; family Acrididae; genus Locusta; species Locusta migratoria. The sequence goes on along the minus strand of CM048745.1, from coordinate 467,206,471 downwards.
TGGGGGACTATTTTACCTCCAGAATATTTTACCTGAGAGGATGCCATCATCATCTGTTCATACAGTAGAGCTGCATGTCCTCAGGAAAAGTAACGGCTGTAGTTTCCCCTTGCTTTCAGCTGTTCACAGCAACTGTGTGGCAAAGCCACATTAGCTGATGTTACAAGGCCAGCCAGACTGTTGCCCCTGTAACTACTGAAAAGGCTGCTGCCACTCCTCATCCCTTTCATGCCCTTCAACTCTGACAACCGCTGTTTAGTTTTTGTACAAGTTGTAAATAACCTTACGCTCCCTATATTTTACTCCTGCATGCTTCAGAACTTTAAAGAGTTTATTCCAATCAATATTGTCAAAAGCCTTTTCCAAATCTATTATTGTTATTACCTGGTTTCGGCCTTGCACCATTTTCAAGTGCTGTGATAAAAGTTGTCACATAGGTTTGACCTAAAGAAGCCTATCTGACAGCTTTTATCACAGCACTTGAAAATGACCTAAGGCCGAAACCAGGTAGTAATAATAATAAAAAAATACTTTCAGTCAAATGGCGGTCAACTCTTAAAAAGATCTATGAATACTAGTTCAGAATTACCTATACAATAATGATTGCGGTCTTTAACTTGCATTTGAGTTGCATCACCGTGGATGAAGTAATTTGTCGAGAAGTCTCAACACCAGCAAAGTGAAACAAACTGCAGGATGATCTGCAGTGTATCGATTCGTGGTGCAGGTAATGACAAATTGAGCTCCAACATAAACAAGTCTAAAGTGCTCTGTTTACATTGACAGAAAGGTCCTTTATTACACAACTACGCAATAGCAGAACAAACACTAGAAGCAGTTACTTCCATAAAATATCAGAGTATACAAAAGGGGTGATATGAAATGGAACAACAATATAAAATCAGTCATGGGTAAGGCAGATGCCAGACAGAAGCAGTGGAAGAATCCTGAGGAAGTGTATTCTGCCAACAAAGTAAATAGGTTACAAAACTCTTGTTCAGACAACGCTATTGTTCAATGTGGGATCTGTACCAGGTAGAGTTCATAGAAGACACAGATATGATCCAACTGAGAGCAGCAGGCTTTGTTACGGCTCATTTAGTAAGCGTGAAATTATCACAAAGATTGCAAGGGTTCCCGTTATTTTTGGTTTACCTTTTTTGTGTTTAGTCTGGAACCGTCATCTCTTCCACAGTTAGTCTTCTTTCTGTTGAAGTTCAACTTCTTCTAAAGTAAAAACATATTACTCTGATGATTTCAATTAAGGTTCATTTATTTCCTTCATTAATAAGGACAGTGTTTTATTAGAATACAGTACAGCTTTTGCTTTTACTTTTACTCTCACCAACTCAAAAAGAATAACTCTTCTAACAACCCCAGAAGATATATATGCAAACTAATTTTTACAAGTGTCTGTCTAGGTGTGTTTGCGTTTGGATATGTGTGAGTGTGTGTATTTGTTTACCTACCTTTTTTCCCCTAAGGTAAGTCCTTCCACTCCTGGGATTGGAACGACTCCTTTTCCACTTCCTTAAAACCCATATCCTTCCCTTTCTCCTCTCCTTACTTCCTCTTTTCCTAACAAAGCAACCAACGGTTGCTAAAGCTTGTGTGTGTGATTTTATTTGTGTCTATCGATGAGCCGGTCCTTTGGGTAAGTCATCCATTTTCTATGACCTGGTTGAGGTATTCTTTGGTCCAAGATTGACTAGACACTTCTAGCAACTTTGCCAATGAAAAACCATGTGGAATATCTGAATCAAGATTTTTAAAAAATGTAAACGAAGGCTTCCGCGGCCGTTGTCATTGTATATAAAACTCTTCTGGGTTTTGGACCGCATCGTCAAAATATCAAACACTTCACTGACGTTTCGGCCACTATTGCAAGTGGCCATCTTCTGGGTGTTACATTTACTGCTGGGTGACGGAAAGCTGGTGTCTTAAATACTAAATGTTGCTAGTTGTTATTGGTGGTTTCAGTTCTCTTTCATTGGTGTTTACTTTATTTCTTCCTATTGGTGGAAAAGGAAGTCCAGGATTGGTGTTTATATTAATGTTTGCCATTGGTTGAACCTGGCAAATGAGGAGCGGTGGTAGCAGTGACGTAGCAGTGATGCCTAGTGCCGGCTAGAGCGTGCTGTTTGCTCTGTGTACGCGCGGCCGCTGTTGTCTGCGGGCGGGTCCCTATGGACTGCACTGCGCGCGGTGTCGTCGCGAAGCGCTGCTACTGCTGGCAACCAAGACGCGGGAAGTCTGTACCCGTCTTCCCTGTTCATATTTCCGGGTCGCTTAGCTATTTCAATTGGTTCCCTGACTTTCCTCTTCAAAGTATAGGGCTGTTTTGCCAGTACAGCGACTTTCCGAAAATCCATATGTTTGCCGCACTCTTCTTGGTGTTCAGCTACTGCCGACTTTGTATGCTGTCCTAGCCGAATGTACCTCTCGTGCTCGGCTATCCTTGTTTTAATCGGCCGCCCAGTTTCGCCAATGTACACCTGGCTGCACTCACAGCCGATTTCGTAGACTCCAGCTGTGTGCAACTTATCCGTTTTGTCCTTCAGTGAGCCTAGGACATCTCTTATTTTATTGTTGCTGCGAAATATAGGCTTGATGCCCTCTCAACGAAGAATTTTGCCTACTCGTTCGGTGATGCCTTTTACGTATGGTAATAGGGCGATGGTTTGTCCTTCCTTTGGCGCTTCCCTTTTGTTTCTATCATTAGGTGTCATAGTTTGCTCAATCATCCTCTTCCCATAACCGTTTGCTTCGAAGGTGGACCTGATGTTTTTTAATTCTGCTTTCAGATGTTGTTCATCACTAATCCGGTATGCCCTCTTAGTTAGAGTGTGGAGCACGGACTTCTTTTGCGTAGGATGATGGTGGGAAGTTGCGTGAAGGTACCTGCCTGTGCTGGTGGCTTTTCTAAATACCCGATGGCCCAGTTTGCCCTCTGGTTTCCGATAAACCTCTACGTCGAGGAAAGGAAGCACACCATTCTTCTCAATCTCCATGGTGAACTGGATCTTGTTGTGCTGTTGATTGAGGTGTTGATGGAAATTCTGCAGCTCCTCTTCTCCATGAGGCCAGATGACAAACGTGTCGTCTACATATCGCAGCCAGCAGTCTGGACGTAGTGGTGCGGACTGGAGAGCTGTTTCCTCGAATGCCTCCATGAAAATATCGGCTGCAACGGGTGAGAGAGGTGAACCCATTGCAACTCCGTCCGTCTGTTCATAAAATTTCCCTTTCCACCTGAAATAGGTGGTCGTTAAACAATGTTGCACCAGATCGCAAACGTCGGGTGGAACACGTTCCTCTAGGATGCTCATGGTATCCGACACTGGTACATTTGTAAATAAGGACTTCACGTCGAAGCTGACCATCAAATCCGTGGTGGAGATTCGTTTTTCTTCTAAAAGTGCTACGAAATGGGTTGAGTCCTTGACGTAAGAGTCCGTGTGGCCCACGAGATGTTGGAGTTTCGGTACTAGTTCTTTTGCAAGTCGGTAAGTCGGTGAGTCTATACAGCAGACAATAGGCCTTAGAGGCCTATAAAACAGACACAAGCACTGCTTAAGATAACCAGAATGAACTTCGACACGGCCAGACGATTCAACCCGCAAGTCCCACAGGCACCAAGGATTTATGGGGTTCCGAAGATCCACCGGGAGTCTTTTCCTCTAATGGAGGCATTCGAGGATACAGCTCTCCAGTCCGCACCACTACGTCCAGACTGCTGGCTGCGATATGTAGACGACACGTTTGTCATCTGGCCTCATGGAGAAGAGGAGCTGCAGAATTTCCATCAACACCTCAATCAACAGCACAACAAGATCCAGTTCACCATGGAGATTGAGAAGAATGGTGTGCTTCCTTTCCTCGACGTAGAGGTTTATCGGAAACCAGAGGGCAAACTGGGCCATCGGGTATTTAGAAAAGCCACCAGCACAGGCAGGTACCTTCACGCAACTTCCCACCATCATCCTACGCAAAAGAAGTCCGTGCTCCACACTCTAACTAAGAGGGCATACCGGATTAGTGATGAACAACATCTGAAAGCAGAATTAAAAAACATCAGGTCCACCTTCGAAGCAAACGGTTATGGGAAGAGGATGATTGAGCAAACTATGACACCTAATGATAGAAACAAAAGGGAAGCGCCAAAGGAAGGACAAACCATCGCCCTATTACCATACGTAAAAGGCGTCACCGAACGAGTAGGCAAAATTCTTCGTCGAGAGGGCATCAAGCCTATATTTCGCAGCAACAATAAAATAAGAGATGTCCTAGGCTCACTGAAGGACAAAACGGATAAGTTGCACACAGCTGGAGTCTACGAAATCGGCTGTGAGTGCGTCCAGGTGTACATTGGCGAAACTGGGCGGCCGATTAAAACAAGGATAGCCGAGCACGAGAGGTACATTCGGCTAGGACAGCATACAAAGTCGGCAGTAGCTGAACACCCAAGAAGAGTGCGGCAAACATATGGATTTTCGGAAAGTCGCTGTACTGGCAAAACAGCCCTATACTTTGAAGAGGAAAGTCAGGGAACCAATTGAAATAGCTAAGCGACCCGGAAATATGAACAGGGAGGACGGGTACAGACTTCCCGCGTCTTGGTTGCCAGCAGTAGCAGCGCTTCGCGACGACACCGCGCGCAGTGCAGTCCATAGGGGCCCGCCCGCAGACAACAGCGGCCGCGCGTACACAGAGCAAACAGCACGCTCTAGCCGGCGCTAGGCATCACTGCTACGTCACTGCTACCACCGCTCCTCATTCGCCAGGTTCAACCAATGGCAAACATTAATATAAACACCAATCCTGGACTTCCTTTTCCACCAATAGGAAGAAATAAAGTAAACACCAATGAAAGAGAACTGAAACCACCAATAACAACTAGCAACATTTAGTATTTAAGACACCAGCTTTCCGTCACCCAGCAGTAAATGTAACACCCAGAAGATGGCCACTTGCAATAGTGGCCGAAACGTCGGTGAAGTGTTTGATATTTTGACGATGCGGTCCAAAACCCAGAAGAGTTTTATATACAATTTAAAAAAAAATTCAATAAAAACCACAATATGCTTTCATATACCCAATATTAAGTAATACATTATCAACTTAACCCTAACAAAGAGAGAGAGAGAGAGAGAGAGAGAGAGAGAGAGAGAGAGAGAGAGAGAGAGAGAGAGAGAGAGAGAGAGAGAGAGAGAGAGAAGAAGAAGAAGAAGAAGAAGAAGAAGAAGAAAAGAAAAAAAAAGACACCCATCTTCAGTCAATCATGTACCCTCACACCTGCTGCCCCTATGGATGAACTAGAGTGTTACACTAACTGAGCACAAGGCACGTGATGTCAGCCAACCACAGCACACTGTAATAGCAATAGTCAACTAATAGTAGTCATCCAACAGAACACTTTCTCACCGTAGCTATATGTAAATACGAATGGTTATCATTCAAGTTTCGATCTGTCTGCATCACGTGAGGGGGTGTTTTTTTTTTTTTTTACTGTGACTGCAGTAAATGTTAGATGTGTTGCATCCAGTGAGTTCTTTTTAATAAACTGAAACATGAAGATTCATATCGTACTTAAACCCACACACGAAAGCTGATATGCTGCACCCGAACTCTGCTTTCCGATTGGCTAAACAGACTATTGACTGCTTCATTGGTTGACAAAAGGACATCGCAAAGTGTGACTTCACTTCCACACTTTGCTAGGCTCTCATACCTTATTTCACCAGATTACTGACTGTACTTCACTATTACGAAAAATACCACTCCTGACGCAACATTGCATTAAAGAACTTCAATAAATGAACTATTTTCATGGCAATTTTGTATCCTCCAATGCCCAGAAGTGACATTTATATACGGTAAAAGTTTACTTTAATTTTAACTACATTATATTTTTATACATTGCTTTCTCACATATATATTTAAGTCAATATGTGGCATGTATAAGATTGTATATGCCCACAAGGCATGTGTGATATATTTAGCAAACAAATTACATTGTCTTTGGGGTCCTTTTTACACTTTTTCTTTAAGGTTCACCACCTAATGTTTATTTATGATGCCAAGAAAACTATGTGGATTTTTACCATTACAGTATTTACATGATTACAAGTAACTAACATTGTCTTTAGTCCTTTTAACAGTCTCAGTTTAGGCTAATGTAATTAGAAAATTTGTCTCTATGGCTATCACCATTACTAGTGTAAACCCTTTTGGACTACACTTCTTTGACAAATCTTGTGATAGCACTAATTATAAAGAAAAGTTCGCATCATGGAACTAAAGTACAAAGTTTCCTGAAGGGAAACAGAAAATAAACGAAACCTCTAATTGGATGTTAAAAAACATCTATCCAATCATTCAAAGTTCAGTGTCCACAACTAATGCTCTTAAATTAAAATTACCTCCCCTTATATACAAACCCATCCCAATAATTTGAGGAAGTGTAAAAACAACTCTCTCTAAATTGTAATATTTTATAAATAAATAAAAAACATACAAAATGTACTTTTCTTGAGACCCATTACTACGTCTGGCTTGAATATTCTGTTTTATTCTGCCATTCAGGGAAAGACCTCCATAAATAAGAGGCCATGGAATTGTTAAAGTTATAATTTTTTGCTCATTATTATGACAGGCTCAAACCCTCAACACATTTTATCCTGTAACTATACATTACATGCCACACGTCTTTTGGCTTGTCTGAATAACAAATACATGATTGAATAACTAAACAATTCCTGAGGTTATCCACATATTGAAAATAATTGAAACTGTGAACTATTCCCACTTTTCTCTTGGGTCAGTCTGTTGTCAACTTGTGTGACCTTGTCATCCATATGTGTAACTGTATTGTTTATGTGAGTTAACTGCTGTAAAATTGAATGCATTAACTTTTCCATGATTCAACTTTGGTCTATTTGGACCATTGTATTATTTCAAAGTAAATAACTAATTGATACTTCTATAAATCTGAACAATATCTCTGCAGTGTATTATACTGAACATTAGTTTTCATAATATTGGGATTGTTGTTATTACAGATACTGTAATTACCGCATTATAGTTTATCCAACAGTACTCTCTTTTATAGCCTAGCTGCTTCGTCAGGCAGAATGGAAGGAGAGGGAAAAAGAAATGAGGGTTTAAGGAAGTGGGTAAAGAGTCATTCCAATCCCGGGACAGGAAAGACTTACCTTGGGGGAAAATAGGAGGGTAAACAAATACACACACACACACACACACACACACACACACACACACACACACACACACACACGTGTGTATTTGTTTACCCTCCTCCCCCCCCCCCCCCCCCCGAGGTAAGTCTTTCCTGTCCCGGGATTGGAATGACTCCTTACCCACTCCCTTAAAACCCTCATTTTCTTTTCCCTCTCCTTCCCTTCTGCCTGACGAAGCAGCTAGGCTGCGAAAGTTTGTTCGCTTGTGTGTGTGTGTGTGTGTGTGTGTGTGTGTGTGTGTGTGTGTGTGTGAATTTATTGATTTATTTGTGCTACTATCACTTCCTGTGCTTCGCCTGGTAAGTAATCTTCATCTATTTTTTTATACATATTTTTACTATTAGATTCAGTATTTTCAGTCCATTTCACACCAAGGGTCTTCATGTGTGACGGTTCCCATCATTTTGTGTGTTTAGTCTCAAAACCTCGTCTCTTCCACAGTTAGTCTTCTTTCTGTTTTAGGTCAAACATATTACAGTGTTTTATTAGAATACAGTACAGCTTTTGCTTTTGCACTCACCAACTCAACAACAACAACAACAACAACAACAACCACGTGGAATATCTCAATCAAGATTTAAAAAAAAAAATATGCTTTCATGTATCCAATATTAAACAATAAATTATCAACTCTCCTAATAAAGAAAGAAAATCACACTTGTTCAGTCATAAGAATGTACCCTCACAAGATGATTAGGAAAGTCCAGTGGCAGACGCTGCAAGAGACACTTTGTATTGTGATACAAGCATCTGTCAAAGTTACAAGAGCATACATTTAATGAAGAATCCTCAAGTATATCTCACAACGTGGCCACAGGGATAAGATTAGAGAGATTAGGGCTCCACACAGTGGCATTCAGACTATCATTTTTTCCACGAACCATATGCGACGAATAGGAGGAAGTGACAATGGTACGCAAAGTACCCCCGTCACACAATGTGAGGTGGCTTGCAGAGTATAAATATAGATGTAGAATTGAGTGGTCAGATATCAATTTTCTGCAATCAGATGACGCCATATAAATGGCAGGACAGTTCTTTGAAATAGCCATAGCCACTTCCTGCCCATCAAACAGTAAAAACAATCCAAGCTTCACCTCTATTCTGCTATGGACATATGTAAAACACACATTATGGAGTTGTCATACTACAAATCTTCCTCACTTTCTTCTTGTTTCTGGATATTAAATGAACAAATACAAGAAAGTGATTCTAGCAAAAAACTACCAAACTGACGGATAATCAGGTTGTAGTACATTGCATGTTTATGCTATGAGCAACCAGCCCAGGTAGTACACTAGTCCTGTAGTTTAGTCTGTAGGGGTGCACACTTCCAGCTGCCTGGTGGCATATCGTATTAATGATTTTCAATATTAAAAATATTGAAACTGGCAGTTTGTCTTAGTAGCTTATTTTAATACATGATTAATTTCTTTAAGAATAGTACATTCTGTACTTGCTGACCTTGATGACTGCCAAGTGAAACTGCTGAAGCTCCCAATAACTTTTGTCTGCGAGTTTTGACAAGTGTTCGCAGCCCAGTGACACACTCCCTGCAGGCCACAGCTGGACCATGGCCCACAGTTTGGGAACTGCTACAGTAGACTATCTTAAGTGGATGTGTTTGAAAATTATCATTAGTTTTTGTCTACAATGCCAACTGACATGTTTACGAGGATATGCTGAAACTTAATACCTTTGAATTTGTTATTCTGTCCTTAATACCAGTTGAGGCTTTACATGTTTCGCTTATAACTAATTTCAAATCTCACACTTCAGTGACAGGTTTCAACCTCCTGCGAGAGAAACCTTTGAAAAACTAAGCATAAATTTCAAATATCTCTCTCTCTCTCTCTCTCTCTCTCTCTCTCTCTCTCTCTCTGAGAGAGAGAGAGAGAGAGAATGCCAAGCCACATGGGAAGGAATGTGTTTGTCACCAGGCTGATTGAAAATAAACAGGTAGACATTGTCCGAATAAAATATTTTGTACATGTACTAAAAGTGTATCTTCTTCTTCTTCTTCTTCTTCTTCTTCACAATGATACACAAAGCTAAAAGTCATATTTTATATTAGTTTTATGTAATACATCAATTTTGTTGAATATATCAAATTCTAATAATACATCAAGGCCTCAAAGCACATATAATGCAATGTAACAAAATAACTACAGAGATTATATGAGAACTGCAAATGGGCAAAGCTGAAAATGTGTACCCAGCCGAGATTCAAATCCGGACCTCCTGCTTTCTAGGCAGTTGCGCTGACCATTACACCACTGGGGACATAGTAATCACCACACCTGCAGTTGTTATACATCAACTGCGAATGGACAAAGCTGAAAGCAGGAGTCCCAGGTTCGAATCCCAGCTGGGTACACATTTCCAGCTTTGCCCATTTGCCGTTGATGTCATATATTCTGTGAATATGAAAGAATAACAACTGCAGGTTTCTTTCGGACAGATGTCACATGTATCTATATCTACAGATAGTAGATCATTACTCACTGACTGTCCTGTTAACAGGGCCCCACATTTTTGCTAGAGCTCTGAAGAAACATATGTCCAAAAACTTACCTGGTAATTATTCTTTACTCATGTCAATGTAGTTTAGAAACACATGGCAAAACACTGAACAGTTAACTCTTTTTCCACAATGTGAACTCGTTGCTATACACAGATGAGAGTTACATTATATACAAACAGAAGTTGTGTTCTGATAAATTTATTTAATGTCTTGTTACAGAAGTAAAATACATCTCTTGCCAAATGCTTAGGTTTTCCTTTTAATGGAAGCACTGAGTATCTCTTGTGATTCTTTTACTTTACTTAACATAATTATTTCTTAACTACTTGTATAACATCTTCATCATGCATAATGTGATGCAAACCAACACGCTGTGGAGAATACTTTGTACTCGTTCCCTGCACAAAAAGAAATTAATGATTTTCAGATCACTTTAGTGTTATGGCACAATTTCCAAGAGAATATGTATTGCATTGTGATATATATCCTTATGAAATTTTACAGTAAGTAAATTATATTCACAGATATAACCCCCCCCCCCGCCAATCCTTCCCAAAAGTCTATACTACCTATCATAATATGGTAATGGAAAATCCTAAGTGGAACATATACAATAGAAAGAGTCAATTTGACAATTCAACATGTATTTGCGGCACCGAGTTGCTGACAGACTGAAAATGTTGCCGAGCTCTTTGACTAATGTTCCTCCAAACCTAGAGGAGAATTTGTCCAAAATCTCAGCAACATTATCAGTCTTGTTTATGAGCCTATCAATGATTGAATGCCTCAACTATATGGCAAGCAGTTTTATTTGCTACTAACCATCATCTACATACCAAACTGCACAGTAGTTTCATTATGACGAGTGATGGTGGGTAACTTCAATAAAGTCCACTACCCTTGTAACATTTCTTATATGTTGCACATTCTATACATCATGAATACACATTTACCATTGCCGACATTACAGAAGCAACTAGTTAGGAATCTTACGTAAAAGTCTAACATCAGACATGTAATTTGTAATATTCTTGTACTCTGTTTTCACTACTATGGTTCACCTACATATACATAAAACTAGAATGTTTATTTAAAGAACGTGTCAGCCTTGACATCTTGTTATATAATATTGTGTTTTGATACTTTTGTGAAAAACAATCAACCACTAAGATTACATTACACAGAGTTATCGAATATGCTGTTCCCATAACTTTGTTTACCAATATAACATTACACACTGTAACTATTGCACAACATTACTACATAGTTACCTTTTTTAAAAAATAAATTAGGGCAGATCATTTTTCATATATCACTGGTTCCTAAATCAAATAGTTAATACAATTAAGTCATTCATTTCAATAATCTGTCAGATAATACCAAATTATTGCCAAACTTTATAAAAATACTACAATAGTAAACAAATCTGTCATTATGTTATGTCATTAGTCATCATCATTAGAGACTGATTATGCCTTTCAGCATTCAGCCAGACGGCAAAGACTGCCTAATTCACTGGTTAGTCCCTCAACCGTTAGGGGTAGAACCCAGTGGTGCCCTGGACAAGTAAGGCTACCAGCCTGCCTTCCAGGTACTTTAACAAATCTATATTTATTAAAAAATTAAATCACAAATTGAACTCATTAAAATTATGAGTCTAAATAATAATACACCGAAACACCAAATACAAACTGTTAACCTAACCTACACACATGAAAATTTTAAGTTATTCAGTTGATTAAGTGTAATATGTAAATTTATAAAGTCAAATGAATGCTTGTTATTTGTGTGATCTGTTAAATACAATTACCCCAACTCTACATACATCCATTTAGCCTCAATAATTAATTATTACAAAAAAAATGTAAAAATGACCCATTTCAAATTTTAGTTTACCATATATATAAACTGCATAATGCAATTTTTTTTCCATGTTTATGCAGTCTTCAATCAAATGTTTTGGTAGAAGCCATATTGTGTCACATTTGTTTGGGTTTTGCTCTTGTTGAGATGGACTTTTGTTGTCTTATGTGATTTTCTTAATAAGGGCAGAAATGGTTGAAATGAATAAAAAAAATTATAAAAGTGACAGAAAGTGTTGATTCCATCATTTCATATTGATCACTTCCCCCCCCCCCCCCCTCTAATATGGTGTACTGTGCTGCTGAAAGATCCTGGATCGTCTGTTTTCAAAGCAATGGCAAACACTCAAGATAAGTAAATGTTTCTATCCAGTGACCCACCCCTCCCAAGTGTCATCCTAATAAAACAACATTTTAATTATAAACTGTGTTTGTATGGATCTTTTATAGGGAGTGGAAAAGTGGAAGAATCTTAAACTCTCATATCAGATGTGAGGGTACAAGACTTAATCATTTAGTGCTGGGTAGGTTTAGTATCCTCACCAGGTTCTATTAATTTAACAAGCATGCGGTGATTAGAGTAGGTAGTAGGTATTTTTTACAAAAAATACTTTTTTAGTTATTTTAATAAATAGAATTACAAGTAGAGGAGTCTGACAGTGATGTTTGTACTTTTGATGTTCCCCCTGGGCATAGTGTGGCAAAAAGATCTAGGTAGATGTCTTGGAACATTTACGTAGTATCCCTAGGAATCTGTGAAAGGTTCTTTAAAAAGTTGCTAATTTAAAAATTTTAATTAGTAATTAATTAAGAACACCTTTATATTGATATATGTAAACTCCCACTTCATAGTTAGAAATCATTACAATGAAGCGGTGCACAATAATTTTGTAGACGCCTTTTCTGACAAGTGGCAGGGTGACAATAAAATGTAAAATTGTTCTCTTCGAAGATAAGGCATCTCAAGTGATGACCCTGCAGCCATGTAGTGAACACATTACACTTTACAGTAGGGGAGGCAGGCTGCAGGACATGCACCACTACCAAAAGTAGTTGCCAATAACTGTCACCAAAACATTGAAAATTCGTGCTGATACTTCACTGCCACCATACCATGAGCGATTCTCCACAGCCAACAGGCAGGTGTTGTTAAGGTTGACGATACAGCTTTCCTTATAGAGGTAGCCTCATCTGTGAATAGGATAGATGACATATTCCAGTACGGTGGTGGGCTATGCAATGAATCAATGATAAAACATTGCTTGCCTTCAAGTAAGAAGGCCTGTAGATATTGTAAAAGACAGGGTACCAGAGATGACCGACATATATGAATTAGTTGTGCCTGTACGATTTTATGTTAGTGTTCTTTTGAGCTTCACATGAAAGTTGAAATTCTTTAAGTTTGATTGTCCTTTGAATTTGTCTGTCTTGGCTCTGCAATCCTCTTTATAGTGAGATGTGATCCATTGTTGATATTTCAACCTGGATGTCGTAGTGTTTCAAAAAAATCAACACACACACACACACACACACACACACACACACACACACACACACACACACACACATATATACACACAGACACACACAACCTCCCCTTTCATGCCTCACTCAATATAAGGTGGCTTAAGGTAAAAGGTAATGTACTTACCCAAACAAGTGCATATTTAAATGCAGCAGCCAATGTACGATGAATAGCATGGCAGACATGCTCAACAGTGACACCTTTTCTCAAAATGAGGCCATCATCAAAGTCTGGAGGTTCACCGGGCTTCTTGGTATACACACGAATCAAAGACAGATATTCCCATAGCTTCTCCAATAGGTAATCTAGGTTTAGCTTCATATTGCAGCTGAAAATTAATACAAGAATAGTTGTCATTGCAACTTTGCCCAATGACCTGACACTAAAAAGATTCTATCACACAAAGCTGTTCCGGTTAAACAACAACAACAACAGTGAAACCCCTATTTTATGTTTTCGTGCAGTCCATTCATTAAAAAAATTTAAAACTGAAGAACACACAGAATCAAAGGAAAATCTTAACCCCCCCCCCCAAAAAAAAAAAAAAAAAACAACATGTAACTGGTATATGTACAAGATTAAAAATCTTAATCCTCCCAAATAAGCCAACACTATATATTATCTGTGTAACTGAATGAAATTAAATGAACAATAGTCAAGTCTAGAATAGCGGCAGTAACATACTTGTGCGACACAGGAATGTTGTCGGCACTCATTGCAAGAAGGGGTCAAGACAATAGATTTTGCAATACGAAGAAAAGTGCGATGGTATATAAGATTTTGACTGCGCACAAGGAAAGCAGTCTCCATGTCAAATGATCCATGTTTCAAGTAATTAAGTTTTTTAATTAAATCATGGGGCTAGGTAGGTGGATCAGTTTGTATTGTAAAAAAATATTACCTAGTCACTTAATTGAATCAATTTATAGGAAAGGTTGTAGTGGGACATGTATTTAACTGTCCACAAGTTTCCTCAAAGCTCAATTTTGCAGTTATTCATTGATTAATTTTAAAAAATTGGAATGTTATTAATGTTTGAGAACTTTTTTTTTATGTGTATTGATGGTGCTGCAGCAGTCAGTGACGGGTTCTCTGCCAATGTCAGCAAGAAAATGCTGGTCGCTATCATTGATTAGCCGAAGGTTGGCATGCTGGACTTTAAAACATTGCCTGCTGTTGCGGACCGCGACAGCCCTTCTAACATAAATAATGAATATAAAAAGGGAAAAAAGATGTTTAAAAATTTTTAGTTGCTATTGGGATGTGGTCTCGATAAGAAAATATTTTATTACTGAACTATGCGCTCTTTAATACATTATATATAAAGGTTAAATAAAGACGTCTTAGAAGTGTTTTCAAGATTTCTAAATATTTATTCAAGATGTTTAATTGATTTTTTATTAAGTGATGCATATTTAAAAGCGAATTTCGAATGTGGTCTTAATGACTTACAGAAAAGATCTATGTGTCACTAAAGTTGCACGACTATTGATACTGCGATATCAATAGCAGTTATAGACGAGCTGTGGAATAAAAAAGCTCCCATAGTGACTTAAATTAAAATTTTACTCAGGTTTTGCCAACTTATTGCATCTGATGGTGGAATCTAATTTTGAATTATTTAACGGTCATTATAACTCCCCCGCCCCCCCCCCCTTTTTTTTTCTGCTGCTGCTCAGGTGCTTGTTAACTTTGGGTATGGAGTCAATGTCATTCAAGAAGTTGATTATTATATCAGAAGTCACTTAAAAACTAGTACCAGTAAAAGGCCCGTAGTAAGTACATGAAACCATGGCACACAATCAGCAATATACACTTCTAAACTCACCAAACCAGATAATCGCTTTAATTTCATCACTATAAATTCATTACATATTTTCTCACCTTTCATTGGTTATATGAAAGTAACATACCACTGGCTACGCAAAGTGTTATGCATTGCCAACCTATGTGTGATAAGAAAATTATATACTATCCCTGGTAGACTTTATACAATAATTTGTGGTATGTTGTTGTGGTCTTCAGTCCAGATAGTGGTTTGATGCAGCTCTCCACTCTACTTGTTCCTGAGCAAGCCTCTTCATCTCCTCATAAGAACAGCAACCCTCAGCCATATGAACCTGCTTACTATTATTCTTCTCACAGACACACACACACACACACACACACACACACACACACACACACACACACACTCTTCCCTCCAATGCTAAATTCACAATTCCTTGATGTTTCAGAATGTGTCCTACCAATCGATTCCTTCTTTCTTTTAGTCAATGTATGCCAGAAATTCCTTTTCTCCCCATTTCTGTTCAGTACCTCTTCATTAGTTACATGATCTACCCACCTAATCTTCAGCATTTATTTCCAAAGACTATCCTCTCCATATCTGAACTATTTATCATCCATGTTTCACTCCTGTACAAGGCAACACTCCACACATATGTCTTCAAAAAAGACATACTGACAATATTCATTGTTAGCAAATTTCTCTTTTTCAGAAACGCTTTTCTTCCCATTGCCATTCTGCATTTTATATCCTATGCACTACAACCATCATATGTAATTTTACTGCCCAAGTAACAAAACTCATCTACCACCTTTATTGTTTCTAATAATGGAAAGTCCAAGATGGAATTAATAATATAGTAATAGGACAGATAACAACTCGGAGCAAAGACATGATGACGAGTCGGGACAGGCACATAAGAAAGGCACACACATACAACACTTAAAGCTATCAGCCATAGCCTTCTTCAGAAATGGGAACATTCATGCAATAACACAGGTACACAACACAGTCACAAAACCATCATCTCCAGTTGCCACACTTCAAATCACACTGTGTGGTGTGGAAAGAGGGGAGGGGATGAGGGATAGGAAGGTTGCGTCACAGTGGTTGGGATGGATACAACAAAGCCTTCCTGAGTATGTGCTCATTAGATGGGAGGAACGAGATGCAGCTTAGGGATGGAGTGGTGAGGCGAGTGAGCCTACAGTTCATGACCAGGAAGATATGGTCAGAGTCAATATCTGCCCCTGGGTATGTCTTCCAGTTTAAAACCTAGTTCCGAAATCTATGTTTCACGATTATACAATCTGGTACGTTCCAGTATCTCCTGGTCTTTTCCATGTATACAACCTTCTTTCATGATTCTTGAACCAAGTGTTTGTTATGATTTTATGATTAATTTGTTCCGTATAAAGTTCTGCCAGGCGGCTTCCTCTTTCATTCCTTCCCCACAGTCCATATTAACCTATTATTTTTTCTTCTCTTCCTACTAACGAATTCCAATCCCCCATCACAATTAGGTTTTCCTCTTTCTTAACTGTCTGAATAATTTTGTTTATTTCCTCACACATTTCTTCAATCTTCTTGCCATAAGCAGAGCTAGTGGGCATAAATTTGTACTACTGACTTGTATCTACAGAAATTCATTCTGAATAAAGATTAAAAAAATGTTTTTAATATTTATTCAAAACAAATTTCTCTAAATTGTTACCAGTCACAACGAGTGTAATAATCTGTGTGTTCTTGTATATTTATCCCCTGTTTCTAATATCATAACTGTAGCCTCTAAGAACAATAACAACAACAAAATTATTAATAAGTACATGATTGACCCCCCGCATGGGAGGGGGGGGGGGTGGAGCTGGCCATATATAAACTCTACCGTTACTGCAGTATTCCACAGTTGATTTGCATAGTTCCCTACCTGCACACAATCAGCTGCCATGGGTATAACTTTTCACATTGTTGTTATTTTACTGTTTATTACTATAATAATGTATTCTGTACATCCTTCTTAGTAGTTGCATAATTACTGTATTGCAGATGGCCTGATGATGGTCTCACAAGCAGACAAACCGATTGCCGAAGAACAATGAAAATTCTCTTGCGATTGAGACTGTGTTAAAAATATATCATTAACGATCACTGTTCTCCAGAAATGTAGTCTAAAATTATGAAAGATTTGAGTCAAAACAAGGCCCCTGGAGTAGATGATAATCCATATGAACTACTGATATCGTTAGGAGAGCCAGTCAGAAAAACATTGTTCCACCTGGTATGCAAATGGTATGAGACATGGGAAATACCCCCAGACTTCAAGAACAATATAGTGATTCCAATTCCAAAGAAAGCAAGTGCAGACAAATGTGAGAATTACAGAACTATCAGTTTAATAAGTCATGGTGTCAAAATATTAACACGAATTATTTACAGACAAATGGAAAAATTTGTGGAATCCGACGTCAGGGAAGATCAGTTTGGATTTAGGAGAAACAAAGGAAAAAGGGAATAATACTCACATGACAACTTATCTTAGTAAATAGATTAAGGCAAGGCATACCTACGTTTTTAGCATTTGTAGAAATGCTTTTGACAATGTCTACTGGAATACACTCTTTCAAATTCTGAAGTTAGCAGGGGTCAAATACAGGGAGCGAAGAGTTATATTCAACCTATACAAAAACAAGAGAGCAGTTATTAGAGTCGAAGGGCAAGAAAGGGACGCAGAGGTTGGGAAGGGAGTAAGACAGGGTTGTAACCTTTCCCCAATGTTGTTCAATCTGCACACTAGACAAGCAGTAAAGGAATGCAAGGAGAAATTTGAAGATGGCATTAAAGTTCAAGGAGAAGAAATAAAAACTTTTTGGTTTGCCAATGACATAGTAATTTTGTCAGAGACTGCAAAAGATCTGGAAGAGCAATTGAATGGAATGGACAGTGTCTTTAAAGGAAGATATAATATGAACATTAACCAGAGTAAAACGAGGGTAATGGAATGTAATGACATAAAATCAGGTGATGCTGAAGGAATTAGATTAGGTAATGAGATGATAAAAGTAGAAGATAAGTTTTGTTATTTGGGTAGCAAGATAATTTCTGATGGCTTAACTAAAGAAGATAAAATATGCAGGATGGCTATGGGAAGAAAAGCGTTTCTGAAGAAGCAAAATCTGTTGACATCCGATATTAGTTTAAATGTTAGAAAGTCCTTTCTGAAAGCATTTATCTGCAGTGTAGCATTGTATGGAAGTGAAACATGGATGATAAGGAGTTCAGACAGAAAGATGATAGACACTTTCAAAATGTGTTACAGACAAATGATGAAAATTAGATGGGTAGATCATGTAACTAATGAGGAGGTGCTCAATAGAATTGGGGAGAAAGTTTCTGGCATATCCTGAATAAGAGAAGGGATAGGTTGATGGAACACATTCTGAGGCACCAGGATATCACCAACTTAGCATTAGAAGGAAGTGTGTGGGGTAAAAATCTTGGAGGGAGACCGAGGGATAAATACAGTAAGCAGATTCAAATCGATGTTGGGTGCCGTTCGTATTCGCAGATTAAGAGGCTTGCACTGAACAGGGTAGCGTGGAGAGCTGCATCAAACCAGTCTGTGGATAGAAGACAACAACAACAACAACAACAACAACGTTTCTGTTGGCCATTCATCAATTACCAAAACTAAAGATGCTAATCTGGATCAACTGCGATTAACTCATGTTCTACATGAGGAATTTTTGTGTAAAATGCTATGCACTGTCCTTCATGATAAATCCAACTCTGTTGTTAAATGTCTGTCAGATTTATGTGGACTGGGTCACAGCTAAACAAACCTGCAATTCATTTTTCCTCAGTTCTTAGTGTTATTCGGCAGCCACATCTTGCTGCATCCATAAAATATCCATCATATTAAAATAATCTTTCATGTCATATGCTGTTTGTCTACATGGTGTTTATCTAAAAACTCTTTCCTATTCTTTAACAACTGCAAATTTGGAAAACAACGCCTAGATCATGCTTTCCACAATTCACTATCTTGATTGTTGCCTTTCTTTTGTTTGTTGCCTTTCTTTTGTTTCTCATTGTGTTGTATATCAACTTGACAAATCCAAAACTTACTGGCAGATTAAAATTGTGTGTCGGAACCGGGACTTGAACCTGGGGCCTTGCCCACGAAGGGCAAAGGTCTCAGGTTCGAGTCCTGGTTCCGGCACACAATTTTAATCTGCCAGGAAGTTTCATATCAGCACACACTTCGCTGCAGAGTGAAAGTTTCATTATTGACAAATTCTAATTATCACCATTTTCTAAAATTAATGGGTTGAAACTTTCTACTGTACTATGCCTTGTTATTATTTCTGTTTTCTTTTCACCAACTGTCCCATAACTGTATTAACATCAGGAACAAGAAAGTATGAGCTTCTGAAAGCACCTACCTCACAACAACACTATTTGGTTGTCTAGCAATGCGGTCTACTTCTTCTATTGATATCTGATCTATTTTATTATAAACATAAAGACATGGCATGTAGACTCTGTTGGCACTTATAACATCAATTAGTTCATCCGGTGTGCAGTCCTCCCTGAACAGAACCTGGAAAAGTATACAAAAGACCTATTATGTTCAAATATTGTTCCAGTTGTTATAATATTTAAAATAATCTCTATATTTAAAAATAATGTGTGTGTTTGAAAATCTCAATAAGTTCTTCACCAATTGAGCTCCAAATTTGTCACAACATTGCAACGTAACACAGGGAGGTTTTTAGGTACCTATTTATTTAATACATTATACATAGCCTATATATATTATGCTTTTTCAATTTTCGGCAACAACTTTTCCACATTGTAAAATTTATATAAATGTGTGTATGATGTATATTTAAAAATAGATATGTAAAAACAAGCACATACTTCATTAGTATGTTGTATCAATATTTCAAAGCATTCAGTCAAGAACTTTCGGAGAAATAAGATTTTGAACATAAGACTAAACATGGTTCTAAGTTAGATTTCTAAGATGAGATACAGGAAGGGTAGGCAATGACGAAGAGGGGGCGGGGAGTATACATGTACTTTTTTAATTGTAACCAAGACTCCTAATACTAGCTTTTGTAGTTCAGGCTTAAAAACTGGCTTAATAGCAGCATTTTTCAAAAATCTTTTCAGCCCCTATTTCTCCCCCTTAATAGCCGATTTTCAGAAAAAGGTGAATGACGCCTTATTCTAACCAAGAATCCATATACCAATTTATGTAGTTCTAGCATCAAAATTGACTGGATAATAGCGTATTTTCAAAAACTTTACATCACCCCTTCACCCCCTTAGGGGGGATGTTTTTATTTGTGTGTGTGTGTGTGTGTGTGTGTGTGTGTGTGTGTGTGTGTGTGTATCTATCGACGAATCAGGTGATTTTTCTCCTGGTAAGTTAAACCATCTTTATTTTTCTGACCAGGAATATTTCCCTCTATAATATTCATACTGCAGTATTATCACGCTTTTAACTGGACTCAATAATGAAGCTTGCATAACAATGACGCAAATATAAATTTAGTAAACATTGTGTTATAAAAGAAGCAAATTATCTTAAATTATTCTTTGATAAGAACACACTACGCTTTATTGCAACATGTACTAACATGTAAATCAATGAAGCATTTAATTTTATTAGGGAAAGAACTCTAATGGAACAGATGATACAGAGCTCCAAGTTCTAATTGGTGTGTTGTTTCTGTATGGATCTCTAGGATGCTCTAGAAAGAATATATATTTGTCAGCTGCCTCAAAAGATTGAATACCATGAGTGAAGAATTCTGACGTAAGTGAAAACCGGTTCACGTTTCTCAAGAGATGTCTGAGCTTTAGTAACATCCATGATAGAGGTGTTCATAGAGATATTGACAAATTGCTTGCTATCACAAGAATTACTGGAACTATTTATGATAAATTGCAAAAAATATTTCTCACCCAATGAATACCATAATGTTTACAAAAAGATTTTGCCATTCAGAGGCAAGTACATCTGTGTATTATACGTATTATATTTCATTAACAAATGCTAAAAATTATTCATTTACACCGTTCAAAGGATCCAAATGTATCACTTATTTTGTGTTTGACACAGTCATCCACACAATTGACAGTGACAAATTATTGTGCGAGTAATAGAGGGTTGATTTCAACTGCAGTATAACATGTCGTGCACATTACTTGGGCGACATTCCAAATTCTCTGACACTGGTTGCAACCTTGTTGCTAGAGAGCTATCAATAGTAGCAAGTAACATGGTAGTGTATAACATAACTTTGTCAGTGTGTCAGAAACCCTTAGAAAAATAAGCATGAATTTGACATGGTTGTTTACAAATGCAACAGTCCCTGGATTCACTGTCATCCATCTGTCCTCCATGCAGTCCAGACTTGGCCCCAGCTGATTTTCATCTGTTTTTGGAGACTTTAATCTGATTGTCATGAAGCAGCACAAGAGGAAATAAGGTTGTGGGTCCAACAAAGTCAAACTTTTACCAACGCTAACAACAAACTTGCCTCTTGTTGGAGATATGTTTTCATCTGTCAAGAAATAAATACAGTAAAACCTTGTTTTTAAATTCTCGGTTTTTACGTTTTCCCGCCATTTACACCATTTTTTGTCGGTCCCATATAATTTCCTATGTTTACAATGTCAATTCACCCTCATTTTTGCATTAACATATTTACGCTTTTCCCGCGTTTTACACTTTTTGAAAGCATGTTCGTGAAGAAAAATGACAATGTACATACATTGACACTAGCATGGCTTTCCCTTTAAAGTATAGCACTTAAAAATTATTCACATTCGAGTTTCTTGACACTTTGCGTTTATTCAAACGTATATTTCGCGTTTCGTTGTTGACTTAAAGACTCGCCGATGTGTGGCAATGTAGTTCTTCTTTTCACCAGCTTCTTTGGCAGAGTGCCTGGCATGTACTCAGACAAACAGAACGGTTTGTTAACGAGAGAATAACGCTGATTTGTGGCGGTGTAGTTCGTCTTTCCGCTAGCTTCTTTGCCAGAGCGGCTGGCGAGTACTCAAACAATCAGAACCAGTTGCTTTGTTGAAGCGAGAATAAATAGTTGCGTTGTTTTTGTGATACATATTTCTGGTTAATAAAGAACTTTATCTGTCACAGTTGGGTATCATAATACCCACAACCTCAAAAAAGCGATAATAGTGAGAGGTGCCGATCCCATGCAAACGTCTCCAAAAATACTTATGCATATGTTTGTACTCGAGAACGCGAATAAATTCTCGAATATTGTTGTGTGAAACATCGAAAAATACAAAACTAACGGAACTGTAGGAGTTTTACTATGTAAATAATTAATTCCGGTAAAAGGCAGTAATTTTGAAGATGTGTTACATAGCCTGGCAGCGGCGTCCAAACGATATCTATCGAAGCGGTTCAGGTAATTTTGAAGATGTGTTATAGCCCAGCAGTGGCGTCCTCGATTATAATGAATGAAATTACATCAAAAATTTCCACTTCCCATAAAATTACCAGTTCTGCCTGGCACTTAAAATAGCGGCGTCCTCGATTATAATGAATAGAAATTTTTGACGTAATTTCACTTCCCATAAAATTACCAGTTTTTCCTGGCGCTTAAAATAGTAAAAATTTGGATAACCTTTATTGTATAATCAACTCCCTGGCGAGTATTTAGATGTCTATTATGTACATATATCACACACAAACTACGAAAATGCAAGGCTGATCCAGTAAGCGTATTTTACCATTTAAAACATTATTTCCTGCATTTTACACCATTTCACTGAAGGCTCCTGAAAAGCGTAAAAATGAGGTTCTACTGTATGTAGCTATGTAAGAATATAGATGAAAGATTTAAGAGCTTTCACATAAACAGTTCAGAGGCATTTTTTCTGCATTCTCTTATACCTTATTATATCATAGTAAGGGGTTAATAAAATGTTCTAATACCCTTGTGACTAGTCATTCTACCTTTTCTTTGTTGTTTATTTATTCTTTCTTTACTCACTTCTGCATTAAAAATCTTGTACTCATGTAGAATCATCTGCACTAGCTTCTCATCCACTCGTGTAAGAGGACAAGTAGAGTTAAATGACAGGCCACCACCTTTCTTCACCTGAAATAAATACATAATGAATAAAATAAATGAAACATATGACATGTTGAAAACATTCAGTCGCCATAAGCTTAAGTAGGAGGAGTGGTAAAAATGATCTGCAAACTATATAGTTTCAAATATCGACTTCCTAAGAGCATCTGGTGTACATGAACAAGATCTTTCAGTAATTTTGAAAATGTATTACATAGCACAGTGGCTGCGGCCAGGCAATATAGATTATATTGAAGTGGTTTACATCAAAGTGACAGGTATTTAAGAATATGCCACGATTTTAAAGGATATGGACAGGCAGGAACCTAAGAGTACAGCTTAAATTGTTTCGAGTGAACATAATTAACACAGTGCCATTGTTGCTTCTTCACTTGCAACAATTTAAGTTTTACTCCTAGGTTCCTGCCTAACCACATCCTTTAAAATCATGATATATTCATAAAACCATAACATTAGCTTATTCGATACCTATCGTTTCAATACGAACCACTTCAATATACCATATTTGCCAGCATAGAAGACCACTGTTGTACAAGGCGCACCCCACTTTTAAGATTATTTTTTTAGGAAAAAAAATTACACTTAATACAGCCATTGCAATATAATTATAATACATATGTCCACATACATCAGATATTTAAGGCAATGCTTTCAAGTAGTGTTAATAAAATCAAGTTTGCGCTTATTTAAACTGTTACTTCACCTTTCACTGTTTACAGTACGCACCGACTTTAAGAGCATCATGAAGTATCAGGACATTGCCATCTAGGTGGAACTGCTTACGATTGCTCCTATGAGCCATGGTGCCAAGTATCAATTTGTGTGACCAGTAGGGAGTTTTCATGTTTAAAATTACACGTTTTGAGAATTTTTTGTGAAGAGCAAATATTTATGTAAGTTTTTGTGATGTTCCATAATCTGTGAGAATGATGGGTGGTTTGTGTCTGTGTATTGCTTGGCACACTTCATAGGACACAGCATGTTATAACCTCAAAAAGATAACTGTGTGACACAGACACTGTGCAAACATCATAAAAAATACTTATGAACTTATTTGTACTTGAGAATGCGAATAAATTCTCAAATATCATCAGGCGAGAGATGGACAAATACGTGAGCAGTGTTTCATTATTTAAATAATGAATGACTCCATTACAGGATTGCCAAAAACATTATAATGAATGAAATTATGTCAAAAGTTTCTACTTCCTATGAAGTTACCAGTTTCAATTATGCTTGGCACTGAAAATAATAGAAAATTCAGACTTTTACTACATAATAAAGCTCATGACAGGTATTTTGTTGTGCGCGCGCGTTTCACACAATCACTCTGACAATTATACAAACATAACCACCATGTCTAGTGCTGGAGTGACTGGACATAGTGCTTGTGTGTGGCCGAAAATTTAAAGTTGTGGGAATGTGATTGTCTATTTTTCGTGCTTGTCAGCAGCTCAGCTAGCATCTTTACAGTGAGCTGTTACCTATCCTCCATTATTGAATCTGTCATGCAGTTGTTTTGATCTTCTGACAACACTAAATGGTAAGTGACATCTTTGTCTGCCACGAAGGTGAGCGAGTTATTCAGATGTCACCAAAATTCCAGAATGAGGTAGGAGGCGAGGTACTGGCGGAAGTAAAGTTGTGAGGCAGCATCATGAGTCGTGTCGGGATAGCTCAGTCAGTAGAGCGCTTGCCCGCGAAAGGTAAAGGTCCCAGGATCAAGTCCCGGTTCAGGCACACAGTTTTAATCTGCCAGGAAGTTTTGTCACCAAAATTATTTATATATACGTAAAAAATAGATGAAGTACACTTACCAGGCGAAGGGGCACAGGCAGTAATAGCAACAAATAAACACACACACACACACACAGACACACACACACACACACACACACACACACACACACACACACACACACACACAGACACACACACAGACACACACACAGACACAGACACACACACACAGACACACACACACACACACACAGACACACACACAGACACACACACACACACACACACACACACACACACACACACACACACAGACACACACACAGACACACACACAGACACAGACACAGACACAGACACACACACACACACAGACACACACACACACACAGACACAGACACACACAGACACAGACACACAGACACACACAAAAATGCTAGCTTTCGCAGCCTAGCTGCTTCATCAGGCAGAAGGGAAGGAGAGGGAAAAGGAAATGATGAGGGTTTTAAGGAAGGGGGTAAGGAGCCATTCCAATCCCGGGACAGGAAAGACTTACCTTGGGGGAAAAAATTGAGGGTAAATAAATGCACATACACCCACACATTTACACTGTGTAAATGTGTGGGTGTATGTGCATTTATTTACCCTCCATTTTTTCCCCCAAGGTAAGTCTTTCCTGTCCCGGGATTGGAATGGCTCCTTACCCCCTTCCTTAAAACCCTCATCATTTCCTTTTCCCTCTCCTTCCCTTCTGCCTGATGAAGCAGCTAGGCTGCGAAAGCTAGCATTTGTGTGTGTGTGTGTGTGTGTGTGTGTGTGGTGTGTGTGTGTGTTTATTTGTTGCTATTACTGCCTGTGCCCCTTCGCCTGGTAAGTGTACTTCATCTATTTTTTACGTATATTTTTCCTGTTAGGAATTTTTCCTCTATAATATTCAAATTATTTATATAGATCAAGAGCAGGAGGAGACTACTACTTTCTTATGGATGACACCTTTGCACTTACAAAGAAGTGCAAACTTTTTGACAAATCATGTTCCACAGGTGAGACTATAATACTCCATATGCACTCATTACAAATTACTTGTTAAATCCACATTCTACATCGCTGTAGATCTTTGAAACTATCCTTAACTTTAAATCCCCTGCCAATAGCACCAACTGCTTGCTGTGTGTGATTTAAAAACCAAATGTTCCACAACAAAGACATTTTTTAATTCATGATACTATGGCATAGGGTACATTTCATCCAGAAAGAAAATACTGTTCACTAGTAATATGAAAAAAACTTGTGTGCCTAGCACAACAACTTTACCTACTGACATGAATAAGGTTTGGTTTGATTTTGAAAGGGACTAAACTATGAAGGTTATCAGTCCCTTGTTCCAATCGCAGAGGTTGCTAAAATGTTGCATAAAACAATGTTTTAAACTTCATCAAAATAGATTTAACACATAAAAAAGAAATAAATAAATAAAAGACGCAAATAAAAACAAAGAAATGGGAAAAGAGAAACCAGAGTGTGTTGGCTAGGTGATCATAGACATTAAAGTAGAACATCCAACATGTTAAAATCACCTACCTAAGAGTGTTAAGCAAGTGCAGACCTGATAAATAATGGACACTCAAACTTCATATGGATTGGTACAATCTACTCTCATGAATAAAATTTAAAGCTGAATCGACCATAGAGGCATTGCAGCTATAACTAGGTTCAGAACATCACATATTAAAGGTCCGCCTCTGGGTGGCTAGATTGGAGCAATCCAATAAAATGTGGGTGATTGTTACATGGGCACCACAGCAACACTAAGGAGGGTCCTCGTAACGGAGAAGATGACAATGTGTCAACCAAGTATGGCTGGCAGAGGACGAGAGTGTCCCTGCGAGGGACCTCCAAACGTACATTGCCTCCTTTATTATCTGTAATTTGTTGGGTGTTTAAAGGGTATGACATTCTGTATTCCACAAAACAAAAACTTGACTCTGCAACATCGAATGTAGGTCAGGAGGTGGTATACCGACCTCCACAAGAGGTTTATTGGTAGCCTCTTTGGAAAATCTGTCAACTAGATAGTTCAATACTATCCCGATGGGCCCTGGAGTCCAGATAAATACTACTGACCGTCCACATTGTTCCACGGCATAGATGGACTCTTGGATGACCATTAGCAAATTATGCTGATGGAAGTACTGATCAAGGGCTCTTAGACCACTAAGGGAGTCACTGCAGATGACAAAGGACTCCCAAGAATTGCAGGAATGCACGAAAGATGGCCATTAACTCCATAGTGAATACACTGTAGCCATCTGGCAAGGAGCGCAATTCATTATGCCCTGTATGCGTGTAAGCAAAATCAACATGACCATCTCCTATCGAGCTGTGTGTGTAAATCACTTTCGAGCCCTGTGACATGTCAAGAATAGAGAGGAATTGGCAGAGAAGGGTCCCTGGGTGAACTGAATTTTTGGGTTACTGTGACAGTTCCAAGCAAAGGTGTGACTTATGTATACACCATGGTGGTGTACATGATTGGAACTGGAAGAGGGGAGGTAGTGAAAAAGATTCCATTTCACTAAGAAGTGATGGACATGGACTCCAACTGTCATCCCCAATCTCTGCCGCCATTATGGAATAAGAGGCCTGTTTGGGGAAAAAGGAGATGGTGGTTTGGATGAGGCAAACTATGGACGTGAGCAATGTAATTGGAAAGCAACTGTTGGAGCCTGGTTGATAGTGGCCAAGCCCAGCTTCCACAAGTAGACTGTCAACAGGGCTGGTTTTGAAAGCTCCTGTTGCGAGCTTAACTGCACAATGGTGGACTGGGTCCAGTATCTGCAATGCTGAAGGTGATGCTGAACCATCTTCAATGCTTCCATTGTCTAAACATGACAAAACAAGGGCTTTATAATAATGCAGCAGATTACTACTGTCTGCCCCCCCCCCCCCAAGTGGTATTGATAAGGTAGTGGAGGGCATTAAGCTACTGCCAGCATTTTTGCTTCAGCTGCCATATATGAGGAAGCCACATTAGCCGGTCATCAAACACCAGTCCCAAGAAGCAATGAGTGTCCACTACATTTAGTAAGTAGTCATTATAAAGTTATAGATGGGTGGACTGTCCAACACCAGCAGAAGTGAATAACACAGGTCTTAGCAGCAGATAACTGAAAACCATGGGCAAGAGCCCACATCTGCACCTTGCGTATGGCTCCCTGCTGCTGGCGTTCAACAACACATATACTGGAATAACAAATCAGCATATAATGAGGGAGATACTGGATACCCTGCTGCTGCTGCTGCTGCTGCTGCTGCTGCTGCTGCTAGGCCATTAATAACCACTAAAAACAGGGGAACACTCAATACAGAGCCCTAGAGAACCCCGTTCTCCTGGACGTGCAAAGAACTACGAGAGGCGCCAATCTGTATATTGAAGGTATGCAGTGCTAAAACTGTTTTGAATAAAGAAGGGGAGCGAGTCCCGGAGACCCCACCTATGTAACATAATAAGGTTGTCATGTCAGCAGGTCATGTCATGTGCCTTAGATAAATAAAAAAAGACGGCTAGCAAGTGTCGGCAACTTGAAAAGGCTGTCCAGAAGGCAAACTCGAGGTGGATCGGGTTAACCAAAGCTGAGTGCCCCTTGCGGAAACCACCCTGGCATGGAGTAGGAGATCCCTAGACTCAAGGAGCCAGTAGAACTGCTGACCCAACATACATTCTAGCAATTTGCAGAAAACATTGGTGAAACTGATGGGTTGGTAGCTATCCAATCATGTGGGTTTTTGCCAGGTTTGAGAACTGGAACAATGATACACTCTCTCCACTGACAGGAATACACAGCTTCAATACACAGCTACAGATGCAGTTAAACATGACTACAACTTGTTGCTTCGACTCCTCCGGCAAGCGTTTGCATCACAGATTATTTTTTCTTCTGTTTCTTTTCCTTCTTTCATTCCACTCGCAGTTCCTTAGGTTGAGAAGATCTCTCAGAAGGGATTTCAGGGACTGGTGATGATCACAAAGACCTTCGACCAGAAGGTTGTGAATCCTTCAGCGCCAGCTGGAATCTATGGAACAGGTGGAAGCCTCAGAAGGAGGTGTCCCAAGGGATCCCTTCCTAGCGAGAGGAGCTAGAGAAGACTGATGCTTTTTCAACTGGGCATTTGAGACTGGTGTCCTGATGGTTGGGGGAAGGGTGCTCCCACAGGAGGTGCTGAGGAGCAATGGAATAAATGGGGTCTTAATCATCAAGGGGACAGATTTATAGGGATGGCCCTTAGGGCCCACAGATGGTCCTGTAATGTTGGTTACAGTTGTCCCCAGAGAGGACAGTGATGACTTAAGTGCTACAACAAATGAAGTAACCTTAGTTACTGGATGGAGCTGTTCATACTTTCCCATGCCTCTGTGTATGTCACTTGATCCAAGGTCTTTATTTCCATTATTTTCCATTCTTTGCAGAGGATGGTGCAGTATGACAAACAGGGTGGATGGTGCTGGCCACAGTTGACACAGATGGGTAGAAGGGAACATTGAGCATCCGGATGAGATGGTCGCCCACATTTTCTGCATGTGCGGCTGGAATTATAAAAATTGTCAAATGTTTGTAAATCTATCAGACCAAACTGCATGGTCATCAGCCCGTAACTTACAAACTACTTAACCTAAGGTCAACTAGCCTAATGACAACACACTCATCCATGCCCCAGGAAGGATTCGAACCTCCGACGGCGAGCAACCGCGCGCTCCGCAGCGAGGCGCCTTAGACCACTCGGCTACTCCACCACGGCGGCCGGAAGTACACCAAGAGGACATGTGCCCGAATTTCCAGCACTTTAAGCACCACATGGGTGGGAGGTGGAGGGGAGGGGGAGAAATAAAAGGCTTTACATCACACCTGAAAAGTTAACCTTGACCCTTTCAGGCAGTGTACTGCCTTCGAAGGCCAGGATGAAAGCACCGGTGGCAAACCTTTGAACTTTTGGTCCCCTATGGACACGCCAGATGAAGTGAACACCTATCACTCTTGTTGGCGCGCATCTTGTCATCGGAATGTAACAGAAGGTCTTTATGGAAAATTAGTTCATGGAATGTGTTACATGACTTATGTGGTGTGATGCTCACAAGGACATCACCCAGCTTGTGGTAGGCAAGTAACGCCCATGACTGGGCAGGTGATGCTGCTTCTTATGAATACTGCGCCGCTTAGCATCTTTGACATACCTGACACTTCCCCATACTTGTCTTCGAGATGTTCAATGAAAAAAAGAGGCTCAGTGGATGTAAATGAATCACTATCAGTATGGGTGCACACCTGGAATTACGCTCATCCCTGTTTCTAGCCCAATGTTCCTCCCATAGTGTAGTCAGGGAAGGGAAGGGAAGGGAAGGGGAGTCACATCGTGCAGCATTGTAATCTAAACTCCCTCGCATGGAGACACTTTGACAGTGGGACAGTGGCAGATGCTCTTTTCATTTTGGTCCCACGAGCTGCTAGGGAAATATGTAGTCCATCCATACAGTCCCTCATGCCTAGGTAAGCCTAATACAACTGAGGTGCAGCTGATCCTCACAGGTTACCTGCTAGTGACTTTTCCATCTGAACAGCTATGCTTCTCTTCGGCATGCAGCTCACCTTGAGATTCAGAATTATTATTAATTTTTTGTTGTTGTAGATGTTTTACTCATCCTCATGAACCAGGCAATTAAGCCAAAATCCCTGGACTCTAAAGTACAACATACCACTGTCACACTGAACGGTAGTTGCTGAGGCATGCACAGAGCTTACAGTATGGAGGACTGTTGGTGCGAAGCAGTCCCCAGCTCAGGGTCTCTGTGTTTGCAAAGCCCGTTCCCAACGAAGTAATGCTGAGCCCCCCTGAGAGGAACATGAATAAACTACAAGATGATGCCTTAAGTACAGAGAAAAAGAACCTGTGGTATCTCAAAAGAAAATGATATCCTGGAGGAGCGGGTGGGGAGAGGAATCTGTTCGAGATATAACTTACACATTTTTTTAAAGGCTGCATCAAAGTTGGTACATTGCAACAGATTTCTACATCAATTCACCAATAACTATGGAGGTTGGCAGATATGAATTTTTTTTGTTTTTTTTTTTTTTTTATATATACGGGTGAAGGAGGACACGGACAGAGGTGGCGGGGAGATGGACATATGATATCTGCCCAAAAAATTCTTGAAATTTGTCCACAATATCATTCTACTCCCACAAGCAGTCTTGGTATGCCTCTTGCTGGATTGCACAAAGTGCTGTATGCAGATTTTCTTCTAACTTGTCTACCACTGCAAATCTTCATACTTTCAACGTAAGTTGTAGACCCACATCTTGTCACCAGTTTGTTTCTCCTAAGGAGCATTTCGTTCTAATTTGTGTGATCCAGTAGTTCACAGATTATGATGCAATGGTCTTACTGGTCTTGACTCAAGAGCCGTGGGTCAAATTTAGTGGTAACGGAATGCATTCCGATATGATGTGTTAGGAGTTTATAACATGATCGAACTGAAATGTTACATTCTTCTGCCATCTCTCTGATAGTCAGCTTTCGATTGGATTGCATAATTTTGTTGAATTTCTTGACATGAACATTGTTTGTACACATCAAAGGGCACCCAGATTGAGGATCATCGTGAACTTCCATACAGCTATTTTTAAATCTCGTAAACCATCCATAACACTGAGTACAGCTTAAGCATTCACACTGTAGGCTTCCTGCGTCATTTGGTGTGTCCCTACAAAAGATTTTCTGAAGTTTAATACATAATTTAATGCTGCTCTAATTTTGACTCCTCGAAATTTGCAAACTGCGCAATAATGTTTTTCTCAATACAGCACTGAACAATAACTAACAGATATACATGAATGATACTTTTGGCAGTTACACATTCACCAAAGGTATATTCAGGAATGCCAACCATATTTTCAAATACTGAATTCGTGCGAAATTATGAATGTAACAAAATTTTTTTAACTGGCATCATGGAGAGAAGGAGGAGATGGTCTAAGCGGAAAGGACGTAAACGGGGGTGGGGGAAGGAGATGATCAGGGAGGAGGGAGAGGAGACTGACAGACAGCGGAAGGAATAAATGACAGATGAATAGAGGAATGCAGGAGGTGCAGAAAGAGGAGCGGGGAAGGAGAAGATAGAGGGGGGAGGGGGAGTTGGAGAGAGGGAAGGAGGAGATGACAGGCTAGTAATTATATGCGGCACCTGCTTTTTCTTCTTTAGGTTGATGCTTATGCTTGTAGATATGTTTTTGTTTTGCACGCTGGTATTCTAGTAGCTATGGACTTTAATCGTGAAATGTCATTTTTATTTGTAGTTCAATGTTGCTATTTAGTGACTGGATCAGTGAACACTAAAAAAATGGAGTGCCAAATTGAAGAAATCTGAAAATTTCTGACAGAGGTGTAAACAGTGGAGGCAGGCAGAAACATTAGTACTACATATGGGCATAATACAATATTACTGAGCATGGCAATATATTGGCTTTCTAATTTTGAAGAGGATCATTATCACCTACATGACTCGCCACATTCAGTCCGTGGTTTTGCCTGCCAGTCATTCATGACCCCACCACAGTTCTCTTATCACGATCAGGCCACTGCTGGGGACATGGGAACCTGAATGCACAGTGACATCAGGTATTTCAGGCAGCACTACAAGCAACACACATTCCCTAGCATTCGCCTCAAGACACCCCCGTGGCACTGAGAGCCAAGGGAATCAATCTGCAGCCTGTTGACCATGGCCTAAACAGTTTCCCATGTTTTATGAACAGTGGCAAATCCCCCCCCCCCCTTCAAAATCCATTTAGAACATTTGCAGTCCTTACCCATATTTCTCAAGCAATTTTCTCAGTAGACTTATTGACTAAGTAACCCAATTATCTGTGACTGTTCAAATCACAGCCAGCAATTCTACAGATTGCCTGAATTTACAATGTGCAAAAAATACACAAGAATAAAGCTCTTAAACACAAATATTTTGAAAAGTAACTGCTAATAAATATATAGAAAAGTTCAATTACATAACTTGGCAGTCTGAAGACAAGATACAGACAGCTCCGGGCACTAGTATAGTTCATTTACCACAGATTTAAGTAATGAAACCCATGAATGACAGCACAGAGGAGGTAAAAACATGTTTCAATCACCTGAGTAAATTGTGTTTTGCATAACACACAGACCTCATATCCAGTAACCTCTAGAAAAATTTAATCATGAAACATGGATCTATTTCTACCCAAAATAAATAATTGCCAATACGACCACGGCATTAACATTTTTTATAGATAACAGATGAATCTGGCTAACATCAGAAATATTTTTAGATGTGTTTAGCAACACAACCATAAAAAATCTCTTTAAGCAGACTTACATACAGTACAAAATATTCATTACTTACGGAACACAGTTGCTGATATTTTTGCCACATACAACACTGGACTTATTTAACTGGAACATTTACAGAAAACTACAATGTATGTCATTCCTTTTAATAAAGAAAGGTAAAAATGTTGCCAATTGAAATGTTATTTTTGAACATTATAGTGCTTTACTGCACATGGTCCTATGAGGCGACATGCCCTTTGTTTCGTCTTACCTCTGAACTGACTTTTGTAGCCACTAGCTCAGAATCACATTGAAGCTTCCCCCCCCCCCCCCCCCCTCAATACATTAACAATGTCAGAAGTCAAAGAAGTGAGATATATAAAATACTTTGACTCGCTGAGGTTTAAGAGGTGCTTCTCTTTATTTGTAGTCTTACAGTTAGTAATTTAAGCACCAAGTTAGACATTAATAACTTCACAACAAACAATGGTTAGAAGGAATCCAAACTCATACATAAAGACTAACCTTGAAATATATATTAGGTTTCTTCTTGTTCAATCGGATGCCAACACTTTCCAGTTCCTTTTCCAGCAGCACCCTCTGAACATCCTGCTTTGTGGCATCGAGCATCATCATGACTAAATCTGCTGTTCGAGCTACAGCAATCACCTATAAGCAAAACAGCTGTCAGTAATGTTCGAGAATTTAATTCCACACACTCAAATACAAAATATATATTTCAACAGTCTTCACCCTTTGAAAGTGGATTACATACACTGCTATATAAGACCTAAAATCAACAATACACAAAGTCTATGCAATGTCTTTTTACTTGTCCAAACTTTTTAAAATATGTAGCATACTTTGTGTATAACAAATAATGAAAATATTTTCCATTGTTTTGATAATGAAAATAATTTTTCAAAAGAGAGAGATTGGCTGGCCAGTACTTACCTTTATGCTGTACCACCGATAGTTACATACAGAAAAAAGTAGGAAAATAACAAGCTTTCAGAACTGTGTTCCTTCTTCAGGTGGAGAGAAGGGAGAAAAAGAAGAAAAAAGGACTGGGAAAGGAAGGGAAAGGTAATTCACGACCTAGATCATCTCTGACTTCCACAATCCTCTAACACCATCCTCATGACCTACGCCGTGAATTACCTTTCCCTTCCTTTCCCATTCCTTTTTTCTTCTTTTTCTCCCTTCTCTCCGCCTGAAGAAGGAACACAGTTCCGAAACCTTGTTATTTTCCTCCTTTTTTCTGTGTGTAACTATCGGCGGTACAGCAAAAAGGTAAGTACTGGCCAGCCAATCTCTCTCTTGAAAAATAAATTATCTCTGTGGAGAATTTCCATTATTAATTGAAAATAAAATCATTTTTTCACAGTGTAGATTTCTTTTCAGATGGCAAGTTTCAAAGCTGCCCGAACACCATCTCTCAGTGAAATTGGCACTTTTCATGTACATCTTTACAAAAGATAAAGATAACTGATAATGGGAGAAATCTTGTTCTCAATAAATGTCTACACAATGTATCATCAAAATTTGAGGTGTTTACTAAGTTATTTAAATACTTTCATACCACAGAGCAAAAAATGGTTAGAAACTTATTCTGTAATTTTTTGTGTAAGTACAGTAACTCTGAAGCTTTGGATTTCGGTAATGGATAAGGAAATTTTTTAAAAAATTAAATAATTAGCTTGATAATATAATCTTATCACCATATGCTAAAAATTGACAATTTGCAATGAAAGTATAGAAAAATTAAACTTGACAGAATGTTGCTTTTATAAGCCATATAAAGATCACTCTAGACCACGCATCCTGTGCAAAAACCAAATGATATGCTCAGTTTGGCTGGGTTACAAGATGTGTGCAATATTTAAATTTTGGCACTGTGCTGTAGGATAGCTACAGTATGCCAATACTTTCAATATGCATACAAATTATCACTAGGCCACAGGATATCTAAAGCACTTTACTGTTTATCTCTGGTCAATATAACCCAAAATACGGTCCACTGAAGAATCTTAATTTCACACGCAGTGTTTTCAAACATTAATACCATACACTCTCAAGCAGAACGGTATGGTAACACACTCCATAGCAACAAATCTTGGTCCGATTCACCCAGATTGTACACGCAGCGAATGCCACATTTAGTTCAATTTTTTTTTTTTTTTTTAATGACATTCTGATTATTGTGCTCCGGCAATACTGCAACTTGACAGAAGCACTAAACTGCCTTTAAAACAACAGCACTGGAAAGTGAAACTAGAATCATGAAAGCATAATTGACCTGTACCAACACCACCTAAATGACAAGGCCTCTCAGCTCAACTGTGATGTCACCTACTCAAGGCCAGGGCAGATAGCGTCAACCACGCTTTCAGCCAAATCATTGCGCTAATACTACTTTAGAAACTAATAAAATGCAGGTGCTAATTGACGCTATGGCGATCAAGCTGACAAATGCAATTACTGAAAATTAATTTATTATTCTCTTGTAAAAAGGCGGAAGAATCTTATTTTTTCTAGTTTTATCAGATGTACAAAAATTTAAATTGTTGCTCTTAACACCATCCTGCTTGTTGAAAAATGTCAATTACGTAAGTTTTAGCAATGGAAATGAAATTACTGAGAGATAACATGTTTCTCATAAAGCAGTATTTTAGTTAAATCAGTGGGAAATGATGAATACTATGACACCTTAAACTGAAAGAGTCAGCAGAAGAAAGTGCATACACACGAGCATATTTCGAGTTACTTCATGCTGTACATTTCATTACATCCAGAGGCAGGAACATAAACCAAAAAATAAAAAGAATTTACTATTTTCTGATTGTACTTACAAGACAAGCATTTTCTTCAAGTGACCCATTCAGTTTTACAAAATTTTTATTAACAATGAACATTTTTATTTTCGTACTACTGATGCAACAAACAAAATTGTAAACAACTGTTCTGTAGCTCCACATCTAAATAATTACAAAATTGGCAAAGAAGTTATGGACTGTACACTGTACAGTATGATATTTCGTTACACAATTTAAAAATCATTATACATATAAAGCCAAACTGAAAAGCATGCGGGCTGAATAAATTAGAAATCATAGAAACTAAATCTGATAACTGTTTACCACAAACTATGGGCATAATAAAACTTTATACAGGCATTACCATTTTCTGAGAACTGTTATGAATTGCAGTCAACAGTGCAGCATTGCTTTAATTAATAAAACCACAGGAATAATCAATAAGTCAGGCGTTTCAGCTTAAAGTGGTCCTAATGAGTGATTTGGAGAGAGACAGGGAGCAAATCCTGTTCCTAAAATACATTAAACACTCATTTTTAAACTTACATAAGATTTTAATTTCTATAAATATTTCTGATTGGTTATATTTCAAATATACATACATGATGAGTCAGGAGAAAAGTTACATGCTTTCAGGTTTGATACTTCTGGTTATTCTGAACAATGAACATCTAATAAACATATGACCTTTTCTTAACTGTTTCCAGGTAAACTAATAAAAACATGTAGGAACAGGAAAAGTGCAGGTAACAGTAAATTAAGACACACACACACACACACACACACACACAAACGCAAGCTTTCGCAACCCAGTTGCTTCTTCAGGCAGAAGAGAAGGAGAGGAAAAAGAAAATGATGAGGGTTTTAAGGGAGGGGGTAAGGAGCGATTCCAATCCCAGGAGAGGAAAGACTTACCTTGGGGGAAGAAAAAGGAAGGTAAATACACACACACTCATACATTTACACAGACACAAACACACCTAGGCAGACAGGCTTTCTACAGTATGTCTGCCTAGGTGTGTTTGTGTCTTATATATATATATATATATATATATATATATATATAACTAAAAATAGAAAAGAGATGACTTACCAAAAGGACCGGCTCGTCGAGAGAAACAAATAAAATCACACACAAACACACATACAAGCTTTCGCCACCACTGGCAGCTTCTTCAGGAAAAAGAGGAAAAAAGGGGAGGAAAAGGGAAGGATATGGGTTTTAAGGAAGTGGAAAAGGAGTCATTCCAATCCCAGGAGTGGAAGGACTTACCTTAGGGGGAAAAAAGGAAGGTAAACAAATACACACACACTCAGACATATCGAAACGCAAACACACCTAGACAGACATTTGTGAAAAGCCATATATATATATATATATATATATATATATATATATATATGTGTGTGTGTCTTTGTTTATCTTATCTTTTCTTCCCCCAAGGTAAGTCTTTCCTCTCCCAGGATTGGAATGGCTCCCCATTTCATTCCTGACAGTTTGCCAAGTCATATCTGAGAGGTCTCCTCTGTTAATTGGAGCTGGGATTCTGTTACCTCCAAACATCCAAGGCATTTTGCTCTGATACTAGCATCATATCAACGTAACTGGGAAGCAGATTGCTAGCCTTAAGGACCGAGGATACCATTGAGTTTTACTCCTAAAGGTTGAGGGACTAACCAGTGGATTTGGTAGTCTTTGCTGCCTGACCACTAAGGTAGCCACAACTCAGAATATGTCCAAGATGCCCAACCTTATTCCAAATTAACTGGTACCTCAACTATCAGGGCCACTTTCTTGGCCACTCATACATTGCCCATGGTTCATTACTATTGTCATATTATGATTAAAAATCTTACTGCAGGATGCCTAGATGATTTAGTGGAAGTAGCAAGGCAACAATTTTCTAGCAAAATTTTATCAATGTACTGTAATTTAGAATAAAATGCCGAAGTTCCTAATTCATGCCATAAGTTCAACTTTCCTTCCCTGTATGTAATTAATTTTTCTTCTGTTTCTACATGAAGGTATATAATAATGGATTGAGAAGAAGAAAAATGCAAGAGAGAAGGAAATATTTATAGAGGAATGTTTTGGAGAGCAGTCACAAAGGAACAGGTTATGGGATGGAAGGGAGACCGTTATGCAAAACATAATAATGTAAAGTCCAGGTTGGAATTAATAATATAGTAAGGACAGTTTACAACTCGCCCCATAGACATGGCGACTAGTTGTGGCAGGCAGATACAAAAGACACACACATACAACACTTTCAGCTATCTGCCGTGGCCTTCCCCGATTCGCCGCAGAGCTTGATTCGAAGTGCGGTGGCCGGAGGTGATGGTTGTATGACTGTGTTGTGCGCCTGTGTGATAGCGTGAGTATTTTCTGAAGAAGACCATGGCCGATAGCTGAAAGTATTGTATGTGTGTGTCTTTTGTAAGTGCCTGTCGCAGCTCGTCGCCATGTCTCTGCGGTGAGTTGTAAACTGTCATTACTATATTATTAATTCCAACCTGGACTTTCCATTATTAAACTGAATTTGGATAGACGTATAAAAGATCATGAGAATTTTTAAAGGAATATGTGAAAAATTCAAATTTATGCTTCCTAGTGTCATTAAATGTTAAAAAATATAATAACTTAAATAACTGATCACAGAAGCATCTTTATCCAGCAAAAACATAAAATTATAGAACATCCAAATCAACTACTTAGTTTAGTATTAAAAGAAAAATATACGAGACTGAAAAGAAAGCTAAACTTAGTAGTTCATGACAAGAATGTAGGAGTCTCACCTGCCGCCCTCTTCCTTTGCCTTGTGAAGCTCCTTCAATGATTCCGGGCAAATCTAGGAGTTGGATATTTGCACCTTTGTATTCAATAACACCAGGTATACAGGTAAGAGTTGTGAATTCATATGAAGCAGTTTCACTCTGAGTAGTTGTTAGTGTGCTGAGAAGAGTGGACTGAAAATTTTAAAATAAGGAGAGAATGTAGTAACTGGCAGTGATGAATTTAGTAGTTTGGTATTAATATTTGCAAACCTTACACTTTACTGTCATATAAATAGCTATTATTTTTAGTAATAAAATCATCGCAACTTTACATCATTTAAAACTTCAGGTCTTTGAAACATGATCCATAGCCTTTACAAATAGTCATCACGTATAAGTGTAGTTAAGAACATGCAACACAATGGATAAATAAAATTTGAAGGTAATAAGGCCAACCAGCATAAATAAGTATTATCAGTATTCCATTTAAACTCTCTTCAGAATACTTACAAAAATAAAGAATGCCATTGCTGTGGCTTAAGTCCCGTTCACAAAGCAATCAAGAATGAAAATCTATTTTTTTTCTTTCATATATCTATGACAACAAACTTTTTATTTATACACGGGTACAAACATTAAAGGAAATGACAAATACCAATGAAAATCTGAAACATATTCTATAAGGCTGACATCGAAGTGTTCTTGAAAGTAGCACTGAAAAATATGACAACTGTAAAGTAGATTCAATTTTCCATACGGCAGTGACATCATCATGTGCACATAAGCATGCTTATATTGGCAACAAAACAGTCACTTTATGAGGATAAAGACAATGGTATATACAAGAACCTATCAACCATAGAGCAGGTTCAGCATTAATTATTTATTTCTCAGTGAATACAAAAGACTACTCCCATCATTCTAAGCGATTGGGTTTTGAAAGAGCATTTAATGCTTGTTATCAACATCGCCACACTAAGTGGCTGCTGT
Organism: Locusta migratoria; assembly: GCA_026315105.1. Lineage (NCBI taxonomy): Eukaryota > Metazoa > Arthropoda > Insecta > Orthoptera > Acrididae > Locusta > Locusta migratoria. The sequence goes on along the minus strand of CM048745.1, from coordinate 467,166,688 downwards.
CATAAATTTCACTGGAACATATTTAGTTATAAGTCCACACAATTTGTTGTTGTTGTTGTTGTTGCTGCTGCTGCTGCTGCTGCTGCTGCTTAGAGGGGACTTAACTTCTAGGTCATCAGTCCTCTGTTCCTAGCAATGACATTACAGAGTAAAGTAACGAAAGAAAACCTGGCGCTGAACACACAGAAGGGCAACCCCCATATGGTTGACAATTAACATTTCACTGATACCACAAAGAAAAGGAACACAAAAGGGATAAACTACATGTTTAACCAAGCGAAAATGTTACAGCAGAATACTCTGGTTGGCTGATCATGAGGATGAAACAGGCTGAGTGAGCCACTCTGCACACACCAAAACCTCCAATTAAAAGCAGGACAGACAACAAGAAAATAACAACAGATTAAAACTGTTTTATTGGTGGGTGTCTGAAAGATTGGGCTAGGTACCACCATTAAGTCAAACAATAAAAACCAGCTGTGCAAATAAAACACTATCAGTCATAGTTGCATTGTCTCCAAGGATAAGTTAGAGCTCAGTGGGCAGACGGAGGCACTGCTACAACGTGGCTAACAGGGTACAGTCCAGCAGGATGTGGACGACAGTCAAAAGCATCACATGGGCAGGTCTTCTTAATGGAGAAGACGGCCTTGTGTTGCCCTCATAAGGCCAATACACAGGCAATAGAGAATGATCAAGTCCATTTGAGAAGGCCTGAGGGAAGACTTCCATTCTGCCGCTGAAGGTTCGATCGCATGGAGCTTATTCAGCATGCTGAACGTTGACTGTTGTGCATTCCAGGCCACAAAGATCTTGTGGTGCAAACCCAATCGTACATCCCTTTCCGGGATACCGATATCCAAGGGCTGGGAGGTTGTGGCCTGCTTGCCCAGCTGATCAACATGTTTGTTCCCCAGGATGCCAATGTGGCCTGGGGTCTAGACGAAGTCCACAGAATGGTCAGACATGCCAAGACTGAAAACAGAGTCCTCAATGAACCACACCAAATGGTGTTTGTGAAAACACCAGTCAAGAGCTTGCAAGCCACTCAGGGAGTCACTGCAGATGACATACGACTTCCTGGGGCATGCATAAAGGTGGTCTAGAGCACGAATTATTGCGATCAGATCTGTCGTGAAGATGGTACACCCAGGATGTGGAAAGCATTGTTCAATGTGGTTGCCATGAACATAGGCATAACCTACTCTGCAATCTACCAGGGAGCCATCAGCGTATATTGCTTCTCCATCACGGAATGTGTGTAATATGGCCCAAATCTGGTGACACAGTGTTTGTGGTGAAACTAGCGCCTTTATATCACAGTACAATTACAGAGTGAGGTGACAATGGTAATGCACTGGACTCGCATTCAGGAGGACGGTGGTTCAAATCCACCTCTGACCATCCAGCTTTAGGTTTTCCGTGATTTAGGCAAATGTCTCCAGGAAAATGCCAGGATGGTTCCTTTCAAAAGGCACAGCCTATTTTCTTCCCCATCCCTACCCAAAACTCCGAGCGTTAGCTACATCTCTAATGACCTAGCTTTGACGGAACGTTAAACCCTAAGCTTCCTTCCTTCCTTCACAGGACAATTGGAGGTGGAGCTGTAAGTGAGGAATGGACCAAGGAGGAGTATGGGATTGGCAGGAGAATGTGGAAGGAAATGAAGGGACACAAGTGATAAAAGGAGAGTACGAACCGGGGCCGTAATCTGAAGACCCAATCTGGGTCGATAAGGTAGAGAGGAAAGGGCAGTATTTAGAAACAGAAGCCTGTGATTTGGACGGAGGAGCACATCATGAATGCGGCCAACATAAGAGGCCAACAACTGTTGCCGGTGGTACCACAGAAGGGGACCCAAGCCTCAGTACGGAGACTTGTCACTGGGCTTGTGCGAAAAGCCACTTTTACTAAACAGATACCAGTGTGCAGAATGGGGTCCAAGACTCGCAACATAGAAGGAGCTGCCAAATCGTACACTGGGCTCTCCTAGTCAAGGCACAATTGGCTAGGGGCCTTATAAAGCTGCAAAAAGAAAGGAAGCTTATGGTTTAACATCCCATCGACAGCTAGGTCATTAGAGACGGAGCTAACGCTCCGAGTTTTTGGGTAAGGATAGGGGAGGAAATCGGCCGTGCCCTTTGAAAAGAACCATCCTGGCATTCGCCTGGGAAATCATGGAAAACCTAAATCTGGATGGCCAGAGGTGGATTTGAACCACCATCCTCCCGAATGAAGCCCAAGAGAGTTGGAGGGGCAATTCCCCAAACAGCGTGACTGAGGCAGCGCAGTGCATTTAGGTACCTCCAGCACTTTTGCTTCAACTGACGGGGTGTGGCCCTCAAGTGAGTCAGTTGACAAACAGCATGCCAAAAAACTGATGTGTCTCTTTGACGCGAAGCAATTCACCACCAAGGTAAAGCTCTGGGTCCGAGTGAACTACCCGACAGCGATAGAAGTGCATTACACAGGTTTTCTGTGCTGAAAACCACGGGAAGACACCCACAATTGGGTCTTTTAGATGGCTCCCTGGAGCTGCCATTCAGCTACACCAATACTGACTGATCTAAAATAGAGACAAATGTCATTGGCAAACAAGGTGGAACTTATCTATGACCCCACAGCCAGCTCATTTATTGCAACTAAAAGGTACACTGAGGACAGAACCCTGTGGGACACCATTCTCTTGATTATATGATGAGCTAAGAGAGACACCAGCCCTAATCCAAAATGAGCAGTTGTAAAGGAAATTTTGTATAAAGATTGGAAGTGGGCCCTGTAAGCCATAGTCATACAGTGTAGTCAGTATATGGTGGTGCCAGCTGGTGTCATAAGCCTTCCAAAGATCAAAAGAAGACCGCAGCCAGATGTTCATGGCTAGTAAAGGCTGTACAGATGGCCAACTCCAGTGACATAAGATTGTTGACAGTGGAGCAGCCCTGACAGAAGCCCCCCTTGTTGGGGGGCCAGGAGACCCCTAACTTCAAGAATCCACATGAGCTGCTGACTCCCATACTTTCAAAGAGCTTGCAGGGAACATTGGTGAGGCTGATCATGAGGTAACTGTCAAGTCACCAATGGGTCTGCTCCAGGTTTCAATACCGGGAGGATGGTGTTTTACCTAAATTGTGACAGGAAAACCCCCTCTGTCCACATACAGTTAAACAGGGCGAGAAGCTAGCATTGAAACTCCGCTGAAAGGTGACGGAGGAACTGGCTGTGAATTCTCTCTGGTCCTGGAGAGGTGTTGTGGCATGCAGGAAGGGGAGTAGAGAATTCCCACTCACTGAACGGGACATTGTAAAGTACCCGGCGGCGCACGAGGAATGATAACTTATTCCACTCAACCTGCTCTTTCAGGATGTGGAATTCCTCAATGTAGGTGGCAGTCACAGTCACAGAGCAAAGTACGTAGTGCACTGCTATGTGCTCAGTGACAGCAGTCGGGTCAGTGTAGAGGATACCCTGGATATTGATAGATGATGTCCCTGTCGGTGGTTGGTATCCAAAGAGATGTCGTACTTGTGTCCATACCCGAGAAGGGAAGTTGCGAGAACCAATTGTGACAACATACCTCTCCCAGGAGTCCTGCTTACTTGGCCCGGATTAGTCATTGAGCCCAGGATTGGAGATGTTTGAAGGTAATCAAATGTTCTACACATGGGTGGTGTTGGTATGCTGCAGTACTCACCGACAATCCCGAATGGCATCTGCAATCTTTGGCGTCCACCAACGCACGGACTTACGCCGGGAGGAGGCAGTGTTGGTCAGAAATCTTGCTTCAGTGGTGTGAACTATGGCAGCATTGACTTATTGGACCTGATACCCATGTCGGCTAGCAGTGGTACTGTAACAGCTAAGGTGTAACCCTGCCAATCTGCCCTATGGAGAGAGGATCGGGGCAGACAAACTGCATGTTGAAACAGCAGGAACAACATGATGAGAAAATGGTCACTGCCACAGAGATTCTCATTGACTCTCCAATTATGGTGTGACTGAAGGTTTGGGCTGCAAGTGAATAGGTCTATTGCTGAATATGTGCCTCATGCCACGCAAATTGAGTGGAGGTACCAGTATTCAGATGTCTCGCTGTGCCAAAAGGGCCTCTGTGTTCCTACCACAGCCTATGGTCTGGGTTCCACCTACATTAGGTGGTGGGCATTGAAAATACCCAAAATTAGAAATGGTGGGGGAAGTTAAGCAACCAAAGCAGTAAAGTCAGCTAGAGACATGACCTCATCCCGGGGAAGGTGAGTGCTACAGATAGATAGTTCCTGTATGCCCCACATTCTAACTGCTATCGCCTCAAGACAGACACTGCCAGATACTGTGTCTTAGATGGATTGGTTTTTAAAGTAACCCTGATACGAAGAACAGGGGTCTGCTGGGCAGGAAACCCTGTTTCCTGACGAGCGAAAGGCAGCGGCACAGCTCAGCTAGATGGTGAAAAAAGCTGCCGCAATTCCATTGGAGAATTGAATTTCCTCCATGCTGTAAGGCCATAATGAAAGGAGAAAGATTATTCCATAGCATCACCTGCTGCTGAAGGTTGATCAGAACCTACAGAATCTAGAACTGTAGGTTCTAGGGATCTGTTACAGGGAAATCCTCGGGAGAGGTGAGATCTCCACCTCTAGTCTGAAGCAAAAGATGTGGGAGGCTGCGGTTTTGGAGCCACCAAAGATTCTTTTTTCTTTTCCTACTTAGCCTCTCACTGGCCCTTTGGCTTCAAGGGCTGGGGTCTGCCAACATTTCTTGCTCTTTTCATGGTGTTCCCATGAGCAGCTAGGGCAATAAAAGTCCTCCCAGGCAGAGCCCCACTTGCCTGCATATGCCTAATACAACTGAGGTGCAGCAGTAACCCCAGAGATTGCTCACTAGCGACTGTTACACCTGACGTTACACTGGTAGATCATCACCTGACTCTTGGGCAGTGAATCACAACCAAAAGCAAAGATGAAGGCACTGGTTGCAAACCTGTTGTCCTTTGGATCCTTATACACAGGCTGAATAAATTTTACTCCTCGCCTCCCCAAGGTCTTAGGCAGTTCATCATCCGACTGCAATAAAAAGTCACTATGAAATATAATTTCCTGCACCATGTTCAGGCTCTTTTGTGGAGTGATGCTAATAGGAACATATCACCCAGCTTATCACAGGCAACCAACGGCCATGACTGGGCAGGGGATGATGTCATTATCAGGACAGGACCAGATCTCATCTTGGAGATTCTCTCCACCTCACCGAACTTTTCCTCTATGTTCTCAACAAAGAACAGGGGCTTAGTTGACAAATGATTCACCGTCTGTGCTACTGAAGACCAGGTATGAGGAGGGGGGTAGCACATGCCTCACCTTCACGAGCCCTATGTTCTTCCTATGGTGCGGCCATGGAAGGAAACATTTGGGGGTCATAGATTGCAGCATTAAATTCAGTTCATGCACACTTAGAAACAGTGTGTCCACCAACACTATTCTTTGCTCATTTCATTGTGTTCCCACTAGCAGCTAGGGAAATATATTTCCACTCAGGCAAAGCCCCACTTGCCTGTGTAAGCCTAATACCACTGAGGTGCAGCACATTCCCCAGAAGTTGCTTGCTTGTAACTGTTCAACCACAACAGCCATGCATCCTCTTGACATGTAGCACACCCTGAGATAGAGGGTTTTTGTTAATAAAGGTTTGTACAATCTTCGCAACCCAGGCGATTAAGCCAAGATCCCTAGCCTCTGAAACATACAACATTCTACCATCACGGAGAGCTTACATTGTGGAGGACTGTTGGCATGACAGTCCCCCAGCTCAGGGGTCCGGGTTCACCGAGTCCATTGATTTGATTTGATTTTTTTCAGGGAAGCCAAAACAGTCTTGGTCCAACCCGCCACTGCCCGCACCGAAACTAAGTATTGTGCGGTATCACTCCCTGTATTCTAGTAAAGCCAACCAATACCCTTGAACAGTGCAAGGAGTCCCTTTACCAGTTCTTTATTAGATACAATTTCTTCGGGTCTGGTTGTCCCAAATGTTCTGTGCCTTTTACTCTCCAATGCAATGCATTCGAAGATTATATGTGATACAGTTTCATCACCGTCATCACAGATCCTACATTTAGGGTCCTCTTCTGTTATTCCCATTGTATGTAGGTGTTTTTTGAAATTCCCATGGCCTGTCAGCAATCCAACCATGAGTCTAATCTCTCTCGTGTTCAGACCCAGGATTGCAAAGCTTCTTTTAAAACAAGGCTTTGGCATCATTACATTGCCATGTTTTTGTTGATGGACTTTGGTCCAATATTCTACGTGCTGTCTTCTGAGCCAGTTACGTAGCTCCAATTCGATCATTGCCTTGGTGATTGTCAGGACAGGGTCCGGTCCAATAAATGGAGTCTCTGCCCCCATCCGGGCTAATCTGTCGGCATGTTCGTTGCCACTGATCCCCTGAGTGGCCAGGGACCCACAATAGGTTTACTTTATTGCTTTCCCCTAGCTCCACCAGAACCCTGTGACATTCTGCAACAATTTTAGACCTTGTTGCAGGAGCTGCCAGTGATCTCACGGCTGCCTGGCTGTCTGAATAGATATAGATACTACAATCTTTGTAGCACCTATGCAAATTCTCCTCCACACACGCCCTGATGGTAGTGATTTCCGCCTGGAATACTGAGGCCAGTTTCCCTAGAGAGATGACGCCCTCCAGTCTTGGCTGCACCCCATATACCCCGGCCCCAACACCTTGGTCTGATTTTGACCCGTCAGTGAACCAGACAATATCCCCTGTACGGTGTCTAACTATTTTCTCCCACTGCTCCCTGCTTCCAATTGTTATATTGAAAGGCTTGTTGAAGCAGTATTGGGGCTATAATATAGTCGGCTGACATTTCCCCAACCTTTCCTATATTTACCTCACTCACTATTTTAGTGTGTGATTCTGGATATCCCAAAGAGTTCCAGTTGTTGCCAGATTTGAGTCTGTATGCACCAGCCGCTGCCTCCATCTTGACCCAAAGGTGTAATGGGGGCATATCCCACATGGTTTCCATCCCAGCAGTTGGTGTGCTGCTAGCTCCACCTGTTATGGCTAAGCAGGCTAATCTCTGCACCTTACCAAGCTCCCTAGCAGCAACCTGCTGTTCTACCTTCCTCCACCACACGACCGCCCCATAGGTGATCCTGGGACTAATCACTGTGGTGTATATCCAGTGCATACCCTTGGAGCTCAGGCCCCAATTTTTGCCACAAGCCCTCCTGGTACTTACTAGAGTACCTTTTGCCTTGGAGCAAATATTCCTAATGTGAGGGGTCCATGTCAGTTTCTCATCTAGGGTAACCCCTAGACATTTCACTGTCCCCTTCACAGGTAGCACTTAATTGGAAAGCTTTAGATTGCAACTTGAATGTTGTATATGATTCTTTGTGAATGGTACAACAGTCTTCTTAGGACTAACCCCCAGATCCTGTTTTCTGCACCAGTCTTGCACAATGTCCAATGCACCTTGTGCCATATTCTTCACTGTGTCATCAAATTTGCCAAGTATTACTATGACAAGATCATCTGCTTATCCTTGGCAAAAGTACTGCCTAGAGTTTAATTCTCCAATGAGATCATTCACCACTAGATTCCACAATAAAGGGGAAAGAACTCCTCCTTTCGGGCAACCCCTAGTGGTGTTTATTACCATTTTTTCATCCAGCATGGTAGCCTCTACCTTTCTTCCACTGTGCATGGCACTAGTCCACCTACATATAGTGGTCCCTAGGTCATGCACCTCTGCAGCCCTAACCATGGAATCGAAGCTCGTATTGCTAAAAGCCCCGTCAATGTCCAGGAAGATACAGAGGGCTATTTCCTGAAAGTGTAGTGCTTTCTCCACCTTCCCAACGAGTTGGTGGAGAGCTGTCTCACATGATTTACCTGGCTGATATGCATGTTGGTTTGAATGAAGAGGAGCCCTACTTAACCTCCTTTCTCCAACATGCACATTGACCAGCTTTTACAATGTCTTAAGAATGAAGGAGGACAGGCTGATTGGTCTCATATCCTTGGCCTTGGTATGATCAATTCTCCCTGACTTTGGAATGAAGACAACCTTCACTGCCCTCCAGGCATTGGGAATGATTCCTGCTGCTAGGCTAACCCTGAATAACCTGCATAGGAATCTAATAAGATTTTCTCCTGCTTGTTGCAGGAGAGCTGGAAAGATTCCATCGGGGCCAGGTGACTTGAATGGTTGAAATGTTCCCACCATCCATCGGACCTTACTGAAATCGACACACTCCTTGGCCAGATCCCAGTCCTCTTTGCGAATACCTCAGAACCGTTGTCTCTCGGAAATCGCATTCTGGTCCGAGTTATCCCCCAGAGTATATTGAGGAAAGTGAGTCTTGAGGAGCAGTTCCAGCGTTTCATGTGCTGTCTTTGTATTCTCCCCATCCTCTTCCGTCAATGTTCCTCCTGGATTAGTTGGTACCCTAGTGAGTATTTTATGAAGTCTTGCTTGACGAGCCATGCCCTCCACTTCCTCACAGAATACCTTCCAGGATGCCTCCTTTGCCCGTCTGATGGCAAGGTTGTAATTGACAAGGGCCTCACGATACTTTTCCCATTGTCCTTTGCGCCTTGCAAGGTTAAACAGTCTTTATACCTGTTTCCTTTGCATTTCCAGGTTGTTATTCCACCAAAGCACACTCCTATTTGTGCACTTCTTGGTGATTGAGCAGTTGTCCTGGTATGAGGTCACTATAGCACAGGTTATGGCCTCTGCTACTTCCTCAAACTCTGCTGGATTTCTTAACGAAGTTTTAATTTCCAATAGGCTGAAGTCAAGGTCTTTCCTATATGCCTCCCAGTCCGTTTTCCTGGGGTTCCTATAGGCCATGGTCTGTCTGGTTCCCATTTCAACCTTGAATTTAATATACATGTGATCTGATGAGGATGGCTCCAGGACCAGATGCCATTATTTGACGTAACTTCCCATCATCATGGAACCAAAAGCTATGTCAATTACTTCTTCCCTTCTACTATTCCTGAATGTAGGTTCATCACCCCTATTCAGGATCTCCAAGTTGTTAGATAGGAGAAATTCAAGAAGGTGGTCACCTCTACTGTTGGTGTCCTTGCTGCCCCACCATAGATTGTGGGCATTGGCATCACATCCCACCAACAGTTCGTCACCTTGCTGATGGCAGGTTTTCGTCAGTCTCCTCACTTCCAAAGGAGGAGGAGAGCTGTCTTCGTAAGGAAGGTATGCTGAGGCCAAAACAATTTCCCTCGTGATACCTTCCTCACGTTGCTGCATCCTGATGGTCACCAGGTCCCTGGAACAAAAATCCATCATTGGTATGAAAGTTATTCCATTTCTAACATAAATGCATGTTCTGGAGATTTTTAGATTTCTAGCATAAATCAGTTTACCTCCAGTACCACCGAGGCCCGATACACCCCCTTTGTATAAATAGTGTTCTTGTATCAGGGCCACGTCCACCTCCTGTCTCCCCAGGCGACGGCTCAGGGCAGCAGTGGCCCCTTTACTGTGCTGCAGGTTTATCTGCAGCACTTCCAGTCCCCATCTTGCTGCCATTATTGCCTTTAAGGTCTTTGATTACCCTGACGGAGACCTATGAGAATCCTAAAAACAGTTTCAGGCCTTGCTCTCGCATTGCCTTCAGGGACTTCTCTCCGACATCCACCACCAGGGTTCGTCCTTCCGGAATGACCTTTTGGTTATTTACCCTCCAATCCTCTGTCGTGACTTTTGGGTTCTGGACCCTTATTTTCTCGAACAGTCTTTGGAGGGACATCCTTAAGTATCTTTCGTACCCATATTGATACCTTTGCAGTCTTCAGGAGTTCGGTTGCTGTCTTGAACTGCAGCTTCGCATCCTCCCACGGCGATATCATGGGAACCTTGTCCTTAAGCCATACTGCTGAGTGCTCCCCCTCGCAGACAAAAATGAGGGCACTGCAATCTAGATAGACCCTCCTGAATTTGGGTCCTGGACCAGCATCCCCCCCAATCTCTTCAAAGAGGGCCATCTGCACGAGCTCCTCCTGCTGCAAGGTGATGCTCACCAGTGGGTATCCTTCTTGGACAACCGCAATTCTAAAGACCGAGACTGCAGTACTATAAGTCTGTTTTCGTATTTCCTGCCTCAGCCTTTTAGGATCACGCCTGTCCAGAGAGGAAGGAGCCTTAGATTCCTCCCTAACCCTCTTGCCACCTGTCTTTGACGTCGAGGGGGTCTGTGTATCCCCTTTGACCTGAGGCAGTTTCTTTTTGGGGGTCTTGGTCTCAAGCCCTTTTGATTCCCTCCACTTATGCTTAGGAAGCCATTCTTTTCCTTCCTTTTGCTTCTGTTCCTTGAGAAGTTTCCTCTGAGCCCCAGACAAGGCCTTAATCCTAATCTGGTCCAACTTCTCTGTTACAGTTCCCACTTCTTGCTCAGGTCTAGACCCTGATTCAGAAGTAGGAGTGCACTCCATCGGTCCTGATCCCAATGTCTGAGCATCTGAGGTCTCAGATTCTTTCTCTGTGTTCATCTTAGTCCCATGAGATTTGGGGATTTATATGGTCCACACCACGATAACCCCACGTGGTGCAAGGCTACTTACTCAGGGAGGTCGCCCGGTATCCCTGAGGCTCCGTTTGAGACACATCCATCCAAGTAGCATGCACCCCTCGGCACGGATCGCATCACACCTTGGGTTGGGAAAGGAATTGCGAAAGGACTGGGAGAGCATAAGGAAGACGGGACATTGTGGGACACACTTGGTCAGATCCATCAGCTGAGGCGTTTCCGGCAGTAGGTTCTCTACCTTCGGTATAGCCCTCTGCTTCACACAGATGTACAAGCCTCTCCACCCGCCAAGCCCATAGTCAGTAAATTAATGTGAGCCCCCCTGAGGGGCACTCAAACAGCTTTATATCAAGGTTTGTTGTATATATATTTTGGTGTCTGCGTGAATGTGTGTACTTTTGCAAGAGAAAGCTAGTGTTTTCTGTTACACATTTAACTGCGCCATACAGCAGCCTCACATAGGTGAACGGGTGCTTTACCTTAATTTTATGTACAAATAAGCAATTTATTATTTAAAGTAAAGTAAAAACTAACTTACCTTTCCAACTGAAGGGAACCCTATCAAGGCAACTCGAGCATCACCTGATTTCAACACATCAAAGCCTTCGCCTTTCTCCGACTTTTTTGGTGGCTCAAGAAGTTGTGACCTGTATTTAGCTAGTTTTGCTTTTAGCAAACCAAGATGATATTCAGTTGCTGTTCGGAATGAAGATATAGATTAATAAAAATTTTACAGTCTAGAACATGGCTGTTAAGAACTTTACAAAGTATACAAATTAACAAGCATACAGCAAATCAGTTGCAGGTAATATTTTATTGGTCTTTACCAAAGTTTGAATACCACTAAAAATATATTTTTAGAAACAAAATTAATTAAATTTGGCGTCAAAATAATGGTACAAATGTGAAATAATCTTTAAAAACTTTATACTTACTGACTTACATCAAGAACTGCAATGTCATGAGCTGCATTGCTCAAGTCATGAAATCAAAAGTATAAAACCAGGCTTATATTATAAATGGTGTGGCATCACAGTCAGACTAAACAAATAGGTCCACTGGACATTGCATATGTGAACTAGCCTAGAGTGTGCCACATTTAATGAACTGGTATAAGAAAAGTTCAAATTTGAACATTTTATTGTGAAAAAATACAGGAACGTATTCACAGTATAAGCAATGTTTTTCAGATTCCCACTTTTGGACTTCACATCTTGCAGCAGAATTCCTTACATTTGAAATAATGAACATAGAAATTCACCTAAGATTTCCAGTTACTGAAATGATAATTTCTTATGCAAATAAAAATGTGCATTTATCAATGCTTATTTTATTTCGGCATAATATTACAAAGTAAGAACTGCATTGACGAAATTACATATAAGTGTTGTTTAACTACTGGCAGAGTAATTCTAAAGGCTACAACAAAGTCAACAGTTGACTTCATCAAGGTGTTTACATCGAGGTTACAACAGCTCCTGACACACTCATCTCCCAGCAGCAGTCACATTTCTGTTACATCACTGAAGGTTTCAGAGTAAACGAGTATCTTGTTCTTTAGGACTTTGTACAAAATTACTCCTCCACCATTCAGGATGAGGTTCAGGGATTCCACTGGAATAATTCACAGGCTACAATTCACCCATTACTACAGAGACTCAAGCACTAATGAAATACAACATGTATCATATGTGGATATATCTGACTGCCTTCAGCATGATCAGTGTGCTTTTATTCTTTCCAGAAAAATTTCATCAATTTATTAAAATGTCAGTTTTCAAATCCAAAGCACATTCATTATTTTTCAGATGGATGTGCTGCCCAATACAAAAACAGCAAGATCTTTATGAATCTGTCCTACCATCAGGAAGATTTTAATGTTACAGCAGAATGGCATTATTTCTTCTTTTTCTACAGCAAATGGTAAAGGACCTTGTGATGGAGTAGCAGGGACTGTAAAGAGATTAGCAAGTCTTGTCAGCCTCAAGCAACCTAATGAAAATCATATTCTGACATCAAGATAGTTGTTTGAGTAGTGCAAGGAAAATATTCCTTTATGTATCTTCCATTATATAGCGGTTTCCCATCATAATGAAGATTTGGCCAAGCTGAAACAATGTCTCAGAAATACAAGGACAATTGCACGTACACATAAGCTTCACTGTGTAATACCTGTTAAAGGTTTTTTAAGGACAGACATTCTGCTTCTTCAGCGAGTAGAGAAGAGTCCGTGATTGCTATGGCAAATGAAATGCTGTTAGCAAACATACATGGATTTGTTGCCTGTATGTATGACAATCATTTTGTGGGTTACATATGTGTTACAAACTTGTGAAGAAACAGATGAAATAAAAATCAACTTCTTGCATCCACATGGACCATCATTTGTGTTTCCTGACAAACCAGACATTTGTGTCATCAGAAAATGTGACATTATCACAAGAGTCGATTACCTTCTTCATTTCGATAGTGAACTGATGCTGACAATTTTTTTTTTTTTTTTTTTTTTTTTTTTTTTGTGAATGATGCCTTTGGTGTGCCACCTTGATATTTACCATATTTGTAGTAAAATAATAGAATAATGAAATTATTTTTTCAATAAAATTTGAAGAAGGGGTGTTTTGAGATATTCAAGGTGAATGACCTTTAGAATAAAAATATTCAGAAAACCGCCATGTGGCATAGGCTATCAGTGTAAAGGTCAATTCATTTGCTTTCTAATGGTACCATTTTCATTGCTGTAGCTTAATTAGAAACAGAATTACAGTCTTTTACGTTGAGGCATGTAAATTTTGCACAAATTCCCAACTTTCCAGACCTCTAACTTCCAGCGCAGTTCTGCAGCCCTGCAAACTGGTATTTTTCCATCTCCTATCTGGGTCATTGAATGCACCAAATGTGAAAGAAATCTGAAATGCTCATGTTGAAAATGTTGCTTTACTGTGTTGAATTTAAATGGACAGACTTTCTTTCACCAGAAAGAACTCTGACGTGGACATATGATCCAACTTTAACTGCAGATTGAGATGGGGCAACAGAATATTAAACCTGATCTTCACCAAAACCATCATCAGCAAGCACAGGTAGCTGCACCTTATCTCCCGAGTTATCACTAGATTCTATTTTACTCTTCTTTTAGGTTTATCCTACATTTTCTCTTGTTTCTCTTTGGCTTTCTTTAGCCAAGAAAACAAAGTGGTTTTGTTCTACTTCTCCACACTGCATCTGTTGCAAAAGTTATCCACAGCATGTATGAGTATCAATTTTGTGCCACTTTGCACACTTTACAGAACAAATCTACAAGCCTTTCAGGTGAGAAATTTGTCCTGTCCTTGACAGAGGCATGCAATTTTGTTTTTAAATCTACCCAAGACACCGCCTTGCTCTGTGAACAGAGCTCTTTCTTACATGCGCTTGTCATACATTACGAACAGGTGAAGGAGCCAGGAAGAGTTTGGCCAGGGGTCATGTGTCCAGTGAACTGGTGGATGAATTGCTGGGAGAGGTAACACCCTGTGTATTATAAAAAGATCATCGGTATTGTGACAAGTAATTAGAGTCAAATTTTCAGAAAAACGTTTAGAGCAAGGGTCAAAAAGTAATCTTGGATTGGGTCCGGATACTTTTGAAAATTTTTATCGAGATCCAGAAGTAAAACATATTCCTTATGTCGAGCCTGGTGCTCTTGGGGTAAAGCACTTGCTTTGAAAACGAAGGCATGTGGGTTCAAAAACCCAGTCGGACCTCCGATTTTTTCAGTCTGCACTTTAACCCATCCTTCACCTCTCAACAATGTGAGGAGTCACTAAGAACGAGATGTGGTTCGGATTCCACGTTAAGCTGTAGGTTCAGTTTCCCCAGTTGGACAACTGGGGTAGGTTAGAGACACGCAAGTAGCCGATGTGTCCAATTTAAAGACTTGCACCACGCCAATGAGCCACACAAAATTATTATTACTATGAGCAACACAGTGACCACATTATCGTAGTCAAGATAGATACGAAGCTAACACCAACCACAATAGTACAGGTTTATATGCCAACTAGCTCTGCCGATAATGAGGAGATCGAAGAAATGTATGATGAGGTAAAGGAAATTATTCAGACAATTAAGGGAGAGGAAAAATTAATTGTGATGGAAGACGATTTCGGTAGTAGGAAAAGGAAGGGAAGGAAAAATAGTAGGCGAATATGGACTGGGCAAAAGGAATGAAAGAGGAAGCTGTCTGGTAGAATTTTGCCGACTGCTAGTTCAGAGTCTGCTTCCCTATATAGGCATACCTTAAGTTTATTTACAAAATTGTGGGCAGTCTAACATTTACTGTGTAACTGCAGCCTGGAAACTTTTTAATGTAAATCATAGGCACTTTCTGGATGCTAGCATCAATCTGCAACATGATATTGTTTTTCAATATCCACTAACTAACTGTACCCAATTACCTTGACTTAATTTTTAAGGGGAAATTTTGAACCTTCTATTTTCTTATTTGTCTTGGAATTTAGTAATGTCATTGTTATAATCTCGTTTGGAGATGAGAAAATAACTTAATAAAGTATAAATGTGCTTCACTTAGCGATAAAGCAAGGCAAATATACAAATTGCTTTCTTCTGAAATTGAGGCGGCAAACATTTCTGCGCACTCTGTAAACACTACACTCTTAGTGCTGTGACACAATAGTATGGTATATGCTGATACTTTAACTAACCTACATTGTAATGTAAAAACTTTTTCAAGTGTACCGCACTCCACTTTCATGGCCCACTAAGGCACAATAGTTTAGAAAATTTAAAGACTCATCCACCTGCACCTTAACATACAATTTTAGCAAAATCAATTACATCCGTCCTGTGAGCTCCCTTTGTGAGTTGTTTGCCTTCCAAGACTCAAAAGAGAAATTATGCAGAACTAGTCTGAAAAGTGTCCAGTAAACATATCAACAATATAATAAGGAAAGTGTACAACTCGCCACAAAATAACGTGGGTTCCGAACCACGGTGCTACTTGATAGTCTTCAGATCAGCAACACAGCCAGAAGTTAAAGAAGTGGAAATAAACTGCTGTAATTTGAGAATGTTAGACTTGAATTGTCTGTTTTTTTATGGTACAGGTTCAAATACTTTACAGAGAAAAGGTACAGCAACTACTGAATTGCTCAACCATTTTGTGACAATGTCACGGTCCTTGATATCCCTTTCCTGTAAATAGACTGTCAAAGAAGAAATGGAATGGCAGTAGCTTTACAGCCAGTGTTAAGCCATCTATCACCCAAACGAGTGGGGCAATAGCCTTTCCAAACAGTTCTTCATGGGTTTTATTTGTATTCGAAGACTATCCCCGATTTTTTAAAAAATGCAGGACATCCAGAGGCAGTGGATAAACACATTTTACATCCAAATTACAGCCCCCCCCCCTCCCACTCCGAATAAATTGCTTGCTAGAGTGTTGCCCAAAATATATTGTAAATTCCATCAGTTTCAGGTGTTTGGTTCCTGAAACAGGATACAAAATCTGTACAGTCAAACGAGACTGTAAAGATTGTATACAGGAAATGACAACAACGAAGTGTTGACACAAAGTAAAATTCAAACACACACTGACAAGAATACATAACACCCAACTAGAAAAATAACTAAGTTGGCAATTAATAAGGAAGAAAATGGGCACATGCTTGAGTCCATATGGGCACTAGATAGTTACGTTATTTTCTGCGGCTGCTGTGTAAACAATCAGTAACGCCGGATTTGAGTAACTGGTGTCCCTTGAAACCCTTGCATCTTTACGTATCCCCTAACACAATAGGCTAACTGATTTGGTAGCACGAAGATTACGTGATTTTTATTTAAACTTCATTTTCAATTTGGAAAATTAGTTACGGTTATCTAATACCCGGCAATTTTATTCTGCCTGGAAGACTAACACATGAAATTTTAACACTAACAAGGAGTTGAAATCACAAACGAATATTAAATCAACGAAACCGTAATTATTAAAATTATGAAACCTACTGCCCAATTACCTTTATTCTTTTGGGTCCTGGCAATTTCTTTCTCGATTTCTGATATCTTTTCCAAAATACCCATGTTGGCCGCAAGTGTCACTCACTGCACTTCGACAGTTCATTTACCACCTCATCGCCTAAGAGCTAGCACCTACATCACAATCACGGCGATTCTGAAATGTGTACTGTCCAAACCCCAAAGATTTGACTTGTGAAGTTTGTTTTTATTTTTGCCCATAGATACAGTTTGATACACAGATCACAGACATATTCACAAGAGCGTCTAGAACA
Source organism: Locusta migratoria (assembly GCA_026315105.1). Lineage (NCBI taxonomy): Eukaryota > Metazoa > Arthropoda > Insecta > Orthoptera > Acrididae > Locusta > Locusta migratoria. Next base: position 467,149,824 of record CM048745.1, on the reverse strand, counting down.
TGCGCTACGTGACACTAGCAGGCTACCTGTGAGGTTACTCTGTTTTACGCCTGGTGTGAAATTTGCGAGACCCTCTTGGAGGGTCGGCCGAAAAAATCGAAAAGTCGATACATATACCAGCCGGTCGAAAGTGGCAGCGTACACGACTCATGGCTATTAGTTAGGCCGGTATTACACGGTCAAATTTTTGATCAAATCCTTGACATAAAAATATCCTCAAAAGTTCGTAATATTTTTTTGTTGTAAATCTTTGACGTGACGCTAAAAAGGGGTATTATATAGTCGTCATATTTTTGATCATATTTCAATATGGCTGACAGTAAACACATTTTTTCATGCGCTGTCATTGTTACTACGATAACTGCATTTGAAGAAAGAAAGAGGGTGTGTGAAACTGCGAAAATCATTTCGTGTTGTGGGAGCTGCAAGCAGAGGGCGCCATGTCATATACAAATTACTGGAGAATGGATGATAAAACTTTTCGCTATTTACTCAGTAAAGTGTCTCCATACATTAAAAATCAGTGTACGCACGTGAGAAGACAGGTTTACAGTGACACAACAGTTTCTTGCTACTGGGGATAAATTTTACTTACAGCACGACAGTGTAACATACTCATGTTGGCAACGGAATTTTTTCTATACGGGCAGGATTAACTTACTGCACATACAAGCATTGTCAACAACAGAGCAAGAACAGAATCTATTATTATAATTATTTTGAGAAGAGTGGGGAGCTTATAAAAATCTGCTTCATATATTTCTATCAATTTTATGGTTGATGTAACACACGAGGCCATTAATCTTCTTCTCAATATTCTCGGCTGTACACCCAGGACAAATTTGTCTATTGGGTACCTCCGCAACTCTCTTGTAACATTAGAGTCTGCTTAACCCTCTCTGTCTCACATTATGAAATCTGCTTTGGAAAAATTAAAATTCAGTTTTTTTCTTTATTAATACAATGCTGTAAGAGGTATTTTATTACATGGACGTTATTTGGTTGATACTTGATTGATGTTATTTTTATTGGCCTTTTGCATGAAACAATACAGTCATTATATTTTTTTAATTTAGTGTACAATTACTTTTTGTACATACATCTGTTTTAAACATGGATAGAAAAATTACAAATTCAAATTTACAAATTTTAAAACTTATAAATTCCACACTTGATGTCAAAGCTGTATATCCACTTCTTGTAAAAATTTAAATAAAACATCATAAAGGTTTGGCTTGTTCTCATTCATTAACAGTCTTATGTTTGTAGGAAAGGGAATTTTCATTTTTGCGAGCTTCTGCCATAGCTTATTTTGCTATGGGGCATATTTGGTGCATCCAAGGATGATATGATCAAGATCTCCATCTTCTTCTGGATGAACATTGCACTTGGGGGAGTCTTTCACTCCAATCCTGTAGATATGTGCAGGGAAGCATGCATGTCCTAACCTTATTCTTATAATTGATGTTGCGCATGTCCTTGGAAGATTCTTCTGCCAGAACCACGGTTTTGCCGGAATGGTGCGCTGAACTGTAGCATATGAGAGGCCCTTTTTCTGCTGCAAAACTTGCCACTGCTGTTCCCGTTGATTATATGCCTCTTTTTTTGAGACATGTATAAAATCGAAATATGGAAGCTGTATAAATAGTGGGTCCCCATCTTTGATGCTTTCTTTTGCTAGAGCATCAACTGCTTCATTATGCCGAATGCCTGAATGACCCTTTATCCACATAAAATGAACACATTTCTTTTCTTTATTGGCTTTCATTATTATTTCCACTAACTCATAAATATAGCTGTTGTTGGCTTTCCAGTTTCTATGCTGCAATTTATCTAAAATACTTCTAGAATCTGTCAAAATTAGTGTTTTATTCCCCCTTTCTGTTCCAAACTTAACTGCTTCTTTAACTGCTATTAATTCAGCAGTGTAGATGCTAGTCAATGGTGGTAGCATAAACTTTTTTGATTTGTGTAATCCCTCAGGTGTTTTAGATCTGTCTGTATATATATGCAAAAAATCCGGCCATTTGCTTTCCAGATAATTTGTTACATCTTTATTGTCTTTAACCTCTTCACTCTTTCTGTCTGGGAGATAAAAAACTTCAGGTTGGTAGACCGTTGTCTCATATTTCTTGCTGAACACTGGTAAAATTGGGTCCTTCTGTGTCAGAGGAAATGTAAAACTGAGACATCGGAAGGCTTTTACTAACAAAGGTGTTCGCTTGTCTTCTGATGAGTATCCTCTTACTGACATTTGCTTAGCTTTAACTATGACCAGGTGGTTCATCACTACAAATCTTTGAAGCAGAAACCTTTTGGCAAGTAGTTCTCTATGGATATCCAAAGGCATTTCTTTTGCTTCAATTAGGAGGGCATTTGATGGTGACGACTTCATTGCTCCTAGATACTGTCTGATGGCCCAAAACTGCAATACATTTAGTCTTTGAAGTGCATACTGTGGCGCATTTCCATATAGAAAACATCCATAATCCATTTCAGAGCATATTAGAGCGTAATATAAGATGAGGAGGATTTCCAGTTGGGCACCCCACCATACACCGGTTACTGCTCGTAAAACATTAAGGGTTTTTTCTGCCTTCGTAACAATGTGCTTGATGTGTTCAGCCCAGGATAGTTTCCTATCCAAAACAAGCCCCAATACCTTTGCTATTGTTCTTACGTTAAATGTAAAAGGTCCTAGATTTATAGTATTCTTCTGGTATGATTGGCGTTTCTGCGTAAAGAAAACTACAGAAGATTTTGAATGTGATAGGTTTAAGCCATTCTTCAGGATCCATGCAGATAGTTTATCAGCTACCTTGTTCATCCATAAGCAACAAAGATCCAGGCTGGTTGAAGCTGTATGTATGCACACATCATCTGCGTATTGTAGCACACGAATAGTGGGATCGAATATATTTTCCAGATCAGCAACATATAATGCGTATAATATAGGGCTTAGAATAGCACCTTGTGGAATTCCTTTCCAAACCGAGAAAGGTCCATATAGACTGTTGTCTTGCTTTTTAAAATAGATTGTTCTTTGGCGTAAGTAATTTTGGAGAAATCGAAGGAAAATGTGTGGAATACCTAAGTGTTCTAACTTCTGCAAAAGTAAGGTAATGTCAACAGAGTCATATGCTCCTGATATATCCAAGAATAAGTTAGATAACCATTTTCAGCAAAAACTTTTTCAATATCTAATGTTAGAATGCTTAAATAGTCCATAGTGCTTCTACCTTTCCGAAAGCCATACTGCGACATGGGCAAATTTTTATTATGTTCCAGCCACCATTCAAGACGTAATTTGAGGAGGCGTTCAAAAGTCTTTGCTGAGCACAATGACGGTGCAATTGGACGATAGGATTCCGCTATAGAAGGGTCTTTACTAGGCTTTAATACAGGAACAATAATTTGTGTTGACCATTCGTGAGGAACTTCACTTTCTGCCCATATTGCATTGTAGATCTGCAGCAGGATGTTTTTTGCTGCTGTAGGTAAGAGAGATAACATGGGGTAGTTGATTTGATCAATGCCAGGAGCTGAATGAGTTGAACAATTGAGGACCAATTCTAGTTCTTGAATTGTAAATGGTTTTGTGGATAATTCACAAGATGTCTGTGAGTCTCCATGATTGCTATTTTTAAACAGTAATGTTTCTCCTTCTGCTGAAGGAGGTGCAATAATATCTGCAAAATTTTCAACCCAGTTGTTTATAGATTTTTGTGTAAAAGATTTATTGTTTATCCGTCTTATCACTGACCATATTTCTGAGATAGGTGTATTTCTTGTAATCTTTTCGCAGTATTTTTTCCAGGAAGATTTCTTTTGGGCTTTAAGAAATCGTTTGGCTCTGGCATCCTCTTTCTTAAACTTACAAAAATTTTCCCACATGCTGTTACGCTTGTAATGTGTGAGTGCTAATTTACGTTTGGCAACTGCAAGTGAGCACTCGGAATTCCACCATGGAGCAGGTCTAAATTTTGGATTTCTTGTTACTTTCTTTTGAGGAAATGAGACTTTCGCAGCTGTATTAATCATGTTTATGAATCTGCTGTATGTACTGTTGCATCCATCTGTCAGTTTGAATGAAATAGATTCTTCCTCTAGAACCCTCTGGTAAGTAGTCCAATCTGCTTTCCTTGTATTCCACCTTAATTTTGATTCACATGTAATTTTTGTTGGTAAACTATTTACTGATATTTCAATTGGGAAGTGATCTGAACCTAACAGATATGTGTATGCTTTCCATTCGAATAAACCTGCTAACGATGCTGTACAAATAGTTAAATCAACAGCTGATTTACTCTGCTGCAGCTTAGTGAGCAAAGTTGGAGACCCATCGTTTAATATGCATAAATTAAATTCGTCCATTACTTCTAGAATTGCTTCTCCATAGATATCATTTACTTCGCAACCCCATGAAGAATTATGAGCGATGAAATCACTACAAATTAAAAATGCGGATCTAACTGACCGAATAATGCATACCATTCCTTCATTTTTAGTTTTGTTTTTGGTGGACAGTATAATGAGATTATAGTTAGAACTTGTGATGAAATGCGCACTTTTGCTGCTATCGCTTGAAAATTATGTATATTGGTAAAATCAATATAGTGAGTGGAAAAAGCCACTGATGATCTTATTAACAGAGGCACACCACCTTTTCCATCATTTCTGTCTTCACGAAGTACATGATAGCCTCTAAACTTAATATGTGTGTCAGGTTTCAACCATGTTTCACTAATTGAAGCGATCTCGACATTTTTCGAAAATAGTTCATGCTCTAAGGAATCCTTGTTTGAGATTGCTGAACGAGCATTCCACTGAAAAATTTGCATTATTATTTGTTTTAATTGAGATAAAATACTAACGATTTCCTGTTGTATAGTTACTGGATCCACAAAATTAGTGTTTGTTGCCTGGTGTTTGTTGTCTTATAAGTCTGGCCACAAGATTAAAAAGTTTTTCAATAATTACTGTGTTGCTGAGCGTATCAGACGTAGTGGTAGTGCCTACATTTGCTTCCCTCTGGCTGGGAATATGGTGATACTGTAAGCTATATGGATTTGCTGCTATCGGTCCTACTGGTAGTTCACTTTCACGGTGTACGACTGGGAATCGTGGTACCGTCGAAGTTACTGAGGATTTTATTTGTTGCCAAGGCTGTTTGTATGTTGTGAACCTATGTTGAGCCTTAGGAAGAGCTGGGAAATATTTCTCGTCATCTCGCGTCCACTGAGCGGACGCAATTTCCGCATAAGACTTGTTAGTAACTAAATCCTTAGCTTCTTTGTGTGGTATGTTTAACTCGGCAGATATTTTCTTTATTTGGTTCTGCTTCTCATACTCTGGACATCTGTTATCCATTGAATTATGATTCCCTTTGCAATTAACACAAGTAGGATGGGTACTGGAGCATTCATCTGCCGAGTGATTATCACCGCAATATTTACAACGCTTCTGAGAGCGACATTGACTGCTAATGTGGTCGAATCTCAGACAGTTGTAGCATTGTCTGACCGTTGATACATATGGTCAGACTTGACACCTCATCCCGTATATGCATACGTATTCTGGCAAGTACTGGGAATCGAAGGTCACAACACATGTTTTGTATGAGATAGATGACAAGGAATTCCCATTTACGACGCGCTTAGTCATCCTGCTGATGTTGAGAACTTTCATTGGCGATTCTAAAGCTTGAAATAGTTCATCATCCGTGATGTTGAGATCAACATTACGAATTACACCACGTCGAGTTAATCTGTGAGCTGGAATGTAGGCTAGTAACTGATTACTGTGGAACAGTGAAGATTGAACTAGGTTATTTGCAGCTTGTCCGGAAGTTAGATAAATTCTAATTCTATTTTTTCCGACGGTTTTGATATTTGTTATGAGCCTCCGGCATTCTGGTTTTGCTTGAAATATGAATTTTCCCAATGCCATTGGATGCAAGTTGCCAACATTACCGATCGATCCCTCTACGTATATATAAAAAGGACCTGAAGAATCGACTTTGTATCGATTATCCTTGGTTTCCACATACACCGATTGTAGGTTCGTTTGAAGAGCTGCACACATGCTGCAGCGCATGCGTAGAACGAAAAGTCGTGTTTGAAGAGCTGCAGGCGCCGCTCCTGCAGCCTGCCTGCAGTCTGCCAGCTGTCCGAAGAGCTGCAGGCCTGCAGCTCATGCAGGCAGGAGCTGCAGGAGGAAATTTTCCCTACAGCTCATGCAGCCAGACTCGCGCATGCGCATAACTCTCAGGCTTGTTGTGACGGTATAACACGCGCCTTTATTCAAAGTTTTCGGAAGTCCACGGTGTTTTAGTATATAAATGTACAACATGTTACTTCTGTTGTTCTGTGATTCTTCTCATGTTTGTAGAGGAAGTTCCTTATTTGTTTGTGTATATTGATGTATTAGTATTTTATTTTATTTTATAAGTATTATATTTGTTTGTATGAAATCACCTCTAAACATTAGAAGAGCAAAATTGTATATAATAGGTAATCCATCTTATGCAGACTGAAATTAAAGACATTTGTTTTACACCAGGTGCATTTCCTTTTTAATTTAAAAGCATCTTCTGTGGTCTTTAAATGATATAAAGGTTGTACAGTTTGTTTTGTATACATAGATTAAAAACTGTTTTATAAAACAATTTTGTGCACATTAGGCCTATGCGTTTTTAAATTGATATACTCACGGTGTTGTCTCTTTTTTACATTTCACTGCTGTTTTTCGTCTTGTTGGCTGAGGTTGTCTGGTTCCTGACATGTGTTTTCCGGTAGTGTATGGAACGTTTCGCGTGTCTCAAGTAAAAATAAATGAAACGGAAGAAACGCCACAAAAACAGGCGAAAAGTGCCGTACAAACCGAAATACACGCGTCAGGAACCAACAAACCTAGCCAACAAGTCGGAAAAACAGCAGTGAGAGTAAAAAAGAGACAACACCGTGAGTAGACAGAATATCAATTTAAAGACACACAGGCCTAACTTGCATAAAGTTATTTAAAAACTGTTTCGAATCTGTGTATATAAAACAAACTGTACAAACCTTTATATCATTTACAGACCACAGAAGATTCTTTTAAAATAAAAAGTGAAACGCGTCTGGTGTTAAACAAATGTCTTTAATTGCAGTCAGTATAAGCCGGATTACGTAATATACTCGATGTTAATAGCTGCTGTAGAAGATGGCCACACAACCATAGTTAAAAGGGCATTTTCAAATTCCATTTGTTCCAAATGTCGAACCATTCAGATTTTGTGCCCAGTGACGACGATTTCGATGAAATGTTGCGTCGAAATAGAAGGCAGAAAAGTGTTTTTAAAATATGTGGTGCCCCAGTATTCGGAAGATGAATTTGTAGAACATTTTCAGGTGTCGAGTGCGGGAGGTTGGAACTTTAAAAATTCCGCGCCTGCAAATAAAGATTTTGTGCCCAGTGACGACGATTTCGATGAAATGTTGCGTCGAAATAGAAGGCAGAAAAGTGTTTTTAAAATATGTGGTGCCCCAGTATTCGGAAGATGAATTTGTAGAACATTTTCAGGTGTCGAGTGCGGGAGGTTGGAACTTTAAAAATTCCGCGCCTGCAAATAAAGGAAGACTTACTATGGAAATTTTCAAACTGGATACACCAGAAATACACAAAATATTACACGAACACTTCAATTCCTTTAACATAAGAAAGTAACTTCCTTTTAGAAGCTGGCACAATGAATCACTCTCTTATACTGGTTTCCCGCCATCTTCGAACTACACAGAACAAGTGAGCACACACGTGATATGCAAACTGCAGGCTGCAGGTTGGTATTCGAAGAGCTCCGGCAACGGATGATTCTATTTACACTTCGGTAAAATCAGACGTGACGTCATTATGACGTATCCACACTATCGACGTCCAGAAGAGCGGCGCATCGACTTTTGCGATCGTTCGAGACGCTGATTTTGGGTGGGACAACATACTTCATTCGACATTCTTTCTGAACTGCATACTTTTTTCCTTCGTAGGCCTTACTTAATATTGGTATCATGTTTTGGAAAGCACTGACGGAAATTTCAGTAAATATAAATTGAAAATTATGTCAGAAATAACGCAGACCGAGCCTTAAGAGAACGACAACTTCACACATTTTCAAAGAAAAGAACTAACATGTTGCAGCAACTTGGCGGTAGATGAGTACCCAGTTTTACGAAATGTTTTACCTGATGTTCGCAGAGCCTCTGTAACAAATGGCTGTATTAATATCCAGCTCATTTGATTTATAGTTTAGGCGAAAACATACATATACCTACGGCGACTATATGTTGTTTTTGTATGTCGCATATTTTTACATGTCCAAGTACACATTGTCGCTTCATCGCCAGGTAACCGTCTTTTGTCCTCTTAGTTTAACGTAGACTCCGTACTACAATGCAACTCGGTAGCATTTTCCGCTTAGAGAAAAAGTTTCCATTAGTTTTAAACACAACCTTCACAAATGGGCCACGATGACATCAGATTTGGCTGAATAACGTTTCAGAGCTCAGTGTAGGTCCTTTTTTCGGAAATTTTATAGCTTCTTACTTTCGAAAAAAGAAAGCAAAGTCATAGCTTCCGAAACTGTAATGAATATACCATTACCAACTGAAGATATTATCAGCTACTCCTTTAATTCGTCTGCTACAATTGCAACCGCAGTTTTGCGTCTAGAACGACCACACAAGTCGATCGTGGCTCCAGTCGTATTCGATAGTGTGGATATGTCATAATTACGTCACGTCTGATTTTTCCGAAGTAGAACCACCCTCCGGCAACCTGCACGGCAGCGCATGCGCAGTTGTGCCTGCATTGCTGCTGCAGGATCTGCATCCATGCAGCTCTTCGAACGAACCTTGTGTGTTTGTCTTTTGATCTATATTAACAGTATTTCCCACGGAATGTGTTACATTTAAGTTCTTGTTAAGTGTTTGGTGCTTTTCATCACTTAAAGAATTATTTCCAGAATTTTGTACGACAGTGTGTTCTGTCTTATTGCATTGCAATGTCTGTGACGTACTTCGTCAGTTTTGTTCAGTAGTTTCTTTGCTTTTGCCTGCCTCTTATCTTTTTTAGTTAGTGTCTCATCAGATAAACGTTTGCTTTTCAACTTACTGTTTGTGGTCTCGACGTCCATGTTTAAGTTTTCATTGTCTGCAATCTGGTTAATTGTGGAAACGGCTTGCATCTGCATACCATGGATCCTGTGTAGACAAGTCGACGGAATTCGGCGGGAAATTTGAATGTCCGCCTTCGCCGTATTGACCACTGTTCATTATTTCATTGAACACTGAAGGAAGCCAAACACTAAAAATAAACACTACAACTCACTAAAGTGAGATTTGCAAATTGAAAACTTATTTCACAAAATAAGAAAATACATAATGACACTAACTGTAACTTCACCAAAGATCACTCCTAGCATAATCTCCGTCACTGCACCAAAGACAAGACAATTCACTGCTGGTATAAAAGGAACCACACTCACACTCTCAACAACATACGACGGCAACGCAACACAATCTCCAAGATGGACAGATTAGTACCTCAGAAGTGGCTACACGCCATACCGAGCAACAAAATGTCGTACTAGAAGGAAGTTGTTCATCAACAAAAATGCAACTTTAAGGATTGATGCACAAAATACGGCATAAATCAACTTTTAATACGTTGTTCAGGAACAACACTGGTTAATCTGTTCTTAATCAGGGTGTCTGGGATTATACAGCTCTTCGTCTGTTTCAGAAAGTTCGATTAATTTTGTCGAAGACGGCTCACACCAAATATACGTCCTTGTTTGACAACATAACATCGAATTTTCTTTTCAAATAAGCGCGGTCCAAGAGCTACAGCAATGCTAGCGCTCCAAGCAGTTATGTTCACATTGCAGTGAACAAAATACAAACGACTTTTTACGATCGAATCTACTGCGAGGAACTAGGTATGATCATATTTTTTTGACGAAAACAAAGATATGTCAAAGTTCCCTATTGCACTATCAAATTTTTATGATGTAAAAATATGATGTAAATTTTTGACAAAGAAATATGGCCGTGTAATACTGGCCTACCAGATGGTGAATTTAGGTCGATTATCGAGTTATGGGTTTGAATCATGGCACATGACACCATGAGCACAACATACACGTAAAACGTAAACAGACGACGAGTGAATTTTGGTAAACAGATTGCGATTGTAGAATCCGCAAGATTTATTGCGATAAAAAAGAGAAAAAAGCGTTGAGGATCTAGTTAAGTTGTGCATAATTTTTTTATAAACTAATGTTATCTTTTCACAAATTATTTATGCAGGAAAATGGTCAGTGGCCCTTTCGGGGAGGGAGGGCGTCTCCCCCTCGACGAAGATTTACACTCTCGAGAATTACAGGGTGCAGAAGCACTTTTAAATATGAGTATGGGCATTGAGCAAGTGACGAGTGCTGCTTCAAAACGCACAATGGATCGGAATGACCAACAAAAGGAAAAACGAAGAGCAGTTGTTACTCAACACCATCATGCAAAAAATGAGGTAATAAATATGCCAGATCTTCAATCAGGTATCTAATACCTTTTCTATCAATGAAGAGACAAATAACTTCCTTGTTAGAAAGACCTTAAATTCACACAGTCAAAAGGGAAGTCCATGCCAGACTGATGCGAATTCCAACTATGACCAGAACAAAGCCAATAGATATCAGAATGAGGCAGGTGGCCCTTTTTACATCTTTGTTGAGGGTATCAATGGAAATGCAGGAAAATACCATCCCATGGCCTTGGGCAAATTACTTTTCGCATCAGACTCTGACTTAAGACATAAAATTACGAATATGAAGGCGGTGGGTAAGAATAGGATACGTATTCAGAATGAAACTTTCACTCTGCAGCGGAGTGTACGCTGATATGAAACTTCCTGGCAGATTAAAATTGTGTGCCGGAACCGGGACTCGAACCTGGGACCTTTGCCTATCGCAGGCAAGTGCTCTACCGACTGAGCTACCCCGACACGACTCACGATGCCGGCTCACAACTTTACTTCCGCCAGTACCTTGACTCCTACTTTCCAAACTTCACAGAAGCTCTCTTGCAAACACGCAAGACTAGCACTTCTGGAAGAAAGGATATGGTGGAGACATGGCTTAGCCACAGCCTAAGGGATGTTTCCAGAATGAAACTTTCACTCTGCAGTGGAGTGTGCGCTGATATGAAACTTCCTGGCAGAGTCGAGGTACTGGCGGAAGTAAAGTTGTGAGCTGGCATCGTGAGTCGTGTCGGGGTAGCTCAGTCGGTAGAGCGCTTGCCCGCGAAAGGCAAAGGTCCCAGGTTCGAGTCCCAGTTCCGGCACACAATTTTAATCTGCCAGGAAGTTTCATAGGATACGTATTGATCTGACTACAGGGGAGGCAGCAAACACATTAGTAGAAAATAACCCCCTGAAATTGAAACAGATGGTAGCATATATACCGAAACACAGGACGCATCGACAGGGAGTGATAAAGAATGTAGACACTGAACTCTCGTAATTTGAACTAAAAGAAGCTATCCAATCCCCCATTACTGTGACACATGTACGTAGTATGTTCAAACATATACTACAAGTACTGTACCACGACAAATGTGTGTAGTTACCTTTGCTTCTCAGTTTTTGCCTGAATTTGTGACACTTTATAGAATGAAATGTACTGTCAGACCTTACATACCACTTGTAAAACAATGTTTCCGGTGTTTCCGTTATGGACATCTGAGTACCCAATATCAATCAGAAGCTCGGAGCAGTAATTGTGGAGAGACCATGAGGACAGACAGTGCACGAGTCAAATACTATGCTGTATCCATTGCATAGGAAACCACTCATCTAAAAGTAAAACATGCCCAATGTACATCACACAACAAGAAATTAAAAAGACATCTGCTACACTAAACATATCCTTTAAATAAGGAGAAGAATATGTTAATCACCGACCCTATGCAGCAGTGGCAGGGAACTCTGGTAAGAGTAGAGAGGTGTGGGAAAAAGAATTTCCTGTTGCACAGTCCCCTCAGCACAGATTGACGACAATTGTTCGCCACAATAGACCTAAACAATTAAAACCCTTGCCGACTCCAAGTCCCCTCTTTACGAGTGTAAATCTACCATTATCTCCTATTAAAGAAAACCCTTACACTCCTCGCTTTCAAAATCCTGCACTTCATCAGTCAGGCCCAACAGAAGGAGAGAATAAAAATAAGGAATTGATCGAACGAATTGTTTCTGGAATTATCAGTCTAATCACACAGCTCACCTCTAAAAACAAAGATGTTTTACATCCAGCACATATATATACGATGGTTTCCGCAATATTATCTCAACAAAAATAAATAATACAGTTTAGAACAATTTTATACAACCTTAACAGGCAAAGACAATTTTCTTTTCAAACAACTGTAATTATGAAACCAGTAAAAGTACTTCAATGGAATGCACGATCAACTAATGCCAACAGAGAGAGTTTACTCAGAGAACTATTCATCAGTCAACCAGATATTGTCCTGTTAAGTGAAACCTGGTTTCAGCCCCAGTATAATGTCAGCTTTAAAAATTATAACGTAATAAGGGAGGACCGTCTTGATGGGATAGGTGGCGTGGCCATACTGATTAAACATACTTTGTCACATCAATTATTACCACTCAATGTGAGAGACACCAACACTGAAGAGGTTACTGTGCGAATTCAGTCTGCTCTATAAAGCTTCACGGTTCTCTCGGTATATAAAGCTCTGCAACTAAATATGGTGGAAGAGGACTGGAGGTTTATACTACGTCAGCTTACACCACCCTTCATTATAGGAGGAGATCTGAATGCCCATCATGTTGTGTGGGGAGGAGATATTATTGATAGGAATGACAAAGTGATGATGAACGTTATTGAAGAAAGTAATCTTGTGATACTTAATTATGGAATACCTACTATGGTCCCTTTCCCTGGTCATAGACCTTCTGCTATAGATATAATGCTTTGCACCCCTTGTTTTAGCGAAATTGCACATTGGCATGTTAAATCAGGTTCCATGGGATCCAATCATCTTCCGATCGAATTCTACATCAACATTAATGTGGATTATCAACACGTCTACTATGCTAACAGTACTTTGGAGAACTTTGGAATCCAACTGGGAAAAATACAAAGATACTGTCCAACGAAATTTAGATATCATGAGACATGGTATAGGTGAACGTGATGTATACCAGACTTTAATAAGTGCTATAGACGATGCTGCAGAAGTTAGTATCCCAAAGAAAAAAGAGGTTACTATTATGAAACTACGTTCTCCTCCGTGGTGGAATCCAGAATGTTCTAAAGCAGTTGCAAAACGCAGTCTTGCCCTGAATACCTATCGTTTAAATCCAGTACCTGGAAGTGAAAAAAATATCTGCATGAGTTAAAAAATGTTTGAAGAAAATAAAAAAGGACAGCTGGATTAAATTTTGTTCCTCTCTAGATAAATTAACGAGTATGACAGATATTTGAAAAAACAAAAGCTTTTAGAAATAACCGTATACCGTCTCCTATTCCCATTTCCACTGCATGGATAAAGGATTTCATTAATATGCTTGCTCCTCCTGCTGTCCCATTCCAGTTTCACCCTCCACCTGCTGCAGAAGACTGTCAACATATCTTGCTTTGTCCTTTCTCGAAAGAAGAACTCAGTGGTGCTTTGAATTCATAGAGTGATAGCTGCCCTGGAATTGATTTCATTACTTATTTTATGCTTGCAAACCTCCCTACGGTAACAAAAGATTTACTTTTGTTCATTTTTAATCAATATTGGATGCAACAGGATTTAATTTAAAGATGGACAACACAATTGGTGGTTCATGGTGTGGGTTCCTGTAGCCATGTCCTAGTTCATGAACCACGGGCAACATATGATTGGCCAAGTAAGTGGTCCTGACAGTTGGGATACCAGTTACTTTGGAATAAGGTTGGGCATCTCGGGCATATTCTGAGTCGTGGCCACCTTTGTGCTCAGACGGCAAAGGCTACCAAATCCACCGGTTAGTCCCTCAATCGTTAGGGGTAAAACCCAGTGGGGCCCTGGGCAAGTAAGGCTAGCAACCTGCTTCCCAGGTACTTCAATATCATGCTGGGAACAATCAGAGCAAAATGCCTCGGACCTTTGGAGGTGATGGAGTCCCACCTCTAATTGACAGACCAGGGATTCCTCCGATACGACTTGGCAAACGATCCGGAATGAGATGGGGAGTAATTAATATCAATGGGGATTACACTGGGAAGAAGGTAGAGACGGCGGAGGCTTCAAGTAATATGGGGTTAGATGTCTTAGCTGTTAATGACGTTAGAGTAAGGGGAGAGAAAGAGGACGAAGTCGGAGAATACAAGGTCTACCTGTCAGGAGTCAAAGTAGGAAGAGCACAGTGGGGTGTTGGGCTTTACATCAGGAAATGCATAATTGCAATAAGGTATGTAAATGAACGACTGATGTGGATAGATTTGGCCATCTCCAGCAAGAAAATTAGGATTGTGTCAGTACGTTCACCTTGTGAAGGGACAGATCGAGATGAGATGGACAGATTTTACATTGCACTTAGTGATGTAGTTGTTAGAGTGAAGGATAAGGATAGTGTTTTACTAATGGGTGATTTCAATGCCAGGATAGGAAATCGCACAGATGGCTATGGGTAGGTTTGGAGAGGATATGGAAGCCAACAGGAACGGAAAACAGCTCTTGGATTTGTGTTCCAGTATGGGCTTAGTTATAACAAACTCCTTCTTTAAGCATAAGGACATTCACCGCTTTACTTGGGAAGGAAGGGGAAACAGATCTGTCATTGACTATATAATAACAGACCAGGAATTCAGTCAAGGACACACGTGGTTTTTTTTTTTTTTTTTTTTTTTTTTACGATACTGATCATTATTTAATCTGCAGTGAAATTGGTTTTGTGAGGCTAAAAGAGCAGAAAGTCAAGTCCATGTGTAGAAGGATAACAGTGGAGAATCCTCAAGACAAGGAAATTAGGCAGAAATATATAGCAATAATCTCTGAAAGGTACCAGTTAGTTGAATGTAATGAATTACAGTCACTGGAAGAGGAATGGTCAAGGTACAGGGACGCATTACTGGAAGCAGCCAGAGAATGTCTTGGAACAGTAGTGTGTAAAGGTAGAAAGAAGCAAACAGCGTGGTGGAATGACACAGTAAAGGCAGCCTGTAAAAAGAAAAACAAGGCATTTCAAAAATGGCTCCATACTATAAATCAGGCAGACAGAGAAAGTTATGTTGAAGAAAGCAGACTCCAAGCAGAAATCATGGGAAGACTTTGGAAATAAGCTAGAAACTCTGGGTCAAGGCACGGGAAAACAATTTTGGAGCGTAATTAGCAATCTTCGAAAGGGAGGAAAGAAGGAATTAACAAGTGTTTTGGACAAGTCAGGAAAGCTGCTAGTCAATCCTGTGGATGCCTTGAGCAGATGGAGGGAATATTTTGAAGAATTGCTCAATGTAGGTGAAACATTCAATGATGTGTCAGATTTTCAGGCAGAATGGGATAGGAACAACGATGGAAACAGGATCTCATTGGAGGAAGTGGAGAAAATGGTCAGTAGATTACAGTGCAATAAAGCGGCTGGGGTGGATGAAATTAAGCCATAACTCGTCAAATACAGTGGAATATCAGGTCTCAAATGGTTACACAGGATAATTGAGAAGGTGTGGGAATCGGGACAGGTTCCATCTGACTGGACGAAAGTGGTAATCACGCCAATTTTCAAACATGGTAACAAGAAAGATTGTAACAACTATCGAGGTATTTCATTAATTAGCGTTGTAGGCAAAATATTCTCAGGTATTGTTGAAAGGAGAGTGCGAGTATTAGTTGAGGACGAGTTAGATGAAAATCAGTGTGGGTTTAGGCATCTTAGACGCTGTCAGGACCAGATCTTTAGCTTACAGCAGGTAATGGAAAAGTGCTATGAGTGGAACAGGGAATTGTATCTATGTTTCATAGATCTATAAAAGGCCTATGACCGTGTCCCTAGGAGGAAGCTACTGTCAGCTCTACAAGATTATGGTATAGGAGGCAAACTTCTGCAGGCAATTAAAGGGCTTTCATAGACTGTCAGGTAGCAGTTAGAGTAGATGGCAAATTAAGCTCATGGTTCAGGGTAGTTTCAGGGGTAAGACAAGGCTGTAACCTGTCACCACTGTTGTTCATACTATTCATGGATCATATGTTGAAAACAGTAGACTGGCAGGGCGAGATTAAAATAGGTGAAAACAAAATAAGCAGTCTTGCATATGCGGATGACTTAGTTGCAATGGCCGATTAAATTGAAAGGTTACAAACTAATATTTAAGAGCTCGATGAGAGGTGCATGGATTATGATATGAAGATCACCATCCCCAAAACGAAAGTAATGTCAGTGGGAAAGAGATTTAAACAGATTGAGTGCCAAATAGGAGGAACAAAGTTAGAACAGGTAGACAGTTTCAAGTACCTGGGATACATTTTCTCACAAGATGGCAACATAGTGAAAGTATTGGAATCGAGGTGTAGCAAAGCTAATGCAATGAGTGCTTAGCTAAGATCTACTCTCTTCTGAAAGAATGAATTAAGTACTAAGACTAAGTTAGCAGTGAACCACTCTATCTTTCGACCAACTTTGTTGTATGGGAGTGAAAGTTGGGTGGATACAGGTAACCTTATTCATAAGGTAGAGGCTACAGATATGAAAGTAGCAGGAATGATTACAGGCACTAATAGATGGGAAGAATGGCAGGAGGGTGTCCATAATGAGGAAATCAAGGAAAAACTGGGAATGAACACCATAGATGAAGCAGTTAGAGCGAACAGACTGAGATGGTGGGGTCATATTACACGTATGGGAGAAGCAACGTTACCTAAGAGACTCATGAGCTCGGCAGCGGAGGGTAAGAGGAGTCGATGTAGACCAAGAAGAAAGTACTTAGATTCGGTGCGCAATGATTTTGAAGTAAAAGGCATAACATCAGACAAGGTGTCAATGTTAGCATTGAATAGGGGATCATGGAGGAATTGTATTAGAGGTACTATGCTCCAGACTGAACGCTGAAAGGCATAATCAGTCTCTAATGATGATGATGATGATGATGATGATGATGATGATGGACAACACAAGTTATTATTCCAATCTTGAAAAGTACAAAGGATCCGAATATGGCCTCCAGCTATCGACTTATAGCATTGTCTTCATGTGTGGTAAAAACTCTGGATCGAATGATAAAAAGGCGACTGGAATTGTGGCTCGAATATAATAATTTGATGCCTCGAACTCAGTATGGTTTTAGAAAAGGAAAAGGTACTATAGACAATCTTTTTTCACTTTCTGTGGATATTTAATCGGCCTTTCAAACGAAAAAGCCGTTGTCGCTGCATTTCTTGATGTTAAAGGAGCTTATGACCATGTTCAAATACTATTTCTTTTGAATAAGCTGGCAGGAATCTGAATACCTTTGAAGATCATTTATTGTATCAGTACCCTGGTTGCTCAAAGAAGGATATATATCCGATACAAAGGAAACATGCTAGATCATTTCCGTGTCTCTCAGAGTTTGTCACAGGGAGCAATTTTGAGACCACTTTTATATAATTTATATACATATGATGTAGAAAACGTTATTACTTTTCCTACAAAAATACTCCAATATGCAGATGATATATGTGTTTCTTCAACAGCAGATACATACCTTCAAGACAAAACAGAATTACTTGCTAACATAGAACATGTGGATGAATGGTTGTCTTCCAACGGGTTGGATATTTCGAGTGAAAAATCAGTGATCCTTCCATTTTTCAAGACAAATATTACATATAGAGATCATCATATATCTGGAAAGTTTTCCTTCCAAATTAAATCACAAGCTCGATTTCTAGGAATGACGTTTGATTCAAGATTAAGCTGGGGTCCTCACATTCAGTCTATTGTTACTAAGTGTGAAAAAGGTCTAAAGTTACTTCGTTCACTCACTCGAGTGTGGTGGGGAGCACACCAGAGTAGTTTACTCAACATGTACCGAAGGATTATTTGATCACGACTGGATTATGGATGTATTATATATCACAATGCACCTAAGATACACCTCACCAAATTAGATACCCTACAATACAGAGCCATTCGCACCTGTCTTGGAGCTATGCAATCAACACCCACCAATGCCCTATTAACAGAGGCAGGAGAAATGCCCTTGAACATCTGGCGACAGATGTTAGCAGATAAATTTTATTTGCAAGGGATGGCCTTTATGGATAGTTCCATCTATAAGAGTATAGTTATCATTTACCGACAATCCACTTATTCTAATAGAAGAAATAAAAATCAGCAGCTTACTTCAGCTATGACACCTGGTCTCACGTCATTCCTTCTATAATTTGTTCTGCACATCTGCCTACGTTTGATTATGATTTCAACACACTCAACTGCCACAAACCAATATATTATTATTCTATGGATACTTCAGAGAACTTTTATGTAAATCACAGTTTCAAACGTCAAGTTGAAGCGCAGTGGCATGACTATATTTGTATCTATACTGATGGATCTAAAATGCCTCAAGAGGAGTATACAGGATGTGCTTTTATATACCCGCAGATCCAGTTAAGTGAAATATATAGATTACCGAAGAGTGCTTCAATTTTTATGGCAGAGACTGTAGCAATCCTACAAGCTATAAAGTTTGTCGCTTCTACCTCCTTTTGTAAGATACTAATTGTGACAGACTCTCAGAGTGTCCTTAAAAAGATTCAATACCATAGGTAGAATAAAACAACTAATCATTATATATCGGAGATGATACACGGATATATGCACTGCAAACAGAGAGGGCAAAATTTAACATTGTTATGGGTTCGTTTCCACTATGGTGTATGTCATAATAAGGCAGTTGATAAATTAGCGAAACAAGCTATTACTTCAGGAAACATTATAGATTTGAAACTGCCATACACTGACTTCTTGTAGGAGGTTAAAAGTCTTGCAAACATGCGATGGCAAGAAATGTGGACTGTGACCCAGCAATTTAAAGGTGGATATTATGTGGCCATACAGCCTGAAATTCCAACAAGACCATGGTTTGCGGGAATGTATTTGGCCTGCTCTTCGATTTCTACCATTATCCGACTCCGATTTAACCATGCATCTTTTCCTGTTCATCTACATACAATTCACATATATAATTCATCTGCCTGTGACTGTGATTTTGTTACTGATGAAGACGTTAACCACATCCTGTTTTCGTGTCCAAAATATGAAAGTGAACATTCAGTGTTTTTGGAATCTTCGACAAAAATGGGTTACTCCAAGTCTCAATCTGCTTCTTGTCTATTGACCACTAAGAACATTAAGATTTATAAACCGATAATCAGCTTTCTGAAGAGAATTGTGAAAAACTATAATTTCTACCAATCATACTTGTGATATAAATTTGTCTGAGAAATGGTGTATGAATATATCTTTGATGGCTAAATAGAGTATACATTCTGGAGGCCTATCCTAAAATAAATAAATAAATAAAAATAAAAAATATAAAAAAATAAAAAATACGACATGCACGAATATGAATTTTGTTGCAACTCGTTTTTCTCGAAGATGATGTAAATCGCTACTTATTCGGAAATAAACTGCAATTTCACATTTATGGTTCCAGCGTGTGTTACTGTATATGGTGATGCTACACATGTAAAGTAAATAAGGCTCATATTGGTATGTTGACCACGAAGTAGCTTGTACGTTTCTGTAATGTCTCGTATCCATGGACTGATGAAGTAAATTTTCGATATATGCTCTATTACGGAACTTGACAACCTGTTTTGTGAAACAAAATGTACAGTCATGTGCCAATGACATGTTTCTCAGGCATGTCTGACAATTTAAAATTGTTATATGGCACATGAATATGAACTATACAACAGAAATATTAACTGTGAATTACAAAAAGTTGATGACAATCTAATGTCCTTAAAAGTATATCTGATTTATCCTCTACAAATGAAAATGATGAAGCAGACACCTATTTGTTGTTGTGGTCTTCATTCCGGAGACTGGTTTGATGCATCTCTCCACAGTACCCTATCCTGAGCAGCCTCTTCATTTCCACATAAGAACGGCAACCTACATCTGTCTGAATCTGCTTACTGTATCCATCTCTTGGTCTTCCTCTGCGGTTTTTACCCCACACACTTCCCTCCAACGCCAAATTCAATATTCCTTGATGTCTAAGAATGTTTCCTACCAATCGATCCCTTCTTTTAGTCAAGGTATGCCAGAAATTTCTTTTCTCCCCAATTCTGTTCAGTACCTCCTCATTAGTTACATGATCCACCCACCTAATCTTCAGCATTCTTCTGTATCCTCTGTACTCCGACCATCATTTGTTATTTTACTGCCCAAGTAACAAAACACATCTACCTCCTTTATAACTTCGTTACCTAATCTAATTCCTTCAGCATCACCTGATTTTCTTACACTGCACTCCATTACCCTAGTTTTGCTCTTGTTAATGTTCATCTTATATGCGCCTTTCAGGACACTGTCCATTCCGTTCAATTGCTCTTCCAGGTCCTTTGCTGTATCTGTCAGAATTACTATGTCAACGGCAAAATGCAATGTTTTTAATTCTTCCCCCTGAACTTTAATTCCTTCTCTAAATTTCTCCTTGCTTTCCTTTATAGCTTGCTCAATGTACAAATTGAATAACACTGGAGAAAGGCTACAACCCTGTCTCACTCCCTTTCCAACCACTGCATCCCTTTCATGCCCTTCAACTCTAACAACCGCTGTCTGTTTTTTGTACAAGTTGTAAATAACCCCACGCTCCCTATATTTTACTCCTGCTTGCTTCAGAATTTGAAAGAGTGAATTCCAATCAACATTGTCAAAAGCCTACTACAAATCTACAAAAGCTAGAAATGTAGGTTTGCCCTTTCTTAATCTATCTTCTAGGATAAGCCGTAAAGTCAGTATTGCCTCCCGTGTTCCTACATTTCTCCTGAACCCAAACTGATCATCCCCGAAGTCGACTTTTACAGCTTTTCCATCCTTCTGTAAATAATTCTTGTTAATATTTTGCAACCATGACTTATTAAACTGATGGTTCTGTAGTTTTCACACCTGTCTGCACCTGCTTTCTTTGGAATGGGGATTATAACATTTTCCTTAAAGTCTGAGGGTAGGGGAGAGTGGCGCACATTGAACCATAAAAAATATATTTCAGCTTCACTCATCCAATAATTTTATTAGAGAGTTGTAATTGTAAGTTTATAAAGTTTAATTATTCAAGTATCAAATGGTCTTATATGACTGTTCCACGAATAATTTGTTTTAAGCTACAAGCCTTTCAAGAAAAATTGGTAAATGGTTAATAGTGCCCCACATGTGGGGTACAATGAACCAGTTTAAACAGTTTCTTAGTAGAACCTATTTAGCATACAAAGTAAGTGTCAAATGTAATTTAAAGCTAATGTGTACATATATTCCACTTACACATCAATAATTAAACTGTAGGCACAAAATTGTAGGTCTTCTTCTGAAATTAACAAACTTCAATGGACTGGAAGCTGATTCCAAATTTGAAATATGATTTTTGTCTCTTTGTCACACCATCATTAATAGGTTTTGGAAGCATGTGAAGTATGTTGTTAGCTGGAACAAATGCTTCATCCTTTATTTGAGGGAAAAAGAACTTCCCTCCCATTTTTTCACTGTTTCTCAAAACTGATACCAGATAGTATTCCTAGTCATCCTGTGGTTTCAAAATTTTCCCCATATAGTAAACTGGTGTTTTGTTTTTAAGTTCAAATTTGCTCAAAACGAAATCTTCTTTTCCTGGTAATTTGTCCAATTCTTCAAAGTTGTATTAAGATTCACCAGACTCATCCAGGTTGTCATCGCTCTCTTCATAATGAACCTCACTATTTTCTTCATCTGATTCCTGCTCATAAAGCTTCTTATTGGTCTTCTTTCTCCTGCTGCACAGAAAATACCCTGCGATTATCATAGATGGTGTGAGTCGTCCCCTGAAACCACATTTAATGTTTTAGACGTATCGCCTAAGAGTAGGGTAAGGTATTGCATGAGATTTAGCAGCTTGAAGAATTGAGTTGCCCTTATCCAGAACATCCTGTACTGCTTCTTCCATTACATCATGATCAGTTATACCCCTGTCAGTCTTCCTGCAGTATGAACGAACCATCTTCGAATTTGATAAAATAAAACAAGACTGCTGAACTTCTGCAATTTAAACCCCTTATTACCTAACGTAAGTTTTTACCCTTGCTAAGAAACCAGAAACGTACAGAGTTATTGTATTTGACAATTAAATCACTCCTGGGGCAGAATGAATCACCCTGGGGTACAATGAACCACGGCTCATTGTGCCCCGTGAGAGCTTGGTTCAATGTGCCCCAACAGTACATATTTCAAACAAAGCTCAAGTGAAGTTATGTATGAACATTGTTATTATTTGAAGATATGTGACATTAAACACAATATTCATATTGTTATAATGACTTACTTTCTTTGAAATTTATTCAATCCTTGGTTACTAAATTTTATTCTACCTAATTCGCCGAAAAATTACTTCACTGTAGCAAAAATAACATAACACCAGCAGAAAACTAATGGTGGGAGCCAGATCCTGCAGAAAACAAATGGAAGTCAGCAGAGCAGTACTGCCAACATATGCACAGAGAAAAATAATTTACCACCTCATATTGAAATTATGCTACCTGATTCATTGTGCCCCGTGGCTCAATGTGACCCACTCTCCCCTACTTCACCTGTCTCATACATCTTACTCACCAAGTCAAACAATTTTGTCATGGTTGGTTCTCCCAGGGACTTCAGTAGCTCTGAGGGAATATCATCTACTCCAGGGGCCTTGTTTTGACTTAGGTCTTTCAGTGCTCTGTCAAATTCATCTCTCAGTATAATATCTCCTATTTTATCTTCATCTACTTCTTCTCCCCTTTCTACAATATTGCCGCTAAGTTCATTTCCTTCATAGAGACTCTCTATATAATCTTTCCACCTTTCAGCTTTCCCTTCTTTGCTGAGAACTGGTTTTCCAGCAGTGTCCTTGATATTCATAGAGCTGTTTCTCTTATCTCCAAATGTTTCTTTTGTTTTCCTGTAGGCTGTATCTACTTTCCCCCTATTTATACATACTTCTACATCCTTGCATTTGCCTTCTGGCCACATCTGCTTAGCCATTTTGCACTTCCTGTCAATCTCATTTCTTAGTTGTCTGTACTCCACTTTGCCTGTTTCATTTACTACATTTTTATATTTTCTCCTTTCATTGATTAAATTTATATCTCCTGTGATATCCAAGGATTTTTTGTAGGTCTTTCCTTCCTACCTATTTTGTCCTCTGCTGCCTTCACTATTTCATATCTCAATGCTACCCATTCCTCCTCTACTGTTTTATTTTCCCCCATTTCTGTCAATTTTTGCGTAAAGCGCCCTCTGAAATTCTTCAAGTTCCTTCAATTTATCCAGGTCCCATCTCCTTATTTTCCTACCTTTTTGTAGTTTCTTCAGATTCAGCATATAGTTCATAACCAACAAGTTATGGTCAGAGTCTATATCTGCCCCTAGGTATGTCATAGTTTCAAACCTGGTTCCAAAATCTATGTTTTATCATTATAAAATCTATCTGGTATCTCCCGGTGTCTCCTGGTCTCTTCCATATATACAACCTTCTTTTGTGATTCTTAAACCAGGTGTTCGTCATAACTAAATTATGTTCCGTGCAAAATTCTACCAGGCGGCTTCGTCTTTCATTCCTTTTGCCCAGACCATATTCACCTACTACCTTCCCTTCCCTTCCTTGTCCTACTACTGAATTCCAGTCTCCCATAACAATTAAGTTTTCCTCTCCCTTAATTGTCTAAATAATTTCCTTTAGCTCCTCATATATTTCTTCGATCTCCTCATCATCGGCAGAGCTAGTTGGCATATAAACCAGTACTACTGTGGTTGGTGTTGGCTTCGTAACTATCTTGACTACAATAATGCGATCACTGTGTTGCTCATAGTAGTTTACCCGCATTCCTATTTTCTTATTCATTATCAGACCTACTCCTGTAAAACCCCCAACTGATTTTGTATTTATAATCCTGTACTTGCCTGACCAGAAGTCCTGTTCCTCTTTCCACCGAACTTTACTAATCCCCACTATATCTAACTTCAACCTATCCATTTCTCTTTTTAAATTTTCTAGCTTCCCTAGCCGATTAAGGGATCTAACATTCCACGCTCTGATCCATAGAATGCCTGAGTAATCCCCGCCCGGAGATCTGAATGGGGGACTATTTTACCTCTGGAATATTTTACCCGAGAGGATGCCATCATCATATGTTCATACAGTAGAGCTGCATGTCCTCGGGAAAAGTAATGGCTGTAGTTTCAGCCGTTCACAGTACCTGTGTGGCAAAGCCACATTAGCTGATGTTACAAGGCCAGCTCAGTCAATCGTCCAGACTGTTGCCCCTGTAACTACTGAAAAGGCTGCTGCCCCTCTTCAGGAACCACAAGTTTGTCTGGACGCTCCACAGTTACCCCTGTGGTTGCACCTACGGTATGGTATCTGTATTGTTGAGGCGCACAAGCCACCCCTCCTCGGCAATGTCTGGTGGTTCATCGGACTGGAGACACCTATTACCTACAAAGAATAATGTAAATGTCAATGGTACTGTACACGTTTCACTGACAGTAACTAAATTCGTTTCCTGATGTTTGTGCCTGATTACCGCACTCGGAAATCGGAACATATTGGGTTAAAACAGCCAACTGTTTGTGAAAAGGGAAATTTAAATATCACTTGCAGGTTACTCATTTCAGCTAGAGTGATTTAAACTTTCTTCTTAGGTTCCTCCCTTAATATAAAATCGGAAATCGCAACATAATTCGAAATAGATCGCCAGCAACGTCTTTGTGAGATGGTATAATGTAAATAACATTCTTTTTCAGTCGCACACATTTAATCTGTACTATTAGGTTCCTGCATAACTAGACACTTAGATATCGCAAAGTATTCGTGAAAAGAAACTGCCGAATACTGTGTAGCATTCTTCTAATACAGACACATACAAGAGAAACACACATACAACACTTTCAGCTATCGGCCATGGCCTTCTTCAGAAAATAGAACACTCACGCAATCACACAGGCACACAACACAGTCATACAACCATCACCTCTGGCTGCCGTACTTGGAATCACGCTCTGCGGCGAATAAAACGGTGCCAGTTGGGGAGGGGAGAAGTGATAGGAAGGTTACATCACAGTGGTGGGGATGGGTTAGGTGGGAATAACGAGATGCAGCTTAGGAGTAGAGTTGGGAGGCGGGTGAGGGTAGAAAAATAAAATATAATATAATAAAATAAACAATATAAAATAAATAAATATATATGTATTTTATATTGTTTATTAAATTATTAAATAAATATATATTACTTTATATTATTTATTTTATTATATTTAATTTCATTTTTCTCCCCTGACCCAACTCCCTAGATTAGATTAGTTTTTCATTCCGTAGATCCATGTTGAGGAGAACCTCGTGGATGTGGAACATGTCAAGAAACAAAATTTACAAGTTGAATAATAGATAATACTAATAATATAAATACAGATACATACAATTTTTAAGGTTTTTTTATAGCTGATAATATAATAATACTAATACAGTATGAGTACATACATCATTTGGTACAATTTAGAAATTCACTAATGGAGTAGAAGGAGTTGGCCACTAGAAAGTCTTTTAGGTTCCTCTTAAACTGACCTTTATTTGTAGCTAAATTTTTTATATGTGATTGTAAATTATTGAAAATGTGTGTTCCTGAGTAGTGGACCCCTTTTTGAACTAAAGTAAGTGCTTTTAAATTCTTGTGTAGATCATTTTTATTTCTAGTATTGTATGTATGAACTGAGCTGTTTGTTGGGAAAAGGGATATATTATTTATGACAAATTTCATTAAGGAATAAATACACTGAGAGGCAGTAGTTAATATTCCCAGTTCTGTGAAGAGGCTTCTACAGATCGTCCGTGAATTTACTCCACACGTAATATGTATTACACGTTTTTGGACTCTGAAGACTTTTGACTGACATGAAGAGTTACACCAAAATATTATACCATATGACATTAGGAAATGAAAGTAAGCAAAGTATGCAAGCTTTGTTATTTTTATGTCTCCAATGTCTGATAACACTCGTATTGAAAATACAGCTATGTTGAGTCGTTTCTGCAGTTCTGTGGTGTGCTCCTCCCAACTAAATTTATTATCAAGCTGTAATCCCAGGAATTTAATACTGTCAACCTCTTCTATCTGCTCTTCTTCATACTTAATGCATATGCTGGCGGGAAATCTCTTACATGTTCTGAACTGCATGTAGTGAGCCTTTTCAAAGTTTAATGACAATGAGTTGGCTTTAAACCATTTATTAATGTTCATGAAAATATTATTAGAAGACCTTTCTATAACTATGCTTGATGTATTTTTTATTGCAATACTTGTATCATCTGCAAACAAAACGAACACTGCTTCTGGTAGTGTAACTGATGAGAGGTCATTAATGTACACAAGAAAAAGCAATGGCCCTAAGATGGATCCTTGTGGGAAACCACATATAATTTCTTCCCAATCCGATGATCCTTCGTTCACTAGTCACTTGCACTGACACCCTTTGTTTCCTGTTAGTGAGGTACGACTTGATCCATGTTGCAACATTTCCCGTGACCCCATAGAATTCTAATTTACTTAATAGGATCTTATGGTTCAAACAATCAAATGCCTTTGACAAATCACAGAAAATACCTGCTGCTTGCAATTTATTATCTAATGAGTTAAGTACATTTTCACTGTAAGTGTAAATAGACTTCTCAATATTGGAACCTTTCAGAAATCCAAACTGTGTCCTAGACAATATGCCATTTGAGGTTAAGTGGTTGAGAAGCTGCTTGTACATAACCTTTTCTAGAATTTTTGAGAATGCTGGCAAAAGTGAAATGGGTCTCTTTATCCCCCTTCTTGAATAGAGGTTTAACATCCGCATATTTTAGCTAATCAGAAAATGTTCCCATTATAATAGACTGGTTACACAAATAACTTAAAATTGTGCTAAGTTCACAAGAACACACTTTAATTATCTTTGTTGATATTTCATCATAACCACTAGAATGATTTGTTTTTAAAGATTTTATTATGGAATTTATGTCTTGTGGTCAAGTGAGTGACATATTCATGTATGTGAAGTTATTTGTAAATGCTAGTTTCAAATATTCAAGGGCATTATTTACTGACCCAGACAATCCCATACTATCAGTATCAGATATAAAGTACTTGTTAAATAGATTTGCCACACTATGCCCATCAGTTACTAATGTCTCATCTACTCTTAATGCTACCTGATCTTTTTCCTTTCTGGTTCTACCAGTCTCCTCTTTCACTATATGTCATATTGTTTTTATTTGGTTTCCTGATATTGCTATCTTCTTTTCATAGTGCATTTGTTTAGATGCCTGAATAACGATTTTAATACCTTACAGTATTCCTTATATATAGTTGAATCATCATCATTGCAACTACTCTTGGCTGATAGATACATTTTCCTTTTTGTCTTACATGAAATCTTTATTCCTTGTGTAATCCATGGTTTTATTATAGACTTCTGTTTAATTCGAGTTACTTTTAGAGGAAAACAGTTTTAAAAAATGATACTAACATCATTAATGAATACGTTATATTTTTCATTCATGCCATGATCACTATATACATCTTTCCAGTTCATATCTTTGAGCAGTTTTCTAAAATTTTCAATTTTTGGTGGGTTGACTACTCTCCTGTATGTACATTTTGCAGTCTTCATAATCTGTTTAGAATCTATACCTAAAACAAGGAGCTGCATATCATGATCTGATAGGCCATTTATTATCGGTTTTATGATATGATTTTGTTCCTTTGAATTGTCTATAAAAATATTATCAACTGCTGCCCCAGAGGTTTTAGTTATCCTAGTTGGAATGTTTATGGTATGTGTTAGGTTGAAAGACTAAGTTACTGACTGCAATAAATTTTTACTGCAGGACTGCATAAGAAAATCTGTATTCAAGTCACCAGCAACAAGGATTTCTTTATTTCTTCCTGTTAAATAACCCAATAGAGCTTCTAGATGATTTAGGAATAGATTATAGTTTCCTGCAAGTGCTCGGTAAATAGTTACTATTATATAGCATCTGTTGGAATTCTACTTCTGTTGCACAAGCTTCTAAATGCTGCTCTAGACAGAATTTATTTATATCAATATTCTTGAATTTATAGCAGTTTTTAATGAATGTGGCAACTCCTCCTTCCTCCATATCTACTCTACAGAAGTGTGGAGCTAAATTAAATCCTGTTTAACATGTTTAACATATATATACCAGTGGCCACATGGTGTTCAGAAAGGCAAATTATGTCGATTGGGTTAGAGGAATCTATTTCATCAATACAAATGAGTAGTTCATCAAGTTTATTTCTTAGTCCTGGAATATTTTGATGTAAAAAAGGTAACTGATATTGCATACTAATGGCTGGACTAATATTTACTGGAAGTTTCTGAGTACTTTCTGTCAAACATTGTTTACTAAAATCTATCTCCTCTTTATCTGCTTTTCCAAACTAAGGGTGACTTCCAAGCTCTGTCAAAACTGGTTTTTCCCCCTCCCTATCCTAAAAAAGGCATCTCTCTGACACCTGTAATCACTGGTATTTTACCATTTGTGACAGTGCCCCCCCCCCATAAGTTACTTGCAATCAACCCAGACAGTTTTCCCTTCCCTTTCCTGTTGAGGTGAAGGACATGCCTAGTGTAGCCCCACCTACAGATATCATCCACAGGAATCAAACCAATATGGAACCCCATATCTGACATGAGTAGCCGTTCCAACTCCAAGTTTACTCTCCTGACAGAAGAGTTCAAATGAGGCAGATTATGGCGACTCAAGACAGATACAAACCCCACACTAGTATGCTTCGTTGCCTATGATATCTTCACCAGGTCACACTCTATAGAATATTTACAGTTTCTGTCAATGCTGTTTCCCGGACCACCCACTATAACCATGGTATCCTCCATTGTGAAATCTTTACATAAAGAACCTATATCCTCTGTTACCTGACCCAGGCCCGCATTTGGGTTGAAAAAGTTTGCGACCTGGTACCCTGGTCCTAGCTCTTCCTGCCGTAGTTGGCCAACACCTCTACCATGGGAATTACCTCAAAACAAGACTTTCTTTCTTTTCACTATTTTCCCTGCCTTTTTCAAATCTTTCTTGAAAGTCTGCTGTGTCATTTCTACAGTTTCAGCTAGATGAAGCTCATCCGATTCTGACTCCATTTCTAAGCTGCATCTCGTTATTCCCATCTAACCCATTCCCACCACCGTGACGTAACATTCCTATCCCCTCCCATCATCAATTTACTCCCCAGAGAGCGTGATACGAAGTGCGGCAGCCGGAGATGATGGCTCTATGACTGTGTTGTGTGCCTGTGTTATTGTTTGAGTGTTCTGTTTTCTGAAGAAGGCCATGGCCGATAGCTGTAAGTGTTGTATGTCTGTGTCTTTTGTATGTGCCTGTCGCAGCTCATCGCCACGTCTTTGTGGTGAGTTGTAAACTGTCCTTACTATATTATTAATGCCAATCTGGACTTTCCATTATTATATACACTTGTAATACATAAAGATTATGGTCCCAGATTCTGTTGTAAAAGGAAAAATATTTCCGACGTCACCAGACTCGAACCATAAATTTCCTTTAACGAAGATTATAACTGAAAACACCTAACCCCAAGACCAGACTGATAACATACCAAGAGTTGTAAGATTTCCAGTCATGTGTATTGTTTTCAGTTCCATCGTCATTGAATCACTGATAGATACTTGTTCTTCAATGACATTTAATGAACTAAGGTGAACCGTGTGTTCATCAATGTACTATCGCCTTAAAATGGTATATTGTCATGATTTGCAATGCACATGTCATCTGCAAAGTAGAGACCGCAGACAGGTCTACCTACTTTCCCAGCGTTGGCCTTTTCAATGATGTCAAAATGACATAAGCGTCAAAGTCTAATACCTATTGACTGCTGTCGAGTTTCTTTGGTCGAATCGAGTAAGCTGTGGGGAGTGCGAAATGCTTGCTGTCACCAGGGTTGCCAGATTGGGTGATATGTCGCCATTTGGGCTACCTAAGTTTGAATTCTGCGACATTTAAAAAGCTAATGTGACTATCGTCATTTGAGCGATATTTCTTGCAAAAACCTGCGACTTTGGGCGACGTAATTTTTTATGCGTTACATAGCTTTCCGACTGCTTTTGTTATGTAACGACGATCTTCAACTAATTAACGTAACTGTGACTAGCTTAATGTAAGGATGAACACAACATCCATGCCCACAGGGGGATTCGAACACCCGGCAGGGAGCGGTCTGGTGCACTGTGGCATGACGCCTTAGTGCGCTGGGCCACTCCCAGCCGGCGTATATATTTTATGTTTTCTGTACTTTGTGTCTAAATCACTTCAAATTTCAGTTTAACACGCATAAAGCTGCCAGTTGAGGCACAACAAATATTATTTTTTCTCGTTTATTAATACAGTATTGTGTACTCAACCAGCTCCTTGACATTAATTAATGAAGTGATTATTGCAAGAAACCATTCATTCCGGTAGTCAGAATAGTAAGGCTTTGAGGGAATGACACATGTTATAATAACTAAAGTCGACAATGTAAACTGAAGGCGATTACATTTAATTTTACATGGAAAGGGAAGCCGTTTGAAAACAGTCAAAATATATTTCCATTTTATACATAATATTTGCATCCACCAATTTCAGAAGGTTCTAGATGAATTTAACATGTTAGCTAGCCGAAACTTAAGTTAAACAGGCGACTACATTTCCTTTTAAGTGCAATTTATCTTTTTATAATATCAACTCTACTGCAGCCCATTTCACTATTTGTTATTGCAAGTTTCATTAACAATCAACATGAGAGTAGTGTAATTCAGCTTTAAGAAAGAGCACCGCTCCTTAAATTTACTGACAAAATCTCGGAACATCTTGTCTACTGCACAGTCCAATGTTGCGAACTGTAGGAACATGAACACCTATGGGTAGGGACATTTGGCTCATTTTACAAAAATGTAGGTACAGATTTCCGATCCCTCTGGAAGACCTAGGGACTTTCTGTACAATAAAGAAAAATTTCAAAATTAAAAGTATTTCAGTCACTGTCTGGAAAGAGTACGTGACAGGGGAAATACTGAAGAGTTAGTTGCTTAGCATTCCTTGTGCCGCAGAACTGCTGGTGCCTAAGGTAAAAAATAATATTGCAAGCAAGTACCATAGATTCCAGAATGCCCATTACGAGACAATTATTTTCAAATACGGTACTTATTTGTAGCAAAGAACGTAAATGAAACTAAGGTTGTTGCAATACAAAGAAATTAGACGATAAATAATGCTAGCAACAATCATGAATAGAAGACAATCAACGTTAATAAAGGAGAAATACTACTACCAAATATGTAATTAGCTTTTCTGTACTTTAATTTTTTTCTTCCATAGGTACTTTTAAATAAATGTAGGGAATTTTTACAAATCATGCAGGGAGATGGTCGAAAACGAGTTGGCGACACTGGCGCAGTCCAGTGCATTGATGGCACAACAAAATCGCACACAACTACCAGCTCTCCTGTCGCCTGCCATATAATGAAACCTGCATTCATCCATGCAGCAAATGAAGTAAAATCTTTCTCTGTAGTATCCAAGGGTTTAAAAAATCCCTTAGAATTTCTTTCTCTTAATTCTGTTGATTTTGTATTTAGTTTTCATCAGCAACCACTGAAGGAAAAGTTATCAAGTCAGAAACTGGAAACTGTTAAACAGAGATGTTTCAGTTGTCTTTTAAAATGTGAAGAAACAATTCTACGGTTAACCAACAATCTGCATCAGTTAAAACAGTTACAGAACTTTGCACCTGACATTAGTTCTTCACAGTCACAGCCATCATTAATACTGCGGCATTGAAATATGCAACAACATTTACATTCTCCTTCGTTGATTTATTTAAGAAAAAAGTTCAGATTTAGAAGCAGTAGAAATTCTGTGGGAAAAATTGCCATTTATGAACTGGAAGGAATGTATAACGACTGATTCCAGACAATACTGGAAGCTTGTACTGAATTACAAAGATGCAGAAGGAAATAATGCCTTCAGAGAAACAGCAACATTTGCACTTAAGAGTACTGCCAATTATTAATGCTGTAGTTGAAAGAGTGTTTTCTGACATGAACAGCGTGAAAACTAAAGTGAGAAATCGGTGACATTGGGCTACAGCAGCGTGCCAAGTGGTGACATAGGGCTACAGAAGTGCGCCAAAGTGGCGACTTCGCCCAACAGTTATCTGGCAACCCTGCTTGTCACTACACTCATACACTGACAGTAGTGGGCAGTCATATGTATGTTATTATTAGGAAAGACTTGCGAAACGAGTGGAGACTTTGAGTGCAGTGCAAACCAGATGTTATTCATAGTGGCTAGTGTAGTTATTCGATTTTTTCTCGTTTCTTTGCCCGATTGGATTGATATATTTGTATTGAAGTAACAGATATGTTGCATAAAATGTACTTATTTTACATAAGCTTGTAAAAATTTATACACCTAAATAATAAATGCAGTGTTGCCTTTATACACCCGAGAAACCAATATGTAATACTGTAAGAAGAGTTGAAACTGAGATTGCGTGCTAAACGTAATTATTGTCAGTTATACAGTCAAATTATTTATTTATTTATTTTAAGAGTTCAGTAAGTCTTTAATAGAAATATCGTTACAGGGCGGATAATTTTTTCATTTTAGTGAACATCAGAGCGCATTTCTCATTTCTATATTGTCCATCTATCTTGCTTGTTGTTTTTTGAACTAGCTAGCAATCGAAAATGTGCGAAGTTTGGAAAGAATATTTCGTTAAATTCTGAAAGTGTTTAGTGTTTCAGAAGGAGGCCACATTTCTGGCTACTGTGATTCGCCGAAGGATGTTATGATAGCTTTATTTTAACTATTAGAAGGAGCTGGTGAATGTGGTTGCCTTTAGGCCTAGAACCAATATACTGAAAAATGTACTTAGTTGCATTTCCCCAATGCGAAATTTTAAATTAGATAAGTAAAATACGGTACAGGTTACCAGACCACAGAAGAATTCGATAGTGTTTAAATATAGGCCTGTCACTGTAGCAGAATGACAATGTGGCACCTCAGACATAGAAAACATCGTACAAAAGAACACGAAAAAGAAATCGTTAGCAACAGAATAAAGTTAATAGAGCAGTCCATTGTCTCTATGCCTGTACAGACACACTTTCACAGTCTCTTACAAATTATGTAGTTTAGCCCACAAAAACTTACTGAACACGAAAAACGCAGCGTACAAAAGCAAAATAAATCTTTGCAGTAGAAAAAAGTTTTCATAAACCAGACTGTTGTCTCTAGGCCTAACGGCACCCACATTCACCAGCGACTCTAACAGTTAAACCAAAGCTATTATTAACTCTGACGAATCACAGGAAGCAGAAATCTGTCCTTCTGAAACGCCAAACTCTTTCAGAATTTCACGAAATATACTTTCGGAAACTTCGCACATTTCCGATCGCTAGCTAGTTCAAAAGACAACAAGCAAGATAGACGGACAATTTGGAAGTGAGAAATAAGCGTTCCTTGCGCCGTAGCCGTGTTCGACCACAAAACCACTCAGGTGCCTCAATTCCGCCTCAATGCATGATGTCATCACGGCTATGCTACGGCCTTGAGTTCACGAAGGCAGTGACAAAACTCGACAGCAGTTGATAGGTATGCAACTTGGACGCCATACGTCATTTAGACGTCACTGCGAAGGCTAAGGCTCCTATAAATCCGAGCTGAACTATCCGCCATTTTTCCCCAAGCTGTAGTAGTCGCCACGTTCTGGACGATCTCACGCGTTTCATTCAACTCGTTCACACTCACAAACTACTCACAGTACGAATGCGGAATTTTCATCAAGCTCTTCGTTAAGAACTACACTACATTTTCTTTTTAGTTTTATATATGGCAATAATTTATAAACAGCATATACTAATAGTTTATTATCATGTACTTTCTGACGACATTACGGAATTTTCGACTTGCGAGAAACTTCTTTTCTGTTGAAGTTAGGTGCACACATTAAGGGAATGAAATGTTCAAAATACATCAAATTTTCATCCTCTCCAAACAGAAACTCTGTGAGAAATGTATAACTTCAGATAATGTCAGCTAAATGTAACGCACTGGGATCCCCCCGACCGTCTAGTAGTAACATGTCTTTCGTATTAGAGCTCCTAATAATTTGGCACATGTTGTTACTGCATAACATCCATACTTGAAGATACTGGTACTGACTTCTTTTAACCCATTAAATTCAATAGTTGCACACTACAAAAGTGCTGTGCAGGGCCGGCGCAAGGCACGTGCGAAACCTGCGGCCGCACGGCGCGGCACTTTCCGGGGGGCGGCAAATCTGTCTCTCTCTCTCTCTCTCTCTCTCTTTTTTTCTTTCTTTTTTTCTCATCTGTAGTACAAACTCAACTTTCATTTCCAAGAGCGGATTCGAAACCAAACCTTGGAGGGAGCGGCTTCGGGAACTGTAGCATGGCGTCTCGACTACATGCCGGCCGCCCTTGATGAACAAGGGGAGAAAGGAGGGCTAACTTCTTCCTCGCCACTGTAGCAGCGCCGTCGTGTTTACACCGGAAGGGAAGCAGCCTGGTGCATTCTTATGAGTGGAGCGCTGCAGCGTGTTACGCGCTGTGCGTTTACTCACAACCAATTTTGCAAATCTAATTAGAAAATTCGAATGCAATGTTCGATATTGCGGTTACATGTTATGCCTGAAGAAACTTTGTTAAGCCCTTCAACGGCATTTGAGTGTTTTATTCTTCCCGCACTATGGAAAAAAAATTGTTGAACATTACTACAGTCGAACATGTTCAACACCTACAAAGGCTAGATGTATTCCGAATGGGTAAATCCGCTGTGAGTTATTACAAGGGAATATGACTTTGATAGTAAACCTGGCATCAGTTGGGTTTCAGCGTATTTTTGAAAATGATTGCTATCAGTTTCTGAGTGATAGTCGGACGTTTGGTTTTTGAGCCCTGAAACACCTGTCTTCGCCTGCAAGAACACAATTAAACTCTGACCAACACTTTTGTGTGACAATACTACTAACACACAATCACTTTGCCAACATTTATTTTCTGTATAATGCGTATGCATCCATGTTTCATCTAAGCAAACTACTGGTCGCTTTGATTCTAATGAAAACCTGAGAAAGTATGGTCTTTTAGCAACAATGCCTTCTCGTCCAAGCGAAACAAATCGTTAATTTTGACACCTTGTAAAACGAAAATACATAGACAGAACATTGCTTCTAAGGGTTTCCTTGCTAGCTTTGAAGCTCATCTTTGTTTGACAAAAGTTGTGCAGTTTTCGCAAAGTTCGTATTTCTTTCTGTTGTTTGTAATGCTATAAAGATTACTGCCTGATAATACATTTATCCATATTATCGGTCACATACTTATTGTGAACTTCTTGCTTCATCTTCTTGGGCGCTATTTTAACTGTAGCCTCGCTGTACCTCGTCACGTGACCTAGTTCCTGGCAATGCCGCGTCACCACTTCGCCTTTCCAGACAATAGGTTTTGTTGCGTTATCTACAACGAAAACTACAGAAATCGTTTCGATAGTTGGCTGAGAGAGTCAAGATAGGTCAGAAGCACTTTCGTTGCGTGTCACAAGAACAGAAGAATTGGTGCGACCAAATTTCTTGCAACTTGGGATGTAATAGTTATGTACTTTTCATATAACCTACAATAAGTATTGTGCATGCATGTTAATCATAAGCTAGAATTTTTCTGCTTCAAGAATGAAGAATAGGAAAATTTATTTTTCTTGTGATCTGTTACTTAAAAAATTGGCAACTCGGCAAATAAGCACGCGTCTCCCAATAGCTAGAATGAAGAGGAAACGCAGAAAAGTGACATGATGTGGCGATGACTAATTTGTTACCCCTTATTCTATAATCACACAACAGAACCGACACATGCAAATTACGAAAGATGGCGAGTGTCAGTTCTTTGAAATGAATAACCGCAGTGCAGTAAGTTAATATATTTAGACTAGCATCAGTACCCGTCGATTCCCAAGTATGTATTTATTGCATTCTTTTGTTACTCCATCTCCTTATTCTTCCTCTCTCCATTGTCTTCCGCCCCACTCTTTGGCTGTTTCAACTGTTTGTATTTTCCATAAACATATAATGTTTGTAGAGCTTATGGGACTTAACTATGGGGTCGCCGCGGTGGAGTAGGTGAGCGGTCTAAGGCACCTCACTGCGGAGCGCGCGGTTGCTCGGCGTCGGAGGTTTGAGTCCTCCCTGGGGCATGGGTAAGTTTGTTTTTTCTTACGTTAGTTTACCTTAGTTTAAGTAAGCTACGAACTGATGACCACGCAGTTTGGTCCGAAAGATTAAAAAAAAAAAACAAAAAAACTACTGGGTTATCAGTCCCTAAACTTACAAACTATTTATGAACTAGCTAATACTAAGGACGGCACAAATATCCATGCACGAGGGGGGAGTCGAACCCGCGATCATATTGGCCGTGCAGGCCATGACTGACGCGCCGCAGTCAGCTCGACACCGCGGCCGGGAATTTTCCATGTCTTCATAGATTTCTGGCACTAAGTGGCTATTCTCAATGCTTTGAGTTATGTTTACATCTATACCGTCGTGCTGAACGTAACTGTCAACATGGCGGCTTAGATGTAATCACATATTAAAAGCTTTGAAACTAGGTAGATCTGAAAAGTAAAAACAAAAATTGCGATTGATTGCTGACTTTTCCTACATATTTGTGGATTTGTTGAAATAAAATTTCACAAACGTTCAAAAAAAAAAAAAAAAAAAAAAAAGGTCTTGGGGGGGGGGGGGCAATTTAGCAGCTCGCACGGGGCGGCACTTGGGCTTGCACCAGCCCTGGTGCTATGTCTCTATGTAATAAGCAATTTCAGTTTTTCAGTTATATCAAAAGGATGTTCTAAATATCTCAATACAGAGTGCTTAATTATGTGAGGAAATGAGAACAAGTCAGTTCGTTAGCTAGTGAGGAGATCCTTGCTATCTGTCATTTTCAAGTATTCTCACATAAAATCCTCATTAGATCTAGTAACTTCCGTTCCGTTACTGCTAAGCTTTAAGTTGAAGGAAATGTAACTCCTTTTAGGTTTTGGAAACTGAGTAGTTGCTCTGAATCACAATGGACAAAAAGCAAAGAAATAAACATTTGTGAGTGATGAAGGAATATCTGCAAATCGAATAATAAATCACTAACTTTACTCTTTTTCATCCTACAACTATGTATTTCCTTGAATAACACGGCAGTTAATGAAGTTTTGCGTAGTAACCATGTGGCAAAATACTCCCTTCTTTGCATGTTATCATTTGTCAAAATATGATTTTAATACCTCTAACCGTGTATGAGATACACAATGATTCATTCTGACGTTATCGACATCGGAAATGAGTGTGCTAAATAAAATAAGGTTTAGCGATATGAATGAAAGGTAAAAATCTCCTCCTATGTCGAAAATAAAATTCAATCCATTAGGAAAGTTTCATACACAGCAACATATGGTGCAACAAGCACCAAACGGAATATCATAGCAGCCTGTATTTTGTACTGCAAACTTTTCCTAATGTAGCACAGTCTCGTATTTCGAAACCAATATCTTATGAACTATGACTATTAACGAAATGACGAGCATTTCGTCACAATGCTGACGTATAAAGATTTAAGTAGCGGAAAAATTAAATATTTCTACCAATTAGTTTTTGCGAAATCGTCTGTGAAAGATGGCAGGTCATGTATCTCTACGCTGTTAGTACTGTGCAATTCCAACCATATTGAGGAAAACATGGTGGACGATTCAGCCTGGTTATTTAGGAGCTCTAGCGAAGGCCAGCGCCATGAAAGTAGGGAGACCCACCGCAGACACTACTGCTACAAGTGACCACAGATACATACGACGGAGCTTCCGGCGTACTACTTCCGGCGGCACTCTCGGTATTTAGCGTCCACTCCATACACGTCACGATGGTGCATGTGCATTGTGTCAGTAGCTTCTCCCCTCCCATATCATTGTGGTCCAACGAGCTTGAATTTCATAGAGTGGCGAAAGGTCCGCCATATTTGAGGCAAATTAAACTGTCGTCCAACATGTTATTTGGGGTATCGGCTGACAATTCGTATGCCACGCCCACTAGAGAATTTTACCTATTTACACACACCTCCACGTTTTAAATAAAGATTTACTATTCAGTACAGATGTGCATGAAGTTCTGTCGGTGTCTCCAGACTTTATCAAAGCTGAATTGATGAGCCAGATGGTGTATTTCCTCAAAATGCGGTAATGAAATCTCTCGAACCTGTCAGTAATACACTTCCAGTTCGAAGTATAATAGTTACCTAAGGTTTGACCCAGCTACAAAACTGCCATTTTGAAAATATTTGTGTCAATTATAATGCAAGTTTATAGTCTAAAAGTGCTGCGAAACTTATACAGTCAACAGTAATTGTTGTGATAAAAATCTTGACAATGGATTTGAATCTGTTGTTAGTGTTAGAACATCTACTTTCATAAAGTCTATTACACGCCGAAATTTGAGTACAAAGAAAGTGACAACAAAATATTGCAGTTAAAACTGCGCTTAGGTCAGCTGCCACAAAAGCATTATACACTGAAAAAAGTACTGTCAACAACTTACGTTGTTGGCACGCTGATATATGTAAATATTTATTACAGAGAACATAGATGTTTAACAAGTGGAAAATTCTGGCTGGTAGTACTGCTTCCACGATATGCATCGATTATATGTTAACCATACTTAATCAAGTATTGTCAACAACAAATGATAATTTTTATAGAATGTGTAGACACTTAAAAGTGTTTATTTTATCTTATTATTCAACAGCTGAGATGCTCTTTGATCAACCGCGGCAGCAACATAATAAGAAACGTACAGATGCTAGGCAGAAAACAGAGGCTTTTTTATGGTTTGTACTTCAAGAGAATTGCAAGATAAGCCATCTGAAGCTTCACTCTTGGAGAAGCTATGTGCCATTAGCCAGGAATTTTGTTTGTGTACAGGTTCACAGTGATCAAACAAGACAAAATAAATGGTACTCTTGCTCGAAATATTTGTCCTTTTAACACTTAGATTTGTGTATTTAAATGCTGATAACACTTTAGGCATATTGTAGAAGCACAAATTGCAGAGAAATTATGCACTAAATACAGCACTTCACTTTTAATAACAATGTACGATGGACAGACTCCTCTCAAGTGTACTCAACTATTGACCACCGCCAATATGGCGGTCGAGTTTCCACAGGATGCCGTAAAGAGCACTGTAACTGGTCTCTGGTAGCCAACAATTATGTCTGTAAAATTTGGTGCCGATCGGTTGAACGATTCGACCTAAACATTGGGAACACGTTACAGACAGACAGAGATCGTCAAATCGCCGTTATTTTTGCAATTATCTCTGAAACTATGCAAGATATGACAAAAACATAACAGAGCGAAGTTGTAGAGAATTTTCCCCTCTGCCGATTAGGTTACTCAATTTTAGTGTCAGATGAACGGTTCGTTTGCAATTACAATTATATTACAAACGGGTTTTTTGGTATTACTAGCGTATTTTTATGTCCGAAAAATTTGAAAAAAAAAGGAGTTTCTTGTCTCTGGCGGCCAACAATTATATCTGTAAAATTTGGTGCTGATCGGTTGAACGGTTCGTCTTAAAAAGTGGGAACACGTTACGGACAGACAGACACAGACAGAGAGACATCCCAAAATCACCATTATTTTTGCAAATATCTCTGAAACGATGCGAGATATGAAAAAAAACATAAAAGAGCAAAGTTGTAGATAATTCTCTCCTCTACAAATTCGGTTATTCAGTTTTTGTGTCAGATGAATGGTTAAGCCGTTATTTTCCTTTAAATTTTGATCTGTCAAAAGATGCTTGCAAAGGCCCACGTTTAGTGTAATCTACTGTAACCTAAAGTACTTCCATGAACTGTAGTATCCCTCTTAAAGAAATTGCTATCAACCAGCCAGTTTCCCCTATCTTTTCTATTGAGATGCAGGCCATGCCAAGTGAATTCCCACCTACCAATAACATCAACAGGAACCAAACCCATGTCTGACAGTACAGCCGCCCTAAGCAGCTGACCTGTCTCCATATTGACCCTCCTGTCAGAGCAGTTCAATTGGGGTCGATCATACTGCATGAAAGCATGCACCAGTCTGACACTGATATGAATCATTTCAGAATCTATTTTAATCAGGTCACACTCAATACTGTAGGCCTGATCCCTATCAATGCTGTTTCCCTCTTCACCCAGTATCACAACGTGATCCTGTTTTGTGCAAGCCTTGCACAAGGAATCTATATCCTCTACCACCTGTCTGAGACCCACACTGGGCTTGAAGTCAATGACAATGCCGCATTGGATACATTGGTTCCCGCCTGATGTCTGAACTACCATTGCGCATGGATATAACTGTAACCGTCTGGGTATGCCATGCGCTGTTGACAATTTTTCCTTTGCCTTACGGCAGAGGGGACTGGAGGGGTGGCGGTGCAAAGTCCCTGATCACCAGTATTTGCATCATTGTCCTGGATTAAATTCCAAACCTCTCCACAGTGTCTCATTGAGTGAGGGCGTGGGACACGGTTGATGGTGCTCTGTCCATCGGATGGGGACGTTAAGCTCGGCGGCCGCCTTGGTACTTTTCGAGAGGAGTAGGTATGTGCCGGCACCGGGTTTCACCCTCTCCCTTCTCCCATCATCTCCAACATAAACATGACACTACACTACACATTCCCCCATTACAGTCCCTACATTAAACATAGACACTTACACACACAGTTTTCACACATCACAGAGGAAAGGTCAGTGTGGGCGCTAAGGATAGGGAAAACTTTTCCAATTATGTGGCTCCCCTTCCGGGTCTTCCAGCCATTATTGACATTTGAATTTACTTTTTTATTGGACATGAAGAAGTTTGCGGTCTGGTACCTGTCACCTAATTTTTACGGCAAAAGTTGGCCCCCACTTTTTCCATGGACACTTATTAGCAACTGAACTTTTGTCCTTCTTTCTATTTTTTTGAAAACGTTAGTTTGCTAGTGAAAGTCTGTTGTTTCTTAACTAATCCTACTTCTAAAGGAACCACTTCCTCACTTAACTGAGGTAGCAATGCATATCAATTGGTTGTGCCAACTGTGAAGTTGTCAGATACTATACTCTATCTGTGGCCACTGTCCCTTGCCAACACTTCCCACCTCTTTCCACCCTTCTCCCCCCACCCCTTAATCACATAAGTTCAGCCTGAAGGGGTCTAAACTTCCCTTTCTGTTCAACAGTTTTTCTGTTCCTTGAACACACTTTGCAAAAGAAAGGAAGAGAATTATTTGTTTCCCCCTTTTCCACACTGCTACACCCCTCCCCCAATGAAACCACTTGTCAAAACAGCTGCATTGAACCCCACTACTAACTTTCCTACAGCAGCTTGAACACTTTGCATTCATGATTGTCACAAGATTTACTTACTTGATATCAACAATATATGAGGGTTGGTTAAATAGTGTCAATAATTTATTTAGAACTGATACATAATCGTTACATGATTACACCTGTTACTGTCCTTCAAAGTAGTCACCAGCATTGTGCAGAACCCATTGCCAGCGATGTGGAAGGCATAGTTTACAGTTAGCAGAGCCTGTTCTGTTGATGGTGCTAATGGAGCTGTCTACTGCGTATAGAATCTCTGGAACAGTTCTGAAGCGAATGCCATGAAGCGATTCCTTCATCTTCAGAATCACATCAAGGTCAGAAGGACTTAATTCTGAGGAGCAAAATGGATAGTACATTACTTCCCAGCCCATCGACAAACAGAGCAGCCACAACTAGTGCTGTATGCGCCCTTGCATTCGCATGCAAAAGTGGGTGGGTTGTGCAGAACGTATTGCAGCTTCCTTCGCAAAGATGGTGGCAGGTGATGTTCCAAAAACGAACAGTAATACTGTACATTGACTGTCTGCTGTGGAGGAACATAATGCATTAGGGTAACACCATCACAGTTGTATATTAGAATCACAATGGTGAAAGACCTTGATGACACTGTCATGCTATATGACCTCTGGCACATTCAATATTGATCCAACTCCGGTGTTTCTGTTTTGAAAATGTAGTGACACCGTTAAGTTACTAAGTGAGTGTGTTTCTCACGATTGTGCGCACGCCAGTGACGTGGGACGGACGAGTCCATTTGTTCAGAGGTAGGGTAGGTATGTCAAAACGTGTGCTATCAATGACAATAGTAAGGTCCATTGCATAGTTTCTCCATAGCAGTGTTGTCAATTTTTAAATTCCGACCCTTGTATGTTGACTACAGATACAAAGGGTTACTAGATATGTTTAGGACACTAAAATACGTGTAAGTTGTTAGTTAATGCTCTTAAAATTGCGTTATAACACTAAATATGCACACTCTCGATTTTGTCTTACAAATGAAAACAAACAACTTTTCGTGATTAGTGAAACAACATGCGAATAAAGAAAAACCGTTAATAGTGAGCTTAAATAAGACACAAATAAACGGATTCAATTAGTTAACTGTGTTAAACTGCAATAAATGTGCTTAAAATTACAGAGAAACGCTAAATATGCACACTCAAAATATAGGCCTAACAAGTACCATATGTAAACAAACCAAACCTTTCATGATTACTGGAACAATACGCAAACAAAAGAAAAACCTTGAATGGTAAGCTTCAAGAGCACACTAATAAAGGGTTTTAGTTTGTTAACAGTCTTAAAATACTTTTATTTCTACCTAAATTACTTTTCTTTTCCAAGTGCACTGACACTGCATGTCTTCCCTTTCACTGGGCTACCAACTCAGTCTTTGTTATTGTTTATATTACTGAATCAGTGAAATTCGGCTATTTTTACATTTATTTCTCTCGCCATTTTATTAATGCTTTGGATGCGAAATTCTATAAACCATTGGATTACATATGTAGGAAAGTAATTATAATCAAACCCTGCTTTTATGGTACCTTTCCCACCAGTAGTAGTGCTAGTGTCGGTACAACTGTCAGTTGGTAACAACTTTGACAGCAGTGAGTAGCCCGACTGTGCCTCTCACACAGTCATCTTTGTTAAGAGGCTCCAGGATAATTTGTTTGAATTCTTTTATGGCAGATCCAGTGCCTCTACCACTTCTAAAACCACACCGAGCTTTTGCCAGGATTTTTTATTTGTCCAGATAACTCAATAGTCGATTTTTCCGTGATCATTTCTATTATTTTGGAAAAGTTTGATAAAAGAGAAAGTGGTCTGTACTTTTCTTTGTCTTTTGGGGCCTTTCTCACATCACATTAATGACTCATTTATTATGTTATCTATGGGAGGTTTTAAACTATCTGTGCATGTCTTAACAACACATAAAGGTATTTCATCAAGTCCAGTTGATTTGTTTTATACTTTAATTTCAACACAACACTTTTTAATTCCTGCTCTGTAGTAGGAAACAACAACATTGAACTTTTTGCAAAATTATTTATAGATGTAGTAAAAAGTAGGTCGAGATGAGCACATGTTCAAAAAGATGTAAAATGTCTTCCTCCAGCGTGTTCCCTACTTCACAACGTAGTGATGTAGTATGGACACTCGTACATAAGGCAAAAACGATCTCAGATGCAGATTCTTTATCAGCAGAACTCAGCCATCTTAGCTCTGTGTTTTCCCAGAATGACTACTCTGAAAAACAGATTCGCGCTGCTTATTGGCCAGCTCTCCCGAAATCTCAAGAGGAACCAGG
The DNA here is from genome assembly GCA_026315105.1 of Locusta migratoria. Taxonomy (NCBI): domain Eukaryota; kingdom Metazoa; phylum Arthropoda; class Insecta; order Orthoptera; family Acrididae; genus Locusta; species Locusta migratoria. The sequence continues at coordinate 467,105,741 of CM048745.1, read as the reverse complement.
AGAAGTAGATAACCCACAAGGATGGTTTTTCTTCCCTGTGTTGCTGGTTTGTCCTCCAAGATTGGTAGACTCTTTAAAAAACATGGTATAAAGTATGTCTTTCACCCTCCAGGGAGAGTGCAGACATTGCTGGGCTCCATAAAAGACAACCTCGGGCTCAGAAGACCAAGAACATATGAAATCCCATGCCAGTGTGGAATATCTTACATTGTACAGACATATTGCACTGTTAAAGACAGGCGCGACAGACATAGACATCACACTAGAGTGGCTCAACCGCACAAATTGGCTGTAGCTGAACATTGTCTTCATTCACGGCATGAAATATGAAGAGACCAAGCTCCTCTCTTCTGAATCAGCCTACTGGGATTCCAAGCCTTTGAAATACGTATCGCCAAAGACTTAATTAATGAAGACGTTGGTTTCCAACTCAGTAAAGCATGGGAGCCGGCCTTGGCTCAGCCGCAAGAGAACGAGCCACCTATTGACACAGATAGGTAATCGTAGCCAGGATGTCGAAAAACGCGCACTCATATCTTCGGTGGTGCGCGTAGGATGGGTCCACCGCAAGCGGCCGCTCCTACCTGTGCCGCGTCTGCGAAGACCACCTGTGGCCCGTTCAACGGTCCTTCTTTAGGGGGCTCTCAATATTTATGCCGTCGACACGTTGGTCTACAATGACGTCATACTAGCGCCGGCGCCTTGGCAACAAGGGAGCATATATATTGGCGTTTAGAGCAGCAACAACGTCAGTAGCTCCTGAAGATGGCGAGCAGCTGTCTTGCTGAAATATAATGCGAGTATTACAGTACCATCCGGTCAACTCCCGTGAACCTTTCTCTGTTATTGAAGTAGGGTTAGTACAATTTGCGAACGAAATTTTAAGAATACATAACACTTTCATCTGTTTCAATATGGAACGCTGTCAGAGCTTTTTAACATAGGATACTTTTTGTTAAATATGACACACAATGGTCTGCTCATTAGCTATAGACCATGTGATTTTGTTACAAGAAACAGACTGGTAGGTATGTTATTAAGCATTTATTTCTTTTTCTGTCATGTATACTTACATCTAACATAAGTTACGATTACGAAAGCAGAAAATGCGTCTTAAATAGGCCAACTGATTTGGGTAGAATGAACCAGAGCAGTATGAAAATACTTCAGTATCTTGTATTACAGCAATATTTATTTTGTGATATACTCTGTGAAGTCCTGGTATGCACTTTATTTGGAACTAGCTTAATCCTGCGGCTCCGCTCGCGTGTTGGTCGATTTTGATAGATAAGCTATCTTTCAGTAGTGTGTTATGAGACTGGTTTTGAAGATGAGATGGCATTCAACAATAATGATTGTAATAATATCACAGATTGATCACTTGATGTAATGCGTAAAACGTCAAATCGACTTTTTTTTAAAGAGAAATATTAAAAGAAATTTCTTTTTTACTGTTTCATTTATTTATTCTTATATTTCCTTATTCGTATGCTTATCCTCAGAGCAAGAGCTGAAGACATTGTAGCACGCATAGACCATAGCTGTGGGATCAGGTTTCGCTGTATGTAACCTCCTTGCTATAGAGTCGCAAACTTCATCGCCGGCATTCAGTCCGAATTTTTTTTTTTATAATTTGACGACTTTCAACCACCATATCTTCCACCCCTTTATAGCTATCGGCATGGAACTGCTATGGTGTACAACGGGAGACTTCGGACAAAAATTACACACAGACCATTCGTTTGCGTTCTGTATTTTTCGCTGCAGAGAGAAATATTAACACACACACATGTAGAATTTTAACTTTCCATCCCAATATACTCCAACCTTTTATCATTATCAACCCTCAAGCAACAATGCAACCAATAAACCATTTTCAAAGAGTAAATATAATTTTCAAACAGTAATTATTGTTCTGCATTTCGCGTTATATTCTTCAAATTACTAAATACCTGTCAGATCGCTATCAAACTGTGCCTAAAACCTTACTCAGTTATAAATTAGTAACTGTACAAATATTTAAGTCTCTGCGTCTTGTCGTTCGGACGTGATAAGCGTACACCAAACAGACATTCACTTTAATATATGTAGATAAATAGCTATCCAATCGCCATAAAACGTGCCTAAAGCCTGCCCCGGGTAGACATTAGTAACTGTACTAATTTTTAACTCTTTATATCTTATGGTTCACATGTGATAAATGTACACTGAACAGACATTCACATTTATAGATATAGATTAACTTCATAAGGCCTTATTAATAGACTCTGTTTAAAAAAATATATAGTATTTTACTATGTAGCTGTTTACAAATGTAAATATGCACTCCAATAAACGGGTAAAATATGCAAGCTGAATCCACTTGTGTTTCCTTTCTATGTCGGTAATGAAAAATCTCCTGACATCACTTTTGTCACTGTATAAAATACTTGAAGTGCCACACTTATGATTGTGAACGAAGCAACTAGTCAACAAAATACTTCTATTTGCACAATTTTTTTAGTTCTACTAGACTATTTATAAAGGAACTCTTTTTGCCTTTCTAAGAAAAACAAGTTTTGTCATTTTTATTACAAACCAAAATAAAACGTAACTTTAATAGAAGTTACTCAGCACGAAGTATGCTAGAGAACTCACTTCTGAAAATGGAGAATGTTCTCCAATCATGAGAAACTTCTCTAGTTTTATTCATATGAAGTCAGATTATGGTCTCTGTTGAGCGCAAGTATATTCTCTGACTCGCTTTATTCATATGAACCTGAGTATGTTCTCTGGAATTTAGAGTATAAAGTAGATACCCTGTTTCATTCATACGGCCCATTGATCGATTTTCACAACGTTTATTTTTATTCTGCCATACGTTTCCCCCCTTCTTTGATAATATTCCGTTTCAATTTGACGTTATTATGACCAGTGGTGATATTTTTACAGTTTGTTGAAAGTGTAACTTTAGTTATAATCACCCTTTACACTGAGTCCTGGCAGTTCATACACCGACACTCTAAAATAACATCCAACACTGAAAAGGTCACTTCTGACCAAATTGTGTTTCTTGTTTAACAAAAGTACAAACTCCTTCACCATTAAATATAGTCCTATAGTAGTACCTAGCTATTTCACATGAGGGCAAGCCAGCCGTAGCGGCTGAGCGGTCTGCAGTGCGCCAGTCACAGTCTGCACGGAGGCTACGGTCGGGAGTTCGAATCCCCCTTCGGGCATGGATATGTGTGTTGTCCTTAGTATAAGGTAGTTCATAAGTAGATTGTAAGTTTAGGGAGTGATGACCGCGCAGTTAAGTCCCTTAAGCTTAACAAACATTTGAACTTTTTTTTAACATGAGGGCAAAGCTACATAAACAATATCAGATTGCTTATGTCAATGTTTTGTGATGCACACCTCTGTGTTATTTAAAACTGGAAGTTCAACCTCTAGTTGTTGTATTTTGTTTCTAATTGACAGAATTTTGTGATACATGACACTTCAAACTGTGGAAGATTCTGCCTTACAAGGCATGGTCATGTATCTGAGGGTTGACGTGCAAAGAGGGATTGGACTGTGAGGTATGATGCTTCGAGTGCACCAAGGATTTCTCGAGTTGCTGGCGCGTAAGCAATTCTCGAGAAGCTTACGAGCAAGAGTGCTGCAACAAGTGTTGCTGCTTGCTGGTTGACTGGGGCACCACACCTCGCTCTTCGGTTGTCGGAACTGACTGCTGCCACTGACAGCAACGCTCGCAGCTCGCTGTGTTTGCATATCGTATGTTGTTGTTGTTGTTGTCGTCTTCAGTCCGCAGACTGGTTTGATGCAGCTCTCCACGCTACCCTGTCCTCTGCAAGTCTCTTCATCTGAGAATACGTTCGGCAACCTACATCCTTTTGAATCTGCTTACTATATTCGTCCCTCGGTCTTCCTCTACGATTTTTACCCCACACGCTTCCTTCTAATGCTAAGTTGACAATTCCTTGATGTCTCAGAATGTGTCCTACCAATCTATCCCTTCTCTTAGACAGGATATTCCAGAAACTCCTTTTCTCCCCGATTCGGTCAAGCACCTCCTCATTAGTTATGTGATCTACCCATCTAATTTTCATCATTCGTCTGTAGCACCACATTTCAAAAGCTTCTATCATCTTTTAATCTGAACTCCTTATCGTGCATGTTTCACTCCAATACAATGCTACACTCCAGACAAATGCTTTCAGAAAGGCCTTCCTAACATTTAAATTAATAGTGGACGGTAACAAGTTTCGCTTCTTTAGAAGCGCTTTTCGTTCCATAGCCATTCTGCATTTTACATCTTCTTTACTTCGGCCATCAGAAGTTATCTTGCCACCCAAATAACAAAATTCATCTACTACTTTTATTGTCTCATTACCTAATCTAATTCCTTCAGCATCGCCTGATTTTCTGACATTGCATTCCATTACTTTCATTTTACTCTTGTTAATGTTCATCTTATATCTTCCTTTCAAGACACTGTCGATCCCATTCAATTGCTCTTCCAGATCTTTTGTAGTCTCTGACAGAATTACTATGACATTGGCAAACCGCAATGTTTTTATTTCTTCTCCCTGCATTTTAATGCCCTCTCCAAATTTCTGCTTCCATTCCTTCACTGTCTGCTCAATGTACAGATTGAACAACATTGGGGAAAGGCTACAACCCTGTCTTACTCCCTTCCCAACCTCTGTGTCCCTTTCTTGCCTTTCGACTGTAATAACCGCTGTCTGGTTTTTGTACAAGTTGAATATAACTCTTCGCTCCCTATATTTTATGCCTGATACCTTCAGAATGTGGAAGAGTGTATTCCAGTCGACATTGTCAAAAGCTTTCTCCGAATCGACGAACGCTAAAAACGTAGGTTTGCCTTTCCTTGGCCTATCTTCTAAGATAAGTCTGAATGTGAGTATTGCCTCTCGTGTTCCTGTATATCATATATTGACACAAGAATGAAAGTCGTGGAACTGACAGTACTTTACAGAGGTTTTAGATAACGTCTCTTGCGACTTATGTCTTAAAAAGCTCTGTAATGTAGCAAAAAATACAATGTGCATGATACAACATTTAAAATTACACAATATACCTAGCAATCAAACAGCCTGCAGATACAGAAGCATATTCTTCACTACATTACAAAGCTGTAGTTCTTAGCAGAGTCATCTACCGTCAGTGTTGTGATAGTGCAATGGACGTTGGGTCCTGCCTGTGAAACTTTAGATTAGATTAGATTATTTATTTGTTCCGTAGATCCATATTGAGGGGATCCTCGTGGATGTGGAACATGTCAAGAAACAAAATTTACAAATTGAATAACAGATAATACTAATAATATAAATACAAATACATACACTTATAATATAAATACAGATACATAAATTTTTAAGGTTTTTTTTCTTTCTTTTTTTTCTTTTTGCTGATAATATAATAATACTAATATAGTATGAGTGCATGCATCATTTGGTACAATTTAGAAATTCACTAATGGAGTAGAAGGAGTTGGCCACTAGAAAGTCTTTTAGGTTCCTCTTAAACTGATCTTTATTTGTAGCTAAATTTTTTATACTTGATGGTAAATTATTGAAAATGTGTGTTCCTGAGTAGTGGACCCCTTTTTGAACTAAAGTAAGTGCTTTTAAATCCTTGTGTAGATCATTTTTATTTCTAGTATTGTATGTATGAACTGAGCTGTTTGTTGGGAAAAGGGATATATTATTTATGACAAATTTCATTAAGGAATAAATATACTGAGCAGCAGTAGTTAATATACCCAGTTCTTTGAAGAGGCTTCTACAAGACATCCGTGAATTTACTCCACAAATAATACGTATTACACGTTTTTGGACTCTGAAGACTTTTGACTGACTTGAAGAGTTACCCCAAAATATTATACCATATGACATTAAGGAATGAAAGTAAGCAAAGTATGCAAGCTTTGTTATTTTTATGTCTCCTATGTCTGATAACATTCGTATTGAAAATACAGATTTGTTGAGTCGTTTCTGCAGTTCTGTGGTGTGCTCCTCCCAACTAAATTTATTATCAAGCTGTAATCACAGGAATTTAATTCTGTCAACCTCTTCTATCTGCTCTTCTTCATATTTAATGCATATGCTGTCAGGAAATCTCTTACATGTTCTGAACTGCATGTAGTGCATCTTTTCAAAGTTTAATGACAATGAGTTGGCTTTAAACCATTTATTAATGTTCATGAAAATATCATTAGCAGACTTTTCTATCAATATACTTGACGTACTCTTTATTGCAATACTTGTATCATCTGCAAACAAAACGAACTCTGCTTCTGGTAGTGTAACTGATGAGAGATCATTAATGTACACAAGAAAAAGCAATGGCCCTAAGATGGATCCTTGTGGGACACCACATGTAATTTCTTCCCAACCCGATGATGACTGTTGGCCTAATTCACTAGTCACTTGCACTGACACCCTTTGTTTCCTGTTAGTGAGGTACGACTTGAACCATTTTGCAGTATTTCCCGTGACCCCATAGAATTCTAATTTACTTAAAAGGATGTTATGGTTCACACAATCAAATGCCTTTGACAAATCACAGAAAATACCTGCTGCTTGCAATTTATTATCTAATGAATTAAGTACATTCTCACTGAAAGTGTAAATAGCCTTCTCAATATCGGAACCTTTCAGAAATCCAAACTGTGTTCTAGACTATATGCCATTTGCGGTTAACTGGTTGAGAAGCTGCTTGTACATTACCTTTTCTATAATTTTTGAGAATGCTGGTAAAAGTGAAATGGGTCTGTAGTTTGATGGTATCTCTTTATCGCCCTTCTTGAAGAGAGGTTTAATATCTGCATATTTTAGCCAATCAGGAAATGTTCCCGTTATAACAGACTGGTTACACAAATAACTTAAGATTGTGCTAAGTTCACAAGAACACGCTTTAATTAACTTTGTTGATATTTCATCGTATCCACTAGAATTCTTTGTTTTTAAAGATTTTATTATGGAAGATATTTCTTGTGGTGAAGTGACTGACATATTCATGTGTGTGAAGTCATTTGTAAATGCTAGTTTCAAATATTCAAGCGCATTATTTACTGACCCAGACAATCCCATACTATCAGTAAAGGATATAAAGTACTTGTTAAATAGATTTGCCACACTATGCCCATCAGTTACTAATGTCTCAGCTACTCTCAATCGTACCTGCTCTTGTTCCTTTCTGGTTCTACCAGTCTCTTCTTTCACTATATCCCATATTGTATTTATTTGGTTTCCTGATGTTGCTATCTTCTTTTCATAGTGCATTTGTTTAGATACCTGAATAACTTTTTTTAATATTTTACAGTATTCCTTATATTTAGTTAAATCATTATCATTGCAACTACTCTTGGCTGATAGATACATACTCCTTTTTGTCTTACATGAAATCTTTATTCCTTGTGTAATCCAAGGTTTTATTATAGACTTCTGTTTAATTCGTGTTACTTTTAGAGGAAAACAGTTTTCAAACATGATACTAACATTATTAATGAATACATTATATTTTTCATTCATGCCATTAGCACTATATACATCTTTCCAGTTCATGTCTTTGAGGAGTTTTCTAAACTTTTCAATCTTTGGTGGGTTGATTACTCTCCTGTATGTACATTTTGCAGTCTTCATAATCTGTTTAGAATCTATACCTAAAACGAGGAGCTGCATATCATGATCTGACAGGCCATTTATTATTGGTTTTATGATATGATTTTGTTCCTTTGATTTGTCTATAAAAATATTATCAATTGCTGTCCTAGAGGTTTTAGTTACCCTAGTTGGAAAGTTTACAGTGTGTGTTAGATTGAAAGACAAAGTTACTGACTGCAATAAATTTTTACTGGAGGACTGCATAAGAAAATCTGTATTAAAGTCACCAGCAACCAGGATTTCTTTATTTCTTCCTGTTAAATAACCCAATAGAGCTTCTAGATGATTTAGGAATAGATCATAATTTCCTGCAGGTGCTCGGTAAATAGTTACTATTATAAAGCATCTGTTATGGAATTCTACTTCTGTTGCACAAGCTTCTAAATGCTGCTCTAGACAGAATTTATTTATATCAATATTCTTGAATTTATAGCAGTTTTTAATGAATGTGTTTGAGTGGATGTATGCTCGATCCTCTGCCTATTTTATAAGTTTTTTATTTGTCATAAAAGTAACAGCGAAAACAGCTAACAATTAATAGACAATTGGAATTTTCCTTTTTTCGAGACTGACTGTAAACCTAACGTAGTATAATTATGTGTTTGAGAAACATATGTAGAATGTACCCAACACTATGGTAATGCAACCCTTTTCTCATTATTTCAGAAATAATGCCTGATTTCCATAACAATAATTGTAGCTCAGAGCCAAAGCCTACATTCTCTTATGAATCAGATAAAGTGTTCGAATGAAGGACACACACCTATGTACAGGGCCGGCGGAAGGGGAAAATATCACCCAGGCAAAGAATCCATATGGCGCCCTCTACAACTCACTGGTATTAGTGACTTTAAATTAGCTATGCTGCCTTACAGATAGCTGCTTTTAAATGATAACTCCTTGAACTCTATAACTGCAACTATAAGAACCAATTATCAAACTGAGTAAGATCTTAACTTTTGTCAGTTAAATACACAGAGTACGTTTTGATTAACGATATACGAAACAGTTCTTTACACACGAGCATGCAGAATATTCTACGTCACTGATTAGAAATTTACAGAACAATTCAAGAAACAACGATTTATATAAAATTAAGATTGATGATGCGATACAGCATTTATTTTCACATATATACATAAACAACCTTGTTAACTGCGAAAGAGAACACATATATGAACAAAAGAATATACAAATATATTTTGTAATAGCATTGTACAAAGATTTCGTAATACAAATAATACAACCAGTAATATAGTTTTATATCTTTATACAGTTTTAATGCAAAGTGTCCTTTGAGTTGTTTACAATGCTAAGTAAAGTTAACTTTTCCTGCCTTTTTCTTTGCAAAGTCTTTAATTGAAGTTGGTTAATACACATCTAACGAGTGAAAGTCTTATCGCTTTGGTACATGTATCAAGCATCAGTGTTGGTATAGAGTATAATTATTGCTACTTATATCAGTGGGAAAAGTACTTTCTTTGAGCCTGAAGTTCGCCACCTATCTGAGAGGATGCCACCATACCCACCCCAGCCTGCTAAGACGCTACATGTGTAAACACCCCTTCTCTATTAAACGTAATAAAACGAAAATACGTTACATGATGTAGGACTGCTTACCTGTACTGTGTTGTTATCTTCTGGAAATTTGTTGATTTCTTGCGGCTTAACTTTACTATCCGGGCCGCCGCGCAGTATCGAGTGTTTAGATGTTGGCTAAGGTGACATCATCTGACCAGCCAATCAGGTGGTAGTATACGGCAGTCAATGAAATTGGTTGTTTTATACTGGCGCAATATTCGAATGTATTCCCTTCGTATTGAGTATTTACAGTCAATTTACTGAGCGGACAAGGGTACATCGAGAACCTGTCAACCATAGAGCAGGAACAGCATTAATTACTTACTTGATCATCAGCGCAAAATATTAATCATTTATTAGGTCAATTTATATTTAAGTAAGTTGTCATTCGCGATGTGGTAATATCAATTTACTGAGCGGACAAGGGTACATCGAGAACCCGTCAACCATAGAGCAGGAACAGCATTAATTACTTACTTGATGGCCAGTGCAAAAAATTAATTATTTATTACGTCAATTTATATTTACGTAAGTTGCCATTCGCAATGTGGTAGTACTTTCTATTCTCAAAGAAATTGTACTGATTTCTATAGTGATGTTTTGAATATATGTATCATTGCGCTGTTTATCTGCTTAGGGATTACAAGTTACAGTAAAAATTTCATTCTGAATAGATATTCAGCGAAAGATAATGACGAAGAATGTTTCTTGATTGTCATTACAGTTTTTTTTTCTTCGAAAGCTGCTTCTTGGCCATACTACCTTGTCAAGATAGTGTTCACAAGTGATTTTAATTATGGTGATTGTAAGATTTTTGCCGCTTTTTTGTATGGACATAACGTTGAGTGTTACAACATATGGCTTCCTTTACGAGAGTTGAATGACAATTTCAATAAGTTGCATTATGAGTGTATCCAAAGGCATTGGAAAAATTTTCATCATTCATATCATTTAAGAGAAAGACACACTTATTTCGATTTGCGTTACAGGAAAGTACTGAATTTAAACAAGAAACCTGTCCATATACAGAAACGTAATTCTGGAGTAAGCGATGTTCCGCATTCGAATAGTGTTATTCATTGTAAAATTAAAGTAATTGAATCTTGATGTTAACACCTGTTTTTCACATGTCGTGATCATAGTGTGGTACGGTCAAAGTCAGGAAGTTTTAAACAACGATCATTAAGCTAACATAAAATATGATTCTTATTTCGTGATACTAATTATAACAGTGTTTAACATGTATCATTTGCAGTTACTGATAAATTTTTCGTGTGATGTTCATTATAAATTGCGTAATATTTCAATGCTTTCTCAGTGTTTTTTCACTTACGTCGTAATTATTACTACGTTTTCCGTACGTTACAATAGGCTATATTTCATCTCGTCTTGATGTGCGTGTTTGACATTACTATCAATGTCATCTATTGTTAAAGCAACACATAGGCTATATTACGCGATATCTGATTGGCTGTGACCGTCTGTGCTACGATTGGTTGGCCGCGGCCGCTACCAACATCTGAACATTTGATACTGCACGGCGGCCCGGATTGTAAAGTTTTACCATTTCTTGCTGATTTCCTCATTCTCCGGTTCTAGGTTTTCATTTCCATTATTGTCTGTTTCAGGAGTAAGAAACAATTTCTTTAATGCTGCTGCCTGTTTCTCATTTTTAGCCGCTAATTGTGCTCTTTTTCTGTATACATTTCCAGAAGGCTTCTTTTTTTCCGACATGTTGATAAGGCCGGTATTACACTATCAAATTTTCTTTGACAAAGAATCTTTGTCCAATATTCTTTGACAAAGAATCTTTGACGTAGTGAAATGGTGACATTACACTATCAAATTTTCTTTGACAAAGAATCTGTCACAGTGCATTGAAAATGGCGGATGAATATTTGTTATTAACCTTAGTTGTTGATTACATAGATTACAAATATCGACTTATACACTTAGATTGCATGTACGCGTACAACAATTGCAACGACTAGACATCTGGAAGCGTGTCTTTATTCACAGAACCCGTTTTTATTTGTACCGCGGCTCTCGCCTCAGGTGTATCGTATAATAAGGCCTAACATCTGATGTTTGTAGAAAAGAGCGAAGTACTTTTTCTAGCTAGACTGTAGATATCATCGCTCCTTGTCCACTCACAACAATTTAAGCTGTACTCTTAAGACATATTTGAAAATAAATAAATAAAAAATTTAAAAAAAATGTGAAGTTCTTTTCTTAATCATAATAGACATCTACAGTGTAGCTTGTCAAAGTACTTCGTCGTTTCCTACAAATATATAATATTAGGCTGCATTACCCGATACACCTGAGGCGAGAGCCGCTGTACCACTCGAAAACGGTTCTTCTCGTCGTTTGGAAGACTGATAATGGTGACGCTTGACTTGCTTCTGCAGTGGTGTTCTGCTCTAAATATTGCAGTAAACAAAACTTTTGAAACATTTATATTTTGCGTATTATGTATCGTGTAAATAGCATTTGTCTGGCTAAATATATGTAGGGAATTAAAGTGTCATTATGTACTTTTGCTTTCTCCGCTGCAAAACTGGTGCAGAGACAATTAATTTTCATTTTTACGTCGTCTGCCGTGCAAACAGTACTCACTTGATCGCTAATGAATACCGCAATTATCTAGCTTTCGGCTCGATGCAGCCGGTTTTTATATCAACCTTATACAACTGCATAAATTTAGTTGTTGCGACGACTCGCAATACGAATTACGCGGTTATGTTTTCAAACAGTACGTCAAAAACTGCTACGGCGATGCTAGCGCTTAAAGCGGTCATATTTCTCACCACAGTTAACATAAGACGAACGCTTTCTTTGATCAAATCTACGGTGAGCTGCTAGATTTGATCAAAGAATTTTTGACGAAAGGCAACTTTGACCAAAGTTCCATATTACACTATCCAATTTTCTTTGACAAAAAATCTTTGTCAAAGAAAATTTGATAGTGTAATACCGGCCTAAAGAATACAGTAACGCAACGATTCTTCTACTGAGAGTCGAAATTCAGGAGACAAAAGAAGAACACAAACACCATGAAGCCTGCACTATATGTACATGACTTCTGATTTATAATTTTCTTTCACGAGACATTTGACAGTACAAATTTCTTTTTGGTTGCCGATAACTCAATATTATTTGTGTGTATTGTTAGAGCGGCCGACATAGCTTTGTCGCAAGGAGTGCAGTTGTCACCACGGCGGTTGTAACTCCCAGCTCTCAACAACAGCCTTTAGCTTTGTCAGCGGGGATTTTTTTATAGACAAATAAGGTGAAGGGATGAAGGGGATCACAGTCATATACAACTGAATTTGTCGGTGGAGAAAGGAACAGTGTCACTTTTTCTTATTTTTCAGGAGAGCAAAACCTTTATTGTTAAACTATTTAACAGATTACCTTTAAATTTTCGACATTTGTTGCGAACTAATCTTTGTTAAAGTCTCAATCAGCGGCATGAGGAGCGTTATGGAGCGTCTGCAGAAGAGTTAGGTTGCGAATGTCGAGTAGTCTATGGCGTGTAATTTTGACTTAACCAATGCAAGGCCAATGAGAAGCGAGAAAATATCTACTATATTTATAGTGCCAGAATTAAAGTTTCAGTTTGGTTGTGCTGCTGACAAGCGTGTGTGTGTGTGTGTGTGTGTGTGTGTGTGTGTGTGTGTGTGTGTGTATGTGTGTTTTCGTCTGCTTATGACAGGCAATCCCCTTTATTGGCTTGACTGTACTTACACTGCACGGCGACGTCATGCAGTGGTGTATGTGCTGTGGATTGATAGCTGAGAAACGGCAGTGTAAGAAATGCGGATTGGAGATGATACTGCATAGGTCGCGAGACTGACTTATGGTGTTTCATGGAAGTGCAATAGGAGTGGGCATTTTACTAAATGTTCAATCAGAAATAAATCGTGGTTTGACGGTTGCATGTTGACAATTGCTACCATTTTGCGATTCACGTATTTGTGGGTGAACAAATACCAATTGAAATTTATTGCGAGAGAGCTTAAATTAGGGGAATAAACAGTAAGTTAGTCGATTGGCGACAATTTTGTTCTGAAGTGTGCACATTAATGTGTATCCATCAGAACGAGAAACTGTGTGGTAATGGTCAGGTGTCAAATATCAGAATGACACTTATTGTATCACTTGATCAAGTACTATGTTTGTGATGTTGATATCAGACTTTCTTACAGAGCTTGATAAGCAGATCCCAATCGAAATTTACTTTTTTTTTTTATATTCGTGATTGGTTCAATAACAGAGGTTTGTTTACATGTGCTACTTGGTTTATACCTGTCTTTAATATACGAGTGTTGTTTATACTAAAATACATTTCCACACAACAAAATTTCCACTTTATTTCCCTTATTGTACGGTAGTCTTATATAAATTCTAATACAATAACCTAAATGACAACACCAATGTCTATTCGAAAAAGCTGACGCCATGTTGGCAGCCATGCAACCAGGAATCTGAACCCCGTTTACACCGAAGCGAAAACGAGCGAACATAGGCGAATGCGCATTCGCCAGGAATTCGCCTGTGGGCGCACGCATTGGCTTGTACTTGCGAATAAAGCCCCGTTTACACCGGAGTGAACATAGGCGAATGCGCATTCGCCAGGAATTCGCCTGTGCGCGCACGCATTGGCTTGTACTTGCGAATAAGCATTTATACCGGAGCGAACGGAAGAGAAAACAGAATACCGCCGCAAGGCGAGCATACGCAGTTTGTCGCTTACGCTAGTGCTGAAGCGGAGAGGACGCGAACTTCCTTTGATGGTTCGCCCTGAAACCGACACCCAGTGCATCACACTTGTGAATGCGAGCCGAGCGTGACCGAACACCGCGCGCATAGCGTTTACACCAGGGCGAATTCTCATTCGCTGCAGCTCGTTCACTTCGGTGTAAACGGGGCTTGACAGGAGCGAGTGGAAACGGTTGTGACAGCACCACATCCACATGCTATGGCGCCGCTTTTGTTGCCAGTGTCAACGTTCCTTTACGCCATGCCGCTGATCGAGACTTTTACCTTAATCATACATGCTGTGAATAAAAACAATTGGTAATTTGGTAGAATAGGTGTACATCGAAGGAAACGGTAGTGTCATCGATATATACCAAATAATTTTCATGGATTCTAAAAACTTCTGAAATTTTAAAATTTATAACGTAATTCCTTTCTTCAGTCAAGGGAATTTAGCACAGTTCACTTGCAAAATAACACTTGCAAAGATACATGTTTCTGGATTAAAACTCAAAATTTTTGTTAACTAATGGAACATTATTTTCAACTGAATATGAAAAGAATTGTTTCCTGGATTAGCTCATATCACAGTGTGCTATCACTTGTAATCAGCCATTCAACATCTCAAAAATCTCAGCATCTTCTCCATGGTGAATTTAACTAGTTTCTGAATATGTTCAATTTTCTTTTTATTGATTAGAATCTTTTTCCATTGCATAGCCTTCACAATTCAGTTTGAAATGGACTAAGTATAGTTTCTGCTAGATTAAATAAAGGCTTCATCGACAAGTATTTATGAAAGGGTAGGCTTTCATGACTTGCGGTTTTGTTGCTTCATAACGAAATCCTTTGAACATCAACACAACAAAATTTTGTTTTTTCTTGATGAAGCGAATTGAGAAGGGCCATTTGCCTAGACTGTATGATTCTTTTATGACAACGAGGTGACCATGCATCAAAGTTCATTACGTTTTAAATTGCCACCATAAATACTGTAACTTCAGAAATACTGTTAGCTATGATATGCACATACTGTAGGGTGTAAACTCAGTAAAATTTCCTTATTTGTCTTTTCAGCGTTCCAAATACACGCTCACAAGAAAGAAACAAGTGACCTCTTTCAGCAGATCTGTGATTGATTTATTTATCATAATTTGTAATTTTTCCAGCATCTGTCACCCTACAAGACACATCCTTATTGTGGTACTATTCTTATGTTGACCAGGTCCACCGTCTGAGTACAAGTGTATTACTGTAACATTCTTTGATACATAGTTTTGAATGTAGTGGTTCAGGAAAGAACAGACCTCATTTGCTTCCTTTTCTGCTTCACCTTCATGATACAATTACACTGTGGAATGCCTGGACTCTATATCATTGTTGCACTTTCTGTGCCTGTGTACTGCAACCCAACTCCGTCTATTTTGTAGGTGGCGTAGTAGAAGTTTCCTGACAGTACAATCACAGTCTAAATCCCACCTCATATGATGCTTGCTTTGCTTCTGGATTGTATGCTGGAAGCTGCCGAGATGGAAAATTACGTCACTGCTGGCTCCACTGCAGGGTAGCATGCTGGAATTAAGAGATAGGACATGTCCTATTTTCAGGCTTGTGGTTGTGGTGGATTTTAATGTAGCCAATGAGGAAGACGCATTTCATCATGTGGGCATAGAGTCTATTGATGCTACTTTCTTTGTGCGCTCAAAGCATTGTGTTGACAAGTTTTGTGTCAGTAACAGACTATTATCTCACAAGAAACATTAAAAAAAATCTATTAACAATGAAGTATGTCAGATTATCTAGTATTGGTGAATGGAAATATGAGGAGTCTTGACTTTAGTTGTTACATTAATTCATATAATAATTAGGGACAAATAAAACAGTACAAAGTTGTTAGTTTTCCTAATCATGGGAGCACCCACTCCAAACCATTCAAAACATTTCAGCTTCATTTCTTAGTAAAGAAAAAAATGCATAAAACTGTATCTAATTTGTCACAACTGAATATGGTTACAATAAAGAAGAATTTTGTTACATTCTATACAGGTATCTTTATATATAAAGCAGACTTTCCCTATGTTTGTTTGTGCACACTTATTGCATACAAATCTACAGTTTTGTTCCAATCTTTATGAAATTTTGCACACTTAAGCGTCAATCCATGAGCGAGGTCACCTTAAGTGTAAGGATCACTTACAACACATAGTTCATGAGATATGACGTCATTAACAGTAGAAGTTGCAAGAAACTGCCACATAATCTGGCGAGATTTTATGAATACAGTATATGAGAACATAATTTCAAACCTGCATTGAACTACAACCCTAGCAAAATTGTGAAAGGAAAGAAGTTTCTCTGTTACTACTTTTTGGCTGTTCATGGACTAAAACTATGGCATTTGGTAGGACGTTACAATTTATAATATTTACACTACAAATTGTAGCCGCAGGAAATTTTACAGACAGTATACACACATATAAATGAATGTCACTTCTAAACTGGATCTCAGTATGACACATAATTCATGAGATGTGAGCACATAAACAGTAACATTCATGGGAAACCATCCCATCCCATCACACACCAAGTTTTAATCTGTTACTTCTTTACTACTAATTGTTTTCTCAAGAGATTTTACAGACATACAGCACTTATACCAATGAATATATACCTGAAAAATGTACTGAATCAAAGCACAGAAACAAGACATCACAGAAAAACAGCTATTTCATGATCAACATACCATACCTGGCATCATATAAGAAGGCACTTCTGCACATAGAGACGGAGCGATAGGGGAAGCGTGGAGGGGAGGAGCTACAGCCGAGTGCCAACAGTAGAGCCTGCGGGAGAAACAGTGCGTAACTCGTGGCCAGCCACGCACCTACAGAATGAATATTATTGGCTGAAAACTGGGCCACCTTCGTAGCTGACACCAACTATAGTATGATCCTTGTTTACTTTTGTTCATACATAATGTAACACTTCCATTTACAGTAAGAAAGGCACAAATGTAAATTAAAAAACTGAACTGATGACAGTGAAATACCTGGCGTTCCATTAAAAGAAAAACATTTGCAGTTTATATACAAATAAGAAGTAATTTACGATTAGCTATGAGTGAAACGCATACAGTAGTGCTCCGTCATATGATTGGCGACAGTGCTGGGCTCAGTGCAATACGAACCCTGAAAATGGAGATGGGGGATTCCTACTGTTGAGTGGTATCCAAATAGGTGCCAAACTTGCAACCACACATGCAAAGGGGAAGCACAAGAACCGAAAGTGGCAATGTACCTCTCCCAAGAGTCCTGCTTACCTTGTTAGATCAGACGTTGGACTTCAGCCTGGAGACATTTGAAGGCAATTACATAGTCAACGGAACGGTGGCGCTGGTGATGCTATAGCACTCACTGAAGTTCCGGAATGGCCTCAGTGATGGTTCGTGTGCACCAAAGCATGACTCGTGACAAAGTGAGCCCCTTGTGGTCAGAATAGTGCCTCAGAGGTAGAAACTATGATAGGAGTTTACTGTTGAACCACCATATGTATGTCTGGTAGTGGAGCAGGAACCACACCAGCCAAGGTGTACCCCTGCCAATCAGCTGTACGGAGAGACCATGGGAGTGAGCGGTCTGCAGGTTGAAATTGCAGGAGTGACAAAAGGATGGGAAAGTGGTCGCTGCCACAAAGGTCATTGTGGACTCTCCAACTATGATGTGGTAGTTTGCTGAGGCTACAAACTAAGTAAGGGTTCACAACAGCTTATGCGAGTTATTTTATTTAACAAGAGAAAAAGTTATATGGAACATCTTATTACTTTCAAACCAAAATTCAATTCTTAATATCTTTTTCCATTTGAGAACCTTCTGTAATGGAGAGTATAGAAACATTATTAACAATCAGCTCAAGATAATGAAAAAATTTTTGATAGCATTCCAAGTTTCGAAATTAAATATGAGACAAAAGTTTTATTAATGCATTTCATTCCATTCCATGATTATGGTAGTGGCGGCTGGTGCAGCAACAGTGTTGAATAATTAAAAATTGCTCAGTCTCTGTTGCAGTATTTTATTTTCCAATAATGCGTTTCGCGCTGTTAGTGCATCATCAGACTGGCAAAAGACAAATGTTTTGTTACAGTTCATGTACCTGGCGGGCAGTGAATCTAATGTGGCTAAGATGAGTAAATTTGAAAATTCAGACTTACTTGGGCGGAGATGGAGCCACAGAACTATCTATTGCTGTGTAGGAGGTATCTTAACAATTTGTGTTATTGGGCGCCTGCAAAGAGGTAAACATACGAAGTATGTAAGGGTTATTTGAACTAGAATAACTAGGGATTAAAGGGGTGTGGTATGGAAATTAATGGAACGTTTTTAATTTCCATACCACACCCCTTTAGTCCCTAGTTATTCTAGTTCAAATAACCCTTACGTACTTTGTACGTTTACCTCTTTGCAGGCGCCCAATAACACAAATTGTTAAGATACCTCCTACACAACAATAGATAGTTCTGTGGCTCCATCTCCGTCCATGTAAGTCTGAATTTTCAAATTTACTCATCTTAGCCACATTAGATTCGCTGCCCGCCAGGTACACGGACTGTAACAAAGCATTTGCCTTTTTCCAGTCTGACGATGGGCTAACAGCGTGAAACGCATTATTGGAAAATAAAATACTGCAACAGAGACTGAGCAATTTTTAATTTTATTAACGCAATATGCGAAACTCAATCATTCAAATGATATATTTGCTGCATTAACAGTTTATAAAGACACTGTAATTAGATAAAAAGATTTGTATAATCAATATCTTTATTACTTCATAATTCTGTATAATTACAATTTAAATTTCTGCAAAATGTTATTTAAACATTAAGAAAATATGTGCAAGCTTGTGGCTCTGTTGTACAAACTATAATATGCCGCTACTAAAAAGATTTACTTGTGTGACTGAAAACCTTGATTACTGATGTAACATATTGTTTGTCAAAGGTTAAATACTGGCCAAAACATGCCAGGTAGGTAGTTGCTAGTTTAACAGTGTGTCAGTGTGCAAGTTGTTAATTCATTGTTGCATTATTAAATGAAATATGTGAATAACCACCCCTTTGAACCACAGACATTGCCGAGGTGGGGAGGTTTGTGTGCATCAATAATACAAATAACGGTGCCGTAGATACAACCAGAATGGACGGATGTCTGTGGAGAGGCCAGACAAATGTGTGGTTCCTGAAGAGGGGCAGCAGTCTTTTCAGTAGTTACAGGGGCAACAGTCTGGATGATTGACTGAGCTGGCCTTGTAACATCAGCTAATGTGGCTTTGCCACAGTTACTGTGAACGGCTGAAAGCTTGTAGAAACTACAGCCATTACATTTCCTGAGGACATTCAGCTCTACAGGATGAATATATGATGGGATCATCTCGGGTAAAATATTCCGGAGGTAAAATAGTCCCCCATTCGGATCTCTGGGCGGGGACTACTCAGGAAGATGTCATCATCAGGAAAGACAACACCGGCATTCTACGGATCGGAGTGTGGAATGTTAGATCCCTTAATTGGTTAGGAAAGTTAGAAAATTAAAAAGAGAAATGGCTAGGTTGAAGTTAGATATAGTGGGGATTAGTGACGTTCAGATGAAAGAGGAATAGAATTTCTGGTCAGATGAGTACAGGATTATAAATACAAAATCAGTTGGGCGTATTACAGGAGTAGGTCTGATAATGAATAAGAAAATAGGAATGCGGGTTAACTACTATGAGCAACACAGTGATTGCATTATTGTAGTCAAGATAGATATGAAGCCAACACCAACCACAGTAGTAAAGGTCTATATGCCAACTAGCTCTGCCAATAGGAGATCAGAGAAATGTATGAAGAGGTAAACTATTACGGGAGTGGAAAACTTGATTCTGATGGGAAACCTGAATTCGGCAGTAGGAAAAGGAACACTACACTCAGGAAGCGGCTACACGGGTAGCGGGGGCTGTGTGGCGTGGACTGGGCGGTTTTTTAGGTTAGATGGCCTCGGGAATACGCAAAATGGGTTTCAGTCTCAAAGGGGGCAGGTCAGACACGGGAAGAAAGTAGACATAAAAACCATTGGTGTAACAGTTGTAAATTGTCATAGCTGTGTTGGGAAAATTCCAGAGCTCCAAGTGCTGATAGAAAGTACTGAGGCACAAATCGTTATAGGTTCTGAAAGCTGGCTGTCGCCTGAGATAAATTCGGCCGAAATTTTTTCAAAGGGCCAAATGGTCTTCAGAAAGGATAGAATAAATAAAACAGGGGGTGGCGTGTTTATTGCTGTTACAAACGGTTTATCCTACAACGAAATTGAGGCAGATACTTCCTGTGAATTGGTCTGGGTAGAGGTTATACCTGACCACCAAAATAAATTAATAATTGGATCTTTTTATCGGCCCCCTGACTCAGACGATGCGGTTGCAGAAATGTTCAAAGAAAGCTTGAATCATATTTCAAATAGGTATCCGAAGCATACTGTTATAATCGGTGGCGACTTTAATTTACCCTCGATATGTTGGCATAATTATGTATTCAAAACGGGGGGCAAATATAAAACATCGTCCGAACTAGTTCTGAATGCTTTTTCTGAGAACTACTTCGAACAGTTAGTTCATGAACCCACTAGAATAGTACGTGGTTGCGAAAATACTCTTGATCTCCTAGCAACAAATAATCCCGAGATAGTAAAGAGCATCAAAACAGATACAGGGATTAGCGAACATCGAGTTGTAGTAGCGAGACTGAATATCGAAATTCCCAAATGCACCAAAAATAAACGAAAAATATATCTATTCAATAAAGCAGATAAAAATTCGCTTCACGCTTTCCTGAGTGATAGTCTCCAGTCCTTCAAAACTAAAAATGCGAGTGTAGATCAGTTGTGGCTTACATTCAAAGACATAATATCAGTAGCAATCGAGAGATTTATACCAAATAAATTAATAAAAGAGGGGGCTGACCCCCCGTGGTACACAAAACAGGTCAGATCACTGTTGCAGAAACAAAGAAAAACGCATGCAAAATTTAAAAAGACACAGAATCCGCGAGACTGGCAATCTTTTACTGAAACTCGCAACCTAGCGCGGACTTCAATGCGAGAATCTTATAGTTGTTTCCACAACGAAATCCTGTCTCGTAATCTTGCAGAAAATCCAAAGAAATTCTGGTCATATGTGAAGTACACTAGCGGCAAAACACAAACAATACCTTCACTACGCGATAGCAATGGTAATACTACCGACGACAGTACTGCTAAGGCAGAATTACTAAACACAGCTTTCCGAAATTCTTTCACCAAAGAAGACGAAGTGAACACTCCAGTGTTCAATCCAAGAACAGCTGCCAGCATGCGAAACTTAGAAGTAGATGTTCCTGGAGTAGTAAAACAACTTAAGTCACTAAACAAAAATAAATCTTCCGGGCCAGATTGTATACCAACTAGATTCCTCTCAGAGTATGCTGATGAAATAGCTCCGTACTTAGTTATAATTTACAACCGATCACTCAGCGAAAGATCCGTACCCAAAGACTGGAAAGTTGCCCAAATTACTCCAATATTCAAGAAAGGCAATAGGAGTGATCCCCAAAATTACAGGCCTATCTCATTGACGTCGATTTGCAGTAGGATTTTGGAACATATACTTTGTTCGAATATTATGTACTACCTCGAAGAGAACGACCTATTAACCAATAGTCAGCATGGATTCAGAAAGTATCGCTCTTGCGAAACACAGCTTGCCCTTTATTCACATGAAGTGTTAAGTGCCATCGACAAGGGATCTCAAATCGATTCCATATTTCTGGATTTCCGGAAGGCTTTTGATACTGTACCCCACAAGCGGCTTCTAATGAAATTGCGTGCTTATGGAATATCTCCCCAATTGTGCGATTGGATTCACGATTTCCTATCAGAAAGGACACAGTTCGTTGTAATTGACGGTAAGTCATCGAGTAAAACAGAAGTGATATCTGGCGTTCCACAGGGAAGCGTTATTGGTCCCCTACTCTTCCTCGTGTTTATAAACGATTTAGGAGATAATCTGAATAGCTCCCTTAGACTATTCGCGGATGATGCTGTCGTTTATCGGTTAGTGAAGTCAACAGAGGATCAAAAGCAACTGCAAAGCGATTTAGACAAAATTTCTACTTGGTGCGAAAATTGGCAATTGACACTAAATAAAGAAAAGTGTGAAGTAATACACATGACCACTAAAAGAAATCCGCTGAACTTCAATTATGCGGTAAATCAGTCAAACCTTAAGGTCGTAAATTCTACCAAATACCTAGGAGTTACAATTACGAACAACTTTGACTAGAGAGAACACATAGAAAATATTGTGGGGAAGGCGAACCAAAGGTTACGCTTCATTGGCAGAACGCTTAGATGATGCAGCAGCTCCACCAAAGAGACTGCCTACATCACACTTGTGCGTCCTCTCTTGGAGTACTGTTGCCCCTTGTGGGACCCTCACCAGGTGGGACTGACGGAAGATATTGAGAAGGTTCAGAGAAGGGCAGCTCGTTTTGTTTTATCACGTTACGGGGGGGAAAGCGTCACGCAAATGTTGCACGAATTGGGGTGGAAATCATTAAAAGAAAGACGTTATTCATTGCGGCGTGATCTGTTTGCGAAGTTTCAATCTCCGACTTTTAGTTCTGAATGTGAAAATATTTTGCTAGCACCCACCTACTTAGGGAGACATGACCATCCCAATAAAATAAGAGAAATCAGATCGAAAACGGAACGATTTAGGTGTTCTTTCTTCCCGCGCGCTATTAGAGAATGGAACGGTAGAGAAAAGTTATGAAGGTGGTTAATGAACCCTCTGCCAGGCACTTAAATGTGATTTGCAGAGTATCGATGTAGATGTAGAAGGGAAGGGAAATTAGTAGGTACATATGGACTGGGCAAAAGGAATGAAAGAGGAAGCCACCTGGTAGAATTTTGCACAGATAATAATTTAATCATAACAAACACTGGTTTAAGAATCATGAAAGAAGGTTGTATGCGTGGAAGAGACCAGGAGACATCAGAAGGTATCAGATAGATTTTATAATGGTAAGACATAGATTTCAGAACCAGGTTCCAGAACTAGGTTTTAAACTGTAAATTTACCCAGTGGCAGATATAGACTCCGATCATAACTTATTGGGCATGAACTGTAGTTGAAACTGAAAAAACTGCAGAAAAGTAGTAAAATAAGGAGATGGGACTTCGATAAATTGAGGGAACATGAAGTTCTTAAGAATTTCGAAGGGGCTTTAGGCAACAATTGACAGAAACGAAGGGAAATAAAACAGTAGAAGAGGAATGGGTGCATTGAGAGATGAAATAGTGAAGGCAACAGAAGACAATATAGGTGTAAAGGCAAGACCTACAAAAAATCCTTGGATATCACAGGAAATACTAAATTTAATTGATTAAAGGAGAAAATATAAAAATGCAGTAATTGAAACAAACAAAATGGAGTACAGGTGAATAAGAAATGAGATGGAAGGAACTGCAAAATAGCTAAGCAGGAGTGGCTAGGGGGCAAATGCAAGTCTGTAGAAGAATGTATAAATAAGGAAAAATAGATACCACCTATAGGAAAATAAAGAGAGACATTTGGAGACAAGAAAAACAGCTGTAAGAATATAAATAACTTAGAACAATAGACAGTTTTCAGCAAGGTGAGGGAAAGCTGAAAGGTGGAAAGGGTATATAGAAGGTCTCTACAAAGGGAAATAACTTACAGACAATATTGTAGTAAGGGAAAAGTAAATAAATAAAGGTGAAATAGGAGATACTATACTGAGAAAATAATTTGACAGAGCACTTAAAGACGTAAGTCGAAACAAGGCACCTGGAGTAGATGACATTTCTTCAGAACTACTAAAGGCTCTGGGAGAATCAGCGATGACAAAACTATTTCACCTGATGTGTAAGATGTACGAGCCAGGCGACATACCCTCAGACTTTAAGAGAAATGTAATAATCCTTATTCCAAAGAAAGCAGATGCAGACAGATGTGAAAATTAAAGAAATATTAGTTTATTAAGTCAAGGTTGCAAAATCTTAAACCAAATTATTTACATAAAGAGGTAAAGCTGGTAGAAGCCGACCTCGGGAAAGATCAGTTTGGATTCAGGAGAAATGTAGGAACACAGGAGGCAATACTCACTTTATGACTTATCTTAGAAAATAGATTAAGGGAAGGGAAAACTATAATTCTAAATTTTGTAGATTTGGTGAAAGCTTTTGACAATGTTGATTGGAATACACACTTTCAATTTCTGAAATCAGCAGGAGTAAAATATAGGGAACGGAATGTTATTTACAACTTGTACAAAAACCAGACAGCAGTTATCAGAGTTGAAGGGCATGAAAGGGATGCAAAGGTTAGGAAGGGAGTAAGACAGAGTGGTAGCCTTTCTCCAATGTTATTCAATTTGTACATTGAGCAAGCTATATAGGAAAGCATGGAGAAATTTGAAGGAATTGAAGTTCAGGGTGTAGAAATAATAACATTGTGTCCATAATTCTGTCAGAGACAGCAAAGGACCTGGAGGAGCAGTTGAATGGAATGGACAGTGTGTGAGAAAGGTGGCTATAAAATGAACATTAACAATAGCAACACAATAGTAACAGAGTGCAGTCTAACAAAATCTGGTGATGCTGAAGGAATTAGATTAGGTAACGAATCAATAAAGGTGGCTGATGAATTTTGTTACTTGGGCAGTAAAATAACATGCGATAGTGGCAGTACAGAGGATATAAAATGCAGAATGGCAATGGGAAGAAAAGCATTTTTGAATAAGAGGAAATTATTAACTTTGAATATTAATTTGAAGTGTAAGGAAGTCCTTTCTGAAAGCATTTGTGTAGAGTGTTGCCTTCTATGGTAGTGAAACATGGATGATAAACAGTGTGGACAGGAAGATGATAGAGACTTTTGAAATGTGGTGCTACAGAAGAATACTGAAGATTAGGTGGGTGGATTGCATAACTAATGAAGAGGTACTGAACAGAATTGGGGAAAAATGGAATTTCTGGCATGCCTTGACTAAAAGAAGGGATCGACTGATAGGACACATTCTTAGACATAAAAGAATTGTGAATTTAGCATTGGAGTGAAGTATGAGGGGTAAAAATTGCAGAGGGAGACCGGGAGATGAATACAGTAAGCATATTCAAATAGGTGTAGGTTGCAGGATAGAGTAGGGTGGAGAGCTGCATCAAACCAATCAGCAGACTGAAGACCACAACATGTGAATAAATGTGTTAGGATGAAAATGAACTTGTTGAATACACCACCCAAGTTTACAAAATTGAACTATCTCAATTAGAGAGTGTAGTATAAAATTTTCTTGGTTTTTTGACTGTCGTTTGAGGAATGGAACAAACACTGCTGCGAGGAACTGGTAGTGTTAAATCCTCCATCTCTGTTCATTCTGCATCTTCAGTTCATCATGCCCCTCCATGTATGAAACATATATCTGTTAGTTTTCATAGTGATCAGTGCAATACTGTCAAAGTTTATAGCAATGAACCTTTTGCCATACACTAAACACAGACCTGTGATTTAGAAAAACCCTCCCCAAAGAAAACATTTATACACGAGTGAAATTTCTAACAATTAGTAAAACAGTGTCAAAGTTTGTTCTATGGTATCCTCATTTTTATGGTAATATGTGTGGAATTTCTTCAAGATCAAAATAAAACTGCAGACTTTGTCAAAATATATAAGTAAACTACCTCCACCACCCACCGTATGAAGTATTATGCAGAGAGTGCAGATCTGTAGCAACTGTAACACACACACACACACACACACACACACACACACACACACACACACACACAAAACGTGCGCGCGCATACACTCTCCCCCCCCTCCCTCTTTACTGGGTATCCTACTTCATTTTTCATGTTCATATACTTTGATCCATCAAAGAAACAGCAAGGCACCCACCCATTTTTCCTACTATGGGTATAGCCTAGAGTGACCAGTCATCCCGTATTTTATGGGATTGTCCCTTATTAATCCCAAGTGTCCTGCTGTCCTGACAAAATAAATACGGGACAAATATTGTCCCATTTTTTTACTAACCGTACCATACATTTTGAAATAACATGTTATTAAGTAATGTGGAGTGTAGCCAAATGGAGAAAAATGAGGACACAACCAAACAAACGGAGTTTGATTTCTTGGACATTTTGAGTCCATAAGTCAACTGATTATATTGCTAAATGGACTTGCCCATTTCATGGTCAGAAATCATATGACCGGGCTTCAGCTCAAATATCCTCTTCTTTGGAAGTCTGTTCAGTACAGTCTTGATACATTACCACAGGTGGTGAAAATATTTTGAAAAAAGATGTGAAAATCAGTTGGTTGAGGAAGTTTATCATCTTAAAAACAGCTATATGTGAGGAGAAAATGTACTAATTGAGAACTGCGAACTGAGTTGGTTGAAACCATTCTCTCATTTTGAACTTACTTCCAGCTGAAGATATCTGATGAAAAATTTGTAGCTCATTACTTTGTTTGTGGTAGCTCTGCCTAGCAGTAACACTGCTGCAGAAAGAGTGTTCACCACTACAAATACTTTATTACCCGCAAAAACAACAACATATTTAGTGTGCAAAAGAAATCATTATGACAAAACTCATTTTCAGAATACGTCATGAGTTATAATAATAATTTCGTGTGGCACATTGGCCTGGTGTAAGTCTTTCAATTGGATGGCACTTGAGCGACTTGTGTGTCCCTAGCCTACCCCAGTTATCCAACCGGGGAAAGGTGATCTACAGCTTAACATGGAATCTGAACCACATGCCGTTCCTAATGACTCCTTACATCATTGAGAGGTGATGGATCCATTAGTGCGCAGACTGAAAAATCTAAGGTCCAACCGGGTTTTGAACTCACGACCCTTCGGTTTCCAGTCAAGCGCTTTACCCCAAGACCACCCGGCCCGACAACATCACAAGATGATTATTATGAAAATCCATGTTAAAATACCAAACACCTAAATGGCGTATGCTACATTCTTGTGAAAAATGTAATTGAGAGAGAAACAAGTAAAATTCTTAAGTAATAATAACCATCTAACCTACTTGTTTGTATGCGACAACCATTTCTTTAATTAGTAATGCAATTCATTTGGCTTTTTGTTGTTTGAGTATGTTTAGTTAATTAGCAATTTACTTGGTATGTCCTAGTTTCTGACACTGCTGTATGAGTGGTTTGTCCCGCCCCAAAAACCTCTAACTTCTAAGCTTGTTCCTTTGGTTTCATGTTCTTTCAGCGAAATGAGATCCATCCTTCATGACATCCAACTCCATCAAGAGTGGCTTTCCGCCGCCGACCTAACCTTCGTAACCTCCAAGTCCATCCCTATGTAATCTCCAAACTACCTTCCCTGCCCTCCAGCTCTTACCAATGTAACTACCCCTGTTGTAAAACCTGCCCTGTGCACCCTTCCACCACCACTTACTCCAGTCCTGTAACCCACAATCTAGGGCACCCAAGTGATTTACCAACTGACATGCCTGCACTGTGAAGGGTTCTATGTCTGAATGACCAGCAACAAATTGTCCATTCACTTGAACAGTCACAGGCAAACAGTGTTTGTTCATAATGAGGATCACCCTGTGGCTAAACATGCCTTGGTGCACATCCAGCACATCTTGGCACAGTGTTACACCTTCCGGGTTATCTGGATACTTCCCACCGACACCAATCTTTCAGAACTCTGGAGATTGGAACTTGTCCTTCAGCATATTATCTCTTCCCGTTGCCCACCTGGTCTCAACCTCCGCTAAATTCTAATTCCCGCCCACCATTCTATAACATCTTTCCCTCGGTTCTCTGGACAGAACCTTTGCCTCAACTGGTATCTCTGTCCAACTTCTTTGCTTTCTACAAATGTCTACCTTGGTGTGTGTGTGTGTGTGTGTGTGTGTGTGTGTGTGTGTGCGCGCGCGCGCACGCACACATTTGCTTTTTTACCTTTCCTTTCTTCCCCTAAGGTAAGTTCTTCCACTCCCCGGGATTGGAATGACTCCTCATCCACTCCATTAAGACCCGCATCCTTTCCTTTTTCCCCTCCTTCCTTCCTTCCTCTTTTCCTGATGAAGCGGCCAACAGTTGCAAAAGCTTGATTGATGGGTTTGTGTGTGTTTTTATTTATGTTTTTGTGTCTATCAACGAGCCTGTGCTTTAGGTAAGTTACTCCATCTCCATTTTTTATACACAAATACCTTTCATAATTTAACTATGTTATACTCAAAAGTCGCACTTTCTACCCAGAACATACAGCACTAAAAAAGAAGTGATTTCGAGAGAAGCAAATGTAAATACGAGTAGCACCCAATATAAACTGTTAGCTTTGGGCTGGGGGGGGGGGGGGGAGAGAAACAATGGCTTTATTTATTATTATACAGTGTGTACATTAATACATGTATTCATGTCTGGATCAATGAATGGCACCAAAGCCTCCATATTGTATAGCTTTAAGGGATAACATTCATGTTAATGATGCTGCAGGAATAGGTTACGCAATCTTAAAAATTTGTAAACCTGCGGACCACTCTTATGAGGTCATGGTCCCTAGACTTACAAACTACTTAAACAAACTTACAATAAGGACAAGAAACACACCCATGACCAAGATAAGACTCAATCCTCCAACGCAAGCAGCCACGCGATTCATAATGTGGCACAATTTTCGGTATCAATGTGTTTCCTCTATTTTGATTTTGGAAATCTGCTCACCCTAGTATAGCCCCCAAAGAGTTATATATGGTGAATTGCTTTTCAAGGGATAATAGGCCTTGGATTTTCTATTTTTCAACTGTTTCTTTGTGTTTTTCCTATTTTCTTCTAAGCCACCTGTATTAAAGAGAAAAAAATATTTAATTAAGCCAAGCCATTTTTTAGTTGTGGCAAGACCAATGCACAGCTACACATCTAGAGCAGGAAGAAGAAGAATAAGAATGTGACCACAGTTAATCTGATGGATACTTTTGATGCTAACAAAGATTTGAGAATTTCCAGAATAATTTTAATGCAGTTTTCTAGCATTTGATGCACCCAGAGCTATATGTGCCTCGTCTCATAAATCACTAAACCAATTACTATAAAATTTCAGGTGTATTGTAACATGGCTGAAAAGTGCTAATGAACACGAATAATGAAAAGAACTGTGTTATTCTCCGAATGAGAGTTATGTAAAATACCTGCCAATTAAAAAAGGCTAAAGTGTAAAAAAATTCAAAAATATTAGACCAGTAGAAAAGAAAAATTTATTCAAGTTAAGGAGCTAACTATATGCGTTGAAAATGTCTGCCAAAATTTCAGACGTTGTGCGCACAACTTCTCAGGTCATTAGCACCCAGATCGGAACAGAGATTCGCTAGATCTCGAAAAAAGTTATAACTGCCAGAAAGGAGAGTATCAAGAGAAAGCTAAAATAGAAGGATAATATATATAAAAATAGAAGGGTTAAATAGTAAAGCAGTCAACAATCCGAAGATTGGTTTGAACACCACAGTGCTTTACTAGGCATGGTCCTATTTGGAGGTGGTATGCCGTTGCCTTCCTCCGACCTTCGGACTGACTTACCCAGTCAGTTATAGGGGGACCTACAGTTTAATGTGGGTTCCAAACCACGGTGCTACTCGGTATTTTTCACATCAGCAACACTGCCAGAGGTGAAAGAAGTGGAAAGTGACATAAAAATCCTAGGACCTAGCGGGGATCGAACCCGGGACCTTTGGATTTGTAGTCTGACACTCTACCACTGTGCTACGGAGCCGCACAGAAGAGTTAAATATCCTTTGATAAATTAGCCATGTTGATAAAACACAAAACTCTAGCAGCAGCTCGTGTGTCATCAGCTAAAAGTTCCTCCAGAGTAGATAGCAAATTAAGGGCTACACAGAGATGATTAAAATTGGGACAAGACAGTAAAACATGTCGCACCGTCAGCAATTCACCTCAGGAGCACAGCGGTGCAGGGTCAGCGGTTAGCAAATGACAGTGGCTGAATTGGCAGTGACCAATCCGCAACCGGGCCAGGATAACCTCCTCCCGCCGAGAGGGGCGTGAGGAAATCCTCCAAGCTGTCGGGATCGGTTAAAATCCTTTCCCTGACTCTTTGGTTTGGTTTGGTTTGGTTTGATTTGATGTAACACTATTTGGAAAGTCAGGAAAGGCGATTACATTGTTATTGTTCAATCCTTTCATCATGTATAGTACTGCCATTTTTTGTGGCTGAATATACAAATATCAACAACTTAGTGTTGTATTTCGCATCAGTTTGTGAACTTAAGATACACAGAAGTTGCGGATTAGTGAATTAGAATAACAAATATGAAATTTGTCTAGTACACAATAGAATTTTACCTATGGCAGTGGTGGCGTAGAGTTCTGAAGTTGGCAGCGACTGATGAAAGAGACACTTCGGATACCAGTCACGTAGAATTAGGGGCATAATCTTTTGTATTGACTATGAAGTAAATAATTAATTCTGTTCCTGCTCTGTAGTTGATAGGTTTTTGCCTGTATACCTCTTAAAGTGAACATTTCATTGCCAACATCTGCCCACTATGTCACCTCCTAAGTAAAATTTAGCCTTTGCGTCAAAGCTCTAAATGTGGCAAAATTTTCAGTTTATCCCTATTTATTAGACAGTTATATCTGCACACAAAAAAATGTTGATACTTTGATTTGTTGACATCCAATATTAATTTAAATGTTAGGAAGTCCTTTCTGAAAGCATTTGTCTGGAGTGTAGCATAGTATGGAAGTGAATTGTGGACAATAAGGCATTCAGACAAAAAGATGATGGAAGCTTTCGAAATGTGGTGCTACAGACGAATGATGAAAATTAGATGGGTAGATAACGTAACTAATGAGGAGGTACTTAACCGAACTGGGGATAAAAGGAGTTTCCAGCATATCCTGACTTATAGAAGGGCTAGATTGGTGGGACACATTCTGAGACATCAAGCAATCGCCAACTTAGCATTAGAGGGAAGTGTGTGGGGTAAAAATCGTGGAGGGAGACCGAGGGACAAATACAGTAAGCAGATTCAAAAGTATGTAGAATGCCGAACTTATTTTTAGATGAAGAGACTTGCACAGGGCAGGGTAGCATGGAGAGCTGCATTAAACCAATCTGTGGACTGAAGACAACAACAATATTGATTAAAGTGACAGGAAGACCAATAATACTGTATTCGGTAGTGTCAGTGGTAATGTGTGTCTGTAGTTCTGCTGAAAGCATAAACCTTTACGACGCTTCTCGGCGGGCTCCAGTGCTTATGTTGGAAACAGATGAACTATGAAGTAAATAATTAATACTGTACATGCGCGATGGTTGACATGTCTTGTATGTACCCTTGTCTGTTCAGAAAAAAATAATTTTCATTTGAATTGAAGTTGTCAAGACAAAACATTTATTGGCCATTTGAGTTACTGCCATTAACCATTGGTGCCAACATAACCCTTGGAGCCCTGTGAGAAGCGTCGTACAATTTAACTGCCAAGAAGTGTTTGTTTCGGCACCTGAAACACTGATAATCCCGAACGTTTTCCTTTCAATGTTCCTTGTACATTGATTTCTTTGAATTTAACATTGATGTGACCACCAATGTTTTTCTAATATTGATCATCCCTAGGGCAGTTGTTGGTAACGCTTCAATTTTTGACATTTACTTTTTATTACAGTTGGAGATTTTAAATCATGATCCAAGCTATAGCTTTGAAAACATCTACTCCGTTTTACCAATCTCAACAGCTATGTAAACAAATGATTATTGTGTTGTGCACATCAACAGTAAACCAAAGTTCGTGTATATACATATTTAATGATAATATCATGTGACAATCCTAATTTAATGTTGATAACATGAACAGAACTGGCACCTCCTAGAGAAGACAAATGCAATACTCCAGAGAGTTTCCACTCTATGGCACAGACGATAGATAACAGACTGCGCGTCTCCCAGATCAATGAAGTCTCCCTATCTCTGCCGTGTTGCACTTTGAAACCATAATCTAACAGTTTCGCTTCCGGTCTGAAGTTTTTGACCCACGTCATGTGACAATTTTCGACATTACAAGCAACATTTTGTACAGGATGACCAGCCAGTCTAAAATAGTTTAGGAAAAAATTCAAAAATTTTATTTCAAAACTTCGCCTAAGTTTTACAAGTGTTCTTCTGCCGCGACATACGCCTTGACAACGTGACCAAGCCTGTCCACCTTGCAGGACAGAGCCGGCCAGAACCAGTAATGAACACTGATGCTAAAATCACGCCACCCTTCTGGCGTCCGTGCTGAAACTACTGACGTTACCATGCTACCGTGTAGCCAATAGCAGACACCCACGTTTGATCACGTGTGCTACTGCTGGAGGTCTCAGAGGTGCGAGAATCAGTTCCTTCGCTCTCTTCAGTTTGAGCTCTCGTACAGAACAGACGCACTCCAGAGGCTCAGCCTCTGTGCGGGGCGAACGGCCGCATGCCGTCCGCTCCCTCCTAGCGGCTGTTAGGCATCAGCCACCACCAACTGTGTGAACCGTAACCATTATCCTTTCCCATTTTCTAATCCGTTTAGACTGGCCTTCATTCATTGCATCCGTTCCCAGGGCGAGTCCCGCCATGTATTCCGTATTTCAGAATATACCAAATATTTACTTGAATTCTATCTTTTATTTGCCGTTCAGCCACACTTTCCTAGGGCGCCCACAAGCCTTCACCGCTCTGCCTTCCATCCTGACAACGCTTCCAACCCATTTTATTTATGCAGCACTGGGATGGGTTGTATAATTTTCCTATCATCCGTAGGATAAAGATCAAGTCCTGTACAAATTTGGCGTCCGAAGTGCGATCGATAACCCACCTTTCGGCCCTTAGGGTGGCCGCAAAATTTGGTTCACATTATGTTGTGTGGCTGGTAGACAGCCGCTATCCCGCCGAGCCACGGCACCGCCGCCGTGACATCCTAGCCGCCGCTGCATCTGCACATTCCGTGCCGAGTGCCAAGTCCAACGCCGCTCGCCTGCCTGCCGCAGCGCACGTGTGCGCTAGGTGCGTGACGCGCGACCTGCCGCAGTTGACCGCCGACTTCACCGTGTACTACTCCACGTGCGCAGCTCACCTGCGTGCACGAGGCGTAAAAAGTTCCGCTTCGCGTTCTTGCTACTGTTTCGGCCCACCGAAGGCATGTAAGTGCCGTATCCCGGTTGGCGCGGCCCACCTGCCGCTGCCGCCGCCCACATACGTCGCCTACCGGCGCCGTCCGTCCGTAAGTGCTGTGAGGATGAGACGCCGCCCCACGTATCCTGCCGGTCCTGCCAAGCAGACGAAGATGGCTCCATAACGGGTCCAAACCACCGCAACCCGTAGCAGTGAGACCCACTTGCTGCCGCTCACGCCGCCCACGTCGAAGCCACGCGCGCGTCGTGCGCGTGCGACCGAACATCGCCAGCCGCCCAGCTGCCGCCCCCGCCTGCTATGCACCGCACTACCGTCGTATTTCACCGTGGCACACCACGTCCCGACGGATAAGTACAGACTGAGAACATAATTTGTTATTTCCTTCTGTTCCGAGGTGCCTCCACGCAATAGATTAATTTGAATATTAACTTTCCCCGAGTGACTGGATTAGCTAATTTTACAGTTATAATACAGAATAATACTTTTTTTCTTATATTATTTAAGTTTGAGCATTGCCGGAAGTATGGAAGTTTCATTTTTTAATTAATTTGTAGCCTGTTCTAATGAATGACACAGTTTTATGATTATTGACAAAGTTTTGTCATTAACGCTAGCAATATGTGGCCTGGCGTCCAGATTGTCCGAGATGTTCGTGATATTTCTTTCATTTAGTTTCAGTGTGACAATCTCTCTTTCCTTGATCTTTCCTATCAATATTTTTCGTGCCGTAAATGAAAGTAAATTTCCGCCCTCCACAGACGTGATGGGTTAAAGCAAGGCATTTCCCCTCCAAGCCGCGTCTGGCAGAAATTGAAAAATCATTGGTATAAGGGAGAAGTGTAAAATTCTCAATCTTGAAGGATGTGTGCTTTTGTTTTAAGATCAAACACCGACGCAATACCAGCATTGACGTCTTAAAAGAAAAACCACAAACAAAAGTTTTCAATCGTGGTTGTGTCTACCAGATTTGCTAACGAGTTTAGACTGAAGTCCGCAGCCGCACAAACAGTCGTACACACGACTAGCGTCTGAAACCGTTGGAACCGTTAGAACGCTGTGTTGATCCACCACATTGTAAACACAAGAATTAAACTTTCGCCCCTCCCTCCTCTACTCTCTGTATGTTTCTCTTTTTCCTCCTGCGTATTTCTTTTTATATGAGCTTTTCCTTCCGTGAAAGTGGTAGTTTTCGCAAGCTGGTTGCCAAAGCATGTGATGACAGTGTGCTTCAGGGCACGAAATGTGAATCTTGTAGATTCGAAAGTGTTTTACCGGAGAGACGCCTGGTTGAGATGTGTTAAGATAGCCTTTGAGAGATATACCCGAATCCTTACTGCACCCTAAGTGACGTGCAAGTAAAAGCCTTTAAAGCTGTTACCCTCCAGAGGGCAGCTAAAGTGAGTAATGTTTTAGCCGATGTAATGGATCCTATATGTAGTTGCCACATGGTGAGTCAAGAGTACCGCCTGTGAGCGAAAAATCCGTAAGAGAAGTTTAAAGAAGAAAACTGTTGCACATAGCGAGAAGACCAAGAAAAACCACTTTTTCCTTATTTCTATTGCTGCCATTCCTATATACCTCCTGTGTTTACCTCATACACACCTATTTTTTGTCCGATTCCGAAACTTCCGTAACAGTTTCCATCATGTTTCCTGTATCAGTACCTTGGCAATAAATGCACGTGAAACACAACGCTCATCAGAATTATAAGTTATTTCCAGTTATAACGGCTAGAGACAGCCTAAGTTGATGAATAAATAATTTGTATCCAGTACTCCAAGAGAGGTACTTATGTGCTATGGTGTGTTAATAGTAGAGATATGTTGTCCTTATTCCGTGTAGCGAGATCCAGTGCTATTTTGCAGTGATGAGTAACCCAGACGTTAGTAATTCCTGTTCTCTTTCAAAGCACTACATTATTAAGCACGAAGTATCAATTAAAATGTGCTCATAATATAGATTTTCGTGAGATTTGATAGTGTGTAAAGTTTTTCTAGACGTATGTCTGTTTAGTTCACATTTATATTTTTATAGTATCTTAATTATCCTTAAGAATTTTAAATGTTCTGTCATTAAGTGAGGAAGAGTTAACATTTTGTACCATTAACGATTTATCCCTTCTTATCTGTCATTGTGAAGTATCACGTTTTGTTAAAAAATCCATAATGTGGAGCCTTATGTTACCGAGTTTATGCTGTTTGCTTCCATTGTCAGCAAACCATTATTTAGCATTTACATTTCCAATTGTTACAGTGATTCGGTTATGGTTTGCCTTTCCTGTGCTACCTCATTTCTTTGAGACCTTTTAGTGCCTGTCAAAGTCTGGAGTTAGTGGTTATAAGGCTTAAAAATTAATTGCGCGCTTTTTAATTCTTAAAATCCATCACCCCCATTGTTTCCTACACTCTTTGTTCATAAAATTTTAATCCATATCCTGTTTTCTGGCTTTAACTAGTGTCAATTCAACCGAAACTTCGACTGTATCGACAATTTCGTCATTCTAGAGCTGCTATGTTACGACATTTATGCAGATGACAGATTCTCAAAACGAATGGCCAACGTTTTGGAACCTTGTGCCTGCTAAAATTCAACGCATAGAAGCCTTGAGACGTATTGAAATTTTAAAATGTGTACTTTAACTTCCTGATCTTTGTCCATTGCGTATCAAACTGACTTTAACCTTCTTTCCAATCATCTGAATGAAATTCAGTTCCAAATGTCGGATACGACATTTATTTTATCCACTGTTCGTAGCCGATGTTATTGTGCTGCCGATTTATTTTAAGTGCACCTGTGTGAATTGCCGCCAGAATTCTATTTCCTTGCATTGTTAAAGCGCGTGCTAATACGCCGTCACCTGACGTTAGACCACCTGCCTCCTTCAAGGCTGTTGCGATCAGCTGTAGCCGCTCCACCACACTCCCCTCCTCACGCCACCTGCCTATCACGTGTCCCCGGCCTCTCTCCCCTCACACCGTGCGCGTAGGCGAGACATGCCTCCCCTCTCTCCCCGCCTACCGCAGGCAGCCATTATACTTTTCTGATTACCACCTCCCCTATTGCCCTACGCACCACGTGCGCGTCTGACAGTTGTATTTGTTTACAAATAGTTCCCGTGACGCGTAAGCTGCATTTACGCGCGAAGTATCTCAACACTGGTGATTCATAAAATAATACCAATTGAGGCTCACAAGTGATACGCCTTATGAAATTCTATAAGAATTCGTTTATTTTGTGATAAGCACTATTAACTCTTCTTCTGCCTAATGATTGTAGACTTTTATTAAAAGCAGCAATGTTGAAGAAAAACGTTAATTTTTATCCAAGAAATTATTATAACTATTTTTAAGAATATCATTTTTCCTGCACTTGTCAGCGTTTCAAGTAATTTAGTTCTTGCTGTGTTTTATACAAAGTTAAGACACCCATATTGAGTTTGGTCTTAGCAACATTTGACGTTGATTGTGTAATAATCACTTTAGATGAGGCCATAGTGAGGCCACAATACGACTTTGATCTAGTGGTAATGTTATTGTGTAGTTTTCCTACATGACCTATATGGAAGGATTGTTCTCTTTTTAAGTAACTTCCAATATTTCAAAGTGAATAATTAAGTATTAGTTACCAATTTATATTTTTAGACCTTGTGTATTATTCTGAGAACTAAGGTAGATAAAACCTCTGTTTTATTTCCATATTTTACTCCCTTACTTCTATCCCTTTGTTGAAAACACTTTTAATTCCACACATTTCAGTTGCATTAGTGAATTTTGTCACTTCCACAATATTTTATGTAATGAGTGATGTTGCTGGTTTTAGAAAAGGTTGTTACTTACACACAGTTGCTACAATTACAATTATCAATTTGTTTTATATTAATACTGAATTATTAAGTCCTTGTTAATCTATGGAAAGCATAGCCTTTGTCTGAGTATAAGCATTTTAAAATGGTGTGTATTTGTCAGTTTCCATTGGATTGATTTAATTGAGCCTCTTATTTTACATTTATTAAACTGTTTAATAATGAGATTAATATTTGCCAAACAACACAAACATCTACACATTTCTAGGAGCATCTGTAACTATTGCAAGACCCGTGCTGATTAAGTTCGGCCAGTGTCAACACTTTGATTTCACCGAATTTAGTAATGACACGTAACTTGTGAAACAAGCTTTAATTTTAAATATAACATTACATTCAAATGTTAAATGGTTCAAATTTTCACCTTATTGAATTCATTGTTCTACAAATTTCTGAAGAGTTATGACATTTCCTAATTTTATTGGTTACCTGAAAACCAAATGTGACTACATGTAAGTCCCCTAACATTCACACTAAATGAGTTCGAATTGTAACACAATCCTCCCTTAGTTACTAGGTCCCCTTTCGGGCAACCCGTTCTTCCCAGGAGTGTCTGGCGTCCATGTAAACTTTGTGAGTCACCACTTCTAGGGAAGGGGGAGGGAATGTACAGGATGACCAGCCAGTCTAAAATAGTTTAGGAAAAAATGCAAAAATTTTATTTCAAAACTTCGCCTAAGTTTTACAAGTGTTCTTCTGCCGCGACATACGCCTTGACAACGTGACCAAGCCTGTCCACCTTGCAGGACAGAGCCGGCCAGAACCAGTAATGAACACTGATGCTAAAATCACGCCACCCTTCTGGCGTCCGTGCTGAAACTACTGACGTTACCATGCTACCGTGTAGCCAATAGCAGACACCCACGTTTGATCACGTGTGCTACTGCTGGAGGTCTCAGAGGTGCGAGAATCAGTTCCTTCGCTCTCTTCAGTTTGAGCTCTCGTACAGAACAGACGCACTCCAGAGGCTCAGCCTCTGTGCGGGGCGAACGGCCGCATGCCGTCCGCTCCCTCCTAGCGGCTGTTAGGCATCAGCCACCACCAACTGTGTGAACCGTAACCATTATCCTTTCCCATTTTCTAATCCGTTTAGACTGGCCTTCATTCATTGCATCCGTTCCCAGGGCGAGTCCCGCCATGTATTCCGTATTTCAGAATATACCAAATATTTACTTGAATTCTATCTTTTATTTGCCGTTCAGCCACACTTTCCTAGGGCGCCCACAAGCCTTCACCGCTCTGCCTTCCATCCTGACAACGCTTCCAACCCATTTTATTTATGCAGCACTGGGATGGGTTGTATAATTTTCCTATCATCCGTAGGATAAAGATCAAGTCCTGTACAATTTTTCTCATTTATAACTGAAATCAAGCTAGAATGTAGGTGTCATTGGTACTGTTTCCATTTGCAGCAATTTAAGCTATACCTTATCATTTACTCTTCATTCTCTAATCAGGTACCTGATGTCATTTCTGACGACTCTTCGCATAGTATTAAGGTGATGGCTACATTACAATGAAAAGTTAAAAAAGTTACAATGCCAGGAATCCAACACGCGATCTTTCACACGTGAACCAAATGCGCTACCATAAGACCACCAACAACACAATGGTCGAAACGGCAAGTTTGCAGACACAATTTTATCAAGTGAAAATGTTTTCTAGAGCAGAATTAATTTTTACAGATGTATGAATTTTTCCTTCCTAAACACTATCTAAATGCAAAATTTGACGTTTGTGGGTCCGCTAGAAGTACTTTGATGATTGGCGAGTCAGTGAGTGACAGAATTAGTGATTTTTGGCTGCTAATATTTCGTAAACTATAAAAGGTGTAGAATAGTGTAATTGGTGGTGGAGGGTACTCAGTACCATTACTAGTTACTTGCTTTCCTGTTTCACTCCCATATAGAATGGGGAGAAAATAAATACTTGTGTTTCATATACATTTTTCTGCTTAGGTCTGTAATTATGTGGGTCTGTTCTTTTGACTAAAGATTGAACTCACAACCTCACACTCAAAAGGGTTCCATCAAACATCCACATTCTCTTTAATATGGCACAGGTGAATTGAATAATGAGGGGGAATATTGAACTTTTGTTGCCTGGTAAAATGAGCCACAGTTCAACTATGTAAACATAAATATTTGAAGTATTAGTATCCTGTCTCTAACGTAACAGTTATTACTGTAATAGAAGTATTGATAGGAACTCAGCTTAAAGACCATTGATGAGCCACAAGTAGACATACCCTTCATTGGGGGGGGGGGGGGGGGGGCTTATGTACATTCACAGAAGCACACCTTATGCATACATGAAATGGCAAATGTGTGTCCACGACCCGTACCACAGTACTAGTGTGAGTATGTATGTTCTTTTCCTGATAAAAACTGTGGCCATAAATTAAAGTTGTGTGGACGTGATTGACTTTTATAGGTGTCTGAGTGCTATTCAGTTGTTTGCTGTAAGATGCTACATAGTGTCATATTATTGACTTTCCAACCTAGAGTTTCCATTGTTAGAGAATGTGTATTAACCTACATTATATATTGCTAGTTAAAGTTACATACCTGCCAAACAAAGCATCATAAATTGATAGATACGTGACTAATTAATAATCCCCTTCACAGTATCTACTACAGTTGACTAAAATAATGAAAATAGTTACCATACAGATAACATTCATTGTGGAATAGATGCAATGACATTTAGTTCATTGTCATTAAAATGCAGCACTCACATCAACCAATAACAACCTTGTAAGAAATAACAATAGCTTTTCTCCTCTAAAACTGAACACATATAAGTAATTATGTAAGTCACTGATTTGACAGAGACAGGGAATGCCAGAGGGTAAAGCAGGTGAGAATGTGTGTACTGTCACCTTGAACAACAACAGCCTTCTGTAGATGAAATGAAGTAACTTCCTGATTGATGGACTGCAGAGATTTTTGCGGGAATAATTTTGTCAGTTACCGTCCTCTCTCCGAATCAGTTAACCTTCCTGTGTCACAAGGTTCTACAGGCACAAAAATAGAGGAACATTTTGCACTGAAGGAAACATAGCACACACGCCACTGAGAATGCTCTTACAGAAAGATCTGAGTTAATTATATTTCACATGGGCTATTGAATATTGTACTGAACACTTCTTTCAATGCTGTACAACATATGTATACAGACTTGTTTGTACTGTAAGCCACAAAGCGCTCACTGTACTACACTCTTGAAATTGTTATTTTATGTCCTACTTTAACATTTAGTCTTTTAATTTTAGAACTCCAAAGTGGGATAAAGAGAAAACAAAAATGTTCAATTGAATAATAATAATAAATGATCACTGTATTAAATTATCCGAAATTGTTATTGACAAATGATGTTGATTTTCTCCACCAGAGTGTCCTACATTGCTGTTGATAAGTGGTTGTCTGGGACAGGGGGACCAAATTGCTAAGGTTCATCAGTTACCTGCTGGAGAGAGGAAGGAGTGAGGATAGGATAGGATATGATATGAATGGAAGGGAATGTAATCCAGGGAGGAAATAAGGAAGAAAGACTGCATTACCGTGGAGCACCATGCTCGCCACACACATACTCATAAAAGAACCGTGAGCCCCCTGGGAGGTGGTGTAAAGTGATAGATTACTTCTCACATGAAAGTCCCCAACACAATTTGTAACGATCTGATGACTTGTATATGATAAAATCTGTGATTCAGATGTAAATAATGATTCACACTAAAAAATAAGCAAGTTGATCAATGTTTATGTTGTAAAATTAAACCCATAAATTTGTAATTCATGACTTTGCCATCTTTATATATAAAGCAGTGTGTGTATGTGTGTTAATACATGTTGCATACAAAGCTACAGTTTTGTTCCAACCTTTATGAAATTTTGCACATTTGACCTTCAAACCAGTAGGACGGTCACCGTAAGTGTACGGATCATGT
The DNA here is from genome assembly GCA_026315105.1 of Locusta migratoria. NCBI lineage: Eukaryota > Metazoa > Arthropoda > Insecta > Orthoptera > Acrididae > Locusta > Locusta migratoria. The sequence continues at coordinate 467,064,671 of CM048745.1, read as the reverse complement.
ACAACACACAGTTCATGAGATATGATGTCAAACAATGAAATGCATGAAAAACCGCTTCATCACATGAGTGTAGTAACTTTACCTCCTAAACCATTGGACCAATTTCAACAAAATTTTGTACACATATTCCTTACTGTGAGGTAACAATTTCTGTAAGTGTAAGAACCACATACAATACCTGGTTCAAGAGATAGAATGTCATAAACAATAGGAGTTGCAATAAACTGCCACATAATTCGATCAGAATTTATAAATACACTATATGAGAATGTGAGTACTTACCGACTTGCGACAAACTTAAACATAATTTCATACCTTTAACTTTTTCACACTGACGACCGTAGCAAAATGACGAAAGGAAGAAAGTTTCTCGCTTATTACTTTTCAGCTGTTCATGGAGTTAAACTAGGGCATGGGGTATGATGTTACAATTTATAATTTCTACACTACATATTGTACTTGCAGGAAATTTTACAGAAAGTCACTTACAGCTGAATGTACCTCTGAAATTGTATCACAGTACGGCACTGTAGTTCATGAGAGATGAGGATAAAAACAGTAATATTCATGAAAAACCAGTATCATGCATCAGGTTTTAATCCATTACCTCTTTACTACTAACCATATTCGCAACAGATTTTACAAACGAATGTAAACAGCACTTAAACAAATGAATACAGATGTCCAAAATTATACAACTGTACAACATTTAATTCAATAAATATGAGATCATATATAGTACAATAGGTAAAAACCTGTCACATCAGGCACCACGTTTAAGTACCTTTCTTATTTACTACCAAGCCACTCATCTATTCCAGTCAATTTAAGAAAATCATTGGAAAGCTGACAATACTTTGATCTGTGAAGTGCACACAGCAGCAAGAAAACCCAACAGAATTCCATAGAGTTACAATGAAAGGGGGGGGGGGATAATGATATGGTACAACCAACTACTACATATTTCCAACTTAACTCCTTTTTAACCTCAAGAGACTGCAATTTCCAGTGAGACTTGCTTTTTCTATGACAATAAATTACAGGAAATCTATTAAATACTGCAGAATGGATGTGATATCTCCATGTTTCTCACAAGGACAACTTTATGGCACTTGCTCAGGGGTGTACCCACAAAAGAAATATTGTTTATAGTCTAGTTTTGAATTAAATGACTGCATGAATGAATGTTACATAACATGTGTAGTATGATTACTATCTTTCTTTGTTTGGATACGGTCCTTACAATTTTGTTCATTATGCAAGACAGACTTATTTCTTGTATATTCTCTAATAAATATAACATGTTATTAGAAAAAAGGACATGGACAAAGAGAAGTAATAGAATACTAACTCAAGACTTGAATAAATAAGTAAATATGTAGGCAACACTGAGTTTTCAGCAAGATGATTTTTGCTGAGAACCCAAAAAAATATAAGCCCTATCTAAAATCAGAAAATGGATCGAAAGAGTCTATCCATTCACTCGATCATTCTGGGGTGGTGATAGACGACAGGAAAATGAAGGCCGAAGTTAAATTTAACATTTAAGAAATCATTCATGCAGGAGGGACATGCAAACAAAATCTTCATTTGATGGTCACACTAACTCCCAAATGAAGGACATAGAAATAGGCATAGCTGGTGTAGAGAAGCAGCTGAAAGAGATGAAAACAAATGAGTTGCTGGATTCAGATGGGGTACCAATGCGGATTTAAGAGTTCTCAGCAGCATTGGCCCCTTACTTAGCTTGCATTTATCGCAAATCTTTGTTCCTGGGCAAAGTTTCAAGTGACTGGAAAAAGGCACAGGTAACTCCTATGTCCACCCCTATGAACTAAAAACATTGCAAAGGTGGGGTGGCTTACGTGCCTCAATGATACAAATAGCCGTAACCATAAGTGCAACCAGAGCGTGGGGGTATCTGTGAAGAGACCAGACAAACATGTGATTCCTGAAGAGGGGCAGCAACCTTTCCAATAGTTACAGGGGCAACAGTCTGGATGATTGACTGAGCTGGCCTTGTAACACCAGCTAATGTGGCTTTGCCACACAGTTACTGCGAACAGCTGAAAGCAAGGGGAAACTACGGCCATTACTTTTCCTGAGGACATTCAGCTCTACTGTACGAGGGCATCCTCTCAAGTACTTGCAGAGGTAAAATAACCCCCATTCGGATCTCCAGTCGGGGACTAATCAGGAGGATGTAATCATCAGAACAGACAACACTGGCATTCTACGGATCACGTTAGATCCCTTAACTGGGTTGGGAAGTTAGAAAATTAAAAAAAAGAAATGGCTAGGTTGCAGTTAGATACAGCAGGGATTAGTGAAGTTCGGTGGAAAGAGGAACAGGATTTCTGATCAGGTGAGTACAGGATTATAAATACAAAATCAGATGGGGGTATTACAGAAGTAGGTCTGATAATTAATAAGAAAATAGGAATGCGGGTAAACTACTATGAGCAATGCTGGGCCTGGTGGTCTTGGGGTAAAGTGCTTGACTGGAAACCGAAGGGTTGCGGGTTCGAAACCCAGTCGGACCTCTGATTTTTTCGGTCTGCTCTTAAATCCATCCTTCACCTCTCAATGATGTGATGAGCTGCCAGAAACAACACGTGGTTCGTATTCCACGTTAAGCTGTAGGTCCCCTTTCCCCAGTAGGCTAGAGACACGCAAGTAGACGAAGGGGCGTCCAATTGAAAGAGTTGCACCAGGCTAATGAGCCACACAAAATTATTATTATGATTATTATTACTATGAGCAACACTGATTGCATTAACATAGTCAAGATAGATACGAAGCCAACACCGACAACAATAGTATAGGTTTATATGCCAACTAGCTCTGCCGATGAGGAGACTGAAGAAATGTATGAGGAGGTAAAGGAAATTATTCAGACCATTAAGGGAGAGGAAAACTTAATTGTGATGGGAGACTGGAATTTGGTAGTAGGAAAAGGAAGGGAAGGAAAAATAGTAGGTGAATATGGACTGGGCCAAAGGAATGAAAGAGGAAGCCGCCTGGTAGAATTTTGCACGGAACATAATTTAATCATAACAAACACCTGGTATAAGAATCACAAAAGAAGGTTGTATACATGGAAGAGAACAAGAGACAACGGAAGGTACCAGATACATTCTATAATGGTAAGACGGATTCCGGAACCTGGTTTTAAACTGTAAGACATACCCAAGGCAGTTATAGACTCTGATCAAAAGTTATTGGTCTCAAACTGTTGGTTGAAACTGAAAATACTGCAGAAAGATAGGAAAATAAAGAGATGGGACTTGGATAAAGTGAAGATATCTGAAGTTATTAAGAATTTCAAAAGGCATTTAAGGCAACAATTGACAGAAATGGGGAGAATAAAACAGGTAATCAGTAATGGGTAGTATTGAGAGACAAAATAGTGAAGGCAGCAGAGAACTAAATAGATAGAAAGGCAAGACATACAAAAATCCTTGGATATCACAGGAAATACTAAATTTAATTGATGAAAGGAGAAAATATAAAAATTCAGTAAATGAAACAGGCAAAATGGAGTACAGATGATTAAGAAATGAGAGTGACAGAAAATGCAAAATAGCTAAGCAGGAGTGGCTAGAAGACAAATGCAAATCTATAGAAGAATGTATAAATAGGGGAAAATAGGTACTGCCAACATGAAATTAAAAGAGATGTTTGTAGACAAGAAAGGCAACTGTATGAACATAAAGAACTCAGATGGAAAACCTGTTCTCAGCAAAGACGGGGAAGGGAAAAGTGGAATGAGTATATAGAGGAACTCTAGAAAGGAAATGAACTAACAGACACTATTTTAGTAAGGGAAGATGAAATAGGAGATACTATACTGAGTGAAGAATTTGACAAAGCCGTGAAAGATCTAGGTCGAAACAAGGTATTTGGAGTAGATAACAGTCCCTCAGAACTACCAAAGTCTCTGGGAGAACCTGCCAAGACAAAACTATTTCACCTGGTGTGTAAAATGTACCCTCGGACTTCAAGAAAAATGTAATAATCCCCAGTCCAAAGAAAGCAGATGCTCTCACATGTGAAAATTAAAGAAACATTAGTTTAATAAGTCATAGTTGCAAAATCTTAAACCAAATTATTTACAGAAGGATGTAAAAGCTGGCAGAAGCCGACCTCGGGAAAGATCAGTTTGGATTCAGGAGAAATGTAGAAACATGGGAGGCACTTTATGACTTATCTTAGAAGATACATTAAGGAAAGGCAAACCTACTTTTCCAGCTTTTGTAGATTTGGAAAAAGGGTTTGACAATGTTGATTGGAAAAAGACTCTCTCAAATTATGAAATCAGCAGGATTGAAATATAGGGAACAGAGGGTTATTTACAGCTTGTACAAAAACCAGACAGCAGTTATCAGAGTTGAAGAGCATGAAAGAGATGCAGAGGTTGGGAAGGGAGTAAGACAGCCTTTCTCCAATGTTATTCCATTTGTATACTGAGCAAGCTATAAAAGAAAGCAATGAGAAATTTGGAGAAGGAATTAAAATTCAGGGTGAAGAAATAAAAACATTGTGTTTTTCCGATTGCATTGTAATTTTGTCAGAGACAGCAAAGGACCTGGAAGAGCAGTTGAATGGGATGGACAGTATGTTGAAAGGTGCATACAAGATGAACATTAACAAGAGCAAGGCAAGGGTAATGGAGTGCAGTTTAAGAAAATCAGGTGACGCTGAAGGAATTAAATTAGGTAACGAAATAATAAAGGTGGTAGGTGAGTTTTGTTACTTGGGCAGTAAAATAACACACAGTTGTCACAGTACAGAGGATATAAAATGCAGAATGGCAATGGGAAGAAAAGCGTTTTTGAAAAAGAGAAATTTGTTAACAGTGAATATTAATTTAAGTGTAAGGAAGTGCTTTCTGAATGCATTTTTGTGGAGTGTTGCCTTGTATGGGAGTGACACATGGACGATAAACAGTGTAAATTGAAAGAGGATAGAGGCTTTTGAAATGAGATGCTACAGAAGAATGCTGATGATTAAGTGGGTGGATTGCATAACTAATGAAGAGATACTGAACAGAATTGGGGTGAAAAGGAATTTCTGGCATATCTTTACTAAAAGAAGGGATCGACTGATAGGACACATTCTTAGAAATAAAGGAATTGTCAATTTAGTGTTGGAGGGAAGTGTTGGGGGTAAAAATTAAAGAGGGAGAACAAGAGATGAATACAATAAGCAGATTCAGAAGGATGTAGGTTGTGGGTCTTATAAGGAGACGAAGAGGCTTGCTCAGGATAGAGTAGGGTGGAGAGCTGCATCAAAACAGTCTCCAGACTGAAGACCACAACAAGAACAAGAACTCCTTTGTATAAGAAAGGCAAAAGAACAGAATCAAGAAATTACAGACCTACATCATTAACATCAGTTTGCTGTATTATTCTTGATCATATTCTCAGTTCTAATACAGTAAATTTTCTTGAGACGGGAAAGCTTCAGCCCATGGTTCAACACAGCTTTAGGAAAGATTGGTGTGAAGCCTAGATTGCCCTTTTCTCTCATGACATCTTGCATGCAATGGATGAAGGGCAATAGGCAGATTGCATATTTCTCAATTTTTGAAAAGCATTTGACACGGTACTACACTACAGACTGATAAAGGTACCAGCTTATGGAATTGGTACCCAAATATCTGAGTGGGTCGAAGACTACTAAATAATAGAACCCAGTATATTGTCCTCAATAGCAAGTGTTCATCACAGACTAGGGTATCATCAGCGGTGCCCCAGGGAGGTGTGATAGGATCACTATTATTTTCTATCTATATAAATGATCCGATGGATGGAGTTAGTTGCAATCTGTGGCTGTTTGCTGTGGTGTACAGGGATGGTGTTGCCATTGAATGACTATAGTATGATGCAGGATCACCTGGACCAAATTTGTAGGTGGTGTGAGGAATGGCAACTAGCACTAAATGTAGAAAAATGTAAGGTGATGCAGATGAGTGAGAGACATTTCCATATTGCTCAAATACAGCATTAGTAAGGTGGTGCTAGACAATCACATCAATTAAATATCTAGGTATAAGGCTGCAAAGCTATATGAAATGGCATGAGCATATGAAGACAGTCCTGGGAAAGATGAATGGTCAGCTTTGGTTAACTGGGAGAATTTTGGGAAGGTGTGAGTCATCTGTAGAGGAATGCGCATATAAAAATGCTTATATGACCCCATCTTCAGACTTCCTCAAGTGTTTGGAATTCCCACCAGAACAGTTTTAAAGGAGGACATAGAGGCACTTTGAATATAGATACAGTGTAAGAGTAACTATAATGCACGGCTACCTGTGGACATGTCAGACTAACTTATTGACAACAGCATTTTTGTTAATTGCAAGCACAGCAGTCCATATGATTGAAGATCTCATCGGCATAACTGTATACTGGGATACCACCCATCTGCTTTGACCCATGATGTCATTAAGATGTCAGAAAACCAGTATACAGTAGATCTTAATACTTCTGTATTGTAGACACAAATAATCTGTAATTATCATAGATAACAGAATGTCTCATCGATCACAGGTCTTAGCCCAAAAATTCGCGCCATCGGCGCGCTCATACAAAAAAAAAATCTCTCAGTTAACCAAATGTTCAAATGTTTTTAGAGCTTATGGGACTTAACTACGAGTTCGTCAGTCCCTAAATTTACAAACTACTTATGAACTAGCTACTACTAAGGACGGCACAAATATCCATGCCCGAGGGGGGATTCAAACCCCCGACCGTAGTGGCCGTGCAGACTGTGACTGGCGCGCCGCAGAGCGCTCGGTCACTGCGGCCGGCTCTCAGTTAACCTACACCTAACCATCAAAGAGAAGCTACAGATCACTTTTTAAACACAAAATATTGATCTGTTTTGTTTGTAAACAAGCTATAGTCTTTAACTCATCCAACACATAATCACTCATGTCTTCTACAAACACGCACACTTCTAAAAACTACCGCGCTGTGATGACGTAATGGCTGAAAGCCAACAGGCGGTATCCCCGCCTACAGGTGAGCCGATCTCATCTTGTAAAATTAGTGAAAATGAGTTTGCTATGTTGAACAGTTGGAAAAAAAATCAGAAACTACAGATATTACAGTTTCCGAGGTGATACGGCTCTAGTGTATTATGAGTAAAATATTCCAGAGGTATAACAGTTACCTGATTAACTTCTCCAGGTGATGACTACCCAAGATGTCAAAAGAAAAAATTCCTTTCTTTTGTTCTACATCTGCAAGTCAGTGTGTGAAATGTAGAATGGGATGGAAGATAAACATAACTTTTACATAAATAAATAGGTTGAAATTAAATATATAATAAGGTTTAGTGGTGTACAGTGGCTAGAATAAAAAGAATATTTCTGTGTTGAGCACAGGGATAGGAGTAATAAATAAACGAATAAGGAAGAAGAACACAACCTGCTGTTAACAAAGTAGTGAATCATGAATAACAATTTGACAAAAATTATTAGCAGGACATTACTGATTTCATTAGGCTAATTGTTATGACAATTGATCTCAATAGTAAGAAAACATAATACAAAAATAGTAGGAAATTAACTGACTCATAGAATTAAATCATTGCAATTATATGGTGTTTCATGACACCATGGTAGAAAAGCTACACTATTATGCTCTCCAAAAGATGGAGGATAGGTGTATGGACTGAATATGTACATAATGTAAGTCATATAGGCTATGTAGAAACATTACACAATCATAAATGTGTTTGTGCAGAGTCAAGAATTTGAGGAGGAGATCCCCTTTACAACATCAGAGCAGGTGTCTCAGGTAATTTATAGGATATGATTCCACCCATCAGCTTTGACCTGTGGCATCGGCTGGTCATGTGTGACGTTATCACTGCGCAGTTGTTTTGAGTTGCGTGCATGTTTGTAGGTGCCTTGAGTAATTATGTGGTGGCTGAGTTAAAGATGACAGTTTGTTTACTAGTAGTCATTACATGGGTGTAACAGTCTTATGTTAGGTAAATTGACCAAATTTATTCACTATTTTTCTTTTTATATCTTTCCATTAAAAGAGACTGTTCAGTCAGAACTACATAATTAAAACAAACTGTTACAACCAAGTAGTTAATGGTTCTATATGTACATTTCTTTAACTTATTGAGCGATTTCTTCTCAGACAAAATAGCAATCTGTAATTTCTAAAATGTTCAAATGTTTGTAAATATATCGGACCAAACTGCGTGGTCATCAGTCCGTAGCTTACAAACTACTTAAACTAAGGTAAACTAACCTAAGGACAAAACACACACACACACACACACACACACACACACACACACACACACACACACACACACACACACACACACACACGCCCCAGAGAGGACTCGAACCTCCGACGGCAAGCAACTGCGCCCTCCGCATCGAGGCGCTTTAGACCACTCGGCTACTCCACCGCGGCTGTAATTTCTATATGAAAATACCGCAATACGTTGACCGTAAAAACATTTACGTACACCACACCGATTTGTTTAAAAAGTGCTAAGTGTTACCTCCCACCATTAATTGCACATTTTCCAACATCTACATGTCAAATGCCAGTCATTTATGCATGAACTGCACTTTAACCAAATATAACTGTCTCCAAACGAGAGGGCACAACTGAAGGGCACGATTTCACCCATCTGCTTTGACACATGACATCAACGTGGTTGAAATGACGAATATCACTCTTATCCATATGATGACCTCAGCAATAACAAAAGACACCAACACATGCACACCAAAACCGCACACTGAAAGACACAAAACAGTAAAATCACCAACAGCTATCATCACATTGAAAACTACACTATTAAATTTGAAAATTACTTATGAAATAAATGTCCCAGCTACTCCTACCGAAGTTGGAGATTGTAAAACAAATATAACACACCAACATAAAAAATAAACCACACCCATAAGCACAGGCACCCCACCACTATAACCCACCCACTCACAAGCTAAGATTGCAAGGTAAAAGAGCACTGCTTCCCACCTCCCACAAACTTCCTCTATAATATTTGTGCACCCCCTCCCCCAAACCTCTAATATAAAAATGCATTGGATATAAATGCAAACCCCCTCTTCAATAAATTGTTCAATTGACCAATTCTACACAACCTGAAAAACGATATAAGATACACCCTCCCCTCTCCCCCACCCATAAACCAATATGCGGCCCACCTGACACGGGTCATTTATAGGACGCGATTCCACTCATTGGTTTTTTATCTGTGGCATCAGCATGCTGCGTAGTAGATAAAGTACTTTTGAGAAGTTAGACTTTAAATGTCTATTCTGTTAACAAAAGTACTTTAATATTTTACAGATATGTCATAGTTTTATAGGATGTGGTTAGGCAGGAATCTAAGAGTACAGCTTAAATTATTGTGGGAACAAGCAATGATGGCACTGTGATGCTCCGATGTTCAAAATGTACCGATAGTAGGCCACAACTGCAGTATGCAACGCCTCTTCCAAATTACGAGTAACATTTTAACGAGACCCATGATTTAATTACAAACAATGGTAAAACCGCAGTGTCTGTTGCCCATGTTATTAGCATAGTGCTTACGTTGGCAAGTTTGCAACGAGCGACTATGGGAAAACAATAATTTAAGTGTTTCTGAACCGGAGATTCAGGCACTATGCGCCCTCACATACTAAAGAGATACTTCTTGTTCAACCTACACTTAACCTAACTTTCAGTTAAAATGATCACTGTTTCACACAGATCATATAATGAATAAAACATGCTATACCTGCCCTATGGTCGACTGTTGTGGTGTATCCATAGATATTCTGTAGTGACACCAACATTTGCAGTCTGTGGGCAGATTCTGCAGTGTAGCCCAAACACTAATCAGTTGAAACAATGATTATTTGAAATTGGCTACGACTAAAATACGGGTTTTCTGATAAGTTGTTGAAGTCATGGGTCAAAGCAGACGGGTGGAATCGTGTCTTAAAATTATGCCCCTGACACATACTACCAAAGTGATTGATCTCCCTCCACAACTACCCCCCTCCAAAATCTCCCCCTACACAAAACACACTCAGAGCACACATCTCTGAAAAAAGAATACTGGTCAACAAGCATCCTCTCACTCATTCTAGTGTCATATGTGCACAAAACTCAACAGTAGAACAGTAACTTTAAGAGAAGCAATGACACCACCACTGGAAAGCACGTCACATACAATACTGATAGTATAACCAAATACAACAATAAACCATTTAACTTTCACCACAAGAGCATGCTACCACATGTCCACACACACACACACACACCACCTATAAATACAGACAACTCAAAAATCACCTCGCAAGGATCACGAGAATGCCAAACTACATAACTGACTGGGTAAGTCAGTTCGAAGGTCAGAGGAAGGCAACGGCATACCACCTCCAAACAGGACCGTGTCTAGTAAAGCACTGTGGTGTTCAATCTTCGGATTGTTGACTGCTTTACCTTTACATAACAGAATACTGTTGCTTTTTTGTGAGAAAATCTCGAAGGTTCAAATGATTTAAATAAAAGTGCTGGGAGACCAAATAAAAGAAAAATTGTCTTACATATTTTGTGACCTTGTCTAAGTGTATAATTGTGACTGACTGACTGACTGACTGACTGACACACACACACACACTTGGCCTCTACAAATTAATTATGTCTCTGAAATATGAGTGTCCTGAATGACCTCCATTGCAGCCATTAGGCCTACATGGGGAAGGAGAGTCTTAAAACTAATAGTCTTTCCTTCTCATCATGCCTGATAAGTTTTCCTGACCTGGAATTCCTAATGACTTTTCTGTAACTAACAGCATTTCTTATGCCTCACCAGTCCTGTCCTTTCATTCCTGATCCCTTCACTTCAGAACTTTTGCCAGAAGAAAGAGCCACTGGCACTGAAAGATTGCAAACTTTCATATTTCTTCTTCTGTCTTCACCTGGTATAATCTTCAATTATATTTTCAAGAATTCAAACATGTTTCACAGCTACATTTGTTGCTTTTTTTTTTTAAGTAGCCCTACAAAACTTATTCTACAAGTCACTAAAGTGCATTTCATCAGAGAGGTACTTCATTCGTACAGTAAAATATTACAGATTCTTCCCACTCTGGATATGCATTCAGTGTGGTAAGAAAGACTGCTTAAACCTGTGGGTGGGTTAAAAGTTTAGTAGCACCTGTAAATTAATACATATTTAAAGCCTTTGTTTCTTGGGCAAGTAACAGTTAATTTACTGAAGGTAAAAAAATAAGACGTACCAAATTTACAGATCTCTTTCTCAATCCTAGTGATTTTACATTATTGCCAATGATAACATATCTCTTAAGTTACCACTGAAAGTATACCTTTGAAATTTGCTTTTGGCAACAATGTATATAGACTGTTCACTGTATTAAAGAATATTCCTTGAGTGCCTTCTGTTAACATCACTATGAAACACTACTATAGCCCTATAGGGCTAGATACCATTTAACTTAAAACAGGACAGCAAGACACTGCACAAGCTGTAGATATTTGCTCTGTCTGGTTATAACACTTGACAATTTTACCAGGAAAATACTGGATAGTATTGCCATCTTTCAGGTGATAATGGTAAAAACACCATCCTCCTCCACACATACCAATGTATGTTTAATAATAATTTACACATGCCTTATCTTTAGAACAGAAGGCAATACCACTAAGTATGCCTAATATGTGATGCCAATAAATGTTCAAGTATCCAAAGCAATAAGACTGATCCCCTGCTTTCTAGGCAGTAGCGCTGACCCCTACACCACTGGGGACAAAGTGATCACCGCAACTGCAAGGACTACCGAAGCACGCCTCCCATCAGACAAATTTCCAGCTTGAACCTGCCCACAATACTCAAACTTGTAGTCACTATGTACTAATTTCCGTAAGAGTAAGGACTCCAAACTTGCCCACCCCTCCCCACTAATGAAAGGATCATTGCCTGTCACTGGCATATAGATATACATGTGGTGTCTATTCCGAAAGAACAGACATCCTAGCTGAGTGCACATTTTCAGCTTTGCCCATTCGCAGTTGAAGTCATACAGTCTGTGAATATGAAAACAATATCAACTGCAGGATCAGAAGTGCCATCTGTTCTTTCGGAATTGACGCCACATGTATATATACAATAAGACTGAGTCTTTTATTGAAACAAACGTCAACACTATATTACTACTGTACATACAGCTCTTTCATACAAACTACAAAGCAAGTCCGTAATTTGTTAAAGAACTATTAGTAGTTCATTATTGATTTCTTCTCTAACACCCTCTTCAGACATTGCTAAAAACTAATTGGCATTATGACTTCAGAACAAGAAGATATAAAATCTTATAGTCAGAACTCCACTTTAAACTTACACCTTAGTCTCCAGAAGTTTTGCAATTTTGATTCAAGGCCCTTCCGAACACTTGTAAGCTGCACATTTTGCTTAACACTTTACCTTTGGAATCTTAACATGCAATAACCTAAATCATTTTATAATCACACTCTTCATAAAGTTACAGATTTCCAGCTTGGACTTACTGTTCCGCTCCATCCCATTTCTTTAAACAACAAGATTTACTTTTATCAAAAAACTGCCCTTAGTGAGGAATTAATTTCCATGTGACTGTCAAAGTGGGCACCACAGCAACTGAACAGTTTGACAAGTTGTCACCTAGAAACCAGTAGGGTCACAGTTTTAAATGTTTATGGGCTGCTTTTTATCTTATTGGCAGGGTTCTCAGAATGTGTAAGGTTTGTGGAACAAAAGCCATAAGCAGTTTTAAACAATTTTAATTGCACAAAATACTGTACAACAACTGCTCACCACAGAGCTGTAACAATAAATAAATATATAAATAAAAGTAGACAGGATACCTGTTTCGCTTTGGTTCGCACTACAGTACTACATTACAGTACAAGCCGTGTGCAGCGTTTGTGACATTCTATGATCAGCCTTGGTGCTTTTCCAACCTGATTACTGGCCCTGGGCTTCCAACTTCTTCTTCAGTGATTCTGGCATCTCTGGAGGTGGTGGCCGTGGAAGTCTCAACCAAACCTTCACAGCATCATAAATAAACCACTGTGCAGCTGTAAGTGTACCAATCATCACTATCCTGGGCATCAGACCCTTCCACAGTCCTGCAAAGCCCAATTTCTTAGCTGCATCAAGGGCAGTGGAACCTTTGTCTTGATTCAGTTTGGAGACAACTGTGTCAGCTGGATGAGACACTATAGCACAGAATATGCCCGCTATGTAACCTGCTGCAAAAGTGACAACCAGCTGCTCTCCTTTCGTACATTCCGCTCTTGGCTTTGGAACAACATATTTGTACAATATTTCAATCGTTCGCTCGAAACAAGCAAACTTCATCATTGTATAAGGGATCTGTCGCATCCATAAAGGCACGAGAGACTTATAAAAACTATTTAAACCTTCTTCTCTGTACATGATCGGCAATGCCGCTCTTAACGTTGTAACAAATCCTGGCTGAGTCTGAATCCTAACTTTTGCTGATTCCATTGGACTAAGCGCAATGTCCGCAAAAAATTCAGCAGTGGCAGAAGCTGCCAAATACAATGATGTACGCCAAACATACGAATTTTCTTCGCCAAGAATATTAGAATAAAATACCTTAAAAACTTCATATAGTCCGAACTTACACAGTCCTTGCATGGAGTATCCAAAAAATGTTGGTGCCCAGCCTTTGGCCAATCCTCGCATTCCGTCTTCTTTCAAAGTGACCTTGAAACCGTAAAAAACATTCTTGTACTTTGCAGGATCCACTTGCAGTCTACACTTCACTAAATCAAGAGGCACAACCATCGTATGAGTAATTCCACATGACAATATTCCTCCCAATCCACACAAGGCGAAGTACTTTCCGGAGGCGAATTCACACGAATCTTCAGGGCTCGTATATGCTGCGGCAGCTGCTATGTTTCGACCAGGAACTGGATGTATTTTTCCTTCGCATGATGCGGTGTTAAACGGGCTGCAGAATGGATTTGCTGCCGCAGAATCTATCAGTGACTTCCACATCTTGCCCACCCACCTTTTCCTCCACTGGCCCGTCCGCAACTGCGAAAATTGTAACTCCGCGGTTGGCAAAGAGTAATAGTGAACAAGACAAGGCATTAGTCACTTTGAGGACTGTGATATTTCAATATATTTTCTCGTAACAACAGATATTCAATTATGGCAGGCATTTTAAGTTTAATATGTTGAATTTGTTTAAGATATTTGCAAAGAATCAAAGATGGAAACTACGGCAGCGATGTTTTTTTTTCCTCCTAAATTTGGTCACCGCCTACGAAACTGAAATATCTTCCATGTATATAGCTTAACGGCGCGAAGATACGATTCACTGTAGAGCAAGTACCTCCGAAGTGGAGTGGGCAGCCCTACTTGTTTATGATATAATAGTGACAATGGTATTGCGGATCGAAAAAGTGTTTTCGTTGATGATTAAATATTAAATTCAAATTATAGTGGCGTCTCGAAACACTGTTTTCGCAAGTCTTCACTAGTGATATCTTAAGAGCGGCTTTATGAGGAGGAATAATGTATCGAAAAGTATTTCCTCTAGGAAAGTGAACTTTACACTAACTGCTAATTAAGCTCCTATAATGTAATAATTTGTATTAGTGGCGAAGAATCAAAAGAAACTGAGTAAACGTATTCTCCTTTGCTATAAAATAGGGTTATATTTCACTTTTGCCATATGAATTATTTAACTATGAAATATGTCATCTACCTACTAGGGGATGCCCATTTTCTGTCCTCTCCCATAAATGTTTCTGCATTTTCTCTCACTCACTCTCTCTCTCTCTCTCTCTCTCTCTCTCTCTCTCTCTCTCTCTCTCTCTCTCTCTCTCTCTCTCTTAATTGGTCCCTTTGCTCACTATCATCCCACCCAACTGCAAGAGTGATATTTTAGAATTCAATTTAATTAGCAGAATATTACACGAGTTCCATTTTCACAAAATGATTTCTATGCAACATCCGATATATTAGCTACAGGAAAGGAGAGGTTTCGTAAGCTCCGAACTGAAGTGGAAAAGGATACCAGCTGTGAAATCTATTTTTAGATGACGGCTGTGCCGAATAGGAGCCCGTATATGGTTCCTTCTACGGGGTACGACGTTAACCAATTTGCATATTGATAAGCTGTCTAACAATTTGGCATTTAACATCTGCTGGGTTTTTTCATAAAGCTGTTTTTTTAGACCGATTTACACGGTGGCGAAACCTTATTCTCGCACAGTGGTTGGAAAAAAGCACGAATTAATGCGATATGCATAAAATACACACGGGTACCATTCAATGACAACTAAATTCATCTTAGTATTGTGTCTCTAGAAGCTCTTTAGTAATCGTCAACTGCGACATTGAGCTAATTTCATTGCGTATTGTATAGTTTTCGTTCGCGTGAATTGTTTAGGTTAACGCTAGTGAATTTTCACAATCGGAATCGTGTTCGCTCGTTATTCATCAAGTCTATTTTGTGTTTATGAGATAACTTATCCTCACTGAGTGTTCTTGACTGCCCGTGTAATCGCATGTTTCTAAGTGTGTTGATGAAAGTATTGTTACTGAATTTAGTACCGGTACCTAATTTATTCGTGCTCAGATAAACATTTTGTACGAATTTACTATCTTACTGATGATCTTTGTCAGAAAAGAAGGCTTCTCGTGAAATAAACAGAAACAAGAAATAATTTTGGTGGTTGTTTTCATAAATGGAAATGGCGTTTGTTACCGTCCATGTTCTGAAGAATAACTTGAAATTGGATGTAGAAACTGATGTATGTACCGGTAGCAGCCCCATAATGAAATATGTAATTTACTACTACGTGTGAAGAAATCCAATAGAGTACCTGTGGTCGGTTAGTTTAGACCTACCTAGCTCGAAATTATACCGAAAAGACAATATAATTCATGTACATAGATCTACATATTTGTTATTAATCCCTAGAAATTGGAATGGTGTCTTAAGCTTATTATAACATGGTTTTTGTTTTGGATTCTTGCTGAAACATGGTAATTTGTAATGACCAAACAAAAACACCATGTTGCATTGTTTCATAAAACAGAAGTCTCCCCACAGCAACAGTCCATATTTGATGTGGCTGTCGAAAAGTGCATATCATACTATGCTTAAGTACTGCTCTGTTATTACACATTTGAGCTTTTTAAAGAGATAAATAACTCTAAAATAGCTTACAACTCCTATAAAGTGTGTTTGGTCCATGTCAGCTTTTTGAGACTTGTGATACCTGAGAGTTGGTCAATCTATATTTATTTTCATGTTGTTTGCTTTGTACCACTTTTTGGCTTCTTCAAACAATATCATCTCCCTTTGCATTTAAAGTTGTACCATCTGCAAAGAGCAGGGTATGACATCTCAACTCAAGTCACTGACAAATTTTAGGAAGAGTAGAGGGCCATGTAATGAGCCTTGTGGTACACTGTAATCAAGTGTCATTTCTCAGTACGTATCTTGCTGGATACAGATACTATGCTGACTGTCTTGCAGGTAAGATGACAGTCTCTCAATAATTATTATACTGTACCAGGAGGTTTTAACTTTTTGAACAGAATCTTATGAGATGCAATCAGATGCCTTGCTTAAGTTACAAAAAAATTAAAACAAGCAGTTCTTTTCTTCAAATGCTTCCATTATTTTTACATCAAGCATTTCAATACATGTAGATTTGCCTCTTTTAAAGCCACATTGGTTATCCAGGAACAGGTTGTTGTCAACAAAAGAACACAACAGTTGGTTATTTTGTTAAAGTGGGTATTATTGAAATTAGCTTACAGCTAGATGGAATGATAGGACCAAGTTTTTTATACACTAGTACTATATTTGCCACTTTAAAGAAGTGTGGGAAAGTACCAACATCAAGGCATTGATTTATGACACCACCAAAAGCTTTCAGAAATACTATAGGTTATTTATAGTATTTGTCAAAACACAATAATACATGCCATATATATCCATGCTAACAGAATATTTAAAACCATTAACATTAGCCCTATGTGCTCTCGGAGCACTTTGTTCCACCTGGTCAAGGTGCAACTATTGCAACGATTTATTTTCCGCAACAACACCAATAAAATATTTATTAAAATCATCTGGGCTACAGACATTTAATGGGGGCAGTGGGTCTTCTTTTGTGTTCATTAACCAATGCCCAGGCTGCTTTGCATATGTTGTGGGCTTCAGATTTAAGTGTAACATTATATTCCTTCTTGAGTGCTTCTTCTTCCTTCCTGTAGGTTATTTTGCCATTTGTTGCTGTTTTAACTTGGTTGTTTAGCAGCAAAACTACATGCATTAAGTTTTCCAAATTGGGATTGTACCATGCTTTAACTGTTCTTCTTCTTCCAGTTGTCAAAATTTGTTTCAAGGAGCTGTAAAATGCAATTAAACCCATCACTTGTCCTGTCCTTCACATTTAGACTGCCAATCAATCCTGGCAAGCACATTTTTGAAGACATTTATTCCTTCCTCCATGATAATTCTTTCGCTGGGCCTATAGTACCACATACTTGCTTTTCTTTGAAAATCCTTTTGCTTGTTTAGGTGACAACTAAACGTTATTAGGCCAGTATACCAATATAAGTTTGACAAAGCTGCACATTTAATGTAAATTCTACTTGCAGCCAGATATTAAGGAAACTTGGTGAATACGAATTCATATTACCTCCATGGGGAGTGAGTGAGGTGGTTTATTGACTAATACTCTCAACTTGTATTTGAGGGAACTGGATTTATTTCTCTGTTCATCCATCCAGATAATGGTTTTCTGTAAGCTGCCATTTTACTACACTTGAATGCGGTGTTGGTTCCTTAAGATTAGATTAGATTAATACTTGTTCCATAGATCATATATACTACATTTCGTAATGATGTGGAACGTGTCACTTTAGTAAATGTCTACACTTGACAATCAATATTTTAAGGATTTTTTATTACATTTTTTGTTGTTTTGTTATTATTATTATTATTTTAAATTTATTTAAGTTTTATCTAAAAATTCATCTACATTGTAGAAGGAATTGCCATTCAGAAATTCCTTTAATTCCTTTTAAATACTAGTTGGCTATCTGTCAGGCTTTTGATGCTACTTGGTAAATGACCAAAGACTTTTGTGGCAGCATAATTCACCCCTTTCTGAGCTAAAGTTGGATTTAACCTTGAATAGTGAAATCATCCTTTCTCCTAGTGTTGTAGCTATGCACACTGCTATTACTTTTGAATTGCGTCTGATTGTTAATAACAAATTTCATGAGTGAGTATATATATTGTGAAACTATGTCTGCTTTCTTCCCTTCCAGTGTATACAAATTGGAGGAAATGTCCATCTCCATTAATCTTAGCTCTAAATGAAATGTATAACATACCTTTGTTCCTTCCTCCCTTGCTTCTTATTGTGGCTGGAACAAATTCAAGTGAGTACTTTTTATGAGCAATTGTGTCTGGCAAACTGTGACCCAACAAATTATGATTGGATTGTGTACATTTGATGTTTATGCTATTTGTAGCCTCTCCTACAGCACAATTTCTAGTGGCGGCATTTTAAAAATTTCAATTTGTCTCATCTGATTCTTTTGTTGTATTCTTTCTATGTTAAAAAAATGTTGGTCTCTTGACATGACAGAATGGTCTTTGTGAGTGGTATAGGGTAACAATAAAGCATTTTAGCTCTTATTTCACATAGTACTAGCTGATGTTGATGACTGACAAGCGAAACTCCTGAAAAATTTTACCTTGTCTTCAACTCTTGACCAGGTTCAATGACCCAGTGCTTGCACTTGTAGTTTAGTACCGCTGCTGTGAGGTATAAGAAGTTCATTGATCTCATTAAGGAAGACTAATTAGTTACTCATAATGTTTCTATAAGGATCCTGCATTGACACTGTTGTAAAATTATTGCTGGAAGTATTATGTGTACATTGATCTTATAGTTCAGTGAATTCCTGTGCCTGTTGATTCTAGTTTGATGTTGTCAGTAATTAAATGTTTCATATATAAAGACGGTTGTATTTTATTTCTTGTTGCGATTACTGATCTGTTTCAGCTTGTTCCTCAGTAGAATTTATGAATTTTGGTTTCTTTGGCCAAGTGTAGTATTCTTGAGTTACACATATGCTCTGTAGTGACTCGTAGAGATTTACCTATTAAATAATAAAAGGTCTATGAATTTACCTCAAATTTTTAGTTATAATGACACGTATGTTAAATATGGTGTGAATGATTCCAATAATTAATTTGGACCGTGTGTCATGCTATAGATCAATCTGTCACAGTACCTCAACCATTATTTCACTTTGTCATTTCTGTTTTTACAGACAATCAACCATGTTATCACCAACGAAACTAATCTAGACCCAAAGCTATCAGCACTCTATAAGTCAGTCTGCCATAACAACTAAGTGAACCCTATATTGGTTGAAACCAAAATACAATAACTGTTTCAAGTATAGTGGAATTTAAATTCTTGTTTTGGTGCATTACATTTTTTTGGCTTTGGTATACTGTGTCATAAACAATCTCGGTGAAAATAATGATGTTACCATTAATCAGTTTCTACAATTGTTGTTTTCATGCTTTACATGGCTTAATGGCAGGTAAGAGAGATTACAGCTCTCTTAGTAAAGACTGCAATCATATAGAACCTTAAATTTCTTGAACTATGTAGCATGCAGTTAAACATTGTAGTGTAACAGGAAATTCAGATAAATTCTAGTTGTTGATTCTACCCATCAGCTTTGAGCAATGACATCATACATAATCCAAAAACAGACTACAAACATAATGACACAGAAAAACATTGAAATATTTGCTGCATCTAATGGGAATACCGAAGAAACATGCAAATTCATGGAAAAGCTACAAAAATAATGAAAGAAATACAAAATAGGAAATTTAAGAATACACAAAGATAGTGGTATCATCAACTGAAATTTACCTATTTGGGTCAATTCTAATCGTCAATAGCAGCCAACTCTTGGTGTATAAAATTGAAACTGATATTGGCAACTGGAATTAATCTATAGGTGAGTTTTAGTTACCAATTCCAAGCATTTCTGCATTAAGGGCAAGTCTAGTTATCGATAAATAACTACTAAACATAATTTAATCAGTCACCATGATTGTTGTTTAATTTTACTTCATGTCCCTGTGACTTCATGTGATAATGTTTGGCAAAGGATGCTCAATGCTGGCAATCACATAAACTTGGCAATAGCCAATCACACATTAATAGAAATGTTTTGTCATGAAATCTTGATTGTATATGGGCCATTACTCTCACTGAGCAAACAAACAGTATATACAAGAACCTGTCAATGAAGAGTGTGAACAGCATCATTTACTTCATGGCATGCATGAAACCTATTCGCTGTGTGACTGTAAATAATGGATAGTACAATATCACTCAATCTGTCAATCATAGTATTTTTCTCCCCCCCCCCCCCCCACACACACCTTTTTCTTTTTCTTTTTTTTTCCATTCAGTTTCTGAATCTCCCATCTTGCAGCAAGTCAAAAAGAAACTAATTCAAAATTAACCACTTTAGATAATGAAACTATGCAGAAGAAACTGAAGACATTAACTCTAATGAGATTGTAAAGCAATTCAAATCAAATAACAAATGCCAAAAATATGAAAGTTCATATTTTTCAGCCTTAAATACTAAATATCAAGATATACATTGACATCATTATTATATACGAGTTTTAAAAAAATTTTCAATTATTTAACTATATTAAAATATATATTCTTATTATATACCCTTGATTCCATCTATACAGAATTATACTGCCATTACAATACTGTCTGTGACTTGTAATAAGCATTCACATAATCTACTTCAGATAGAATGATGTAGGCGTAAGATATGATGCCTTCAGTCATAGCTGATGAGTCGTATCAAGAACTAGAACTGACCTGCAAATTCTGCATTACACTGCACTCTCATCCCGCCATGAGATGTGCAGATTCGCATTGGTAAGAGACAGTTTGGTAGTACAGCATGTACTGGGTGGCTGGTGTGTGTGCACAGGTACTAGATGTGGGTGGGTACTTCTGAACTGAAGTAGAGCAAACACTTGCTGCAGCCAATGGCTCTGACCAGTCAGCCAAAGAATACACCATGTTCCCCTGGACGTTCCAAGGGAAAAAGTGATTTCTGGGAAGATTGTTATGTAGTAGATATAGGTATTCTTCTGTTAATTAAATAAATGGTTACTCTGTCCATACAAGAATGGATGTGCTAATGTTAAGTAAAGTCAAGTCAAGTCATGATTAGCTGCCCCGAGGGGCAACCAGACTCTGATTCTGTAATTTGCACTGACTAGAGTTCGTACTCTCTGCCCCTCCAGGAAAAAATTCCAGCCTTGTCCAACAGCGGAGTAATACAACTGTACATTGAAGAGCTATGTGTGAAAAACAATTGCAAGGCAATACTCAAGAGTAAAGCGAATTCAGAGAGGCACTCAAGGCAAGTGGAGGTATTAACCCCAGGAAAGGGGATAGCATGGAAATAGTTGCCCTCTACATGGTTGCTAGGGACAACACAACATACACCTTACAAACAAGTACTTACCATCAGGAATCAAACTATCAGTATTGTCAATAGCCACATACAAAACTGTCATAGCTTTTGGAACTGATTGTTCCCTCCTCAGATAGGAGAAATGGACAATTTGAAGAAGGTTAAGAATGAAGGGCAGGCAATTCAGACTTCTAGAGAGGGACTCAACTGTTGAGAGGACATGGGATAACAGTGATTATGGAAACAACCAGGGATTTAGCAGTGACCCCAGCATATTGTCTCAGCTCCAACCAAGTGACCAATTGTATGGAACTCCAGGAAAGCCAATCGAAAGATGCTGTTTTTCACACATGTGCATCTGAACTAAATTAACATGTGAGGTGTATTGCAGTAGTATTATGTCTTTGTGTTAGCTTTTGCAGCTTCTAGATTGAAAACAGCCAATTGTACTTTTTAGTAAAAGTTGTGTTTTAACATGTGTTGTGATTATAATGTCCAGTGTTTGTTTTAACATATTGCATGTAGCATTTGGAGGTACAGAATGAGAATTCTGTCTGCAATATCTGTGCTCAATTCAAGTGATATTGAAATGGCACGCTGCGGGCTGCATAGTGCTAAGCATATTCTGACTGTTATTAATTAGTTATTACATGCAGATAACCTTCAGAAGTATTGTAAAGCTATTTATATATGTTAATAGGCATCTTAAAAATTATGTTCATTGGACATAGTTGGTTTAAACTTGCAAAGATCGAGAGTATTATGCTTTTTTGTCATAGATGAGATTTTAGATTTTTCCAGTATGGGAAAAAACTGACAACTAACCATATTCTTTTTGTTTTATACAGCTATTACACAAATGCCTATTCCAATTAATTATGTTGCAAAAACACACACAAGCATGGAAAAAGTAAAATAAAAATTTGGAGCCGTGAATTCTTAGAGCAAATGACAACCTTACACAACTATTTTCATTCTTTGCGTATAATTTTGCCTTTTTCATGCAAGGATGCAGTTACCTATAGCATTTTTTCATAAAAATAGCAACAGAGAGCAGGTACCTTCTTTTATATGAAGTACTGATCCAGACACCAAGGAAAGCCCATGTTCCATACCACCAACAAACATAACAACTAAGTATATGGAGGAAATTGAAGATATTTGGCCAAACAATGTTGTAAATAATACAAACTATAGTCATTTATTGAAGATTCAGTCATTACAAAATAAAGCACAGCCAACTTTGATTTTTTTATTTAGTTCTCTTAAATTACATTCTGTACAAATTTTCACCATTATGTAAGGTAAGTCACAATAGTACACATGCAAAGTGAAGAAAAACGGAATCAGTATCAATCAAGGTATGTATCATCAGAAGTAAAACTAAATGAGTATAGCACTGTGTTATGCCTCACTGAATGCTGGGGCAAATATATATATATAACCCGAATCTCAAGGTATACTATGTGCTGAGGAGATGCATGGCTATTGAGGTAGAACAGGTGCTAGCGGGCAACCTCTTGGGGAACCTACCACACCTCAGTTGTATTAGGCTCTCCCAGACAAGTGGGGCTCTGCCTAGGTGCATGTATAGTTCCCTAGCTGCTCATGGGACCATGATGAAACGAGCAAATAGTAGTGTTGGTGGACACAAAGTTGCATTCTCTAAGCATGGCAGGAGAGAATTCAGTGCTGCAGCATATGACCTAAAGTAGTTTCCTTCCCTGGCTAAGCCATGGGAGCAATGCAGGGCCCGAGTCATACATGCCCCAATACCTGGTTTGTGCATGAGTGGATGGGTAGTCTTTCATGAATACCAAGCCTACTGTTGTGAAATTCCTAGGAATTGAAAATCAAGGAAATATTCCCAGGGAATATTGCTGGCAATATTCATAAATTCCCAGGAATTTATGATTAATTAGGTAGATAGCTCAAAAAAACTTAATTTATAGGTTTAAGGCCATAATTATGTGTTTAAATCAAACAAAAAAACTGAAATATATCTTAAGAAAAAATTGCGATTAAATAAATTTCTTGGGAATTTATAATTTTAAAAATGAAATAGTTCAAATTAATTGGTTAATGTGGTAAGTGTGTTATTAAAACAAACATGAAACACTCTTATATGTTGAAAAAAATATTATAATTGAACAAAAAGTGCAGAAAAGTAGCCAGAATGCAAAATGTTATAAATATCAAAAATACAAAACTAAGCAAAAGGTTTAATACTGCAACTTTTCATATTCAGTCTTTCTTGTTTTAAGTCCACTAGTCAGTATCACTCTCAATGTCCATTAAATCCTCATCTTCTATATTTCCAACTCCAAAAAAGTCATCATCGTTGTTACAGATGGTCTCATCACCTTCTTCAGTCTCAGGGGGCTTCCTGTCCTCATGCTTCCTCTGAGTTGGCTTCTGCTTGCTTTCTTGTTTCTTTCATGTTCTCTTTTGAAGGTTGAGCATTTATAAGTTTCCATTTGTATGTCAGCTTTGCTGCTCACTCATAAGAAAGATGGTTTCCTTTCTTGGAATGCGATCAAGAAAAGGTACTAAATGTACGCTCTGTGGTATCTGAAATTACTGGTGCCCCCAATATTCTTATGGCTACATCTGCCAAGTCGCAAGTACTTTTCGACCCCCTCCACCATGACAGAGGCCCAATCATTTTTTCTTTATCATCCGCCGCTTTCCAAAGAAACTTTCTTGAGAATAAGCTTTCCTTTTCTCTGTAGTCAGCTAAACTTTCTCTTACTTTGCAGACATGCAAACCCAACTGCTGAACACAATCACAAACAAAACCTTTGGTGCCTAGTAGTTCCGTAGGGTCAAGCATCCTTCCCTGCATTTTAGGGTCCAGCATAAATGCTGCAAGATGGATTAGTCCAATGCCAAAATTTTTCTCTTGATGAACTACTCTTGACTTTCTTTTCTTCAGATTTTTGCATGGGAGATTTTGGTAAGTTTTTCTTCATACTTTTCTCTAGTTCATTTAACTTCCTGACCACTTTGTGTATTTGTGGGTTATTTGATTCAAGGGTTGTGATAAGATCAACAATTGATTCAAATAGATTTATCATTTTTTTTTCTATTTTAACCCAAAACACAGCATCATCTAGTAGTTTTCTTTTAATGGATGGGTCTAGATCAGCCTTTTCATTGACAGTCAATGTTTAGAGGTCCACTTTGTTTGACTACAAGCATTCCAAACAAAAAAGGTGGCTGCCCCATCTGGTCTGCCCAGGCAACTTCAGAGATATTCAATCTTTGACCTTTTCTATTTTAAAATATTTGGGTAGGTTTATATGGATCTGGATTTAGCCCCCTTGTTTGAAATACACACATTTTCCAGTTTTCAGTATTTTAAATATCAAAGAATTAGTTTTAAGTAACACCTATGTACAAGGATAGACATGGAATATAACAAAGTAGAATTAGATTAACAATAAACTCTTGTAATGCCATATCGCACAGAATGGTAAGAGCGGTCAAGGTTTTCCTTGATCGCGCAAATGTAAAATTTACGATTCTTACATTTCGTAGAACTGCCAACCACGAAATAATCTAGTGTTATTTTAGACTATAAAGTTTAAAATAAACTGGTGCGAAATTTGTAAACATTAGTCAATGAAAATGGCATTTTGGGGGGAAGTTATGCCAATAAATCGGCCAAGATTTATGATTTACTTAAAAATAAAACTGATTTTATTAACAATGATTGTAGAAACAGCTCAACAAGTTGCACCTCGTTTAGATACCTGATCTAGATTTCAGCTCCAACTAAGGGTGCCTTCATAAGAAGATTAAAAATTTTGTAAAATTTGACTTACTGTGTTCCAATGTTATTTATCTTTTGGACTTGAACATATCGCTCATAAGTTTACATCTCATGTAATAATTTTAATCTTCTGATGAAGGCACCTTCAGTTGGTGCCGAAATCTATCAAGTATCAAACCAAAGTGCAACATATTGGGCTGTTTTTACAATCATTGTAAATTTAATAGAGTTGCTGCAATTCTTGACAAGATATGTTTAAACTCGTCTGATTTTATTAACATAGAACATTGTAAAACACTAATTAAAGATTATAATACTGAAATTGATAGCAATATTTTAGAAAATAGATTTTTATAAATCATAATTCACCGCACGAATTGAGGAGTCTTTGAATTCTGAAAGTGAAACACCTGTAGTCATTTTTTGGAAAAATTAAAAAATACTACAAATGATAGCCAATTGAAAATTACACCTCTAGAGAAATATATTGTAAGTTTAGGTTTCATTCTGAGAAATGTGGGGTTTCAACTTGCCAAAAAATTGTAGCTTTAGCATATATTATAAATTATTTTTTCCACCAGACTTAAAGGAAATGATGTTCTGCATGGAATTAGCAAGGAAAGTAGTGCAGATAATGATAAATCTTGGATTAAAATGTATGAATTCACTTAGTTAACCTAGTTAAGTGTTAAAACTTCCAAAATCTAAGATTTTCATAAATTCCCAATTTTTGCAATATTTCTTGTCCAAAGAAATATTCCTGGCAATATTCCCATTTTATAAGTTCCTTCCCACTGGGAATATTCCTGGCCCACATCACTAACCAAGCCATAATTCTTTGTGGAGAACATTGAGGATAAGTTTGGTGAGGTTGCTTCATTTTCAAAAATTAGAAGCGGGTCCATCTTGATACAAACAGCTTCAGTGGCTCAGTCACAGGCTCTACTTGTCTGGGTGGTGTTGCTGTAAGTATCACACCCCATAAAACTCTCAACATGGTCCAGGGTTTAATTTAGGGTGCCCAGATTTCTGAAATCAAAATATGGGACACAAATTAAAAGTTTAAATGAAGCCACATTTTGTGAAATGTTCCGTAAATTCTGTATCAGTAAAATAGATTTGAGTTCACACATTTTGTCCATACTACAGCTACACTTGCACTTAAAAGAGCGCAAAAATGCAGTGTGTTACTAATAGCGTAAATATTTGATTGTTGTCACAGGCAAACACAAAACTTCAAATGACATCTTTCATTATGCCCCTCAGGGGTTCAGCATTGATTTGCTGAGTGCGGGCTTGGCAAACCCGGGGTCCTGAGCTGGGGACTGGTAAGCGCCGCCAGTCCTCTAGACACCGAGACACCGTAACCTCTGGGCACGCTTCAATGACCACCGTGTGGCACAGCGGTGGAACGTTGTGTACCAGGGAATGGGTATCTTGTCTTGACTGCCCGGGTCACGAGGATAGTATAAACCTCTATAAAAAATCCTTCAATCCAAAGGTGTGCAATGTGCTGATGGGATACATGGCTGTTGAAATGGAACAGTCGCTAGCGAGCAACCTCTGGAGATACTGCCGCACCTCAGTTGTATAAGGCTTACCTAGGCATGCAGGGCTCTGTCTTGGTGGACACATCTTTCCCTAGCAACTCGCGGGACTGAGATGAATACTTCCAATTTATCCCTCGAACCCTCCAGTGAGATGGGTGTACCACAGGAGGGGTACTAACACCCGATCCAAAAAGTGGGCTCGCTTAGGCAGTCCTCCAGATAAAATACTTCCTGAAAAGTGTCAGGCAATGAGTAACAGAGCACATGGTGCTAACCAAAATGTATTTATGATTATTAAATAGAAAGATAGTTCATTCGAAAAGGTATCACCATTCTACATCCAAAAGGGTCTTGAGGGCATAGCAGGCGAACTGAAATCTGAAAAGGTTGTGTAATGGAACTTTGTTGGTTGAGAAAGCTACCTCCCAACAGGCCGTTAATCTTCAAAACGCCAAGCAACTTGGGAAATATGCCATTGAAACTGAACTCCACAATACATTAAACTACAGTAAGGGCGTGGTTACATGCCGCGACCTTGTTGAAATTCCTCTTGAGGAACTGAAAGCTGAATGGGCCTCCAAAGGTATTGTGGATGTTCAGAATATTATGAGGGAGGTGGAGGGCGTATTGGTCAAGTCGGAGTGCTTCATTATGACATTCAACACTCCCAAGCTGCCAGACCATGTTAAAGCAGGTTTTCTTCGGTTAACTGTACGACCTTATTACCCCAACCCAAAGCGCTGCTTCAAATGCCAGAGCTTTGGGCACACCTCCTTGGGGTGTAATGGACAGCAGACCTGCGGAAAGTGTGGTGAGGACCACCATTTAAATGCGTCAACTGTTCTGGGCACCACCCCATATGGAGCTGATTGTGTGCTGTGTACTTTGAAGTACGTAAGATACAGGAGATAAAGACATCAAAGTGCATCTTGTATGGTGAGGCGAAACAGATGTACAAGGCCATGCAACCACAGTCATTCACCACCTCTTTCGTGGCGATTCTTCAAACACCAGCTCTGAAAACTGATGCGTCTACGCAAACTGCAGTCGCTAGTGTTGGCACTAACACCTGCTCCTGTCAGTGCACGTGCAATGCGTCAGATGTTTCAGTATCTATAGTCTCCCCCCCCCCCCAAATGGTGGACCAAGTTACAGCTACTGACATCAGCGAGCCCCTGCCATCCTCAAAGCCAGAAGCAACTCCACAGATAACTGTCACTACCACTACAGAGGTGGAAGTGCTCAAGAAGCTTGCAAAGGTCAAGAAGGAGAAGGATAAGGAAAAGGCTGAGATGAGGATTGAAAGCAAAGAAACAGACCAGGTCGACATCATTATGCTTGACATGCCAACCAAATCTGCTCCAGAACCCATGGAGTTTGATGTTCCTCTGGGGCAGTCCACTCATCCCAAGGCTGACTTTCCACAGGGACAACCATTTTGCCCCAAGGGTAATCCTCCACCCGCTACGGGCTCCCACTCCCGTCAGAAAGACATGGTGAAAATTAAACCACCTTGATAGATGGCTCCCATATTACAACGGAACTTGGAGGGATTTAGGACACATGTGGAGGAACTATGTTTATTATCTCAGGGACGACCACTGTGTATCTGTCTTCAGGAGACGAATTTCAAGCCTTCGGATACCCCTGAGATACACGGATAAGTTCTCCACAGAAAGGACAACATTAGTGGAGAGAGAGCTAGAGGGGGAGTGGCTGTTTTCATCAACACAGCCTACCACTCTGAACCCATCTCTCTCAACACTAACCCACAAGCAGTTGCAGTGTCAGTGTATATGCGCCATCAATTGACTATATGCTCTCTGTATTTGCCACTACATGATGCACTTAGTGAAGATGCTCTGGAAGACCTTACGCAGCTCCCCCACCCATTCATCCTCTGCAGGGATTTTAATGCACATAATGTGCTTTGGGGCTCTGTCGCCACCTATCCCAGAGGTAGAGCAGTTGAGAGGCTTCTCTTGTCTGCAAGTGCCAACTTCCTCAATACAGGTCAGAGCTTGCACTTCTGCTCTGCAACAGGATCGTTCTCTGCTATTGACCTGTCGCTCTGCTCTCCAGCCCTTACACACTCTACTCAGTGGGAAGTGGACAACGACCTGCATGGTAGTGATCACTTCCGCATTTGGATTCACCTTCCAGAGAGAGTAGACCCCGAAAGACAGCTGCCTCAATGGATTCTTCGCAGGGCAGACTGGATACTTTACAGTCGACTTGCTGTTTTCGAACCCCATGACAACGTCCAGGAATGGGTGGATCATATTACCGCTAAGATCCAATATGCTGCCACTGTATCCATTCTGCAGTCATCACGGCAAGCAAAATTGCATCCAGTCCCTTGGTGGAATGATGAATGCCGATCTGCGATCAGGATCAGACGGGTGGCTCTGTGTTGGTTCAAGTGTAAACCGAATGCAGAAAACCTCGCAAACTTTCGGGTGACAAGGGCCAAGTGTTGCCGGACTTTTCGAGAGAACAAGAAGTGGTTGTGGCAGCAGTTCCTAAATTC
Source organism: Locusta migratoria (assembly GCA_026315105.1). Taxonomy (NCBI): domain Eukaryota; kingdom Metazoa; phylum Arthropoda; class Insecta; order Orthoptera; family Acrididae; genus Locusta; species Locusta migratoria. Next base: position 467,035,204 of record CM048745.1, on the reverse strand, counting down.
TATTAACCGTTCAACAGAGTTCCATTGTATGGGAGGCCATTAGGAGGATATCAGGGAGAGGTAGCAGGAATCCAGTAACTACTGTAATGGGTAATGGTAGTCACCAGACCAACCCACAAGTCGTTGCCCAAACCATGGCGGTCTATTTTGCTACAGTAACTGCCACTGCCAGCTACAATCCTGCTTTCCTGCGCCACCGGGTGGCTGCTGAGAGGGGTAATTTGGACTTCCGGTCCAGCAATGATGAACAGTATAACTGCCCCTTTTCCATGTGGGAGCTGGATTCTGCATTTTCCATGGCCCGTGACACATCCCCAGGTCACAATGGTATTCATTACAGCATGTTACGACAACTCACAAGGCAAAACAAAGAAATCCTCCTTAGTGTTTTTAATTTCGTCTGGGTGTCAGGCCAGATCCCCTGACTCATGGCGAGAGGCCATTTTAATTCCTATTTTAAAACCAGGGAAAGACCACACCAGCCCAAGTAGTTATTGTAGTGTTGATCTCACCAGCTGTGTGGGAAAGACTTTAGAGCAGATGATAACCCGCCGCCTTGTCTGGATGCTGGAATCCAGACAGCTCCTCAGCCGCTTTCAGTGTGGGTTCAGAAGATATCGTTCCACTTTCGATAGCCCGGCCTTCCTGGAGGCAGCTATACAACAGGCTTTCCTGTGCCAGCAGCATCTTTCGGGTATATTCTTTGATCTTGAGGAGGCCTATGATACTACTTGACGACATCTTATCCTTCAGCAGCTCCGCGAATTGCGTTTTCGTGGTTGTCTTCCCTGTTTTATTCAGTCCGTACTTTCCCCTCGTTATTTTAGATATTGGGTCAGTGAGGCCCCCTCTGATAGGTTTGAGCAGGAGAACGGAGTACCTCAGGGTAGTGTTATAGGTGTGACCTTGTTTGCAAGAGCCATTAATAGTATTACTTCTGTCATGAAAAGTGCTGTGCAGTGTTCTCTTTTTGTGGATGACTTTTCTGTCTTTTGCTCTTCATCCAATCTGGCAACAACTACATGTCAGTTGCAGTTACCCCTTCGGCGGTTGGATGAATGGGCAGCGACGACTGGTTTTAAGTTTCCAACCGAGAAGTCTGTGTCTGTGCTTTTTAACCATTCACGTACTGTTTTTAATCTACCTGAACTGCGGATGAAGGGCCCTGTCCTGCATTTTAAAGACACAGTGAGGTTTCTGGGCCTCACGTTCGATCCTAAACTGACATGGTTGCCCCACCTGAAGGACTTGAAGACAAGGTGCATCAAAGCACTGGCGATTTTAAAGTGTCTTAGCTACACTTCTTGGGGAGCAGACGGAACCTGTTTGCTCTGGTTTTACAGAGCCTTTGTGCGATCTCGTCTCCATTATGGGTGCGCAGTGTATGGGTCTGCACGCCCTTCGTATTTAAAGATGTTGGACGCTGTACACCATGCCGGTATTCAACTGGCCACTGGGGCATTTAGGACGAGCTCCATACCTAGTCTTTGTGCTGAGGCTGCGGAACCGCCACTGCACATAAGGCGACGGCTACTCATGGTGTGCCAGGCATATAAAACGCTGTCCACACCTTTCACACCGGCATACCTCACTGTTGCTAGGCCTCCAATGGAAAGGCTGTTTCATACTCGACAAGACCATATGGGATTTGCATAAAGGCTTTCCTTTTAGAAATGGGAATGACTGATTTTAATGTTTTACATAGAGGTTGGGGCAGGGTCCCATCTTGGACTCTCCAGAGGCCGAGGGTTATTTTAGACCTGGTGGGTTTTCGGAAGGACGAAACCTCGGAATTTACTTATCAGTCGTTGTTTTCAACTGTTTGAGATAGGCATCACGACTTCGCAGTTGTGTACACTGATGGATCCAAGCATGGGGACTCAGTCGGATGTTCGGTTGTGTTCCCCGACCATGTCACCAAGATTCGCCTTCCCGAGTATTACTCTGTTTTCTCTGCAGAGCTCCATGCAATCTGAAAGATACTAGAGCAGCTACGTCATGCTCGGGGCAGACGATTTTTTCTCTGTTCCGATTCTCTGAGTGCACTGCAGTCGTTGGATGAGCTATATCTGTCTGAGACCTTGCTGCAACATATACACGACAATCTGTCCTTTCTTCAGCATCGCGGGAAGGAGGTGTTGTTTTGCTGGGTGCCGGGACACGTGGGCATTCAGGGTAATGAGGATGCAGATCGGGCTGCTAAAGAGGCCTGCAGTGCCCCCGATGTGACACAGTGCCCTGTTCCCTTGCAGGATATTACTTTCCTGTTGCAGCTGCGATCTCTGCAGTTGTGAGAGGAAGATTGGCTTTCAGTGACTCAAAATAAGCTGCGTAACCTCAGGCCCACTGTCCGTCCGTGGCGTTCCTCCTGCCGATCTCTTAGGTAGGATGAAGTCGCCATTACACGCCTCCGCATTGGGCACTGTCCACTGACCCATGCTTTACTACTTTGACGTGAGGAGCCCCCACTGTGTGATGCCTGTGGTGTGCAGCTTACTGTCTGCCACATTTTAATTGAATGTGATTTATATCGTACACAGAAGGTTGCGGCGAATCTTGGTGCAGATTTGCTCTCTATTTTAGGTAATGACGAAGTGTGTGTGCGCAACATTTTAAAGTTTTATGATTTGTGCCAACTCTGGCCTAAACTTTGAGGCTGGAGGTTTTAATATGTTGCAGTGTGGCTGGCTCAACCTTTTATATCGCTGTGGTCAGCTGACTGTGTTCCTCAGCTTAGTAATTTTACCTCTTTCTCCAGCTTTGGTATTGGGGTCCTTTTCACCAGCTTCAAGGCTACTGTTCACCTATGTATTTGACTTCAGCTGCACGTGTTACTTGCTGGATCACTTTCCTTTGTCTCCTTACTGTTGTTAGTCCTTATATTCTTTAATTTGATAGGGCGCTGAAGACCTAGACGTCGAGCGCCCAAAAAAACCCCTATCATCATCTTTCATTAGGGCTGATATAGGGTACTTATTTCTCACTCTCTCAACCATATTTTTTTCAGAAGAATGCTTGTCATTCAGGAGTATGATATTTTAAATACAATTTTGTGAAAATTAAGACTTTAGTACTGAAAATGTTAAGGATATAATTATAACAAAAACTCATATGTTGCTTCTATCAGTCCATAAAGCAATGGTCTCAGAGACACACTGTGCAAAGGTAATTATGAGCTGCAAAATTTTGTTGCAGATAACATGACAGGATATAAGTTGAAAGAGATATTTTCACAAAACAGTGCATCTAAATTTGTGCTTTACTGCTTCACAAACTTTTTTAACATTGATCACTTAGTGCACTCCAGTGACTTGGGACAGTATGTTTCATTGAATGGAAAGTAGTGAGCCTTCCTAAGCAGCAACACTCTTACTTCAGCATTTATTATGACATTATTCCCACCTTTCACAACAAAAGACATCATACTTTATGACAAAGTTTTGCTCTAAAGATCTAGGCCGTGTGTTGCACAAAGTCAAACTGACTTCCACTGTCGACCAAAAAAGTAGGTACTTCTATTCAACGTACAACTAATTTCTTGCTTTGGTGTTATAATTTCCAAAGTGAAAACTTGCTGTAATTCCTTTTAGTATTTATGTGAAAAAGTAACGCAACTGGTGACTCTTAATAGTTAGAAATGACAGATCTAAATTATTTGTCCTGAAGCAATAACCAGTGCACAACTGTTCGCCATGTGAAAGCATTACATAGTACCAAAAAAAAAAAGAACTTCGTAAATCATTCCTCACATATTATTAATCGTATGGCATATACGTGATCAGTACACTAATTTACAGATTTACATCTACATTATTTACATAGGTAATCACTTGTGGTGCCACCAGGAAAAATTCACTTGTTTCTCCATTGAAATGTCTCAGTGGGCATTCTTGTGTGATGTGCTTCATAGTTTGTGTCTCAGCACATGACTTTTTCTGCCATTTATTCAGCACATCTACACACCATGGTTAGTCCAGATACGATTTAATTTGGACCATACTTTCCGAGGTTGTCCAAAGCTAGGTACCTTCCTTCCATGTAATGCATGGAATATCTAAAGATTCTGCTGGAGCAAATTGTTTCCATTCATTAAACCATCTCTCAGTCAGGATGAAATTGTTGGCTAAAAGGTTCTCCGCCGTACAGATGGGTGGGTCTCTTGACGTCATTCTGTCTATATTTAGGTGGGGAATATCCTCATGAATGGGCAATCTTTGATTATTCTGGATCTTATTGTATTCATTCATCAGAGCAATGCATCTACATAGGTGGGGTGGAGGAATATGGCTTAGTACAGGCAACCATTGAGTTGGAATTGATCTGATCATGCCTGTGATCATCCTCATTGTGTCATTTAACTTAACATCTATTCTCTTCACATGAGGACTGTTCATCCAGACGGTGGCACCATACTCTGCAGTAGAGTAAACTAAACTTGGAGCTAAGCAGTGTAGAATAGTTGCACTTGCACCCCCAAAAGACTGAATCTTGGCAGCACTCTCTCAGAAGTCCTTGGAATGACAGTATTCTGTTGAGTGAAACACCTAGATATCTTGGGTGACTATTATGGCGGATGTTGTTGCTTAAAGTCAGCACCAGACGCAGAAGAACAATAGTGTAGAAGGCTGCGATCGACTGAAAGTCAATCACAAGCAGGCGCCGCTCTTCCTGAGGGAGTAACCGAAGATGCGCGCCCTCTACAAGCGGCTATATCTAGGCCGACATATATTTGGACAGCCCGTCAGCTACTAGTGAGAACTCGTCAGTTACTATTCAGAACTTGGACAGTTACAGAAAGAACTAGGACAGTACTAAGTCAGACCGCGGCTACGAACTTAGCAGTAACTAGGTCACAGCGCAGCTAGTATCATACGGATGACGCCGCAAGAAGAGAGAAGAAACAGACTAAATTCTAAAGTTGATTATTATCATTTTCAGTCAATAAAACTTGTATTATTAATCTGTATAGTTCTTACAGTTCACATCAATTCCTGCACCGTACCTTTACTGACAACTAGACTGGGATGAGAAAACAACAAAAAGGTGATGAGGTCACAATAGCAGAGAAGAGTGTTATTGAAGTAAACTGTGAGGTCCCTTTAAGCCATTCCGTTGTTCAGGTGAATCTCCATTTTTGAAAATATTTTCCTAAAACAGTCAGATCTTCTGTCAACATTTCTTCTGTCTTCTCAAAGCATAGGTCTTTGGTGGCAAGAGCCCAATCATCTGCCTAGCTGAATTTCCTAGATATTGTAGAGCGTATATCTGACACATATAAACTGAACAACAGTGGGGCAAACACTGATTCTTGCGGGAGTCCATCATTTATTTTTTGGGTTTACTGATTTCATCTCCCATGACTACACAAAATGTTCTGTCACTCACAATGTTATTTGCAAGATGGGCCAGACTCCTACAAGGGATCACTTTAAGGAGTTTGCTGATTACACCTTCTCTCCATACTGTGTTGTAAGCAGCCTTTAAGTCAATAAAAGCTACTGAAGCCCTTAGTCTTTGCTGGAATCCAGCTTCAATGACATTAGTTCGTGACAAGACTTGGTCAACACAGTTTCGTTGTGGCCTGAATCCAGCTTGCTCAATAGGGATCATTGCAAACATTTTTGTAACAATTCTGCTCCTTGCAGACTGTGCTTTAATCTAAAAGTGTACTTTGCTCTAGCATTTGGCTAAGATTACATATTGAGTTATCCGTTTTATTGTGGTATATGTTACTTAAAAACACAACATCTGAAAATACGGGACGCTTAACAAAAAACGGGACAAAATATGAAACTTCCTGGCAGATTAAAATTGTGTGCCAGAACCGGGACTCGAACCTGGGAACTCTGCCTTTCGCGGACAAGCGCTCTACCAACTGAGCTATCCTGACATAACTCACAATGCCACCTCACACCTCAGTAGAGCACTTGCCCGCAAAAACCAAAGGTCCCAGGTTCGGGTCCCGGTTCTGGCACACAATTTTAAACTGCCAGGAAGTTTCATATCAGCACACACTTTGCTGCAGAGTGAAAGTTTCATTCTGGGGACAAAATATGTCCCGTATTTTCTTTGTCGGGACTATGGGATACTTAAGTTCAATATGGGACGATTCCATAACTGGTCACCTTAGTTTAATTTACCACCGAGATTTACTATCACAGTCCAACGTCAAGCTATGCACCAACTTCCAGCAATGAGGTGTTCACGTCATCTGGCACATTTATAGGGTCCATGAGATCACAGGGTTGCCACCAGTGCTTTCATACTGGCCACTGAAGGTGATACACTGACTGAGAAGGTCAAGGTAATGATGTACAGGTGTGACGTCAAACCGTATGTCCCTCCCCCTATGAGGTGTTTCAAGTGCTAGAAGTTCAGGCATATGTCGTCCCGAAGTATTTCCAGCCCCACTTGTTTGGAATGTGGGTGGCCATCACACGCGGATGCTCCATGCACCCCACCTCCATCGTGTGTGAACTGTGGGCAGTACCATCCACCTTGCTTGCCAGTCTGTTCTATTTTACATAAGGAGTGAAAAGTAATGGAAATAAAGACCCTGGACAGGTTGACTTACTCTGAGGTTAGAAGGAAATATGAGTGACTCCATCCTGTTCGTATGGTTTCGTCATTTGCAACTGTTGCATCGTTACCCTTCTTCTTGGGGATGAATGCTCCCCAAGTGTAAACTCCCACTGTGGGCCCTATGGGCCATATATCAGCAAACTGCCCCCTTAATGGGTGGGTACACTTCTCCCTCCATTGCTCTCCAAACACCTGTGGGAGCAACTCTCCCACCACCACTGGGGACACCATTCCCCCGCCCCCCTCCCCTCCAGCTGGAGAAAGAACAGCCTTATCTAGCTCCTCTCACTTGGAATGGGTCCCGCGGGACACTCCCTTCCAAGGCTTCTACAAGCGCCATGGAGGGCCCCAGCCAATGGCTGTGGACCCCAATGCTGCTGGTTGCAGGGCTTTCTGGTCCTTATCGGGGTCTGAAGCCACTGCAGAGAATTCTTCTCAGCCCTTTAAGCCAAAGGTTCAGCGAAAGGCCACCAAGACCAAGAAAAAACACCCTCCTGTGGCTTCAAAGCCACAACCTCTTACATCTTCTGCTTCAGAAGATGAGGTGGAGATCCTCGTGTCTGCTGAAGACATGGTCCTTACCAGCTCCCTAGAACCAATAGTTTTATGCTCTGTTGGCTCTGACACCTTGGCAACATGCGAGCCAGAGATTTAAATCCATTTATCGCCCTGATAATGGCCTTTCACCAAACTAAAAATGAAATTCTCCAGTGGAATTGTGGTGGATTTTTCCACCATCTCGCTGAGTTGCGAAAATGATTGTGCCACTTACCTGCAATCTGTTTAGCCCTCCAGGAAACTTGGTTTCCTGATCAGTGGGCCCCAGCCCTTCGTGAGTATCAGTGTTACTATAGAAACTGGACTGGCTATGACCAGGTATCTGGCAGTTTCTGTATTTATGTCCTTGCCACTGTCCCCAGTGCTGTAGTGATTCTCCAAATGACTCTCGAGGCAGCGGCTGTTTGAACACGGGCAACTCAGGAACTTACAATATGTTCCATTTACCTTCCGCTGCTTGAGGCTGTGTCTCTCATGGATATTGCTGCCTTGCCCACCCAGCTTGCTACACCATTCCTCCTTTAGGGGGATTTAATGCCTACCACCCTTTGTGGGGAGGGACATACACCACAGATCATGGCAGGGCCACTGAGACCTCTTTGGCACAGCAGGGCGTCTGACTTTTGCAAAATGGTGCCCCCATGTGTTTTAGTGTGGTATGTGGCATATATTCCACCATAGATTTGTCCCTTTGAGCCCCAGCCTTCTCCCGCATGTTAATTAGAGGGTCCATGATGACCTATGTGGCAGTGACCATTTCTCCATTTTACTGTCTCATCCTGAAGACCGCCTACCCTGATGGTCCCTCCGCCAAGCTGACTGGCCATCTTACTCCTCACCTGTTGTGCTTCCGGATCAGTTTCCCATTGATGTTGATATTGCAGTTCATGAGGTGGTGGACACCAGAGATTGCTGAGGCTATATGGGATTGTCAGCGAGCACTTCAGCACCTTGGTGATATCCTTCCGCAGAGCATCTGATCACTTTTAAGCATCTCCGGGTCCGGGCTCAAAGACTGATTCAACAGAGCAAGCAATACTCTTGGGAGAGGTATGTTGCCACCATTGGTTCTTGCACCTCTCCCTCTCGGGTGTAGTCCCAAGTTCAGTGCCTTTATGGGTACTGCCTGCCGACAGGAATTCCCTGTCTCTGCATTCAGTGTACTCTCTGTACAACCCAACCACTATCACTGAGCACATGGTGGAACACTATGCACACAGCTCTGTGACAGCAACTTACAGTGCTGATTTTTAGCCTTGAAATAGCGACTCGAGCAAAAGCCATTGTTGTTTCAAAGATGTGGCCAGGAGTCATACAATGCTCCCGTTAGTGACAGGGAGTTCCACGGTGCCCTTGCTGCCTACCCTAATACATCACCTGGACCTGACTGAATTCATAGCCACCCGGAATCCAAACTGTACTTAGGTGATGACATGTGAAACTGCACCACCTCTTGTTGATTGCTTGAAGCTGCTCAAAATTGATCTCTGAAAGTACAGAGAATTAGTTTATTGTAACAGCCATCTAGTCAACTAACTGGGTAACAATAAAACTTATCTTCACATTGGTCGTCGGACATTGCATTGTTATGACACAACATTATTAGTAAAATCAGCAAAAAATGAAGAGATCCAACAAAAAATTAGTCCTGTCACCAACAAACAATAAACAAGCTTATCATCAACAGCAAAAAAACTGTAGTATTGAATTTCCACAGCAGTCAAAATCTCAACCTGCACTATCCAGACATCACAGTAAACCAAGAACCCATTGTAAACAGAGAGGCAACAAAATTTCCTGGCATATGGATGCAAAGTGATCTGAAATGGGACAAACACATCGAACATGTAAATGCTAAGCTGAGTACAGGCTGTTATCTTATAAGGACTCTCAAAGGATGTGTAAATGAACAGATGCTAATGAGTGCCTACTACATATATTTTAATGCACATATGAGGTATGTACTCATATTATGGGGACATTCCCAGCAGTTCTGAGTACTTTCAAAGTACAAAAAAAAAAAAGCCATTAGAATAATTACTGGAAGTAGAGCTAGACAATCATACAAACCTTTGTTTAAAATGCTGAAAGTACTTCCATTACCTTGTATGTTTATACTTGACACACTTGCATATGAAATAGTGTGTTATTAGAAATGACAGAATTGTAAAGAAAAATTGTGACATACATAATCACAATATTAGGTTGAAAAATAATCTGCATGTATCATCATCAAACACAAGTTTGTTCCAAAATGGGCCATGCAATATGGGAATGAAACTGTTCAATAAACTGCCAATTGAAAGATCTATTAGAGAATATCTTCAGTGTCACTGCTTCTATTCAGTAAAATAATACTTGAACAATAATATGTAATTTTGTAACTCCTGATAATCAAAATTAAGTTCAGTAAAGTTCTGTACAATGTTGTAAAATTTTGTAATTTAAGATAACTTTAGTAAAGTTCAGTATCACCTTGTACAATGTACTACATGTGATCCATGGACTAAATAAATAAATAAAAGTCTGCACTTCACTAAATGGTACAATTTGTGTTGCAGAATACCAATAGAAAATCAGAAGCACTTGATGAAACTTTCATGGAAAAGTTTTTAATTTCCATCTTAATGAAACATTTCAAACACAGACATTTGTTACACCTTGTCTGAAAATAACATCCAGCAGCAGATTACAGAGACGCTCACGCCTTCCCAAACAAGTACAAAGTTAAATAACACGGCTTCTACATTAAGCTCAAATGTAAGTGAATCATAGTAGTTCAAACAGAGCATGAGAATATTGCAAATTACATGTCTGGTGGTAAACTTTTCTTTAAAGTTCCTAAACGGTTGCATCCATAACATTGGCAATAGAAATTTAATGTATGAAGTGTGCAACATATAAGAAATCTTACACATCCTTCATGTTGAAAAGATGCACCGCTTTCTGGGCATGCTCTTTGACGACCGGCTCACATGGGAGCCGCACATCCAACAGCTGAAGCATAAGTGCCAGCGGTATCTAAATATTCTCTGCCATCTTAGCCATACTGTTTGGGGGGCTACCAGTTCAACCCTTCTGCAGCTTTATAAGGCACTTGTACAGACACTGCTCGACTATGGGAGCTTGGTTTATGGCTATGCAGCTCCCTCAGAATAGCAGATTCTTGATCCCTTTCTTTAAGGTGGTGTCCATCTGCACAAGCACTGCGTCAAGCCACCTTGCTGAAGCTGGGATCCCTTCCTTGGCGTTTCACCAGCAACAACTGCTTCTTTCATATGTAACCCATGTACACGCCTCACCACACCACCCAAATCAGAGGCTACTATTTCCAGCTACTGCACTTCCCATCCCACCTCGCTGGTACAGGTTGAGCCTTCCGATCGCGGTCCGGGTTCGCATCCTACTTTCCTCCCATGAGTCCCTCCCTCTCCCCCCTCCTTTCTCCCACTAGCTCCATATACCCCCTTGGTCCATCCCCCACCTGCAGCTGCACCTGCAATTGTCTCACGGACCGAAAGCATTGGTTTCACCGCTAAATCTCCGTCGCCAGTTCCTGGCCATTCTCGAAGAATTCCGTGGTGCTGAGATTATCTACAGTGATGGCTCCTCAGAAGATGGCCAAGTTGGTTATGCCTTTATACACAGTGAACACATTGAACAATGCTCCTTACTTCCTGGCTGTAGCATTTTTACTACGGATATCACATGCTCTTGACCTTCAGGGGTGCTCCTGAATGTTGTTTGTCATCTGCAGTGACTCCCTGAGTGGCCTACATGCCCTTGACCAGTGTTTCCCTACTCACCCTGTAGTGCGATTGATCCAAAGCTCCATTTTCACGCTTACTACTTCTGGAAGTTCAGTAGCCTTCACATGGACCCCGGGCCATCTTGGCATCCCGGGTAATTAGCAGGTCAATCAACTGACCAAGCAGGCTACAACCTCCTGGTTTCTCGATATAGGTATCCCAGAGAATGATATCCAATTGGGGTTATGCCTCAAAGTCTTTGCTGCTTCAGAGTCAGAGTGGTCTACTTTGAGCATGCCCTACAAGCTCTATCCATAGAGTCCATCATCCTTTGTCACATGCGTATTGGCCATACCTGGCTAATGCATGGCCATCTTCTTCATGGAGAGGATCCACCAAGTGCCGCTGAGGCGCCCTTCTAACAGTGGTCCACCTTTTGTTGGATTGCTCACTTTTAGCCGCCCTATGGCAGTCTTTTAATCAGCCTGGGGTACTACTTAATCCTTCAAGAGGATGCCTTAGATTTTATTCAAGCAGCTGGCTGTTACCATTCCATTTAGTGGTGGGTACCCTTACCTGAAGTGACAGGTCCCAACCTCTTCATCACTTTTAAGTCGTTTTCCGGCTTTCATGAAGATTGTATAGTGATTTTAGTGTGTGCAAGATGACTGGCTCATCCTTTATTATCTTCGTGATCAGACAGCCATAGTATCCTGCTTTCAAGTTTTAGTTTAGTTTGTGACTCAGTTTCCTCCTTATGTGTGTCTGTGTGTCCTTTTTGTGTGTTAACGGCCTGTTCAATGTAGCTCTGTATATGTTATGGCTTTTACCTCTAGATGTTCTTTTGTTTTTTAGCCTTTGACAGTTAACTCTTCGCTTGGAACAGGGGATTGATGACCGAACTGTTTAGTCCCCTCCAACTCTTAACAACAACAAACAAACAAACAACAGGCTGTTATTTTAATATTGTCAATTAAATGATCTATATAAAGTTAGATGTTATGCAGCTAAAGTCGGCAGTTATGAATATAAGGTACTGGCCTAACATATGTTTATATTTGAAGAAGAAAATAGTATATATACTTTGTGTATTTTGCCTATAAATCCCAACAATGTGATACTGTTGTATGTATAGACATGAGTACTAACAGAAAAAAGTGAAATCAGTAGCACCTCATCTCCTTTAGAATAAACAGAGTTGCAGATTAAATATAACTCATATTGCTTATCAAACTAAGTACTAAGACTTGGCTAAAGCCACATATTAGAAATAACATGTATTTAAAATCATCCATCAAAATTTCAGAATATTAAGAAAATGAACATTTCCATTCATGGAAATGACAAGGAGGGTGGCATTCAGTAGATGTGTGTATACCAAAACATCCTGTGAAAATTACTGAAATAGAACAGATTCATACAAGCTGCAATATTATTGTGTAATTAATAAAAAGAGAGAGGAAGTGGCTGGTTTCAACATCTAGCTGTGTTATTTTCCACAACAAAATTCCCCACAGGACCAGGGTAGTCAAATGTTAGCATTAAAATATACTAATACGAAACAATTATAGGAAGAACACACACACACACACACACACACACACACACACACACACACACACACAAGAAAAGAAAAAAAAGAAAGAAAGAGAGAGAGAGAGAGAAACAAACACTGTAGGAAATATAACTATTCCTTATACATATTATTGCCAACAGTTTGTGTTTTGTTTTCCTGTGAAACAAGTGACAGAATGTACAATGAAAAGAAGGAAGAATAATGAAAGAGTAACTTCTGGAATTCACAGTTAGGAATAGATGAGCTCTCTGTACCATTATAGTAAGGACAGTTTGAAATTGACCAAAAAGGTGCACAACAAGCTGCAACAGGGACATAAAATGGCACACAAATACAGCACTTACGCTATCGGCCAGTAGCCTTCTTCAGAATGAGAATTCACACATTTATGTGCTTGTCACATCTATCCTTACATTGGACTTTCCCATATTAACTCGCTGTATAATTCAGAGAACATGCTGTAGTCAAGTTTTGAAACTTCATCATCAACAGTATTGTCAAATCCTCCATAAGCCACCCTGATTTACTATGCTTACACAAAAAGGGGGGGGGGGCTGCCAAGAATAAGGCAAAACCAATTTCAAACATTATTACACAAAGCTACTGTTGTTGTTGTTGTTGTTGTTGTTGTTGTTGTTGTTGTTGCCTTCAGTCCAGAGACTGGTTTGAAGCCTCTTCATCTGCTCATAAGAACAGCATCCCACATTTATTTGAACCTGCTTACTGTATCCGTCTCTTGGTCTCCCTCTGCAAATTTTATCCCATAAACTTACCTCCAATGCTAAATTCATGATTCCTTATTGTCTAACAATTTGTCCTACCAACTGATCCCTTCTTTTAGTCAAGGTATGCCAGAAATTCCTTTTATCCCCAATTCTGTTCAGTACCTCCTTATTAGTTATGCGATTCACCCACCTAATCTTCATCATTCTCTGTAGCACCACATTTCAGAAGCATCTGTCCTCTTCCTGTCCACACTGTTTATCATCCATGTTTCACTCCCATACAAGGCAACACTCCACACAATGCCTTCAGAAAGGACTTCCTTATGCTTCAATTAATATTCGATGTTAACAAATTTTTCTTTTTCAAAAACATTTCTCCTCCCATTGCCATTCTACATTTTATATCCTCTGTACTGTGATCAAATGTTATTTTACTTCCTAAGTAACAAAACTCTTCTACCACCTTTATTGTTTTGTTACCTTATCTAATTCCTTCAACATCGCCTGATACTCATAGACTGCACCCCATTATATTTTTCTTGCTCTTGTTCTTGTTAATCTTCATCTTATACACACTTTTCAACACACTGCCCTTTCCATTCAACTCCTCTTCCAGGTCCTTTGCTGCCTCTGACACAATCACAATATCATCGAAAAAACTCAATGTTTTTATTACTTCTCTGAACTTTAAGTCCTTCTCCAAATTTTTCCTTCCTTTCATTTATAGCTTTCTCAATGTACAAATGTAATAACATTGGAGAAAGGCTACAACCCTGTCTTACTCGCTTCCCAATCTCTGCATCCTTTTCATGCCCTTCAACTCTGATAACTGCTCTCTGCTTTTTATATAAGTTGTAAATAACCTTTTGTTCCCTATATTTTACTCCTGTTGATTTCAGAATGTCCATTCTATTCCAATCAACATTATCAAAAGCTTTCTCCAAATCTACAAAATCTAGAAATGTAGGTTTGCCTTTCCTTAATCTATCTTCTAAGATAAGCTGTAAGTGAGTATTGCCTCCCGTGTTCCTGCATTTCTCCTGAATCCAAACTGATCTTCCATGAGATTGGCTTCTACCAGCTTTTCCATCCTTCTGCAAATAATTTTGGTTAAAATGTTGCAACCAGGACTTATTAAACTAATGGTTCTGTAATTTTGACACCTGTCTGCACCTGCTTTCTGTGGAATGGGGATTATTACATTTTTCTTGAAGTCTGAGGGTATTTTCCCTATCTCATACATCTTATGCACCAGGTGAATTAGTTTTGTCATTGCCCAGAGACTTCAGTAGTTCTCAGGGAATGCCATCCATACCAGGGGCCTTGTTTTGACTTAGGTCCTTCTGTGCTTTATCAAATTCTTCTCTCAGTATAGTATCTCCTATTTCATCTGCATCTACTTCCTCCTACAGTATTGTCTCTTAAGTTCATTTCCTTTGTAGAGCATCTCTAGAGTACTGGTTTTCCAACTACCATATATTTCTGCAGATAAGATTAGGTACAAATTTTCACCAAAATTTTATAGTTTAAGCATATATCTGGCCTATAAGAGCCGGCCGCAGTGGCCGAGCAGTCTGTGGTGCGCCGGCCACAGTTTGCACAGCTGCTACGGTCGGGGGTTCGAATCCCCACTCGAGCATGGATGTTTGTGTCGTCTTTAGTAGTATAAGCTAGTTCATAAGTAGTTCGTAAGTTTAGGGACTGATGACCCCGCAGTTAAGTCCCTTAAACTTAGCAAACATTTGAACATTTGGCCTATAAGACGACCCCCAAGTTATTTACCACACATTTTTTCGGTATAGGGAAACTTAGAGGACGTTCCGAAGAATACCATTAGAAACCATCATAAGTAGGTTTTGTGAATGGTCGTTCCAAAAAATGCCACTAGAAGCTGCCATAAGTAGTTTTCGTGATTGGTACACCTGGATTTCACTCTTTGTTACAGTGTTTGTGGTCTGCTTTTGAACTTTCGTGCGTGTAGTACTACATTGTATCCGATCATGACAAGGCATGTTTTTTTACACTGCGAAGTTAAAAAAAAAAAAGAAAAAAGTAATTTCTTTCGCCCACACGACATTTCACCGTGCTGATGCACATGTTATGAAGGTGAAAACACATGAAATTGCCCGATATCAGAAGATAAAGGATTTTGAAGGAAGCCGCAATTGTTCCATATAGCTCCGAAATATTTTAACCCTTTCACTGCTCTGTACATGAAATACACTAACCATTTCAGTGCGGCTCTGGATATATTGAGAAATTATTTTTGACTAGCGACATTGGAATTAATTAATTCTATTCACCCACACATTTACACAGACGCAAGTACACCTAGGCAGACATACTGTAGCAGCATGTCTGCCTAGGTGTGCTTGCGTCTGTGTAAATGTGTGGGTGTGTGTGTATTTGTTTACCCTCCTTTTTTTCCCCCAAGGTAAGTCTTTCCTGTCCCGGGATTGGAATGACTCCTTACCCACTCCTTTAAACCCTCATCATTTCCTTTTCCCTCTCCTTCCCTTCCGCCTGACGAATCAGCTAGGCTGCGAAAGCTAGCGTTTGTGTGAGTGTGTGTGTGTTCTATTTATTTGTGCTGCTGTCACACCTGTGCTCCTTCGCCTGGTGAGTAATCTTCGTCTATTTTTTATATATGATTGTATTATTATTTAGACATACTAAAAACTACTTAATAAATGTAATATAGTAATGACTCATTTTAGTTGTGATGTAACATATACATATGTGTATATAAAAATCTGTATACTTATGTAAAAAACTTGTAAGCAATATCCTTATATCCTCCCGCCACACCCAAATCTCCATTCGCCACACTGTCTATTTCCTATTATCACAGCCTATTGTGTCTCGATACCTCATGATCTGTTCTCCCTGATGCGAGAATACAGTATTGCGGCTGTGAGCATTACAGAACAAATAGGCTGTGATAATAGGAAAGAGAGCGTGGCGAATGGAGATTTGGGTGTGGTGGGAGATGTGCAGGGAAGAGTCCTCTGCAGTCGGGCTGCTCACTGTGTCCTCGGTGGCAGAGTGGTCAACGCGTCTGTCTAGTAAGCAGGAGATCCCGGGTACGAATCCCAGCCAGGCCCAAATTTTCATTCGCCACAATTTGGTATTCCATCTAAACCTAGTACAGTGAGGCCATAACTGATCGCAAATTGCGATTTATTTCATTTAGCTATGGAATTGTTCTTTTTGCATGTCAATTATGAAGTAGTCTTCAAGTTATAGAATAGGTCCATAAGGATAACAAGAAGTCAGTAAAAGCATTTATTTTAAATGTCTTTATGGAAATGTGGCTCTTAATTTAAAAAAAAATTTTTTTATTACTTGGGAGTATATTAAAGATTTTTGTACTTTACCCCTTTTTGTACAAGACACAGATTTTTCCATTGACAGTGTATATCACCTTTCTGTCTTATGTTATAATGATGGTATGCCTCATTTATTGAGAAGTCATGAGTAGTGTGAGATAGTGTTTAAACAGATTGCGACATTAGGTTCTTGGAGGGACTCGACATGTAATTCGGACTACTTTTTTTCTGACTTAGAGAATTTTTTTTTTTTTTTTTTAAGTGGTGAGTTGCCCCAAAAGATTATTCTATAGCACATCACTTATTGGAAGTAGCCAAAAGTGCTGATTTTGATACATTGCTGTCTACAATTTTTGAGATTATTCAGATAACTAATGTTGTTGAGCTGAGCATTTGTCAGTGTTTGTTGGATGTGGTATTCCGAGTTGAGCCCGTTATCTATGTGGACTCCTAGGTACTTTGTGCACTAAACACTCTGTAACTGTTGGCTCTCTTGTGCAATGTTAATCTCTTTGGGATTTTATAATTGGTTTGGAAATGCATGTTATTTGTTTTACTGACATTTATTGCTAGAGAATTTTATGTAAACCAGTTCAGAACATTTGCAAGTGCTTGGTTGGCATTTAACTCTGTCAGTGGAGGTTTTGCTGTTTATCACAATACTCATGTCATCCGCAAACACTGTGATATTGCTAGTGATGTTTGAGCACAGGGATAGGCTATTAATATATATAATAAATAGCAGGGGACCAAGGACTGACCATTGTGGAACTCCATGATGTACTGTTGCCCAGTTGGACTTTACCTCTCCTATCAGTAGATTGTTGCCACCTAATATTATTTTCCATTGTCTGTCCTGATCTGAACCAATTCCCATTTGTCCTTGGATTCCACATTGGTCTGCTTTTCCTGAAGTATTCTGTGACTGACACATTCAAGAGCCTTAGTCAGATCAATCTCTTCTAGTCAAGGCATTCTAAGACATTATTAGTTGCTTTGGTTGTAGATACACCTGATTTGAAATGAAATTGTTTCTTAATAAATAGTGTAAATTTTTCAACGTGATTGATAATCCTGACATGTATTAAGTTTTTCAAAGACTTTAAAAAATGCTGTTACAGGAGATATAGAACGGTAGTTGGAAACATCTGTGGGATCAGTTTTTTTGTAGAGGGGCTTCACCGTAACATACCTCATTCTGTCAGGGAAGATACCTTGATTAACAGAGGCATTGAATATATGAGCTAGAACTTTAGTGAGCTGATTACAGCTGGCTTTTAGCAGTTTGTTGGAAATATTATCTACATCAGTTGAATTTTTATTTTTTAAAGACACTGTGGTTTTTCTTACTTCTTGCTCAGTTATGGAGGCCATACCTATCATGTCTACAGAGTTAAGGAAATGTTCTTTCAAAATTTTTATTGCCTTTTCTGAAGAGCCTTTGCTTGCTGTTTTCTCAGCAACAGTTAAAAATTGGGTTTAAAGACTATAGATTCTTGATTTTGACCTAGCTTACCTTCATTGTTCAGAAACTATATTCAGCAACAACTATATTCACGAATACAATACAAGAGCCAGTCTTAACTTACAGTCAGCAAGCAAAAAATAATTTAAAAAAAGGACAAGTCAGTATTTTCTATCAGTAAATAAAATTACACAGTAGCATAAGTTACAGAGTGCTAAGACCCACGTATTTAAAAATTAAGTGACAGAATGCTTTTTAAGCAATACAGCTGGGAGTGATTAGTATAACATATTACTAACAGTTCTGTTTCTTCATTTTCTTACTAGAACATTACAACTCCCTTGAAATGAGCTAGCTTATGACTAAGAGATCAAACTTTTGTATTATAGCACAGCAAATGTGTCTTAATCTAATATTGATGTTAGTCCCCACTAAGTTATGAAGTTATTATCTATGGTTAACCAGTGGTTCTTGTTGGAGAATAGGGGACACTACAAAATATATCTTCACACCTCAGATCTCTTAGACATGTAATTGTGATCTTATTTGAAATGTTGTTTCTTTCTTCCTTTGCCTAAGCTAATCTGACATAACTTTCAGCACACTTATAAAACTTTACAACATCTTGTGCAGGAAACATCAAAAATCTTTCATTTTTTTAAAGAGAAAGATGTACTGCGCAAGTCTATTTTTATCATGGAGGTATTCCACACATACTCTGCAACAAAATTTTTTAGAAATCTTTCTCACAAATACATTCCACAACATTTGCCAAATAACCAGTAAAAGTATTTTGGACAGAACTTGCTGTCACTGCATCTGTTTTTCTAATTACATTGTCTTTGTAAATTGTTAATGAGAAAATATATCACCAGAATGATTGATTGCTGCATATTGCACTGATTAAACTTTAGTCTCATATATGCTTTCATAAATGTTTTCATTATCATGAGCTGATTGCTGACAACGTTCCTATATTCGTCATTACAGAAGGTTCTTGAATGGAAAGAGCAATGATGTATTGAATTTTGATTTGAAAGTAATGAAATAAGAGTTTTTACATAAGGTTTTCTCTCACTAAATGAAATAACCCTCATAAACTTATGTGAACTCATAATTACAAATATATAAAAATAGATGAAAGTACTGTGAGAGCAACATGTGATAGCAAAATAAATGTTGTGTTTTATGCAAGTCCACTAATTTCATGCATGTTAGGAACAAATCATTAATAAAAGAAGGTATCGGGTAATTTAGGAGACACTTGTTCCAGCCATTACACAAACAGCATCAAAGCAGACATCATCTAATTTAAAAGAATGAATGCCAGTAATTTTTAAAATATGGACCATATTAAAAAAAAAAGAGAAGAAGAAGTACAGAATGCAATTTTTCTTGTCCAAATTAAGTGAAAATACAGGATAGATGACTACCCTACAGGTGTTAGTATCTTTACACTACCTTGGCAGTGAAGGATGTTGTGAGCAATATTGATGCAGTATCAAAAATACACTTCAAGGGAGAATTTATAGGTTTGTAGAAAATAATTGATGCTAAATCACAATAAGACTCAGTTTTTTACAGTTTCTAAGGTACAATTCAACAAAAACAGACATTTTTATTATACAAAATGGGCATATGAATACTGAGGCTGAAAGGTTAAAAGTTTTAATCACTCAGATTAATAGCTGAGCAGAAAGCTCATGTTCAAAAGATCTTATTCAAAAACTAAATGCTACATTATTTACCATTAAAACAGTAACTGAAACAAGTGATAGTAAAACACAATAAGGTAGTCTACTTTTTTAGTCACTTATGATGTGTGGAATTGTTATTAGTTTTTAGGGTAAGTGGGGTGCGATCCATGATTGTCAGCAGTTTTCACCCAGTTAATACTAGGCTCAAATCCAATCCCCATTCGAATCACATCTCCTTAACTCATGTTCAGAAAGGTGTGCATTATTCTGCTGCATCCATTTCCATCAAGCTGCCACAAGATTTCAAAAATCTTAGCAGTAATACACGCACATTCAAGTCCAATCTAAAAAGTTTACTTATGGCTCACTCTTCCTTTTCTGTAAAGGATCCTGAGCAAGCACCTTCATCTTTTCATAAGAGCAGCATCCCACATCTATTTGAACCTGCTTACTGTATTCGTCTCTTGGTCTCACTCAGCAGTTTTATCCCACACAATTTTGTCCAACGCTAAATTCATGGTTCCTTTATGTCTAAGAACGTGCCCTACCTATTGACCCCTTCTTTTGGTCAAGGTATGCCATAAATTCCTTTTCTCCCCAATTCTGTTTAGAACCTCATCATTAGCTACCCATCTAATCTTCGGCATTTTTCTGTAGCACAACATTTCAAAAGCTTCTGCCCTCTTCCTGTCTGAACTGTTTATTGTCTATGTTTCACTACTGTACAAAGCAACATTCCACACAAATGCCTTCAAAAAGACTCCCGAACACTTAAATTAATACCCAATGTTAACAAATTTCTCTTTTTCAGAAATGCTTTTATTCTCATTGCCATACTGCCATATTAACTTGCTGTTTCCTCACTCCAGCTCAACAAAAAAGAAAAAAAAAGTTGATAATAGTACTACATAACTTCCTTGGTAAACGAGCCCACAAGGGAGATAAATGGTAGCAACACTTAAACTAACACACTGAAATAGTCTGAAGCTTGTCGTTTCTGATCACCATTCAGTTCAGGTACTGATAGAAGCTGAAAATACTCAAGTCACAAGTAAAAAGAAACAATGTGTCAAAAAGAGCCACAATATTGAAATCCTTAACAGTATGCTAAAAAAACAATGAAATGAACATAACTACAACATGTTCAATTAATTTGCATGAGACTTTTATTATTATTTCAGTGTGTCATGCCTGAAAGTAACCTTGTATGTAATTGACCATAAAG
This sequence comes from Locusta migratoria, assembly GCA_026315105.1. Classification (NCBI taxonomy): domain Eukaryota; kingdom Metazoa; phylum Arthropoda; class Insecta; order Orthoptera; family Acrididae; genus Locusta; species Locusta migratoria. The sequence goes on along the minus strand of CM048745.1, from coordinate 467,014,298 downwards.
AAATAATAATAATTTTAAAAAATAATAAAAAAATATAAAAAAACTGGATAAATGTGTATAGAATATTTCTTTTGTACTTGGAGAAACAAAGACATATTAAAAACTTAAATGTGTAGTATTTTTATTCCACAATATTTTTTATTTGTTAGCTATGAGCAACTTTCGGCTCCTTAGGCCATCTTCAGATAACTTAGTACTGAACAGATAGTCCACACGTAACATAGAGATTACATATATAAAGATGGTTTTCCAAAGATACGTGAGTCTGCAAATTTCTTATGACTATGAATTGATACTACAGAATAAGTGTACTATAAAACAAATGGATTTTAAATTAATACATCTTAGGCTACAATTGTATTAAAATACACTACTGGCCATTAAAACTACTACATAAAGAAGAAATTCAGATGATAGATGGGCATTCATTGGAGAAATATATTATACTATAACTGACATGTGAATACATTTTCACGCAATTTGGGTGCATAGATCCTGAGAAATCAGTACCCAGAACTACCACCTCTGGCCGTAATAATGGCCTTGATACGCCTGGGCATTGAGTCAAACAGAGCTTGGATGGTGTGTACAGGTACATATGCCTATGCAATTTTTACACGATACCACAGTTCATCAAAAGTAGTGACTGGCACATTGTGACAAGCCAGCTGTTCAACTACCATTGACCAGAGCAGCAGTCAAACATTTTCTGTATTCAGAAAGGCCTGTACAGGACCTGCAACATGTGGTCATGCATTATCCTGCTGAAATGTAGGGTTTCGCAGGGATCGAATAAAGGGTAGAGCCACGGGTCATAACACATCTGAAATGTAATGACCACTGTTCAAAGTGCCATTGATGCGAACAAAAGGTGACCGACACGTGTAACCAATGGCACCCCATACCATCATGCCAGGTGATGTGGCAGTATGGCAACATAAGCTTCCAATGTGTATTCACCGCAATGTCACCAAACACAGATGCGACGATCATGATGCTGTAAACAGAACCTGCATTCATCTGAAAAAAAAAGACGTTTTGTCATTCATGCACCCAGGTTCATTGTAGCGTACACCATCGCAAGCGCTCCTGTCTGTGATGCTGCGGCAAGGGTAACTGCAGTCATGGTCTCCAAGCTGATAGTGCATGCTGCTACAAACATCATCGAACTGTTCGTGCAGATGGTTGTTGTCTTGCAAACGTCCCCATCTGTTGACTCAGGGATCGAGACGTGACTGCACGATCCATTACAGTCATGCAGATTAGATGCCTGTCATCTCGACTGCTAGTGATACGAGGCTGTTGAGATCCAGCATGGCATTCCGCATAGTCCTCCTGAACCCACTGAATCCATATTTTGCTAACAGTCATTGCATGGGCACCAACACAAGCAGCAATGTCATGATACAATACACCACATTCACGATAGGCTACAATCCGACCTTTATCAAAGTTGGAAACATGATGGTATGCATTTCTCTTCCTTACACGAGGCACCACAATAATGTTTCAGCAGGCAACACTGGTTGCACATTGTGGAGCACATCCATACACAGGTCGCGTGAGCACTGCGTACTGGCAGAGGCGTAGGAACCCTAGTAACCCTAGGGTTTCTACACCTCTGCCGGTATGTAGTGCTCACTCGCCCTGTGTGTCGATGTGCTCCACAATTTTATGGTGTGACATTATTTTAAATTTCACTTTTTATTCTATTGACATTGAGTCAGCCACATTTTATATAACAACTTTTTTAATGTGAGCTTTATGTAATACTTCTGAAGAAGGCAAAATAACTTTTGCCGAAATGTAGGTCAAGGTTTATGCATTTAAACCATTTTTATGCAACTGGTCGGCTGAAACTGTGTTGACTTTTGGATTGTGTTCCACCGGTGCTGAATTGCAGCCATGTTTAAAATTTTGAAGTTTTACTATTGGTACAAGTAATTGATTTGCCTTACTACTGCAGTTAACTAACGAAGAGGCTCCAGCAAACATGGGTGCAGTTCACACCAACAGTCTTTCACTTGGAAACCAACTGTTTCGAAAAAGTGGAGTAGGAGGAAAGTTTTTTTTCAATGGTGTAGCAATTGTCACACAGATAACAAAATGGCAGATATTGAAATAAATGATAGAGGGATAGAAAAGCATTTGAAATTGCTCAACAGAGGAAAGAACACTGGATCACATGGGAAACCAGTTTGATTTTACACAGAATTTGCAAAGGAACTTACCCCCAATCCCCCCCCCCCCCCCTCAATCAGTGAGGTCTCAAGAAGAGCAAAACTTTCCTAATGAGTATTACGGAATTTCTGGAGACAGGAAATTAACTTTTCAGGAATCAACATTGGTTCTGAAAGCACCAATAATATGAAACCCAGCTCACACTATTTATTCCAAGTGACCCCAAGGGCACTAGATACATTCTTCCCAGTTAGTGTCACATTTCTTGACTTCTGCAAGGCATTTGATACAGTTTTTCACAGTAGCTTTATGAACAAAACAACAGTGTATGGACTATCAGACCAACTGTGTTATTGTATTAACTGTTTGTAGCTAACAGAACACAGCATGTCATTCTCAATGGAGACAAGTCTTCCGACATTAAAGTGATTTCTTGTGTTCCCAGGGGATTGTTTGAGAGTGTTCCTTTTCACAGCATATATAAATGACCACAGAGACAATTATCAGAAGTTCAAAGAGGCTTTTTGTGGATGATACTGTAGTATATTGAGATGTTACAACACTGCCAAATTGTAGCAAAATGCAGGAAGATCTTCACTACATCAATAAATGATGCAGGGAAAGGCAGTTGATTCTCAACATAAACAAATGTGCTGAAAATACATATAAAGAAACAGCATTTATTACATAATTAAGCAATATTGTGACAACCACCAGAACAGCTACTTTTATAAAAGGTAGGCATAGAGAGTGATTTAAAATTGAAGAATAAACATAATATCAATCATGGATAAGGCAGATTTCAGGCTGAGATTCATTAAGAGAGTCCTCAGGAAGTATAATCAATCAACAAAGGAAGTAGGTTTTGAAACACTTGTATAACTAATACTGATAGTACTGATCAGTTTAGAGTTCATATCAGTAGGAGTTATAGAAGAGATAGAGAAGATCCAATGCAGAGCAGTACACTTCCTCACGTGTTCATTTAGTAAGTGTGAAAGTGCCTTGGAGATGATCAGCAAACTCCAGTGGCAGACACTGCCAGAGAGACATTCTGAATTGTGATACAGGCTTCTGTCAGAATTCTGGTAGCACAAGTTTCTTGATGAAGTCAACCAATATACTGCTTCCTCATATACATATCTTGCAAGAAGGACACAAAGATGAAATTAGAGACGTTAGAGCCCACATGGAGACTCACTGGCAATCATTCTTTCTGCAAACCATATGTGACTGTAATAGGAAAGGTAAGTGACAATGGTACACACCACCACACACCATGAGTGGTGTAGATGTAAGTTGTAATGGAACAAGCCCTTCTGACTCACTTATTATGAACTGAAATATATGATACCATTCATAAGAACTAGAGTACCCCAGTACTGAGTGCTTTGTTTGCCAGACATCTGCATCTGACTGGGAGAGGGGAAAGCCTAATTATCTGTAAACGTTAGCACCACTTTTAGATGAGGATAATAATGTATTTTAAACCATATAAATTTATTAATTGACACACTAATGTATGTTACCACATAATTTACAAGCAATAAAACTGTAACTGTTTACTATATTAACTAAAGTATGTTGGAACATCCTTCACCATAAATACACCTGCTGATAAAAGCTAACATAAATGTAAATAGGAGAGAAGGTCTGATAATTAACAAAAACCATACTAGTAGTATTATTGTATTACATACATAATTAGTTATTATGTAAAATATGGAATTTTGAATGTTTATTGCTTTACATTTGTTTACTCATGACCTTCTAAGCATTACATATATTTTATTTGTTCACTAATTGAGACATTTCATTATAATCATGAAACTATAAAGAATTGTTTATTGTGTGAACAATTAAAGTATTTCATGGTAAATGAATGAAAACCACTTGCAAGAATGGATACTTATGACTGAATATATTACTTTTGAATAAGCAATGTGCATATTAGCATAAGTTTCTTAGAGTATTTAATTAACTAATTGTCTTTTGTAATTATCATTGCTAGTAGTCAAAATATCGTAAATACTGCAGTGAATACAAAAAATGTACATGATTTGATCATATGTTTATTGTTCACTGAATATTATCTGTGCAAAAAGGTAAAATACAGATTCTAATGTAATAATTTTTAATTATAAATCAAATAATGGACAGTGCAGGTTAGAATTCAATAATATAAAAAGGGTAGTTTACAAATCACCACAAAGACACGACGAGCTGTGACAGGCACATAACAAAGACACTCACACATGCAACACTTAAGCTATTGGCCATTAGTCTTTTTCAAAAAAGAAAGCATTCACACAATCACACAGGCACACATCACAGTCAAAAATATTTATGTTTAACATGCTGCTCCGGCGTCTTTAATTCTAGGTGTGAGCAGCGGTTATAAGCTGAACACCGGTGTAGCGGATTGTTCAAGAATGAAATTTTCACTCTGCAATGGAGAAATAATAAAGGAACAAAAAGCAAATGGGGAATGTCAGGAGTATGTAAACCACCCATATTTTGTGATTATAGACAATGTATTGTACAGGAAGAGCCCCTTAGGAAATCATATTGTCATACCAAAAGTTTTGCGATCCCAGATGCCAGCACAGAAGTACAATAATATACAAGCCTGTTACAGTGGTAAAAAAGCCACTAATGCCCAAATTGCAACTCATTACTGGTGGAAGATATGCCAGCGAGATTTAGACCAGTATATAAGTGGTTGCCTCCCACGTGCTCAAAGAAAACAAAGTGCAAGACCCCAAATACCCCTACAAACTCTACAAGAAACTTCTAGGCCAGGTCAGCTTGGATGTCACCATGCTGTTCCTGCAGTCCCAGAAAAATAATAATTACATTCTCTCTATCATTGACTATTTCTCCAGATATATAATAGCGGTGCCTCTTGCAGAGATGACTGCAGGGACAGTAGCCCAAGCATTTGTTAACCATATGATACTGCCTTTTGGAAGGTCAGGAGCTATTCTTAAGGATAGAGCATCAAATTTCATGTCCACTCTATTTGTTGAAGTTTGCAAATTACTGAGAATTAAGAAATGGTGAACAATGCCTTTCCGTACTAAAGCCAATGGTAGGGTAGAGATAGTGCATAAAACCATAGTCAAAATTTTATCCCACTTCGGACACCAATATAGATATGTACAGGTATGGCATGAACAGGAAAAGGCTGTGGGTTTTTTCCAGAGGGGATTTGTCAGGAACGGCAAATCATACTTGGACACGAGTGTTGTGTATATTATGATTTCAGAAAATGTGATACAACTCTTGAGATTATGGCCTGAGGAGGGCCACTAGTGGTGCTCATTATGATGGTACAATGTTGTTGCTCTTGTTGTTGTTGTTTGGATGTTTTAGGGGGACAAAACTGCAAGGTCATCAGTCCCCCCATATGATGGTTCGAATAGGAGTACAAGCCCAGGGAGCAGCAGAGTTGGGAGTGTACTATCAGGTTGACAGCTGGTCACAGATAGATCTTTACTGTAAGTAACGATCTCACAGCTAGCCAGTGCTGAACTTATGTAATTACATGATTCATGGTCCGATTGGCTATGGTAAGGACTTTGACTCAGGTGTCCTGATCAGCAGGTTTGCGGTTGCAGTTGCAAGGTTTGGCAACATGTGCCTGTTACCAAGTACATATCGACTCAGGCTGGTGAATCCATAATGCAAACAGTAGTGAAAATGTGGCGTATGTGACACAAATGTATGATTGGGCCATGAGAATCCCACTGTCCTAAGGAAGGTGTGGCAAAACATGGCAAATATGTCGAAAATCATGGAAAAATAAAAATATAATGCTGCTGTTCCCCACTGGTGTGCACTCATCCTCCTTCCATGGGAATGGTTTACCATTCATAAAAATTAGTGAAATAACAATAAAAACTTCCATGGTTGGTGATAGCAGGTAAAAAGGGTCTGTTAATGGGTTATGACTACGAATGTTGTTCATACTTGCACAAATAAATGGTTAGGTAGAAATGTACAAAATTGCTTCTCTTGAGTTGTGACATAAGCCACAGGCGCCTTGGTCAGTTCACAAAGCTTTGGGCGGGATGGCCAGTAGCACAGCCCTGGTAGCATGGTGCTGGCAGTCAGCTAATGACCAGAATAGCAAGGGGCTGAAACACTTTCACCCTTTCCTTTGCAAGGTGCCCATTTGTGTGGCAGCATGCCTCAGGAGGTTTAATGAGCACAGTGTGGGTGTACAATACTGAATAAGAACTAACAGAATTAACATAGTGTAAGCTAAAGTTACACATAATAGTGGTAGTACTCCATTTACAGTCTTGCTAATTCTTTGAAACTTTTAACAACGTTAGAGTACCTACTTTTGCATCAGGTAACATACAACAATAAATACAACTAAGGGTAAGTACCTAACTCAAGAATATACATGGAAGTTACAATATTAATATCAGTTACCCCAAATGAAGAGGAATTTTACACTATGGTTGATTATTGAATAAATGCAAAGTAGTAATTTTTCTCAGCAAGTGATATGCACAAATATGACAACATTACCAGGGTCTAAATCAATCTCTCTGGAGATCCAAAATAGATTACAAAAAATCTATGTTCTTAGCACTGATGTATTTAAAAACAAGGGAGACCCATGCCTTTATACAGGATTTCACTTGTGGAATGTGCCATGCGATTGGCATTCAGGAACCTCTGCTGGGGTAGTTTGTCAGAAGTGGCTGCAGCATCCCTTTCGAAACAATACCCATGCAGTTAGTTACAACCAAGGTAAGAGCAGGCAGCATAGTACTGAATAGCCTCACAGTGCAATGGTAGTTCTGGGCATGCTAGTCATCTATGGGTCAGTCCAGCCTAATTCGGCCTTTCTCACATTCTAATAGCTTGTTTAGTGAGTTTGGGAGATGGGAATTATTAAAGTGAGGCATTTCCAACCAGTCAGTGGAAGCAGGCACAGCTATGGGTAACTAGAGCAGGAATGGTTTCATGCTCATATTGTAGTGGTACTACAACTGTGCGGGCACTTAGAATATAGGGGCAACAATGTCACAATGTGAACTGTTGACCACCAACCCTCTTTCTGAGAGCTTGACATGATAGGTCTGTGATACAAGGTGTAAGTCATAACATGTACTTCAGCCAGGAACAGTGCTATCTCACAGGTGGAAATGTTAGTGCTGAGAATTAAATGGAGTTACAAATAATTTGTTGTTACAGTGCAGTGCTGCAACTCTGTGGCCAACAGTACAGCATGCAGTTGCCAGTCCTGGCAGTTTTCCAAAGAATATGCTGTCCAATCACTTTCCAGGGAATGGGGAAGGTGTATAATCTATAACACTTGAGTTTGCAAGTGTCCATCTGGAATTATGTGATGAGTGTAAGTGGCTGTCTTGTTGCACTGACTGAGTAGGCTGATTGTGCAATAATCCTACCTGTGTGGACTGCTGAAGTTTTTACCACGGTTCCTGTGTAAAATGTATGGGGTGAAAGCAACAATCAACTACACAAAAAGGTGACCAATGCCTTAATTCTGGTGTGAATTTATTTTACAGTTGTTGATAAACTAATTCTACCTTCAGTGCAGTGAGCACTCATAGGCAACAAAGGAGCCACATCAAGGTTATTCTCTATAAAGTTACAGAGGGATAAAATTGGAATGCCTACTATCTTCAAAAGTATCCTCTGGTTAGAGAAAAGAGTGAGAATGGCAGAATAGATTTGAGCAATTTCGAACATAATGATATTACTGGGTATATCAGTGGCTATAGTATATGTTTCGCTTTTTCACAGCAACATTGTACAAAATTGGCTCAAGTAGGAAGCATTACATGGAAGGGTTTTGTAGCACACAATCCAGTTGCAACCAAGGGATGCAGCCCTGCTCCACAGCCACTCACAGTTTTACAGTCTCTACAACATACAGAAAGTACTTCAGGGAGGAAACTAGATCCTTAATATCAAACACATCCACTCAGTTTCCTTGCAGAGTATGAACACTTTTGAATGTAACAAAGAGCCTCATAAACATCAATGAATCTAACTAAAACAGCAGCGCCAACAATGTTCAACAGAATAAACACACTGTACACAATATTCACACGGGGCACAGAAAGTCAAACGAATAAAATGCTTGTACTAATAATGTACAATGATGTGAGATTAAATGTCAAATAAGCAATTCTAAACTTTATGAACAACAAATAGGGCAACCTTATCTTTTCACAGCACATTATATAGTTTGCCCCGTACAAAACATCATATGGGAGGCTGAACCAGACAGGGTCAGTAGTATCAAATCCCAACATCAACAATGAACCCCTTCTAGTCATCAAGTAACCAGTGTCAAAAATGCACGTAGTAACTCCCACACAAGCACAAACTTCCACTGTCAGAAAAATGAGTAGTGAGGCAGCAAGTTGAAACCAATCTGCTCACTGTGTCTTAAAAGTCACTACACCAAATGTGTAGCAGCAAGCTGGTATGATGGCAGTAATAAGGGGGAGGCAGCGACAACTGTGGATCTCCCAAGGAGGTGGACACCCCCCATCCTTATCGTGCCACACAGTGAACACTACTGCAATCCCACAGACAACCTGAACATGCCCCCTGTGCTCCACCATCCAAAGCTGTGACAACGTATGATAACTGGCATGCCCCATATGATGCCTCCACCAACAGGTAACAACAAAGTGCTTCCTCCAGCCCACTCGCTCCAAACACCAGCTTGTAACTCACCCTCATAACTGCCCGCAGGCCCCAGAATATCCACGAATCAAAGATAACACACTTTCAAGCTGAACACAAGCTTCTGATCCTGGACTGGCTCAGGTTAGACAATTCACAGGAATAATTATGTATGTGTTTCAGTCATAGTGATGATGTCCCAAAGCAGGAGTTTAGTACAGAAGGGACCAATGCCAGGCAGTTGTGCCATGGCAGGTGTGGGCCACGTGAGCTACACAATGGTATCAAATGCATTAGTGGCAGGCAATGAGTGGCATGGGAAGGGAGGGGAGAGTAGGGCTGTCTGCTGAGTGTGCAAGGTACTCCATTTAAACACTAGCTTGATTGCTACTTCTATGTTGCAACTCATGTCCCTTTCATTATAGGGTCCACAATTGCAACAATTAAATTTCTAATGGCAAAGTGAGGAATAATGGTTAACATTAAATGGAAAAGGGGTACATTAACTGCATTTTACAGACTGAGACATCCTAGCTTAGCATATTGCAAGAAACATACATCTTATCATAAGCAAAACATATGTATCAGGCAGTGGTATTACTAAAAACAGAAAGAAATGCAAAGTAGCACATGTGTATTGGCTCATACATTTCAGTACTAATCAGAAGTTTCTATTCATGTGCAGGTCAAAGAGCACACAGCTCCACCAATCCCTGGACTGTAGTCTGTAGGAACACATGCACCTTAAAGCATATTTCGTACCTATTTTTCTTGAATGATCGGGTGATCTAGGTGAATTTAAACTGCAGCAGATGAGTTCGGTGTCATATGCCCATGATACAATATTAATCTGTCAAAGTATACAACAATATTGTGGACACATAAATGTAATTCTGCATTAATGGCTGATGTCAGACATATGATCTGTTATGGTCCCTTGAACAGATGAGTGAATTTTTTAGCTCATCCCTTTTCAATGACTGTATTTCTCAACAATACCCAATCTCCAGGCCAGTAAGTTGGTAAGGTGGCTCCTTTGATTTCATGCCACAATTGATGAGCAGTGGCTCTTTTATTATTCTTTTGCACCTTTTTCCAAATGGCTTTTAAGCTATGGCCAGGTTCTTCAACTCTTGAGCATTTACACCAGGAGGTAACTCATTTAATTCGAAGGAAGAATTCTGAGTTGTCCCTGCTCCTGTTTCCTTGATTCACCCTGTCCTTGATTTAATTACTGGCACAAGCACTATCAATCTCTCTCCGCTTGCACCACTCGTGGCACTGTTTGATTTATCGTGCGTCGTTTGTCTTCTGATGTGTGTTTTCCTTGCTGGGGGTGGTGTGACAGTGGCAGCCCGAGGAAGAAGGAGAGGGTTGGAGCTAGTCGGTGAGTGAGGAGGAGAGAGGATAATGCAGTGAGTTTGATACTATGGATGGCATCGCCAGGGTCGAGTGATTTTGATTAAGGGGCCGTTTGTGGCCAGGCCAAGCTTGTGCATCAGACTTGTTCTAGGTGTCTAGGTGGGACTCTGTCTGAGGAGAGCCATGCATGCCATGAGCTGAAGTTGGCCCAGAGAGGATTTTTCTGTCATGCGATAACAGCACCTCATCACAAGCTGTTTACTTTGTCTTCCAGCTGTGTGGTTGCATTCCTAGCGGCCGTGCAATACCGCGTTCGTCCCTCGCCAAGCATCGAAGCTGTCAACAACTGGTACTCCACATCCAGCCCCAGCTGCACCTCATGTCATTTCAGCCACTTTGCATCTGGGATGTATGAAATGCTTCTGGACATTGGTTGACTTCCTCCTCCTACATCATCGTGAGGGTGCCTTCACTTGTCGTGGAATAAGAAATAAATAAGTTAAATTAGTTTTCAAAAGAGATAGATTGGCTGGCTAGAACTTACCTTTGTGCTTACCGCTGATAGTGACACAAATGAAGAAAACAGAAAAAGGACGAAAAAAGGCAAGCTTTCGGAACACAGTTCCTTCTTCAGGTGGGAGAGAAGGGAAGAAAAAAGGATGGGAATGGAAGGGGAAGGTAATTCATGACCTAGGTCATGAGGATAGTGTTTAAGGAGTGTGGAAGTCGGAGATACTGTATATTAGTACTGAGTCAAGCCAGATACATAACCAAAGAGGAAAGATCAATCAGTAAAAAGAAGAAAAGGTGAGTGAACCAAATGTTGCTGAGAGGTGGAGGGGGGGGGGGTTGTCTAATCATTTTTGATTAACAGGGAAATATGGAAAAATATAGAGGAAACACACACACACACACACACACACACACACACACACACACACACACACCGGGTGCTGAAAATGTCAGTATAAATTTGAAAACTTTTTGAATCACAGAATAATGTAGATAGAGAGGTAAACATTGACACACATGCTTAGAATGGCATGCGGTTTTATTAGATCAAAAAAAGAAAGAAAGGAAAAAAAAAGTATTGCTAGACATGTGAAAGATCTCTTGCACACGTCGTTTAGTGATGATCGTGTGTTCAGCCACCACTTTCATCATGCTTGGCTTCACAGGTCCCCATACCTCAGTCCGTGTGATTATTGGCTTTGAGGTTATTTGAAGTCGCAAGTGTATCGTGATCTACCAACACCTCTAGGGATGCTGAAAGACAACATCTGATGCCAATGCCTCACCATAACTCCGGACATGCTTTACAGTGCTGTTCACAATATTATTCCTCAACTACAGCTATTGTTGAGGAATGACAGTGAACATATTGAGCATTTCCTGTAAAGAACATCATCGTTGCTTTGTTATGCTAATTATTGCTTTTGATCAGATGAAGCACCATCTGTTGGACATGTTTTGAACCTTTTCTTTTCTTTCTTTCTTTTTTTTCCCTTCTTTCTTATAAAACCTCATGTCATTCCAAGCATGTGTGTCAATTGTTACCTCTCTATCTACATTATTCATTATTCCATGATTTATTAAGTTTTCAAATTTATACTGGCTTTTTGATCACCCAGTATATTAGAGAGAGAGAGAGAGAGAGAGAGAGAGAGAGAGAGAGAGAGAGAGAGAGAGAGAGAGAGAGAGGGGGGGGGGGAGGGAGGGAGGGAGGGAGGGAGGTAAGGAAGGGGTGCGAGAAATGAGTAATGGATAGGTGAGTTGAGGATGAAGTGGAGGGGGAGAGGTTAGTGTAGATTTAGGCCAGCAGGGTGGTGGGAGGAGAGGATATGTTGGAGCGCAAGTTCCCATCTCCCTAGCTCTGAGGGATTGGTGTTAGGTGGCAGTATTGGATACTAATATGCAGTATCTCTGACTTCCACACTCCTTAAACACTATCCTCATGATCTAGCTCATGAATTACCTTCCCCTTCCATTCCCATCCTTTTTTTCTTCCTTTCTCTCCCACCTGAAGAAGGAACTGTGTTCCGAAAGCTTGTCCTTTTTCTTTTTTCTTCATTGTGTCACTATTGGTGGTACAGCACAAATGTAAGTATTGGCCAGTCAATCTATCTCTTTTGAAAAATAATTTATTATCCCTAAGGATAATTTCCATCATTAATCAAATAAATAAGTTAAGTAACTGATAAAACCTGCTCCACAAATTTGTGTGTCAGAATTTGTCAGGATCAATGGTCATTCTCCAGTGGCCATCATAGCCTGTGTTTATGCTGTTAGTTGTTTATTCATGTGTTATACTGCACTTTTAGTTCAGTTCAGTTTTATTGTTTTTTTCGCTTTGCTCTGAGTAGCAAGTTCACTATATACATTAACTTGTTTATCATAACTGGGGGATATATCTGGTTTTTCCTCTCCGGGTGACACCACCTTGACGAAGCACTGTCTGTGCAGGTGGAGAGGCTTGCGTATCCGTGTGAAGCAGAGGGCTATACCGAAGGTAGAGAACGTACTGCCGGAAAGGCCTCAGCTGATGGATCAGACCAAGCGTGTCCCACAACGTCCCATCTTCCTTATCCTCTCCCAGTCCTTTCCCAATTCCTTTCCCATCGTATCGGGCCTCGGTGGTACTGGAGGTAAGCTGATTTATGCTAGAAATCTAAAAAACTCCAGAACATGCACTTAAGTTAGAAATGGAATACCCTCATACCAATGATGGATTTTTGTTCCAGGGACTTGGTGACCATCAGTATCAGCAACGTGAGGAAGGTATCAAGAGGGAAATTGTTTTGGCCTCAACATACCTTTCTTACGAAGACAGCTCTCCTCCTCCTTTGGAAGTGAGGAGACTGACGGAAGCCTGCCATCGGCAAGTTGACGAACTGTTGGTGAGATGTGAAGCCAATGCCCACAATCTATCGTGGGACAGCAAGGACACCAACAGTAGAGGTGAGCATCTTCTTGAATTTCTCCTATCTAACAACTTGGAGATCCTGAATAGGGGTGATGAACCTACATTCAGGAATAGTAGAAGGGAAGAAGTAATTGACATAACTTTTGGTTCCATGATGATGGGAGGTTATGTCAAACAGTGGCATATGGTCCTGGAGCCATCCTCGTCAGATCACATGTATATTAAATTCAAGGTTGAAATGGGAACCAGACAGACCATGACCTATAGGAATCCCAGAAAAACAGACTGGGAGACAAATAGGAGAGACCTTGACTTCAGCCCATCAGAAAGGTCTGATGGGCAGTGAGAACATTTCAACCGTTCAAGTCACCTGGCCCCAATGGAATCTATCCTGCTCTCCTGCAACAAGTGGGAGAAAATCTTATTAGATTTGTATGCAGGTTATTCAAGGTTAGCCTAGCAGCAGGAATCATTCACAATGCCTGGAGGGCAGTGAAGGTTGTCTTCATTCCAAAGCCAGGGAGAATTGATCATACCAAGGCCAAGGATATGAGACCAATCAGTCTGTCCTCCATCATTCTTAAGACATTGGAAAAGCTGGTTAATGTGCATGTTTGAGAAAGGAGGTTACGTAGGGCTCCTCTACATTCAAACCAACATGCATATCAACCAGGTAAATCATGTGAGACAGCTCTTCACCAACTTGTTGGGCAGGTGGAGAAAGCACTACACTTTCAGGAAATAGCCCTCTGTATCTTCCTGGATATTGAGGGGGCTTTTAGCAACACGACCTTTGATTCCATGGTTAGGGCAGCAGAGGTGCATGACCTAGGGACCAGTATATGTAGGTGGACTAGGGCCATGCTCAGTGGAAGAAAGGTAGAGACTACCATGATGAATGAAAAAATGGTAATCAACACCACTAGGGGTTGTCCGCAAGGAGTTCTTTCCCCTTTATTGTGGAATCTAGTGGTGAATGATCTCATTGGAGAATTAAACTCTAGGCAGTACTTTTGCCAAGGATACGCAGATGATCTTGTCATAGTAATACTTGGCAAATTTGCTGACACAGTGAAGAATATGGCACAAGGTGTCTTTGACATTGTGCAAGACTGGTGCAGAAAACAGGATCTGGGGGTTAGTCCTAAGAAGACTGTTGTACCATTCACGAGGAAACATATCCAACACTCAAGTTGGAATCTAAAGCTTTTCAACGAAGCACTACCTGTGAAGGGGACAGTGAAATGTCTAGGGGTTACCCTAGATGAGGAACTGACTTGGACCCCTCACATTAGGAATATTTGCTCCAAGGCAAAAGGTACTTTAGTAAGTACCAGGAGAGCTTGTGGCATAAATTGGGGCCTGAGCCCCATGGATATGCACTGGATATACACCACAGTGATTAGACCCAGGATCACCTATGGGGTGGTCATGTGGTGGAAGAAGGTAGAACAGCAGGTTGCTGCTAAGGAGCTAGGTGAGGTACAGCCTGCTTAGCCATAACAGGCGGAATTAGCAGCACACCAACTGCTGGGATGGAAACCATGCTGGATATGCCCCCATTACACTTTTGGGTCAAGATGGAGGCAGCAGCTGGTGCCTACAGACTCAAAACTGGTAACAACTGGAACTCTTTGGGATATCCAGAATCACACACTAAAATAGTGAGTGAGGTAAATATAGGAAAGGTTGGGGAAATGCCAGCCGACTATATCATAACCCCATACTGCTTCAACAAGCCTTTCAGTATAACAATTGGAAGTAGGGAGCAGTGGGAGAAAATAGTATGACACCGTACGGGGGATATTGTCTGGTTCACTGACGGGTCAAAATCAGACCAAGGCATTGGGGCCGGGGTATACGTGGTGCAGCCAAGACTGGAGGGCATCATCTCTATGGGGAAACTGGCCTTAGTATTCCAGGCCGAAATCACTGCCATCAGGGCATGCGTGGAGGAGAATTTGCATAAGTGCTACAAAGATCGTAGCATCTATATCTATTCAGACAGCCAGGCAGCCCTGAGATCACTGGCATCTCCTGCAACAAGGTCTAAAATTGTTGCAGAATGTCACAGGGTTCTGGTGGAGCTAGGGGAAAGCAATAGAGTAAACCTATTGTGGGTCCCTGGCCACTCGGGGATCAGTGGCAATGAACATGCCGACAGATTAGCAAGGATGGGGGCAGAGTCTCCACTTATTGGACCGGAACCTGTCCTGACAATCACCAAGGCAATGATCAAATTGGAGCTATGTAACTGGCTCAGAAGACAGCACGTAGAATATTGGACCAAAATCCATCAACAAAAACATGGCAAGGTAATGATGCAAAAGCCATGTTTTAAAAGAAGCTCTGCAATCCTTGGCCTGAACAGGAGAGAGATTAGACTCATGGTTGGATTGCTGACAGGCCATGAGAATTTCAAAAAACACCTGCATACAATGGGAATAACAGAAGAGGACCCTAAATGTAGGATCTGTGATGACGGTGATGAAACTGCATCACATCTAATCTTCGAATGCATTGCATTGGAGAGTAAAAGGCACAGAACATTTGGGACAACCAGACCCAAAGAAATTGTGTCTAATAAAGAACTGGTAAAGGGACTCCTTGGACTGTTCAAGGGCATTGGTTGGCTTTACTAGATATACAGGGAGTGATACCTCACAATAAACTTAGTTTCAGTGTGAGTAGTGGCGGGTTGGACCAAGACTGTTTTGGCTTCCCTGGAAAAATCAAATCAAATCAAATCAATCTGGTTTGTGCCCCTCTGCTAGCTCACTTCTTCATGGGCAATAGTTGTATAGTTTTGTTTTTCTTCTTCTTTTTTGATCTTCTCCTTGCACAAATTTTTCTCTCTGTGAAGCATCACCACCCCACACTTGTAATTTAGCGTTCTGTATGTTTGTGTAAGCCCTTTCGTGTCAGAGCTGTAGTTCTTCCTGTTTACCTGTGTGGGTGAATTAAATTAACGAGTAGCCACCCCCCCCCCCCACCTTAGTGTGATTTTGATAAGTAAGCTGAGCTCTTTTCATTTAAAGTGCAGGGCTCATTTGTAAATTTTATTGTGTGTTGTTTTATTGGCCTTTTGCCTGTTGGTATCACTGAGCACAGTCTCCTACTGCCAGCAGACCTTCCTTGAATTTTTTGAGCTCGTCTTTAATGTGTTTTAGTAATTGTGGTTATAAATCACTGTGTTCTCTTAAATTTTGAGCTCCACTTTAGTGTGATTTTGAAAATCAAGCTGAGCTGCTTCAATTAAATGGTAGGGGTCATTTGTAATTAATATTGTATTTACAAGGCTTGCCTTTCATTTAAAATTTTCCATTCTTGTTTAAATTGCTTGGCTCATTGTGTCTTCATGTTTAAAGAGTTGGTTTACTAAATTAGGAGTCTTATTAACTTATCAGAAATTGCTTTTCTCAACTTGACCTCCTGCCTTGCATCATTTATCTGAACTGCCTTGTTGGCCTTAATTAAAACAAATGGAACCTGAACTGAGTATGACTGCTTCACTTCACCCACCAACAACCCACCACTTTCACAATCACCCTCTCAAATTCATAGGGCATCCATAAATGACCTTGTATGGGGTATGCTCTGTTGTTTCATGTATTCTGCTGTTAAATACTGATGCACTTGTATACTAACATGGCATTGTGCTAGGATCTAGGCTCGCAAAACGTTTGGTACAACAATGTGGTTTCCTGAGAGGGTCTTCCTGTACAATATATCATCTATAAGCTGGGCCGTTTTTAGCAGAAGGTGCAAGGGGTGCAGGGCACCCCAATGCCAGGACCAAGGGGGCACCAGGCAGGCACCCGACGGAGATGACCATATGGTCTAAGGCACCATGTTGTCTTGGAGGGTGCAATCGCTCCTTCGAAGGTTCGAGTCCTCCCTCGTACATGTGTATTTGTGTCGTCTTTAGAATAAGTTAGTGTAAGATAGTTTAAGTGGAGTGTAAGAGTAGGCATCAATGACCTTAGCAGTTTGATTCCATAAGTAATCACACAAGTTTCACCCGGCAAGCACCTTATACCATATGCAGTCTGCCAGTTATGAAAATACTGAAAAAATATTCATTATACCGGTAAAAATGTAGGCACTGATATTGTTAACAAATATGCCTCGTGGAACTTTCAGCACAGACTTTGAAGAAAAGGAAGGCATGCAACACAAAATGTTAACATAATAAACACTCAATGCTGCCAGCATAAACTTCATCACTTAGATTAGCCACACAATACTAATACTGCAAGTTGTAACCATTGGATGTGAAATGTTGTTGAAACATTGAAACAGAATTTATGTTGGTACTTCGTAATGCAGGCTTTCTGTAGTTGAATTTCATTTGGGAATAAATGGGTGATTACAACCACACTTCTTGCCATTCTACTACGTGACAGATTTCTCGTCAGAACAGTCAGATATTTTAAGATGATACTTTACATGACAAAAACACCAGAAACTAAAAACAAAAAATTACAACACTACTCTGTTGCGCGCTTCAATAGAGAGTGGAGTAGCATGCTCCTGTGGCAATGCCATACTCAGAACATCATCATCTGTGCATATCACTCTGAGCTTCCCCAGGAAGAGACAACAAACACAGGCATCACAATTACATGAAAAATTCCATTTGTTGACAGTACGTGCCAAAAGGGTATTAATTTTTTCAAAACATTGAAAGCTGGAGGGAATTGGATAGAGAGCAAAGGAAAACACAATGTCTCAAACTTGAAAAAAGTTAACACATGAAAATATATCAGATAATGATGGGTAAGAGCAGTTTAATGAGTTGAAAATACTTCCTTAATTTTTTGTAAAGAGAAACACAACGCCACTTGATGTGATAAATTTATTCCATTAATTTAATGTCTGTGTTCTGAAATGTTTCAACATATTTGTGCATATATTTAACATTTCCTGTGACATTATCAGAAGGTGAAGGGTCATTTTGCAAACTGAAAATAATAAATAACTATATACAAACAACCATAACTCAATATAGACTGACAAACATAACCATCATAAGTATCAAATCAAAAGTGATTTCAAAACAGATTATAATATAAAAAAGTTTGCAGATTTAAAAGCCAGAAAAACTGAATTCAGTGCCTGAAAATGTTCAGGTATTTTTATGCAAGTATTAAATAAAAGAAATGGAACATAAAAATTAAATGTTGTGGTTATTTTTTCCTTTGGTGGCAAGAGGGGGAGGGTACTGGCTGATTTTTTGTACCCTGGCACCAAATATAATTAAGACGGCCCTGTCTATAAGCATGAAATCTAGGTGGTTTACATATCCCTGATATTCCCCATCTGCTTCTTGTTCCCTTAGTAAATCATCAACAAACATGTCCTCCACATTTATGAGTCTTACTTTGTGGCTAAGTGTATCAGCATTCTGCAGTAGTTTTCCAGGTTTGTGTCTGACAATGTAATCAAATTCATTAAGTCTTGGGGTCAACCTTGTTAAATGACTACTCAGATCCTTAAGGCTTAGACTCCACTGCAAAGCAGCATGATTTGCTGCAACTGTAAACTGTCTACCATACTAGTAACATCTGAAATAGTTGATACCAAAAACCATGACTAACAATTCCTTTTCAGTGGTGCTATAATTTTGTTCACCCTTGTTGAGCTGATGAGAAGCATAACCAGTATGTTTTTCTTCACCATCATGCTCTTGGCTCAGGATAGATCCAACAATGTAATCTGAAGCGTCACATGGTAGAATGAATGGATTTTTGAAATCTGGATAAATTAACAAAGGAGAGCTAGTTAAAACCTCCTTAACCTACTTCCTGGCACTATCACATTCAGTACTTCAACGAAAGGCTATTCCTTTATTCAATAGTTTGGTAAGTGGTTTGGTCACTGTGGGATAATCCTTCATGAAATGATGGTAGTAATTACACATTTCCAAAGAATTTTGTAGTTCTTTGATGTTGGAGGGGACTGGAAAGATTCTCACAGATTCAGTCAAATGGGGATCCAGTTTAACTCCGTCAGAACTAATATTGTTACCTAGGTACAGGGCCTGTGATTCTGGAAAGAAGTACTTTTCTAATTTCAAACTTAGGTGTGCATCCTGGAGCCTCATTAGAACATTCTTCAAGCATTCAGCATGCTCTTCAATAGTTTTCAAAAATATTACATTATTTTCAAGATGTACAAGACAGGTGATAGGTTTCAGCCCATGTAATAGTAAATCAGTGAAACATTGGCATTATCAAAACTTTGTACAACCCACAGTGAATATAGGCAGTTTTAGGTCTATCTTCAGCTGCTATTTCAATTTGCTTGTAGTCCAATTTCATATCCAATAAAGTGAAGTATTTACAGTTTCCCAATCTGTGCAATTTTTCATCAATTCTTGCCAGTTGGTAGGTATCAAGAGTGGTAACCTTATTTACGGCTCTCAAATCCATGCACATATGATACGATTTCTCTCCATTAACTGATTTTTAGACATGACCACAATTGGTGATGACCAACAACTAGCTGAAGGCTGAATGATTCCTTGCCTCTAGCTGTTGTTGAATGATTTCATCAACCATAGGTTGCATTTGATAATTTTTGTTCAATTGGTCTGGCATTCCCGGTAGGAATTTCATGATATGCCAAATCAACGGTAGGGAGGTACTTTTCGTCATCAAATAACCAGGCATACTGTCTTAACACTGAGTATAATAATTTCTGAACTCCCTCATCCAAATGGGTTAATTTCCTCTTTAAACACTCCTCTAATTGTGGCATGATGGCAGGCACTTCAACAGGAAAAACTCTCGCATCTTCAGATATTTATTGCTCTGAACTGATGGCACTTTGTCTCATTCCACACACTGCACACTGCCTAAAACAGTACATGTGGTATTACAGCTACTTTCATCCTGAAATTATCCAAGCTCACTGGTACTCTCAATTTGCCACCTTCTTTTTCTTTTTCAGCAATATCCAGGCTTTTCTTAATATGAACTTGCATTTTATCTAGTACTTCATTTTGCAAGAGCAGATCAATGAAAAGTGAGGTTAGACTCAGCTCTCGAGGTTCAAATGCTACCTAAAGGATCTTTCCTGCCCCACCACTTATTGTTACATGGGTTGTTACCATTACCATTGCAGTACGCAGCTTATTGGAGATAGAGAAAACAGTGCCACTCTCCAGATCTCCCCGCGTATGTTCAGTGTGAGCACTACAAAAATGAATTGCTTCACTGAGTTGTACTGTTTGCTATTGGTAATCAATAATACCCTGGAACTGGTGGAGAAAATTGTTCCCTAGGATTACGTCAAACTCTCATCCATTCTTTTCCATCTTGAATGGGTATCTTACTTTTCCTACTCAAATGTCCCATAGAGTGGCAGTGTGGATAATACGGTGCAAGACACTCATCCGCATTGTGTTTGCACCAGCCACATCTGGTATCTTGTGCAAAAACTTGAGTTGACTTAGTGTCTCTACAAATATGCAGGCCTCTTCATGTTACATGGCCAGTCTAACAGTCTCATGCAATGTAGTGGGGGAGAACATCTTCACCTCACCTCCAGTCTGCAGATCTATATCTCTAATAAAGATATTCTACTGCTCTGGCCTCAGCCTCCTCAAGCAACACCTCATTCCTTATCGCATGTCCAATTAAGATGTACGTTTCACATGAAATATATCTAATCCAGTATGCATGTGCATCATGACCCTCACCAGCCTTCTGTCTCTTTGTAGAAGGCTGGTCCCAGTAATAACTAGTACCCCTCTTATCAGTAAATTTTTGAATCAATCAAGTTCCAGTACCTTGAAATGTGTGGTGTCTCTCTATATGGTTACTGACTCCATAAATATGCATGCATCCCCCATTAATTTGGGCCTCAGAACATTCAAAAGGAATCTGTGTAGCCACTGGCATAAGTGAGCAACATCATGTATATTCTGCAGAAAACTTTCAATATTCTCATCTATATCTATAAATGTGAATGTCTGTTCGGTGTATGTTTATCATGTCTGAACGACAAGACATAAAGAGCTAAAAATTTGTACAGTTACTAATGTCTACCCGGGGAAAGCTTTAAGCATGGTTTTATGGTGATCGGATAGCTATTTATCTATGTATATTAATGTGAATGTCTGTTCAGTGTATGCTTATCACGTCCGAATGACAAGATGCAGAGACTTAAATAATTGTACCATTACTAATTAATACCCGAAGAAGGTTTTAGGCATGTTTTATGGCGATCTGATAGATATTTAGTAATTTGAAGAATATAACGGGAAATGCGGAACAATAATTACTCTTTGAAAATTATATTTACTCTTTGAAAATGGTTTTATTGGTTGCATTGTTGCTTGAGTAAAAGGGTGGAGTATATTGGGATGGAAAGTTATTGGTGTATATAAAATTCTATGTGTGTGTGTGTTAATATTTCTCTCTGCAGCGAAAACTACAGAACACAAACGAATGGTCTGTGTGTAATTGTTGTCCGAAGTCTCCCGTTGTACACCATAGCAGTTCCATGCCAATAGCTATACGGGGGTGGAAGATATGGTAGTTGAAAATCGTCAAATTATAAAAAAATTAGGACTGAAGGGCAGCGATAACATTTGCGACTCTATTGCAAGGAGGTTGCATACAGTGAAACGTGATGCCACAGAGCATATCTTTTGTCTAAGCATGCTACAATATCTTCTGCACTTTCTCTGTAAGGATAAGCATATGAATAAGGAAATATAAGAAAAATAAATAAAGCAGTAAAAGAGAAATTTCTTTTAATACATCTCTTTAAAAAAATCGATTTGACATTTTGTGCATTACATCAAGTGATCGATCTGTGATATTATTACAATCATTATTGTTGAATTTTGTGTTTGGATTCTTCGAAATGAGTGCCTTTTTACGTCTGATTTGATCTACACTTTTTATTTTCCTGATAAATGGTAAGTGCATAGACTTCTGCAACCTGATACGAATATTTTTCAGTTCCTTCAAAACCAGAATCATAGCATACTACTGAAAGATAGTTTATCTATCATAATCAACCAACATGTGAGCGGAAATGCGGGTTTAAGATAGTTATTCTATAAAGAAAGGGAGGAATATTATTTACCACTGGAAAATGATTGGTTAAACTAACACCTGAATTCACTACCAGAGTGGTGGCTACCTCTTCCGACTTGTTCAGTGACTCATTTGCAACTCCACATTTTCCTTTACCCACTAATTCTTCAGTATACCCCAGAAAGTCTGTAAGCCAGTCTTCCTCCACTCCATAGATAAATGTTTGTGTGTCAGCCTCCATGGTATCTACCACAAGATGAGATTGATACCTCCCAAACATATCTGCTAAATCCTCACAATGCATGTCTATCTGAGTAATCCTTCCACCAAGGCACAATTTTTCTCTGACAACAATGTAATTTGCTCCCTTTCTAAGTTTACACTTTCCCTCAGGACCCTAAATACTGCACTTACCCCAATATCCACTTGAACATCAACATTTCTTGCTCAACTAACTGCTTCTGAAGGCATGCATACTGCCTCTCAAATTGTGCCTGCTCCATCACAAGGTTAGACACTTACTGTGATAAGGAGTCTACATGTTACCCCTATCATTTTCAGTGACTATGTCCCATGGGGAACTTTTGGGTGGCATTGTTACAAATTAAGGGCCAAAACTTAGTTAACAAATTGAAACTGTGCTGCCAGTGCAAAATAGAAAAAGACAATAAAACTCTTTACAAGGAGGATTTTGAATATGGCTGACAGCACTTACTTCAACTATTCATTGCTACTGTGATGGCAAGATGTACTGCAGGAATTAGAATGTGGCGTCAGATGGATGAATGTCGGATTCTGGCCCAAAATCCTGGACCCTCAGCTGTTATGGCAACGTAAGACAGTAGCAGCTGAGTCGGCAACCCAGCTGGTAAAAGGAAGTTGTGAGGATACAGGGATTTAGCTTAGTAACCTCTTTGGTACATTTTGGGCGAACAATAGTTATTGGTGGTGTGCAGCGAGAGCTGCTGGCAACAATGCTTAGGTTGCAATGTTCTTTGTTTGTTGGCTGGTGTGCGGCAGTCTCCCGCCGACCGCAGAGCGAGGCGGTAGCATGTCGGCAGTGAGTTCATAACCTGCATTTAGTGGTGGCTAAAGTCTTTGCCATTCCATCGTATCGCATACGGGTTGCAGTTGCATATTGAAATGTTTCAGTGTGGACTTGTAGACATTCATCGTAGTGCCACACAGTTACTTAATTAGTGTATTTAAAGGGAAGAGTTTTTAACATTTGTCGTTCCATAATAAAGGAAGTTAACAAAGTTTACTGTTATGGATCAACCTAGTAATTGTCTGCATCCCATACCGTCAAATCATTGGAACAATTATTAAGTGATTAAGCATAAAATAGAATGCAAGGTTAACAGAGAGACCGACATCCCTTTTCCTCTTTCTTGTGTTAAGATACGACATAGGAGAAATTTCTGGTGCCAGATGTGGGGTTGCTATTCCTGATTTTGAGGTAGAGGGATACTTCGTTTTTACTCAGCTCAAGGTCATGACTAGACAGATGGCTTGGAGATTTTATTAGAAGTAGCATTCGCACACCCTTGAGAACAGACAGAGCGAGAACAGAGAAGATTACGGTAGATGCAGGACGGGAAACCAGTCTTCACGACTCTATGGCAACGCGGGTGACATCGGGCAATTGCATTCACAACAAAATGGGGGTCATTGGACTTCATGCGGGGGTCC
Source organism: Locusta migratoria (assembly GCA_026315105.1). Taxonomy (NCBI): domain Eukaryota; kingdom Metazoa; phylum Arthropoda; class Insecta; order Orthoptera; family Acrididae; genus Locusta; species Locusta migratoria. Next base: position 466,990,406 of record CM048745.1, on the reverse strand, counting down.
AGAACATCGATCGAGAGACAGCACGGTCACTGTACGGTGCATCCCAGGCATTGGTGGCTCAGCCGAGATAGCAGCCTCCAGTGGCACAGACTGCAGCAGTCTGCAATTCAATGCCATGGACAGGAAAGCAGCACGCAATAGCCAGCACAGCAGCTCACAATGTCTGCTCACCTCTGCGCAGCTCATAAACAAGGAAGTAAGTCATGTCCACTACTAACAATGCAGTTGCTGATAGCGAGGTCGCCTCTAACATTACTATTGGTGACACACTCAAGTTGATATCCCAGGTATTTGATGGTACCAAGTCTGCACTAAATGAGTTCATTAATAATGTTGACATCGCGTTTGAATTAGTGCGCGAGGTAGATCATCCAATATTATTGAAGTTTGTAAAAACACATATTCAGGGTCCTGCACAAAGTAAACTCCTTGTGTGTGAATTATCTTCCACAAGGGAAGTAGTGAAAAATATTTTACTAGAAAATTATGCTTGCAAACATACCTTGCATTTCTACCCTTGTAAAATGTTTTTCAGTAAGCAATCAAAAGGAGAATCGAATGCAGTTTGGGCAAGCAAGGGAGATTCACTTCAACATCAACTTCATGAGGCACTACATGGTGCCATGCCTGAATCAGAGCTAGTCTGGTCGTTGTCACTAGTAGTAAAATTAAGCAGAGCAGTATTCATTCAGGGAATCTATGATGAGCGTATACAGACAATTGTGCTTGCAAGCGGAGAAAACATTGCCCTAACAGAGGCTGTTGAGGTGGTTTTGACATAAGAGTCAGCGATTATGTCTACCAAAGATAAAGGTTTTAATGACAAGAATCATCAGGGCAAATCAGAAAGATTACCCTTAAGTGTTTCGTATGTGGGTGCGAGGATATATGGCTAAAGATTACAGATGTCAGGTCAAGTGCAAAACCTATGGGAAATCAGGGTGCCGTGGTGCGCAACGACCACAGACAAAAGTGCGCCAGTACACGCGCCACGGTGCAACAGTGTCACCAAGCGTATCCTGCTTAAACCCCGCGCCTCGCCTCACCTCAGCTACGTCACGAGGCACGCAGGCCAATCGTGGCCGAGAGACGTCACTGGGCCGTTCCCGCCTGGCGCCGGCGCAGTATCAGCGACACCACGGACTAATTGATGTGAGGGAAGTAGTCACGAAAGCGGCCTATCACAGCACGCCGCGGACCGCCAAGCAGCTTTGAGTGTCTCCTTCCGCACTGCATTAAATACCGGCCCTAGAGCCACGTGAAGGCATCCTGGACCACACCGCCGTCGAGGTACGGAGTCGCCGCTGGAAGCTGCAGGAGTCTCTCGGCCGTCGTCTCGGCACGCCGCGCTGCCCATCTCCCGGTCTCCACCCAGCCACCTCTGCTTTTCACGGACGGCTACACCAGGAACGCAGGAACTAAAGGAGCGTAATAATTTCTACCTTTCATTACTCTGCTTTAGGAGCAGCTGCATTGCTTGTGAATTTTGGTTGTCAAGTATATTGCAATATTTTCAAGAGAGTTATACTGAAGAAACTGTTATGAGAAGAATTTAAACGAAAACTTCTAAGGAAAATTGTTATTTTATAATTATAAGAAGAATTATTGTTTTGATTGTTGCGTGGCTTAGCTCCGCTATTTCAGTCAATAAATTTTGTCTTGATAGAACAGTCATGACTTAGTTTGCAAGACACTTCACAGGGCATTTAACGTGAGACTGCCGACTTGAGAAAAGAATTCGCAAGGTCGAAACTGCCCAAGGGTCTCGAGAGACAGATATTCAAAAACCAGTTAGATGTGAAAGTTGCAGTTTAGTGGGACATAGAGGTCCCTGCAAGAAGGCAAAGCCAGTTGTGTTTCATTTTGTCATAGGCCAGAGCACATGGCAAGAGAGTGTACCGAAAACACGGGGTCATCTCTGAAAAATAAAAAGCAGGAATACTACCAAAAAGCATAAGATTGCAGTCACCTTATGCTGAGCTGGGAATGGTATTTAAAGTTGGCTGTGAAAGTAAAAATGATTTTGTGGAATTGAAATGTCCGCAAAGTACAGAAAGTCCAATAAAGTTGTTTTTAGACAATGGCGCCCAGATTAACTTGTTTAATATGAAGTATCTTTGAAGCCAGATCAGATATAGACCTGAAGAAAGTATAAAAATTAAAGGAATTACAAGTCCAATCATTGATACGCATGGGACAGCAATTCTAGATCTTGAAATAGATATGAATTAAGGGTTAAACATGAGATCCGTCTGGTAAGCGGGGAGTTAGACTCCCTATGCCGGTTTAATGGGTAGAGATTTCCTTACTAAGCATGGTGTAGTGATCGATTACACCAAATGAACCCTAAGAACTGGGGATAAGTTAGTACCGTTGTGTATGGAGATAGACGCAAAAGGCGCAAAGACAGATTTTGAACCTGCAGAGTGTAACTGCAGTACCAGAACACACAGCTAGCGGAGACACGAAAGTAAGCCGACACAAGGGTGAAGTTCACAAGCTTCCAGTAAGCAGTGGTGCCACTGTCGGAAAAAGAAGCCGTGGCGCCAAATACAGGCCACATGGCTACCACAGAGGTTGTCCTCAAGAGGATAGGATTTTGAGGATAAAGGTCACAGATACTAGCCTAAGAGATGGCATCATAGAGAAACAAGTTACAGGAAGGCGTGTACATAGCAGAGGCATTCGCGCAAATACAAAATAGCTCTTGTTTAATTAGTGTGTTAAACACTGGGAAGGCATCTGAATCAAAACTGCCTCTAGTTAAAGTGGAAGCAGTTCCAAATTTCAGTACAGATCTGGAACAGACCGTGCATAATATAAATATGGTCAATAAAGAAAAGAAATCGAGAATCAGCTTATTAAAGGAGAACTTACAATTGTATTATTTAAATATCATCGAGAAGCAGTCCATAATAGTAATATGTTCTGTATATAATGATATATTTCATTTACCTGGGGAAACGTTGACATATACAGATACTATTTGGCACCAAATAAAAATGATACCTGAAGCAGAGGGGCGAGTAATTTGCTCTTGACCATATCGTACTGCGTAAGCACAGAGAGAAGCATTACAACAGGACATGAATCAGATGTTGGAGAACGATATGATCATGCCTTCAACTCGTGCTTGGAATTTTCCGTTAATTATGCTGCCAAAACAGATAGATGCATCGGGGAAAAATAAATGAAGGGTAGTAGCCAATTTCCGGAAACTAAACAATATTAAGATTAACACAGTTTTCCCCTTCTCACGTATCAATGACATACTGGATGGACTAGGTAAAGCCAAATATTTTTTATCCTTCGATTTGGCAAATGCGTATTATCAGGTACTGTTAGTTCATAAAGACCGAGAAATTATGGCATTTAGTGCACTCTATGGCCATTACATGTATAAAAGAATGCCAATGGCACTCCGTTCTGCACCTTCCACATTTCAACAATTGACGAATTTAGTGCTAATGCCTATAAGGTGAGAAAACGTTTATTTATTTATACGATGCAATATTAGGTTCATCTCTGGAAGAGCACAATGCTCGGCTGGGTGAGGCTTTCGAAAGACTAAGGAAACATAATTTGAAATTACAGGTTGATAAATGTGAATTTTTAAAGACGGAAGTTACCCATCTAGGACATGTCTTAACGGAGACAGGTTTAAAACCAGATCCAGTTAAGTTGATAGCAGTGGCAAAATACCCTCAGCCTAAAACAACCACAAAATTAAAGAGCTTCTTGGGAAAAATTGGATACTATCGCCGTTTCCTGAGTGATTTCAGTGAAGTGGCGAGTCCACTTCACGAGTTATTAAAACAAGAAACTGAGTTTCAGGTGCTGAAGGAGAAACTACTGCAGTATCCCGATTTTTCTAGAAAATTATAATTACCACGGATGCTAGCCAGGATGCTATTCGGGCTATTCTCAGTTAAGGAGAATTAGGCAAGGACCTTCCTGTTGCCTAAGCGTCCAGAACTCTGAATAATGCAGAACGAAACTACAGTACAATCAAGAGAGAATTACTGGCCATAGTTTGCGCGGTCGCGCATTTCCGTTCTTATGTGTTTGGTCGTAAGTTGACCATTTGTACAGATCACAAACCAGTGGATCGGTAACATTAGCGATCCCTCTTCACGCTTAATGAAATTCAGATTGAAATTGGAGGAGTATGACTACGAAACTGTATACAAGAAGGGCAAGAAGAATCAGGTCGCAGACGCACTATCGAGAATTGGAGCGATAGTTTCGGCTGATTCAGAGTCAGCGGCAGACGAATATGTAAAAAAGCCAGTAATCGAGAAAGACTCCCAGAAGGAAATATGTCGAAGATAAAGCTGCAGTTTTGCAGGAATTCCATGACGCACCCATAGGTATTCATCAGACGATCATAAAGGCCCCTACACACGCTTCGATTTATCGTATGACCAACAGGATGTCCAACGAACCAACCAATTGGTAGCAGCCTACATACGTTCCGACCAACTGCACGCAGTGCCACCCTCTTCTGGTGTCTTTTTGTCAAACCGTTTTTGTTTTCGCGTGTTCGCTGTGCAGACGACCTCAGACATGGAAGTTGGTCGGGAAGCGCCTAAACCGCTCAATTTTTCGGGTGACCAACGAATTTGTCCAATAAATCGCATCGTGTGAAGGGCCCTTAAGAACCTACGATCGGATCCGAAAATACCGAACCTGGTCCGGTATGTAGAAAGATGTTGAGGACTACGTTAGAAAATGTGCTAGTTGCAAAAAAAAAAAATAAATAAATAAATAAATAAATAAATAAAACTCAAAATCAGACAAAAATGCCATTGGTAATAACACCTACGCAGAAGGGGTGTTCGATGGGTGTGATATGAATATTGTCAGGCCATTAAAAAAAGAAAAAAAAAACAAAAAAAAGGCCACTTCACGTGCTGCGATTTATCGTCCAACCAATAAGCTGTCCAATGAACCAACCAATTGGTAGCAACCTACACACGTTCCGACCAACTGCACACAGCGCCTCCCTGTTCTTGTGTCTGTCTGTCTGTGCAGGCGATCGCAGCCAGGAAGTTGGTCGAGTAGCGCTATACACGCACAATTTGTCGAGTGAAGTGGTGGGGCAATCGGAGATCAGGCGGTCAGGCATAATCAACCGGCCGACTAGGTAAGTTGGTCGGGTAGCGCTTAAAATCGCCCAATTCATCGGTGACCAACGAATTGGTCCAATAAATCGCATCGTGTGTATGGTAACATTTGCCACATGGATTTTAGAAAGGAAGTTACAAGGTTCATGTTGTAATTTCTGATTGAGTGTATCCAGGGCCGGCGCAAGGCACATGCTAAACGTGTGGCCGCACACGGCGACACTTTCCGAGGGGCGGCAGAAGTGCCGCCTCCCTTTTATATTTTTTTAGTACAAAACTCAACATTCATGCCCAAGAGGGGATTCGAAGCCAAACCTTGGAGGGAGCGGCTTCAGAACTGTGGCACGGTGCCTCGACTACCTGCCGGCCGCCCCTGTTGTACAAGGGAGGGAGGAGGACGCCACTGTGGCAGCACCGTCATCTTTACGCTGGAGGAACAGAGAGGGGGAGGGGGAGGAGCAGTCAGGCATACACCCCAGTATTCTTATGGGTGGAGCGCTGCAAGTCTGTTATGCGCCGTGCGTTTACTCACAACTAATTTTGCAGAAGACGAAATCTAATTTGGTATTTCGAATGCAATGTTCGATGCTGTGATTATGTGTTAAGCCTGAAGCAAATTTGCTAAGCCCTTCAATGGCATTTTCCGAGTGTTTTATTCTTCCCGCATTATGGAAACAAATCATAGAACATTACTGTAGTCAAACATGTCGAACTCCTACAACTGATTGAAGTATTCCGAATGGGTAAATCCGCTGCAAGTAATTACAAGGTATAAAGTTATTGGTAGTAAGCCTGGCATAAGTTGCGTTTGACGTATTTTAAATATGTTTGCTATCCGTTTCTGAGTGATAGTCGGACATTTTGATTTTGAACCATAAAACACCTGTCTCCGTCTGCATGAACAACCGGCACTTTTATTTGACAATACTACTTGCACACTATCACTTTGCCAACATTTATTTACTGTTTTCCATTGAATACATTATCTGTTCACAACCGTTGAAAAATGTTCATTTACATTAACTATAAGTTCGTGCCATGTGCGATTAACCAAGCGGTCTAGGAGCTGCAGTCATGGATTGTGTGGCTGGTCCCGGCGGAGGTTCGAGTCCTCGCTTCGGTATGGGTGTGTGTGTGTGTGTGTGTGTGTGTGTGTGTCCTAAGGATAATTTAGCTTAGGGACTGATGACCTTGACAGTTAAGTCCCATAAAATTTCACACACATTTGAACATTATTTTAATTCACAAGGCTTATTAAAATTAGCTAGATTTCTTCAATCAGGTTTGACTCCACTTTTGAGCTGGCGCCGAGCGACTATTTTGTATAAATCTGTAGAGAATGTCGCCAATCAGTCGCAATTTTTTTTTTTTTTTTTTTTTTTTTTTTTTTTTTTTTTTTTTTTTTTTTTTCAGATGTACACAGTGTGGCTATCCTCAGTGCTTTGAGTTACGTTTACAGCTATATAGTCATGCTGAACGTAACTGCCAACATGGTATTTAGATGTAAGCACATATTAAAAGCTTTGAGACTGGCCAGTCAGTGGTCGAAGCCTAGGTAGATCTGAAAAAAAAAAAAAGTGCGATTGATTGATGACATTTCCTACAGATTGGTTTAAATAAAATTCCACAAACGTTTTGTAATAAAAAAAAATGGCGGGTGGTAGCAATTTGACAGCTTGCATGGGGCAGCACTTGGACTTGCACGAGCCCTAAGTGTATTAAGGAAATGAACTGTAATACAGTAACTGCCAGTGCAGTTGTATGAAGTATAACCTCAAAATTCGCTATGGCCAATTCACGCTGTCCGTCACGTCAATGTCACGTCATGGCACTGTCACGTCAAGTTGTATTTACACTGTCCGTCCGTGTTCATCACATCAATTCGCCCATCTCAATATGCAATGTGGAAAGTAACGTTATGAGTGGCGATCTGTTATGTAGAAGGTCATAGTTTAATACTAGAAATGAGGGAACAACAACGCTGAATGGTTTTGTGGCCAACGAAAACTTTACAGTGTATGTTTTTGCCCAACTTACTGGGAACTGAAACAACATTTCAAAACATCGACATCTATTTTCAAGCGAAAAAATAAACATATGAAAACATCAAACACTACTTATAAGAGCATAAATAGCGCCTGTTTACTTTATCTATTACGATTTGCCCATTAGCATTGTTAATACCGTCGTAAACAATTGAATTTTTGTCTTTCATTAGAACGGACTTTTTCATTTAAAATGTTATTTAATGAAAAACGCGTAATCAAATTACAATCTTATTCAAATAAACAGTTTTCTGCAGTCTTTTCTGTTAGAATGTTACGTAACATAAACCATTTTTTGAGTTCAGATATCCGACCTCGATTTTAGGGAGACACTCAATTGACAAAAATATTTAAGTCGTCATGGAACATTTGAGATTTACCTCTAAAACGAAGTATAACAACAAAATAAAGATGAAGAAGACACATTTGCATATAAACAGTGAAATCATTGACTGCAACATGCAATTCGCGTGACGAAAATAGGTTAACTTCTGATGTTAGCAGACGGCCGTTCCGTCAAAACATTCTTCTCGAGAAAGCTTGACGTGACATGACGGTCCGGTGACGGACAGTGTGAATGCCGTCATTAGAAATACATTGTGGAATGTTCTGATGGACGGTGACGTGACGTGACGGACATAGTGAATTGGCCTTAATGGTCACATGGCAAATATCACAATGACACGTGTAGTATCACTTGATCAAGTACTGCATCTCTAATGTTGATATCAGACTTTTTTACAGTGCTTCATAAGCAGATCCCAAGAGAAATTTACTTTTTTTCTTCGTATTTGGTTCAGTAATGGAGCTTTGTTTACATGTGCTACTTGGTTTAAGCCTTCCTTTAATATCTGAGTGTTGTTTATACACAAAATACATTTCCAAACAACAACATTTACACTTTGTTTCCCTCTTATTGTCGTTTTATATCAATTCTAATCCAATAACCTAAATGACAAAATCAATGTCTGTTCGAAAAATCTCAGCTGACACCATATTGCCTGCCATGCAACTAGGATTCCGACAGGCATGAGTGGTAACAGCTGTGACAGAACGTGCGCTTACATCCCAAGCGAAAAAAGATTCGTTCCAGCAGCTGCCAGACGGCTACTTTCAAGCGCTAAGAAACAGGTGTTACTGGGCATTCACAGCTATTATGACGTAAAAACCCTTGTTTGATACTTGCACTGCTGGAACGCTTTTTGCACTATTTGGCTGCAGGCGAAAGTGAGTTTAAAGAACTAATTAAAATACTTCCCTTCCTAATAACGAAGAAGTGTAAACGAGAAATATCTGAACTCAACTGGGATTGCAGTGACTTCGAATAATCGAAAAACATGCTACAAACACGCACGTTTCACGTGATGGCTACCCCCTACTCTAACTCAGATGTTTCTGTGCATACGCAAATTGGCAGCTTGGCCGCGCCAGAAATATTTTTCTGTGTAGCGTCTGCCTGCTTGTAGCTACTGCTGGAATACCAAACAGCCAGACTCCAAGTAGTCAGAAGCGGGAGAAGGCGCTGCTGGGGAGAGCTTATGTTCACGACCATGGAAACCCACGTGACGTCATTATGACGTGGCCATGCTGTATCGAAGAAGACAGAAGCCATATATCGACCTTTCGACTTCGGTTAACATTCGAGAATCGAGATGCTGAACTAAATGACAGTTTTGTTTTGACGTCTCCAGCTGAAGAAAGACAGTACCGCGGCATATAGTTACGTATTTCGTCAAAGCAGGATTAAAAGGAGCTAGATTTTAATACAAATATTCGCGACATACCACTGAAAAAACTCAGGAAGTAATCGTTTCGTAGAAAACCTACCTATTTGCTGATTGGGTTGTTGCCGTACTGTAAACGTCTTGTGGAATACACAATAGATACACAATTTATGTACTGCTGGGTACGACTGTGAATGAATGAATAATCATTACATGTGTTAGCTAATAAAGAACGTATTTCAAAGCTAGTTTACAAAGATTAATTTAAACGTAAAAATGTCCGTTGTTGTTATACAAGTCCATATACGTGTGATAACCGAAAGCAAATGACTTGATGAATATAATAATAAGAGTTTTAAAATGGAAGAGTGTAACAGATAATGTCACTGTATTACTTAGTTTATGTCAACAGTTACTTGCAAAAGCAAGATTACGTGAAATGTGTAATGCTTCTCATTACGACGGGGAAGTTTAAACTATACCGAAATCTTGTTGCATGAAGAAAATGGCACCAATAGGCTAAAGCTTGTCCATTCTTGTGGAAACCATATTTTGGTTATCATATGCTCAATTCAACTTTGGACCCTAGCATTAAGAGCATATAGAAAAGTGAAAATATTGTAAATGCTTTTCTTATCAAAGAAATCTGTAGGTTACAACTCATAAGAAGAAACTCACTGAGCTACCAACAGACATAAAAGACAAACATTCAAACCAGATATTTAAAATTTTAGCTGCAGTCTTCATCAGAAAACAGTATATTCACACAATCACTTATCCACACATGAAAGCTACCTGTGCCGTAGCAGCCAGTGTTGGCTGTCATGTGTGAATGAGTTAACTCTTTTCTGACAGTTCAGTGATCGATTTTACAGCAAGTTATTATCTATCCCCATATTATTGACATTTCAATCTGGACCTTGCATTGTCGAAATTTCTCATTTGAAAATGTAGAACACGTCTTACGAGCTTTATGGTGACACCTCCATTGTAAGGAGAGAGGTGTTAAAAAAGCAATCAGTCTGTATGGTCTACATTTGCAAAAAGATGGTTACACATATTCCTCAATTAGAGGCGAAAAAATGTGCAAGAAGAAATGAAACTAAAATGATGGAAGATGAGCAACAGAAATGAGCATCAATTATTGATGGGTAAAAACATGAAACGCACATCACCCCTGTGTGTATCAAACAGGAAGTTAGCAGCACATGCATCCTTACTTTATGATGTCTCCTGCAACTTAAAAAAAAATAGCACAATAGGGAAATAACCACCCAGTGGTGTAACAAGCTTAAGAGTTGTGTGCAAATATCTGAGTGCTTCAACGAAATGTGTTAAGAGACTTAACTGCAATTTATTTCTGTGCTGAGCTTAACAGAACATTGGCTCAAAGAGATGATGTCGAAGATCATAAATGTCCATTTTTTGTTAGATGTCTATTTCTGTATAACTATACAAACTGATGGCCAGGAAAATCTAAACTATTTATGAAAACAGGAAAAGAAAAGAGTTTGTTAGAATTTTCACCTATTCACAGCAAAGGGGTGAAAACAAAGATTCCTCCATTGTTCCTCAACTGCAGGTCCAGAGAAACTGCACTCTTTCATTTTGTAAAAGAAGTTACTACTTTATAGATTCAAACCACACAACTGAGCTGGCAGCTAACCAACACAGACTATATTATACTGTCACAGGTTCAATCCTCAGTCAAACCAAAGAGTTTTATCTGTCACTTTTAACTTTTCACACTGTTATTGGTGTGAAAAATGCAGAGTTCCACCATGGTTCAATATTCATTTTAAACTGAATGGTATACTGCCTGCAAAACAGGACCATATCTACTAAAGCATTATAGTATTGAACCTAATCTTCAGAGTGTTGACTGATTTATTTTACCTTACGATAGACTTGAAAAAAGTATGCAATTAACACTTTCGCTGCAGCTGATGCTATTCTACAGTATCAGCTGCAGCGAAAGTGTTTAACTACCTGGAAGGTAAAATTGTACTTACCACATCTGCAGTGTACTGTGCAGACGTTGGCAACGACCATTGAATGCTCCTTGAAAACCCCATCAGAAAGAATGAGTGGAATAACCTTTCATATTGACCATGAAATATGTAATTATCCAGCCAGTATATTAATTACCATTGCAAAGCAAACATTTCATTTCCAATATTTGTACACTCCTGTTGCCAATGTGGTTAGTAAAATTTAACTGTGCAGAAGTGTTGTAAGTAAATATAGGCCGTAGTGTAAGCACTTTCTTCTGTGTTGCCCCCTCCCCCCCACTTTTTTTTTTTTTTTGTTTGTTAATATGAGAATCTGTCATTTAAAATCATATATGATATATCATAAATGACATCTGACATAGATCTTGTAAAGACTGCTTCTGTAATTGGACCAGCAGCATATCCAGAGGTGGTTTTCTCTTTATAAAGACCATTTTCAACTTGGTTTAGCCCTCTCTAAAAGTACTTGGTTTTAGCTCAACTGGGTCAAGCCCCTCCCAAGCCAACTGTGTTTAAGACTGTTGAGTCTCTAAATTTTCAAACACGAAGTAGAGAAACATGGCCATTATTACGAAACCTGATTGGAAACAAAAGTTTGGGACAACATATCAGCTAATATGATTACATTTACTGTCCATATCCAGGAATCAAGGATAAAATACATGACATGTGCAAACTTATATTGTTCAAAAATAACACTAAAGAAAACGTTCTCTGTATTTAAATTTTCTACTGATCTTAAAACTTTAAAACCAGGAAGTAATGAAATCCATTCTGAATTTCTTCCACATAGTAGCAACTAGACAAAAAAGATGATTGGTAGATTGCTTGTCTGCATCTCATAATCTCACAGGTGGTTCTCGGTAACATAGTTGAGTGCTAGACTATGAATCCAAAGGCTACAGGTTTAATCCCTGCTCAGTTCTAAGATTTTTATATGTCACTTCACTTCTTTCACCTCCGGCAAAAATGCTGAGTAGCATCATGATTTGGAGCTCAGGTAAACTATAAGTTCCCCTTTAACTGACTGGGTAACACAATTCAAAGATTGGAGGAATGCAATGGCACACCAAGTCCAACAGGACCATGCCTAGTAAACCACTATGGTATTCATACCAGTCTTCAGAGTATTGACTTCTTTACCTTTTACCAGTCCCTCAGCAAATAAATCAATAAGAAATCCTAGCAGTACACAAACCCAACATGGCATCATGTCAGCCAAGGAGCTATGATGTTCTGAAGAGTGCCCATATGATAATTTCTAAGGAAAGCCAAACCAGGGAGAAAAGTATTTGTAACAGTTTGCAAGGCAAGCAATTACTTTTAAGTAGTCATAATGAAGTTCAAGTACCAACCTGTTAAAAACTTAGTTCTGTTATTACAATGCATACTTTAAAATAAGTTTATGGGAAGAAAAACTGCTGACTGCACTAAATTTTTTCCTTTTCCTGAGAGATAAGAAGACAGGGTCCCCTTGTCATTGGAAATGGGTGCCCTTGGTAGTTTTCAATCCTGTTATTGAAATTACATTCAAAACCAAGATATAAATATTGTAATTTAAAACAGTGCAATGCATTAATCACTGTGGGTATTGTTTCTTATATGGCATTACTGATGGGTGACAGAGTTACAATACTTATCACAAACTTACACCATAACTAATGAGAATGTACTTAAGAAAAGTAGTCTTCCTTGCACACAAAACATGCGACATTGCTCATAGAAGTTGAAAGCTAGTATGCTGTTTGTAATTTTTCCAACTACTGTACTTTATTTCATCTCATTTTATTTGATACTCAACATGTATAGAACATTTTCTAATACTATGAAATTCTGTTCAAATTTTAAAATGTTTGGAAATTATATATCAGATTAGATATGGTAGCAAAACTGTTTATTTTAGTGATTTTCAGATATTGTTGGATTAGCGCAGTTACCAGTATCTTTGAAATAATAGTTGGTCACTTGTGAGAGCAGCAAAATTGGTTGTAGTAAAGCATGATTTTTAAAGTACAATATTTGAAAGTAAAACTGTTATTAACTAATAAACAAACAAGCTGTTCTGCCATTTTAGTTTCCCATCAGTCCTCTCTAGAACTTTGGAAAAATTTCAGTGCCTAATTGTGACAAGGATAACATTTTGGAAGAAATCAAAAGACCTAAAATAGATTATAGGAATTTGTAGGGCACAAAAATTTAAAATGCTGCAGAAATGTAGACAGAAGTAATGCATGGCATGAAGACATAAAAAATGCACATCCCTGTTTACACAATTTCTGCTCTGAATTTGTTATTGTTTTAAGAATGTATTGCAAATGCTGTCAATTTTATTGAAATCTTGCACAAAGACAAAAATACAGTAAATGGTAATTAATTGCATTTTATTCAGTATAATCTATGACTACATGTTAATATTCCAGATGATTTACAACTTATGTCCAGTTTACATTCAAAACATACATACAAGAGACACTATTAAATCCTAAGTATGATACCACAATTAGTGAAAATTTTTATTCATTTTCAGCTCTGTTTGAAATACACATGAGAATACAATGCCAAACTCTGCTAGAACACATCACCCTTCAAAGGCAAAACAAATTGTTACTTCTGTTCAATACATAACAATGATGTGCAAAAATAATATGATTCTTCATGTGCATTCCTTGGAAAGTAATCAGAACAGAAAAAAAAGCTTACATGAAAAATCAGATAGCTGAAAGGAATAATACACAATACATTCTGTCATACTAGAAAAGAAACTAGAAGACAAATCTTCACAGGCTACATCAATTACAACAGTAATCAACAAATTCTCAAGTTCTATAAATCATTTAGAATAACGTTTGGAGAAGCCCTACATGTTTAATAATTCTGTTACTATCTGTTAGATCCTTCAGTAACATAAGTCAACAGATTTGGCTGTAGTTACTTTATGTTTATTTTTGCCCTTGGAAGCAGGCCTCAGGGTCCAACAAGCCAGATGGATTTTTTTGGACACTTGTCTGTCCTACAATAATACTAACTTAGTAACAATTTTATTTTACTAGTATCTTAGTGCTGGTAAGATTTCCACTTTTTTTCCCCCTGCAAAGCAAATCCCTAACAACCATGACTAAATACACTGATTTTGTAGGAAACAGCAATTGATCAGGATATGCCGCAAGTGAAGGTAAATTAGTGAAGGAAGGGGAAAAAATAAATAAATAATAAAAATAATAATAAAAAAAATAAATAAATAAAAAATAAAATGATGATGACTGGTGGAAGTGCCTGTTTTCAGACTTTGTACAGAGGTTGATGGAGAAGTACATCCACTCTTCTTTTGCTATCAGATTGCATGACAAAGGGAACTACTGAGAAAGTATGGGACAATGCGCTTGCTTGATACAACGTAAAAGACCATCAAGTGTGATAATCCACTACTCTTTGTAACAGTAAAGGCAAATGTGTGCTATTTAGTGGTAGGTTCTATTTACATTCAAATAGAAGACACATGGTCAATTTCAGAAGCATTAAATATTTTCGAGGAGTGGAACAAAAACATGAATCTTGTATACTGGGTTACTGATTTCTCTGCGTCCAAAATAAATGCAATTCAGTCCTTGTTTCCCTGTTTCAAAGTGTATCTGTGTTCATTTAACAGAAATGATTTGAGAAAGATGGTTATGGTCTCACACAAAAGAACAAGAAAATGTGAGTTAGAATTTTTAATCTGTGGAACGGTAATGCAGAGTAGTCTTTCAAGCAAGAGTATATTGATAATTTACTAAAGTTGAGAATCCATGTTTTCGATAAACCAAATGATTCTGCTTTGCAGTACTTTGATAAACAATGGGTTCCAGTGCATAAAAGGTGGGTGAAGGCTTTCAAGTACAAAAGTATGTTTGCTGTTTCAGTAATGAACAAATTGGTGAAACATTCACACCTAGAGCATAATACAAACACAGAATTAACAGACCTCATTGCAGTTTTAGTTAACAGTTACCTTCCTAGCCCCATTGAAAAGTATTGCAAGTTAAATTCCGCAGTTAAATTTTACAGCAAAGACATCTCTTTATTCCTGTATAGGAAGACACCAAAGTTTGTTAAGCATGTGATGATGTAATATGAAAAAATTGACTTAAGTGCAGAATCAGTAACTGTGGTGACTACAGGACTTTTTCCATGTAACCAGTGCAGAAATTGAAGAATGTTTTTACAAAGTAGATTTTGCAAAACCTGATTGTCCATGTCCAGATTTCCTAAAGTTTAAGTTTCTGTGCAAATACTTTTGTGCCATCTTCTGTTTCTTCTCTGAATGGGGATTTGACAAATTAAATTTCACTTATAGGATTAATCCTCAATTTGTTTAGATGAAACATATGGGTTTGGTTCAAGAAGCAGTTATAGTACACAAACACTGCAGCACACGGGTTACAGAATACTAGCAGCAATCTAGAGCAAATGCATGGCTCAACATTTATGAAACATTAAGCACTAATTTCGCAGCACGTAACGGGCAAGAGAGGTCTGTAAGAACTTAATAAATCTGACTTATAATTGCAGTACTGAAACAGTTGCAAAAATGACAGAACACTTGGAAATCTCGCAACATGATGTGAAGGTATCAAACCCTACAGGCAATGGACCTCTGTTAGCAGTGGTGTCAACTTTTTAAAAGATAGAAACATATTTCAGCAGTGATCCCATACCTCCATTGGGTATATGTAATTCTGCAGTAGCAATTAGTAGGTGGGGGGGAGAGATTTGATCTGGTCTGCTTCTCAAGAAGTTATGAAAGGTTGATTGTTGTTGATAATTAATACAATATTTTAAGTTATTCAGTTACTTTATCACTTTATCTAGTGATTCTTCATTGACTCAATCACAAGTCGCCCCAGTGGCGTCACATAAAAAACTTGCACCAGACAGGCCGAACACGATCCCAGCTGGGATCTTATGGCCAGAAATGCCACAAAAAAATCAGCATTGAGTCAATGTTTTGCTTCATGTTAAAATTATCTGCAACAGAATACAAAAGTTTCAATTATGCTAGTACAAATAGTTGCTCATGCAATATGCAAATAATTCAGGTAAATTTATGCTATGTTTAATTTTTGTAACTAACACTTTAAAAATTTGTTGGTAAATAAATAGATCTTAAAACAAATTTTCATGCTACACAGATTATGAGCAACAACAATTTCTTATGATTTGATTTCATCATTAAAGTCAAAACCACCAACAACAATAAGAGAAATAATACAATTACCCAAAAACAATAACTCATCTGGAGAAGTACTATGGTGACACCTGATACTATATCAGAAATATTCAATCAAATTTGGAAAACACAGTTCACCATTAGTATGGACATCTGCACTAATACATCCACTATATAAAAAAGAAGCAAACAGATGCTAACAACTATAGGAGACTCTTCCTCCTACCAGTGACCTACAAGCTTTTATCCAAGGTTAAATTACAGAGGAATAAAAGTAGCAACTTAATATAGACCTATATGTACTTTTATGGACTTCAAAATAGCGTAAGAGTCGATTAACAGAAATGCACTGATTTATGTCAAACAAATTTTAATTTGATAGTAAAACAACTAAAATAATTAAAGCAACTTTAAGAAACAAGTTCCAAAGAACAGTGTGGGGGAGGGGGGAGAGATTGTAAAAACGTTTGAATTGAAGAAGTCACTTGTTGAGGGAGATGGTTTGTCACCTCCCTTTTTCCCCGGTTTTTATAATACCAAATTAATAGTGAATTGCAGGACAGCATATACCCTGTCTTCAATTACGCCTTACTTTTCTTAGTTTACGCTGTAAACGAACACTTATTATTATTTACAGATGGATAAGAAATGAAGTAATGAGATTACCAACCAGATGATCTGGAACTGCCGCCTCCTTCTCTTTATAATACTTAGGTCCAAGAATACAGTTACGGTGATTTGTGCTTACTATAAAAGATGGAAATCCGTAAAATCGGATCTCAACGTTCCCTTTACTTTGGGTGAAGAAGAATTTTGGACAACCTGCAAATGTACAAATAAAATGGTTTAACGAAACGGCCAAAGAATCGGACATGACAGTGTGAAAAATTATTTTCTCACAGACAACGAAGCAGAGGAACTTATTAAACAACTGAACACACATTTTATCGGCTACATATGTTACAATTACTTTTGCTTAGCTATGTACAACTGGTAGACACTCCAAAATGCGTTTTCGTGATCACACAGGAAGATTAAAATCAAATTGAGCGATATACGGACTACAGTAACGAAAACAAGACATTACCTTACTTCTGACTTCACCTGCTTATTTTAGATGCTGTGTACTATCTCTCACGGAGTAAGAGTAGCCGATGCACTTGAACTGCGTAAGCATATCAACTTATTCTTGTATTTCGCAGTAGCCACACAATTTTCCGTCATTATTAACGCTGAAATGTTTCAGCTTTTCTCTCATTGTGCTCTCATAGTAAGTCGACATACTAAGAAAAGCTATTGAAAACAAGATAACTAACAACGTTTGAAGGAAACGCAAAACGCTAGAACAACGAATTGAAGTTAGGCGCTACGCAGTATCTCGAAATTCACAAAAGTCGATATGTGATTATGTGGCCTCTTCGATACAGCATGTACACGTCATAATCACCCCGTTTACATGCACCCCGTTTACATGTGCTCCCAAAACCGGATTTCGTAAACCGATTTCCCAATTCCGCTTTTGGTTGGTCATGTAAACACTCCAAAATCGATTCTGGAAATCCGCTTCTCTAAAGCGGTTTTCCAGTTCCACAATCGATTTTCGTGCCCATGTAAACGCAACCGTTTTTGAAGCGTTCTTGGCTTGTCAGATTGTGTGTCTTTGGTAAGAATTTTCGGCACATATGGACAGAGTGATATTTTCTAATGTGAAACAAAGGTATGAATATTAGAGTGAGCATGAATCTGTGTATTTAAGTAAAGAAAAACAGCGATTATGCTGACTAAATCAGGAACTGAATCAGCTGTTTTTCAGCCGCCATCTTAAGTGGATTAGGAAATCCGATTCAGGCTGTGCCATGTAAACACGACAGCGAAAAACGGTTTACGAAAATCGGTTTTCGTCTTCCGGAAGATGTGTTGCATGTAAACGTAGTGATAGACGTCACGCTGGCTCCCAAAGTCGTGAACTTAAGCTCTCCCGCGCTGCTGGAACACAGTTTCAGCGTTGCGCATGCTTGTCAATGAGTGTGGCAGCCAAAGACCTTGTAAAAATAACTAGACTCCCTGACGGCGCTGCTGTCGCGGGTTAATTTGAACCTTCGCCCGGCCGCCATAGTAGTGGCAAGCGTCAGATAAATACGAGTGCTATTAGCAGGTAAGTCGTGTATTTAATAGCTACTGCGGGATATATAGGCTTACACAATTGATAGTCTGTACTGTTTGACTATCGCAGTGTACATGAAGCACGACGATGAACAGCTTCTCAGCGTTTAAACAAATAAATCAATTCAAAGGAATAAAAAGAACGAATACTGTATTTCAATTTATATTTCTCAGGAATACAAGTAGCCCTACTACTTGTGTTCAGAGATAGTTACTCTTGCTTAAGAGACTGTTAGTCAAGACAATATAGGATTGAATGAAATAAATAACAGGCTTTTATAATACTGGTAGCTCTTAAAAAGGAGCTACTTTAGGCAGTTTCATTTTATAATGTGTAAAATAACTATTGGGGTCACGAAATTAGTTGCCTCACTGCAGTTCCAATTTTTGTTTGTGAAATTAATATTAGCAGCTTGTAAGGCAGAATATAAAGATATGTATCTGATGGCATATTTCACTTTCACAATCGATTTTTAACATTAGCTATTTCAGTCAGCCCTGTTTGATTTTTTGATGCTATGAAATATCTAAATATTGGAGAATACAGCATTAAAGCAGAGACGTAAAGTGTAAATCTCTTCCGAAATTAATGTTTGTACAAAAGTTTCACAATCGTAGAATATACTGAGAAAGTACCAAAAAATCGTGTCTGACGATAAATTCCGTTCATATGCTACACTTAGAACTCACAAAAACTACATGTTATAGTTCGGTTTCGTTAAGAAGAGGAAACAGTTTCCACACTGTATGTGTAATAAATTTACACACAACCGATAGTTGAGGTATATTCAAGGAGTCTGAAGCTGTTTTGTAGTTATATATTTCAATTAGACATAGTTTTCGCTACTTAAGTCAAACGAATACTCTCTCTAATCAAAAGGATCTTACGCACGTTTAAAGTTCGCGCAGAAGTTTGCCACTACAATGGCTGCCGAGGCGCTCTTCAATTTGTCCGCTGTTCGCAGTCGGCCGCTTACGCGATTGTGGGGGCTTGGTGGCAGCTGCTGGAACGAACCTAAAATCTTTTCCAAAGATACTACGTGTTGGCAATAGGCAAAGATCTGAAACGTTCATGTAGTATCATTGATCTCTTTACACTCTGGATGTTGAACTTTAACTGTCTTAGCGTGCCAGGCAAAGATATTCATATTTAGTTTCTTGCCAAATTCAAACATGGCTGCTAAGCAGTATTTCAAGAAAAAGAGGAGAAAATAGATTTTGATTGCACTCCCATATCAACCTAGAACGTCGAATATTGAATTAAATTCCAAAACAAGAGGTAAGTAAGCAATTCTTTGTCACGTAATAACTGGTGGAAACTCTTTTGCCAAATTTAAACATGCCGGACAATGCGAAATCGTGTGCAAAACATATGAATGTGCAGGCACGCTGCAATTATATGTTCAAATGCCAGAGTTATACATCCAGTTTGTATAGAGATCACTGTGTAGTATGGATGTAGATATGCCAGCACACGACGTTGTTCTGTGTATTTGTATACACTTGCAACAAAAATTAAATTTATCCTGTTAGATCTTAGTTAATCATACACACTGTAATCGTGACATATTCAGAAAAAAATACCAAATATTAGTGACAAGTAAGAAATATCTTTCTAAGTACAATCTCGGAAAACGGGATATATTCGAAACTAAGAAGCAAAATATTGGGGAAAAACAAGAAATATCAGCCTTTCCATACCCTCGAAAATCATGAGATATTCGGAAATAAACAGCCAAATCTTTCTAACTAGCGAATAGTGTAGTCATTGCTACTCATTTCACTTACTTTGATGCAATTTTAATGTTAGTTTGGTCTCCTACCATATTCTCGAAAATCACAACACAGTTGGAACGAAGTCAAATATTTGTGAGAAGGAAGAACATAAATGCCATTGGTGATCGTACCACTTGCAGTAACAATTTCATTCTCCGTTCTTCAGTCACACATAAATCACCAAATTGATGTTACTCACTCCTGAGACAGCACATATGAGTACTAAATAACATGATACTGTTATGTGAAGAAGAAAATCCCACTAAGTGTTGTGGATAAATAACTCCTACAATGTGTTACAAATGGTAAAATTAAAAAAAAAATCGTATGGGACGAGCTTTTTATTATTATTATTATTATTATTTTATCTGGTAGATCTATGGTTCGTGATCGTTTGTTCGTTGAATGGTTGGCTCAGCTTTTTTTTACTACAGAGAGCATAAACATAAAGCAGTCAACAATCCAAAGAATGGTTTGAACACCACAGTGCTTTACTAGACATGGTACTGTTTGGAGGTGGTATGCCATTGCCTTTCTCCAACCTTCGAACTAACTTGTGTTGTTGTTATGGTCTTCAGTCCGGAGACTGGTTTGATGCAGCTCTCCACCCTAATCTATCCTGAGCAAGCCTTTTCATCTCCTCATAAGAACAGAAACCCACATCCACTTGATTCTGCTTACTATACGCGTCTCTTGGCCTCCCTCTGCGATTTTTACCCTACACACTTCCCTCCAATGCTAAATTTACGATTCCTCGATGTCTAAGAATGTGTCCTACCAAGCGATGCCTTCTTTTAGTCAGGGTATGCCAAAAATTCCTTTTCTCACCAATTCTGTTCAGTACCTCTTCATTAGTTATGCGATCTACCCACCTAATCTTCAGCATTCTTCTGTAGCACCACATTTCAAAACCCACTATTCTCTCCCTGTCTGCACTGCTTATCGTCCATGTATCACTCCCATACAAGGCAACACTCCACACAAATGCCCTTAGAAAATACTTCCTCACACTTAAATTAATATTCGATGTTAGCAAATTTCTCTTTTTCAAAAATGCTTTTCTTCCCATTGCCATTCTGCATTTTATATCCTCTGTACTGCGACCATCGCATGTTATTTTACTACCCAAGTAGCAAAACTCATCCACCACCTTCATTCTTTCGTTACCTAATCTAATTCCTTCAGCATCGCCTGATTTTCTAAGACCGCATTCCATTATTTTTGTTTTGCTCGTGTTAATGTTCATTTTATACGCTCTCTTCAACACACTGTCCATTCCATTCAACTGCTCTCCCAGGTCCTATGCTGTCTCTGACAGAATTACAATGTCATCAGCAAAAAGCAATCTTTTTATTTCTTCCCCCTGAACTTTAATCCCTATTCCAAATTTTTCCTTGCTTTCCTTCACCGCCAGCTCAATGTACAAATTGAATAGCACCGGAGAAAGGCTACAATCCTGTCTTACTCCTTTCTCAACTGATGCTTCGCTTTCATGCCCTTTGAGTCTAATAACTGCGGTCTGGCTTTTGTACAAGTTGTAAATAACTCTCCTTTCACTGTATTTTACCCTTGCTGACTTCAGAATTTGAAAGAGTGTATTCCAGTCAACATTGTCAAACGCTTTCTCCAAATCTACAAAAGCTAAAAATGTAGGTTTGCCTTTCCTTAATCTATCTTCTAAGATAAGACGTAAAGTGAGTATTGCCCCCCCCCTCCCCGGGTTCCTACTTTCCTCCTGAATCCAAACTGATCTTCCCTGAGGTCAGCTTCTACCAGATTTTCCATTCTCCTGTAGATAATTCGTGTTAAAATTTTGCAACCATGACTTATCAAACTGATAGTTCTGTAATTTTGACACCTGTCTACGCCTGATTTCTTTGGAATGGGGATTATTACATTTTTCTTAAAGTCTGAGGGTATTTCGCTTGTCTCATACATCCTACACACTAGTTCAAATAGTTTTGTCATCGCTGGCTGTCCCAGAGACTTCAGTTGCTCTGAGGGTATGACATCTACTCCTGGGGCCTTGTTCCGACCTAGGTCTTTCAGGGCTCTGTCAAATTCATCTCTCAGTATAGTATCTCCTATTTCATCTTGATCTACTTCCTCTTCCCGTCCTACAACATCGTCTCTAAGTTCATTTCCTTTATAGAGCTGCTCTATGTACTCTTTCCACCTTTTAGCTTTCCCTTCTTTGCTGGGAACTGGTTTCCCATCTGAGTTCTTGATCCCAGAATGTAACTTCACTCTGCAGCGGAGTGTGAGCTGATATGAAACTTCCTGGCAGATTAAAATTGTGTGCCGGAACTGGGACTCGAACCTGGACCTTTGCCTTTCGCGGGCAAGCGCACTACCGACTGTGCTATCCCGACACGACTCACGATGCCGCACACAATTTTAATCTGCCAGGAAGTTTCATATCAGCGCACACTCCGCTGCAGAGTGAAGTTTCATTCTGGAAATATCCCTTAGGCTGTGGCTAAGCCATGTCTCCACCATATCCTTTCTTCCAAGAGTGCTAGTCTTGCGTGTTTGCTGGAGAGCTTCTGTGAAGTGTGGAAAGTAGGAGACGAGGTACTGGCGGAAGTGAAGTTGTGAGGCGGCATCGTGAGTCGTGTCGGGATAGCACAGTCGGTAGTGCGCTTGCCCGCGAAAGGCAAAGGTCCCAGGTTCGAGTCCCGGTTCCGGCACACAATTTTAATCTGCCAGGTAGTTTCATATCAGCGCACACTCCGCTGCAGAGTGAAGTTGCATTCTGGAAACATCCCTTAGGCTGTGGCTAAGCCATGTCTCCACCATATCCTTTCTTCCAGGAGTGGTAGTCTTGCATGTTTGCTGGAGAGCTTCTGTGAAGTTTGGAAAGTAGGAGACGAGGTACTGGCGGAAGTGAAGTTGTGAGGCGGCATCGTGAGTTGTGTCGGGATAGCACAGTCGGTAGTGCACTTGCCCGCGAAAGGCAAAGGTCCCAGGTTCGAGTCCCGGTTCCGGCACACAATTTTAATCTGCCAGGAAGTTTCATATGAGTTCTTGATATTTGTAGAATTGCTTTTCTTGTCCCCAAATGTGTCTTTGATTTTCCTGTAGGCGGTATCTACTTTTCCCCTTCTTATACATTCTTCTACAGATTTGCATTTGGCTTCTAGCCACTCCTGCTTAGCCATTTTGCACTTCCTATCAATCTCATTTCTTAGTCGTCTGTACTCCATTTTGCCTGTTTCATTTACTGCATTTTTATATTTTCTCCTTTCATCAATTAAATTTAGTATTTCCTGTGATATCCAAGGATTTTTTGTAGGTCTTGCCTTTCTACCTATTTTATCCTCTGCTGCCTTCACTATTTCATCTCTCAATGCTACCCATTCCTCTTCTACTGTTTTAATTCCCCCTGTTTCTGTCA
Source organism: Locusta migratoria (assembly GCA_026315105.1). Lineage (NCBI taxonomy): Eukaryota > Metazoa > Arthropoda > Insecta > Orthoptera > Acrididae > Locusta > Locusta migratoria. The sequence continues at coordinate 466,966,957 of CM048745.1, read as the reverse complement.
ATTGTTGCGTAAATCTCCCTCTGAAATTCTCCAAAACTTCACGTTCCTTCAATTTATCTAGGTCCCATCTCCTTATTTTCCTACCTCTCTGCAGTTTTTTCAGTTTCAGCCTACAGTTCATGACTAACAAGTTATGGTCAGAGTCTGTATCTGCCCCTGGGTATGTCTTGCAGCTTATAACCTGGTTCTGGAGTCTATGTTTTACCATTATAAAATCTATCTGATACCTTCCGGTGTCTCCTGGTCTCTTCCAAGTATACAACCTTCTTTTGTGATTCTTAAACCACGTGTTTGTTACGATTAAATCATGTTCCGTGCAAAATTCTACCAGGCGACTTCCTCTTTCATTCCTTCTGCCCAATCCATATTCACCTATTATTTTTCTTTCTCTTCCTTTTCCTACTACTGAATTCCAGTCTCCAATCACAATTAAGTATTCCTCTCCCTTAACTGTCTGAATAATTTCCTTTAGCTCCTCATATAGTTCTTCGATCTCCTCGTCATCGGCAGAGCTAGCTGGCATATAAACCTGTACTACTGTGGTCGGTGTTGGCTTCATATCTATCTTGACAATGATAATGCGATCACTGTGCTGCTCATAGTAGTTTACCCGCATTCATATTTTCTTATTCATTATCAGTCCTAGTCCTGTGATACCCCCAACTGATTTTGTATTTATAATCTTGTACTCACCTGACCAGGAATCCTGTTCATCCAGCCAGCGAACTTCACTAAACCCCACTATATCTAACTTCAACCTATCCATTTCCCTTTTTAAATTTTCTAATTTTCCTACCCAATTAAGGGATCTAACATTCTATGCTCCGATCCGTAGAATGCCAGTATTGTCTTTCCTGATGATATCCTCCTGAGTAGTCCCCGCCCGGAGATCCGAATGGGGGACTATTTTACCTCCGGAATATTTTACTCGAGAGGATGCCATCATCATATTTTCATACAGTAGAGCTGCAAGTCCTCAGGAAAAGTAATGGCTGTAGTTTCCCCTTGCTTTCAGCCGTTCGCAGTAACCGTGTGGCAAGACCACGTTAGCTGATGTTACAAGGCCAGCTCAGTCAATCATCCATACTGTTGCCTCTGTGACTACTGAAAAAGCTGCTGCCCCTCTTCAGGAACCACACGTTTGTCGAACTGACTTACCCAGTCAGTTATTGGGAGACCTACAGTTTAACGTAGCTTCGATCGCAGAACCTCTTACTTGGCAGTCCACCCCTCTACGCATTACACTACAGCAACTCAATGCTGTTAATCCCTTAATATTTTATATAGTCGTTCTTACAAGTTTGTTTCTCAAAGTTAATATGATTTTAATTACATTTAGTTATAATAAATGCATCTAGAGATGATTTTTTTATTCCTTTCTTAGGCCTATCTGTTGTTGCCTTGAAACTGTTTACTGCGAGTTATAAAACCAAAACTGTGAGATATACGGCAAATCAAGATAGCGTCTGTGACATGGAAGGAACAAGTGAATATCGTTTTCATCTCACTTTGCAAAGTCGTCGTTCATTGGCTAATGTAACACCGAATTTCATTGGAAGGAAATAAATTTTTGCTTGGGATATAAGCACTCCTGTGATAGCAACATGTCCATATAAGCCATAATGCCAATTGCTATGGCAGTGTTTTTGTGGACAGTGTCAACGTATCTTAATGAAGTTCATTGTGGCAGAGCCAATCGAAAGGCAGGACTCTGATACAGTAGCTCGTGTTTTTGTGGAAAGAATAATTTTGAGATTTGGTATACTGTCGGCACTACTCAGTGACAATGGGAGTAATTGCTTAAGTGATACATTAAACAGAGTGCGCAAACTGTTAAGGTTTAGGAGAGTACAGACTTTGTGTTATCATCCATAGTCAAATGGAGCCCTTGAGAGAACATATCGTACTATAACAGAATTCCTAATACATTATATCACTAAAGAGCAGTCAAATTAGGATGAATGGCTCCCATACGCTGCTTTCGTATTCAGTAACACACCTCACAATGCTACAAATTATATGCTGCATGATTTATTTTTCGGTAGAGAATTCAACTTACCAGGTATATTGCAGGGAGATCCTATTAGTGTTACCTATAATTATGATGATTATGTACTTGAATTAATGGAGAAAATGAGACAAATGCACAAATGTGCCAGAGATCATAATACGCAATGTAAGAAGAGAAACAAAATTTACTGTAGTCATCCAACTGAAGAGAAACTATGTCTTAACAGTACATGCAAACAGGTTAAAGGAGTAATTTCTTAGACTTTCCCGCCGATTTGCTGACTTTTGTTGAAGTCGGGTATTCTGCTGGATCTCAGCATCTTCCAAAACATGATAGTTCGACGACCGTTACTAGGTGTCTTCTTTGACTGGTTGCCTGGTTTTTTATTATTTTTTATTATTATCATTTTTTTATTTTTAGCACTTTTCATTCTCCTCCCTTATGGGGAAGAGCGGGCCGTTTTTAGGGCATGCATTGCCCTTTTCAGCCTTATTTTATTTTACATGTTCATATTAATACTGTCATATATATATATATATATATATATATATATATATATATATATATATATATGTTTGTTGTAGACATTAGGATTTTATACGTGAATGTTATATGGATGACCTTGTATATGGTTATTTACATAAGTTATTAGACTACATTGACTATCATAGTGTGAGGGTTTAGACATGAATTGTTGGGCCTTATTGGGGCTTTGTCATTGCAAGTGGAATGATCAGGCTTGGCAGCTGACTAGGTTTTGTGAGTTGTGTTTTTGGTGTTCTCCTTTTTGTGTATTTATGTGTTTGTGTGTTTTGGCTGTTTTTGTGTTTAGGGTCGTGTGTTAAGATGTGGTTGTAGGGGAGTATGTCGTGTTATTGGCTCCATAGTGGGAGTGATGTCTGGGTAGGTTTGTGATGCATTGTGTGGTACTGTGTGTGATGGTACTATGTACTTATATAGTGGTTTTCTTGGGTATGGTGCCGGTCTGTTTGTAAGTAGATCTTCCATATCTGGGCGTCTTTGTATTATGTGTTTTCCATATTTTGCTCTTAGGTGTGTGAGTCTTGTCTGGAGGGGTTCTGTTTTTATTAGTCTGTAGACTTCGTCACTGGCTGTTAGTGGGTGCAGTCGTTAAATACTACAGAGTAGTCGTCTTTCTGTGATAAAGAGTCTGGTTGCTATGGGAGCGGTATTCCTCCCAGTGGTGCTGCTGCATACTCTATTACCGGCCTGATGTACGTTTTATACGTATGTATGGCTGTTATATTGTCACAACCTTGTCCTTGTATGCGTCCTTGTTTTCGCCATATTAGGTTTTGTCTCTTCCTAATTGTTGCCTGGGTGAGATATTTATGCCTGGCCAGTGCCTCGTGTTCCATTTTCGGTCCGCGCCCAATCGGGCGTTCCCTACTAGGTCCGTGCCCGCGAGTCGCGCATCCCTGGCGCAGTTGGTGTTCTCTCTGTCGTCCGCGCCCGTTCTGGCCGCCCCCAGCGACGATGGTGGCGTCCTGTTGTTCCCCATTGGGTCCGCACCCGCGAGTAGCGCATCCCTGGCGCTCTTGGTGTTCTCTCTGCCGTTCGCGCCCGTTCTGGCCGCCGCCAGCGGCGGTCGTGGAGTCTTGGTGTTGACAATTAGGTTCGCGCCTGCGAGTCGCGCCCTCCTGGCTCACTGGGTGTTCACAATTCCGTCCATGCCCGTTTTGGCCGCCTCCCGTGGTATTCGTCGCTTCCTGGTCTTCCCTTGGCTCGTTGTTGAAGTTGGTAACTTTATTCCAGTGTTGCCTCGTGAGTTCCAGTGCCGGATTCCACGCAGTGCTTAGTTTGTATCCTGCTTCACGGTTGATCAAGTTTCGTACTAGGTTGATTACTATTGATTCCATGATGATGCTATCCCAGAATCTAAGGGTCTAGGTAAAGATCTTGGTTTTTTGGTATTCCATGAAATGTTCTATCTGCAAGCAATGTTCAGCCATTGCTGTTTTTGTGGCCTGCCGCAGCCTGGTATGTCGTTGGTGTTCCTTGCATTTAATGTCCACTGTTCTAGTGGTTTGTCCCATGTAAGACGTACACAGGGAACATTATAAATGCCAGGTTTCCTTAGTCCAAGGTCATCTTTAACTGTCCCAAGTAGAGCCCTGATTTTGCTAGGTGGACAGAAAACACTCTTAATTTTATGTTTCTTTAGTATTGTGCTGATCTTGGCAGATATGGGCCTGACGTATAGTAAAAAGGCAAGCTTCTTGGATTCTTCTTCTTCCTCCTGTTCCGATGTATCCATACGTCTGGTAGGATACATTGCTCTATGGATACCCCTGGTTGAATATCCCTTTTCAGTGAATACTCGTTGGAGATGTTCGAGTTCGTTTGCTAGATAGTCCGAGTAGGATAGTGTCTTGGCCCAATGTATGAGTGTTCTGAGCACCCCGGTCTTCTGTGCTGGGTGGTGGCAGCTGTTGGCCTGCAGATATAAATCTGTGTGTATTGGCTTTCTGTACACACTGTGGCCAAAGGTGCCATCTGCCTTCTTCTTTACCAAGACGTCCACGAAGGGAAGCTGACCATCATTCTCCAACTCCATGGTGAATTTGATACTCGGATGTCTTGCGTTCAGGTGGTCCAGAAGTTCCTCAAGTTTTTCACAGCCATGGGGCCAGATGACAAATGTGTCATAGACATATCTAAAGAAACAGTTTGGTTGGTTGGCAGTTGTAAGAGCTTCATCCTGAAACCTCTCCATAAATAGGTTGGCCACTTCTGGTGACATCGCCACACCTTCAGTCTGCTCGTAGAATTGACCCCCACATAGAAAGTAGGTCGATGTCAAAATATGTTTAAATAGATCTACATCTACATGAGATACTCTGCAAATCACATTTAAGTGCCTGGCAGAGAGTTCATCGAACCACAATTATACTATTTATCTCCCACTCCAATCTCGAATAGCGCGCGGGAAGAAAGAACACCTATATCTCTCTGTTGGAGCTCAGATTTCTCGTATTTTATTCTGATGATCATTTCCACCTATGTAAGTGGGAGTCAACAATATATTTTCGCATTCGGAGGAAAATGTTGGCGATTGGAGTTTCGCAAGTAGTCCACGCCGCAGCGATAACCGCTGTTGTTGTAATGATTCCCATCCCAGATCCTGTATCATTTCCGTATCGCATCTCTTAAGAGTTCTGCCAATAAAACGCAGTCTCTGGTTCGCCTTTCCCACGATATTATCTACGTGTTCTTTCCAATTTAAGTCTGAAGTAATAGTAATTCCTAGGTATTTTGTGGAGTATTTTGTGGAGTTTACCATCGATTACTACGTACTGTATCCTCTGTGACAAGAAATCCCCTATCCATTCGCAAATTTGGGGCGATATACCATAACCACACAATTTGATTAAAAGCCGTTTGTGAGGTACGGTGTCAAAAGCTTTCTGGAAATCAAGAAATACGGAATCGATTTGCGAACCCTTGTCGATAGCACCCATCACTTTGTGTGAATAAAGAGCTAGTTGTGTTTCGCATGAACGATATTTTCTAAATTCGTGTTGACCTTCATAATATTTGAATACAGGATATGTTCCAAAACCCTGCTGCAAATTGACGTCAATGAAATAGGCCTGTGGTTTAGTGGGTTACTCCTACTGCCTTTCCTGAATATAGGTGTGACCTGTGCAACTTTCCAATCTTTTGGTACAGATCCTTCTATGAGAGAGCGGTTGTATAGCCGGCCGCAGTGGCCGAGAAGACTGAGGCACTCCAGTCACGGTCTGCACGGCCACTACGGTCGGGGGGTTCGACTCCCCCCTCGGGCATGGATATTTGTGCCGTCCTAGTTCGTAAGTAGTTTGTAAGTTTAGGGACTGACGACCCCGTAGTTAGACTATACAAACATTTGAACATTTTTGCGGTTGTATATGGCTGTTAAGTAAGGAACTATCGCTTCAGCATAATCAGATAGAAATCTAATGGGTATACAATCCGGACCAGAAGACTTGTTCTTGTTAAGTGATTTTAGTAGCTGCTCTACTCCGGTGGTATCTACTTCTACATTACCCATTACGGCATCTGTTAGTAATTCGAAATCTGGAATATTGGTTTCGTCTTCTTTGGTGAATGAGTTTGTAAAAGCTATGTTTAGTAACTCTGCTTTAGTAGCGCTGTCATCGGCAGGTTCGCCATTACTATCACGTAGTGAAGGTATTGTTTGTGATTTGCCCCGAGTATATTTAACATATGACTAAAATCTCTTTGGGTTTTCAGTCAAATTTCGAGAAAGAGTTTCGTTCTGATAAGTATTGTAGCCATCTCGCATTGAAATCCTCGCTAAATTACGAGCTTCTGAGTACGATCGCCAATCCTGGGGATTTTGTGTTCGTTTAAATTTAGTATGCCTTTTCCTTTGCTTTTGCATCAGTGTCCTGTTTTGAGTACCAAGGGGGATTAATTTATTTGGTATAAAGCTGCCAATTGCTGTCGATACCACTTCTTTAAATTTGAGACACATCTAGTCTACACCTACGTTTAGTGTTAGAAACGAGTGGAAGCTGTCTTTCAAGAATCAATGTATTTTGTTTCTATCTGCTTTCCTGAACAAATATACTTTTCGTTTATTTTTGGTAACTTTGGGACTTTCGATATTCAATTTCGCTATGACAGCTCTGTGTTCACTAATATCTGTATCCGTTTTAATGCTCATTATGAGCTCAGGATAATTTGTTGCTAAGAGATCAAGTGTGTTTTCACATCCATTTACAATTCTGGTTGGCTCATGAACTAATTGTTCGAAGTAATTCTCAGAGAATGCGTTGAGTACAATTTCGGACGATGTTTTATGCCTACCTAATGATTTGAAAATATAATTTCGCCAACAGATCGAGGGTACATTAAAATCACCACCTACTATTATCGTGTGAGACAGGTACGTTTTTGTAATTAGACTCAGGTTTTATTTGAACCTTTCTGCTATTGTATCGTCAGAGTCGGGAGGCCGGTAAAAGGAACCAATTATTAACTTCTTTCGATTTTCGGGTACAACCTCTACCCATAATAACTCGCAGGAACTATCAACTTCTACTTCGCTACACGAAATACAACCTTTGACGGCGACAAACACGCCCCCACCTATTTTGTTTAATCTATCCTTTCTGAACACCGTTAGATCTTTTGCAAATACTTCTTCTGAACGTATTTCCGGCTTGAGCCAACTTTCGCTGCCAGTAATGATGTGTGTTTCGGTGCTTTCTATTAACGCTTAGAGTTCTGGTACTTTCCCGACAAAGCTACGACAATTTACAACTGTTATACCGATAGTTTCCGGATCTAATTTTTCTTGTGATCCACCTGCACCCTTTGCGATTGCCCATTTTGTTTTTCCCTGAAGCCTTTTATCCCTGAAGCCTTTTATCCTTAAAAACCGCCCAGTCCACGGCACACAACCCCCACTACCCGTGTTGCCGCTTCCTGCGTATAGTGGACTCCTGACCTATTCAGCGGAACCCGGAAACCCACCACCCAATGGCACAAGTCAAGGTATCTGCAGCCTTCACGGTCGCAGAACCATCTGAGCCTCTGATTCAGACCCTCCACTCTGCTCTATACCAGAGGTCCACAGTCGGTCCTGTCAACTATGCTGCAGATGGTGAGCTCTGCTTACATCTTGCAAGCAAGACTGGCAGTCTTTACCACTTCAGATAGCCGCTCAAAACCTGAGAGGATCTCTTCAGATCCAAGCGACACACATCACTGGTACCGACGTAGCCACCACCTGCAGTTGGCTGCACCCTGTACCCCTCATGGTATCCGGAAGGACTCGTTCCACATCTGGAATGACTCCACCCAGTATGCACACGGAGTGCATGCTGGCCTTCTTCCCCTCCTTGACAGCCATCTCTCTAAGGGTCTCCAGCACCCGCCTAACGGTGGAGCTCCCAACTACAAGTAAACCCACCTTCTGTGAAAGCCCAGATCTCACAGTCTGGGTGGTGAAAATGTTCAAATGTTTGTATAGTCTATGGGACTTAACTACGGGGTCATCAGTCCCTAAACTTACAAACTATTTATGAACTACTTATGAACTAGGATGGCACAAATATCCATGCCCGAGGGGGGATTCGAACCCCCAACCGTAGTGGCCATGCAGACCGTGACTGGAGCGCCTTAGTCCCCTCGGCCACCGTGGCCGGCAGTCTGGGTGGTGACCTCAGGATGAGAGACACCATCTGACTCAGGAACGTTGTCCTGAGCAGATAGCGCCTCAAACCTGTTCGCAAGACGAACTGGGGAGGCCTCACGATCGGTCCCCCAGAATGTCTTGCGCCTCCTGTCGCGCACTGGAGCAATCTCCCACACAACCATGGGTAGGTTTCTGCCTCACTGCTAGTAGTATCAAGGCATGTCGCTGCCGCAGGCTGATCGGTGGAGACGACGGGAGTCTGTTCGGTCCCCACTGCCGGCCAATAACAACGACGCCCCTCGATCGCAGCTTCCAACTGTGCAACCGAGGTTAACACAGCTTGAAGCTGGGAGCGAAGTGTCACCAGCTCAGACTGCATCTGCACGCAGCAGTCAACGTTCTTATTCATGATTACAGTGCCGACAAAAACAAAAACTACAGTTGCGATGTGTTCAAAGGAAGACTACATTGTTTGTTAAAACGCAGATCTGAATCTAATACGCACTAGAGCACAGTATAAATTTACAAATTTACACAATTTATACAAGAGCAATCACAGGTCCATCGAACTTCTCGCTGATTAAATCAAGCATGTCCTTAAGTGGCAATCTGGTAAAAAGTGGTACTACGTCAAAACTGACCATCAAATCTGTTTCCTCAAAACGTAGGTTTTTGAGCCGTTCCACAAAGTCTGGTAAATTTCTGATATGGTGAGCATGTTTCCCCACATATGGCGCTAACATTTTCTTCAAATGTGTTGCAGCTGTGTAGGTGGCTGCTCCAATATTGCTCACAATAGGTCATAGTGGTACCACCTCTTTGTGGATTTTCGGTAGGCCGTAGAGTCTGGGGTCGGCCAGAACGGGCGTGGACGGCATAGAGAACACCAAGAGCGCCAGGGATGCGCGACTCGCGGGCGCGGACCTAGTAGGGAACGCCAAATTGGGCGCGGACCGAGAACAGAACACGAGGCACTGGCCAGGCATAAATATCTCACCCGGTCAACCAGGCAACCAGTCTCAGGCAACACCTGAAGGAGACACCGAGTAACGGTCGTCGAAATATCGTGTTTTGGAAGACGCTGATATACGGCAGAAGACCCGACTTCAACAAATGTCAGGTTAAAGGAGTTCTACTAAAGTAGAACTTCTGTTTAAATATCAGATGTGAAAACTGGTGGGATTCTTGCATCTGGTGAGAAGTATCACAGCTGTGTACACCCTTGGACAGTACCAAGACTTCAGTATAGAAAAGTTTCCTTCATTGCAAGGCTTGTATTATGACAGTACATATGTGTGACATCGAAAGTTGTAAGCTATATTAACATAGGAGAACTTCGGGGAAAAGCTGACAAGACCGAAAGATTGGCACATTTATTGGTAGGGTATTGTAATCAAAATTTAACAAGTTTGGGAATAAGTGATCAAGAATGTGCAGTGGCATAAAAAGCCTTAGAATGGCAAATGAAAAAGATCAGGACATGAGGACACTGCAAGGTGTAATTGGACTATTAAGCCACCACGAAACACGACATGTTAAACTTTGTGGGAGAAATTAGTAACATACTGTTTGGGACACTGGATGAACAGGATACCTCCTATTTCAAATGAAAGATTGATTTAATTTAAAATGAGCAGATGTATCTGCTTATTCTGACCAAGGAACAAGTGACAGTGGTCAAAACTACTTTGACTAGTTTCAACCACATACTGGCTAGTCTTACACATCATGAGGAAATGATTGTCAGTAATATGGAAAAGCTCCATGCTAATAGCACAGACTGCGAAATACAACACTAGCTGTCATTAACAATGTAAAAAGCAGCTAATACAATTGGTATAGATTTTTTTTTTGACTTAGAAAGGGAATTGTTAGCAGTGGCTTTATTAATTATCTAACAATCAAAACTTTTCCTGGGGATAATGAAGTTCACCCTGTGGACTTTATTTTCCAATGTAAAGATAATATGACACAATTTATGTCTGATGCAATGAAAATTAAATTCAATAAGAAATTCTTGGATGGAGAGGCTCTATCATGGGCTAATCCAAATGTGCATTATGGTATGACATTTGAAGATTTTGAAAGAAAATTTCTGTCAAAATTTTGCTCTGAAACGAAACAATCTAGGATCAAATCTGAATTCTTGAATGGTCCTAGTTATAGAGAAATCAATAAGACTATGAAAGAGTTTTGTGAGGAACAGTTAAGAAAACTAGAGCATTTAGACAAACCTCTGGATGAAATGATCGAGATAGATGCCTTGAAAAGACGTTTACTTAGAAGGCTACAATGGAGTCTGGTCTATGCACCTGATTGAACCTTTCCTTAAGTATGTAGATAAGTTGGATATGGCTGATAGAAATGGGGATAGTAATAGAGAACCAGAACAAAACAATTATCAAAGGGACAGAGACAATAGCGGGGACAGTAGACAACCTAATAATACTGATGGAAATAATCATAATCAATATAACAGGAATGGGAACAATTTTAGAGGTCAGGACCATAGGAACAGACAGAATGACAGACAGCCACATCCCAGGGACACAGAAAACAGAAGAAACGGGCAGGGAATCTAGTTCTCGCTTCACAGAAGGTCTGTCGGTTTGAAGCGCAACAAAGTAGGGAGAGAAATCAGGCTAGAGAAATTAGAAGGGGAAGAGGAAATTTCAGAAGGGAAGGAAGCCATAGAAGGGACAGTATACCACACCAAGTTAACCACATTGAGTTTACCAAGGAATTTTGGAATAAAATCATTAATGAAACAGAAAAACCTAGAGAAAATCAAAACACATTTGAGTTAGAGGATAAAACATTTACAAACCTTTTTTGTGAAGTTAACAATGAAAATGAGGTGTCTAGTTTAGACAGTGGAGGTAATCACAGGGATGACACTGGTATTGTGAGTCTGTTTGAGGATGGTCACATAGAAGATAAGGAGGGACAAAATAGGCATAGTGTTATAATAGTTGAAGCTCAGATTCATGCACAAGATGATGATAGTTTTGTTGGTACTGTCTGTAGTAACAATATCGTATAGAATTTTGTAGAGAATAATGGAGATACTAATGTTGTTTTTGATAATGATCATGATAGTGAAGTATTGGAAGGAATAGATGGGGTGATTTATCTAGAAATGAATGAGGATAAAGTGCTACAGGACAGTATTCAGAGAAGGGGGAATTTGAAGGTGCATGATGATCTGTTGATGCCAATTGATATTGGTGAAATTAAGTCTTTTCCTGAGGCTATAGGTGATCATGGGGAGTTGATGTGCACGCAAGTATTTAGAGTCACTTGTGATTACATAAGCAAAAATGAAATTCAAAGTAGTGAAAAAAAAATGAATTTAAAAGGGTATGTCAAGACTTAAATCCAAAATGGGGGGGATGCCTTGTGCTACTTCAGATAGTTTACAAGAAGTTAAAGATGACAAAGAGTGGAAATATCAGGCAGGAATGAGTTTTGAAAAAATGGAGGAAGATTTACTATTTGAGAATGAAAACTCCAGTAAACATGAGGTGCATGATAGTCCATATATTGCCATTCAAACTAAAAATTGGGAAGGTAATTGTTTAGTAGACACAGGTAGTCCTATCTTTGCTATTTCTAAAAACTGAGAGACAGAATAAAGGATGAGAAAAGTTTTGTTGAGTTACCTGTCACGGGTATAAAAATTAAAGGTGCAACAGGTAAAACTAGCAAATTGATTAACAGACAAGTTTTGTTAACCTTTATAAAAGGTGATATGACTTTATGCAAGGGTGCCTGGTTACTGAAGATTTGAATGAATGTGTTTCATTAGGTATGAATTGGATTGTAAAAGCCAAAGTAGGTTATATATATATATATATATATATATATATATATATATATATATATATATATATATATCTGTGGCGTCTGTTCCGAAAGAATAGACGTCACTTCTGATCTTGCAGCTGTTATTATTTAATATTCATAGAATATATGACATCAACTGCGATTAGGCAAAGCTGAAAATGTGTAACCAGCCGGGATTCGAACCCGGGTCTCCTGCTTTCTAGGCAGTTGCGCTGACCCCTACACCACTGGGGACACAGTGATCACCGCACCTGCAAGGACTACCCATGCACGCCTCCCGTCAGATACAAATTCCCAGCTTCTCCCTGCCCATAGTACTCAAACTCGTAGTTTATCTAATTCCCGTAAGAGTAAGGGCAAGGGAGGGGTGGGCAAGTTTGAAACCCTTACTCTTATGGGAATTAGTTAAACTACGAGTTTGAGTACTGTGCATGGGTAGTCCTTGCAGGTGCGGTGATCACTGTGTCCCCAGTGGTGTAGGGGTCAGCGCAACTGCCTAGACAGCAGGAGACCCAGGTTCGAATCCCGGCTGGGTACACATTTTCAGCTTTGCCCAATCGCAGTTGATGTCATATATTCTATGAATATTAAAGTAGGTTTTAATTGGGATGAAATGAAGTTAACATTTTTTGATCCTCATTGCTTATGAGGATAGATCTGTGGAAGAGGACACTAAACATCAAACATATTTTAATTTAGTTGAAAAGAAAATGGCTGAAGCAGAAAATTTAAGTGATGTTGAGAAAAAGGATTTAGAGGACTTTCTGTGGGACTATTTTGATATATTTGATGACCAGCCGGATAGTATTAATGGGTACCAATGTAAGTTAAAGTTGAGAGAACATGATCCATTTTTTATAAAACCATATGGAATTCCCATATTCAAGAGAGCTGCAGTGGAAATGGAACTGGAAAATATGGAGAAGTGGAGACAATTTTGTCAATCTTTATGGTAATAAATACCTTCTAAATATCGTGTGTGTTCGTGACATACACAAGGACTCTAACCATATAGAAGTAGATTTTAAGCAGTGCTAAACTTATAAAACAAAATTTTAGTGGATAAGTATATGAACTAGTGTTTTCTTACATATCAGACTGAACTATGAAACCTATTTAAAAAACAAGGTTATTAATATTACAACTATTCTGCTAATGCAGTCTTTTTATATACTAGTAAAAAGTATCTATTTTAGGTGGGTATAAACTAAACTAAAAGTTTGACTTAGGTATCTAAAATTATGAAACAAGGAGAGTTATGTACACTTACGGACTCTGTATGTTACTGTGTAATTATATATATATATATATGTGTGTGTGTGTGTGTGTGTGTGTGTGTGTGTGTGTGTGTGTGTGTGTGTGTGTGTGTGTGTGTGTGTGTGTGTGTGTGTGTGTGTGTGTGTGTGTGTGTGTGTGTGTGTGTGTGTGTGTGTGTGTGTGTGTGTGTGTGTGTGTGTGTGTGTGTGTGTGTGTGTGTGTGTGTGTGTGTGTGTGTGTGTGTGTGTGTGTGTGTGTGTGTGTGTGTGTGTGTGTGTGTGTGTGTGTGTGTGTGTGTGTGTGTGTGTGTGTGTGTGTGTGTGTGTGTGTGTGTGTAGGGTTTGAATGTTCAGATAATTACCCAATGTATATTTTCAATCTCAAAGAGAAATCCTGTAGACAGTATTATTGTCTTATACACATAAATGTTCTATAGTTATATCAATTACTGAAAGAAAAAAGATTAATCACAGAATAACTTGCCTTTACATCACAAGATTGCAAAAGCCTTGGCCAACTTGCAGTTGTACAATTCTTTTGGGGGAGTATTGAGATGTAATGGGCAAGCTACAGAGCTAATAAGCAAGCTACAGAGCTAAATGTTTACTACTTCATCATCCAAATAACAAACTAAACAAATTATTATATTAGAACATCAACTATTAAATGCAGTTTGTGATCTCAGAGTGTGTGTAATATAAGAAACATGATTTCTAGATAAAGTAATGGTTAAGAGATAATACATACATTGCTAGGAAGACAAGCAAATAACATTTCATAATGAAATAGGAAAATAAACAAGAGCACATGGCCATGAAACTAAAACCAGCTAATATGCACTTTAGGAAAACATAAAATGAAATAGTGTGCTTAGAGATATATTCTATTGTATATTTGAGTAGGAACTGGCCATGAAAACACAAAGATAATGAACGTTTCGAATATAAACTTGCCAGCATGTGCAGCCTTGTAGATTAACGAAGACTATATGAAATATTCCCGTGTTCTTGAATATAGTAAAGCAATTGATACTTCATTTCATTATTCTGTACATGGTAGGAACATTTGCCCTTCACTATTTTTCACGATATTAGTATAAACAAACAATGTATTGTTGTATTTTATAGTTAAGCTTATTTCAGATCTGCAACGCAATATATGAAAGCAGGATTATTATGAATTGATAATTATCTTACTTTTGAATGTAAAACTGCTATTATCTTGCCATAACATGGCCAAACTAATTGTTTTTCATATCTTTAATAGTTGGAACAATGTATGGTATTGTAGGTCAGACTGTAAAAGGAGGCGAAACAAAGATCGAAAAAGGCAGTCTTGTATCAGCTTTCCAAGCCGCCACTATGCCGGTTTGGGCACCGATGTACACATTGTTGTAATGCATTGTAGGGTAAAAGTGATGATATTAAACAGCTTTTCAGATACCTGTTGTTTGCTCTCAGTTCTTGCCTTAATTTTGACACACACATAAAATAGAGAACATTTCTCTAACTGCACGTATTCTGAATGAATTCTAGGGATTCCTGTAAGAGGGTTATGTAGATGCTGTGTTTTTAAGAAGATTCTACATCCACGAGATATCAAGGTAACTGTCCTGAACTTTGATGCTGTGGAGATTTATTAAGACATCAAGACCACAATCACTGAGTCAGTGAACAGAACACTGTAAGGTGGTAAAACATTTTAACGTCGATATTGTGTATAGAGTGCTGCCATCTACAAGAGGACTACAACAATGCTGCTCACTTCTGGGAACAACCCACTTGTATGAAATCCACGCCACGGTCTGCAACGACGAGTCCAGGCAGAAGATAGAGACAGACATCACTAGTTATTGCAAATAGTAACAGTAGACAGTCAGGATGTTAAACTGACATTAGTCATACAGAATTGTACAAATGTGTTAGGAAGAATGTCCATCTCTTGGACATTACCAAAGTTGAGTGTTGTACATTATCTTATTAGTAAATTGTGTTGTACTAATGTGTCTAGCGTGATTTTAGCTTCCCAAATAGGCAGCCCTATGGTAACTACAGTTATGGTCACAGCCGGCTACAACAATTTCCATTTTTATCGTCGTGCAACCGCCGCTTGCAGCAGAACAAGTGTTGCCTGTGGATTTTAATATGTGCTGCTGTCAATGTCTCCGTGCTTGTGTTTGTGTCAGACTATGTTTCTGATTTTAGTCAGTGTCCGTTTTTACGTTTCTACATGTGTGTTTTTCATATAAACAGTTTGCTTCATTCATTTCTGTTACACTATTGTAATAAATAAACAATATTTCCGTTTTTAGAATTTCGACTTCGCTTTTAGAAGGATACTCGATTGGGAAAAAAATAATTACTTGTCATAATACATTTGCAATGTATCACTAAAACGAAGTATAATAACAACATAAAGATTAAGAGCATACCCTACAGCTGCCTGTAATCGCCTACTATAACATGACTCAGTGTGACGAAATTAAGTTAACTTCCAATGTTAGTAGATGACAGTTACATCAAAACTTTCTTCATGAGCAAGGTTTATGACGGTATATCATGGTGTGGTGACGGACAGTGTGAATACTGTCATTAGAAATGCATTGTGGAATGTTCTGATGGGATGTGGCATGATGTGACGGACAGTGTGAATTGACCTTAATGAATATAAGTACAAATATATAACATGGAATATGCCTTATGCAGCTAGTAAACTGTCCAAACCTAATAAAAAATGAAAAAAAGTAATAACATATTCATAATAGTTAAACGAATATAAAATACAGAAATCAGCAAGTCAAGGTCAGGAACACACAAAATGTTCTGTAACAACAACTAATTATTTAAATGAATTCTACTTCTTTAGATGATTAATTTTTCTCTGCTTCATCATCGTTGGTTTCAGATAGATATGAACCGTTGGTACCGATTTGTTTTACAAAATGTTATATTCGTTGTAATGTTTTCCTTCCAAACCCAAACCACATTATGTTCTTTAATATAGCAGTTAAAAGATTTAACTTCATTCTGTTCCTCTGCTTGTTTTTTGTTACATTCATATTGCAAAAGCCAATTCACACTGCCTGTTACGCCAGGTCACCATTCGTCAGGACATTCCACGATGAATTTCTAATTCGCACCACTGTCACCAGACCATCACATCATGTCTATCTTTCTCAAGAAGAATGATTGACAGAACAGTCATGTGCAAACATTGGATGGTGACCTATTCTTGTCATGCGATTTTCTGTTGTAGTCGATGATACATGGTTTCCATGCAAATGTGTCTTATTAATCTTTATTTTGTTATTATACTTTGTTTTAGCGGCAAATTCCAAATGTTTCGTGATGACTTAAATATTTTTCTCAATTGAGTATCCACCTAAAAGCAAGGTCGAATATCTGAAACCAAAAAGGTTAATGTTTTTTTAATGTTCTAACAGAAAAGACTAAAAGCAACTTCTTTATTTGAATAAGATTGCAATTTGATGGCACAGTTTTCATTAAATAACATTTTAAATGAAAAAGTCAGTACTAATGAAGGACAAAAATTAAGTTGTGTAGGACGTTATTAACAATGACAGCAGGCAAATTGTAATGCTCCTATAAATATTGTTTTGTGTGTTTGTATGTTTATTTCTTTGCTTGAAAATAGATGTTGATGTTTTGAAATGGTGTTTCACACCTCAGCACTTTACCACAATAAGTTGACCAGAAACATACAAGTTTTCTTTGGCCAGCAATAACATTTAGCGTGTTTGTTATCTCAATTCGAGTATTGCATTTAAAACAGCAAACTAAAAAGAAAAAAATGAAAAGAAAACACACTTTGGAGTGACAGTGAGTGTAAAAGTGAGATAAAAATAAGTGTTAGATATTCGTGATGTGTGAGACGATTTTTCTTTTTATATCGTCGGCCGTACAGCCAGTGCTAATGGCTTCCACATTTTTATTTTTAGGTCTCTATTTTTATCTTTTTGTAGTTGTGTTGAAGGTTGTTACACAGTGCCTCATCTGCATTATACATTTCCAACAGTTCTGTTGTTACTAGAATACACCTCGAAAATTTGCCGCTATAATAGCAATCAGTTTTGCAAATAGATACACTGTTAAAGAGCTGCAGCTCCCAATACCTGATGTTTATAGTGAGGTTATGACTGGCGACTGTTGCGTAGAAAGTCATAGATTAATACTCGAATTGAGGAAACAACAACGTTAAATGTTATTGTCGGCCATAAAAACTGTACCATGTATCAAAATATCCACAGGTGTACTGCCGGTCAACAGTATCCAACGGGCACAATATTTCGGCGATCATACATGTCGCCATCATCAGGTGAACTGACGGATTGAGCTCCTGGAATCGCGCCGGCAAGGAGATGCGCATGCTACGGCGGCTCAAAGGGAACTGGGTTCTAGCTCGCTTGCTCGCTCACTTGCTGTTATAGACGGGCCTCGTCCATGGTCCGATGAATTAAAGTCTAAGCAGATAGTTGCTGTTCCTCTTTAATCCTGGTTTGTTGATATTGATGTGTCCTGGCTTCATGAATTGTCATATTCTTGCTGGATTCCTGCAACAGATAATAGAAACATCCTGGCTGCTAGCAACATCTAGCGGTTTCCCATGCGCTCCACTAGGGAGTGGGTGTCTCGCCTACTTGCTCCTGACCCATCTCATGTGGTCAACT
This sequence comes from Locusta migratoria, assembly GCA_026315105.1. Classification (NCBI taxonomy): domain Eukaryota; kingdom Metazoa; phylum Arthropoda; class Insecta; order Orthoptera; family Acrididae; genus Locusta; species Locusta migratoria. Next base: position 466,948,987 of record CM048745.1, on the reverse strand, counting down.
GACATGCAGCTGACGTCTTCCCAATGATCAGGGGAAAAGATCGGTTGGGAGTTGAGGAGTTTGTAGTCCTTGGTTGATATAATCGGAATCAGAAGCTCTCGCAGATATTGAGGGAGGCGGAAAGGTTTGTGTGGGAGATTGGGTTTGAGATGGGAAGGCAGGAAGGGATAAGGATTGTCAAAGTCTTGGATAGAGGAGACGAGTTTGTCAAGACCCTTCTTGACACTGTAGTTGTCCACCATGGGTAAGCAATCTTCCACTCCCGGAACCTCGTCCTCCAGGACGACGTGTGCGTCGTCGTCGTCCCTACTTCTACGTCTTCTTCAGGCTCTTCCTTTCCAGGGGGAAGTGCGTCCACCTCCATGTGCGTCTCCTCGGCCTCCTGCATTGCTGCAGGGACCGTAGAAACGCCTGTCGATGTGGCTTCATCTGTCGTCTGCGTCTCTGCGACCACCCCTGCTTTCCTCCCCTCTTGTGGAGAAGCATCAAGGGCGGTCGCCTCTTCTTTTGAGCGCAGAGTTCCCGCACCAGTTCTTCAACTTGGCGCCACGCTGCGTCAAGTTCGGCGCGAAGTAGCGCTCTCTCTTCCGCCATGGCGGATTTGAGAGCGCGCACCGTGTAATCGGCCGCGGACGTCACCCCGCAACTCGGTCCGCTATCCCCTCTTGGGGGATGGGGCGGAGCAGCAGGAGTTGCTCCTTGAGTCTCCATCCCCTCAGTGGAGCCCTTGTCGGTGTGCTTATTCCCTCCGCCGCTCCAGCTGCAGATGTACCTGCAGCGCCAAATTTGGCGGCATGAGGGCCACCACAGTTAGCAAACTCCTTCGCGGCTTCCCATGGCTCCTTGCAGTAACGTGTGTCGTGTGCCTCAGGGCACTTCAGACACACAACTGTATTCTTGCAGCCGTTTGCCAGGTGGCCAAGCTTCTGGCAGTGAAAACACTGCACCGTCTTCTGCTTCTTTTTCTTTTGCTTCTTCTTCTTCTCGTCGCTTCCGGCCATATTTATCACCTCAGCAGTGAGGTGTTTCATAATGGCTGAAAGGAAGCCACCCTTCGACGACCTTCCATTGCCGTATCTTCCCCTTCCGCGTCCAGACATGACTGGTTGAGAAGTCGGTGCTGGAGTAGATCCGACCCGCAGCAAGTCGAGCAGCCGAACGGACCTGGGTTCTAGCGAGGTGGCGGGCGATTTAAATACCTCCGCTCGCGTAGCGCCCCCTCCGTGTTCCGCGCCGCGCTTGCGCAGTGGTACCAATTGCGACAGCGTCTAAGATGACATCAATGTGAGGGCTCTGTCCACCGTGGTCGTCACTATGTCTTAGAAAAGCTTGGGAACCAGCGATTGGGTTAATTACGAGGAAATCTAGGAAACGTAACGTAGTGACGACCACGGCAGACAGAGCCTTCACATCGACGTCATCTCAGACACCGTCGCAATCGGTTCCACTGCGCGAACGCGGCGCGGGGCGCGTACCATGGAGGGGGCGCTCCGCGGGCCGAGGGTATTTAAATCGCCCGCCACCGGTCTAGAACCCAGTTCCCTTCGAGCCGCCGTAGCGTGCGCATCTCCATGCAGGCGTGTTTCCAGGAGCTCAGTCCTTCAGTTCACCTGATGATGGCGACAAGTATGATCGCCGAAATATTGTGCCCGTTGCACACTGTAGAGCGACATTACACCCGTGGATATTTTGATTATCAAATATGCCGGGAGAAACTCAAGAATCACATCATACACCTTTACGGGAAGAAGATGTATCGCAGCATGAAGAAATTTGAAAAGTTGCGCCACCGTAAATGTCGCTTGCTAAGTACTCTTGCCTTTCTAAAGAGATGTCGTTCTGAGAATGATCCAAATTTTGCTAAGGTTACGCGTAACATCGATTCTGTAGCAGCCAAGAGAATTAAGAAATGGGCTAGCCTCGCATTGCTTCGTGAGAGAGTGCATTTCACCTGCTGTAGTCTTGAGTTCATCTCACTGGAACTATTCAAACTGCATTTGCAATTCACTTCGCTTTCCTGGGATTGGATTGATGGTGTTACCTGGATTGCAGCCGATTCCGCCCATAATAAGGCAACGGGCCGTGAAACAGGTAAGTTCTCACGCCTCCTTGACAATCCATCTCTGCAGGTTCCGTGCAAGACTGTCATCAATCTGAGAGGCATGGAGTTGAGTGATGATGCGGTCTCGGTTTTGGAGAAAGGACTCAACTTTGCTCCTGCCCCCAAGTTCACAATAGTCGCAGAAATTATTAGTGCTGTTGAACAGGTTGCAGCTCGACTTCCGCCTGAATCAGCTGAGGAAATACGTCGTGAAACTTGTCGTGCATTGACGAAATCCAAGCCCACGAAGTCAAACATCACTAGTAAAGAGAGGGCAGGCATTCGTGACCTGAGGGAGCGCCCTGATATTGTTGTCTTACCGGCTGACAAAGGCAATGCTACGGTTGTTGTCTCCCATAAGGACTACACTGAAAAGATGCAGAGCCTGCTAAATGACGATTCCTACCGGAAGATCAGCGTTGACCCCATAAGGAAAGTGGAGAACAAAACGATGGCGCTTCTCAAGGACGCGGATTTACCGGAGGGTGTCGCAAAGAAACTGCTACCTCAAGGTCCAGTACCGCCAAGACTTTATGGACTCCCTAAGGTTCACAAAGATGGGGTGCCATTACGCCCCATTGTCAGTAACATCAGGCACCTACATATTTGTTAGCCAAATACTTGACGGGAAAGTCCTTATGTGGGTAAATGCCCTCATCACATCCGTAATTCCGTGGATTTTGTTAAACGCCTTGACAACTTCAGGCTGGATGAATCTTATATCATGGTGAGTTTTGACGTCGTTTCATTGTTCACGAGGGTACCCCTTCGATAGTCACTAGATTTGATTGGTCAGAAGTTTGACGAGAAGACCACCGAACGTTTTTGGCATGTCTTGACCTCCACGTATTTTCTTTTTAATGGCGAAACGGAGGGACTCGCAATGGGTAGTCCACTCTCCCCTGTGATCGCAAATTTGTACATGGAGAATTTCGAGGAGGAAGCCCTGGCGTCATCCGCATGGAAACCTACTTGCTTTTTCCATTACGTGGATGACACTTTCGTCATATGGCCACATGGTATGGATAAACTCCTTGACTTCCTTACACAGCTGAACTCCATATGCCCCAACCCTTTGCCAGGCACTTAAATGTGATGTGCAGAGTATCTGGGTAGATGTAGCTGTAGAACACCAAATCCACTATTGAGAATGATATGGAGGGTAAATTGCCGTTCCTTAACGTCTTGGTCAAGAGAAGAGTTGATGGCACCCTGGGTCATGGCGCGTATCGGAAAACAACGAGCACGGTGCATGTTTACTTTATCCATTATGATTCGCCCACTAAAATCCCCAATACCTTTGTACACAACTGAATTTTTGTCCTTCATTGGCACTGACTTTTTCATTTAAAATATCATTTAATGAAAATTGCTTTATCAAATTACAATTTTTTCACATTTACTGCTGAAACAAAGTATAATAATAAAATATAGATTAATAATAAGACACATTTGCATGTAAACTGTGTTATCGTCGACTACAACGAGAAATCGCATAACGAAAATAGGTTAATTTCCGATGTTAGCAGACAAGTGTATAGGCTAACTAAAAGAATAAGAATATCTTGCAACTGTGAGAGGTAACTTTATATAATAGCAAGAGTGAGTACTGGCCCAGCAATTGTTCATTATTATGAAAACTATTGAGCACACCTAAGAAAGTCCAGGAGCATGTGTATGATGTCTGAGATCAGTACCTCTGATAATAAAATTAAAACAATCTGGTATATTACTGAGAGAGAAACAGAGCAACCAAGAGCACAGGAAGACTCTATAACCATAAAACTGAATGAAAAGTGTACTAAAATATTCAGAAATTGAAAATATTTTCTAAATGTTGTGGAGAAAATAGGATCTAGATTTTCCTTAAAAGAAGTGTTGTTTTTGTTATGGTCTTCAGTCCAGAGACTGGTTTGATGCAGCTCTCCACCCTACTCTATCCTGAGCAGGCCATTTCATCGTCTCATAAGAACGGCAACCCACATCCACTTGAATGTAATATCTCTCTGAAGCAGGGTTTCCCCTGATGGACTGAAATATGCGATTGTTAAACCATTGCATAAAAGAGGGGATACATCAGATGTCAACATATACCGCCCAGTCTCTCTTCTGACAGCTTTATCGAAAAATTTTGACAAAATAATGTATTCGAGAGTAGCATCCCATATTAGCAAAAATAAAGTACTAACCAAATGTCAGTTTGGTTTTCAGAAATGCTTTTCAACAGAAAATGCTTTAATTAATTGCCTTCACTGATCAAATATTAAATTCTCTGAATATCTTGACATCACCCACTCGTATTTTTGTGATATCTCAAAGGCCTTTGATTGTGTAAATCATGGAATTCTTCTAGATAAACTTAATCATTATGGTTTGAGTGGGGAAGTGACCAAATTTTTTAATGCACACTTAACTGGAAGAACATAGAAAGTTGAAATAAGTGGTTCATGTAATGCCGAAACAATGGATGATTCCTCCTCAAAATGGAGGGGCTGGGGGCTATCAAGATTTGTGTTCCGCAGGGTTCGTTCTTAGATCCTTTACTGTTCCTGATATACATTAATAACTTACAATTCTAGATTAATGAAGAAGCAAAGTTAGTTCTTTTTTGCTGATGATACAAGTATAATAATCACATCCAAAAAACAAGAAATAAGTGATGCAATCGTAAATAACATCACTTAGTTCTTAAGTGGTTCTCAGCAAATGGACTCTTATTAAATTTTGATAAAATATATTATATAGAGTTACATACAATAAGTCGCACAACTCCAGTAATAAATATAGAATCTGAACAGAGGTCTGTAGCTAAGGTAGAATTTTCTAAAATTTTTGGTGTGTGTATCGATGAGAGATCAAATTGGAAGCAACACAATGGTCTGCTGAAATGTTTGAGTTAAGCAACGTATGCTGTTGCAAATTTTGGCGATAATAATCTCCGTAAATTAGCTTACTATGCCTATTTTCATTCACTGCTTTCGTATGGCATGATATTTTGGGGTGTTTCATCATTGAGTAAAAAAACTATTAATTTCACAACAGCAACTAATCAGAACAATTGCTGGATCATTTAAGGATTTAGGTATTCTCATAGTAGCTTTACAGTATATATATTCAGTTATGAAATTTGTTGTTAATTTTCAAACCCAGTTCAAAAGTAATAGCAATATACATAGGTATAACACCAGGAGATAGGATGATCTCCACTATACCGGGTTAATTATGCTGCCACAAAAATCTTTGGTCACCTACCAAACAGCATCAAAAGCCAGACATAGAGCCAACTACCATTTAAAAATAAATTTAATTTCTGAATGGCAACTCCTTCTACTTGTTGGATGAATTTCTAGATATAAATTAGTAAATCTAAAAAAAAAAAAATAGATAAATAAAAAATATTAAGAAAATTAAAAAATATATTTGCATCATGTAATATATGTTGTAATGTTATATCTTGTACAAACACCTTTTAGTAACCTGACACATTCCATATCATTACAGAGTGTTGTATTCATTATCTATGGAACAAGTATTAATCTAATCTAACCTAACCTCATCAAAACTCCCGGCAGTTATGTCAATTTTTGTGACTGGAGCCGCTTCTTCTCAATCAAGTAGCTCCTCAGTTTGCCTCACAAGGGCTCAGTGCACCCCACACCCTAACAGCTCTCGTCAGACTTGGACGATAACCCATCCAAGTGCTAGTCAAGTCCAACGGCGCTTAACTTCGATGATCTAATAGGAATCGGTGGTATTCACTGCAGCATTGCCGTTGGCCAAGTTGACTTAATGATGATGCTCAAAGGTTGCTTATGCTGCACGTATCCTGTACTCAGAAATATGTCACAAGCATTATGTCTCTCTCTCCCTACAACTATTTTAGCAATTTGAAAAATTCAGCTGCCTGCTCCTTCTCAAACACTTTAAGACATATCACTAGGCGATTCTTTATGCAATATTTAATACTAATGTCATCTAAACTATAGATAAACGTACAGGCAATGCGTTGGTGGCACTTTCGTAGTGTGAGCATGCTTTTGTTGGCAACATACCACATGAACCATTCACCCATTCACTTTACTGAGCTTCATGATGTAATTAAAAGATTTTAATTACTTGAAGCATTGATCATTTGTAATGTTCATCTATCTGATTCTTGTCACACTATTTGAGCCAAATCACAGAGGCGTTTATTTCATAATATAATATCAAATGTTTGTAAATCTATTGGATTAAGCTACTGGGTTATTAGTGTGTAGCTTACAAACTACTTAAACTAAGGTAAACCAACCTAAGGACAACACAAACACCCATTCCTGAGGGGGGGGGGGAGACTCAAACCCCCAATGGCAAACAAACACACACACTGGAGCTTGGTGTCCCAATGTGCACAGCTAATCTCATACAATAATAAAGCCAACTAAAGTCGGAATCACAGTCAGGAAATGTCGGTGGCGCTTCCATAGTGCACCTAGCCTTGCAGCCCACTGTATTTCATGTAGCCTGTTACATGCCACTTTCACAACACAATCCTAACCATTTGCATTCATGCATCTACTGACTGAGTCCTGTGATTTAATTAAAAATACTGTTGACTTAAAACATTGATCTTTTATGAGGGAAAATGCCTCAAGGTGAAAATTTTATATTTCATCATATATTTTTGTTGGAACACAGCTGTCTCAATTGGTACAATGAAATTCTCAGAGTTCTTATAATTACTTTGAGTTAAAACACTAAGTTCCACCTTAAATTTGTCTGACACTAGCACTCAAAACAGTTACATTTCTCACTGCAGGAAACACAAGACTAGCGATTTCATTAATCAAACCTAACATGAGGTCTCAGATTTGATCAAAGATTGGATGACTTAGGAAAAGGTCATAGGATCCTTTGATGATGTCAGACATTGCATCCTCACTGAGGTGGCCAATTCGTATGCAGATGTACGTTTTGACACTTTTTATATCTCTCTCCATTTGTAATTCACAGGATATTTCCCAACAAATCTGATCATCACGAAAATTTTAGAAGGAAACTCCTGTCTCCTTTATCACTACCAAGTTTTACCTTCAGAATTTCTTTATATACGTCTTCTTTAATATCTATCAGAAGGAAAAGAAAACACTGGAATATAGTCCTCTTTTTAATAGTTTTGCAGCCTTGGACACATAAGCTTCTAGACATTTTCCAATAAAAAAGAACAGGGAACTTAATCACAATTAGCCAACTCAATTAAAAAAACGTATTCTGTTCTACCAATTCTGTGCTAAGGTCTGTCTTTATCACAAAGGCAGCGCCATTACACTGCGCCCAATATTTCTTTGTCCAATAATTTGATAGTGCAATACTAACCTTAGGAAAGTAATCGCAAAATTCGATAATTTCTAAAATCTGGTTTCTATAGAGCATGTTTGAATGCAATACTTCATTCCATTTTATTTTTATTTTTGTATCTTTGGTTGGTTCTATCTCGACAAATGAATTTGTCATCACTGATAATCCCATGAATGATCCATTCTTGCTAGAAATTCTTCACGTTTCTTGAACTGGACCATTATACCAATTAGATTTTCTTTGTTGTTGAACACTTATTCTGGAATGTTTTGGAATAACATCAAATTTTCTAGTAACCTAATTTTTATTTCTTCAGTCAGAATTACTGAAATTGTTATGCACTAATTATGCAACATTTGATTAAAGAGTGTTTATTTCAATTAATATTGAATGTAAAAATGAAATGTACGCATAATTAATCTCAGCCATATGACATCTCTTTTGCACTTTAGCTACAGAAAAATGTGTTTTTAGCTCTGACAATTGTGTGTATATTCTTTATAAAGTGAAGCCTACCGATAACCAGTTTCTTTGGCAAATTTGAACTATTTTTAATGGTTTCTGTCTATGACTAATGGTTTTGTATACCTCCTTATAAAGAGATTGTGGAATATCACTTTTGTGAATCGCTGGAGCTATCAAACTATCATACTATCAAATTGTTTCTCATCACTGGCAGAAGAAATTTTCCCTGAATGTGAGGATTTAGACCAAACAGAGGAACGTCAGAGATGATATTCATAGTACGCCAAATGCAAGAAATATGTCTTGAGCAGCACAAGCTTTTTATATGGCGTTGGTTTAGGCATTTGACTCTTTTGACTGTGATACTAAATGTTCAAATGTTTGTAAAGTTAAGGAACTTAACTGTGGGGTCTTCAGTCCCTAAACTTACAAACTACTTATGAACTAACTTATACTAAAGACAGCGGGGGAATGAGCTCACGCATTGTAGCATAGCGCCTCAATACGCTCCGCCGCGGCGACCATGATACTCTTGTCCTCCATGGCTGCCCTGAAAAGTTCGTAAAGGTCTTAAGACTGGTCCATGATGACATTACGGTCTCAGTGATCAGAAATAGAACTATTGGTGAACCGTTTGAAGATGGAACAGGAGTGAAATAGGGCTATGCCATAGCACCAAACCTTTTTGCTATATACATTTCAACAATATGTCAACTAGTTGAAGATCACCTTCTTCCAGGAATAAAACTCACATTCCACAGGAATGGCTAGCTATTTAACCTTAGCAGGCTCAAGGCTAGAACTGAGACATTGGTAACATCTGTTAATGGAGCTTCAATATGCAGATGATACTGCTAGAACGTTCAAATCAGAAGAAGACCTTCAATTTATTTTAATTGCTTTTACTGGTGCATATAAGAAATTAGTACTCAAAGTCAATATTTAGAAGACCAAAATTTTATACCAACTAGCTCCTGGAACTTCTGAACAAGGCCCTAAAATAACAATTAACAGACAACCATTCGAGAATGTCAAATGTTTCGCATATCTTGGGAGCCATCTATCTGCAAAAGCCAACGTTGATGCAGAAATCAAACACCATGTGAAATGTGTGGCGACAGTATTTGGAAGACTGCAACCAAGAATATTCAACAACCATCACATTAGCTGCCAGATGAAACTACTGGTATACAGGTCTGTGGTCATACCGACTCTCCTATATGCATGCCAGACATGGACAATATACAGGTGACATGTCAAAATCCTTGAAACTTTCCATCAAAGTTGCCACAGATATATCCTAAAATTCACCTGGAGGGATAAATGCACGAATATTAGCGTTCTGTAGAACGCTGGAAATACAAAAAATTGAGACAATGTCAACTAAACATCAACTCTGCTGGATTGGACATGTGATCTGTATGCCAAACTATTGAATTCCCAAACAAACGCTGTATTCTGAATTAAGTGAAGGCAATCGTTATCATGGAGGTCATAGAAAAAATATAAAGAGTGCATTAAATACATCTTGAAGAAATGTAGCGTAAGTACAGCAAACTGGGAAACACATGCCTTGAACCGTCCACCCTGGAGAAACACCATTCATAATGGTGTAGCACACTTCAAAGACCAGATACGTCGTATGCTGAGGAAAAACGCATGAGAAGAAATTCAGGAAAGGTTATGAGAATACCAGCTGGTGCTTCAATGTACATCTGTCATCACTGTGGCAGAGCATGCAATGCGAGGATTGGATTGATCAGCCCTGCAATAGGACAAGGAAGACTATCATTTTCATTATTTTGTATGTGAGAAGAATTGCTAGTTTACCTATTGTTTTGAACTTTATATCAATACACAATGTAATAGGGTGGTATGGCAGTGGAATTTAAGCATATTTTAATTTCTTCTTCTAGTAACATTTCATAGCAGCCGTATTTGAATTTGGCAAGAAATATGAAAATCTATGACGAGCATGCTCAGACTACTGAACTTCAACATACAGGCAGTATAGAGATCAATGTATAAGATATTGGTGCCACATTAATGCAAGTGCACTTTTTTGGGCACAACTGAAAAAAAGGGGATAAGAGTATCATGTAGAACTAAGCAGGAGTTGTATCAAAATGTTAGAAGCAGTCAGAATGAAGATGCAGTAGCTCATTACAAACAGTACTGTAAGGTTCTGAAAAATGTCATTAAGAATGCAAAAAGTATGTGGTATTCAAAAAGAATAGCAAACTTTCAGGATAAAATTAAAACTATCTGGTCAGTCGTGAAGGAAGTGTCAGGTCAGCAGCAGCAGGTAGTAGATATAACGTCAGTGCGTAGTAGGAATGTTTCTGTTACTAACAAGTTAGATATATGTGCAATATTCAATAATCACTTTCTGAATATAGTAGGGGAACTAAACAAAACTTTAGTTTCTACAGGTAATCATATAACGTTTTTAGAAAATGGCTTTCCGAGGCTGTTACCTGAAATGGTCCTTCATGATACTTCCATAGGTGAGATTGAGTCAATAATTAAATCACTAAAGACTAAGAACTCTTGTGGATATGATGGGGTATCTAGCAGAATTCTAAAGTACTGTTCTCCATATGTTAGCCCAGTATTAAGCCATATTTGTAATTTTTCCTTTCAGAGTGGTCAGTTTCCTAACAGATTAAAGTACTCAGTAGTGAAACCACTTTATAAAAGAGGAGAAAGGGATAATGTAGACAACTATAGACCTATTACTATGCCATCGGTTTTTTCTAAAGTTATTTAAAAGGCTGTATTTTCAAGATTAATTGATTATTTCAGTTCACATAATTTATTGTCAAACGTGCAGTTTGGTTTCAGAAGTGGTTTAACGACTGAAAATGCTATATTTTCGTTTCTCTGTGAGGCACTTGATGGGTTAAATAAGAGACTACGGACATTAGGCGTCTTCTTTGATTTAACAAAAGCGTTTGATTGTGTTGATCACAAAATATTGTTGCAGAAGTTGGAACATTATGGAATACGGGGAGTAGCCCACAACTGGTTCACCTCTTACTTTAATAATAGACAACAGAAGGTAATTCTCCGCAGTGTAGAAAATATCTATGACGTGCAATCCCAATGGGGCACAATTAAGTATGGGGTGCCCCAGGGGTCTGTTTTGGGACCATTGCTGTTTCTTATTTATATAAATGATATGCCTTCGAGTATAACAGGTGACTGTAAAATATTTTTGTTTGCTGATGATACCAGCTTGGTAGTGAAGGATGTTGCTCGTAATATTGTCACAATATCAAATAATGCAGTTCAAGAGATAAGTTCATGGCTTGTAGAAAACAAGTTGATGTTAAATCACAGTAAAACTCAGTTTTTACAATTTCTAACACATAATTTGACGAAAGCTGACATTCTGATTACACATAATGGGCATGTGATAAATGAGACTGAACAGTTCAAATTTCTAGGTGTTCATATAGAAAGTAAGCTGTCATGGAAAGCCCATGTTCAGAATCTTGTTCCAAAACTAAATTCTGCTATATTTACCATTAGAACAATATCTGAGATAAGTGATTTTTCAACGCGAAAAGTAGTCTATTACGCTTACTTTCACTCACTTATGACGTACGGCATTGTTTTTTGGGTAACTCGCCTGATGCAAAAAGGATATTTCTGGCTCAAAAACGGGCGGTTCGAGCAATATGTGGTGTAAGTTCGCGAACGTCATGTCGACCCCTTTTCAGTAGTCTGGGAATTTTGACTCTGGCGTCACAATACGTTTTTTCTTTAATGTCGTTTGTTGTTAATAATATCAGCTTATTCCCACAAGTTAGTGGCTTTCACTCGGTGAATACTAGACAGAAGTCGAATCTGCATTTGCATCACACCAGCTTAACACTTGTGCAGAATGGGGTACAATATTCTGCAGCATCCATTTTCAATAAGCTGCCACAAGAACTAAAGAATCTTAGCACTAATCCACACGCTTTCAAATCTAAATTGAAGAGTTACCTCATGGTTCACTCCTTTTATTCTGTCGAGGAACTCCTAGAAAAGTTAAACAATTAAGCTAATTCATTTTTTACTTTATTGATTCTTTTCACTTTGTCTTAACATTGTCGTGTGCAAAGGACTACTTAAAAATTTTCTATAACCATTCTTGTATAACAATTAATGTATTGACTTGTTCCATGACCATGGAGTCTCACTCCTCAATTGGGTCCTATGGAACAGAAAAACCAATAAATAAATAAAAATAAATTGCTTTCTTTATTCATTTGGAAACACAGAGGTCGTCGCCATTTTACTCAGTGGCTGGATAACATTATGAGAAAACTGAAAACAAATATTACATTTTTATTACTTACATGCAGCATAGGAGGACAAATATAATTACTTTACACATTTCAATAAAATTGTTGCTAATTTAGTGTTTCCTGATATTGTTGTACTAACTGCCAGTTACCAGTAACTGCAGCAACAGTAATCTCTCATTGAGCTTGATTGTCTTTCCCGTTACCGACTGTTGTATCTCTTTATAATATCTTGTCAACATTAATAAGTTTTCGTAAGATTTTGGACTCATTAAATCTGTTGTTTACCAGATAGAGAGAAAAAAATTCAATTCATGCTTCCATTTTGGTGTTTGACATCATAGCCTTGTTGTCAACTGATTATAACCAAGGCCCTACAATCCCATTAGTGATCTACTGTGATTAGCGAAATAATTGAAAGGTGGACAACATGGTAGTGAAGTAGGTAGCCTTCGCTACAACACATCGTCTTTTCATTATGTACCAAGCATGATATAGGTGTGAGAGCAACCCACTTGCCAACAGCACTCAGCAGATCCAGACGGTTACCCAGCTAATTGCTAGTCAAGCCCAACAGTGCATGACTTTGGTGATCTAACAGGAACCAAAGTATCCACTGCGGCCTGGCCGTAGGCCACTTCTGAATATACAAGTCCCTAATATTAAACATCTAAATACATCTAAGAATTTGTAAAAGGTTTTATTATGCTTTTCCCTAATTCATACATGCAATTAAATGCTGCACAAATCTTCACAATTTGTGCATCTATGTGGCAATGTGTAGATAACATAGTTATGACTAATAAATAAATACTACAGATATGCACCAAAACGTATATCTTATGCGTGTCCTTACAAGTCAAATTAAAGTTCATTTTACCAGGCTAACCAACAGAATGGCGCCCAGCCCATTGTTCAAATTGTTCCATGCCTACAACGCTATTGGTAAGTCAAGTTATTTTTTAAATGCCTTTGTCTATAACTGAGAAGCAGCTGTCAGTTGGCTGCTGGAAACCGCCAGCCATTGTGACAACACTGTAGCCGCAACTGACAGACATCAACTATTACTCCATATGACGAGAGTTGAGCTTTGACAGCTAGAAGTATAGTTCTAGTGTTTGACACAGAAGTGCAATGGTCCATGACTGTGTTGGGGGGATTGAGCAACACTGTGGGGTTGGCAGGATAAAGTTTACAAAATCTCAACACTTGTCAGGCTGGCATGAACGCATGACGTGCGTTTTCTAAGGCCACGTCAACTGTCAGAGCCCTTCTCCTGTCGTACTGAGTGTAGCAACTAATTTTAATCACACTGTACTAGAGCATTTTCTGACTGAGAGGAGGTAATGTATTATAAAGACAAGTGACATTCCTTGGATATAATTTTAATTTCAGAACAAAACCATAAGTAAAAACAGAATTCAGTAAATTATTATTAAGTAAATGATAGAAAATACAAACAATATTCTTTCAGAGCTCTAGTGTGGGAATGTTCACTGCGCACTGACGAAACAAATTGCGTTTCTCTTTAATAGAGATTGTGTAGGACTAACAGTGGAAACTTAATGAGATAAATGAGGCTGCTTCTATTGACATAACTGTAGAAAGTTGGGATCAATACTTGACACCTAGAGATGGATTATGTCTGGTACAGGTCCAAGACAGCTTTATAGTTAGTTCTGTATTGCAGCAAAAAACGAGACTTCAGATACAGATTTGTACGTTTTGGATTTTTCAACCAGGGAGGAGAATTGTTAGTGTCCCACATGGATCCAAAAGTGTGAGTAATCGAGTATCGAAAGTAGATTTCTAGGTGGAATCTGTGGCTATTTCTATCAACAACTCATATTCATTCAATGATAAAATGGCTTTTTGGACACAGTAATTGGGTTGACCACCCATTCCTATTCTTGCAGCTTCTCATCTTCAGCGAATGAAAAATAATGCTTCAACAATGATGTCAACTTTTGGAGATGTTCGAGAATTTGGTGATACAAATTGTTCCCATAATGCAATGCCTTGACTTTAAAAAAATCATTGAGAAGGGAAAAACACTCTACCTTTCCCTCCTTTGCATTCTCAACCCACAAACTATTCATCTGTGATTTTATGTAATTAATCATATGGTGTCATAGCCAAAGCATGTCTGTGGAGTGCACAATGACTACTACTGCAGTTCTTCCAGTTTTCTTTTATTTTCATTAACGTTGAACATATCACAGCTTTTACAATAGCTGTGCACACATTGAAGAAATTACAGTGTCAAATGTCGTTGTTCTTTAAAAACTCGTCCAGTAATGTACATGTGGAGTCTCACTTCTGTAATCTCCAGCTGCGCTTATGTTCAGTCAGCTTCGTATTTATAGCCCTGCTTGTTTGTCCTATGTACTATATATACCTATATACCTACTTACAGCCAAACTCTACCTTTAATTTCGCCAGACGGTCTGGGGACAGACGCTGAGGACGACAGGACACAGGTGTGCCATCTGAGGTTTTGATATTGCCGCGAGAGACCACGTACACCGACTGCCGGGGTGGCGCAGGAGATAGCGTCACGGACTGCAGTGCAGAAGGTCGCTGGTTCAATCCCGCCTACCGGCAAAAATTTATGTCTTTGTAATTAACAATTCCAGAAGGTTCTACATCTTTCTTATGTTCACTTGTAAATACTACTTGTTTCTTATGTTAACTGTTCTTCTAATTTCTGGTAAATTCTGTCTGTGTATAAATAGCAGAGCACTCTGCCTGAGAGGCAGTCAGTGCTGTGTGTATGTTAAGTTCGTAATAAACGTGCTTTCAGTAAAAGTGCTGTGTTCAGTTGCCTTCGAAGTCAAGCCTGCTTCCCTTTCAACGCAACAGTGTTTGGTGGAGGTGCCGGGTATCCTGTGCAACAGCTGCATCACCGTGGCTCCGATTAGGCAATGTAAAAGCTATCGCTTACACGGACTGGAACCGGAATACAAAGGATACACCGAGTACATCCTTCCAAAAGTCCGTATTATCAGAAGAATGATGGAGACGAAACCAGCAATAAGCCAGCTGCACATCAGACACCCGTCGGTGTTCTCTGGAGATGCTGGACAGGACCCCAACAAATGGCTAAAAGGGTTCGACCGAGTCGCCAAGTACAACAGGTGAAATCATACGATGTGCTTGACCAACGTTTATTTTTACCTAGACGGAACAGCCCAGCAATGGTTCGAAAACATCCAAGACAAGTTGAATGACTGGGAGACGTTCCAGCAGGAACTTAAGAAGACGTTTGGACACCGCCAACGACAAATCCGCTCGGCGGAAGAACAACTGAAAAACTGGGCCCAACGACATGGTGAGCCGACACAATCGTACATACAGAATGTTTTGGCCCTGTGTAACATAGTCAACCCGAACATGACTGAGGCAGACAAAATCACGCACCTGATGAAGGAAATGGCAGAAGATATGTACCAAGCTCTTCTGATAAAAGACGTCGCTACGACAGAAGAGTTCATCAAGTGGTGCCAGCGTATTGAAGAGATGCAACAAAGGAGGGTTGGACGCAAGAAGTATGACAGACTCCCAAATGTAGTCCCTATGGCCGTTGTGGAAGACCAGCATGACTTCGCTTCTCTCATACGACAAATCGTGAGAGAAGAATTACAGCAGTGCATGGGAGCCGGGACTATTAGACCGAGCGAGCATCAGATTATGGCCATGGATGTCAGCCCTGTAAGTCACGAGGGAGCCGACGCCGCTGAGGACGACGTATTTCAAACATTAGCTCCTGTCTGCCCCGTCAATCGCGCCTGACATGAAGAATGGCGTCGCCCTGCTACGACTTACGCTGCATCCGCCAAACGGCAGTTCATGAACCGGCCGACGCGACCACAGCCAACTCCCCCAGTAACTATGACGCCCCGAAGAAGAACAGACGTCTGGAGGACAGAAGACAACACACCACTGTGTTTCCACTGTGTACGCCCTGGACAAGTTGTACGTTACTGCAATGAGAGGAGGCGAGTATTCGATGATTATTTTGCCGCAAGACGTCAGCCGTCGGAGCAGTTCTGTCCCAGGCAGTCACCTGCTGATGAATTCAGTCGACTTAAGGGAAGAAGCCCATCGCCGTACCCTAGACGGGGTCGCTTCCCGACGCGCCCCAGCCGTTCACCGTCGCTGTACATAGGTACCAGCCGCTCCCCTAGCCGCCGCGCCCAGGAAAACTAAGCGAGGCGACCATCTACGAAGGTGAGGCCGCCGAAGATGAAAATCCTCCATGGACGACAGTCACTGAGATGTCGGAGAATCTCAACGACGTCATAATCGACGGCCAACCTGTCCAGCACTTGTTGATTCAGGAGCCTCTTTTTCTGTATTGTCGGATAATTACCACCGCACACTAAAGAAGACAATGTTCTGTGATACGGGGGCAACTGTGCTGAAGGTCGCGAATGGAAAGTACATCCATCCAGCAGGTACTTGTGTCGCAAGAATAACCATAAACAACAGGACGCAGCCGTTTGAATGTGTCGTGTTAACAGAATGTAGTCACAATGTCATCGTCGGATGGGACTTCCTTCAGGCATCCCAAGCTATCATTGACTGTGGAAGATCTGAGCAGCAAATTGAAGAAGTTGTTCCGGCAGATACACGTAATACAGAATTTTCTGGGAAGGTATTCGTCGTTGACAATGTGACGATACCGCCGTTGACAATGAGAAGAGTTGCAGTCACAAACACAGATGACTGGTTAAACTGTGACGTTCTTGTTGATAGTAAAAAGTTTATAAGGCTCACAAAAAAATTTACATACCAGTGGCTATCATAAGCATTACCGGTGGTCAAGGAGAGATTTGGATCACAAATTGTCACGAGGAGTCACAAGTTATCCCCAAGGGAATGTGTATTGGGACAGCTGAATCAATCCAGGACGGTGAGCTCAACGTCATCAATGAAGACCCATGCCCTGCTGTTAGTACAGACAACACGCTGGAGGAAACAAACGTGGAACTGCTAATAGGGCCTGGACTTACCAAGGAACAACGCCAGCGGGTGTTAGGTATACTACGCCAATTTTCGGGTGCATTCACACCTCAGCAGGGGAAAAGTCAGACGAAACGGCCCACGATAAAGCACCGTGTCGATACTGGGGATCATCCGCCAATTAGCCAGCGTTCGTATAGAGTGTCGCCAGCTGAAAGACGAATAATTCGGGAGGAAGTGGAGAAGATGTTGCGAGATGACATTATTCAACCTTCAGAGAGTCCTTGGTCGCCTCTGGTGGTCCTCGTAAAGAAGAAGGATGACACATGGCGATTCTGTGTCGACTATCGGCGGCTGAACAGAATCACAAAGAAAGATGTCTACCCATTGCCGCGTATTGACGACGCCTTAGACTGCTTGAAAGGAGCTACATACTTCTCAACTATGGACATGCAGACAGGTTACTGGCAAATCGAGGTTGACAAAGCTGACAGGGAGAAGACGGCTTTTATTACACCTGACGGCTTCTATGAATTTAAAGTAATGCCATTTGGATTATGTAATGCTCCAGCCACATTAGAACGCATGATGGACAACTTGCTTTGACACCTTAAGTGGACGACGTGTCTCTGCTATTTAGATGGCATTGTCGTTTTCTCGAAAACATTTGAAGAACATCTAAGTCGCCTGTCAACTGTGTTGAAATGTGTTCAGACTGCAGGTCTCCGCCTCAATCCAAAGAAGTGCCTCTTCGTCGCCAAAGAGATAAAAATCCTGGGGCACCTAGTCAACGGAGATGGTGTCCGCCATGATCCAGATAAAATAAGGGCAGTCACAGAATTTCCAACTCCTCAGCACATTCGTGATGTGAGAAGTTTTCTCGGGCTGTGCTCATACTACCGACGTTTCATTAAAGGATTTTGTAACAAAGCACGTCCATTACAAGAACTTCTGCAGGGAGACGCCTAATTTTACTGGGATGAGTCAAAAGAAAGAGCTTTCCAGGCACTTAAGGAGGCTCTAACTTCCGCACCAGTGCTAGCCTTGTACGACGAGAATGCAGAAACGGAACTTCACACAGATGCCAGTGGTTATAGGATTGGTGCAGTGCTTGTACAAGTTCAGGAAGGTGCTGAAAAAGTGATAGCCTATGCGTCAAGAGTACTCTCAAAGTCCGAGATAAACTACTCTACAACTGAAAAAGAATGTCTCGCGGTTATCCGGGCTATCAACAAGTTCAGGCTGTATTTATTCGGCAAACCATTCACCGTCGTGACAGACCACCATTCTTTGTGTTGTCTGACTAGCTTCAAGGATCCATCAGGTCGACTAGCAAAATGGGCACTAAGACTCCAAGAGTACGATGTCACAGTGGTATTCAAGAACGGTCGCAAACACAAGGATGCCGACTGCCTTTCGAGGAATGCATTAGTGGGACACAACAGCATTAATGAAATTTCAGCTTTTACTGAATTAAATGACGTTACAGCTGAGCAGAGGGAAGATCCAGCACTATTAAAAACGATAGAAGCCTTGGAGAAAGGAGAACCGACCAATGGAGAGTTGCAACTTATAAACGGAGCATTGTATAAGAGCAACTACGATCCACTGGGCCCCAAATGGCTACTTGTTGTTCCAGCCCATCTCCAGTCAGCTGTTCTCAAATATTTCCACGATGCTCCAATTTCCGGTCAACTGGGATTCGTGAAGACCCTAGACAGAATCAGACGCAGGTATTACTGGAAAGGTCTCTATCGATCTGTCGAGCACTATGTGAGTCACTGTAAAGAGTGCCAGCGACGGAACCATGTGCCGCAATTACCTCCAGGACATCTCGTACCGATTCCGACGGCAGCAGCTCCATTACACCGAGTTGGGATCGATGTTTTAGGGAGGTTCCCGAAGTCGAGAACCGGTAACCGTTGGATAATAGTCTGCACTGACTACCTCACACGCTACGCTGTCACCAAACCTGTGCCGACTGCAGAAGCTCCAGAAATCGCAAAATTCCTTATAGAAGACATTATTTTGAAGCATGGAGCACCACGTGTCATGATATCTGATCGTGGAAAAGTATTCCAGTCAAAACTAGTATCAGAGGTAATGTCACAGTGCAACATTGTCCACAGAAAGACAACTGCATACCATCCTCAGACTAATGGTCTTACGGAACGCTTTAACAAGACGTTAGCCGACATGCTGTCGATGTACGTCAATGTTGAGCAGAAGGATTGGGATACAATTCTGCCAGTCGTGACATTTGCTTACAATACCGCAAGACAAGACACCACAGGCTTCACTCCGTTTTTCCTGCTCCATGGCCGTGAAGCTGAGACGACAATGGATACGCTGTCCCCGTTCCAACCGGACGACACTCGGGATGACTATGTTAAACAGCTCATCACCAGGGTCGAAGAAGCAAGGCAGCTGGCTCGCATACGGACACTGAACGCACAGGAGAAGGACCGTCAGCGGTATAACGACAAGCACCGACCTGTTGTGTACAGCCCAGGAGATCTGGTATGGATTTTTACCCCTGTACGGAAGGTTGGACTGTCAGAAAAGTTATTGAAGCGATACTTTGGTCCGTATCATGTCATACGTCGCCTGTCAGACGTCTCATACGAAGTTGAGGATTATGAGCCGTCGTCGAAACGTCAAAAACGAAGAGACATTGTTCACCTCCTGCGCATGAAGCCTTACTACAATCCTGAAGAGCAGGTAGGCGACAATGGCTTCTTGATCCAGGACTCTGAGGACGATAATGTTCCTGATGAAGCTGCGACAGGAACGTCTGTCGTCGATAGTCTCGGAGAAGGGACGGATTCTCTTGAACTGTCATACAGACGACCCATGACATGGTCAAGATCCAGGACATTGCAGCTGGGTCCACAGGGATCGTAACAGTGGGTCGCTGTTTCTCCAGGAGAGGGAGCAATGCCGCGAGAGACCAAGTACACCGACTGCCGGCGTGGCGCAGGGGATAGCGTCACGGACTGCGGTGCAGAAGGTCGCCGGTTCAATCCCGCCCACTGGAAAAAATTTATTTCTTTGTAATTAACAATTCCAGAAGGTTCTACATCTTTCTTATGTTCACTTGTAAATTCTACTTGTTTCTTATGTTAACTGTTCTTCTAATTTCTGGTAAATTCTGTCTGTGTATAAATAGCAGAGCACTCTGCCTGAGAGGCAGTCAGTGCTGTGTGTATGTTAAGATCGTAATAAACGTGCTTTCAGTAAAAGTGCTGTGTTCAGTTGCCTTCGAAGTCAAGCCTGCTTCCCTTTCAACGCGACAATATAGTGCGTTGTATCTTGGCTTACCATTGTAAGTGCTCCAGGAGGCCGTGTCAGGGCTGGAAAGTCCTGCAGAAGGTCTGCATAATCGTCATTGGTCCATTGTATTAGGTTGACTGTATGTGTCACTGTTATCTCGCCAGAATCCTGAAGTCACGAAACCAGTAACGCCATCCACTAATCGTGCATGTGCTACATGTGGCAGATAGTTAGGCTCAGACACGTCTGCGACCTTGAAATCCCACGACGGATCACGTCCTAATCCGAGGTCAAGTTTGAGTCTTAATGTGCTGTATGTTGGAATTACTGAGTTATTAGTCGCTGACTAGCAGAGCATAGTTTGTAGCCGTTTGCTATCTGTGTATGCAGGTAAATGCACACGTCTGAGCCAGTGACAATCAAGTATTTCTGACCTGCATGGCAATCGGTGAAAGCGCCTACTCCCGATTGCTGCTGGCGTTTCGGTGAGCACATGGTATGCTACATTTACGAGCATGGTCACCAAATTTTCTATTGTACCAGCAGATGGATGACTGGCTTGATTCTGGTATGGAGCAAGTTGCTAATGAATGGGTTCTTGATCGTCTGCGAAATCGAATTCTGTCTCGGCTGCGGTCTCGCAGAATCAGTAACTGAGTTGCTTATTATCAAAGGCGGACATCTGTCGCTTGCAAATAACGAAGATAAACGCCATTTTTGTTACGAAACACGGAGTTAATATATATGCATGCTACTTTGGCCATCATATAGTTGCAAATGATCACCAAACTAGCATTCATACGCATTAACTCCACGTTTCGTAATAAAAATGGCGTTTATCTCTGTTATTTGCAAACGACAGATGTCCACCTTTGATAACAAGCTACTCAACTCGCCAATCTGCTTCGTCAGCAAATCTACTCTAGCTGCAAGAGCGTCGTAATCGGTGCGCGTGACCGTTAATGTAGACGAACTATTGCACGATACCGCTACTGCACAGACAGACGCAGTTGTTAATGCATAAAAAATCTTGTCAGCTAAACCCCCAACTTCGTCTAGAGTCACGTTATCTTGTGACGCAATAATAGCTTTCACTTGCGGCGGAAGACGGCTGCTCCACAGTGTGCGTAAAAGTCTAGCCGGTATTGTGCCGGTGTCGACTTTACTACGTAAATGTCGCAAATATTGTGACGGGAGTCTGCCACCAATATCTTCCCGTGTTAGCACTTGTCTCATTCTTTCCGCTTGGAACACGAACACACGGCGAATTAGTTCTGTCTTCGGTGTTTCATAGGCTACCGAAGCCGGTGGCGAGGTAATAATATCTTCAATCTTTGAGGCGTATTTATGATCTAACTGGCTTACCGCAATTGCAAACTTCGTCGAGTTCGCCGTAATACATGCATAGTGGAAGCTGGCCTCCACATGTGCAAACCACAAATCACGATTTTGGGGCCAGAAGCGTGGCAAGCGAACCGCAAGGCGAGAAACCGAAGGTGTACTTTCTTTCTGTAATTTCGTCATGTCGTAGAGTAGGCTACTATTTGCTCTTCAGTCTGGAGTCATCAGTTTAGTTTAGCAGTTGAATAGTGGCTGACCGATTAGTATATTATGATAGTAGATATTAGTGGAATCAATTTGAAGCACGTCGACATTTTACTGGCTTTTATTACAGAATATGACAGTGCGATGAAAAGAATGTTCTTACAGGAAGCTTCTGTGACAGGGAACTTTTATGTAAAACTTAAAATACTAACAAAACAAAGTCTAGCACGTAACTAATTACAGTTTGCTGTGAATGCAAAAAGATATAGAACTACGAAAAGCATGGAACCACGGAACGAAGAACGTATAAAACACTCAAAACACAGCGCCCCTGGCGACTGGCGCGCAAAATAATTGACGGCACTGTATTAACACATGCGAAAACACTGCACCGTGTAACTACATTTTTTACACAAGACACTGCCGCGCACAGAATTACAGTAATTGTATCTACAGCCTCATTTTCACAGTTGGGTATTAGACTATTTGAATTTACGAGGCGGATAGTTGGAATGCACCTTGGCGTAACATGATGTGACGGCCAGAGTGAACTGCCCTTTCTTTACTGGCGTGATAATCTTTTGTCTCCTTAGCTGAATTGTAGCATCTTTGACATTTTTATCTCCAGATTCGTGGTTGGCCTTTGGAGTTCTTCGTTGTTGCAGAGTGATTGTGGATCGTATACTATAGGACAAAAATGGTAAGTTGTACCAAAATTTTACATTTATGAATGAAAATTATGTTATTCTGTTCAATAGATGAACGATATTGTTTTTTATTTACTTTGATAGTGCACTTTTTCGTAGTAGGAAAGGAAGTAATATGACCATGTGCTTGAGTCGTGATACATAACCTTATAATAGCTGCACGTCATTTTTTTCGGCTTCTTCATTTCTAACCTTTTCTCCTGGAATAATATAATCCTATCAGCGATTCGTTGTATGTCGTGAAGATGAAACGTTCGCAATGGAGAATATTATCACAAACTTACGTGAAAGCAAATTATCACAGTGGCGGTATGTTACTATATTTGCGTGTATAGATTTCAGGAGACTACTAAAAGATTCCTATGAATGTGACCTATACTACTAATCTTTTGCTCTATCCATAGATTGACAGTTGAATTAGTTAACCATCAAGAAATCCTGTTGATTTTTAAACTTGTTTTCGTAAGGTAACTAGTAATTACCATATTGTGTGCAGTATTTGTGTTGGTATTAACCCGATATTTTGTCAGTGGATTTAGTTTTTGAGAATACTTTTGTGGAATAGTATTTTTCATTTCCAGACGTGTAAGAGACGAAACAGTGGAAGATCTAAGCATGGTCGAGGCCATGTGAATCCTGTTCGCTGCACGAATTGTGCACGTTGTGTGCCAAAAGACAAGGCCATAAAAAAGTTCGTGATCCGTAATATTGTTGAAGCTGCTGCCGTGAGAGATATCACAGAAGCGAGTGTGTACACAGGTAACTGTTATAAATTTTCTTGCTGTTACAGATAATACGTTATTTCTTTTGTTGTTTAAGCTATTTCAGCAATGTTTAAACTAATATCGAAATATTTGCACTCTGAAACCGAACCACAGGAATTTTACTCCCGAACTGGTTCAACATATTTCACTATTGGCAATAGTTGGGCCCAAATAAAATACCCCAATACAGAGATTCAAAGTTCCCCAGAACTCCAAATTGCTGTTCTATTGTTTACTTGTGAGAATCTGTAGACCTAACTTTGGTTGCCACATTGATAGGCCTATATATAGTTGTTGAGTTTATAAATATGTACAATCAGGGTGACGTAGGGAAAATGTGATCCAATATTTGAACTTTCTGCAATCAAATGTAAAAATTCCTGCTGAAGATTATTGGATTAATCTATTGTATTCACAGATGCCTCATACAACAGTTGTTCACAGGCTAAAGTATGAATCAGTATTAAAATATTGGTAAAACTTTATGGTGCTTCTCACTGGACTGTTGGTAACAGAAGTGTAGAATTGCATTAGTATTTTTCACGCATTACAGGTTAAATGTTATTACTACTCGTTTCACTTGCAGAAAAAATACTGTACCTGCTCTATGGTTAACAGGTTCTTGTATGTACCCTTGTCCATTCAGAAAAAAATTCGTTTTAATTGAAGTTGTCAAGACAAAACATTTATTGGTCATCTGAGTTGCTGCTAACGTAACCACTGCAGTTCAGCGAGAAGTGTCGTACAGTTTAACCAAAATATCTGTTGAATGGAGTTCTAAATATTTAAGTTCAAGGGGAAAACTTTTTTGTGGTTATATTATCCTATGATAACTGATACAGGTATGGAGTAACAGTGATACACATTGTAACAATGTACATGTAAGACTATGAACACAAGTTGGGGTAATAGATACACCTTTCATCTTTATGTATGGGTCGGTAATCCCCAAGGACCGGTGTACTTCGAAGTAGCGTCTGCTGGTGTCTGCCAGCAATATATCTCGAACCGTTTGAATCACACAATTGATTGTATTGTCAACATTAATGCGAGGTGGGACAGGCGAAATTTTCATAATTTAAAACTGTCTGGCAGAAGACAGAGTGATATTATAAGAGTGTTCTTTAAGGGCGTAGCAAAAGTTCATTCATTTATTGACCAGACAAGATACTTCAAGAACCTGTCAACCATAGAGCAGGAACAGCATTAATTATTCACTTTATGGTCAACACAAAAGACTTGTGCTATTTGAAAACCCATTCACACAAAGTGAGGGGGAATAATCTTTTGTGTTGACCACAAAATAAATATGTTGCTTGCAGTGGCCATTTTGAGCAGCAGCTGAATTGTATTTCACTGTAAGTTTTTAAAATTAAACGCCTTTTGCTACTGCAAATGATTTTATTTTTATATTTTTAAATCACCCATACGCGTTTTGCCTTTCTCTCAAGGCATCATCAGTGGGTGTCCTGAAATATTTACATCTTTTTGTTTATACATATAGGTTAGGTCTCTTACATATCTAAAACATTTCATTTCTGATTTAAAACAGTTCGTTTTTTGGAATAAAATGGTGTACTTACAGCACTTGCTACTCCACTTCAGTCTTATTCTGGCAACCAGGTCGAAATGTTACACTGTTTTTCGAAACACATTGCAGTTCTCTGATTCTGCTGTCACCTGCTGCCATACTGTGTCTACTGCTGTTTGTTTTGTAGTGTTGCCAACCTTAGCTTATTTGAAATTCAAATGTTTCATTGAAAATGTTTGAAGGTATCTTTGTGTGTGTGTGTGTGTGTGTGTGTGTGTGTGTGTGTGTGTGTGTGGTGGGGGGTTGTGATTATGTGTTGGGATTTGTGTCTATCATATGGTCAATCAGTGAGAACAATGATTGATTGGTCAGGTTTATTTGGTCATTTAGTAGCATCTTTTTCTCAGCTTTTGTTTTATATATGTGATAATTTTCTTGTAATGTTAGATGTTTTTCATTATTTATTCTAATTACCTTCATGTCTTTTTCTATTGTGGTGGGTTTGTGGTTATATGCTATTAGATGTTCTGCAAAAGTGGAGTGGTTTGTTCCATATTTCCATGCCCTGATGTGTTCCTTGTATCGGGTATCGAATGTTCTGCTGGTTTGTCCTACATACCTTCCATCACATGAGTTGCATTGTAGTTGGTATATTCCAGCTCTTTGGTAGATATCTGTGTCTGTTCTGATTTTTGGGATATAGCAAAACAGCACACAAACACACACAACACAAACTGCAGTACAAAGAACACATGAAAGCAAAAAAGAAAATTCAAGATGGTACACAATGACATACAAACACAAACTAACACATAAAATAATAAATATTTTCAAAAGACAAGGCATAAAAATAGCTCTCAAAACAGATAACCCAATCCAAAAATATATCCCAAAAATTAAAACACACAGATATCTACCAAAGAGCTGGAATATACCAACTACAATGCAACTCATGTGATGGAAGGTATGTAGGACAAACCAGCAGAACATTCGATACCCGATACAAGGAACACATCAGGGCATGGAAATACGGAACAAACCACTCCACTTTTGCAGAACATCTAATAGCATATAACCACAAACCCACCTCAATAGATAAAGACATGAAGGTAATAAGAATAAATAACGAAAAACATCTCCTAACATTACAAGAAAATTATCACATATATAAAACAAAAGCTGAGAAAAAGATGCTACTAAATGACCAAATAAACCTGACCAATCATTGTTCTCACTGATTGACCATATGATAGACACAAATCCCAACACATAATCACAACCCCCCCCCCCACACACACACACACAGAAAAGAAAAAACACACCTCCTACCCACACACACACACACACACAAAGATACCTTCAAACATTTTCAATGAAACAGTTGAATTTCAAATAAGCTAAGGTTGGCAACACTACAAAACAAACAGCAGTAGACACAGTATGGCAGCAGGTGACAGCAGATACAGAGAACGGCAATGTGTTTTGAAAAACAGTGTAACATTTCGACCTGGTTGCCAGAATAAGACTGAAGTGGAGTAGCAAGTGCTGTAAGTACACCATTTTATTCCAAAAAACGAACTGTTTTAAATCAGAAATGAAATGTTTTAGATATGTAAGAGACCTAACCTATATGTATAAACAAAAAGATGTAAATATTTCAGAACACCCACTGATGATGCCTTGAGAGAAAGGTGAAACGCGTATGGGTGATTTAAAAATATAAAAATAAAACCATTTGCAGTAGCAAAAGGCGTTTAATTTTAAAAACTTACAGTGAAACACAAAATAAATAATTAATGCTGTTCCTGCTCTATCGTTGACAGGTTGTCGATGTACCCTTGTCTGGTCAGGAAATTAATTATCCTCATTATTGCAGGTATAATGTGAAAGGCTAGATTGTTTCATATATCGCTCTGCCAAGTTGCACCTTGGATATATTTCCTTTGCGAGCATTCTAGCAAATTACCTGACACTTTTGTAGCTTAGAAGGTGCTAATTCCGAAGGAATGGTAGCAGTAATTACCATGCTATACTGTATTTACAACACGAGTCCTTATTTTGACGTGCAGACATTGTCTCTGGCCAATGAGATGCTGTGTGTTTAACTGGAGATTTGGGCACCCTTACGTACTAAAATAAAACTTCTTGTTTAACCTACGCCTAACCTTCTTAAAGTTATGCTACAGATTGCTTTTTTTTAAGTGAAGGTTAGGTATAGGTTAAACAAGAAGTTTTTTTAGTAGTGTGTGAGGTTGCATAGTGCCCGAATCGCCAGTTAAGAAACATGCAGTATCTGATTGGCTGACAGCTAGTGAGTTCTTTGGCTGGAGACAATTTGTGTGTCGAAGTACACGTATTTACAACTAACAACAATCAATTGTGTGATACGAACAGTTCGAGATACATTGCTGGCAGACGCCGCTACTTCAATGTACACTGGTCCTTGGGAATTACCTATGGGTCTAAACAAGCTTCTCTTCCCAGTTGCTGCCCTCCCTTCCCCATGATGACACCCAAGGTTGGGTCTCCTGCTTGCGGTAGATATGCATTCCCTCCTTTCATCACTTGAGTCCGTTTACTCCCACTTACCAGTGCTCTTCCCATACCCCTCCCTTGGTGCATCCCTCACTTACAGATCAGGTTGGACTTGTCCCGGTACTCTAAAGTTTCAGTAACACCGTTGAGAATCATCTCCGTTGCCAG
This sequence comes from Locusta migratoria, assembly GCA_026315105.1. Taxonomy (NCBI): domain Eukaryota; kingdom Metazoa; phylum Arthropoda; class Insecta; order Orthoptera; family Acrididae; genus Locusta; species Locusta migratoria. The sequence continues at coordinate 466,921,301 of CM048745.1, read as the reverse complement.
TTTCATGCACTGCTTGAATCATTTCACAGCTCAAAAATTTACACTGACAGTTCTCTCTGGTTGATGGCCATGCTGGGTATGCCTTTTGTCTTTGGTGATGATATCAAACAGCGATCCTTACCTGGTGGAAATTGTCTCTTCACTGTGGAGCTGGTCGCTCCAGGAGGTAGTTTTGTCATCTGGAGCAACTCTGAGTGGCTTGCAGGCCCTAGCCCAAACTGGGCCTCATTGGTATATTGGGCAGTGAACGTGTTGATCAGTTGGCCAAGCAGGCTGCCACTTCAGAGGCTTTGGATGTTGGCCTTCTAGAAACAGACCTCCATTCCCACTTACGTAAGTCCTTTGGTTTGCACTTTTGAATGGGCAGACTCGACTGAACCAAAAACGCTAAGTGATTTCAAGCTCTGTCACTTGGAAGTCCTTACTGTAGGGAGTCTGTTGTCTTCTGCCGGTTCCGTATTGGTCATACCTGGCTGATGCATGGTCACCTTCTGTCGCGAGGACTCTCCTTGGTGTCGCTGTGGTGCACATTTAAGTTGCCCACATCTTATTGGATTGCCCCAATTTAGCTGCACATAGGCAACATTTTCACAGCCCTGGCACCTTGAATTTTTTTTTTTTGTGATCACCTAGCCAAAACTCTATTGTCTTTAAACCTTATCCTTTCTTCATATTTACTTGCTACTTTTGTGATGTCTTAAATCCTCTGTTCAAGGAAGTTTAACACAGTTTTATCTCGATTGGAACGAGGGACTGATAACCATTGTAGTTTAGTCCCTTCAAAAACCAAACTAAATAAATCAAAATAACTTATGGGTGACAGGTTATGAGAGCATGATACATAAGTGAATCTAATTATAGCTGTTATTATTTATGAACCATATTACAAAAATGACAAATGACACAATCACTTCCTTCGATAGGTTCTGTGTATTTGATCGTCAAACTCAACAATACAGTAACCACTTAACAGCCACTGCTGTAAATGGTAATTGGATTGGCGATGGAATATCTTTCAATATCTGCATAAAAAGTGTAGATTTTGTTGGCGTTAAGGGAAATGAGGTGTAAAGTTGCAATTAATACGCAATACTTTGCTGACTTCTACATTAATGTATGCTTATTTGTATTTTTTCATGCTTTTAGTGCAAGAATATGATACGAAATTTAGTTAAAAAGGATAAATAAGAATGTTTTACACTTTACAAATACTGAGAATATATTGTTTGCTTAATATTGAAAATAAAACTTGGAATTTGGTGGATGTACCTTAATTAGCCCATTTCTCGCATTTATCCCACTTTTATTTGCCTAAGTAGCAAGAACTTCAGGGAGCAGTACCACCTCATTAACATGATCTATCCATCTAATATTCAGCCTTTATCTGTAGTGCAACATTTCAAAAGCTTCAGTCCTGCCCACAAACACTCTCACAATTTTTATTGCCTTATTTCCTACTATAATTCCCTCAGCATTGTCTGATTTTCTTAAACTAAATTCCATTTCTGTTGTTGCTCTTGTTCGTTTTATACCCTCCTTTCAAGGTGCTTTCCATTCCATTGCAATTGCTCTTCCAGGTCCTTTGCTGTGTTCAGGCAGAATGAAAATGTCATTGGAAAAACCATGTTTTTCTCTTTTGAACTTTTAATTACCTCTCCAAATTTCTCCTTGCTTTCCTTCACAGCTTGCTCAATGTTCAGATTGAATAATGGGGAAAAGATTACAACCCTGTCTTATTCCCATCCCAACCAATGTCCTTTTCATGCAGTTAGACTCTTTATAGTTGCTGTTTTTCTTGCATATTTTACCCCTGCAACCTTTAGGATTTTAAAATATATTCAACATTTTGAAATTCTAATCCACACTATCCACCCGGTAAATAACTTGTTTCTATTTTGTAACCATGACTGATAGTACTGAAATTTTTAGACTTGTCTACAATTACTTTGGAATTGGAATTACACTGTTCTGGAAATCTGAGGGTATTTACCCATCTCAAATCTTGCACACCAGATGTAATAGTTTCATCATGATCGGCTCTGCGAAGGATGTCAGCAGTTCAGAGAAAATATATATTATTTCAGGAATGGCCTTGTTTCGAATAAGATCTTTCAATGCTTTGTCAGATTCTTACTGCAGTATTGTATCTTCTCACCTACTTCGTCTCCACATTCTACAATACTGCCTTCATTTCACTTGTACAGACGCTCTATATATTCTGACCGCTTTTCTGCTTTCCCTTTTCAGTTTACAAGAAGGCCACATGGGTGTTGGATTTTAGAATATCTTTGTAGTTATGGTACAGGTTCAGAACCTGATTAACAGTCAAAGCCATTTGACACAACTCTCAAAATTTTTCTACAAAAACAACTTTGAAATATTGCAAATTACATGTAAGTACCAATAATTAAAACATTTGCCGTATCGGTGTAGCTCAGATGGTGATAGCGTTCTGGCCTCATAACCATAGGGTGTATGGTTTGAATCCCACTGTGGTTTTTTTTCCTTCGTTGTGTTCAAATACTTACACAATTTTAATATCTAATGGTATTTTTTACCAAAACTGCACATATTTTTGTTTGTTCGTAATTTTCTACATTTTATAGAAGATTGTTAATAATGATGGTTTAAAAAACATAAGTTGTATTTTTACAGTATTGGCTTAACTGTTAGTTGGCGATGATAGTCTCTGTTCAGTTTGTGAAGAGCTAAGACAGTGTGTTTAGAAAGTCATCTGTATAGCTACTAATTACTTCCCAAGCAGCTAACCTACCATCAATTTACACGACAAGGTTTTCAGCTTGTCTACATACACACAAAAACTGACACAAAATGTGGAGTTACAGATACCAAAATGTTTTATACAACCAAATTCGGAAACAACGGGTGGGGGGGGGGAGTATCCGTAACAACAGGATTCGAATTGCTGACTACAGTTGTGAGGCCAGAAAGCTACCATCTTAGCTACACTGACAGATGCTTCAATTGTTTTTATTTTTGGTACGTCTGCATACTTTGAAAATCTTCAGTCTTTTTCTGAAGAATTTTTGAGAGTTGCATCAAATGGCTTTGGCTGATTATTTAGGTTCTGAACTTCATGTACCATAAAGATAAAGAAATTCTAAAATATGATAAGTGGTCTTCTTGTTAGTACTGCTTATCAGAGCTCTTGGTATTTTCACAGCTGGTTTTCTTGTCTTACTTTTCCTGCAGGCAGTATCTATTTGATCCGTAGTTACATGATCTTCTATGTGTTTGCTTTTGTTCTAGACATCCTTTAGTTGTCTGTACTCACCTTGCCTGCTTCACTTGCTACATTTTTGTATTTTCTCCTTTCATCAATTAAGTTCAGTATCTCGTGTGACTCTATTGCTTTCACTATTTCATCTCTCAAAACTACCTATTCTTTTCCCTGTAGTACTTTCCTCTGTCAGTTGTTGTCTTTATGCTCCCTCTGAAGCCTCCAAGCATCTCAGGTTCCTTAAATTTATCAACGTTCTGTCTCCTTACTTTTACACCTTTTTGCAGTTCATTTTAATCTACAGTTTGTAATCAATAAGTTATTGTCAGTCTTTACACTGATCAGCCAGAATGACTAATTTACCTAATGGCCAGTGCATCAATCTGTAGAACGGATAAGAGCAGTGACACATCTTGACATGTAACCAATAATGCCTTAACACTTTCTCTGCGGCTGACGCTTATAAGTGTCTGCGCTCAATGTAGGATAGCGTCAGCCGCAGCGAAAGTGTTAATAGGCCACATCTGCATACACAAGTGCTTTTTGTTCATCTTAGTTCTAATGTATTAGTATTTTGTAAGTAATGTGGAATGTTTGATGTTCATTTTTAAATGTCAATTTAATTTCTTCATCTTGTTATCTCCACAGCATATCAGCTACCGAAGTTGTATGCAAAGCTGCACTACTGTGTTTCCTGTGCCATCCACTCAAAGGTTGTGCGCAATCGTTCCAAGGAAGCCAGGCGCATCCGAACTCCACCAATTAGGACATTCCCAAGGGTAAGTTTGATGACACAGTATGAGAAGTATGTTAAGATCAAGCCATAAATGAGCATATATATATTACAGTTCCACTGGTTTAGTTTTAATATTTGCATAAGTATTATGGTTATTAGATGTCTTGCACTTGGGCTTTGAGCATTCATTTCTTGTATATCCTGGGAGTTGGCTTGATCTGTTGGTGAAAGTGGTATACCTTAACATTTTCACTGCTATACATATGATTTCTGTGCTTAGTATGTTTTTACCATTCTACTGCTCGCTTGTGCTGAGAGGTAACATTCTTTCCCACTATAAAATGTCCAATTTTAAGAAAACTAATTGGTTTTAATGACCTTTGGTTAAAGGTAAAATTTTATTTTCATGGTTTGACACACTTTGTTGCATCAAGTGGAATTAGTAACTGAAAAAATCCTAAAGAATTGGGGGATGAAAAAATTACATGGATGTTGTGTATGGTTCACTTTTGATTATAAATAGCCTAGGTAAGATACGGAAATTGTATTTAACATTGCGATCAGAACAATGTCTTCTCGTCCTTGAGGTACTGTTTTACACCCAACACATGAATGCACCAAATCCTGTTACTTTGCACTGAGAAGCATGTCATAAAAACCATCAATTTCATAAATGGTTAAAGATTTGATTTTTCTATTTTTCTCCTTTGGCACATTATAGCTTGCAAAATCATTTTTGCTGTGTAGTGCTCTTTTTTTTCCATTCAGAGATAATGAAGTAACCTGTCCACAGGAGTGGGAGGGTTGGGAACAGTTCATGAAAACATGTCCAGAGCCCAAGACAGATGGATCAGCTGCACATGTTATTCCCTAGAGAGCACCTGGGGACAGCAGTGGCATAGTGACATTTCTATACCTGCCAACTTTCTTGTTTTAGGCAGGAGTCTCCTGATTTTTCACTTCTCCTGCCTCCCAATTTTTCCATTATTTCTCCCAATTTTTAGCTTTTATCACGGAACCTGATTCATTTTAAAATTACAGCAATTTTTATCATCAATGGTCAAAAGTCCTGCAATCACTTGTCAGTCTAATTGATATACATATTGGAATTGTCTCGTGATGGTTTGATATATATTATTTTTGCCCTTCCCTGTTCATTATCAGATGTGCGAGTACACTTTTCAGTGCTGAGCTCTGTTTGGAGGCAATGTTTTGTTGTTGTGCAGTAAAGTCCCTTCAGTGTTTTTTCTATTTGGTGGAAGCCTTAAGATTGGACAGTTGGCAGTGTTAGTTTAAGAAGCTGATGGTGGAAATGCAATTTTGTGTGAACAACTGTCAGGAGATTTGAGTTTGTTGATATGTGTTCCAGTATAGCAAACAGTGTTTTTGAAGCTGATAGAATTTCAGAAATTATATGATGTTGAGATGAGGAAAATATCATAGCATATGTGCATGTGTTTCCTATCTGTGACCAAATGTTTATTTTGTTTATTGGAAAAGTGAAAGCCTTTGATCAGCTTGCTGAGTTGTCAGCAAATGTTTTGGATTTGTGTACCCATTTTATAGCATTGCCAAATCATAGAAAAAGGCTAAAATCAGTGATTTTTACAGTATGAATGTCTGATGCAGTCAAAAGGGTTAATTGACCTACACGTGCATCATATGCTGGACAGATATATCCAACATAATGAGGATAGTTCATGAGTTTCTGCAAAGATGATACAGCTGTGACAAGTACATAACTCTTACATGTGTAACTTACTTTCAGCTACAGCCTTCTTTGTGGTTGGGGGGGGGGAGAGGATAGAGACCCCCCCCACACACACAAGACAGAGCTGTCTTGAACTACTGAATGCTGTATTGTGTGAGTGCATGCATGTGATGGCTCTATGGGCCAAAAGCTAATTTCTTAAGTGTGCCTTCCTGCCACTCTTTGTATTGTCTGTTAGACAATTAGCAAACTGATTTTCAAAATATTCTTGTAATCCTTCTTCCATTGTAAGAGATATGCTTTTCTGTCAAGGGATATATCTATAAATGGATAGTCCATGATTTCACAAAGTCTGAACTGTGCCTGTCTGATTATACAGTAAGAGTGTGAGATGTGTGTTTCTGGCAAAGGCTACACCAAAAACAACAGTTGAGGTATAATGTTGTAGATAGATACATTTAGTAGCTACTTTATGAAATATTATTTACTGACCTTATAAGAAATAACTGTCCTGGTTTTAGTGGTGAGAATGTAAATGACACATTTGACTAAATAATTTTGTTCTTCAAATACCATATTTACCCAAATGTGAAAAGCGGTCCCCCCCCCCCCCCAATTTTTGGGATTTAAAAATATGCCTTTGGCTTAGATTTTGAGGCAAAGTTTCAGCAAGTTCTGAAAAAATGCTACCACCATCTGCCATAAGTAAGTCTCTTGAATGGTACTTAAGGATTTCACCCTTTGTTGAAGTCCGCATTTGAACTTTCGTGTGTATAATGCTGCCTTGTATTTGATTGTGATGAAGCATAATTTTTTGCACTGGGAAATTAAAGAGAAATGATTTCTTTTGCTGAGACAACATTAAATCACACTGGGGCACATATTGCATGGGTGAAAACACATGAAATTACCTGGGAATAGAAGATTAAGGATTTCAAAGGAAGCTACAGTTGGATTGTTCCTTGTAGCTCAAAATATTTTAAACCCTTTCACTGCTCCATGTGTAAATACACGCTAATTGTTTGTTTTCAAGACTGTGTGTGTGTGTGTGTGTGTGTGTGTGTGTGTGTGTGTGAGAGGGGGAGAGAGAGAGAGAGCTCATCTGCAGTGTTCCCTAATAATTCTGCGCAAATTGCAGGCACTACTGAGAGTAATTTTGCAGTGAAAGGGTATAGTCATTTCTCACTATCACAGTTTGTGATGTAATAGTAATTTAAGTGCACAAATCACTAAGGAAAGGGCCACTCTATCCATCACAATGATAATTATTTATTTTCATTTTTAAGTGTGGCTTGAAATCATTTTTTCCTCCCCAGAGTATAATTTCTGGGGTGTGGCTTGCATTCGGGTAAATGTGGTAATCACTTTTATGAATTTATTATTCACATTTATTTGTTGAGTGTATTATCATTAATTATTATTATCGTTATGTTACAGGACATGCGTCAAGGAGGCCAACAAGTGAGGAAGTGATGCGTGTATGAAATTTGATTAAATAAATAAATAAAGTATTTTTTGTTTTATTTTTCTTGTGTACAAAACATTTCTTTCTATTGGATATGAGTTCCCATAGAACTTTGAGTGTTCTGTTGGAATACATGCAAATAGTTTTCCTCGTGTGGTGGTTGTTTAATTTTTCAGTAAAACAAAATTAACTGGGTGTGAGTGATATCAAGTAAAAGATTAGTGTGCTGTTAAACACACTAACTTTAAAATCTATATTGTTAAAACAGTCTGAAATGCTAAAAAAAATACTGCCTCACATTGACACATTTAAATCACTGAATAGTAGGGTTGCCATAATCTTGGAATCCAAAACTAGGACAAAACTTAGCATAAACAATGGAAGGAAATTTGCCCCCTAAGCTAAGGGAAATGTGCATTTAATTAGTGATCCAGAAATCATTTATTACTAAAAATGAAAATATGCGTTAAATTATTCAGTACACGAGTTCCATTGTCCTAAGCTTTCCCGATACCAGTTGTATTTTTCAGAATCTTGAACAGATGAAAGGAACTTGATTTGGTTATCGTGTATCTTTCGTATTGTACTGTATTTGCAACACTGAATTAACTGATTTACTGTTAACCTATGCCTTTCGTCCGTCCATCAATTCTTTGGGGAAGATACTCTACATTGGTGTTACGTTCAGGAACGGAGGAATAAAATTCCACAATTTTCAGCAACTCTGAATACTGCTTACTAGAAATAAAATTATGAATAACACCCATTTCTTATGTGACATCAAAACTTCTTTGATCTCCCCAATAACACTCAGTATCAGTACTTGGTTAAAGAGAAGACTCATTCAATATACAGCTTGTGTTTGTGTGCATCCACTTGAATGTCTGTTCACCATTTCCCCTTGAAGATAGTCTTAAGCAAAATCCAGTAAATTTTTGAGACAAGAGTTTACTCCAGTTACCAAGTATTGACAGAAAAGACTTCCCCAGAAATGTAGACTGCTGATATTGTTAGCTTAGACATTAATTCTTTAACTTGCAAATCAAGGGGGTGTACTGTATACCATCAGAGATGACTGACTGCCCACTGTTTTGATATCTTGAGAGCTGTGAAAGATGGCAACAAGTGCAAGTGGAAGTAATATCAGTGTGACGAAAATTATAGTTATGTTGTGAAAAACGATGTATGCAATAACTGCAAAGAAGAAATTGCAATTTTAAATGAACAATTAAAAAGTCTCCAGTAAGTTACCGATACGCTGTTGTGGGAAATTGCAAAACTCGGAAGCGAGAACCGTGAGTAAAAAATACTATTTAGAAGCAACAGCAAAGTACAGAGTTCAAATGTGTTGCGGAACACTAAAAACAATTAGAAACTTATTGAGATAAATGGTCACAGTAAGGTAATGGAAAATAACGGTCAACCTTGTGTAAACAGTTTTAGCATAATCTGTAGAAATAACGGCCATAAATGTGTAAATAACTAGCTTGTGAACTAAGGTGAAAACAATGGCTGGAAGTGTACAAACAGTTCAAATAGTGTCTCGGAAGAAAAACAAAAAATAGTGATTGGTAAAGTGCAACGCTCCAAACAAAACCAAATAAATAAATCTTGTTGTGTATGCAGAAACAAGTTTAATGTGTTGTCTGAAAGCAGCAACATGGATGTGAATAGTGAAAGTGAAAAAAATTCTAACCAGTGTGAAGCTTAAAACATTAAGGGAAACCGTAAATCTACCACGAGCAATAAGAAACTAACGGCCAAGCAATGCAATGTGCGGGACAGCCATGGGAGGAAGCGAGCCAGTGTTTTAGGCAATGTGAGTAAGGACTTAAATACGACTGGCGTCATTAAACCCAGCATGAGAACGAAGAATATTATTGGTGACGTCTCAGAATTCAAGGCTACAATGAAGTGATTTTGTTGTTTGTATTACTGGTTCAAATGACATAGCACAGAATGAAGCTAAAAAGTGTATAACAGGTTTGTGAAACTTCTTAGATGCAAATAAGACAGTAAACAGTCTTGTTGTGATGATACCTCAGAGGCATGATCTGACCTATAATTCATGTGTAAACAAAGAAATTCGTAGGACCAATGTTAAAATCAAACAGTTATGCCAAATGCAACGTAGTAGATGCCAGTAGACTGAACAGAAATCTACACACACAACATGGACAAAATTTAAACTATCACAGAAAATAATTCCTATGTCAGGAAATAAAGAACGTTATAAGTGAAACACACGAACGCAATGTTTGTTCTAAAAGACAGTCCCTCTGCACACGTTGATGTCCCTCCTTTTTTTAGACAAAACAATGACACACAGCAAGGAAAGGTAGAAACTATGATGATAGGGAACTGTAACAAATTAATTCAGCTGGACCATTGTGATGATCCAGAACATGTAGCGAAAATAAATGAACATACACCACACAATGAAAACAAAATACCCTCTTGTATTGATGGCAACATTCTCCTACATATAACTGTACAATCCCTTAGAAGTAAAATGAATGAACTACAATATTGGCTCGACAGAATTAACTTCAGTGTTTTGTGTGTTAATGAACACTGGATGAAAGCCTATGAAATAGACTTGTGTTCCTATAGGTTACTTACTAACCACTAGTTACTGCAGACAAAATATTGTATGTAACGGAGTCTAAATCTAAATAAAATGCAACCTAGACTTGTAATACTCAGTTGTAGATCTTAACATGGTTTGCATTGAAGGTACATTAGAAGTAGCTGGTATAGTATTGCACACACAAAAAATTGTAATGGTCTCAATTTGTAGAACTCCAGGTTCTGATGAAATAGTTTTTAAAATTAATGCTTTAATATTACACTTGTCCAAATATAAACAACATAAAATTGTAATTGTAGGTTTAACATTGATATAAGGGTTACGAGAAAAAATGTAGTAGGTATGCTTAACTCTGAATTGTCTGAATGAAAAGCCTACTAGACTTAATGCCTGTCTTGATAACATAAGTAATCTACATAGAGACTTAGTGCAATGTGATATAGAATTAGGTTTATCAGATCATGCAGGTTAATGGCTCCAAATAGATAATTCAACCCTTGTTACCAAAGAAAGGTAAGTAACATATTGATTGCTAGGTGAATCCAGTGTAAGCACTATGAAAAATAAGTTACAAGAAAAGGATTGGTCCCAAATAATGAATAGCAATGAAAACAGTTGGTAAATGCTTTTCCATTTTTCGAACAGATTACGCACATAGAAGATAAAACATTCCCCATGGTAACCAGAAGATACTAATACTCCACGTAAGCTCCAACATACTAATAAATGGTACACATCACAGCTAAACACTCTCAGGATATTACTCATACTGACAGATAAGTCTCATAATAGTGATAGGGACAAAGAAAACTACATAAATATGAGAGAACTTTACAGGTCTGACATAAAAACCACCAAATGTAATTTGAATAATGAATACATTTTGAACTAAAAAAAATGTAAAGCAGTGTGGAATGTCATTAAGGGAGAAATTAATAACAATAAAGAAAACAGTATTCCCATAGACTGTGATATTCTTAATGAATATTTGTAAATGGCAACAGTAGTCCACCCATTGATTCTAATTTTGATGTGGAAGCTTTTCTGACTTATGCTAAAGAAATGAGAAATTTACTTGGGCCCCAATCACCTTATTTTTAAATGACATTAAACACTCAATAAGCAAACTCAACTATTCAAAAACAGAAGACTACTATGGTCTCAGGAATTTCATCATAGTCTATAGCGAAGGAAGTCCAAATGCCACTTCTCTCACTGTCGGAGTGTTAGATGAAGGAACCTTCCCAAAATCTCGTAAGCTTAGTCACACTGCAGACCCATCTCAATAGTACCAATCCTATCTAAAATAATTCAAAACTGTATGCATAAACAGATATACAAGTACTTAGAATGCAATAAATTATTAAATGAACAACAATTTGGATTTAGACCACACTTATCAACTGTGAAAGCAGTCGAGTCACTGGTGAATAATGTTTATGAAGGATATGAAAAACGGCTATACACTTCTGGAACCCTTATTGATTTAAGCAAAGCGTTTGATTCCGTGTCTCATGATGTGATAATCATAAAGCTGGAATAGGAGATAAACCACTCGAATTACTCAAATCCTATCTAAGCAATAGGGTACAACTTGTATATGCGAACAGAGATCACCAATCCCCCCAATAAAAAGAGGAATACCCCAAGGCTCGGGCCTTGGACCCTTCATTTTCATTGTCTATGTCAATGAATTTCCAACTTACCCTGTAAGAGTGTATTTATATGCAGATGGCATGACAATAACCACTGGAGACAATCTACAGTGTGTGTTGGATAAAAATAAAGAGATGATAGAAATGACTAGCCAATGGTGCCAGGCCAATCAACTCTGTAAAAATCAGACGAAAACAGAGGAAATAATCTTTAACTTGAAGGTACCTAAAAATGAAAATAAAACTCTCTTGGGAAGGACACACCAATTACCTTTGCAGCAAACTAGCTCGTGTACTTTTCCTATTGTACAAATTGAGGGGCAGTATTAGCAAACAATTATTACTTCAATCGTACTACGCTTTCTTCCATTCCCATCTGCAATATGGAATATTGCTGTGGGGAAAATCCTCAGGAGCTAAATGTGTATGGCAAAAAAAAGGGGGGGGGCAGTGAGGTGTGTGTGTCTGCTAAAGAAAATATAGATAAATTCAACATGAGAAGAAATGTGCATTCTCACAATACAAGAAACAACTGTGTGTTGGATTTGCCTTCCACAAGACTAGCCATAGTACATAATAACTATAAGTATTTAAGCTTAAAATTTTTCAATAAGCTACCACAATCAGTTTGTACAATGCCACTGGGCAAATATAAAAACACACTGAAAACTCTGCTAAAATACAGTGAATTCTACTCAATTGAAGAATTCCTAGAAACTGATAGCCAATTGTATGAAAAATACTGAAAGGCTAATAAATATTCAATTCTATTCTCTTTGGGTTTTATATAATGTAAAGCAAAGAGATAACATTTTGATGCTTCATTGACAGTATTTTTTTTTTTAAATTACTGGAAGTTGACTTCAAATCCAGCAAATACCTCATACATTTGCCTTTGCGGCCTGGACATTTTCATTTAACCTAAAATCACAGACTGGCCATGAAATCCATGGTGTATTGCAGCCCTACTGAAAAGGCCTGAAAGTCTGTGTAGCTAAGTTGGGAGTCAAATTAGTGTACCACCTACTTTTTCATTTGTTGAAATAAGGACAGTATATGAATAAAAATTGAGGTTGCACTTAAATAGGATGACAGATTTGACTTTCAAGTTGGGACTATTATCATCAAAGGTTTAATGACTCCACATAATTTTACATAAGCACTCTTCCTTTTGTTCTGAGTAAAAGATGTCTAGTTAGGAAATATCACAACCTATTGTCTGTTTTTATTTACATTAATATAAGATCAAGATGGTAAAATGTATGAAAAGTACTTGATTTGTAAACTGAAGTCAGTACAAAAGTTTGTGGGAGAAAAATTGTGATGCAACCATGCAGATGTCCTGTAGGCAGATATCAGTCAGTAGATATTTATGCCATGGAAAATTCTGGAAATATTGCCTATAAACTAGAGATCAAAAGCATCTTGAAATAGTAAAATTGATGCTGAAGTGGAATCAAATAAAACATCTTTGAAACTAGATTTGCACTTCAGTGCAAAGAAATTACCTCAGACTTCAGTATTAAATATGTCAGTAAGACTGCAGTCAGTACAATTACAATAATAAAAGTAGACAACTTTCACTTGCTCCTTACGTAAAGAGAATTGACCATAACCTAATCCCTATTGACATTTTTCATTATTTTCTGATTTAATGAAATATCCAGAGTAAAATTGAAATTTTTGGTTTAACACTGTAATTAATGCTGAGCTGGACAACTTAGATAAAATCATCAAAACACTTGTTCTAGGATTTGGTGTGGTATCACATAAATTGAACACCTTATGATCCTACCAGCTGACAAAGGCTCCACCACTGGTTCGACAACAAAGACCTTGCAGAGGGTCTCTGCCAACTGTATGATTATTCCACCTACACACCCTGCCAGAATGATCCCATCCCAAAAACCCAATAGGATCTCCAGTCCCTCCTCAAATCCTTAGGGTTATCCTAGAACCTCTCCCCATAGTCTCTCCCCTCATCCCTCCTTTGCCACACACCCCAACCTTCTATGTGCTCACAAACCCAATGACCTTGGATGTCCCATTGTGGCTGGTGGACCAACACCTTCAACCTATTATCCACAACCCACCATCCTATATAAAAGATACCAACCATTGCCTCAGCAGATTCCACAGTGCCTGCTCTTTTACCACTTGGTACCATCATTGTCACAATGCCACCTCACTCTACACCATAGCCAATGCTCATGGCATTGCCACTGATGAACACTTCCTTTCACAATGCCCAACCAAGCTTGCAACCTCCTTCCCTTTTATCCTGACCAAGCACATCCTCACCCGCAATTACTTCTTCTGAAGGCATCATCTACAAACAAAATAGTGGTCCAGCCAAGGCCACACATATGGCACCTTCCTATGCCAACTTGTTCTTGGGCCACCTAGAGGAATCCTTCCTGACTACCCAGAATCCCATACCCCTCATCTGGTTTAGATTCATTGATGATATCTTCATAATCTGGACAGAAGGTGAGGGCACACTAACCACATTCCTTCAAAACCTAAACACCTTTGCCATTTGCTTCACCTGGTCCTACTCAACCCAACAAGCCACTTCCTTACTGTTTACCTAAGGATGGCCTTATCAGTCCCTCTATCCACTCAAATCTACCAACCATCAACAATACCTCTATTTGACAACTGCCACCCATATCACACCAAGAAGTCCCTTCCATACAGCCTAGCCATCTGTGGTTCTGGCATCTGCAGTTACAAGCAGTCCCTCTCCAAATATGCCAAATACCTCATTGAGGCCTTCACTGACTGCAATTACCCTTCAAACCTTGTCCAGAAACAATCTCATGGGCCCCGTCTATCCAGTCACCCATCAGCCCCTCCACACCCACTGTCCAGCCACAAAGGAGAACCCTCTTGTTACCCATTACCACCCAGGACTGGAGCAGTTAAACTGTGTTCTCCACCAGGGTTTCAGCTATCTTTCATCCTATCCTGAAAAGTGAAATACCCTTCCAAATATCCTCCCTACCCCCAGTATTCTGCCGCCCATCAAACCTACTTAATATCCTTGTCCATCCTTGCTCCCAATCCCATGCTCCATAGCTCATATCCCTGCAATAAACCTAGATACAAATCCTGTCCTATCCATTATTCAATCACCACCTACTCCCATCCTGTCACAGGCATTTCCTATCCCATAAAAGGCAGGGCAACCTGTGAAAGCAGTCATGTTATCTACAAATTAAGCTGCTACCACTGCACTGATTTCTACATGGGCATGACCTGCACCAAGTTATCTATCCGGTTGAATGGCCATCGCCAAACTGTGGCTAGGAGACAGCTAGACCATCCTGCTGCAGAGCATGCAGTGCTGCATAATTCGGCTCACTTCAATGAGTGCTACACAGACTGTACCATATGGGTCCTCCCCACAAATACCAGCTTTTCTGAATTGTGCAGGTATGAACTCTCCGTACAATATATCCTGTGCTCTTGAAATATCCCAGTCCTAAATCTTCGCTAGTTCCTGCCTCCATCACCCTTTCCTGCCCACTCTCTTTACACACATCTCCCATCCTGCCAAACATTTCAGTCCCTTCTCATCCTTTCACCCTGTCCATCAGACAACACCGGTGCATTCCCCCACCCATTCTGTGCATCTCTCCTCCTGCTACCCTTTCCTTGCCACTTCTTCACTTCCACCATTGGTTGCTCTCGCCTCAGCTGTACCTAGTCTTGCAGACTGGCCGGTTGTGTGTGTGTGAGGGGAGAGCCTTAAGGCCGAAAGCTATCAAGTTTTCTGTTATTTGTGCCTTTCTGTGACTCACTGGACGTCTGGTGAGTAAGCAATCTGTCCTTCACAAAAATATTGTTGAACACACAGAGAATAATGCAACTATTGGTTTATGAGCCTTATGGTGAAAATCAGAAAAAATGCTTAAAAATCTACAGAAACCATGTCTGGAGTGTAGGATTGTACAGGAGTAAATGTGTATAAGGAGTTCAAAATGATGGAAGCTTTTGAGATTGGGTGTTTAAAGGTGAATGCTGAAGATAAGATGTGTAGACTATATAAACAGAACATAGCTGTGGAGGAAATATTTATCATATCTTGACTGAACAGGAGGGATCAACAGGCGGGACACACCCAGAGATGTTAGGAATGTTAGTTTAGCATTGGAGAGATGAGTGTAGTGTTGGGCGAATGAGTAAAATTTACCAACTTGAAACTATTGCTACTATCTATGGAATTTGGGTTGTGAATCATCAGTTTTTGAGTACATTTACTAAAAAAATCTACTAAAATTCAAATATGTACTGCAGTGATTACTATTTGTAATAAAAGATATAAAAGGGCACACCCAGGGCCTACGCAAGGCATGTGCGGCCGCATGGGGCAGCACTTTCCAAGGGGTGGCAAATCTGCTGCCACCACCTTATTTATTTATTTTTATTATTATTTATATTACTTTCTTTCTTTCTTTAGCATGTTCGCTTATAAGCGTTTCCACGATCAACACGCCAGAGCGGGTAACGCTTATAAGTAGCGCGTACGCTAGCTGAGTTTGTTTGGCTGTACATTTGTGTTAGTACAAGCCACCAAAAATATCACGTAATGTTTCCTTCTGCATTTGTGTATTTTCGTCTTTAGTGGTTTGCTATAAAAACATCACCTTGCGAACTTATTTGTTATATGGGATTGGCTTTCCATAGCACCAAATTGCAGATGAGACCTGTTTATTTTTCTCTGTTTGATAAACCTTTTGGTGTTTTCAGACTAATTCTTTCTCAATGAAGAGGATTTATTGCTTGTTTGAATTTCATTTTCTTTCCAGTTTGCAATAAAATCAATTTATCAGAGGCGTTGTTAGAATTGTTTGCAATATATGCATATGACGCTTATGCGCGTCAGACTGCTTGCAGCATTTATCACATAATCGGCATGCAGCTAAAGCATACTTGTATTTCCATATCTAGCACCACCTCTTGTGCAGACGTTATATTCGCTTTCAATATTACAGGTTTCGCAAGGCTCTGATTTCAGCTCTCAGCGCACTGGTGGTCTCCAAACATCTTCTTAAGTTTTGTCTGGAATTTTTCCCAGCTGTCGAGCTTGTTCTCGTTATTTTCAAACCATGCTGGGTCATCCCGTCCAGGTAGAAATATGTTTGCCAAGCACATAATGTGATCCTCCCACCTATTATACTTGGCGACTCGGTCGAAACCTTTCAGCCATTTATTTGGGTCCTGTCCAGCATTGCCCGACTACACCAATGGGTGTCTGATGTGCAGCTGGCTTACTGTTGTTTTGGCGTCCATGGGTCTTTTGATGATACAGACCTTTGAACGGAGGTAGTCAGTATACCCTTTGTATTCCGGTTCTTGTCCATGTATGTGATGGCTCTTACACTGCCTAATCAGAGCCACGATGATGCAGATGTATTGCAGAATACCCAGCGCCTTCACCAGAAATTGTCACATTGCAAACTGCAGAATTCGAAGGCTGGTTGGTAATAGAACACAACACTTTACACTTAGAACACTTTTATTGAGAACACAAGTGTACACTCAGTACAGACTGACTCCTGCTTGGAGTGCTCCACTATTTATACATTGAAAGAATTTTCTGGAATGTACAAGTACATTGAACATAAGGAACATGTAGAACATTCTAGAAACAGTAAATACAAACAAATGTATTTTCTTCTGCCCATGGAGGGATTTGAAATGAGAACCACAAGCACAGCGATCTGCGATGCTGTTGGAAGACTCACAGCAATATAAAAGGAATCAGCCAACCATTCTTTAACATACTAAAACCTCCAACCTAAAATCTTAGGCTAGGGTCCAGACAGTTAACAAAATTTTAAAACATTGCTCACACTCACCTCGTTATCAGCCTAAACAGAGGGCAGGGTATAGCCAAGATTTACCACTGCCCTCTCAGCACAATATGAAACACATTCATTTAAAATGTGGCGCACAGTGATTAGCACGCTACAGGCATCACAAAACAGTGAGTTCTCTTGACAGAATAAAAAGCTGCGGTCAAAGGGCATGCCCAATGCGGAGGTGTGTCAGGGTCACTTCAAACCACCTGAATGATTGGTAGGAGGTTTGCGACAGTTGGTTTAAACAACCGCAGTTTATTACCTGTCACTGCCAGCCACGTATCCTCCTACAACTGAAGGGACTTCTGTTGTAACACAGATAATGCATACCACAGGAGAATAGCCCAATCAGTGCCGTTCAGGTAACCTGCAGACTGCCACATCAGCTGCTTCACTACCCTGAATCCCCAAATGCTTCAGTACCCAAAGAAATAAAACCTCCTTACCCCACCGTTGGAGGATGTATAATTGCTCATGGATCAAATGTGTGATAATTTCAGATGGTTACATGACCTGCAGTGATTGTAGGGCACTAAGAGAATCAGAGCACAGAAGGAATAGTGTACCTGGACCACACCAGATTTGTTCTAGTGCCCTGAGCATCGAATGTAGCTCTGCCAAAAAAAATCGAGCAGGCAGTGGGCAGGCGAATCCCTGTGACATGATCTGGAAACACAACAGAACACCCGATGGAGTCCCCTTGTTTGGATTCATCAGTGTACGCCACTTTACAATCAGGATACCTATTTAAAATGTTAAAAAATTCAGACTGAAAAGGTATTTGTGGGATGCAATCTTTTTTAAAATTTGTCACGTCTAAAAGGAGTCTGGGCCTCTCTAATAGTCAAGGGAATAATCTGCTCCGGCCTCGACGTAAAATATTAAAAGGTGCTACACCCATATCTAAAAAACAGTCTAGCACAAATCACAAAAGGCACAATAGCTCAAAGCTGATTATGAAAAAGGCTTTCCATAGATGGCTGAACAACAACATTGTAAGCAGGAGAATATGGAGTGGACAATGTGGTATACACATGGTGCACCAGGAGGAGCTGTTGCCATATGTGAGGCATTGGCTCAGCTGCCTTGGCATATAGGCTTGGTAAAGGGTTGGTCCGAAATGCCCCGGTAGCCAAATGAATCCCTTCATGGTGCACTAGTCCAGCATTTTTAGGTATGAAGGTCTTACAGACCCATACACTGTGCAGCCATAATCAATTCAGGATTGTACAAAGGCTCTATAAAACTGGAGCCCTGTCAGCTCCCCATGAAGTGTGATTGAGACATTTTAAAATACTTGATGCTTTGAGGCACCTTCCCTTCAAGTCTTTTAAGATGCGGCAATGAGGTAAGTTTGACCAAAGGTCAAATGCGAGACCCAGAAAACACATAGTGTCTAAGAGTTAGCTGCAACTGACAAGATGTCATTGCAAGCCTGGAAGAAGAACAAAAGACAGTGAAGTCATCAACAAATTATGAACTGGACAGAACTTTTCATGACAGGAGTAAAACTGTTAATTGCTATGGCAAACAGTCACTTAAAAGACTACACTGAGGGACACTGTTATGTGTGAGTGTGTGTATTTGTTTACCTTCCTTTTTGTCCCCTAAGGTAAGTCCTTCCACTCCTGGGATTGGAATGACTCCTTTTCCACTTCCTTAAAACCCATATCCTTCCCTTTCTCCTCCCCTTTTTTCCTCTTATCCTGAAGAAGCGACCAAAGGTTGCGAAAGCTAGTATGTGTGTTTGTGTGTGATTTTATTTGTGTCTATCGACGAGCCGGTACTTAAGGTAAGTCATCTGTTTTCTATGTAAAAAATAGATGAAGTCTACTTACCAGGCGAAGCAGCACAGGCAGTGATAGTAACAAACACACACACACACACACACACACACACACACACACACACACACACACACACACACACACTAGCTTTCGCAGCCTAGCTGCTTCGTCAGTCAGAATGGAAGGAGAGGGAAAAGGAAATGATGAGGGTTTTAAGAGAGTGGGTAAGAGTCATTCCATTCCCGGGACAGGAAAGACTTACCTTGGGGGGAAAAAGGGAGGGTGAACAAATACACACAAACCCACACATTTACACAGACGCAAGTACACTTAGGCAGACATACTGTAGAAAGCAAAGAAGTTAGGAAGTTAGACAGAGATGCCACTTGAGGCAGAGGCTCTGTCCAGAGAACTGAGGCAAAGATGTTAAGATGGTGGGTGGGAAAATATATATACACACCCATAAGATGATGACACCACAGGAATGTCTGTTGTATAATTGCCTCCAGGAAGGCCAGGTTATCATGGGTGGAACAATATCTCCTAAACACACACTGGAAGCGACTAAGGAGCTGCCTGGATTCTAACAACCACAGAAGGCGCTGGTTGACCAGTCGCTCTAAGATCTTTCTCATGCAAGTAGTGAGGGCAACACGGCAACAAATGCGAGGGCTTGTGCAATCTTTCCAGGGTTTTAAGACGGGGATTAAAATTGCCCGTCTCCACAAGTCAGGAAAGTGACCTGACAACCACATGACATTTAAAAAAGTTGATGAGGGTTTCTTTATTTCCCTGTGTTAGGTGCCACAGAATACAGTAGTGGGTTCTATCATTACCAAGGGATGTATCACGAGCCACAGACAATGCAGAATTCAGCTCCCCCAGTGTCTTAGGGCAGCTATAATCCTGATGACTTGTGGATATGAAGATTGCCCCTCTTAGCAACCACTCTGTGGCACTGGAATACTGGATCCTGACTGGCAGCAGCAGTAATGTTGGCAAAACTGTCATGGTTTGGGCAATGTCTCGTGTGCTGGTTTGAAGAGTGCCATTTCTGATTACAATAGCCACTGGACACTTCTCTCCTCTTCCAGAAATCCTTTGATGGTCTCCCAGAATGTGGAACATTAAGTGGAACAGGTAATGGTACTCAGGAACTGTTGCCAAGATCTCTTTAGAATTTCTCTTATAATTTGGCGACATTTTCCCCCTGCCATCTGAAAGGCTGCAAGGTTGTCTGCAGTTGGCCAGATCAAACCTACATAGAGCTGCATGCCTAGCCCTAATTGCATATTGACACTCAGCAGTCCACCAAGGATAGGTTGCCATTTCAATCATCCTAAAGATAGCAGCATTGATGATCGTTTGAGTGATACGATCCACCCATTCTTGGACACTGTCATGAGTTTCCAGCTCAGTGAATTGGCTGAACACAATTCAGTTGGCTTTACTGATCACCCATTGAGGTGCTTTGCGGTAGGGTTCTACTCTGTCTGGCAGGTGAATCTGGATGGCAGTCACTGCCATGCAGGTCATTGATCACTTCCCAGTGAGTACTGTGGGAGTGGGATAGAGAGCAAAGGGAGAGATCTATGGCAGTGAATGACCCTGTTGCAGTTCAAATTTGTGTTGGCTGTCCTGTGTTTAGTAAATGTGCACTCAACAATAAGAGAAGCCTCTCAGTTGTTCGACCTCTGGGCAGGTACTGGCAGAGTCCCAAAGCACGTTGTGTGCACTAAAATCACTACAGAGGATGAATGGGTGAGGGACCTGTAAGAAGGTCTTCAAGGGCCTCTACATCAAACATGTCATGAAGGGGCGGGAGCACACTATCAAACAGTGGCATACGGATACTGTAACAGCTTATAAATGTGTGTTAAGAGAAAGAGGGGCTTAGTAAAAATTGCCACCCCCACCTCTAACTCTCTCTCTGTTGAGGTTGTTGTTCTTGTGAAGAACATAGTCACTTAACACAGGAGTTTTGGTAGATTTAAAATTTTTCTCGTGTAGGCATAAACAGATTGGTTTACTCAGTCAATAAATGTAGTTCCTCCATATGTGTCCTAAAACCCTACAAGTTCCACTGCAGTATTGGAGCAATCTATCACTGAGGTTGGATCTTTACTTTCTCTTTCTTCCTAGATGGAGATACTGAACTTGACAGAGGTTCAGTATTGGGGCAAGATGGTTGCCCTGAGGGCATCCAGCTCCATTAGATCTGGAGCTGGGTTAGATGAAGCATCAGAAATGATAACTTCGACATAGTCTGACACTTTTATCGCTGGTTTGACTTATGATTGGGACTTGGCAAAGATTCCACTCGGTGGCGCCGCTGACCTGTTAAGTAGCAGGTCGCCACATATGAACAATCTTCAGCATAGCAGTAACAATAGCGGCAGTATCAAAGCTGGTTGCAGCGGCAATAAAACCGCTCACAGTAACAGCAGCACATGTTATCAGTGGCAGCATCATGTTGGTGACCCACTGTCATGTTCACTTGTGCTTGGCAAATTATAGTTCCATTGTAATTTATTACATGATTACATATGTACTACTTCAAATTTCTGGTGCCGGCCTGTTTACTAAAATAAAAATAATAAAAAATAATAGAATTAAAAAATCTATCTTTGGGGGGGGGGGTTACTGAAGAGGGGGCTTCAGCCCCATTAGCCCCTCTGCCCCCTCCCTTGGCTGCACCACTGGGCAAAAGGCAATGAAGCTTCAGCTGCCTTACATGTGCATTGACACTTGCAAGTATTTGTACTAACACTGATAGCCTCTGTTTGTGTCGAGGCATCTACTGTGGTGACCGGTTTCTGCAGAGCAGCAGTGAAAGAGGTTGGAAATACAGGGAAATGCATGGTCTTAAATATTTTTCTGGCCTCCGCATAGGAAAAGTGCCTAGTCTTCTTAGTCTTTTGTATTTTCTTCTCTTCATGATACACCCTACATCCCTGACCCCAAACAGGGTGTATCTCAGAACAGTTCACACATTTTCCAGGTGGTGTGCAATCAATGCTTTCAAGTGCTGCCTTTCCACATTTACAAGTGGCCTCTCTCTTGCAACCAAAAGTGGTGTGTCCAAAGCACTGGCATTTGAAACAGCGTATGGGGTTAGGGACATAGCGGCGGACATTTAATCGCCAAAAATCCACCTTCACACTCTCAGGGAGTCTAGGACTATTAAAAGTGAGGATGAATGTCTCGGACTTCACAAATTCTCCCCTTTTCTTAATATTTTATACTTCCACTATACCTTCTGTTGCCCATTCTTCTTTAATTTCTTCAATGGAATGTCTACAAGATCCCTACAGAAAAATATCGTCTTACTGTAATTCAGGGTACTGTGTAGCTCTATTTCCATTTCAAATTCGCCCAGACACTTTGCTTTCTGCAGATTTGCTGCTGTTGGGAGGTTGATGTTAGCACCAACAGGGTACCATCCCACAATCTTTTAAATTTCAAATTGTCTGCAAGAACTTCTAAACTCTTAATGATGAAAAAAAAAAAAAAAAAAAAAAAAAAAAAAAACAAACCTTGGCTTGCAGCCTGTGTTCTGTTAGTGTGAACAAAACTTTTTTTACTACTGCCCAGGTCCGGGGGACTGGCCACCCGAGACCTCTATTTTGATTGGTTGTTGATACCCCCCCCCTCCCCCCCCCAGTGGTACACCCATCTCACTGGGAGATTAGAAGGACAATTGCAAATTATTCATCTTGGCCATGTGAACAGCTAGGGAATTAAAGGCCCTAGACAGAGCATTGTATGCCTAGGTAAGCTTAATACAACTGAGGACCGACAGTATCCTTTTTTGAGAGGTACTTCCATTTCCTTCCTTGCGACCTAGGCAGTCAAGACAAGATCCCCATTCCCTGGTACATACAACATTCCATTACTACACCACATGGTAGTCACTGAAGCATGCCCAGAGCTTATGGTGCCAGAGGACTGGCAGTGCCTACTAGCCCTCAGCTCAGGGTCCCCGGGTTTGCCAGAAAATTAATCTATCCATTCTCTTTTCAAATTTTCTAACTTATTTTACTTTTAAGAGATAGAACATTCTGTAGAATGTCTGTTTTGTTTTACCTGATGACTGACATCCTCTGGAGTATTCCTGCCTGGATATCTGAATGGGGGACTATTTTACCCAAGAGGACACCATTATCATACATTCATAAAGTAGAACTGCATGTCCTCAGGAAAAATAATGACTTTCTTTAGCCATTCACAATAAGTGTAAAACGCACGTTAGCTGATGTTACAAGGCCAAATGAGTCAATTATCCAGACTGTTACCCCTATAACTACTGAAAAAGTCTGCTGACCCCATTTAAGTACCACTGGTTTGTCTGGTCTCTCCACACATACTCCGCCACTGGTACAGTCATCTGTATTACTGAGGCACTCAAGCTGCCACACCAGAGACATGTCTATTTAATGCCAGTGGTTTGGCCTACCAAATGAGTATGCGGCATGTATATAACAACTGCAGTCTGTAACCGGAAAAATGGAAATGTTTCCTTAAAACTATATGGACTGTAGTATAGTTCTTGAGCACATGTAAGCACCATGATTTTGGAGGGGGGGCCCTTGTGTTAGGTAATGTCTCATATAGTTTCTAGTTTCAACACTGACTGAAGGCCTCCCAGAAAGATTTTGGTCCAACAAACTGCCAGTTTCCTTCAACAGCTGATCATACCATCTAATGTTATTTCTATGAAGTAGGGCTTCACTGTACACACAACAATATTCTTACTGAACACGTGTCACAGATTCATATTTACAAGCCACAGAACACACTGAACTTTCCTCTGTATCTTGACTGAAATGGCCAGACCTACTGCAGTTACATCATTCATTACATTGCATGAACACAATAAGGAAAATTATGTAGTGTAAAATTGGAGAATTTTTGTTGAATTTGCTTAAGGTTTCACATTTCTGTCTTGTTTTGTTGCTGTTCTGCGAGGCAATGAAACCACCATGACATTATGGACACTCTGAATTTACATAGTAGGATAGACAAACATATTGTGTGTGCATAATCACAGATGCTAAAAATGAATACTAATGTGAGAAACATTAATGAAGAACAAGTAGAAAATAAAGTTATACCCAATGAACAGTTAAAAATATTAGCACTTCAGCTATTAAAATGCATTTAATCACTGACATGCAAGATGTAAAAAGATTACAGGCTACTTCTAGAATACTAAAACAACATCTACATGCACAATCTGAACCTGTAATTGTGAAACAAATTAAAAGCACAATCTGAATAAATTAAAAACACATACTAAACCAAAAAGAGGAAGAGTTAGGTGTTCAAATGAAAACAGTGTTATCAGCATAGTTTGATCCACATGCTTCACAGCAGAAAGTGCAGTTTAAGGGTTTTAGATCAGATGTCAACAAAAATGGAATAACAGCAGTCCACGAAAACCTTTTTGCTTAAGAACTAATTACAGGGTGCTCCGGAAACTGATGAAGAAACTTTCAAACAATTTTAACACTATACTGATAGAACAGAATAATATAAAAACAAATTTACACAGTGTAATGATCATGCTAGGAACTTTTGCAGTAAGTTAGGAAACCTAAGTCTGTGAATTCTTAAAACTAAAACTCAAATTAAGGAAACTGTTAATGCAGTGATAAAATCAACCATTCAAAACACAATAGCAGAGATTATTACTGATACAGAAGAATCAAGATTTCCTTGAAATCTGGATTAGATGCTATCAAGCCTTTGAGCACAGACTCTCCTCAGGGCAGTATGGTAAATGCTGCACTAGGAGATTTACAAAGAGAAATATCTTTAGTTAAACATTTTAAGAATGTGTCATTACCCTCAGCTAGTAACAAAGGTTGATTATCATAATTATCAAATGTATCGTGATAAGGCACTAACAGTAGTTTTGTTACCAGTTCCCTTCTCTAAGGATGTGGGAGTGGAAGATACAAATAACAGTGTGTAAGGTATAAAATTATTTTGAAGCATAGACACTTTCAGGTTTTCATTCCTTACAGGCACTCAGTAAATCTTGCTAAATTCCTTGAATCTGTTAATGGTATTTTTCCTAGATTGTGGAATGAATTACAGAAAATACAGTGTGTTGCAGATTTAATAGAGGGAAGTGTTGCTGTACAGGCTGCAGAAACCGCTGAATACTGCTAAACATTAAAACAGTTTCAACAAGCCTTCTGAAACATATACCAACTCCGTACTAATGTGAACAGAAATTGCATCATGCTGTGTGAAGAATTCTTAAGGCAAAACTCTGATTGGGTATTTGAGAAAAATAGATTAATGTGCCAGAAACAATCTGAAAACATTACTGTATGTATTACTTTCTGTATTAATGCAGGAAGATTGTAAGAGTAACTGTAATCAGCAGCAGTTAAATGGCAACAATGCAGTGCAGGCAAATTCACAGCGTGCATATTCTAACAATCAAACTGGGTCACTAACTGCTCATGTAAACACTGCTGGAAAAGCATCTGTTCCACCTTACCAGAATTTTGACACCTCCAGACATAGAAAGAAAGAGGTATAATTGAAAACAGATTTCGTCCAGGTTATAATTATCAGCCTGTGCACCTACATCACACATTCGCTGACAGCCAAAGAGCATTCATTATTGTTGTGAATGGTCTGCTGCAACTGCCATAAGTAATCATTGCTACAAAACTGAATGCAACCAGCTGTTCAGTGGATTTTATTCTGTTCGTGAAAAGTTATCAATGATAGTGCTGTAATGCAACTAATTCTACCCAAGCAAGCAAGAGACGTTATTTGCAGGCAAAAGGTTTCTTGAAGTGCAAGGCATGTATATACATGTACTTCAACTGTCTCGTGTAACTGGCAAAGATGCATTTTCCTTCTTTGTCTAGACATGTGCAATCCACCATTGTTTGTGGGTCAAACTGTAGTGTACATTTTCTGAATGTAAATTTCAATTCTGACTGATAAAACTTAAGTCATACAGTTAATATAGTAGAAAAATCAGAGGACAGCCATCCTCAAATTGTGGAACCAACAAACTACACAGCCATTTGTTAAAGTGCTACACTGAGAAAGAATTATTCGAATAGCGCCACACTTGGTGAAAGTGGCAATGTGTGTGCAAGCAATAAGCATTACATTTCACAGTGAGATGGGGTACATGTAGGCTGAGCCGTGCCCTCTTGTGTCAGTCCGACAGGGTCGGTGTTGCACCATGTAGTCTGTGCAGAGCTGTCACACAAGGTGGAAAAAATACAGACAGTGGCAGTATGCCTCGGCAACATCAGAGGGAGCTATATCAACATGTGAGCGAGTTCAAATGGGGCAGAATGATCAGTCTACGGGAAACAGGGTTGTCATATTGTGACATTTCAGCTCGCAGAAGGCATGCTGTTACGACAATGGTGTGGTGTGTGTGTGTGTGTGTGTGTGTGTGTGCGCGCGCAGTGGATAAAGTAAGGTGTCACACACAGAGGTGAGCGGGAACTGGATCACGGTACATCACCACAGCACACGATGACAGTCATCTTGTCCTCATGGACCTACAGTGTCATCCACAGTGTTGGCTCATCGCTAGAGCACTGCAACAGGTGTCTGCAATGACAGCTGCAGGTTGGATTGGTTGCATGCATGCCATTATGTAGGCTTCTATTGTCCAGAAACCACAAACTCCTCCGAGTGAAGGAAATCCCTCAGGAATATATTAAGAACCTTACTGATTCACTGCCATTGCATGTAGCAGCTCCTATTGCAGTACATGGTAGGCACATGACATACTGAATAGTAGGGCTTAAGGAACGTGTTAAGTGTGGTATCAGTCACTGAATACATGCTTTTTCTTATTGGTGTTACAATTCCCACAAATGGTAGTGTAGTTGCAGCTACGACATATCCTCCAATCTTAACCACGATAAATAGTGGGGGTTAAGTTACAGAACCTATCAGTTTCTTGAGGTATAATAGTGATACAGACATTAGGCAAGAATTAACTATAGAATCCAACAAGCTTTAGCTAAGATTAACACAGTAGGTGGTAATGTAACAACTAACATTACTGTAGCAATTGGTGCTGCTGCAAATAATGTTTCTCAAAGTTTGTTTGATCACATAAATGAAATTGAAAAGCTATCCACATATCCATTGCAGAACTGTCAAGTCATAGGTGCCCTTGGTATCAAGTCACAAGCAGTTTGATGGCAGTCTTGGATCACAGTAGAGACAGGCGAGAGAATATTGAAATGCCCCTTCTTGGTTGTAAATTAACTGATCACAAGCTACATTTCCAGGATGGATGTTCATGTGAATGGACTGCTAAAATTGACTTTTCCTTTGGTAAATTTTACATGCTCATAAGTGATCACAATACTGAAACTGATTTAATTGACACTGCAACTTTTTGTGTGGTCTGAATAAAATTTCTTGAACCTAGTGAGGATACAATTAGTACACAATCTATTAATAATGAATATCTGATGGAAGGAGAAAATTTAATCAGAGAAAAGGGAAATGAGGCAGTCCACATAAATAGTACCCTGAAGAAAGAATTCAAACTGTTTTATTAAAATATTTACACATTTTTAGTAAAAAACCAGATGTAATTAAAACCTACACTTATCACATGGAAGTTATTCATCATTAAACATATTGTAAGAGTTGTAACTCAATTTCTTGAGCTAAATTTGAGGTGGTTTTGAAAGAAAATAAAGTTAGACTGGAAAAATAATTAGCATCGCCTTTTGTAACCCTTTAATGACCAAAAGCATGGACACTCATACATAGATTAAAAACAATTCTTTCATGATAAATAATTCAGACCACAAGCATCTTAAGGTTATACCTGGATACTATGTGATACTAGCATTTTTGTAGTTAATAATAAGTTTGTAGAAATCTGTATATGTTACTAATATGTTTCTTCATGAAAGCAATTATAGTATTAACTAAAATGATTTGATACTTTAAATTATAGGTTGTGAGACATTAATATAGGCAAAGGAATTTTCATCTATTCAAACAATAGAGCACTCAAAATACTTAACTAAAACAGATCTGTCTGCACCTGCGTAATTCATGCACAAATATGCAGTGTCTTGATGGATATTCCGATACTGAAGCATTCTACAGTGACTAAAAAACTTGACTCTTATCCCTACCTACAGATTTTAAGCTACTTGTGGTTAGGTCATCTGTTATTTCTCTGACAGTTATAAATGTTATTAATATTTGTATCCATGAAACTGTACAAATTTAGGCATATTTCTTGTAAGAAGCTGTGTGTGTTCTATTTGGATTTCAAATGTTTGTAAATCTATCGGACCAAACTGCGTAGCTTACAAACTACTTAAACTAAGGTAAACTAACCTAAGGACAACACACACACCCATGCCCCAGGGAGGACTCGAACCTCTGATGGCAAGCAACTGCAGCAAGGTGCCTTATACCGCTCAGCTACTCCACCGCAGCCTATTTGGATGCATATTTGGCAAATGACCTGACTGATTTACACATAATACTGTTAAATGATATAACATACACCCCAAATTCCAATTATCTTTGAGAGAACAAACACTCTACAAGTAAATCTAAAATATGAACATGGACACACAGAATTTCTATCATTTGAAGAGTCAATAAAAATTGGCATGGACACTACATTCCTTGATTTCTGATGCCAACCACCCACACACACACTGCAAATTAAGGTGTATTGGAGAATGGACGTCCATACTGAAGCAGAACAATTTTATTTTGGCACTGTTGTACACAAGAATATTTTATTTGTTTTAAAGAAAAAATGCTTTAATATTAATGCAAACACTTCTGAGGATTTAGTTGTAGAGAAGTACTCAAAAATAGGATGTGTGCATTTGTATTCTGTCAATGATTGATTGCACACACAAAACATTACTCTTGAAGGAAGAAGACTAAACTCCACACACTGTTGTGTCTATTTACCTGTGATAAGGACACAAAATGAATAAAAACACAGTGAAATTATATGTTACTCCAAAGTTTGTTGCTCTGGTACAGCAACAGTGAATCGATATTTGAATTAAAAAGTAGTCTCTGTTGCAAATTATAATATTTATTTCTTTTTAATGCATTTCGTGCTTTTGGCACACCATCAGAACACTGTAACAGGGAAAGTATACAAGTATGTCAGTTTCATGCCACGGACCTATCGACTACAATATCAGGAAACAATGAATTGGGGGCGTGATCATAACTCAGAAACAGCTGGATGACATTAGTTGGCGTAAAAGCACACGATACTCAGCATTTTGGACTAGATAAAATCTGAGGATTTAATCAAAAGCGTCATTGAGAATTATAAGAGTTGGGACAAAAAGTTCCTAAAATGGAAGTTAGAGAATTTAAAAACAATCGTAAATGGACAGTGGTAAGCAGAGCGTGTGTGGAGATGTAGATCTTACCACATCAGCAGCGTTGTGATGCATAGGTCCGCGTTCACAGAATGAGTATTGATACATCACATGAGTAAACGTTACTGTGTGGACAACTGATAGTCAAGTGACATGAGGCACCGGAATATAGCAAATGCTGCTAGGCAGTGCCAATAAAACGGAGGCATGCATAACTAAGATTTGGGCAGTTAAATCTGAATGATAAAATCTATCAACATGGTTGCAAATTATTAAAGGATAGAAGTAATAGAAATGGAGAGTAGTGATGAAGTATAAAAATACTTGTAAATCAGAATGGATGACAGTAATGTTGATAATTTATGTTAGTAAAACAATCATAAAATTATATAGCCCTTATATGGAAATTAATTATAAATGTATCCAGTCACAGAACACTAAAAACAAATATGGTTAAAATGTAGAAAAGTGAAGTAGTGTGAACCGGGTGGTAGTTAAGTTACAGAATCGAGCTCAAGCTAACTTAAAGAACATGACACCTTGGTGGTGGGGGTGGACAAGGCCTGCACAGCTGTCATTATTTACAGATCAAATTATATAGAAAAAACTGAAATATTTTTTCATGACAATGGGATTATACCCATGGATGTAGACCCAACCCCTGTATTTAATAGAGAGTTACATGAGTGTATTGATGCCTGTTCCAACATTGTCTCCCCAAGTAATCAGCAAAAGTTAAAAAGTAATGAACCCTAAAGCCCCATTGCTCAGAGCTCAAATTAAGACCCATAAACCTGACTTTGGTATATGCCCGATTGTGAACTGTATCGGATATCCTGCTGAGCCATCAGCTAAATTTGTGCTGCAAATGCTGAAACAATTTTACATTTATAATAACAACTTCTCAATCCCGAATAGGAAGGTTCTTGTTCTTCAAACAAAATATGCCCACCTACTTCTACTCTAGTCTCCCTAGATGTGAAAAATACAGTATGTACACTAATGTAACACTACAGGAAATGCTTAACATCATTGCCGATAATCTGACAAATAGTTCTCTTATTCAACACGAGCTCAATGAGCTTCTAGCCATCCTTCGGTTCATCACCTCGTACAACTATTTTTCATTGGACAATCAAATATATAAACAACAAACACAAGATGGCCTGTCCATGGGAAATTGTTTAACTGGTTGTCTGGCTGACATTTTTGTCAATAATTTGGAAAAGAAATACTACACAAATGAGTCCCCACTCAGTAAAAACATTCTAGTCTACTGCAGATATGTGGACATCTTTATAATTTTTGATTGATCAGCCAACAGTATTCTTACACTCAATGAAGAATTCAGTGCTTTACATCCCAAAATAAATTTCACATATGAGATTATGGCACTTGATGGGTCGCTAAACTACCTTCATCTCAATCTTAAATTGATGAATGGACTTATTGTTTACAATATTTTTTGCAAGCCATCCACTAGTGATGCAATTATGCATGCTTCTTCTTGTCACCCTGTCTCACACAAGTATTTCAGCTTTACCTCCATTATTCATGGAGCACTAGACACACCCCACATGCAGCAAGAGATAACCAATCTGAAATACATCGCAAAGATTAATGGTTACGCTCCTAACCTAATAGACAAATTGTTACATTCAGCATTAGCAAAATTATCCCATCCAATTGACACCCAAGCATCTCAATCTGATCCACTATATGTTATGTTACCATTTTATGGTCCTGCCTCTTACAAACTAGCAAATCTATTCAAAGGCAGGGGCGTCAGAATTTCCTTCTCCACTCATGACTGCCTTCAGCATCAGATTATCCACAACAAAAGACCAAATAGAAATTACTTTGCAAATTCAGGGGTTTATACACTCACTTGTGTACAGTGCCCTCGCGCCTATATAGGTCAAACAGGCCGAGCAGTAAGAACCAGATTCCAGGAGCACCTATAAACAAAAAAAGATTTTATAAAATACAAATCATCATTTGCTGAACACCTCAAAGCATCAGGTCACTGAACCTACAATCAATGCACTCCAGATCTTGCACAGGGCCCCCAAGGGAAATTGAAATTACAAAATTTCTTAAATCATCAGACCATATCAGCCTCAATGACCAACTGATAAGTAAAAATCAGTATTATTATGACATAATGATGTCAGCCTTACAAAATGTTACCTGATCTCTTATTGTAAAATTGCAACTCCCCCCTCCCCTCTCCTTCGCCACCAAATTGTCGTCTTAGCTTGAGCTCGAGTCTGTAACTTAACCACCACCCGGTTCACAATACTTCATTTTTCTACATTTTAACCATATTTGTTTTTAGTGTTCTGTGACTGGATACATTAATAATTAATTTCCATATAAGGGCTACGTAATTTTATGGTTGTTTTACTAACATAAGTTATCAATATTACTGTCATCCATTCTGATTTACAAGTACTTTTATACTTCATTACTACCATCCATTGTTATTAATTCCATCCTTTAATAATTTGCAACCATGTTAATCGATCTTATCATTCAACTTTAACCGCCCAAATCTTAGTTACGCATACCAGTGTTTATCAGTGCTGCTTAGCGGCGTTTACTATATTCCAGTGCCTCACGTCATTTGACTATCAGCTGTCCACGCGGTAACGTTTGTTCATGTGATGTATTGATATTCATTTTGTGAATGTGGACCTATCCATCACAATGCTGCTGATGTGGTAAGTTATACATCTCCACACTCACTCTGCTTACCAGTGTGCATTTACGATTGTTTTTAAATTCTCTAACTTCCATTTTAGGAACTTTTTGTCCCACCTCTTATATAACTTTTGATTTAATCCTCAGATTTTATCTAGTCCAAAATCCTGACCATTGAGTGCCTTTACGCCAACTAATGCCATCCAGCTGTTTCTGAGGTATGTTCACAACCCCAATTCACTGTTTCCTGATATTGTAGTGGATAGGTTCACGGCATGAAACTGAGATATTTGTATATTTTCCCTGTTACAGTGTTCTGATGATGCGCCAAAAGCGTGTTAAAAAGAAATAAATATTATAATTTGGAACAGAGACTACTTTTCAATTCAAACACTGAGATTATATTAATGATAAACATTGCTTCTGTATGATGTGAGTAAAGAAAGTGGTAGTGCTTGTTGTGTTGTTATGGTCTTCAGTCCAGAGACTGGTTTGATGCAGCTCTCCACCCTACTCTATCCTGAGCAAGACTTTTCATCTCCTCATAAGAACGGCAACCCACATCCATTTGAATCTGCTTACTATACGCGTCTCTTGGTCTCCCTCTGCGATTTTTGCCCCACACACTTCCCTCCAATGCTAAATTTATCCCTCCAATGCTAAATTTATGATTCTCCTATGTCTAAGAATGTATCCTACCAAGTGATCCCTTCTTTTAGTCAGGGTATGCCAAAAATTCTTTTTCTCACCAATTCTGTTCAGTACCTCTTCAATAGTTATGTGATCTACCCACCTAATCTTCAGCATTCTTCTGTAGCACCACATTTCAAAAGCCTCTATTCTCTTCCTGTCCGCCTTGCTTATCGTCCATGTTTCACTCCCGTACAAGGCAACATTCCACACAAATGCCTTCAGAAAAGACTTCCTTACAATATTCGATGTTAGCAAATTTCTCTTTTTCAAAAATGCTTTTCTTCCCATTGCCATTCTGCATTTTATATCCTCTGTACTGCGACCATCGCATGTTATTTTACTACCCAATTAACAAAACTCATCTACCACCTTCATTGTTTCGTTACCTAATCTAATTCCTTCAGCATCGCCTGATTTTCTAAGACCGCATTCCATTATTTTTGTTTTCCTCTTGTTAATGTTCATTTTATACACTCTCTTCAACACACTGTCCATTCCATTTAACTGCTCTTCCAGGTCCTGTGCTGTCTCTGATAGAATTACAATGTCATCAGCAAAATGCAATGTTTTTATTTCTTCCCCCTGAACTTTAATCCCTAATCCAAATTTTTCCTTGTTTTCCTTCACCACCTGCTCGATGTACAAATTGAATAACATCGGAGAAAGGCTACAATCCTTTCTTACTCCCTTCCCAACTGATGCTTCCCTTTCATGCCCTTCGAGTTGTAAATAACTCTCCTTTCCCTATATTTTACTCCTGCTGACTTCAGAATTTGAAAGAGTGTATTCCAGTCAACATTGTCAAATGCTTTCTCCAAATCTACAAAAGCTAAAAACGTAGGTTAACCTTTCCTTAATCTATCTTCTAAGATAAGACGTAAAGTGAGTATTGCCTCTCGGGTTCCTACGTTCCTCCTGAATCCAAACCGATCTTCCCCGAGGTCAGTTTCTACCAGCTTTTCCATTCTCCTGTAGATAATTCATGTTAAAATTTTGCAACCATGACTTTTCAAATTAATGGTTCTGTAATTTTCACACCTGTCTGCGCCAGATTTCTTTGGAATGGGGATTATTACATTTTTCATTTCGCCTGTCTCATACATCCTACACACCAGTTCAAACAGTCTTGGCATGGCTGGCTCTCCCAGAGACTTTAGTAGCTCTGAGGGTATGCCATCTACTCCTGGGGCCTTGTTACGACCTAGGTCTTTCAGGGCTCTATCAAATTCATCTCTCAGAATAGTATCTCCTATTTCATCTTGATTTACTTCCTCTTCCCTTCCCACAACATCGTCTCTAAGTTCATTTCCTTTGTAGAGCTGCTCTACGTACTCTTTCCACCTTTCAGCTTTCCCTTCTTTGCTGAGAACTGGTTTCCCATCTGAGTTCTTGATATTCAGAGAGTTGCTTTTCTTGTCCCCAAAAGTCTCTTTTATTTTCCTGTATGCGGTATCTACTTTTCCCCTTCTTATACATTCTTCTACAGATTTGCATTTGGCTTCTAGCCACTCCTGCTTAGCCATTTTGCACTTCCTGTCAATCTCATTTCTTAGTCGTCTGTACTCCATTTTGCCCGTTTCATTTACTGCATTTTTATATTTTCTCCTTTCATCAATTAAATTCAGTATTTCCTGTGATATCCAAGGATTTTTTGTAGGTCTTGCCTTTCTACCTACTTTGTCTTCTGCTGTCATCACTATTTTATCTCTCAATGCTACCCATTCCTATTCTACTGTTTTATTTCCCTCTGTTTCTGTCAATTGTTCCCTAAATCTCCCTCTGAAATTCTCCAGAATTTCACTTTCCTTCAATTTATCTAAGTCCCATCTCCTTATTTTCCTACCTTTCTGCAGTTTTTTCAGTTTCAGCCTACAGTTCATGACTAACAAGTTATGGTCAGAGTCTATATCTGCCCCTGGGTATGTCTTACAGTTTATCATCTGGTTCCGGAACCTATGTCTTACCATTATAAAATCTATCTGATACCTTCCGGTGTCTCCTGGTCTCTTCCACGTATACAACCTTCTTTTGTGATTCTTAAGCCACGTGTTTGTTATGATTAAATCATGTTCCATGCAAAATTCTACCAGGCGACTTCCTCTTTCATTCCTCTTGCCCAGTCCATATTCACCTATCATTTTTCCTTCTCTTCCTTTTCCTACTACCTAATTCCAGTCTCCCATCACAATTAAGTTTTCCTCTCCCTTAACTGTCTGAATAATTTCCTTTAGCTCCTCATATATTTCTTCGATCTCCTCATCATCGGCAGAGCTAGTTGGCATATAAACCTGTACTACTGTGGTCGGTGTTGGCTTTGTATCTATCTTGACAATGATAATGCGATCACTGTGCTGCTCATAGTAGTTTACCCGCATTCCTATTTTCTTATTTATTATCAGTCCTACTCCTGTGATACCCCCAACTGATTTTGTATTTATAATCCTGTACTCACCTGACCAGAAATCCTGTTCATCCTGCCACCGAACTTCTCTAATCCCCACTATATCTAACTTCAACCTATCCATTTCCCTTTTTAAATTTTCTAATTTCCCTACCCGATTAAGCAATCTAACATTCCATGCTCCGATCCGTAGAGTGTCAGTATTGTCTTTCCTGATGACAACATCCTCCTGAGTAGTCCCCGCCCGGAGATCCGAATGGGGGACTATTTTAAATCCGGAATATTTTACCCGAGAGGATGCCATCATCATATTTCCATACAGTAGAGCTGCATGTCCTCGGGAAAAGTAACGGCTGTAGTTTCCCCTTGCTTTCAGCCGTTCGCAGTAGCTGTGTGGCAAAGCGCCACATTAGCTAATGTTACAAGGCCAGCTCAGTCAATCATCCAGACTATTGCCCCTGTAACTACTGAAAAGGCTGCTGCCCCTCTTCAGGAACCACACGTTTGTCTGGCCTCTCCACAGATACCCCTCCATTGTGGTTGCACCTACAGTATGGCTATCTGCATCGTTGAGGCACGCAAGCCACCCCACCTCGGCAATGTGTGTGGTTCATGAGGGTGGTAGTGCTTATGTGTGCTAAATGAACACTAATCATCATCCAGATGCTCTGTGAGCCTTTTGTCTAAAGTTAAAATCAGTGTTGGCTAGAGGTACTGTTGTAACAGACTATCTTCCTCTCCCGTAGCATCGTCCCTAAAAAATTTTAACTATTTTTTCTGCTGCCTCCATTGTTGTTTCGCCAGTGTCGGCGGTGAACGGTGCTCTGGCCGAGTCACAAGCCGTGACGCGTGCCTGCTGCTGGAAGTTTCCACATAACATAGGTTCCCGACACGTGCCGTCGATTTGGCATTCCAGGGTGGCTTGGCTCTGCTGACGAGGGAACGCCACCCTCAGAGACTCCACAGAACCCAGCCACCAACCAGAAGTGGTCACGTGAGGCACGCTCTGGCGCGACCTGAACTGCCACGCGAAGAACAGACGCTCTCTTACGCCTCGGCTTGCAACCTGATCGGACGTGCTCTCTTGCGCTCACTCCTACTTAGTTCATTCTAATATGTACCTATAGGGACAGGTGTCGACCTATCATTGAGTATCCTTTAGTAGCATGTAATAACTTCAGGCAATAAAAGCCTTTTTTGATGCTATCTAACTTTACACCTACTCAATCAACCTCCTGCCCACTACTCCGCTCAACTATCCTGGCACAGTGAGTTTGTAGCAGAAGAAAATGTTACATAGCAGCAGCATCTCAACAGCAAAACATCATATGATAATGTTGAAATACATTGTAGTGAGACTGGAAATTGTTGATTTTAAGTCACACACCCAGAATGACAAACTGAGTTTTTCTCAATAAAAAAAGACTGCACCTGCAGAATGATGTCGGTGAAACATTTTAATACCAAATTGAAAAATAAGAATTGTCTATCTATCCATAATTCTAGTAACCTGCAAGAACTCTCACGTTTAAAAGTTCATGATCGATTGCATGTATAGCATTTTTCTGAGAGTCACAGAACAGCCTGTAATGTACTTAATATGTCTAAATAAGTATTTCTAGTTGCGTTTATAAGAAAACACAAATATTGGACTATTTAAAATTGGTAAAATGCCGACTGTGAGCAAAATGCTTACACGCGAGTCCTCGCGTGTTAATGTACAAAAAGATTACCCGGTCCAAATAATTTAAAGTCCAAGAACAGAGCATTGTGCATGCCCAAGCTCCAAAGCATGTGTTGGCAAGTCCAGTGGCCTGTGCAGCTTCAGCTTGCTGTTTACATCGTCAAATGAAAGCAATACATAAGTTAAGATATATATGTTGAGATTCATTGCACTTCAACTCGTGTATCATTTATTTTGGAAAACATTATTTGAGCACATAGAAACAGTCATTTACTGCAATGAACAGCTTGTCACGTGTTTCATTGGGCGAGTGGATAGGCTGGCGGTTTATGAACGCAACGGGTGCACGTTCATTTCCCCCTGGAGTCACTTTACTTTTTATGTTTTAGACCTCTCGCAGGTAATATTTTAAATATTATTTTGCTAAAAAATGTGCAGTTGTGGGCTTTTATAAGCTTCTATAATAATCAGACAAATACGTGTTCATATTAATATATTGAAAATTGATGTATTTTGTTTGCAATTATTTCAACTGCTACATGGTGTGTCTGTAGTTTTCAGTTAAGAGAAACATATCAGCTGGTTAGCATATGTCATAGGTCTACTTCAAAATGGCCGATGTGAACGTACACAAGCGCATAATTGCTCTCTTTGAAAGTGGTGTTAGTTCATCTGAGGTAGGACGTTGTTATGGTGTTGATCCTTCCACAGCAAGGAGATGGATCAGAGACAATTTGTAGAATGGTCAATTATTTGTTCATTTATTTTCTCTCTTTCTAGTGCCTTTATGTGTGCTGTGTGTAGTGGGAGTAATTTGCTAGCCCTTTTATTTTTATTTATTCTTGCATGTCATAAGGGAGTGCCTCAGAACGTTTTGTTTGGAGAATCTGCAGTATGTGTCTTGGATGACAATTTTCTCGTTGTTCTTGAGAACTGTATTCATTAGCTGTTAGGCGCTGTTCTTGCCAGCGGAAGGCAGAGCTAGGCTGGCGTTGTAGTTGGAGGCTGGTCGCTGGCGACACTTTTATTGGGGCAGTTTGCGAGGTGGTACCTATCTGTCAGTAGGCTCACTACCTGAGATGGCTGCACACTCTAGAAAACACCCGATAATTTATCGCATCCCTTTCAGATAGCGGGCAGTGTGGGTGGCGGCCTCTGGAGGTGATTCGATTGGCTCCGTCTTTGTAGGCAACAGGTCTAGCTGTCTGTCCATCTCATTGGCCACAGGGTTAGAACTCTCCAGTGATTGGTATATCGAGTTTAGGGGGCAGTGAAGCCCAGTTTTTGCCGTGAGCAGACAAAGAGTGGAGTCACCTTCTCGTACAGACTTCACAGATGAGATGCCCGGGCAGAAGAATTTATTCTCTTTCAGCTCCACTCCTTCAACATCATCCAGTCGACAGCGAGATCCAGCATCGACAGATCAAGCTGACTCAAGGTTATTGGTAAATTGATAGTTGCTAGGGTAGTTTTATATAGTTGCAGTAATTACCCATCAGTGTGTATGTGCATGCGTATGATTGATGTTGACTTCTCTTTCCTATAACTACTTTCTTAGCACCTCTTTCCACCTTTCTATGTTTCACAGGACAATGCTACATGTATAGTCAGATATTTCACTGTGTTACGGCTCCATTTGTTTCATTCCTATTAGACTTCATACATTGATTTGTAAACTTATTTGTTAAAACTAAGACAATTTGCTGATCACACATGTATTTTGCAGTGTTTTCACTGCATTTGATGTCTTTGTTATAAATATTTGTTTTCATTTGTAACCCATTGCTTGAGTACACACTTAACTGTGATTTCATTTACAAAATCCTTTATACTAATTGTTAACTATCCCCCGAATTTCTGTGTGCTCTAATGAATAAATGTATTAATTTAAGTCATAAAATTACTTTCCTTTACAAATTCCTAACTCACTATTTTGGAGGGAGTAATTATTTATTATTATTTGGTGCACTCTGATCAATTATCTCGCCACCGTGCTTGTAGATTTTGGGTGTTGGATCTTTTTCCATGTGCTTGTAGATTTTGGGTGTTGGATCTTTTTCCATGGTTTTAATAAAACATATGGTGGTTACCCTTGATAATACCATTAATGAGGATTATATTTAAAATTAATTTGCATATCTGTGATTTTGCACATTTGAATACCAGTGGACCTTCTCTGACAAGTAAAAATATATCCACTCGGTGGGGTTATCCCTCTATTTTTGACACAACGTCATACAAATTCAGAGATAATGATGTGGTAAGCAGCCGTCCAGTACCTGTAAAACCCACGAGTATCTACTTGAAGAGAAGATGAAGAATTGCTCAGAGGTGCCCAGACTATGTCTTTTTCAAACATCCAGGATCTAGAAGTTCCCAAGCTCATTGAAAACTGCTCTCAGACATTTAAACGA
The DNA here is from genome assembly GCA_026315105.1 of Locusta migratoria. Taxonomy (NCBI): domain Eukaryota; kingdom Metazoa; phylum Arthropoda; class Insecta; order Orthoptera; family Acrididae; genus Locusta; species Locusta migratoria. Next base: position 466,881,963 of record CM048745.1, on the reverse strand, counting down.
CTAAGGAATTAGGTCCCATCTTGCTCTCATTAAATAACCATTATCTGACAACCTAGCCGAAGAGAGACTGACAATTGTGAGTTACTGGGAAAATGTCGAGTGGAGGAAAGTAATTTTCACTGAGGAGTGCACAATTGAGTCCACAAAAAGAGGTTGTTCTTGTTTACCGCCTGATAGGCAAAAATATGACGTCCACTTTGTGGCTACACACACTAGAAGCAGGTGCATAAGTGTGAAATGTTGGGGCTGGATGTCTTATTTGGGTGCAGGAACTTTAGAATGAATCCAGTACCTTGAAAATTTAATCATTCCTGGAGCTCAACTTTTGTCCCCCAAAATGTCTCTCATGTACAAACATTATTATTACCATCGTTATGGTTCTTGTCAGCCATCATATTAAACTATTGTTATTACAGTACATAGTACTCTTGTCCAGAGAATAAAAAAATTATGTGTGAATAGGATTTCCCATCAAAGAGCCAGGTCCAGTAGTTTAAGCCATATAAGTCCTGTTTCATTTATATTGTGAAGGCCAGCCAATGCCACAGCGAAAGAATGCAGGGGGCAGTCCACTGCTATGTAGTCCATAGTCTGGGTATCTGCTCTGCAATCAAAGATGTCCCATGATGCTGCTCAGATGGTGTTGGGTAATAAATCCTCTGCTATCAACTGGGAAGCTAAGCATTGAAGTGGCTTTCTGCACTTAAGTTGGCTGAAGTTTTGTGGGAGACATTGTGTGATGGGAAGTTTTGGGGTAGATAATATTTTCTTATACTCTCTGATGAGTGCTACTTGGTGACGAATCTCTGAGGGAGGTATGTGGCACAGAACTGGAAGCCACGGAAGAGGTGTAGCCAAAAGGGTACCATTAATTATCCTCATGGCTCTATTACATTGGATGTCAACCTCTTGCATTTGGGCACTGTTCAACCACACAGGAGGACAATACTCAACTGATGAATAAAGCAGGGACAGAGCAGTAGTACACAGGACTTGTGCGTTTGCTCCTCATGATGTTTCAGCAATTTGTTGCAAAATGTTAGTTCTGGTATTAACTTTGGCAGCTGATTTTTGAATATTACTCCCAGATTTTTTGGGTGGTTATTAAGTTTGAGCTTCACACCTTCACACCAACAATGTAATCATCTGTTGCACATCAGCATTAGGATTCAGATTTGGTTCCAAAGGAGAGTGAATATTATTCAATGCCTATCACGACCTCCAAAGTCACCTGATCTCAGTCCCATACAGAACGGCTAAACTCAAGAAGACTGTGCGATGTAATTTGCCACACCCTCCTCCAAGAACTGTGGATGCCTTGTGGGATATTTTTGGTTTATTCTTCATGGGAGAGAATTGCCATGGAGGAGGCCTTTGTCTGCAGACTTGTAGATTCTCTGTTTCGAAGGATCCGGGCTATTCTTAATGACAATGGCATATGGACAAAACACTGAAAATGTACATAGCCTACATTATTTTTATTTTCATGGGAGATCATACCAATATCAGCCTCAAAGGAAGATTATTTTTATGAGGGGTCAGATGAATAACACCCTCAAAGGATGTTTATTTTTTTTGTTATGGACAGTCAAATACTACCTTCCAAGGAAGATTATTTTTAGATATCAAATTGAGAAACTGTAATTATTTACTAACAGAATACTGAAAAAGTAAAACCAATATAATTTAACCTGACAAATGAAAAACCTTCAGCCATTATTTTGAGACTTTTAATTACTAGTTTATTCTCTTCTTCAGACATCTACATCTACATAGATACTCTGCAAATCACATTTAAGTGCCTGGCAAAGGGTTCATTAACCACTTTCATAACTTTTCTCTACCGTTCCATTCTCTAATAGCGCACGGGAAGAAAGAACACCTAAATCGTTCAGTTTTCAATCTGATTTCTCTTATTTTATTGGGATGGTCATGTCTCCCTAAGTAGGTGGGTGCTAGCAAAATATTTTCACATTCATAAGTAAAAGTCTCACTCCCATGAACCACAGACATTGCCGAGGTGGGGTGGCTTGCGTGCCTCAACGATACAGATAGCCGTACCGTAGGTGCAACCAAAGCAAAGGGGTATCTGTGGAGAAGCCGGACAAACATGCGGTTCCTGAAGAGGGGCAGCAGCCTTTTCAGTAGTTACAGGGGCAACAGTCTGGATGATTGAATGAGCTGGCCTTGTAACATCAGCTAATGTGGCTTTGCCACACAGTTATTGTGAACGGCTGAAAGCAAGGGAAAACTACAGCTGCTATCTTTCCCGAGGACATGCAGCTCTACTGTATGAACATATGATGATGGCATCCTCTCGGGTAAAACATTCCGGAGGTAAAATAGTCCCCCATTCGGATCTCCGGGCGGGGACTACTCAGGAGGATGTGATCATCAGGAAAGACAATACTGGCATTCTACGGTTCGGAGCGTGGAATGTTAGATCCCTTAATCGAGTAGGAAAATTAGAAAATTTAAAAAGGGAAATGGATAGGTTGAAGTTAGATATAGTGGGGATTAGAGAAGTTCGGTGGCAGGATGAACAGGATTTCTGGTCAGGTGAGTATAGGATTATAAATACAAAATCAATTGCGGGTATCACAGGAGTAGGATTGATAATGAATAAGAAAATAAGAATGAGGGTAAACTACTACGACCAGCACAGTGATCGTATTATCATTGTCAAGATTGATACAAAGCCAACACCGACAACAGTAGTACAGGTTTATATGCCAACTAGCTCTGCCGATGATGAGGAAATCGAAGAAATATATGAGGAGCTAAAGGGAATTATTCAGACAATTAAGGGAGAGGAAAACTTAATTGTTATGGGAGACTGGAATTCGGTAGTAGGACAAGGAAGGGAAGGGAAGATAGTAGGTGAATATGGTCTGGGTAAAAGGAATGAAAGAGGAAGCCGCCTGGTAGAATTTTGCACAGAACATAATTTAGTTATTAAAAATCACAAAAAAAGGTTGTATACGTGGAAGAGACCAGGAGACACCGGGATATACCAGATAGATTTTATAATGGTAAGACACAGAGTTCGGAACCAGGTTTTAAAGTGTAGGACATACCCAGGGGCAGATATAGACTCTGACCATAACTTGTTAGCTATGAACTGTAGGCTGAAACTGAAGAAACTACAAAAAGGTAGGAAAATAAGGAGAAGGAACCTGGATAAATTGAAGGAACCTGAAGTTTTTAAGAGTTTCAGAGGGAGCTTTAGGCAACAATTGACAGAAACAGGGGAAAATAAAACAGTAGAGGAGGAATGGGTAAAATTGAGAGATGAAATAGTGAAGGCAGCAGAGGACAAAATAGGTAGGAAGGCAAAACCTACAAAAAATCCTAGGATATCACAGGAGATACTAAATTTAATCGATGAAAGGAGGAAATATAAAAATGCAGTAAATGAAACAGGTAAAATGGAGTACAGACGACTTAGAAATGAGATCGACAGGAAGTGCAAAATGGCTAAGAAGGAGTGGCTAGAAGGGAAATGCAAGGATGCAGAAGAATGTATAAATAGGGGAAAAATAGATACAGCCTACAGGAAAATAAAAGAAACATTTGGAGATAAGAAGAACAGCTCTGTGAATATCAAGGACACTGATGGAAAACCAGTTCTCAGCAAAGAAGGGAAAGCTGAAAGGTGGAAAGAGTATATAGAGGGGCTCTACAAAAGAAATGAACGTCCAGACAATATTGTAGGAAGGGAAGAGGATGTAGATGAAGATGAAATTGGAGATACTGTACTGAGAGAAGAATTTGACAGAGCCCTGAAAGATCTAAGTCGAAACAAGGCCCCTGGAGTAGATGATATTCCCTCAGAGCTACTGAAGTCTCTGGGAGAACCAGCCATGACAAAATTGATTCACCTGGTGTGAATGAGACACGTGAAGTACCCTCAGACTTCAAGAAAAATGTTATAATCCCCATTCCAAAGAAAGCAGGTGCAGACAGGTGTGAAAACTACAGAACCATCAGTTTAATAAGTCATGGTTGCAAAATATTAACATGAATTATATACAGTTATTGTTGTGGTCTACAGTCCGGAGACTGGTTTGATGCAGCTCTCCACAATACCCTATCCTGAGCAAGCCTCTTCATCTCCGCATAAGAACGGCAACCTACATCTGTCTGAATCTGCTTACTGTATCCATCTCTTGGTCTTCCCCTGCGATTTTTACCCCACACACTTCCCTCTAATGCTAAACTCACAATTCCTTGATGTCTAAGAATGTGTCCCACCAATCTATCCCTTCTTTTAGTAAAAGTATGCCAGCAATTTCTTTTCTCCCCAATTCTGTTCAGTACCTCCTCATTAGTTACGCGATCCACCCACCTAATCTTCAGCATTCTTCTGTAGCACCATATTTCAAAAGCCTCAATCCTCTTCCTGTCCACACTGTATATCGTCCATGTCTCACTCCCATACAAGGCAACACTCAATACAAATGCCCTCAGAAAGGACTTCCTTAGGCTAAAATCAATATTCGATGTTAACAAATTTCTCTTTTTCAAAAACGCTTTTCTACCCATTGCCATTCTGCATTTTATATCCTCTGTACTGCGACAATCATTTGTTATTTTACTGCCAAAGTAACAAAACTCATCAACCTCCTTTATTGCTTCGTTACCCAATCTAATTCCTTCAGCATCACCTGATTTTCTTACACTGCACTCCATTACCCTAGTTTTGCTCTTGTTAATCTTCATCTTATATGCACCTTTCAGCACACTGACCATTCCGTTCAATTGCTCTTCCAGGTCCTTTGCTGTATCTGACAGAATTACTATGTCGTCGGCAAAACGCAATGTTTTTAATTCTTTCCCCTGCACTTTTATTCCTTCACCAAATTTCTCCTTGCTTTCCTTTATAGCTTGTTCAATGTAAAAAAATTGAATAACATTGGAGAAAGGCTACAACCCTGTCTCACTCCCTTCCCAACCACTGCAACCCTTTCATGCCCTTCAACTCTGACAACTGCTGTCTAGTTTTTGTACAAGTTGTAAATAACCTTACGCTCCCTATATTTTACTCCTGCTTGCTTCAGAACTTGAAAGAGTTTATTCCAATCAACATTGTCAAAAGCCTTCTCCAAATCTACAAAAGCTAGAAATGTAGGTTTGCCTTTTCTTAATCTATCTTCTAGGATAAGCCGTAAAGTGAGTATTGCCTCCTGAGTTCCTACATTTCTCCTGAACCCAAACTGATCTTCCCCGAGGTTGGCTTCTACCAGTTTATCCATCCTTCTGTATATAATTCGTGTTAATAATTTGCAACCATGACTTATTAAACTGATGGTTCTGTAGTTTTGACACCTGTCTGCATCTGCTTTCTTTGGAATGGGGATTATAACAATTTTCTTAAAGTCTGAGGGTACTTCGCCTGTCTCATACATCTTACACACCAGGTGAAACAATTTTGTCATGGCTGGTTCTCCCATAGACTTCAGTAGCTCTGAGGGAATATCATCTACTCCAGGGGCCTTGTTTCGACTTAGGTCTTTCAGGGCTCTGTCAAATTCTTCTCTCAGTACAGTATCTCCTATTTCATCTTCATCTACATCCTCTTCTCTTCCTACAATATTGTCTCGAAGTTCATTTCCTTTGTAGAGCCCCTCTATATACTCTTTCCACCTTTCAGCTTTCCCTTCTTTGCTGAGAACTGGTTTTCCATCCGTGTCCTTGATATTCATAGAGCTGTTTTTCTTATCTCCAAATGTTTCTTTTATTTTCCTGTAGGCTGTATCTATTTTCCCCCTATTTATACATTCTTCTACATCCTTGCATTTGCCTTCTAGCCACTCCTGCTTAGCCATTTTGCACTTCCTGTCAATCTCATTTCTTAGTCGTCTGTACTCCAATTTGCCTGTTTCATTTACTGCATTTTTATATTTTAAGAATGGAAAAGCTGGTAGAAGCCGACCTTGGGGAAGATCTGTTTGGGTTCAGGAGAAATGTAGGAACACGGGAGGCAATACTCACTTTATGGCTTATCCTAGAAGATAGATTAAGAAAAGGCAAACCTACATTTCTAGCTTTTGTAGATTTGGAGAAGGCTTTTGACAATGTTGATTGGAATAAACTCTTTCAAGTTCTGAAGCAAGCAGGAGTAAAATATAGGGAGCGTAAAGTTATTTACAACTTGTACAAAAACCACACAGCGGTTGTCAGAGTTGAAGGGCATGAAAGGGATGCAGTGGTTGGAAAGGGAGTGAGACAGGGTTGTAGCCTTTCTCCAATGTTATTCAATTTGTACATTGAGCAAGGTATAAAGGAAAACAAGGAGAAATTTGGAAAAGGAATTAAAGTTCAGGGTGAAGAATTAAAAACTTTGCGTTTTGCCGACGACATAGTAATTTTGTCAGATACAGCAAAGGACCTGGAAGAGCAGTTAAACGGAATGGACAGTGTGCTGAAAGGTGCATATAAGATGAAGATTAATAAGAGCAAAACTAGGGTGATGGAGTGCAGTGTAAGAAAATCAGGTGATGCTGAAGGAATTAGATTGGGTAACGAAGCAATAAAGGAGGTAGATGAGTTTTGTTACTTGGGCAGTAAAATAACAAATGATGGTCACAGTGCAGAGGATATAAAATGCAGAATGGCAATGGGTAGAAAAGTGTTCTTGAAAAAGAGAAATTTGTTAACATCGAATATTGATTTAAGCCTAAGGAAGTCCTTTCTGAAGGCATTTGTGTGGAGTGTTGCCTTGTATGGGAGTGAGACATGGACGATAAACAGTGCGGACAGGAAGAGGATAGAGGCTTTTGAAATATGGTGCTACAGAAGAATGCTGAAGATTAAGTGGGTGGATCGCGTAACTAATGAGGAGATACTGAACAGAATTGGGGAGAAAAGAAATCTCTGGCATACCTTGATTAAAAGAAGGGATAGATTGGTAGGACACATTCTTAGACATCGAGGAATTGTGAATTTAGCGTTGGAGGGAAGTGTGTGGGGTACAAACCGCAGAGGAAGACCAAGAGATGGATACAGTAAGCAGATTCAGACAGATGTAGGTTGCCGTTCTTATGTGGAGATGAAGAGGCTTGCTCAGGATAGGGTATTGTGGAGAGCTGCATCAAACCAGTCTCCGGACTGAAGACCACAACAACAACAACAAGTAAAAGTCGGTGATTGAAAATTCGCAAACAGATCACGCCGCAATGAATAACGTCTTTCGTTTAATGATTTCCACCCCAATTCGTGCAACATTTCCGTGACACTTTCCCCCCCGTAACGTGATAAAACCAAACAAACTGCCCTTCTCAATACCTTCCATCAGTCCCACCTGGTGAGGGTCCCACAAGGGGCAACAGTACTCCAGGAGACCCTTATAAGTATCCGTACAGTAATGCAAAATTAGCCTTCCATCATAATATTGCATAACACCCTCTCACACCAAGATGTAGCTGACAACTACTTATATTACTACACGGATCCTTATAATGGTCTGGAAAAGAGAATAATGTATTCTCAGCACTAGTAATTAAAAGTTCAAAAATAACAACTGAAGGTTTTTCATTTGTCAAATTAATATGTTGCCGTCATCCCATCACCCGTCTAACCAAGATGGATACACAGAGAATATAATTTAATAACTAAAAGTAAGTAAAGCAAGAAACATTTGCACCACAAAAAAAAAGAGAGAGAGAGAGAGAGAGAGAGAGAGAGAGAGAGAGAGAGAGAGAGAGAGAGAGAGAGAGAGAGAAAGAAAGAAAGAAGTAAAGGCTTTGGTGGCATCTGGTCCAATGCCTTTCTCGTTAGTGTAACAGTCAAATAGACCTGCCAGAGTTGAAGAACAAATATTGAACTAGATAAAAAGATAAAGCAGTCAACAATCCGAAGATTGGTTTGAACACCACAGTGCTTTACTAGGCATGGTCCTGTTTTGGAGGTGGTATGCCGTTGCCTTCCTCCGACCTTCGAACTGACTTACCCAGCCAGTTATAGGGGGACCTGAAGTTTAACGTGGGTTCCGAACCATGGTGCTACTCGGTATTTTTCACATGAGCAATACTGCCAGAGGTGAAAAAAGTGGAAAGTGACAGATAAAAATCCTAGGACCTGGCGGGGATCGAACCCGCGACCTTTGGATTTGTAGTCTGGCACTCTACCACTGTGCAACCGATAAGCAGCAAACAACAGATAATGGAAGACACAGGTACTCATTCATGTAAAGCGTGTGTAAGGACATAGAAAATTATGCCTATCTGCTGATAGCTTATGCCTATCTTAGCTTAACACTATAGATTCACCATATGGCAGTCGAAGTAATTACATTCATCAGTTTTCAACATTTTGACTGTGGCTATCATTTGTCTTGTTGCTTAAATGTTGGGCTACTACAAAATGGAATATGTTTAAGAATGTGGAATCTAGAAAAGCCTATAATTGCGCAATTCATAGTGAATTAATGTTAAAAAATATTATCTCCACAAGTATAATAAAGAAGTTGGCTCCAGAGGTACTCGAATTCGAGCCCCTTGTGTTCATAAACCATCAGCCTATCCATTCAGCCAATGAAACATATGTAAGAAGTGGTTCGTTGTGACCCACTTGGAGTACTTACTCCTCTACCACTTCTATGTGCTCGAATAATGTTTCCCTTAGGAAATTATACACTAGTTAAGCTTATATGAATCTCAACATATACTGTATCCTAACTATTATATTGCTTCTATTTGACGATGTAAACACCAAGCTGAGCCTCTGAAGACCGCTACAGTTGGCAACACTTGCACTTCAGTACTAGAGCATGTGCAATGCTCTGTTCTTGGACTTTAAATTATTCGGGACGGGTAATCTTTTTGTCCCCCACTGTACATAAAAGTCACAGAATAAAATCTGAGGATCATGTTTTGTACTAACAATATTATGTAATAAATATTAGCACAATTGTGTCTTAGTATTCTTAAGTAATTAATAATCTTTAGAAGCTAAAAATAAGTGGAAATGTACTGACTCATTTCTTTTCTTACACACAACCCAGTGTTTTACCAAAAATCACTTTGATGCCAGAACCTTCTCTCTTTTGCGTATGACAGCTGTTAGCTATAAACTCTTCAATCACACAGCTGGCCAGATATTCCATACACTTGTATTTTGTTCATTTTTTTCTTTGAGTGGGGGGGGGGGTGACTTTTCAGATGGAAGCATCATATGAACTCAAATCTTCTGTTGCACTTTGTCATTAGATTTTGTCATGGCATATTTTACAACACAATTTGTGAGCTGTGAACAAATGTTTCATCAGTTTTCATCTAGGAAACCACCAATGCCATCTCTAAGTATCCGTCAGACAGCTCGAGCTGAAATTCTACACATGAAGACCACCTATAGTACATCTTCCAATCATACAAGGACTCATTAAAGCTTCTCTGATCTTTATGATGAAAACTTTCAACCTTTTCTGTTTTGGTTTTCTTTTCTAACCGGATATTGCAAGTGGATCTTTGTATAATTCCATTAACAACTCTTTAAAAACTTGGTAAGGAGCACAAACCAAAATCATAAAATACCAACAGTATTCGCTATGGCCATTATACTACAAACTTCACAACTGGTGTTGAAGAATACGTGGGGACTGAACAGTTGATTAAATGATTGAAGAGACATTTGGTTAGATGATATGTATTATTCAATTATTTGCCCAGCACTGGCAGGAGAAAACACACAAAAGACAAACTGGACAAACTTTTGGAGTCAGTGGTTCCTTATTCAGGTAAAAGGGAAGAGTAATGAAGGTGGTTTTAAGAAATGGGAAGAGTTATGGAAAAGTCAGCCAGAACCCTGGGTCAGAGGAGACCTACTGTACGGGATAAAAATAAAACTCTGGACTGGGATATTAGGCGACTTTTCTGTAACTCTGCCCACTTTGTAAACCACCTTCATTCTGCTTCCCTTCAACCCTTTTGCCAGAAGAGGGAGATATTATTTTGCTTTCTCTTGCTGACACCTGGTAGAGTCATTTATAGCACGTGATTCCACCCGTCAGCTTTGACTCGAGGTGTTAGCATGTGTCATCACATGCATAGTAATTTTGAGATGTGTTCATTAATAGGGTTGTGTGTAAGTATTGAATGGTGCTCTCTTGTGGTGTACATTACATACAATGGGTATTTTGTCGTACAGCCATTCTTCTTACTACTGTCGTTATGTGTGGTTGCAATTTGTGGTAATGAGCTATTGAGAACTGAATGCGATAACATTATTTTGTCAGTTCTGCGATTTATTGTTTAAGTGATGGATTGCTTGTGTTTACGGGTTGATGAGGAAATGTGGTGTCAGTTTCGAATTTTATTCCAGGATTTTGGTGTGACGTTTCTGTGATTGTAATTGATTTTTCAGTTATAAGAGGTTTGCTACTTTGCTAACCGGACAAGGGTAGATTGAGAACCTGTCAACCATAGAGCAGGAACAGCATTAATTATTTACTCCTTGGTCAGCATGAAAAAGAAATCCCATGGGTCTTTGATTTGTTACATAATACATAGTGCAACTGTAATGCTCTTTGTTATTGGCTATGGCAACGAGACTCCTGATTGGCCGCAATGTATTCCTAGCCTAGGAAGTGCGAGCGCTAGCCACTGATCCATAAAATTCCATTTGTCCCTGAAATCTTGGCAGTGGTGACAGACTGATCTGTAGTGCAGCAGAGGTTTGACCGGTTTCGAAATCTAATGTTTACATCACTGACACATTGAAAAATGCAATTGGGGGGGAGGGGCATAACTTTTACTGGTCAAAGCAGGTGGGTTTGTGTAGGGTTGAAATTATACATTAAGATATAGTGTTTCAAAGTGATCTATATTTCACTTTGATGTTAATGTATAGGTTAACTGTTTTTTATTTCTGCAAGTGAGTACCATGGGTGCGATTTTTTGGGCTGAGACTAGTTATCGATGATAAATTCTGTTGTTGTAATCTGTAATTTATGGGGATAAACACAGATTACTTATTAACTAGGATACATAAGTATTACGATATTATCCCGTATATGGGTTTTTCAACACGATTTCATGAGTCAAAACAGACGGGTGGAATCGCGTTGTAAAAGAATGCCTTTGAATTGGTATCTCCTCCTCCATTTTAGGTGTATTATAGGCTAATTTTAGTATTTGATGGGAATTGGGAGGGCCTTGATGGGTATCATTTTCTTGATTTTACGTGTAGTATAGCTTAATTAAAGTATTCAATACTATTTGGCAACAGTGTTGATTGGTATTGTATTCTTCATTTGATTTTTAAACCAAGTGAACTATTTGATTCATGCATATATTTTAGCTTTTCATTTTTTATTTCACATATTTTCATGTGTTTCTTAAATTCTATTTTTCTATGTTTTCGGTTGGCTTGTCCTCATATTTTGCTGCATAGAATGTCCCCGCCCAAAACCCCCACATTCCCACACTTGTCCTGTTAGTGTCATTTTACGTTAATTTTCACGTGTTTATGTATGTGTGTTTTGTGAGTGTTTTGGCCGTCATATTGGCTATGAGTACATATGTCATTGCCACTATTTTTATGATGTCATGGATCAAAGCAAATGGGTGGAATGACGTTGTAAAGTATTGCCCACGGCAATACTTTAGTACGGTTTCCCCCTATCAAGTCTGTGGTTTTAACAATGTGCAGTGCTAGAAGCAACAGAGTGAGTTGGCTGCACTGCGGCACAGTCATTTTAGAGTTAATGTATACTCGGAGTGAGTTCTACTGGTAATAAATAAGGATTTTACACAATTAATCAGTTTGTAGATTATGCATATGCAATCTTTCATAAATCACTGCACAATAATTAGGTGCAGAAACAAATAACAGGACAATCATCACTAACTAAATAAATGATGATTATATCTTTATCTGCCACAAATGGCTACACTACATTCGAGATAAGTAGGGGTAGTTATAATAGTTACAACCAACCACAAAGATCAGTATTCTTAAGGAATTCTTCTGGGAAAGCTTCATTTTTAAATACAATACTTTATTGCTCATTATAACACCTCAGATATTTTACATCTACTTCTGCTTTTATTTGTTGTATAGTAGCAAACTGTACGTCTGAAATGCAAGAAATGATTTACAATATTAGTGAAGCTTCCAAAATTAGTTCTTGCTACTGTAAAGCAGATACACTAAAAACCATGCTTGCTTCTTCTGAAAAGTAGCTACATCCATAAACACTGCCTTTGGAATTAAAGATGTCACTTATTGAAAAATGTTCTTATCTGCATGAGCTCATTTCTTTATAAGTGAAATACTGCTAATGTTATATAAAACAATATTTATTACTTGTTCTGCAATGTACATAATTAAAAAGAATTTCTCACTCTAAGCAGCATTTTAACAATTCGGAAAAACCAATTATAGTGTCAAAAACAAATAATGATATGACTTCAGTGCATTACTAAAATTACTAGACAAGTTTTACTCTTGATTAATGTCTCTTCCCACCAGTATTACAAAATAGCAACTGTAAGATACATGGAGACCAAATTCACGACAAGTGACACACACAATAAGGAGCAATGAATTCGATGGCAGATATGACTGACTAAACACAAGAAGTGTAAAAATTCACTATCGAGTGCAACATTAATAACTACAGCTTTTCTACCTGTCTCATACAATAACATCCTAAATGGGTATTATTTAATGTTACAATATAAGGCATGTATGTTCTGGTACGTGACTATAAATTAATCTACAGTATTATAATTCACTCATACCAATACATGATATGATACAACATCTGCAGCCATATTCAAATGATGAACAACAAATTTTTATCAGTTCATCTCATAAACTTGATAAAACTTGCTGCGAGATATACAAGGTAACAGAAAATTTCATACTCTATACAACATGCAAATATCTTCTAAATTTGCGCATCATCACTGTAAAGTTTGGGGTTGGCTGCCAGGAGCTTTAACACAATATCTTGCATTTCTGCAGTAATAAGAAGATTGTTTCTTCTTCAGTGTATGTCAATTACAGGCTTCACATACTTTCACTCTGCATTTTTTGCTACATCTGTACTCGAGTCCATTGCTTTTTTCATAGTCTTTTCAAATATTTTCTTTGAATCACAGAATCCTTGCTTTGTTTTACCAAATGAATTTGGACCAGCTGATGTTGGTGTTTCTCTGTAAACAGTCAAGTTGATTTATTGAATCATATGTAGTAATGTTGACTTATGAATGATAGTAAATAAATAAACAAAACAAAACAAATGAATTATCATGCAGTTATAGTTGCATGAAATATATGATAGTCTTAGAGATCTATTTTATAATAAACTCTAGAATGTAATTCCTTTCACAACAAAGTAATAAATTCAATTATCTTTATTTTTTTATTATGAACTGAAACTAAAGTAATATTATTAGTGGTAGTAAAAGAATATCCCTTCATATAGTTAACAATGTTTTATAGACTTCATGAAGTTCTCGCATCTCATATGCTTCACAGTTACTAATGGCCGATTGCATGGACACACAGAATTAAACTGTTACCTTTTTCAAGGCTGATTAACCCTCGAGAGGCTGTGTTGGGGTGTAAAGTACCCCACGTTTTGTTTTCTAGGTGTGGTAGCACTGTCTAACAAAATACGACTTTCCCTAGATAGCTATTCTCTCACTGTTGTGTTGTATATTGAATGGAGCAAATGCCATTCTGTGTCGTGTGAAATACAACTAGTTATTCTTCGTTATTGTGAAGAAGTTGCTGCCGAGATATACTGTACCCCATGCACCTGGTCACATAAGTGTTTTGACTTACTGCATTACTGTTTATTGCAAGTGTTATACACTTAGTGAACACATAAGAATTTTATGAGTACAGTGTAACCTTAAATTTGTTTTACCCACTTAGGACCATGACTCCTGAAGATGTGATGAAAATTTTGGATGAATTATCCAGTGAAGAAGCCATAGACAGTGGGGAATCTGACAAAGAGAAGTTGTAGAGGATAATCTGCATGACACTGATTCTGAACAAGATTGTGTTGGCAATGAAAGCGATTTAGGAACAGATCTAGAAATGTTTGATTATTTTGTCATTTGGGATGGTGTTTGCAAGTGGAGGAAAAGTGACTTTTGGGAAAAAAGCAAGTTTGCAAATAAAAACATTGTGCACGTACAGCCTGAAATGTGCCACCAGTGATGAAATCTCTGCTTTCAATAAAATGATAGATAATGACATGGTGGTCAACATAGTTGCACACACTAACAGGAACATTCAAAAACAATGTGATGCTGTGCAATATTCGCATGACAGGGATGCCAAAGATACATCGAGATCTGAAATAAGAGCCTTACTTGGTTGTTTGTATCTCATAGGTACGAAGAAAGGTAGCCGTACCAATGTAATCGAACTATGGAATTCAGATGGCACAGTTATAGAAATTTTGAGAGCACATATAAGTTACCAGTGTTTTCTGTTTTTGCTTCGAGCACTACGCTTTGATAACTGAGAATCAAGAGCAGAGAGAAGAAAGACTGATAATTAGCTGCTGTGCACCCATTTATAAAAAAATTGTAATGAACTGTAGAGATATGTACAGCCTAGGTAATTTTGTGACTATGAAAAATTAGAGCCTTTCCGTGGAAGATGTAGCTTCATACAATATATACCAAACAATACCGCAAAGTATGGGATAAAATTTTTTCCCTGTGCGACACCCAGCAAAAGCAATTTTGAAATTTATTACGGCACGCAGGAGGATGGGCCTTACTTGGTGTCTAATAAACCAAGTGACATTGTGAAATGTCTGAATTGTGATACTGAAGGTTCAAACAGAAATATCACATTTGATAACTGGAACACTAGTTATCCTCTAGCAATGGATCTCCTTGAGAAAAATCTCACCTGCATAGGTACTTAAAAAAAAAAGGGACAAATAACTAGTGAATTCCAGGCTAACAAAAAATGGCAAGTGGGATCCTCACTATTTGGATTAAATAATAATAATAATAATAATAATAATAATAATAATCATCATCATCATCACTATAACATCTTACATTCCAAAGAAAAATAAATCAGTAATACTCTTATCGACAAAGCATGGCACCCCAGCTTTGGATAATGAAACCAAAAAAACCTCAGTTTAATAGCAGATTACTGTAAGACTAAAGGAGGAGTTGACACTGTTGATCAGTTATGTAATGCATACAGCATTGCTCATCATACAAGACAGTGGGCAATGGCTGTGTTTTATGCACTGTTGAATATAGCAGGCATTAATGCTCAAGTGCTATATTAGTCAAAGGAAGGTAACCTGAAACAACACAGACATATCCGGAATGAAACTTTCACTCTGCAGTGGAGTGTGCGCTGATATGAAACTTCCTTGCAGATTAAAATTGTGTGCCAGAACCGGGACTCGAACCTGGGACCTTTGCCTTTTGCGGGCAAGCGCTCTACCACTGAGCTACAGTTTGAAGTCTGGTTCAACTGTAATCAATAGTTTACACTGTATTGACCAAATATATACTTAAACTGCTATGACAACAGC
This sequence comes from Locusta migratoria, assembly GCA_026315105.1. Lineage (NCBI taxonomy): Eukaryota > Metazoa > Arthropoda > Insecta > Orthoptera > Acrididae > Locusta > Locusta migratoria. The sequence goes on along the minus strand of CM048745.1, from coordinate 466,866,431 downwards.
AGACACACTGACGAATAAAACACAGACAAGAATAGTAAATAAGTCCATTAACAGTGCGGTATTTATCCGGCAGTTTTTATACAACTGTATCATGGCTGAGAGGTTGCATTCTGGCTTACAGTAGGCTTATAGAGAATCTTAGGTCAAACTGATATCAGTTTTTGGAATTTTTTCCCCATATGAAGCAACTTCCTCTATTCTATTGGTCACAAAGATTAATTATAAAATTACTATGTTTTAAAGCTTTACCACCATCTGTTTTCATGACATTCTGGGTCCACTTGTAATTAAATAACAATTAGTGCACTCATCTGAGATACTCTAACAACTTAAAGAGTCACTGACTCATACAATTTGTAGCAGACATCTTCCCCTTGTTAGAGAAGCTCTAAATTGTTATTACAGCTTCAGTACTAGTCTTTTACAATACAGCTGTCACTGCATTGAAATATATGACAATGTATTTGTTGGGAGGAAAGTGTATGAAGAAATTTTAGTACCTACAGAACTGAGAGCCAGTTTGAAAGCAGAATTTTTATTTTTGTTCTTTCTCTATCAACAGTTTAATTTAATCTCTATCAGAATGAGGGATGAACAAGAATATCTTGAATAATATTTATATTATTACACAAAAAATTGTCTCAAAACTATACTCAGAGCACATTAAAATGTTTACAATCCTCCACATATAAGTTCAGGATGAAACTCTACATTATCAAACTAGAGTCTGGAAACAGTAACATATTGTGACTTAAGGTGAATAATTAGTTTCCATTCACTTTCTGTAAAAGTACTGTCTGCCTGTAACCTACTTCCATTTTTGATAGACTACAGTTCCTGAGGATTCTTCTAATTGAACTCAAGTCTGGCATGTGCCTTAATCATGACATTTCATTTCAAATCGTTCCTTATATCAACCTCCAGATATTTTGTGGAATTATGTAAACACATAAATTTACACTTTTTTAGGTTGAGGCTTAATTGCCATTCCCTGCACCATGCACACTTACCGTGTAATTTTTACACTGGCCACTAATATCAGTGTTACTTTAAAAGTGCAATGTATCTGGTAGACAAACAAAGACTGACTCTAAGTTACAATGCTTATTTACACATGTTTATATTGTGTAATAGTTCATACCTTTAGAATAAAGGTAATCTGTTGATACAGACAAGTAACAGTTTTGTGATTCTTCAGTTTCTCCCGGCGTATTTGATGATCAAAATATCCACGGGTGTACTGCCGGTCTATAGTGTCCAACGGGCACAATATTCCGGCGATCATACATGTCGCCCGCATTGTGAGAAAACACCAGGTTGGAACTGTTTTTTGTCCGCCGAATAAAATTCGTGCACTGGTGGGGAGCGCTAAAGATGATCTCGGTTTGAGGAAGGCGGGCGTGTACCAGATTCCGTGTCAGTGTGGAAAGTCATATATTGGACAGACGATGCGTACCGTAGAAGATCGATGCGTTGAACACCAGAGGCACACACGATTGATGTATCCGAGCAAGTCGGCGGTCGCTGAACATTGTTTGTCGGAGAATCACGCCATGGAGTATGAACACACTAGGATTCTGGTACAGACGTCGAGATACTGGGACTGCGTCGTTAGAGAGGCGATTGAAATTCGCACAAGTGACGACCTCATAAACCGTGACTCTGGCTATAATCTTAGCAAAGCTTGGGAACCAGCGATTGGGTTAATTAAGAGTAAATCTAGCCAACGTAACGAAGTGACGACCACGGCGGACAGAGCCCTCACGCCGACGTCTTCTCAGACGCCGGCGCAATCGGTTCCACTGCGCGGCCGCGGCGCGGCCGCGGAGGGGTCGCTCCTGCTGTAGTCTTGAGTTCATCTCACTGGAACTATTCAAACTGCATTTGCAATTCACTTCGCTTTCCTGGGATTGGATTGATGGTGTTACCTGGATTGCAGCCGATTCCGCCCATAATAAGGCAACGGGCCGTGAAACAGGTAAGTTCTCACGCCTCCTTGACAATCCATCTCTGCAGGTTCCGTGCAAGACCGTCATCAATCTGAGTGGCATGGAGTTGAGTGATGATGCGGTCTCAGTTTTAGAGAAAGGACTCAACTTTGCTCCTACCCCCAAGTTCACACCTGTCGCAGAAATTATTAGTGCTGTTGAACAGGTTGCAGCTCGACTTCCGCC